>OX388040.1:18922218-23722218 GCA_947578705.1 Lacanobia wlatinum | reverse complement strand
AATGTGGCGCAGACGATTGCGTTGGCCAGCTAGTTTCTTAATGTCACTTCGAAATTAGAACGATGTAGGCACTGTGGATCAGAGGGATAATTTTCGGGAAAATTACTTTACTTACTACACAGTTGACAATTAAGTAACGAACAGTTGACAGAATTTTCCACTATTCTTTACTCAATTTTGGAAATAGTATCCTGAACCATTATTTCATTTTTTATTAGTCCAGTAGTTTCGGAGCCTATTCAATTCAAACAAACAAACAAATCCTTTCTCTTTATAATATTAGTGTAGATACTAATTATATCATTATACCTGTTTTTACCCACGACTGTACGGAGACGGTATAGGGGTTTGGGGTGAGAGGATTTTTGTCCTTAGAGTTAGGCAGAGGTGTATTTCACCAGTTGTATTGGTAAAGAACACGTGTTTTTCGCTACTGCATTATTCATGGAGGAAAAAATTGGAAACTCAGTATAAAGTACAAAAATTTTCCTACAATACATTTTGAAGGCCAGAAAATTTCTTTCATTGTCTGATTTAATCTTAAACGCAGACGATTTATTATTATAACAGAAAATAAATTATGATATGCTTTTAGTGAAATTGCCTGACGATAACTTAGGTAGACTAAAGTACTACATAATTGAACTTTAAATGAATCTTCAATATCCACTAAAACCACTAGAATTAAGATTGGATTTCAGTTTTACATTAAAGGTCTTAAAAATGTTAAAAAAGCCAACTATTAGAAAAAAAACAGTTGTCTGCGCTTAGCATGACCCAATGCCAATGAAAATAAAAGCGAATAAAAAAAATACTGACCTATAGAAGTTCAGAAAAATCTATCAAAAGGACCATCGCACATCATGAAAATACACCTAGTTGTTCCCTAACTTGGTGACTAAAACAGAGTCAAATGGTTAACTCAGATTTCGTAAACGCAAACTAAAAACCCCATAAAATCTGGCCAAAACTAAGCCACAACAATCCTCAGATCGTCATCGGAATGGCACCAACACTACACACAGTACTAAAACTCGATGCGATCGGCCTTTCGCCTCACGTAATATCAAAACGTTTAGTTCCCAACCCGTCTACGGCGTCACGTTTAGGTCTAGAATTTCTCAATATTCAGAATAAGCCCGTCTCGTCTATCTATAGAAGTACAAATGTACACCCCTGGATAAGCGGTGAAATGGGAATTTTTCGAATTTTATAAGCGATTTCGTCGGGTGCATTTCAATTTTATTGAACGTTCAAACGTTTGTGGTGTACACACACATTATGGGATGTGTATTACTTTCTTCCCAGGTTTTATATATTAATCATCATCATATCAGCCGGAAGACGTCCACTGCTGGACATAGGCCTCCTCCAAGTGTCGCCACAACAACCGGTCTTGTGACCGTCTATTCAGCGAGCAATGTACCTACTGCCACTTCAGTTTGGCGATCCTTCGGGCTATGTCGGTAACCTTGATTCTCTTACGGATATCATCATTCCTGATTCGATCACACAAGGAAACTCTAAGCATTGGCCTCTCCATTGCCCTTTGGGTGACTTAAAGCCTTCAGATGAGGCCCATTGTGGGCGAAAAATATATAACTAAATCCTGTTGATCCTGGTTTTTTTACAACCCTAATCTCTTCAAAGTTAGAGTGAACAGGCTCCTTCTGGGTAAGCTCGCTCCATCCATAGACTAGAGTCAAGGGCAAACCCATCACAAATAAAAAAAAATCTGATAACCAGTCCAATGAAGGTGCAATGAATTAGATAGTAACTCGATTGTGGATATCGTATAGGCATTCGTTCCGTGAGACATACTTGGTAATTGATGACAACCCGCAATATAATATCTAATATTATATCTAACGGGTTGCTATCAAATACCAAATATCGGTAGATTTTTTTATAAATTGTACACGTTTAAACCAAATATAATTGTACACGTGTACCTGAGAATATAAAAGACTGTATTCTCCAACAATGGTGTTCCAAGATTGTTTGCTTTTTTGTATCTTTTACAAAACAGGACATCGAAGTTAAAATAAAAACAGTAAACAAAACAGATATCCCCAAAAACTCTTTTGTACCCAATCATACAAGGAAACATCCTAATTTCTTTTATTAAAAACAAACAAAGAAAATTCTCCAATAGTTTTCATGACGTTTTCCCATTATCTTTATTTTGGTTTTTTTTAAGGATGGGAAATTATCAAATGACTCCTCCCGCTCTGGGCAGAGCAGAAGGGAGTGTCAGACTCATACTGACTAAAACCCATCCGTGTTCCTCCTAATGACATTTGCGTCCCAAGGCCGCGGTGACTATGTCGAACACCTACGGAATAATTTTCTAATCTAGGCCCATCAAAGAGTATACGAATAATAAATTATTTAACTATTCAGTTTACGTTCTAAATTAATTATATACTGAAAACGGCTCCATGGCTTTTGAATACTGAGCAGTCTTTCAAACAATGTTGGCTACGCTGTAGACATGACTACGCCGTAGATAGGACTACGCCGTAGACAGGACTACGCCGTAGACAGGACTACGCCATAGACGGGGCTATCCGTAGACGGAGCTACAATGGCTCCATGGATCTTTATTGGCGTAAACTATTGTCATGGAGGCTGTATTGCTTGACGTAAAGATGAAGTTTTATGTGTTAAGTAATTTTGTTCTAATATTTTTGTGCGCAAAATTGAATGAGAATGCTTAGAATGGGTGTGTATGAGAAAGCATAACACAAAAAAATACAAATCCAGAACCTCCTTCTTTTTTGAAGTCGGTTTCAGAATGGTACCGAAACTGAAATTGAATGAACTGACGCAAATAACGTTTTGAGCATTCATTAAATGCTTATTGTTTTTTTGTGGCAGCAGTAAAACAATCTATGAAATTTTCAACTGTCTACCTATCACGGCTCATGAGATACAGCTCGCTGACAGATAGGCGGACGATCTGTCAACAAAATAATAATATTAGGGTTCCTTGCAAGGCAGATGGTAAATACAACCTGTAACAGAATAAATGCAATACCTCTTAAGGGGTCATTTAACTCATCATTATGAACAACTTTCACTGTCGGACCAACACTGAAATCGCAAAAAAAATCGACTCCCCCATACATTTCTTTGCACATAACTAGACAAAATGTACTGAACAGCCATTGATATATAAAAACCCAAGATACCCACAGCATCTCAAAAGCGTCCGCAAAAAACAAGCGCATAATGTATAATTGTGCGCAAGTTTCAAACAGTCTCGCATCACTCGCCATACTGCACTGCAAAAAAAAATGTTTATGGTATAACTACACACAACTCACACATGACACTTGATTTTGACGACAGTTTTTGACGACAGTTTCGACTGTTGCATTTGTTCGTGACTGTGCATCTTGGGTTTTTTATATATCAATGTGAACAGCTGATTATTTTTTCGCGATTGGTCCCATAGTAAAAGTTGTTCATAATGTTGAGTACAATGACCCCTTAGAGTAGAGTAGAGTAGGGACTCCATTCTCCGCACCTAGACTCTCATTTGGTCCGTTGTGCGTGGTTATCCTGGCTACGTTAGCCAGCCTAGCTCTGCCCAGAAGCACACAAGTTTCCTGGGAGCCTCACAGGCTTCGCGGAGCGACCTCACTGTTCCGAGGATTTGTTAACGTTGGGTAGCCACAGCCTCGCATTCCAGGATGACGTGGGCGGCTGATTCTTCGGCGTCAAAGCAGCCCCTGCAGAGTGGGCTGTCTGTGGCGCCTATATTGAAGAGATGTTTGTTTAGGGGGCAATGACCCGTAATTGTCCCTATAATGATTCTGAGGCTATTTCTACTCAGGCTGAGTAATCGTTTTGTTAGTCGCGGATTTAGACTTGACACTGCCATTTTTGACTGTCTGCAGTCTGTAGCCTGTGACCATTTGTTATTAAGAAGTTCAATTACCCCTTAAGAGGTTTTGCATTTATTCTGTTACACTTTGTATAGTAGCGTCAAAGGACATTCGGTTTGGCAAAATATGTGAATGCCTTTGCTTACCTTTTCCTGGGAATACAACTTTGATATTTTGTAACGTCTGCTTCTAGCCAAGGTTTATTTCGTTTCCTGAAAGGCAAATCAAAATCACCAGTTACTCCATATACTGCTAGTTTCATATATATCACTAAAATCTAGTTTCCCTAACGCTCGGCCGAATTCTCGTTTGACCAGAAATTCGTCGATTCATGGACGAAGGAATACAGATTTGAGCATTTTGCGTTGAGACCGGGAAACATGCAGTTAGGTACGAGAAAAAATGTGACATTTGAGCGGAGAGCCAAATATGTATGTGTGATATTAATGTTTTATTTGAGACTAGCACTTCGCCCGCGACTTCGTCCGGCCTGTAATTTTCTTAAGGATCCCTATTTTTTTCTAGTAATACACATAGTCTATGTTACTCAGGGATAATGTAGCATTATAAAAGTGAAAGAATTTTTGAAATCGATAAAGTAGTTTATGAGTTGTTCGTTACAAATATTCATAAATATAAAACTTTCCTCTTTTAATATTAAGTGTAGATGTAGAAGATGGTATTTCTCTTTACTTTACTTTAGTCTAGGCCAGAGGTGGCGGAGACAAAGTGGACGATGGAGCGAGTTTACCCAGACGAAGCCTGTTCACTCTAACCTTGAAGAGATGAGGATTGAATGCCTTTAGGAAAACAGACGCAGGTAGAGAGTTCCACTCCTTTGCTGTGCGCATTATAGAAGACGTTTGGAAACGCTTAGTGCGAATTGATGGAATAGCAACAAGGTAGGAATGGCAACTTGCAGTGCGTCTAGATGTCCTATGGTAGAAGGGGGCCGGTGGGATGAGGTCGTGGAGTTTTTGGGCACATTTACCGAAGTACAATGTAGCCCAAAATCGACTCCAAGGTACCATCTATCTTTGTATGTACCAAAATTAAAAAAATATGGTTCGGCGATGTAGGCGTGACAAACACACAAACTCATTTCCGCATTTATTATATTTGTTACGATAGGATTTACTGATAGAAATCCTTGATTTGATTTGAAGCCTGATTGTTTTGAGTACCTAATTGTGTTTTGGAGCAATTTTTTTATGTAGAGAGTTAGTGGTATCGAATAATGGCATGAGACTAGTGTCGTCATGACTAGTCATGAACACGAGTACATTATTACATAGAGTGGAAATATACAAGTGTACATATAAGTGTTTAAAGATAATAGGCACGATTAAAAGTTAATCGGTTTCGCGAAGTAAACTTTTTTTTGCTCTTTTGGGTGATTCAATGAACGCTAAGGGCGCCTTCAAACTTGCCGCAAAGTTCCGCGCGGTGGCAGCGCGGCTGCAGTGATACCGCCGCGCTACTTTATTAATCCATATAAATAAAAAATCACGCGACTGCTGTGCTGCACATAGTATGGGATACAAAGTCAGACAAGCACAGTAATAAAATCGAAAAGAAAAAGGCTTGGGAAGAAATATGCAATATATTTATTGAGAACTTCACAAACAAGACTCTAAGTGAAACATTTTTTTTGGTCACAGAAACCTTTTACACGTTGACTTATACAAAACAAGAATAAAGTTTAAAAACTGTAAACCGACTACAGAATTGTGTACAAAAACGACTCTTCTACAGACTTATTATAGGAACTTAGGTATCTAGTATCACTCACTTTCGCTTCTTTGCTAACAATTCAAACATTAATTTACTAAAACAATACAAGATATGAACATTTTTGTAACATACTCGTTAAGACCTTTCTTTTGATACCACATGACATGATTATCTCAATTTTATTTTTTTCAGGGTTAGAAGTTTACGTGTAAATTCTCACATATTAAATTTAGTGAAAATATTCACGTGGAGTGTTTTTACGAATCTTTTGACACCCCATTCATCAAAATCGTTTCAGTATTACAAGCGGTATGGTAGCACATACTTACATACATACATACATAGACCGCTAAAATCATAACCCTTCCTTTTGGCTTTGCCGTAGTCGGGTAATAACAGCACCGTTATCTCAGGTTTCTTTTTTTTTCTTATTTCAAAATCTTTTTTTGTTTTAATAGAACCACTAACAGCAGTGTTTTGTCGTCAGCGTCCATCGTGAAACAAAATTTACAACACTATGGCAGCAGCGCTGCAGCCGCGCTACCATCGCGCGGCACTTTGCGGCTTATTTGAAGGCGCTCTGAAAGCAATCATTATTTCAGCCGAAAGACATCCACTGTTGGACAGGAGCTCGTCACGCACTCACATCATCACGCATCATCATGCATCCACACTCATAGATTTGATCGCATCGACCGAACCTGTGAGTTCCGCATACAAAGGATTCCCGCGGCCTCCACACGTACACGGACACCACTGTAGATGCTTTCGGCTCCATCGACCATCTTTTCTGCCAGCAATGTGCCGTGCCTAGTGTCATTCAAAACATCAATAGAATTATATTGGTTTGACTTTATTTCACTAGCTGACCCGCGCAACTTCGTCTGCGACATTTTTAGGGTTCCGAACATACGTAAAAAACGGAACTCTTATAGGATCACTCGGATGTCTGTCTGTCCGTTCGTCTGTCAAAGCCAGTTTTATCCGGATCTACTGGACCGATTTTGTTGAAATTTGGTACACATATGGACTTCTGTTGCAGGTAGCCGATGGATGCGAGACGCACAGCCTCCCCCAAGCGTCGACACAACGACCAGTGTCGTTGTGTCGACGCTTGGGGGAGGCTATGTCCAGCAGTGGACGTCTTTCGGCTGATATGATGATGGACTTCTGTGACCCAAATACGGACACGTTACGTAAATAATTTTTCTTTTTTTTTTGTATGGGCTTTTGGCGGCCAAACAAGAAAATTAAAAAAAATAGTTTTTCAAACTGTATCGTGTGACACATATCAAATGAAAGGACTTACTGTGAGGGTTTTATTTATGATTTTAAAAGAAACTGTTTTTAAGTTATTCAAGAATTAAACAAAAAATGACCATTCCCCCTTAGCTCCGAAACTACTGTCTAAAATTTTGAAAAAAATGCAGATAATAGTTTTGTTCCTAAAGATTACAGGAAAACTTATAGAGAGTCTGTAGTGTTAAAATAACATGAATTTTTTTTTTATTATTTCTGAACCCTTTGCACGCGAGTGCGACTCGCACTTGGCCAGTTTTTTAATGAATACACCGCTCCTATTAGTCGTAGAGTCTTCTTCAATAAATGGGCTATCCAACACTAAAAGCATTGTACAATTCACATCTGTAGTTATTGAGATTATTGCGTTCAACCAAACAAAAAATAACTTTTCAGTTTTATAATATTAGTATACATACAAATCAATAGTATGTATGACGATCTGTTTTTAAAAGCCAAACGTAAATAATCACTTAACATACAAAAAAGTGCCTGCAAATAATATCCCCGTTTAACTCATAAATAAATCCACATACAATATATTATGAGTGCCCAAAACCTATCATTAATCCGATTTCCAGCTACAAAGCATTTCGCGCCGCCCACGGCTGAAAGTTCACGTAAATTCAATTACAATATGTAATTATAGTACTTAATAAAGTTACAAGGGCGCCGTAATTTAATATTTGGTATTGATATTTTTAGGAAAAAATTGTAAGTTCGTTTTAGTTGTAGTTAGATTGTTTTGTGTGCTCTATAGCGTCACTTTGACGCAGTTTTGGGTTCGTTAAACTTTTAGCGTCTATGTCGTGGCCACATCATAGAATTGGTCATTTTATGATGTGGCCGAAAATTTCATGAAATGATTGTATTTAACGTGACCCTCTAAATGCCCTTTGCGTCCCAGGGCTGCGGTTACTCTTTCGACGGGCACTGGTCGTGGCGGGCCTCGTCAATTATGCTGACTTCACTTTTGTCGAACCGGCCCTGGTCTTTATCGGAGGGCGAGCTTACAGTGGCCAGGAATCGTCCTGCGACTCCCGACGCCCGACGCATCTTCTTCTGTTGCAGCAGCTGGGGCGTGAGATTTGGCCTCCCTTTCGCGGCTCGCCTCCTCCTTCGCTCGCATAACTGCTCCGCAGAAGGTGACTGCTTCCCATGCCTTCTCGCCCCTGACTGTTGATTGAACCAGAGCCGGAAGCGTCAGGTCACCGCCGCCGATTACCTCAATGAGGACCTGGCAGTGCCTCGCCCAAGCAGGGCCAAACTCCGCCGTATGCTCCACACCAACATCATCTGGGCCTGCGATGATTTTGATTTTGACAGCCACAATAAATCAAATACTTTACAGATTGAAGTACATTACTCCAACCAATACCAGTCCTTCAAGGTATACGTTGTTACCCACAAGAATAATCAGTTCAATTAAACCCACACATATATGTTTAATAGAATTTACTACTCGGACAATAGTATACATTACAACAATAGTAAACTTGATAATAATGAAGTACAATAATACTAGTCATAATTCATGTTATCAGCACACTTCGGCTGGTCACGACCGCTGAAGTTAGTATTGTATAATAATTCAAGTGATTTATTCGACGGTCATTGTTTCATTAGGTTGGTATTATTGCGAGATAGCGCTGTTTTGGTCAAGAGTTTGATTAGTTTTTGTAATAGGTTATTAATAACTGTTGATTGTAACATAGTATTGAGTTCTTTTAAGGTTGATATATAAGGGCCGTTATTGGGACGTCTCTGGGCCATGGTCTGTCACAACTTGGCTTAGCACTGATATTGTTTTGAGCTCCGGATGGACCACGTCCCTGGTAAGGGCCGGATATGCGTGGATCAACCTGTCGGCGGCCACCGGTCGCAGCACCAAAAAAATATAGAATGACTAGCTTCTGCCAGCGGCTTCGCCTGCGTGGTCCTTAGGGAACATAGTCCCGGAATAAAAAGTAGCCTATGTCCTTTCTCAGGCTCTAGACTATCTGTGTACCAAATTTCATTTAAATCGGTTCAGTAGTTTTGGCGTGAAAGCGCAACAGACAGACAGACAGAGTTACTTTCGCATTTATAATATTAGTAAGGATATATTAGTAAGGAAGTAAGGATGATGTGATGATGATGGATGCAGTTGTATAAAAGTTGCCTCACCTGGTATCAGCTTGGTTGCGCAGCAAATTTGCTGCTGGTAACGGAACCACCCGCTGTTTATTCTGGTGTTTCTCGCTTGGTGGCTAAAGACACTACGTAGCGCGACTGGTTACGGCACCATGGTATTTTAGTGAGATAGGACGCTTAAAGGTTCGGGATATTACTACGACCATACCTTTAAAATAACAACACACTTGATTAGAAATTAGCTTAACATCCCACCCATGCGTACAAAACGTTTTGGGAACACATTCATAGTGCGTGCAGCTAAGGAGTGGAATTCCCTGCCGGAGTCTGTGTTTCCTGATAGCTATAACCTGGGTGTATTTAAGTCAAGAGTGAATAGGTTACTTCTAGGCAAGCGTGCTCCATCGTCGACCACATCATCGCTTACCATCAGGTGAGATAGTGGTCAAACGCGAGCCTATAAATAGTAAAAAAAAAACTTTTGAATCATTACTTTAACTTATAAAAATAGTGCCAGCCTTATCCAGGCCGGCTATAACAAGTATATTATAATTACTAGCTGACCCGCGCAACTTCGTCTGCGTCACAATTTTCATTACTGCTCCGCTCCTATTGTTCTTAGCGTGATGATATAATTATAGCCTATAGCCTCCCTCGATAAATGGGCTATCGAACACTGAAAGAATTTTTCAAATCGGACCAGTCGTTCCTGAGATTAGCGCGTTCAAGCAAACAAACAAACAAACAAACTCTTCAGCTTTATATATTAGTATAGATTAATATCACGACAGGAATAAATCAAACGTAATAAGTTGATTATCTCACGAAATCCACTAACTAATAATTCATATGAATCGACGATAATTTCTGGCTGGCCCGAAATCGATTAAGCTTTTATTATTGAACCATGAAACGTTCAGATATTCATTCGGAAGTCATTGTGTTAAACTTGATTGATTCCGTAATTATACAGATAATGAGATGGTTTTCAAACTTTAAGCTGCGAAATAACGATCCATAAAAGTCGGAAAGCGTTTAATAAATAATGTACTTTGTTATGAGTTTTATGAACAGAGATATTTCATTGGAATTGTGATGAATTTTCGTTCAAATACGACTCTTTGAACGTATTATTATTATTTATTTCGGATATTTATTGTTATTTACACACTAATTACATTTTTAAATACACCTTAAAAAACATTAAATCATCATCATTTCAAAATATAAAAATTAGTAGTCCGCGGTGTCGGGAGCAGGGTCCAAGCTACCTGTGGTTAGGGCTCTGGAGAAAGGAACCTCCTCACAATACGAGCCGTATCGAGGCCTGCCTTCTGTATCAGGCCCTTTATCCAAACGCGTAACGCCAGCTACGACAAATGGTCATCGAAGCTTTTGGCTATCAGGCCATTGGCCGTAACGACTATCGGCACAATGACAGCTGAGTCCATATTCCACATGTCGACAACCTCGTGTGATAAGTCGAGATACTTGATTTGCTTCTCTTTCTCAGCATTCACGAGGTTCTCGTCATGCGGAATGGTAACATCAATTATCATTGTGCGGCGCGCTAATCGGTCTATCACCACTATGTCAGGCTTATTGGCAACAATAGTCCTATCAGTGATGATAGACCGATCCCAGTACAACGTGACATGGTCATTTTCGAGAACTGGGTCGGGCACATACTTGTAATACGGTACCTCAGAATCCAAAAGAAAGTCAATAAATGTATGTGGGTCAATGAACGTTATTGCACATTTATCTGATGTCTACCATACTACCATTTCTTTGCAGATATGGTTTCTGTTGTCCATTTTATGAAAGAGGTCTTTTATTCTGTGGTTTATCTGCACAGCCGGACTATAAACCCGGAACAAGAAGGGCGATCAGCTGGGAATAAAATGCTTACGCAGGGCAACCGATGTAGGTCACAGTACCAGGCTGAGGCTGACTGTCCACTGGAGCGGAAAGGAGAGGAGCGGAGAAATATTTACCAATGGAATTGCATGAAATCTCAGTGACTGACGCGGGGCGGAGATTTTATGGAATTCCATTGGTTAACAATAATAATAACAAAAAAAAAATGTAAACAATAAGAATCTACACTAATATTATAAAGAGGAAAGATTTGTTTGTTTGTTTGAAATGAATAGGCTCCGAAACTACTGGACCGATTTGAAATATACTGCAGACCATACAAGATCCATATTTGCGGTCACATTAATAAATAAAAAGTAAAAGAGTAAAAAAACATAATTTGTAAGGTTCTATAAAAAAACAATACAATAAACATGTTAAAAATAAAAAATTAAAGTAATTATGACAAAAAATACAATTCATTAAAATTAAAATTTTAGTTCATTAAAATTAAAAGTTCAATTCATTAAAATTAAAAGTTCATTTCATTCAAATTAAAAGTTCAATTCATTAAAAATGTAAAATCTCAATGAGTTAAAAAATAATAACAATAATAATATTTCTCCGCTGCTCTCCTCTCCGCTCCGGTGGACGGGACTAAGAAACTGGGCTCATTTGAGTTGTTGATTTATCATTATAGGCACTACTGATACACTAGTGTTTACACAGAGCCAAATTAAAGTAAGTATTGAAACTCCATATACATGAATCTTTCAAGTATTAAAACTACTAGTGCCTGTGGCTTCCGTAGTCAGCTATCGTTAAAATAGTTATGAATATACTATGAATTGTCCTGGCCTCCTTCCATTCCTTCCAGTATTCCCGGTTCTGCGCCACTCCTTGCCAATTCTTAAGGAAGACATACAAGTCGTCTTGCCTTCTCATTCGTGGTCTGCCGCGACCTCGTCTTATGATTTCAGGGTACTATACCCAACTGATATGGCTTACCGATTTACCTGCGCAGAAGATGAATTTTCAAAACGCGGGAAATGCTATTGACCAATCGGCACGCTCCACGCAACGCGCTTCTTTTTCCTGTACCGCTATTGGTCGGCAGCTGCCGCCATGGTAGCGCGCGCCGCGTGGTATGCACGTGACTTGCGAGTGAGACAGAACTAACAGCTGCAGTGTATTATGAACCTTATAGTAGTGATATAAGGTTGATTTTAAGTTGCTTCGGGACCATACTTTCTTTTCTGCGCGAACGAAGATTCACGACGCGCCTTATCAGTTGGGTACCACTGTATCAATTTTGTCTTTTACGGGTCCATTACTCGATGGGCATGCGGCAGATATGATCAGCTCAGTCCCATTTATTTACTGACAGATAATTTAATTTGGCCCGGTATTTTATGGAACACGTATTAATTTTTACTCTCTTCTTCGTGATTATGATTTATCAATCATACGCTGTAGTGATTTTGAAAGAAGACATTACATTCAGTAGCTGGTTTCTGTTTGTATCCCCAAAAGAAAATACTACAAAGGATTTCATTCCATAGACACATCATCTGTAAACACAAAATCCCATAACCCGCTTCGATTAAAGAACACACAAGGATAAGTAGATACCGCGCTCATTTATTCATCCCCCTACCACGAAATATAATGGGTTCATTGTAATAAATTACAATTGTAAATCAATTCGTTGAATTCAATCAATGTCTGAAATTACTTCTCGTGGTATGGGGCTTGCACTCGATTCGATAGGGTTGTAACGTAGACGAATTTGGAAATTTAGTGTTTCGAATAAATCTTTCTTTGCACGTTTCTGTTAAATCATAAAGAACCTTTATACCTATTTTTTTTTTAATTTGGGCCTATTTCTATTAAAAGATCAGAGGGAGTTACAGTTTTTGGCAATTTTTTAAAATAACTTAAAAAAGATATTATTTCTTTATTAAACCTTCTTGACGACTCCGGTCATAACTTGCGGAAACGGATGTGGGAGCAGAGGAACGATTTTTTGTAAAGGTTCTGCATTTACCGAGTCAGGGGCAAAGTAACAACCCTACTCGATGCCAGAGAATATTGCCTTACAAATGGGTTTACGCTGCGTGTGTAATTTTACACTATTACCGAACTCTCTCTTATTAATCCAATTAATTAATTGATTGATCAATCGTTTCATTGAATGCGCACAACTTGGATTTTGCTGTGATTAAATTGTGTTTGAGGTTGAGAGTAATCTAGTTGGTGTGTGTTCTAGCATTCTGTATAATAATTTTAGCTTTCTGGAGAGATAAATTGCTGTGCGGGTACGGAATAACTTATAAAGAGAGTTTCGATTTTACAATACATAGGATGAAGCTTAGGGGCCCGCTAGGGGCAGTGCCTGCCAGGGTTGCGGAATTAGTTCGAAAGAGTCACCGCGGCCCTGGAACGCAAAGTGCATCAGCAGGAACTCGGATGGGTTTTAGTCAGTAATAGTCTGACACTCCCTTCTGCTCCAGCCAGACCGAGAGGAGTCATTTGATGATTTCTAATTCTTAAAATAAATGTGATTTAGCTTCAATACAATGCTTTTCACAACTATGTTGGGGTTGGTTTCAAGTGTAACCAGATCAGATGCAATAGAATATCAGTGTTTAGCATTAAATGACTGCTTCCGACTTCTATAATACATTAACGGTATAATGCATCACCTCTTGGTAATACTGCTGATGCTTAGGGGAGCCGTCCTCGGGAAAGCCGACGACCCACCGAACATCTCTCCATGTCCAGTCAATAAAGCTATTCGGTATACAGGTAAAACTATTAATTTTTCCACAGCACTGCCAATGTTTATTTCTAATGTCTGCATTATAATTTTTTAAGCTTTTGACGTACTTAAGAGTGTGTTGTGCAACAATTGTCTCACCTCACTCATCACACTCACAACATTGTTTAAAAGTAGTTATAAGTTAACCGCCTGCATACCCAATAGCTTTGTTGACAAGAGTGTCCGATTAAGAGGAGAGGAAGAAGAGGGGTGACCTAAGCGTCACCAGTCTTTCGAATATAATGATGGTTGTAAGGCTGCTTTTGCGGTTTTCAACTAATGGCTGTCAAAAATTTACAAATAAGAGACGAGTCATCTACCCATGGACATATTGATCGCGCACTTCTGCTGGTTTATTAAATTTCAATTTCGGCTTATGCGAGTACCAGTTCCAATCATTGACGGTCGGTTACACATTACAATTCAAGCATAAAATAACAAATCGCTACCATTTCTAGACTTCATAAGAACCTTTTTCAGCACTAACTTTGCATACCTCGATATCTATTACCTTCTCCGTCCTTACTTTGCAAAAAACTCAGCACATTTAGATGGTACCGTAAAAATAGCCTAAGGCTGCCTTCCGTCAGAGTTGTGCTAACCTACACAGCGATGGATGCTTATGATAAGTCAACGGGCGGAGCAGATGAGAGTGTCAGACTTTTACTGACTAAAACCAATCCGTGTTCCTCCTAGTGCCCTTTGCGTTCCAAGGCCGCGGTGACTCTTTCGAATAAATTCCGCTACCCTGGCAGGCACTGGCCCTAGCGGGCCCTAAGTTATTGTTCACGACAGTGATAAAAAACTTTTTACAAAAAAAAAAAAATATTTTATTCTTTGTAGTGTTTTGTTTGGAAGTCGGTTATATTTTTTTGTAAAAAGTTTTTAATTTTTCACTTTTAAGTGGTGATACTTGGACGATGTCTTCTTCAACGCAGAAATTGAATTAAGCAAAAATGCTCAAAACATTAAAACTACTGAACCAAACTGAATCAAATTTTTACGGGATCAAATAGCAAGTATTTTGCATCGAATTAAAAAGAATCACAGAAATCGGATCAGAAACCTCGGAGTAATCGGTGTACATACATAAAAAAAATACCCGCCGAATTGAGAACCTCTTCCTTTTTTGGAAGCCGGTTAAAATAGCAAGGAAGCGGGTGGTTTTGAAGCCTATCTTATGTATTATTGCCGTGTTGATCTCAGCCTGATTCGAGTAAATGATTTTTAAATATGATTTACTATACACTTCGCTCACTGTTTAGCTACCGTACACATCTTTGTGTGTAAGGGCACCCTTATAGCCGTCATCGGTCAAGACCCGAATAATTTGCTCCAATTTATATAGTGACGTCATCATAACGGCCATCTTTGCCGCCATTTTCTCGGACGTTGATAAATAATTTCATTTCTTTCTTTCTGGAATCGATCGATCGAGTGGAGCGCTGATGCGATAGATTTGATATCGATGCCTGGTTTTGATTACTGTTCGTATTATAGGTGGGTTATTAGTGGGATATGATATCGTCCCGTAATAGAAGAGTTTTTTTTCTTGTCATATTAGTTTGTTTCATAGTTTTCATACGCCTATACCGGTTCTGTATTATGAATTTGAAGTCGAGTTTTTTATTCCAAACTCTATTTTGCCTGGAAACACACCTTGGCATTAAAGTAAGATTTGACAAGTTCTCAACAGCTCTAAATTCTTGATTCTAAACTAACTGATCAATACTGGTAACTGATCAATAGAATCAATGAAAAGTTGTGGATTATTTGCTATTTAGTATTGTTATTAGGGAAAACTACGAAAGTACAGTATACTAATTATGCATCAATAAAAGAAGAAAAACATACAGTCTTACATGTCAATTTTTATTATTCTTCAATACATACAAAGGAAAACATATTTCCCACATTACCCAAGTAGGTAGGTAGGCCCATATTATCCAAATAATTCGAACACACTTAGTCAAAGTACTCTGGAGGTAAAAAATATTAGGCACCTATATTATTAATGTACTAAAACGTAATATTGAATGTCAAGCAATCACTACAACTGACAGCCAATTTACCCAGATTTTCCCTCAGCATTACAAACCTTAGCATTTAATAGCCTAAATACTTAAGTACTCACTTTTTTGTGAAGTTCTGATCCAATTCATAAGCAAATGAAAATGAAAATTGATGGATAACCTCAAACGTAAATAAAAATTAAGCTTTGAATTTATTTCAATCAAAAATTTTATCTAGATTGAAAGCATTTTCGTACTTAAAAACCTCAACATTTTATTTATGAAAGCACTTTTTCAAATAGCTGATATATTCTCTCAACCCAGGTAGAGTATTGAAAGCTCCTATTCGAAAACCACTAATACTATCGAGATTCACATATACCCGATGTTCCGATTAAACATCGATATCGCGTAATCGATTATCGGTATCGCTGACTCGATTATTCGACGCTTAACGTCAAGCGTTCGAGTGACAATGTAATTGACATTAGGCTCTCGTCATTACAAACTTACCATTGTAGATGGCACAATTGAAATTGAACTTTATCGTGCCAAAGATAGGGTCTAATAGGTGTGTAAAAGCAATAACTGTTTGGACTTGGGAAGTTCTAAACGATTATAGATATGGTTTAGTTCAATGATGGGGCGCAGTTAGATACAGATGTTGAACATGCCCAGAAGTTTGTGCTCGTGATTTGTATTATGTCCTTAGTATCTTTGGAAGTTAGAAGATGGTCCCGTAGTAATTGCTCGTAATTTTACTGAGCTGTTCTGAGGAGTTATGGAGCTATTGAAAAATGATTAGGGTTGGCGGGTGGAATGAAAATGGCATCAGTATTTAGGACTCTTGGCAAGCTTAGACTATGTTCCAGTCTGTCTTGTTTGTCAACAATTTTATGTTAATTTGTTGCGCTATAGGTATTTTACTGGATCTTTTTATGATATTTCTCAAAACCTAGAAAGGAGACAAGAAAAAATAAAAAATATTGCTAAAAATCTCAAAAAATGGCGGTGTTATCAGCGTTCAATAATCGGAACTGAAACAGCACTAATAGCGTGTGACGTCACTCACAAGTCCCAACCGCCATATTGAATTGAAGCCGTTAAAACGACATTTTGTGTGACAAAGACAGAAGAAAAACTTCAAAAGCGTATAACTTCTCTGTTTTTCCACCAATTTTATTTATTTTTTCACTAATCTTACTTTAATAAAGTCTTCTTTAAGTATTTTTTAAAATACTATATTTGCTAATTTTTACTAGTGTTATAAATATTAGTCTGAATGTTACGTTATTAGTCGATGAGATTTCAAGCCCTGAAAAGTTGAAAGGCTTGGATGAAACACAACCGTGTAGTAAGTATACCATGGCATTTTTGGGGGGAGGGGGAAACCTTCAAAAGTCGCCTGGAATTTTGGGGTAAAGACCATGGTGTGAGGAATTATACCTCACTAAAACCAACCCGGTGATCACCATCAGCACATAGACCCCGTTACCTCATAAAAGACCACACTGGAAACCCCTCTTTGCAACGCCTGATAAGGCACATCCCTGGGGAGACTGTAAAGGGGTATCCCCTTAGCCTCGCTGCGCACTGCAGCACGTGAAAGTAGCCTACAAACGATTTGATTTTTAATCCCGGTAGTACGTCCCCGTGGGATACTTTCAAGCGGGCATAAACTAGTAAAATAGTAAGGTTAGGAATGATGAAATTATCTCAGGATGTAAATGAAATAAATTGTACCTACTGATTACCCTATCTATCTATCTTCCTATCCTATCTGTCTTTACCTGACTGATATAACTAACCTTTATCATAACTAATCCTAATCTCTTCAAAGTTAGAGTGAATAGGCTACTTCTGGGTAAGCTCATTCCATCGTCGACATTGTCTCTGTCACCTCTGACCTTTGAAGTTGAAGTTTATAAAAAAAAATATAAACCTTTACATAACATTCCAAATAGAAACTCATAAATACTTTGCAAAAAACTTATCTAAAACAATTCTAAGACGAAAAACTTCGACCCCCTCCAGCCAGCATATGCCAAATATACAACTTACAATATGTATATTGTAATTAGGTGCAGCTAGGTACAGACGTCGACAAAATGCATTCACGTTGAACCCTTGTGAACTCTTTTATATGAAAAGTTTGCATGAACTTTTTTAATTTGCTTTGTATATGAGATGTAGTAGATGAACAGAAGTTTCTGAAAGCAAACGGGATGCTGTCGATGCCAATTGGATTTTGTGACGTCACGTCGAAGATTGAATGTGTTGTTCGGTTATTTATGGGATGAATTTGTGGTTTTGTTGAAATATACGGCCACTATTGTGAACTCTATTTTTCGATTTTGCGCTTTTACATAGTGACATAATATTATCAGAGGTAAATAATTTGTCAAAAGTTCAAGATTGGGATTATTTATTTATTTATAATCATTTATCTCGGACACTTGTTCCATTTATCTTTGTTAGTAGTACAACTTACGTAACTATGTTAGTAATTATAATTAATTACAATGTTCTTAAACTAATTCATATATTTTCCTGCAGCATTAGACCCGCAGTTATGCATACGGGTCCAACACTCCAGGAAAACTCCGTCTGGCCCCATTAGCACTCCCACGAATCCTGCGTAACAAAGATGCCGTTCTTTTTCGCATGATTGCTGAAAAGCTATCGACAGCCAATTTCGCAAACACGCCTGACGCGCTGCAGAACCGCGGTAGCCCCAACAACATCCGGAAGGCGTTGTTATACTGGACACGAAGAGCGTTGTAGGCCCTCTGCGTATGTCTAACCCACAGGCTGCATGTGTAAAAAGGCTGACAGTATGCCTTGAAAAGGGTTATCTTAACTGGTCTTGTACATCTTGCAAACTTACGGGCCAACATATTGCATCGGACCGACAACGCCCTTCGTTCCCGTTTCATATCCTGGTCATAATTCAGATCTACAGCTACTAAGTGGTCAAGGTACTTAAAACAAGGCACTCTATTTAGGGCTACATCATATAAATATACCGGCGGCACTGCTCTATGCTTTTTTGTGTTAACCCCGAACACCATAAATACACTCTTCTTCACATTGTACAAAAGGCCGTGAGTCATGGCGTATCTATTACAAACCTCAAGCAATCGCCGGAGTACCTCAATCGAGGGACTCAGCAGCACCATGTCGTCCACGTAAGAAATGCTATTTATAATTTTACCATCTATCAAGCATCTAATCCCAGTGCTGCTGAGTTCCCCGATCAACTGATCGACATACAAGCTGAACAGCGCTGGGGAGGTCAGACCTCCCTGCCTTACGCCCCACTCCAGCCCATACGTCTCAGACAATGCACCCGGCCATCTGATCTGGTTAATTTGATGATTATACCATTACCTGAGAAGCTTAACGATCTCCTCAGGTTGTTCCCGCTCACGCAACTTAGTCTATAGGACTTTATAATTAACCAGGTCAAATGCCTTCAAAAGGTCAAGAAATACAGCGTACACGAGTGTATTCCTGCTAGTACAGTAACTGACCATTAGCAATGTGATATTTCAGTAGCGCTTGTCAATAAACATGTTCGAGTGAATGAGGCTTTTTGTGAAAAATTCCTAATTGTTAAAAGTATTCTTTATCCAGCCTAGGCCAGGGTTAAAAAATTGTTCGAAAGAGTGACCGCGGCCCTGAAATGCAAAGAACATATGACACTTAATGAGTGTCTGACACTCCACCTACCACTGTTGCAGTAATTTCAAGATTTCCTAAGCAAAAAAAAAAAAAGAAAATTCTGCAAATATATTTTCCAAAAAAAATGTAGGTATGGTTATTTTTTTATACTGTGGTGCCGACTTTTTATGGTGCATTAAAAAGAGGAATGATTTACTTTTAAATCACATGATATAATGCCTACAGGCTATTGGTGGGCGTTCTCTCCATCCATCAGACGAAAGTGATTGCTACTTTCAAAGTCCATTTAAAAAACGGTTTTCACTGAACTCTATACATGTTTTTAATACAGAAGTAGGTTAATGTAAATAGAACGTATTACAAGAAGGCCTTTGCTAAACATAATATTTTTTTATGCTTTGTGAAGTGTTTCGTGTTAAAGAATACGATTAGGCAACATTATGTCCCTACTAGCTTCTGGCAACGGTTTCGCCCGCGTGATCCCCAGGGAACATATTCCCGGGATAAAAAGTAGCCTATGTCCTTTCACAGGCTCTAGACTATCTGTGTACCAAATTTCATTTAAATCGGTTCAGTAGTTTTGACGTGAAAGCGCGACAGACAGACAGACAGACAGACCGACAAATAGACAGACAGACAGAGTTACTTTCGCATTTATAATATTAGTAAGGATAGTAAGGATTGGAATCCTACTTCCTACTAATATAACTGCTGCCAAAAAGCTGGGCATCCTAAATAGGGTGAAGCGACACTTCAAGCCTGGACAGCTTTTAACTCTATATAAAGCGCAAGTCCGATCCTGCATGGAGTATTGTAGCCACCTTTCGGATGGCTCAGCTCGGTGACGAAAAACTGTTGGATACCAAGCTACATAGCTTGGCTCATCGCCGTAAGGTTGCCTGCTTGTCGGTCTTCTACAGATTGTACTTCGGTGAGTGTGCCCAAGAACTCCACGACCTCATTCCACCGGCCCCCTTCTACCATCGGACATCCAGACGCACTGCATCTTGCCATCCCTACCATGTTACTATTCCACCAATTCGCACTAAGCGTTTCCAAACGTCTTTTATAATGCGCACAGCAAAGGAGTGGAACTCTCTGCCTGCGTCTGTGTTTCCAAACGCTTACAACCCTAATCTCTTCAAAGCTAGAGTGAACAGGCTCCTTCTGGGTAAGCTCGCTCCATCGTAGACTTTGTCTCTGTCATCTCTGACCTAGACTAGAGTCAAGAGCAAACCCATCACAAATAAAAAAACAAAAAAAAATATTACAAATGCGAAAGTTTGTGAGCATGGATATTTGTTAGGTACTCTTTCACGTTAGAACGCCTGAAAGGATCTTCATGAAATTTGGCACAGAGGTAGATTATAGTCTAAAGTGACACATAAGCCATATATATCCTGGGAGCATGTTCCCTAGGGACCAAGCGTGCGAAGCCGCTGGCAGAAGCTAATCTCGTTGTTTCTGAACGATTCGCGCGCCCCTGTATAATAGTGTGTTTCTCAACGCGCACTCTTCTGTCAGCTGTCAACCACGCTCTGAGTAAATTCCTTTGTTGTAACTGTTTCTATTAAACTAGTTAATACATAAATATTTTGTTTCATTACATTAGTTCCAACTGTCATATGTTGAGGTTGGCTTTCAGATTGACTGGATGCAGAATACTGGTATCCAATACCAGTAATTTACATAGTGTGACTGACTGGTTAGTGAGCAACGCGATACCCTTTTGTAAGACTGGTTCTAAGACTTTCAGTCAACATCTAAGGTCCCATCAAGAGATTATCTCAAATCTGTTTAGTCCACGCATATCTGTGTGGTCCACTCAAATCTGTGAGCAGTGAGGAGCAGTGAGGAGCAGTGGTGGCCGAGTGGTAATGGCTTCGATTTACGAGTTGTAGGTCGCGGGTTCAAACCCAGCCAGGCACATTACTTTGTGTAATTTATTTCATCACCACTGCTCTCAAAACGGTGAAGGAAAACATCGTGAGGAAACCGGCATGTCCTAGAACCAAATATTCGAAGACATGTGACATTCACCAACCCGCATTGGGCCCGCGTGGTGGATTACGGCCCATTCCCTCTCCTAGAGAGGAGGCCTGAGTCCCAACAGTGGGAACATTATAAGGCCGACTATGCTATGCTATGCACTCAAATCTGTGTGGTCCACTCAAGACTGTGTGGTCTTCTCTTCATCTCCTCAGACATTAACCTACATGTTTCTCATATGATTTGAACAGTACGATTGTATGGACTTTAACAGAGAGCTAGCAAATACCGGCCTCATCTAGTTTTAAAATGACCAAAACGATTGACCTGTATAAGTGTAATGTTTAATATACTTACAAAATAAATATGATTTATCTCAAATCATAGCCAGTGATGAAAAATATTCCTGATAAATATAGGAATGAAAACCGCCTTTTCAATGACATAATAGGTTCCTAAAGCGCATTGCAGCTGTCAATCCACCAATTATTTCCGAGGTAATAAAAAACACGACACCACAAAAAATTACAAAAAAATAAAAATACTTGAACCAAATATTTAATCTCTCTCGCCACAACAAAGGAAAATTAATCCAACACAGGGCGAATGGAAAAATCCCCTAACAAAAAAGTAGAACAAATAACGAATAGATAAAACATTCGAAATAAATCGTTGAAATCGGATCTCGAGTTTTGTTTGTCGGTAAAAAAGTCGGGTGAAACCGATACATCGATTTTAGAAGTCCGTCAAAATCTAAACTCTGGAATTCGCGTCACTCGTCCATCGTAGCGATACCAACACTACGAACAGTGATCGCATCGATATATTGTAGGTAGTATCGATTTGTCTGATCACGTACAGGAATGGGTCTCGATTTTCGCAAACAAACTTCGTTTGTTTAATACGTTGTGGTCCGTGACGATCTTCAGCGATAAAAAAGTGGTAGTTTTTATCGGATCCACGGCAAAAAAGGGATGGGAAACGGATCGTGGTTTCGGTTACTTTCTTTTCTATTTGGTTTTATTTCGGAATATTTCGTTTGTGCAGAAAGTTACGAGGTTTTAAATCATAAAATGCCTTCGAAGGTTTCGTTTGCATTCGGTGTTTTCCATTGTGATTATGGCGAGGTTCGGAAATGGTGCTGGCGGTGACTTGCTTTGCTCAGTTCTCTGTGATAGACACTCAAGGGTAAGTAACCCTGGCTTCGGAATTGATGAAAGCAGTAAATGCCACTGTAATTAATTGAGGGAAAAGTCTTTTTAGTAGTTTTTTCGGGTGGTTTTTTGCTATTTTTCCCTAATATATAACAGCTACCCAAAATTACCCTTAAATACGACAACATACTTCTGAAACACCAAGTTGGTATTTTCATCAACAAGTCAAACTTGTAATCCTAGTAGGTACTGATTGAGAGAAAAAGAAGATGAAGACATGTCAGTATAGTACACGGGGCCCGCTAGGGCCAGTGCCGGCCAGGGTTGCGAAATTTTGTTCGGAAGTGTCACCGCGGTTCTGGAAGGCAAGGGCAGAAGGAACACGGACGGGTTTTAGTCAGTAAGAGTCTGACATGCCCTTCCGCTTCACCCAGAGTGAAAAGAGCTATTTGATGATTACCCATCCTTAAAAATTTGTTGTCTATCTATTACGGTTCTTGAGGTACAGCCCACTGACAGACGGACGGACGGACAGCGGAGGTTCCGTTGGTTATCTTTTGGGTACGGAACCCAAAAAAGTTCCTTGTAGAGACCAGAACAAATTTCCGTGCGTTCAAGCGATTTTGCCATACCTATTACTGGAATCAAAAGTAGCTCACAATTTAGGACCCATTAGTTTTTAGTGTTAATATATAATCCGTGGTGCTTGACAACTGGGCTTAACCCAGTTGTATATGTCCCTTGGTGCCTATTGGCCTAGCTCTATTCTGTCTCCTGCTTGATAAGGAGGGAAGTGGAAATTATATATATATATTTTTTTTCCTAATCATCCGCTGTACTTTTCTGATGAAATTCGTTGCGGAATCCAAGACAGTTAAGTCGTTTCTCCAAGACTCGTCGGGCTTCATTGGCTCGGCGTTTTTCTGGTGGTCGCCACTGTTGATTCTGGCTCTCAGGAGTTGCAGTGGTTGGGAATGTGTGGCGGGCTTGTCCCACAAAAAGAACCTAAAAATGGTACTGATCTTCTATGGTAGGTACAGTCAGCATCAAAAGTCGATAACCACATTCAAATTTTCAAAATCACTGTACATTATATCACCCATAAATCGCTTAACAAGAGAGGGCGCCAGTATTGAATGAACATCATTTAAGTTCAAAATTAACTGAACACTACTCTTCAAAGGTCACTGAACACCATTTTGTCAAAAATTGCTGATCGTTATAATATCCGAAAACATCATATCAATAAGTTTTACAAAAATCACTGAACAAAATAAAATGCTTGTTTTGGTTATCTAGTGTAATCACGACGTCCAAAAATAACTTAAAATCATTGATAGCAAAAGTTACTGAACATTACTTTGTTTCGGATTTGTTCAGAAACTTTAGAGACGAAGAATGTTATGCTTTTTTTACTATAACTTTGTTTAGCGACTTTTGAAAAGTAATGGTCACCTACTTATGCCCTTTTATGATAATCATTCATTTCTGGCGCTTGTCATGTTGAGCGATTTAGGTATAATACGGTGTACAGCGATTTTGAAAATCTAAATGTAGTCATCAACTTTTGATGCTGACTGTACTATGTGCATAACAACAATGTGCCTGCCTCTTAGACAAAGTCTAGACTCGAAACATTCTACGTTAATAAAACAAGAAAAAATAGAAAGAAAAAACAGTTGCTTTGTTAATTAAGCAAAGCTTTGGAACGAAGATTAAAAACTCTTTAATGATATAGAATGAATAAACATAAACAAACGAACTAAATTAAAATGAAGAACTTTGTCATTGGCTGCATGTTAAAAAAAGTCTCATTAAACAGATCAGACTATTTTTATTTATTTCTGTTTTTTTATTTACTAATTCTTTATTTATACAAATAATAATTTAGAATTTTTCAAATAAAATAATGTAGACAAACTTCTTATGATTAGCTTTCTTAACAATATAAGACAATCATTATATTTTATTCATTTAATTCTTTACTCATAAAACATATAGACTCGGACTTAATTTTAATTATGTAGGTGCCGTATGATGCCGTAAAAGAATAAAACCATCCCATCACTTCCCGTGGGTGTCGTAAGAGGCGACTAAGGGACTCACCAGAGAATTGGCAGCAGCGTTCTCTGTAAAACGCAACACCATACACTGCGATCACCAACCCGCCTGCCAAGCGTGGCGATTATGGCTAACCCCCCCTCTTTTGGGGGAGCCCTTTGTCCAACAGTGGACGTCTTTCGGCTGTCATGATGATGACGATGAGGTATTTGAAATAACTGACATGTAGCCATTTCTGGTGACAACCTTCTTTGATTAAAACGTTATAAAAATACAAAAAAAAAACTACTTAATCATTTAACTTACTTGCTGTCAAAATAAAAAATCAAACGTTGACACCGTTCGGATGTCAAAACGATGATCATAGACTAAATTCTACTGGCCTAGTAAATCCTGGCTGGTAGACAAAGTTTATCAAACAGCTATCGTCTTTAAATTGTGCCATTCATAATCAAGTCGTACTGATTTCCCTGTAGTACGGCTTCAAGTTTGATTGAGCCAGTAAACGCTTGATCTAGTTAATGTGATTGCTTTTAGAAAGATATCCTGATAGTTCTAGTGATGGAGCGGCTTTGAATCAGGTTATTTTAGCTGTGATGTCGATAATGACTATTCTAGAGTCAAGAGCTGATACAGGTTTGGTTCAAAACTTGTTTCAGGCCTACTGCAGTGGGGCGCTGTCAACGCTGCTTCCCAATCTGGGGGACCCGGGCACCGCCTGCAGGCGGTTGTACGTAGGGATCGTGCGATCGATGGCCCTGTATGGGGCCCCGATTTGGGCGGCTGACCTGACGGCCAGCACCATCACCGTTCTGCGGAAGCCGCAGAGGGTGATCGCCGTCAGAGTCATCAGGGGTTATCGCACGATCTCCTACGAGGCGGCTTGCGTACTGGCCGGATCTCCGCCCTGGGATCTGGAGGCAAAAGTCCTCGCGTCACTGCATCGGTGGCGTGAGGACGCGCGGGCGCGCGGCGAGCGACTGATGCAGCGGCACATTGAGCTGCGTCGGTCGCAGCTGCGCGAGGTCCTGGTGGCGGAATGGCGGGACAGGCTCTCACGCCCTTCCGCCGGCCTCGTCACTATCGAGGCCATCCGGCCAGTGCTCGACCTGTGGCTCGGGAGAAGGCACGGCTCCCTGTCATTTCGTGTGACGCAGGTCCTCTCGGGGCATGGCTGCTTCGGGAGGTTTCTGTGTCGCATAGGCAGGGAGCCGGACGCTCGGTGTCACCACTGCGTCGACTGTCGGGAGGACACGGCGCGGCATACGCTGGCAGACTGTGCCGCTTGGGAGGAGCCGCGTCGTGCCCTCATTTCTGTGGTAGGCAGTGACCTCTCGCTGCCAGCCGTAGTCCGTGCTATGGTTGACGGCGAGGAGTCCTGGGACGCGGTGGTCTCCTTCTGTGACATAGTCATCGCACAGAAGGAGGCTGCGGAAAGGGAGAGGGAGATCTCGACCTCTCTCCCGGCCCGCAGCAGGCGCACCGGGCGTCGGAGGAGGGCATACGCTGCCCTCTTCCGGCCCCCCTAACTAGGTCCAGGGGCGACGGACTAGGGGATGTCCGTCGTCCCCCATTCATCCGGACCCGAGGTGGCGGCGCGTGGTGTTCCCGTGCGCCCCTCTTTGACGTCGCGGGGGGAGTTAAACACCTCACTCCCCCCGCTGACCCGAGGTGGCCCGCAGAGGCGGGCCGGCACCAGCCGGGGATCACGGAAGTCGCATAAGATCCCACGATCCCCGGCGTAGGTGAGAGATGGAACACCGGGGTGGTTTTAGTCAGTAAGAGTCTGACAGACCCCTCTGCCCGCCCCAGGGTGGAGGACATCCATGAGGATTTCCCCCCGTTAAAAAAAAAAAAAAAAAAAAAAAAAAGGCCTACTGCAGTGATAGAATATAGTTGTAGCATTAGTTACCAATAATTTAATTTTATGGCAACCACTTGTGAATGGAGGATTAATAATATAATTAATCAATATAATTTAATTTTTATTTTTTGTCGTTTTAGCGGCAATAGACATACACACTTTGAAAATTAATTTCAACACTGCGGTTCTTGAGATACAGCCCTCTGACAGACAGACGAACAGACAGCGGAGGCTGGTAATAGGGTTCCGCTGGTTACTTTTCGGGTACGGAACCCTAAAAACTGACCAGCATCATTATATTTGTATGTCTACGAAAGCTTTGGGCGCCTTTTGCATAAATGGAAAAGGATTTTTTTTTTTTGTTATTTGTGATGGGTTTGCTCATGACTCTAGTCTAGGTCAGAGATGACAGAGACAAAGTCTACGATGGAGCGAGCTTACCCAGAAAGAGCCTGTGCACTCTAACTTTGAAGAGATTAGGGTTGTAAGCGTTTGGAAACATAGACGCAGGCAGAGAGTTCCACTCCTTTGCTCCTTTGCTGTGTGTGTTTTGTGTGTGCATTAGAAAACTAAAAAAAAACCGGACAAGTGCGAGTCGGACTCGCCCACCGAGGGTTCCGTACAAATTAGTAGCTACATCCGAGCTTTTCAGATTTTTGCCTTTTATTATTTATTTATTTATTTTATTTTATTAATTTTAGGAAAACTTACAGCTAAACATAACACTAATAAACATTTGAACAAAATAAGGCCAATTACATACATTACATTTATTTTTCATTACATTATTATTTTTGTAGTATAAGACGATATTACTTGCCAAATTTCATAGTTCTAGGTTAACGCAAAATCTATAAATATAAAATTCTTCCGTTACTGACTGATTGAGTGACTGACAGACAACGCACAGCCGAAACTACTGGTTGCAGAAAGCTGAAATTTGGCATGTAGGTTCTTTGGGCAGTTTAAGGGAGCACAAAAAGACAGGATTTCCCGAAATTCATACAGGATCGGGAAAAAACGGGATATGCGCGTATAAACGCGGTATTCCGCGGGCAAAAGCTGGTACCCTATAAATTTTGGTGCCCTTGAGAGTGTGAATATACGTTTTTTGAGGCATAAACGGTCGTATCTTTTTTACGTTAACTTAGAAGTTTAATTTTTCCACAGCTTCAAGGGACCGTAGACCTGAGTACGTATAATATGGTGTTAATTTCAACTCGATACTTCCACGCATTCCCGAGATAGCGGGTCTTGACAGACAGACGGACTGACGGAGGGGGAAACAACAAAGTGATCCTATAAGGGTTCTATTTTTTCTTTTGAGGTACGGAACCCTAAAAATAGATCTTATACCAAACCCGTAAAGTATGTACTTGTAAGTTTACGGTTCATTAACAAAAACGCCCATGTGTGGGTAAGACCGTAAATTATATTTCCAACGACATTTATGAGGACTAGCGAACATTCTCCGTAACCTAAAACCTAAGAGAATAACCCATCAACCAAATTAACCGTGAGTCCCTATAAATCACGTAAAATATTTGCTTAAATATTTCAAACATGAAAAATGTCAAAAAATAACTTCTGGATGATAAAAATTCGTACCGAAAAAAGTTTAGCGAATAAAAAATAGGATCACAAAAGGAAATCTATATTTAACCTGAAAAAGAGGTCCCTAAATGAGGTCCTACGAGTTTTGGGACCATCGATTTAGTTAAATGGACTGAAAAATATCAACTGACCAGTTCTGGTATAAGTCGACGATTTTGGTTCGAGCCCTGCTTAGTTTACGAAAGTTCGAGTTACATTCGTTACGTTGCGTTGTGATGTCGATAGTCATTAGTAAGGTATGTAAATAGTTTTATTACACTTATATTTTATGTTATGGATTATTGATACCATTTGTTCATTAAGGGTAACAAAAGGATGAATGTAGCAAATTCCTTATAATGAACAAGCTTTTGTACACGGCTTAACTCGTGTTATCATTTTTTTTTTATAATAGCGATAACTGTTTTTTGTGTATTCATCAAAATCTGGTCATTGAGATAATAATTGTAAGGGCAGGTTCATGCGGGCCTGCGGACGGCGGGCATTGGGTGGCTCGCCGTCTGATCAGAACCAGGCCCGGGTCGACGGCGCGCTGTGTTTCACGCGCGCCTCAAAGAGCTGTCAGCATTAAAGGCGGGGCCCGCTAGGGCTAGTGCCTGTTGGGGCTGCGGACTTTGTTCAAAAGAGTCACCGCGGCCCTGGAACGCAAATGGCACTAGGAGGAACACGGATGGGTTTAAGTCAGTAAGAGTATGACACTCCCTCCTGCTTAGCACATTGTATAGCTGACTGAAACATGATTCCCTTGGTACTCACATTTACGATACTGATTTTAGGTCTAACATGAGCTCTAAGTTTTATTATTTTACTTAGTTTTATCACTTTAGTAAAACTGTGGTTATGTCAGGTACAGCTGTACCTTAATTAGATTTTTTTGTTAACTAAAAAAAAAAACTCAGGTATGTAACTAAAATTCTATTTAAAACATCGTCTTTTGCTTATTTGAAAGTGTTTTATACACACACACAGAAAAATATTTTTGTAAACTTATTATAAAGTTTACAAAAAAAATATTAATGAGTATTATCCATGATAATTAAGATATCAACTCCTTGGTTAGTGATAAAACTATATGGTTGACTGTACATAAACAAAGGATCTAGAACAGGGATGCTTAACCTTTTTTGGTGCTCGTGCCATTTTCATTAAAAATAATAATGCAGCCGTGGCGTGCCGCCAAAAAAATCTTGACTTGGCCCATGGAAAAAAAAACAACAACATAAGATGCTGTTAACTCAACTCTTCTTTGTAACTATAAATTCATAAAGCAATCTTAATGTCATCAGCTTTGTAATTATTCAAATAAAAGTAAAGTTTTGCTGTATTAGCAACAACAGAAAATAATACTGAACTTTCACTTTCACCAAGATGTTAAGTAATCTGGTAAAGGCGTGCTCAGATTACTATGCTGCGTGCCACCACTGGCACGCGTGCCATATATAGGTTCGCCATCCTTGATCTAGAATCTACATTTATTTATATATACGTGAAGGATGTGAAGTACCTACATAAAAACCAGGTCCTAATCGCGGTATCTTTTTATAGCAGATTGGCGACTGGTAGCAATAGCTTTTGTTTTGTTACTTGCCCTATACAGGGTGAATTTATCAAGTGGGCGTTGATGACCAAATATCCAAACTATAGTGAATAGGTTACTTCTAGGCAAGCGTGCTCCATCTTCGACCACATCATCACTTACCATCAGGTGAGATAGTGATCAAACGCGTGCCTATCAATGGTAAAAAAAAACTATGAAGAATAACCGAAAATACTCAAACTAAATTATCATAATTGGGTTTTTGAGCAAATTCATTAGTTTTTGCATAATAGGTGACAAAAATGAAAATGTTTTGTCAGAATGAACTCTTTAAACTGGCCATGTTTAGATTTTTACTACCGATAGTATTGGATGTAATCATAACTAGTGTGTTTTTTTATTTAAAATTGGTGAGATCGATATCTAAACAGGAAAATTATTTTTTCAAAAATTGAATCGTGCAGTTTTCGTGGACCAAAATTGAGTCCGAGACTCCTTTGAGTACTTTTCGTTATTCTGCTTTGTTTCAGGTTTGGCCATTCAGCCTGTATATTTATGTAGACTGAATGCGATATTTTGAGGGTGTTACTCATTGGTATATAAAAAACCCAAGATGCACAGTCAGCATCTCATAAACGTCCGCAAAAAACAAGCGCAATATGTATAATTGTGCGCAAGTTTCAAACAGTTTCGCATCGCTCGCCATACTGCACTGCTTTGTAAAAACGACTTTAAGCGATCCGTGTAAGGTTGAATTTGCAAAAAAAAATGCGCATCACTCGCCATACTGAACTGCTTTGTAAAAACAACTTTAAGCAATCCGTGTAAGGTTGAATTTTCAAAAAAAAAAAATGTTTATAGTAGAACTACACACAACTCACACATGACACTTGATACATGTCAGTTTTTGACGACAGTTTCGAGTGTTGCATTTGTTAGAGACTGTGCATCTGGGGTTTTTTTATATATCAATGGTGTTACTAGATGTATATTATGTGTGTACATACATATTCGTATAGTAACACCCCCAAAATATCGCATGTCGTATATGAAGCCACGAGCCGTATTCATAGTTCATCAGTTCGAATTATGACACAAACGCAGGCTGATTAGCCTGGCGAGTTGATTCCGGATTTCAATTGAATATGGAGTAATGACATTATTCCTGTCATTATGGTATGGAAATACGGTTATTCGTTGCTATTACAGTGTTTTGTTTGTTTCAATACCTGTGTATGTAAAATTGTGTTTAAGTAAGCAAAGTGTGTGATTTTCATAAAAGAATTCCATGTGTATGTCTATTTACCGTCAGCCCAGAGGCATTTTTTTGGAATCCCACTCCTTAGCTGTACGCACTATGAATGTGTTTCCGAAACGTTTTGTGCATGTGGGTGGGATGTCCATCATGTACCGGTGGCGCATCGCCTTTCGTCTAGTGGTCCGATGATGGAACGGACTTGGTGGAATTAAATTATACAACTCCGTTGCACGATCCCCAAAATGCAAGCGGTAGAAAACCGACAGGCTAGCAACTCGGCGTCGATGCTCAAGACTTTGGAGCTTCGTCGCGACGAGCCTATCATTGCCGATGATCCTCTTGGCTCGTTTCTCAATTGACTCAAGGGCATCAAGCGTCTCATCACAAGGCAAACATTTATAAGACCCACATGCAAAAACCTGAGATTTTTTTTAACTCCGAATTGGTTTTAATATTCGGTACTAACTGAGCAAGAGTGATAGGAAAAGAAATATAATAAAATAGATACTTATGGAGAATTCACAAATCGATAAGAGGAAAACTAATGACAAAATACTTCGTCCCTGAGTTTGGCATTGATCGATGATATCATTTATTTCTATAAATAAATGATAATATCATCAAAGTGTCTATTAATATATTTTCCTTATTTATTAAATAATAGGAAACGTCACTATAAATAAGTTATTATGTTTTCGAGCTGTTTGGAGTTGAAATTCTTGGACTGTGGTGGGGTCAGAGTGCTCGTACGCTATTGCTCATCAGCTCGCGGGTCGCCTCGCCGCTCCGCGCCTACGCGGGCTTAAATTACACTCTAGGTGTAGGGCAGACAATACTACGTGAAGTCGGAAAATCTATCCAAAGTTCTAGTTCACACTTTGTGTGACCCAAGGGCTGGTTTTGACCTTGATCAGAGGTTAAGCATTGCCATACAACGTGGCTATGCTGTCAGTCTTTTAGGCACACTTCTCGATAACGATGCGACCTAATATCAATATCGCCCCATGTAAGCAAACGTGCTTCAATTCTCTAACCTTCAAATATCTGCAAAATTGCCAAACGAGTGCAATAGGAACACGTATTCAATTCAGTGAGCGTTTTTATATTCATATATGAAAAATGTTGTCGGAAAAATCTGTAGTTTCCATATTTACTTCGTAATGATAATAATGTTGAATGTAATTGTAATGTCGTACTTATTCTTTATTTGTTGCTATTTGGTTTATCCGTATTTTTAGACGTCTGATAAATCTATCAGTGTTTTATAGCCTATTGAGGAATGCTATTTTATAATAGTTCATTTCTGTTAAATTCTTAAATAATTATCTATAACAAGATTCTTTGGATTCAGACATACCAACGCTTTGAATCTTCATTACCACACTACGTATAACACGACTACATAAAATACAGACTACACCAGCTGCATAAACTATTCGCAGACGTTGATAACTTCGAGAAAGCCTTCTGCAATGTAGTGGTATATTAATAGGCTGATTCAGCTTACTTTACACGCGTCCTTGCGTTCTAAGGCACGTATAGCGTCGCACGAGGCATACATTAAACATAATATTACTGCGCGCTCCGATGATATTTTTTTTTTCTGAATAACTTTTACGTTGCCGTTGGTTGCTTGAGAGAAACGTGATACATTTTCTGTGTTAGTCTTAGGTGGTAGCGGAGCAGAATTTGATATTTAAGTATTACAAATTACGGATAGTGTTTCAGTATGCTTCAGTGTCTCGTCTTTCAAAATCATACATAAGCAGGCCTGACAAAAATAATTCCATTCTCTGGCAAAATGTTTGAAATGTACCATTTGATATTTGTATAGCGTTATGCCAATCCAATACATTTTAGTCTTTAAAAATACCGCTATCGTTGACAGATCATCATTTTATCTGGAGCCTACTTTAAAAAAAAATCTAAAACATATCAAAATCTCTCACTTCAATAAAACACCATTTTCGCAAAACCATTTCCCACTAACCTTTTCACAATAACAGCTGCCACAGATAAGACAGTGGCCATTAGATTCGTCTCTCATTTGAATTCGCCAATAGTCACGGCGCGCCCGAACTGAAGTTGTAACATTATAGTAAATTAATTCCTTCCGCCAGAAGGAAAATGAGTTCGGTGTAGGGTTGCCAGTAAATTGAAACAGATTTTGATTCTTTTTTTAAAACTAAATTTTGCAATCAGATTAGCCAATGGGCAATGTTGATTTATTATCTTTATAGGTGGGTTGTTCAATAAAATATGGGACGCGTTTTAAAAATGTTGTGGGTGGTTTTGTGAGATGTAGTCAAACGTGTTGCCTCAATAAGTGATGATAAAAGCTGTTTTATTTTCAGTCTGACTTGTTTATTTCTATGATTACATATTTATTTTATTTTCAGCCTGTTCTGTCTCTCTGCAGGTCAAAGGAGCCTTTGTTTCCTTCATTCTTCTCGGCTTTGGGTAATGGGTGATTTCGGCGTGAAAATGTAACAATTAAACTCACTTTCGCATTTATAATATTAGCCCGCCACAGGTTCCAACCACTGCAACTCCTGAAAGCCAGAATCAACATTGGCGACTACCAGAAAAACGACGAGCCAATGAAGCCCGACGAGTCCCGGAGAAACGTTTCAACTGTCGTGGATCCCGCAACGAAATTAATCAGAAAAGTACAGCGGAGGAGTAGGAAAAAATATATAATTTCCACTTCACTCCTTATCAAGCAGGAGACAGAATAGAGCCAGGCCAATAGGCACCAAGGGACATATAAAACTGGGTTAAGCCCAATTGCCAAGCACCACGGATTATATATAAACACTAAAACTAATGGGTCCTAAATTGTGAGCTACTTATAATATTAGTTAGGATTCAATATTGTTTTATCTACATCTACACTAATATTATAGAGAGGAAAGAATTGTTTGTTTGAAATGAATAGGCTCCGAAACTACTGGACCGATTTGAAAAATTCCTTCAGCAATGGATAGCTACATTATCAGGGAGTAACATAGACTATATTTTATCCCCATACTCCCACAGGAACGGGAACTACGCGGGTGAAACCGCGTGACGTCCACTAGTGTTAAATACGTTTGTTCTGTCTTCTGCTTGTAAAGGAGGGAAGTGGAAATTATATATTTTTTCCTACTCCTCCGCTGTACTTTTCTGATTAATTTCGATGTGGGATCTAAGACAGTTGTATTGTTTCAGGGCTCATCGAGCTTTATTGACTCGGCGGTTTTTTGATGGTTGCCACTGTTTTCTTTCAGGAATGCAGTGGAATGCGTGGCGGGTATGTCCCCGAAAAACACACATTTGAGTTTGGTAGCCCTACGAACAAACGAGTAGAGAAGAAATATTTCTCGCTCAATTCTACAGACCGACCAATAACTTATCGAAGTTATTTACTGACGCCTGACGCCTGCTGGAAACACGTTAGTTTGCCAACACTTTTTATTTTGTCAATTGAAACTGATGGACAAGTTTCCTATTACGCGAGTTTTGAAAAGAAAAGTTGTTCTAATTCAGTAACTTCATTCTTTTCCCAACTATATTGGGTCGGCTTCCAGTCAAACCGGATTCCGCTGAATACCAGTCTTTAACGTGGAGTGTGAGCCTACCAGACCTCCACAACCCATCATCGGGGTAGCAAGGTATTCCTTGCCAAGATTGGTTTCAGATTTTTTTTTGAGGTTTTTCTGGCTTCTTACAATTCATAACGTCAGTTGAGACCAACGGCTTAATGTGCTTTCCGAAGCATGGAGGAATCCCGGTATGTTAAGATGATCACCTATCCACAGACCGAAATCGGCAAGCGTTGCTTTTGAAGATTGACCCGTACGGCTGTTATACTAAAGCCACTTTTACTTGTCCACTTCTGTTTCTGCGGCACAATGGATCGATGATTTAAGAAGGTGGCTGACAGCGGATGGATGCAGACTGCTCAAGACTGGGATGGTCGGCGCTCTTTGGAGCAGGCTTACGTTCAGCAGTGGACGGCAATTTGCTGAAATGATGATGATGATGATGACTTGTCCACTTTATTTATGGTTGGCAATACATGTCTTGTTGTCTTTCCCATACATCTCTATTAGTAATTATGTAAGTGATCACCCCCTTTCTAAACACATTGAGAGTCCATAATCTTTGGTTTACCTATGAATACCTTTGTTTGAAACTCGAATGCAGATTTAGATCGGCATCACATAAACGTTAACGAAGCAATAGGAGTATTTGAAAACGGTAGCGTTCAGCAGTGCGATGCTCTAAACATCTCACCGTAAAAAATATGTGAAGTGAACATGAAGTGAGTTGTCAATCCGTATCATCATCATACTAGCCGAAAGACGTCCACTGCTGGACATAGGCCTCCCCCAAGCGTCGCCACAATGACTGGTCCTACGCATCTCGCATCCATCGGCTATCCGCGACCTTCTCCAGGTCATCGGTCTACCTTGTAGGAGGCCTTTCAACGTAGCGTCTTCCAGCATGCGGTTTTCATATGAAATCAAGAGTCCAGATATCATAATGCGTTGCATATATTGCGTACGTGGGACCAGTGTATCCCTCGCTTTAAAATTAGGTGTTTTATTCACAACATAGTGTGTACAATTTCGTTGTACGAATCGGCCGACTCGACTTTTCATATTTTTTGCATGGATACGTTTACAAATACAATTCGGACGTGCACAAACCCCCATATAGTTTTGTAGATATAAAAAATTTGCTGTTTGTATGTTATAAAAGCAGTAGAAAACTCCTGTTGCCCAATTTTTCTTTACAAATCGAAGTGCTTGGGTTTTACTATAATTGTGAATCGTTTTAGATAATAACAATTGTCAGACCCTTGCATTCCAGAATTTCAATTGTCACAATGGCTGGTAGAATATTTACTTTTATAGTCCTTCATGTAATTTGCCTGGAGGTGGATACTGCGAAATAGATCAAATAATAAAATAGATCAGTATTTTCCGTTTTTCTTCAGAGATTTACAGTCTCGATATGTCATGGGTGTTCACCCATCCACAGCCCACCTCAGCAAGCATTGCTTAGCCTTGAATCCACGATCGACCCGTTCGTCCATTATTACTTAGCTACGAGCTCCTCAAAAGTATGTCAAACAAACATAGTTTTTACCCCACACATACATACATAGTAATATCCAATTACGTCGCTCGGTAACCCTATCACAAATGGGCAAAGAAATATTTCACGAACAGTTTCGCTGAACTGACGATAAATTATCGAACTCGTATTAACTGAGTCGGCTTGGTGGGGGCAGCTTGGAACACACACCATTTTAGTTCAGTGTCGTTGCCCCAACTATAATATGAGTGAAAAATGAACTGTTGGAAGGAAAATTTTCAAGTTATTGATTGAGGAAAAGCGTGATAAGTGTTGTTGCGCTTGAGTGCACTTGGAGCCATTTTGGAAATAATGATTCGATGTAATGTTGTGTTTCGTCGACTGAAATGTTTTTTTAATGAATTTTGGTTCAGAGAATGATTGCTTTGAGCTTCGATGTACCGGTTTTTACATATATATAAAATATACACCAAATTTATATTGTACACCAAAAATAGTTTCACAAATAAACATACGGACAGACAGTCAGGCACCCGAGTGATCCTATAAGGGTTCCATTTTTTACGGATGTTCGGAACCCTAAAAATATAAAATAACTTTATGTATTTCTAAACAAATGTCATCTAAGTAGAAAATAAATAACGTTCCATCTAAACTGCATCTTTAGATCCATCAAAATCAATTCTTTATAGTAGCAGTAAAATTCCACCCTTCAGACTGACACAGACATCTATTCCACATTTAGCGTGTTAGTGCCTCAGCTCCGACGCCGACGCCTCATCGTTTAGCTCCCAGCTCAGGAACGGCTCTTAAAACAATGTGTCCTGAACCGACCTCAATCATAAACAGACAATGTTTCTTTAACAGCCCGTAAACTGTATAGAGTTAAGTGCCGAATAAGTATCTACTGAATAACAATACATGTCCGTATTACTGTGTTACCGAAACTACTAAACTGAGTGAATCACTAACGTTTACGATTTTACCATTGACTTTATACTACGTGTAATAGAAAAAACGCAATAGCTCATCATTATGATTATGAAAAACTTTCACTATGGGACCAACACTAAAATCTCAAAAATATCGACTCCCCCATACATTTATGTGAAATGTACAGCAGTGAAATTCTGTAAACATGTCGAAGTGAAGGCTTAGGTGAAGTGATCACGAAATGAGCTGTCATTCCATCTTGATTACATGGATTGACAGCTCACCTCAGCTTATTTTGTTTTTTACACGTTGTATAGCGAGGACGGGTGGACCATAAGTTTTCTTGGCGGCCTGTCTAGACCAAAATGAAAGCAGAGCTTGTGAGTTTGAATTTCTAAAATTTGCCAATAGGTAAATACAAAGAATCGATAGGTACTTTTAGCCTCCTCTACTAATATTTCTTCTGTTTAATTTGAATATATTTTATTTTAACCCTAGAAGGAGGTATTGAATACATTATTGAACTTGAATAAACGCCACCAACAATATCAGACTGCTTGCAAAGTGACCTGTTTGGTATATTTTAGTCGTATTTTTTTATTAATTAGGTATTATTTATATAATTTCAATTACACTCTGCACTTACAGCAAGTACCAACACGTACAGAGATACACAGTCTTAGTAAAAATTATTACTATATTGGATACACAGAATTTCCAAGAAATTCCATGTTCCATTACTGTTCAGATTATGCTAAAGCAGCCTGTTTTAAACAAGAAAATAAAATCTTAAGAAACAAAAAAATATGTAACAGCCGTAATAGCACCACAAACCGGAAAATTTTGACAACCAACCCACACTATGAATAAGAACAGGTTCGTTAAGCCTTGTGCAGACTTGTACCCCACACTTAGACGTATTATGCAAACTGACTCACCGTTCTAAACGCCATCTTGGAAAGAGCATGTTATCACACACAGCTTCAGGACAGCGTATTAAATAAACTACCCTACAGGGGAATCTTGTTCCCGGCTTTTGTCCTGAGGACGATCAGATTTCGTAGTCTTTGGCCTTTATTTTTGCTACTCCTTATCCGTTTTAATTTACGACGAAGAAAATAGTGTTGGAAAATCTGAACCGGAGTTTAAAATTAGTTAACATACAACAATTCAATTTTATATTTTATAATTTTTGCTACTGGAAAGTCCCACAAGGTGAACTGATGACCTAGTGAAGATCACGGGTAACCGATGAATGGGAGACCCGCAGAACCGGTCGTGGTAGCGACGCTTGGGGGAGGCCTATGTCCAGCAGTGGACGTCTTTCGGCTGACGTAATGATTACTACTGTAAAGTGTTCGGGTAGAGTAAATTATAAAAGACTTCTGATAGATTTACATGTCTGTTTGATGACCTAATGGAGACCGCAAAAAATCGCTGAATTCGAGACGCACAGGATGGTGGTGACACTTGGGGGTTTTGTCTAGCAGTGAAAGTCTTTCAGCTAAGATGATGAGTAGATTATTATGGTTGACTGGTAGAGAATTGTTACGTTAAGGCCACACATGTACCACTGTTGTATATAAAGTTTATATAAATAAATAAGTATCTCAAATCATGAGTTTTATCTTTGTTATTTACATGTATAATTAACTAGCTGACTCGCGCAGCTTCGCTCCCGTCAACTGGCTGCCCTACCTACTTACCCTACCTACCCTGCCTACCCTGCCTACCCTGCCTACCCTGCCTACCCTATTTTACAACGAAAAGTGGCATTGATTTTTATATATATAGATAAGATAACCGGAAATATATGTGGTACAATATCAAAGTGATTAATATGTTGATGGTCAAAAATAAAGATTATGTACAAGTCATTGTGACAGAACTACACAGGCAACATTTACAATGGATGCTGGCTTCAAAATGACAGGTGGTCAGACGATATCTATTTATACCGTACTAACTTTTGTTCGCGATTTCGTACTCGCATATCTCGTTTTTTCCCGTTCCCGTAAGAATTTCGGGAAATCCTTTCTTAGTGGTCCCCTACACTCCCCAAGGAACCTAAATGGCAAATTTCAGCTTTCTACGACTAGTAGTTTCGGCTGTGCGTTGTCTGTCAGTCACTCAGTATCGGAATAATTTTATATATTAGGATTAAATACTAGTATGCCAACTCTACGAATTTTTAAACAACGTTCGCTTTCGCTTGTTATTCGCAATCTATTAAAAATGTATGGAAATTCAGGCTTATTTGACCAATTACGACTGAGATGTGAACGTTGTTTAAAAAAAGACTGGCCAAGTGCGAGTCGGACTCGCGTGCTAAGGGTTCCGAACGAATTTTTTTTTTTTACATGTTATATTAACACTACAGACTACTGATACGTTTTCCTGTAATCTTTAGGTAAAGATCTATTATCTCCATTTTTTTTTTAAATTTTAGGCTCAGTAGTTTCAGAGATAAGGGGGGGGGGATGGTCATTTTTCGTCTAATTTCTTGAATAACTTCAAAACCATTTATTCTAAAATGATGAAAAAAATATAGTTAACACCCTCACAGTAAGCCCTTTTATTTGATATGTCACACGATATTGTTCAAAAAACTTTTTTTTAATTTTCTAGTTTGACCCCCAAGAGTGGCCCCCATACTAAGAATTTTATAATTTACGTAACGCGTCCGTGTTTGGGTCACAGAAATCCATATGTGCACTAAATTTCAACAGAATCAGTCCAGTGGATCCAGAAAACTGGCTGTGATAGACGGACAGACAGACAGACACCCGAGTGATCCTATAAGGGTTCCTTTTTTTTCGGAACCCTAAAAATAAAATTGGTACTCAGGTATCATTTACTCGGTTATAACAAGTAAGCACTATGAATACGATCCGGCTCGTTAGTGCTGTGGTGCACCGCCATATTTCCTACATTTTGGGCACGTGCGCCTAACTGCTTTCCAATTGGCTAGGAAAAACTAGTCTGTAACGAGACTAGGGTTGACACACTAAAACACGTCGTTTTTGCCATTGATTTCCGCTGAGAGGATATTGTGACTTCAATTTGAATTATTTTAATAGCGACAATAATTAGGCCTTCTGATTTCAAGAGTGTAACTTCAGAAGATAACTTTTTGTTTTTCTATTTTCCACCAACTGATGGCTTTATAATAACACACGCACGGGTTTGGCTCAAAGGTTGAACAACGCTTACCAAATGCTAAGGTTAGTCCCTGGATGGGTGACCCATCATAGCACAAGGAAACCCAGTGTGTCGGGAAGCTTGATAAACCATTGACGACGGGTTAAGCCAATTCTAATATACAAAATTCTTCCGTTACTGAGTGACTGATTGACTGATTGACAGACAACGCACAGCCGAAACTACTAATCGTAGAAAGCTGAAATTTGGCGTGTAGGTTCCTTGGGGAGTGTAGGGGAGCACTAAGAGAGAATTTCCCGAAATTCCTACAGGAACGGGGAAAAATAGGATATGCGCGCACAAAGTCGCGGGTAAAAGCTAGTTGTGTCTCAAGTCTTTTACATTTCGGTTGCCGTATGCTGAAGTGAAGATGATCTGGAGCAAGGGCTTTTGCCGTCAAATGGGCAATAATTTGGACTCCAGGCTTCTTTTTTATCTGACCTATTTAAGAGCTCTTTGTCCAACGCAATAATGAATAATTTCCACCTTTATTAATTGGCTACAAGGGTCTTAATTAATGAAGTAAGTACGCCGAAAACCAAAATCCTTTACACCTTTTTTAATTAATTTGACAGCCCTACTTTGAAATACCTACAAAATGTATTGTAATCGACCTGTATAGATATAATATTGCACCAAATTCACATTGAAATGAAACGAAATGACACCATTTTGGTTGAATTCATTTGCGGTAGTTTAATTCAATGAATTGAAATTGGTTTTGAGATCTGGAACTAATGAATAAAATGAAACTGTTTATGTATTGAATTATTTAGGTTGTGGTGGATATTCTATGAGTTGGGTAGGACAGAAGGCGTAGGCCGGGTGTAGTGCCAGGGCTGCGGAATTTGTTCGAAAGAGTCACCGCGGCTCTGGAACGCAAAGGGCACTAGAAGGAACACGGATGGGTTTTAGTCAGTAAAAGTCTGACACTCCCTTCAGCTCCGCCCAGAGCGGGGGGAGTCATTTGATGATTTTCCATCCTTAAAAAAAGGCCGGGTGTAAGTGTAGGTACTTAGACCTATATTTATAATTTTGTGACTCCTAATTGGCTGACCTATACAGTTTATATGCGCGAAATTCTTTCAGTAATTTGAGTTTTTTTCGCATTAAAATTGATCCAGAAATAAATAGAGATGATTTTTTTTTTCAAGTTGTTTTTTTACGAAATAAGTCAATAGTACATTTGACGCATGTAGATAATTTTAGTCATTACAACTGAGGCGGAGTAGACGCCCGAGGCGAAGGCGAGGCTGTTATGGACCCAAAAAACTGCACTAACAAACTATCATTTTTATTACTTATCATATTGCGCGTTTTTTTTCTAGAATTAATTTATTTTCTAGCTTTCATTCTTTTTTTATATAAAATACCATAAAAAAAACTAACATGTGCAAAAATGCACAATTCTCGCAACGTAGTTCTTCTGCCATAAAAAAAAAACTGTGAAATTGAATGTAAACCAAGTCGATTCATTCAGTACCTGACTATCTATGGGAGCAACTATCCAACCATTTTGTCATAAATTGATACCTTGTTACTTAGCTAACAACATTTCATAGTTACCATAATGTCAACATTACATTTTTATTTCTTTAATAAATAGAGTGACTGCAATTGCACACAGCAAAATAATGTATTATATGAAACAAAATCTTTAGAGTCCGTGTCCCCAGATTCTGACTGAAGAAATTCTTACAAATCAATAATCTGAGAAGTCTCACCAAACTCCACCTTCTTAAATAACCACCCCCCTACCATAATTACGAACTACCAAACCCATTCCCTACACGACTAAGACGCAATGTTCATCATACATTGCCTCCTCTGCAAATGAATATTTAAGCAGCTGTTTACGTAAGACCGATGTGTGTAACAAACACTTCTATTTCCATTGTCGGGGGAGCACAGCGACGGGGACATTTTTCACTTGTACCAGTTCGTAGTTTGAGAGAAGCGGCGATGCTTCTTGCAGTGTGGGCTGAGGTATAAGCGGAAGCGGGTAGTTTAAAGACTTGGTTCTTTGGTAAGGGTTAATGACCTGTAAAGTAGGAATGTCACTTAGCTATGTCTTTCTTTGAATATAGTTCTTCCGTAGTTTAACAAAGGAGAAAGAGGCCTTTGCCCAGCAGTAGAACAACGTGATAGACAGTTTAACAGACTTAAGAGTTGACTTATGGAGATAGTTTGAAATTATGATTTGATTGATGGCACAAGCATCAGTGCTTTGCTTATTCTAAGTAAGAAAGCAAGTCTTGGATGCTGCTTGTTGAATAGAATGGTACGATTATTTTTAAAATCATCAAATAACTCCTTCAGCTCTGGGTGGAGCGGGAAGGAGTTTCAGATTCGTACTGGTCAACAACCACCGTGTTCCTTCAGATTCCCTTTGCGTTTCAGGGCAGCGGTTTTTTTTTTGTTAAATCCGCAACTATGGTCTTCTTCTTATCGTGTGCGCAGTAAGGTCTAACGACCCCACACACCCTAGTGACAGAGTTTCTTAACCGCCTCAAGGGCCTCTGACATGGTTTATTTGACGACTATCATTTGACGGCTGGGACCACCGGATTATACGTGCCTTCCGAAGCACGGAATCATCTTTTTGTCAGACAATTAGGTGATTCAAGCCTGCAATGTCCTAGCTAAACTGGAAACAACTTCCCGTGGGAATCGAACCCACGACCACCGGGTCACAAGGCAAACGCCTAAACCACTCAACCACGGAGGCAGTTAATGTTTACCTTCAGACGTAAAATTTTCTTTCATTTCAATTTAACGATATTAAACTTTTATGTAAAAAAATCACACCCACAATCAGTTTCATAAACCCCTGCCCCCGCTTCAACCTTGGACTAGAACGGAGGTAACAAATAACACGTCTGCGTGTCGCAGCGACGTTTCCAATTTAGTCGCTTTGTGTATGTGTCCCGTCAAGTCACATGTGCAACTGACGCGCCGTATGTTTTTATTCTTGCATATTTACGACTGTCCTTTGGGTAGTTATTTGGTCCTTGAGTGTCTTGGAAACGGTCTTTGGTGACAATTTGCAGTGCTACAAATGCATCGCTATTTTGATTTGCGCATTCAATACTGCGTTTCCCAACTCTATTGGACTGGATTCCGCTGAATACCAGTATTTTATGTGGAACCTATCTGACTTCTACAAACCAGCAACTGGTTAATACGGTTCTTATAAACAAGACTGCTGTCAGATTTTTTGGTTTCTGACTATGCGTAATGGCTGCCATAGATCTATGATATGATACATTCTTGAAATTTTGTATTTGTATATATCACTGGAAAATTGTAACCAACGTAATATTGTAAAATATCGCGTTAAATTGTTAACTAATTTTTCTTAATAAGACACAGATGTAACGATTGAATTTGGATAGGTTTTAAAGTATACAAAACGAGTTTTTAATATATCGAGAAATTATAACCTAACAGTCAACAAAGCTATTGGGTATGCAGGTAGCTAACTTGCACTGGGCGGAGCACCGCCGTGTCCCCGTCGAGACGATCAGCAGCGGCGACCTGTCGCGTTCGTCCCTGGTTCAAGCCATGGTCCGGAGCGAGGAGACATGGGAAGCGGTCACCTCCTTCTGCGAAGCAGTAATGCTAGCGAAGGAGGAAGCCGAACGCGTGAGAGAGAGGGAAACCTTACGCCCCAGCCGCCGCAACAGAAGAAGACGGCTCGGGCGTCGGGAGTCGCAGGGCGATTCTCGGCCACCGTAGGCGCGGGCCTGCGGACGGCGAGCACTGGGTGGCTCGCCGTCCGATCAGAACCAGGCCCGGGCGCGCTGTGTTCCACGCGCGCCTCAAAGAGCTGTCAGCATAAAACACGGGGCGGGCCCGCTAGGGCCAGTGCCTGCTGGGGCTGCGGACTTTATCCAAAAGTGTCACCGTGGCCCTGGAATGCAAAGGGCACTAGGAGGAACACGGAGGAGTCATTTGATGATTTCCAATCCTTAAGAAAAAAAAAGCTAATTTGCAACTACTTTTAAACAATGTTGTGAGTGTGCTGCGTAGACAATTATTGTACAACACCAAGTCAAAAGCTTAAAAATTATAATGCACATATTAGAAATAAACATTGGCAGTGCTGTGGAAAAATTAATATTTTTTGCCTGTATACCGCTTTGCTGACTGGACATAGATTCTTTAGATGTAAATGTTTGTTTCCAATTAAATCGCTTTGTGCATGTGTCCCGTCAAGCCACACGTGCAACTGACGCGCCGTCGTATGTGTTTGTTTTTGCATATTTACGACTGTCTTTTGGGTAGTTATTTGCTGACTGTCTTGGAAATGGTCTTTTGGAACAATTTGCAGAGCTACAACTGCATTGCCATTTTGAGTTTCTCATTCAATATTTCTTTCTTATTTTCGAGCAAAATAAATTATGATAATCGTCTGCCTAGCCTTTTCCCAACTCTATTGGACCGGATTCAGCTGAATATCAGTATTTTATGTTAAGCCTATCTGAATTCTCCGATTTTTTTTGTATATATTCTTTAGATAAAAATATTTGATATGTGTTTCAGTTTATCTAGTGGATACAAAAAATCATTTTGTATATTGACGTATCAATCAATCATTTTGATTCTTTGCAAATATGGGTATATTGTACATAGGTATTTTTATAATAATATAGTTCTCCATATTTTACCGTCACATGGGCAAAGGTTTATATTTTCAAATAAATAAAAATAAATAATTACATCAACAAATAAAAATTGAAAAAAAAAATTAAAACATGTCAGCGTGATTACATCAATAACACCAATTAAAATAAAATTTAAAAAATATTAAATTAAATTAAAAATGTCAGCGATATCAATAAAAATATTATAATAAAATAAGACAGTGAGTCAATGACAATGACTGCGCCTGCCAAGCGTGGCGATTATGGCAAACTCCCCCTTTTGGGGTAGGCCTTTGTCCAACAGTGAACGTCTTTCTGAACGATCACAATAATTATGTCAATCAGAGTAATCTAATATAAGAAGAAAAGTGATGATGATATGTAATCTATTTTGTTTTTTACTTGCCAGCTGCAAGGTCTTTAGACAAAGTGACATTCTATCAGCGAAAACGATTGCCAAAAGAACAAAATGATTGAGATTGACTATCTGATATTTCAACATTAACTTTTTCAAAATGCACCTATTCCCCTTTGTTGAAATCATCTATTGAATATCACAATTCTCCAGTGAAAACACAGCAGAAAATTCAATAGTTTTAAAGAAAAACATGGCGCTCGTTTTTGTGAACAAACAGAGAGATATAAGCCAGCATATCTCGCGTATAGTTATTTATGATCACGTGCTTGCACGGAGCACTAAACGGGATGAATACTTGAAGCATCTGCACTGCTTAAGAGGAAATGCTGACGGAGAGACTTTGTATGTAAAAAGTCATAATTCGGGGTTTGGCTCTCGACTGTTTTCTCCTCCAATATTGAACCGATTTAAGAGACATTTCACAAACTGAATAAGAAGAATATGCAGGGTTATTTGAAAAACACCAAAAACCTCTTAGGCAGTGAAAGTACACATGATTATAAACAACTTTTACTTTGAGCAAACCCCGAAAACTCGAAAAAAATATCAGCTGTTTCATACATTTTCATTGGCTAAAAATTGCATATTGTATGAAACAGCTGATATTTTTTTCGAGTTTTCGGGGTTGTATACTGTATCCTTGTTTTCCTTTTTTGATTAATAGTTGCCATATTTGTACACTAGGGCTCTGTTGACAGCGAATTACCGGACAATTTTGAACATTTTGAAAGAAGGGTTCTAGTACCTATACGGTTAATAAATCATCAAAAAAGAATGTTTTAATTACACGAGATCTATATCTTTTGTCCCTTTCCTTATCAAGCAAATGGTCCATAGCTATACTCGCTTCCTCGCCGGCGGCGGCGGTGAGACAAGTGCCTTAGGTTCAAGGTCGAATGGCAAAAATTTGACAGTTTCGAGTAGCTTGAATTGCTGGCTGATTCTACTAATGTGGCCTTTTAGAGCCGATGAAGTCACCACATTGATAGCAATTTCGGTAATTTTTACCGTAATAATACCGTTTTCATGCCTACGGAATAATATTGATGCGCTTAGCGGGCTGTCAAAATTCGACGCTAGATTCACAAATTTAGGACAAAGTTCAGTAGTTTGACATTTGCTGGCTTCGAATGAAGAGACCACCAAATATCGGTAATTTAAAATCGTGAGGACTTTTCGACCGAATTTGGTCAGTAGGCAATTGGTAACTACGCCGAGACTGCAGGCTCTGGTGTTTTACTCGACGGTCGCGTTCAATCTTTATTTTGAAACTAGCTTTTGCCCGCGGCTTCGTACGCGTTAATCCCGTGTTTCCTGTTCCCGTGGGAAATTCGGGAAATCCTTCTTTAGTATTATTATTAGTACTTATATATTATTAGTACTTCCCTACACTCTCCAAGGAAATTACATGCCAAATTTCAGCTTTCTACGACCAGTAGTTCCACTCACGGAAGAATTTTATATTATCATCAATAAATTCTTCTGTTACTGACTGATTGAGTGACTGACAGACAACGCACAGCCGAAACTGCTGGTCGTAGAAAGCTGAAATTTGGCATGTAGATTTATTGTGGAGTGTAAGGGAGCACGAAGAGACGATTTCCCGAAATTCCTACGGGAATGAAAAAAAACGATAGAGATGCGCGTGTACGAAGTCGCGGGTAAAAACTAGTAAACTAGGATAAAAACGTAGCCTGTAACCGTATCCAGGGTCCCATCGATCGCTGTACCCAAAATTCATCAAAATTGGTTCAGCATTTTAGGCGTGAAAGCGTAATAAACAAACCAAAAATCTCACTTTTGCATTTACAATATTAGTTAGTATTCCACATGGTTTTACTAACAGAGTTCTCTGCTACAAACGGCGCGGTTGGCTCCATTCGCCATCTTTGTTTAAATAAACAGGTCATGTGCTAATTAGCTTGATAGTTTCTTTATTCATGATATGGCAGGTTTCATGTAAAGTAAAATGGTTGTGTCCGTCGTCCGCATTGCAGGTAACCAGTTGTACGCAGTAACTGACAGTTTTTGTGTAGATTTCGTGGAGGAGCTTCGCTCAACTTTTATGGGACGCTGGGGAGGAGACTTTGAAGGCTGGTTCAGACGGTCAAGGCAACGCGTTTTAAGGAGCAGGAAGTGATGTTTTTGCTTAAAAGCTCAAACTGAACTTATCTATACTAATATTATAAAGAGGAAAGATTTGTTTGTTTGTTTGTTTGAAATGAATAGGCTCCGAAACTACTAGACCGATTTGAAAAATTCTTTCAGCAATGGATAGCTACATTATCAGGGAGTAACATAAGCTATATTTTATCCCCGTACTCCCACGGGAACGGGAACTACGCGGGTGAAACCGCGTGACGTCCACTAGTATTTTATATAACTGAAGTTATATTAACTGCTGCGCTGCGTGTCGCGGGTTCGATTACCGCACGGAACAAATATTTGTATGGCCTACAGATAGTTGTTCTGGGTCTGGCTGTTTGCGTATGTGAGTTTGTATGTTTGTGAATGCACCCACGATACAGGAGAAATTCCTAGTTTGGGGCAAAGTTTTAATAAAAACTAAATAAAATAATACATCTATAGTAATATATAAAGCTGTAGAGTTTGTTTGTTTGCTTGCTTGAACGCGCTAATCTCAGAAACTACTGGTCCGATTTGAAAAATTCTTTCAGTGTTAGATAGCCCATTTATCGAGGAAGGCTATTATATATCATCACGCTAAGACCAAAAGGAGCGAAGCAGTAATGTAAATTGTGACGCAGACGAAGTTGCGCGGGTCAGCTAGTATAATAATAAAGGTTCTGGCTGAAGGCCAGTAAGTAAGTAAGGGTTCTAGTAAGGGTTCCGTACCAACCGAACCCGTACGTAACCAACGGAACCTTATTACTAAGCCTCCTCTGTCCGTCCGTCCGTTTCTCTGTCAGCGGGCTGTATCTCAAAAACCGTGGATAGACAGTTGAAATTTTCATAAAGTGTGTTTATTATTTCTATTGCAGCTATAGTATGAAAGTTTACAACCAACATTTCAAATCGTTTTCGCCACTGACTTTGCCTCCCGAAATTTAATCGAAAGTTTTTTTCCGTCAGGCGAATGAGTCGAATGGCTTTCGATGTTACCAGAATAAGAGGCCAAAATAAGTGTAGGCGATACATTCATTTTCATAGGTTTAATACCATTCCTTAAAAGCATCTACGTTTTTCCTAACACAAGCAAACTATTTGCTTAAAAGGATGCTCCATATTGTAAATAGAATAATAATTTCAGTTGACGCAATAAAAAAAAAAAACCACGACCATTCAAAATTATGTGAAAACAATACATAAAGATCGACGAATGAAAGTTTGCTATTTTACGATTTCTCGCTTTATAGGAATAGTTAAAACGTTTTCATTAATCAAATTTAATAACCGACATTCTCGATCGAATTTCCATTCGCAACCATCTTTACGATGTTAACAGTCGAACACAAAAAATCAATTCGGTTTGAAGATCAAATTCAAACGTGGCGTCAGCTTCAAAACATAAAAGGCGCAGACCCACCGCTGCACCCGAAGAGGCTACGCACGTGTGTTAAGCTTCGCTTTGCAAGAAAATGTATGTGATTGTATCCACTGCAACCCACGGACTCGCTACGCATCAATTCACGTCATTGGTACACGCGTGGCTTGCTCGAATGCGCTCACGTAGCTCAACGCAGTTAACACCATGCACAGTATGCATGCGGTATTCACTATACATGTTTATGAACCCACGACTATAACAAAACGGTATCGAAGCACATTTTTGAGATACACCTTGTGGAACAGAGCTATACTGCAGTGGAAACGTAGACCCACGTTGTCAAACAAATGAATTCACGTAGCTAAAATACGCTGCGTGCCCGTGCACAGCACGCGTCGCGGTGGGTTTGTGCCTTTATTCCCGGGTCACACAGCTGCCACTTTCAAATTGTCAGAATCACAAGCAATAATATAACTGACTGACAAATTCACGTGAATATGACAAGCTATCAAGGAGCAGTAAAGTCGTCGATACGTCACACATGCTCGCAATGTCCAGTCGAGAGTTTACGGCGTACTGCAAGTTTATCGCGTACTGATCGTAGTTCGCGTACTACGAGAGTTGTAAAACACGCTTTGTATTCGTATTCTTCGTTGGGCATTCAATTTGAAGCGGAATTTTGAGCACGTGTGAGGGTTATTGTGAACGGGGTTTAATTTATGGCGTTTGTGATCGCAGTGGGTGGGGGAGGGGGTTGGAGTGGATAGTTGTTGGTTGTTTTTTGTGAGAGGTGACATGACTGTGGTAATGAGAAATGGTGAGACATAGTTTATGATGCGTTTTTGTTTGTTTCTGTGAGCTGGCTGTCACTTCTAATATATTTGATTGAGTGAATTATAAAGGGGACGTATTAAGCGTACTATTTAGAGGATGGATGGAGTCTGTGTTTCTTTACAGCTACAACCTAAGGGCCTTTAAGTCAAGATGTGAGACCTGAGATCCATCAGGTGAGATTGCGGTTAAACGCGAGCCAATCAATAATTATAAAAATATACTTGATTACACAAATGTTCGGGTTGTTTAAAACGTGCACTTGCCTTTCACCCGGGCGCAATAGCCGTCGCGACGCCACAACAATTGAATAGTTTTATTGTACAGTAAAATTGTAGTAAAATCGGCGGCCGCCATGTTTTTTGGTCGATCGGGGCCATAGCATATTAAAGTTTAAACCGCGTGATTTGGTATGGCAAGTGGGATGCCATTATGCGTCAATTTCAGTTGACGCCCAATGGCACACCCATGTGCCAACGAAAAATCACAGGTTTATAAGATCATTATAAATATATTGGAAGTCTCAAAATTCTATTTAATTTTTAATCTAAAAATATTGAAGCACAAAGAGATACTAAAGGAAGGAAAAACGTGGGCTTTCCAATCTACTAAAGGTAAACTGGAAAAATAATTCCCATTGAATGGGGACCGTCCAAAAAACAATTTCAAACGCAGCCATACACGATAACATTGTCATCCGTGCGAACGGCAACCCAATTTCCGGTATACCGGTACCAAAACTCTGTATTTTCCGGTATCGTTATTTGGTACCGATGCAAATTAAGTCCGAGTGGACCACAGCCTCGTTTGTTGTGATTAGTTAATGTATCCAGTTCTGTGGTTCTCCAAAATACATCATTTTAGTTCTCTTACGCCCTAAAATTGAGTATTGTTCGACTTGATTGAATTTGTTAGTGAAATTTCCTAACCCAATTTGGGTATCAGATTTCGGGAATAAATTGTGGTCCGCGACGAGGGGAGGCTTTGTTCGAAACATGTATTCGGTGGATACACTTTTTTTTGGATAGAAAATGGATACATTGTATTTTGATTTTTTTATTTGTATTTTCGGGCTGCGGTGGAAATACAAACTGATATTTAAAACGATGTAACGATGTTTCGATGCAAGTGTTATGTGTTCGAAGCTTAGGCCAATTTGCAAGCCAAAACTAAAAGTAATAACATATTTTGGTGCTATGCGAACGAACACGCTGATTGCTGACCGCTGAACAGTTAGTAAAATTATAATTTGATGAGTCAATTTACATAAAACATACCTTAAAGACGTAAGTTTTCCACAAACTAAGACTTAAGAGCCGTGAAAGATTCAGAATCTGAAAAACATTCTTCAGAAAATGCCATAGTAAAAGAAAAGAACAAAAAAATCCAGCAATAATTGACAGCAATCCAGCAATCCAGCAATTATTGAATTATTGTTCCTGAAATAATGTTTCGTTTTCAGGATTTTGTATTCGAAACGTAACCAACGGAACCCTATTACTAAACCTCCACTGTCCGTTCATCTGTATGTCCGCGGCCTGTATCTACTGGTTACTAAACCTACCTATAACGTCTGCAACGTTCCGCTAATTAATTGAATTCGACTTTATATAACTCAAACTGAATATTTCAACAGCACTTAAAATTACCAATCAAACCACCATCTTTGATTCCATGTACCAGCTATTACTAATCATACTTATCCCTGAATAATTCAGAAAGCAAATGAATTTCTCAAAGGTCTGTATATTATTTAGCTGACCCAAATATCCCTTGCGCGTCTAGCTTAGGCGTAGTATTGACAGGCGGATTAAGAGAAGGTCTAGATTGGGCCTTAAGCGATCCGAATGATATTCTATTGAGAAGGGAGAATGTTTGATGCCAATTTGGGTGTAATTGAATTCTTGGAGTTAATGGAAAGAGTTGGCGAAATGAAATGGCTGAAGACCTTGAAGGAAAATTAGAAAGTGGGAAGTAATGCCTTTACTACATTGCAGTATCCTATTGCAGTGCTTATACATCGCTGTGCTATCTTCAGTCTTATAATACTGATTATGGCGACACGCTCTATCAGTGTATTTCTACGACTTTGGTCAGATATTTTTGGTCCACATTTTTTAGTAATCCACTTTAGCCACACAAAACTCTCCTTCTTCTCTTCTTCTTTCTTTTTCTTCTTTATTTTTCTTTTATCTTATAGCCCAATATCTTCGTTTGCGCATCCTGCAATAGTTCTACGCCAATCGGTGGTGGTCTTGGGTGCACTTGTTTAGTGCGTATTAATTGGCTTCAAACTTTCGTATGCCTTCCAAAGGTTTGAGACCCCAGACTCCTCAGAAATCTAAAAGATGCTTAATGAATTATCGTGCCTAGAGTTAGTTTATGTCACACGGTGGCATTTTAGTTGCCTTTGTGAGACTACTTAATGGCACCATGTATATGAGGGAGTGGGCCCAGGGCGGTTTTCTTTCACCATAATTATCAATAGTGGTGAGATAAACGATACAAAAGTCGAGACCTTTACCTGATAAGTCTGGGGGGTCACCACTTGATCATCAATACTGAAGACAAGTGCAATATTATGTTTCAATTAATAATTGATTGGAGATAAAATTATTATTAAGGGATAATGAAATTGTAGTGTTTTTGTGACTGCTAAGTTTTGGATCTTATACAGCTTGCTTAACAGATTAGGAAGGCTTGAAGAGTTAATCTCCTGGTGGAAAGGCCTTGATCTGAATTGGATTTAGTAAATTCGTACGGTCTCAATGGGAGCGGTTTAATGAAAAGCATAAAAAATATCAACGATTTGAAAATCAATTTGTATAGGATTGGTGCCTGCCATTGCGACCTCACATGTCGCTTAAATTCAAATGCCTTTTTTTCAAGATGGTGAATCATCAAATGAATCGTTTCGCTATAGGCACAGCGGAAAGAGTATCAGACTCTTACTGACTAAAACCCACCCGTGTTCCTTTTGCAGTTTGCTTTCCAGGGCCGCGGTGACTGTTTCGAACAAATTCCGCAACTAAATTCAAATACCTACGTCGCATACATAGACGACTAGAAAACCTCTGTGTTTGTTGGTTTTGTAAAGGAACCGGCTTATTAAGTAACTATAGCAGCATTGTAGGTACAATACTATTGATTGTAAATTTTTGAATATAGACCTAGGATAAAAATCGACACACGAGCAAATTAACACATGAAAAACACTTTGAAATTCGATCCCTGCACTCTCGGAAACAATGATTCCTCCAATAGGCTAGTTTCCACCATCAATAAATTGCAAATCTATTTAGTCCTCTGCTAGTATTGAAAATTAATGGACATGTATTTTTTTGTTTTTGTAAATCAATGAATATTGACAAAAATAAAACGCATCAAAACTCGGGAGTGGGGGTTCGAGACGTCAGAACGCACTAAAATTTTACCACGACGTGACGTGACGCGACGTGACAATTTTGGTTAACGGAACAAAAGAAAAAAGACGGGTCAAATATTTTTTGTCTAGTTCTATCTTTAAATCTAACTGACGGACTAATAAGATATTGTCAGTTGGCAAGCCTATTACACCAAAAACTCATTTGACGTAACACATAACTTATATACTCGTAGCACCACTCGTAACCAAACTAAAATAAAAGTACCGACAAACAAACGAACATGTGTACAGCTTAACAAAATCCAAAAGTTTTCGATGTTTTTAGTTTGTCACACGAAGTCGAATACAACTCGTTGTAATTAAATTTTGTGTAGTACACGTAGCGACACTGTCTGATTAAATATTTTTAATCCGATTGTTAGAAAGTTGCGGGACGTGTGTCAAGTACTATTGGTTTTAGGATTTAGTGGGTATTCGATGTTCTTTTGTGGAGAGGAGTTAACGAATTCTGGGACTACGCGGAGGTTTCATAATATAGCGCTGTTGTCAGCTACGGGCGTGTAGCGAGCGTAGCATTTGCTACGGCGTAGCAAAAGCGTAGGCTGATAGTTTTTTTTGAAACGTTGCCTTACCCTGGGATTTTTTTGTATATCGTGTGCGTTAAAGAACAAATAGTGAGACTGTAACCAGCGTATTTTATTTATTATATAAAACGTTGTGTTAAATAATACAGTCTCATTTTTTTTTATTTTAATGTAATCTTTTAAATCACACACCTCAAGCGGCGTAAATATAGTAAACCTTATTAGTAACTATATTTTCGAGCTGTTTGGGGTTGAAACCCTCGGGCCGTGAGGCCCTTGTGCTCATAGCCTTTTTAAAGAAATTTCGAAACGGCTGGTTGACACTTCCCATGACCCAAGAGCTGGCTTTTACTTTGGGCAGAAAATAAGCATTGCCATACAACGTGGCAATGCCGCCAGTCTCTTGGGCACATTACTAGCTGACAGCGTTGAGGACGAATTTTTTTATGCTATATTTTAGTTTGTTTTTAGTTTAGTGTATTTGATAATTTTAGTTATTATATAGAAAATAAATCTTTTAATATATGAAAATCTCGTGTCACGGTTTTTATTATTGAACTCCTTCGAATCTGTTTGACTGAATTTTTATTTTTTTTTGTGTTTATTTATTAGTTCTGATAATAGGTCTTAGGCTATTTTTTTACTGCAAAATAACGTTTGCCGAGTCAGCCAGTACCACTATAATTCCTAGTTCTAAGGCAGGTTTAATAACTTGAAAAACATAGACAAAAGATTCTTGCATTCAAAGTCTTCAAAAAATAAACCAGTAATCCTTACAACTAAAGCACAAGCTAAATAACTGACTAAGTTCGACGCGTCTCCAACACAGAAACTATTTCTCCCTTCCACGCCATAGTCCCGTAACAAGTAAACACTTAATGCCCGTAGCGATCCGCAACTCCCAGTAATGAATCTCGCCTTACCAGCAATGAACCAATATTCTTGACTAACGAACCGAAAACGTACAATTTCTGAACATTTCCAACCATTTTGCAGATGGTGACGATTTTCAACTGATTACATGGCAATTTCACCCTTATTGCTTTGGGGTTAGCGCACTTCTGTTATTAATTTTCGGAATAGAAGAATAGGTTTTTTTTTCTGTTTCGTACGATTTCTTGGTGAGAAATGAATCGTATTTTTGTTGAGGTGTGTAAGGTTGGGTCGGAGTGAGAGCGTGGCCGCGTAGAGGTCACATGTCAAGCCTTGATTTATCTAGGTAATTATTTTTTATCTAATAGTCTTGATAAATGTTCAATTACGACTAGGTCGCTTATAAATAGAGCTGTTACTATTTTCTGGGTCATTAGACTTTGTAAAAGAAGGGAAAGTCCCTTTTATATTTCACTTGCAATGTTTGGTAATTTTTTTTAGGTCAAAATTATCAAGCTGAATTCCAATCACTTCGTCTTATTCCACAGAGTTGAAATTCTACAAGCTGGTTCAGTTCCGATGACAATATTTTTTAATGATAACTATAACCTGATTGGGCAATGGAGAGGGCAATGCTTGGAGTTTCCTTGCGTGATCAATCAAAGATATCCGCATGAGAACCAAGGTTACCGACAAAGCCCGAAGGATTGCCAAACTGAAGTAGCAGTGGGCGGGGCTCGCAGAACAGATAGTTGATGGGCCTGAAAAGTTCTGGAGTGGCTACCGCGTACCGGAAAATGCAACGTTGGTCCCACAAGGTGGACCGATGACCTGGTGGAGGTCTCGGGTAGCCGATGGATGTGAAGCGCACAGGATCGGTTGTTATACCGACACTTGGGTTAGGCCTATCTCCAGCAGTGGACGTCTTACGGCTGATGTGATGATGAATGTTTGGTCATTTGTTTAGTTCAAAACTTGCAAGCTAAATTACAAACACTTCCTCTTATTCCCACAGAGTTGAAATTCTACATGTTGGTTCAGTACCGATGACAATACATTTTTATGGTATTAATGACGTGATTGTCTGTCTAGGTTTGATTGCAGACGAAGCAACTCCTCTAAGCTTCAGTCGTATTTTGATAATTTAGACTATATTAGCTTTTGTCCGTGATTTTGCACGTGTTTTTCCCGTTCCCTCCTCAATCTCCTATTAGTACTCCCTTACACTCCCCACGGAACCTTTATACAAAATTTCAGATTTCAACGACCAGTAGATTCGGCTGTGCGTTGTCTTTGTCTCACTCAGTAATGCTAGACTTTTATATATTAGTATTAAAGTCGTTTATAATGTTCAAGTCAGGCAGTTTTGTAAATAGGATTTCAAGTTATCACCCTACCCTAAAAAAACATAGACATGATGACCAATTATATCCAAGGAGACGCTTCCAAAAAAACCTACACATAAAACCGTTAATTCTAAGAAAACTCCATTACAACAACTACCTACCGTGCCCAATTACTCTAATCCACTTACACCAGTACAAGTTTGCGAAACTATTCCCGGGAATGACACAGCGGAAGAGTGACAACCCTTGGCCCACTCTTCAGTGTCATGGCGACCCAAATCTGTCAGATAAGTTACAAGTTGCAGGAATAAGCTTAACTTACCTAGTTACCGAGTATTTTTTTCTGCTGATACTGTACTTATTTTGTGCTTTGGTCGTTCGTATTATTGGTTATGATCTGTCATTTTCTGCTTTTATTTTGGTTGGGTTACTATTTTGGGGGCAATTGGTGTTGGTTGACTTATGTGCCGAAGGTTGAGGATTCGAAAAAGACAGGTTCTTGACTACAATATAAAGCTACGCGACACCACGCAGCGTAATACGACACCGTCACTTCGTGTATAATAGTTTAATAATTTATTTTTGTGGTATTTATAAATATGTATGATAGTATGTAAGAGGTTATGGGTCTTTTTATGCGAAATAAATGATACCACTATGATATTACTATTATATTAGTGAAGAAAAACGTCGTATAAACAACTAATCCAAAACGCAAATTAAATACGGACTGACCCATACATATTTCAATGTGCATATTTTTTCCGATTTCAGGGTTGGTTTATGAAAATCTTTTACTTTGAACATTCTGAACATCTTTCAATATGGGATATTATGAACATCTTTTAGTATGGGATATTATGAACACCTTTTATCTTGGGATATTATGAACATCTTTTAGTATGGGATAATAAGAACACCTTTTATTATGGGATATTATGAACACCTTTTAGTATGGTATATTATGAACACCTTTTGCTATGGGATATTATGAACATCTTTTACTGTGGGACATCTGGACATCTTTTACTTGTGTAAGTAAAAGTAGTAAGTAGCAACCTGAGGGTCAATGCTTCTATTTTATAGCGCGATTCACATTCTTATCCACGCTGTTTCAAACGCTTAAAAACACCAAAACAAAACTAGATATTCCTACATTTTTACAAGTTTTTTAATTGAATTTTTACTTTTTTTTTTAAGTCCGACAGTTGGCCTTCTCCACGGCTATTATCTCATATTAATTTCTAACAAAGACATTAAAATGCAAAATCAACAATTAATACCACAATAAATCACAAAACCCTATACAGCATCACCCTGACAGCTTAAATCCTCCTTGTCAACGAAACAATACCATTTTATCTATGCATTTATTAACGCAAAGCCAATTCCGCTGACATTCGGACATTGCCAACACATTTATTTATGTTTTAACACGAGTAATTGCATTATAGACACGCCATTTAGCAGACAAGCGAATTATTACTTTTGTATTGGGAAAATAGATTTTTATTTTATTGTTTTTATTGGAAGGTAAATTATCTTACTTATATTACAATAAAGTAAAAGTTTAAAAGAGCGGATGGGTTACGGCTTCATACTAAAGCTACTTTACGAATTTGGCACACATATATTTATGTATACTTATATGTGTATTTTGGCACAGATATATATATACAGAGATGCGGACGAATTTTTTGACGCCTTATCTTAGTTAGGATATTTTATTTAAAATGTATATATTTAGTACTTTAACGCTGTACCCAGTTCATATCTAAATAAATATATTTTGTATATATATATATATATTTGGGTATATATTTATTATATGTGTATGTTAACAACACTGGACTAATGACCTGGTGAGGGTCGCCGGTAGCCCATGGATGCAAGACGCACAGGACCGGACATCCAGGGGAGACCTATATCCAGCAGTGGACGTCTTTCGGATGATATGATGATGATGATGATTTTAATACTAATACTGTTTGTGGAGTGTGTTCCCTTGGAATGATTTCAGACATACACGCAGGCAAAATCGTTGGCAGAAACAAGTGCTAATATAAACGTGAAAGTTTGTAAATATGGACAAATGTTTGTTATTCTTTCACGAAAAACTGCTGAACGTAAATTGGAGGAAACTTTACAACGACCGTCAAATAGATTTCCAAAAAATATTGGATATGTATTTTTCTTAGTTCACGTAGGTTAACAAAAAATTAAGTCGATACGATGAGTTGGAAATTTGTGTGACGTCACTTTTCAGTACACTTTTTACCTACCTTTTTATGTAATTTATCGTCGTCATTTTTTATTGATTTGATGAGGTCAAAACTATTTTCAGGATTCTTCCATATACATAGGCCATAATTATCTACACTAATATTATAAAGAAGAAAGATTTGTTTGTTTGTTTGAATTGAATAGGCTCCGAAACTACTGGACCGATTTAAAAAATTCTTTTAGCATTGGATAGCTACATTATCAGGGAGTAACATAGGCTATATATTATCCCCGTACTCTCACGGGAACGGGAACTACACGGGTGAAACCGCGTGACGTCCACTAGTTATTCATAAAGAGAGGAAGTATTATTAACCACACGGGTGAATCCGCGGGTGGCAGCTCGTACTATGTTACACTCGTTACAACAAATTTCAAAATAGAAAATTCAATTACATAAAATACAAACATCCTTAACAGTTGCACGTAGTTCCCATAAGTTTATAGTAAACACGAAAAAACAGTTAAATTTCAAATTCAATATTGAATAAATATAATAAATACGTCGGGGGCGAACGCGAAAACTCTTTCTTTGGAGAAAACGCGAAATATATTGGAATAGTGCATGCATTTGTCACATGAGACACGGGCCATAGAAACCGCGACAAGCGAAAAAATGTACGAAGTGATATTTGTGGCTTCTTCTTCTCACAAATTGTCACAATAGACCTCCAGCGGAATTAAGTTCCTGCCAGGCTTGCGGAATTTGTTCGAAAGAGTCACTGCCGTCCTGGAACGCAAAGGGCATTTAGAGGAACACGGATGGGTTTTAGTCACTAAGAGTCTTTTTTTATTTATTTTTTTATTTGTGATGGGTTTGCTCTTGACTCTAGTCTAGGTCAGAGATGACAGAGACAAAGTCTACGATGGAGCGAGCTTACCCAGAAGGAGCCTGTTCACTCTAACTTTGAAGAGATTAGGGTTGTAATCGTTTGGAAACACGGACGCAGGCAGAGAGTTCCACTCCTTTGCTGTGCGCATTATAAAAGACGTTTGGAAACGCTTAGTGCGAGTTGGTGGAATAGCAACAAGGTAGGGATGGTAAGATGCAGTGCGTCTGGATGTCCGTTGGTAGAAGGGGGCCGGTGGGATGAGGTCGTGGAGTTCTTGGGCACACTCACCGAAGTACAATCTGTAGAAGACCGACAAGCAGGCAACCTTACGGCGATGAGCCAAGCTATGCAGCTTGGCATCCACCAGTTTTACGTCACCGATGAGCCTCTTAGCTTGCTTTAATGCTATTTTTTACGGATGTTTTGCTTTACTTCAAATACGTAACGCAAAAATCGGTGGTTACGATTCATTTAGTAGTATGATTGAGTAAAATTGCCAAACTGACAACATAATTTGTTAGTTTTGCAATTTTTTTCTTTTTTAAAAGCCGAAAAAGCGAAACGCTTACCATCAGGTGAGATAGTAGTCAAACGCGTGCCTATCAATAATAAAAAAAAAAACACTAACAGAAACACCGAAAAACCCTAGAGGCTTAAGTCAAGCGTTGACTAAAGCTCTGGGGTTTTTGGGTATTTCGGTTTTAGTTGAGTATTCTTTACAATCTATTATAGCCTCAAAACCTGTCAAAATTTGGCGTTTTTGTTCACCATATAGGAGTGGGAAAAAAATGGGAAAAATTACTAATAAATATTGATTGTTGGGTGATACGAAGTTCATCGGGTCAATAGCTCTTAATTATAAGTATGGGATCCATCTCATATAACAACAAATAACCATTAATTTCAGCAAAAAAAAATACGTATTAGAATCCATTTACTTTAAGCAAACATTTTATAGATATTCCAGCATTCATATTTGCACTAACAACCACTTATTTTCTTAGCAGCGAAATAATCTCAGACAAAATCGTGGTCTGTAATACAATCTTGCCTAAATATGCTATTAGTGCCCATTGCCGAATACCATTATGTACTAATAGCGTGTACATATAACTATTATGTAACATTGGTTATACTACAAACATAAATCAGATTAAATCATAACTCTGAAAGCACGTATTCATGTTATTTACTGAAGGGTATGTACTTAGTTGATTTATATTTTGGCTTACTAACGCTAACACGTAAAGTTAAATTTCCACTATGTATAATGTTTGTTATTAATGTTTAAACGTTATGACATTGATATTTCAAATAGTTGGATTAAACGAATTAGGACTTGGGTTAAATTAGTCGTTATTTTGGTCTCTGTACTAGTTTACTTAGTGCTGATTTTTCAACAGTGAAGAGAATTATGTGGCAGTTTCGTTTGATTTATTCCTGTCTGTTAAAAAACCGGCCCAGTGCGAGTCGGACTCGCACACGAAGGGTTCCGTACCATAAAACTTAATTTCTATTATTTTTTGTTATAGCGGCAATAGAAATATACAATCTGTGAAAATTTCAACTCTCTACCTATTACGATTCTTGAGAACACTGAAACACAGCCCTAATAGCTACAGCCCGCTGACAGACAGACGGTTGGACGGACAGCGGAGGCTTAGTAATAGGGTTCCGTTGGTTACCCTTGGGGTACGGAACCCTAAAAAGGACCTTATTCTATTCAAAATTATAGGCCTTAGCTAGAGGGGCTATTGAAAATCAAACTCGTTTGCTGCATTTAAGCTTTTTGAAGTTCTTTACCAAATGTCATTATTTCAGCGGAAACGATTGTCAAAGTACGGAACATGCTGTAGTTTGTAATGTGTGTGATTGATCACGCGCTGATGGAATGATGACACGATGAATCCTTTGACTTGAAAAGTGCTACTTTGTAAGAGTTCACCGTTAAAACTTATTTAAAACTAACACGTAAGCAGAAAATCCATCTAATTAAGCTCACTCTATCGAAGAAAAATTTGTGTGGCAACAAAACGAACCGCAATATCAATTATCAGCTACTTGCCTACCACACAAAAACCTTCCAGTCCTAGGATCCTCCCTTTTCAATGGAGGCTTACGGGGCTTAACACTCTGTTCCACATACCTCCATTAAGTTGTCTTAGAATAGATCGGCTGTTGCTTTCATTATTTCTGCCACTAAACCTCACTAAAAGAAAAAAACACAAGGTATGGGTGTAGGCAGGCCAAAGAGGCACTTCCCTCTATAGGTGGCCGATTTACAAAATAAGCCCTAAGACTGACTAAACAACAGTTGCGTACAGTCACAGCCGTAACAACTGGCCACGGGTCTTTTAATAAACACCTACATGCTATAGGAGTCACTGATAGCCCGCTATGCAGAGCCTGCATGGAGGAGAATGAGACAACAGCACACCTGCTTCCAAGCTGTCCGGTAGTCGCGGATTACAGGGCTAAGTACTTAGAAAACCCAGATATCCTCTGTGAGATAGTTGGTAACACCAAGGCGTTGCTGGCCTTCCTTGGGGAGCTGGGGTGGATCGAATGACACGTTTGTCCCACCTGCACGCAAAATACGCGCTTTGTCGTGGAGTTGCGGAAACCAGCCCGATTTACATGCATACATACATACAAACTTCACTAAACTAATCTGTTTTAGAGAAAACGTCAGAAAAGAGAAACGTTTTTTTGACACCTTTTTATCTCATAGCAGTGAGAGTTGTTACCCGCTGTTTCTCTGCCCCCAACACTACATTTCGATTCGTTCACCCAAGCATTCGCAGAACAAGTTTTTAATACGTATAAAACATATTTCAGGAGGGAATGTAATATTAACATCTTTTGACATTCGCTGAACATTGATGCGAATTGCGAAATAATGGGGTGATGTTTAAATAATGCTTTTTCTTTCTGTTTCTACAAATGTGAGAATGTTTTATATTCTTTCTTTTCTTATTTGTCTACTGTTTTGTATTTTAGTGAGAACTTTTGTTACCTCTTCATGTAACTAATTGGATTATTCTGTCTACGGTATTTCTTTTTGCCAGGGTTGCGGAATTTGTTCGAAAGAGTCACCGCGACCCTGGAACGCAAAGGGCATCAGGAGGAACACGGATGGGTATCAGTAAGAGTCTGACTTTACCTGGAAATATCTCGGCAACGTGACACTTTAGGGCACCATGTTCCGAACAGTTTTTGTTTATTGAACTGTCTTTTACGAAAGGAAAAATGAACATTTAGTTATATACACTCATTTACACGAAATTATGTACAAACGAGTATAAAAACAAAATAAATCATTGGACGTCAAAAAAATAATCCACATCGCTGTCAATGGCAAAAGTGCCCAGAACACTGGCAGCATCGCCGCGTTGAATGGCAATGCTGATTCTTTGGCCGAAAAAAAGACCAGCCCTCTGGTCACGTGAAAAGTCGACAAGTTGTTTGCTAATGTCCCGAAAGACTCGATGTGCACTCAGACCCCATGGGCCTAGTGTTTCAACGCCAAACAGCTCAAATATGTAACTCCCAATTAAGTTGTTATATTTGCGCCATTTAAGGTTTTCTGCACCTGCAGCAGCCGCCCCAGCACAGCCCACCGTGATAAGATTCCCGATGGCGCAAGGGTATCGATACATGTTGCATCCCACATCAAAGGCCTACCCACCTTCCAAGGCATTATGGTCATCCTATCTGACCTTTTCCCATCGCCGTCGCGTGCCAAGCCTTTGGGTTCTAAAAAAGCTGGCACCCCGACGGTGACAAAAGCCCGACGGATAATGTACCGTAACGTACCGTAATGTACCGTGTAACCGTCCAGCGCTCCTACTGCAGGACAGGCCATGGTGTCCGAGGCGGTCGACTGCTTCACAGCATCGACACCGATGTGGAGCTCCGCTAGGAGCACCCAGACGCAGACACGTAGCGATCCGGAAAGTACTGTCACTCAGCATAGTACTTACGTTGGGTGACGGTAGTGCCTGCAGCCAAAAACCCGACTCCTATTCACTCACAGCCAGCAGGCGGGCACGCTCCGCAGTATTGATGGTCGTATTTAAGAGGTTATTCCGTACCAATCTGCAGAGCGGCTCGTCTCATTGTCTTTGGGAGAATGGGTTATCGGGCAAGCCACTTTCCAGGCGCTCACTGCATCGGTTAAGCAAGGCACTTCACAGCTAACCAATGATGGATGTTAATATCCTTTTTCAGTGCTGTTGACCGAAGACAGGAACGCCGGCTTACACTAGAGATTTTGCGGATGCCGAGCCCACCAAAGCGAATAGGTAGTGTGGCTTGCAGCCACGCTCGGTCATCCAGAGCCACATTTAAGATAGAAGTTAGTGTGTCTTGAATGATTTTGTCCAAAAGATGTGACTGCTTCCATAACGGTGAAGACCGGAGAAAAAACATAAAATTTGGCCCAAAACATCAATATTTAATGAGCGTGAAAGCCGAATGTAAATTAATTTTGCTAAGTCTTTCCGAAATATCGTTAAAACGAGTGTCGTCAATGAATGCAGAAAAACTGTCTTCCAATATTGGTGAAACTAGAAGGTGAAGTGAACTCTTGTCTAAAATTTTGATATCTCGGGCTATTGAGTTGAATTTCTGTAGAGTCATTTGTCTGTCGGTATTGTCACAAAGAAAAATTTCGCATTTGGAGTGGTTGAGGTCAAGGCCGATGGATTGGAACTGTTTCTTCAGGAATTCTTTTACCTATATATTCATGGAACGTCTCGTACGCTGCAAGTAAAACAAAAACTAAATGGCAGTGGGGGGGGGGGGCTATTTTATTTTTAAACGACTTCAAAAAGGAGGAAGTTTTCAATTCTACGGAATCTTTTTTTCTATGTTTGTTCCCCGATTACTGGAAGACCCCTGGACCGACTTTCATATTTTTTTAGGGACCACATACAGCAGCTCTAAAGTTCAGCGGACGAAAATGTTGAAAGCGCTTTATTAAGATCTTAGGAATTATAATTTTACGAAATGCCATAAACTATCGAAACAACTAAAAAGATCGTCCCTATAAAAGCCGGACATTCCGATCACGCCAATTTTTCACTGTGCAAATATCCTCGTACCGAGCAATTAACCTTTTGGGGCTCTAAACTAGCCTATCTGCCGGTAGCCCCTGAGTTATGGCCTAACGACGGCCATAATTTACTGCCCATAAAGACCGACCTTTCGGCATGATTCATTTGCACAGTTCAGTAGTTATGACACCCCATTTGAAGGGGGGAAATGTGAATGTAAAACAAATACAATGGTTTTCGAGGTTATATTTTGATATAATGGAGAGTTTGGATTGTTCGTGGTGAATAGGCATTTGGGTCTGATTTTTTTGGTCAACAAAGTGGGTTTGACGGAATTGGCTGCTTGTTCTTATTGTTTACTAGCTTTCGTCCGCGTCTGTTTTCATGGGCTTTTTTCAACAATTTCATGGGCTTTTTTTTGCACGGAGTCTTATCTTTTATAAAAAAATTAAGTAGTCTAAAATACTCCTTTTATCAAATATGTCAGTGAAAGTACAGTCAAGATCAGTCCAGCCGTTTCGGAGATACCGCGTGCAAAATATTTCCATGCGTATTCAGTTTTTTGCACGGAACAGAAACCGTTTGTAAATTAAAAAAAATATGCCATTAACACAGTTCAGTAGTTAATGAAGTTGAAAGGCTCTGGAGTGCGAACGCGTTTTGGAAGCCGCAGCGTTGTAAGGCCTGCCAGGGTTGCGAAAATTGTTCGAAAGAGTCACCGCGGCCCTGGAACGTAAAGTGCATTAGGAGGAACCCGGATGGGTTTGAGTCAGTAAGAGTCTGACACTCCCTTCCAATCCGCCCAGAGCGGAAATCATCAAATGAATCATTTGATGATTTCCCATCCTAAATAAAAGCGTTGGAAGGACTGATAACCTGGTGACACTTGAAGAGGCATATACCCAGCAGTGGATGTCTGTCGGCTAAATTGATGATGATGACTCTAGGTAGATATTTTTGGCACCCTCCCGATGCCCGATGCGTCCGATGCCATTCTATTGGACGGATGCGAGACACATGATATTAATCGATGTGACGAGGGCTAAGTTCAGCAGTGGGCGTCTTCCATTTGGAATGATGATGAAGTTGATAACTCAAGGCAGATATAACTCGCAATCTTCTAATGCAGTGAGGCTGTATTTGAGTTTAATTGAAATATTGGCTACTTAATTATATCTAAGGAGTAGAATTCCCTGCTAGAGTCTGTGTTTTGTGATAGCCAATTTAACCAATTATAATTGTAACCAATTTACTCTCGACTTAAAGACTCCCAGGTACGACCTGGGAGTCTTTAAGTCGAGAGTTACTTCTAGGCAAGAGTGCGTGGACCCTGCGAAAAAGTGAGAAGAAGAGTATAGATGCTCTGGAGGGAGAAGAATGCTTGGAGTAATGTGGACAGAGTTACGTACCAACCAATCCATACTCCAAGAACTCGGCATCAAACTTCGTCTATCGTCTATAGTGCAATCTCGTATAATACCTTATACGGACACGAATCACGTCGTGATGAGTCATCGATCGAGCGCCTGGTGTTACAGGGACGAGTTGAGGGTGTACGGGCCAGAGGCAGGTCACCCATGAGGTGGACGGACCAGATAAAATCGGCACTGGGTGGACCTCTCCAAGAATGTTCCAGAAAGACAGCGATGCGCGACGAGTGGCGAAGGATTGCGAAGCGAGCCACAACCCCTGAAGTTACGACCACGACCACTTTGTCAAGAGTGTAACGCAATAGAAGAAGGCAAGAGTGCTCTATTTTCGACCACATCATCGCTTACCATCAGGTGAGATAGTGGTCAAACGCGTGCATATCAACAGCAAAAAAAAAAACCGATGCCCCGAAGCTTTACTTGAGTTAAATCGAAATTTAGACTACACTAATCAAGGTACTCTTAGTTCCTCAATGAAGACAGGATCATGTTGATATCCTTGTACTAAACACAATCTATCCTATTATATCGCTGTTGTCCATTGACCCCAAGAATTCTTTTCCAAAGAACATCTGCATTGAATCGTTTCTACAGACTAGACTGAATTAAACTTAAATGTTACATTGCAGTTCTTCGGAGGAACTTTACCATGTAATGGGCTAGAAATTTTAATTTAATTTGCAACGATATAAAACCGTTTAGGAACGTGTGGTTACCGTGTAAAACGTGGCACTATCGGTTTAATAGTTTACTGTTTTATAAATCAGGTTGTTTTAGGTTGATCGTTGGAAATTAATTTCTAAATAAACACATTCATAAATCATCGTTTGTTATTGTGGGGAGTACATTGTTTCTGGGACTATGAGTGTTGTGATTTAAATCATTTAAAAGTTACGCGATTTTGCGAGCTTTACCATCACTGAGGGGTAAGAAAAAAGCTGGCTAAAGGAAGAAACTCGTGGCTAAATAATAATAGCCGCACGGGTCGATCTTTAAGGCTAAGCAACGCTTGCCAAGGTTGGTCTGTGGGTGGGTGACCATCGTAACATACCGAGTTTCCTCCGTGCCTCGGAAAGCACGTTAAGCTGTTGGTCCCGGCTGTCATTTCTAGATCTTTGGCAGTTGTTACGGATTGTCAGAAGCCACTAAATCTGACTGCAGTCTTGCCAAGAAGTACCGTGTTACCCAGTTAATGGGTTGTGGGGGTCTGGTAGGTAGTCGCTCCACGTAAAACAGTGGTATTCAGCTGAATTCGGTTTGACTGGAAGCCGACCCCAATAAATTCGGGAAAAGGCTAGGCAGATGATGATGAGAGGTAGGAAACAAAAGGTGGGTAACTGACCTGAGAACATTGGTAGCTGGACAAGGGGATCAGCTTTCGACTCCTGGTCGTGACTTCACTTCACTTCACTCGCGTGGTTATAGTTCAGGGGTCCTCCGCAATGATGCGCTCGCGCGATAATAATTTAGTGTTTTCTGAGTGGTGACTAGCCTGTATACTATTGTAGTCTATGGTGGTAGCTCGAGACGTAATAATTTGCAAAAAATATGGCGGTCTCCCACGCTACGCTGTAATCGGAACACTTCCATCACTAGCCGGAGATAGCCGAAGTTCTTCCTGCCACTCGTTCATTACGAGACAGAAAGGGACGGCAATAGGAAATGCAATTGAAATGCTTGCGTAAAGAATTACAATAATATAGATTAGTGTTTTGAATATAAGGCTTTTTAGACTATAAGAGTCAAATTATTTAGTTATTCAATTTTGGCGTCAACAACGAGACATTGTTAAAGTCGGTTTAGGTATGAAAAGCAGAATGTATTTTTGGCATTCATCGTTAATGATGATAGTATTTATAGTTTGTATCTTATCAATAGATTTTTTTATTCCGTTTATTTAACACGGGGTTTTTATGCACATGGATACGCCAACCCCATCGTACCCTAATAGTTCTAATTACACTTACATAAACAAAAAATTTGAGTGAGACGGACTCATCAATTAGATAGCCTTGCTAGACTACTTAACATGTTAGCTAACGGCGATTTAGGACTTGCCAAAATTGTTTGAATTAATCTTATCAATAGATACTACTCAAAGAATGTCTATGAGTAGGTGCCAGATTAACTTGCAGTAAGTACTTTTTCTTTCCCTAGTATCCATTCGTAGATACTCGAATAATAAAATATGACGGATTTCATTACTAGCGAACGTAAAGGATCACGACAGAAAACGATCATAGAACTTCAAGCTACTAAAACTATTTTCATCTTTTTGCTATCACAACCTAAAATATATATTTTCTTCTATTATTTTCTTATCATAGTGGACCGAACTTTGCCTCATAACAATGACTGAAAAAGGTGAACTCGCCTCTATCGGACCGCCCCGTATTAAACCTTATGTCTACACTCTATTTTTCTTTCATTTCCGCATCCACATGGGATTTGAAAAAGGAATCAAGGAATGTGAACAGTTTGAAATATTCACACACATATTTGCAAAAGGGAGACGAATATATTTATTTTTTCATGGAGTTTCCTTGTGTCTTTATATCTTACTAGCACTTCGCCCGCGACTTCGTCCACGCTGCAATTTTCTTAAAGATCCCTAATTTTATCTAGTAATAAATATTATAGTCTATGTTACTCAGGGATAATGTCCCATTCTAATGGTGAAAGAGTTCTTGTAATCGGACCAGTAGTTTTTAAGTTTATTTGTTACAAATATACAAATTTGTCCTCTTTATTAAATTAGGATAGACTAGCTTTTGCCCCGAACTTCGTACAAACATATCCCGTTTTTTTCCGATAACGTAGGAATTTCGAGAAATCCTCTCATAGTACTCCCCTACACAAGGAACCTACATGCCAAATTTCAGTTTTCAACGACCAGTATTTTATGGCTGAGCGTTATCTGTCAGTCATTCAATAACGATATATTTATTGACAAGAATTTTCTGTGCAGGTATGTGAGGCAGAATTGCTGAATTCTTTATCAAGGAACCGTGCGTATGCTTATTTTCCTACATTTTGACAGAATGCGACTGACATGGGAATGCGAACGTTCCAAAAAAATTTGGAGAATTGGCCTTGGAATTCAAATAGAATAATATGAAGTACGCAAAACAAATTAGTAGAGGCCAATAGCAGAGCACCTACGATTCGAGGTTCAAATTTCGAAATTGGAATTCTAGCACGAACCGCATTTCATTTGACGCGGCGAGCACTGCACGTACCGTAGGGTTGCCACTTGTTAAAATTAACGGTCAACTGTTTCCACGCCGATACTCGATCACTGGTCAATTATAAGGAAATCGATATGAGCCTAACGATATAATTTTCGGATGGATGGATTCCGAATAAACTTACTAGAAAAAATTATTTATGATAACAATTGTATCGTTAACAGTTTATTCAAACCAAAATGATCACGAATTTAGCTACCATTACGTTACGTAATGAAGTTAAATATTATTATATTATGTTTCATTTTTATGCACTGAAGTTGATATAATTATTATTTTGAAACGATCTAACCCTGTTTTTATGATTATTGACCAACGAAATCAACTCCGGCCATAAGTAAGTCAAATAATCAGTTACTTAAACATTTAAATGTAATTACAACAATCTTATTCACTTATTGAAAATTCATATATTTATGACCGATTAAAAACAGATCTTTTCAAATACTATCTGTTTTCAAGTCAGTGTATTTCTTAAAAAAAAAAAAACAGAAAACAGTTAAAATTTGCATTTGGTAACCCTGATACATTCGAAAATTGAAATCCGAATTTTCGGCCATGACGCCGACAAGCCTCATTGTGTTTGCTTTTGCTGCGTGTCAAGTTGGCAAATAAATTTTGTATTGTGTATTCACCATTAATTAGAAGGGGGGTTGGGCAGGAATGGCGGAGGATGAGCCAGGCTGGTGGCGATGTTTTGATGTCTCTTTGTTAGTTTGTTTGACATTTGAAAATTGAGTGTTTGCGGTTAGTTTGTTATGAAGTGGTTGGTTTTATTGTTTAGGTTGCTAAGCTACTTGATACTGGCAGATTAAGAAAAATAACAAAGGAATAATAATGTTTAATGCATGCTAATGTTTTCACCTATGGCAATGCTTGTAAAAGGCTGCTAAGTCATAAGTACCTACTAACAAAACAAAACACCTTTGTACACTTCGTTCGCAATAAACGTTTTGACTTTGACTTTAGTTGTCATCAGCTCAGTTGCGAAAGAAGAAAAAAAAATTGGTTGCTAAGGCCGTTTTTACACTTTTTTATATTTGAATTAGTTTAGTACCTAGTATGAGTGTCGCGATAATTCTTTTCCGGTATGTTTTATTGTTTCATACTGTACTCATTTATATTGGGGTCGGCCTCCAACCAAACCAGATTCAGACTTTCACAACCCATTAACTCAGTAACATGGTACTCCTTGGCAAGACTGGTGTCAGATTTACTGGCTTCTGACAATTCGTAATGAGTGCCAAAGATCAGCAAATGACAAATGACAGCCTGGACCATTTTCCGAGGCACAGAGAAGCCTTTGTATGTTAAAATGGTCACCCATCTGCGATCCGACCTCGGGAAGTGTGACTGTTATTATTTCACTACGAGCTAAAAAAACTATCCTCGTCATTGACATATAAAAAACCCAAGATTCACAGTCTCGAACAAATGCTACACTCGAAACTGTCGTCAAAAACTGACATGTACCAAGTGTCATGAGTCAGTTGTGTGTGAATCTATTTTTTTTTTTGCAAATTCAACCTTACACGGACCGCTTAAAGTTGTTTTTACAAAGCAGTGCAGTATGGGGAGCGATGCAAGACTGTTTGAAACTAGCGCACAATTTTAAATTGTGCGCTTGTTTTATGCGGACGTTTTTGAGATGCTGAGTGTGTATCTTGGGGTTTTTATATATCAATGATCCTCGTTCAAATAAAACCTAATAAATTGATACGAACCACAGTAATGAGCTGATACACTAATAACCTTATAAACGACCACAAATCCTGTTTAGCATCGTATTTATGGCAATACCAACATAATTATTAACGCTGGCAATCTATTTAAGCCTATTTTCGATAGGGACTTTTTGGCGGGAAGTCAAACGAGGCGGTAATTTTGATTTTGCCAAAAGTTTAAAATTAAATAAACGTACGGAAATATTACATAAATAAAAACGAATAAGGTCTCAAACAACCATGAGTGTCACCAGTGGCGGTGAGGAGCCGCCAGAGCCGGGGGAAAAGAAGAAACGCAAGTACAACAATACTCGAACAATCGGCCCTGATTCAAATAAGTATAAAATTTTTACGAAACCAAATTATAAAAGACTCTTTATAGAAAACACCAATTCTGAATACGTAGTATACGTCGAGTCAACAGAGCAGGAGAAGATAGGGAATAAAAATCCTATCACACTCACCAGCTTAATATCTGACAATGTTAAAGGAGTCTTAGGAGTTCATAGAATAAATGCACACAAAATAGGAATAACATTCAGAAAAGCGGCTGCAGCCAACAATTTTCTGAAGATGGAAGACTTCCTCTGGAAAAATAAGTTTAAAGCCTTTATACCATCGTATTTGACTGAAAGGATTGGTGTATTGAGGTTCGTGCCTAAAGAACTCTCCAATGAGGAAATATATAAAAATATAGTGTGCGACTCTGAAGTTATTTCTATTAAAAGATTCATGCGTAAAGAAGAGGGAAAATTAGTGCCCCTCAATACAGTTGCCGTCACCTTTGCATCAACATCTTTACCGCAATACGCCTATATAAAACTATTTAGATACGAAGTCAAAGCATACATACCACCATTATTGCAATGTTATAAGTGTCTTAAATTTAACCATTCTGCTAAGGCTTGCAGAGGCGAGCAACATTGCTCTTCTTGTGCTGGTCGTCACTCCTACAAAGAATGCGATGTCGAAGAGATCACATGCATCAACTGCGCAGGTAATCATCTTGCCATTTCACGAGACTGTCCCATTAAAAAACAAAAAATTGAAGAGAAAAAGGCCAAATTTCTTAAGCAGAAATCATATGCCACTGTTGTGAACTCACCCCCTACATTTAATGAGAAATCTTTCCCTGTTCTACCCAAAGTTACTGATAAACCTAAAAAAATCAATGATACTTTAGATCCTAAGCAAATAGCAAATAATGATATTATAATTAATGCAATTGTTAAATCGTTGGTCGCATTAGGAAACAAGAGTGACTCTGATGGGCCACTCACACATAAGAAAATAAAAGAAATATTTTTATCAAATTTAATTTAAACATGGATAGTTATCTAAATATTTTACAGTATAATATACAAAGTTTGCAGAGTAAAAAGACCCTATTACAAAATTTATTGTTTGAAAAAAACATAGATGTCTGTCTTCTTAATGAGACGTGGTTCAAATCTAATTCTATAATTCCACACTTTCCCACATATAATTTAATCCACAAAAATTCCATAAATTCTCATAATGGAGTAGCCATTTTGGTGAATCATCGTTTAAAGTACAAAGTAGTTAATACACACTTCTCAGAATCTGTTCAAAATGTATGTATCACTATAGAAACACAATTTGGAGCAATGGCAATACTCTGTGTGTACAGCCCTCCCAGTATCAGGTTTGATTCAGCAAAGTTAAAGGACTTAATCAATAACATACCCAAACCTTGTATAGTTATGGGTGATTTTAACGCTCATAACATAGCCTTTGGATGCCACAGTGATAATAATAGAGGTAGATGTTTATATAATATAATTGATGAATTTGACTTATGTATTTTGAATGATGGATCACCAACAACTGTTCCTTATCCTAATAGACATGCTTCAGCGATAGATCTTGCCCTTGTTAGCTCCTCAATAGCTCATTTATGTAACTGGTATGTTCATGACGATCCCATGGGTAGCTATCATCTTCCAACTTTACTTGAGATCAACATTCAGCCATCTATGTATGGCATGTCACCTCCTGTGGATCAAGAGAAATATATTTATAGTAAGGCAGATTGGGATGAATATTATAGCCTATCTGAAACTTGTTTTTCCCACTTGGACTCAATAAATGATTCCCCTATCAATTCATATAACCATTTTATAGAAACATTAAACGATTTGAGGAATAAAACAATTCCAAAACGAAAATTATGTGCAAACACAGCTATTAAAAAACCAGTACCATGGTGGAATGCAAAATGTAGTGATGCTGTCGCAAAATCAAAAGATGCATTAAAGTATTATTTTTCTCAACCGAACATTCAAAACTGGATAGAGTATAAAAAATTAGATGCGAAAAAGAAAAGAATTCTGAAGGAAGAAAGTTCTTCTTCTTGGCGTAATTTATGTAGTAGCTTCAACAGGCTAACTCCAGTTTCTAGGATATGGGGATACATTAAAAAATTTAAAAAAATTGGATCAAATCGAAACAAAAACATAAATGATGAGTGGGTTCCACGTTTTTTAGATAACTTGGCAGATTCTACTGAAATAGATGGCAATAGGCTTGAGTATTTGTTCGAAAATGCTACAGAAAATGATGTAAATGTATTTCTCAAAAACAATTTCACTATAGAAGAGTTGAAAACATCTTTAAAGAGTAGGAAAGATACTACACCGGGATTGGATGACATACCTTATATGTTAATCAAAAAATTACATTTAAATGCACAAACAACATTACTTAATATTTATAATAAACTATGGAATGAATTAGTAATACCCGAGTCTTGGAAAACACAGTGTGTCATTCCAATTTTAAAACCCAATAAACCTATAAATAGTGCTTCTTCATACAGACCTATTTCTTTATCATCTTGTTTGGGTAAACTCTTTGAAAATATGTTGAAGTTAAGATTAGATTATTTTGTTGAATCACAAAGCTTAATTCCTTCTATGCAGTTTGGCTTCAGAAAAGGTAAAAGTTGCTCTGAAAGCTTTGTATCTTTATTATCAGATGTAAGACAGGTTAAATTAAGCCACTCTAATGCAATCTGCGTGTTTTTAGATGTAAAAGGTGCTTTTGACAATGTAAACATAGAAGAACTCATTCAAGTATGTCATGATATTAGTATACCTGGTCATACTCTAAAATGGCTCTATAATTTTTTAAACAATAGGACTGTATTTGTTAAATATAATAATAAATTACATGGACCCAGGACTGTTAACAAAGGCACAATGCAAGGGGCAACTTTGTCTCCTTTACTTTATAACTTGTATACTTCTGAAATATTAAAATATGTAGATACACCAGGCGTAAATATCCTGCAATTTGCGGATGACTTGCTTTTGTACAGCATAAATCAAAACATAGATATAGCAATGTCTAATATCAATAAGGCTTTGTCTCAATTATACAGCTATTACCATAATAAACTTAAATTAGAAATAAGTCCAGAAAAGAGTTCAGTTTTAATTGTCAGTAAAAATGTAAACACTCATAGCAATGTTAAAATTTTATACAATAATGTAGAAATTCCTGTTGTTAAGCAACATAAATTCCTAGGAGTCATTATTGATGATAGATTAAAATTTGAAGAACATATTAAAGATATAAGTAACAAAGCATTAAAAGGTATTAATCTATTGAGGCATTTAGCAGGCAGTTTTTGGGGCTCTGACCCCAAAGTTATGGATTTGCTGTACAAAAGTATAGTGAGAAGCCATTTTGATTACAGCAGTTTAGCTTACATGAATGCCAATAGCACCTTGTTACGAAAATTAGATGTAATTCAAAATATGGGACTGAGACTTATTTGTGGTGCTATGCGCTCCACACCTATTAATTCGTTAGAGGTTGAGACATGTATACCTCCCTTGACTTTACGAAGGTTGTTGTTGGCTGAGAGGTTTTTATTAAAAGTCATGACGTCAAATGATAATCCTTTACTTAAGAAACTAACAATACATCCTGAAATCTCACAGTCAATTGCTTCCAATGCCATCTCTGCCTCTTCTTTGGTTGGTGGAACTCTACCTGAAATGCCAACAATATTTGAACAAGTAAAAAATAATTCAAAAGATATTTTTCAAAATGATATTTGGCCTATATACAAAATACCTTATAATGGTATTATTAACAGCTTTTCAATCCATTTAGATGTGGTAAAAAATAAATTTGATTTTTTACTGTTTAAAGATAATAGACCAGAATATTATATTATATACACAGATGGATCTAAAACAGATCATAATGTAAATGCAGCTTTCTATGATCCACAATTAGATTTCAGTAAATGTATTAAATTAAACAGGGTGTGTAGCATTTTCACTGCAGAATGCTATGCAATTTATTGTGCACTGCAGCATGTAAATAGTCTTGTACATAATGTACATAATATTTTGATAGTTACAGACTCCAGAAGTGTTTTGTCTGCTCTACATAATGTAAATATTTCTTTTAAGTTAAATTATATTATTTGTAATATTAGACTTATAATCCTAAATCTGCTTGATAAGTATACAAAAGTAGAATTAGTATGGGTACCTTCACACAGTGGCATTCGTGGAAATGAAGTAGCTGACACTGCTGCCCGGTCAGACCATGACGAAGATCGATCCCAGTTAATCAAGGTTCCATTCACCGATTACTATAGCCTTTTTCAAGAACGTAATAGACAGTTATGGAAGGAGTATTGGGACATAACCGTGGAAACGAAAGGCAGATGGTATGCTGGAATACAAAAAGAATTACCGATTAAACCTTGGTACTATAACTTCAAATACATTACAAGAAGATTCATAACTATTTTATCACGCATGAGATTAGGACATTGCTTAACACCAGCTCACCTGAACAGATTTCGCATAATTAACAATAGCCGATGTCATCATTGTGGAGCAGAGGATGCTGATTTGGATCATATTATCTTAAACTGTTCAAGTTTTAACATTCAACGTTTGATTTTGGTCAGTGAATTGAGCAAAGAGTATGAATTGAATGAATTAAATGACAATGACATTAGTGAACATACTGAACATCAAAGTGTTCCCCGCAGTGTTCAGGATTTATTAGTAAATAAGAAATATTTTAGTGTGTTGTTTAAATATATTTGTAATACAGTAGAGAAAATTTAATTCATGTTATAAATTTATATAAATTAATTCGTTGTAATATTACATTGTAAAAACCCATCAATGTATCCGACTGAAAGACTTGTATCTATGGTCATGAATAAAAAATATTAAAAAAAAAAAAAAAAAAAAATATTTTCGATAGCAGATGTTCCCAATGATTTCTATAAGTCACTGGTTTCAGTGATAACCATAGGGTTATCACGTGCAAAAATCATATAATAAATTAGTTTCATCATCATCATCATATCAGCCGAAACACGTCCACTGCTGGACATAGGCCTCCCCAAGCGTCGCCACAACGACCGGTCCTGTGCGTCTCGCATCCATCGGCTACCCGCGACCTTCACCAGGTCATCGGTCCACCTTGTGGGAGGCCTTCCAACGTTACGTCTTCCGGTACGCGGTCGCCACTCCAGAACTTTTCGGCCCCATCGACCATCTGTTCTGCGAGCAATGTGCCCTGCCCACTGCCACTTTAGCTTGGCGATCCTTCGGGCTATGTCGGTAACCTTGGTTCTCTTGCGGATATCATCATTCCTGATTCGATCACGCAAGGAAACTCCAAGCATTGCCCTCTCCATTGCCCTTTGAGTGACTTTGAGCCTTCTGATGAGGCCCATTGTAAGCGACCACGTTTCAGTTCCGTATGTCATCACTGGCAACACGCACTGATCATAGACTTTCGTCTTGAGACACTGTGGTATGTGGGACGAGAAGATACCGCGCAACTTCCCGAACGCTGCTCAGCCGAGTCGGATTCGACGGTTGACCTCTTTCTCGAAGTTGGTCCTGCCTAGCTGGACTAGCTGGAATTAGTTTATTATATGATTGTTTGCAAGTGGTGACAGTTTAGTATGTTGTGTACATTGAGTTGGTAATAATATGGAGTGTTCTGTGAAAAAATAAATACTGTAATTTATTTATTTGATAGGTACCCCAACGACCTATTCACTAGAGACATTAGCATAATAAAAATAACATAATATGTATTGGGTTATGGTGAATTAGTCACTTACAGGCGTACACAGCTCTTACGCAAAAAAATTGCTTCTTATACATACGTTTAACAAGATTCTTTACTCGTGAGAATAGAGAAGTAAAAAACAAAATCATAATAGAAATGAGAATCAAAAATACTAATACCCAACAAATGCCTGGATATCCCGAAAGGTAAGGTAGATTTTCAACCAGGACCGTAAGATCTGGTGACACTTGGAGGAGGCTCACGACCAGTAGTGGACGTCTTTCGGCTGATATGATCCTGATGATAACCACATTTTGTGTGTTAAAATTACGTCTGAGGTAATAGTTGTTAGATTAAGGAGTCTATGGCTAAATAATATCTTTCGTATAGGTCGATCTTAGAAGTTAAGCAACGCTTGCCGAGCTCAGCCCGAGGATGGGTTCTCATCCACTATATGCAGAAACTCCTCCGTGCTTCGGAAAGCACGATAAGCTATTGGTTCCGATCGTAATAGGAAACTGTCATTAGTTAGAACCGAAAATTTCAGTAAATCTGACTATCACAGAAAAACACAGACTTTATATTTACTCTTCATTGTTTCTCACTCCACGTTTTTCCATAACAGAATAGATTGGAAAGCAATGCTAATTGAAAACGTGGCTAATTTGCAATTACATGGCTGACAAATTCGGTATTGGGTGTCAAAAGTTCAGATGAATGAGTTGGTGTTAGTGATTTATTAATCACAGTTTGTTCAAGTTAATTATCAGGTAGGTGTTGATTACAATTACGCTCACCTTCGTTATTAACATGCCCACGTAATTTATTCTGAAGTGTAATTTATGAAGTACTTACTGATTGGTTAGGTGGGTCGCCCACGGCGACTTTTGGCGGCGAGTAGCGGCTTTTCAGTAGCGAAACAATCGCAAAAATATTACGATACAGTCACAATGGCAATGCTGCAGTGACGATACTGTCACTGGTCTTATACATATGACCACATAACCACGATTCTGTATCCCTAAAGGCGGAATCTCTCTCTCTCTCTCTCTCTCTTCAGTCGGTCCCTCAATGCTGAGGATCGTGACTTCGTTTGATTCCGTCAACCAGTTGTCTCCATCGGTCCCGTTCTGTAGGTTGGTGGAGTGCGTCGCTGACAGGTATTTTCAACTCCTCCGCTATTTGGTCTGACCATCGCTTGGGACTTCGACCCCTAGGCCTTTTTTCCTCGATTACAGTCGCAATACAGCATTGAAATCGAACTGAAAGAATCCATTGGATGCGAGTCGCACAGGACACATCAATATGGTACTTGGGAGAGGACTATGTCCAGCAGTGGACGTCTTTCACCTGAAATGATGATGATGATGATGAGGTTTTGTCCACTGGCAATATTATTAAGATCTCACGATCTCCCATTTTTCTTAGACACTAGTCTATCGTGAGATCTGAAAAAAACTTTTTACAAAAAAAAATATAACCGACTTTATTTTTCACTTTTAAGTGGTGATACTTGGACGACGTCTACGTCAACGCAGAAATTGAAATAAGCAAAAATGCTCATAAAATAAAAACTACTGAACCAAACTGAATCAAATTTTTAAGGGACTAAAAAGCAAGTATACTACATCGAACTAAAAAAGAATCACAGAAATCGGATCAGAAACCTCGGAGTTATCGAGATACATACATCAATTTAAAAAAATACCCACCGAATTGAGAACCTCCTCCTTTTTTGGAAGTCGGTTAAAAATATTGCCAGCGGACAAAACCTCTTCATCGCCCTCATTTAGGTAGTCATAGAGTCCTCTACAATATAACAAATCATAGAGTCTTCCAATAACATGGTTTAGGATGCCTTTCATGTGTCTTAAACCAAAATACTAGTACCATTTTAAGCCATTTCAAAAAGTGTTTACCTACTTAGTTACTATTGTGCCACTACTGAAAAAACAAGCAAACTCAGCGCAAAATTTGTGTCGTAAAAATCTTTATTGGTCACGTGATGTGACGTGGACTTTTTAATTGAAAAACTGGGGACGCGTGGACTTGACGTGACACGTGTATTCCGTACAATTTATGGGCACGTGTAATATGCCTAGTTATACATTAGTTATACATTTACGTTGTACATTTCCGTAGTGTTCTCCAACCTACTAAAGTAGCTGATATATTTTCCTGGGCCTGCAGTCTCGACATAGACAAGGATCCCGTAGCGACCGAATTTGGTCGTGAAGTCCTAAGGCCGCCCGTATACAGTAAATTTCGAACGCGATCCATGGATCAAAATCAAAATCAAAAATCAAAAGTCATTTATTCAAATTAGGCTGAGAGCCAGCACTTTTTGAACGTCAAGTTTTACAAAAGACAGTCCCCCAAAACGCCCGCCCGTCACCATTTCCTAGTGTTTTAGCTGTGGAGAAGAAGTGGCCAACAAACTCCCCAGCAACACATCTGTCTGTTACGTTTTAACAACTATATAAAAGTATGCTAAGTAATTAATACATCATCATACCATTGATTTTAACCATGGAATGCATTCTAGATTGACTGTGTACGGGTACGGGGGACTTTACCAATTTCGGTCGCTAGGCAATTTCGAGCGATAGGTCGAGACTTCCCGCCCTGGAACTCGACAAGTTTTATTCTAGAACGCATTATGGGTTGAGCTTCTATAACTACTGGCTAGAAAAATTGACACCAGTTTTACCAAGGGGTGTAGTATTGCTCATGCACTGGGTTCTGAAAGTCAGATAGACTGGTATTCCATATGAAATAGCATTAAGCTATATCGGGTTAGACTGGAAGCTGAACCGAATCGGGATTTTATTTTGTTTCGCTATTTTGAATTTGACCTTTATTCATTGACAGCTTGTAGTAGCATCAATGCCGCCACAAGAAAAACCAATGGAGCATATCTACTTCGCAACAAAAAGAACCGCTACGCCATCTATCCAACTAGCAGCGAACTACTACGTCAGAATTCTGCATCGCGCTAGCAGAGTTTACCGTGCGATTTGAACATATACATCAGCCCTAATATCAACCATCGGGCAGTAGCTCACCAGGCACAACAACCGCCTAGTCGGAGGATCCTCCCTTTTCAATGGAGGTTTGCGGGACTTTACTCTCTGTTCCACATACCTCTATAAGCTCACTTCAGTTAAAATTTACCCTTAAGATTTTTACAGAATAGCTCTGCTGGTCCAGCCAAGAACCGGCTAAACGCATCTTCATTTTGGGACCGCTCTTAAGTTCCCTAGGCTGATGAAATTATCGTTTTACCTAAATTAACCTTATTGTTAAGGTAGGTCCTGCCCGTAGGCAGGAGGACCACGCTCCGCTAGCCGCGTGGTCCCGTACGGCTTGTCCCAGACTGGACACCTTTCCGCCAATAGTAAGAAATTAATTCCCAAAAACTACTGCCTTGTCCGACCTTTGAGGCTAAGGACAAGGAAGGGATACAAGGTAAAGTTAATATTGGGAATTCACGGTTAGTATACATACGTAAAACAATAAATAATCATGAAACAATAACGAGATCACAATATATATAGCTAGGAAGACAAGAGGACTGCAAAAGGGAAAATGTACGTAACGCTTGTGTGTAGATATGTAGGTAATATCAAACCGCGATTGTGAATTTCTTTACAATAAACTAGAGACCCACCCCAGTGACGTGGGACTATTTTACAATAGCCGACACGTCGTACGTGTGCCGCCGATTCTAACGTGCATAGGCCTCGAGAGGTCCTGCTGCGGTCACAATTTGTATACAGAAACGTCAAATTTCAACTCGGTTTTCAACAAAGGCATAAAGACTACAAGTATGAATCTACATAAAGCGATTCCTGTTTGGATTTTTAAATCACTACACCAACAACCTATAAGAAGCTAGTCAAGCATTGAACTTGCGTAAGACAGTTTTCAATCCAACAGTAAACTATAAATATTCGATAATTCAAGCAATGGCTACCCACCCAAGTAATGCTCTTCGCTAGGAAAAGGTCGATGTAACTGATATTAATATCCATTGCATGTCAGTACTCATTTATTTAGACACTGCGTCATAAGGCAAAGGACGTATCGACACAAAACAAAGTAACCGATTTCCGACCTTAAGTTATTTTCTTAATATTGGAAATCGGTTACTTCGTTTTGTGTAGATACGTCCTTTTTAGTTATGATGATGGGACAGGTTTCCTAGAAACTTGGTTCAAGAATTTAGAACTTAACTAATGATAGAGACAGAACTCTAATCGCTTGAATCTATGGTTATTGATTTTCGTAATCTGAATGCGCACAGGTTTAATGCAATGGCTTGGTTATTGGTATTTGAACCCTGATTTGTGAGAAGGAAGGTTGATTATTGCATGTGACAGATTTGTTTTATGTATTCTGTTATAGAATTTCTTTCAATGATTATGCAATTAATACTTTTCCGAATATTGTGAAAATAAATGTGACTGACTTTTTTATCGTAGGTAGTTTTCCTGTTAATCCCAAAGCTACTTAAAGTTGTTAATACTGTAATGCCTTTTCAGGTTTTGTGTTTTTTAAGTTACAAATTTTACAAAATATAAAAACCGTATTTTATTTGCTGAATATGAAAACACATAACTATGTTATTTCGACTTAAAAACTAACAATCACTTCTCTTTTGTTCCAGATGTTGTTCAACCTACGAAAATCGACTCATAATTCTAAATTATTTTCAAAAAAAAGTTGTTAAAGTCAGTGTAGTTGTATGATGATCACCGTGATCGGTGATGGTGATGTGATGTGATGGTCTGATGTGAAGTGCAACCATGCTGCCGGCGCTGTGTCGCTTGCTGGTCACGGCGGCTGTGCTCGGCGCTACATTGCTTGCTATGGCGGCTAAAAATGGTGAGTTTTTGAAAGAATTTATTAAGGAAACAGTTTTGTTCAGAGCGAGATAGCAAAAAAAAACAAATTTCGTCAAAACTGATCGTAGTGACAACGAAAGACCCTGGGAAAAAATACCATCTTCCGACTCTGTGCAAGTTGGACCAAGATTGAAATAGTTAAAATAAGAAAATTACGTCAAAACTGACTGATATGGGGTTTCGCCACAGATGCGGGGAATTTCACATAGACTGGGTTCTTCAACAGTTGCGCGAATATGTAGATTTTTTTTTTTAAATCGCGTTTATTACGAAAAACATTGTTTACTCTAGATCCAAGAATTTACACAAAATTCAGACAGAAAATTGCCGGAGATCTTGGAGCAACTTAAGCCCTCGACAAATTAATTGATGTATTGAGAATGCTTTATGAATGTTAGATTTTATAATAATTGTAATAATAATAATTTAAATTGCATGATAACAATAATAATGACAAAATTGACATAGACATAATTTGCACGCTTGCTTGCAGGCAGAATACAATGACTTTTAGGTTATAAGATCTTTCCTTGTGATTTGTATGTATTTTCTGGCAAATAAATGTTTTTGATTTGATTTAATTACATGAAACAATACACATTAATTGAATCCCATTAAATTAATAAATCACGATATGTAAGTTACCTTTGTAGTCTTGATTTCAGTGATTACAGAATAGTTCTGTTAACACGTCTGATACTTGATTTTTAAATACATCTTATAATATAAAAATGAATCGCAAAATGTGTTGGTAAGCGCATAACTCAACAACGCCTGGACCAATTTGGCCAATTCTTTTTTTAAAATGTTCTTTGAAGTTCAACGATGGTTTTTACGGCGAGAAAAATTCGAATAATTGCCGGAGAAACCCTAAAAACAGCCCTTTCCTTTTTCCCATACAAACGTTTTCTAACTAAAACGAGCTTTATTGCTATTATATAAAGTTCATATTGAATTACAAGCAGTCACTGTTGTTTAAATAATGTAAGTATGTCGGGTAGGAGTAGGGTAGGAGTAGGGTAGGAGTAGGAGTAGGGTAGGAGTAGGGTAGGAGTAGGAGTAGGGTAGGAGTAGGAGTAGGGTAGGAGTAGGAGTAGGGTAGGAGTAGGGTAGGAGTAGGAGTAGGGTAGGAGTAGGGTAGGAGTAGGAGTAGGGTAGGAGTAGGGTAGGAGTAGGAGTAGGGTAGGAGTAGGATAGGAGTAGGGTAGGAGTAGGGTAGGAGTAGGGTAGGAGTAGGAGTAGGGTAGGAGCAGGGTAGGAGTAGGGTAGGAGTTATATTATAGATGAAAATTGTGACGCAGACGAAGTTGCGCGGGTCAGCTAGTTGATAATAAATACGTTCTCTTATTTCTTGACGTGAACTATGGCAGGCAGTGGTCTCGAACCTACTGATTTTTCGGTAGGTTCGAGACCAAGGGTGGAAATACCGAAATTGTTTTATTCAATAAACAAACGAATTTGATTGAATATTGTATTTTTTTTTGTCAAATATCGATTTTGGGTACAAATATCCCGATTTTAGCTGGAATTCTACCAATCTCGCTCTATGACGTTCGAGACCACTGATGGCAGGAAACCCATTATGAATTTGTTACAGCTTCTTGCAACTGTGTACAAAAAATATATTTGATTGATTGACTGACCAGCCCGTTTCGAACAGTACTTACTTCCACTTTCGCATAATACTCGCAATAATGTATTTGACTATAGTTGTCAAAAAATAAAAGGCCCGTTTTGACAGCAGGATATAACATTGCTTTACTAGTAAGCATAAAGAGACATAAAAATAAATCTCTTTCGCAGTGGTAAAGCAATCTTTTATCCCTCTCTACTCAGCTGTCAAATCGGACTTCTTAGATTTTGGTGACTTTAGTATGAAAACAGATAAGTTGTGCTTGTCACACAAAATGTTATTTGTACTGGATGGTTTCAATTCAATATGGCGGGATTTATGAGGTCGACGCCATTAGTGCTGCCGGTGTTTATTATAAATTTTAAAACGCCGACAACATCGCCATTTCTTGAGATTTTTACCCGACTGCGCCAGAAGGAGGGTTGTGTTTTTCGAAAGTGTATGTATGTATAATTGTTTCGCACGCTCTGTGGCCTGAACGGCTCGATGGATTTTAAATTGAGAGATGTCGTTAGAATTGTCTTGATTGTAAAAGTGACACTGGGTATATAAAAATTAAAATGGCCGATTTTTGGCGCCTACAAAAAAAAATTCAAAACCTATCGGGTGGGGTATCAAGATAAAGGGCTCGAGGAGATGATTCTAAAAATGTAACTCACTAAAATGTAGGAAATAAAAAAATAGACTTCGTCAAAAAACCCGACCGCTAAAAACGAAGTTTGTGGCATCAGATCAGTGATTGAACTGCATCATCATATCAGCCGAAAGACGTCTACTGCTGGACATAGGCTTCCCTCAATGGGGGGGAGGGTTGCCATAATCGCCACGCTTGGCAGGCGGGTTGGCGATCGCAGTGTATGGTGTTGCGTTTTACAGAGAACGCTGCTGTCCATTCTCTGGTGAGTCCCTTAGTCGCCTCTTACGGCACCCACGGGAAGTGATGCGATGGTATTATTCTTTTACGGTACCGTACGGCACCGGCCGACACCATACGGCGTACGAACTGCATCAGACTGCTTGAAAAGCGACTTGTTTCGAACTTTTTAGTCGTTTTTAGTTAAGAAATATTTTTGAGATGTTTAATAAAAAAATCCAGTCAAATACCATATTCTCAAAGGCGATAAGACATTCATTTTGAAGCATGACATGAGGTGTGTGACGGGAGCACATCGATTAGGGAAGTCCCTCGACACGTGAATGAAAGATGAAACGATTTGGAGAGAAATGACGCGTGAACTGTGAACCGTGAACAGTCAGCTTTGACTAAGTTCGACGTGAAATGATCGTTGGTAATGTGTTTGTGCCTTCTATATGTGTATATCGTAGCATATAGTAAAATTGACCATTTTATGGAGTAGTCGACCATTTATTGGTTAGACAACAGACAATGCTTCGCTGATCGGAGTTCCTATTTTTGTCTGGACGGTCTAAAGGAATCTAGAAAATGGGTTCAATGTAGCTCCCGTCATCCTATTCCAACCAAACTGTGGTGCTGCTACTTCGGTGTGATGTATTGTCTAAAATCTTTTTTTTCCAATTTAAGGCCTGTAGAAAGCTTGTTCATTCAAAAGATTAGTGACCTATTTCTTGAACAACCATCCCAATAAATTGATTCCTCAAGCAAATGTCCATCTATCCTTGTACCAAACAGACACACCCTATTGACAATCGCATCATTCAAATCAATAGCAGACTCCCCCGTCACTCCTACAACCAATCAGGCTCCGTGAGCGTAAACTGTTGCCTGTCACCGGCAAGTCGCCGACAAAAACCAGAGACGGCCGTCATCCGCAGTACCCACTTAATGGTCCCGACAATAAACAGACATACGGAACCGATGTTTTGTGACTCATTACACATAGATACCCCTAAAATTTACGATCAATAAAAATGGATTTTAAGCTTATGAGAACAGGGTTTATTTTCGTATAAGGGTGTTGTGAAAACTTTGCTGCGAGTACCTATAAAATCTCGGATGCCTGAAAGCTCTTTAATTCAGCTCTTGGATTTGCAAAGTTTACGTCTCGAAGCGTTATGGCGATTGCAAAATGAAAAGGTTTTTGTTTTATAGTTTCTCGATAAAGTTGGCGTTTGGTATTGTGGTCATTCGGGAAAGCGTCAGGTTTCTGAGTTGCTTTGATTGGTCGGTTCTGGGATTTGTTTAAAGGCGACGGGGATATTTTGAGACTTCATTTTGTGAGTAACTTTTATGCAATTGTAAAAGGTATTTGATGACTAATTAAATTAGAACAGATGGTCGATGGTGCCGAAAATTATCGTTGGAAGGCCTCCCACAAGGTGGACCGATGACCTGGTGAAGGTCGCGGGTAGCCGATGGATGCGGGACGCACAGAACCGGTCGTTGTGGCGACGCTTGGGGGAGGCCTTTGTCCAGCAGTGGACGTCTTTCGGCTGATATGATGATGATGATGACTAATTAGCACCAATGTAGTTTGTGAGTTAGCAATGTGTATTGAAAAATCTATCAAATAATTAGAAAAATCTCTTTTTGCAACTGAACTAAATAATTTAGAGGTTTTTATCAATAATACTGTGAAACTTGTAATAATCATTACAAAGGCCTAAAAACTCAAATTAACTAATTAGGTCAAAATGTCTTTTTTGGAATTGGCAAGTGCAACAAAATGTTAACCTATCCCATATGGAAAATGAAACAGTGCTATAAAAGTTTCATTGTAGCCCCGTGAATGCATTTCTCGCCACCATTTCCTTTTTGACCTACATAAGTATATTTATTGCAGTGCTCTCTAATCTCATACAACCTTCCTTACATTCTATAGCTGCTAAAGCAGTTGAGTGTTTAAAAACTTTTTACTATATCGTTTTCTGGCTTCCACCCAAGGTTCACTTTGCGCAAAGGAAGTACTCAGTAATGACTATTATATTTGTAGTTTTTTGCACTCCCAATTGCGCTATAAAGGTTTTTGAGTGTCTAGTCATGCTCTCATTTTAGTATAAAACTGACACTTACTTCTCCTAAATCAAAAGTCTTTTGTCAAATGAGGCTGAGAATTAGCAATTATTTAACCAATGTCGGGTGCTCCATTGACGGGCACTGCGTCAATAACATCAGCTACGCGGATGATATGGTATTGCTGAGCCCATCGATCGGTGCACTGAGAAGGCTACTCCGTATTTGTGAAAGCGGCCTCAGGTACAATGCTACCAAGAGCGAACTTCTGGTTTTTAAGGCGGGTAATAGAACCTACGATACAGTCCCACCTGTCACCCTGGGGGGCGCTCCGCTGTCCAGAGTGACGAAGTTCAAGTACCTGGGGCATTGGGTCACCGATAGTATGTCCGACGATGTGGACCTGGAGAGGGAACGCAGAGCGTTGGCAGTTCGATGTAATATGCTGGCCCGTAGGTTTACACGTTGTACAAAAGAGGTTAAAATCACGCTCTTTAGGGCGTACTGCCAATCTATGTACACGTGCGCCCTATGGGTCGACTATAGAAAAAGCTCGTACAGCGCTCTGCGAGTCCAATATAATAACGCCTTCAGAGTAATGTTGGGGTTACCGCGCTTTTGCAGTGCATCTGGGATGTTCGCGGAGTATGGCGTGTCCGATTTTTATTCTATTATGCGGGCACGAATAGCATCTCTGATGCGGCGAGTGTGCGATAGCTCCAACAGCTTGGTGGCGATTGTGGCCGGCAGAGTAGATAGCCCAATGGTGTGACACTGGATGACGACACATCGTGCGTCATTTAAATTATGTTAAATAACTGCTTATGTGTGTATTTTTAATTTCTGTTTGTTTGTGTTATGTCTTTTGTATGGTTATGGACTCCGGTCTGAAATAAAGTTTTTATTATTATTATTAAAAATACTTTTTTTTACTATTGCTAGGCACACGTTTGACCACTATCTCACCTGATGGTAAGCGATGATGTGGTCGAAGATGGAGCACGCTTGCCTAGAAGTAACCTATTCACTCTTGACTTAAAGACTCCCAGATTGTAGCTAACAGACTCAGGCAGAGAATTCCACTCCTTAGCTGTTTGCACTATGAATGTGTTCCCAAAACGTTTCCCCACTTCCTAATGTTTCACCTGGGAAGAAAAAGTGACGCAATAAACTTTTATGTAAGTTATACCATAAATATGTGATGAATCATGTAATGGGATGATATTAATACATTGTACTAACTCCTTTGTATTAGGTTTAAATATCTACTAAAGAAACGGTGTAAAATACTAATCCTAACTTATACTTATGATGTTAACTAATATTACAATTGCAAAACTAAAAAAATCGTCAAAATCGGTTTCGCAATTTATGCGTGAAAGTGAAACTAACAAACTTGTTTCGCTTTGATGCATAAATTGCCAAACCGATATTGACGAATTTTATTACAGGGTTAGATTGTCCCTGGAGACGGATATTAGACCCCTTTTGCGAAGTAGTTGCTATAATTATTATATTATCTATATTAACAGACAGTTGTGTTGCTGGGGAGTTTGTTGGCCACTTCTTCCCAGCTAAAACACTAGGAAGTGGTGACGGGCTGGGCGATTTGGGGGACTGTCTTCATGTAAATTTTGACGTTCAAAAAGTGCTGATTTTCAGCCTAGTTTGAATAAACATCTTTTGAATTTGATATAATTTAAACTTTGGTCATAAACTACTACCTCTCTTATTCGTTTGTACTGGAATTCTCTACTTTTGTTTCATAATTATTATTGCATAAATAAAATATTATGTATTATATATTTATTGTATAATCCTATCCTAATACTATCGACAGTACTATGTTTTCTGTAACTTGTAAAGGTGTACAAAATAAAGAGAAAATATTATTTTTTATTCTATTCTTGCTCTGAAAACCGTAGTTACAACTAAATACTTCCAAATAATAAAATATTTATAAAAATGTGTAGGTTTACTACGCACTTTTGTGAATGGAAGAGATTCAATATTGAATATCTACAAAACTATATTTTATACAAAAAAGGTGTCAATAGTAATAGGAATTTATTATTTAAAATAAAATAGTTATATTGTACAGGGACTAGTGTTTTAACTGAAATATTAATGCCTGGACAAGTTTCAGTAACAAAAATAAAATGTAAAACTATGAAAAACATGCTGAAACATTTGTGTGAATGTGAAACGATTTTATTTATGTTTTGTCGAGTTATTTTTTTAACTAGCTTTTGCCTGCGACTTCGTACAAGCATATCCTATTTGTCCCAGACACTGGATAGCCTATAGCCTTCCTCATGAATGTGGCTATCATATTCAGAAATAATTTTCCAAATCCGACTAGGATTTCCAGAGATACAAAGAAACATACAAACTCCTCAGCCTTATTTTAATAGTATATAATAGATAGTAATTTTAGGTTGTTACCCAAAATAATTCTAAAACTAAGTAAAAGGAAAAACTTATACAGGTATCATCTTTGTCAGAAAAGGCGTTATTGCGTAGATCTTGCGGTCTAGGAGTTTAAAACAAATTAACATATTTTTTTGAACGATCACTTTGTAATCAGATTAAGTAATGGAAAATAACGTAAAACGACAGTCTACCAAGCACGTGGGATATATGCAACAACAACTTACTGTCACTGTGTTACGTGTTAGGTACTCTTCAAGCTTCATTGTAATCCCTCAAATCAATGTTGTTCTTTCTTGTCCGATTTAACCAGACTGTAATATTTTTTTTTTTCGGCGGGAATCCTACTAAAATCATTCTAAATCACCTAAATATTATCTTTGTATCATGACCAATTCTTTAGAAACGCCGTATTTGAACAAAACATTGCTATTCATTCGTCTATTTTTATTTTTGCAAAATTGATTTCTTCTTTTTCTGTTAAAATCGAGAATCTTCAATTCAGTGTGTTCTTCAATCTTTTTCTTTCTTAAACCCACACACTGATACTTCTCCACAATAGTAATATCTTCGATTTGCACAAATTCAAAAATTATGCAACGACCATCGAACTTAACCGTTTCGTTTTAAAAATCCTCTTCCGAATTTAAAAAAATACCATTTTAAAAAGCTTGTTGGTCTCACGAGTGTCGTGTCACCGAACAGCGTTTCAAGCGCTGCTTTGCATACAACTATTACCGCTGATTCCTTCGCCTGTACCCCTTGGGGTTGCGCGATGTTCCGCGCTCATCCCTTCTTATCTAGCGATGAAGCGCTGTATTTACATTTGCATGCTAAAATTCGCGTTTGTGTATTGGGTGGTGCATTGAGCGTTTATTTGTTTCTATTTGTGAATGGCAATTGTTGTCTATGAAGTAGAAACGAGTGGTTTTATTGTTTTCGATGAAATAGTACCTACTCGTAAAATTGTGAAAATCAAAACAAAAGCAGATATAACATTTTTGTACATTATTTTCGTTGTGTGTGGAATGAATTGTATCAACGTGGAAACGACTTTGACCAAGTATTTTTTCATTCGAAATAATTTTTCGTATTCTTTTTTTTTTCAAATTGAAACCTACTAATTAAGTAAACTAAAAAAAAAGTACAGTCAGCCACAAAAATGCTTTTAACACGAAACACCGATCTGGGTTCCCGGGTACCCGAATAAAAAATGTAATCCTGGCAAAAGTGGGAAATTCACATGACCGCAATGCGACACGGCGACACGCTCAGTTGGCCACATTAATAACTGTACTGTTATTTGTTTAGCGGCCATTTTGTGGGTCAGCAGGACTCTTAGGTATTTTGGCACCGTTTGATCCTGCCGCTGAATTAAAATTATAATTGGCTGATGGAAGGTTTATTTCCATTTTGTAGGTTAAAAAAAATTGAGTGAGGAATGATTTTCTAAAACATTTCAGAATAATATTACCGCTTCAAATATATTTTTCCAAACCAATATCATAAAGATTAAAAATTGTTTGTACGTATAAAAGGTTATCTCTGAAAGTACTAATGCGAATACCGAAATTCTTAAATTATCGTTGTCAGTCATAGGCTACTTTTTATCCCAGAAAATGCACGAAGCCTGCGGTATAGGTTATGAAATTGTACTCGGGGAATAAAGCTAGACTAGTGGGTATTTTTTATCAAAAACCGTTAATCTATCAATAAAAAAGAAAATAACTGGCACAAGCAAAATTTTATTTTTATTTTCGTCCAGTCATTAAAAAGGAAATGCTGGCGGAAAGCTGGCGAGGTTTGGCTCTCGACTGATTTCTCCTCCAATATTAAACGGATTTAAAAGATATTTCATAAACTGAATAAGAAGAATATATACTGTGTCTTCATGTTTTCCTTTTTTGATTAATAGTTGCCAAATGTGTACACTAGGGCTCTGTTGACAGCGATTTATCGGACAATTATGAGCATTTTGTGAGGGTTCTAGTGCTTATACGGTTAATAAATCATCAAATTGGTTCAATATTGGAGGAGAAAACAGGCGAGAGCCAAACCTCGAATTATGACTTTTTACATACAAAGTCTCTTCGCAAGCATTTCCTCTTAAGGCGACGACATACGCCAGTGACCTTGAAGGAACAAAACGCGTACTCGTTTCGCAGCCGCACGACCAGTTTCAGAATTCAGTATTTTTTTGTATGTTCTTACTATTTTAAGACTTTAAAAAAATTGCCGTATATCATAACGTAGTAGTTATTTTATACTTTGTAGTGTTTTGTTTTTGGAAGTCGGTTATATTTTTGTAAAAAAAAAAACACTTTTTAGTGGTACCTGCGTACCCATTCACAGCGTACCGGCGTGATGTTATGTTATGAAAATAAAACTTACTAAGTGCTTTCGGTGTAAAGGTCTCGTCAATACGAATGAAATAAGTTCAAACACTAGGTAGTTCCCACATACCGATGTGGAGTTCCCTTGACTCTCTGTCGTCTCCATCATCAGGTCTGATCCAAACCTTCATTCTTTTTGTAGTATCACCCGATATACTCACGAATATCAAGTTTTTACTAGATGCGTGCCTACAATTCTCGAGAGTTGCCCTCGATTTCTCAGGGTTTCCATCATCAGATCATGACATGGTGGCAATGGGACCACCTCGGTAGCATACTCTTTCATATAAAAAAGATTCATCGAAATCGGTTCATAAACGACGAAGTTATCCGCGAACACACTTAAATTATATATATCTATATATACGCTGTCGAATTGAGAACCACCTTCTTTTTTAGAAGTCGGTTAAAAAAACTATGTTGATAAGAAAACTCAAAATTTTCATATATCCTTTATTATGAAAATAGTCTAATTTAACACATTTATATAATACTAGTGGACGTCACGCGGTTTCACCCGCGTAGTTCCCGTTCCCGTGGGAATACGAGGATAATATATAGCCTATGTTACTCCCTGATAATGTAGCTATCCAATGCTAAAAGAATTTTTCAAATCGGCCAGTAGTTTCGGAGCCTATTCAATTCAAACAAACAAACAAATCTTTCCTCTTTATAATATTAGTGTAGATATATTTTAATTACGAATAGCTGTGTAGACGTGATGCTCATTTTTAAAGCTACTGAGCCGTATCTACGCCTTAAAACTAATATTCAATTGTTCAACTTACAATTTTTAATTAAAAAAGTACCATATCAGCGGTTTCAGCTTCACCGCATGCATATCGTTTTCAAAATACATTGTCGAAACTAAATTTTACACCGCGATCATTAGATAGGGATTTGAATGCATATTTGTGTGTACTTTTGAATAAATTACAAATGTGCTGAATAAGCGTGAATTTTGGCTATTTGATGTTATCGCTTAGTCCCTATTGTTTATGTTTATGAGTCTATGTAATCAAAGGTATTGACTGAACATATTTCTGATAATGTTGTTGGCGATTGGTTAAATTCTAGTCGTATGAATTGGACAATTTATGAAGCTACAGTTGTTGTGAGACTCAGTTCAGAGATGGGAGACCTTTTCCAAGCATTTAAAAGTCTCTCAGTAACTGTCTTCTTCTTATCGTGTGGACAGACAGTGTCAGAGTTTGTAAACCGCCTCAAGGGCCTCTGACATGGTTTATTTGACGACCGCCATTTGGTGGCCGGGACCACAGCTTATATGTGCCTTCCGAAGCACAGAATAATTTTTTTATCAGACAATCAGGTGAACTATAAGAAGTAACTGTAAATAATGGTAAATAAACAACCTTAGAATCGACGACGTAAGATACGTTCGAAATGGATTTAGCACGTGACATTAGCGCCATTTTGTCATGTCATTTTGGATATTTTTGCAGTCAAAAAGTCACTGTCCAAAGCCTTTCAGTTTTTAATAACATCGATGAGAATAAACTTCGAAATTATTTTTTGAAAAAGAAATACAAAGTGCCAAACTTCAAAAATTAAGTATACAAATTCCTTAGCTCCTAAATCAGGCAGGCATTGTTCATTCGAGCACAGTGTACCAACAATATCATCTCAACTTTGTTACACTTCATAAAAAGCTTATCTAAGGCCGACACCACATTGGCGGGCGACAGCGGTGGTAAGAACGAAATTATTTCGCACGCCGCATTAAGGTTCCTTCTCAAGGGGACAACACGACAATGTGACAAAGACATGGCAAAAGTAAGCTATTTTAAGATGACAACGATTAGTCATTCTTTAAACATTGCAATTTTTTTAATCATCAATTAGATGTGACTTCGATTCTGTATTCGTTATGCCTCTTACTATTATCATCCCGTTTATTTTTTCATTTTTAAATATTTGAGTAAAAAATATAAAAAAAACATTTAAAAATATAAAAATAGTAGCCCACCGGTATTGGAAACAAGTTCCAAGCTACTGGCGGTCAGGGCTCCAGAGAGAGGAACCTCCTAAAACAATACGAGCCGTGTCCAAAAATACTGCTTTCTGAATCAAGCCCTTGATCCAGCTGCCTATCAAGAGCCTCCTGAGGTGTTGGTCGAGGCTCGTGTCTATTAAGCCATTGGCTGATACGACATTCGGTACAATGATTGCGGATTCCACATCCCGCATGTCGACAACCTCGCGAGCCAAATCAATATACATGATTTGTTTATCTTTCTCGGCTTTCACGAGGTTCTCGTCATGCGGGACGATTATGTCTACAATCATTGCACGCCTTACTATTCGGTCCACCACTATATCAGGCTCTTACTATTATTATTATAGTAATCATCTTACAAACTTGCGACCCAAAATTAATATCCTAATATATAATTCTTCTGTTACTAACTGATTGAGTGGCTGAGTGAGTGAGTGACTGACAGACAAACGCACAGCCAAAATTACTGGTCGTAGAAAGCTGAAGTTTGGCATGTAGATTCCTTGAAGAATGTAGGGGGAGCAGTAAGAGAGGAATTCCCGAAATTAATACTGGAACGGGAAAAAACGGGGTATGCGCGTACAAAGGGGGGCATCAGCTAGTAGCTATACTAATATATAAAGCTGAAGAGTTTGTTTGTTTGTTTGTTTGTTTGCTTGAACGCGCTAATCTCAGGAACTACTGGTCCGATTTGAAAAATTCTTTCAGTGTTGGATAGCCCATTTATCGAGGAAGGCTATAGGCTATATATCATCACGCTAAGACCAATAGGAGCGGGGCAGTAATTAAAAATGTGACGCAAACGTAGTTGCGCGGGTCAGCTAGTATTTAAATAAAACGCGTTGCCGCAAACAACGCATTTCTGTTCTGCCCTAATAACCGCCACATAGCTGTCGCATTTACTCAGCGCGCTTGTCTACGCCAAACATTACCAACATGGCGGCCCAACTCGTAAGTTTCAAGGAGTTTGTTTTACACTGACGGAACACGTTAGTCGGACGTCGTTCATCAGCATATAAGTGGGGTAATGGACTTAATTTACAAGTCATAAGAAGTTAGTTCATGTTGCTGGGTGGGTGTGTTTTAGGCGCGTGACACGGCTACGTTTTATTGCCGTGTCGTGTGTTGACAAATAGAATTTTGCATACGGTTTGTGTTGTAAAAGGAGTGAGGAAATAGTGATGCTAATGTAATGTCAATTTGTTGAAATTATGTTTTAGAGTTCCGAACATCCGTAAAAAACGGAACCTTTATAGAATCACTCGGGTGTCTGTCTGTCCGTCTGTCACAGCCAATTATCTCCGGATCTACTGGACCAATTCTGTTGAAATTTGATATACATATGAACTACGCGCAAATAAATGTTTTATTACAGTGGAGGTCACTTTTGGGGGTCAAACTAGAAAATTGAGAAAAAGTTTTTTGGACAATATTATGTGACGTAGCAAATGAAATGGTTTACTGTGAGAGTTTTAAGTATATTTTTTATAATTTTAAAATAAATGGTTTTGAAGTTATTCAAGAAATTAGACGAGAAATTACCATTCCCACCCTTATCTCCGAAACTACTGAGCCTAAAATTTTGAAAAAAAAAATGGAGATAATAGATCTTTACCTATAGATTACAGGAAAACTATAAGAAGTCTATAGTGCTAAAATAAAATGTAAAAAAAATTAAAATCGTTCGGAACCCTTCGCAAGCGAGTCCGACTCGCACTTGGCCAGTTTTTCTTTTTTTTTCTAATTTGCTGTTTCTGAATAATTCCTTTGCAGTTGGGTGACATGAGATGAATAGGTTCTCCGGGTTTCATCGACTTGCCTTGGCGTTTTTCTGGTGGTTGCCGATGTCCATTGTAGAATTTCAAGAGTTGCAGTGGTTTGAATGCATATTATTACCAAAAATATGAAAAGAAAAGAAAGAAAAAATTGTTTATTCCGCCCAAACAGACGCACATTAATAATACACAAATAATAAAAACAGCTATAAAACAAAATAAGAGACAAACATTCGTCCGTAAAACCACTGCCAGCCTGTGTCAGGGACGGGCATTATAAAAAAGTCATAACTGTCGCGGTCATGTCATAGACAAACCATGGATAACAAAAAAAAAAAATATGTATAATATGTTCACCGAACAAGTTGCCAATCAATTAGAAAATGTTGATTAATTAACAAACAGCTAAAACTAAGACATTAATCAAACTGTAAGCTTTTTGTGGAATTTGAAAATTCTGACACACTTAAGAATTTTTTTATAACCCCACAAACATACCAACTACCCGCTTTACTATCTTAGGCACCCGCAATACAAGTTAACAAAAGTTATCTTTTGGCTCCGCCATAAGAAACTTGAGCATTTCCGTGGGTCGCGTTAAGTGAAAAAAAAAGATAAAAAAAAAATCATCAGAAGTGGGAAAGTTCGGCCAAGTGCTCGCTGAGACAGGCGTAATTATGGTCCTGACTGTACTATTGTCGTGGCGCCGTAATTCACTAAAAAGTTTAAAAGAAAATTGTTAAATAACTGCGTTAGGTTATTCGTTATCTGCGAAAAATGTGAATGGGGATGAATTTTGAGAGACGCTGTGGGTTCTTGGAAGTTTTTGACTGTAATGAATAAGCGTTTGAGGAACCTTATCGCTTATGCTTTCTTTCTGGAACACATTGACCAAACTGACAGTTGCCTCTTGAGGATGTGGGCTTTTTTTAAAGGATGGGAATTCATAAAATGTCTCCTTACGCTCTGAGTGGAGTGAAAGGGAGTGTCAGACTCTAGCCTACTGACTATAACTTATCCGAGTTCCTCTTAATGCCGTTTGCAATCCAGGGACACGGTGCAGCATACGGTGGAGGTCTGCCCTGCTTGGGCGGAACACCGCCGCGTCCTCGTTGAGGCGATTGGCGGCGGCGACCTCTCGCGTCCGGCCCTTGTCCAATCCATGGTCCGGAGCGAGGAGGCATGGGAAGCGGTCACCTCCTTCTGCGAAGCAGTAATGCTAGCAAAAGAGGAGGCCGAACGCGTGAGAGAGAGGGAAACCTCACGCCCCAGCCGCCGCAACAGAAGAAGACGCCCCGGGCGTCGGGAGTCGCAGGGCGATTCTCGGCCACCGTAGGCGCGGGCCTGCGGACGGCGAGCATTGGGTGGCTCGCCGTCTGATCAGAACCAGGCCCGGGTCGACGGCGCGCTGTGTTCCACGCGCGCCTCAAGGAGCTGTCAGCATAAAGGGGCCCGCTAGGGCCAGTGCCTGCCTTGGTTGCGGGATTTGTTCGAGAAAGTCGCCGCGCCCTGGAGCGCAAAGGGCATTAGGAGGAACACGGATGGGTTTTAGTCAGTAAGAGTCTGACACTCCCTTCTGCTTCACCCAGAGCGGGAGGAGTCATTTGATGATTGGGACGCGGTGACTCTTTCTAACAAATTCCGCAACCCTGACGGGAAGGTTTTGTCTACTATCAATTGATTGAATGTTTCGTTTGTTTCATGAGCGATTATAGTTTCGTATACATTTCCAAAGTAACGAGAAATTTTAGTCCTAACAATAGATATAACTCTCTTATTAGTGTACTGTTAAGAAAGTAGGTCTGGGTGGACAAAACATGAGTCATCGACACGAGGAGAAGATCCATGGTTTGCCTTACTCTTTAGCTCATGGTCAAATGACAAGAATAAGAAAAAAAACATAGCAGTCTTACAAAATATGCACTAGGGTAAACGTAGGAAGTATTGCCTTGAATTCCTTACGAATGTCAGTTTTTTGACAAAAATAGGAATCATCATCATTATATCAGCGGAAAGACGTCCATTGCTGGACATAGGCCTCCCCAAGTGTCGCTATAACAACTGGTCCTGTGCGTCTCGCATCCATCGGCCCTCAAGGAATTAGAGTAAGTACTAACAATATCCCAAAGTTTTCAAATATCCAATAGTAACAAAACATTTAATGCACAAAATCTAATCAATTTTTAATACCAACAAACAATACGCCGGAAAATTCCCAACAAACAGTGTCTTTGAATCGAAAGCCTCAAGGGAATAATGAACATCGACGGACAAAAGCCTTCGGGATGAAAAGGAACCAATGTATTGGTATTCAATACAGAGGTAATAATAAAAAATAATAATACAGATGAATTATACGAGGTTATTGTAGAAGAAAATGCTTCTGGGAAGTAATTAATTAGGGTTTAGATTGAAAAGAAAATGGTAATTAATTATGTTCTGGTCTTCACCATTTTTTTTATGCTACATAATTTATCTAAATTCTAACAGAGCTAATTAATACCTTATTCAAAGATTGGAATACAAAAAATATCTACTCGGCCCAAACATAATAAAAAAGATACCTTCGACTCGAGAAGACATAAATGCTTAAAGACAAAGAACTAGGATCTAAATATAAATAATTTTTCTTATTTTCACAACTGTTGAAAGAATCACGACAATCGTATGACAGCTCCAGATTATAGACACCAAATACAAGATGGCCATAAAAATAAACGTTCGCGTCATCCCAACGAAATATCGAATAATATTTACGACCTATTTCACCGATTGGGAATTTATGTTATCTAAACTTTGTGGATAGGGTACACGCTTGTGTATACTTGTATATAAACTCAAGTGCTGAATACCAGTATTTTACATCAAATGTCTGTCTACCTCACCTGTACAACCTAGTAACTGGACAACATAATACGCCAAGGCAAGAACGGTGTTAGACTTTCCAGCTGACTGCCCGTCATTATCATCTGCCTAGCCTTTTCCCAAATGTATTGGAGTCGGCATCCTGTCAAACCGGATTCAGCTGAATACCAGTATATTACGTAGAGCGGCTGCCTACCAGATCTCCACAACCCATGAATCCTGTCAAATCGGATTCAGCTGAATACCAGTACATTACGTGGAGCGGCTGCCTACCAGATCTCCACAACCCATGAACGGAGTAACACGGTACTTCTTGGCTGACTACACGTAATGATTGTAAATGCCTACAGATGAGAGCCGGGACCAACCTGCGGCTTGAGGTGCTTTCCGAAGCACTAAGGAGCATCGGTATGTTGTAGAAGGTCACCTATCCGCGGACCAATCACAGCAAGTGTTGCTTAACCTCAAAATTGACGAATCGTTTGATGAAAATTAAAAATAAATCCTTACTAATATTATAAATGCGAAAGTGACTCTGTCTGTCTGTCTGTCGCGCTTTTACGCCAAAACTACTGAACCGATTTAAATGAATTTTGTACAGGGATAGTCTAGAGCTTGAGAAAGGACATAGGCTACTTTTTATCCCGGGAATATGTTCCCTAGGGACCACGCGGGCGAAGCTGCTGGCAGAAGCTAGTGTAGTATAAAATGTCCCTTTTTGTAAGAATGGGAAGCCGACAAATGTCTCCTCCTGCTCTGGACGGAGTGGAAGGGAGTGTCAGACTCTTATTGACTAAAATCCACTCGTGTTTTTCCTAATGCTCTTTGCGTTCAAGAGCCGCGGTGACTCTTTCGAACAAATTCCACAACCCAGGAGTATATAATGTACCTACTCCTTTTTATCGACACACTTTAATACTACCTATTTCTAGAAAAAACATCGTCCCCACGTACTACAAAATAACACCCCCAAAAATAACCATCCCAACAAACAAAATAAGTTCAACCAACACATTTAACACTTCCCAACTTTATTTCGACCACTTTTTACGGAGGCTCGCGTGCCATGTGTTTTACCCTAAAAGGTTGTTACAAAAAGCCTTCCATATTATACCGGGTTTGACCCGGGTAATTACCCAAAGAGGCAAGGGCCCAGCACGTAACGTGCTCAAATCTCATATTATTAAAGTGGTGTTGGGCACGAAAAAAATTTTTTGTCGACTAAGTTATATTTCAGGAAGGATTTAGTTTAGAAATGTGCCGGTGTGAATGGGTGAGGATTTTGTAGATTAGTGTTATGTATAAGTGAGACAGTTTTCGACGAAATGCTTGGAGTACTTTGTCCAGGCTGTGTATGGTTTTCAGTTCTCCAATAAAATACACTTGCACAGTCTCTGTTTTTATTATTATTGTCAATATATATTTATTTGCTTGGTTTATACATTGTCATGTTTTTTTTTATCAATTTTTTAGTTTTACTTTTGACATTTTTTTTATTATACACAATTTCACAATTTGACTTTTATACAATTTTTTTGTTTTTATATACAATTTGACATTTTAATTTAATTTTTCATATACAATTTGACATAATTCTTTTGACATTATCATTATTTTTATTATGGATGGGGACTATGTGGATTATTTTTTATTTCATTGAGTAACTTTAATGTTTGTCTGGCAGTTTGAGTGCTTTGTACGGCCTACACAAATGTCCTTTCTTTGGTATTGTTCGTCGCGTTGTTGAGCTCCTATGTGGATCTGAGTTGAGCTACACGACTACTGACAAAGGCTTGCACTGACTGGACAGGTTCACTCAAATCTGTGTGGTTCTTTCTTCTAAAGACCATCTCAGACACTAATCTGCATGGTTCTTAAAAAAATTATGTATTGTAAGTGTGAGGACTATGTAGGTCGTTATTTTAAGGATTGATTTCATGACTGTCTGGCAGTTTGAGTATATTATGCGGCTTACCCAAATGTCCTTACTTTGGTATTGTTCGTCGGTTCGTTGAGCTCCTCAAAGTTTTGAGTTGAGCTGCACGATAACTGACAAATGCTTGCACTGTCTGGACAAGCCCACTCAAACCTGCGTGGTGCTTTCCTCAAAAGGCCACCTCAGACCTTAACCTACATGTTTTTCATATGTTATTGGCCTTCAAAAGAGACTGTGACCTCTGAGTTTGTTTCGGTGTTTCTTCTCAGGGTAGTCAGCTAGGAAACATCCGGCCTCATCCAGATAAATATGTCAAAAAAAAAAATTGACGTGTAAAAGAGTTACTTGTAACCTATTTGCAACATAAATATCATTTATCATTTATAGCCAGTATTTTTGTAGGACAAGCCTGCCATACGTGTCCAACCACTGCAACTCCTGAGAGCCAGAATCAACAGTGGCGATCACCAGAAAAGCGCTGAGTTCATGAAGCTCAACGAGTCCCGGAGAAACGATTCAATTGTCTTATATCCCGCATGAAAATTAATCAGAAAGTACAGCCGAGGAAAAAAATAATTTCCACTTATCAAGCAGGAGACAGAATAGAGCTAGTTAAATGAATGAATAAATTAATAGGTACCCATTCGATTTTCACTAATGAGCCACTGATTTAGCACCTGCTGGGCTCATACAATCACAAAAATTAAAAATCGACTCGAGACTAATGAGGACTTCGTTTTTTTTACTGTTTTATTCCACAAAGCATAATAAATGATTATCTGCTGCTCACACTTAGAAGTTTTGATATCGTGTCTTTTAATTGAGTTGTTTTTTTGTTGTGGACACACTAAATACAAATTTAAAGATATGGCTACAAAAAAATGGCCAGGTGCGAGTCGGGCTCTCACAAAAAGTGTTCCGTAGCGTGAACCGAAAAAAAAAACACTATACAATTATTATATTATAATATATATTTTAAAACAAATGCAAATACCTAATAGTTCTACACCTAAAGATTACAGGAAAACATATAAGAAGTCTGTAGTGTTAAAATAATATGTAAAAAAAATGGAATTGGTTCGGAACCCTATGCACGCGAGTCCGACTCGCACTTGGCCAGTTTTTTTATTTGTATAATTTGTTAGCATAGCGGCAATAGTAATACACAATCTGTGAAAATTTCAACTGTCTACCTGTTACGATTCGTGAGAGAGCCCACTGACAGACAGACACACGGACGGACGGATGGACAGTGGAGGCTTAGTAAGAGGGTTCCGTTGGTTACCATTCGAGCTTTGCACCCTAAAAAAACTGTCTGAATAGCAGGCTAAATAAAAGCACAACGCCCTAGCCTCATTTCATGAACTCCGCTTCAGATCCTCACACAAAACGCTTCACAAAGTAAACAAATAAATCGTATCGTACAAAAAGTTCTCGAACACGAGCTAATCTCGTTTACAAAAGAGTAAGCAAGTATGTATTGATATTAATTCTGCAACACGATTCGGATTGGTGTCGGTCATTCACCCCGAGAGCTGAGATTGATACGCTCACGTACATAATATATACGTGAGAATGTAAGTACATAAGTGTTTGGTTTTTATACTAGAATTTTCTTAGTGCTAATGTACGTGGGTAGTAGGTACTTAAATAAAAAACCGCCGATAGAATTGACGCATTCTTAAACGCTACCCGCGTTTAAAAAATGGTAAAGCAGCATCACTTTTTTTCTCGCTCCTATCTCAATTATATATTTGATATTTATTAGTATTTGAATTGGTATTATATTTATGTATTATTGTTAGTTTTAATTGCAATCTACAAACACATTTTATGATTTTTATTATTTTTTTTATTACTGGCTAAATAAATTTATTTATTTATAAAATCACGCCTGTGTTCCGTAAAGGCGGTAAGCTCAAAACTATAGCCGAAAAAAAAACAAAAGAAAAGTAAGGAGAAATATTAACCAATCATGTCAGTCAAAATGTCAGTAACTCATGTGGTGCAGATATTTTTTTGAAATCCCTTTGTTTAAAAATTTATCCGTTTCTTCCCTTTGTTTAAAGCAGATACCTCATCCAGTAAATTACTTCTAAGGATTTAAAGAAGAGGAAATAAGAAACGTTAAGTTACGACTGATATTGTTGGTGTGGTGGTTACTTGATTAAATTTTCTTCTGAGAACTGCTTCAGTTTCTTTGACCATTTAACAGAAATAAAGTGAAGCCAAGTAGCCAACAAAAGTTGCGGGATTAGTTTGAAAGACTCATCACTGACCTGGAATGCAAAGGACAGTAGGATGGGTTTAAGTCAGTAAGAGTCTGACACTCCGTTCCGCTCCGCCCAGAGCGGAAGAAGTCATTTGATGATTTTCAATCTTAAAAAAAGGTAGCCATCCAAAAACCACTTTCAGGAAAAATAAGTGAAATAAGCCGCAAGGTTACCTGCTTGTCGGTCTTCTACAGATTGTAGTTCGGTCAGTGTGTCCAAGAATTCCACGACCTCATCCCACCGGCCCCCTTCTACTTGTTGCTATTCCACCAACTCGCACTAAGCGTTTCCAAACGTCTTTTATAATGCGCACAGCAAAGGAGTGTAACTCTCTGCCTGCGTGTTTCTAAACGCTTACAACCCTAATCTTCAAAGTTAGAGTGAACAGGTTCCTTCTGGGTAAGCTCGCTCCATCGTAGACTTTGTCTATGTCATCTCTGACCAACACTAGAGTCAAGAGCAAACCCATCACAAATAAAAAAAAAATAGAAGATAGGACATAGTCAGCGATGCATTTCCTCTTCCGAACCATTCAAGTATCCCTTTGTTGGAAGGCCTCCCACAAGGGGAAACGATGACCTGGTGAAGGTCGCAGGAATCCGTGGTTTGCGAGGCACGGTTGTTGTGGAGGCCTATGCCCAGCAGTGAATCGATTGAAATGATGATGATGATGTTAATGATCCTTACATAGCGTTACAGTCGAAACGATCTATCCACTGCCACTAACGATGCCGTGGAAGTGAAAAGAGACCTAAAATATCTACATCAGAAACACCAAGAAAAGTTATTACAATGAGCCTGTACTGTCTCACTGCAGGGCTGGGAAAAGCGGTATGAGGGGAAAGAAGCCAAAGAGTGCCCAAGAACTCCACGACCTCATCCCATCGGCCCCTTTCTACCAACAGAATTCTAGACGTACTGCAAGTTACCATCCGTACCTTGTTGCTGTTCTACCAATTCGCATTAAGCGTTTCCAAACGTCTTTTTTACACAGCAAAGATGTGGAACTGTCTGCCTGCGCCTGTGTTTCCGAACGCATACAACCCTTATCTCTTCAAAGCTACAGTGAACAGGCTTCTTTTGGGAGGGATCGCTCCATCGTCGACTGTCTTTGTCACCTCTGACCTAGACTAGAGTCAATGGCAAACCCATCTCAATTAAAAAAGAAGGCCCCTTCCTTGCTTCCAGTTTCCCCGGTCTTTAGTTTCGGGCCAGCTTCAGCCTTAGAGAAGGAATCCAGCTTATCCCTCCAACTCTTTCTGGGTTCTGCGTTGCCGTTTCCTTGCGTTTGGTTTCTACTGTGTGGTAATCTTCACCAAGTACTCTTCCAACATGTGGCAGATGTGAGCAGTCACTTCTTCTTTAAATAAACAAAAAGGTTCCATTAAAAAGGTGGACCAACTTTTAGAAACCATTCAGACCACCAAAATAACGACGCTGGTAAAAAATAATAAGAAAAACGCAAGTATCTAAATACTTACAAAGAAAAACAACTAACGAAAATCCACTAAAAATGTTGGCAATCAATTATTTTAGGTCAAAATAAAATCACTTTAATGAGTGTTTTTCTTGCTTGAATATCTTTGGTTACACTGTTAAAATTGTTTCATCTATTTTAATGAAACCTTATAAAACTACTCCAAACCAGCCAATTACTATGTTCACTCTACCCCTCAAAAACTCACAATTCATATCACAAGCCATTATCTACCCAATACCCCCGTCAGTTAACATTTATCAATCCTCCGCTATGACTCCTACGTCATGAATCAGCTGTCGGGCGACGGAAGTGACGTCAGAGCTGAAAAAATACGTCACCAGTCGTCGCGCATGTGAGCTCTTTATTGTGTCAATTTGTTAGAGAAAAGCGAGGTTTTGCGAACGAAATGGAGGTAATTATGATGGTTTGTTTCTTTTGTAGGGGTAAGATGACCTTTTGTAGACTTTTAGAAGATTGCGAAGAAGATAACAAAAAAGCTTCTTTCGAAAACGAATAAATAAAAAAAAAATGAAAATACATACTTGCATTTACGGTTTTTGCAACTAGCGACCCGCTCCAGCTTCGCACGGGTGCAAATAGGGGTGCATACAAATCTCAAAAATGCAGAGTTGCCAGCGTTTTAAAATCTTTGATAAACAGAGACAGCACTAATGGCGTGTGACGTCAATCACAATATTGAAACCTGTATCTAAATCCAATATGTTGTTAGAAGAAAAGCGGATAAACAGACAGCGACTTTTGTATACAAAATACTATATAATGACTTTGCTTTTAAAATTATGGTATGTTCTGAATATTATTTATTTTACAAAATGTCACGATATGACTATAAAACAAAGATTACTTTCCGCAAGACGTCCATTGTTGCAAACAAAAGAACAGTCAAAGATAATCTTTAAAATAGAACTATTTAAAAAAAGAACTACTCATAGGTGGCCAATGATTTTCACCAAGGAGATTTATATTGAAAATAGCTTTTGCATGCATTTTCGTACGTGCATATCCAGTTAGGTATTTCTCGTTCCTGTAGGAACTTCTGGAATTCCTCTCTTAGGGCTCCTTACACTCCCCAAGGATTTTACATGCCAAATTTCAGCTTTCTACGATCAGTAGTTTCGGCTGTGCGTTGTCTGTCAGTCACTCAGTAACGGAAGAATTTTATATATTAGGATTAGCCGTCAATTCAAAACAGTTTCAAGAAAAAAGAGATTGTATTTATTCTGTGGCTGGCAATATTTTATTTATTTATTTATTAGGTAACTCAACAGCTTATAATATAATTTACATGAATTATAAATATTCATCTCAATATCAATGAGCAGCCCAGTGCAGTTTCGTCAAAGCTACCACTGATACCAGCATCATCTGCCTAGCCTTTTCCCAACTATATTGGGGTCGGCTTCCAGTCAAGCCGGATTTAGCTGAATACCAGTATTTTATGTGGAGCGGCTGCCTACCAAACCTCCACAACCCATTAACTGGGTAACACGGTACTTCATGGCAAGACTGGAGTCAGATTAACTGGCTTCTGACTATCCGTAACGACTGCCAAAGATCTACAAATGACAGCCGGGACCAACGGCTTAACGTGCTTTCCGAGGCACGGAGGAAACTCGGTATGTTAAGATGGTCACCCATCCACAGACCAAGCTTGACCACTGATACCAGCATTCTCCATAAAGTCCGTACACACTGCACAGTGACAGTGAGATGATGACAACCATCTCTTAAGCCAATAACTGACCTACACTGCACCGGCAAAACTAAGTTAGCTAAAAAGTGGCGAAAAAAACAGAGTAAAACAAAAATTATACAAGTGCAAGTATCAGCAACAATGCGATTGTGGACACATTGTTCGCATTAAATTAGACATAGGCAAAAACAAATACAAATAGAATTTTGAGAGATCTAACAGCGAGAATTACCGTGTGAATGAGTTTGTTTGGAACAACTTAGGTGCAACACAACTCTTTTTGACATGAAAATTGGAACGGATTGTACAAAAACAAGAAAGGAATGATGTGTTCTGTTACTACTCAATAAAATATGAGAATAACACTGCGTAAAACATGCTAGGCGATAAATCATTGTTTTCGTTTTGTTACAAGCTTTTATATGTTTCACTCGAGATGAGCCTTTGATATTCAGGCCGCGATACCTCCCTAAAAATAGACAAAAATAGACAACCGACAACCAATCCCTGAATTTCGTGATATCTAGAAAGAAAATTTGAAACATTCTCGTCTCTGCAGATAACATGTAAATTCTCTTTGTGAGTATGTAAGAAAAACCGGCCAAGTGCGAGTCGGTCTCTCACACGAAGGGTTCCGAACCTTAAACCGAAAAAAGACGTTTCTTGTATCCCTTTAATTTTTTATTTAATTTCATTTATTTTTTTGTTATTATTGCGGCAATGGGAATACTCACTAAGTGAAAATTTCAACTGTCTACCTATTAGGGCGCCGTCAAATTTGTCGCAAAGTGCCGCGCTGCTGCTGCGCTGCTGCCGCGCTGCTGTCACGCTGCTTTATAAATCCATACAATAAATATAATTAATATACGCGCGGCGGCAGCGTTGCAGCCGCGCGTTTATTATTTGTATGGTTTGACAAAGCAGAGCGGCAGCCGCGGTGCTGCCGCGCGGCACTTTGCGACACATTTCAAGGCGCCCTTACGGTTCTTTAGATACAGCCTGGTGATAGACACGACGGATGGATAGACGAATGGACGGCTGGACGGATGTACGGATGGACGTATGGACGGATGGATGGATGGACGGGAAGCAGAGCCTTATTAATAGGGTTCCGTTGGTTACCCTTTAGGTACGGAACCCTAAAAACTAGGCTTGTCTGACGACGGATCATAAACCCAGTTTGAATTCAAAGTGGCGTCCTCACTAGAAAATGTTCCGGCTTTTGACTCCCAAGCGCTTGACATGGTCGGGTGACTGCCTCTTATATTACAACTAAAATGTTGAATATTATTGTAAAAAGACCTATTACAGAAGTGTACTTAAGTCCTTTGGTATTGTGATGAATGGCTGTAGTACCTTAAAAAAAAACTTTTTACAAAAAATATAACCGACTTCCAAACAGAACACTACAAAGAATAAAATAACCTTAATTTTGGAAGTCAGTGTTTTTGGTTTTATTTCTTTGTTTTTTTAACACCGACTTCCGAAGTTAAGGTTATTTTATTATTTGTAGTGTTTTGTTTGGAAGTCGGTTAATTTTTTTTTTACAAAAAGTTTTTATTTATCACTTTTAAGTGGTGATACTTGGACGACTTCTTTGTCAACGCAGAAATTGAAATAAACAAAAATGCTCATAAAATAAAAACTCCTGAACCAAACTGAATCAAACATTTACGGGACCAAATAGCAAATATACTGCATTGAACTAAAAAAGAATCACAGAAATCGGATCAGAAACCTCGGAGTAATCGGTGTACATACATAAAAAAAAAATACCCGCCGAATTGAGAACCTCCTCCCATTTGGAAGTCGGTTAAAAAATAGAAGTGGCATCAGTAAGTATCAACTACTAGAAAAACCGGCCAAATGCGAGTCGGAATCAATTTTTCTACATGTTGCTTTAAAACCTTAAACTTTTTATAAGTTTTTCTGTAATCTTAAGTATACTACTATCTGTATTTTTGCCGTAATTTTGGGCTCAGTAGTTTCAGAGATAAGAGGCGGGGAATAAATAATTATCGAATATTTTATTGAATAAAATATTTTGTAGATAGTGTAAATATAACCTTAAGCTATGATAAAATAACACTAAAACAGGTTTCTGGTTAAATAGATGGAGCTTTAAATTCCTAGTGATACAAACTTAGGCACTACTAAGTGTATGGAACACTTACATAAATACTTAAAAACCACTATTCAACTTTTGTCTCAGACTAAAAACTCACTTCTTCTTCACCTCACTAAAATACTCTTCTTCCCCCGAAAAGTTTTCAAACCAACAAATTTAAAAGTATCAAAACTACACTACCAGCATAGTTCCCATCTCATATGAACTGTCTCAGCTGAAAAACTTAGTTGCCACTCAAAAGAAGTGCTTATTTAAAAGTTGTACTACGGTCTTAAAAACCATACCTATTTAACTTTTATCTCAGACTAAAACCAAACTTAAACCCTTCTCCCAAATAAAAATCCAACCAACTTTACAAGTATCAAAACTAGCATAGTTCCATCACATATGAACTGTCTCAGTTGAAAAACTTAGTACATAGTTGCCACTCAAATGAAGTGCTTAGTTATAAGTTGTACTACGGTATAATGATCTGCTGTCTTGTATCTTGTAGTTCAGAAGTTCGGCTTGTTAGTGGATATCAATATGTGGGTAGTTTTATTGGCATTTGTGTTATGTAGAAGCGTTATGGGGAACTTGAACTTTACTAAAATTAGCAGTTACTATTTGCGTAATCAAACTTTTATCTTCGGAGGAGCTTGTGCCTAAATATTAAGAGGAAATGAAGTCGGAGAGACTTTGTATGTAAAAAGTCGTAATTCGAGGTTTGGTTGCCTCGCCTGTTTCCTCCTCGCATATTGGACCGAATCAAAAGATATTTCATAAACTGAATAAAAAGGATACATACTATGTCCCTATGTTTTTAGGGTTCCGAACAAAAAACGGAACCTTTATAGGATCACTTGGGTGTCTGTCTGTCTGTCTGTCCGTCGGTCACAGGCAGTTTTCTCCGGATCCACTAGACCGATTCTGTTAAAATTTGGTACACATATGGACTTCTGTGACCCAAACACGGACGTGTTACGTAAATCATTAAATTATTAGAAAGGGACTTGGGAGGCCAAACCAGAAAATTAAAAAAATAGTTTTTTGAACAATATTGTGTGACATATTAAATGAAAGGGCTTACTGTGAGGGTTTTAATTATATTTTTATCATAATTTTAAAGTAAATGGTTTTGAAGTTATTTTAAGAAATTAGACGAAAAATTACCATTCCCCCCCTTATCTCCGAAACTACTGAGCCTACAATTTTGAAAAAATGGAGATAATATTTCTTTACTTATGGATTACAGGAAAACCTATAAGTCAATAGTGTTAAAATAACATGTTAAAAAAAAGTTCGTTCGGAACTCTTCGCACGCGAGTCCGACTCGCACTTGGCCAGTTTTTTGGGGGTTCTTGTGCTTATACTAAAAATATACCATCAAAAAGGAAAACATGGGGACGCACTATATATCCTTCTTATTCAGTTTAAAAACCACCTTCAAAATCGGTTTAATATTGGAGGAGGAAACAGGCGAGAGCGAAACCTCGAATTATGACTTTTTACATACAGTCTCTCCGCCTGCATTTCCTATTAACAGCTGCAGGTTTCGATTTTTGAGACAAGGGAAGTTTGCCAAAGTTGGCGGTAGATCGACCAACGATTTGAATTTTTTCTTTTGATAGGTACACGTTTGACCACTAGCTCACCTGATGGTAAGCGATGATCGAAGTGGTCGAAGATAGAACACGCTTGCCTAGAAGTAACCTATTCACTCTTGACTTAAAGACTCCCAGGTTGTAACTATCAGAAAACACAGACTCTGGCAGGGAATTCCACTCTTCAGCTGTACGCACTATGAATGTGTTCTCAAAACGTTTTGTGCGTGTGGGTGGGATGTCCACCATGTACCGGTGGCGCATTGCCGTTCGCCTTGTGGTCCGATGATGGAACAGGCTTAGCGGAATTATGCAATTCCGTCGCACATTCCCCAAAATACAACCGGTAGAAAACCGACAGGCTAGCAACTCGGTGTCGATGCTCAAGACTTTGGAGCTTCGTCGCGACGAGATTACATGCCAAGACACCTCCGTGCCTCGAAAAGTATGTTGAGCCGTTTTTCCCGGCAGTCGTTACGGGTGGTCAGAAGCCAGGAAATCTGACACTAGACTTGACAAAGGGTATGGTGTTAACCAGTGTCTAGGTAGTGTTGGTCAGATAAACATCTGCTCCACTAAAAATGCTTGTGCTAGCATCAGGTTAGGCTGACCAGAGACGTGCCAGGATACCTAGCACGGCTCGCTTCATTTACCCAACCTCGCTCAGCGCAAGCAATAGGGTAGTATCCACCATCAATAAATTGCAAATCTATTTAGTCCGTCAGTTAGTACTGAAAAATAATAGACACGTATTTTTTGGTTTTGTAAATCAATGAATATTGACAAATATAAAACGCATCAAAACGCGGGAGTGGGGTGTCGTGACGTCAGAACGCACTTAGATTTATACCACGGCGTAATGTATTGAGACCCCAAAATAGTATGAAAAGGCTTTTTTTTAAAGCAAATTGATTGAAACTTACCTCTTAGTGGAAAGGTGTTGGCCGTAGATACCACAATGCAGACTCTATGTGGATTAATGATCATGACTTCTTGATTCGAGGACTCAGCAGTTCATAATCTCCGTTTTAAAAGTCGTGAATTTAAACTCGTAATTGATCACATAGTCAAAATAAGACAGAGACTTAGCACTGTAGACCTTAGTCAGGACTGCTGAGTTACCGAAAGGCATACACGACTTTTATACACTTTCGACAACAACTCTGCATGTTCTTTGATGGCATCATAAAAAGCTATAGCGAACAAGCGAGCCATTTCCCGAATTTTAGTGAGAACGAAAATAATTATTGACTTTTCGAAGAATCAATTTAAGCTGCAGTAATTATTTTGACTTGCTCTTAATAATTCTCCGAATTTGTTATACAATATCGTCGGGCATTTATGATTTTTTTTACTCCGACGTAATTATGTTTAATGTACTTGATGATTTCCTTATACCTATTAAAATAGCTAACAGAATTCTTTACCTACTTAATATATATTTTTTCCTAACAAAAGTATTTAGTGAAAAAAAAAATATATATATATATTAAGTAGTTAATATAATTGTTTTTTTCAGTTGAACTTTGGGGATAAGTCCGGACTTATTCCACTCTCAGGAAAGTGTGAGATATTAACCTCATTAACACCACCCCGGTGATCACCATTAACACATGGGTGGGGTCCTACTTTATTTCTAGATAGGTTTTTACTCCATTGTTGTTTGCGTACAAAATCTGTGCCAATACATACAAACCAATTCCTCCTATTAATTTCACATGTCGCACTCAATATGTCCATTTCGGATAATCATATAAATCCTAAGATTGTGGCGAATAAATCTGCCAGTTGCCAGACGACTTCGCTAGAGGCGGCCATATTGGAAAGTATATATCATTCTGGTGAAGACGTACGTTAATAACAGTAGAGGACGATTTGTTTCTGAAGGAGTATACAGGTTGACGTTTAGTTCCTTGCTCATCTATCATTGGTTGATGAATGAAAATTTATTTTGTAAATAGGTTCAACATAACACTTTTACGTGTCAATATTGTTTGGTCATTTTAAACTACATGAGCAGGGCCGGCCTTAACCATCTTAGCGCCCCGGGCAAGTCATGCATTTGGTGCCCTTTAAAATTGCAATATAATTCAAATAACTTATTTAGAAAAACTTTTACACTCAAGTCCAGTAGTTTCACCCTACAGCTATGCCAAAATTCGCTTGTACACGAATTATTTCCCGTATTTGGCAGGTTTTAGCTTTCGTTTGGTGAGCTATAATTTATGTTTAAAAAAGCTGCGTTCGCCACTTACAACAGTCACTGGTATTTTTAGATTTGTTAGCAGAATACGCAGCGATATCCAGAGATATAATTGTTGAAGATTTGCTTATTAATAAAGTTTCAAGGTTTCGGAAGAAGGTTTCCTGAATATCTTCGAGATTGTGTTGCCGAACTAAAATTTCATCGCACAACAAATCACCATCAATGTCTGAATTTTTCTTAACATTGAAATGAAATAGGTACTCAAATTACGCGTAGCGCCCTGTATGACCCGGCGCCCTCCAATTGCCGGCGCCCCGGACAACCGCCCGAGTCGCCCGGCCCTGAAGCCGCTACTGTACATGAGGCCGTGCCTATTCCTTCGTGTTGTACTCTTTTTCTGAATTTTACTTAATATGGTAAACTTTTAACTTTAAAATATAAGTTCTAATTCATAAAACGTAGGGCTTACATATTTCGTGACGTCAGAGTTGGTTCCATTTTTAGGGTTACAAACAAATTAAATTAAAAATTAAAGAGACATACAAAAAACGGAACCCTTCCTGTGCGAGGTTTGTTTCTTGTTGAAATTAACTTATTTTTTCTTTGTTTCTTTAAGTTTATTAATCAGTATTTTCAGCCCTCTGAAATAAAATGAATGCATTTTAAGGTACTTTGGATATTGTACGACCTTAAAAAGTCTTTGTGGTTTTCAGCTTAAGGTCCATAGGGAGTTGTAAAAGGTTTCTTAGGCATGTATTCTAGAACATAGTCGTGTATCTTCATTTTAAACTGACATGTTAATATATACTCTTGTTTTAAAGCAAGATTTATTGCTGACCATCGTTCTAATTTGGCACATAGTCTAAAGCTGATAAAATAAAATTGGCCGTAAAATTTTGTTCAAGTTTACGAAAATTGAAACTTAAAATAATAAATAAATCTTTTTTTTTTTCAGTCCATCCAAAAGTTTTCGTTTAGAAATCGCCCTTGATAAGGCGGCCATTACTTTTCCCTGTATAAATAAATCGTTTGCAATAAAAAAAAATATAAACCAAACCGTAAATATTTTTCGTTCATTATGCACTTACTTTTTGGGTAAGCTCGCTTTATCGTAGACTTTGTCTCTGTCATCTTTGACCTAAACCGGAGTCAAGAGCAAACCCATCACAAAAAAAAACCTACCAAGCTTTTCTAAGAACCGCCTCGCAAATAAAAATATAACAAACAATAAATTCCTTAACCATTCATAGGTATCACGAATTCAGTAACAGAATTCTGCTTATTACTATAATCATTTATGACAATGCTATCTTTAGCTCGCGACATTGTAAACGTATAATAATATCCAGTTTTTTCCCGTTCCCATAAGAAGCTTAGTGCCCCTGTACAAATTTCGGGAAATCCTGTCTTAGTGCCCCTCTACGAGTTCAGCTTTCTACGAGCAGTATTTTCGCCTGTATGTTGTCTATCAGTCACTCGATCAGTAACTCATCAGTGATGGAAGAATTTTAAATACTTACTTACTCATTAAGATAGCTTCAAAGTTAATGAAGAGACATTATTCCTGAGTAAATATCTCACAATATATTCGCGACGAACAAAACTTTATTATTTACTAAAGAAAGTTGTTGACAAACGCTTCCGCGTTCAAAGTTCTGTATTGTCAAGATTGTGTCATTGTAAATAGTTTGTTCAAAGATACTATGACAAAAGATGTTGTAAGAATATTTATTTATTTAAACTTTATAAACAGTATGAAAGCAGTATTCTGCATATTACAACAAACGTTTATGACAATATAACATCCAAGTTAATGATCTTCTTCTTCTTTTCGAGTCGATGGTGACTCTTAAATATTTTTTGCCCAGTAGGTGGCCACGTTTACAGCGGCATCAGTGGCGTTCATAAGTTAATAATGAGCTTCGAGAAAAATAAGAAAAATATAAAAAACTGGCTAAGTGCGAGCCGGACTTTTAAGGCTCTTAGTTAAGATGATAAGGGGGGGAATGGTAATTTTTCGTCTAATTTCTTGAATAACTTCAAAACCATTTATTTTAAAATTATGAAAAATTATAGTTCAATAAACTTTTTTTTTAATTTTCTAGTTTGACCCCAAAAGTGACCCCCATACTAAAAATTTTATGATTTACGTAATGCGTCCGTGTTTGGGTCATAGAAATCCATATGTGTACAAAATTTCAACAGAATCGGTCCAGTGGATCCGAAGAAAACTGGCTGTGACAGACGGACAGACAGACACCTGAGTGATCCTATAAGGGTTCCGTTTTTTTTTTCGGAACCCTAAACATGTCGAATTTAGCCTCCTCTTTGCTTTTTTTTTATTTTCCCGTTCCCGTAAGAATATCGGGAAATCCTCTCTTAGTGCTCCCCTAAACTCCCCAAGGATCCTTCATGCCAAATTTCCGCTTTCTACGAACAGCAGTTTCGGCTATGCGTTGTCTGTCACCACTCATTTCTTTTTTTTATGTATCCTGCTCATTACAGCAATCTGTTATGGACATTTAGCTGCTCCTTTGTTTGAATCTCTTCTGCATTTGGTCTTCGTAGCAGTAAGGAATTGTCCATTGACCATTCTCATTCATTCTGCTGAGAATCTTTTTATTAAACTTGGAATACTGTCCCTCTTAAGTCTTGTGTACAATAATTCCGGACCCTGACAAATCAGCAGCCAGTGAGTTGACGTGTTTGGTGAGCTTTTTCTGGTAGTTTGTGCTACGGGCAGCGATCTCTTGCTTTACAGTTTTGAGCTTCAGATCTTGCAGGATGTATTTATTTTGTATGAATTTAGGGATGTTTAACATGAATCTCAAAGCTTTAGTCTGAAACCTTTCCAGGATGTCGATATTGCTATCGCTTGCTGTTCCTCAGAGCTCCACTCCATACGTCCAAACTGGTTTCAATATACAGTTTTGTATATCTTCATTTTGCTTTCATTGGTTAACTGAGACAAGTCACTCAGTAACGGAAAAAAATTATGTATTAGGATGGAGACACTCTGCCTATGTCTTGAAATGAGACGCCACGTGAGAGTATCTGAAACTAAACAATGAACTAAGCGTTTCCAAATGTCTTTTATAATGCACACAGCAAAAGAGTGAAACTCTCTGCCTGCTTCTGTGTTTCCAAACGCTTACATACAACCCTAATCTCTTCAAAGTTAGAGTGAACAGGCTTCTTTTGGGTAAGCTCGCACCATCGTCGACTTTGTCTCTATCATCTCTTATAGACTAGAGTCAAGAGCATACCCATCTCAAATAAAAAAATGAAGTTATTTATTGACAAAAAGAACATCTAGTAAAAAAAAAACATGCAGAAGCTTGCCTGAAATGTAGATGCTTTCAAATTTCTTATAAACAAATGACTATGTACCTAATAATTAACCAAACCAACAAAAACCAAATCATTCAATAACGTTGTATTTTACCATCTCTAAACAGACACAACAAGTTTTCATTCTTTCTTATTCAGTTTTTTTTATTTGTGCCAAGGCTATTCTCCAATTTCGCTCTTCTTTCCTGTTTCGATAATTCAAGGCTCTTTGTTCAGCACTCTTCCGAGGCACAGAGCAACAAATTAATTTGCAACATAAAGGGATTGACAATAAAACGAGACTGTATCGTAAAAAGCGCTGTGTAAGAAACTGCGTATTTACTCAAAAACTTTTCTAGTACACCGTGTCGGCTGAACTCTAGCGAAGGCTTTTGTAGAGACGACCGAATATGGATGACTGTCACACCGTGTTAAGAGTGATCAAACCAAAAATCATGCAGATTGAATTTATTAAATTACTACTATTTAAAAAAAAATACTATATTACTATTATTAATTGATTAATTATTTAGTTATTATTATTTATTGAATTTTTGTTTACGCAAAAAAGATACTTTTGTTTTACAGTTAATCAGTGTAGAGATTTAATTCAGGTTTATAAGACAAAATAGCATAACCATCATTTTCAGCCTTTACCAGTCCACTGCTGGACATAGGTCTCTTCTAGTGCACGCTATTCCATCAACTCGATTTCCGGCAATTCTCATCCAGCTGTTACCAGCCATCTTGCGAAGATCGCCGCTCCACCTAGCCTGAGGGCGTCATACCTTACGTGTGCTTATTTGAGCATAATAATATTACGCAATAATTCACACAGTTTGTTTTCTGTCTGATCGCAAACAATATATTTTTTTACAATTAGAAATACTATATTTTTCAAACAGTTTGATTTCATCTTTTTGAGTAACTAAAAAGTTGAAAATCAAATTAACGAAATTGAATTTGATTTGGTTATTTGATTGGTTTGATTTGGTTTTTTTTATTTGATTTGGTTGATTGAATTGATCAGGCCTGTAAAATAAAACATGCGAATGTCAATCCCATTATACAAATTGAAAGACTAAATATGTAGCAACAATTTTTTTTTTATAAAATTGAAACAACAACGACTAAATTTAGCTGCGTTACTTCATATTACTAATACGTTCACCAAAACACACCTCTAAATAAAAATTTCAATATTCCACGTTGCTCATTAAGACCGTACATTCAAACTCAAATGTAACCACTTCGGTGTGACAGTCAGCGCGAACTTGGGCGCGCACTTTATAAAGGCAGTCGACATGTTTATGAGTAAAGTTTTCAGCTGAAGACTACTATCTGTTACTGAGAGACTTGACACTTTACTGAGAATGGACCGACTTGGAATATTGTCGTATTCCAGCCGTGATAGATTGTGGGAAGGTGGATTGAGAGTTGCGCCTAGTCGCGATGTATGGAAAATGTATTATTCTTAGAAGTGACGCTATCTTTTGTATGTACCGTTGCAGATAGTACTACCCTTTATACCGATGAAATGGAAACGCTGTAAAACGCAGTGATTTTATTAAAAGAGTAACCGTTGGTATGTTGTCTTGCAGACTGCCGGAAATAATTTCATGTTTGTCATTGATTTTCGCTGAGAATTGAACTCCAGATATTGATTAATACCAGGTCCGGGAGATGTCAGTATAGTTGACGAACCCCGCTAGGGTCAGTGCCTGCAAGGTCCAGTGCCTATCAGGTCCAGTGCCTATCAGGACCAGTGCCTATCAGGACCAGTGCCTGCCAGGACCAGTGCCTGCCAGGACCAGTGCTTGCCAGGGTTGTGGATTTGTTCGAATGAGCTACCGCGGGCTTGAAATGCATTTGAAAGAACGCGAGTGGGTTTCAGTCAGTAAGAGTCTGACACTTCTTCTCGCTCCACCAAGAACGGGAGAAGTCATTTGCTGATTTCCCATCCGAAAAAATAAAGACGTTCAATAGTACTTTTACTACAGCTGAAAGTAGTGCTCATATTATTGGCATACAATACAATAGCGCCTTTAGGATTCTAGAGAGGCTCCCTCGATTCTGCAGCGCGTCGAGCATGTTTGCTGACGCAAAAGTCGACGACTTTTATACCGTTATGCGTAAGAGAACAGCTTCTCTGATGCGTCGGATTCGGGAGAGCGCCAACGGAATCCTAAGGATGATTTCTGAGAGGCCAGAATCTGCAGTGCTGGGGAGATTTATGCAGCTTCATGTGACGAGATAACAATATATGTTTGTATGTGTGTAATATTTTATTTTTTGACATTTATTATTTGAATGTATTTTTTTTTACTTTTTGACATGGTTTTTTTATTTTGGACATAATTGATTTTATCATTTTGAATTTAATTTTAATGATTGTTTTTTTTTTTAATATTGACTAACATAGTTTTAAGACCTCTGTTACAAACAATTATGGACATTATTAGTCTGAATAATAAACGAATTGAATTATGTATCCTACTAGAAAAACTGGCAATGATTTCTGGTTTAGAAAAGAAATCTCCCACATTTCTCCCCTCCCATAAGTAAACACAAGTACACACGAGTATGCAAGGTGTGTTCCACCATTTCTCGTCCAAACGACTGGCCATAACACTTCATGGCATGGCCCCTTTTACGATGCATTGTCCTTTATGGAATACGGACGACCCAGAATGGTAGTTCTAAGTGTCGAGCCGGGTCCAAGGATTGCAGCAGTGCAGTAAGTTGTCGTAAATTACACGCAACTTATTTACAGTCTCTTATTTGGTAGTAAGTTCTGTCTTACTAGTTCTATCTAGGTTTCACTACACCTATACTTGCACAGTGAAGCTGAAATGCTTAATTACAAATTGTGCTTAATTACGCGCACTAATGCGCCTTAAACAACATTTCGTGAGCGTGCGCGCGTAAATCGTGTGTCGTCGGCGCGTCACACATACGCCGTGTGCATAGGCTCTAAGTCTGCTAGAAGAAATATTCGTTAAAATTCGATAAAAAAAAATGTTTTTGGAGTATTTATAGATGCCTAGCTTCTGCCAGCGGCTTCGCCCGCGTGATCCCCAGGGAACATATTCCTGGGATGAACCAGCCGGGATGATAATGAGCTTATGTCCTTTCTCAGGCTCTAGACTATCTGTGTACCAAATTTAATTTAAATCGGTACAGTAGTTTTGGCGTGAAACAGACAGACAGAGTTACTTTCGCATTTATAATATTAGTAAGGATAGTAAGGAAGTAAGGATTTGATCTTCAGTGAAATGCGAACATTTGTGAGAACAGATGAATGTTTTATACTCTTTCACGCAAAAAATACGAAACGAATTTTAATGAAACTTTACTGTAATATAGCTTATACATCAGAAAAAAAAATGACTTTAATTTCTAATGTGCAAAGTACTCATTTCGCGTCGGCAGAGGGCGGCAATTAGGAAGTAGTTAGTAGAATACAAGTTTAGACGATGCTCTGGTGAGGGTCGCGGGTAGCCTATGGATGCGAGACGCACAGGACCGGTTGTAGTGGCGACACTTGGGGGAGGCCTATGTCCAGCAGTGGACGTCTTTCGGCCGATATGACCACCACCACCATCGCAATCACCATTACCGCAATGTACTTAATTTCTTTAATATCTGTGGATCTCAAAAAGACAACTAAAATCCCAACAAAACCAAATCACAAACTCAAACCGAATATTTCAAATAAACCATTTACAGGCACTTTTGAATTGCCAAATTCGTCAGTCAAAAACATGAAGCTATTTGCACGTTCCAAAGCGTAGATCTCTATGGAGAAGAACGTGCAAGAAACTCCACGGACACTCTTTTAAACCATGTGATGTATTACAAAATCTTGTTAACATTATCTTTGATTGCTTCTATATGCGAGGACAATGCAAAGAACAAGAAAATATAATAAACAATTCAAAATGTAGGTACAGATTAAAATAAGCTAGTGGCAGGTAAGAGATGACCAGTCTCAACTAACGGCGCCCGTTCACGAACATGACGCGTGCATCAGCACCATCTAACTCAACCATTTTGAAGGGAACCAAATGATCCAAAACACGCGCCACCATCAGCAAAACCTTTGTGTGAGCATAACAAGCTCTCAACTGCCACCCTCGTTCATGTCAATCTAATTTAAGAACAAAATCTATTACTAATTACATATGTAAATGGCTCCATAGTGCTCACATTTACAAAGAAATTAAAATATGCTTCTACATTATACAAAACTATGGTTTTCAAGTAAGTAAGAGAAGACAAAAAAAAGAAGGCTGTTTTATTGTGTATACTTACTTTGCTAATAACAATATTGCAAAGAACACAAATTTCAATCTCAAAAATCCAACACTGCAGATTCAACCTCAAACCAAATGGACCAAAAAATAAGGCAAATGATTCGTAAATAAATAAATAAACATAACAAATCTTCCTGAGAAAGGATACGGCAGAACGACCTCGCTACCTTTTTATAAGAATGGTCCGGATGCTATGAATAGGGAGCGAAGAGGCCTGGGAATGAGAATTGGTCAACTGTGACCCTCTGACCTTGGAGGGTAAGATAATAAGTCCTTTTGGAGGAAATTGGACTGTGTAGTTGGAGAAACTACACATAATATGGACTTAATTCTATTGAAATGTTCGTTTGATTGTTTGAATGGATAGTTGTTGGAGGTATAGGTAGGTATTAGGTTGAGATGTAAGGTCGAGGCCAACGCCTATTTAGCGGTTCATTGTGTTAATAGTTTTATCGTTAAGTTTATTTATGTTCATGGAGGATTTACAGATAATAAAAAAAACTGGCCAAGTGCGAGTCGGACTCGCGTGCAAAGGGTTCCGAACGAATTTTATTTTAACACTATAGACTTCTTATAGGTTTTTCTGTCATGTATAGGTACCTATTATCTCCATTTTTTTCAAAATTTTAGGCTCAGTAGTTTCAGAGAAAAGGGGAGAATAGTTATTTTTCGTCTAATTTCTTGCATAACTTCAAAACTATTTATTTTACAATAATGAAAAAAATATAATTAAAACCCTCGAAACCCTCGAACCCCTTTGAAATTTTCTAGTTTAACCCCCAAAAGCGACCCGCATACTAAAAATTTTATAATTTACGTAATATTTCCGTGTTTGGGTCAAAAAAGTCCATATGTGTACCAAATTTCAACAGAATCGGTCTAGTGAATCTGGAGAAAACTGGTTGTGACAGACGGATAGATAGACAGACACCCGAGTGATCCTCAAAGAGTTCCGTTTTTAGTTCGTAACCCTAAAATCGAACAAAAAAGGAAACCATGGTCACCAGCAAGCTAATTACAAATCCTCACGTATAAAGATAGTATGTAATAGTTTATGTTTATGTGCTCTCACCGGGCACAAAACAATAAACACAACGTTATAATTTAAGAAGCAATATAAATACTCATACTTAAAACATTTGAGGCTTAAGCACCTTCTGATCGAATTCATACTGATTGTGAATGGATCTAAATCATATTCCTTGCATATGTCATTGAGCCACAATATCTTTGTTAAATACGTGCACTGATTATGTAGGTCCACTATAATCTATGTGGATCTTTTCTCACAAGTCCTAATATTATTGACCTAACTGGACCATGACCCGAATAGGAATCGTAGTCACCTCACCAATTTTTTTTTGTTAGGCTCGCGAATATCACCTGATAGAAGAAATCGTTGATATAATTAACGAAGGAGCACGTTTACCTAGAAGTTACTTATTCACTCTTGACTTAAATATATCGGGTTGTAGCTGTCAGAGAACACAGACTTCGGCAGGGTGTTCCGCTCCTTAGCTACCAATCCGCACAATGAATGTTGTCATTATATATTTCGTTTTAAAATATTACAGTAGATACCGTTTAGTACGACATCGGTTATAACGACCGACCGCTTGTAGCGAAGTAGGTATAGGCATCGTCATTAAAAATAACGTACAAAATTACTTCTTTAGTACGACGTCCGAATAATACGACGTAATATTACCGGTCCCTTGAGTGTCGTTATAACCAGATTCTACTGTATTTTAATTTGTAGAATCATTTGTCATCAACAGAATAATAAATTTACTTTCTTGATACACAGACAAAATCTTTAAATAGCAAAAGCTCAATAATAAAACTTGCTCTGTCTCGATGTCTGAGAATATAACTTGCTTCACGCACCAACTTTTTCTAAATATAGCCAGAACATCTTGGAATTGGAATTCGCGGAAAAAACTTTTATCTAAGAATACAGTGATACACGTAGATATCAATCATCGTGAATACTTAACTAATATGTACCAATCAACTGACAAGTGCTAGTATATTTCGTTACAAAAATACATAACACTTAAATGATAAAACTTAGATGAAGTGAGTTCAATTGAGCTGTCAATTCAACTTACAGATCATTCTCAATTATCTTAGCTTTGATTTTGTTTCAGAGTGACCTTTATTGTCAGAGGTAAAATAACTGTGAACGCACTCCTGTCCGTTCAAAACTTAGGTGAAGTAAACTGTCAAACCTTATTTATAGCTAATTGGATGACGGTTACTTCAAACTCACTTATCTATTTTTATTTATTTATCACTCATTAAACAGATAGATAAAAATAAGGAAACAGAAAAATAGGTACAAAGGTGATGCTGCTGGTGGTGGTGGTTATGGTGGTATTGCATTACTGCGTATTAAGCCTATTATGTAAAACTATGTGTATTCATCCGTGGTATTTAAGCCAATTTTATTGTATATTTGATAAGGTCCTGTTGACCGATATCAATGTGTGTGTGCTTATTTCTAAAGAAATCTCTAACAGCATACCAGCGAAAGGAAACCGAATAACAGAGATATAGACACCGTGAGTAGTTGTTATAGGTATAAACTTTAAATATAACATACAATACTACAACACAAAATAAAAACAATAGAACAAACACAACAACAACGACAGACAAGAGTGAATAGGTTACTACTAGGCAAACGTGCTCCATCTTCGACCGCATCATCGCTTACCATCAGGTGAGATACCTAGTGGTCAAACGTATGTCTATCTATACTAAAAAAAACAACACACAACCTACAACAACAACCAACAAACACTAAAACACAACAACAACAACCAACAATCACTAAAACACAACAACAACACACACAACAACAACAATTACTAAAATAAATTTGACGCTAATACATACTAAATAATATTTTAAGATAAATAATAATACATGTAGGTGTTCTTCCACTGTTTTTTGAAAAACTGTAAGAATTTTGCAGTCCTTAATATCAGGTGGTAGTGAATTCCACAACCTCATCGCGTGCACAGAAAAGGAATAAGGTAAAACTCAGTAGAGTGGGGAGGGGAATTAAGGAGGTTTCTAGGATGCGACCTGCTTATCCTAAGTTTTCAAGCCGAGATGTTTACAGAATAGAACTACTGTCATTCCTCTTGAAGCCAGGGATTGGCAACTTACATCATATAACTTTTCATGGTAATTTTTAAGTGAAGGCTTGGGTGAAGTGATCACGAAGTGAGCTGTCATTCCATCTTGATTACGTGGATTGACAGCTCATTTCGTGATCACTTCACCCAAGTCTTCACTTCGACATGCTTACAGAATCGCACTGTAGCTGTACACTTGGGATTGACTGCTCACTTCGCCTTTGTTTGCACCATAAGGAATACAGAACAGCACTCCTGAACAGCTCAAACTTTCTAAAAATGACTCCATTATTACAACAACTCCGGAAAATGTCAACGCTCTGGCTTCGACAAAGCCATCCTATTTATTACGTTGATAAAGCCCAAAATTCTCTTATTGGCTGTAGGTACCTGTCGAAGGGAAAGAGGGTCCCTCTCACAGGTAGTATTAGGAGTAATATGAGACAATGGACAGGTGCAAAAGGTCCATTTCATATGGCGTATGGAAATGGAGTGATGACAGAAAAATCTCGGTATGGTTTTGAACATGAATACTTTTTTATTCTATTTTTGAATGACATGATACAATATTATAACCCGGAGTTTGGACACCAGTGTGGTGGTGTCCCACCCCCGTGCCTAGGAAAGCACGTTAAGCCGTTTGTCCTGAGCCAGATCTCTCTCCGGTGGGTTGCCGTTCCATCGGAATATGAGAGTGAAGAGGGAGTGCACCTGTGTTTACGCACACATTTGTGTGACATGTACCACGCCGATGGCTGGTTTCCGTTGAGAAAGGCCGTCATGGCCAAAATCGGTCAGGGGTACCTATTTGAGGAGGAATGTATCCTCATTCCGACTTATTGTGGGCAGGAGCACCATAGAATAGAATAGAATAGAATACTCTTTATTATGTACACCTTTTAAGTTACAGAAAATAATTGAAGATAACATTACATAGGGTAACGCAATGGGCGGCCTTATCGCTGAAAGCGATCTTTTAAAGACAGCCTTTGGATGGATTTTAAAGAGAGTAGTGACAGTACTGCAGGTATTATTTTTTCCTATATCTCTAGTGTAGAGGTATTCATTTTTTTTCGTTCTTGTTGACAGCATGTGAGGTAAAAAAAAACTACAATTACCTACTAAGAAGGTTACAGCGTAATCTACTGCTTAGGTTATAACCCAGGGTTGCGGAATTTTTTCGAAAGAGTCTCCGCAGCCTGTAACGCAAATAGCATTAGGAGGAACACGGATGGGTTTTTAGTTAGTAGAAATCTGACACTACCTGCCGTTCCGCCCAGAGCGGGAGGAGTCATTTGATGATTTCCCATCAGCAACTATGTTATAACGATCGAATGATTAGGAACTTCACTTCTAGATAAATTTCTTCCAAAGCCAATGATTGTGTTACAGGGCAAATATCTTACCCTTAAATGGGCCGAAAACCACGTCACATTTGCAAAGACGTGACTACTTTTTCTTCTTATCGTATGGGCAGTAAGGTCTAAAGACCCCACACATCCTAGTGTCAGAGTTTCTAAACCGCCTCAAGGGCCTGACTACTAATAAAGTAGTTTCGCCACAGAGTGGAAATTCTGTATCTTCATTCACAGCAATATGAAAGCAGTTATATAATATTGAGGTCACTCCTAAGCTCACTGTTATTCGAACTGTCAAAGGCACACAAAGAATGGAGCTTTTTATTTTTCTGATCTCCTATTTCCTTATAATGATAGAATCGCAAAATAATTGGGGGTTCAGGGAAGCACACTTATGTAGCTAGTTTTGCTAGTAAAAGAAAAAGATTTTAGTCGGTTAGTTCTGTTCTAGACAAAAACAGGGTCAAGGGTTCTTGTTTTAGGTACTACCAACTTTGGCTTGAAGTGTTTTTCTGCTTCAGAAAGGCTCTTTCATACGCATATTTGATCGACCTTGTGTCAGTGGCAGTGAGCTTATTGCGAAATTGAGACTGAATTTTAAGAGGATCGCTCTAATATTAATTAGTCAACAATCAATTTAAATTTAATTCTTCCGTTATTGAGTGACTGACAGACGACGCACAGCCGAAACTACTGGTCGTAGAAAGCTGAAGTTTGGCATGTTGGTTCCTTGGGGAGTGTAAAGGAGCACTAAGAGAGGATTTCCCGAAATTCCCACGGGAACAGGAAAAAACAGGTTATGCGTGTACGAAGACGCGGGCAAAAAACAGTATGTTATAAATCACGTCTTAATATACCCATGCACAAGTTTTCAAGGTGGAACGATGACCTGGTGAAGGTCACGGGTAGCCGATGGATGAGAGATGCACAGGACCGGTCGTTGTGGCGACGCTTGTGGGGGGGGCTATGCCCAGCAGTGGACGTATTTCGGCTGATATGATGATGATGATGACAAGTTTTAACATTTTTTTTTTCCCCCGAGAAAAGACGTTGTTGGCGACAACCCTAAAACACGACACTACTGTTTAGAGATGTGTAAAAGAGCTAATTGGTAGCTCTTTTACACATCTCTAAACAGTAGTGTCGTGATTTTAGGGTTGTCGTCTATGAACGGATATTCGATCGTTGGTCAGAAACTCCTTAGATAGAACACTAGAAAATGGTCACAGGCTGCAGACTGCAGACAAACAAAAACGGCAGTGCCAAGTCTACATCCGCGACTAACTAAACGACTACTCAGCCCGAGTAGAAATAACTTCAGAATAATTATAGGGACAATCACGGGCCATTGCTACCTAAACAAACATCTCTTTAACATAGGCGCCACAGATAGCCCACTCTGCAGGGACTGCTTTGACGCCGCAGAATTAGCCGCCCATGTCATCCTGGAATGCGAAGCCGTGGCTACCCAACGTCAACAAATCCTCGGAACGGTGAGGTCGCTCCGCGAAGCCTGTGAGGCTCCCAGGAAACTTCTGTGCTTCTGGGCGGAGCTAGGCTGGCCAGGATAACCTCGCACAACGGACCGAATGAGAGTCTTAAGTGCAGAGAAAGGAGTTCCTACTCTACTCTACTAAACAAGAAAACAATAATATAGCATACAAGATAGCTAAATGGTTATTATAAACCAAAGAAAGTAATATTACCCCCTCTCTAAATATCCAACAGCCAAAGCTCTAAACAACAACACATTACTCCACAAACTTCATTTACTTCCAGAATTTCGTCACAATAAAATATTTATCGGCAGTGGCTAAGGCCGTCCACACACGAGGCTGCACATCGCAACGACGCAAGACTTAAGCCGGGATTAAACCGGTTGCCCACGATCGATGGCAAGGGACGCTGCTAAAATTAACGCAAACCTTGCGGTTGCCTTGTTAAGCAAGGGTGGCCGAGTGAGTAATTGTCTTTTAATTCCGACTAAACGCTGCCGTGGAGACTCGAGAGAGTTATTAAATTATTTTGCTTGGTTTGAAGTTAAAATGGTGGAATTGACATTTTAATACTGACAACTAGTTGGCCAACTAGTTACCTAGGACATAGTCTGGTCTAGTTACCTTGGTACCTAGGTATAACCTAGATATTGGGATGCTGAATTCAGATAGACTACATATTTTTTTGGTATAAGAAATCATCAAATGACTCTTTCTGCTCTGCTCGGAACAAAAGGGAGTGTCAGACTCATACTGACTAAAACCCACCCGTGTTCCTCAAAGTCAAAGTCAAAACGTTTATTTCAATTAGGCCATTAAACAGCACTTTTGAACGTTATTTAAAATGTGACTCTACTGTCCATTCGGAAAGGTAGATTCTTATGGAGAAGAACGGACAAGAAACTCCATAGTTACTCTTTTCAAATAAATGTTGTAGAATATGGTCTGGTTTACCATGCACCTAAAGTACGCAGAGGTAGAATTATTCATTTTCTGAATAAGTTATGTACTTATATGTACTCACATATTTACAAGTATTGGAACCATTAATTAGCAGTGTGTGAGTGAAAAGAAAAATGAAAACACAAAAATGAAACAGTACATCTATAAAGTTAACACATAAACCAACCAGTTTGATTTTGTTTACACCCTTGATTGTCCCATGGAGCAGGACCAGCATGTTTCCAAGCTTCCAAATGCCCTTTGCGTGTTCCAGGGCCGCAGTGACTCGTTCGAACAAATTCTGCAACAGACTGCCTGACTAACCTCCACATCCAAATACCTGGGTAGCACAATACCCCTTGGTAAGACTGACGGTTAGACTTTTGGTCTTTTGCCTATTATGATAATTATTTTGCCCATATTCCAATTTACTTGGAACCGTCGAAACACAATTATCTACTTCTCTTGTGCAATACGAATATTGCCAATTAAAATCCGGTGCTTGTAAAATACTAATATTTGCCTTTATACAGGTGTATTTACTGATTTTTATATTTAACTAGCACTTTGCTCGCGACTTTGTCCGCGCTGCAATTTTTTTTAAGGATACCCATTTTTTTTCTAGACAAATTATATTCTAAAACAATGATCAGTATGTGATTAAACTCACATACTGATCATTGTTGTTAATTATATAATAATTGCATAATTTGTAAATATGTGAGTATTATGTCGCTTTACCAGCAATCTTATTTATTTTACCTCTGCTGGAATTTCTTTATTGTACCTATTAGTAGTATATAAGTTATTTTGGGACATCGTCCTCACATATAATCAATTGGTAAATGTATGTAAATATTGTAAAGCTTATATTTGATAAGAGTAAATTTGTAGTGTTTTGTCCGTTCTTCTCCATAAGAATCTATTTTTTGCGAATGGATGACTAGAGTCACTATCGTATTTTATTTTCATTTGACGTATAAAAGTGCCTTTAGTGGTCAAGTTGAAATAAATCATTTTAACATAGGCTGTGTACTGGCATCAACATAGTAGGGAATAGACTAAATTGGCATGTTAGAATTTAATCGCCATTTTTGAACTGTACTAGAAAAGAAGAATTAGTAGTTGGAAATGGTTATTACCGATTAGAATAATTAATTGCTACTGTGAAATTAATATCGAACATCAATGGGTGGTTCGGTGAAAACTGCTTTTACACGTAAAACAATGGATAGTATCAATTTCAAAATTATTTTCTGGAACACTCGATATAAATCTAGTCAAATGGATATTTAGCTCTCTAATAATAACAGCTGCGTGGGTTGATCTTGCAAGGTTAAGCAACGCTAGCCATGGAGGGTCTGTGGATGGGTGACCAACCTAACACACCGAGTTTCCTCCGATCCTCAGAAAGCACGCTAAGCCGTTGGTCATGGCTATCATTTGTAGATCTTAGTCAGTCTGACTTCAGTATTGCCAAGAAGTACCGTGTTACCCAGTTATGGGTCATGGAGGGTAGGCAGCTGTTCCACGTAAAATATTTGATATCCAGCTGAATCCGGTTTGACTGGAAACCGACCCAAATGTAGTTGGGAAAAGGCTAGGCAGATGATGAAATTTTTGCATAAATATTCCATAATTGCAATAGGCACAAACAATTCCCAGTAATATTCCTTTTTATGTCGTTTAGAAAATTTTATTGCATAACTTTTCCATGAATACAATTATAAGTGCAGGGCATTTGCGTTGCTTCTTCCACTTTAAAACTTGGAAGAAGTGCACCATCTTTGAAAAGTTCTGAGTAAGTTACACATTCTATTCGTCCGTGATTGCTTAGTCTTGGTCCCCGAGAGCTCTTTAGTTTTTCATACCGACCAACTAACTACCTCTGCCATCACATTGTATTCCGTTTTGAATACTTTTCACTTACAACTTTATTTTTTTAAAGGTTTTTCTGCAAATAATTTTAGGTAACACTCGGACTAGAACTGATTCAAATAGGTTATCTGTTTTAGGTTACTACATTTTAGTTTGATGAATCAATCATGCGTTGAAAAACCTAATCGAAAATTTTGCCATGATTTTTTTATCTAAGTCTCTTTGTTTTTAATAAAATAAATTCAATAGTTTTTCCATAAAATAGTATAAATAGAAGCTCGCAATGTTTATTGATAGTTTTATTATAGATTCATGAAAAATTATATTTTACATTATATATTTTTGTTCAGAAAATGTTTAGATGAGGATCATTAATTAATTTTAACTTTATTTCAAAAAACCCTTAAACACAAAAAAATATTGTTTACTTACAAAAATTAACATACAATGCATGAGCATACAATGGATATAAAGGTCACATTACTGGTAGATATAACATTGTAAAATGTGGTAGGGCTAATAGTTAGAGCAAATATATTAGTTGAACTCTGGCTCTGAAACTAGGCAATGCCTGTATCTTCAGTGATTCTTCTAGGTAGTAAAAATTCAGCCTGGGATAAACAAGGACACATGTGACGAGTAGTAGTGCTTAACAATTTTATGTAGAGTTTACCTAGTTAGGTGATAATTGTAAAGAGTTGGGTGTGTGTGTGTGGTGAGTGTAGTGATGAGTGCGAGAGAGTATGAGTGTGTGAGTGTGTGTGGTGAATGTTTGTAGGATTACATCTTCGTGTGAGCTCCTTAATGATTACGTTTACAAAGAGAAGTGATAGTAGCGCATGTCAAGCTCATACTTTTGTTTTACAAATTGTTCTCACTGATAAAATGTCACAATGGCAATGCCTCTATATATTTCACGAAGCGTATGTCTGCAGCAAAACTAAACACGCACTGGTCTTCAACAAAATGTTTTCCTGTGGCGAACATAACTCAAGAATGTTGGGGACCATACGATCTACGATTATAGCCATGCCCTTCCGTGAATTGCGGACACAAAAACACAATCATTATTCATGTGTCTCGCTTTCCTTTTCATACACCTATTCTTATATCTTTAGTATTAGATTGGCGAGAGGTCTGCGAGAAAATTAAACGGTCTTTGACTGTCTTTTCACATGATTTGTGTAATGGCTTCTGGTATTATTTGTCAGGAAATATATTTGCAAGGGGTTCAGCAGACTGCCAGTATTGCGTGAATTTGTTGGGAAGAGTCACCGCGGCCCTAGAATGCAAAGAGCATTAGGAGGAACACGGATGGGTTTTAGTCAGTAAGAGTCTACACTCCGCTCCGCCTAGAGCGGAAGGAGTCTTTATCCTTAAAAAAAGTAAGCTGAGCAGAACTAAATTGGTTTATTTATTTATTCAGTAGTACACATACATTTTGTAATATTGAAGTTGATGCCAACATAAACTCATTAGAATTTCACCGTGCATCAAAAGGTTGTGATAGTATTTTGTCGTTAGCATTGATATTGAGAAGTTTAAAATACTTTACGAATCTATAAAGATTAGTACAAGGATTACATCATTAGAAACTTGTTTTTCCTGCAGTTTCAATCTAATTATTTATGTACGCCGTACATATAGTATGTACGCCGATAACTCCCAGGCTTCTGATCGGATTTCTGTGATTCTTTTCTTAGTTCGATGCGGTATACTAGCCATTTGGTCCCGTAAACATTCGATTCAGTTTGGTTCAGTAGTTTTTATTTTATGAGCTTTTTTACTTATTTCAATATCTGCGTTTCGTTTAGACGTCGTCCAAGTATTAAAAGTGACATATAAAAAAATAAACTTTTTACAAAAAAGTATAACCGACTTCCAAAAAACACTAAAAAGTATAAATTTACCTTAATTTCGGCAGTCGGTGTTAAAAAACAAAGAAACAAAACTACAAACTCCGACTTCTGAAATTAAGGTTATTTTCTGGATAAGAAGTCAGCTATGCCACTTAGTGATACTGTACCTTAGCAGCGGTGAAACAATTTTTTTAATCGTTATATTGTAAGTTTGTTTCAATTAATTAAACATAACTAAGAAAGTCAACTTAACATTAATTAAACGCTATCAAGCCTTATAGCAACTTGATTTCACAACGCACTAGAGACTTACCACAATCTTAACGAGATCGTGGAACGTCTGTTGAATCTATTTCAAGAAAACACGATATTACATAATTTCTCATATCATACCAAATCTTTAAGTCGTGAAGTACCTAATTAGTGTCGTAATAGGATAGACTTAATTAGTGAGGAGGAACCCACATGATTCCTCTCGAATGTCACTGAAGTATCATATGATATTTATTTTGTGTTTGTGTCGCTCGCGATTTCATCAGTGGTTGAGTGTGTAGCGTTCCTAATACGTAAGTGGTTTGATGTATGGGAGGATTATTTTGTGGTTTTCGTTTATTTTAGTACAAACTTCTGCCAGCAGCTTCACCCGCATGGCCCCTAGGGAACATACTCCCAGGACAAAAAGTAGCCTATGCCCTTTATCAGGCCCTAGACCTTGGTGTCAGAGTTTCCTAACCCTCTCAACTGCCTCTGACATGGTTTATTTGGCGACCGCCATTTGGCTGCTGGGACTACTGGCTTATACATGCCTTCCGAAGCACGGAATCATTTTTTTTATCAGACAAATAGGTGATTCAAGCCTGCAATGTCCTAGCCAAACTGGAAACAACTTTACAAAGTATGCTTCCCGTGGGTATCGAACCCATGACCACCGGGTCACAAGGCAAACGCCTAAACCACTCGACCACGGAGGCAGAAGAAGAAGACTCATCAGTCATCATATCAGCCGACAGACGTCCGCTACAGGACATAGCCCCCCCAAATGGGGGGAGGGTTGCCATAATCGCCACGCTTGGCAGGCGGGTTGGCGATCGCCGTGTCTGATGTTGCGTTTTACAGAAAACGCTGCTGCCCATTCTCTGGCGAGTCCCTTAGTCGCCTCTAACGACACCCACGGGAAGTGATGGGATGGTATTATTCTGTTTCTCATCAGTAAAGGACGAATTTTATATATTAGGATTGAATTAATAGTATAGACGAATAACTACATGAAATAATCTATGTTAAATAGAATAGCCATCTATCAAATCACATTAATACACCCTCAGACGAGTCCCTCATGACACGAATAAAACTTATTCTTTTCACACAAACTAACTGACACTTTTGTAGTAGAAACTCGAAATTTACGACAGAAGTTCTCTTTAGTATCTGTCAAAGTGACTTCGAACATTGAACAAAATAGATCAGGAAAGTTTGTGGGACTTGTAGCAAGTTTTTTTGTCGGAGTGATGCATTACAGCGTAGTTTGATGTGTCGTGTAAGTGGGCCTTAATAGTGATAGACACGGTAAACGGAGGGGAAGCGAGTAGAACGTTTTTTTTTGTCAGCTGTAAGTTAATTTGAAGGACGTAAAGGTACTAGGACAAGTGGGCGAAGAGGATGTAAAAGCTATGTTAAAAGAGGATATCGTGGAATAATAACTACCACACCGGTCGAAATCCGAAGTTACACTACGCTTGCCTAGGTCGGTCATTATCTATTTGAATTTAGAACAAATCTGACAGACGTCAACTTAACGTAACACCAAATACTAAGACTGACAGCGGAACAGACAAAAATTGTGACTGATTACAAAAATTGTGATAAACTTGAAGAGTAATATGCGAAACTTGAAGAGCAGTGAAAGTTAGTAAAGGATTGATACTTATATCCCACGTGATTATGGAACCTTGTTCATGTTGTTTAATCTAATTATTCAATTTGTGATCGTTTATATAGACGTTCGTTTGTTTTGGAGCTCCTCAAGCCTGCCAATTCCAGCGTCCTTGACAAAGGTACCCTAATCCCGTGATACTTATCTACTTTTTGATATTAACTTGCACGTATACAATTATGAAGTCTAATTACCTACTGCTTTACTAATTTAATCTCAATATTCCCTTCCTAAAAATTCTTTTACGCGCCAAAAGAACTCTTAATTCAAAAAACTCTTGTAGTGACGTAATTAAAATAGCTAAAAACGAACGTCGAACAAAACATGGCGCTGGAGCGAAAAGAGCGGGAAAAACAATAAAATGGCGTGCGTCGGGACGGGCCCAATTTGGATTCGACTATCAGGCACAGTTCTAACGGGTTGGTGTAGGGCTCCTGTGGGGGATTGAAGCTGGATATTGGGTATTATGTTTTTTTTAAACCTTATTTTTTAATGTCATTGAAAGTGAGGTTATATGGCAACGTTATACAATTATAAAGTGGTTTTTATCTAGTTGAAAAGCAAATTAACGAGAAAACGCCTTATTTTTATACATTTTAAAAATTTCATTTAAATGTTTATCAATCCATTTGCCTACATCATATAAAATATACACCCAGAAATGGAATAACCATTGTCTTGTAGTATAAACAAAAAACAACTTTTATTCGTTAAAATATTTGAGGCAAGTAATCCAAGTTCTCAACTCAACATTTTTTTTTGCTTTCCACTATCTAGTTCATATAATAAGCATTACACAATCTCGCCAGAATATTCTAGACCCGTTTAAGTTCATTAAAAATCCAAGTTTTTGCTCTCCGCTTCAACTGGAGCCCCACCCAAAGCCGGCTTGATTAAATTCGCTCTTTATGTGCGTCGGAGCACTTGAAATTAAGTATCCCATGTATCATAACGGGAAGGTATCTTTTTTATCATTTCGACACGACACGACAGAACCTAATTTGTTTTACTTAATGGTATTATAATTCAGATTAATTTCCATAATGGACGCCATTTTAAGACGTTTCTTTTTGTTTTTAAAGACGCCATTTTGTTTGAGATTAAGTGTTGTGGCTATGTTCAAAAAATATGTTAGCATTTTCTTTGTTGTTTCCTATGGATTTAAAACGCTGGTTTCTAAAAGCTTTCCGTAACCTATTTTGTCCTACTGCTAAGCAATAGTCTTCCCTATGTTCTTCGTATTTTGCCTTCTCCAGCCAATCCAATACGTCGGTTACGACGCCAGAACTCAGGTATCTTTTGCGTGAAGATTTTGGCCTGTAGATCTTAATGCATCTAGTAAGTGTGACCCGCTCAGTCTTACGTATGCCTCGCAGACTTTCGACTTATCGTTTCGTTGCGAATCGATTGGCGAGCTTAATTTTTAAAATGCTACGCTCCATCGCTCTTAGGCAAACCTTGAGTTTGGACTCCTGAGCCTCAGTCAAAACCTAAATCTGAAGCCATAAGGCCAAAGTCAAAGTGGAGATGTCCGAAGCGGAGACGAGAAGGGATGTTTTTCAGTTTTTTAGCTAGGGTGTATCCACCGAAACTGTGCCAAATGCGTACCTACTGGCTAGACTGTAGCGGTGATGTGTGCTGGCTAGGGTGAAGATGTGCGTTGACTAGATCGGAATTGAGCTGCGTGCGGCGAGCGTTAAATGTAAACGCACAGTTTAGTTCGATTTGGCGGTGTGGGCACTGCTCACTGCTCGCCGCACACATCTCGTCTCCACTGCGAGCCATCGTCAGCTTGCGAGGCAAAGCTCACATCTCCGCTTTCCACCGCAGTCCAGCTCAATCTCAGCGAGGAACAGGTCACGTCTGCGCTTCTATCGTGCCATAAAAATATAATACATCTCCGCTTAGTGGTATCCACTTAAGCTGAGTGGAGACGAAATTCTATTGGTTTTTTAAAACACATATCTGCTCCGCTTATCTCGCCTCCGCTTTGGTGGAGTCAGGCTTAATAAGTTAGAGCTTATTTTAGCTTCTTCTCAGGCCATCAAAAAGTGGAAAGCCCTCAAAACCTGGGCTTAGGTAAGATAGTGAAAAAACATACTTAATGTGCTTTAATATCCCTTAGGCGGTAGAATCAAATATTCCCTATATTTGATTCATAAATATGGAGATATTAGATTCTACCGATTTGGGATTGCAATAATTTTTGCTTCATAAATATCGCCCTGGAATACGCTTACTGCTTGAGATATTTGAGGCCTATTTTTAGCAGTAAAACTTAGCAGAATTCTTTTCTCATCGTCGCCATTTTAGATTCTGGCTAATCTGAAAGTATCCAGATGAGCCAGAATCTAAAATAAGCAGCACAGTAGTATTGTTTGTTACTGTGCTGTAAATAAAAGTGACTCCCATACAAGAAATGTGTTTTTTAGAGTCTCTTACCAAAAGGATTACCAACGGAAACCTATTACTAAGCGGTCACTGTGCTTCCGTCCGTCCATTCGTCCGTCCGTCCGTCTGTCAGCGCGCTGTATCTCAAGAACTGTAATAGGTAGACAGTTGGATTTTGTCGACGTGATTAATATGTACACCCATACCAAACTTTAACTTTCTAAAGCCAAGCGTCTCCGAGCTAAGCCGCGTACAGACAGACCTACAGACAAAGGAAATGTAGACAAAGTGTATAATTAATGAGACAGAGAAAGAAACTTAAAATAGACTATACTCAAAAAAACTAACTAACTTAATTAAAACCAATCTATCTTAATAAATACAAATCAAACTACAATAAACATACCAGCAAATATGTACAAATAGATTTAAGTACATCCATAATTATAATAAAATAAAATATGCCTATAATATACAGAGGATTACAGTACAGAAGAGAGATAATTAGCTCTTTGACAGCTCATGGGAAGAAGAGTTTAGAAAGAAAGAGAAATCGGTTTGAAGGTTTCTACAGATAAAGGGAAATATCTTCCTTTTTTGCCAGATTTGTTTGAACTTGTGAAAGTCGAGTGTGTATTTCTATTGCCGCATTAACAAAAAAAAGTAAAAATTCTATTAAAAACTAAAGAAACGTGTTTTTCGATTTATGTTACGGAACCCTTCATGCGCTAGTCCAACTCGCACTTGACCGGTTTTTTTCAGATTCATGGTACGGAACCCTTCGTGTGAGAGTTCGACTCGTACTTGGCCGGTTTTTCTTCTTCAATTCTGTGCTTCCAACCGTCACGTTATCACTAAGCTCCTTCTATTCCTATTTTTACAACAAAAGCTTCTAAAAAGACCCGGGAATTCCTGGAACCAAAAAAGCTATTTATTTATTCAACCAACAAAGGAGGCTAACAACAAAAAAAAACTAATTAAAGATACAATTACAAAAGAGAATTAAATTTTCGACTTGGAAAGACTCATCCAACGTTATTAAGGTTACTTGTTATTCGAGCAAAATGCCGATTCGAGTCACTGGAATTTCTTCAGAAATCTGGGCAAGATGCCAGGACATACATTTTTGTAAGGACCCAGAGACTGTGCAATAAAAACCCGGCCAAGTGCGATTGGGACACGAAGGGAGCCCTTTAATTAGGGTTCCGAACAAAAAACGGAACCCTTATAGGATCACTCGGGTGTCTGTCTGTCCGTCTGTCTGTCTGCCTGTCTGTCCGTCCGTCTTTCACAGCCAGTTTTCTCCGGATCCACTGGACCCATTCTGTTGAAATTTGGTACACATATGGATTTTTGTGACCCAAACACGGACATGTTACGTAAATTAAAATTTTTAGTCCATACTAAACCCCCCATGGGTCACTTTTGGGGAACAAACTGGATAATTAAAAAGAAATAGATTTTTGAACAATATCGTGACATATCAAATAAAAGGGCTTACTATGAGGGTTTGAATTAACTTTTTTTCATAATTTTAAAATAAATGATTTTGAAGTTATAGAAGAAATTAGACGAAAAAATAACATTCCCAACCTTATCTCCGAAACTACTGAGCCTAAAATTTTAAAAAAAATGGAGATTATACCTATAGATTACAGACTACTATAAGAAGTCTATAGTGTTAAAATAACATGTTAAAAAATAAAATTCGTTCGGAACCCTTTGCACGCGAGTCCGACTCGCACTTGGCCAGTTTTTTCAAAATTTACTTCTTATTATTGTTATAGTGGCAATAGAAATACAAACTGGAGAAAATTTCAATCGTCTACTGCAGTTCGTGGGATACAGTCCGCTGATAGACAGACGGACGGATAGCGGAGGTTTAGTAATAGTTGGTTACTTTTGGGTACAGTACCCTAAAAACGGTCAAGTGTGACTTTGAAAGAATGTTTCAGCCTTCTTTTGATAACTGTATTTTATTTGGACTGTTTACGTGCTTGCGTAAAAGTTTACATTAAGATTAATGAATTGTGTTTATTTGCTAAACTACTTTGGTTCGAACATTTCCGTCATTGCCAACATTATCTTCTGTTTGTTTTGGCTTCTTAATGATCGTGGGATTAATTGATGATTAAAGTTTTTTTTTATGAAGGACAGAAATGTGTTGTGCATACTGCTAAGGAGTGGAATTTCCTGCCAGAGTCTGTGTTTCCTGATAGCTACAACCTGGGAGTTTTTAAGTCAAGCATGAATTGGCTACTTCTAGGCAAAAGTGCTCCATCTTCGACCACATTATCGCTTACCATCAGGTGAGATAGTGGTCAAACGCGTGCTTATCAATAGTAAAAAAAAACTGAAAACAGGAGGTTACTGCTGCCATAATTTGTAGGCGTGGAGTCGTTTATACATAGACTAGCTTATGCCGGCGACTTCGTACGCGCATATCCCGATTTTTCCCGTTCCCGTAGGAATTTCGGGAAATCCTCTCTTAGTGCTCCCCTACACTCCCCAAAGAACCTACATGCCAAATTTCAGCTCTCTACGACCAGTAATTTCGGCTGTGTGTTGTCTGTCATTCATTTAGTCACTCAATCAGCCAGTAACGGAAGAATTTTATATATTAGGATATGTTGTTGAATTGTTCGTAAGAGTTATCGCAACCTTGAACCGAAAAGGGCATTTTCAACGGCACAGGTGGGTTTTAGTCAGTAAGGCCGCGGACACGAAATCAGCGGCGCGGCGGTTGGCGCGACAAGTTACATTTTAGATCTCTGCATTTGAACGCGCCGCTGCAGCGCTGGTCGCGTCAAATGCAGAGATGTATAATGTAACTTGCCGCGCCGCCCTCCGCGCCGCTGAGTTCGTGTCCGCGGCATTAGAGTCTGACACTCCCACTCGCTCCACTCAGCGGGAGAAGTCATTTGATGATTTTCCATCCAAAAAACGAAGAGTATTCTATACAACGTCTAACAGAACAAACGCAATACCTCTTAAGGGGTCATTGTACTCATCATTATGAACAATTTTTACTATGGGATCAATCCCAAAATCGCGAAAAAGAATCAGCTGTTCAGTACATTTTGTCGAGTTATGCGCACATTAATGTATGAGGGAGTCGATTTTTTTTCACGGTTTCAGTGTTGGTCCCATAGTGAAAGTCGTTCATAATGATGAGTTCAATAACCCCTTAAGAGGTATTGCGTTTATTCTACAGATACAGATTTTATAAGCAATATTTTCAAATAGTAAATTACCCTCACTTTATTTCGACATCTCTTAACTCTAAGGTTGTCTGGCACAGATAACTCCCTCCGATAAGATCGCGTAAAGTGAAAAGAATAACGAATTTATCTCGACCAGCATTACGCTATTAGTGCCAAGGCAGTAGACCGTGACGCAAGCTAACATGTACAGAATTGCCTCAATAGCTCCACGAATATACATAGCTCAACACATATACATAGCTCAACACACATACACGGCTCAACACATGTACATTTATGTACACTACAGGTCTATCAGAGTAGTTAATAATAGAACAGTGACCGTAATTCAATGATGTTAGTGGACCGACGTTGAGTCCGGTAGAATAGGACAAACATTAGCCTTACTACAGACGAAGAGGATGTAACTGCAGTATTAAAATTTAAAATACGTGGTATTAATATTGGATGTATACGAAAAATAATTGTGTGATGATCTCAGAAACAAAATGCATTTAAAAAGCCACAGAAGTGTGCCTCTCTTTAGTAATGGTGTAAACACAAATTAAACCTGGATTCTTTAGAGTCACGCAAACCACAAGTTTTCCCTTTTTTAAAAGATTAAGAAACAATCCAGCTTTATAAAAGTGAGCAGTACAGAAAAATATGTGATTAAAAGTAAGTAACCCTTAACGCAAACACACATTATTATACCAGCAAAGTTTCTTCAATGATACCCGTTACAATCTCCCGCATGTTTATGAACTGTATAAGAACGTTAAGTATTTAAAACCTCTATGAACACGCTTATCATTTGACAAGCACTCTCCTTTATATTGATCGCTTGCTACCAAAGGAACTCCGAAAATCTTTCCTTTATGCTTCACAACGGGACATTTACTGCCAAAAAAATTTCATCGCGTTCTTTTTTCAAGGGCAAAAAGGTCGAATTTTGAGTGCGTTTAAGTTTTGAGGTTAAGAAAGGTAAATTGGTAAAGATGTATCATGTTTTTTCATCGCAAGCAGGTTCTGAGGAAGAGTCATGCTATTATATACGCACTTAATCTGTAGCAGCGCTCCCGACCCGTAAATATTGCTTCTCGAGTCGGAGAGAATTGTTAATACGGTGCCATGAGCTTAAACGTTATGAAATAAGCTGTTTTGAACATTTTACGAATAATACTTGAAGGTATATGAGACCGGATTTATACTAAGACGCTTTATACTGCAGATGCAACGCAAGCTGCTGAATGATTCATATGAACCGAGTTTAGTTCGCTTTGTGGATGTGAATTCAATAGGAGCTCTGTAGCCTTTTTAGTACACAAGTTTGTTTTGGATTACATTTATTTGATGGTAATTTTTTAGGACATTATGTTGATGGGTTTAGTTTATGGAAAGTGCATTTTGTTACATAATTAAGCATTAAGCATTTCCATTCAACGTGGTAATGCTGCCAGTCTTTTGGGCTCACTTCCAGTCGACAGCGATGCGGACGAATTTTTTGATGCCATAGTATTGTACGGAGTTTTATTTTCTATTGTAAGTGTATATAGTTTGTTATTTAAATAAAATATAATCTAAATGCATATAATACACGTATTTTCCATACGTTACGACAGCATAAATATAACAGCACGTTTTCAAATGACAAGAATTAACCATGTGGGCTGGTCGAGAAGAAATTCAATTTTGGAAAGGCCTTTGCCTAGTAAAAGGACAGCAACAGCTAGATAAAAAAAATAATTTTATTTTAAGGTTCTATAAATATTTTCTTGTTACCAATATGACTTGTTTCCCCATAACGATTTAATTTTCTCCACATCCCAAGTCCATTAGCCTCATACGGGACAGTTAGTCTCTAAACGACTGCCCGTAAAAAGTAAATTCCTTTTAGCTCAACCTTATAAAAACTAAATGATCACACATCGGACAAACCAGAATGAGGTTCACTTAGTACTTTATCGATCTGTGAAAAACTAACGTCCTCAAAACGACTGGCTGCCCTAATGTCTGTAATACATCTGGAACTACCACCCGAAAATAGAACCTTATTTTCTCTTACAAATCTAGATTATTCCAGAGACTGCAGCACTGTGTTTTATGGGCCAGTAACTTTACGAGTTTTTCTCTATGGAAATTCTCTTGGATATTTCAAATTGTTTATGTTTCTTTGAATTTTCGGATCTCTAGCCTCCCGGGAATAAGGGAATGAACTTTTGGGAGCGAAATAAAAATAATGTGGAGTGCTTATTTCGCGAATTGAATCAGCCGAGTTAATTGGATTTCTTTAGTATTCAGGTGAATGTTTAATATGTTGTGTTCACGAGTTCTCCCTCGGGTTTGAAAGTAGTCGCGATTAAATCGAATATTGCCGCTTCATCGTTTTAACCTCTAGTCGGATCTCTGCAATTTTGATGACATAACCTGTCTAAGTATTCTATATCTGACAGTCTGGTTTAAAATTAGCTTGCTCCTTAAATATTTAGATTAAAATAACCTTTGAGAGACGAAGCTTCTAGTCGCCAATTAGTCTTCCATTTGGATCCATTTCAGTCATCTGCATCAGACTAGAAAGATAAGGAATTCTGTGTTTGCATCGCTTTGGGATAGTAATTCATTGCGAATTCGCTTCTCGTCTGCAGCTCTTACCGTTCCCATGGGATACCGCGTCTGATTCGTTGAGCATAATTTTATCATTTTCACTGTTGTCACGTTATAAAGATACGGTCTTAAAATTGGATTCCCGAGAGACATTATAGTGTGTGTTGAGAGTTATTTATTGTGTGTGATGATAATTTATAAAATAAAGATTTGTACAACCAAAGCAATTAAGTGTATTTGACTGGATTTTTCTTAACATTTCTAGAAAACCTAAACCAAGAGTACAGACAAGACGCAGGAGAAATAAGTATTTTGAAAATTAAAAATTGACGGAATGGCGAGCGTTTTAAAATCTAAGATAAACAGAGACAATGCTAACTGCGTTTAGCGTCACTCGTAAGTCACGTTATTAGTGAATTTGGAGGAAAGGATAGAAGAAAAAGAATTTACTCTAACTTCTCAATTTTTCCACTGATTTTATTTTTTCACAAATCATACGTCGTAACATCTTCATTCATGTAGTTATCGTTGACGTAACCTTGTCTATAGAATCAAAGGTGACCAAACATTCAAAGGTTACATTCATCTACAGTCTAAAAGTCAAAAATACAATCAGTTAGCAAAATCTCTGCGTCTGTAATTTCAACTTATTCTTTACAGCCCCAAATAAATCTGTCTACAAAGAAATACAACCTTACTAATACTTCTAAAACAGCGTAAATGCAACACCATCTGTTGTTTATATTATTTAAAAATAATAGTTATCTGTTCCCAGCTAAAACATAAATAAGGGGAAAGCATATCAAATATTCATTTCGTTTGCAAGGCGGGGCCAGGATCACAATTTTTACAAACGTGAAGAAAATTAAATTTTGTACTTTATTGTTGTTGTTTTAGAGTTGTTTTCTCCAATTTTATTATGTACCTTGTTAGACTTTAAAATGTTTTCTGCTTTAGAGTGAGAGTTTGGATGACAACATATTTCTTGTTTGATCTTGAATCGTTTATTTATGTGATAGTAATGGAAAGCGTGTTGTCAGTAAATCAGACTCCAGTCTAACCAAGAACTACCGTGTTACCCATTTAATTAATTGACTCCGTGGTCGAGTGGTTTAGGCATTTGCCTTGTGACCCGGTGGTCATGGGTTCGATTCCCATGGGTAGCATACTTTGTAAACGTTGTTTCCAGTGTGGCTAGGATATTCCAGGCTTGAATCACCTGATTGTCTGATAAAAAGATGATTCCGTGCTGCGGAAGGCACGTATAAGCCGGTGGTCCCGGCCGCCAAATGGCGGTCGTCAAATAAACCATGTCAGAGGTCCTTGAGGCGGTTTAGAAACTCTGACACTAGGGTGTGTGGGGTCGTTAGACCTTACTGCCCCCACGATAAGAAGAAGACCCATTTAATGTGTTGTGGAGGTTTTGTAGGCAGCTGCTCCAAATAAAATAACTAAATCCGGCTTAACTGGAAGCCGACCCCAATATAATTGGGAAAAGGCTAGGCAGATGATGATGAATGGAAGCGTGTTGTCATGAGCGGTGATATCGAGAGAATAATTTGTGGAACATCGTTTTGAAGGCTTGTAGGAACATTACCGCTGGTACTTTCATCATCAGCGTTGGTGATATTTGTGGAACATCGTTTTGTGGGCTTGTAGGAACATTAACCTTGGTACTTTTATCATCAGCGTTGGTGACGTTTCTCTCAACGATTTTTATATTCAGTCTGCAGCTATTATCCATTATGATTTAATTAAGGCTGCTCTCTCGAGAAATGCTTAAGAACAGCGTGCAGATGAAGCAACTTTTCGTCGGCATTTACTAAGAAATTACATCTGGAAAAAATAAGTAGTAATCTACACGTAATTTGGTTTAGCCAGAATTTATGTATCAGTATCACATAATAAGAAAAAACATCACCAAATCACCTCCAAATCGTTAAGATGAAACCATTTTACTCCTTAATTTTTAACAAAAGTTTTAAAAAAATCTACTGCTTGCAATAAAAATGAAAGTAATTTGGTTTTATTACTTTTATAAAATATGTGTTATTTTTTATTATAAATAAAAAAATCGGGTAGCGGAGTGGCGCGTAGAGGAGTAGTTAGCTCCAATTATTTGCACAAGGTCATTGGCATATATACAACCCTTAAGGTGGGACGAGCTTGCTGCCGACAGGTTTGGACCACACTCGCCCAAACCCGGGAAGGTTGGAAGGAAGAGGGGACGAACTTTGGTCTTCAGTGGAACTTTTGTCTAGGCTGAAAATAAATAATAATTAATGTATGTTATGATTGATAAATGATTTTTCACGTGATTGTAGACTTCTAGGATTCAGCACGCATTGCATGTACACTTGATTTAGAATATCTTCTGTATAATTTGATTACCAGCACCAAACATTAAACTTACCTATTGTGTTTGCAATAAATGTTCAAAATATTTACGACTTTAGAATTTACGTGCAAACATAAATATGTTGCAGCGGAACTTGCAATCCACTTAAGTGGACCACCACTAAAGAGGTGGATGGTGGATATCTACATTAACTGTTAAAGTTGAGTAATGTGGCCATTCTGGGTAACCGGCCTTGGTGGCCAATGTGGCCGACGTGGCCAGCCATTATTTTGACTTACAACTTATGGTGAGCCAGCATTTTGACCAGTGGCTTACTTTGACAAATGGCCGCAATGGATTTATTGTCTTTGCCAAATTAGAGCATGAACGGAATGTGTTTACATGAAATCTGGTGCGGGTAGAGATATTTTATGTTAAATGGATTTGGGTAATGGTTTGAGTAACTGCGGGTCAGTTATTTCTCGAAATTATTTTGATAGATTATGTTTTGCAGATGGATAAAATGATATTATAGTGGATTGTTGCAGTAATGTTGCAGGGCACTGCTGAATATATTGCCAGTGTCCATTATTTTACTGTTATGCGTAGAATAAAGCATGCGTCTATTCTTTATACTCATTATTTATCTTAGCCACCATATGCATATACATGGTGCCATTTTTTCGTCTTACAAAGACAGTCCACTCAATGTACCCAACATAAACCACCTCTAGGCGCGGTTATTTTTTAAAATAATTTATAACGATGATGGTTACAATAAAAACAAATAATGCATTAGAATTATGAAAAACCCTGTTTATAATGTTAATGTAACAAAACAATGTCGCCGTTCCATTCCGCGCTGTTCTTGGAACACAAGGATCGGACTGCGCTCGCTCCTGGATGTTTCAAACTACGTCGTGCGTCATGCTAATGAATAATACTTTCATTTTTTTAATAATTTATTTTTTTTAAACATATTTTTTTATGAATGTAGTTGTGTTACAACTGCAGCCCAGACTACGGGCTGCAGTTGTAACACAACTAAAATTGCACCCTGTATATGGTAGTTAAGCTTATTGAAGTAAATAAATACACATAAGCTCGTCCAATACGTCAGCTAGCACCACATTAGTAACATCGTCGAACTTCATGTCGCTTTTAGAGCACACACGAACTTTCAGAGTACAAGTGTCGAAAACTTTTGACAATTTTCAAACAAAGTGATATGTGGCAGGTGCTATTTAGACCAAACTTCTCACATAAGCCTGTGTTGACATGGCGTGAATGTTAATACTTTTATATGTGGGGTACTTGCCGATAAATCTATTGGCATCGTCCCGATGTGTGGCAGTGTCTTTTTATGGGAGTTTAAACAGTCCATAGGAGTTATGACTCTGGCTGGTAAAATGTTGGAGTGTTTTTGGTATTTCTTGATTTGAAATTCGAATCTTGCTCGCTGGCTTTTTGTTTTTTTTTTATTCCTTAAGATTTCAAGAAACAATGTGGTTCCTATCACATTCATTATTTATTAAATCTGTTTTATTCTGTTTCTGGTTATAATTCCGTGTTTTTTTCCTTTGATATTTCAAAGGTTATCTGTTAGAGATTCTCTGTGGGATTAGACCACCCACTGTACACTCGTTTTTATAAATATATTATTATATGTATAGATTTGTCCTGTGTTTATGACGAGTTGTACAACAAAGTATAATTACGATAAATAAATAATAGATAAGAGTTTTTTACACAGTTTTCAACTCTGAAAAATACATTTTTAATTGATCTGCACATTTACTGCGGTTTAATATTCTTATATACCCCAGAGTAATGGTGTATGGCATACACATTATCATGAACGAGAATGTACTTGTCAGGTTAATATCAATTCTATTAAAGTCACCGACAAAAGTTCCGCAAGGATCTTCCAAACTTCCAAGTTATTCTGAGAACCCATCCAACACGTGCAAAGTTTGGTTTTTCGGAAACCGATCCAAATAAAATAAGGAAAAGAAAACATAGATACACTGACAAGGAGACTAGTTTCAGTGGACTAATAAAACAATATCTGAGAATGATCGAAAACCGAATCTACATCTAGATTAGTTCTAAATCCAGGGCAAGTTAATCGTGATTTGATGTACCTTGAAACTGTTCCCAGAGAATAGAGGAAAAGTTCGTCTCCCTGACGAATGTTCGATGGAGGCAAGTTTGAATTACTTTTCCTCGACTGAAAGACGTATAATGAATCGAGTCCGTCGAAGATATTTGTTCCAAACTCTGTGAAGAAATTTTCTAGTGAAAAGCAAAAGTTGTTCAACAAAATGATTCGTCCTGATCTTTGGCAAACACTGTTTTACATTTTGGTTGGTATGTTTTCGAGATATTTCTCCAAATTAAAATGGTTGCACTCACTTTGAAGGCGAGAGTTTCAGTGTATTTGATTCTGCTGTAGTTTGTTGCGATTTCAATTTGTTTTTTGATGTTTTCGTTCGTGTTAGAATTGTTCAGGTTTTGCAGAAATGTTTTTGTTAGGGTTGCTACTGAATGTTCGGAAAAGTACATATTTTGTTTTATGCTGTTAGGTTTTAGACTCGTCGAAATGATTCTACGTGTGATTCGTGGGTCTGGAAATAGGGGTTTAATATTGAGGGGCAAATCTGTTGCAAGTGTAGTAAGCGTATGAGCCACCCATGAAGCGAATATTGAATTTGTATTTTTCCAGTTTTGTATCGTTTATGCAATTTATATTTATAAATACCTGTAGTCAATCTGCTACTAGTATTTTACATAGAGCGCGTGCCCGACGCTTTGAGCTTCACAAAAAGACTGGTGTCAGATTGTTTGGCTTCTGATTTCCGACAGCAAAGACCTACAAATGACAGCTGGGACCGAAAGCTTAATGTGAATTTCATTTCGACAATTGTCAAACATACTAACGATGAAAGTTTGAATACACTGTATCTTGATTGGTTTGCCAAGCAAACAAGTTTGAATATCATAAATAAATTAATTTAATAGAACTCTTATCAATTTACTAAAAATCGTTATAAATCTCCTGAAAATAATAGCAAATTATCGATATGTGACCTTTGCGTATGTCGGGCTAGTAGGTATGTTTAATTTGTCACTGTGATTTAGGTTTGACAGTGACATTATTAAAATGCATTAATTTCTTGTGACCTCAAACTAATTGCAGGTCATTTGAGGGTTAGAAGCTTTTAAAATAATTGAGAACGACGGATTGACAACCTGTCAACGTTAATGCATTTTCGATCGTTAGACCTAAAATATTTGATTATTTTAGTCGTAAGCTAATAAAAATATGTCATCTATTCTTGTATACTAATATAATAAATGTGAAAGCTTGGTTGTTTGGGTGGGTGTATGTTTGTTTCTCAATCACGTCAGAACGGCTGAACGGATGTTGATGAAGTTTGTTACAGAGGTAGATTATAGTCTGGAATAATACATAGGATACTTTTTATCCCCAGAGCATGTTCCCTTTGGATTAATTTTCGACATTCACGCGAGTGGCGCCGTGGACGGCAGCTAGTGATCTCATATTATTAAGTTACCTACATCAAGTGTCATTGATATTAAAATGTCTCAATTTGAGAATTCTAACTTTATCTCGAATATTTAACCAAAAGCCTTGTCAAAAACTGGAACATAGATAGACAGAGAGACAGCGCTGATTTTGAAAAAAGTTTTTTTAATAGCTTTTAAAAAAAGTACTATCTGCTCGATCTGCTTTTAAAACGATGACACTTAAAAACTTTTAAATGACATTACTTTGGAACTCGGATAATGAAAATAAGTTTTTTTTCCATGACCCTTTTAGAGCTTTTGGTTGAAAACATTTTCGATCAGTTGGAATGGCTACAGTGATTGCGTCTGAAAAGACTTAGATATACTTGTAGTTTTACCTTCTAAAATCTTTTTTTTTTTTAATTAATTAATTTATTTTAACTTTATGCACAATTGTGGTACATGAGCGGACTTAATGCAACAAGACATTCTCTATCTGTCAACCTTTGGGTTAAAAAGAAAACAATGTGGTAGATGTACAACAAACAAATAAGATATAAGAGAGTTTTGTTTCGGGAAGAATATACTAATAATAGATATATATTACTTATAAATTACATATTATTATATAAGCTAAGATAATAAACTAATAAATACGACTTATATAAAATGTTCATGGATTAAATGAATTAAATGAAATCTCACGAAAATTAGTTACTTCTTATTTATTTTATTTATTAGGTCTACCAACAATTGTTCACGGATAAAATAGATCTTACTTCATCATCATCATACTATGCTAGAATCACTCATTGCTGGGTAAGGCCTCCTTTCCTTCAGGACATGCTTCCTAATTCTGTGTTAATAATTCCTAATTTATCGGACAATTTTGAGCATTTTGTGAGAGTTCTAGTGCTTATACGGTTTATAAATCATCAAAAAAGAAACGTAGGGACACAGTATGTATCTTTCTTTCATCTTCTTTCAGTCATAATTCGATTGACTTTTTACATACAAAGTCTCGCCGCCAGCATTTCCTCTTAAAATTTACATTTACAACATTTACGTAAATCTATATTTCTCTTTTCGAAGTACTCATAGTTCAAAGTGATGTAACAAATCGCTCTGCTCACTCAAATCAAATGAACAGCCTGTTTATATTGTCGGACTGTCCAAAACACCCTTTGTACGATAAAGCCAGTGAACTAATTTCTATAATAACAAGCGCAGTAATACCCTTAGGACAGGCGTACTAATCTCGGTACCTGTGTAGCGTACCTGCGATTTTGAGCCGGATTTAGAAGTAGAATAAATTGGCCTACCACAGAGTAACTGAAAACAGTGTGTTTAAGATTCGGATATTTTAAGGAATGAGCACGTGAGCTGAGACTGTATGTTAAATTAAATCAATCATCATATCATCCACTGCTGGACATAGGCCTCCCCCAAGTGTCGCCAAAACAACCGGTCCTGTGCGTCTCGCATCCATCGGCTACCCGCGACGTCCACCAGGTCATCGGTTCACCTTTTGGGAGACCTTCCAAAGCTGTGTCTTCCGGTTCGCGGTCACCACTCCAATTAAATCAATATTCTGATATTCTTATTAATAAAATTATTCCGTTACTGACTGACAGACAACGCACAGCCGAAACTACTGGTCGTAGAAAGCTGAAATTCGGCATGTAGGTTTCATGGGCAGTGTAGGGGAGCAGTAAGAGGTGATTTCCCAAAATTCCTACGGGAACGGGAAAAAACGGGATATGCGTGTATGAAGTCGCGGAATCAAAAGCTAGTAAACACATATTTTTACTAATAGCTCATTTGCATTGACTAATGCATGTGCTATGCTATCTCTTTACTACTTGGTAGTCAACCAAGTAGTAAAGAAGAAAATGCCTAAGGCATTAAGTCTAGCTTTGTATCTTTGGGCATGAAGTTTTAAATAAATAAAAAGATGAAAAAAAGGGAGAAAAGGGAGTCAGTGATCGGAGAATGGATGGATGGAGGGATAGGGTTTACTAATACAAATTACTTTACAGACAGGACACATAAACTCAGAAACCCATAAAGAAGTTTATTTTATTTGGGATGGGTTTGCTCTTGACTCTAGTCTAGATCAGAGGTGACACAGACTAAGTCGACGATGGAGTGAGCCTACCCAGAAGCCTTTAACTCTGATGAGATTAGGGTTGTAGAAGTGACTTAAATAAACATTTGTAACACAAACGAATTACATATTTTGCTATCAAAAGGTTCCTAGGAGTCTTTCAAATATCGTCAACTAGCTTCTGCCAGCGGCTTCACCCGCGTGGTCCCTAGGGAACATACTCCGGGGATAAAAAGTAGCCTATATCCTTTTTCAGGCCCTATACTATCTGTGTACCAAATTTCATTTAAATCGGTTCAGTAGTTTTGTCGTGAAAGCGCGACATACAGACAGATATCAGTAAGGATTGACACAAAAATAATTCACTCAGTTCAATTTCCTAATTAAATTAGAAAGAAAAATGTATGAGTACGTAAACTACACTTTTACGTAGGTAGGTGAATGAGTTTTCCTAGACTATCTAATACAATTTCGGGAAACAGAAAAAGAAATATGAGCCAAATAGGAATAATTTGATCATTTGTTTCGTAAGTGATTGAGAACCTTCCTTTGAATATCGCATTTGACTGTGGAATTATTCGCAATTACTTGTAATTTGACAGTCAAAGGCCGCTATGCACAAACTAAAGTATTTTTTTTACTCAGAGTTAATTGCTAACATGAGTTTAAGTGCGCACCGAGCTTCTGGCTTTAGGTATTCTATGCGGTCCGCATATGTGTGCGAAAGCGCAAGCGAAAACCGTTCGTAAGCGCAAGGGACACAGAGTTCAACATACGACGGCCGAAGCAGGACTAAAGCGGGTAGGGGGGAAGCGAAGGAGCTCTATCTAGAATGGACAGAACGCGCGCTAATTTAGGTATTTCGTTCGTATTATTAAAACAAATACATATTTTGAAAATGTGAAATGTATACGTTATAGAAAATATGTAGTTTTGATATTATTCCACCTTCTTCTTCTTTTTTTCTTTCTTCTTATTGCACCTTCCGTGAAGTTTACCTACGCTAAACTAAGGGTATACCTTTACCTTATTTTTGCGCAAGTGGGCCTTACTCATAAATTGCGTAGGACGCCTGGCTCTAAAACCGCTCTTAACCCGCTGTTTACCCACATACTCTGTGCCATCGGCCCTGATGGGGTTTAGCGACTGTTAACCGCTAATCCGTGAAACCTCGACAGTTTACATTCAACTTAGTTTAAACTTGACGAAGATTACCTTTGGTGCCAAGTTATTGCCGCACAGCGCCCCTTAGCCGTTCAGTAATTATTGTTTATTAAGTTTAGACAAAATCTAGTACACTAAGCTAGCAAGAATGTGGGCTAGTAAGTTGTAGAGAAATATGGTCAGTGAGTAACTTAGAACAGAAATGAACCACAATTTTGCAGAGAACGGGCTACAAATAAATGTACTACAGTATAGATGTAAAATGTACTACAAACAATATAGAGAAAAGAAAATATGAAGCTCATCATCATCATTCCAGCCGAATGCCGTCCACTGCTGAACGTAAACCTCCCCCATAGAGCGTCAACCATCCCGGTCCTGAGCAGTCCGCATCCATCCGCTGCCAGCCACCTTCTTTAAATTATCCAGTCCCAGACTACGTTTGCCCATACGCGGTCTCCACTCCAACACATGTCTGCTCCATCGACCGTCTGTCCGCCTGCAGACATGGCCCGCCCACTTCCACTTCAGCATGCTGATTCTACGCGCAATGTCGGTGACTTTAGTTCTCTGGCGAATGACTTCGTTGCGAATTCTAAAAATATGAAGCTCGGGACTAAATAATAACCTCACGGATCGACCTCACCAAGCATTGCTTAACCTTGTATTAAGCAACGCTTGCTGAAGTGGATACGTGGATGGGTGACCATGTAAATGTACCGAGATTCCTCTGAAGTACGGAAAGCATGTTAAGCTGTTGGTCCTAGATGTCATTCGGGTCGGATACTGGGTAATAACCCAGTTACTTCATCTATAGCTAATATTGTAAAGAGGTAAAGTTTGTGAGGTTGTAGGGGGTAATGTCTGGATCTGCTGAACAGATTTTGAAAATTCTTTGACCAATAGAAAGCCACGTTACTTGTGAGTGTCATAGGCTATATCATCATCTGCCTAGACTTTTCCCAACTATATTGGGGTCGGCTTTCAGTCAAACCGATTTCAGCTGAATACCAATGTTTTACGTGTCATATTATATGCTATATATTAACCCGAAAAATACCGCCAACGAAGTGGGCACGGGTTAGTTCGTATAAAATACGGGTTTTCTGCTGCACCCGGATAGACTGAAATCCGATCCCAATATCAACATCATCATCATCATAACAACCGAAAAATGTCCACGGCTGGACATGGGCCTCCCCCAAAGACGGGGTTTGCCATAATCGCCACGCTTGGCAGGCGGGTTGGCGATCGCAGTGTATGGTGTTGCGTTTTACAGAGAACGCTGCTGCCTATTCTCTGGTGAGTCCCTTAGTCGCCTATTGCGACACCCACGGGAAGTGATGGGATGGTATTATTCTTTCCCAATATATGTAGTTGGAAATAGCCAAGGCAGATTGTTAAAGAAATAATATACAAATAAATTCTAAACTTTTAATTTAAACTTACTAGCGGGGCCGTCGGTCCCGTATTCAGCTACAGCAAAGCTTCAATAATTAAATTTGACACAGTATAACTAATACCATTGTCAAATAGAAATGTCAAGCATTGTGACTTGCTCCTTCTGGGTAAGCTCGCTCCATCGTAGACTTTGTTTCCGTCATTTCTGACCTAGACTAGAGCCAAGAGCAAACCTAACTCAAACAAAAAAAAATATACAACGTGTAACAGAAAAACGCAATACCTTTTAAGGGGTCATTGTACTCATCATTATGAACAACTTTTACTATGGGACCAATCGCGAAATCGCGGAAAAAAAAATCAACTATTCACATTGATATATAAAAACCCAAGATACACACACAGCATCTCAAAAACGTCCGCAAAAAACAAGCGCACAATGTATAATTTTATTGTGTGCTAGTTTCAAACAGTCTCGTATCGCTCGCCATACTACACTGCTTTGTAAAAACTACTTTAAGCGATCCGTGTAAGGTTGAATTTCCAAAAAAAATGTTTATAGTATAACTACACACAACTCACACATGACACTTGATACATGTCAGTTTTTGACGACAGTTTCGAGTGTTGCATTTGTTCGAGATTGTGTATCTTTGGTTTTTTATATATCAATGCACATAAATGTGTGGGGGAGTCGATTTTTTTTTTCGTAATTTCAGTGTTGGTCCTATAGCGAAAGTTGTTCATAATGTTGAGTGCAATGACCTCTTAAGAGGTATTGCGTTTATTCTGTTACAGGTTGTATATATACATACATACATACATACATACATATATATATATATGTATTTATACATTTTGGCTTTTACAAGTCCAGCGTGTCTGTTTATACCCAAAGGGCATGTTTTGTGTCTCATATGACCTATTTTGATACACGTAATTCGATACTTTCTTTCTTATTTTATCTACAATGGCTTTAATATAATTGAGCTTGTGACCTACAGGAATTTTCCTTCAGAAAATAAAAATAAAGCTTTTTGAAATATTTTATTGTAGATTTTTAACAAAAAAGTAGTCTTGGGCCAATGAAATAGAATTCTTTTATTACAAATGATAAAATTTTCAACAAAAGCTTCTAGAAAAGTTCTGAATAAAACATGTTTATTAGACGCCATGTTGCCTAACAAAGGACTTAGACTTGACTGACTTTAATCATCTGATTAATAAGGTAAATGTCACTACAGTAGGCATGTATAGGTATTCAGATTTCGAAGAGATTCCCTTTGTGAGTAAGAGCCTTATGTGGGCGATAAATTATTTTCTCTAAATTAATTTCGAGCATGAGTAAGTTTAAGCTGCTACTGCGGCTGGCAAAGGTTAGGTTTCGAATTTAATTTCTAAGTCTGCCATTTGGTAATTATTTTGATATTATATTGTATCTTTATCGTAGTAAACTTTGGTTTACAAGCTGATTTTTAGGGTTCCGTAGCCAAATGGCAAAAAACGGAACCCTTATGGATTCGTCATGTCTATCTGTCCGTCCGTATGTCACAGCCACTTTTTTCCGAAACTATAAGAACTATACTGTTGAAACTTGGTAAGTAGATGTATTCTGTGAACTACATTATGATTTTCACACAAAAATAGAAAAAAAAAATTTTGGGGGTTCCCCATACTTAGAAATGAAACTTAACATTTTTTTTCATCAAACCCATACGTGTGGGGTATCTATGGATAGGTCTTCAAAAATGATATTGAGGTTTCTAATATAATTTTTTTTCTAAACTGAATAGTTTGCGCGAGAGACACTTCCAAAGTGGTAAAATGTGTGCCCCCCCCGCCCCTGTAACTTCTAAAATAAGAGAATGATAAAACTATAAAAAATGTATGATGTACATTACCACGCAAACTTTCACCGAAAATTGTTTTGAACGAGATCTAGTACGTAGTTTTTTTAATACGTCATAAATCGTTAACCGCAATTTACCTTTTATTCAATCAACTCAAATATAAAAAAAATAATTTCGTAAACCTTATGCATAAACCGTGAACCATTATTTTCTAATAATAAATCTGTAAAAGGTGCTTAAGTGAATAATAATTATAAAGTTACAACGAACTACAAGAACTTTTATATTATGTTACTTGCTGCTACGGAACCCTTCATGGGCGAGTCCGACTCGCACTTGGCCGCTTTTTTTTTCTGTCACATAGACAAAGCTGTTTATTCAAAAGACAGATGGCAGTCACTTGATGTACTCAATACTGGGTACTCAGCTGTTCTTTAATACTATGAGGTCAGCTGCCAGTATAACCAAGACTAACCCATCATATTTAGAAAAAGGCTGGGCAGTATTCAATTTTATAAAATCAATTTATTCATTAAAAAAAAATAAAGAATTGTTAGTTTGCATCAAACACAGCTAAGACTAAACTTCACGCAATCATGCGCAAGCGATGCGCTGCCACCATGCGCCGGGTACGCGCCAGCCCCAACAGCATCCTGAGAGCTATAGCGGACAAGTGGGACAGCCCCGTACTGGGGCATTGGATAGGCCTACATGTGACTGTGGTGTAGGTAGGTAATTATGATAGTTATGTTAAAAAACACTAGTTTCTAAGTTTTTGAATACTAACTAAAAAATGGAATCTGTCTGAAATATAAGATTTTTATTTTATTTTATTAAACGCTCTTAGCCCATTAATAAAAATAAGAGCCCCACCCAACTATCTTAATTTAAAAGCAAAGAACCCACAACCCCAACTGTTGTCCCACATCCCCAACTGTTGTCCCACATAAACATAACACAACACAACCTGTGTGTGTTCATAACATAGAAGCTACACGGTTCGCTAGAGATGTCCTCAATGAATGCATTGTGTACCTTCCTCCACCCATTGTTTTCTCAGTGCGTGAGGGTTATACCCTCCGGTACCAAAGGGGTTGTTAGCAAGGCTTGTCTTGATCCTTCATGGGATAACATGTACGGGGATTTTAATGGGTTGATAATATTAATATTGTTATGTTTTAGGAAATTGTGTGGTTGATTTTTTTCGTTTTGGGATTTGATGTCAAATGATTGTTTTGTCTATCGTTATTTTTCTTGCTTGCATGAAAATTTCAATATTAAAAAAAAATATTTTATCTTATCTTTGGTTTTATATTTCTCGTGTAAAGTCTTGTATCCATTTTTGTTTTTTATTTTTTTCAAATGTCTTTTTTTAAAAGTACTCATAGCAGAGTGCGAGACAACGTCCCAACCCATACCAGAGTTTTCTCGATAAAGTGTTGTTCTATCACAGAAAACGACGGTTCAAGATATTAGATTGAAGTGCACTACTGAAATTATACGAACTCAGTTTTTAAATTTTTAGACTTTTTAGGGTTCCGTACCCAAAGGGTAACCAACGAAACCCTATTAATAAGCCTCCGCTGTCCGTCCGTCCGTCCGTCTGTCTGACAGCGGGCTGTATCTCAAGAACTGTAATAGGTAGACAGTTGAATTTTACACACATTGTGTATCTCTATTGCCACTATAACAAATGAATAAATAAATAAATAATTAAAATGATAATGATAAATGATTAAAATTTGGGTTTATGTTACGGAACCCTTCGTGTGTGAGTCAGACTCACACTTGGCTGGTTTTTTTACAATATTTATCGCTGACAGAATGTCATTATGGCTAAAGCCCATGTCCCAAAATTTACTTCAAATATTTATTATTAAAAATTCCATTAATTTTTCTCCCCAATAAAATAAGGTTAACAATAAAATTGTAAAATTTAACCAAGATAACGAGGCTGGGTATTGTGTAAAACGTCTCCGGTGGGCCGTTTGTCTTGCCCAGCAGCTGGCAAGTACTGGCAACAACACGCGAAGGCGCGATTAAACAGACACCGTTTTAAAAATCTCAGACAATAATGTAGAATTTAAGAGTTCTGCGAAACCATTCTGTTGCTGGGGTTGAAATTAATTTAATAACTGGGCTGGATTTAGTTGATATGATGATATTTCTTAGTCTTCTTTAAGATGTCTTGATAAACGAATAGCATGAGCAACAAAAACAATTTGCCTGGCTTCTTTCTATGTTGGGTTGAGTCGGTTTTCAATCTATGTAAATGCAGGGGCATACTAGTATTTAACATGAACTTTCGATATTTATATTGTTAAAACTAGCTGACCCGCGCAATTTCGTCTGAGTCATATTTTTCATTAATGTTCCGTTCCTATTGGTCGTAGCGTAATGTTGTATAAACCTTTAGCCTTCGTCGATAAATGGGCTATCCAACAATAGAAGAATTTTTCAATTCGAACAAATCGTTCCTGAGATAAGCGCGATGAGCCAAACAAACAAACTCTTCAGCTTTATAATAATAGTATAGATTTATAAACCCTAATTTATAAAAAAATGTCGATACCTTTGCTTTATTTAGAAGCGGGAAACAAAGAAAAAGTCACATGGAACGACTTTTGATATAATAATATGTATCTACTTATGTCAATCCTTATGTATTGATACATACACAGTATTCACATTGCAATAGCTATAAATGCCACGCTGTGGAAATGGCTTGGTTATCGCAGAGTATTATTTCCCGCGCATATAATTTTACTATGCCGACTTTATTGTTTTCTGTAGACCTCATAACCTTCTTAACCGACTTCCAAAAGGAGGAGGTTCTCAATTCGGCGGGTTTTTTTTTTTAATGCGTACTCCGATTACTCCGAGATTACTGATTCGATTTCTGTGATTCTTTTTCGATTCGATGCAGTATACTTGTTATTTGGTCTCCTAAAAATTTGATTCAGTTTGGTTTAGTTGTTTTTATTTTATGAGCATTTTTGCTTATTTCAATTTCTGCGTTGACGGAGACGTCATCCAAGGATCACCACTTAAAAGCGAAAAATAAAAAACTTTTTACAAAAAAATTAAACTGACTTCCAAACAAAACACTACAAAGAATAAAATAACCTTAATTTCAGAAGTCAGTGTTAAAAAACAAAGAAACAAAACCAAGAACACCGACTTCCGAAATTAAGGTTATTTTATTCTTTGTAGTGTTTTGTTTGGAAGTCGGTTTTATTTTTTTGTCATTTATAGAATAACTTGAATCAGAATGCCAATTCTATAATTTTTTAAGCAAGTTCGCATTCACCTGTCAGAAGCGCAATCTGTCAAAAATGTGTGAGGCTTTTTTGACAAATTGTGACTGAAATGCAAACAAGAACGTTTGCTTAAAAATTAATAAAATTGGCTTGTTTGTTATGTTCTCTGTAGCATAAAACGCTGCACAAAAAAGTAACTGATTGAATGAATTTTCAAAAAATACTTTTAAACAAACATCAGTGTTTTAATAACAACAAAACTTTAATTGGTGTTTTTATTGCTTTTTGTTTTGTTTTTGATTATTATTTTGTTTTTTATGTAATTATCTTTCATTCATCCCATTTTGTTTTCCATTTTATTTCTAGTTTCTTGTAACGTATTTTTGTTTATTTAAATGTATTCGTCCTTGTCATACTTAATGTACCTACCTAGATAGTAAGTGAATGCTGTGGTCGCCTGTAATTGGGGGCGCATTCTTGTATTTGTCCCTGTCTGTATTATAGTGCATGTGATTGTGTAGCCTCTGTTGGCGATCCTAAAAAAAAAAAAAACCTTTATAAATACACGGTACAAAGGCGCAAAATAGTGAAGCAAAAAAATCTGAATTCTGTTTTTAAGCACGTTCGACCGTACTAGCGACTGAAGTCCTTTATTTTTTGCCTTGTATTTTCACAGTGGGACTTTTCTCCTGTTTTTATTACCCCCACCTGCAGACGGGGTTAGTCTTTTAGTCTTACAAAGGGGATCTGTGTTTCTTCTGTTAATGCTGAATTCTAATTTGTAAAAGCAATGCTGTAATTGCATTTGGGGATCGAGATTTTTTCGAGATTTGTTTTTAATTGTGATGTGAAATGTTGTTTTTTGTTTTACGTTAAAGCTGGTTTTATTTACTGTTAGTACAATAAATTGGAGTGTGTTTTTTAGTGAGCGAGACCCTTTCACGGTTCTGCGTAGCGGTTTCGTTTTGTAGTTTTCTTTAGTGTTAGTAGTAGTACTAAAGTTTAGTGCCTGCTTTATGTATGCGGTCTAGTGATTTAAGAACTCGTTTTTTTTTAGGGTTCTGTACCTGTAAGGAACTCTATTACTAAGCCTTTACTGTTCCTCTGTCCATAGGTCAACGTGTATGTATCTCATGAAAGAATAGGAAAACTGTTGACACTTTTATATTGTGTATTTATATTGCCGCTATAACAACAAATAATATTAATTAGATATGAAATGACAAAAAAAAAAAAAATTAGAAATGAAATATGCCAAAAGAGAAATATATAGTTTTTGGTTAGTGATACGGAACCCGCGTTTAATTCGCACTTGGCTGTTATTTAGGTCATCTGGCTATATGATCAAGGTAGAGTAAGATTGCTTAAGCCAATCTTACTGTACGATAATAATTTTCGTGTCTCCATAATAAGTGTTTAAAAAAAGTAAGGTATATCTACTTTTTTAATACTTTTATACTATATGTGTGTTCAATTAATGTGAACTTACACAGAGTTGACTAAACAATATGATAGTAAAAATTCCATTTTATGATGGCTAGCTAGCTTAAATAAAAATTTAGCACATGCCGTATCAATCATCATAAAAACCCAGAGTAGATTTAAATTTAAAAACCACCCCATTAAACAGACCTCGTTACACAATTCCACTCTTATTTTCAGGCTTTTTCAACAGAATATATTAAAAACATAGTATGAGCATGACAGTGCGTGTTTAATATTAAATATACGCAGTGCACACTCGCTGTTTTCAGATACGTCGTAAAAATTCACGAAACGTCGGTCATTCGGTTTTACGGTCCACAAGAGTTCGGGTTCAGATGGGACACGGTAGGCGACTGTCAGCCGGTTGCTCTGAATTATAGGCCACTTTTTTGTCGGTTGGTTGGCACGTGCCTTTGTAAAGGTTTCGCGTGTTTTATTATGCAGGAGTCTAGTCTTTTCTGGTAGTTTTGGCTAGTTTATTGTTGACGGCTTATTTTGGAGAGCTGATTCTAACTCACGAGAATCTTAAAAGTGAGTGTAGGTTTTGGTATGGGTGGGTTTCGATGCGCTGCCACCATGCGCCGGGTACGCACCAGCCCCAACAGCATGCTGAGAGCTATAGCGGACAAGTGGGACAGCCCCATACTGGGGCATTGGATAGGCCTACATGTGACATAGGCATAGACATGTGGTGTAGGTAATTATGATAGTTTTGTTAAAATTAGATAGAATGTAAGTACTAACACTAGTTTCTAAGTTTTTGAATACTAACCAAAAAATGGACTCTGTCTGAAATATAAGATTTTTTCTTTTTTTTATTTATTTTGGTTAAAACGAAGTGATTGCTGGCTTCGCATTTCTTGATGGCTCAAATGAGCCTAATCTTTTTTTATTACTCTCATGCTTTAAAATCTACTGAATCAGTTACGTGTTTTTTTATTATTATATACTTTATCGTATACCTCATAGTAAGTAAAAGACCAATATTATGAAAATAAGTGTTTATTTTATTGGACAGTGTTAACGTATATGGCAATCTGTTACAGATAACCTTTGAATGAACTGAATGAATGGAGACACACACAACTTGAATATTTCCAAGTGACTGAAAATAAACCAAAGTATTCATCAATTTTTGGCGATCATAAACGCCGTATTTTTTTTCTTCAATATTTAGCATAAAATTAATTGTAAAAAAATAAATTCCTTCGTGGCAAAAAAAAAAAACAATGAACGAAGAGCACTTTCTTATGCGAGCTAAAGGTCCAATCGCAACATCTGAACTCACCATTACAAGTCGTAGAGATGTGCTGAATTTTTGACTGACTCACGTGTTTTTTTTGTACATTTTACGGTCGTGTAGTGGTACGTTTATGTTTTATGGGCACCACTAGTCCGGGTTACGTTGTAGGGCTGTTTTCTTTTTAACTTTTAATTGAGTTAAGAGTTTTGATGGCTTGACGTGCGAAGAGTTTGTCGAAGTGTGATGGGTGTTCCAGTTTCAATAGCCTTGTTCCCATGTGTGTTTTGTATCGCTTTTTTATTAGGCTCTGTTCGTTATTGGGAAGTGACTCGAAATAGAAGAAGTTTCTTTTTCGGCGTTTTGTTTTGTACTTGCAAAATGGAGTGTTGGGTCTCTGGATAAGAATTAAAGCTATTTGCTCTTGGTAGGGGCAAGCATCTGAAGTATTTTATTGTTATTCGAGATTGGTTTCCTCTTTACTCTATTCTAGGTCAGAGTTGACAGCGCCTAAGTCAAGGATGGAGGAAGCTTACCCAGAAGAAGCAAGAGATTAGGGTTGTATGCGTTCGGAAACACAGATGCAGGAAAAGAGTTCCACTCCTTTGCTGTACGCATTCTAAAAGACGTTTGGAAACCCTAGTAAAACGTTAATTGATAAAAATTCACTACCTAGTAAAATTGTCAGGCTTCTGGCAAAATTACAAGGTAGTTTTTTATGTGTATCACGGATGTATCAAATTCATGGTACCGTATTTCAGTGTCGCCTTCTCTCAACTATGTTGGGGTCGCATTCTGCTGGATGCAGCTGAGCATTTCACATTAAATGACTGCCTATTTTACCTTTACTACCTAGTAACTGGTGTCAGATTTCGTGGCTTCTGACTAAGCATCACGTTTCTCAAAGATTTGCAAATGACGGCAACAACAACTTATTTTTTTTTAAGATAGGAAATCATTAAATGGCTTCTTCCGCTGTGGGCGGAGTGGAAGGGTGGTCCTCTTACTGACTAAAACTCATCCGTGTTTCTCCTAATGCTTTTTGCGTTTCAGGGTGCGGAGACACTTTCTAACGAAATCTGCAACCCTGGCAGGGGGACCAACAACTTGGCATGCCTTCCGAAATACGGAAGAATCTCTTCGGTGTTGCAAAACTATAAAAAGTCAATTCAAATCCGATTAAAACCCACATAAATCATTATTCTAAACTTTACAAGCCACTAAATCTTCCTACAATCTGCCATACACTCGCATACGTCCAAAGTTGACTACTAAAGAAAACTGTACCCGCGAACGCGGACTAAGTTCGTCGCTGAATCGGACGAATTGCGAAGTTCCCGATCTCTGGTGATTTTCAATAGAGAAGTAATTCAAAGTTTGAAAGCGACATACGGAATTTATTACGACATGTTTGAGTTATTTTGCTTGTTGATGTTACAGTAAAAGGGGATATCTTTCCAAGTTTAGACTTGTTCGGATTAGGATTGTTATTTGAATTCTGGAACGGGTTTTTGATGTTTAGTTAAAGTATGACGTCTGTAGGAACTGATTCGTTGATAAAGGAAAGGCATCATATGGTTGTAGTACTTTTTTTTTCTTTTTTAAGGATGGGAAATCATCAAATGACTCCTCCCGCACTGGGTGAAGCAGAAGGGAGTGTCAGACTCTTACTGACTAAAACCCATCCGTGTTCCTCCTATTGCCCTTTGCGTTCCACGGCTGCGGTGACTCTTTCGAATAAATCCCGCAACCCCAGCAGGCATTGGCCCTAGCGGGCCCCGTCTTTAATGGTGACAGCTCTTTGAGGCGCGCGTGGATCACAGCGCGCCGTCGACCCGGGCCTGGTTCTGATCAGACGGCGTCTTCTTCTGTTGCGGCGGCTGGGGCGTGAGGTTTCCCTCTCTCTCACGCGTTCAGCTTCCTCCTTCGCTAGCATGACTGCTTCGCAGAAGGAGGTGACCGCTTCCCAAGTCTCCTCGCTCCGGACCATGGCTTGAAACAGGGCCGACACAAGGACACCGCGGTGCTCCGCCGTGTCCGCAGGGCAGACCTCCACCGTATGCTACACCGTGTCGTCCGGGCGATCCTCGTAGTGATGACATCATGGTTGTAGTACGTAGATGGTAAAATATTTCCGGTTCAGTGCGGGTTGGAATTGCATATTATAATAGGTTGTTATCCCGACCTTGCTTCTTGTGAAAAGTTAATGCTACGCGTCCGTACATAGTTCGCCTAAGAACCAAAAGAGACGTGAATTTAGTTTCTGTATTCTAAATAAAGCATATATTCGACAGAAACTAAACTAAAATCACGGACACTTTTCAGAATTGTAAAAATATCAAAATGGTTTCGGATTTTGAAGTTATAATAATATTTGGTATGTTTAATTGTCGCCAATTAAAAAATGCTAAAATCCCAGAGCTGCCAGGCCTCTCTTATTATATCACCAACAAAATGTGTGGTATAGAGTAGTTTTATTTATTTATTTAATTTTATTTATATATACTTTATTATACACCAAAATTAAAATACATTAAGGAAACCTTAAACTATACAATTGGCGGCTTTATCGCATTCCGCGATCTCTTCCAGGCAACCTGGAATGGATAGGGATAGCCTGGACACGAAATGGGGTTTCACTTGTTGCAAATATAAAGTTAACAAAATTTTTAGAAAAAAATCAATACAATATACTAAATTAGGTACACAAATACATACATATTAAATATACATATTAAAAAGAAAATAAATGTCATTTTTTTTAAAATCAACATCGAATAAGTACTCACAGCGACAAGTAGTGTTCCCTAACAAGTCTCTTAAAAACAGGCAGCGATTGCGCGCGCTTAATTGAGACCAGCAATGCATTCCACAAACGGGCAGATTGGACTGTAAAGACTTGTCCAAGAAAGTAGTCAAGTAGTTTCAGTCTGAAGTTATCCGATGACCTAAGAAATTTCGTGTGAGAGTCGCAAAGAAACTGAAATCGTTCCTTCAGGTAACGAGGGGTGGAAGGGGAAAAGAGCACATTATACAATAAGGATCGTTTATGAGAATTCCGGCGATGTTAGTATGTTCCTTTAACATACGCAAACATGGTAACTTAGGCCAACGGCCGATATCCAGGTATCATGTGCCAAAGCCATTAAATCACTTTTTTTTTAGTTTGGGTACTGATTTTTATATACATTTTACAGTACGAGTGAGATCCATCACAGGGCTGTAATTTGGGCATAGTTCATTTACTAGGTGTAAGTAACGAAAACTAGTCTGACAGGATTTGGGAGGATGCAAAACTACCTCCTTGACTCCTGAAATATCTTTGATACATCCCAAAGAAAAAAACTGGCCAAGTACGAGTCGGACTCGCGTGCGAAGGGTTCCGAACGAATTTAATTTTTTTAACATGTTATTTTAAAACTACAGACTTCTTTTAGGTTTTCCTGTAATCTTTAGGTAAAGATCTATTATCTCCATTTTTTTCAAAATTTTCGGCTCAGTAGTTTCGGAGATAAGGGGGGGGGCGAATGGTCATTTTTTGTCTAATTTCTTGAATAACTTCAAAACCATTTATCTTAAAATTATGAAAAATATATAATTAAAACTCTCACACGATATTGTTCAAAAAACTTTTTTTTTAATTTTCTTGTTTGACCCCCAAAAGTGACCCCCATACTACAAATTTAATAATTTACGTAACGCATCCGTGTTTGGGTCACAGAAGTCCATATGTATACCAAAATTCAACAGAATCGGTCCAGTGGATCCGGAGATAACTGGCTGTGACAGACGGACAGACAGAGACACGAGTGATCCTATAAGGGTTCTGTTTTTTGTGCGGAACTCTAAAAATTGGCAGTAATTAACTTTTAATCCTAGTATGTGAATTTACTTACCGCGACCCTAACCAGGTCATCGGTCCACTTTGTGGGAGGCCTTTAAACGCTACGTTTTCCGGTACTCCAGAACTTTTCGGCCTCATCGACCATCTGTTGTGCGAGACGCATAGGACAGGTTGTTGTGGCGACCTTCGGGGAAGGCCTATGTCCAGCAGTGGACGTCTTCCGGCTGATATGATGATGATGGTGATAATGTAGTGGCATCAACGCCACCACAAAAAAATAACCAACGGAGCAAATCTACATCGCAACAAAAACAACCGCGACGCCATCTATCCAACTAGCAGCGAACTACTAGGTTGAAATCCTGCATCGCGCAAGCAGAGTTTATCGTGCGATTTGAACATATACATCAGCCCGAATATTAACTATCGGGCAGTAGCCCGCCAGGCACAACAACTGTCTGGACGGAGGATCCTCCCTTTACAACGGAGGTGTGCGGGACTTTACTCTCTGAACCGCATACCCTCTAAAATAATATGTCTTTACTTACATAATTTAAGTACTACTTATATCATAGTCAGGGGAATTTTAGTTTATAAGTCTGTATACATGATTGTCATTTCTGTGATAATAAATACTATTTCTTTCCTTTTACAGGTACGTTTCGGTCTAATATCAATTTAATTGATTAAACTATCCACCAGAAGACTGAAAACACAAAGGTTTGTTACAAAATCTAGTTCCTTCTCTGCATAAAAAGAAACGTACATAGACACAATCACAGACTGCTCCTTACCCTGACACAACACAACAATAATTCCTATAATATTTCGCCCAAACAATTCCTTCGCTATGATATATAGACTATACTAAGTAGTCCTCAGAGTGCGGATGAGTTTGGCTCACATCCAGGGCCGGATGAGTTGCTCTCGGTAACCAAACGTGAACGACATATTAAACGGTTTTTAGAGTCCATAAAAACTTATTGGTGCTCGATAGTGGCGATATTTTGATAGTAAACAGGCAAAATGAGGTGAGATTTTAAATTTTATGGGGAGATTAGTCTGCTGTGCTAGGCAGGTAAATTTTTGATCCATAAAATGAGCCTGCGTGAGTATAATATTTAGTTTGATTGACACTCAGGGAGGTCATCTTCTATTCTATTCTATTTTTTTAAATGGCAAGCAGAGCCGATGACGACTATTCTGCCAATGTCCAAAGTGATTGGAGAAGCAAGTGTGCAAGTTTTACTGCTGGAGAGAACTACGATGACGTCATCTTTGTATTTATTTATATTTTGCGTATTGCTGATTACCAATAGATATAAGTTACTTTCGTCGTCATTGTGGCGACGCTTGGGGGAGGCCTATGTCCAGCAGTGGACGTGTTTCGGCTGATATGATGATGATGATGATAAGTTACTTTTAGCAAACGTGCTTCATTGTCGACCACATCATCGCCTTACCTTTGGGTGAGATACCTAACGTTCAAGCGCGAGCATAACAACTAGTTACAATAAATAAAATAGTTTTATAAACGTACGTACAGTATTCATGGCAATAATTCAACGGGCGGAGATTGAACTCAAGTATTCTCTATATTCAGACCTCTTCAGTACTGCACTGAAGCTACAAAATCTCTAAGAACGGCACATTTTTTAAGGATGTGAAATTTTCAAATGTCTCCTTCAAGGGAGTGTCAGACTCTTACAGACTAAACCCATCCGTGTTCCTCCTAATGCCCTTTGCTTTCCAGGGTCGCGGTGACTGTTTCGAACAAACTCCACTACTAAGAATCCTACTGGCAAATAGCAAATCAACATCGCCAGAAAAGGTTGCGTAAGCATTCTTGTACAATCCTTTCGTGAACTGGGCAAAGGTCAAACAAAATAATTCCTTAAAATACAGCTTGTTAAAGTCATCGAGATTATTCAAGTTCGTATTGTTGAACATTGTAAGTAGCCTAGTTACCTACAGCAAATTAATATTAATTTATTTTCTTCGTAAAGCGAGCTTGCTGAAGCCACTTCCCGGAATCGAAACCTTGTTGCCTAACTTAGAATCTTGTTTTGTTACATTTTCCGGGAATTTTCTGGAATAACTTTGAGGTGTTTTCATAAATTTCAGAATAATATTTGACTACTAAACGAAAACATTTGCTGTTGATAATTGTGTCTAGATCACATAAACGGGCAATTTTGGAAATGATCAGGAAATTAATTATTACTAAAGGCAGGGTAAGCATGACCCGGGTGTAATATACGTTGTTAGAAGAAGATGTATATTGAGTCTTAAACTTAGACTTGTTTGGCGCAAACCTCAATATGAAATTCACTGGAACATTATTTAAAAAGGTAAATAAACAACGTTGAATATCTGGCATCCATATTGATGCAAACTACTGCAACGGTTTTTGAGCCGTTACCAAACAAAGTTACTTAAACTTGGTTCACAGAGTATTAAAAAGACTTGCCCGCGATTTTGTACGCTCATTTTTTCAGCTTTGCTCGTGAATGTGGCTATCCTATTCAAAAAGAATTTTCTAAATCCGACGGTAGTTCCAGAGATCAGCGAGTACGAAGGTACAAAAAAAATCTTCAGCTTTATTACCTTCTAATATATAAAAATTTCGTGTCACAGCATTGATATATAAAAACCCCAAGATGCACAGTCTCGAACAAATGCAACACTCGAAACTGTCGTCAAAAACTGACATGTATCAAGAGTCATGTGAGTTGTGTGTAGTTATACTATAAGCATTTTTTTTTGCAAGTTCAACCTTACTCGGATCGCTTAAAGTTGTTTTTACAAAGCGGACGTTTTTGAGATGCTGAGTGTGTATCTTGGGTTTTTTATATATCAATGTGTCACAGTGTTTGTTATCGATCTCCTCCGAAACGGCGGATTTTTTTGCAAAACAACGTTTGCCGAGTCAGCTCGTATTAGTATAGATTTGAAACTCAAAGGTAAAAAACCAAACCGAAAATACTCAAAAACTTAATCCCTTCTACCTTTGTTCGACGAGTTTCAAGCCTCAAGTTTGCTGTCTGTCGAGTCCGACACTTGAGCCGGTTAGAGCAACACAATGTTGCTACAAAATTATTAATCGTGTTTCGTCAAACTTGTAAGTTGGACAAAGTTGTAACTCAATCAAATTATGCGCACAGCCTGTATAGCGGAGAACACCATGTATAGCCCACTCTAAGATTTGCCTTCATTAGTCGGTGCTCATTTAGCGAGCGTGTGACCTATATCAGGCTGTGTGGTATCTGGGATGAGCGTATTCATTAAGTTATGTTTTGAATTTTATGGTTTATTTTTGTTGGTATGTTTAATTATTTATGTGATTATGATTTTTCACAGAAGATTGCTTTTAATATATAATGAATAAACGTTTTCCAGTATACGGCTTATCACATTATAACTGTAAAAAAATGGTCTACTCATTTCTTTTTGACTACACATATGAAGAAACGGAAAAAATGCTTATTTAAGTATTATATATACTCCATTTAGCTTATCTTAGCTAAATGGAGTAGGTATACATAATACTTAACATAATATGTTACACAACACAAACACACACACATACATACACACACATATAAGTAGTTTTAAGTCACATTTAATTTTCAAAATTGTTGTTACCTACATAAAGATATTTTTTTTTTCTTTGTTTACATTTAGTTATACCATAATGTTATAGCAGTAATACATAAGTACGTAAATTGTAAAAATACATATTCTCTAATCCAAGGGGGATCGGAACTGTCGCTCCTTCATACAGGTTATACTATAAACTAGTTAGGAGATCAGAGCTGCACCCACTGCATAATTGTAGCAAATTTGTAATTTTACCGTGTTTAAATTATATACCCATGTACTGCAATTCTTGTAAAATGATCAATAAAGAATTATTACATATTGACCCAAGAGATTAGGTAAATAAAAATTAAACCCAGCCTACAGTATACTTACTACACAATAGTCTTTTTTAGGGTTCCGTACCCAAAGGGTAACCAACGGAACCCTATTGCTAAGCCTCCACTGTCCGTTCGTCCATCTGTCTGTCAGCGGGCACTATCTCAAGAACCGTTATAGGTAGACTGTTGATACTTTCACAGACTGGGTTTCTATTACCGCTATGATAAAAAATAATAAAAGGTTAGGTTTATGGTACGGAACCCTTCGTGTGCGAGTCCGACTCGTACTTGGCCGGTTTTTATTTTTTGTTTGCTTGAACGCGCTAATCTCAGGAACTACTGGTCCGATTTGAAAAATTCTTTCAGTGTTAGATAGCCTATTTATCGAGAAATGCTATAGGCTATATATCATCACACTAAGACTAATAGGAGCGGAGCAGACGAAGTTGCTTACTGTTTCGAATTGACAAAATATTTTCGAGTTAGAAGCCTATAGCCTTCCTCAATAAATGGACTACCCTTTATCGAGGAAGGCTATTAACATCACGCTAGGACCAATAGGAGTGGATCATTAATGGAAAAATGTGACGCAGACAAAGTTGCGTGCTAGTATTATATAAATATTTATATGAGATAGCCTGTATATTCGGATTGTTATCGATCAATGAAACGTCTATGGCTGAACGAATTCTGACGAAATCTGACACGTAGATACTGTGATACTCCAGCTACTGCTGCTAAGGTATCACCTATTATCCATACTAATATTATAAATGCGAAAGTAACTATGCCTGTCTGTCTTTCTGTCTGTATGTCGCGTTTTCATGCCAAAACTACTGAACCGATTTAAGTTAAATTTAGTAAACAGATAGTCTAGAGCTTGAGAAAGGACATAGGCTACTTTATATCCCAGGAATATGTTCCCTAAGGACCACGCGGGCGAATCCGCTGGCTGAAGCTAGTAAACAATATAAATCAAACAACGATTGGGTCTAAGTGATACTTATTGGAGCACTTGCCCAGATCAAAGCAAAATAATACATGACTGCTCTTTATAAAACAAATCTATTTTTACATCGTTCTATTTAATTTAAATCCTATTCTATCTTTTTCTTTAAACCTTAGAAAGCTTTATCGAATGGCCAATTCAACCAAGAAGGTCTACAATAATGACCGTGAGGTAGAATACTTCTTTAACCCCGTAGGATAATTTTCGATTTTCACTCAGGTTCCCGTGGGTGTCGTAAGAGGCGACTAAGGAACTCACCCGAGTATTGGCAGCAGCGTTTTCTGTAAAACGCAACACCATACACTGTCATCGCCAACCCATCTGACAAGCGTGGCGATTATAGCAAACCCCCCCCTTTCGGGAGAGGCCTATGTCCAGCAGTGGACGTCTTTCGGCTGTTATGATGATGATGATGATAACACAGATGAAGTCGCTGCAAAAAGCTGGTCATTTTATAATACCTATTAGATACCTGTTACAAAGCTGATGCTCGCTCAGTTATTCTAGTGGTGAATTATGTTAAACTAAACGTATGGACTTTCCAATATATTGGCTAGTTGCCCGCTTTTAAACTGCAGTGTCACGAACTGCACGAAGAGAATCTACTGGCTAGAAAATTGCTTTGTTTTAATACGTTATTAATGAACGGAATGTTAATAACACGTTAGAATATTTGTGGACCCTATAGCGTGATGTGGGTCACAAGGTAAAAATAAAAACCGGCCAAGTGTGAGTCGAACTCAACCACCGAGGGTTCCGTACAAAGTAGCTACAAATTACTCTGAAACAAGACTTTATTTTTTTATGACTTAAATTACAAATGTACAGTTTTCAGACTTTTTTCTATACTCGTAGTATAAGACGGTATTACTTGCCAAATTTCATAGATCTAGGTCAACGGGAATTACCGTATACGTTTTGATTCCCTTGAGAGTGTCGAAATATATGTTTTTTTTTGCGGCATAAACGAATGTATCTTTTTTACGAACTTAGAAGTTTGATTTTTCCACAGGTACAAGGGGCCATAGACTTAAGTAATATGGTTTTAATTTCAACTCGATACCTCCACACGTTCACGAGAAAACGGTCTTGACAGACAGACGAATGGACAACAAAGTGATCCTATAATGCTATAAGGGTTCTGTTTTTTCTTTTGAGGTACAGACCCTAAAACATTATCATCATTTCATTCGAAAGTCGTACACTACAAGACATGGGCCTCCCTGAAGCTTTGCCACATCGTTCGGTGCTTCTTCTTCTTCTTATCGTGTGGGCAGTAAGGTCTTACGACCCCACACACCCTAGTGTCAGAGTTTCTAAACCGCCTCAAGGGCCTCTGAAATTTTTGACGACCGCCATTTGGCGGCCGGGACCACCGGCTTATACGTGCCTTCCGAAGCACGGAATCATCTTTTTATAAGACAATCGGGTGATTCAAGCCTGCAATCTCCTAGCCAAACCGGAAACAACTTTACAAAGTATGCTTCCCGAGGGAATCGAACCCAAAACCACCGGGTCACAAGGCAAACGCCTAAACCACTCGACCATGGAGGCAGTTCGGTGCTGCGCTTACAACTCCATCTTGTGGGAGACCTACAAACGCACCACACGCACGTCACCATTCCAAAATCTTTCGTCTCCATCGGCTATCCATTCTGCGAGTTATGTGCTCCTGCCCTGCCACTAAAGTTTATGAATTCTTCGGTATAAAATGTTAGCAGAAATTTGTTCAGAAAACAATTTCGTACTTTCAAACATTATCTAAATACCACCAAAACAATTCCAAATGCACAAACTCCCATAACTTGCACCATGAAGTTAGCATGCGTTATACAACAGTCACCCTTTTAGTACAACAGGAGTTTTAGTAGGCCGAGCGTTTGTGGGTGCATTGTGGCCGTCCTCTCGCTACACTGGGTGTGTGTACGTATGGGTGTGTGTCGTACACACCATGTGTGTTTATACCTGTGAATGTTAATTTGTGTGGTTTCGAATTAATTGTAGAACTGTGTGGGAGTTTGGTGTCGATCAGATGGGTGTTTTGTGTGTTAGTGAGAGGGAATTGACGTTTTATTGACGACACCTCAACTCTCGGTGGACATGGTAAACGAGTTTTTTTGCCAATATAGGCAAGAAACTTGCTGATAAAATTTCAAGTCCACCTGGGAGTCATAAAACTCCAACACACCTTACCTCCACATCGTCGACTTTACATTCATTCGTCATGTTAGACACCGATGAGGCAGAGGTTGAGGAATTAATAATGTCACTCAAAACAGATTCTGCTGTTGGCTGGGATAATATTCCAACAAAATTTCTGAAACGCTATTCACTGATACTAGTCCCCTTACTCACACATATTTTTAATCTCTGTCTTCATACAGGTACTTTTCCCACGTACTTCAAGAAGGCTATCTTACACCCAATTCACAAAACTGGGAGCAGAAAGTGTCTAAATAACTATCGTCCTATTGCAGTGTTACCTTCCACTTCCAAAATTCTAGAGCGCTTAATTAATAAGAGACTGGTGAAATACCTGGAAGATAAAAAGCTTTTTTCTCCCAACCAGTTCGGGTTTAGACGCAATAAATCTACTAGCAGCGCTGTTATCGACCTAATTGACTATGTTACCAAAAATATTGACAAGAAAAAGAAAGTATTGTCAATATTTTTGGACCTAAAAAAGGCGTTCGATACGGTCTCGATTCCTGACTTGATAATAAAGCTGGAAGAGCTCGGGATTCGTGATCGATCACTTAACATCTTCAGGGACTACCTTCAATACCGAACTCAGTGTGTAAAAATACAAAATTACCTCAGTAGAGAACTACCAGTGTCATTCGGCGTCCCCCAAGGCAGTGTGCTTGGCCCAACCCTATTTTTGATTTACGTAAACCAACTCTGTAATCTGAAATTGGATAATGGAAAAATCATAGCGTTTGCAGACGACACCGTCCTTACCTTCTCTGGCGACACTTGGAACGATGCCTTCGACACAGCTCAAAAAGGACTTAATCGTGTTCTAAAATGGCTCAACACACACATTCTCACAATCAACACAGACAAAACTAAAATTCTTACGTACAGCTTACGAAACTCCACTCAACCGCCAGATTCGTATGACTTAGTAGCGCACTCATGTTTGCTGCCTGGCAATGTGACTTGTTGTGCCTGCCCTAAACTAGAACGTTGTCGAACTATCAAATACCTCGGAGTGACTCTTGACGATGGCTTGAACTTTTCAGCACATATAGACTCACTCACAAAAAGAATCAGAAAGCTGATTTTTGTATTTAAAGCTCTCCGCCACATCGCAGAAGCCCAAATTATTAGGTGTACATATTTTGCTCTTTGTCAGTCTCTTTTAACGTACTGTATTTGCGCATGGGGTGGTGCCCCCAAAACGGTATTATTAAAGCTAGAACGAGCTCAGAGAGCCGTGCTAAAAGTTAGTACCTTTCGGTCCATCCTTTTCCCAACTGAAGAACTATACAGGAACTGTGAAGTCCTTACAGTCAGACAATTATTTGTGCTTAACACAGTTCTATATCAGCACCAAAAAACCTCCTATGAAATAATCACCACGAGACGCAAAGACAAGGTATGTCAACACTTCCGTTGTCAATACTCTTTCACAAGAAGATTTCCCTGTTTCCAAGGTCCTCATCTCTACAATAAACTCAACAAAAAATTAAACTTCTACTCGCTACCTAAACTGTCACTTAAAAAGAAACTAAATAATTGGCTACTAACTCTTAACTACAACAATACAGAACACTTATTGATGTCTTAAAATAACTTTCGTCTAATACTATTCTAACACAATCGCTCATCACAACCATTACCCAAAAACAAAAAAAAAAAAAATATTACACTCTCACATACACACCCACACCACACACACACTACACACTTACACTCACACTCACACGAACACACACATACACTTTACGCTACTCCACTCATAGGATACATTTTTTTAATTATTGTTTCCTTTTCTAAATAATTTATTTGTCTGTATACCTACTCATAGCCTACAATTAAGGTGCCTCAACTTAAGGGACGGGCCCAGCATCTTTAACACAAGTTGTCTTGTCAACTTAGCAAGGGTGCTGGTGTCGCCATACAATTGTATACCTAATTTACCTGAAGGTCAATGTACAACCACGTGTTTCATATAAAATGTAAAACTTTAATGCAAATAAATTATTATTATTATTTTAAGTGCGTGATTTTTGGGTCATAGGAATGTAATATAGGTAACATGAAGACTATCTTCGAAGGATAAGTACTGATTTAGCACTCTCATATATTGACTGTTAGATAAATTGATAGAATGTACTTTACTAGCTTTTGTCCGCGAAAGAAAATTGACCGATAAGAGTCTTGTTTCTGCCCTCCTGTAATACTCTTTAATGACTTAATAAAAAACTAACTTTCTTAATGCCAATCATTTGACAATTTAGGTCAAAATACGACCAAAACCAATACTACCCTGCACATAACACATCCACTTCTAAAAATATCTACCCACACATATATCAAATTTATTTATTAAACACACAGCACACGCTAAACAACGTTATGCAAACTAAATGCCGAAATATTCGGTAAATGCGCCGCACGCGCCAACTCCAAGCAAATATTATGCTAATAAAATTACATAAGTTTTTATTAGACAAACAGTGAAAGAAACTGTATTAAATAAAGGGGAACATTGTATCGTAACAATAAGTAAACTTTGTAAGTGAAAAGTTGCGCAAAGTTGGCCGGAGTACAGTCGACAGCACAGATTTGTGTAAAGTTAATTATTTTTGCTTTAAGGCTCTGGCAAAACAGGCAGGACGCGACAATGCGACGTTTAAAAAATGCCTGGACCATTCATATAATAAAATGGTCCTCGTATTGTTGCATCTTGCGTAAAAATCATTTGGACAATACATCTTAAAATTAATTTTCTGGATATTTTTCTTTTTTAAGTATTACAGGTTTTGCATAGCGAAATAATAGGAGTAGCATATAAGTAAAGAATTTTGTTTAATAGAAAACACTGCCAAAGAAAATAAACGAAACGCTTGTAATATAGTGCCTAAAATATGGTGGATTATTTTTTGTCAAAACCCAAGGCATATGGTGCTTTTATTTTCATACATTTTTTTGTGATGGGTTTGCTCTTGACTCTAGCCTAGGTCAGAGATGATGGAGACAAAGTCTACGATGGAGCGAGCTTACCCTGGAGCCTGAACGAGCCTGTTCACTCTAACATAATTATGTTTAGGTTTCACTAATTTGTATAAAATTGTGTTCAAGACTGTACCCACTTACCTCGAGCGTGAAAAAAGTGTGGTTTCGCTTAGATTTTGTGAATTAATGCGGATTATAAAAATAAAGTAGTGGGGAAAGATGTTGTTAAAAGGGGGAATATGTTTTTCGTAATGCACATGAAATTTTGTGCGAGGAGTTTAAAAGGGGGATAAGGGAAACGGGCTCTATAATGCTACCATAAGGAAGCTGGTTCTGGGTAATAATATTTTAACTTTTTGCGTTATGTTCTAAACATGTACCACACAGTACAATGTTACATTCTAACTTACTTTGCTGTCATGCCAGAGAGAAACTTTGACACTAGGGTGTGTGGGGTCGTTAGACCTTACTGCCCACACAATAAGAAGAAGATGACGCTGCTTCTTTTTTTTTTGCTGATAAAATCAGGAGACGTTATTTGGTTTCTGTCTACTCCCATGGCAAAAGACATGAGACCATGTATGGTGTATAAAATAATGTTTACACATGGTTACTTGTAATTCGACGTATATTCATCAGGTGCTGCTAGGGGGGCGAAAATGCAACAAATTCAACCCCCCATATGTATGGCCGAAATTCAATAATTCTCGAGACATTTGAATTTTAATGTTTTTTTTTCATATTTACCCAAAATATGACATTAAACTCCAAATAAAAAGACTACGTATTACGTACGATTAAATTCATAGTAATTTTTAGAACGAGACAACATGTTTTGAAGAGTATAATAAAAATATTGGTTTGATTTTATTCTTAAATCACTCATAATTTTGTTGAATTAAGTACTTTTAGTTATGTTCATAGCTTAATTGAAGTGCCAGCTACAAAAAAATGTTCTAATGGTACCCATTCCATTTGTAGTTTTCTTTTCATTTAAACTTAAATATCAAACTTTGGGTAAATATCGAAAAACCTAAAAATTAAAATATCTCGAAAACGATTGAACTTTGGCCATACATATGGGGGTTCAATTTGTTGCACTTCGGTCCCCCTATCAGCACCTGATGGATATACGTCGAATTACAAGTAACCCTGTATAAACTTCAGTGAGGACAAAAATACATCATGAGAAGATCTAGTAGATTTGAAAATGCTATAGTATTTTATTTCACAATCTATTGACTTACCACGTGACATTTCAAGCAGTACATCTATATATATCTATACTAATATATAAAGCTAAAGAGATTTTTTGTTTGTTTGTTTGTTTGCTTGAACAGGCTAATCTCAGGAACTACTGGTCCGATTTGAAAAATTATTTCAGTGTTAGATAGCCCATTTATCGAGGAAGGCTATAGGCTATCTTAGCTGTTTTATCACGCTAAGACCAATAGGAGTGGAGCAGACGAAGTTGCGCGGGTCAACTAGTATCTACATAAAACCCATAAAAACTTTTTTGTTTTTTTTTCCAATCACAGTGTATTTTTGAACCCAAAGGTAGTTGCATTAAGTCCATTTAGGTACCACTACTGCACATAAAGTTTCAATAAATAAATAAAAGTAACCCCAAATAAACTAGGAAGCGAATATCTTTGGTCATATTGATGACAACGAGAAATCAATAAATCAAACCATCAATTTATAAGAACAAAGATAGTTAGCTACAATGTATATGAAAACACTACAGGCTATACAAAATTATTGAGAACTAGCTGACCCGCGCAACTTCGTCTGCGTCACAATTTTCATTACTTCTCCGCTCCTATTGGTCCTTAGCGTGATGATATATAGCCTATAGCCTTCCTCGATAAATGGGCTATCTAACAGTGAAAGAATTTTTCAAATTGGACCAGGAGTTCCTGAGATTAGCGCGTTCAAGCAAACAAACAAACAAACTCTTCAGCTTTATATATTAGTACAGATATTACAAGAAACTTGAAAAATTTACTGGTGTCCATGAAAATAATAAATAATAGCAGAGAAATAGTTCGTAACAAGCTTGACGGTAGACGTTACTCGCAATATACATTATAGCCAGGTCAGTAACCCTTTACTGCAGAGGCGAGGCTGGTTGTACAACAAGGAATTAAATTAACTATGTAACGTTTTTTTTAAATGTTACTAGTCAGTAGTTTGTTTCTTATATTTTAATTCGGATAGGTGAAGTTTGCATTTTTATCATACACATGTAAAACATCGGATAAGTGCTAGTGTTATACCATAAATCGAAAAAAAAAAAATGTATCTTGTAAGTTATTTTTTTTTTAAGGCAATGCAAAGGAGTGGAACTCTGCCTGCGTCTGTGTTTCCAAACGCTTACAACCCTAATCTCTTCAAAGTTAGAGTGCACAGGCTCCTTCGGGGTAAGCTCGCTCCATCGTAGAGTTGTCTCCAATCTTGACACGCCTGTTTCGCCTTTCGCTTGAGACTGGAAAAGTGCCGAATGCTTGGAAGCAAGCTAACGTGCAGCCCGTGCCCAAGAAGGGTAGTCGAGCTGACCCGTCGAATTATAGACCCATCTCGGTAACGTCCATACTCTGTAAGAGTATGGAACGCGTACTGAATCGTAAGCTCCTAGCATACCTAGAAGCGAATGATATCCTTAGCGACCGACAATACGGGTTCCGCCGAAATCGGTCCACTGGGGATCTTCTAGCGTATGCCATTCACATCTGGAGTGAGGCCATAGAGAAGCACAGGGAGGCACTTGCGGTCTCCCTTGATATCTCAAATGCCTTCGACAGGGTCTGGCACGATAGCCTTATTAGTAAGCTTCCTTCCTTCGGTCTGCCCGCCGGATTGTGTGATTGGATTGCAGATTTCCTGAGGGATCGGTCTATCCGAGTGGTCATAGATGGCTGCTCGTCTGGACTACTGGATATTAATGCCGGGGTTCCTCAGGGGTCGGTACTCTCGGCAACATTGTTCCTGCTGCATATTAATGATCTGCTAAAACCCGGTACCTTTGGGTATGCAGACGACAGCACTGTTGCTGAGAGATACGTGTCCGTCGCACGAGCTGGTGGGTCGCAGATCCGGTCTCTCCGGGAGGCTATGGTTGAGCGCTTGAACTTGTCCTTACAGGCTGTCTCAGAATGGGGCGATGCCAATCTGGTCAAGTTCAATGCTGCTAAGACCCAGGCGTGTCTATTTTCCGCTAAAAGAAGCCAATTCCACCCAGCTCCATCTTTTCGTGGTGTAACCGTGCCGATAACCGACCGACTTGAGCTTCTTGGTGTTACGTTAACATCTACCCTCAATTTTGGCCCTTTCATAGAGGCAAAGGCTCAAGTGGCTGCCAGAAAGTTGGGGGTCCTAGCAAAGGTGAGACGGTACTTCACGCCGGAACAGCTGCTCAAGCTCTATCAAGCGCAAGTTCGATCGTGTATGGAGTACTGCTCTCATCTTTGGGACGGATCTGCCAAATACCAGCTTGGTGCCCTTGAGTCAATTGAGAAACGAGCCAAGAGGATCATCGGTAATGACAGGCTCGTCGAGTCGAAGCTCCAAAGCCTTGAGCATCGACGCCGAGTTGCTGGCCTGTCGGTTTTCTATCGCTTGCATTTTGGGGAGTGTGCGATGGAATTGCATGATTTAATTCCGCCAAGCCCGTTCCATCATCGGACCACAAGACGAACGGCGATGCACCACAGGTACATGGTGGACATCCCACCCACACGCACTATACGTTTTGGGAACACATTCATAGTGCGTTTAGCTAAGGAGTAGAATTCCCTGCCAGAGTCTGTGTTTCCAGATAGCTACAACCTGGAAGTCTTTAAGACAAGAGTGAATAGGTTGCTTCTAGGCAAACGTGCTCCATCTTCGACCGCATCATCGCTTACCATCAGGTGAGATTGTGGTCAAACGTATGCCTATATATAGTAAAAAAAAGGCTTTGTCTGACCTAGACTAGAGTCAAGAGCAAACCCATCACAAATAAAAAAGGCAACAGCAATAATTATACACTCTGTGTAATAATTGTCTACATGCGTTTTACGAGATACTAGCGGAAGTCAGGCGGTTTTACCCGCGTAGTTTCCATTGCCGTGGGAGTACAGGGATAAAATATAGCCTATGTTACTCGCTGATAATGGAGCTATTCATTGCTGAAATAATTTTTCAAATTGGTTGAGTAGTTTTTAAGTTTATTCGTTTCATACAAAAACACAAAATCAATAGCTATTAACCTTTAAAAATAGATTATGAAACATGAAATATAATTCTGTAGTTTTTTATGCAATACTCACATTATAAAAAGATACCCCAGACCAAATATCTTGCATACACATGAATACAGTATATGAAGAACGTGTTTACAGTGCCACGTAGTATGATCAACATTTGCGCCATATTACCCACATGTGCGCACAATTACACGCGCGTATTATTACACCTGCGCATTATTATACCGCGCGCAGCTAATTCTGCGCGCAATTAAGGGTTATAAGGCCGCATTCACACTAAGCGACAATGTCGGACTGTGTTAGCTGAAATTTTGGGTACATTGTCACAGTTGTAACGTGACTATGAAATTGTAGTTTTGCTGGTATTATATAAAATTTAGAGTCCTGTTATGTGGGTGATTTAAATAAATTTGTTGTCAAATCCGAAAGTATTTTGAGTTTTATATTCGGAGCTTAATCGTATTTAAATTCTTCTCTTGTTACATATTTTATCGTTCACTTATAAAACATTGTTAGGAGCCTCCTATAAGAGAGCCTAGCTTAGACAAAGTGACTTTATATTATCCAAACGAGTGTCAAAAATACAAAAATGTATTTGATTGACGTCGAGTGATAGTGAGATTGACGTAGCGAATTTCCATGTTTGTTTTTTTTTTTGGCAAGGTCACACAAAAGTTCTCTAGATATTAAATAAGGGACCATATGCTCAACAATCGTGTCAACTACTTTACAAACGAAGCAGTAACAATTTCTAGTCCAAAATATATCCACCATCCAAACTGCAAGATGCAACAAAATATCGTCAACTGTACATGTTTCACCGTATAACTGACAACTGCATCCGACAGCTGTGTATACAATGTTGTACACAGATACATGTAAATTCTAATGTACGTGTATGTGTAGGTACATGCGCCAACCGGGTCACGTATCCGTGTCATCTAATGAGATGCTTCACACCTCGTGGTTGGGACAACCTTTTTCATTTAAATCAATATACCTACTACCTCTTTAGTAAGTATATTTATTTAAATGAAAAAGGTTGTTTTTATATTTATTTATATGCTATTTGTTTACAGTATTTTTTTGTTTCCAACAAAGTTAGGTTTATGGAGTCAGAGTTTGTGTTGGTTTTTGAGGTGTAAACCCCGCATTAAAAAAATCCATTCTCTATACTAATATATAAAGCTGAAGAGTTTGTTTGTTTTTTATTTGATTGTTTGCTTGCTTGAACGCGCTCATTTCAGGAACTACTGGTCCGATTTAAAAAAATCTTTCAGTGTTAGATAGCTCAAATATCGAGAATGGCTGTAGGCAATATATCATCACGCTAAGACCAATAGGAGTGGTGCAGACGAAGTTGCGTGGGTCAACTAGTAACTTATATTTCTAATAAAGTCCATTATATTATTACTTGCTTAGTACGAGTATATGCACAAAATAGAAATTGCTAGTATCAGTAATTATAAATACCAGAACGATAGCATTTAAATTATCAATCCTAAAATGATAAAATTCTTCCGTTGCTGACTGACTGACTGACAGAAAATATACAGCCAAAACTACTGGTCGTAGAAAACTGAAATTTGGCATGTAGTTCCTTTACACTCCGTAAATGTGCACTAAGAGAGGATTCCCCGAAATTCTTAAGGGAACGGGTAAAAACGCAATATGCGCGTACGAAATCGCGGGTAAAGGCTAGTTTTAATAAAAGCCACGTGCATGCAGGTATGTCCAATGTACTTGTGTGGGCTGTTGCTCCTTTCTGTTAAAGTTTTCAAAATGCTGAATGGACACCAACTATTCTCTTGTGAGGGTGCACCTTATCGGATGAAGTTCTACTTTTAAAATTAGGTCTAAGCTCTTTGACAAAGTCATCAAATCCAATCGTTTAGCTATAAAACTGTAGATTGTAATAGAAAGTAAATCTAACTATCTAAATATCCAATGTAGGTAAGTACGGATCATATCCCCAATCACTATGTAAGTACAATGTAATGAAAGTCGACTCACAAAAGGCAATTGAGCTATAACTTTAAACTATCCGATAGCCATTAAACAAGCTGTAATAAACTCGCTGAATTACCAGCTCGACGTTATTATAGGATTTGAATTCATCGCGCCAATTAAGTTTTATTTCAATTTGATTTCGACCAATAAGTGCTAAAGCTGCCAGTTCATTTGCGCGCTCGCCGCTTTAAATGTACCTATAATAAACGTTAAAATTTGATTTTACATTTGGAACATTAAATTCTATGCGCAGCCTGCGACTGATGTCTTAAATAATTTCATGCAAATACAGCCTGTATTTTACGCTATAATTTTTGAATAATATTTCCGTTTTAATGATTGAATCATCGAAATATTTTGATTTCGAATTTTATAATCAAGTTCTTTCACTGCCAAAACAAAATCTGTGATTTTAAAATCAAAATCTGAATGATAAAATGGCGGCACAAAGCCGTTTGTTAGGCTGCATGCACACTATTCGTCATCCGCAAGTGTCATACGCTTGACATGTTTGTGACAAATGAATCTACATCAAAAACTTTCCTTCCTTTGTCTGGGTCCTTGATTAAAAAAATATCAAGCATTTGCGTGAACGGAATGCGGTCCTAACTGTTGAGTCACACTGTTGGATTTTCGTGGGCTTATGGCAGTAATGAGTAACGGGCAAAGCTACGCTAATTGGAAAGCCTGTCTGCGATTAAAATGACGTCGTGTGATGCGACGCGAATTTCAGTCGCGGCTTTAATGGGGTTTCACGGTTATTTTAATGACGCCGCATATTTTTATGTTGAGTTTTTATGAGTGACGGCTAGTTAACGGTTTTGCGTTAATTTCAGAGCTGTGTTTGCTGGTTCTGCACGTTTTACTGTCGCGTGTGATTTTCTAAGGTTTTGAGGTAGTAATTTAGTGGGTCGTAAAATTATGAAGTGAAAACAAGTAGCAAAGGATACGTTTTCGTTTGAGGATTATAAAATTACCTAGTGTTTGTTATAGGCACTTTTCTTAGCCCGGTCACAGGTATAATAATTTAAATAAAGATTCTAACCTATTCATTTTGCGATTTCAGGCGTAAGATACACATGTCATTTGTGTTGTTTTTTTTTCCTCACAAATAAAGAGTTGTATGTAGAAAGGGTTCACTATACCTTCACTATATTCTAGAACATACATATATATGGGTGTACCTATCTATGTGCCCATCAATTATCAATTCTGAAGTAAACTCAACGACTTCTTTAATTATGCTCTAAATCTACTAAAAAAACACAAACGTTCGTGTTCACATGTTATTCAAGCACAAGACCATAATTTCTCAACACGAGTGAAAAAAACAACTTTTTTACACCATTACAAGTCACACTACCTGCAAATTACTTTAATGCAACCTACTTAATAAAATAATGCATTTAGCCAACATAACATTTTAATGGTCGCTGTATTAAAAAGAACGATTACATAGTCGCATTTGCAGTAAACTAAACTCCACAATAATAGTTACGCATTTAATTTATGCAATCATAAAATCTTTTGTCGCTCAATAGTGACATCGTAAAATGTCCAATGTGAACCCTGCCTTATAAATCGCGAGTCGAGATGGAAATAGATGTTCCGTCAGAGAATAGTCCAGAAGGTCGGCTCCAATCAATAAAAATGCACGCACACATGGACACAATTCATGTACAGCGAGTGCACGTGCAATCGCCACCAGCATTTGTTTGAGATCGCCGTCCGTAGAACGTACGCACACAAAGACACGCTTGCAGTGCAAGCGCAGTCGCGATCGGCATTTGTTTGAGATCGCCGTACGTACGCATGTATGCTTGCGTGAGCCTAATTTCATTCGTTGTGTAGACTCAGCCTTCTGTAGTTAGTATAAATGGTTCCGTATTTTATGTTTTTTTATTTATTCATGCAAGGGTTATAAAATTTAATTCGGAAATTGGACCGAGGGGAATAAGTGATGTAATTTTTGATATGTGGTTCCCTACAGAAATTATTATGTAGGTCAGAGCAATATAATTCTCAGTAGTGGTCTCGGCTTAGTAAAAGGCAATTTCTTGAGTGAATACGATAAAAAGCTTTGAGATTATGGCAAGAAAATGAAGCAAGATTTTCTTTTAACGGTAATAACAACATAATATCTTGAGTTCGTTCACTCCGCTCGGTGGTCTGGGCAATATTCTCTGGGTAATAATCATAGCGATATATGTTAAGACCTTTTCTGTTGTGTACATATGTTTGTGGGCAAATAATTAATGATACGATATTAGAAAATGATCACGTCGTCAAGATGATATTTCATGATAATACATTTATTTATAAGAACAAAAATTTTACCCATGACTTACATTAAAAACGAATTGTTTAATTTGTACCAAAATTTTTGTACATCAAATTAGCCCTACCAAACTGTGTAACAGTTTGTCAGCGGGCCAACTATAGGAGGCCATTTCAGCTTCGATTATCGAATTACTAGTTGACACGCGCAACTTCGTCTGCTCCACTCCTGTTGGTCTTAGCGTGATGTTATAATTATAGTGATCGTATCTAACACTGAAAGGATTTTTCAAATCGGACCAGTAGTTCCTGTGATAAGCGCGTTCAAGCAAACTAAAAAACAGACTCTTAGGCTTTATATATTAGTACAGATAAACAAACCCACCAACAAATGGAAACCAGAACTGACTAATGTTTGTCATACTTGAAAACTTGACCGAACCTAAACAGCTTCTTATCGACCTGTGGTCAGTAAAAAAACTGGCCAAGTGCGAGTCAGACTCGCGTGCAAAGGGTTCCGAACGAATTTAATTTTTTAACATGTTATTTTAACACTACAGACTTCTAATAGGCTTTTCTGTAATCTTTAGGTAAAGATCTATTTTCTCCATTTTTTTTTAAATTTTAGGCTCAGTAGTTTCTGAGATAAGGGGGGGGGAATGGTCTTTTTTCGTCTAGTTTCTTTAATAACTTCAAAACCATTTATTTTTAAATTATGAAAAAAATACATTTAAAACCCGCACAGTAAGCCCTTTCATTTGATAAGTCACGCGATATTTTCAAAAAACTTTTTTTAAAATTTTCTAGTTAGACCCCCATAAGTGACCCCCATACTAAAAATTTTATAATTTACGTAACGCGTCCGTGTTTGGGTCAAAGAAGTCCATATGTGTTCCAAATTTCAACAGAATCAGTCCAGTGGATTCGGAAAAAACTGGCTGTGACAGACGGACAGACAGACAGACACCTGAGTCCTGTGATCCTATAAGGGTTACTTTTTTTTCGGAACCCTAAAAATGAGCCCTTTCACAAAGAAAACGGATCTCCAAAACTTAAAATGCCTTACTTAAATAAAATGAACTGTATTAAAGCGCTATCAAAAGACTCGAGTAAAGAATTAGACCTCTTAAAGCCCTGTGAATACAGGATTCAGGCCCCTTAGGAAACATGAATACAGAATTACGTGATACCTACGTTAGTGGTTCTTCCATTTTATACAATTCCAGGAATACTGGTTTGTACATTTATTTTGTACACGTTTCGCTGTATTTTGGAATCTTCTTTTGTTTGATAATTTATAATTCGAAATAATTTGGATCGGCTTTCATCATCATCATCATATCAGCTAAAAGACGTCCACTGCTGGACATTGGCTTCCCCAAGTGTCGCCACAACAATCGGTCCTGTGCGTCTCGATCGTATCGACTTTAACTTTGTGTATTTAAGTATTATTTTTAACCAACCATTTGTTAAGAGAAAAACTGCGTACCTGAAGACGCAACGTTGGAAGGCGTCCCACAAGGTGGACCAACGGCTTGGTGAAGGTCGCGGGTAGCCGATGGATGCGAGACGCACAGGACCGGTCGTTGTGGCGACGCTTGGGGGAGGCCTATTTCCAGTAGTGGACGTGTTTCGGCTGATATGATGATGATGATGATGATTTGTTAAGAATGGGCTGCATATAGGTAATACCTATGAAAATTAAACAAAAAAACAATGAAAACCGACGAGTCGCGAATATTCTTTTCTAAATTTAATTTTATTCACTTAGAGATTCCCCGAAGCAACTGCGACGTAATCGGATCAAAATAATTCTAACTGTATTAAACTTATAACATATTACTACTTTTTTGGGTTTTTTTTTACGTTGAATGTTTATTTTAATTTTTTATCATGGTATTATTGTCTAAAAATCGTGATTAAAAGTTAAAGACGCTTTTCTTTGAAATCTCAGACGTGCCAAACTTGACGTCGAGCGTCTAACGAAAACTACGGATCAGCAATTTTTTAATGATTTGAGTTACGACCCTTCTCACGTTTTACGAGTAATGGCGTTACTAACTAACCCTGACAGACAGACAGAGACGCTGCGTCTTATAAAAAATATAATCTGTTAAAATTTGTAGATGACAAAGGATTATTAGTTTTGTAAGACGTCAATAGTGATTGAATTTATGTTGTCCAAACTCACCTTTATTATAAATATTTTCCCATTCAATAACTAACAAAGTCTGGCAAAGTTGGCTCACATGGTATTGAGCCAGTTTAGCCGTAGGTACTTTGTGAGTTTAGATTGACAAAAAATATCACTTCAGGTCGACGCAACCTTTTATATTTTTTTAATTCTGTCCTGTTAACGGTCACATTATCATCGTGAAAAATCATTTCACTAATATCTATACTAATATATAAAGCTGAAGAGTTTGTTTGTTTGCTTGAACGCGCTAATCTCTGGAACTACTGGTCCAATTTGAAAAATTCTTTTAGGGTCAGATAGCCCATTTATCGCGGAAGGCTATAGGCTATATGTCGTCACGCTAAGACCAATAGGAGCGGAGCAGTAATGAAAATTGTGACGCAGACGAAGTTGCGCGGGTCAGCTAGTCATCTTATAACAGGAGAGAAACACATTCCTGCCGCATAAATATACTCGTAAGATACTATTCTCCACGATTTCTGCTGAAAGTACTATTTGATATCTACTCCATATCCTTAGGCCATAAAATATTTTATCCGTATCGAGATGCAATATTCGTGTTCTCAGCGGATGCCTGCAATCCGGTGTTAATGCATGATAGAGCAAGACGTATCGAGTGTGATTTCTTGAGCATAAGTTATGGCGGGCCGTTTGCATGTCAGTATGGCCGTAATGGGTTTGATTGCTCATGATTAGAGGATGGGGTAATGTTGCTCTGGTATGGTGAGGTTTGTTGGAGATTAATGTAATATTTTTTTGTTGGATTTGGTTTCGCAAATATTGGCTAAGATTGGGCTTAATTATATTATAAACGAAAAAGTTTAACACAACAACCCGATGAAATACTTTCTAAATTGTTCGGTATTTTTGTTCAACAATATTGGAACATGTTTTTTGGGGAACCGGTTTTGCAAAACCAATAAATGCATTATTTTTTTTGTTATTTTAGCTATGTCTGTACTTCCTTATTTCCCATTAGACCATTTTTATATAGAACCAATACCTTACTTGATCTTAGAAGACATTGAAACTTAGATCGAAAACTGACTTTTGCAAAAAACAAGAGAGTGAACTTATAAGGGTTCCTTTTTTACGTCTTGAGGTACGGAACCCTAAAAACGACCAAACTTACATCATTAACCTCCTCCCATTTAAATGAAGAATACGAAAACTAATTCAAACACAAAGCTACCTTGAAATAGAACACAATAAACTTTTCTAATCCTTCGAAACTCATTCGTTCCCAATCCTCGGGCTATAAGAGCCACAAACTCGTTTTGAATAGCAATACTGAAGGAATTGGTTCATTCGTTTCGTTCTGCGTACGTACCGAGAATGTCCCTCGCATTGATTTGTACCGAGAGGTGATTGAAAATGTTGCCACTCAGTACTGGCTGTTTTAGAAAATATGTGTTCTGTTTTTGAAATGTTTTCTTTTTTTCTTGGAGATGTTTTTTTTAATCTAAAATGGCGTTGTTTTAAACCATTGATGTTATTCTTTGCAGTCTGTCATTTTATTTTAAATCAATTAGAAAGAACGTTGTATTTTCGTTCAAAAAAAAAGTAAGAAAACAAGGTTTTCGTTAGCTCAGCAAATGATCACTAATTTATATTTACTCAACTAACGACTGTCGAAATACCAAGTTAATAATATAGAGCAGCTACTGAACTTTTTATTTCCAACCAAAGTTCTGTAAAAGAATAAAAATAAGCAGTCTCAGAAAACAACAAAAATATCTGGTTTCTCCATTTCCATGCTTCGCCTGACAAATTCTAAACTCACGTCCAATGGACTGCGAATCGAAGGATCGAATCGCTATGCCAATCGCCTTATGAATCGAAACATCGGATGAATCGAATGTTGATTTCATTTAGATATTTTGCATCTTATTCGTTCCTTCCACGATTTTGTTGATCGAACGTAAAACTCAATTCTAAGACAGAAATAAAATATTAGTGGAAACTATAGAAAGATATTCAGACGAATTTTATTTAAAGCAATAACAGTATGGAAACGCGTTTTATTGGAATTCTATGAAACTGAAGTGGATGATTAAATATTATGTTTTCACAAATGGATTTTGTGCAAATAATGCGTGCTTGAAGCATCTTTTTCAGGTAAAATCCTTTATGAGAACGTTCATATTCTTTTGATACGAGTTATTTTGAGGATGTTTGTCTTATAGAAGAGGTTTTTATTTCTTAAATATGATAGTAGATCGGGTATTACTATAAGCATTTATGTAGATGCTACATTAGGTATTTTGAATGTCTGACTGGTAGCAAATTATTTTTCTTCCAGTTAATTAGCATAGCATAGTATAGTCGGCCTTATAATGTTCCCACTGTTGGGACTCAGGCCTCCTCTCTAGGAGAGGGAAAAGTTAATTAATCATAATTAAACCAACATAAACCGAGATTACTAAAATGTTTAAGGCTTGTATACATGCCAATGACCTTGTGCATATAAGCGGAGTTAACTACTCCTCTACGCGCCACTCCGCTACCCGCATTTTTAATTTATTATAAAAAATAAAACACATATTTAAAAAAACTAACAAGCCCAAATTATTTTCGTGTGTTTTGCAAAGCAGTAGATATCTTTTTTTTATTTTTGTTAAAAAATTAAGGAGTAAAATAGTTTCATCTCAACGATTTGACGGTGATTTTTTGTCTTATTATGTGATACCGATACATAAATTCTGGCTAAACCAAATTACGTATCATATCATGTAAATTACTACCAATTTTTTTTCAGATGTAATTTCTCAGTAAATGCCGACGAAAAGTTGCTTCATCTGCACGCTGTTTTAAAGCATTTCTCGAGAGAGCAGCCTTAAATAATAAAATGACTAAAATTTGTTTGTTTTTCAAATGAAATGTTGACTCTGACACGCCCAGAATCTGACATCAAAATAACTTTGTTGACATTGTTGAACTTTCCAACGAGTCTGAATTTGAATTTAAATAAAGGTTGGCGGTGATCTCATGTTTCGAAGAGTTTTGAACTATTCTGAATTTGAATTTTACTTGTATTAAAATTATTCATGTTTACTTTGATTTGTTTTTTTTTTAGTTGCCTAGTTATTTTATAACAGGTCAAATCATTTTAGAACCAAATTCCTTTTTATAGATGTGTTTTTTTTTAATCTTTAATGTGATTGAATACTCAATTAGATGAACTTTAGAACACAGTTAGATCAGACCCATGGATGCAAACGTAGCACAATGACGACACGGTTGGCGCAGTGGTTGAGCGCTTGGCTGCTACGCTACGTGTCGCGGGTTCGGTTCCCGCACGGAACAAATATTTGCATGGCCTACAGATCTGGGTTTGGCTGTTTGTGTATAAGAGTTTTGATGTTTGTGAATGCACCCACGATTCAGGAGAAATTCCTAGAGTGGGCCAACGAATTTTCTTAAAAAAAAAAAATGGAAAATAATACATCATAAAACCACCGTATTCTTACAAAAACCAAATATTAAAAAAAGAGTTTTCCTATCAGGTGTAAAATCTCGATAGTGCTAAAGACAGCTTGCTGGCATATTGCCTTTATACCAGAGCCATTCATTTTTCTTTGTAGAGCCAAGGGTACTTTACAAATTGGTAGAGTAGTGTTAACACAGAATATTGGACGTTACTTGAGTAAATCAGCCACCTTAATAAAAGCAGCTTTGCATTGATTTGTATTATTTTCCGATTTATTTTAATTATTGTTAACCTACATATATTAAGAGGAACATAACGCAGAAATTGTAGTGGAATTCCCTGCCGGAGTCTGTGTTTCCTGATAGCAACAACCTGGGAGTCTTTAAGTCAAGAGCGAATAGGTTACTTCTAGGCAAGCGTGCTCCATCTTCGACCACATCATCGCTTACCATCAGGTGAGATAGTGGTCAAACGCGTGCCTACCAATAGTAAAAAAAAACAGTCAATCGGTACATCGAAATTGAGTAAATCATTGTCTTTACAGACAAGCTGGCAGCTGCACATCGGCAGCATTGGCTCGCACTGCACAATGAACATCGCAATAACCCTCACGCTCAAAAACTTTCATTTGTTTTAACCTCACGTATCCTTTTCTCATAACGGGTAGCTTAGGGTTACCAGTGGAGATATTATTCTTTTAATAACTTTTGTTATTTTTGAAATATTGGAATAGGTTTGAACTTGGTTGGGAAAAGTGTGCGTTGTTTTTGTAGGATCGCGGTTTGTAAATGTTGTGTTGCCTTTTGAAAAAAAAAAATTAGGTCCCTACATGAAGGCTTGGGGGTATTGAACCGGTACACAGTCAGTCATGGACCACATGTGTTCTTAGCTTTTGATTTTTTGACATTGACTGTGAAGAGAAAAGTCGCTCGCATTGAATTGAATCAAATGATAATTTGGTCAAACGCGAGCATATACGAAAAAAAATTTAATAGGTTACTTCTCGTGAGGTATACTCCACCATCGACACCATCATTGCAAGTATTAGAAAGATGCTGGTCAAACGTGACATAATAAAAAGAACTTTATGAAGATAGCATTAAAAGCTATACAGCATCTAAATATTTTCTATTCTTGATGGACTCGCGTGTTACCACTACGTCACCTTTTAAGTTAGCTAGATGACGCCCGCTTGCCTTGAAGTAGCCTGTTCACTCCTGACTTAAACCCCCCTGGGCTAGTTAGCTACGTTTTGTTAGTTTCTTAAAATTTCACGTGTAAACTAATGCAATACTGTGATATTTAAATTTTACTCTTTAACACATAAAAAAACCGACGAAGTGCGAGACGGACTCTCACACGATGAGTTCCATACCATAACCGAAACAAAACACGTTTTTTGTTTTATTAATTTTTAATTTCATAATGTTTTTATTAAATGGTGTTACAGCGGCAATAATAATACTTATTTTGTGAATAACTCAACTGTCTGTCTATTACCTACGGTTCTTGAGATGCAGCCCGCTGACAGACAGACGGATAAACAGCGTAGGCTTAGTAATGGGGTTCCGTTGGTTACACTTCGGGTTCGGAACCCTAAAAAGAACTCTCCAAACAGGGCCGTAAACACAATACAAATTAAATTTTATAATACTTCTAGACTTCAACACTAAACAAACAACAAAAATAATTGAAATCTACACCCGTAGCTAATGTAAAAGCTGGCTTCAGTAACCCTACAGACTACACTCAGCACCCGACGTGGTTTATTTAATTTTAACCTCAGAGGAGGCGAGACCCGCTAAGGCAATTATTGCTCATGTATTTTTCAGTAAAGATGTTGTGTAGGTGTTATTGAATTTTTACGTTAGAGAGGGAATTTAACACCACATTATATTTGCTTTTAAGTCGTACATGGGTTTCTTTGTTGGGCTCTCTTTGATGATTCTGTTTTCTTTTTTTTTTTTGTGAGCATGTGGCGTTATTTTCGTGAATTTTTTTGTTGTGGTAATATCGATGGCGTATCGAAGACTTTTCTGGAGTTTCGTGGGAACGTTCTTTGATGATAATGATTTGTGTGCTTGTTTTAAGATTGAGGTGCTTTGTAAATTATACATACCACGTTGTGGTTTTTTTATATTCTTCTTTCAGTTTTTTATTTAATTATCCTTGTCCGCTGTGGGTTTGTTTCTTTTCCATAATCATAATAAAACTGTTCCAAGCTGACTAATATAATAATAATAATAATAAATCTTTATTGCAGACCATAGATCCATATTCACAAATAAAAATAATTATGATAAAATATACAAGATTCATTAATTAAAAGTTAACTCTGGCTGTCTGTCTGTCTGTTTGATCCGTTTTCACGTTTTAACGTCTGAACGAATTTAGATGAAACTTGCCACACGTAGACTATGTACTGTAATAGGACATTAAATTTTACTGACTGTTTACCCCAGCAGTAAGATCCCTTGGAATAGTTTTCGATGGAGCTGCTGGCATAAGTTACTGTTAATATGATATAACATGACGCCGTAATTACCCGGAGGGTAAGTCAGAGGTGTATCTACAACTAGTACCAGAATAAATGCAATACCTGAAAACGCTCATTTTCGTCATCATTGTATGAACATCTTTTACAATAGGAACGAAAAAAAAAATCGATTTTCTCATCGACATTAATGTGAGCGACAAAATTTACAGTACGTCTACCATGAGTTTTATCAATCTATACTCGCTAGCGACTGTAGTTAAAAAAACGTATGAAAACTTAAAAAAATACAAGTTTCTAATTTATTTGTTTAGTTGTTAACTAAAGTTTGACTTGCAACTTGCTTGGTTGTTGAGCGAGTATAGATTGATAATTCTCATGGTAGATGTACTGAATAGCTGTTTTTATTTTCGCGATTTCGGTGTCAGTCCTATAGTAAAAGTAGTTCATAATTATGATTACAATAAGTCCTTTCCAGGTATTGCGTTCATTTTGATACACTTGGTATATTACACCAATATTTAGCGATTGCAGTAATGTTTAAGTCCCATGTAATAGGAGGTGAGCCTATTCCATGACTGTATGATTTGTACTTGTTCACTTGTTGTGTGACCAGTAGTTCTGACTGTGCGTTGTCTGCCAGTCACTCAATCACTTAGTTACACAGTCACTCATTCACTCAATCAGTCAGTAACAGAAGAATTTTATATAATATTTTAATTGAATAATTTAATTGTAATTAATTCTAATATATCAAATGCTTCCGTTACTGAGTGAGTGAGTGACTGACAGACAACGCACAGCCAAAACTACTGGTCGTAGAAATCTGAAATTTGGCAGGTAGCTTGGCTTTGGCGGCTTGGCTTGGCTTTGGTAAGAGAGGATTTATCGAAATTCCTACGGGAACGGAAAAAAAAACTGGATATACACGTACGAAGTCGCGGGCAAAATCTAGTTTTCTAAATTCTGCTAGATCATCACTGTTAAAATTGAGAATTATACTACATAGAAACCAATCCAGATGTTCACTCACATATCTTTTTAAAGTCAAAAGTAGGTAATACCATATTTTAACCAATTCCAAAACATGCCCCACAGGAATACCATTACTTCCAAAACAGTATACAACAGCACTCAAACAGAAAAGTCTCGTAAAATAAAATATACTGCAGTAGGCTTACTTCCTAAGGAAACATAGCAAATTGTTGGACTCAACAATTCCTCGCCCGGAGTTCGGGCTGCACAATAAATTGTGAGTCGGCTGCACCGCACTGCTGTTTCTTTAACTTTATTCTTTTCGTGATGTACTGGATCTAATATTGACTAGAAGTGGCTTATGTGCTTCGATCTGAATTTTCGAATTGGATTTAGTAGTTCGTTTTTGATTTTGGAGAAGATTTAGTAGCAGGCTTCATCCGCGTGTTATATTGGTTAAAAAAAAGTATACCATGTTCTTTTCATAGTCTACATTAATGTTAAATTTTATCAATATAAGAGGTTTTGGCGTAAACAGGTTACGAACGGCAGACATAGTAACTTTCGTAATGTTTTATATTTTAATAATCTGAATTAATTTAATTTTATGTGGAAAAGTATCTGCTTAGCGTCAATTGAATACCAGCATTTTGCATAGAGCAATGACCTGTGTAACCTGTTCAACCTTGTCTAACCTTGGAGGTTAGACAGGTCGACGATGAAGTGAGCTTACCCAGAAAAAGCCTGTTCACTCTAACTTTGAAGAGATTAGGGATGAATGCACGAATGTGTTCGGAAACACAGACGCAGGTTCCACTAAAAAAAAAAAAGGTAGAGAGTTCCACTCCTTTGCTTACCTTTGAAAATTTAATTATTTTACTGGAAACTTAGTTCTCTTGGAAATACACCTGTTACTATTGACTTTGTTGGCATCCATACAACTTCAGCAAACTCTTTCAAAACTGCAATTCCCGAACGACCCCATCAAACCGAACCACTTTTCCGCTTTATTAACGCTGTTCTTTAAAATAGCAACAAAACTGTCTTGGATACTAGGACCAATATATCTACTAGTCCTATTCGACGCAGCCAAGTAGAACATTTCATTTTAGTCTTGCTGGCCACACAGGCTGATCTATTGAGGGAATGGATGGCTAGCCAAGTGTTCAGTCTGTTTATTGTTTTAGCTGAGATGTATGGCGGTTCGCGTTGCTGTAATTTGTTAGTCAAAGATTTGGAGTTAGTGAAATTAGTGTTCTTTGAGAATAGTTTGCTGCTTGGGAAGTTTTTCTTAGGTAAACTGGGGCTGTTTACCTAAGAGAGACTTTTTCTTTATTTTGTTAGTAGTTTTGTTAATTAATATTTGCGCCAAGTATGACGTATACCATCTTCTTTTTAGTCGTTATCTTCATTGTTGAAGGTCATGTTTAGTCTGAGGTATTGATCACTCGGTGCACTATGCTCTTCCACGTTTCTCTGTCCTCATCATCATCATATCAGCCGAAAGACGTCCACTGCTGGACATAGGCCTCCCCCAAGCGTTGCCACAACGACCGGTCCTGTGCGTCTCGCATCCATCGGCCACCCGCGACCTTCACCAGGTCATCGGTCCACCTTGTGGGAGGCCTTCCAACGTTACGTCTTCCGGTACGCGGTCGCCACTCCAGAACTTTTCGGCCCCATCGACCATCTGTTCTGCGAGCAATGTGCCCTGCCCACTGCCACTTTAGTTTGGCGATCCTTCGGGCTATGTCGGTAACCTTGGTTCTCTGTCCTCGGCGATCTTAAAAGCTTAGGTTATTTGATGACGTATACAATAAATAGTGGAAAAACAAATGTTCAAATTGCAACTACTTTCATGTATTTTAGGTAAGTCTTTATGATATCTTAATACATACTTGAAGATAAACAGCGACTTTCTTTTAGACATCAAATGCAATATATACTCTATAAATCTACACTAATACTACTAGTCCGAATTGATAAATTATTTTTAGTGTTGGATAGCTCATTTATCGAGCAAGGCATATATAACATCACGTTACGATCAATAGGAGTAGAGCATTAATAAAAAGCCGGACAAGTGCGAGTCGTACTCACTCACCAAGGGTTCCGTACAAATTTGTAGGTACATATTATTTTAAATAAAGACCATATTTTTTATAATTTAATTACTAATGTGTAGTTTTCAGACTTTTCCCTATACTTGTAGTATAAGACGATATTACTTGCAAATTTCATAGTTCTAAGTCAACGGAAAATACCCTATAAATTTTGATTAATGTAGTGAGTACAGCTAAGGAGTGGAATTCCCTGCCAGAGTCTGTGTTTCCAGATAGCTACAACCTGGGAGTCTTTAAGAAAAGAGTGAATAGGTTGCTTCTAGGCAAACGTGCTCCATCTTTGACCGCATCATCGCTTACCATCAGGTGAGATTGTGGTCAAACGTATGCCTATATATAGTAAAAAAAAAGTGTCGAAATATACGTTTTTTGCCGAATAAACGGCCTTATCTTTTTTATGTTAACTCAGAAGTTTGATTTTTTCACAACTTCAAGGGACTGTAGATCTAAGAATATGTTTTTAATTTTCTCCACGTGTTCCCGAGATAAAGGGTCTTGACAGAAAGACGGATTGACGGACGGACGGATAACAAAGTGATCCTAAAAGGGTTCCGTTTTTAGGGTTCCGTACCCAAAGGGTAACCAAGGGAATAACTAAGCCTCCTCTGACCGTCCGTCCGTCTGTCAGTCAGAGGGCTGTATCTCAAGAACCGTAATAGGTAGACAGTTCAAATTTTCACAGATTGTGTATTTCTATTGCCGCTATAACAACAAATAATAAAAATTAAGGTTTATGGTACGGAACCCTTAGTGTGCGAGTCCGACTCGCACTTGGCCGGTTTTTTCCGTTTGAGGTACGGAACCCTAAAAATGTGACGCAGAAGAAGTTGCGCGGGTCAGCTAGTGGTGATAATAAAAGGTTTTACACAAAATCTTTGCATGGATAAACTTTTTACAGATTGGTTGCCTACTCTCAATTTAGAAATAAATAGAACACAAACAGTTTGCTAAGCATTTCCCTAACTCTTTTGAGGTCTTGCAGTCTAACCAGATGCAGTTTTATGACAGTATTCTACATGAAACGACTGCTTATCTGCCCTACAAAACATGGGGTATGAAGAACGATCTTATATGGGTGATAAGTGGAAAAAGTGTCCAGCTGTAAGCAGTTAGCTACAGTTCAAAACCTTCCATAATGGCGCTAGCGTAGCTACAGTTAGATGGATTGAAGGTTACCAAGTTTGATGAACTTTTGTTCTCTTTTTTTGAACATACCAATTACTCATCTTGTCAATGTATTTTTTTAATATTTACTGAAAATTAACACACAAAAGTTTTATAATGTATCATTGTTTCTAGCTTGTGCCATAACGAAATAATAACGAAGCGGAAGTTGTTTTTTTCGTTATTTATTTTGGTATCCTACTCTAATAACTTTTGGAGCTGTTTTGCGATTGTAGCACCACCCTAATTTAACACATTTCGACGGACACTTTTCATAAACAGAGATAGTAATCCTAGTCTCTATTCTCCATGCTCCAAAAACCAGTAACTGGGAGACACAATACACCTTAGCAAGAAATCAGATATCAGAAATATTTATTTGTAAGAATGTTTTGCCCTTTTTTGAATTTTGGCCCTTTCATAGAGGCAAAAACTCAAGTGGCCGCAAAGAAGTTGAGGATCTTAGCAAAGGTGAGACGGTACTTTATGCCGGAACAGCTGCTCAAACTCTATCAAGCGCAAGTCCGATCATGTATGGAGTACTGCTCTCATCTTTGGGACGGATCTACCAGATACTAGCTTGATGCCCTTGAGTCAATTGAGAAACGAGCCAAGAGGATCATCGGCGATGATAGGCTCGTCGCGATGAAGCTCCAAAGTCTTGAGCATCGACGACGAGTTGCTAGCCTGTCGGTTTTCTATCGGTTGCATTTTGGGGAATGTGCGACGGAATTGCATAATTTAATTCCGCCAAGCCCGTTCTATCATCGGACCACAAGACGAACGGCGACATGGTGGACATCTCACCCACGCGCACAAAACGTCTTGGGAACACATTCATAGTGCGTGCAGCTAAGGAGTGGAATTCCCTGCCGGAGTCTGTGTTTCCTGATAGCTATAACCTGGGAGTATTTAAGTCAAGAGTGAATAGGTTACTTCTAGGCAAGTGTGCTCCATCTTCGATCACATCATCGCTTACCATCAGTTGAGATAGTGGTCAAACGCGAGCCTATAAATAGTAAAAAAAAAAGTAGTTTTACATAGTATAGTGTTAATCTTTATGTAAGTCCTTTTGTTTAAGACTGGTGTCATCAGATTTTCTGGCGTCTGACTACCCATAACGACTGTCAGAATAAAACAAATGAAAACCGGGACCAAGTGCATAACGCGCACGAAGAAGAAGAGAAAAGTATGACAGCGTGGTTCATAACATACTAATAAAGAGTTTAACTTTAAATTGTACTAGACCAAAGTAGTTGGATTGTAAAGTGATGGCCTGAAACACAGGTTTAAATTAACCTAGACCAGAGCCCCAAGTCTGCTATTACAATAGTGTCAGAATGGTCTCATAATGATTTCACAATGGTCGATTTTGACAAGTTATGCCAGATTTCTTTAATATATGTTTTTAAATATTATTTATTAATTTGTCATTATGTACGAGATTACCATTCTATGCCATTGCTTTCAATGGAGTGTCAGTGGTTGACCATTGGAAAGTAATAATGACGCTTTTATATTAGTAGATTACCAAACTTGTCAAAATCGACCATTATGAAATCAATGATAGACCATTCCGACACTATTGTAATAGCAGACTTGGGCCCCAGGCTGGTCGCTACCTAACATTGCAATTCCGAACAACCATTACTTGCACCTATAATAATATCTTAGTTTTAGTTTATTTTTAGGCACTATAATTGTATGGATAACTTATTGCCGTTGACTGCTTGTACATTTTTTTTGTAAACGTTTTTACTTAATTTAAAAAAATAATGATAATAGCCTATGCATAATTAAAAGCCTTAAATGGTCTTCAATATTACGCAACTTCCTTAATAACTGTTCTCAGTACCAGTTCCTCTCATACCAGTGCCTCTCTCAGTCTAAAACGTTCCGAAATCAAATTAGTGACTGTTAGATTTTATGCTAATTTATGCTCACATTTCTGTACTATCGCAGTCGGTTTCAAACGGAATTCATCAAATCTAATTATTCGTTGCCAACTATGATATTCAAGCTCAATATCAGACGATATTATTTTACATCTGTACAACTTGGAATACGTAATTGTTTTGGTATTTTATATTAATCTATACTAATACATAAAGCTGAAGAGTTTGTTTGTTTGCTTGAACGCGCTAATCTCAGGAACTACTGGCCCGATTTGAAAAATTATTTCAGTGTTAGATAGCTCATTTACCGAGGAAGTCTATAAGCTATATATCATCACGCTAAGACAATAGGAGCGGAGCAGACGAAGTTGCGCGGGTAACCAGTGTATCATATATGAATGTATGTATTTTTTTCTATGTAAGTTTATATTAGCACCAAGTGCAACCCCATTTCATGTCCAGGCTCTCACTTTCCATTCCAGGTTGCCTGGAAAAATCGCGGAATGCGATAAGGCCGCCAATTGTATGTCATTACTTTAAGATTTTCTGTACGTATTTTTAAATTTGGTGTACAATAAAGCATATATAAATAAATAAATGCCTGCCTTGTTGGTCTAATGGTCGCTAGGCCCATTGTTTAGCGCGAGGACTTGGGGGCCAATTCTACCAATTCGTAAATTAATTCATTAGCAACGTTCGCATTCCCATCTCAGTTGCAATCTGTTAAAATAGCCTGAATTTCCATAAATTTTTAGGGTTCCGTATCCAAAGGGTAACCAACGAAACCCTATTACTAAGCCTCCGCTGTCCGTCCGTCCGTCTGTCTGTCTGTCAGCGAGCTATATCTCAAGAACCGTAATAGGTAGACAGTTGAAAATTTCACAAATTGTGTACTCCTATTGTCGCTGTAATAACAAATAATAAAAGTTAAGATTTATGGTACGGACCCCTTCGAGTGCGAGTACGACTCACACTTGGCCTGTTTTTACATTTGAAATAATAAAAAAAAACCTTTTACTGTTGCATAGACCATTTATTGGGAAGATTTTAAACTATTTAACATCACGCTACGACTGATGGGAACGGAGTATTACCGAAAAAGTGACGCAGACGGAGGTACGCGTGACAGCTAGTATACAACGTGTTACAGAATTAACGCAATACCTCTTAAGGGGTCATGGTACTCACTGCACTACTACTGACCAATCTAAAACTACTGGACCAATCCCGAAATCGCGAAGAAAAAATCAGCTGTTCAGTACATTTTGTCGAGTTATGCGCACATAAATGTATGGGGGAGTCGACTTTTTTTCGCGATTTCAGTGTTGGTCCCATAGTGAATCTTGTTCATAATCATGAGTTCAATGACCCCTTAAGAGGTATTGCGTTTTTTCTGTTACAGGTTTATAATATTAGTTAGAAAAGATTTCTTCTACCATACCCTTCGGGGAAAACACGCGTAATATTTTCCTGTTATGATAACTCAAAGGTCACCATTATCAAAAGAGCGAACAAGATTTTCATTTCTGAAATACATAATAGAATCCCAAGGCACATTCCACGTAAAACCGACTCTAGGTAACCATTCATATCACATCGACCTCTCTCACTAAGTAAAAGGAAAATATCGCGAGCAAAAATAGCAATTTCAAACATAACATAACTTCTATCGATATCCCTTTTCGCCCCTTTTCCCAGAAAGAAAATGGCGTCACATACCTACAAAAATATAGTAAGACCGTTGTAAATTGGCGAGCAGTATCACTTATAGGGTCCTTTGTAATCTCCTGACTCAAAAACGTCTACAATGTATTTACTTTATCATTTTGTGTTTCATTCAAACAATTGGATACCTTGACTAGGGTTTCGCTGCTCGGTTGATACGCAAAAAATACGTCCACCAATACTGTTGAGCGTGCCCAGTTGCTGGTTATGTGTGAATTTGAGTCGGGCTTCTGGCTATTGGCATTACCGTCACCCAACAAAGGCACTATGTTAAGTGATACGAGCATCTGGATTCCTATGTCTGTGTCTGGGTGCTCCTCTGCGAAGTTTTACATCAATGTCAATTTGGTGAAACAGTCGATCACCATGCACACCCCAGCCTATTCTGCAGTAAGAGCGCTGTAACGATAGCACAGCACGCCAGCATTTTTGACATCATCCGTCAGACTCTTGTGCTGTGTTGCCAGCTGTTTTTAGAACTCAATGGCTTGGCATGTGACGACAAGAAGAGTCATAATGACGCTTTTATATCCAGTGGTCAACCACTGATACTCCATTGAAAGAAATGGCATACAATCTTGTCAAAATCAACCATTATGAAATCAATGATAGACCATTCTGACACTATTGTAATAGCAGACTTGGGGCCCAGACGGGATGACAATACTTTGACTGTAGGTAACACATTACACAACCCTATTAAACCAAAGGATCTTAGGCTCGTGCCACAGAGCACAGAATTGCTTTTAAAGTGAATAGTGGTGCCAATAATGATAGTCGCCGCGCATTGAGGTTAGGTCAAGTTTTGGCCGTCATTGCCACAGTAAAAATTATCATGGGCCGTCAATAATATGTATACGGTGACAGACACTGACAATCAGGAGGAGCTCGTGGCTAACAGCCGCACGGGTCGATCTTCAAGGTTAAGCAACGCTTGCTAGGGTTGGTCTATGGATGGGTGATCTTAAAATATCGAGATTCTTCTGTGGCTTAAAAAGCACGTTAAGCCTTTGGTCCCGGATGTCATTTGTAGATCTTTGGCAGTAATTACGGATTATCAGAAGCTACAAAATATAACACTAGTCTTGCCATGAAGTACCGTGTTACCCTGTGAATGGGTAGTGGAGCTGTATTCCACGTAAAATACTAGTATTCAGCGGAATCCGGTTTGACTGGAACCCGACCCCATATGATGATGATAAACACTGACTCGCTCGGTTTTTAACAGACTTAAAAAAAGGAGGAAGTTCTCAATTCGGTTGTATTTTTTATGAAATATCTTGACAGTTTCGTCAAAAGAAATAGCCGCCAGTGTTTCGGTTCTCTATATTTGTACACACGGTTGACCTAAATAAACTCGTCCGATTGACGAATCAGGGTAGACAAATGTATTTGCCAACAGGTTGCATGATACGTTTGATCGGGCGGTCCGACCCGAACATACGTCTTCGGGAACTCGATCGAATCTTCGGTAATTAATTAGTTTTTTTGTACAACGATACCTTTTAGGGGATTGGGCCTTTGTTGTTCGTTTAGCTTTTTGCGTTTCAAACAAATTGGGCGTTTGAGATGTTTATAGATTAGGGATATTTTTTTGAGGGTCTGAAGGGTTTTTGTCGGAATTATTTCAGTAAATTAGGGTTAATGTAGTCAGCTTTTATTAAAATTTTAGTATACAGTTAATTAGAGGCATAAACGTGCTTAGGTATTGGAGTAAAAGTAGGATTGAAGGAGGAAGTGCGAGTCGGACTCTCCCACCGAGGGTTTCGTACAAAATTGAAGCTACAAACTACTTAAAAAAGACTATATTTTTTATGATTTAATGACAAATGTATAGTTTTCAGACATTTCCCTATACTTGTAGTATAATACGGTATTACAGTAGTACCCAACTGATATGGTTTACCGATGTACCTGCGCAGAAGATGAATTTTCAAAGCGCGGGAAATGCTATTGACCAATCGGCACGTTCGCGCAACGCGCTTCTTTTTCCACTATCCATCTCTCTCATCATTTCGCCTTAAAATTAAGAGCCTACCTAGAGCTTATGCAAAAATTGGGTTACTTGAGGTTTTAATTTTTTTACTCTTTTTTATTGTATGGAACTAACAAGTATTGTACCATTTTAGAATTCTGATTAAATGCGCCAACTTTTAATGCCACTTGCCAAGGCACTCTAGTACATTTTTTATTAAAGGAGGGCCTGTCAAATTCGACGAATCTTGAAAATTTTTAATTCGTAGTTTAACAAATAGTCTCAATTCTCGCAAACTTGAAGCAATTGTGTCATAATTTTTTATTGGGATTCTAGAAATGTTATTTAGGATTACATTTCCAAAGTTCAAATGAACAAAAATAAAAAAGAATAACCACAATAACCGAAAAATGGTACAGTTTGATCAAATTTCTAGGTTTTTTTTTAAAATGCCCATAATTTTCAAACTGCATGGGATAGATTTTTTTCAGATTTTTCTTGTGATGGTTATGATCAATCCTGTCACCTCGTTTCGGCTTGACGTTGAGTTCTGGGACACCCTGTATAAAATTCTTCCATTACTGAGTAACTGACAGACGACGCACAGCCGAAACAACTGGTTGTAGAAAGGTGAAATTTGGCATGTAGGTTCCTTTAGGAGTATAAGAAAGCACTAAGAGAGGATTTCCCGAAATTTTTACAGGAACGGGAAAACACGGGATATCCCGTTTGTACTAATCATGGGCAGAAGCTAGTAAACGATAAAAACGTAACAAGTTTAGCCTACCATAAACAAGTATTATGACACGAAAACATAAACAAAGGGGCACTTAATTACCAAAAAGGTTGCACCAAAGAGGTACAAATTGCAGAATTGATGGGGTCTCAGCACGAGAACAATTTTTGTTCTAATAATAGACACGGAAATTGCCGAAATGCACGGAAATATGCTGTTACTCAGGATACCGATGCTAACGTAGTCATGAATGGAAGCTGAATGTAATAACCGTGGGAGGTTTGAGGCAAGGGAATGTTCTAGTAGGTCTGATGGTTCGTTGCGGAATTTGTTCGATAGAGTCACCGCGGCTCTGGAACGTAAAGAGCATTAGGAGGAACACGGAGGGGTTTTAGTTAGTAAGAGTCTGACACTCCCTTCTGCTCTGCCCAGAGCGGGAGGAGTCATTTGATGATTTCCCATCCTTAAAAAAACAAGCTCTGTGGGTTTGGTTTTGGGTGCACTAAAGAACTTTTACTAGCTACTGCCAGCGTCTTCGCCTGAGAATTTTTTCCTAAGGGAATAAACGCCCTGGGTAATAAAGGGTATTATGCCCTTGTTCATAGTCTAATCTATCTCTGTACCAAAATTCATTAAAATTGATTCAGCTATTTAGGCGTGAAAACGTAACGTGCAGACGGACATCCACACAGGCAGAATTACTTTCGTATTTACATGTTATATAAGTAAGTAATAGTTTTTTCTCGCGACTTCGTACGCGCATATCCCATGAATGTCGCTATCATATAAAAAAATAATTTTCCAAATCCGACCGGTAGTTCTAGAGATTGGCGCGTCCAAACAGACTAACAAACTCTTCAACTGTGTGATTCTAATATATAAAATTCTTCCATTACTGACTGATTGAGAAATTGAGTGACTGAGTGAGTAACTGACAGACAACGCACAGCCAAAACTACTGATCGGAAAGCTGAAATTTGGCATCGCGCTAATCTCGGGCACTACTAGTCCGATTGGATAAATTCTTTCAATGTAAGATAGCCCATTTATCGAGGAAGGCTATAGGCTATATATCATCAGGCCAAGACCAATAGGAGCGGAGCAGTAATGAAAAATATGACGCAGACGAAGTTGTGTGGGTCAGCTAGTAATAGATATAGATGAATAGCGCTAACCATTACATAAGTAAAGAATATTGTATTCTATTTTATTCGGTTAGATAACACCGCTATACAAAGGTTATACTCAATATTATTCATTAGAACCTTCAGGCTTCAGGTAATTTAGGTAAATAAAAGTATACATTAGTATGTAACTAGAGTACCTGGAATATTTAGGATGGTCGTTATCTCCAAGGTTTATAGACCTGCTAATTAAGAGACTGGATTTAGAACCTAGCATATTTTCGTGTTAGCTGTTTTAATCTGAAATATTGCTAAGTTTAGTTGAAAGAAAGCGTAATAAAGAAAACCTAGAGCTTAATTAGGTGCTTTAAGAATCAACCTTAAATCCCTTCATTTGGATCTTTCCCTCTTTGTAATTTCGTTATTTATGTTGTCGAGTAATTGAATTTTTCAACCAAATTCTATAAAGAAAATTGAAGTTAAGTATTTTTAAGTTGATTGGTAGAGAATGTCTCTAGACATTTTCTGCAAATCAACGTACCCCTGCCAGGGATTTTTTTTTGGGACAAGCCCGCCATACATTCCCAACCACTGTAACTCCTGAAAGCTAAAATCATCAGTGGCTACCACCAGAAAAACGCCGAGCCAATGAAGCCCGACGAGTCCCGGAGAAACGATACCCCTGCCAGGGTTGCGGAATTTGTTCGAAAGAGTCACTGCGGCCCTAGAACACGGATGGGTTCAGTCAGTAAGAGTCTGACGCTCCCTTCTGTTTCGTCCATATCGGGGGGAGTCATTGGATGATTTTCCTTCCATAAAAAAGGGTCCTGCTACTCCAATTCGAATTGTGAATCTATGAATCAATATTTAAACTAATTTTAGGGTTTTGTTTTTAAATACTGACTATATTACAGTACACTGTGTTTTCATCTTAAGCCGAGCGAAAAATGTTTAAAATGTTCCTTTGTTTCATAATACGAAGCGATGAATTAAAAAAATCTTTAAAATGAAAGAGATTGTGAGTGATTCAGAGTATTAACCCCTGCACCGCATTGGTAATGGTGTGCAAGGCTTAACACTCCAAATCGCATCTCACGCCCTGAGCAAAAGCGGTGATGATTGCTCATTCCGGCTCGATGTGTCTCTATCCACTACATCCTCCATCTCCAGTGGCTTGCGGTGCCTGTTCGCGGATCCACCGTCACGTACCCTTACGGCTCGATATGCCCCAACGGCCCAAGCGATTAGCTTGATGAACGCCCTGATTGCTCAGGAACCGGAGGTAGATTATATTTACGTGCATTTACAGATCGATGATCAAAATTTGTATAATTTGTTAAGCTTGCAAAATGTTTTTTTGTTTGTTTGTTTCCTATACGCTTTGGTGCAAACTGCTAGTATAGGAAGCAATTGCTACGAAAATAAATAAATAAATCTCTTGTTCCATAAGTTCGCAAAGGGTAGCAATGTTCCAAGTTAGCTTAACTCTGTGGTTAACAGAATTGCAGCCGTTACAATTATCAGTATACCAACAAAGACCGTTCCCCGTCTCGCTTAAACAACCACAAAACCTAAATTCGCAAGACTTACCCAAGTAACCCATTCGACCTACATAGGAACCCATATTAAGATTAGTAAAACAAGAAATTTATGGCACTCAAGCGGTAAATAAAGGTATACAAGTAATTCGTACCTCACATAAAAATATGCAATAAACAGACGTAATAAAACATTGGAGGACATCAAAAAACTTTTCACATTTTACGATATGTGATATATGGTTTTGAGTCGACGGCTGAGGGCAGCGGCGGCGTTTTATGAGGGTTACAAAGGAATTCGGCCCGCTGTGATGTTGCTTTAGACGCGTCTGGCGTGGGAACCTGTGCTTTTAGCCTAATTTACTCAGATGGGTGGGTGCTGTGAAAGGTGTCAACGGGGCGTTGACCTAGATTTCGGACTGTGCCTGGTTTGAGGTGAAACCGTGTCCTGTTTTTTGCTATTTCTTGGAGTTAAAAGTACTAGTGTTTTAATACAGTTCTTGTTTCATGGAGTTATGTTAAGTGGTTTATGTTATTCATTTCGCAAAGTGTAGAAATATATATCTTTTTAACCCAAAGGTAGTCAACCTTTGGGTTAAAAAGATATATATTAACCCAAAGGTAGTCAACCTTTGGGTTAAAAAGATATATATTTCAAGAGAATGCCTTGTTGCATTAAGTCCGCCCATGTACCACACTTGTGCATAAAGTTTAAATAAATAAATGTAATTCTACGACAGACGTTAGATTGTTAACTAATATGCATTATGAATGAATGCTACTAATGCCACAATTGTATGAAAGATATTGATATATAAAAAACCCAAGATACACACTCAGCATCTCAAAAACGTCCGCAAAAAACAAGCGCACAATGTATATTGTGCGCTAGTTTCAAACAGTCTCGCATCACTCGCCATACTGCACTGCTTTGTAAAAACTACTTTAAGCGATCCGTGTAAGGTTGAATTTGCAAAAAAAAACAAATGTTAATAGTATAACTAACACATGACACTTGATACATGTCAGTTTTTGACGACAATTTCGAGTGTTGCATTTGTTCGAGACTGTGCATCTTGGGTTTTTTATATATCAATGGTAATATATGAATATTTCTTATGCCATCGAAAGCATTTGTTTTTGTATTCTTAGTTTTCTTTACTTTTCTATATCATGCCATTAAATTTGTATGAAACCGTCTAATATGGATACCAAAAAACCCTCCATAATCTTCGGTCAGATGACCAAAATCTTCTGTTATCAATGACATATATTTTTTAGGCTTGCGTATCACCGATATCTTACCTAATGCAATGATGTAGTCGACGATTAAGCACGCTTGTTTAGAAGTAACTATTCACTCTTGGCTTAAAAACTCCCAGATTGTTGCTTTCAAGAAACACAGACTTCGACAGGGAAATCCACACACAATAAAAGCATTCCCAACACGTTTAGTGCGTATGGGTGAGATATCCACCATGTCCGGTACGTCTTGTAGTTCAATAATGCTCATCAATTAGTCAAGTCTTAAGGCTTGTATATACGCCAATGACCTTGTGCATATAAACGGTCCTAACTACTTCTCTACGCGCCACTCCGCTACCCGCGTTTTTAATTTATTATAAAAAAATAACACATATTTTAGAAAAGTAACAAAACCTAATTATTTTCGTTTGTATTACAAAGCAGTAGATATTTTTTTTAGACTTGATTTTTTTATGTTATGATTTTTTAAAATTATTATGTAATTTCTCAGTAAATACCGACGAAAAGTTGCTTCATCTGCACGCTGTTTTTAAGTATTTCTCGAGAAAGCAGCCTTAATAATAGAAACCTCATGTCCAGCAACAAATATCACCATTCCCACACACTAGAGCACCTAAGCTTTGATTTCAAAGCAAGCCAATACAGAGTAATCTAAGTTAACTGAAAGCACATTTAAGAACGATTTGCGTTCAATCCAAAAGCGAAGCAGTTGTAACCAGTTTCATCCAGTTCCATCCAGTTCAAACTAGTTTGTTCGAAGTGTAAGGAGCGCTGGAAATTAATCGGTGGGTAATAGCGAATGTAGTTTAGTGTTGTGTTATTTCTGTTCTAAGGAAAAATAGTGGGAGCGGTGCTAGATAGAAAATGTTGGACTTTATGTTGAAAATATTGAATAGATAATGTTAAAAGTAAACTTGCTGCTATCAGAGGAACTCTACTAATTTTTAAGCAACATTTTTATTCGCATGTCAGTCGCAAACTGTCAAAAATGTATGGAAATTGAGACATTTTTGACAGATTGCGGTTGGATAAAAATAAGTGGAATTTGTACTTTGGTTTGCTCTTAAAGCTAACCTAAAAAAATTGTTTGCCTGTACGTGTGTGTTTTGGTTTACGGACGATAATTTTACGTGATAACGTCATAAGAAAACAATTGAATTCTTAACAAACAAGCCGAACGCTTAGGCCGATCGTTCCTCTCTATCGCTTGTTCCGCGCTTTCGCTCTTAGAACGTGAGACTTTTTCGTACGTGCAGCCGGCGTTCATCGAGTTATAAGACATTATCACGTCAAAAATGCAAACCGTAAACATAAATCAAACACGCATCGTTAACAGCATAAATGAAACCCAAACTAAAACCTGCAGTAAACAAACAAACAAACAGTAAATTTCTAAGTTTACTTTAATAATTTAATACGTTGGCTTCTAATGAGCGATCTTGGTCACATTTAACAAATGAGACCGCATAAAAAGCTCCAGCAAACTATTCAAAACGCACGTACAACTTTTTGTTTGGTACCCCGAAACTTTTATAAAAGCATTTCAGTTCACAGCGTAGCCTTCCATTACCGCACCTAAACTTATTTGTGGGCCATAACTCCTCGAATATGCTGCATGAAACAAGGAAAAATGCACCTTAAATAACACCGTTAAAGTTGACTTTTTATTTGACGTACAATGCGTGCAGAATAGCTTGCGAAAGAATATGCGTGGCCATCGCTTCCGAATAGCGTTGTGTATCAAGAAAAATGAGACTCTATTTTTTTTGTGTAAGGGGCCGGATTCGTTTGATTTTGCGGCGGTGGGGTAGGCTAATCTTTCAGTCAGCATCTCTGACGGTCGCTAACTCTTCAAAGTGCTATCTGGGAGGCTTATAGCTAAATGGAACACAACTTTTTCATTCAGGCACGGTTTGGTGTAGAAGTGTGTAAATTGGTGAAAAAGCCTGGATCAGAGCTCAGTAATTTTAGGCTACGAGGTTTTTATCTTCAAGGGTTGAACACATATTTTCTCACGCGCTATTTTCCTTTTAGCTAGAAGTAAAATCGATTATAGGTCTTTTGAATTTTTGTAGCAGTCAACAAATTCGCTGAAATTCAGCCCTAACAAAAAGTGTCGCTAATCTCGACAGCTAAAAATCCGCTGCTCAGAAGAACAGTCTTTAAAATCTGTAAAACCACCCTCAAAAACCATTACAGTGTCGCTTTATAAATTTCGAAAACGGAACACGCCGTTCCTTCCAAATCAGCTGTTACCGGCAACTGGCGTAGCGTGTCCGTTCGGGTGTTTCCGCCGGGCGTCGGTCCGACGACGTCCGGTTGGTACATTTGAAATACGAAATTCGTGAAACGTTGGCTTGGATCTTGGCAATCGCTGCCGATGGCATGTGTTGATCGGAAGTGGCGGGAGGTATGCTCACGTACCAAATTTGAAATTTATGAGTTGGGAATACTAGTACATGATTGGTCCGTTCAAAGCTTGAACATTGCGCGAACTGCCACTAACTGCAACCATTTCACTGCACCAAGTTCTGATAGTAATAAAATTTTAAACATAAAATACAATTTCAGCAAAGACTAGCTCAATATTGTCTAGATTTTTAATCTCAGTGTTAAATGTTGCGTAACAAAATTGGAGAGCAGAGTCGACGATTTCTTCACGGTCACTTAACAATAAATTACAAAATTATTAATTTTACTTTGACGAAAATATTTTTGTAAAGCTTTTTGAAATATTATTTCTTTAAAATGGAACTCCTCAAAATATGACTTTTATAATTGACCGAGAAGTAAGCGGAGATACCCTTTATGTACGGATCGTGAAATATTCTTATTATTTATGTTTTTTTTTTTACAGCAAACCTCCGTGCTATAGAGATACACAACAAATATATATTTAAAATTAAAATCTTGCAACATCGTAGTTCCTGACAAATCATGACCACTGCGTGATGTTTTATACCTCATCGTCATCACCAGCAAATAGCAGTCCACTCCTGGACATAGGCCTCTCCTAGTGCACGCCATTAAACTTCATTTCCGGCAACTCTCATCCAGCTGCTACCAGCCACCCTGCGAAGATCGTCGCTCCACCTAGCCTGACGGCGTTCTACTTTACATTTGCCGATTCGTGGTCTCCACTCAAGAACTCCTCTACCCCAACAGTCATTGGTTCTACGGCTAATATGGCAGGCCCATTGCCACTTCAGGTTGCTTATTTTGTGAGCTATGTCGACAACTTTGGTTCCGCGGTTTTTTTTTTTTTGATGGGTTTGCTCTTGACTCTTGTCTAGGTCGGAGATGACAGAGACAAAGTCTACGATGGAGCGAGCTTACCCAGAAGGAGCCTGTTCACTCTAACTTTGAAGAGATTAGGGTTGTAAGCGTTTGGAAACACAGACGCAGGCAGAGAGTTCCACTCCTTTGCTGTGCGCATTATAAAAGACGTTTGGAAACGCTTAGTGCGAATTGGTGGAATAGTAACAAGGTAGGGATGGTACGATGCAGTGCATCTGGATGTCCGATGGTAGAAGGGGGCCGGTGGGATGAGGTCGTGGAGTTCTTGGGCATGACTTCATTGCGGATTCTATCCCTCAAAGAGACTCCAAGCATATTCATTCCTAGCTCGCTGAGTGACCTTTTTATCTCAGTGATCAACTAATAGTCTCCAATAATAGGCCTGTGATGCTAGATCTTCTATTGACGTACACTACACACGATAATACATACTCATGCAAGGCATAAAATAATGTACTAGACAGTGTAGTGTTACGATCTCCCTATTTTGACAACGATTCTGTCTGGCCATAGTAAGATTTATACAATACGAACTATAATTGTTGTACATGTACATGCGTATTAAAAGATTGAAAACATTTACATAGTATTATACAATATGTTTCTTTTCTCGGCTTCACCGCGTTAATTTTCGCAAAAAGGCGCAGTAGTGGCCTATAACCGCCTTAAACAGCTCTAATTCAATATATTACTTAAATATGAAATTCTTGCGTTACTGTGTGATTAAGTGACTGACAGACAACGCAGATCCAAAACTACTGGACTATCTTGGGCAAAGTAGAGGAGCGTTAAGAGAGGATTTCCCGAAATTCCTACGGGAACGGGAAAAGACGGGATATGCGCGCACGAAGTCGTGGATCAAAGCTTGTCAATATCCCACTTACATTTAATGTTTTATAAGTCCAGGTTTCCACATTATGCAATTTCAAGTTAGCTGTGCATAAAGTACCTCTGAGAGCAACAATCAATCAATTAATCAATAAGCGCTCTATCCTGAACTTCTGTCTGTTATGAGGTATTTGTTTTCCTCTTTTAGAGTATATCTCTTAGTTCAAAGTGCCTTTTGGCAAAGGCCTCCTCTAACATTTTCCATTGTGTTCTATCTCTGGCAACCCTTCTCCAGTAAGGGCCCGCTGTAAGTTTTTACTCATCGTCCATCTCTTAAGTTGTCTTCCCTGTTTCCTTTTTCCATCTCTGGGATCTTCTTCTTCTTATCGTGTGGGCTGTAAGGTCTAACGACCCCACACACCCTAGTGTCAGAGTTTCTAAACCGCGGTATCCCGCTCTGGGATACCAGTCTGTCATGATTTTACTCCACTTTTCCTGAGTACTCCTTAACATGTGGCCTGTCCATCTCCATTTTAGTTGGTCTATCTTCGTAAGTACATCCATAACTCTTGTCTTGGCTCTTATAAAAGGTGTTTCGTTTCCTGTCTTGTTTCTTGATGCCCAACATGCTTCTCTCTATCGCTCTTTGACTACACTGCAGCTGAGAGCAACAACAATATTAAAAAAAAAACTGAATCCATAAACAAAAAAAAAACAATTTCGTCACAAAAACACAAGATAACACACAGACAAAATACAACATCAAAGATAACGCAATCTCTGTATCCAATATCAAAACTAAAACCCGACCTGTACTCAACGGCAAATCACTTACGACACAGTGTGACACCGTGTGAAAAAGTGATGAAAAACCTGCGCCAATATACAGTCGTGTCCTTTAATATAGCTTAATGGAAGGGGAAAATACGGGGTGATGGAAAACAAATGCCTCCGGCCGGCTACGGAGTCTGTTGCATGGGGCTAGGCGAACAGCGGTGGACGGATTTTTTTATGTAGGAGCGTATGATAAGTTTTATCGTAGTATGGTGCGAACATGGAGTAGTATCTCGTTCGTTCTGTAGTTCAATTTTCGTGTGATGCATGAGATTTATAGTATCTATGGTGGTTGTTGGATGTCGGGTGAGCCAATGAAGAATTTGAGTCCTTCGGAAAATGCATTTCTCTAATAGAACTTTTGGTATTTTTCGTGAAATCTTTTTGCGTGATGACTTTGTGTGTTGTATATATCACGTAAACTAAAGCTGTCTTTCTCTAACAAGTTTTCACAGTGTCTGCATAAATGATGACACCAAATAAAAACTTTACAGTCTCAAATTCTCCAACAACATTCTATGAAATAGTAAAAACAAATACACGAGTAACTAACTCTGCAGCAGGTACTTAAATTCCAAATTACTTTCGACATAAATTTCAATTCTCGTTCGAAACAAACCAATTTTATTTTAAGTGTAATAAATCTCAATTCTTACGTCGTTTTTCGTTCGCCATTTTCATGGCCCAATTGGAGTACAGTATTATACCCTAGACGTTTCTTGTAACGATCTAGTCGGGATATCTCTTTGTGGCGGCTCGCAGCCCTGTCGGTATATCACGCTGTCTTTGTCTGACCCTTGTTGTTAGAGTGAAACGGGTATACGTTTGAACAGGCTTTGAGTAGTTTATGTCGGCTATTAATATTTGTTTAGTGGCCCTTTCTTTCAACGTTTTTATTACGATTTTATTGAGCGTTAGGTGATCTGTTCCGTCTAGATTTTATCAGCTGTTGACGTAATTTATGAGGATAGATTAGGAACGCTGCCAAGATATGAAAAATCTAATAGAATGACAGAAACTCGTGATCGACATTTCCAAATTGCGAGTTTTGATAAGCTAGACATTTATTAATTTTTCGCTCGAATAAATCTGAAAATTCATCTAGAACTTATGCTGTATTTGATTGTTGTGAAATTAAATTCTCAGTATTGAAATAGCTAGAACAATGGAACTTGCTGACAATAGTGCAGTTATTAGGAAAATTGGATTCCATGTAAGAGGTGCTTGTCAAAGATAATACAAGACAATGGCTTGTGAATCTAGTTTCTTTTTTATTTTCAGAGTTCATTCATGTTTTGTCCTATTCTCGTTATTTGTTCTGACGGCAATTTTAGTATATGAATCGAGTATATTGCCTCTTTGTTTTCCATTTGGTTTAGGGTTTCGTACCCAAAGCTAAAAAACCGGTCAAGAGCGAGTCGGACTCGCGAGCAAAGGGTTCCAAACGAATTTAATTTGTTATAACATGTTAATTTAACACCATAGACTTTTTATAGGTTTTCCTGTAATCTGTAAGTAAAAATCTATTATCTCTATTTTTTTTTTCAAAATTTTTGGAACCTTCAAAACCATTTAATTAAAACAAATATAATTAAAACCCTCACACTAAGTCCTTTCATTTGATATGTCTTACGATACTGTTCAAAAACTTTTTTTTAGTTTTCTAGTTTCACCCGTAAAAGTGACTCGTATACTTAAAATTTAATAATTTACGTAACACGTCCGTGTTCGGGTCACAGAAGTCCATATGTGTACCATATTTCAACAAAATCGGTCTAGTGAATCCGGAGAAAACTGGCTGTGACAGAGGGACAGACAGACACCCGAGTGATCCTATAAGGGTTCCATTTTTTGTTCGGAACCCTAAAAATGGGAACCTATTATTACTGGCTCTATCCAAATGTATCGTGTATGTACCTTATACTGTACTTCAAATGCAAGCACTAGAGTTAGGATTTATTCATTTGTAGGGATTATTTTCCTCTGAAATTGTTTCAGTGTTTCTTCTCAGGGTAGTCAGTTAGGAAGCACCGGTCTCATGTAGATTAATATGACAAAAAAATAAGTGTAAAAGGGATCATCATCATCATATCAGCCGAAAGACGTTCACTGCTGGACATAGGCCTTCCCCAAGCGTCGCCACAACGACCGGTCCTGGGCGTCCCGCATCCATCGGCTATCCGCAACCTTCACCAGGTCATTGGTCCACCTTGTGGGAGGCCTTCCAATGTTGCGTCTTCCGGTACGCGGTCGCCACTACAGAAGTTTTCGACCCCATCGACCATCTGTTCTGCGAGCAATGTGCCCTGCCCACTGCCACTTTAGTTTGGCGATCCTTCGGGCTATGTCGGTAACCTTGGTTCTCTTGTGGATATCATGATTCCTGATTCGATCACACAAAGAAACTCCAAGCATTTCCCTCTCCATTGCCCTTTGTAAAAGTGATACTTGTAACCAACTAATGATATTAAAAACTATAGATACGTTGTCCGCATTCTAAAATGACAACATGAAATGAAGCCAATTGGCCACATCGCGCTTAGTTACGCACCAACCTGTCGCGTGACACTACGTTTGTTTTTACTTTATATTGTGTTACACACACAATTTAATTAAATTAAATTCAATTAATTCACAATTTAATCAATTAAATTTTGCACAGGTTTACGTGCAAAACATAAAAAATATGCCGTCGTGTGTTTTCAGACGATGTACAAATTATACTCCAACATACGGATTTATAACAAACTAGCTGACCCGCGCGGCTTCGCTCCCGTCAACTGGCTACTCTACCTACCGACCCTAACCTACCTACCTACTCTACCTACTTACCTAACCTACCTACCTACCATAGCTACCCTACCTACCTACCTGCCTACCTACCTACCCTTCCTACCTACATACTCAATTTTTACCCATTTTAATTCTTATTATGCTATTCCGGACGAAGACTAATCCAAAAACACAAAAACTATGAAAATCGCTCGAGTTAGTTAGAAAAGTGTTCGAACAAACCCGACTTTGTTTTATATATTAAGAAGAAAAAAAATAATAATATTCTACTCCGTATCACCTAACCACTGAGAACTAACGATAACACGAATTGACAGTTACTGTGAAATCGTGATGTCATTCATTCTTAGTTCGGGTTCGGGACTAATCGTAAGTCTGTAGGTGATACGGAGTAGAATACGCCCGCCCGCAACTAAGCCCGAAACTACGGACTTCGGACTTCAGAGAGTAGCCCCCCAAAATCGATCGTTCCCGTCACCGTGACCACCTTTGGTACGGTACCTTATTATTATTAGCCTTGTTTCGCAAATCGAACCGTTCGTTGCTTCGCTCTAAACGGAGTCAATCGCGGAGGCTTGGCAGTAGGGTCCCGTCAGCACAGCACTTTGGTACGGGACCCTACAGGCCTGATTCGCAAGTCGAACCGTCCAGTACTTCGCAAAACTACGATAAATGCACTTTAAACGAAACCAGCACAAGTCGGAGATTTAAGCAATTTTGGTCCCTAACAGTTTAAGACCTTTCAGAGATCAAACCGAAATTCCTACAAACACGACTGTGTTTAAAAATCGTGTGAGGTCATTCTCCAGCAGAAAATCTTAACACCGCAGTTCAGAAAAACGCGTCATCAGTGCAACGCCATCTATCGACCACGTAAACTGACAAAATATTTGGCAGCGGAAGACGTTAAATAAGAAGCCCGTATGTAACGATAAATAACGATAAGGTATTAAAATGTTTACTTTTACTTTGCTACGTTTACGTATTAAAAGTTTCACAAATAACTCAATCAATGTGTTTTGGTGTAACATTCATGCATTCATGCATTTTTCGGTTCCTCAATAGATGGCGCTCTGACTGATCAGAATACATTAGGAAGTTTCTTACTAAACTAAAAATTCAATATATTTTGATTTTGTGGATCGATTGTAACGATAAATAACGAAAAGGTATAAAAATGATCACTTTTATTTTGCCACGTATTAAAAGTTTAACAAATAACTCAACAATTTTGAATGCTTTCATGCATTTTATTTTTTCTCAATAGATGGCGCTCTGACTCACCAGAATACATTAGGAAGTTTCTTCCTAAACTTAAAAATTCAATATCTTTTGATTTTGTGGGTCGATTTTGATGAAATAAACGCTAAATGTTACTCGGATTATCACTTAATATTTTTAAGTACTTAGATTTGCAATCCAATCTGTGGTTTATGCGTGATGCCCCCACAAACGCACAGACAAACAGACAAAAATTTCAAAAATTGTATTTTTGTGTTTTGTACCTTTTTCCTGAGTTTTCTGTGTAATTTTCATGCAAAAATATTCAATGTACAGAAACGGTTAGTCTACGATTTTATTATAATGTATAGATAAAAATTCAATATATTTTGATTTTGACGATCGATTGTAACGATAAATAATGAAAAGGTATAAAAATGATCACTTTTATTTTGCCACGTATTAAAAGTTTCATAAATAACTCAACAATTTTGAATGCTTTCGTGCATTTTATTTTTTCTCAATAGATGGCGCTCTGACTCATCAGAACACATTAGGAAGTTTCTTCCTAAACTTAAAAATTCAATATCTTTCGATTTTGTGGGTCGATTTTGATGAAATAAACGCTAAATGTTACTCGGGTTATCACTTAATATTTTTAAGTACTTAGATTTGCAATCCAATCTGTGGTTTATGCGTGATGCTCCCACAAACGCACAGACAAACAGACAAACAGACAAAAATTTCAAAAATTGTATTTTTGTGTTTTGTACCTTTTTCCTGAGCTTTCTGTGTAATTTTCATGCAAAAATATTCAATGTACAGACACGGTTAGTCTACGATTTTATTATATGTATAGATGATAATAATGATGATAAATGATAATAATTATAAAGAACATCCCGCCGTACGGTGTCATATTTTCTTTCCCTTTCTTCACGCGTATAAGTAGTTATCTAGTATTTTCGCCGTTTTTAAGCGCCGCGATGTTGGTCCATGACGTGTATATATATAATATGTAACATATTTGCAAAATAGATCTTTTACAGTTTACCTTTACTTCATCAAATGTCATCGTTAAGGCAAGTGTATCTTGTAAACTGTGAGACAAGTTAAAGTGGTTGCGAGTTGGCCATTTAAAAAATTAAATACTCTGATGACAGACGTTGACACAGCGTACAATAGAAGTATTATATCGATCTATATTTCTTCCTACAGACGGCCAGTCAGATGTACAGGTGGAGGCGTAGTTATGAAAGACTATTCTATTCTAAAAGAAAATAAGCCCAGCTACTGACGTCATAAAACTTGTCGTGGTAAAATGAAAAGGCGTGCATCCTTCGCATCGATATGTTTTGTCAGGGACTTAGTCGAGTGGGCAGCCCATAGCCTATAGAACATGGACACGTCTTGCCGCCGCCACTGCTATAGGTCGAATTAAGCACTTAACAACCCAAACAAGAGTGTCATCCAGTGATTTAAATTGTAATAAAAATAGTGCTGTCCAGATGTGCTGTTTGGTGAACACTCATGAGTGCACACGGCTTTTATAAAGTCTCGCAAGACGAACGCTCCTGCAGATTGCCAGCTGCGACGTGAGTCGCTTTGGTGTAAAGGTTCGATTACCAAAATACCAACTAAGAGCCAATGTGTGGCGTTAGAAAAAGGAGCAGTCTACCTTGCGCTTACTATACACGGTGCCATTTTTGTCATTTTACAATGGCAGCTTACTTCATCTATCCAAAGTCTACTACACATTCATTTAAACATCATTAACCTGCTTGATAAGGAGGGAAGTGGAAATTTTTGAAGTGAAACTTCTTTACGCACGCTTGACTTGGGGAGTAAGCTGGCGAACGCGTGACGTAAGCGTTACGAAAAGTGTGATCGGGCATAAGCAAGAGACAGCAGTGCGCGCGCACATTTTCTTTCTCTCTTCCTTTTTCGAAAGACTTTGTTCGAAAGAGTCACCGCGGCCCTGGAACGCAAAGGACACTAGGAGGAACACGGATGGGTTTTAGTCAGTAAGAGTCTGACACTCCCTTCTGCTTCACATAGAGCGGGAGGAGTCATTTGATGATTTCCCATCCTTAAAAAAAAACATAGTACGACTGTACTTTTTTATAATGGCTTACGTTTAACTTCTAAATCTCACCTGATGGAAAACGGTGATGTGGTCGCTCTTACCTATAAAACCTCTGCTTCTTCTTCGTGTCGCTAAAAACTCATAAATAAATTGGGGTAGACTGGCTTTAAATATTGAAGATGCCATAAATTATGGCCTCAGCTTTCGATGCCGCAAATTTCAAAAGTACTATCGCCTCTAGTCATTGTCAGCACGGATATTCCATGGTCTGTAGAGCAGCTGTAGGAAAATCTGCTAAAGTACGAATCTTTTGTAAAAATCTTTTTATCACTCATCTTTTATGGGAGGCTTGCATAAACGTTGTGGTTATTCAATAAGATATTAAAGTGATATTGGAAAAGATTTAATAGGATTCATAGTGGAGTGCATTCTTATATTTTTACTTCTCTTTAGACAATGTCCTTAATATCGACCATAGGTATATTTGCAGCAATGTAGCCATTATACTATGGGTAAAATAACGGTAATATCGATGGTTCGTTGTAAAAAACAAAGGATAATCACAAGAACAGTCACCTAAACATAAAGAACAAGCCATTTTCTTTTTTTAGAGTTTAAAGGTAACCAACGGAACTCTATTACTAAGCCTCCGCCGTCCGTCCGTCCGTCTGTCTGTCTGTTAGCGAGCTGTATCTCAAGAACCGTAATAGGGAGACAGTTGAAATTTTCACAGATTGTGTATTTATATTGCGGCCAGCACAACAAATAATAAAAATAAGGGTTATGGTACGGAACCCTTCGGGTGCGAGCCAGACTCGCACTTGGCTGGTTTTTTTTTTCCTTGTTGCAGTGTACGTCACAGGAGAAATTAACAGAAAAGTTTACCTATTATTTCCTCATCTTGACATATCTATCTATCTATGTATAAAAATGAATCGCCAATATGTATGTACGCGCATAACTTCGTAACGACTGATCTAATTGAATAATTGTTTTATAATTGTGTTCGTAATAGTCAGGCAGAGGTTTGTAGCCGGTGCGGGTGAGTATAATTAGTAGTTAGCCATTCTTCAAATAATTTTAAAACTAGTATAATGTGAGGATTGAATTAGATTGAAACACAAGCTCGTCTGAAATAATACTAATTTTTATTAGGGATAAACATTGATTATATATTGGTTACATTAGTCACATGACGTAGCTACAATGAGTACATGCTTATACACTACAGTGCTCGTAATAGTCAGGGAGAGGTCATTATGAAAAAAAAAAACACCGGTAGCACTCCGGGAGTGCCGGCAGAAGTGAAAACTTTAGTATTAACGTTGTGTTTAATTATAAGTACAAAAATACTATCATTTATGAGGTAAAATACAATGTTAATTTATTGCGCTATCGTACACAAATATGACAATTTACATGTTATTATTCATAATATTATATCGTTATTTATTTATATATTACATTAATTTTTATCTCTTAGAAAAATCAACTTTCATCCATAATTTCGTAATTCCGTAATTTCGTATCCTTGGATACGCGTGGCACGCTGTACATAAACACAGACGGACATTCGCGCAAGCGCCCTGTGCCGCCTAAGCGGAGCAGCACACTCAGGCACGGTAGAAAGAGTGGGAGATACTAGTTCCTCTCCCTTCCCCTCGATCTTACGCTTTTTCGATCAGCATCACGTGACCCTGACGCGAGTCCGTCTTACGCTTTTTCGATCAGGTCACGTGTCCTGACGCGAGTTTAAGATTTTATACCCATTACAGAAAAAGTGCTCAACGCCGCTAAAGAAGTTTTCACTTCAAAAAAATTTGATAAAATAAATACACTCGTGAAGCCGAAGCGGGCGAATAAAATCAGTAGGTAGCCATTCTTCAAATAATTTTAAAACTAAAAGCATTCTCCTTCACTGACAAGTATAAGCAAAATTGCAGCAATTTCTACCGAAGTGCGTATTCTTTACAAAGATCTTACTTCACCGAGCTTCGCAACTAAGTTTACCTTAACTAGTCGTTAAATAGGTACTTAATCTGAGCACTAGATTTCTGAGAATACTAGAACTTGTTCTAGAGATTATATAGTTTCATGGGCTTCATTTGAAACGAGAACTTTGGAATCGAAGAATGAAAATAGGAAAATATTTTTATGGTTTCTCTTTTGCAGTTTGAATTGTTTGACGTATTGAGAAAAAACCGGCCAAGCTCGAGTCGAACTCTCACACGAAAGGCCATACCATAAACCGAAAAAAAAACACGTTTCTTGTATGGGAGCCCCCTTTTTTAATTTCTGTCCAAGTATCACCACATAAAAGTGAAATTAAAAAAAAAAAATACTGGTGGACGTCACGCGGTTTCACCCGCGTAGTTCCCGTTCCCGTGAGAGCACGTGGATAAAATATAGCCTATGTTACTCCATGATAATGTAGCTATCCATTGCTGAAAGAATTTTTCAAATCGGTCCAGCAGTTTCGGAGCCTATTCATTTCAAACAAACAAATAAATCTTTCCTCTTTATAATATTAGTGTAGACAAAAAAATATAACCGACTTCCAAACAAAATACTATAATTTAAAATAACCTTAACTTTGGCAGTCGGTGTTAAAAAACAAAGAAACAAAACCAAAAACACCGACTCCCGAAATTAAGGTTATTTTATACTTTAAAGTTAAAGAAGTCGGTTATATTTTATTATTTGTTGTTATAGTGGCAATAGAAATACTCAAAAATCCAACTGTCTGACCATTGCAGTTTTTGAGGTACAGCCCGCTGACGGACGGACGAATGGACGGACGGGTGAATGAACAGACGGGCAGGCGGACGGACAGACGGATCGACGGAAAGCGGAGGCCTAGCAATAGGGTTCCCTTGATTACACTTACGGGTACGGAACCCTAAAAATGAAAAGGAGACTCTTTAGTATAAGTCGGTTTTTTTAATATTAAATAGATAATATGGCTTTGCTAATAAGTTGTGATGAATTAATACTCTGATCGTATACACAATACAAAACGTAGTCAAGATAGGTAAGCACTAAGGTAATCCTTACTAATATTATAAATGCGAAAGTAACTCTGTCTGTCTGTCTCTCTGTCTGTCGCGCTTTCACTCCAGAACTACTGAACCGAATTAAATGAAATGGTACACAGATAGCCTAGAGACTGAGAAAAGACATAGGCTACTTTTTATCCCGGTAGTATGTTCCCTAGGGACCACGCGAGCGAAGCCGCTGGCAGAAGCTAGTAAATAAATTAAACTTCCATTTAAGATACAAAGAAACACTATAATTACGACCTAATTAAACTAAATAATCACCAACAACGAACATCAACATGTTCTAAAGAGTGTTAAATCTTTACCTAATTGCCTTGCAATTTACACAAATATTTGGAAACCCGTTTAAAAATAGCAAAACCGTATAATTCCTCAGCAATTTACTAAAAACAAAACGAATAAAAATACGGTTCCTAATCGAACTATCGGATTCGTCTCAATTCGCATTCTGAGGATAAGTAATCCCCTCTGAACGGATTTGCCTCCATCTTCGTTCTTCAGATAAATATAATAAAAGAATTTATACTTCAGATGTGGTATCAGAAGTAATAGGGTAGGTCCACAGTGTGAGATGTGCGATATGATGCGGCACGTATTATGAATACTGTATTTAACTGAAAAAAAAAAATAAGTCCGTTTGATAAATAAAAAAATTACTCGATTTTTTTTTCTTGTAAACAACAATTTCGCCAAGTGCGAGTCGGACTTGCGCATGAATGGTTTCGTACCATCGTATTTTTATTATTTGTTGTTATAGTGGCAACAGAAATACACACTCTGTGAAAATTTCAACCGTCTACCTATTACGGTTCATGAGATATAAAGATAGCCTGCTGACAGACAGACGGATGGACGGACGGACAGCGGAGGCTTAGTAATAGGGTTCCGTTGGTTACCCGTTGGTTCCGTTGGTTGGGCGACGTGAAGTCACCAGCCCCCTCTCTGGAACTTTGATGATTTTTATTAATTTGAAATAACAAAAAAAAAATACGTTTCTCATAAGTATTTTTTTGTAAATCTAAATGACGGCCTTAACATATTTTTTTTATCTAGTAAAATAACCTCATCGTCATCGTCATATCAGCCGAAAGACGTCCACTGCTGGACATAGGCCTCCCCCAAAAGGGACGGGGGTTTGCCATAATCGCCACGCTTGGCAGGCGGGTTGGCGATCGCAGTGTATGGTGTTGATTTTTACAAAGAACGCTGCTGCCCATTCTCTGGCGAGTCCCTTAGTCGCCTCTTACGACACCCACGGGAAGTGATGGGATGGTATTATTCTTTTACGGCACCGGCACCATACGGCTAATAGTTAAAAATATTTAATTAATTGCCTGCAATAGGTTATTTTACCTATTGCAGGCAAATGAATCTGCGTGAGAAAAGGAGTGAATTTTATGACTCTGAACTGTATGTAAATTACTCAGCATCGTTTGAATAAGGGCTTCAAATTGAAGTTACCACACAAAAATCATGATGCGACCGATTGTAAACTAGAAAAAAAAACAAAATACGTGGTTAGTACAGGTTAAATGAACTAAAAATAACTCTTCTACACGTCAAAATCATTTGTCAAATTAAACTGAATGAAGTCGATGATTACTTAAAAAAAAAACACTTTTTATAGTCATACATTTATTTTATTTATATAAATTTGACTAAAAAAAAACTGTTTGCCATTGAACGCCAAACAAGCGTGCATTCAAAAAACAGTTATTGTGATGTTTGAGTTCTTTATGTCCATAATTGACACTTTCTAATCCCATTAATTCTGGAAAAAACTTTTCCATTACCTCAACTTTTATGCCTTAAGTTTTTTAAGCACTAGACTGCCCTATTAAATTCAATCTTCAACGTATTTCGTACAACACAAATGCAGCCTCACTCCACTTTATTATTTTGCCTGCTCATCGCTTCTTATCTAACGGTGTGCTAAAAGGTTTTAAACAGATGTGTTGGCAAAACGTCTGTCGCGCAGATTTCATGCCAAGCTGACGCCACGGCTGGTAGGCGGCGATGTGTTTCAGGATTTATTCTCTTACGAAGCCTTTTGAATGCCTTTGTTAAATCTACAGCTGTTTGCCTGGACTGCTCGTCTGCGATAATGTTGTAAAGAAAGGCGGATTATTTTTACTCTGCTGTTAAGGCGGGGAGTTTTGCGTTGTAAAAGTGGCTGGCTTATTTTGAAATATTATAATTTTGAGGATTTTGTTTACGGTTTTATTTTGTGTTGACGAAGAAATGCTTCTGGTTTGTTTGTTATTTTAATCTCTCTAAATAACAATTTTACGAAATACGAAAATATGCTTTCGCTTTTGTCTCATGGGTTTGGCAGAAACAGAATGCCACCTGCAAAGATTCTTACTCTTTTAGTTTTGTTTACATTTATACATTTAGAAACAATTACGGGCGTAACGATTCTACTATCATCTACTAAAACATTTTCTCATATGTTACTAAAAATAGAAAATATTTGTTTGTTTGGCACACATAGATATACACAATACAGGAACAGATATAAAGAATCTTCAATAATAATAATATTTTTTTTATAATTATAGCTATCATAATTATATTTCGACCAGACTTCTTACATGACATTGTTAGACCCAACGAACTGCTCAACTTACAGTGCTTCACGATTTCTAAAGCCTCGTATCCAGTAGGCAACATTTGACGCGCAACACGTGACGCTCAACATGATCAGCAACGTCGCACAACGACGCGTGACGTTCCCAGCAGGCGCGCAACATTGACAAAGTTAGTAAAAAAGAATTTTCCAAATCGGTCCAGGCGTCTTCGAGTAATCGGGGAACAAACCTACATTAAAATATTAAAAAAAATCCTTTTTGAAGTCGGTTAAAAAGAAGTTGTCGTTGCCGTTCAACATGATGAGCAACATGTTGTGCATCATATCACGCGACACACACACATTTGCATATTAAGTGTTCACGGTATAATTAATTATACAGCGTATAAATCCTATATACTTACTGCACCAACAGCATAGTTAGCACACAAACTCCTCGACTACCAGTAAATTAGCACGTAATTTAGCCAACTAATCCAAAACTGAAGCTATCGATAAAGTGATCCAGTAGTTTAAACGGCCATCCGGTATTACTGCCGGTTATCCGGCGCTTCAGGGTAATACGGCCGTCGGACCGGCTGATCTGCCGGCCGCGATGTGTTAAACCTATCGCTATCGCTAGGAACGCCACGATAAACAGTTAGGTTCTATCTAGATAGATATAGTGAATGTTTTGTAGGAAATCTGGGTTGAAATAGTGAGGCGGTGATCTATAGAGACGATATCGCAATAGTGCTTTGATTCCTGTTTTTAGATTGATTCCTGATTTATGATTCCTATTTTAGTGAACCGTTTTGATAACCAGTTCTATAGTTCCATCATAATCATCATTTTAGCTGAAACTCGCAACATTCACCGGTCCTTTGCACCTCGCATTCAGCGGATTCTTGCTCCGATTTGGTCCACCTTGTGGGAGGTTTTCCAATGCTAATCCTTCCTTCATATTATATGCCAGATACACAGTTAATAAAGTATTAACTATTCACAGGTATGTGGTTATTTGAACTAGCATATTTACAAAAAAAGAAAATTCAAATTTAATTTACAACCATTTGCACAGCGCAACTTCGTCTGCTCCGCTCCTATTGGTCATAGCATGATGATATATAGCCTATAGTCTTTCTCGATAAATGGGCTGTCTAAGACAGGAAGAATTTGTCAAACAAACAAACAAACTCTTCAGCTTATATTAGTATATTGATGTGTAATTATACTGTGAAAGAGCTTTGTAAAGGTTTTGGTGTATAAAAACTAGGCATATTTCTTTAATTTCAAGATTAAAGATTAATTCAGGTTATCGTCAACTAGTGAGTATTTAGTTATTAAATTAGTCCGTCTATCCAAGTAAGCGTGAAAAACTGCTCGAGTACGAATCCCCTTAAACAATATCACAAACGAAACATAATTAGGTATTATTCTCTTTGTAACCTATATTATTAAACAAATGATACCCTAAATTATTCAAGTGTAAGAACTTTAATAAAATATTATCTTCACAATTATTGTATTCGATTATTTTCTCTTACTTAAGTAATAAATTCAAATAACATTTTTATTTACAAGAATTTCAGAACTTATCATAATAAGATTACTCTGCCACAAAAGAATTAATTATAATATTTTAATATTATTACTGTTTGTTTCAGGTAAATTACATGGGCGCTCTCCTTTATATTGTATTCATGAATTTCATGAGACAAGGTAACAAAAGAATAACATTAAATGCTATATTTTTTGTAATTGCAACATTTATCACATGTTACAATAATTTGTTCGTGTTTTGTTATTTAAATTGTGAATGACGAGGGTAAATACTATTCATATATTGTGTTGAAAATTAACTTTCAAATCACAATGTTAATCTTGTATTAAAATGTTCTCTACAGATTTTGTGACAGCGAATAATTTAAAAAATAACTCTGAATTAATTATTTGAATTTCACTTATTAACGTGATGAAGATTTCGAAGTTAGAGAATATTAAAGGCCTGTTCAGACTCACGTGATATTCTGCTACCCAGAGCGGTAGCTAGAAGTTTCGCTCGGTTTCGCACGGTATCCCACCGTGTATTTTTAAGGTTCCGAACATCCGTTGAAACGGAACCCTTATAGTATCTGTCTGTCTATCAGTCTGTCTGTCCGTCTGTCACAGCCAATTTTCTCCGGATCTACGGGACCTATTCTGTTGAAATTTGGTATACATATGGAATTCTATGACTCAAACACGGACACGTTACGTAAATATATAAATTTTTAGTAAAGGGTCACTTTTGGGGGTATAACTAGAAAATTTAAAAAAAGTTTTTCAAACTATATTGTGTGACATATCAAATGAAAGGGCTTACTGTGAGAATTTTAATCATTTGTTTTTTTTTATAATTTAAAAATAAACGTTTTTGAAGTTATTCATGAAATTAGACCAAAAATGACCATTCCCCCTTTATCTCCGAAACTAATGCGCCTAAAATTTTGAAAAAAATGCAGATAATAGTTCTGTACCTAAAGATTACAGGAAAACCTATAAAAAGTCTATACCCTTTGCACGTGAGTCCGACTCGCAATTGGCCATTTTTTGTATGGAGTTTCGCCACTAGAGAGAACCGGGCGAAACCAACCGGTCTATTGTCTAAACATCTTACGGTGTAAACTTAAATGGAGTGAGCATGAGGTGAACTGTCATTCTATCTTTTTTGTACAGATTGACAGCTCACTTGCTTGCTCACAAGTAGTTTCAAGCAAGTTACAACATGGGAGTCTTTAAAACAAGAGTGAATAGGTTGCTTCTAGGCAAACGTGCTCCATCTTCGACCGCATCATCGCTTACCATCAGGTGAGATAGTGGTCAAACGTGTGCCTATCTATAGTAAAAAAAAAAGTTAGTGTTGCCCATACCAGTAGCGATAACCACTTAGATATGACCAGTAAGATTACCGCATACCCACTCGGCTCGCTACCGCATAAGGTATCTAGCGAATAACACTTAAGTCTGTACAGGCCTTAACTCTACCTACGTCATAGTGACGTTCTTCACAACTATTATTATTTTCCAACGGATATTAGATTCTCCTTCAAACTTGGTTTCGAATAAATGGTTTTCATTTTAAACTTTGCTGATTGAAATGTATTTTAAATTGGCATTTACTTAGCTGTCATAAGCACATATGTTTTAGTTATTAATATTTTGAAAAACCCTTCTAACTTTAAAGTATACAATATTTGAACATTGGGAATATTCCCAACGTTCAAATTAATAAGTTTAATCACATGCATGCAATTTTTTTATTTGCAAAATGAAATGCTTATTAGCTGTAGTAAACAATCATGAAATTATTTTTTAAATACCTTCATCAGCAATAAAGTTATAAAGCTTCAAAGACTTCAATTAGAAAGAGAAGTCCGATATGAACTTTGACGTCACAGTCCATGACACCTAAACAGCTGTCATATAAAACAGCGTTTTCGCGAGAGGGACAGGTATATTTGTTTAAAATAATAATATCTCGTTTATTTTTCGAGCAATTTTGATTTTATTTCACTGTTAGTATTATATTTTTGAATAGTTTTAGATAAACTGTATATATAATAAATATTTTTTTCATGCATATTCCTTTCTTTTGAATATAGAATTGAATTAGCTGCGTTTCAAAAACTCCCCATTAGCAATCAAAGTTTTAAAGCCGTAACCCTTCTTATTTCAAACATGTTCAATCGTATGTTCAGTATATCACGTGTAAGGCGTTGACTATGCCATCTATGGCATAGTCAACGCGATTATACTACACTAGAGTGTAGTATAATCGAAACTCTCGCTTCTTTGCTGCCACCTATATAGTTCCTGCACGCTCCGTTTGGGGGACGAAGTGCACGAAGTAGACTGTGCCAACTGTGCCATCTAGCGTTCAAAAATCGATACTTATAAGTAAAATATACTTGGCAATGACGCTTCTGCGCTGACAGTTATAGTTCCTAAAACTGTCAAGGAACTAAAGTTAGTATCACATGTCAATCTATACCAAACCCGTCTGAACGTGTACGAAATCAAGCGATCAAACATGTAGATCAGTTCAGAGTTTCGGTCGCAGCAATTAAAGTACTAACTATTTCACTGTTGGAGTAATCTAGGTTGAAAACTTTGACGTACATCGAATGTTGGGGTAACTATATTTTAGGTGACGTCATCGCAAATGACTACAGTTAAGACTAACTACTAGTTGAGACTAAGCGTAACGAAACAATAGGGTAATATCATTGAAATATAAAAAACCCAAGATACACACTCAGCATCTCAAAAATTTCCGAAAAAAACAAGCGCAATATGTATAATTATTGTACGCAAGTTTCAAACAGTCTCGCATCGCTCGCCATACTGCACTGCTTTGTAAAAACAACGTTAAGCGATCCGTGTAAGGTTGAATTTGCAAAAAAAATTGTTTATAGTATAACTACACACAACTCCCACATGACACTTGATACATGTCAGTTTTTGACGACAGTTTCGAGTGTTGCATTTGTGCGAGACTGTGCATCTTGGGTTTTTGAAGTGAAAACTTCTTTAGCGGCGTTGAGCACTTTTTCTGTAATGGGTATAAAATCTTAAACTCGCGTCAGGACACGTGACCTGATCGCAAAAAGCGTAAGACGGACTCGCGTCAGGGTCACGTGATGCGAAAAAGCGTAAGATCGAGGGGAAGGGAGAGGAACTAGTATCTCCCACTCTTTCTACCGTGCCTGAGTGTGCTGCTCCGCTTAGGCGGCACAGGGCGCTTGCGCGAATGTCCGTCTGTGTTTATGTACAGCGTGCCACGCGTATCCAAGGATACGAAATTACGAAATTATGGATGAAAGTTGATTTTTCTAAGAGATAAAAATTAATGTAATATATAAATAAATAACGATATAATATTATGAATAATAACATGTAAATTGTCATATTTGTGTACGATAGCGCAATAAATAAACATTGTATTCTACCTCATAAATGATAGTATTTTTGTACTTATAATTAAACACAACGTTATTTTTTGTTGTTTTTATGGTTCGTTTTGTTTATGTCAGGAACTGTGTCAAGATTGACATCTGTCACTGACAGTCGCTGTCGCGGCCACACGTCAGTGTCTTTTTGTTTATTTTGTTGTCGGTGGTTTGTCTATGATGTGACCGCGACAGTAAGGATGTATTATTTACATGTTTTCACTTCTGCCGGCACTCCCGGAGTGCTACCGGTGTTTTTTTATATATCAATGGGTAATATACAAAAAACATCTACTTAGTCCTTCCATTTGGTATACATATGAACTTCTGTGATCCAATTAATACGGACGCGTTACGTAAATTATTAAATTTTTAGAATGGGGGTCACATTTGGGAGTCAAACTAAAAAAATAAAAGTTTTTGACATATATTGTCTCATAATGTGTGTGACATATAAAATGAAAGGGTTTACTGTGAAGATTTTCATTATATTTTTTTCATAATTTTAAATAAATGGTTTTGAAGTTATTCAGGAAATTAGACGAAAATGACCATTCCCCCCCTTATCTCCAAAACTACTGAGCCTAAAATTTTTAAAACAATGGAGATAATAGATCTTTACCTATAGATTACAGGAAAACCTATTAGAAGTCAATAATATTAAAATAACATGTTAAAAAAATAAAATTCGTTCGTAAACCTTTGCACGCAAGTCCGACTCGTACTTGGCCAGTTTTATTTTACTCAGGAATCACCCCTATTATTTAGACTAGTGTGCGCGTAACGCTTACAACGGATATAATTTCAAACAAATATCTAACATTGTATATTTGATGCTCAAAGATGGAGTCTTTAGAAATAAAATTACGTTGAATAGATGAAAAATAATACGAGAGAATGTTCTTTTAGTTGAACGTATGAACTTGGAATTATTCTTGTTCGTTTTAAGTGGGTACATTTGTGGAGCGGGATTAAACTTATAGTTGCTAAATAGTATTGTAGATGGGTTCTTTAAAATGTCTTTGTACTGAGCGTATGTCTAGCGTAGACGTTGCGTGATTGTAGTTAGATAGATAGAATTATGTACTTTATTGTTCAACAAAATTATGACAGTTAATTGCGTTTTTTTTTAACAAAAAATATGCTGCAATAGCCAACTTCGATATCCAATTGTATAACTTGACTTGCGTTTTAGTTTCTTTCCACAAACAAAATATTAGGCTTCTGCAAACAGATATAGTAGATATTGTCAATGTAGTTTGCAATAAAACACCATTTGTGAGTTTCAGAAACCCACAAACTACATCCAGAATAAAAAATCACTTAAAATTTTAAAACAATTGCTCACCATTCTAAAATTCCAAGTAACACACTAAAAACGCGACAAAACTTAGACAACACTCGACGCATTACTACAAAGAACCTTTTTACTGCTCCACTAACGACATTTTCATATTAATAAACAAAAAAAAACCAGCTCCAACCACAATTTACATAAATGTAAGCCCGCGTAACATTACAGTTCTTTTGCAAAAAACATTGAGACTTCATTTGCATCGTAACCATATTTTTTTGGGTGCTAAAATGTGGGGACATACGGTATGAGATTTGAGGCGAATACTTGGTGATGTGACAAACGTGTACAGGGTTTTTTGGATTCTACGGTTGAAATAGGTTTTTTTTTCATATCCGGAAAATAAAATTGTCTTAAAATTAAATCCTTACTATCCTTACTAATTTACTAATATTTACTAATGACTAATATTACTAATTTTACTAATATATACTAATATACTAATTATAATAATATACTAATTACTAATTTACTAATACTAATATATACTAATATAGTAATTTACTAATTACTGATATTACTAATCCTTACTTAATATTATAAATGCGAAAGTAACTCTGTCTGTCTGTCTGTCTGTCGCACTTTCACGCCAAAACTACTAAACCGATTTAAATGAAATTTGGTACACAGATAGTCTAGAGCCTAAGAAAGGACATAGGCTTTTTATCCTGGGAGTATGTTCCCTAGGGACCACGCGGGCGAAGCCGCTGGCAGAAGCTAGTAAATAAATAAAATAATCTTTAATTCGGATAAGCAACATCTATATAGGCTTAGAGACAAGGATGTTGTTTGAGATATATCTTCGAACAACATCCCCTAACAAAGGAGAGTCGTACCTCCCCGCTATGATCTACAGAATGGAGTTGGAGTTGACCCGCACTCTGCAAAGCAAAGAGGCAGATTTCTGTCTGGCGATGGCGTGGAAGCCATCGAAGTGTGTTTGTGCAAACATACCTGATGCACTGCAGAAACGAGCAGCCCCATCAACATCCTGAACCCATTATTATACTGGAACCGCAGTAAAAAGTGGGTCTGCGCTTTGTCAATTGATTATACTAACGAAAAAATATGTTAGTTCTACGTAAGTAATATGAGGTGGTCAACGACAGAGCACACTTTGTTAATATTATCAACATGGAATGGACCCTGAAAAAGAAAATGGGACACTTTTGATTCCGGGAGTACCATTCCTTGTGTAAACAAAAATTTGTAACAATTTATTATTTTTTAAAAGAGTGTCCGTGGAGTTTCTTGCACGTTCTTCTCCATAGAGATCTACGCTTTGGAACGTGCAAATAGCTTCATCTTTTTGGACTGACCGACGTTGACAATTCAAAAGTGCCTGTAAATGGTTTATTTGAAATATACGATTTGATTTGATTGTGACAATTTCAACTGTGCCAAAAATTATCATGTGTCAAATATTTTTCTAACTGAAATTGTATTTTTATTGAGGACATTTTTTCTGAGACGAGCACGCCTCACTTATGCCATTGCAACTCCTGAGAGCCAAAATCAATAGCGGCGACCATCAAACTCTGAGTCAATGAAACTCGATAAGTCCTAAAGAAGCGATTCAACCATCTTGGATTCCGCAATGAAATGAATCAGAAAAGAACAGCGGAGGAGTAAGGAAAACATCATTTCCTCTTCCAATTCCATTGTAGATCTCTAAGAAATAATACATTGTACTCTAATAACACAATAGTTTTCTCTTTACATAATCACACGCGTCCCTGCACTACATACATACCCTTATACTCTCACTGTAGAAAATACCCGAGTTCTCAGCGTCACATCTCTGTAAAATCACATCACTACATACGCTTGTACATAATAAGTCAGAGAAAACATGAATAATTCATTACCTCCTCCAAGTTTCACTAACATTTTTGTTATACGTACCTGTTATACTGAAGGCATATTTACAGATAAGCCGTCAAGGTAGGATTGTATTATAAACAAAGCCTCCTTTTGAGAACATCTCACTATGATAAATTATGACAGCTACCTGTATACGGTGTAATTTTCGGTTGTCTAGTACGTTTTTAATGTTTCTCGTTGAGTATTTTTTAAATAATTCTGTAAGTGAGGTTTTTCTGGGTTCACAAAGGTGACGTGAAAATGGTACATCATCCGTGGGTAGATATATAGTAAAATTAGGACAACTACTTGAATATGTTTTATAATTTTAGCATTATCATTTACAGCCCGACCGTGGCCACCGCAAAGCCTTTTCTTATTTCAATCCCCACGTTTCTGTGCTAGCCTCATTTAGGTTAGTTTTTTTATTGGGACAAGCCCGCAAGTCATTCCCAAACATTTCAACTTCTGAAAGTCAAATCAACAGTGGCGACCACCAGATAATCACAGAGCCAATGAAGCCCGATGAGTCCCGTAGAAACGATTAAACTGTCTTTGATCCTGAAACAAAATTAATCAGAAAAGTACAGTAGAGGAGTAGGAAAAAAATATTATTTCCACTTCCCTTCTTATCAAGCAGGAGACAGAACAGAGCTCATCTAGGTTATATTCGCTATGGCAACATTGTCGTCTGTCCATCTTTCCGCCAGATGACCGACACTTCTTCCAGTCCGCCAATACCACTCGGTCACCGTTCTTTTCGAGAACAGTCACACGATCTTCAAAGTCAAGCCGACCCGTGGATGGTTCTCAACTATTCAATACCGCGTTTTCTCCATGGGAAACATGTTATTTCGTAAGTCCTGGTTGAAATTTGAAGCTTCTTCTTTATGGGCAGTCAGAAGCCAGAAAATCTGTCATCAGCCTTGCCAAGGGGCATCGTGTTACCCACTACTGGGTTGTGGAAGTCAAGCAGTCACGAGATGTAAAATAATGGTATCCATTCAGCTGCATCGGGTTAGGTTAGGACACGGCGCGGCATATGCTGGCAGAGTGTGCCGCTTGGGAGGAACCGCGCCGTGCCCTCATAGTCGGTCATAGTTGGTAGGCGGTCCATTATGGTCGACGGCGAGGAGTCCTGGGACGCGGTGGTCTCCTTCTGCAATGCAGTTATCGCGCAGAAGGAGGCTGTGGAAAGAGAAAGGAGATCTTGACCTATCTTCCGGCCCGCAGCAGGTACAATGGGCGTCGGAGGACCTCTTCCGGCCCCCCTAAATGAGTCCAGGGTTGGCGGACTTGGGGATGTCCGGTGCCCCCCATTCGTCGGGAACCGAGGTGGCGGCGCGGGGTGTTCCCATGCACCCTCTTTGACGTCGCGGGTGGAGTTAAACACCTCACTCCTCCCGCTGACCCGAGATGGCTCGGGGATTACGGAAGTCGCGTAAGTTCCCGCGATCCCTGGCGTAGGTGAGAGACCGGGATGGTTTTAGTTAGTAAGAGTCTGACAGACCTCTCCGCCCGCTCTAGGGCGGGGGACATCCATGAGGATTTCACCCCCTTAAAAAGCTGAAAAAAGACCCCAACATAGCAAGCCTGGACAAATTCCGCAACCCTGGAAGTTGCGGAATTTGTCCAGGCTTGCGGAATTTGTTCGAAAGAAACACCACGGCCCTGGAACGCATTAGGAGGGACACGGTTGGGTATAAGTCAGTAAGAGTCTAAGACTCCCTTAAAGACTCCTTCCGCTCTGCCTAGAGCGGAAGGAGTCCTTTGATGATATCTGTCTTTAAAAAAAACATACTAAAAAAAGACTAGGTAGATTGATTGTTTCTTATTTCTATTCTTTAAATAACCTAACATTATTCCACTGATTTTAAGCTATTGTTCCAGCAAACTCTATACCGTAATATTTCCTATCGATGTTCAATCAATTTCATATTATGATCCGCTTTCGTTCCTGAGAGCTATTGCAAAACAAATCTCTGGTAGAATTGATTCCTGTCTTCATGTTTATTGTCTATCGAGGAGGACGCGTCTCCGGGAAATTTATAAGTGCCTTTGAGTTTTATACGAATGTGTTATTTTTTGTTTTCGCTCATAGATAAACTGTTATTGGTTTGAATCGTAAGTTGTTATTGTTTTCGTTTGTTGTTCGAGTTATGGTTTTGTTTTTGGTGATACGTATGGTGGAATATGGAGATCTCTTCGTGGCTCGTAAAGCAAGATAACTCATTGGTCGCAGTAGTCTTTCTGAATCTATGTCAGTCGTTACTCACGAATCCATAGGTCTGACCATCAGTCATGGTGCCAACAACTCTTACAAAGAGATCAGAGTGTCAATTCAACTTATTAACTGACTTCCAAAAAAGGAGGAGGTTCTCAATTCGGTGGTTATTTTTTATTGTAGTTTTTATTTTATGAGCATTTTTGCTTATTTCAATTTCTGCGTAGACGAAGACGTCGTCCATATATCACCACTTAAAAGTGATCTGTCGATTTTCGGAAGTCGGTGTTAAGAAACAAAGAAAAAAAACCAAAAACACCGACTTCCGAAATTAAGGTTATTTTATACTTTGTAGTGTTACGTTTGGAAGTCGGTTATATTTTTTGTAAAAAGTATTTTTTGACATACGAATGCGAACGATGCCCTCAGCGAGTCTAAAAAGGCCACTTTATCAGAACCAGCAAGCACGTCAAGCTACCCGAAACTGCCAAATTTTCCCAATCAATCTTGAACCTAAAGCTCTAGCAATAAAGACGAAAATGAAATTTGACAGATTGTTGTATGATTAATATTGTGATTCTAATATGATTCTACTAAAGTGGCCGTTTTAGACACACTGATTGCAACATAATTGTGAAACAGCTAAGTAGATGATTGAGAAGGAATATGATAGAAAACTGTTGGTTAGCTTAATAATTAGGAACCTATATAGGTACTGCTACAACTAAAATTAAAATGATATCGGCATTTATTGTCAGCCTTCTTTTAAATCCACCGTGTCTTTTCAAACACAAACTCATTTCCTTTGTTCACCGTTTGTAATTAACCAAAAACCCTTTTAAACACCATGGCATTGTTACCACCTGCTACCAATTCATCAATCGCCACCAATTTACAACCATCAACTAGGCACTTAAATTTAACCCCCTACAGTCAACCGCACATCCATGAACAATCGTTGCCTTAAGTCTTAGCAATAAGGACGATTTTGGAAGTGCTGGAGTTACCACCAGACGTTGAATGATGGTGTCACGACGAAAACTGTTTGAGAAAAATGACGTAGCAGCTCATATTCTTATGTTAATGTGGGAGGGGGAGGGGGGAGTCGGGGCCCAAGCGGTGCAAGGTTCGGGGTGCGCGGGGAGATGCTTTTAACCCGAATTTTTGGGAGTGTTAGAAATATGTTGGAGGATAAGATTTTTGGCTTAGGTTAGTGGAGTTATTTTTCGTTTATTCGGGTTGAAATAGGTTAAGAATTAGATACATTAAAAAGCAATCATTCCTGATAGATATAACCTGTGGTATTCAAGTCAAGAGTGTAAATAGGTTACTTTTAAGCGTGCTCCATCGTCAACCATATCATCGCTTATAATCAGGTGTGGTCCCGAGCCAAACAATAAAATATAAAAGATTATTAATAAGTAGTAAGTTAGTAGATTACCAAAAATTTTATTTTTAATAAGCGTTTATTTGGAGAAGGTTAACATAAGTTGATACTACAAGTTTCATATATCAGAGAGAACATTCCCTTATACGTAAAAAAAAAAAATCGATCGTAGGTAAAGCAAAAAGCGTATAGGATCATATCACGTAGCGTTCTGTAGTTTCTGGGAGTTTTTTGTGTATGCGGAAGAGCCAACAATTTAGGCCTGGGCCGTAGGTTAAAAAACTTAAACTATTTTTACGTGCGAGCAAGCGTACCCACTGTGTAACACGGTCGATTGCTTATACTGCAGTACTTATACCAAAAATGTTCCTGAAACAGTGATGGTTACTTCGAATTCCATTTCTAGAATAAGGAATGCGTCCATGATGCGCAGAGTGCGTGGGAGAGTCAATGGTATTTTGAAGGTCATCGTTGAAAAGACGTGTTGCGCCACCATAGTGCATTGGGTACATATGCATGTGCCTAATGCGTCAAATCTATAACCAGTTATGTATTTTGTCTGAAAAACTTTTAGAAAATTGAGCATTTGAATGGGTTTTCTCAACCACCGGAAAAAGGAAACGTGAGTGAATGTTTCGCAAAAAGCTTATCATAACACACGTTAAGAGTACTAGAACCTATGTTGGGGAGATTTCCTCCATTGTGTTTTCACAGTCTACTTCTCCTTTTCGAGTCTATCGTTAACTTTGTATACTGTTTTCGCCCATTAGGTGGTAACGCAAAATTGCAGCATAGATGGCATTCATTAAATCCCCCAAAGTACAGGTGAATGGGCACTTGGAGCACTGTAAATTGTGGCTTATGTTCTGAACCGGGCACCGCACTCATAGACATGGCACAGTCTGAGATGACAAGTCTATCTTATTAGTAGGAGTTCAGCTCATTCCGCTACCTGTTTCTAGCCATTCATCATCAAATTCCGTACTATCACTCCAGGATAAAGCTACCAATTAATAGTGTCAACTTTAAATATTTAACATCTTCGCTCCACCTTTATGAACTAAGAACTAACTGCACACTGCTGACACTTAATTAATTGTCTGACGTTCTAATAGCTGCTTAAACGTACATTGGCACTATAGTGTGAAGGAGTACGTTGTGGTATTCTTTGATTATAGATTTTATACCAAGCAGTTTCTTTGAGATATATATAATCACGCTACGACCAAAAAGAGCGGAGCAGTAATAAAAATTGTGACGCAGACAAAGTTGCGCGGGTCAGCTAGTTATTATTATAATAACTAGACCAGCTACAACCTGGGAGTTTTTAAGTCAAGAGTGAATAGGTTACTTCGAGGCAAGCGTGCTCGTGACCAATCGGGAAGTATATCCTTTCAGATAAAACAAGAATTTTTGAAATCAGTTCATAAATGACGGAGTTATGAGGTAACAAACATAAAAAGTGCAAACGAATTGAGAGCCTCCTTCCTTTTTTGAAGTCGGTTAAAAATTGGAATGACAAAATGATGAAATCAATTGAAATCTCTAAACGGTAACGTGAAATCTTTCTTTTCTTTTTGCTCCAATTTAGTTATTTACTGTCTGACGTTCTGATAGCTGCTTAAACGTACATTGGCATTATAGTGTGGAGGAATACGTTGTGGTATTCTTTGGTAATAGATTTTATACTAATCAGTTTCTTTAAGAGAGCCAGTGCATTTCATGAACGAGAATATTTGTTTCAGATTTAGTACCTCCATAAATTAATATTATATCTAGACTAGCTACAACCTGGGAGTCTTTAAGTCAAGAGTGAATAGGTTACTTCTTAGCAAGCGTGCTCCATCTTCGACCACATGATCGCTTACCATCAGGTGAGATAGTGGTTAAACGTGTGCCTATCAATAGTTAAAAAAAACCTCTTGCTCGCCATTTCGTTTAGGAAAATGTATTTTAATTCTCCCCTACACTCCCCAAGGAACCTACACGCCAAATTTCAGCTTTGTACGACCAGTAGTTTCGGCTGTGCGTTGTCTGTGTCACTCAATAACGGAAGATTTTTTAAGAGATAGTCGATGCATATTTCTTGACATGAGATGGACACCATTTCCTGGTTACAGGGGCAGCTTCCGAAACCTAGCCTGTTTTCTTTTAAGTTTATCACAATAATTTTTCTGCTAATGAAAACACTCGGAAGTCGGTGTTTTCGGTAATGTCTTCGTATTACAACACCGACTTCGGAAATTAAAGTTATTTTTTACTTTGTAGTATTTTTTTTTGGAAGTCGGCTGTATTTTTTTGGAAAAAAGTTTTTTATTTTTCGCTTTTTAGTGGTAACCCACTCTTAACAACACCACTAAACGAAAATCGCAGGAAAACAAAATACGCGTAAACGAATTCCAGCTATTTTGATTTAAAAGCCAAATTTCCCAACCGAATTTGATAAAATTTCTATGGGACCAATCGGGAAGTATATCCTTTCAAATAAAACAAGAATTTTTGAAATCAGTTTATAAATGACGGAGTTATAGGGTAACAAACATAATAAAATAGAACCGAATTGAGAACCTCCTCTTTTTTTGAGGTCGGTTAACATTGGAATGACAAAATGATGCTTAATTAATTGAAATCCCTAAACGGTAACGGGAAATCTTTATTTTCTTTTTTGCTCCAATTTAGTTATTTACCTACTTTTCAGAATTATTTGAGACCCAATCTATTCACACTCGCACAATATAAACAGACCTATACTCAACCAACTGTAAGTAACAAACTGCACATGCTAAGCCCATAACTAAGCAACTCGCAAACAACTAAGCACAAACAAATCTAACTTAATGCTTGATCACCAGAAGGCTACGCTGTACACTTTTATTACTTGAAAGCCGTAATTACGCCGGACTTAATGAGCCGGCGCCGTAAACGGCCCGTAAACAATATAGTTACATTAAATAATCGCGACTGGTGGGGTAGGGTGGTTTTTTATGGATTAGGGAGATTTTTAGGTTATAGTAGAAATATGTTTTGCTATGATATTTGAAAGAAAAGAAGGTCAGTGATCGTTATCAAAAAAGAATCTATAGAGTACTAATATATAAAGCTGAAGAGTTTATTAGTTTTGTTGAACGCGCTAATTACAGGAACTGCTGGTCCGATTTGAAAATTTATTGCAGTATTAGATAGCCCATTTATTGCGGAAGGCTTTTGGTTATATATAATTACGCGAAGACCAATAGGAGCGGAGCAGATGAAATTGCGCGGGTCAACTAATAATATTATAATTGCGAAAGTTTGTGAGAATAGATGGATGGATGTTTCTTACTCTTTCACGGCAGAACGCCTAAAAGGTTCGTCATGAAATTTGCACAGACGTAGATTATAATCTGGAATAGTACCGGGAATATGTTCCCTAGGGATCGCGCGGGCAAAGCTGCTGGCAGAAGCTAGTAACAGATAAAAACGTATTGCGCCAGCCCCAAGTTACATGGAACAAGAGGCTTTAGACATTCTGTCAGCCGCAGCGGTAGCGTGGTGAAGGCGATCAAAATTGCATTTGCTGATCGTTTTTCTAGAGCTTACGGACAAGATTATGATGATGAAAGAAATATAAATAATAGACGACACGGTTGGTAAACAGCAGTGGCTGACCGATTGACTGCCGCACTGCGTGTCGCGGGTTCGATTCCTGCACGGAACAAATGTTTGTATGGCTTACAGATAGTTGTTCCGGGTCTGGCTGTTTATATACTACGAATAATAGGTACAAACTGGGAGTCTTTAATTCAAGAGTGACTTGGTTACTTCTAGGTAAGCGTGCTCCATCTTCGACCGCATCATCGCTTACCATCAGTTGAGATAGTGGTCAAACGTATGCCTATCAATAGTAAAAAAAAACAGACAGGAGTGTAAGATTTATAAAAAAAAATATTAGTACCAAAAATTGCATTAAACTGTAAGCTCGTAGCTGAAAAGTCTAATGTCATTTATATTTTGATCCACAAATCGTAACAGGAATGTCTGTAGTAAAAATAAGTGTATGATTAGATATAACTATGTCTAAACTATAAACTTAAGAAAAATACCTCGTTTTTGTTATTTCAAGTTTTTTTGATAAGAGACTTACCTACCCCATTATATTTATGCTGATACCGCTTCAGAAACATGAAGTTGATACCGTTACCTTTTCCTTTAATTAACGATTCCCTAATCAAGTCTCACCGAGTATATCGCGTTAACCACCACAAGCTCTGTATACCCTGATTCGATAACAAGCGTGAGGAATCAGATATCAAAGTACCCGCGGTTATTAATTAATGAACGCGTCGTTAGGCGTCGGCGAGAGTCGACGACACACACAATGAGGCGACGTTTTGTAGATACCAGTCGATACTAAGAGGCACAGAATTGTGGAGGGAAGCAGAGTTTCAAGTGGAAAATCAAAATCATGAGACAGGAACATGATTTTTGTACAGTATTTAAAACAGAGGTGGCCCAGTAGTCCTTTTAACTTGGTCAAGCACTTTGGGGCGACAGTCCCACAAGAGAGACACCAACATAATATGAATGTTACTATTCGTCCTAGAGTTCCATAAATTTACTAACTGAGTTTTAAGATAGCTGACAAATGCTTGTACTATCTAGTTAGATCAACTCAAATATGTGTGTAACACACACCACCACACATAAATGCATGCATACATACATGTTCTCATTATGATTTGACTAATACGACAGACCGTTACGGATTGCATGGACCTTAAAAGAGATTGATCTTTGAGTTAGTTTCGGTGTTTCTTCGCAATGGTAGTCATCTAGTTATAAACTGGCCTAAAAGATTGACGTGTAGTTATTTTTTAACCTACATTTGCAAAATAGGTATTATTTATCATAGCCCTATAAGCAAGTAAGCTAAGATTCTGGTCCTAACTATCAGCGGTCCCCACAATATAACTAATGAACCACCGTTCTCAAACATTCGTGACCCACTTTCAATTACGCGACCCCTGAAAAAACACTAAGATAAATATAACGTCTCTCGTCGAAGCCTCCGCAAGTTTAATAGGGTCTGACAGATTTCAGACGCACTTACCCGCTTTCGAAGAGATTAATGATGTGTTCCACTGTATCCATTACTTATAGCGGTATGCTGGGTACACTTGTTTCATTTAGAGTGAATATAAAAAAAATAGAAAGTCGAAAAAAAAAAAAAATAGAAAGTGCGAGACGGACTCTCACAGGTTTCCGTACTATTAACCAAAAAAAAAAGCTTCTTGTATGGGAGCCCCATTTAATTTTAATACCATTTCATTATTTAAGACAGAATATACTTCAGGTCTGATGCCAGGTGTCCAGCTGCGGTCCCTCCCTTGATACTTAAAGGTCACACAGTAAACAGGGTGTATAAATTTAAATACTTGGGCCACCTGGTAACAGATACCCTGAAAGACGATTTAGATTTGGAGAGGAAGCGCAGAGCGTTGTCAGTCCGGGCGAACATGCTGGCTCGCAGATTCTCTCGTTGTGCGGACGCAGTTAAAATAGCCCTTTTTAAGGCAAATTACACTGCACTGTATTCGGGGGCCCTGTGGTTCAGATATACCCAAAGGGCTTACAATGCTCTGCGTATCCAATACAACAATGCGTTCAGGGTGCTGTTGTGACCGGGTGACGTCGGCGATGTTTGCCAATGCGCGCACTGACAGCTTTGACGCAGTATAGAAATCTGCCTCGTTACTTCGCGGGTTGCGTGACAGTCCTAACATCATTCTGCACACGATAGCTGCCCGGGCAGATAGCCCGCTTGTGTGGGCTTAACCTATCGAACGAGGTCTGTTTTTGTTATTAAGTACTAACATAGGCTAAGTAATTTTGTTATTAACACAGTGGACCGCATTTGTAGTCTGAATAAATAAATAAATTATTAATTTTTATTATTATTTGTTGTAGGTTCCGTTGGTTACCTTTTGGTAATGGAACGCTAAAAAGAATGGAAGTATTTAGATAGCACTAATAACACCAAAAACATTGTACCTACTTTCTGAAGTCGTAATTTTTTAAAGTGTATGTCTCCTTTTTTTGTATTGGGGGTTAGTAGTGTTGTTTTTTTTTCATCGGGGTTTTTTTTAAATCAGAATAAAGTCAGATAGCGATTACATTTCTGAAACGGAAGATTTTGGTTCACGTTCCACGGCTCAGCTCAGCTCATTATAAACAAACATCAAAATTTCGATTTCATCATATCACCGCAAACTTTTAAAACATATGAAAGCATAAACCTTCCTGTTCATATTTCAAAACCGATAAATTACACAGCTGGGAAAATTAAATCGATAGTGCACTCTCACCCTTTGTTATCTACTTGAAACTTTCTACTTTGAAAACTTTTCAAACCATTAACTACATTCTAGTTACGCTTAGATAAGCGATAATGATTCTTTATGCTACGAGCTACTGTGCTTCGAGCTACGAGCTACGGTGCTACGCCATAGCGCTACGACGTAGCGCGTAGACAAACACAGCCAAGTCTAACAAAACAATTCAGTGGTTACACTTAGTGTGTATCCAATCGTGTAGACCTCTGAAAGCGTGTTTATTATATTGGGATAGGGCTCTTTATCAATGGCAGTTAACTATTGGAATTCTAGTGAATCGATTGTTATCATAGAATCGTAATAGTAAACGGGCATAATTTAAACGGAATGAAATTAACAGAATAAGTCCTATTAACAGAATATGTACTGTTATTTTAAATCTATAAAATTTTTCTTATTGTAATAGCAATAAAATAAATATATTATTATATAGAAATATATTTGTTGTCCTCGGATACTAGCTTGCAAGTTCGTGTGAAATTCACGAATTTAGCTTCTGTTCAAACAAAAAAGTATAGCGTTTTTTTCTTTATTTCTTGTTTCCTCTAACTATGATTTCGACTTACAGTGAAGTATGAAAACGGAGTTACACACATGACATACATGTCAGTGACTTCGTTTTTCACCGGCTTGGAGTTACAACTTCAAGCCCAAATAAATTAATTGATAAGAACAAGAAAACGATGGGTTTAACCACTATTTCTATCAATATTCCCAGAAAGAATAACAATAAATCTAACAAACAATGAACCTTTCCTCATCCCAAAAATTACCCAAAACATAAAATGAAGGTATCTCCACGAAAACCAATACCATTGATAAAGCTCAACACAATCGAACATAGCTCAACAATTCAGCCAGCAGACGGAATATAAATTGCGAATCGCGCACAATTCTGCCTAGTCTAATCGAAACGCTGCGAGAATACTTTACAGCACCTCAGTATTGGAATCACGTACATTCGTCAATTCAACACTTGTTTGAGCGGATAAAACGTATGATTCCTTATATTTTAGACACATTATATCTTGGTGAAAGGAATGAAATGTATTAAGGTCACATAAAAACTAGGAAATCGTGAAGAATTGTGGAAGGTTGGGAAATGTCTCGTGGTGTTTTATTTTTTGTGAATTGTGATATTAGGAATTTTATATTGTGTTAACTTTAGTGTGATTATTTTTAGGGTTCCATATCCAAAGGTTTACCAACGGAACCCTATTACTAAGCCTCCGCTGTCCGTCCGTCCATCCGTCCGTCCGTCTATCTGTCAGCGGGCTGCATCTCAAGAACCGTAATACGTAAACAGTAGAAATTTTCACAAAGTATGTACTTTTATTGCCGGTATAGCCTATAAAAGTAAGTAGTAAAAAAAAAAAAATACGTCGTAGTTCGAGGTTTAGCTCTTGACTGTTTTCTCCTCCAATATTGGACCGATTTAAGAGATATTGCACAAACTTAATAAGGAGGATATATACTGTGTCCTTATATATTTTTTAGTGCTTATACGGTTAAAAAATCATCAAAAAAACACAGTATATATTCTCTTTATTCAGTTTTTGAAATATCTCTTAAATCGGTCCAATTTACGAGGAGAAAACAGTCGAGAGCCAAATCTCGAATTATAACTTTTACATACAATATCTCGCCGCCCATGTCTCCTCTTAAGCAGTTTGCGCAATCGTATGTCAGTCGTAATCTGTAAAAAAATAATTTCCATACTTACATTTTTGGCACACTGCGACTAACATGTTGCATTATAATTATTAGCTACGTACTTTTTCTGCTGCTCCGATTGACGACAAATTGTAATTGCCGGCTGTCGCTGAAAACAAGCGCTGTGGCTCTGTCTCTCACATGAGTCCCAGCATTATGCTGAGTGATGGCCGTTTTGAGCGAATGTGACGCATATATTCCCAACTTTTATAAAATTGTAATCTTGTTCAGTTTTATTCTTTTTGGTGTGCGTCTTTAAAAATGTAACTCCACCTCTAACCATTTTAAACTTCCTAAATCGAAACTATTAAAAGTAATGACCAAAGTTAACGTAGCCATCCATTTTAAATACTCAACAAGCAATAATATACCGTATCCTAACTCCATAAATCACACAAAATCGACACGTACCAAATGCGCTAACACTGTGAACAGTATAATTTAAATGGAAAACCAAAAGCGACAGCTCGAAAATTATTTATCACGGTACGTAAGGGGTGTATGAAGGAAGCGGATACTACATCAGAAGCGAGCTACGTTGGTGCCAGCCTTCGTCTATATCGCCACGTTACAGAGAGCCCACATCCCAGACTACCCGCAAAATGTGTGGTGTAAGTTTTAGGAGGGAAGCGGGTAAAGAATCTTGTCGAGAATTTCCCTTTGTGCATGCCTATGGGTTAAGAAGAGACTGATTTATGCCATCTTCTCTCATTACCAGGAAAAGGTTAAAATAAGATTACAAAATCTTTTTCCGCATTCATGATGACTGGAAGGGTTGCTTAGAAATCAATTTAATTTGACATTGCTATAGTAGATGTTGATACTTAGCTACACAGGCATAACAATTATATTAGGTGGCCTAGGGAATACCTAGGGTACAGGTTTACCTGGCATTCATTGTGCGTACAGCTAAAAAAATAAAATAAAAAAAAATATCTTGTTTCATATTCGATCGATGATCATGGCTCTATGTTTTAAAACATTTGTTTTATACTCAAATCAACTGTTCGAATGCTGGCAAAATCTTCAAATGAATTTTGAAAAAAAAAAAACTTAACATAACAGTGCTTTTCAAAAAGTTTTTTTTTAAGTCATGCAAGTAGCATTTGTCGCTTGAAACTTTATAGTTGTACCACATACCGAAGGGCTTTGCTATCAACGTATTGCAGCTTTCTAGTCAATTTCCTGTATTACTGTCTATCTAGTTCATACTTGATATCTTTTTGCTGTCTGTACAGTATTGTGTAAAGTTTGTCTTTGTGATCAAAAACTTCGAAACAGATGATTACGTCAATTTCTTTGTTATCATATCATCGTTTTTTATTGAATAACAACTAACAAATAATGAGTTAAAGGAGTAATAGTTATCTTCAATAAAATTATATTTAATGTCTCCGTTATTAGTACGGGAACAATTAGGAACAGTTTTATTGCTGGTGCTGAAATGAATAACACATATCTTTCAATTTCGATAGGTGTATTATAAACTACAGGTAAATTAAGATTATTCACAACTGACCAGACTAGCTGAATTCAGATGCTTATACGTACAGTTTATTTTTTTTACGAACCCTGTGCCAGTATACGTCTTTTTGATATATTGAATAACTCTATTTTAAAGTTTATCCGCTTCGACATACAAAACCAGCTCAATGTTGGCTTTTAAAAATACAAAAATATTCTTTTTACATTCCTACTTTCAAATACCTACCTTTTCAATAACGCACCAGCCCGCTTACCTCCCATTAATTGCACCACTTCGCAGTTCACGTCTCTATATATGTGTCGCACCAAAAGGGTGCGACACATATCAATTTAGTTTAGATGATAATAGTTTTTTTTTTTTTGTATTCAGTCTAAATTTGATTACTTATAACCACGCCAGTTAAGTATCTTTTGCCTGTAGACTTATTTCTGTCTCTTTTAAACAAACTCGCTATTGTAGTTTAAGGATTGACTATACTATAGCTATTGATATAAATTCAACATAAAAATTCTGATAAAGGTACTGCTTATATCTTCAGTCTATCAGCAAACGATAGGATAGGTTTATATCCGGGTAGTTTAGTCATGCAAACATACAAAACAGATTCAATCTCTCACACAAAAGTGAGCCTGCCTGCCTTCAAATTCCCAAATCATTATATCCGCTTACCTCCCATCCTTTGCACCATTTCGCAGTGCGCTTCACTATCTACGCGTCCCAGCTCTCGGTCAATTTGCTGTATCGCAGTGTGTACCAAGCTCGGTATATTATTGAAATTGAAATTTTTGCACTGCGAGAGTTATTGCCGAAATACTAGGACTATTTCGTGGTTATAGTACCGTAGGTACGTGAGACATTTTAGGAAATCGGTGTTTGAGTTTGTCGTAAAGGTATTTTTAACTGACTTCAAAAAAAGGAGGAGATTCTCAATTCGACCGCGTATATATTTTTATTTAATTTTTTTTACGTGTTCTCGGATAACTTCGTCGTTTATGAATCGATTTCAATGAATCTTTTTTATATGAAAGGGTATGCTGCCGATGTGGTTCCATTGTCGCCATGTCAGAATCTGATGATGTAAACCCTGAGAAATCGAGGGCAACTCTCGAAAATTGTAGGAACGCATCTGGTAAAAACTTGATATTCCTGTGTATATCAAGTGATACTTCAAAACAATGAAGGTTTGGATCAGACCTGATGCTGGAGACGACAGAGAGTCAAGGGAACTCCACATCCCATATCGGTATGTAGGAACTACCAAGTATTTGGGCTTATTTCATTCGTATTGACGAGACCTTTACACCGAAAGCACTAAGTAAGTTTTATTAAATAGGCCCCAGTTCATAAAGTAACATCAAGCCGTTACGTTGTGAATGGGTACGCAGGTACCACTAAAAAGTGAAAAATAAAAAACTTTTTTACAAAAAATATAACCGAATTCCAAAAACAAAACACTACAAAGTATAAAATAACTTTAATTTCAGAAGTCGGTGTCAAAAAACGAAATAACCAAAAACACCGGTGAGAGCTAAGGAAAATACTATTTTTTGCCGATTTTCTGATAACAGAAACCATTTATAAATAACTAGTGGACGTCACGCGGTTTCACCCGCGTAGTTCCCGTTCCCGTGGGAGTACGGGGATAATATATAGCCTATGTTACTCCCTGATAATGTAGCTATCCAATGCTAAAAGAATTTTTCAAATCGGTCCAGTAGTTTCGGAGCCTATTCAATTCAAACAAACATACAAACAAACAAATCTTTCCTCTTTATAATATTAGTGTAGAAAAAAAACTAACACATTTATTATAATATTTATATCCCAGAAAGAAAATGTTCGTAATTTTTTTTTATTCCACTTAAGCCTACTTGGGCACATTAAATACGTAGGTAAGGCAAAAGTGCATTATATTGATGACTAGCTGTCCTGTGCCCACTTCGTTGGGCGGTATTTTTCGGGTTAATATATAGCCTATGACACTCACGTAAACTTTACCTCTTTATAATATAGTATAGATTTAATGGAAAATTTCCGAGAAAATTCCCGCTAACTGCAATCTAAAAATAACAAATATATTTAAATAAATAAATTAAAAAACAATCCATCTCGCCCATTCGTCTTAGTCCAAACAAAAAGTTGTAAAAAGAAAACATCTAAAGATTACGCCGGATGATAAAATATCACTTTGAACAATAGGAAGTGTCGCCCAATTAACTTTGTTCAATTAATTTTCCGAAGGCGACAAAGGAACATCAAACGTTTGGCGGACAAACAATTCTGGGAGACATCAGGAACCAATTTGGGGACTTCGAAGCTATATTGTTTTAAAGTTGCAATTGATTGTGCAACTGTGACTATTAATTCGATTTTATTGTTATTAAGTTTTGGGTACATAACAATGAGATAATTATTTATGATGTCAGCCATGGTGGTATCTATAATTAGTTCTTAAAACTACTTAATGGTCCAACTTTTAGGCTAAGATTCGGTTCACTTATACATCTGATAATAATTATGATCATCATCATCACAATATCATACCAGCTTCAGCTAGGCGTAAGCAAAATTAAAATCAAAAGTCATTTATTCAAATTAGGGTGAGTGCCAGCACTTTTAGAATGTCAAAGTTCTACATAGTGACAGTCCCCCAAAATTCCCGTCTGTCACCACTTCCTGGTGTTTTAGCTAGGAAGTAGAAGTGGCGCAATCTCCCTGTCAGCAACACATCCATCTATTAGTTTAAAAAAAGTGTTTTTTTTTTGATAAATGATAATGATAAATGATATTTATTTTGCAAACAGGTTACAAGTAACTCTTTTACACGTCAATTTTTTTTTGACATATTTATCTAGATGAGGCCGGATGTTTCCTAGCTGACTACCCTGAGAAGAAACACCGAAACAAACTCAGAGTTTGTATTTAGTAGCATACAAAGTAGTTACCAATAAATGACACAGAAAAATAAGGCTGTCTAATTGAATGACTTTCCTCATTAAACTGCTGTGACCAACTCGCCGATAATTTTATTTCAGCCAAAAGACGTCTACTACTGGACGTAAGCCTCCCCCCATGCGTCAACGCTGCGTTCTCCGGTACGCGGTCGCCACTCCAGAACTTTTTAAACCCGTTGACCATCTGTTCTACGAGCATTGTGCCCTGCCCACTGCCACTACCAATTTCCTTAGTTGTACAGAATACTCTATACCGTGTTTGACTGTATAATGGCTTTTTATTCACCTTTACACGTAGTATCAAAACTTCATTGTCGATCTATCGTGTCTAGTTCGAACGTCAGACTTGCAACAAATCAGTCTTGTCAGCAGTATCCAGATCTTTCTCACACGTCAGCACGATCTTCACGGGAATAGTCTGGAATAGCTCATAGCGTAGTGAATCGATTAGCAATTCAGCGGGTTTCGTACCTCACTGTCTAAGGTGCGGTAAATCTATCGTGAAGGATATATTAATAACAGTAGTAAGGTAGGTAGTAGGTAAGGTAAGTAGATAAACGAAAAAAGACTGTACAGTCTTTTTTACGTATTAAATCTGTCTATGGTGCTTAGCGTAGGCTAAAAGGCGTAGGTTAGATACATTAGATCGATGGTGTATAAACAAAAATTTGAAAAACGGAGTTATAAACGGTTTTTTGAAGCTACAACATTGGATTTACACTATTTTCTAACAATATCCCAAAAAATCAGAAAAGTAAAATTTATTGCGAATATTTTTTTTTTTTAATTACTGGCCTTTTACTAAGCTGGTGCAGTAAGATCATTTTCAAACTAAATCAGTTTAATTTTAAAATAGTATGTGTATGCAGTGTGTTTCATATTGTATCTGAGGACAGGTGCATCTAAAGAAGGAACTTATCAAAATTTGCACGAATCCAATTGTACATACAAGACGGAGTTTGACAGTTGTATCTAAGGCTGACTGTCTACAGGAGCGGAGAGGAGAGGAGAAGGAGGTCTCATCTCCGCTTCAGACCTTCAGTGGACAGTCAGCCTAAATGTGTCATAATAAATGACTGTACACGAACATAAACTACTGATGATCAAAGTCAAATGATTTATTTCAACTAGACCAATAATAATAAAGGCACTTTTGAACGTCAAATTAAAATACAATAAAATATTATAGTGACTCTAGTCGTCCGTTCGCAAAAGGTAGATTCTTATGGAGAAGAACGGACAAGAAACTCCATAGTTACTCTTTTCAAAAATAAGCTTTACAATATTTGCATACATTAATCAGTTGATTATATGTGAGGACGATGTTCCAAAAAAAAAACACTAATATACTAGTAATAGGTACAATACAGAAATGCCAGCAGAGGTAAAATTAATAAGACGCTCACATATGTACATAATATATTCCGGCCACGATGAATGAGAATAACAAAAACAAACGCCCACCAAGTCATAAACTACTATAACTCCACTCCCACCCCCATAATTTCAGACATCCAACCCCAACAGTTTCAAAAAGTAACACGATCTCAAACAAAACCGGCCCCAGCAGCAAACCCCGGCCTTTAGACAATAAGAGCCGAATTAATTAAATCCGTCGACATCTTGGGATGACGAATCGATCCAACTCGAAGATTTGGACAATTAATCCGAGCTCATAGTGCCCCATACCGCTGGATTAATTTCGTTTGTCAATGTCAGAAATGGTTTGTGAGCAATTTTGAATCTTGTGTAGCTATTTGTGTCTGATGCCAAGGCCGTAGCTTGACGAGCTGTGCCGAATAAAGCAATATTTTATTTTATTATTTTACTACGAGTTTTTGCCAGTAGATTCGCTCTCGTGAAAGTCTATAGCTATCCCACAGGAAACGTTTGACTTTCTATCTAGTCTTGCCCCCGATTTTGAGTTAAGAATTTTAAATTGAGTACCTATTTGTCAAATTCTAGTTGTCTGAAAACCTGTAAAATTTTGGATTTTTGGTTTGACATGATCTTAACTCCAAATGTGCAAGCTCGCAAATACACTCCAATGAATTCAGAGCACGGCCCATGGTCTTAACGTGCTAATTGATTTAATAACTTTTTGAACACACCGATTTATATATATTTTTTTTTTATATAGACCATAAACGCACTTTACAACTTAAATAAAATATTTTTTAAGCTACTCCATATTATTATGGCGATTTCTTCTGTTTCATAGATGTGGTATCAGACACAATATGTAAATACTCTGCTGACCCAGAAACCCAAAATATTCTATGCTTTAAATCCAAGCGGTGACACTTGGATTGATGACCATGCAACTACAGATTTACTGACCCTGAAACCATTGGAATCCATTGGATGCATAGCCAAACTGGGCGTTATGAACATTCTGCAGAAAGTAATAAAATTATGTCCAGTATTTGAAAATTTTCGGCATATATACTTTAGTATCCACATACACAAACAGACGCAGAGATATGTTGTTAGAATGCCATTGAAAAATTACGAACTTTTAAATACGCATAAGTACTATAGCCACACCTAAAACTACATCGCAAAACACAATTTGTTGAAAACAGCAGGTCCAGATAATGTTATCGGTTTTAGTCCTAATTTGGCATGGTAACAAGTACCTACACAACTTGGCAAAGCTCACAGCTATTGCCGAAATTAGTTCGATCCTCAAACTGAACGGATACGTGTCCACCTAACTGTTAATTCTCTGCTGGAACCAAAACATGTTTGTGTCTTTATTAGAATACTTGATACTACTTAAGGCACATTTAAGTTAGTAAAGCCTTTAAATAACAAATTAAATAATAAAAATCTTATATTTCAAACAGTGTCCATTATTTAGTTAGTTTATAAAAACTTAGAAACTAGTGTTAGTACTTATCACTACTGGAAAAATACAATTATAGGCACTTGTCTCACCGACGGCGACCAGCGACAGCGAGTAAAGCTTGAAACTCGAAACGAGTAGCGAGTGAAAAGTTTCGATAGTTATGTCGCTCGGCTTTGAGCGAGTCCTTACTTGCACTACTCGCTCCGGCCCGCACTATAGGTAGAAATTACCGCTGGTTGGTAAGTTCTGACCGCCAAGCGAGCATCGCCGAGCGAGCTTCGCTGAGCGAGTACAATCGTTGAAAGCTCTTGTCGCTGCGATCAACTAGTGGTAAGAGCCGGCTGACCGGCAGTATGAACAGCCAGCTATCGACTATAAATGTATGTGTCTTTTCTACTCACACGAGATCTATATCTTTTGTCCCTTTTCTCAGCGAGCAAATAGTTGATAGGTAATCGCTTCATCGCCGGCGGTGAAACAAGTCAACCATTTTAGCCAATAACTGAAATTTTTAAGGAACTTTTAAATTTTGCATCGTAATCACACAAAAACCACTTCTAATTCCATTGATTTTCGTTGAGATATTATGACTACAATTAAAATGTTTCTAAGTACGAGAATTGACCTTCTGAGTGACAAATCTGCTATTTTTTTTTAATCTATGGGAAGGCACTTAAAAGATATAAACGACACGAAAATCATAAAATCCAGTTGAAGACTATGTATGTTTTAAGAAAAATGTAAACGACACGTAAATCATGAAATTCAGTCGAAGACTATGTATGTTTTAAGAAAACCAGTATTTATCTAAATAAAAGCCTATTCAAACAATCTAGAGTTGTTAACGACATGTCTGTGTAACGAATTAAAATCCAGCTTAGTAAAACATAAACGTATAAATCATAACACCGTCTTTGAAGTCACACAGTCAGGTACAAAGCATGACCCACTACAAACATAATCTTCTGATTTAGTTTCATAAAGTCTATGCTTAAATAACTACTAGAAATTGAGATAATCTTTCAAGAATCTGATAATACCGATCGGAACATTGAACCAACACGCCCAAATCTAACCAAAACACAAGTCGATTCATGTTCCCGCAAGGACTAAATTAATTTAAATCAGATATCAGTTCTGAAAATCCAGAGTTCGCTTAAGGCAAGTACAGACAGGCGGGACCCGACAATGCGATAACGATATGACGATGCGTTCACAAAAATTGCACTAAAACTGCCCAACACTCGCCATCAAACGTAAAAGTTTGGCGAGTTTAGAAATAAGTGACACCTCTGTATTATTTTTCGTTACAAGAATATTTAAATAAAACTAAAATAAACAGATTAAAAAAATCAGTGAAAAATGTCTCATCTCTATCGCATTGTCGCGATAGTCTTGTCACCACTGTCTGTGTGGGCCTTAAATTCGTCACGAAATATAAATATCTTCTTTCGGATAATATTTTAGTGTTCTTGAGCCAGTTGTTCCCAAAGTTATTCTTTTCTTCAAGTCAAGGAGTGAATATAAATTAGGAAAATTACAGAATTGTGATTTTAGGAAGTTGTAAGTTGTTGCGGAGTCTCGAGTTTCCTTTCAAGGGTGTTTTAATATAATATCTTGTTACAGTTGATTTGTTACTTGAGTATTATTCTAGGTACAACAATGGACATTTTGCTTTGATTTAGCGTTGAAATATCCGGTCTCAGAGGTTAATATGTTTGCTTTTGAATTGCGGATTTTGGATTTAAACCTGGGCAAAACTAATGTGATCAGAATCTGTGATATGTTGAATACTAATTGATTTGTTTTCTGAGCTTAAAAATTGATAATTTTTGTTGTTTCTTCAGCTCAATTTTATCTGTAGCTCGGAACATATAAATTATAGATTTTTTTTTAAATTTCCAACATAATTTCATTTTGGTAAAATTATGATTTCAATCAACCGTCGAATCCGATTCGGCTGGGCAGCGTTCGGGAAGTTGCATGGTATCTTCTCGTCCCACAGAACACAGTGTCTCAAGACGAAAGTCTATGACCAATGCGTGTTGCCAGTGATGAAATTTGGAACTGAAACGTGGTTGCTCACGATGGGCCTCATCAGAAGGCTTAAGGTCACTCAAAGGGCAATGGAGAGGGCAATGCTTGTAGTTTTCTTGCGTGATCGAATCAGGAATGATGATATCCGCAAGACAATCAAGTTTACCGACGTAGCCCAAAAGATTTCCAAACTAAAGTGGCAGTGGGCATATTGCTCGCAGAACAGAAGGACGATGGGGCCGAAAAGTTCCGGAGTGGCGACCGCGTAACGGAAAACGCAACGTTGGTAGGCCTCCCACAAGGTGGACCGATGACCTGGTGAGGCTTGCGGGTAGCCGATGGATGCGAGCCGCGCAGGACCGGTCGTTGTGGCGACGCTTGGGGGAGGCCTATGTCCAGCAGTGGATGTCTTTCGGCTGATATGATGATGGTAATGATTTCAATAGAAAAGATTGTCAATTATGACAAATACCTACTACATCACATTAACCATCGTAACCAGTATCCAGTGGTTGCCACTCTAATTAGCAGCCACATCTAATCACTGTTTGCTTATATCACAAACATGTTACCTACTCTAATATAATTAGTAAGTCTCCTCCCAGTACAAGCAAAAGCGTAAAGAGAACTAATTAACAAAAATCTCAAGGGACACATTCTGCGTAATAAACATTTTTCTTAAAGAAAACGTCTAACAATTAGGCCGAATTACGTAACAAATGAACGAAGAGCCAAAGAGAAGCTTTGGGCTCCTCCAAGCCCACGTAAGCTAACAAATTAAACATACAGCGATTACCGATTAACGAACAATCGATTAAAATCGACTCGAGTCGAGTGTAAGAAATTGCGTGAATTACGATCGTTGAGATCGTCGTGTGTTTCTTCGATTTTTAATTGTAAAATCTTGCGTGGATTTGGTTTTGAATAATTTAAATAAACTTTTTAGTACCTAAGTTTAAGCAAGGTTTGTGTTATGCATAGTTTATTATTTTAAGTTTGATACCTAAGTTTTGGTTTTCAGACTATAATGAGTTTTACATGAATTAAATCTGCAACTAAAATTCGCATCAGCATGTTTCTTAACAACCCAAAAAAAAACATCGTTAAAAAATACTATCCAGGTTAATGCCCAAAGCAAAGACCTAATTTTTTGATAATCTCATGCGAGCTCTGTGCTTTTAATTTATCTTGAAGATGATGTCTAACCGGAAAAATTTAAACAAAATAATATATTCAAATTGGACATCCTTAGCTTTCCATACAGACACAGTAACACAATTAAACATCGTCAAATCCTGCAGAGCTTAACTTCTGTCACCAGGATCGCAGATATTCAAGGATCAAGCCTCTCTCGAATCAAGATAAATAATTCACCTTTTAGGGTTCCGTGTCCAAAGAGTAACCAACGGAACGCGGGATGGACGGGATATATATAAAGAACCACAATAGACAAACAGTTGAAATTTCCACATAATGTGTATTTCTATTGCCGCTATAACAACAAATTAATAATAAAAATTAAATTAAAGGGGGCGGGCTCCTATACAAGAAACGTGTTTTTTTTCGGTTTATATTACGGAACCCTTCGTGTGAGAGTCCAACTCGCACTTGGCTGGTTTTTTTTTCAACGCATTATGCTGACTAACATTAGTCAATGTCTGTTGTTAATTGACTGCGCAATATATCATTCGAGGCAACATTAATATGTTGTGGGTGCGTCCGGATATAGGGCGTTCCTTTGTTCGGTTGTTATGATACGGTGATTATGGTACTCTGATGGTGTTTGGACAATGTGGAGTGCGGTTTTCGGGATTTTTTTGTGTTCGAATTTTTTTGGGATTAAGTAGGTAAAAATCATTAATCTATTAATTGATTCCCGCTCTTATTTTACGGAATGTATCATGTAACAGTACATTGTTTAATATGGTATTTGACTGATTTTTTCATTATATTTAAAACCTAGAAAGCACACAAGATGCAGTTGAAAAATATTGCTTAATAATCTTAGAAAGTGACGGTGCTGTGCGTTTTAAAATCTGTGATAAACAGAGGCAGCATTAATTGCGTGTGACGTCATTCGCAAGTCCTGCCATATTGAATTGATGCCATCCAGTACAAACGACATTTTGTGTGACAAGGATAGAATAATAACTTCAAAAGCGTGTAACTTCACTTTTTTTCCACCAATTTTATTTATTTTTTCCCCAATAGTACTATTTTAATAACATCTATCAAACAAGTATTCATTCATGTTGATTTTAAAAAACCCTCATTGTTCATATATATTTTTGAGAGGTTGTGACGGTGCTTGAAAATTAGTAGAATTGTTTTTTTGAATTGAAAACTCAGTCCAGGAATACATTTGAGAAAAACTAGGCAGATTTTTCTTAATCCTCCCACTCACGAAACTTTCATGTACACAATAAGATTTTGACCATAATCAATACATCTAAAACCAAGTCCCTTAGACAAATACTTTCATAAAGAACTGTAACCCAATCCCCAATCTCTCACAAAATCCCGATCTGAAAAGCATTTTTGTTCTACACTACACAGTGGTCCCTAGATAACCAGCTTTACTCGCGAAGAAAATAAACTAAAACAAAAAAAAAAACAGATTCGTTTTCGTGGTCGAAAACAGATATTGACTTTATCCCCGGACTGCGGAAATAAAACGAAAAAGATTGGAATAAGCTGCTAGGATTATAAGGTTACGGAATAAGCTAGGGTTATGAGAGGAGAGGGGGGGGGGTTAGTGAAGAATGATGGTCGAGTGACGTCAGAACTTAAGCCTTGGTGTACTCTGTAAGCGTATGTGATGATGACGTAGATAGTGGATCTGGTCATCCATCATGATCGGCAGTTTTTTGGAAAACAATTTGTTTGTACTGTTTTGCTATTATGAACAAAAAAAAGGAGGAGGCTCTCCTCACCGATTACTCCGAGGTTTCTGATCCGATTTCTGTGATTCTTCTTTAGTTCAATGCGGCATATTTTCCATTTGGTTCCCTAAAAAATTAATGCAGTTTGGCACAGTAGTTTTTATTTTATGAGCATTTTTGCTTACTTCAATTTCTGAGTAGACGATGACGTCGTCCAAATATCACCACTTAAGAGTGAAAAACATAGAATAGAATAGAATAGTATACTCTTTATTATGTACACCATAAAACCTTTTTCTAAAAATATAACCAAACAAAACACTATAAAATAATTTTAATTTCGGATGTCGGCGTCAAAAACAAAGAAACAAAACCAAAAACAACCACTAACCAACCAATTGCGTTGTGATAAATAGCGTTAACGGACAGATAAACGACCGATAAAAACCTCAAAAACCGGGCATAGGACATTTATGTTACGTTTGTTGCGGTTTTTTAGAAAACCCGAAAAAATAGTCTGTCATTCGAAGTCACAAAAAAAAAACAGCTACGAAAACCTGTGATGAAGCTGTGGTAAATATTACTGATGACTTCCGTAGCTACATATTATTCACGTAATTCACAAAGATCACTGAGCAAATATAGGCTCAATTTCCATCATCATACGAAAAAAAACGCTCGATTTCCTAGACAACAAAGTGTCCACTGACCCAGCACAAAAAAATCTTCCACACACAAGAAAAGTTGTAACAAAAAAAATCTTCTCCAAAATTAGTTCTTTCATCTGCCATAAAAGACAAATCAGGCACATAGAGCCACTATCAAACAGCTATTTGGTACAAAAGCTAATAAACAAACTCATCGGGGCGTCCGCATTGAATATTTCAACGGAGAACGGGCCACCAATAATAATGAGTTGATGAATATGCGAGGACAGTGAACGCTTCGGACCAGGATTTTCAGAGATTCGTATTTGACGGTCCGAACGCTGTGTTGAGAAAATATTTTTGTATTTTGAGGAAATAAGCAAGTTCTTTTTTTTTACTATATATAGGCATACGTTTGACCACAATCTCACCTGATGGTAAGCGATGATGTGGTCGAAGATGGAGCACGTTTGCCTAGAAGCAACCTATTCACTCTTGTCTTAAAGACTCCCAGGTTGTAGCTATCTGGAAACACAGACTCTGGCAGGGAATTCCACTCCTTAGCTGTACGCACTATGAATGTGTTCCCAAAACGTTTAGTGCGTGTGGGTGGGATGTCCACCATGTACCGGTGGTGCATCGCCGTTCGTCTTGTGGTCCGATGATTGAACGGGCTTGGCGGAATTAAATCATGCTATTCCGTCGCACACTCCCCAAAATGCAAGCGATAGAAAACCGACAGGCCAGCAACTCGGCGTCGATGCTCAAGGCTTTGGAGCTTCGACTCGACGAGCCTGTCATTACCAATGATCATCTTGGCTCGTTTCTCAATTGACTCAAGGACATCAAGCTGATATTTGGCAGATCCGTCCCAAAGATGAGAGCAGTACTCCATACACGATCGAACTTGCGCTTGATAGAGCTTGAGCAGCGTTTCCGGCGTGGAGTACCGTCTCACTTTTGCTAGGACCCCCAATTTTCTGGCAGCCACTTGCCACACTTGCCTCTATGAAAGGGCCAAAAAAAAAGTTCTTTTTTGATAATGATTGTTGAAGTCATGTCGTGGATAGGTGACCAAGCAATACATTTTGACACCCCTCCATGCTTAGGAAACACGCTAGACCACTGGTCCCGACTATCATTCATAGATCTTTGACAATCATTAAGGGCAGTCGGAAAGTCGAATATACGAACAGCAGTCTTATCGTGTTGTCTTGTACAAGACAAGCATTTTATCCATTTAAACGTTCTATTATTCATTTGTATCCCGATAGGCTGGAAGCCAACTAACCTAATTGAGAAAAGATTAGTCAGGAGCAGTCACAAAGGGGCAATTTTCGTATTTTTAAGGAGTATTCGCAGTCGAAAACTGTCAAAAATAGTTTTTGACATTGATTGTCGCTAAAACGGTATTATTATTGTGCCACGTAACCTTTTAATTGACACCAAATTAATTTGTAATATTCTCAAAAGCTGTAAATACTTACCCCACATTACATTAGACATTACCAAAATTAGTCCTCAACAGTCCTTTCTTTTCAATTGACTGTTCACCCTTCACTGCGACAGGCTACCAATACTAATGAACTGATAAATATGCGACGGAGCCAGTTCGACGATTTTGAATATTGATTTTGGGGAACAGATGTTCTTAGTTAGGTTTGGAAGCATACAGGTGGAAGTTTTACTAATCATTTCGTATATTTTACTTTGGAATTGTACTGTTTTGTTTCAGTAATTTTACACGTGTCAGCTATATTAATTTTGTTTAGTTGTAAGTTGCCAAAATAGCTGTCTTCATGATCCATGTGCCCGATTGCTTACTGTGAGGCATAGGCTTCTCTTGTCTCGAGTCATACCCTGCACTCTTGTACCAACCTCATTCAAGTTTCAATGTGATGGCATAACCGTCGTCTAACCCTCTTGGCGCTGGACGACCATCAGTTCTTTTTGAAGTCCTTGGATGTCATTTGTCGTTGACTTACTCGGTAAAGCAAACCATATAGGCCAAAGTTGATGTAATAACTTTTACATTTACGGGGTTCAAACTGAACTCTAGCTCAAAGAATTAATATCAAAAAAATCACTTACAGGCACTGTCAATGTCAGTATGTTAATTACAAGAAGCTGCACATTCCAAAGCATAGATTTTGATGAAGGAGAACGGAAAAGAAACTCCATGGACAATATTTTTCAATTTTTTTGCCATTTTATTTTACCAAAATACAGTTGAAATTACACCGTAGACTGACTACGGTGTAATTTCAACTGTATTTTGGTAAAATAAAGAATGAAAAACTATTTACTATGCTACGATAAAAATAAACGATTAACGAAGCAGGCTTCGCAGTCGCTTTTAACTTTATAATGTAAACACATTTTTCAGAATAAGTTCCGAATTTCGCACTACGAAAATGAGGCTAAAATAACTAGATGCAATCACGAACTGGTTTATTTCCCCATGTTTGGTATATTTTGGATACTATACCTTCGTGATTAAATTATATTATCGGAGTTATTGCCGTAGTCTGCTACGCCGTAGCAATCAGCTACGAAACAGCTACGCCGTAGCCAGTACCCGGTGCTAATATTGCTGTAGTTTTGTTTATTCTGTAGGAATGTTCATGTTCAAATTTACGAGGTAAATACAACTTGAGTGGTAAACTTCGGTAGGAAAGCAGATTTTTTTCATACATTGAATAAAACACATTATGTATCGGTGTTGGTGAACTAAATTAGAACAACATTTCTGCATTTTTAGTTCATTATCTAGCAGTACACCGTAGAGTAACCTCCTTTTATTTTAAGTTTTACATTTGATCTGCTATCTGTTAAATATCGCTATTAGCGATAAGACCAACATTGTAGACGTATAATTAAGATTGTGTAAAAGAGTTATTTTTGTAACTGTTTTTAGTGCAATGAAGTAAATTATTTTATTTTCCATAGTTAGTAACTTTTGCATAGTCTTTACAAAGTCAATCTTTGTTTTATGCTAATCGATGAGTGAAATTTACAAGGTTACAACCCTTAGGTGGAGCCAAATAGGAATCTACAATTAAAATAAAAAAAAAATATTGATAAATATTTTGTAAGTAAAATTGTTAAAGAGGCTTTTGTGAAAAAATAAATAAATAAATTAACTAATTAATGAATAAACAAATTAATAAATGAAACTGATGTTGGATAGGTACTTTGATTTCAGGAGGTTTTCAGCCTCAACGTCCAAAACGCTCCGTTGAAACCACCGCACGTCCGAAACCCGATTCATTTTACTTTCATAAGGTATGAAACGTCGCGCTTAAAGAACTTTTAACGTCACCCATAAATTGCCCGAGTTCGCTTCGTTAGTAATTAAATACGCATATATTCAAGGAAAATAGCCCGACGGCTATTTGAAGGCGTTGACGGGCTATCAAATGGTAATTACGTCGAATCTTGTGCCAATAAACTCTTGTGAGAGACCGTCATATACACAGATTTTATTTTTATTTATGTTCTGTAAAAGCGCGTGTATAGAAGTTTTATTTGCGCGAACTTCCGATGTCTAAATTAAGAATTTGGAGTTGCGTATTTCTGGAACCTTAACTAACCTGAAACAAAGTTTGCCTGAAATGTTAGATTTGACTCATTCGTAACTCAAAATACTTTTCAGTAATCGGTCGTAAGGCACTTATTTTACCCGGCGAGGAAGCGATTAGCTATCGACTACTTGCTCAGTAAAAGACACACATACATTCGTAGTCGATAGCTGGTTGTTCACACTGCCGGCGAGCGGCTCTTACCACTAGTTGATCGCAGCGACAAGAGCTATCAAAGATTCTACTCGCTCACACTCGCTTGGCGATGCTCGCTTGGCGGTGAGAACTCACCAACCAGCAGTAATTTCTACCTACACTGCGGGCCGGAGCGAGTATTGCGCGTAATCGCCCGCCACACAAAAGCGTCAAAACTATCGAAACTTCACTCGCTACTCGCTGCTCGCCGGCAGTGAGACAAGTGCCTTAGGCGTGATTATTTTTTGTCAGATTTGTTCTATTTTCTTTGTAGACTGCAGTCATCATATCAGCCGAAAGACGTCCACTGCTGGACATAGGCCTCCCCCAAGCGTCGCCACAACGACCGGTCCTGTGCGTCTCGCATCCATCGGCTACCCGCGACCTTCACCAGGTCTCCAACGTTACGTCTTCCGGTACGCGGTCGCCACTCCAGAACTTTTCGGCCCCATCGACCATCTGTTCTGCGAGCAATGTGCCCTGCCCACTGCCACTTTAGTTTGGCGATCCTTCGGGCTGACTGCAGTGCGATTCTTTAAAGCACTGATCTTGTAAGATTAGGTATATTGAGCATGCAGTGAGCTCTCAATCCATACAATCCAAAACCTATCTACCTAGCTATCACAACCGCTGCAGGAAGTTTCACATTCTTCCACTAACAGAGCGGAAAAAAATTGCCGACATGGCATTTCTATTCATTTTGGCTTATGGTTCAACCGACTGTTCTGAACTGATGAGCAAAATTGGGCTGCGTGTTCCATCCTTCACCTTCAGGAATCATCGACCTCTGTATGTTCCCTCTGTGCGGTGCAAATACCGACAAAACTCATCTATACATATAATAAAATCGTAGACTAACCGTGTCTGTACATTGAATATTTTTCCATGAAAATTACACAGAAAACTCAGGAAAAAGGTATAAAACACAAAAATGCAATTTTTGAAATTTTTGTCTGTTTGTCTGTTTGTCTGTGCGTTTGTGGGAGCATCACGCATAAATCACAGATTAGATTGCAAATCTAAGTACTTCAAAATATAAAGTGATAACCCGAGTAACATTTAGCGTTTATTTCATCAAAATCGACCCACAAAATCAAAAGATATTGAATTTTTAAGTTTAGGAAGAAACTTCCTAATGTATTCTGATGAGTCAGAGCGCCATCTATTGAGAAAAATAAAATGCACGAAAAAATTGTTGAGTTATTTGTGAAACTTTTAATACGTGGCAAAATAAGAGTGATCATTTTATACCTTTTCGTTATTGATCGATACAATCGATCTACAAAATCAAAATATATTGAATTTTTAATTTAGTAAGAAACTTCCTTATGTATTCTGATAAGTCAGAGCGCCATCTATTGAGGAACTAAAAAATGCATGAAAGCATGAATGTTACACCAAAACACATTGATTGAGATATTTGTGAAACTTTTAATACGTAGACGTAGCAAAATAAAAGTTAACATTTTAATACCTTATCGTTATTTACCGTTACATACGGGCTTCTTATTTAACGTCTTCCGCTGCCAAATATTTTGTCAGTTTACATGGTCGATAGATGGCGAATTTCGGTTTGGTCTCTGAAAGGTCTTAAACTGTTAGGGACCATAATTGGTTAAATCTCTGAGTTGTGCTGGTTTCGTTTAAAGTGCATTTATCGTAGAGTCTTAAACTGATTTAGTTTTGCGAAGTTCTGGACGGTTCGACTTGCGGATCAGGCCTGTAGGGTTCCGTACGAAAGGTGCTGTGCTGACGGGACTCTACTGCTAAGCCTCCGCGATTGATTCCGTTTAGAGCGAAGCAACGAACGGTTCGATTTGCGAAACAAGGCTAATAATAATAAATAAAAATCTTATATTTCAGACAGAGTCCATTTTTTAGGGTTCCGAAAAAAGGAACCCTTATAGTATCACTCGGGTGTCTGTCTGTCTGTCCGTCTGTCACAGCCAGTTTTCTCCGGATCCACTGAACCGATTCTGTTGAAATTTGGTACACATATGGACTCTTATGACCCAAACACGGACGCGTTACGTAAATTATTAGATTTTTAGTAAGGGGATCACTTTTGGGGGTCAAACTAGAAAATTAAAGAAAAAAGTTTTTGAACAATATCGTATGACATATCAAATGAAAGGGCTTACTGTGAAGGGTTTAATGATATTTTTTTCATAATTTTAAAATAAATGATTTAGAAGTTATTCAAGAAATTAGACGAAAAATGACCATTCCCCCCCTTATCTCCGAAACTACGGAGCCTAAAATTTTGAAAAAATTGGAGATAATAGATCTTTACCTAAAGATTACAGGAAAACCTATAAGAAGTCTGTAGTGTTAAAATAACATGTTAAAAAAATTGAATTCGTTCAGAACCCTTTGCACGCGAGTCCGACTCGCACTTAGCCAGTTTTTTGGTTAGTAGTTAGGTTTAGGTTTAGTTTAGGTTAGTAGTTTGGTTTTTTATAATAAGGTACCGTACCAAAGGTGGTCACGGTGACGGGAGCGATCGATTTTGGGAGGCTACTCTCTAAGTCCGAAGACCGTAGTTTCGGGCTTAGTTGCGGACGTATGCTACTCCGTATCACCTACAGACTTACGATTAGTCCCGAACCCGAACTAAGAATGAATGACAACACGATTTCATAGTAACTGTCAAATCGTGTTATCATTAGTTCTCTTTGGTTAGGTGATACGGAGTGGAATATTTTTTTTTACAATAGATAGGTATACGTTTGACCACTATCTCACCTGATGGTAAGCGATGATGCGGTCGAAGATGCCTAGAAGCAACCTATTCACTTTTGTCTTAAAGACTCCCAGGTTGCCCGCAACTTAGTTTTTAATTCGTGCTAAGTATCAAACGGTTCGATTTGCGAGCCAAGGCAAATTATAGGGTTCCGTGCCAAAGTTGCTAATGGGACCCTATTATTTAAGCCTTCGCGTACGATTTTGATTCGTGCGAACCCAGTCGATTTTTAGGGTTCCGTACCAAGTTGCTAACGGAACCCTTTTTATTAATAAGCCACCGCTGTCCGTCTTCCTTCAGTTTATGCGTTTTATTTCTGTCTCGCTAATTTAAAAAATGTCTTCTAGAAAAAGGTCGAATCTTTCACAATATAGCAAAATTCTTAATCTTCTTAATATATTTAAAACAGAGTCGGGTTTGTTCGAACTTCGCATACTAAGAATTAAAATACAAAAAAAAAGAGTAGGTAGGTAGGGTAGGTAGGTAGGATAGGTAGGTAGGTAGGGTAAGTAGGGTAGGTAGGGTAGGTAGGTAGGTAGGGTAGGTAAGGTAGGGTAGCTATGGAAGGTAGGATAGGTAAGTAGGTAGGTAGGGTAGGTAGGTTAGGGTCAGTAGGTAGAATAGCCAGTTGACGGGAGCGAAGCCGCGCGGGTCAGCTAGTATATAATAAGAGCTAGCAGTACATACAACTCGATGTGTCAGAGTATTGATGATCTTGACTTGTTCTGTACCAGTGTTCCAAAACTAAAAAAAAGTACTGTATAATGACTTCTTTGAAGTTCACTAAAAATTATTTTGATATGTATCTCCGAGTGTTAGCTATTTCTTACTTTCACTTGCCTGTCTACTGTTTCTTTTGCTACCCTAATACTGTCAGTGAAAACTTTGAATAGGTCATCTTTCACTAACTGTCAACTACCTGTATCCTAGCTGTAAGTTTTCTTAAGAAATAAAATAAAATAACTCAAGATGGAATGACAGTTCACTTGATTCTCACTCTATTTAAGTCTACACGGTAAGATGTTGAATAGACCGGGCTGCAAACGTAAGTATGCTTTGAGAGTACGTGGTCAGTCAAATCATTTTAGGGCTCCGTACCCAAAAAGTCAAAGTCAAAACATTTATTTCATTAGGCCATTAAACGGCATTTTTGAACGTTATCATTTGCATTTAAAATAATAATATAGTGACTCTACTGTCCGTTAGGAAAAGTAGATTCTTATGGAGAAGAACGGACAAGAAACTCCTTCCCTTTCAACAACCCTTTCACACGAAGGGTTCCGTCCGACTCGCACTTGGCCGGATTTTTTAGAATTATTGAACTTATTTTAATAGTTATAAAGGTTTTTACTGAGACATATCAGATGCTCTAGCTAGACTTAGTGAAATTTTATCACAAAGATAGGGCATAGAACCATTGTGGCATAGCCTTCTCCGCCATTTTGTATTTTTTTTCAAAGTTGCGGCACATGATCTTACATGTATCGGATAGAGGGAGGAACAGGCAATGTGACACTTTAGTACACCATTGTCCTAAAGTGTCACGTTGCCGAGATATTTCGAGGTGTCACCATGTGACAATCATGACTATCATTAAAAGTTACTTTATTATGTGTTTATATGTATTAGCAGTTTTTGTGTTAAAATAACAACTTGACAACAACCTGTAACAATTCACGTTATTTAAAGTTTCGTGTTGCATTTTAACAATCTGTATTGTGATTTTTACTTGATACTGAAAGTAATTAACCTAGAACACGAATATTGAGCTTTTTTGCACAGAACCTATATGTATATACCTGGTTTTTACTAGCTTTAAAAGTGTTTATCTTTATTACTTGATCTCGTTTCAGATTGGTAGATCTGCAGATAAATCTATAGTGACACTTGGGGGAGGCCTATGTCCAGCAGTGGACGTATTTCGGCTGATATGATGATGATGATCTATGTACAGGGCCCGGAAGTCGAAGCCGGGAAAATAATCTTGTGTAAAATAACGAATTAAAACCGGTTATTTACAGGAACCTTATTTATCTCTGATAAATAAACTGTTATAGAAAAAGGATTATTTCAAACCAAACACGTAATATTCAAAAAAATCCCGTATTAACTGCGCTTCGCTAAGACTATGATAATTACGTACGCATTGTCTGCGACCCATTGAACAGAACAATCCCAACGTAGTAAAATGTGATAAACAAATAAAATTCTAACAACTTCTCCGCTCATTAGAAAATTAGTTTATATAACTCCCGCCATCTCTATCCAACATCACATAAAAGACAGAGACGCACATCAAACGGTTGATTTAAACAACAATAATTTCAACACAAATATTTGACTTCACTAACAAGGATGGTTTAATTTGCTAACTCAATAATAAGAAATAAACAATAATAATTGAATGAATTATTCAAACAATATGTTGTCTTGGCGTTTTAATTTATGCACGATGGGAGTCTGCCAATCCGGAGTTATGGAACTCAAATATAGATGCGTGTCAAATGAAGATGTGGGTCAACGTTGCTTTGATGAGGGTAGGTAGAGAGCTAGCTACTTCCTTAGATGGAAAATGATGTGATTGGTTAAAAGGGAAACTTTCTCGCGCTTTTCACCCTTTTTGTTATTACTATTTTACTGTAATGTTTGATCTGTGTTTCGTTGAGATAAGTACTATAAAGGTATTATAAACAGTGTGAGCAGTGGTGGCCGAGTGGTAACGGCTCCGACTTACGCGTTGTAGGTCGCGGGTTCAAACCCAGTCAGGCACATTACTTTGTGTAATTTATTTCATCACCACTGCTCTCAAAACGGTGAAGGAAAACATCGTGAGGAAACCGGCATGTCCTAGAACCAAAAATTCGAAGACATGTGACATTCACCAACCCGCATTGGGCCCGCGTGGTGGATTACGGCCCATTCCCTCTCCTAGAGAGGAGGCCTGAGTCCCAACAGTGGGAACAATTATAAGGCCGACTATGCTATGCTACTATAAACATTATCATTTATTTTATTCACACAATATTGGTTTAATGGTAAATGGCAAAAATCTCTAAAGTTTTTAGTTACCATGGAACCAATATTGTATAACTTAGTACTTATACTTAGTTATTACAAGACCTTCAAAAATAAAATTTTAGTGCACTGAAGAAGATAAAAAGCTCATTTTCTTTTCACTCAGAATTTCAATTGGATATGAAAATGAATAATTGATGTCCTAGCATGTTTAATCCCCTAATTAGAATGAAGGAATGATGTCACTTGTGCCTGAATTGGTTCTTTATAATTATTTACATGTTTCAAACTAACTTAGCGTGTGCCTGTGCATATTATTTTATTTATTTACTAGCTGACCCGCGCGGCTTCGCTCCCGTCAACTGGCTATTCTACCTACTGACCCTAACCTACCTACCCTACCTACCTACTTACCTATCCTACCTTCCATAGCTACCCTACCTTACCTACCCTACCTACCTACCTACCCTACCTACCCTACTTACCCTACCTACCTACCTATCCTACCTACCTACCCTACCTACCTACTCTTTTTTTTTGTATTTTAATTCTTAGTATGCGAAGTTCGAACAAACCCGACTCTGTTTTAAATATATTAAGAAGATTAAGAATTTTGCTATATTGTGAAAGATTCGACCTTTTTCTAGAAGACATTTTTTAAATTAGCGAGACAGAAATAAAACGCATAAACTGAAGGAAGACGGACAGCGGTGGCTTATTAATAAAAAGGGTTCCGTTAGCAACTTGGTACGGAACCCTAAAAATCGACTGGGTTCGCACGAATCAAAATCGTACGCGAAGGCTTAAATAATAGGGTCCCATTAGCAACTTTGGCACGGAACCCTATAATTTGCCTTGGCTCGCAAATCGAACCGTTTGATACTTAGCACGAATTAAAAACTAAGTTGCGGGCAACCTGGGAGTCTTTAAGACAAAAGTGAATAGGTTGCTTCTAGGCATCTTCGACCGCATCATCGCTTACCATCAGGTGAGATAGTGGTCAAACGTATACCTATCTATTGTAAAAAAAAATATTCCACTCCGTATCACCTAACCAAAGAGAACTAATGATAACACGATTTGACAGTTACTATGAAATCGTGTTGTCATTCATTCTTAGTTCGGGTTCGGGACTAATCGTAAGTCTGTAGGTGATACGGAGTAGCATACGTCCGCAACTAAGCCCGAAACTACGGTCTTCGGACTTAGAGAGTAGCCTCCCAAAATCGATCGCTCCCGTCACCGTGACCACCTTTGGTACGGTACCTTATTATAAAAAACCAAACTACTAACCTAAACTAAACCTAAACCTAACTACTAACCAAAAAACTGGCTAAGTGCGAGTCGGACTCGCGTGCAAAGGGTTCTGAACGAATTCAATTTTTTTAACATGTTATTTTAACACTACAGACTTCTTATAGGTTTTCCTGTAATCTTTAGGTAAAGATCTATTATCTCCAATTTTTTCAAAATTTTAGGCTCCGTAGTTTCGGAGATAAGGGGGGGAATGGTCATTTTTCGTCTAATTTCTTGAATAACTTCTAAATCATTTATTTTAAAATTATGAAAAAAATATCATTAAACCCTTCACAGTAAGCCCTTTCATTTGATATGTCATACGATATTGTTCAAAAACTTTTTTCTTTAATTTTCTAGTTTGACCCCCAAAAGTGATCCCCTTACTAAAAATCTAATAATTTACGTAACGCGTCCGTGTTTGGGTCATAAGAGTCCATATGTGTACCAAATTTCAACAGAATCGGTTCAGTGGATCCGGAGAAAACTGGCTGTGACAGACGGACAGACAGACAGACACCCGAGTGATACTATAAGGGTTCCTTTTTTCGGAACCCTAAAAAATGGACTCTGTCTGAAATATAAGATTTTTATTTATTATTATTAGCCTTGTTTCGCAAATCGAACCGTTCGTTGCTTCGCTCTAAACGGAATCAATCGCGGAGGCTTAGCAGTAGAGTCCCGTCAGCACAGCACCTTTCGTACGGAACCCTACAGGCCTGATCCGCAAGTCGAACCGTCCAGAACTTCGCAAAACTAAATCAGTTTAAGACTCTACGATAAATGCACTTTAAACGAAACCAGCACAACTCAGAGATTTAACCAATTATGGTCCCTAACAGTTTAAGACCTTTCAGAGACCAAACCGAAATTCGCCATCTATCGACCATGTAAACTGACAAAATATTTGGCAGCGGAAGACGTTAAATAAGAAGCCCGTATGTAACGGTAAATAACGATAAGGTATTAAAATGTTAACTTTTATTTTGCTACGTCTACGTATTAAAAGTTTCACAAATATCTCAATCAATGTGTTTTGGTGTAACATTCATGCTTTCATGCATTTTTTAGTTCCTCAATAGATGGCGCTCTGACTTATCAGAATACATAAGGAAGTTTCTTACTAAATTAAAAATTCAATATATTTTGATTTTGTAGATCGATTGTATCGATCAATAACGAAAAGGTATAAAATGATCACTCTTATTTTGCCACGTATTAAAAGTTTCACAAATAACTCAACAATTTTTTCGTGCATTTTATTTTTCTCAATAGATGGCGCTCTGACTCATCAGAATACATTAGGAAGTTTCTTCCTAAACTTAAAAATTCAATATCTTTTGATTTTGTGGGTCGATTTTGATGAAATAAACGCTAAATGTTACTCGGGTTATCACTTTATATTTTGAAGTACTTAGATTTGCAATCTAATCTGTGATTTATGCGTGATGCTCCCACAAACGCACAGACAAACAGACAAACAGACAAACAGACAAAAATTTCAAAAATTGCATTTTTGTGTTTTATACCTTTTTCCTGAGTTTTCTGTGTAATTTTCATGGAAAAATATTCAATGTACAGACACGGTTAGTCTACGATTTTATTATATGTATAGATTAAAACTTTATGCACAAGTAAAAAAACACTGTACAAAGGCGGACTTAATGCCTTAGGTATTTTCTACCAGTCGACCTTAGGGTGGTGCAGAGAAAATATGGCAGGTGAAAATTATAGGAAAGAAAAAACAGAGACAGAAAAAAAATACAACCATAAATACATAGATACATACATACACATAAATAAAATTCTCAACGTTATTATGAGAGAACGAAACGAATTAACGCTGTGATGATTCTACCAACTTCTTGCGAATGTGCTCAGGCTCACGTGCCTTCACCTTAAAGGACGGATATTATATAGTCAGTACATATTTTGATTTTTATGACAGTTATTGTTTTTCGGCATGGCGTCTAAATCGAATGCAGTAGAAGAAGTTTCATTCAAAAAGGACTTAAAAAGTGGGTATTAGTCTTTCCCTCCGTATATTGCAACGCAATCTTTTATTTTTTAAATTACTTTCAATGTCGACAATGTCGAGTTTTCTGTACTTTCTTTTATCAAAACGTATTGTATACTTTAAGTATTTATGAAGTTGTTCGTAAAATAAACTTCTTGGCAAAGTAAACTAGCAGTGCTAACGACAGCTGTGTTCCGAACTCAAACATTCGTTCATATCTAGAATATTAATCAGTTCTGGCATTTTAATTCGAGCATTGTTTAAGTTGATTACGTATGCTTGGGAGACAGTGAAAGTAATTGGGACTTCGTTTTTGCTAAGTGTTTTTATGTTGGAAATAAATATTTTTTGGCTTTTCAAAATAAGTTGTGTAATTACTTTCTTCTGCACATGACTTTGTTTGCGTGGTTTTCAGGTCAGTATATAAAACTATAATACAACGTGTTAAAAAAACATGTATTGTGTTAATTCAGCTATATGTGTGCCAAACATCCAAATCTGTTCAGTATGTAGTTTTGCGCGCGGCAATAACCTCTCGCCGGCCCTGGTCCAATCCTTGATCAGGAGCGAGTAGGTATGGGATGCTATCACATCCTTTTGCGAAGCAGTTGTGCTAGCAAAGGAGGAGGCGGAGTATGAGAGAGAGGCAAACCTCACGCCCCAGCCATCGCAACAGAAGAAGACACCCCGGGTGTCGGCGTCGGGAGTCGCAGAACGATTCCCGGCCACCGTAGGCGCGGGCCTGTGATCGGTGAGCGTTGGGTAGCTTGCCGTCCGACCAGAACCGTTTCTGACCCGGACCCAAGTCCGGGTTGACGGCACGTTGTGTTACACGCGTGCCTCAAAGAGATGTCAGCATAGTACTCGGGGCCCGCTAGGGTCAGTGCCTGCCAGTGTTGCTGAATTTGTCCCAAAGAGTCACCGCGACCCTATACCGTAAAGGACATTAGGAGGAAAACGGATGGGTTTTAGTCAGTAAGAGTCTTCTGTTCCGCCCAGAGCAGAAAGAGCCACGAACTCGCCGCTGCAGCGGTGGTTGCGTCAAATACGTAGATGTATAATGTAACTGCCCGCGCCGCCACCGTTTCGCTCCTTGCTCGCTAAGTTCGTGTCCGCAGTCTTAAAAAGTTATTTTTGCGCGAAAGAATAACACACATCGGCAACGAAGAGTCTTTCACTTATTCGGATTCGGACACTACTTTGAAGTATTAAAGCCAACTATTAATCTTAAAGCAATCCAGTAGGCTTTCCCTTTTTTTTTTTTTTACGGGGGGAAATCCTCATGGATGTCCTCCGCCCTGGGGCGGGCGGAGGGGTCTGTCAGACTCTTACTGACTAAAACCACCCCGGTGTTCCATCTCTCACTACGCCGGGGATCGCGAGAACTTGCGACTTCCGTGATCCCCGGCTGGTGCCGGCCCGCCTCTGCGGGCCACCTCGGGTCAGCGGGGGGAGTGAGGTGTTTGACTCCCCCCGCGACGTCAAAGAGGGGCGCACGGGAACACAACGCGCCGCCACCTCGGGTCCAGATGAATGGGGGGCGACGGACGTCCCCAAGTCCGCCGCCCCTGGACCCAGTTAGGGGGGCCGGAAGAGGGCAGCGTATGCCCTCCTCCGACGCAGTAGGCTTTCCCTACTTCAAGTTAGTTACTTTACACCTATTTTAACTTTTCATAATACTAGCAATTTCTAAGAAAGTCAACCTAATCTAATCTAGAAAACTCATCTTAAAGTCTGTGCTAAATAAATCTTTCAACCGTCTTCAACTCAAGTTGCAAAAGCAAATGAACTCAAAGACTTTGAACCACTTACACTAAACAGTTAACTTTTAAAAGAATCACGATAACAACTTAACTGCGAGTTCAATTTGGTACTATTATGCTTGACACATGCATTTTCGAGATAAGAATGATTGATAGGTGCTTTTAGTTTTATTTTTAGTTTAATATATTCATGTATTGTTTTGTGCCAAGGTTCTTTGTTGTGTTGACGTTCAATGCAAAGCTACGAGAAAATAATTTTATTGAATGCTTGAGCATTAGTCGCTTGATAACGAAGTTCTAAAAAGTTTTATTTTTGTAAAATCGTGAATCGTGAGACAGCAGATATCTCATTATAATGACATATCTGCTGTTCTTAGCTTATGATCTATATAAAAATGTATACTTGAGAATCGTCCAAAAACGCGTTAAACAATTTTATTACAAAAATGTAATAAAATTGTTTAACGCGTTTTTGGATTCTCAAGTATACATTTTTTGTTGAAGTATGAAGTATTTGTTGATCAACACCAACAAATACTTAATTTCAGTCGGTTTTCAGTTTCAGTTTAGTTCGAGTAGCTGTTTAGTTACTGCGCGAAATTGCTCTTAAAAACAAGACTGAGTTGTTGCTAACCGAAATTGAAAATGGAACATAATTTCACTTCTATTTTCAGGTATGAATATAATATAAAATCTACAGTTCTTTAGATCTAGGTAAACTTGCTCCATTTGTTCGTAAATAATTTATTAGATAGTAAGTATTGAACATTTTGGCCTCTTTTATTCATTTTGTAAAAAAAATAAGTTCGTAAAAACAATGTTTAGCTTCAAACCTAATTTAGATAATTATCTAACATAACATGAACCAATATATACCCTCGTTTACACCAAACAAAAAAACAAATTACTTCGAACACTATTTACAAACAAAACAAAAAACTATCGATACGTCGTTAGCCCCACTATTTAACCCTGTTACAAGTACCTACATACATATTATATTCCCTTACCTCGCGTGCTGCCAATCTATTTGATCAACCGAACGATTATTATGAAAAAAATCGTAGCCCACTTTGCGATAAAATCCGTGATAATGTACCCCACATCGGTCCCTTGACACGGCCGGATTATTGTTTCAATATGATTATTTTTTGACAGCTTTATTGGGGTACTAGCGTACCCCACGGATTTAAGGCTAAGTTGATTGTCATGTTTTTTACGGTGGGAATTTAATTTTGGTTCTATGGATTGTTTCAGGTGAATTTAAGACAGTGTTTACATCGAAGTCTACCCATTTTTTTCACCAGGGCCGGCCTTAACCATCTGAGCCAAATGTATCGGGTGGGCGAGATACATTTGGCGCCCTCTTTTATTTCAATTTCATTAAAATAAATTATTTAGAAAAACCTTTACATCAACCCCAATAGGTTCACCCCCACCCAGGCCTGGGTATTTAAGTATGTTGTTTAAAACATCATTCTCTAGTCCCTACAACTATACCAACATTTGCTTAAACACGAATTATTTTTCCAATTTGGCAGTTTTAGGTTTTCCTTTTGTGAGCTATAATTTAAGTATAGAAAATTAACAAACACTGTCGTATTGTCAGCAGAATACGCAGGGATATACTTAATTCTTGAAGATTGTGCTTGTCTTTTAATAAAGTGTAAGGTTTCGATAGGTGTTGCTGGAATGTCTTCGAGATTGTGTTGCCGCAATCACCTTCAATGTCTGAGTTTTTCTTTATATGGAAAGAATAAGTATGTACTGAAATTACGCGCAGCGCCCTGTATAACCCACCGCCCTCCAGTTGCCGGCGCCCCGGGCGGCCACCCGCGTCGCCCGGCCCTAAAGCCGCTACTGTTTTTCAGACACAGCAGAGCAGTTTTTTGGGAGTACATCAATTTAGCCACTAGATTAGATAATTCTCTCAGGGATTGAAAATACTCATGAATGTAATCAATTTATACCATAGTATAAGTTGTGTACATTGGACGGTATTCTATGGTAAAAAAGGGGCCTATATATATGCAAACATTAATTAATAAAGCTGATTTATTAGAGTACCGTACCCAAAGGGTAACCAACAGAACCTTATTACTAAGCTTTTGCTGTCCGTCCGTCTGTCTGTCAGCGGATTGTATCTCAGTAACCGTAATAGGTAGACAGTTGAAATTTTCACAGATTGTGTATTTCTATTGCCGCTATAACAACAAATAACAAAAAACTAAGGTTTATGGTATGGAACTCTCCGTGTGCGAGTCCGAAGCGCACTTGGCGGATTTTTTTTATGTTTTGGAAACCTTTGTTTACGAATACGTAGACCATTAAAAGATTTCCATTTGTTTAAAAGTACGTTCTGGTGTCTAAAATCTGTCCCGACCACTTAATCTCTTTCTGGTGAATTTGTGGTCAAACGGCAGCGTATGAATGAAAAAAAAAACTCTCCCCATAGCCTGGACTTTTGAAGGTTGATAAAATTGAATGTATCCCTCGGAAAAACCCAAGCATTGTTAAGGTTAAAATCCAATTTATAATATTTTGTCACCAACAATGGCGTAGTCGGTCGGAATGTCCCCGATTTTTCCAATGACCTACTTTTTATGGTTCACATACGAAGTGTTATTTATATTTATAAAGTGGGTTTCAATTGAATAAAAAAAAATCTTGTTGATTTTGCATTTACAATTTAAATTATCGAAAATCCCTATTGAAAATCAGGTTTTTGTACTTAATTTAGATATAGTCTAATAATGCTGCAATACGCTTGCCAAGGTTGGTCTGTGGATGGGTCACCATCTTAACATACCGAATTTCCACCATGCCTCGGAAAGCACAGTAAGCCGTTGGTTCCCACTGTGATTTTAAGGTCTTTGGCTGTCGTTACGGATTGTCAGAAGCCTGTTAATCTGACTCCAGCCTTGCCAAGAACTACCGTGTTATCCAGGTAATGGTTGTGGAGGTCTGGTAGGCAGCCGGTCTACGTTAAATACTGGTATTTTTCTGTATCCGGTTTGACAGGAAGCCGACCCCAATATAATTTGGAAAAGGCTAGGCAGATGATGCTGAGTCTAATAATGCTGTAATATTAATGTTGCTGGTATGCGTGAATGACTAATCCAAAAATAGCTTTCAAATCAAAATAGACTGCGAATACACTATGTAATATATTTTAAATAGAACGCAACCAAAAATTCACTATTTGTCACTAGCCATAAATCCAACTCTTAGGGTGCCTGTCAATTTTAGCAGAACGAGGCAGCGAAGCGAAAAAACGGATAAATTTTAACCAATCGAATTGCACAAAATTTTCGCTCCACGTGACTCACTGACGTTTTGACTGACATGATGGGTTAAAATTTCTCCGTTGCTCAGCTCCGCATTAATGGAAAGGCATCCTTACCCTTTTGTTTCCTTTTCAATCCCTGTTTTACACTAAAATAAAATAAACAAAACACCGTTGACAAAAATGTTAAGTCCTTAATCCAATATTTATTGAAACACACGAATTTGACAAAGCCCATTGAAAATTGTAATTCTCACAAACAATATAGCAAGCAAGCTTCATCCCATTCACAATAAAATACTTAACAAATTAATTATACATGCAAATGCTGAAGAAACAAAATAAACATCACAACAAAAGACGTAAAATATTCAGATTACTAAACATGCAAGTGAAATTATAATTTCCTATACAATATCATGCTAATTTTTATATAAAACGCCTGAAAAAGGTACTCTTTTAAAGTATAATTTAACACAAATTAAGCTTACACATTTATAATTCATGAGTGAATAAGGCATGTAGGAAGAACACGAAATTTCCTGAGTTAAATTCTGGTATAAATTTAAAAAGAAAAGCCTCAAAAATGCTTTAATTTATGACTTTGATCTTGGAGGACTGAGCTCTTAGAATTTTTGATATTTTTTAGGGTTCCGTACTCAAAGAGTAACCAACGGAACCCTATTACTAAGCCTCCGCTGTCCGTCCGTCCGTCTTTCTGTCAGCGGGCTGTATCTCAAGAACCGTAATAGGTAGACAGTTAAATTTTTCACAGAGTGTGGATTTTGCATTGCCGCTACATTAACAAATAATAAAAATTAAATACGATTAAAAATTAAAGTTCCCATAATACAAACGTATTTTTTTTCGGTTTATGGTACGGAACTCTTCATGTGCGAGTCTGACTCGCACTTGGCCAGTTTTTTTTTGTAGTGGCTTTAAATGTTGGGTGTGATTTCCTATTTTTAAGGTTCGTGGTAATATTGGAATCAAGACATGGTTCTCGAAGAATAGGATGCGATTTTTTTTCTTCTGCGACCACGCAAAATACGCGCTTAGTCGTGGAGTTGCGGAAATACATTCTTCTGCGACTCTAATCGTAAGAAAACCATGCTCAACAATTTACCATGCCATGAGTGCATCGTGATTAGTTATTAGAGAGAGAGAGAGAGAGTCATTTTTTGCGCCACCTATTTTTATCTATAAAAGAAAGAAAGAAAGATTTGTTTGTTTGTTTGTTTGTTTGCTTGAACGCGCTAATCTCTGGAACTACTGGTACGATTTGAAAAATTCTTTCAGTTTTAGATAGCCCATTTATCGAGAAAGGCTATAGGCTATATATCATTACGGTAAGGCCAACAGGAGCGGAGCAGTAATGAAAATTACATATTTAGGCAAAAACAACGTAGTCAAACTAAAGGGTCAGCTATGTAGGCAGTGAAAAAATGTGAATATTAAAAGTGATCGACTCCGAACGAACATTTCTTTACAACATCCTCCTTTTTGGCAACAATTAATGTAACTATCAATGGCCTAATGTTATAAAATGTCGTAGAACAATTCAATGAAAAACTTTTGTTGCAATTTTCCATCGCTCCTGTCTAACGTTCTAAACTTTGCAATTTGTTAACATTAACTTATCGTCGGATAAATATAGATCAGACTTTTAATCCATATTTTGGTACTTTCCTGAAAAAATCTAATTTGTCCGTCACATAGATTACCAAAAAATATTTTTGCTTTTTGTTCGTAAACAAATAATGAAAAAGATACAGTGCGTTCAAAACTAGCGTGACGTCACATCTTAGTACACTTTTTATTGAAATATCACGTCACAAAACCCACTCTTGATCTTTGATGCCCTTTGTCTTTATTAATTTTGATCGATTTGAAATGGAAAAAAATACGTGTAAAATTTAATGGACTGACTAAATAAAATTATAATTTTTCTATCTAGGACAGTACCTAATTTCCGCAGCAACATCGGCAAATATCCTACTCACCATGCAACAGGAAAAATAAGAACAAATGTACTAAAACAGACCCTTTTACCCAAGATAACTCTCTATACATATACCGTAGGTAATCCCTTAAGATTTATTGTCCAGAATTAACGTTAAATAAAGAAGGGTATATGATAAATGGAGATAGTAATAACGCTACTTGTGTGAGTAGGTAAAGGTTAATCCACACATGTTGCACAATTTACTTCCGCCTAGCCCATTGTATCATCAGACTACAAAACGTAAGGCAATGTGCCACTGGTAGGTACATGGGGCATCCCATACGTACGATTCGGAAATACTTTCGATGTGCGTACAGCTAAAGATTGATATTTCCTGCTGGAGTCTGTCTCAACAGCCTTGGAGTCTTTAAGTCAAGACTGAACAGCTGACTTCTAGGCTCCATCCTCACCAGGGTTGCGAAAAATGTTTGAAAGAGTAACCGTGCATTATATTATACGCACAGGGCATTAGGAGGAAGACGGATGGGTTTTAGTCAGTAAGAGTCTCACATCATTTCATCGAAAAGGCTCCTTCCTCAACCACACCGTCGCATTCCATCAGGTCAGATTATGAATAAACGCAAGCCTTTCTACAATAAAAAAACAAACATTCCCGTCGTATCGTGCCCGGGACGTTGCCGTACCGTGGTACGTCATGAGCTCAGAAAAATATCGGTGAGTACATCATCAATCATCAAACCGAATAAATATCAAATTCTTCCATTACTAGTGACTGACTGAGTGAATAAGAGGCAACGAACAGTCAAAACTACTGGTCGTAGAAAACTCTGCATGTATGTTCCTTGGGGAGTTTAGGGAAGCACTAAGAGAGGATTTTCCGAAATTCGAGTTCCTACGGGAACAGGATAAAACGGGATATGGGCGTGCAAAGTCGCGGACACAAGCAAGTTTTATATAAACTCGTTCACACGTGGTCGTGTCTGTAACATGTAAGACGACGCAGTGATCAGCGACCATGGTACGTCCCGGGCACTGCCCGAATATGTGTGAATCAACCTTTAGAATGAAACACAGAATGAATATCATGTTCGTTTAGTTGCCATGTGGGAGGTTGTTAATTTGGTCGTTTGGGAATATCCACTGCTGTTATATTGCTACCCAGTACCTACGTTCCATTGGGATAAGTAGTCATCATGTAAGTGCAGAATAACAGCGGTCCCGACAGATATTGTCTTACCGGGCTCTTTGTAAGAAATATAATTTTAAAGCCGGATTTCAACACTTGCCAGGTCCAATTGTGAAAAAAAAATAATTAAATACTCCAAAAAAATCAACGAAATCATTTCAGTTAGGGGGAGTTTAGTTTAGAAGAATTATAAACCTTCGAAAAGTAGTCTATTACCGTCTCCAGGGTTCCACTATTATTTGAGAGTAACAATGAACACATTCACTTTCGCAATTATAATATTAGTCAGGATAAGATATAAATGTTTATCTTTTGCTTGTTACGAGGTATATTTATAACTACTTGACCCGCGCAACTTCGTCTGCTCTGCTACTATTGATCTTAGCGTGATGATATATAGCCTATAGCCTTTCTCGATAAATGGGCTATCTAACACTGAAAGAATTTTTCAAATCGGAAGCAAACAAACAAACAAACTCTTCAGCTTTATACATTAGTATAGATAAGATAAATAAATATTATGACAACTTTCTTACCCGACTACGGCGAAGCAAAAAGGAAGGGTTATGATTTTAGCTGTCTATGTATGTGCGTATGTTCCACGCTAGCGCTTAAACCACTGAACTGATTTTAATGAATGAGGTATCAATAGATTCGTAAAAACATTGCGGGTGACATAGGCTATATACATTTTCAGTTTAATTTTTAGCGAGCGCCTTGTTTTGTCAATCGTTTTCCATAAACTGTGACTACATAAACATAATGCATATAGATAGACATTCATTCTGCGTGACAAACACCGGGGTGAATTCAACGAGTCTCCAACATAATTTACGACTTCCGTGACAACCAGCTTCGTTACGTTCTGACTGACTCATGTTTACTCGAATAAGTAATTAAACAACTATAATATCTAATTTATCTACATCTTTAGGGTTTCGTACCCAAAAAATAACCAACGGAACCCTATTACTAAGCTTCCGCTGTCCGTCCGTCTGTTCGTCCGTCCATCTGTCTGTCAGAGGGCTGTATCTCAAGAACCAGGTGACAGCTATGTGAAGCAATTCGACGCCTTACTGTGTGTATTTGGTTTTTATCAAAATGTACTTATTTAGGCTTGTTATAAATAACTAGTTAATTTTCAAAAACCCGGCCAAGTGAGAGTCGGACTCGTACACGAAGGGTTCCGTACCATAAACCTTATTTTTATTATTTGTTGTTACAGCGGCAATAGAAATACACAATCTGTGAAAATTTTAACTGTCTACCTATTACGATACAGCCCGCTCTTGAGATACAGCCCGCTGACAGACAGGTGGACGGACGGACGGACGTACAGTGGAGGCTTAGTAATAGGGTTCCCTTGTGTATGGAACCCTAAAAAACTTACAGTAGAACAACGTACCACATGCAAAGGCGTCGCATTTAATAAACTTAACCCTATTACATCTTGGCCAACGAATACCCTTTGCGTGCCTGGAAAATGTTAAACACTCGATTTGAAATTCAAAAACGCCTGGTTATTGCTGAGCTCTAAGTTTAATGTGGTCCCCCATTAATTTTCCGTGGTCATTGTGAGTTTGTGGTGGAATGAAAGTCAAGCAGTTTGTCAAACTCCTTTAGTTTAGTGGATAATATGAAAATAAAGTTATTTTTAGGGTTTGTCTGTCTGTCTGTCCGTCTGTCATAGCCATTATCCGGATCCACTGGACCAATTCTGTTAAAATTTGGAACACATATGGACTACTGTGACCCAAACGCGGACGTGTTACGTAAATAATGATTTTTTTAGTATGGGGGTCACTTTTGGGGGGCAAACTAGAAAATTAAAAAAAAGTATGTATTTTGAAAAATATCGTGTGACATATCAAATGAAAGGGCTTACGGTAAGGGTTTTAAATATATTTTTTTCATAATTTTAAAATAAATGGTTTTTAAGTTATTAAAGAAATTAGACGAAAAATGACCATACCCCCTTATCTCCGAAACTACTGAGCCTAAAATTTTGAAAAAAAAATGGAGATAATAGATCTTTACCTAAAGATTACAGAAAAACCTATAGGAATTCTATTTATTTTTTCATATTTCTTTTAACGTGTTTATTTATGGTGTTAAAATAACACGTTAAAAAAAAAATTTGTTCGCAACCCTTTGCATGCGAGTCCGACTCGCACTTGGCCAGTTTTTTGTGTGAGAATTGATCACAATATTTCTTTTTCTTCTATCTAAATTGAGTCAATACCGTACAAGTTACAAATCAATTTCATGGAAAAATAAGTATGTAAGTGGTCTAGTAGATTTCCTGTAGTATGTATATTAATAGTATTGTAATACATATTTTTCTGGTACATTTCCATAAGTGGTACTTTTTGATAACAAGCCATGTCTGTGTGTGTTTTTGATATCAAAAAGTACGTAGTTAATTTTGTATTGAACCCTGGTAACTGTATATACAGTTCGCTTCATATAAGTTTTCCACTTCGAAATCATATTGAACGAATCAATTTAACCACTCAGGGTCGGTAAATTTTCGGGACAAAATCGTGGGCGCAATCGCGCGTGTGTCGGCTTGTCCCGAAAGGGACTTACGGATTCTGACAGTTGGGGCGTTTTTTCCTGAAAGGGACACGGATCCTGAGTGGTTAAAGCTTAAATCGGAGCAGCAGCTTATATTCTGAGAACTACCAGCTTAATTTACATGCCAATGCCATCATTATTCCTTTGTGTGTAAAAGAGAGCACCCATCCGCGCAGCCACGATACAGGAGAAATTCTTAGTGTAGGGCAATGCTTAAAAAAAAAAAAAAAAGAAAAAAAAGGAGATAAAGACACGGCGCTTTACACTATGAAAAGCGCTATCTCATTCTCACAACGTCATAATGATGTTATTAGCGTCATAGTAGCGGGACTACACATTTCAGTCCTAAATTATGTCTTTATGAAATTTTGATGGTTTGTTCCCATAATTTTTTTACTCATTGTTTGACCGATTGTTTCAAATTTATGGCCGGCCTATTTCCATTCTAAATGTAGAATTAAAACAGTAACAGAACAGATTATGGTCCGTTAAAATAGCGTCCAAGTCAATGGCCACAACATTCATTCCTGCACTGTCGGCATTGTACTGCGGGCTTTGTTCCCTCGCTTTGTCCATTTCTTAAAAAAATCCCATATTGAAATTATTGTAAGACTCGTTTTAGGAAAAATTTTCTCACATCCAAGGTTGGCCTATTACCATTCTAAAAGTAGAACTAAACCAGTAACAGAGCTGATTACAGTCCGTTAAAATAGCGTTCAAGTCAACATTCATTCCTGCACTATCGGCATTGTACTGCGGGCTTTGTTCTCTCGCTTTGGCCCTATCTTAAAAAAATCCTGTACTTAAATTATTATTGGACTCGTTTTTTTGATAACTTTTCTCACATCCAAGGTTGGCCCATTTCCATTCTAAAAGTAGACCTAAAACAGTAACAGAGCCGATTATAGTCCGTTAAAATAGCGTCCAAGTCAATGGCCACAACATTCATTCCTGCACTGTCGGCATTGTACTGCGGGCTTTGTTCCCTCGCTTTGTCCCTTTCTTAAAAAAATCCCATATTGAAATTATTGTAAGACTCGTTATTTGACAAATTTTCTCACATACAAGGTTGGCCCATTTCCATTATAAAAGTAGAACTAAAACAGTAACAGAGCTGATTACAGTCCGTTAAAATAGCGTCCAAGTCAACATTCATTCCTGCACTATCGGCGTTGTACTGCGGGCTTTGTTCCCTCGCTTTGACCCTATTTAAAAAAAAAAACATATTTAAATTATTATTTGATTCTTTTTTAAACCGATTATCTCATATCTGGGGCCGGTCCATTTCCGTTCTAAAAGTAGAACTAAAACAGTAACAGAACCGATAACAGTCCGTTAAAATAGCGCCCAAGTCAATAGCCATAACATTCATTCCTGCACTGTCGACATTGTACTGCGGGCTTTGTTTCCTCGCTTTGTCCTTATCTTAAAAAAATCCTGAACTTACTTTATTATTGGACTCGTTTTTTGACAAATTTTCTCACATCCAAGGTTGGCCCATTTCCATTCTAAAAGTAGAACTAAAACAGTAACAGAGCTGATTACAGTCCGTTAAAATAGCGTCCAAGTCAACATTCATTCCTGCACTATTGGCATTGTACTGCGGGATTCGTTCCCTCGCTTTGTTCCTACCTTAAAAAAATCACACGCTTAAATTATTATAAGACTAGTTTTTTGTCAATTTTTCTCACATCTAAGGTGGGCCCATTTCTATTCTAAAAGTAGACCTAAAACAGTAACAGAGCCGATTATAGTCCTTTAAAATAGCGTCCAAGTCAATGGCCACAACATTCATTTCTGCACTGTCGGCATTGTACTACGGGCTTTGTTCCCTCGCTTTGTCCCTATCAACGCTATCTGAGCACAATGGACAGAAAAATTGGCTCTCTTTGGCTTCTACAGCCAGTTATTAATATTTCATAATAGACTCTCTTGTGGTACCTTGTTATGTGGTGGCGTGGAAACTAATTATAGTTGACGTTATTCATTTTGTTCGTAAAGGAATTTAATTTTGTATGCCGTGTTTTCCTTTCTGAGTGAAAAAGCATGTTTTTTGGTGAAAGGTGTTTCTTGAACAAAAGATGGCTGATTGCTTGTGTTAATTTAATGAAACAGATTTTATACAAAAATTATAATTTACGAGTACACAATATTTTTTTCTGAACGCCAATTTTCGTACTCAAAACGCGTTTGAATTCCAGTCACAATCATAGTTTTAGCAACAACCAAAGTAAAAACTTATCAAAATATAAGGAAATTTAAGCTGTTTTTGAGAATTGCTCTTGTTAGATTTTGCCACAAATAACTTTAAACCTTCACAATAATAATAAAATATGCAGTAACGATTATAATTATACATGTAATTTTTTTAAACAGATTTCCTCAGTTTTATCTTAACCGATTTTATCATTACCACACCACAATAACCATTACAAAATAAATCTGTAAAGACAGTACCGAAAATCTGTCCACATTCTGCTGAGCGTTGCAATAACAGACGATGTCACGCTGCCTGACCAAAACAGGGAAAGGGCGTGACTGAGCCCGAAACTTTTGTCCCGCACCGACGTGACGAAATATAGGTACAGAAGGTCCAATCTATACAGGGAGCGAAAACGCAAACACATAAGACACACACAAAGACACGTTGCGGAATTTGTTTCAAAGACTCACCGCGGCCCTGGAACGCAAAGGTCATTAGGAGGAACACGGATGGGTTTTAGTCAGTACGTGTCTGACACTTTCTTCTGCTCCGCCTAGAGCGAGAGGAGTTTTTTTTGTCAAAACAACACATAGACACCAGCTTTTTTTATTTGTGTTTGCTTGCGTTTCAGTCATATTGATCAAGTGGCTCTAGTCAAAGTGCCATTTTTATAGCGATAGCAATTGTAGTATTGCCAAAATATAAGGGATTGATTAGCGTTTGTCAGTTCTATACATTTTTTATGTTTTGACAACTGACCCACGCTACTGCTGACAAAATGTCACTTGCATTTTCAGCGCAGCTATCCAGGTTCGAGACCATAGTTACCATTGATCTAGTCTACAATTCAGTTTTGAATAAATCATTTGCATAGACTGGTAAAGGAAGAAGCGACAGGGACATAGCATATTAGAGAGGTCGAGAGATGTTGCGACCGTGTTGAACATGAACATTAATCAAACATCAGCTAATCTTCGAGAGCTCTGTTTCAATTCATAGCAGGTTACTGGATTTTGGATGATGAGAAATACTAGGTCAATATAAATGCTAACGAATATTCCAGTTGCGAGTGCGCTTGCAGTCACTGTACGTGAAGTGTGTCTATGTGTTTGTGTACGTCCATTTTCGATCATTGTATTGAGTTGACCTTCTGTACTTATTTATACTGTGGCAGCGTGTTTCAGCTATCAAGTTGTTTATTGGTTACTATGAATTTTTCCAACAATATTACGCCTGGATTGAGTTGTGGTGTGTTTGTGCAAAATTTTCATTTTTATTGGTTTGTGAAACATGGTTTTTTGGGAATGGATTCGTTAGGCTGTTCGGTATTTGGTGATAGATTGTGAGTGATATTTGACTTATGAAACTATTGATTTCTTTTCATTGGTGCGAAGTTGTCACCGTTTGTCGTAACTTCGCCTCAAAACTACCAGCGATGTTATAGCCATGGTAATAACTGTTCTGTGGTAATAACAAAAGATTCTTACTGATGCACACTTTCATTTTTGGCACTCGGTTTAAAAAACATTATGCCCATGTTTATTAACATAAAGCGACATTTAAATTCATCTTTTTTTTCGTTTTGATTGGCACGCGTTTGACCACTATCTCACCATCAATGGTAAGCGATGATGTGGTAAAAGATGGAGCACGCTTGCGTTAAGTAACCTATTCACTCTTCACTTAAAGACTCCCAGATTGTAGCTATCAGGTAATACAGACTCCGGCAGGGAATTCCACTCCTTAGCTGTACGCACTATGAATGTGTTCCCAAAACGTTTTGTGCGTGTGGGTGGTGTCCACCATCTCTAAAATGACAGCACTGTTTTTTTATTTTCATGTTTAGATGCTGAGTCGAGGGTTAATAACCCAATAGTGCATTTAGTTATTTAAGTTTTAGTGATAACGGGTATGAGTCGCGAAGAATCAGAAATTATTGTAACCGTCAAAATTATTGTAACCGTCAAAATTATTGTAACCATCAAAATTATTGTAACCGTCAAAATTATTGTAACCGTCAAAAGTCAATCAGCCTAGCCTTTTCCCAACTTTGTTGGGATCGGCTATGGTTCTAGTCCAACCAGGGGCTACTCTGTTAGCCCGAAGCCCGTAGTTTCGGGCTTAGTTGCGGGCGTATTCTGCTCCGTATCTCCTAACCAAAAGAATTAATTTCTTTCCTAAGAATTAATGAAGTGTACTACGTGAGCTCGACAAATGGATGTGCGATTAACGCTTATGCGACAAAACTGTACTGCGACTCACCATAGTTCGAATGCACGCTTGTGCGACACACTGAAGATCGACAACACCCCGACTCAGAGTACCCCGACTCGGATAGGTTAGGTTAGAAGGCTAAGGCGGGAGCGAAGCGGAGCGGAGCACCCGCGTTAGCCTTCGTGGTTATTTTTTTTTAAACCACCCAGAAATAGGAGCGAAGCGGGGCTCCCGATCTTCAGTGTGTCGCACAAGCGTGCATTCGAACTATGGTGAGTCGCAGTACAGTTTTGTCGCATAAGCGTTAATCGCACATCCATTTGTCGAGCTCACGTAGTACACCCGAATTAATGTAAATACGACATTAATTCTTAGTGCTTAGTGTTGTCATTCATTCTTAATTCGGGTTCGGGACTAATTGTAGGTCCGTAGGTGATACGGAGTAGAGAACGCCCGTACTACGGACTTCAGGCTTAGAGAGTAGCCCCCCATATTCCGTTAAGTAGGCACTAGTTTTTTACTTGGAACGAATGCCTCTATGACCTCCGCAATCCAGTAACCAGGTAATTTGATGATACCTATTGGCAAGGCCGGTGTCAGATTTTATGGTAGTAGGTCTTAATTATTACATACAAAATTAGCGTTTACTACCGTTTCAAAAACGCATATTATCTTTTTATTACTGAAGATACAGATATTTTGTCGCTAAACTGAAGTGGCAGTGGGCAGATCAAAGCTCGCTTCCTACATGGTGAATTGATGACCTGGTGAGGGTCGCGGGTAGCCGATGGATGCGAGATGCATAGAACCGGTTGTTTTGGCGACATTTAGGGGAAGCCTATGTCCAATAGTGGACATCTTTCGGCTGATATGATGATGATCACTTCAAATACGGTTTTACATATAAGTATTTACTGAATTATCATCCAAATATGTTTTGCCATTAATACTGTCGACTACTAACCGCTTTAATGAGCGTACAAATAAACAAACAACATTAATTTGTTAGTATTGGATCGGTTCCGCTAATTAAAAATTTGCTCGTCAACACGGAGAATTATAAGCTGATTCAAAATCTACACAAAACTCACTCAATAGAAATTGTGTCAATACAAAATAATCAATTTCGTGATGACCCAGTGGTTAAAGGCCTCGCCTTTCATGTTTTAGATCATGAGTTCAAAATAAATGCAACCGTATAAGCCCGTTCCATCATCATACAAGACGTACGGCGATGCGCCAGCGGTACATGATGGATATTCCACTCACACGCATAAAACGTTTTGGGAACACATTCACTGTGCGTACAACTAAGTAGTGGAATTCCCTGCCACAGTCTGTGTTTCCTGATAGCTACAAGCAAACACCCTGGGAGTCTTTATGTCAAGAGTGAATAGGTTACTTCTAGGCAAGCGTGCTCCATCTTCGACCACATCATCGCTTACCATCAGGTGGGGTTAAACGTGTGCCTATAAATAGTAAAAAAATAAGTAAAAGGAGATCTTGGAGCTTGGAAACACATATCATGACACAGCACACTTAACGAAAACATTTAGCCATACAAACTGACCAAGTGTGCGTTTTTCGCACCATAAAACAAAAAAATTACGTCACTTGTACAGATATTAAAATAAAAGTGAAAGGATAAATCCCTTTAATGTTTTATAATATTGTTTTTACGTTATTCATACTCTGAAACTATTTACTGTGTACCTATTACGGATCATTATATATATATAGTCTGGTGACAGACAGAAGGACTTATAAACAGATTTCCGCTGGTTACCTTCTGGTCACGGAACCCTAGAAATATTTTAAATACTCGCTACGAAATAACTGGAGTATAATAAAATTTCAGAAATCAAATAACAAGAAAAGGAAGCAAAGGAAAATTGTTGAAGAACAAAGAACATAAAATTAATTTCGTTTCCCTCTCTCTTTGGCTAAATACTTGATTCAAAACAATCTACTCGTATATAAACAAGAATTTTCTGCGTTTGGATGGTTCTGAAATGACTTACATTTTGAGGTATTTTTATTATTGACTAGCTTCCCCACGCGGCATCGCGCGCGATAAAAGTGAAGTAAAATATAGCCTATGTTACTTCCTGATAATTTAGCTTTCTATTGATGAGAAAATTATTAAAATCGGTGCAGTATTTTCGGAGCCTATTCGTTACAAACATACCAATCTTTTCTCTTTATAATAGAAGAGTAGACTAGCTAACCCCCGCAACTTCGTCTGTGTCACATTTTTCATTAATGTTCCGCTCCCATTGGCCGTAGCGTGATGTTATATAGCCTATAGTCTTCCTAGATAAATGGGCTATCCAACACTAAAAGAACATTTCAATTCGCACAAGTAGATTCTGAGATTAGCACGTTCAACCAAACAAACTTTTCAGCTTTATAATAATAGTATTGATATAGATTGTATTCAATCTCGAACTGAGAATTAAAAAAAAACAGCAAACGAGAAACATTAAAGAAACCGGTGCAGTTTTTCCATTCTGAGTTTCCAGTAAGCATGGATTAGAATTGATTACTGGAATTTTTGAATGAGGCAAAATATTGGGAATCGGTCGTGGCGGATCGTGAATTTGTAAATAATTTAATAGAATTTCTAAGAAGCTATGTTGTGTAGTACTTACTAAGCCTCCGCCGTCCGTCCGTCTGTCTGTCAGCAAGCTGTATCTCAAGAACCGTTATAGTCATCCAGTTGAAATTTTCGCAGAGTGTGAATTTCTATTGCCGCTATAACTTAACTAAAAAGTTTATTGGGCTCCTACACAAGTAAAGTGTTTTTTTTTTCGGTTTATGGTACGGAATCCTTCGTGTGGGAGGGAGTCCGACTCGCACGTCTTGGCCGGTCGGAAGGCGGTAGGCAGAAGAAGCCTGATGAGGGTGCCTGTTCCTTATTTCTTTGAAGACTGACCAGTTATACGTAGTTGGTAGTGGAAGGACTGGCAGGGTATATTACGTTTCCTTGGTGATTTTATGGGCGATTTATATTGGATTTAAATATCCCAGTCTGGGATGCGGGTGGATTTGCTTGTACTCCGGACTCCCGACTCACGGTATTTGGAAAGGGGCTCGAACATTTCTCTATGGGAGCTTGCATCGTTAAATCAAGATGGGTACTATTATTTGAATTTAATCTTAGATCTAAGTCAATTTTAATGATAATCATGGTTGTCACGTGACACTTTGGAGGTATGCGGTACAGGGAGTAAAGTCCCGCAGACCATTGTAGAGGGAGGATCCTCCGACCAGACAGTTGTTGTGCCTGGCGGGCTACAGCCCGATAGTTGATATTCGGGCTGATGTGTATGTTCAAATCGCACGGTAAACTCGGTAAACGTAGTAGTTCGCTGCTAGTTGGATAGATGGCGTCGCGGTCCTTTTTAGATTAGCTCTGTTGGTTATTCTTGTAGCGGCATTGATGCCGCTAAAACACTTTAGGGCACCATGTTCCTGACATTTTTTGTTTGTTGAAATGAAAACATCAAAATGGCGGCGGGAGGGGGGGCTATGCCACAAGGGTTCTATCTCCTTACTCTCTTTATTTTTGACACTGACCCCTTACTCAAGGCCCACAAAATTCTTGACACACACATATATTACTAATTTAACTTACACACAAGTTCCTGTTTATTATTTCCTTTTAATAATTCAAAGATTAAGAAGCTATATTTATATCGACCTCTACACCAGAATGTTGTTTCCGAGTTCTTTGAATTATTAAGCGAAGGACATCGGTATTAAGACTTTGTGTAATACAAATATACATGAACAAGGTCAAGACGTTAATTGCTTTTGGAATTTGATGATAAATACATTGAAGAACGTACGTAGGTCTATTCTTGTAAATAATTGTAAGTGTTTTACTTTTCATAATGGCCCACGTGTATCGTAACGCGATCAAAAACCTTATTATTGTTCCATTTATTAGAAAACTGGTGAAGATAACACGAATAAAATAATAAAAGTATTTTACGTGAAGCGGCTGCCTACCAGACCTCCACAACCCATTAAACTGGGTAACACGGTAGTTCCTGCCAACACTGGAGTCGGACAATCCGTGACGACTGCCAAAGATCTACAAATGACAGCTGGCACCAACGACTTAACGTGCTTTCCAAGACATGCAGTAAACTCGGTATGTTAAGATGGTCACCCATCCACACACCAACCTTGGCAAGCGGTGCTTATCCTTGAAAATAGCCTCGTGTGGCTGTTGTTCATCATCATCATTATCATCATATCAGCCGAAAGATGTTCACTGCTGGACATAAGCCTCCCCCAAGCGTCGCCACAACGACCGGTCCTGCGTATCTCGCATTCATCGGCTACCCGCGACCTTCACCAGGTCATCAGTCCACCTTGTGGGACGCCTTTCAACGTTGCGTCTTCCGGTACGCGGTCGCTCACAATGGGCCTCATCAGAAGGCTTAAAGGGCAATGGAGAGGGCAATGCTTGGAGTTTCCTTGCGTGATCGGCTGATATTACTTTCATAAAAATCACAAAACAGACGCACATTGGCGAATAGGCTCCAAACAAGTGACGTTCTGTCAGAGGTAGTGTGACGAAGGCAAATATCAAAACGTCATAAATGTATGGGATTGACAAACGCTGTCGAAATGTCACGAGATTATTCCCTATTTTTGACATTTCGGAAATCGCCATTTTTAATAGAATGTTACTTTGTCTATAGAGCCTCTTGACCTGCTTGATAATAATAAAGTATTAGATTTTTATGAATATATTTCTTAAATATAATAGAGTAAAAAACCGGCTAAGTGCGAGTTGGATTCTCACACGAAGGGTTCCGTACCATAAGCCGAAAAAAACACGTTTCTTGTATGGTAGCCCTCTTCAATTTTTAATTTAATTTTTGTTTTTATAGTGTCAATGAAAATTGCAACTTTCTACCTGTTGAAGTTTTTAAGATACAGCCCGCTGACAGAGAGACAGACGGACTGACGGACGGACAGCGGATGCTTAGTAATAGGGTTCCGTTGCGTAGCGTACCCTTTAGTTACGGAACCCTAAAAACGAATATCCCATTATTAAAACTTGGGAATCTTTAAGTCAAGAGTGAATAGGTTACTTCTAGGCAAGCGTGCTCCATCTTCGACCACATCATCGCTTACCATCAGGTGAGTTAGTGGTCAAACGCGTGCCTATAGATAGTAAAAAAAAAACCAATCCTACCTATGAAACTCGAAAAATCTACCTATAAAACTCGAAAATCGAAATTAACTAGCATTTTATACCCATTTATTGTCGACTAACATCGACGATACTGTGCCACATAAAATATTCTACAGTGAAATTGCACAATTCAAATGCAGGCTCCAGCGTAAATTCGACGGTATTAAACAGGCTTGCTCCGATGAAGCTGAAAATGTTTAAACGTTAATTACAGAATTTACCGCGGTGTTGTGACTACCTGTAATTAAGAACTACATTTTTGTTTATTTTAAACTGGAAATCAATTTTGGTATTTGTCAAGTTGCAGTCACTTTTAATCGGTTCCTAAGGTCTTTGGAGATTGTGTCTGGAATGTTTGTGAGACTCTGAGATAATTTCAATTGTCTACCTATTATCGTACACAAGATATAGCCCTCTGACAGACAGACTGACAGACAGCGGAGAGTTAGTAATAGAGTTCTGTGTCAATGTGCGAGGCCCTAAAAATGGTTTAAAGATTCGTCCTCAGGACTCAAGCAACCAACTTAGGCCAATGTACACGATGCATGTCTCTGACCAGTTGCATGAAATAATGACTTGCATCGCTCAACACAATTGAATAATATGGTGTTACTTTAATTGCTGCTTCATCGTATTGTCAACTCTACAGGAAATAAATTATTTATTGTAAATCCTTTGTTTACCTATCCCATCATATGTAAGGTGCTCGTACCTTATATCAAAGGTAAGGGCAAGTAACATCATATCCGCCGTATGGGTAACATCCTGTATTGCTAATATTGTGTTAAGAAAACATGGTTATCATATTATGGATAAGGAAATGGGGGGTCATTTTGATATTTCGCGTTTCGGTCGTTTTATAAAATAGATAAAAAGATAATACATATTTTAAGTGGCTACCAAAATAAGCATTTTTTTTGGATAATTTATACTTTCCATTTAACATTCGGTTAAACAGAAATAATAGGGAATGTATGAAGATGAATTACGTAAGTAGTAATCATACAAAATAACGTTAATACTCAAAGCTGAAATAAAAACAAATCTAAAAGCATTTATTTCAATGAAACCATTTACAGGCACTTTTGAATTGCCAAGGTCTTTTCTTTGACAGACCTACCTTGGCAATTCAAAAGTGCCTGAAAGATGACGCTAATTACACTTTCTAAAGCGTGTTTCTACGCGCTTTTTATGGACAAGAACGTGCAAGAAACTCCACAGATACTCTTTTAACTCAATAAATAGCTACAAAGTCGTGGTTACATCATTCATGTTGGATTTATACAACAAGAAATGTGAAAACGGCGTAGAAAGACAAGTACGCTAAAAGCGCCCCAAGCAAATTTCTGCGAGATCACTCAACATTTTAGTTACTCACAATCTCATTGTGTACCTAACGAGGTTATGAGCAAAGCCTCAAATCAAGTCGTATTATTGTACGACTTGATTTGGGGTCTACAACTACTACGTACAATAAATCACACGTAATAAAAATTATGAAACAAAGGTTATCAACGTAGCAACAATTAGCTTGTTCAGTAGACAGTTCAGTAATTCAGTAGCTCATCAGCCGATAGAAGTCCACTGCTGGACATAGACCTCCCCCAAGTGTCGCCACAACAACCCGCCTCGCATGCATCGGCTACCCGCCACCATCGTATCGGCTCATCTGGTGGGGGGGGGGGGAGAATGCTCATACAGACTTTTAAACATTAATTATAATGCGAGCTTTTCCCCTTTCTCCGGCAAAATTTAGCTTATACCCTGCTTAGTAACAGCTATTTACTAATTACAGTATCCAAACACGTTTAAACTTAACCAAAATATCCTACTTCCACGTAAAAGCAGTACACCATTCCCACACAAAACCTCGTCTAATTTAATTAAAAAATAATGACACCTTTTGTCGACGAAATTAAAGAGGGGATGTCGAAATAATTTCTACGTTTCAATGCTACGCCACGAGACTCAGACACACTCGGTTGGGGCGATGCTCAGTTTCAATCCCAATTTTGTCGAGTAACAGCCCCTAAAACGTGTTGGTGGTTTACCTGTGTCGGGTTAAATCTTTGAGGTTTCTTTGCCAAGTAAGAAGGGTAATTAGGTGCGTATTCCTGGATTTTCGCGCGTGTTTTGTTTTGTGTTATTCAGTTGGTGTGACTCGTGGCTACATAATAACAGCCACACGGGTCGATCTCCAAGGTTAAGCAATGCTTGCTGAGGTCGGTACGTGGATGGGTGACCATGTTAACATACCGATGATTCCTCTATGCCTCGCAAAAGCCGTTGGTCTCAACTGTCATTTGTAGATCTTTGGCAGTCGTTACGGATAGTCAGAAGCAATAGTAAATCTGACACCAGTCTTGCCAAGGAGTACCATGTTACCCAGTTAATAGGTCGTGGAGGACCCCAACATAGTTGAGAAAAAGCTAGGCAGATGATATATACTTAATTGTACACTAGGTAATATAAAAAAATCAAAAACGAAAACTTGAAATAAAAAAGAACATACAATTACAGGCGAGCTGGAATGGATCCTGAACACAAATTAGGGTTGCAATTTGTGCAAATGTAAAGTATTGCTCTAATTCCACTCTTTTACCACTGTATCACTAAATCACTCTCCATCCACAAAAAAACCCTTGTAATATCGAGCACAATACTAGCTAATATTGTCACCCCTACCGTTTAATGAAGAAGCTGGTTGCGCAAACAAAGAGCGCAAATGAAACGCCTGTGGGGTGGATGTTTTTTTACCCCCATTTTTAACAAGTCTTCCTTTGTCCGTGTACTAAGCTTGTTTTGTTACGTTTGATTGAGATTTACCTTTGTGTGCTTATTTGTTGAACGGCCTTTGAGTTTTAGCTATCGAGAAGATTGTCCGCTGAAACAACTGGGGGTGGCTGTAGTCATTGTATTTGGGGTTGGAAGATTTTCTGATTCATTGGCTACGGTTCGAAGACTAACAATCACCGTTCATATTTATTTTCATGGTCATTAGTCAATGCTGTGATCTGCATTTAGGTATTAACTTTAAAAGGGCAGATGACTAACAAAATCTAATTAGTCCGTCAGATAAACCAAAAAATATTGGACACATATTTTTTCCTTTTTTTCACGTAAACAAAAATTTAAGACGTTTCAATGCGTTGAAAACTTGTGTGACGTCACTTGTTAGTACTTAAACTTTTATAAACAAATAACGTCACCAGCCCCAACTGATCTTTGCATTTTATCTTCGCCTATTTTTATTAATTTGATAAAGCAAAAAAATACGTGTCCAATATTTTTCGATAATCTAACTGATGGACTAAATATAATCACATTTTTTTTACTCAAGAATCATCCTTATTATATACTGTTCTATGATAGTTGATTTTATTGCAATTCTAAGTTAAAGTTAATGTGTTAATACTAGCAATTTGAATTAGGTGGAACTAAACAGCGAAATGGAATTTATTGTAAATCCGCCTATTAATTTCCACATAAAGAAAATGTCAACCTGTTAACATAATCCTTGAGTCTATTTTGACAACACCCACGAAACTGTAGTAAGCTCCGTGGGTGTCCCCAAAAACAATCAAACAAAAACCCATACTTTTCCTCTAATTACACTAAATCAACAACTTCCACCCTTACAAGACACTAAGCTTAATTTAAAAACTTTTCAATCGGCAAACAAGAAAAACAAACAACGACTAAAGCAGTAAATATACTGTAGCGACTACAAACAGACAAAATATACAAGATGGCGTCGAGATTTAAGTACGCCAGGACGCAGCCCGGAAATTAAAGCAAGCATCTTACGTTACCTTACCGAGGCACCTTAGTATATTTCGTATTAATAATTAAAATTTGTGTTTAGACATGTGTGCACTAGGGTTAATTAGAGAGGTTGGATTAGTCGTAAGTGTATGTTGGATATGATATTTGAGTCAATATTTGATAAGGGTAAGTTTAGTATCATAGAAACCATGCTACATACTTTTCTGTTTACGACTTGTATGCCATAAAGCGTAGGTCGAAGTGGAGCATTATGTAAGTTATGTTGAAACTACTAAATCCATGGTTAAATAAAAGTAATATAAATATCAAAGCTCCATAATAGTTATAGATATCGGTATTTAATGATGGTACTGTGAAAAAATATTCTCCTCATATCAAGTAGCTGTCAGCAGTATATTAGAGGTGGCTAATTGAAATAAAAAAAAATCTTATAATTCAGACGGAGTCCATTCTGGTTAGTATACAAAAAACTTAGAAATTAGTGTTAGTACTTATAACTACTGGAAAAATACAATTACATATGATCTAATTTACCTACACCACAGTAACATTTAGGCCTATCCAATGTCCCAGTATGGGACTGTCCCACTTGTCCGCTATAGCAAAAAAAAGATGTGAATAAAAATAAAAAAACCAATAATACCAATGATGAGTTCAGATAAGATATAAATCTATGTTTTTTAAATTTTATACAAGTTATTTAAAAATATAATTATGCAGTTTAGTTACTGTTAGCTATTAAACACAATACAATAATAACATATAGGTACCAACTTATATTACAGTTCATGAGAAATAACCCGTTGACTGACGGACGGAAAGTGAAGACAAATAATAAGTAATAATTTTCCATTGGTTACCCATCGGTTACAGACCATTAAAAACAACTCTATGATTTTTATTTATTTGACTACATTTTTATTTATTGGCGTCAGTTTCCTATTTCCCAATCTACTAAGCCACATGTACCCATTATTTTTACAACACACATTTTTATACCGGAACATAACAAATTTTAGTCAAAAAAACAAACACAGTTTCAGTGTTTTCCCCAAAAACCACTTTGACAAAGGACTTTCTTACCAACATTATCATTCTAGGTACTCCAAAATGACCTATCCGAGTAATTTAAACTTGTTTTAATAACCCGCCGTCAAGTCTAAAACACAGAATAACAACTTCTAAGTTCTAAGTAGGTCCTACAATTCCCGAAGAGCCGAGAACATACCTTAAAACTTAACCCTATTAAGTATTCACTTTGTACCCGTCATAACGCAGTAAGTGGCATAAATGTGATCTAGGGTGGAATTAATTCTTGTTTATGTATAGTGTATATATTTAATCAGGATAAGGAAGCAGAATAGAGATCATGTATGAGTTTATGCTAAAAAACCGACTTCCAAAAAAGGAGGTGGTTCTCAATTCGGTGGGTTTTTTTATGTATGTACCCCGATTACTCCGAGGTTTCTGATCCGATTTCTATGATTGTTTTAGTTCGATGCTTACCATTTGGTCCCGTAATAATTTGATTCAGTTTGGTTCATTAGTTTTTATTTTACGAGCTTTTTTCTTATTTCAATTTCTGCGTAAAAATAAAAATGAAACTTTTACAAGAAAATATAACCGGCTTCCAAACAAAACACTACAAAGTATAAAATAATCTTAATTTCGGAAGTAGGTGTTAAAAAACAAAGAAACAAAACCAAAAACACCGACTTCCGAAATTTTTGTTTGGAAGTCGGTTATATTTTTTTGTAAAAGTTTTAATTAACCTAGCTTCTACTAACGGCATGGCCCGTCCAAAATTATCCTGAGAGAATATACTTCTAGGTACTTCTGAGATGAAAATAAAGTATCCTGTATCCTATTCCTGAGCATAGTCTACGCGTGTGTTAAATTTCATCCACATCCGATCAGCAGTTAAGACATGGAAAGGTAACCGACAGACAGACATACAAACAGATAAAGACGGTTAGTTTCGCAGTTATAATGTTAGTGTGAGTTACAAAATAAAATATTTAATTTCATTCCATTTCGCTTGTACGGCAATGCTTAAAAATCGCTCAATAGATACTTGGTTTGACCCTTATGCTAGTAGACGTATCGATACGTCAATTGCATTGATGATCAGGAAAAAAATGGTAGTTTCGGTCAAATTTTATCACACAGCGAATTAATAAAAAAAAACTTTTACAATAAATAAACGAAAATTATTTACACAATCCCGGCCTTGAGCAGTCCGCATCTATCCGCTGCCAGCCACCTTCTTTAAATCATCGATCCATCGTGCCGCAGGGCGTCCCGAGATGGTTGGCGCTCTTTGGGGGCTTACGTTCAGCAGTGGGCGGAAATTGGCTGAAATAATAATGATGATGATTTACACAATAAATCAATCTGCCTAGTCTTTTCCCTTCTATGTTAGGATCCGCTTCCAGTCTAACCAGATGTACCTTAATACCAGTATTTTACATGTAGTGACTTTCTATCTGACCTCCAAAACGCGGTTACTGGGTAACACGATACCCCGTAGCGTGGTGATTCCAAACGTCTTTTCAGCAAAACAGCAAAGGAATGGAACTCTCTGCCTGCGTCTGTGTTTCCAAACGCTTACAACCCTAATCTCCTCAAAGTTAGAGTGCACAGGCTCCTTCTGGGTAAGCTCGCTCCATCGTAGACTTTGTCTCTGTCATCTCTGACCTAGACTAGAGTCAAGAGCAAACCTATCACAAATAATAAAAGACTGGTATCAGATTTCCTGAATAGGCTAGTTTCCACCATCAATAAATTGCAAATCTATTTAGTCCGTCAGTTAGAGTATTGAAAAATAATGGGCACGTACTTTTTGTTTTTGTAAATCAATGAATATTGACAAAGATAAAACGCATCAAAACTCGGGAGTGGAGGCTCGTGACGTCAGAACGCACAAAAAATCGTATATATATCGTCGTATCTTCGTCAATTTTGGTTTACATAAGAAAAGAAAATAAAATGGCCAAATATTTTTTGATAATCGAACTGACGGATTAATTAGATTTTTTCAGTGGACAAGCCTTTTCTGACTACCCTTACCGACTGGCAAAGATCTACAAATGACGACCGGAAAAATGGCTTAGCGAGTTTTCCGAGGTAAGCTCAGTTTGTTAAGATGGTCACCTATCCAAGGACCGACCTCGGCAAGCGCTGCTTAACTATAAAAATCGACACAAGTGGTAGTTATTATTTAGCCACGAGTTCCTCGTGTCTGTAAATTATTTACAGATATAGCCACAAAATTATTCATAAAAACTAAATCAATTTTATGTAAACATCAGCCGACATGACAACACAAAAACCCAGTTACCATTATGTCATTAATTGATAATTTACCTTTACCGTTAATGTTGACTCTACCTTTACCTAGGAGTATTTATTTATGGTGTTTACACATTAAATAATATTGTTCACATATTAGACGTTCACGTGGCTTTTAGTAGGTAACTAACTAGAAAAATCAATATTTAAACAGCCAGGCTTCAGATGTCTAGTTGAATCTATTGATTAATTTTAAAACTTGGAAGTTAAGGTATCGTTATCAAATCTGCGTGTTGTAGTCCTGGCCTCAAGTACACAGGTTCTTAAGGCTGCCTGTCCATTTCAGCGGAACGAGGCAGCAGAGCGGAGAAACAGAGAAATAATAACCAATAAAAACGTTCTCAAACTTAATATCAGGTAATTGGGTGCCTGCTTTATAGTTGATCAATATGACTTCCTATATAATTAGCCTAAAATCAATCAAGTAACAAACAGCCTTGAAGTTCCTTTTAATGATACGTCTTAAACACATCATTATATGAAACTACACTTGAGGGTAGTCAAATAAAAGTTGTCACTACTGTCCCAACTGGGCGCCAATAAGGAAACTCAATAATTGAACTAATTATGTTGATAGCCAGTAAATTCGATGTAAATTAACAAAAGTTATTACTAGGTTAATGATCCTAACTAATTCAAAGGTACTCAACCTTTCGGTTCAATAAAAATAACAAAAAACTTTTTACAAAAAAATATAACCGACTTCCAAACAAAACACTACATAGAAAAAAATAACCTTAATTTCGGAATTCGGTGTTTTTGGTTTTGTTTCCTTTTTTTTAACACCGGTGTTAAAAACAACGAAACATAACGGTGATACTTGGACGACGTCTTCGTCAACGCAGAAATTAAAATAATCAAATATGCTCATAAAATAAAAACTACTGAACCAAACTGAATCAAATTGTTATGCAACCAAATGGCAAGTATACTGCATCGAATTAAAAAAGAATCACAGAAATCGGATCAGAAACCTCGGAGTAATCGGTGTACATATATAAAAAAAAAATACCCGCCGAATTGAGAACCTTCACCTTTTTTGAAAGTCGGTTAAAAAAATACTATACATTTTCAAAGCGATGGATGTGGTTAAAAAGGCTATTATTACCCAAAGCTAACTTCTAAATAATTGGTGTTTTCAGTAAACTTTCAAGGGTAACTCTGTTGGTGTAATTAGAGAAAATGTACGTGTATTATTTATTATATTTGGAATAGAACCGGCTTTTCCTAATGTCAATTTGACTGGCATCGATCCGTAGCAGGAAATACAATTTTTCGTCGATTGGTCGGAGATATTAAGGGTTTTTTTGTAGCTCGGAGAACTGTTTCAGGAATAATGTTTGGAGGATTTAGCGGTAATTCAATAAAAATGGTATTGTTTGTTATGATAGGAAGAAAGAAACTACTGACATATGTTGTAGAAAATGGGATAGCTAAATAACTGCTGTATTTTAGAGGCTGTGGACCACTGTAGGCTTATGATAGTGATGAATAAGAAGTGATAAAATAATGCAAAACCATCAAAGCTAGCATGTGTACTAATATGCTAATTACTTTATTATGTAGTAAACATTAATATTAATGAGAAACCATTGGCAATATTTAATTGACTGAAAGTACTCGTGAATATAATGGATGCTAAGGAAATAAATGTGGGGATTTTTTTTCCCAGATTTGGTTGCATATTGTATCTTTAGAATTCCCAAAGAAGGCATTTTTATATAGATTTTTTCAACCTATACTGTCCCACTGCTGGGCAAAGGTCTCCCCCATAGCCTTCCACTCTTTCCGGTGTATTGCCCTCTCCGACCAATCCGTTATGAACGCCTCCAAGTCGTCACGCCAGCACTTCCTAGGCCTTCCTCGGCGACGACACCCGTCCTCTGGCTCCCACTGCGTAACGACTCTGGCCCATCCATCCTGATGCATCCTACATATGTATGTGACCCGCCCAATCCCACTTCAGCCTCTCAGATTTGTTGACCACATCGGCGATCCCTGTTTTGGATCGTATCGTGTTGAAATTTTGTTGTTTGTGCCGATAAAAAGAAGACACGCTAAAAATATTCTGTATATTTTAATTAACTAAATGAAAAAGCCCAAGCAAACAAAAGCTATGTCTTAACTCACAATAATGAAACTTATGACCGGTAATTTTCCACCCCTGGCCATAAACCCGTCACGGCTTCCATTCTTTGCGGACGTTCCTAAAACATTATGCACTATTAGGTTTAATTCAAAACTCAGCACCAGCGGTTTGCCCCTCCCCCCTTTTCAAGGCGATGCTAGCGCGAGGCCAGCAATTAAACCACTATTTAGTAGTTACTCCTAAATTACGGCTACAAAAGCCTTTGAATCTGGCATTAGGATACGATGACCCTAAATTAAATGGGTGAAATATTTTGTTTGTTGGCGGAATCTCTACTAATTAATATTGTTATTATAGTCTTTGTTTACGTAGGTAATGATGAAAATGAGACCACATTTCTGTTTTTGCAAAGAGTCAAAGTATTGTTTTTATGTTTCTCACTAGCAGTCCAGAGCCCAAATTTGAAACCAGTTGATGGCGATAGGCTCGCTCATACATTTAGCTCGCAATGAATGTATTGTACTCAAGGTAGCTACACCTCTCCCCAACTCTTCGTGAAATAGAAGCGTAATACAATGTTTTATAACTTATTTTTTCCTGAAACCTTTACAAACCCCAAAAATATAACTCAGCTTTTCCAATACGTCCTTCGATTTTCTGTTTACATGACATATTTTCCTCAAGGCCAAACGAAATAACCAGATCAATTCCTAGGTACTTACAGTGAGGTATATTCAAGCCTAACATCCCCACAAAATGATAGACACTAAGCATCAATTTACTCAGAAGATAATGACAGCGGAAAGTGGAAACGATTATGGCATGGCCTCGCAAAATAGCCCGCCATTGAGTGCCTCATCTTTTGCTAGTAATTATTTTGTACAGGAAAAATGCTTCGGTGTATTGTTTTGTATTATCTGTTCTACTTACTTTAGCAAAGCGGTATTAGAGAGATTAGCTGTTGTCAAAGTCAGGAAACGTTTTTGCGTTTTCCTGCGTCTTAGCTCGGTTTTGGGTATTTTTTTCCAGGAGAAGCAATATCTGTGGTACTTGGTAATTCATCTAACGCGTTTATATTTTTAGGGTTCTGAACGTCTGTCAGGTACGGAACAACGGAACCTTTATAGGATCACTCGTGTGTCTGTCTTTTTGTCTGTCCATCTTTCACAGTCATATTACTACTAGTTGTACCCAGCACTTCTCCTCCACATTTATTATGCGCACAGCCAATGTGTGGAACTCTCTGCCAACGTCTGTGTTCCTGTCCAAATATTATTATAACCCGTCTGCCTTCAAAGGAAAAGTGAACAGGCATCTTCTGGGCACGCTCGCTCCATCACTCTTCATCCATCGCTTTCCATCAGGCGTGATTGTGGTCAGGAGCAAGCCTCAATAAAATACCAGCCAAGTGCAAGTCTTACTCGCCCATCGAGGGTTCCATGCAAATTTGTGGCTAAAAATTATTTTAAATAAAGACTATTTTATGATTTAATTACGAATATATAGTTTTCAGAATTTTCCCTATACTTGTTGTATAAAACGGTATTACTAGCCAAATTTCATAGTTTCATGTCAACGGGAAATATCCTATACATTTTGATTCCCTTAAGTCTTTTCCAGCGTATCTTTTTTTACGTAAACTTATTAGTTTGATTTTTTCACAGCTGCAAGGGGCCACAGACTTGAGTACATGGTTTTAATTTCAACTCGATACCTTCATGCATTCCCGAGATAAATGGTCTTGACAGACAGACGGACGGACAATAAAGTGATCCTATAAGGGTTCCGTTTTTTCTACAAGGGTTCGGAGATAGTGGTCAAACGCGTGCCTGTCAATAGTAAAAAGACATAGTACATTTTTGATTTTAAAATAGGTGAAATTTTGCTGTTACGTCAGTATAATAAATTGGTAAAGCTACCAGCGTAAGTTTTTTTGCTAACAAACTATTCTTTTCCACGTAAAATATATATTTTTCTAAGTTTTCCAATTTTATAAAAATAATTTTCCACTAAACCTTTACAGAATATTAATTCCTTTTACCTATGATAACAAAGTATTGAAATTTCTTCGAAATAGAGTAAAATATTTTCCTTATTATTACTTTGTGTGCCTTCAGTTTATGCTGTTTTTTTATTTTATTTTTTTATTCGAAAGTAACATATAATGATAATAGGAGATTAAGTTTATTTGATACTAGCTTTTGTCCGCAACTTCGTACGCGTATATCCCGTTTTTTACGCTCCCTAAAGGAATCTCTTTTTATTTTTTGAGATGGGATATCATCAAATGACTCCGCTAGGCGGAGCAGAAGGGAGTGTCAGACTCTTACTGACTAAAACCTATCCGTGTTCCTCCTAATGCCCTTTGCGTTCCAGGGCCGCTGTGACTCTTTAGAACAAATTCAGCAACCTCCCAAGGTACATACATGCCAAATTTCGGCTTTCTACAACCAGTAGAAGGGTACAGGCTGTGCGTTGTCTGTCAGTCACTCATCATTAACGTAAGAATTGTATAGGTATATTAGGATGTATGGTGTATAGTGCCGGCCGGTGACGTCGAGTGCCAAAAAAAAAACCATCCCATCACTTCCCATGGGTGTCGTAAGAGGCGACTAAGGGACTCACCAGAGAATGGGCAGCAGCGTTCTCTGTAAAACTCAACACCATACACTGCGATCGCCAACCAGCCTGCCAAGCGTGACAATTATGGCAAACCCCGGGGCATCTTGGGGGAGGCCTATGTCCAGTAGTGGACGTCTTTCGGCTGAGATGATGATTAGGATGTGAGTTAGTTTTGGACACCAATCGCTAAGGACGAACGAAAGTGGCACACATAATCTGTGACATCACAATCTTCTACTGTTATAAAAGGTACTATTGGAAATACTAATCCATGTGTGAAAAGTTTCTCCCCCATAGAAAACCACGCTATTACCGAGCCACGATACTGACGATGTTATACCCGAGGTGCGCAGTATTGATAAGTTTTGTGTACCAACAGGTATCTATGGGATTTAATTGGGTGATAGAATATTTCCCATGAGCACTAAATGAAGTGTGCGTGACAATTCACACTCTATTAACACTTATCACTTCACTACCGGGACGCTCTCGCTCCAGTACATTTATTGTAGAGCTCATAAGCATGTAAAATGTTGCATATTATTGAGTACCGTGCGCAGCGATTACAAAAAGATTCTATTTTGATGTCGCAGGGATAGAGAGCTACTCAAAATCTTATGGTATGGTAGATTTCCGCAGTTCTTGGCAAATTTGTTGATACATACTGATACATTTTAAATTAATTCACAAAAAAGAAAAAACATTTATGATTGCTTTGAGATATATTGTGATTATTTTTTGATAAATGAAGTGTGCGTGACAATTCACACTCTATTAACACTTATCACTGAATTAATTAAAAATATGTATATTTCGATTACTTGGTAAAAAACTAATTATTTAATCAAACTTCTAGGCGGTGTTTATACCCTTGGCATTCTATACCTGCCAACACTCTTGTGTTAAGATACGTGGCTCGTGTATTGATGAATAATGTGTTTTTGTTTACGTTTTTTTTTCTCTCGCTCTGGGGAGTGTCGGACACCTTACTGAATAAAAAAACCATCGGTCTTATTAATATAACAATATGAATATCGGTATTATTAGTATATTATTTTTATTTATTTATTTATTGAGTAGCATAGCATAGCATAGTCGGCCTTATAATGTTCCCACTGTTGGGACTCAGGCCTCCTCTCTAGGAGAGGGAATGGGCCGTAATCCACCACGCGGGCCCAATGCGGGTTGGTGAATGTCACATGTCTTCGAATTTTTGGTTCTAGGACATGCCGGTTTCCTCACGATGTGTTATGATTTATTGAGTATTGTATTGTTAATTGATTTTATTTTATTTTTGAATTTTGTGTTAAGTTTTAATAACATAATTATAAATAAATATTATAATTTAAAACTATTGTTTTAGGCTGTGTTTACACCAGAGATGAGCGAGGATGTGCAGCGAGGGATGTGTTTGTCAAGAACCAATAGGATAGATTCATTTACTTAGTGTAATAAATCGAATCGTAGCTTAAGTAATGTTTATTAACACAGGATTTTGTATAATATTCTGTCAAAATCCAATTTAATGAAGCAAGTTTATTATGTTCATTTATTGAGTATTGATAAAGGCTAACGTGTTTGTGGCAGAACCAAACCAAGAGGTTTAAAAGGCCACTTTAGGAGAATCATATAAGAATCATAATATTAATCACACAACATTCTGTCAAATTTAATTTTCATCTTTGTCGCTAACGCATTAGGTTCAAGGTTGATTGGGTAAATTTGACGGTAACGGGTAGCGTGATTTGCTTTCTGATTCTGCTAAAGTGGCCTTTTTAGTACACTCACCACCAGTACACTCACTCATTTTGAAAGTATTAATCTCTTCAAAGTTAGAGTAAACAGGCTTCTTCTCGGTAAGCTATCGTAGATTTTGTTACTGTCACCTATGACCTAGACTAAAAATACTGGTTTACAAAACTTAAATTATCTTACAAAAGTAAGTTTTCTTTCTCGAAATCAAGTCAAAACAAACACTTTACTCCGGTACTATTAACTCCAATGACATATAGTCCATATAATTTACAGCCAGCTCGAAAGTGGTTAATTTCCATTAACCCGTATATTAACCTTGCCTTGTAACCTTATGAGCGAGTTTTACGGCAAATGCTTTAGCACGTAAACTACTGGTTGCAATGTACAGTTGGGAGGAAAAGTGCTTTGGAAGCTATAGAAATGTAATGGACGCAGGTTTGAAATATAAGACGTGTCTTGGATCTGATTATCTTATTTGTCTTTTCAATGACTTATCATTTTTTAAGTGTAAGTAAAAAAAAACTCTTCCAACGGATACTGGAAAACATTTTGCGAAATTTTATAAATATAATATATTTTTATGGAATAAAAGAAGTAGTGCTTTTATTAAAACTTACTATTTTTAAAAGATTTATGATATATGATTTATGAAAATTGTTATTTTTGCCACGTAACCTGAACTTTTTTGTTGTGGTCGACGACAGAACACGTATACCTGAAACTAACTTATTCACTCTTGACCTAGTTAAATTTCAAGTGTGGTTGAACCTTACAAAATACAAACCAATAAGACAAAATGCTTCAGGCTTCCAAAAGCAGTGAAAGACCGGCCTCACTTGAGAGTACCCACTGAGTAATGGCCATCCTGAGTCACGCTGTAATAATATATACTTATATTACTAAGCCATGACTTTCACTCTATCCGCAGTAATTGAACGAAGGCTCTTATTGGACAAAATATAAGTTTTTTCTATCAAGAAAGAGTAATAGTTTGAAATATAAAGATTTTTGAATTGTTATTTTTATTTAAATGTTGACAACAATTCGCATGAGATTAGGAGACTACTATTGCTTTATTAATCACTGTATGTGCAATGGGTTGCGATATTGAAGAATTAGACCTTATTTAAAAAATACTCTTTTAAATACGGATGTTTTTTTTTATTTGTGATGGGTTTGCTCTTGACTCTAGTCTAGGTCAGAGATGACAGAGACAAAGTCTACGATGGAGCGAGCTTACCCAGAAGGAGCCTGTTCACTCTAACTTTGAAGAGATTAGGGTTGTAAGCGTTTTTTTCCAACCTTTTATTTAAGTTGTCAAGTTTATAATACATATTTATAACGTGAAAATAAAACTCCTTGATTTTTTTCTGCTTAAACAAGTTATTAAATATTCATAAACACTGTTCTCCCCGAGTGTACGCCCATAAACACTGTAACTCAGCTCCATAAACAGCTTAGTTTTACACATTAATTAAAATGTTAATGTTTACACAAAACCCGGTTTACTTACACTTATGTGACAGCAAAACGTTCTTTACTGGCTAACTTTTCTTCAATATTTCTGGCATTCGAATATTACAACTAAATTAACGGAGAACTTGAATGACTCGCATTACTGCCCAAATTAAAAATAACTGTCACAAAATTAATTTAGGAAACTGTACCTACCTAGCTTTGTCGCAACTATGCCGTAGTCGACCAGCCTAATACCAGTATTAGTATTAGGTTGATATCAGTATTTTACATAAAGCGGCTGCCTATGACTTTTACAATCCTGTTACTGAGTAAAACCTATGCTTGAAACTATCTTGTCCATTTTTAAAACTTTGGTCAAGAACCACTATCTCTCTCTTTAAAGCGTTTGTTACTAGAGTTCTTTGCTATTGTTTCACAATTATCATTGTATAAATTTATCTATTTATTATGTATTGATGTTTGTATAAATAGTACACCTAAGACTACCTACAGTACTGTATCTCCTTTTTCTCTTTAGAATCCATCCAAAGGTTGTCTTGAAAAGATCGCTTTTAGCGATAAGGCCGCCCATTGTGTCACCCTATGTAATGTTTCTCATCTATTTTTTCTGTAACTTATATGGTGTACATAATACAGAGTATTCTATTCTATTCTATCTACAACGACTGTCAACAAAGGTAAAAAAAACCTCGTACTAAGGTCCGAGTAATCAGTAAGTACTAACCTGAGGGCCAATTCTGCTAATTTTCAAGTAACATTCGCATTCGCATCTGCGTCGCAATCTGTCAAAAAAAACTAAATTTTTGCGACAGACACACGAATGCGAACGTTGCATAACTATACAAGCCCTAATTTCACAAACTCTTCACCTTAATCAAAATAATGTGGCTTGGCCGTTTCGTTCCTACAAGAATGATTGAACCAGAAAAGTAATGAACACTGAATACATTTTTCACATTATGTGAAAAACTAAAAATTGGCACATAACATTTTGACTAAGGTGTAGAGTTTGTGAAGTAAGGGGTTGTAGAGTTAGAAATGGCATTATAATTACAAAAAAATATTTCACGGATAAAGCGTGCCATAGATTACTTTTTATCACAGAAAAATGTTCGCTTTCTGTACAAGCGTAAAGTTAGTATCCTGGTTATGGTTCTGGAGTGGCAACTACGTACTGGAAGACGCAGCGTCAGAAGGCCTCCCACAAGTTGGACTGATAAACTGGTGAGGGTCGCGAGATGCCGCTGGATGCAAGACGCACAGGACCGGGTGTTGTGGCGACACTTGGGGGAGGCCTATGTCCAGCAGTGGACGTCTTTTGTCTGATATGATGATAAAGCTTAAAGTATTGTTACATTTTCTGAAAATCTTTGGTAGGTGAATAAAACTTTCAGAAGTATCACTGAAACAAAAACAGAATGTTGTATTAGATAGTTATTTCTACAAAGTTTAAAGGTTGCCCGTTTAAAGAGCGCGGCGTGGGAGGATTTGAGTGTCATTCAATTTTCTCAGGTCAAGTCAAATAGAAAGATAAAACTGAATTACACAGGGTGAGTTTTGACTCTCGGACAACATTTCTACTTGTCATAAATTCAATTCATGTACATACTATTAAATGCAGTCTTAACAAGACTGCCAAAAAAGGAGGAGGTCCTCAATTCAGTGAGCATTTTTTTTAATGTGTGTGCAGCGATTACTCCGCGGTTTCTGATCAGATTTCTGTGATTCTTTTTTAGTTCGATGCGGTAAACTTGCCATATGTCCAATTTTATTCAGTTTGAATAAGTAGTTTTTAATTTTATAAGCATATTTGCTTATATCAATTTCTGCGTAGACGAAGACGTCTTCCAAGTATCACCAATTAAAAGTGATGAAAAATAAAAAAAAAACTTTTTACACTAAAAATATAACCGGCTTCCAAACAAAACACTACAAAGTATAAAATAACTTTAATTTCGGAAGTCGGTGTTATTGGTTGTGTTTCTTTTTTTTAACACCTATATCGCGGCCTCCCATGAATAGTAGAGGCAATATGCAGTCTGTACTTATGAGCATATAGTTAAGTCAATTTTGTGATTGTTTTAGTGACTGAAATAACTCATAAGGACAGATGATATATTTTCATGTTTCAGGTTGGTCCCATATTAGTAATAGTATGTATATGTATTTTGTCCATTTATTCAAACATATCTAATATCGATGCAAAAATAATGTATAGCTATCAGATTTTTGGTGTTCTAAAATTGCTGCCTTAGTGAGCCTTTTCATATTTATGAGTACGTTCATTCCTTGAAATATCGCAAATAGTTTAACAAACACCCAGTAAAAATAGATCAGTAGAAAGGCAAGAGCTACAAAAATATCGAATAAATACCGCTCTGGGCTGTGTTTGCAGGTTCTTATGATGTGGCAAATAGAAAAACGTGGGCAACGGATTGGTAATTTGTTAGCGTTTTATTTTCAGGTAAGATACCTACGTAGGTACAAGGGTACATCTTTTTTCCCTGGGGTTGATACCTTTCGCCAAAGGCTAGATTTATTCTGACCTTTATGATGGACCTGTGTTTCGCATTTTTAGGATTCCATAAGTATTTGGTGGTAGCTGCTTGGGGTAAATGGGTAAGGGTTGCTATGGGCAATGGTTTTACGATCAATCAAGTCAAAGTGCGAATCAGTAAAAAAAAATACAATGCGTGGCTATTTTTCCTGGATTTTGTTCGAAAGAGTCACCGCGGCCCTGACACGCAAAGATCATTAGGAGGAACACGGATGGATTTTAGTCAGTAAGAGTCTAACACTCCCTTCCACTCCGCATTTAAAAAAAAAAACTGGCCAAGTGCGAGTCGGACTCGCGTGCAAAGGGTTCCGAAAGAATTTTTTTTAACATGTTATTTTTACACTATAGACTTCTTATAGCTTTTCCTGTAATCTATAGGTAAAGATCTATTATCTTCAATTTATTCAAAACTTTAGGCTCAGCAGTTTCGGAGATAAGGGTCATTTTTCGTCTAATTTCTTGAATAACTTCAAAACCATTTATTTTAAAATTATGAAAAAAGTATTATTAAAACCCTCGCAGCAAGCCTTTTCATTTGATATGTCACACAATATTGTTTAAAAAACTTTTTTTTTTAAATTTTCTGGTTTGTCCCCCAAAAGTGACCCCCATACGAAAAATTTAATAATTTACGTTCTTGTTTGGGTCACAGAAGTCCACATGTGTACCAAATTTCAACAGAATCAGTCCAGTGAATCCGGAGAAAACTGGCTGTGACAGACGGACAGACAGACAGACACCCGAGTGATAAGGGTTCCGTTTTTTCTTCTGAACCCTAAAAAGGATTCTATTCGTCCGTTTGTAAACACGGAATCCGCATCTGTCATCTGTCATCATTATTCGTCACAGACAATCTGAGTTGAATTTCTTCCCAATGTTCACTAACCCACAATTGCCACATCATTATATAACTCCCATGCCAATGAAACTAATAACCTCAGGCATAAGCCGACCCCTGTAATCAAAATGCGTATACTAAGGAAAGCAAATCGACATTTATTGTACCCGTACTTTGCTACTAAGAAACCTCTAATAGATAACAGGATAACAATCTACCCGACCTGTGAAGCCTGGTGTGATTCTATGAATAGAATAGGAAAGAAAACATGTTACAACATTACGACAGCAAAAATAAAGAAAAACAAAAGAATAGAACCATCAAACGGGGTAAATAGGAACGGCGGGGTGAATCGAAACAAAACTGTGATAAGATTTTTTATTTTAATAACTAGCTGACTCGCGCAACTACGTTTGCGTCACATTTTTAATTACTGCCCCGCTCCTATTGGTCTTAGCGTGATGATATATAGCCTATAGCCTTCCTCGATAAATGGGCTATCTAACACTGAAAGAATTTTTCAAATCGGACCAGTAGTTCCCGAGATTAGCGCGTTCAAGCAAACAAACAAACAAACTCTTCAGCTTTATATATTAGTATAGATCTCGTAATATTGGTTTTCAAGATTTAAATAACGTGAAAAACCCCTTCAAAGTCTTGATTCGATTTACCCCTGCATTCCTATTCACCCCGTTTGTAGGTATCTAAATGATACACTAGCACTGAGCGTACTCGTCTGAAATGGTTACTATCTCAGCATTTGATGGGCGACAGTTACACTGTGCTAGTTTTCAGTTAGCACGCTAAATGACATACATTTCCTAGCTAGGGGCATGTCGCTTGTCGCTACTTCAAAGAAATACAAACAAACCATTAGTATTCTTTCTTTCTTTCAACAATCGTCTGTTGCGCTTGCAATCGGCTTCGGAATTAAACCTTTAACTAGGTCACTTGCAAACACCACCATTTATGTATATTTCAATTTAAACTCTGTCCATCGCAACCAACTTCTTCTTCTTCTCGTGTGGGCAGTAAGGTCTAACAACCCCACACACCCTAGTGTCAGAGTTTCTAAACCGCCTCAAGGGCCTCTGACATGGTTTTTTTTTTTTTTTTTTTTATGGATGGGAAATCATCAAATGACCCCTCCCGCTCTGGGTGAAGCAGAAGGGAGTGTCAGACTCTTACTGACTAAAACCCATCCGTGCTCCTCCTAATGCCCTTTGTGTTCCAGGGCCGCGGCGGCTCTTTCGAACAGATTCCGCAACCCCGGCAGGCACTGGCCCTACCGGGCCCCGTCTACTTTGCTGACATCTCTTTGAGGTGCGCGTGGAACACAGCGCGCCGTCGACCTGGGCGTGGTCCTGATCGGATGACGAGCCACCCAACGCTCGCCGTCCGCAGACCTGCGCCTACGGTGGCCGGGAATCACTCTGCGATTCCCGACGCCCGGGACGTCTTCTTCTGTTGCGGCGGCTGGGGCGTTCCCTCTCTCGCACGCGTTCAGCCTCCTCCTTCGCTAGCATCACTGCTTCGCAGAAGGAGGTGACCGCTTCCCATGCCTCCTCGCTCCGGACCATGGATTGAACCAGGGCCGGACGCGAGAGGTCGCCGCCGCCGATCGCCTCGACGAGGACACGACGGTGCTCCACCCAAGCAGGGCAGACCTCCACCGTATGCTCCACCGTGTCCTCCGGCCGATCCTCGCAATGTTGACACCCAGGCGTGTCCTCCCGCCGAATCCGAAACAGGTATCTCCCGAAACATCCATGTCCGGTGAGTACCTGCGTCAGGCGGAAGGTGAGGACGCCGTGGCGCCGCTCTAGCCACTCCTCAAAGAGGGGACTTATCGCCACAATTGTGGCGTGCCCAGCGCTGGGTTGCGACAGTCGCTGTCTCCATACCGCCATGAGATCCCGCCGGAGCTCCGTCCGCCATGCTGCAATTTGCTGCGGCATAGGAGTCTCGCCCCGGCGTAGCGCCTCCACGCGCCACTCATAAACGAGCGCGAGGGCTCTCGCTTCCAAATCCCATGGCGGCAGTCCGGCAAGGAGGCTCGCCGCCTCAGCGGAGACCGTGCGGTATCCTCGGGCCAGCCGGATGGCCATGACCCTCTGGGACGCGTTGAGGCATCGGGCTGGACGCCTCCTCAGAGTAAGCGCCCACACCGGCGCCCCATAAAGGGCCATAGACCGCATGACCCCCGCGTAAAGCCTCCGGCAGGAGGCGTTTGGACCCCCTAGATTGGGCAGAAGCCGCTTGAAGGCAGCCCCGGCCCGCCCCAGTCTAGGAGCCAAACGTCGGAAGTGTTCGGCGAAGTTCCACCGGCTGTCGAGGACGAGACCTAGATACGTCATCGTCGACCCGACGTCGATGTGAACCCCTCCTACCGTTATTTGGGATCCCGATGGTGGCCTGTTCCGAGGACCATGGAAGCACATGGCTTCAGACTTGTGTAGGGCCACCTCGAGACCCAACTGCCGGATCCTCTCAATCACCGTCGCAACCCCGCGTGTAATAGCATCGACCGCCGCTTGGTGCGAACTCCCTTGCGCCAGGACCAGCGTGTCGTCAGCGTAGCAGACCACGCTGACGCCACTAGGGAGGTCGGCGCGCAGCACCCAGTCGTAGCCGATGTCCCACAGGAGCGGCCCCAGAACCGAACCCTGTGGAACACCGCACGACATCTCTCGCCGGTTCCACTCTCCCAGGTGACCGGGGTAGATGACGGCTCTGTCCGTCAGGTAAGCCTCGACTACGCGACGGAGGTAGGTCGGCACCCGGTGATACCGAAGTGCCTCCCTGATGCAACTCCAGGGCAAGGTGTTGAAGGCATTGGCGATGTCGAGAGACACCGCCAAGACGACCCTGCCCCGAGATACCGCATCCCCCGTCGAGAGGGCTTTTACACGCATGATGGCGTCCACCGTCGAGCGCCCCGTGCGGAAACCGAACTGGTTTTCCGCCAAATCCGGCCCCACCCTCACTAGGTGCCCGACGAGGTGGTTTGCAATCACTCTTTCAAAAAGCTTGCCCACCTCGTCGAGCAACACAATGGGCCGGTATGCGGACGGAGAGTCCGCAGGGCGCCCCGGCTTCTTGATGAGGACCAGTTTCCCCGTCTTCCAACGAAGTGGGAACTGGCCCCTCTCCAAGCATGCGCTTAAAAACCCTCTTAGTCGAGGCCCGAGAGCCTTCGAGGCCAGGACCCAGGCTTTCCCAGGTAAGCCGTCGGGTCCTGGGGCGGTATTTTTGGCCTTTAGCCTGTTAACCGCCACTCTCAGGTCTACCTCAGTCACCTCCGGAGCATCGTCGCCGTCGTCGTCGGTGTGGTCCACATCGGGCACCGCAGGTGGCAGAGCCATAGGTGGGGGAGTATGCTCCCCTCGCGAGGGGAACAGAGCGCTCACTACGTCCTCCACTAGTTGGGGCCGGAGACTCTGCGTCAACGGGGGGGCCCAGGTGCGGAGCTTATTCCGCACCATTTTATAGGGTCGTCCCCACGGGTCCCCGTTCAGAGACTCCAGCATCTCCTTGCGAGCCAGATCTTTGGCCCGCAGGATCCCTGCTCGGAGGGCGGCCTTCGCCGCTCTGTACTCCTCGTACAGCTCCGTCTCTCTGGCCTGCGCATCCGGAGGGCGGATGCGGAGCCTGCGGTGTCTGGTGTACAGGCGTCGTGCGGCAACGCACGCCTGGCGCAGCGTCGCCAGCTCCTGCGACCACCAGTACACCTGGCGGCGGGCGCGTCCTGGATGGACCCGGGGCATTGCCACATCACATATTTCCGACATGGCCTCCCGGAACCACTCCGCCTCGTCGTTGATGTCCGCAGGCCTGTCCAGTGGCGACACCCAGGCTTGCACGATCGAGGCTTCCAGGAGGAGCTCCCGGTCCAGCTGTTTCAGCGCCCACCGCGGACCACTCGGGGCCTGTCGGACTGGCGCGGTTGAGGTCTGGGCGGAGACGTCAAACCGGATGTACCGATGATCAGAATAGGTCTCTACCTCCTCTATGACACGCCAGTCAACGACACGCGGTGACAGAGCAGGACTGGCGAACGAAATGTCCACCACGGACTCACCCTGCATCCGCACACACGTGGGGACAGAACCCCGGTTAAGGATGACCAGGCCTGTTTCCAGGGCCCAGTCCTCAACCATCCTGCCTCGCGTGTCCGTATAACGGGAACCCCAAGCCAAGTGCTTAGCATTGAAGTCCCCGAGAACAAACACGGGGAGGGAACGATACCCGGTGACGACGACGCCCAACTCCGTCAGGGAGTTTTGGAACTCGGCGAGAGTTCGGTTCGGGGAGAAGTACACCCCTACCACGACAAACTCCCCGAACCGTGCTGCTACGCACCTCTGTCCTTTCCTGACACTCTCGAGAGACGGGGTACCAGCGGCGGCCGACGAAATTAGGGCCACTGAGCCATTCAGGTCCTCCACCCAGTCATCCCTGGGCGGGACAAAGTACGGCTCAGCGACCACAGCGATATTAATCAACCACTGCGCCATGCTCTGGACCAAGAGGTCCTGAGCAGCGGCGCAGTGGTTGATATTCGCCTGGAGGAGGCGTAATCGGGCCGTTATTGGCACTCCATTTCAGCCCCCTCCTGTGAGGGCTCCCTTGCGGCAACCGCAGTGACAGCGGCGGCGGAGGTGGCAGCAGCGGCGGCTACGGTGGCGGCGGTGGCGGAGACGGCGGTGGTGGAGGGCTTCTTTTTACCTCCGGCTTTGGCGGGTGGAGCGCAGGCTTTGCCGCCAGCCCAGTGGTCGGCCGGTTTTCCAGCTGCCGCACATGCACCGCAGTGCGGCGTGGCGTTGCAGGAGCTGGCCTTGTGACCGGGCTGACCACATCGGAAACATAGACCACTGCGGTCTACCTCCGAGGTGCAGTGAGCTCCCACGTGGTTGCCCACTAGGCAGCGGAAGCACCTCATAGGTCTAGGCTCCAGCAGTTTTACCTGCGCAGAAACCCATCCCACCAGGAGCCTTCGGCCCTCCGTGATTTTCTTGGCCGCCGTCACGGGGCAGCTCACCACAACGGTTCGCATGCCTGTTTGGTCAGGACGTATGATGCCTACCTTAACCTGTTCGGCAGAGCACCCCCCAGTCCTGACGATGGCGGCCACAACCTCCTCCTCCGTGACGGAGTCGTCCAGGCCCAGGATGCGCAAGACGATGCTCTTGATGGGCCTAGACACTCGGACCTCGTCCGCATTTAAGGACACCCTAAGCCTTTCGGCCAGAGCGTCAGCGGTCGGGCCACTGGCTTCACCAGGGATCTCCAACATCCGGGCCCCAGTCATGGTCCTCCTGAGCCGGAGGCCCCCAGTGATGCCGAGCTCCTGGAGGTTCACCGCCTCCTTCGCCTTCGCGAGCACTTGGCCGTACGTCACACCCCTTTTCTCCGCGTCCGGCTGTAGTGTGACCACCACAGCTGCGGTCTTTGGGGCACGGAGCCTGGCTGCGATGCTTCGCTCTTTTTGTCGCCGCCTCGCGTTTCTTGGCCGCCCTGGCTGCTTTTCTCGCCTTCTTCTTTTCTCCGACTACTTGCCATCCGGCTTCGACCTCAGGAGAGTTTGAAGACGGGGGCGCTTGTTGCACAGCTGGTGCTGGAGCACGCGCTGCCTGTGCAGCCGCCACACCTTTCTTCTGATTGGTCTTAGCCGGTTTTCCGGGTGCCGGCTTCGCAGGTCCCAGCCCGGCCCTTCTGTTGGCTTGACCGGACGACCCCGGTTTGGCAGCCACGGTGGCCGCGTACGAGCCCGCCTTCTGCTGGCCCAACGCCTTTTGGCTCGCCGCCAGAGGGGGGCGCAGGACGATACCCTCCAGGACAGAGAACCGTGATGCGAAGGCAGCCATCTCCTGCCGCACCAGGTTCAGAACCTGCTCCTCCGCGGTCACGGGCTGGCTTTGCTTTTGCTTGCGCCCCTCTTGAGGCGCCCCTTGTAAGTCGGCTCCTCGGAGCCCAGCCAGGTCTGCTCGGAGCTTAGCGTTCTCTTTTTGGAGAAGCTCCGTGGCGGCAGCCAGGCGGGCGACCTCCGCCCGCAGCTTGGACATTTCGCCCGACGGGGTCCCGCAACAGTTAGCCTCTGCTGCCGCCAAAATGGAGGCCGAGGCCGCACTTATGGCCTTGTTTTTGGAGGACTGCGTCCTCTTCAAGGCCACATCGCGGATCGCGGCCTTCACAGCCTCCGCAAACCTGGCCTTACGCTCCTGTTCTGAGCCGCCAGCGACGTCTGGCTCGCTGCCAGACGATCCCGGGAGAGAGGCCCTGCAACTGTTCGCTCTGGGGTGTCGCCCCTCCTGGGCGAGCCTCACAGCTCTCTGGGCAGTCTCTTGGGAAGCGAGTCCCCTCCCCTTACCTCCTTCCCGGCCCTTACCCCGCCTACTAGTGGGGATTTTCCGCGCCGAGGCCAGTTCCCCATCGGTGGACGACCCCTGGTCAGCCTTCGGTCTTGGCCGCTTGCGGAAGAACACGGAATTCTCCGCAGCAGCCTCGGCTCCCTTACGTCTAGAGCTCGCTGAGCTGACCCCAGATGCAGAGTCAGAACCTGACCCCGCATGACCTCGACCCTCGAACGAACTCTTCCTCCAAAGTTTGGAGGGAGCGTCCACACTACGCTCGCCCGACACTTTGTCAGGCGTGTTAAAATTGAAATTGATCATGTCCTCAAAGGACGCTTTGGATCGGGAGCCTCCTCGGCTCTTGTTGCCACTGGCAAGCGGTGGTTGACATTCGTTGCCCCCCCCAGAATACGAGGGGCATGACGCCTCCAGAGGAGACGTGGCGGATTCTCCAGCTGCTGAGCAACTGGTACCGCCCTGGGGTAATGTTTTATCGACTGTCGTTTCCATAGTTTGTTCCTTTTAAGGGTATGGTCCCTATCTCCTCCAACCTCTCTCCCTCACTCACTGCTTGCTCACTGCCCTCACAGTCACGTCTGATGAGCAGACGCGTACCAGAGAACAGTGAGCAACATTCCTACTAATGAGACGCACACCGTCCGAAAACTTGAAAACTGCTCAAGTCTCCGAACGGTGTGCTCCTCGCGTGTCCCTCTTTGTCTGGTCTCTCACTTGAACCTTTCCGGCATGAGTAACTCTACCGGCAGAGCTTCAAGATCACTGAGACACACAAGCCCCACCACGACGGCAACGTGGGGACACCCTCGGTGGGGTCTGACATGGTTTACGACTACGATTTGGCGGCCGGGACCACCGGCCTTCCGAAGCACGGAATCATCTTATACATATATCGACTTTACATTTGTGTGTTTAAAGTCGGTTTTTATGTGGCAGGTATGCCACACTAAAAACGACGGATTGTATTATACTCATCACATCATTTTAACTCTAAGAATTGTCAATAATGAATACGAAGTAATTTATTACAACAATAAAATTGTACTTGATTTCAAATATCGTCACCTTTTTATCAATCGTACGACGAATCCCATAAGTTTGATCACATCATTTTTTAACTACCTAAAAGATATGTAAATAATGAATACGAAGTTATTAATTACAACAATAAAAATTGTGCTTGATTTCAAATATCGTCACCCTTTTATCGATCGTATTACTGATGAACACAATAAAAAGGGGCTCCGTTAAATACGCAAACTTGACTAAAACAAACCTACTCATTGACCCCTAAAATACGCAATCCCGAAAAACCTAATATTTTCTCAATCCAAAAAACACAACTCAATTAATTCCCCAAACGGAATCCCAAACTCAACGAAAAGGGAGCCAAAAAAAATAACTCAGAAAAAAAAACTTAATACAGAAGTGCGTCTTCACAATAATTTATCATTCCGGGCCCGAGGTGCGAACACCCAAGGGTTACGATGTGAGAATGTTTAATTAAAATATACGTAAAATACGCAGCATTTATTAAAACGAAGTACGTACAAGGAAGGATTATCCTTACCTTGGAGATTCGCCCTTTTACCGTAATTAGTGTTGCGGTGGCCGGAATTAAGAACGCTATTGGACCGGAATATATTTTTTTACTTTTTCCGCTTACGTAGCCATGTTATGGCAGTAGCTAGGGACGTGGGGTTAGGATTTGTACAAAGTATTAAAATATTTTTAAGGGGAAGGTAGGTACCTCAAGTAAAATATATTTTTATGTCTACGGGTTGGTGTCTAAATTAAGAAGTCCTAATTAAATGCCAAATTTTGGCTTGTAGTTAAAAACTTGTCAAGCCATACTTCTTAGTTCTTGATTCTTGATTATATACCATAACAACCTATAATAATTTACTTTGATTAACAACGTTCATGTATAAAGGCGAGCTTAACTCAAAATTGAGTATTCTACCAGCAAACCGAATAAAGTTTGCTACTTCAATGCCGAATAAAGGTTTTCAGGCTAAACTTAAGTTCGAAAAATACTAACATACAAATTTTAAACAAAACCATTTATAGAAGAAACTACAGCTGTAAAAATTCAAAAACTTATTTCTGAAACTAATACCTTTTTTACTGCGCACTACATGGCAACTTTCTCATGTTAAGTTAGCCTCTAGATTGTCCCCAATCATATTAGGGTCAAGCTCCATCCGCCCAAAAACAGCCAAATATCAGTATTTACATTGAGACAACAACGATCTGACCTCTGCAACCCAATTACTGGTCTACACCAATATCCTCGCTTTAGATACACATAAGATGATCCCAATTCCAGCCGATCATTTATATCAACCCCTAAAACAGATGTGCGAAAGGGACAGTATCTAAACTTGACTAAAGCTCAGCTGACATCGAGTTGCGATTCGATGCGATAGTTCTATGTAATTCATTTAAAGTGATCATGCGACATGCGTTTTAGTTTGCCGAAAAAAATGATCCCGTCATCACGTATTAGGTCAACGTCTTATGTAGGCCATATACGCGAGACGTTCAAGTCATTTGGTAAAAACAGCTGGTTCAAACAGTTTCATAAAATTGGCATGAATGTCTGCAGGAAAATTTTATCAAAAATGAGTTGTCAAATAGCACAAAGAAATATGAAATTTATTTGATCAAACTATTTGATCGTGTTGTTTGACCAAATCACTTGAACGTCTATGTTCCGCATTACAGAGGCCTGGGACTATAATACGAGGTCGCAATGCCATCTTGATTCCGTCGACAAAGAGGAGCATTGCTATTCGCCGTGTATAGCTCCGTCTTTCTCTAGCACTGAAATCACAATGGTTTCAAGACGTTATTTTAGGCCCCAGTTGTAGCGAGTGTCTTCTTTTTTTAATGGTCATTGTATTGCGTACTTTTTTTGTACAGTAAATAAAAATCCATATATCATATCGCTATCTTTAAAAATGCGTACACCATCACGTCACGTCACAGTGTGAGCTGACCCTAAAGATGTGCGAAAGAGACAACATCTAAATCCGACTTAGGAAACACGACTTTTGAAGATTAATTCCATTCCTTTTAATGAAAACTCCGGGATTGGATATCGCAGTTATTTTTAATTAAAACAGTTTTCTTCTCGATTAATCACTGGGTGTTATTCATTTATATCGCCTTGGTCATAAGCAATCGTTTGTTATAGCTGTGACAAATGGTCCGGGGTTACGATGTTATGCTGCGGCGTGAATTTTGTTCAGAAATGAGATCATTATTATGGTAGAAATATGGCTTAGGAATACTGGCATTATTGACGTAAGATTTTAGTATTATTTACTGGACTAAATTACACGTTTTTTGGCAATTCGCATCTATCTTAATTGTTCGCCTTCTCCAACAATTGGTCGTCTGTTATTTCTGTCGACAATAGTCTTGCTTAGAGCTTACTTGCTTTGAGAACTTAAAATAAACAAATCAGAAGGCTGGCTTTTTCTTTGGCTAACGAATCAGAATTGCTATTCATCGTTGTAATGCGGCCAGTGTTCTGGGTACTCTCCCCGTTGACAGCGATGTGTAACAATTTTTCGGTGCCTTTTGAGTTCTTCCCCTCCCCATTTTTACTCCACTTGTACCTACATTTCTCCTTCCATCCGTAAGAAATGGAATCCTTATAGGATCACTCCTTATAGGATGTTTGTCTGTCTGTTTGTCTATCCGTCTGTCACAGCCAGTTTTTTCTGGATCTACTGGACCGATTCTGTTGAAATTTAGTACACGTATGGATTTCTGTGAGCCAAACACAGAGGCTTTACGTAAATAGATTACAGGAAAACCATTAAGAAGTCTACAGTGTTAAAGTATCATGTTACAAAAATAAAATTGTTTCGGAACCCTTTGCACGCGAGTCCGCCTCTAAGTTGGCCAGTTTTTTTCTAATAGCTTTTAAATATGTTTCAATGATAAAAAGAATTGACTATAATACCAATAAAAGAAAATCTTAGTCTTCTCAAAAACACGCTACCAAGCACAAAGCCGGAAAAATGCTAAAAAAATGCCGAGAAAAAATCACGCACATATTCCGAACGTTGTAATCCGAATACCCGAATCGAAGACCTAAAAGTAAGCATTTTAATAATGAAAGCTTGGACTTTTAATTAAAAAATCTAAAGTTCGCAAAAGCCTCTAACGATGTTACATTTGCGTGAGCGACTTTATGTCCCTCTCATTTTGTGTGATTAAAAAAGTTTATTTTTTCGGGTTAGCTGCCCCTATTTTTAGGTGTAATGAAGTTTGAATTGTGATTCTTTGGTCAATAGGTTCAAGGATATTGCAAAATAGGTTTTTTTTTAATTTGAGATAGGTTTGCTCTTGTTTCTAGTCTAGGTTAGAGATGACAGAGACAAAGTCTGCTATGGAGCGAGCTTACCCAGAAGTAGTCAGTTCACTCTAACTTTGAAAAGATTACTACTACTTAATTATGTTGAAGTGTCAAAGTCTTTATTGTTCTATTGCTTCTTTTTCTTCGTATCTTTTACTAGCTGACCCGCACGTCTGCGTTTTTAATGAATGCTCCACTCATATTAGACGTAGCGTGATGTTATATAACCTGTTACCTTCCTCGATAAATGGGCTATCCAACACTAAAAGAATTATTAAATTCGAACCAGTGGTTCCTGAGATTAGCTCGTTCAACGAAACGAACAAACTCTTCAGCTTAATAATTTTAGTATACATACATACATAGTTTTATCTCACTCCCACATTGGAAAAATGACAGCCATAAGATGTTGTCCTTCGAAAGCTGTCATCGCGCGAATATGCGATCGTAGCGTTATTTTTTTCGACAGAGTTAGAAGGCGCCCTCTGTCGATGCCACAACGCGTTCGGATTTGCTGAACAAATAAACGTGGCGATTGCGCAAGATGCTTGCATTATATTATAATACGCCTACGGGTGCTACAAAAAAAAAAACAATCAATCGTCAAAAGGAACCATGAACCGTTGGTAGAATTGATCAGTCGACATAGATCGACTGTTTCTACTAGACCAAAAATCTAAGCCGAAGCTACGACATAATTCAACTGACGTCGATCACTTTCATAGATCGATGAACGTCATTAGCCTCTGCAGTTATGAGGAAATGGTATTGTATTAAATACATTTTACGTTTACTCCTTACAGCATATTCAAACAAAATAGCACCATGCCAGTTATTAAAAACTGGCCAAATGCGAGTCGGACCCGCGTGCAAAGGGTTCCGAATCAATTTCATGTTATTTTAACTTTACTAGCTTCTTATAGGTTTTCCTGTAATTTTTAGGTATAGAACTACTATCTGCATTATTTTTTTATTTTATTCTCAGTAGTTTCGGGGATACGGGAATGGTCATTTTTGGTCTAATTTCTAAAATAACTACGAAACTTTTTAGTTTAAAATTGTGGAAAAATACATTTAAAACCGTCACAGTAAGCCCTTAGTTTTAATATGTCATACGATACTGTTTAAAACTTTGTTTAATTATCTTGTTTAACCCCCAAGAGTGACCCTCATACTAAAAAAAATACTTATTTATGTAACATGTCCGTGTTTGGGTTACATAAGTCCATATGTATACCAAATTTCAACAGAATCGGTTCCGTAGGTCCGGAGAAAACTGGCTGTGACAGACGGACAGATAGACAGACAGATACCCAAGTGATCCTATAAGGTTTCCGTTTTTTACTGATGTTCGGAACCCTAAAAATTAGTGAGGAACTTTTTCGAAAACGAATTCTTATAATTTTTTTCACTTTCTACGAAAAAACTGGGTATTGCTTTCTCCAAATTATTCCATTTAATTGCCTGTGTGAATGAAATGCTTTTTTACTATTGATAGGCATGCGTTTGACCACTATCTCACCTGATGGTAAGCGATGATGTGGTCGAAGATGGCCTTGAGGAGTACCGCTCATACCATGTTATCCTTTTCATGTTGATTTCTATATATTTAGACCACAAGTTTTTACACGATTTAAACAACATTCGCTCTAAACACGAACTATTCATAATAGTTACCTACATAATGAACGTATGCGAGATTTGAATGTCGACACTAATTTTGTATGGTATGATTCGAATTTGAAATTCAAAGGGTAATTAAATCGTATGGATCGTGACTGTGAAGGGAACTAACATTATTATACGTTATTTGATACGTAAATGTTTATATTTGATGCCTGTTGTGCATGATTTCTCTATGACCTCAATCGGGAATAACATATGAAAAAACAATTTGCATGTTACCAGTTATTCGAAAAATATACGGCTACCAATTTAACGCAAATCCTGAGGAGAGGGCCTTAAAAGTTCTAATCTATGAAAATGCTGTCGAGTTGTAGTAGCATGTTAGAGTTTTGTCCATTTTCCTCGAGGTTAAAATATAAGCACTATAGAAATAAACCTACTACTGCAATTAATTTCTTCAACAAAATATACCAAAACAAAAATCAAGCTTCAAACTTCACTAGGAAGTGTAATTAAAATACGGGTCAAAGCTCATTACGGCCCCAATATCGTCGAACGTTATTCGATCAGCAGCTGCCGAAAATTGCCGAAGCCAGCCGAGTTTGTGCCGAAGTGTTACGATATTGCCCGAAGTGCTAGACGTGTGTAATGTTGGTATTGCGTGACTACGTTGAGTGCAATGGTCCTAATCTAAGAGATATCAATCTTCTGATTCATTCTTTTCCTATTGGCTATCTTTGGGGAGGTATTGTGTAATTTCAGGAGTAGGTAAATGTTGGTTGGTAATTATGTATGTACGGGTTGTAGTAGTTAACTCCGTACACTGATTTGTCGTGAAGGTTTGAAAGTTCAGTAAAGTATAGAGAAACACTTTCCACTAAGATGCAATAGTTAAGTTTATTAAGTTATGAATTAGTTAGAGTACTAGCGTGGAAGGCGATTATTTCTCTCAGTTGTTGATAGCTACACAGTTATGAGTTCACTATATTTTAGTTCATTAGTCATATTATTTTATAATGCAAAATTATGACGCACATCATTAGGCTAGAGTAGGTTACAGAGTAAGCAGAAAAATGTACGGCGATGAGACCGTACAATGTAGTACAGTTTAACTGGAACGAAATGAACAGTGGTATATTCAATGAACAATCCATTTCGTTCCAGTTAAACTTATTCGTTGGAACGTATGTATGAAAGCGTTTAGCTCTGTGGTAGTAAATATTTTTCTTTCGTTAATTTTTTTGCGAAATTGTTTCACAGAAGACTCTCTTTTCTTGCGCAAATGATAAATGCTTTCATGCCATTCCTTCTTTTTAATTATTTTGTAACATGATCACTCGAAAAATTTACAAACTTAAAATTTTTGAACAAAAAAATATTTTTCACTTATTTTTGATAAATTATCAAAACAAATTGTCAATCCCAATTAACATGCATTTTGGTTTATTTTATCATTCGAGAAGTTGAATTTTAAATGAAAAAGAAGAAGAAACAAAATAATAATCTTCCCTTCAGCACTTTGGCTACACGGTAGAGCTTCAAAATAAGGCTGGGTGTGCATAAACGGTTATAACATTTCCCCCGCCGTTTGGAGCGCCGCCTAATAGCTCGATCTTACCGTGCCGTACCAATTATATTTTTATGTACTTGATAAAAATTGTGCACGTTCCAGACAGGTGAACTTTGGGAGTGGTAGAATCATTTCTAGATAAAATACGGTTCAAATATGGTTGGTGTATAATCCGAAAATATGAGGAATAGAAAGAAAGAAAAATGTTTATTTGGGACTCGCACAAGACATAAATAACAATCAATACATATAAAAGTAAGGTAATTAAAACTAACCGTAAGCGGCATCTTATAAAATAATCTGTGCGAGGCCAGAAATGTCCTTGTCTCAGCATATGCTGTGATATTTAAAAAAATAAATATCACAGTGCTGGTGTTATGACAGGGCCTGATGTGATGTCACGGACACACATAAGGAACACAACACTAAGATATATACACAAATAAAATAATGAATATAATAATTTGTGTAAAAAAAAAAACAAAAATGTGGAATACATAAATACATACAATAAATAATTTCAAAATTAACCAAATCTCAATGGCCCAGTGCTCCAGTATCATTTGTCAATGTCATACAAATGACGGAACGCGCGATAACACTAAAAGGAGTCTCGGGCGCGATTTTGATGAAAACTAACACTTCATCACTGGATTAAAAAAAAAAACAAGACGTTGAAAACGTTGATTTTGGAAAAAAACCAGGGACTTATATTTTTACAACAGGAAGAGCTCTGCTTCTTACTTCGTGAAATCATAAAAAAACTGGCCAAGTGCGAGTCGGACTCGCGTGCAAAGGGTTCCGAGCGAATTTAATTTTTTTAACATGTTATTTTAACACTACCGACTTCTAATAGGTTTTCCTGTAATCTTTAGGTAAAGATCTATTATCTTCATTTTTTGCTAATTTTTCGTCTAATTTCTTGAATAACTTCTAAATCTAAATCAGTAAGCCCATTCATTTGATATGTCACACGATATTGTTCAAAAATCTTTTTTTTTTAATTTTCTTGTTTGACCCCCAAAAGTGAAAATACCCATACTAAAAATTTTATAATTTACGTAACGCGTCCGTGTTTGGGTCATAGAAGTCCATATATGTACCAAATTTCAACAGAATCGGTCCAGTGGATCCGGAGAAAACTGGCTGTGCCAGACGGACAGATAGATAGACAGACAGACAGACAGACACCCGAGTGATCTTAGAAGGGTTCCTTTTTTTCGGAACCCTAAAAATACTGAATATAACCACAAAAAACCAAATTCCTAGTTCACAAAACCCAAAATCTAAACGCTAACCCCAACATAATATAATATTCAGGAGTAAATCAAGTGTATTCAGATCAAAAGGAGTAAATGACTCGAAATGGCCCGAAAAAGGTCGAGAAGCGAGGTAGCTCAGATCGTGTGTGACACACTTTTGTAAAGGTATTATTAGATGCAGGGTGATGGAGTTAGGTATTTTTAGTCAAAATATATCTTTGGTCACTGGTATTTCAGAGTGTAAGAAAAGGACAGAGATATTTAAAAGAAATGGTGATAAGGTTATGAAGGTTTTTGGGGATCATCATAAAATAACCCCAAAAAAAGTTATTTATTCACACATATTATGGTTTTCACAAGATGTTTAGCTAAGTAGCTCTGAATTTTTAGTTATTTGGTAACATAGATTTTTTCTTTAATTTTTGCGGGAAAAGCTCCTGTTATGTTTTACTAGTCGACCCGCGCTACTTCGCCTGAGTGACATTTTTCAATCGAAGTATTTTATCGATAGTAACAAATTAACAATAACAATAACTAACATTAACAAATACATTAAACTTACAACAAATTAAAATATGGCATCAAAAAATTCGTCCTCAACGCTGTCAGATATTAATGTAATGTTATTACTCGTAACTTATAAGCCTTACTAGATAAATGGGCTATCCAACATAAAAATAATTTTTCAATTCGAACCAGTAGTTCCTGAGATTAGTGCGTTCAACCAAACAAACAATCTGTTTGGCTTTATAATGTCAGTATAAATTATTATTTACAGCTCGCATTTAACCGAAATAAAACTTGATAGAAATCGATGATGTGGTCGTCGATGGAACATGTTACCAGACTGGCAGTTAGAAGAGACGTGGCGCTGGTCAAGTATGTGGCTAGCGTACTGCTAGGATTGCTGCACCACCCAGAGGTGCTGGAGGCGCTGTGGCTGCGCCCGCCAGACGGTTGCGTGGGCGCGCATCGCCGCCCCGCTCTGTTAGAAGTACCGTTGGCAAGGACTAATTTGCTTAAGTTTACCCCTATAACACGAGCCATACGTTTGATAAATGGTACAACGTTATCGGAAAACATATTTTGCCAAAACCTGCCGAGATTTGTTTTAGAAGCGCAAAATTTAATTGAAAGAGGTCTGACCGTTTAAACAATGGATGTTGTATTGTAATGTTTTTGTGACGTTTGATGTATTGTCTCGTAACGTTTTATATGTTTTATATGTACATTATAACATCGCCTTGGATGTGTCTGTTAGGGTGTTATAATAATGAATGAATAAATAAATAAATGTGACCTGTCCACTCGAATCTTGACTTAGAGACTCGGCTCTAAGTAGGAGTAGAGGCGGAGAGAGTAGAGGCGGTCTCTAAGTAGGTTACAGCTATCAAAAAACACAAACTTCAGCAAGGAATTCCACTTATAGACTAAACTAAAAACTTTTTTGTTATCATAGAAACAAAAAAAAACAGTTCTTAGAACCAATTCTACTGATTTTAAGCGAATTTACATTCGCAACTCAGTCGCATTCTGTCAAGAATACTTGCAAATTCCGTACACTTTAGTAAATTGCGACTGAGATACGAATGAGAACTTAAAAATTAGTGGAATTTGCCCCTTTGACATTGATATGTAAAAATCCCAAGATGCACAGTCTCGAACAAATGCAACACTCGAAACTGTCGTCAAAAACTGACATGTATCAAGTGTCATGTGTGAGTTGTGTGTAGTTATACTATAAACAATTTTTTTTACAAATTCAACCTTACACGGAACGCTTAAAGTTGTTTTTACAAAACAGTGCAGTATGGCGATTGATGCGAAACTGTTCAACTAGGGCACAATTATACATATTTCGTTTGTTTTTTGCGGACGTTTTTGAGATGCTGAGTGTGTATCTTGGGTTTTTCATATATCAATGCCCTCTGATGATATTTTTTTCTTAATCTGTAAAATATTTTTTTTTTTTTATTTAAGGATAGGAAATCATCAAATGGCTCCTCCCGCTCTGGGCAGCGCACAAGAGAGTGTCAGACTCTTACTGACTAAAACCCATCCGTGTTCCTCCTAATGCCTTTTGCGTTCCAGGGTTGCGGTGACTCTTTCGAACATATTCCGCAACCCTGGTAATCTGTAACCCTAAGAATTAATAAAGGAGAGAAAACTCTTTATGCTTTGAAGGGGTAAATGGTACTTCTAGTGGAGGGTACTTCATTGAGTCCTTTATCCATCCGCGACGTGTAAGATACTTGACTCTTAATGTGAGGAGATTATGGTTACTTGAGATTTTTACAGAGAGTGACTTTGAATACCTTGGATCACAAATGAATGAAACTTATTTTCAGTACCTGCAACATCACTTTCAGTTATCATTGTCATCCAGACTAAACTTATATGCAAAATTTCGGCCAACTGCAGGATAGAAACCGTACAACCATTGGCAGTTAAAAAGAACAAGACGTATTGCTCCATGACTATTCTCTAGTTCATATCACTGATAAATTCACCTTGTTTGGGTTCTTGTGCGCCAGGTGGTAGACCGACCGAACTACCGACATTTTCTGCGTTTTATGTTCAAATATCACAGAACAGAAGTCAAACTGCAATTACCTTGTTTTTATTTAATTGTTAATACGTTGTTTTAGAGAAATTCACCATATCAGCATAAAAACGTCCACTGCTAGACATAGGCCTCCCCCAAGTGTTGCCAAAACAAGCGGTCCTGTGCGTCTCACATTCATCGGTTACCCGCAATCCTCACCAGGTCATCGGTCCACCTTATGGGATGCCATCCAACGCTGCGTCTTCCGGTACGTGGTCGCTGCTCCAGAACAAATAAATAAATAAAAAGAACTTTTCGGCCCCATCGACCATCTGTTCTGCAAGCAATTTGCCCTGTCCACTGCCACTTTAGTTTGGTGATCCTTCAATAAAATGTATTACAACATAGTATTCATGAAAGGCGCGTCACGCATTCTTCCAAAAAAAATGTACCCTTTTTGCAAGAAAAAAAAAATGTTTTTCTCTGTGCACACCACATGCCCTACATTCAAACCCTTCAAGAACACGGTCATAAAACCACCATGCGTATCGACCATTTATATTACAAAATGTTATCAGAAGTCAGCGAAATAATTTTGTGGAAAAGGAATATCATATAAAATCCTACACCATCTGAGAACAGTCGTGCATTTTAGCATAAAATGATAATAAAATTATGCTTTGGCACCATGACTGTGTTTCCTTAGCCCAAGGGACCGCAATACTGGAGCTAAATTAATTTTTTGCCCCTGTTTTCATATTTACATGGTTTCGTTTTTTTTTGTTTAAGAATTGAGTTCTCTATTTGAAATTTTAATTGTAGAATTTAAAAGTAGATTATAGATTAGTATTTATATACATTTCTTCTAGCTACTAAAACTACTTCAATTTCAAATACGCGACTCCGCACCGTCCTTGACTACTCAACGCGCCACTCACTTGACTACATAAACCAAACTTTTTATGACTTCCAGACGCTTTGCTCAACGAAATTCAAGTAAAAAAGTCACGTTCTGCCCAGACCTATACCTAGACTATCATGTACACTACACAAATACAATAAAAAGCAATCTTTAAACACTATTTTACGATCAGGTTTTATCCTTACGCACCATTTAAGGGTTGAATCGTAAAATAGGATGACTAACCAATAACTATGTTTTCGCATTAATATTTTACTTGTGTAGTCTGCTTATCTTTGGTGAGAGTTTAAGGGATGAATGGGTTGGGTCGTAAGCAATGAGCTGGCAACTTAGATTTAGGACGAATTTCTTTTATGAAATAAAAAGGATTTTTTGAAATATCAGCTGAGAAGGTGACGGCAAAATAGACTTGCTTTAATGTCATTTAATGTAACAGTCTAAAAAGTAATGTAAAAGATCACTACTACTGCTACTTTTACTTTTTCTAATCAATTTGTAGCGTTTTTAAGTCAGCATGTACTAAAATTGTATCATAGAACCTTATAATAGTGAGCCAACGATTCGTCAAGCTTATTCCAACTATGTTGGTTTCGGCTACCATTCTAACCAGATTCCTACAAAATACTGAAAAAAAAACATAAATAAACATACACGAACAGGTAAGCACAAAATACTCTTCCACAGACAAAACAAAACTATCAAAAAATATATTTGCAGCACTGATAAAATTGTAACAAAAAAAAAAAGAATAAAATCGACAAAACCGACGCAGTCTATTTGAAAAACGAACTACAAAAAAGAAAAAGACGGGACAAGACTATCTCGTATTCTCGACGTTAATTTTAAAACCATTTCTCTCCAGCAAAAAAGTAACTTGTTCAAAGGAAATTCTATATTCTAGTACCGTCTACGAATCAAATTTCTAGAGGCGACCTCGGTGGGGAAAAACTAACAAAAATATTTTTGTTCCATTTACAGGAGGCACGCAATCGTAGGTATCTATTTGCTGGGAACGGTGCCCCTCTGCGGCGTGGAATATAACTGCACTTGAATTTTTAGTTTTCGCAGGCTAGCCCTGCCTAAATTGAAATAGTTACTGGAAATATTTGTGTAATATTGGGTGGTTTCCAAAGTATCACGGGTTTTCGTTGTCGTCCTTTCTGCGATCATGTTGCTGTTGTTTTTATGAAATGAATCGCAAAGGATACATCAATGTTTTTATTCGATTATAGTCCAACATAGTCCAGGAAATATCTTTTAGTATGATATACTCTGTGCGCTATCACACTGTTATTTAATATGACAACTTGAGTCAGTTATATCGTCGCCAAAACAGCAGTGTTTCTGTCATCAAACACTTACTCAAGCTGTGCCGTAGGCGTTCATATTTCTAGCGCCATCTTAATATTGCCACGTCTGCCGGTAGAATACTGGTTTGATCCGGTTTATACCGGTACGAAACCAGTTTACGGCGGTTCCAAGTGAGCGTTTTATGACTGGATTTAAGTCTCTTCTGCGAGATTCTTGTATGATTTGCAAAGGTAATTACAGTTTTAAACAGAATTCATTTTCTCTGTTAATCTGGGGAATCTTGTTAAACTTATACTCTGCTAGAACTGTTCTTTTAGTTTTTTTTATGGTGATATTTTTATATATTACATAATATCTTATTCTTGCATTGCATTTTTTAAGAGCGGCAGTTAATAGTCAAAGTATATAATTTCTAAAGTTTCTCATTCATTTATACTATTTCACTTGAATCTAATTTTGGACTTCCTTTTTGAATTCACAAAACTCAAGTGTAAAAAACAAGCCGGTATTCTAATTCCGCCCAAATTGGCAAAAGTCGAGAATAAAGATAAAAACAAATTTACCGTGACGGTATAAACGTTTTCTGTAATTGGCTCTTGACACCCTGACATTTGGGCCTGGCCTCACTTCAGACCATAGACGTGGAGGAATGGATTGAGCGTTCCGTCTCTTGCTGTGAAGTAAGCGGTCAAAAAAGTGTGAGAGAGATGAAACGATCGTGCGGCAGATGTTGTCTTTTTCTAGAATTTTGATTGATCTACGTCACAGGCTTGTAGTGTCACTTTCGTTACTACAGCCTACAGAAAAGAGACATTAATTATTGATCGCAAAGTTGTATAATCTCTTTCCACAAAATTTCAAATTTTATTTCGGTATTGCTCAGTCTTAAACGCTTTAATGATGGATTGGTTGGAGAGGACAACCCACCGGGAAGGCTGTCTTTGCCTAGCAGTGTAACAATATAGGCAACTTAAAAAAAAATCAGACCATTCCTCTATTTTTATATTACAGACAGTTGACGTGACTTCAGTCCACATTAATCGGAATGTGAGGCCAGAATTCGGATAAAATGGAAAGTTTGAGCTATGAAAATAACTGGAAGTTTTGAATGAACGAGAATAGTCTACTCGCTAACTCTGATAAACTGTTTGCATCCTTTTCAGTTGGTGTTTCTATTGGGCCGTAAATCGCCCTTGTTGTAGTTTAGTTGAAGCTTGTTAATTTTTGTACATCACACTTGGTTCTCAATTTTTTTGACAGCACGGTTGGCGCAGTGCTTGAGCGATTGACTGCTGCGATGCGTGTCGCGGGTTTGATTCCCGCACGGAACAAATATTTGTATGGCCTACACATAGATGTTCCAGGTCTGGTTGTTTGTGTGTGTGAGATTATATGTATGTAAACGTACCCACGATACAGGAGAAATTCCTAGTGTGGGGCAACGTTTTTTCAAAAAAGAAGATAGACAAATATATTTCGCTTAAAAATATATGATGACCAAAGCACGCTGGCCAAAATGTAACCTATTCACTTTTAACTTAAGGTTGTAAGGACAGGGAATTTCAATCCATAGGCGTACGCACAACTAAAGTAAGCCCAACGTTTCAATCAAATCAAATCAAATCAAATCGTATATTTCAAATAAACCATTTACAGGCACTTTTGAATTGTCAAGGTCGGTCAGTCCAACAAGATGAAGCTATTTGCACGTGCCAAAGCGTAGATCTCTATGGAGAAGAACGTGCAAGAAACTCCACGGACACTCTTTTAAAAAATAATAAATTGTTACAAGTTTTTGTTTACATCAAGTTGAAATTATACAAACATGTGAGAACGATGTAAAAGACGAGCAGGATAAAAGCGTCCGGGAAAAAAAGGAACAATTCAAAGAAATATTTAAAATAAACCATGGCAACTGAGAAATGACCAGTCCCAACTGACAGCGCCCGTTCATGAACATGACGCATGCGCTAGCACCATTCGGCTCAACCATTTTGAAGGGAGCCAAATGATCCAACGCATACGCCACCATCAGCCAGACTTTTGTGTGAGCATGACACTCCCAACCGCCAGGGTACATTAAAGTCAAAAACAAACCTAAAACTGATAGCTATAGCTTAAGTTTAAGGTACACAGTACTCACACATGTGCCGTTAAAATGGATGAAATTATACATTATTACAGGTAGGGTAGGTAGGTAGAGTAGCCAGTTGGCGGGAGCGAAGCCGCGCGGGTCAGCTAGTGATCTATAAAATACCTCAAAAACCGGGCATTAGATCACTCAAAGTTAAATTAGTATTAACAGTTATGAGTTTGTAGATTGAATGTAGGGTGCAACTTACCTCATGTACCTGAACGCAGAAAACTCATTAACGTTAAGAGGCTTATTACAATTTGACTGTGTTTTTTGCGTAAAATGACCAACTTTAGCTTTCTTATTCTCAAAAACTGAAATATTTAGACAAGTTTGGCTTATTGGCTTGAGAATAGTTATAAGTATTGAACATAGCGGCCTCACTTTTCGCATATTTCTCTTATCTATTTGTCAAAAGCCAAAATTCTGAAGTAAGTTTCTCATAAAAAGCGCGACGGCACTTTTTCGAGTTCGTGGATTGAACTACTGTACTGACCAAATGAAATGAAAAATGAATCATAATATTCTATATACAGCGATTTTGTATTTAGCAGCCTCAGAAATTTGGAATAAGAATGGAATATCCGTAATAAAAGTCCCATTCATATCCATAAAAACAACTAAAAACGATCAGAATTAACTGTAAATTTCTCCTTAATACATTAAAGATAAAGATGCATTTATTTGTATAAACATGTGTAACATGATACATAGATATATGCACATATGGATGGAATCAAGTTTAAGGTTCAACATGTTTTGCCATATTCGGCGTACAAAATATGGAATTATAAAACTTTTTTGGAATTAGGAAATCATTAAAATACGGTCAAAATACAATTCAAATACATTATTATAGTCAATTCAAGAATATAGTCAAAAAATACTTAAAATAATTAAATTAAATTCTTTCTTTTTTTAATATTATTCATGTATCTAAATTCATAATTTGTCATTCAAAAAATCTGTAACATTATAATATCCCTTACTAATTAGCAATTTTTTTAGTTCTCTCTTGAATGAATTAGTATTCATTATCTTAAGGGAATTAGGAATTTTATTATATATTAACGGGACCATGCATATTACACTTTTTTTTAGAAATGCTGTTTTGGCGGAGAGTGATTGCACCCAAAGTCTGTACTTCTCACGTCTATTTCTTCCTGCATTATTATTATTATTACGTAAAATTTATAATAAAATACCCCATAGTTCATATTAAATGAAAATTTGATAAATATTCATTAAACAAATTAATAATAAACTCTAAAATTAACGTAATTGCAACTGCCTAATTTCTACATAATGCGATGAGTCAGCAGTTTTGTGAGTGAAAACGCAATTCTGTGATACGCTCTTAAATATTAACACCTCGCCCACCCAGACAAAGACGCCATCTTTAAAACCATCCTGAAAAAACGAATAACAATGATCTTTCTTGAGAGTAGCTGCACCGTAAAATGATCCCTTAACATAGCGACGCAAAAAAAGTTAGTTGCTTACACCGATGTCAGACATCTTGTAATTAAAAACCCTTTGAGAAATTCATGAGAAAGAAAACCGAAGGAAGCCGAGCTTGGCCGAAGTATGACGAATTAACAGGGATGGAGGAATTCTCTCGAGGATAAGTGCTAAGTGAATAATGAAGATGGAATTATGGTACAAGATGAAAATAAACATTAGATGAAGCAATTAAATTAAATCATATAAAAATATTTAAGATCAAGCAAATGCCATATTATTCTTTTCTGCTAATTCAATCCTTACTCATATCCTTACTAATCCTTACTAATATTATAAATGTGAAAGTAACTGTCTGTCTGTCTGTCTATCTATCTGTCTGTCTGTCTGTCGCGCTTTCACGCCAAAACTACTGAACCGATTTAAATGAAATTTGGTACACGGATAGTCTAGAGCCTGAGAAAGGACATAGGCTTATATACTTTTTATCCCGGGAGCATGTTCCCTAGGGACCACGCGGGCGAAGCCGCTGGCAGAAGCTAGTTATAGATAAATCATTTTTGATTGATCCATAATGAGATTGCCTTGCAACTAAGTTACTAACAAAGTGTACGATTTTGGCAAAGGCATCTGTAGGCACTGTCTAAGACTTTCATCACTAGATTCTATATTTCTTATTCGTCATAACCTCTTTAAATCAATCCTAATATACAAAACTTTTCCGTTACTGATGAATGATGAAGTGACTGACAGACAACGCAAAGCCGAAACTACTGGTCTTACAAGGTTGAAATTCAGCGTGTTTGCATTCCCGAAATTCTTACGGGAACGGGAAAACGGGATATGCACGTACGACGTCGCAAGCAAAAGCTAGTAGTCAATAACTTAGGTCTATCCTTAATTTACCATAAGTTAATATAAATAATATTGCTACAACAGATATTTTGATTTTTATAAACGAACGCAAACTACACGACTTGTTTCCCCTGAAAAAGGTTTTCTTCAAACACTTCACAGCAAACGAAACAGAACTTATTTCAACGCTACTAACAAACCGTTTAAACACTGCTGACGACATAAAAGAGAAAATTGAAATACTTTTTCATAGAAACCCTCGTACGTAAACAGATATTTTCCGAACGGTTGAATATTTGCAGTTCTTTCCATTCTAATCCATTCTGAGTAATAATGCGGTGCATTTGCGAATCGCCTGCGGTGGATGTTTTTATCCACTTTCTTTGATATTCTTGTGGGACGAGTGAAGTGAATTGAGGAATAAATATCGTGAATTTGTTTGTATAGAAGTTATTGGTGAATTGATTTGGAAAAAGTCATCCAGAACAGCTTAACAGGGTTATTGTAAAACATTAATAACCTCTTAGGGAATGAAAGTATACGTAAATATAAACAACTTTTACTTTGAGGCTAATTTAAAAAAACATCAGCTGTTTTATCGGCTAAATATTGCATTTTGTATGAAATAGCTGATATTTTTTTCGAGATTTCAGGGTTAGTCTTAAAGTAAAAGTTAATAACGTGATTTTTGAGGCATGGAGGAATTTTGATATGTTGAAATGGTCATCCATCCACAGACCGACCTCGTCAAGCTTTGCTTAACCTAAAAGATCAACCCACGCGGCTGTTATTCTTTAGCCACGAGCTAATCATCTTGTTATTATTCAATGATAATGAACGAATTTATTAACGCTTATTAATTCAGGAATACGCTGCTACGAGGTTACGTATCTTGCTACGAGGCAACGAAACTTGCTACGAAGCTACAAAACTTGCTACGAGACTACGAAACTTGCTCCGAGCCGCCATGACTGTTATGTGCCCTTTACTTGAAGGGATAACAATAATAACATGTTGTCATGGTAAAGTTATTTATGGATTGGCAATACATAAACTAAACATCACGCTTCTAATCCTCGAAGGGTTAGGCAGAAATGAATCAATATTAAACACGTGGAACAAACTCACATTTTGCCAATTTTTTTTAAGTCCCATAATATGTAATAGGGGCAAGTCTATTGCCATTAGTCCTAGAACAAATAGTAGCGTTTGAAACCACTAGGCCAAAGAATCATTCAACAAAACAATGTTACACAATAAATGTATTTTAATCATAAAAACCCAAAAGGCAGTGCATTCTTTCACTTTGAGAAAACAACGGTTCCTTGGGACTCGAATACATTTAGAATTCCGTAGATTACATTCGAAATTCGAAACGTTTAAATTATTTGCGTTCCGTTCCCATGAACGAAATTATATAAAAAGACTGACTGGTAAGAATTTTATTTTGAATTCCGAATTTAGTCCGCCATTTTTATTCTCACAAGTAACGCCAATAAGCAGACGTTTATAACGTTCCTTTCGCTTCACTTTTTTAAAGGAATTCTGAATGAATAAAGGTGGGTCCCGTAAGGAGTTTTAATAAAATCCTGGGCCCCGGCTTAAGTGTCACTCACGATATGAGCTTGCCTTTATTACGGTCTGTAAAAACTACGGCCGTAAGATTAATATTAAAGCTCATTTTTTGTCTAAATTATGGAACCTACCTTGTTTCGGGTATGCATCATAAAATTGTAATTTCCCACATTTTCCTCAGAATTTTCGGTCAAATTGAATTTAAGAGATAGGTATATTCGGTAATAAATAGTAAGAGAGATAGATGTGAATGTGAAAAAAGTTTGGTTTCGTATTTCGTGGGAGGACAATCCAATCGGCGTAAAACTGGCGTGTTCCCTGGAGGGGTTGTCATGGCAACGGGTGGGAAGGGGGCGCTTGAAAGGGGTCACAAAATCCAAACTTATCTCATAAATTTACACGCCAGGTCGATCTCGTTCCGACACGCGGAGCGTTTTGCCAAATTTCATTTTGTACGGAACCCCGGGCCCATTTAATTGGTATGAAAATTTAAGTATTATGTGTTTTTAGTGTTGACTCGTGAAATTATAAAAGCGTTTGTACTCTTCTCATTTAGTAAATAACTCGTTGGTATGAAATTTTCAGCGGTTTTCAGCGATGTTTTTATATCTAGGTAGGTACGTTTTAAGCTTCATACACGCTCTATTTAACCGAACTGCAGTACAAAATAAGTGGTCCCAGGTGGATGTACTGCAAAATGAAACGTTACATTCAGAAATAAGGGAGATTATGCAACATTTCAAAGTTGTTTTTACCTTTTAAATAGCACAAAATGTATCCCTTAAAAGTTTGTTACATTTATTCAACACCAAAAAAAGCAAACTAAATAATTTTATTGACAAACAAAAATCAATCAACTGAATGAAAAAATAACTCTAATATACCATTTTAATTTCAATCGGATGTGGCCAGTTAATTTTGTCCGTTTTATTTTATTTTCGAACCCCGATGCGATTTGCGCGGTATCGAATAAACGATCGAGTTCGAACTGTCCGATTAAAATATCGGATTGTCCAATCGTTTTGGGAAATCGGAGTCACTCGTGCGAACTCTTTTTGTATAAAATTCTGAATTTCCTGGTGTGAAATATCTTTATGACGGTGAGACATTGTTATTTTGATTTTAATGCGCTTGATCTAATGTTACATGTACTAAATAAATATGGGACCGTAAAATTGAACATGGTTTTCATTCATTGTGCAGTTTAAAAGAAGGAATTATCAATGCGGCATCATCATCATCTGCCTAGCCTTTTCCCAACTATATTGGAAGCTTGTGTTGGAACACAAGCCTCAGTATACTCATTATAATATTTAATAAGACCTACTCTGACAATGCTGTGTATGCTTGTAAGCGACTTATTTACACAGAATCCTCTCGTAGATGTCGTTATATAATGTTGATTTTGTAATGAGTCGTTGGTGACAGAATAAAACAGTGGTAACTTTATTGGTTATCTTCTCCCTACGACAACATGTGGTCTGTATAACACTATGCTTAACCAGTGATGTTTGGTGGTCGTTTCACATGTCTGTATTTTTTTCATACTCCTTCGCTGTTCTTTTCTGATTAATTTCGTTACGGGATCTGAAAAAGTTGAATTGTTTCTCCGGGACTCGAAGAGTTTCATTTATTCGGCGTTTTTCTAATGATTGCCACTTAATTCTGGCTTTCAGAAGATGCAGTGGTTGGGAATAGTGCTACGGGTTTGTACAGAAAAAATGTTATTATATTTATAGTTCTATGACAAGCTAATTTCCTCACGCTTTTTTCCTTCAGCGCCAGAGAGCAGAAATTGTTCCAAGTGACGTCGTACAACTCGCAAATCGCAACCATATTTATATTTACTTCTACTTCAAAGTTGTAGGTGACTACATAATGTAATCTATTTAAGTAAAATTTCGTGCTAGCCTGCGTTATACGAGAATATTTAATGCAAGTTTGAAAAGGTCAACTTGTCGGTAGGGTTTGTAGCTGACAGCCCTAGAATGACCTAGATTACACAGTACCTAAAGGAAAGGTTTAGCCATATTTTAAAAACTGGTTCTGCTTATCAAAATGAACAACTTTCTTAGAAAATAACTGGCCAATTGCGAGTCGAACTCGCGTGCCTCGGTTCCGAACGAATTTAATTTTTTTAACATGTTATTTTAATACTATAGACTTCTTATAGGGTTTCTTGTAATATATAGGCAAAGATCTATTATCTCCATGTTTTTTCAAAATTTTAGGCTCAGTAGTTCCGGAGATAATGCGGGGAATGGTCATTTTTCGTCTAATTTCTTGAATAACTTCAAAACCATTTATTTTAAAATTATAAAAAAAATATAATTAAAACTTTCATAGTAACTTTTTTCATTTGAAATGTCACATGATATTGATCAAAAAACTTTTTTTTTTAATTTTCTAGTTTGACCCCCAAAAGTGACGCCCATACTAAAAAAGTAATAATTTACGTAACGCGTCCATGTTTGAGTCATAGAAGTCTATATGTGTACTAAATTTCAACAGAATCGGTCTTGAGGATCCGGAGAAAACTGGCTGTGAGAGATGGACAGACAGACAGACACCCGAGTGATCCTATAAGGGTTTCGTTTTTTGTTCGGAACCATAAAAATCACAGTCGTGTCTCAAATTAACATAAGAATTACAACTAAAAGTTATCATCAGCTGATCCGCAAGAGAACCAAGGTTACTGACATAGCCCGAAAGATCGCCAAAGTGATAGTGGCAGTGGGCACAGGACACATTGCTTGCAGAGTAGATGGTCGATGAGGCCGAAAAGTTCTGGAGTGGCGACCGCGTACCGGAAGACGCAGCTTTGGAAAGCCCCCGATAAGGTAGACCGATGTGAGGGTCACGGGTTGCCGATGGATGCGAGACGCGCAGGACCGGTTGTTGTGGCGACACTTGGGGGAGGCCTATGTCTAGCAGCTGACGTCTTTCGGCTGATATGATGATCTTACATAGTACTCCCACAAAGTAACGTTATTTTAAGGCTACCTAGTTATGACTTCCTTGAAGATATTTGCTCATTAATATGTTTAGAAGCAGATTTAAAATAAGACTACACGTTACCGTTACATCCCGTACAATAAGTACCTAACGCCTGATTTTTCTAACACTATATGACACATAAATGTATGCCTAAATTAATATTTAGTGCATTCATAAGCACTGTTGGATTTTCAAATCTCGGCGAGAAGTCGAGAGTTGAAAGTCGTAGTAGATTTTTACAGAGCCATACGTTTAGCTGTCAAATATAAAAGCAGTCAGCAATATTTGATTTATAATGATGTCACCACGATGTCACTTACTAACCTAACCATTCAGCGTCATCCAAACCAAACACATGTATGCAAAATTTTCGCTCAAGCAGTTGGCGATAACTATATTAAAATTCCCTTCCAAGATATGACCCATTTTTATTTTAGATGGGAAATCACCAAAGGACTCCTTGTGCTCTGAGCGGAGCTGATGGGAGTGTCAGACTCTGATTGCCTACTAGCGGACGTCACGCGGTTTCACCCACGTAGTTCCCGTTCCCGTGGGAAAACCGGGATAAAATATAGCCTATGTTACTCCCTGATAATGTAGCTATCCATTGTTGAAAGAATTTTTCAAATCGGTTCAGTAGTTTTTAAGTTTATTCGTTACATACAAAAATACAAATCTATCCTCTTTATAATATTATTAAAAGTATAGAAAACCCACCCGTGTTCTCCCAAATGCCTTTTGCGTTCCAGAGCCGCGGTAATTGGCATGTAACGCATACACACTAATTAACAAAACAAATTAAATAATTGTAATAAATATTGTTCCTAAGTACCTACTCACCTATCTACTGGAATCCACGTAATAAATACTTCTCCACCGTTACTCTATGTAACTTTGCTAAAGTTAAGATTACTAACTTAAGCTGTAATAGATCTTATCTCAAACATATCGGAGTTCGTTAGCGTTAATTGCTCCTTACAATTTGTTGGATTAATTAAGCAAGAAATAGGTAAGAATCTTGGAATTGATTGATTATTTTTTTTATCACTGATAGGCATACGTTTGACGACTATCTCACCTGATGGTAGACGAAGATGCGGTCGAGGATGGAGCACGCTTGCCTAGAAGTAACCTATTCACTTTTGACTTAAGGACTCTCAGGTTGTAGCTATCAGGAAACACAGACTCTGGCAGGGAGTTCCACTTCTAAGCTGTAGGCACTATGAATGTGTTCCCAAAACGTTTTGTGCGTGTTTTTTTTGTAATTTTATAGATGAGGTACCGTATGTAATGAGGATAGACATATTTATAATAACCAAACTAAATTTGTGTGTGTGTGTGTGTGTGTTCGAAATGTGTTTTTTGGGACAAGCCCGCCACAAATTTCGAACTACTGCAACTCCAGAGAGCCAGAATCAACAGTGGCGATCACCAGAAAAACGCCGAATCAATGACGCTCGACGAGTCCCAGAGAAACGATTCAACTCTCTTGGATCCCCCATCGAAATGAATCAGAAAATAACAGCGGAGGAGTAGGGAAAAATATAATTTTTACTCCACTGGGTTTGTCAACTTTAGCTTAGCATCCATACAAACATGTTTTAATTGACCTGCACCCCAATTGCTTAACACATAAAAGTGCAACGCTTGTCTAGGACCATTTTATATCATACCAAGATTCCTCAATGTCTCGAAGCACCTTAAGCTGCTAGTTAAAGTCAAAGTCAAAACGTTTATTGCGAACTAAGTGTATAAAGGTGTTATGTTTTGTTAGTAGGTACTCATATTTAGTTTTCTGGCAGTCCTTACGGTTAGTTAGAAGTCAGATGATACCAGTCTTACAAAGGTGTATTGTGTCCAGCGGGTCTAAAATGGCCATTGCACCTAATGCGTTAGCGTTAAATATGAAAATGTAATTTGACAGATTGTTGTGGGGTTATAATTTTATTAATTAGTAGGTGTAATATAATATAACATTGAGCTCAAAATCACCACAACATTTCTTAAAAACCTTATAGCACTTGGCCGTTGCGGCCACCTACGCGACTGTCATATATTTCCTGGTCGTTGCAGCCACTGGTCGTGGCCGTGGCCGCTTGGCCGCATGGCCGTTGACTGTCATATATTTCCGTTAGTTAATAACTAATTATTAAAATTGTGTATGTAATCTGTACTAATATTATAAATGCGAAAGTAACTCTGCCTGTTTGTCTGTCCGTCGCGCTTTCACGCCAAAACTACTGAACCGATTTAAATTAAATTTGGTACAGAGATAGTCTAGAGCCTGAGGAAGGACATAGGCTACTTTTTATCCCGCAAGCATGTTCCGCGGGCGAAGCTGCTGGCAGAAGCTAGTTATAAATAAACGTTTAAAATACCATAGAAATTTTTTTTATCATGTTACGGAACCAGTTCTGGTGTTTGTTCAAATCCCTAGATTTGTTTAGGGAAATGATAAAATCGTGTTGTTATTTTAACATCCACCGTGTTTTGATCAAATCACTTAGGGATTTGACCAAATCTCTGTTTTCATCATAACCCTGCGACATAATACTGCTGTCTTCAATTAAATCGTGCATATTTGCCAGTATGCAATATAGCCATGTATCTTACTCAAACCATACATTAATATCGTATGGTTCCCATCTCTTGGCAACAACATAACAAACTCCTACATCAATTAATATGTACCCTACTTAATATCAATTTCCCATACACATATCATGGTTAACCGTTTTATAGGGATGTAACCGTCTGAGTTATAATTGTGAGCTAGAGTTGTTGTGTGTTTCGTACGTCGGGAGGGCAGTGGTAAAATTATATTAAAATAAAAAAAAATATTATATAAAACACTAGTAGGTACCTACTAGTGTTTTATATAATATTTTTTTTGGGTTCCGAATAAAAAACGGAACCCGTATAGGATGTCGCTCGGGTGTCTGTCTGTCTCTGTCTGTCACAGCCAATTTTTCCGGATCCACTGGACCGGTTCTGTTGAAATTTGGTACATATATGGACTTCTCTCCAAGGCGTTTGATTGTGTAAATCACGAAACCTTGCTCCTAAAACTAGAACATTACGGACTGGGTAAACTTGCACTCAGTTTAGTGAGGTCTTATTTAAATGACAGACAGCAGCAAGTTCAAATAAATGGTGTCAATTCACGGGGTCTGAAAGTTAAAATGGGGGTACCACAAGGCTCAATATTGGGTTCGTTCCTCTTTCTAGTATACATTAATGATCTTCCCCATCTTTTAAAAAATCAAACTCAAATGGTGTTATTTGCTGACGATACGTCATTAATTTTTAAGATAGATAGGCGTGCCACAAGTCTTGACGATGTAAATAACGCCCTTCAGCAGGTCCAAAATTGGTTTACTGCTAATAATTTAGTTTTAAATGGGGAAAAAAAATGTGTATCAGATTTGCAGTTTCCTTCTCTGTTTCTTTACACACTGTGTCTACTTTTCTAATCAAATTCTTCTGTCGCAGGTCTGCTGGAAGAAATTTCTGTGGAAATAAGCAGTACCTTTGTGCTCTTTTCTATGTTAAAAATTTTCTTTATAAGTATATTGTGTGTACATAAATAAATAAATAAATAAATAAATAAATAAATAAATACCGAACGTTGAAAGTATTAATTGTGACATAGTATTGAACCAAGAGAAACTTGAATTCGTCGATGACACAGTTTTCTTGGGGATCACGCTTGACTCAAGGCTACAATGGGGTCCTCATTTAACATCTCTTGCGGGACGGCTAAGTTCAGCAGCATATGCTGTCAGAAAAATCCGTCAATTTACTGATATAGATACCGCGAGGCTGGTCTATTTTAGTTACTTTCATAGTATCTTGTCTTACAATATCTTATTATGGGGACGTGCTGCAGACATCGAGTCTATATTTATTCTGCAGAAAAGAGCTATCAGAGCCATTTACAATCTCCGCCGGCGCGATTCCCTAAGGGAACTGTTTAAGGATATTAACATCATGATGGTACCTTGTCAATACATATATGAAAACATTATGTATGTTCGGAAAAATCTTCATCTTTTGAATAAAATTAGTAATAGGCATAATTTTAATACTAGAAATCGGAACAAATTAGATCAACCCCGATTCAGATTAGCTAAAGTACACACTTCTTTTATGGGGTACTGTGTTAAATTTTATAATAAAATACCACTTGATATTCTCGAACTGAATGAGAGAAAATTTAAAACATGTACATAATGTGCGTTTTATGCACATTATTAAACTGGAAGATTATGTCCTTGATAAAAATGCTTGGCTAAATGCCGGTCCTGCTCCACAGCCACAGCAGCATGGGTCCACTTGTTAGGTTTTTGATAATTGGAAGAAATGCTTACCCTTTTTTTGTTCTCCTATACAATCATTTACTTATTAGATCTTTGCATTATTGTATTAGCAAAGTATACACAATAAAGCAGCCTTCTTTTTTTTTCTTTTCTTAGTTACTTGAAACCATAGTTTTGTATAACGTAGAAGCATATTTTCAATTTTTTGTAAATGTGAGCACTATGGAGCCATTTACATATGTAATTATAGATTTCGTTATTAAATTAGTTTGACATGAACGAGCGTGGCAGTTGAGAGCTTGTCATGCTCACACAAATGTTTTGCTGATGGTGGCGCGTGTTTTGGATCATTTGATTCCCTTCAAAATGGTTGAGTTAGATGGTGCTCATGCACGCGTCATGCTCGTGAACGGGCGCCGTCAGTTGAGACTGGTCATCTCTTACCTGCCACTGGCTTATTTTAATCTGTACCTGCATTTTGAATTGTTTATATATTTTCTTGTTCTTTGCATTGTCCTCACATATAGAAGCAATCAAAGATAATGTTAACAAGATTTTTGTAATACATCACATGGTTTAAAAGAGTGTCCGTGGAGTTTCTTGCACGTTCTTCTCCATAGAGATCTACGCTTTGGAACGTGCAAATAGCTTCATGTTTTTGACTGACTGACTTTGACAATTCAAAAGTGCCTGTAAATGGTTTATTTGAAATATACGATTTGATTTGATTTGACTTCTATGACCCAAATACGGACGTGTTACGTAAATGATCAAATTTTAGTATGGGGGTCACTTTTGGGGGTAAAACTAGAAAAAAAAAAAAAATTTGAACAATATCGTGCGACATATTAAATGAATGGGCTTACTCTGAGAGTTTTAATTATATTAATTTTCATAATTTTAAAATAAATGGTTTATATATAGTTTATATTATTTAAGTTATTCAAGAAATTAGACGAAAAATTATCTCCGAAACTAATGAGCCTAAAATTTTGAAAAAAATAGAGATAATAGATCTTTACCTAATAATAACAGGAAAATCTATACAAAGTATGTAGTGTTAAAATAACATGTAAAAAAAATGAAATTCGTTCGGAACCCTTTGCACGCGAGTTTTTTTTTTTCAAGGATGGGGTTTTGTGCAATGTTTCCTACCGCTCTAGGCGGAGTAGAAAAGAGTGTCAGAGAAAAAAACTTCACAACCCTGGCAGATATGCGTAACCTAGAGTCCTTTATTAAAAGAAAGCTCTTTGTAGAAGACCTATGGGAAATAGAAAAAAGGTACAAAAGTCAGCAATTTCTTGACTTAATGGGATGTAGGACGAAGTTTTAAGTAGGTACAAAGTTAGATTGAATACAGTTTATTGTAGGTACACCAATAAGGTTCACAACTTTTTCACACAAAATTAATTCTATGGGCACAATTACGGTATTTGGACTATCTTTGGATGGATTGAATGTACTTATTTAAGGCGCAGATACGGCTTAGTAGCTGATTTTAAAATAAGTATCTCGTCTAAACGGCATTACGTATTTTTTGAAAAAAAGAAAAATTTGTTACATAAGACGATTTTTTTAATAATTTGATATATAAAAACTTTGAGTTTTTTTCGTTACATAATGTTATTCATTTGTAAAGTTATGTCTAACACGGATATAAAAACGACTATCGGACCAAAACTGCCGTGCGTATTTTAATGGAATTTACATTTTCTCAAAGACAATTTAATTATCTACATTTTGATATATATTTTTTTCTTGAAAGTCGTAGAATAATAAGGAAAGTACAAAAAACTGCTGTTTTTGGGTCGCGCGGGTGTGAAACGAGTGTGCTTTTTGTTTGTCCAAGGTCGCTGGCGTACATGTCGTCGTCTTAAAATAAAAGATTTCAAAATTCCCTAACATTGTTATTTTCTACCATTAAGTACATCATCGATCCCCCATGACATTGGCATTAAAACAAAATTGTTTTTGACTTATCCGAGCTGACTGAGCACAGGTGCGGCTAAGGTGGGATTAGGCGGGTGACAAACGAGCAGCAGTAATACGTTAATAATTATGTAAACGCGCGACATATCGAGGCTATGTGTGCAGACGTCTTTGTGACGAGTTTATTTGTATTTTGATAGATGAAGACATGAGATTTAGTTAAGCTGCAGCTTGGAAATAATTTAATCTGTTCTAAGTTTAAATTATGTTTTTCACACAAATCAGCCCAAAAATTGACCAATGAACTACAAACTGATTTCATCACAAGCATATAGCAAAGCTTTATATTAGACGCTGACTAATGTTAGCAAAGAGGATATATACTTTACCTAGACAGAATAAACAATAGATATGTCCATGAAAGTAAAAGGGTACATACTGACCCTCTTTGTACTAGGGAAACCCCTGGAGTACCTAAATCAAGAAATTCAATTGAACTGAGTAATGTAGGTCTCAAAGACAAATGGCTAACGATTTGTTAGTAGATACCCACGGAGTACTAAAACTGAACAGGTTAGAGACGGCACTATCGAATATTAAAAGCCGGGCAAGTGCGAGTTGTAGTCTGACATGAAGGGTCACGTACCAAACCTGAAAAAAACAGACTTCTTCGTATCTCAGAAACCGCGGTAAAGCCCCCCCGGCTGTCATAGGTAGATCTTTGACGGTCGATACGAGTAGTTAGTTGACCGAAAATTGAACAATAGTCTTTCCAAAAGGTGCCAGTTATTAGATTATGGACGTCTGATAAGCAGTCGCTCGACGTAAAATACTGGTATTTGCCTGAATCCAACCCCAATATAGTTAAGAAAAGCAACGCACATTGAGTGGCTACGAATATTATATGCTACAAGCTGACCCGCGCAACTTTGTTGCGTTACATTTTCCATTAATGCTCCGCTGCTATTTGTTGCAGCGTGATGTTATATAGCCTATAGCCTTCCTCCATAAATAGGTTATTCAACACGAAAAAGATTTTTCGATTCTGATCAGTAGTTCATGAGATAAGCGAATTCAACCAAACAAACTCTTCAGCTTTATAATATAAACTAGCTGACCCGCGCAACTTCGTCTGCTCCGCTTCTATTGGTCTTAGTAAGATGATATATAGCCTATAGCCTTCCTCGATATGTGAGCTATCTAACACTGAAATAATTTTTCAAATCGAACCATTAGTTCCTGAGATTAGCGCGTTCAAGCATACAAACAAACTTTTCAGTCTTTCTTTATAACTTTCTTTATGTATTACTAGCTGACCCGCGCAACTTCGTCTGCGTCATAAAATGTAATTATTTACGACATCAAATTAGAAACCTCAAAAATAACAGTTTTTCTCCACTATTTAATATAATTATGTTATTTTACATATAAACCTTCCTCTTCAATCACTCTATCTATTAAAAACCGCATCAAAATCCGTTGCGTAGTTTTAAAGATTTAAGCATACATAAGGATATAGGAACAGAGAAAGCGACTTTGTTTTATACTATGTAGTGAAGTATAGATAATATTATTATAGATTCATAAGTATAAATTAAGGAGCTAATGGCGTCTCCAACCACTGCCGGCGCAGTTATTTTAAGCTCTGCTTTGATGCTCTATCTCAATATATACTTAGACATGGCATCTTATATCTAGAATGGTTTCTCGCTAAGTGTAGGCTTTCGTGATGTAGTCACTTTAGGAATTTATAGGGATAGCTGGCTCTTATGTGATACTTAGAGTGGCCAGTGTAATGTTGCTAGGATTAAGGATAAGTAGCTGCCGCCCGCGGGTCCACTTGTGTGTAATAAATAGTATTTACCCTTTTATAAATAACAAGACCATTCCATTATTTTATTTTAATACGTTACGAATTAAAAAACTAATAATCTCTAACTATATACATATGAATATACAAAAACGAATACACTCAGGCGTCGAAAAATTCCTCCGCATCGCTGTCATCCGGAAACGTGCCCAAAAGACTGGCAGCATTGTCACGTTGAAATAGATAAATAAGAGAGGAGGTGTTATTGTGATCTATAAGCTTAATGTAGTTTCATAATAAGTCCGTTCAATATGTTTTTCCTTTAAAAAAAATAGGTACATTAATTTATAATAGTAGAAAGTAGGACTAGTAAGATAGGAATAATAAGATTGATCTGATTTTTTTGTAGCTGTCATAGTTTAGTAGAATAATTTAAAAAAATGTGATAGGTTTTGCCTAATGCTCTTAAACGAAGCAAATGCCTTAGTGGCTATTGTCTACCTAAAATCTAGATGAATGAATAAAAAAAAGAAAAAAATATAAATTAAAGTTATAACAAATACTTTAAAATCCAAGACAGACGTCAAAGTGTTATAATAACCTGAAGGTAATTATGTTACTTTGACGAGTAATAAAAATAATTTTGTAGCAAACTTTAAGTAAGTAACTCATTTATTTTGCAAATATCGGTACAGAACATGGTGATAAATGTTAATATGTATTTATGTAGGTCCACATTTTATTTTGTTATGTATTTACACAAACTTTTATATTAATTACTTTATTTGTATCTTAGTGTTGTGTTCCGTATGTGTATCCGTGTCATCACTTCAGGCCCTGTCATAACACCAGCGCTGTGATATTTATTTATTTTTTAAATATCGCAGCATAATGCTGAGACAGGGACCTTTTTGGCCTCGCACATATTAATTTAAGGATGCCGCTTAACTGCGTAAACATATTTTTATAACTGTTAGTTTTACGTATTTTACTACTGTGTCTTGTGCGAGTCCCAAATAAACATTTTTCTTCTTTCTTTCTTTATAAAAAGGTAAAAGGTAGATTCAGCCATATTTTACCATTCGGCATGCAAAAGTCATATAATTTGACGCTAAAACAATTAATAAGTACAATAAATAAATACGTTGAATAGTCTTAAATCACAAATTATGTAGATCACTTTAATACAATTCACGTGATCTAATTCTTAATTTAGTGCGAATACAGTTGTAAACAAAAAGGTTAGCGTTAAAAAAATCAAACAAGATACCCCAAAATAAAATGATCTTGCTAAAACTTTACCTTCCAGGGTTTACAAAAAAGTAGGCTACAACATACACAGCAATCTAACATAAAACCGAGATGGCATAGGAATTCTAGATAAAACGTCAAAACAAAAGTAACATACCCCCGAATAGTATGAAATAGGGTCGGGATAGCCGGGACCGATGTTCTTAGAACTGCCTGGGGCGTAATGTACAGTGTATAGAGTAAGCAGTAGAATAACTATGAACAAAAGCCTGAATCGACACGTTCTACAAGCGAGTTCTTGTAATGGAGTAAGGTCGTTTGTTCTCTAAAACAATGATGGCACACACATTTGCAACAGAACAGTCGGGAAACCAAAAATATGCTGAGCTATTTGTTACCTAAAGTCAAATATTGTCCTATTGATTTACATTACCGTCATTTCGGTCGAAAAACGACCATTGCTTGATAGGCCTCAAGCATCGCCACATGAATCGATCCTGTGCATCTCGTATCCAGAAAATTGCCGTGGCCTTCACCACCTGGTGAAGAATCCATACGTCCAGTTAGTGCAAGTTGTTCCAACACGAATATTCCCAGCCGCACATAGATTGCCACCAATCGACAGTTGGGAATAAAATTCCCAGTTGCCACCCGGTGGTGCTTGATTGGGAATATTCGTTCCAATGCGTCTTACAGTACACGGCTATCGAGTTTCGCAATGCTATGATTAAGTGGCACGATGGTAAAATTCTACATGTAAAGTCAACGTCAAAGTTAAATGATTTATATCAACTAGACCATTAAAGTTGGAACGTTGGAAGGCCTCCCAAAAGGTGGACCGATGACCTGGTGAAGGTCGCGGGTAGTCGATGGATGCGAGGCGCACAGAACCGGTCGTTGTGGCGACGCTTGGGGAAGGCCTATATCCAGCAGTGGACGTCTTTCGGCTGATATGATGATGATGAGACCATTAAAGGCACTTTTCAAATGAAAATAAAACATTATAGTGACTCTAGTCGAAGTAAGAAGCACCCGTAGATTCGTGATAATTATTTTTATCAATCTGCTGACATATAATTACGTTGCTTAATGAATATAGAACACAGACAAATTCCTCTCAAATCGACGTTTTGGGAACACATTCATAGTGCGTACAGCTAAGGCGTGGAATTTCCTGCCAGAGTCTGTGTTTCCCGATAGCTACAACCTGGGAGTCTTTAAGACAAGAGTGAATAGGTTGCTTCTAGGCAAACGTGCTCCATCTTCGACCGCATCATCGCTTACCATCAGGTGAGATTGTGGTCAAACGTATGCCTACACATAGTAAAAAAAAAAACAGCACAAAAAATAGTCTCGTTGATTTACCGTCTCTTTTGTACTGTGGTTTAAGGGTAAGGCAGTGTGTTCACTTGACGATTACATTTCATGATGAGATATGATTTAGTTGTATCACAAAGAGGTCTCCGTTACCTGGAGGCGAATAAATACTGAATATATTATGTGGGATAATTAGGTTCTGAGCTGTGTGTATCTATGTGTATATATATATGATTTTAAATAATGTAGACGGCCATTGCTGTGGTATTTTCCTTAGATTTTATACAACTGAGAGACAAGATGTTTGACGAGGCCTTGAGTGTAATAGCTATGTTTGTTTAATGCTCCAAAACACAGTTTTCAGGTTAAATCTGAAGGGTAAAAAAAGGTCAAATACTAGTCGGACTCTCACACGGAGGGGGTCCGTACCGTAATTATGTTGTTATAGCGGCAATAGAAGTACACAATTTGTGAAAACTTCAACTGTCTACCTATGACGGTTCTTGAGATACAGCCCTCTGACAGACAGACGGACGGACGGACAGCGGAGGCTTGGTAATAGGGTTCCGTTGGTTACCCTTTGGGTACGGATCCCTAAAAACGACAAAGTTCTTCGAGGAAAGGTAGGTAGTGGCCTTGCGCTTTGCTTGGATCGTTTAGGCCCCCGGCACGGTAGTGCCTCCAGAATAGCTAATACAAAAATTTCAAAGAAACCTTTAGTCAGTGATGAAATGATAAACAGGCCGATTCACATTCACATGAATTTTATGTTTAGTTTTTTTAAGTACATGAGTACTTGTTGAACTTAAACTGTGCCCTCATATCGATTACCACTTTATTAAATGTGAAAAAAATTAAGAGGCTATAGTTGTCAAAATATAAAAGGCTCGTTTTGACAGCAGGATACAACATTGCTTTACTAGTAAGTTTGAAAGAGACATAAAAATAAATCTCTTTCGCACTTAGTGGTAAAGCAATCTTCTATCCCTCTCTACTCAGCTGTCAAATCGGACTTCTTAGATTTTGGTGACTTTAACTATGGAGTAAGCATGCCATAGGAAACAGTCAACTGAAACCATGCACTAACTTCTGAAGTTTCATAAAATACTGTCGGTAACTGGATTGGTACTTCCCGTTTTGGATTTGTTTTGTTAAATTCCTCTGAAGGTTCTGAGTCTAATTTTAAAACCTTCGCTTTAATACTTTTTTTTCTTGATATTATAATAATAATTTATTTGCATCAAGATTTTAAATTTTACATGAAACACATGGTTGTACATTGAATTCCAGGTAAATTGGGTATACAATTGTGTGGCGACACCAGCACCCTTGCTAAATTGACAAGACAACTTAAAGTGTTAAAGATGCTGGGCCCGGCCCTTAAGTAGAGGCACCTTAATTGTAGGCTACGAGTAGGTATACAGACAAATAAATTATTTAGAAAAGGAAACAATAGTAAAAAAATAATCCTATGAGTGGAGTAGCGTAAAGTGTATGTGTGTGTTCGTGTGAGTGTGAGCGTATATGTGTAGTGTGTGTGTGGTGTGGGTGTGTATGTGAGAGTGTAATATTATTTTTTTATGTTTTTGGGTAATGGTTGTGATGAGTGATTGTGTTAGGATAGTATTCGACGTATTAGATATGGGTTTACTCTTGACTCTAGTCTAGGTCAGAGGTGACAGAGACAAAGTCGACGATGGAGTGATCTTAAACAGAAAAAGTCAGTTCGCTCTAACTTTGAAGAGATTAGGGTCGAATGCGTTCGGAAACACACGCAGGTATACTTTTGCATACCTTGAGGGTCTTTCCAACTGACACTTCATACTTCTAAGTCACACTTTATAACTAAACTTTATTTCCTTCCTATATCAGTTTGGAAGTTATCGCGAGTTAGCACACAAGTTACAGCACTAAAACTGAGAACTTGCCGCGATATTCGTTGTAAATATGTTTGGTACGTGACCTGGTATATTTAGTGGTAGATCTAGTTCAGCTTGAACAAACGAATGGCTTGTGGAGAAATATTTTTGTAAATACAGAGAGATTTTTCGTAATCTGCAGTTTGATTTGTTCGTTGTTTATGTGTTTACACAGTACACATTTTTTTCCTGTATTTTTTGTGTATCAGTCACAGCCTTTGTTACCTAAACCGGTGGTTCGACTGAAACAACTTGACTGTATCCATCAAGAAATGTACAGGGAATGCACATGCCTACAGGCATGTGGGCAAGGCACAATGCTCGCAGAACAGATGGTGGATGAGCCGAAAAGTTCTTGAGTGGTGACCACGTGCCGGAAGACACAGCATTGGAAGGCCTCCCACAAGATGGACCGATGACCTGGTGAGGGTCGCGGGTAGCCGACGGATGTGAAACGCACAGGACCAGTTATTATGACGGCACATGGGGGAGCCCTTTCTCCAGTAGTGGACGTCTTTCGGCTGATATGATGATGATGATCAAGATATGTACAGTGCTTAACCGTAGGTATTTTAAAGTTAGTCTTCATCTTTTCGAATCCATGAAGGACCGTGGCCCTTAAAAGTTGTCATGTATGTAGAGGCATCAGTGGTATTCATAAAAACTTCAGGAGTGCCACTCCAGCAACTTGGTGATGTGGAATCTGAGTGAGGTGTCTCACTCATATTTCGTGTCAAAAGGGACTGTAAAAATTTTTGCCAAGTTATATTTGCAGCGGCCTACCAGAGTGCTCAATTGATGTAGTTTTTTTCCTATTAGACTGCTGCAGTTCACGTTACGGTTGATAACGGTCCTGAGATTTTAGGAAGTTAGGTGGTGATGAGTGCTATGCTTCCCACAACTCACTTCTGACTTTGACTAGCCTGATACTACAAAGTTGATAATTGACCGGACAGTTGGAATGTTTTATACAAACATTTTTATGAACTCTGTAAGTATATGACGGTTTTACTCACATGTCTAGTGTATTCGGTCCCTACGGATTGTCGCTAGAGAGTTATGCCTTGTCATAGTTGATGCGCCCAGGGGCACAGCTCGGAAATATATGGATATGTGTACGTATGACAGACTGCATGTTACGTAGCGGATACCGTCTTGTCGAAAGCCTTATTGAGAACAAAGGCTTTGTAACTTAGATTTAAATGTGTCAAAATTATTCAAAAAGATTAAAAAAGACGCCTTGACAAGATTTATATCAGAGAAGCCACTTGTTCATTTCTGTGATTAACGCCAGGTTCAAATTAAATAATAAGCGATACCTATTACGTCAGTGGAGTTTCACTGACGTAATAGGTATCGCTGAAGCTTAATAGCTACAACAATACCTATTACGTTAGGGATGGTTCTTATCTTAGGACCTTAAAACAAAAAATAAAAATATGAACTTTTCATTTCATATTCCTGAAGCTTACTACGGGGTTAACGGCGGTTGAGGTGAATACTCTATTATTATTTTTTATCCACTAGCTTCAGCCACCAGTTTTGTCGGTGTTAAAATCGGAAATCATCTCAAGGCAACATACACAGATGAAGTGCATCCAGAACACCGGTGGTCTACCTATCTGCCAAGTTTTATCCAAACAGTTCTGGGTAGATTCGCTAGATGATTTTATTTCTCCCATTGATACATAAAAACCCAAAATACACACTCAGCATTTCAAAAACGTCCGCATAAAACAAGCGCACAATTTAAAATTATGCGCTAGTTTCAAACAGTCTCGCATCGCTCGCCATACTGCACTGCTTTGTAAAAACAACTTTAAGCGATCCGTGTAAGGTTGAATTTGCAAAAAAAAATGTTGATAGTACACACAACTCACACATGACACTTGATACGTGTCAGTTTTTGACGACAGTTTCGAGTGTTGCATTTGTTCGAGACTGTGCATCTTGGGTTTTTTATATATCAATGATTTCTCCACATATCTTTTTTTTGCTGTGCCCGACAGGGTCCACGATTATTTCTTTTGGCAAAATGTTGCCACCTAAGCCTACATTGTGGAATGCAATAAAAAATTGAGTATTTCAACCTGCAGTCTTCATTATGATTGTAAATCAAAATCAAAAAATATTAAGACAGGTATTTTCCCAACCTCTCTTAACTTCCCTTAAGTATTTCCACACTCTTTTCTTTCACCTTTCTTAATAAAAAGATAACATACCCTGTTCACGCGTCTACCTGGTGACCCTCATGCACACTATAGCTGACAGGCGAGCGCGGGGAAGGAAGAACGCGGAAGCGGAAGGCAGCAGCGGGCACGGCTGGCCGCACAGCACGATGATGACACTGCATCGACAGCGCGTTGTGCTGGCTAGTCGCTTTGTTAGACATACTTACTATATTTTCTGTTGTACATATAAAATTAAATTAAATAACAGTTATTTTTACTATAGATAGGCATACGTTTGACCACTATCTAACCTGATGGTAAGCGATAATGCGGACGAAGATGGAGCACGTTTGCCTAGAAGCAACCTATTCACTCTTGCCTTAAAGCTTCCCGGGTTGTAGCTATCAGGAAACACAGACTCTGGCAGGGGCGTAATAAGCATTAAAACCATAATTGAAGAGTCCCTGTGGAAGTTCCTGATCTCACACACAAGAGAGAGACACACACATCACAAACATACCCATTTCCTCAAAAAACCTTATCGACTTTTCTCCTCAACCACGGCGCACTATTTTAGCGTTGTCAGATAATATACTTTCGAACAAAAACACACCATTCTTACGCCACTTAGTGTCGGGCACACGATCACAAACTTGACACTTTATGTGTTGGTCCCTCACGTACGGTTCTATTATATTCACATTACTAAAAAGCAAAGGTGAAGGTACTACATCGGCAAAAGGTCTGGTATCTGTGCCGTGTGAGGATACATTTATGGTGGACCTGAAATTTAGAGATAATGGAAAGATATCAGATTTTTTGTGCTTTTGTGATTTGATAATGGTTACCAAAAATTTTAGTAATCTTTACTATTCTTTATTATCTATTGATAGACTTGCGTTTGCCCTTATCTTACGTGATAGAATGCATTAATGTTAGTGACGATGAATAACGCTAGCCTAGAAGTAACCTATTCACTCTTAACTAAAATACATCCAAATTGTAGCTATCAGAAATCACAGACTTCTGCAGAAAATCCACTCCTTAGCTTTACACCTACAACTGAAGCTATTGAATAAAGTACACATGTGATTAATACAATAATACATAAAACATGAAAGTATAATACATAAAATAATCGACTTATGATATATTTCTTCGTGACATAACTCTCGAGACTCGAAACCAATCGTGTGAACTATAACTGTTTAAAAAACTTGTTTCTGAGCAAATTCATAACAAACATTCAGTAATACCATCCCACACTGCTTATAAAAACATTCGGCAATCACAAATCTATCCTTTGCTCGAAAGTAATGGCTTATTCACATTTTTTCTAGCACCCAACCCAAACAAAATGAACCCGCCAAATTGAGCAACTATCACCAAATATAACGGCCTTCTAAAGCCTATAACAATACAGATTATTACGAACTAAAACCACATGAAACTGATCAGAAGCGACACCTCTCTATAAATATTTATAAAGCTACATAAATATGTATGTAATCGTTAAGCGCAGACCTCGCATAATACAGTGTGTTCCCTGAAAATTAATACAGGGCGGATCCACCGTTACGAGAAATAATATGATATGTGAATTTCAAATTAAATAGCCAATTTATGCGGTAGTCAAAAAATTGTTGGATTATGGTTAAATTTTCGTTTTTAGGTGATGGAGGGTGGGTATAAAATTTAGGGTGAAGTTTTGAGGGGTAATATTAATTCGCTTTTCGGTTTTAAAGACAGTTGCCATTGGTTTCTTTTTTAAATGTATTGCTGACAGAAATTAAACGAAAATTAAGTCATTTATTTATGTACACACAAGATATTATTAAAAGAAAATTGTGTGATGTGATTGGGTATTTTTAAAAATGGTTTCGAGCATCGAAGTACTTACTGTGCTGTAAACTTTGTTCTAGAAACTATGCCAAAATTATTGATGTAGGTTTTAGTTACAGTATAATGTGACTAGAATTCATGTGATAGTCATTTGTGGAGTAGGAAAAAGAAGAGAAGAAGTACAATACGGCTTAAGAATCGAGAAAGCGGATATAGGATATGTGGTCAAAGAATCAACATTGTCGTTCAACATGGCAATGCTGCCAGACTTTTGAGCACTTTACGCATTGACAGCAAGGTGGACAAATTTTTAGATATTTTTTAGATAATATTAGTATATTTAAAAAGAAAAATGTACTTGAAATAATAATAGATTATGCAGCGAGGGGATATAGCAGTGTCTTATGTCACGGGCGTCATATTGAATCCCGAACACAATGAAGGATTCGAGAGTTCACTCCCGAGCGTTGCGAGGGAGTTTGGTGTTTAACTCACAAGCGAAGCGAGAGAGTCAGTACAAGAATCCTGAATGCAGCGAGGGTTTCAAGCTAGCCCAAGACAAAGACACCTTTGTTCCTTAGGAGCATACTCTACTTTTCACACCTACTGCGAGAAAATTGTGCTCTAGTCATGAAAAGAGGTGGCGCGCGTCGGCCTCCACTGCCCACCGCCGGGCAATAATATTGTACTGAATTTCATTATAACCCGCCAGGCAATAATGTGATTTGAATTTGGAACGCATTTTGACTGCGCTCGCTGCACGTAGCAGCGGAGGCGGATGGGAGCCCCTCGCGGGTTGGAATGACGTACTCTAGGTTAGGTTTGCATGGCGAATAATTTGACGTTTTCGTGCAGGTGGTGTGAAAAAGCTTTTTCATTCTCTATTAAAAATACTTACCTTCGATCAGCATGGAGGGTATTGAAAACTGATATTAGGTATTATAACGCTCAATATGACCTTGTTTCCAGCATTCTCTCTACCACATTCAATAACCATCTTTGTGGCAATATCCCGACCCAGCCTGTGCAATAATACATCTGATTACGTAAATTATTCCGAATACATTATACTGAAGCGAGGCTTAAGCAGTTCCAATTTACATCGCATTGTTACTAAGTGTTGTAACTCTTAGATAAAATATTGTTTTCAGGGATATTGTATTACTTTTGAAGTATATTTTTGTTAGAATAAATTTATTTTTTACTGTAAACACATGGTTTAAGACAGCACTCTAAAAACGCTCTCTTTTTTACTGTTTTTTTTTAAGTCGATGTAGGTACTAAAAGATAGGTTTTTTCTTCAGTTTATGTCTAGATATTTTTGTTACTAAAAGTATTCTTCATTCATAAATCATCTTTTCACTCATATCCCAATTTATGTTGGGTCAGTAGGTTCTTATCTAGGCACTCTATATCTTTTTCAGGGTTCCGTACCCAATGGATCTCCTAGCCTAAGCCTCCGTTGTCTGTCCGTTTGTCCGTCCATCTGTCCTTCCGTCTGTCTGTCTGCGGGCTGTATATCAAGAACCGTAATAGGTAGAAAGTTGAAATTTTCATAGAATGTGAAGTCGTATTGCTATCGCTGCTATAACAACCAAATAATATAAATTAAATTGAATTAAAAATTTAAACGGGCTCCCACACGAGAAACGTGTTTTTATCAGTTTATGGTACAGAAACCTTCGTGTGAGAGTCCAACTCGCACTTGACCGGTTTTTTTTGTTGTTATCTTTGGTATTATTTTAAGTTCTTCTTAGTCATGTCGTTATCTCAGTCTCGTCCTTTTCGTGAGAAACAATATATATATTTTTTAAATCTATACTAATATATAAAGTATATATACTTCTTATTCAGTTTGCGAAATATTTCTTAAATCGGTCCAATATTGGAGGAAAAAACAGTCGAGAGCCAAACCTCGAATTATGACTTTTTATATACAAAGTCTCGCCGCCCATACTTCCTCTTAACCTCATATCGCATAACTAAACACGCGAAATTCATAATGTTTCTCCCTCAATGCTTTCGAATGTCTTCAAAACTATAATACCTTACTCCAAATGCAGTGAGCCCTTAAATAACTCTAGCTCTCAAACAAAACGAATACGTTTTTGTAGACAGACGGCGATGCACGCAAATTAGAATTGCAAAGTTATAGCAGAGTAATGGAAACATCTTCTTGAAGTCCACTGTAGTGTGAAAGTGACCAATGATTTGGAAAATTAATCTCGGATGCACTTGGAATGGAGGAACTGAGAAATCTAAGGACCGGAGAAACGGAGAATCGAAGGAATGGAGATACGGCTGCAAGACCGTTGATATCTTGGAAAGAATTTTGTTTTCTTTTATTTTTAACAGTTTTTCTCTTCCTTGTGTTTGTTTTGTTTGAATCCGTTAGTGATATTCTTAGGTTGCCTTAGGAACGTTTCTTAGTAACTGGTAAATATACCTACCCGGTATTTAGTTCAGGTGATCTACAGAATTGATCAGTAATTTACATTATTTTGCTACTCTTGCCTTGTTGTTAAAAAGGCTAAAATTTAATAATTTATTTGCTGATTGATCCTGGCACCCATACCCCATAAGTTGTTCGAGTATGAGATGATATACAATTGTAGAAGCAAAAAGTTTTTTTCAGGAAGGAAATAATATCAACTTAGTCAATACATGCGAGCGTTAGAGTATGTGTTAGACAATGAGTTGAATTTTTTGAAACTTCTTGCATGAATTTCGTGGTAAGCTATATTTTTAGTTTAACATAGCGGTTTTCATGAATAAAATCCACTAATTCATTAAAAATAACATCAACAGCCCTTACAATCACGAACATTTCAATATGGCCGCCGCCTAGGAGCCTAAAACTTTTAATACAAAATACACGCCTATATAAATTACAGTAAAACGCAAAATTCACTTAATATCCCACTAGGGAGAAATGGAGGCCTAAACAAAACATAACTCTGAACTAGTGTGGTTTTAGCTGGCCTATGTTAACGATCTGTTTCGGCAATGAATTTATTATCATATTTAGGATTTAGGATCCCAATGGTGGGCTTATGGATCCTCTTTTACTTGGTATTCACCTACAAATTCTATATACATTTCAACTTTTTCCCAAGGCCAGTGGCTGGCGTTTGAAGTTTTAGCCTAAACATTATCTACTTTTTCCCAACTATATTGGGGTTGCTTCCAGTCAGATCGGATTCAGCTGAATACCAGTATTTTACGTGGAGCGGCTGCCTACCTGACCTCCACTATCCATTAACTGGGTAACAGGTACCTCTTGACAAGACTGTTATCAGAATTCCTACAACAACTGCCAAAGATCAACAAATGACAGCCGGGACCAACGGCTTAACGTGCTTTCCGAGGCACTGTAATTTTAACCTAAAATATGTATTAAATACTCCTTAAGCTGCTCACACGTATGTTTCTCTGTCTCAATCTCTTAGAATTTGGCATTTTGACCGTCAAATTCGCTGATATAACTTTGTCTCTGCCCCTGAAGCCACAGGAGTTTGAGTGTGTAAATTTCATGTATCTTCTTTAACCAATGTAATTGTTATTAGCCGTTTTTGTTAACGTAATATAATATTTCTCCTCTCAGTCCCGTCAAGGTCTTTTCTTATCTAACATTACCTCTCAGTAATTTGACATGTTCACTTGAAAACGGTCTCCCGTTTATTATGTTATGCACAAAATTTTAAAATCCAAAATACGTAGTCCAGCAATCGTAAAAAATAGACTATTTGCCTTGTTCTATGATTTTCCTCCCTTTTCGGTTATTTTGCGCGGAACCTTTATTCTGTAAACGAGTTATAAAGTCGGTTCCACACGGGGATACGTCGAGGCGACGTACGGGCAATTCGACGCTGTACAGAATGTGCGTTAATTGCTTTTTCTGCATGATCCACTTTTTTTTTGCAAGCGTTTGGCCGAAAGTATTATTGACGGTATCGTTACACAAAGCCACTGTGTTTATTAATATTTCAATAAGTAAAGCGTGCTCGAGTTTTCATTTTAATTTCAAGGGATATAGCCATCGGTATACGGAACAAAGTTGTTAATTTTATTTTATCTAAAGATTCTTAGAAGAACACAAAAGATAAATATTTTAATAAATTCCTTCACGATGTATTCTTTGAAAAAGATGTATCTGATATCAATTATAACGTGAAAATAAACATAATTTATAAGCTTTCGAATGATGATATTTATAAAAAAAAGTTTAATGGTTTTTGTTTATTTTAAGGAATTAATTGTTTTACGGAAATATGATTGATGGTTATTGTGATTATTTACAAGAACTAAAACTGGCTTATTTAATTATTACCCATACCTATATGTGACTTTAACATACTGCTTTACTCAAGTAAAGCTGCAAGTAAGCTGCTTTATTCAAGTTGCATTACACTGCAGGCTACCTAGGTGACCTAGTGTGATCAATCGCTCGATCGTGCCCCAGAATGTAATAAAACATGCATGCGAACTGCTTGCAAATGGAAATACGGCACAAGGTTTTAAAAGCCAAAAAACGAAAGGAAAGTGAAAGCCTCCACTTTTCCTTCGACATCTACAATATCAGAGAGATGAGATGCAACTATCTAGTTGCCTCACCATCTCCCCGTCTGAACAAAACCCTCAGACATTAAGGCCACTGAATAAATGAATAAAATTTCACGTGTATACGAGCCGGTATTATGTGCCATGATAGGGCACAATTCAATTCCTTTATGACTGACAGACGGAAAGGGTACCGATATCAAATTAGGACGTGTTCCGATTTTGGGTGGAATGGGCCTTTGGGCCGTCCGCTGTATGCGAGATGCTTAGGACTGGTCGACGTGGGACGCTTGGAGGAGTCTTTTGTTCAGCAGTAGACGTCTTTCTTATGGATAAGCCCGCTACATCGTTGACTTTGCCTCTGTCATCTCTGACCTAGAGAATCAAAGAGAAACACATCTCAAATGAAAAAAAATGTCGTGGTGGGTTTTAGACCGTTTGTTGTAGTGTAGACTCAGGTTTCGGTTATACTATGAGTAAACTTTATGAATAATTTTGGCCTGAGTTGCTCTTTTTCGGCGCTTTAACATTGACAGTCGTAATTATTATTGTTGCCGATCATTCGTCATATTTTGATTTAATAGGCAATCAACTCTGCCAAATCCGAATAGATAAGCGAATTATCAGTTTTTTTTTTCAGTACCCTTCGGTATCGTCATATATCGATCGCTGTAGGTAGTTAGGTATATTTGGCCCCAATCGCACATACAAAACGAACTACATAGTGAGTTTGACAGCCAAATTACAAATAAAAAACATAATGAACCTTCCCAAAAATCCAATGGTAAGCGAATTGGGCTAAATCACATCAAATTCACTTACTAAATCCATATTTTACCGGAAAAAAATATTTAGCTTATAAAATATCTTCTTCATAATATTCTCCTGTATGAACAGATTTATTGCGAGTACCAAATCAGTATGGAAATGTTATTCTTGTATGTGCTATGAAATACGCAAACAAAGTTATATGAAACGATCTGTTGTTTTATTTTTAAACGTTCTTATATAACTGTATTGAACTGCGAATCTGTCGGTGAACAAAACGAATGGTTTTGACACTACAAGTTATTGTGTAGGTAGGTAAATAAATGTCTGAAACTGAATACTTAATTATATCATTATTTTATTTTAACCAATATTATAAATCTAAAAGTCAGTTTTATTCTTTGTTTGAACCGATTTGATAATTTTTGATACAAAGACAGATAGGATTTTTTTAAGGATGGGAACTCATCAAATGACTTTCGTTCTGGGCGGAGCGGAAGAGAATTTCGGACTTTTACTGACTTAAGCCTGGCAGCATTCCGTTAAGGTTTAAGGATGGGAAAATATCAAATGAATCCTCCCGCTCTGGGTGAAGCAGGAGGGATATTAAAACTCTTACTGACTAAAACCCATCCGTGTTCCTCCTAGTGCCCTTTGCGTTCCAGGGCCGCGGTGACTCTTTCGAACAGAGTCCGCAGCCCCAGCAGGTACTGGCCCTAGCAGGCAGAGTTGGGGGGCCCTAGAGACGGTTATAGACTACTTTTTTGCGAAATATACACGACAGTAAGCGATGACCCTCTTACAGTCTCATAGTTGAGTCGTAACAGGTGAGTGCGCACACTGTTCAGGGTACCTACTTAGTATTTTAAAGGATCAAGGGGCTGCTTTCATGTGCTGATGGTGATAACTGGGGTTCTTCTTCCACAAATCTCTATTAGCTGTAATCTGAAATTATGATCTTTCACATAATCCATCTATAATGTTGGTTCTTCTCTGCTTCTATAAGTATATAATAAGATCAAAGATGCCACACAAAATCACTAAACCAAAAATCAATACTCAAAGGCGTATAGACACTATGTAGGAATCATAATCTTTATAGTTATGTAGCGGCATCAATGCCACCACAAGAAAACCAACGGAGCAAATCTACATCACAACGAAAATAACCGCAACGCCATCTATCCAACTAGCAGCGAACTACTACGACAAAATCATGCATCGCGGTATCAAAATTTACCGTGCGATTTGAACATATACAACAGTCCGAATATCAATTATCGGGCTGTTGCCCACATCGGACACAACAACCGTCAAGTCGGAGGATCCTCCCTTTTCAATGGAACTTTGCGAGACTTTACTGTCCGCATACCTCTATAGTTACATGCAAAACTAATTAAAAGGTACTCACTTAATAAAAAAATCTTAACAGAAATTTCGCCCTGTTTGGCGTGTTATGTTACACAAAATATTACGAACAACCTTCGCCAAATATTCAGACATTCTTACTTATAAAAACCAAGTCGAAATTCCCAAAAAGACGTCCAAAAATTTTCATAACCTTTCTAGTTACAAGCAAAAGTAATTAAAAGGTAAGTAAAAGCATTTTCCTTAACAGAAATCACGCCCCTGAACCTTGTCTATAATTAAACAATTTTCAAGTCTACAAGAAACGAAGAGACCGTTAATATAAAAGTAGGAACATAAATAAAGCTTAGTTTTCACCGTCGGCTAGTGCCTCGAGCACGGTGACAAGGCAAAGCCTGTTTAATACCACACCCTTCGTAGTTAAAAGCTCCTTTCGATACAAAGATGTAGTTCAAAGTGTTTTAAAAGATAATGTTATGTATTTTATGCTGGGGTTGTTTTAATTTCTTAAAAAGGCTAGGTGTTGGTTTTACAGAAATTGCAGTTGGGTTTTATGTAAATGGTTTTTTGTAAGTTGTTATCGTTTTATGAATAGTGACGGCATTTAGGTTTGTGTTTTTTTTTTGTATAGCGTGATAGGGTTTGAAGTTGAAGCTGGATCTGACCTTGTGAGACCTGACCTTAGCCTATTTCTGTTGAAAGACGTATAGATTTATGAAAACTTTTTCATAATAAATCTTCCAAATAATTGCTGAAAAGTTAGTATCGTTAGTTTTGATTATCTAACAATTCACAAACAATACTGCAAAACATAACACTAAAACAGAAATACCTGCATACAAGCTCAAACTATAATCAAATCACGTGTAGCCGAACGAAACAGAACAAACAAACATATCTATGAACATGTTAACATTACAAAATAGGTCGTCACAGCACATATTTCACAAACACAGAATACTACCAATAATGCGCTATTTGCGGTTGGCTGGCCACAGCAAATCCCTTGCGAGGCGCAAATTTATACGTCATCAAAGCCCCTACGTACTGCGAGCTAGTCGAAGCACGCTCGTATGCTCCCAGCTTTATATTTGAGAACTAAAATATTTGGGATTATGTTGCTCATTTTCTTTTTACCAAGCATTTTTTTGGGGGGACTTTTTGTTGGAATGAAAATTGCATATCTGAAATTGCTGACAGCAAACTAAACTAAACAATTCCTTTTTTATTGTACACAAAACACACATTTTATTACAGACAAAAGTATAATAGGACAGCGTATGTACAAAGGCGAGCTTAACCCAGAATTGTGTTCTGGCAGAAATACTCGCGAAACAGAGATTTTCAAATTAGGACAGTAAACACAAGAGCATAAAAAAAAACTGAAAATTAATTCATTTACCATTTTTAAATCCTTACTTTTAAATAAACTAAACAAATATGTTTACAGCATACATTTGTAAACTAATTTATTTTATAAAAAACATTTTGTTTCGTTTACATTCGAATGTTATCAACTAATCATAGCCCTACTAATAGACCGTTACAAATACCGCCTATTAAAATTATCCTCTCATAAATCAACTTCTACGGTACCCAGGAGCCTAGCCGTAACCGAACCGGCTATACAGGCCACCACTTCACAGCGACCACGCCCCATCATCACATTCATCACGACCTTAATACAACAACAAAAACAAACATAACACATCACACATTTGCATAATACCATCTATCAACCGACATTGACCGCTTACCCGAATCGGTAACGGTAATAAATACCGCGAAAGGTTCCGTACATCACAATATACGGCCGTTTTAGATCGATGGCTCAACGCAAGGGATTTTTCATTTTCGTACCGTTGACTGACGTGCAAAAAGGTTTGACAACTTTTTTTGTCGACGGTGTTCGGTTGGTCAATTTTTTTTTTGTTGTCTTGAAAAGGGGATGTGAAATATTGTTCTGTATTTTTTCTCTTTGGTTATTCATACAGTGGAATTTTAGTGGTAACAATGAACATCTTAAATTGTGTTTTCAAAAGATATTTTTAATCGACTTAAGAAAGAGGAGGTTATCAATTCGGATGTTTATATTTTTTAAGTATGTTTCGGGTTATGTACCCGTTATATTTCCGTCACATGTAGATGGATAGAATAGAATAGAATACTCTTTATTAAGTACACCATATAAGTTACAGAAAAGATAGATGAGAAACATTACATAGGGTGACACAATGGGCGACCTTATCGTTAAAGTTTTGCCTTGACTTTCATTTAAATACCCAGTTAATATTTTAGGTAAGATACCATTTCTTACCTAAGTAATGAAATCAATGCTTATAAAAAAATGCATAAAGAGTATCAGCAACATTTTGAAGCTGGCTGCCAACCTTTTGATTACAAAAACCACATTAACCCAATTCCCACGACATTCACTAGAGAAGAAAGCCACATCTCTCACCCCGTCAAACAAACTTCGACACCAGCAAAAATTACCACTTCGCCCCCAGTTTCGCCAGTTCCCATACATGGGCCATATATTAATGACAAAGTAAACCATATTATCGGGTCAAGGAGGCCATAAAAATGTGACCGTTTTGGCTCCATACGACCAAAGTGTTTGCCAACAACGTGAGGGTATAGTCATCAATCCCTGTTAGGTCACTGGCCTGTTTTATTTAATAAGTGGGGCGAAATTTAGCTTTGTATTTTGTATGGCCAGGTTTTGGGGGTTGGCCAAATGTTGGCACGGACGTTTTTTGTTTGTTTTGCTAGCCGTACGGGTGAAATGTATTGATATAGATGGGGAAATAGATTCGATGGGAAGTGCATTGACGTTTTTGGGATTGTGCTGTGGAAATGTGGAAATAGTTCCTTTTTTTTAGAACTATGCCTTTATTATTACTTTGGATTGAAACACGGACGACAAATCATGGAATCTTTTAACGTAATTCGTTTTTTTATATTATCTATCTATTATATTGTTACTGAGATTCACTGTCATTTCAATTTGTAATAGTTGAAATGATCGATTGAGGCCACTACTTCTGTAAACAAAAATGAAGTAGATGAACAACTAGAAAGTAACCATTTCATTATTGACGTGAAGAACCCAAGGTTACAGCTGTAAGAAAACGCAGACCCCGGTAAAAACTGGACTTGCTGTTTTGCAATATTTAAAGTATACCTTGAAAGTTAATAAACAAAGATTTAAGAACTAGCCCCTAAACAAATATATTTCTAAATCTTTCCTCTGCCCTAAATCACTCCGGAGATTATTATTCGTCACTACACATTTGCATACGGCTCTAAAAATGGAGGAAAAACATAAAATTTATCAACTTGCTGCCCCAGTGACTCGTAAATGTAGATTGAAGGGAGAATGTAACTGTGCTTATATTGTTTGTGTCATCATATATTTTTTTGTCTTACATGCTATGAAAAATCTGGGCTTTGTCAGTGATTTTCAAGGCAGCCATTAGAGAGGAGAAGGTCAAGTTCTTATGCTGATGGTTCAACGGTATTTTTTTCCTTTTATAACCTTTTTAAATTGTGTGTGTTTAAGTTGTATTGTTGCCCTCTACTTCGTCCGCTGCAAACTCGTAAAACAGCACAATGAAAATAATTATCTTGTTTTTTTTTGCGCGGAACTCTACATCGTTTTCTAAACTACAAGTGCAACTACACTCTAATACGTCACCTATCTGCTAGTGAAAGTACCGTCAAAATAAGTCCAACCGTTTCGGTGATAAGTCTACAGGGTGTTTTAGAAGTGCACCATTACATTAAAGGGTCATCTTCTTCTCGTGTGTGCAGTAAGGTCTAACGACCCCACACACCCTAGTGTCACAGTTTCTAAACCGCCTCTGACATGGTTAACGGGCTACATTACGGCAGGTTACAGGCTGACATTAAAGGGTGATGTTCTGTACCTAATATGAGTCTATATCTTAGATCATGAATTTATTTTACCATACATACGTTACTATACATTCATAACATCGACACTAGTGTGGGCTATTTTGCTTTTAACTAACAGCCACACGGGTTGAAGCACAAACTTCTTATATAACAGATAAGTAGTTAGGTATCGTTAACAATATAAGTTGGTAGCTAAATAGTTATCGCATGTATCGTAACGTTATTCTGTGGAGAAGTTCTAGAAGCGTTACGTAGGCGTATTCGATACTAAACAATTAGTTACAGGACTTTGTATGTAGCTGTGGTATCAATAACACCCACTGGATACAGGAAAGTAAATAGAAGATAGTTTCAAGTAGCTTAACATAATAATGGAAACGTTACGTAAGATGAAATAGGCTATGAGCCTAAATCGTTTAAAAATCATTATGCATCAACCCACCTCGTTTTTCCATAGGGGTTGGCAGAAACTAGAGATTATTAAGAGAACAAAGTGTACCTATGTTTGAGAACGATAAAAAGAAGAAAAAGGCGCCTGTTTCGATTCTTACAAATTGCTATTACTCTCTTGCTACATTTTTTTGTACTAGTTGAAAAATATCTACTAGCTGCGAGTAAAATTTGCGTGTCGTTTTGACGTGATAACGTCTGATAAATCGATGAACGCCGGCTGCACGCAGGAAAAAGTGTCACATTCCGCCTAAGCCAAGCGTGTAAGCGAGAGCGCGGAACAAACGATAGAGAGGCACGATCGGCCTAAGCGTTCGGCTTGTTTGTTCAAAATTCAATTGTTTTCCTATGACGTTATCACGTAAAATTATCGTCCGTAAAGTGACTTTCTGTAAAGTCGCTTTACGGATGATATTTTTTTTTTTGTTTTGGTTGTCTGTACAACCAAATTTTTTTTAAGCATGCGTAACCACTCAGCAAATCATAAAAATATTTATTTCTCCACAAAGCTTGGCTTAGATACTAGACACTAAAAATTTAGACAAAAGCTCCTTTGCGAGAGACTAGAGTCCGTATTAGGGAAACCCTGTGTCTCCAGGCTCCCGGTGTTTAAGTCATCTTTTGGTACATTGCAAAATTTTAGAGTACAAGCACATTCATTTTGATATTAAATGAATAAATGACTCCCTCCGCTCTAGGCGAAGCGGAAGGGAGTGTCAGACTCTTACTGACTAATACCCATCCGTGTTCCTCCTAATGCCCTTTGCGTTCCAGGGCCGCTGTGACTGTTGCGAACAAATTCCGCAACCCTTTTGCCTCTCCTTCACGCGGCTTGCCTCCTCCTTCGCTAGCATCATCGAAGAATGAGGTGACTGCTTCCCATGCCTCCTCGCTCCGGACCATGGATTGAATCGGGGTCGGACGCTAGAGATATACGCCGCCGATAGAATATACTGTCCTTTTACTAGACAAAAATCTGTTCCATCTTTCGCGATTTTGTGCTTGTCTCATGCTAAATAGACTTTGTGTGTGTTTAAACACACAAGTCAGTTTACACAAAAAATGTGTCGTCAATGTCTGTTATAGCTGAAATACTAGTTCTTATATGGCTCATAAAACATAATAAAAATACATAAGATTTAATTACCACTCAATAATTACGACTAATTGACAGCCAATCAATCACCATCCCCACATATCAGCCATAACGTGGCCATCCCGTTTCCCTGGCTCATTGGCGTCTCACTTTTGGACCATCGCCCACACAGTTCCATACATCGCGACGTACAATAGTCTGCCAGCTCAATGTACTACCCATAAAGCTAATGGTGGGTAAAGCAGTACGTTTTCTATTTTGTTCTTACATAAGATATATTGAAACATTCGTTACTGTTTCAAGCCAAAATACCTTTAAATTTTAATGGCTTTAGGGTCGAAGTTCGATTGTTATTTATTTAGGAAGTTGCGAGATTTTGTTGCGGATTGAGGTATTAATATGTTATAAAGAAGAGGTTTCTGATGTTTGGGAATCAATACCGTTACTGTTATTTTGTTTAGCTAATAAAATTAGGACCGCCATTGTTCCCCATAGAACTGTATATCTAAGAGAGTTGTGTAGGTAACTATTATTGGCCCAAGTACAACCACGTATTCCTTATCTATCTAAATCAAGACGAATAAAACACTTGATAATCCTAACAACATTTAACATGTTTAAAAACATACTTGCTCTATACTTGTGAGCCTCGCAAAGAGTTTCTCATACATTTATAATAAGTAACTTAGTTCTATGATGATGATATGTATTAAGCCTACTCTTGTGAAGAGAGAACAATATTTTTATTACCTATACTTATATTATAAAGCTAAATAATTTGTTTATTTGGTTGGTTGGAAGCACTAATTTCAGGAATTACTGGTTCAAATTGAAAAAAGCTGATAATATCACGCTACGACCAATAGGAGCGAAGCATTAATGACAAATGTGACGCAGATAAAGTTGCACGGGTCACCTAGTTTATGATATACTTGACAATGATTTAACATGGTCAAACAAGACCCTATGAAATTCCTGTTAGTACCTTCGCAAATGCCTTCTCTAAAACCCTAACAAACTAAACTCAATAATATTTGCAATTTATCAGAATCAATAACGAAGCCGGAGCTTCTCTGGGTCGGAACCCAAAAACACGGTGGATATAAATTCCAATTCCTTATTCGACCCAAGTTAACCTCACCCAACTTTAATCCCGGGCCAGTCAATCACATTCCTTTACCCAAATCAAACTTAAAACCTATCACACGTATCAAAGTGAACATCCAAACTGAGAAAGTACTTATACCCAGAAACTGATTATAACTATTATTCCAACCTTTCAGAAAAAACCTTTTGAAGCCTAAAAATTTTCCGTCGATAGGCCCTATCGCTCCTCACATCCGATGGGAGTAACAATTCTGAAGTCGATTTAACTTCGGGTCTTTTGTGAGCAATCTGAGCCACTCGCGGCCTCAGGGCGTAAATTTACTTCGCATATCTTCAAAACAAAATGCTCAAGGTTTGGACCCCGATTGGGAAATCTGTGAGCAACTGTGCCCAGAAACTTCCTATTATTTTGAATTAAGTGAATTTGTTGGCTGCTTGGCTGCTTTTTTTCGCTCCCCAATCTTATTGCGTAATTCGCTTTTTACGGTGAACTTGTTTTCTTTTGAAAGTTTCCTCAAGATTGTGTATTGGCAAACAAAGCGGTGAGTTAACCCAATTTTGCAGTTCTAATAAATCAACGCTGAAGCGACCTTGAATATCGAGAAAACAAAAGCGGTTGAAATACTAAGTAAATTAAAAGAACAAAGGAAAATAAAGACTCGAAAAAATAGTAAATGAGAACAATTTGAACATGTATCAAAATGACTTAAAACGTCTACATCTCTTTCTATCACCGTTTAGAGACAAATAGTTATATTGATTGAGATACTTCTTATAATAAGAACACAGTTAAATCTAGGTATTGCGTAGTAGCCACACAATTCTCCACTCTCTTCTTCTGTACTTAACCTACACCTATGTTCAACAAATAAAAATATTTGTATTTGTTTACGTCTGTCTAGTCACCTCCATCGTCTTGAGTCTTTACAATTACCTCTTTAAAGCTTAAAATAATAGCGACATTCGATTAAATGGTCTATAATGACATTGTCTCCAAAGTCCTATAATTTTTGCCAACCCATCTGGAAACCGACCTGGCGGTCAGCCGCTCCACCGCGCTAATCAAGCACATTTAATGCATTCCCTTTAATAATGTAATATATTCCGTCCTATAATTTACTAATAGACTAGTTAACGTACCCCACACATGATTGGTTCAGCAGTAATCAATGGTTTGATTATAATGCAACTATTGTCTCTAATCTTATTATGATAATCACACCAATTGTCTGGAGTGCTTTGAATTAGTTGGGTTTAATAAGTTAAACGTAAGTACCGTAATAATATTTATAGCCAGTCAATATAACTATTCTTTCGATAACGAAATGGAATACAAAAACGAACCCAGTTTTGTTCCCACAGAATCAATTTCAAAAACATTGAATGGATACGTTCTGCGAATATATAAATGAACGCCGATAGTAATGAGTATTCAAAGGAAATCCATCAAGGCTTACACCTAAAATAGAAACCTATACAAAAATAAAGTAATTCCAACCATTACAATAAAAAACGACTTCTAAAACCTTCTGCCAAATATAAGCCACCTACATTTTTAATAACACCGCCAAAACACTTGGGAGACGCCGAAACTAAGTTAAATTCCACCGCTTATATTTGACATCAATCAACCGCCATAATTTCGTCCGGAGCGACCGCATAAAAATTTCAAAAACACAAAGTGACAAGCAGATAAGGACAGAGACGGATCCAACTAAGATATAGAAGGAAAGAAGGAAAGATATAGCAAGCAATTTCCTTAGTAAACAGGCTAATATTAAAACAGAAACACAAGAATCTTTACACAAAGATTCGTGAGACGTTGAATAATACAGGACGGGTGGGTCCATCTATAATGGAATTACACTGGGGACGGCAATGTTTGCCCGGCAGGATAAATGGTAGAAAAATATTTGCTGTATCCATAGTATGTACTCTGGATTTTATGTGATGTCCTGTTGATTAGGATGCGAGCTGTTATTTATGTTTGTGAGCTGATGAATGGGAAGGATTCGGAGGCTAGGTGTCGGATGTGTGAGCCGATAATGTGATTATAGAATTGGTGGGTCAAACGGAAGAGGGGAAGAAAAAGTTGGGATTTAGGTTACGCGAATTTTGTTGGTTCAGACTAAAAACGATGTTAGTAAAATTATTGAAAATAAAGGTGTTGCAGCTAACGCTTTTTATAGACATTTAGAAGAATTTAAAAACCAAATAGCCAGGTGTATCTTTTATTTTTCACGATGTAAAGCCAGCTATTTATCACGCTTTATCCTCGATTTTTTTCTCAAGGAGAAGTAGGTACTTCTGGAATAAGAGTACAATAATTATCACCTCTTTTCAAGGTCCAATCTATCTCTTTACCAAAATAAACTGAAATTAGATTAGCGTTTCAAACATGATGAAAATTAAACTGACGGTCTGACAAATAATAGGCACTTCACAGTATTACTTCCGCTTTTATGGTATATGTAAGAATAATTATGTATTGTGTTATATGATGACACAGTAAAAAACTGAAATGACACCCCATTGCAGTGAAGTCTCAACACAAATTCTAGTCATTATTATTTACGTTCCTACAAAATGTTCTTCGGAATTCAAGAAAAATATTCCAACTACGTCCTGTATTGCTTTTCTTGCTTCCTTGTCCCGTTATTCCTGTCGGGACTCCTTGGTAGCAACTGTTCGAATCCTTGAAAGCCTACATTTATTATTAGCGACTGTAATTCTGCCTCTGACGTGGATGTACCGTTGTTTTTCAATGTCTGCCTGCGTGTGGGTCGCAGTAAACATCAGTAGCTTCTAACTTATTTACGAATGCCAACTGGTACGCTTCTGATTGATATGTCTGAGGATCTAAGGGGCAAGGAGTTGTGTTTTAGAATATGTGTAAATATTGACCAGAGAATTCGACATGACAATGGTTTTGTTTCCATTGACTAAGATGTAGACGGGTGTATACCAATAAGACTGAAAGCATTTTTGGTATTTTCGTTTTTTAGAATTTATTTGGTTTTCTTGTCCCTGAAAGTCACATAAGTGTATAGTATAATTATTTGTTCTATGTTCATTTTTTTTACATGATATCAATACAGGGTGATTTTTATTCATTGGCCCATCGTTCAAAGGGTGACAGCAGTTGAGACATTTAACCTTTTTCACTGACAAATCATTATCTTTTAACGTAAAATATTTTCTTTCAACACAAACTAACACAAAACCCCTAAATCACAAACTAATCCAGCCACTAACCTCAAATCTCCAGACAAGACGTCCTCAAAAATTCGAAGCCAAATTAAGCTAAAACACAAACTCTAACTCGCAATAATAACACGTCTGGCTTAATCCGGAAAAGCCTTTGCCTCATCTAGACGAAACCAGCATTACTCACAGTCAGCCTTTCATATCTCTTGCGTGACAAGTCGGGACATGTGGAGATTTCCCTGAGGACATCACAAGGTCATTTATGGGAAGTTTCGGATAAGATTATGATCAGGTGGCTTTTGTTATGTTGGGAGACGGATTGTGGTGGATATTTTTAGGTGTAACGTCTTGGCAAGAATTTTGTACAAGAATTTTGAGATAGACTGAAAATTCTTGCAAAGAAATAATATTATGTTCATTCTCGTTGTGTATTTGTGACCACAAAACTGGGATTATTTCTGAGAGGTACAATCTTTTTATAAGACTAGTGATTTTTCCACGACGAACAACATAATAAAATTTTTGTTATTAAGATGTGAGTCCCACAGGACTTGAGTCTTACTTCTTATTTGCTACTTAAAACTGTTTTTAGGTAGTATTTCATAAATCTTCGGTGAGGTTCGGTAAATGATCGTTAGTTTTAGTTTTTGAAATGAAAATTACCGTAAAGTTAATGTGGCTGTGATTGGTTGATTTAATTTTCAACAACTAATTGCGCACTTGCGTCTAAGTTGTGTCGTATTGAAACTAATTCTCTTTCTCGTTACCTGGAGTTATCATCTGGCACGTACAAGTGGGACCTAAACATCATCTGCTAGCCATTATATATATTTGGGTCGTACTTCCAGTCAAACTGGATCTAGCTGAATACCAGTATTTTAAGTAGAACGGCTGCCTACCAGACCTCCTCAACCCATTAACAGGGTAATACGGTACTTCTTGGCAAGACTGGAGTTAGATTGACTGAATTCTGACAATCCGTAACGACGAAACATGACAGCCTAGACCAACGGCTTCGTGGTGGTAGGAAACTCGGTATTTTAAGATGGTCACCCATCTACAGACCAACTTGGCAAGCATTACTTAGCCTTAAAGATCGATCCATGCGGCTGTTATTCTTTAGCCACGAACTCCTCAAGCGAGACACAACTCAATTCCAAAAAACTGCACCCATTTCAATTTCTCCGTTCCAATTCCCACCAAAAGAATTCCTTAAACATAAACACAAGCAAACAGCAAATTCTTAACCAACCGATCACCAATCACCAAACACGGCTAGCGTCCAAGCACTACCAAGACCAATTGTTTGCAGTACATGTTCAAACGAAGTGTTTGCGGACCAATGTTTGTAGTACGTGCACCCGTTTTATATTCTAGCCGCAACTGTTACACGAACGAGATACTTAAGCTATCTTAGTCTTGGACACGCTGTGTTTCAACTTGTGATCACCTTGAACTGTTGCGGAGATTTTTAAATGTGGAATATGGATTTGAAATTGTTGCTGGCTATTGTGGCTTCACTGTTCTTTCTCTCTTATCTTTTGTTGGGCCACTTTCTCTGTTTTCTGTTTCACCTGTACTTGTTTAGTGTTTATCGATTACCTAGTTGTTTATTGTGATTTATGCCTTTATTGCTTATTTTTTTATAGTGCAGTCAGTCGCTGTCAGAAATCGGAAGCCATGCCATAGACAATTGGAACTGTGTTCTATTCTGTCTATGATGTAACCAGAGAGTCGTAACTAATGTCTGGTGCTGATATGACCTGGCAGTGAAACATGTTTTTGTTTTTTTTAGTTAATAAAGTTATGTTCTTTTAGTTTTGTATTTTATTCGTTTGTGCGTCATTTCGAACAGAATAAACATGTGTTCTTTCTTTCTTTTCTTACTTAATTATTTCTTGTTCATTGAAGATTTCTGATATTTTTTTTTTTGTATTTTCGTCTTTTTCAAAGTATCACAAAGATTTATCAAGTGCATACTCAACAGACTCAGCAATTTCAAGTACAGAAATCAATTTAAGAACGTAACTTTATTTATGATAGTATCATCATCACAGATAGAACTTGAGACCCTTATTCTTTCAACGACTTTTTCTAAGTGAGCATCTGATACGTCTCATTTGTTTTAATATTTACTCGAAACCATCTGACTATGACACTATCTTTCTAGACTACAAATAAAAATAAAAAGTATTTGCAAAGCTATTTAGGAGTAACATGTTTCAAGTTACTTATTACTTCAAACATACTATTGATTTTCGATGTCACCGTCTAAAGCATCAACAAAGTCTTTGTCCTCACAACGAGCGCTAAAATAACAAAGAAAAGTAAAAGCTTAGAAATATCAAGAAAATCTATTTAAAAAAATCTTGGAATAAAAGTACATTTCATCGCAGACACCCTTCTTAACGCATACTTAGAAGTGAGCTTAAAATGTGTTGGCATAAAACAGAAACAAGCGAAATAGTTTTAATTGGCAAGTCAGCATCCATTTCGATTTTTCACCTTTTCGAGGAATAGAAACTCGAATATAATGCACAGAAAATAAAATTAAAAAAACATTTCTGCTATCTCAAATACAGTGGAATCTATTTTGACGGCTGCAAAGCCCACTCTCGTCAAATGCTCTCTAGAGAAAAGCAGCGCTGTAGCGAACTAAAGCACCCTCAAATTCGCCTATAGATTGGACACAATGCAACTCAACAACTTTTGGGAGAAACTGAATAAATAGATAAAGCCGCTTTTTAATTATTCAAATGATGTCCCACTACCGCCCTCGAATCCCAACTTCGGATAATAAATGGCGAAGCAAATTGGACTTTATAACACAATTGTCAAAGTTCAATTTGGGTTAGCAACGTTTTTGAATAGAAGTGGGGCCATTTCCTTTTGCGATATCGGTACTTTATTAAGCTTTTTGCCAGTTTGTGCTTGCAGTTTGGGAGTAATATCGTTTTTGAGCAATTTGGTACGACGACAAAAAGATTGGATTAGGTGTGTTGATTACTTCATTTACATAGTGTCGTTAGCAAAATAGGCAACGTTCGAGGTGGTGCTACAGAATTTTAGAGCTATTTTCTAAACTGTTACTATCGTTCCTATGTTCCTTTATAATAGAGAACAATTCGAGAGATTGGCGTAATTTTAGGGTTCACTTAGATGTTATCTTTGGGCCATTATTCCATTAATTTCGAACGAATGGAAGTTTGAAAAGTATTAAATTTTGAGCGAATATCAATCGATATTAGTTATGCCACTTGAGTACGTCAGGCTAGAAAATCTTCGCCATAACATTGAAATCTGGAACTCTTGGAATTTAGAAATTCCAAAAATTTGTAGATATTGCATAGGTACATTTCATCCTTATTTATTTAACGCTGGATTTGAATCTATATCTCAAGAAAAGATACATAGGATCCTCAAATACCTTGTAGGTAATAAGTTACGTGCCAATGCTCGAATATCCTTAGACTCTAAAAAAAGTGTAATTCTAGAGATAACGATTGTCAAAAGTGAGAAAAGTTTTGGGATTGCCACAATTCGGTAGTACATGTTGCTCAATCCATACAATTTTGACGTTTCGTCAACCATCATCGCTGACAGAATGATTATGCGTCTCGGCTCTATTATAGCTGAGTTTGCTTCAGCATTAAGGCTTGTATACATGCCAGTGACCTTGTGCATATAAACAGAGCTAACAATTCCTCTACGCGCCACTCCGCTACCCGCATTTTAAATTTATTATATAAAATAACACATATTTTAAAAAAGTAACAAAACCAAATTATGTTCCTTTGTATTGCAAAGCAGTAGATATTTTTTTTGACTTGTAAAAAAATGAAGGAGTAAAATGATTTCATCCCAACGATTTGGAGGTGATTTGGTGATTGTTTTTCTTATTATGTGATACCGAATCATACATTCTGGCTAAACTAAATAAGTATTATTACCTATTTTTTCAGATGTAATTTCTCAGCAAATTCCGACGAAAAGTTGCTTCATCTACACGCTATTTTTAAGCATTTCTCGAGAGAGCAGCCTTAAGCTCTTACAATGGTCATCATCTGTGCTCGTTTGTTTCATAATTATCCTTAATTTCTCAATCCAATTATTTTACCAAGTCTAGTGTCAACATCATTGAACTTTAACGACTCAATATTTTGTACTTAGCATCAATAAGACCAACGACAGCACATTCATGCACTTCGTCCGAAAAATCGCTTTACAACAATTTCGAACTAACGACATCCAATGTCCCTTCAAAATAACATTTACACGGACGACGTCTAAACATTAAAGCCAAATTAGAAGAGCTAACTCGATTTCCTGTACGTCTGCACTGAATAGTCAAATTTTGGGTATTTTCAGGGATGCCGACGTCACAGTCGCGAAATAAGATTTATTTGAACACGTTCGTTCTGGAAAGGTTTCTAAACAAGATTATTGGATCCAAGTGAACTGGCTCCGTGACTATTACGGGCGATGATTTTGGGGCTTTCGATATTTGATGGAAGCCTAGTGATTTTTTTTATATGGAACCATTATTGGCGTACCTTGGCCGTATAATCGATTTGTATGCCGTGACGGAAACGACATGACGTCATGTCGTGATGCCCCCACTACCTTAGGAACTTTGGAACTAATTTATTAGACATTTATTAATTATGAACTCTAATATTTGTTAATATATATATATTAATTTTTTAAACATCGGCCTGACCGTTTAGAATAATGGATATGACCTCAGCACACGTAGTGTAATAAACAACAATCACCTCAAACCAAACCTCACACCTCAATCCTTTGTACTCATAATTATAATGTTATTTAGTACTCTTTTCTTGTGTGTACATAAATAATAAAATAAATAAATAAACAATGTGATTTTAACATTTAATTACTTCAGAATTGGTTGCCGTTACCCCAAATTGTGTTTGTGTACTACTAAACTGGTCGCCACTTCAGTACTTGTTATGATATTGTCGTAAAATATTCTGTATGTTGGCTTGTAATATTGTATTCATTGTTACCTGCAAAGAGCAATTCGTTGCAAAATTATCCTCTCTCATATTTTTATAGAATTTACTAGCGACCCGCCCCGGCTTTGCACGGGTGCAAATGTTTATTTAGCCCAAACTAACAAAGTGACCGGAATCAATAATATTGTGGTTCAGGCTGAAATAAAAAGTGCAAAAGACAACCGTCAACGACGTTTGCTCTCTGGTGTCTACCAGTTTGGGACATCTCTACCTCCGTTAAATTATTTGGTTACGCGACTTACTTTAATTTTGAAATTTCTCCTAAGATATTCATCCAAATTAAATGGTGTGAACGGTAATTTTGCTCTAAACAAAACACTCAAGGTGACTAACATATTTATTAAGATAAGGATTTGTACTATATTGGTGAAAACACCTCTGCAAATGAAGCAGTATTTTATATCAAATTTTAATATCATAAAAATGTTATTGTGAGTCAACCATAAAATATAGACATATGCTATCGTGGACTTTTTCGTAGGTATTGATGTGTTATCTAAAACTGTAGAACATCGTTTTGTTCTATCATCAATAGTTTTCGAATAAATCATTTTTTTTTCCGACCTCTTCAGTAATAATCTTCATATATCAGCCAATTTACACAAAACCTTGACAAATTATATACTTAAACCTTCCTCGAGAACCATTCTATCTATTAAAAAACCCCGCATCAAAATCCGTTGCGTAGTTTTATAGATCTAAGCATACATAGGGATAGACAGACAACGGGAAGCGACTTTTATTTTATACTATGTAGTGATAATACATTTGTTTCTTACACGTAATTATCACGCAAAGGTAAATACTGCAGTCAATCAACAAAACTCAATAATAACACCCCATCCCAGATTTTTAGCATCAAAATCGAACATCACACATCATTCGACATTCTAAATATAGCCTAAAGCGTCTCGTACCGCACGCAAAGCCGACACGAATCGACATTCGGAAATTAATAGCGTTTCCGCAACGAAACGCTTCGGGAACCGATTTCCAATGCAACCATATCCAATATACCGAGGATATTCAATAATAGTGGCTCATAGACGTTTAGTTGCATGCATGTTTCATGATCTCAGAAGGAAATTCTGAGGAAAGTGTACTGGAAGTGGATTTATGTGTTAGTTTAGGTTTTAATTTTGTTAACCAACTTCCAAAAAAGGAGGAGGTTCTCAATTCGGCGGGTATTTTTTTTTATATATGTAAATCGATTACTCCGAGGTTTCTAATCCGATTTCTGTGATTCTTTTTTAGTTCGTTGCGGTATACTTGCCATTTGGTCCCGTAAAAATTTGATTCATTTTTGTTCAGTAGTTTTTATTTTATGAACATTTTTGCTTATTTCAATTTTTGCGTAGACAAAAACGTCGTCTTTGCGTAGAATGAAAAAAAAAAACTTTTTACAAAAAAATATGACCGATTTCCAAACAAAACTCGGAAGTCGGTGTTTTCGGTTTTGTTTCTTTGTTTTTTAACACTGACTTCCGAAATCAAGATTATTTTGTACTTTGTAGTGTTTTGTTTGGAAGTCGGTTATATTTTTTTGTAAAAAGTTTTTTGTTTGAGGGGTTAAAGTTTTGTTGCGGAATTTGTTCGAAAGAGTCACCGCGGCCCTGGAACGCAAAGGGCATTAGGAGGAACACGGATGGGTTTTAGTCAGTAAGAGTCTGACACTCTCATCTGCTCCGTCCAGAGCGCGAGGAGTCATTTGATAATTCCCTTCGTTAAAAAACGGGGGTTGAACTTTTATAATCAAATTATTTACAAAATACGGATTAATAAGGTGTTACAGAAGAGAAGCAAGTACTATGTATTTGGAAAACGGGTGAGTTTTAGTCAGGAAGAGTCTGACACTCCAGTCTTGGAATTCCCATTTATAACATCAAGCGACGACTAACAGGAACAAAGCATTATAAAAAAACTGGCCAAGTGCGAGTCGGACTCGAATACGAAGGGTTCCGTACCATAAACCTTAATTTTTTTTTATTTGTTGTTATAGCAACAATAGATATACATAATGTGTGAAAATTTTAACTGTATACCTATTACGGTTCTTGAGATACAGCCCGCTGACAGACAGACCGAGGGACAGACGGACGGACGGATGGACGGACGGATAGACGGATGGATGGACGGACGGACAGCGGAGGCTTAGTAATAGGGTTCCGTTGGTTACCCTATGGGTACGGAACCCTAAAAATGACACACAGACGAAGTTGCGCGGATCAGCTAGTGCCAAAATATAAGAGATTGACAATGTTACAGTTCGACAGCGTTTTTCAATGTCGTGCATCTTTGACGTTTTCACAATCGCCAGATAATATCTATACTAATTTATAAAGCTGAAGAGCTTGTTTGTTTGTTTGCTTGAACGCGCTAATCTCAGGAACTACTGGTCCGATTTGAAAAATTCTTTCAGTGTTTGATAGCCCATTTATCGAGGCAGGCTATATCATCACATATATATATAAGATCAGTAGGAGCGGAGTAGTAATGAAAATTGTGACGCAGACGAAGTTGCGCGGGTCAACTAGTCTATCGAGGAAGGCTATATCATCACGCTAAGACCAATAGGAGCGGAGTAGTAATGAAAATTGTGACGCAGACGAAGTTGCGCGGGTCAGCTAGTTGTTACTAATTACCGTCGTAGTCATTGCTTTGCTATCAACTGATCCAGCAGGACAGTCATGAAATGCACTTACACAAAATCCAATTCACTTTACCTTCGCAGATTAATTAGATACTTTTAGCAAACAATTTTTAAAACAAGCAGCGAGCTCACTTTTCAACCATATTTTATTCAGACTAAGAACATTTTAAATCACTTAAAAGAACAGGGACTTGTTAGGGAACTACGGATAAACTGTGTCCGGACTAACACAAATACAGTACGCTTTTCTCAGTACATTGTCTCATTGCATCCGGAGTTCCGGACAGGGTAAGAACGCCCGGATGTTCGGATGTCCGGATGGCGAAGACGTCACTTATCCTCGCTGTTACATCGTCCGATTTATCGTTTGAACTTCTTGCGATGTGCATTTTTCAGTGGCTAATGTGCTTTTGTTTTTTGTAGGGTATTAATCTGCTGATATGGCTGATACCTATCGAAGTCATGGGTTCTTATTTATATCTAAAAAAGGGTCTAAAAAGGCAACTTTAGCAGAATTTGAAAGCAAATCTCGCTACCCGTTACTGTCAAATTTTCCCAATCAACCTTGAACCTAATTCGTTAGCGATAAAGATGAAAATAAAATTTGATAGATTGATGTGTGATTAATATTATGATTCTCCTCAAGTGGCGTTTTTAGCCCCCCTGACTTGCAAAAATTAGCTGAAGGCCAATTTTGTCAGTTATAATTGTCACCGGAAAATTGCAAACGTCGTATAATTGTAAAACATCGCGTGAAATTGTAAATTATTTTTTTTGATGAGCCATGAACATATTAAAAATTATTGAATTTGGGTGGGATTATTGTATACAAAACTTTTTTTTTTCATAATATTTCGAAAAATTATAATCCAATAAAGATTTATTACAATCCTTATTTAATACAATATTCACATTCGCAAGACAGTCGCAATCTGTCAAAAATGTATGAAAATTAAGGCTTTATTGCGAATGAGATGCGAATGGGAACGTAGGTTTAAAGTTAATGGAATGAGGGTTACCGTTTTTGTACTCACCAGTTGGCGCCACTGACGAATATGGTCCTTAATCATGGCATTAAAGTTGTAATTACGCGCATGTGAACAAAGAAAAAAAAATATGTATAATACCGTAAACGTGCGTTTTAATACAACATAAATAGTGTCGCAGTGTTACGTGGACTAATCAAAATGGAAAAAAGAAGGAGATAATATACATATTTCCAACAAAAAAAAGAAAGTTCAAAGCTGTGTTCGATAGAACCGTAACTTCTGCTATAGTCAGGCTGTTTTAGTAAAATATTCACAAAAATCGAAACAAACAAGTGAATAAACTGAAGTCAAAAGCCAACTAACAGTAAAATTTGACATGACGACGTCCTCATGCTATACTAGCGCCTCTAGTTGTGAATTCAAACGCGATAGCCGTCATTGGCCCTCGGGTCTTTGCAAAAAGCTTTCTCAAACGCCTACTGTTTTTGGCATGGTTTATTGAAATGATGGAATGAGATAATTACAGATGTAATATATGTTATGCAGACTTGATAAAAAGAACAGAACGGCGCAATATCATCGAAGATATTAAATGTTCAGACCCCTCTTTCATATTACAGGAAAACCCGTAAGAAAAATATTTTACGTTGAAAATAAAAACTCTTTTCATTAACTTAACAGATACAGATCTCGGGCCTACAGCAACAAAAACGTCTTCCGCTCCCTTTAATCTAGCTGAACAGCTAAAAATATGAATGGCAGTTCCAATAATATTCAAATTCAAAATCCTCGCGATCGACGAAATCCAAGCAGATGCGAAACAAAAACAGAGATAAATCTGCCTTTAGAAAATACTATTGGTCGGGCCTAAAAATACAAGGCTCGAAATGTAAGGAAATTGGAGCTGTTCACTATGTTTTTATTGGCAAAAGAAGTTAGATGATTACTTTGATTTATTTTTAGGCACGAAAGGACGTGGTACGGGTGTGCCACGTCCTTTTGTGCCTAAAAAACCTAAACCTAGAATGGGTACTCTAGGTTTAGAAATTTCAAAGGTATATTAGCGTGGTTATTGAAAAAAAATTACGTTGATGTTTCATTTTGAGCCAGGAAAGTGATATGTGGAAAATAAATTTCATTTGTATTTCAAAAAGTGAGCAAGGCAGCTATAGGCAATTTGAAGTGACTGTGAGGTCCCCACTATACTATGTACTTGTATGTAATCGCAATCCTATATAATCCAATGTCTTTACATTAATAAACCAGTGTATTCTCAGCATTCGTCGTGTTTGATTCCTAATGTTCGACCCGTACCGTACATGGCGACCGTGACAGCCGCGTGTATTTGATACCGCATAGAACTCGCCGGAGCAAAACCATATTCGACATGGTATTCAAAAACATTGCAGTGACTACTGAACTTTGTGAAAGATGCAGAAACTTGACTGTTTTATTGTGAATCACACGTATTGTTATTTAAGAAAGTATTGTGCAACAAAATGGGCAAAACTCAATCACGTGAAGAAGTAATAATTGCGCAAAATGCCGCTGTATCCAATCAAGCCACTGTAGACGAGTTGAATTTGAAGTGACAGTTCAAAGAGAGAATACGTTACGTAAATATACACGTACACAGTCAACGCGTGGACGGCGTGGAATCCAACGGCGACATTGTTTCGATAGGTACATTATTAACATGGTGTGATTTTTATTGTACCTATTATTTTAATGAATTATTTAAAAATATAATCATGCCTAGAGGTAGTTTATGTCGGGTACATTAGGGCCTGTATACTCGTATATCGGTCAACCTTGTTACTTGCTAAACTGTGCCGTCACATTAATCGATTTGCAAAATTATGCTGTGATCATATAAATTATGGATAGAACACATACATAGATAGACAGTACAATATTGTGTTCTACCTGTGATGCAACCATGGAAACAAAATAGCTATGAGTAATCCTATCCTGACATGATTGACTGTTACACATTTTTATTGGGTATCATTTAAGCTATCGCCAATTTAATTAGTTTTGTGTTTCTTAAATAATAGGGTTTGCCCGCAAAATAGTAGATTTGTCACCAAAATGTATTCACCAAACAATATAAAATCAATTCCACAATAAATCACCTAAAATCATGGAGATATAGGGTCTAGTACCAAATAAATATTTTTGTATGTATTATAATAGGTTTGTCCTAATAAGTATTTAAGCAAACTAATTTAAAGAGATCACCAATAAATCATATATTATATCACTAGAAAATTTCATAAAATTCCAAAAAAAAAGTTTATAAAATAATAACCACGAAGGAGATGGCGGGGTCTATTCGCTCGCTTCGCTCGCTCACTCGACCCCGCCATCCCCTTCTAACCTAACCTGTCCGAGTCGGGGTGCCCCAAGTCCAGAGCTCGCTTCGCTCGCTCTTACATAACTCCGACTTATGCCAAAACATATTAGACTAAATGATAGTTATGCTAACCTTTGCATTATGCCAAAGCATTATCTTGCAGCAGTATTATTATGCCTTCAAATTTTATGCCAAGAGGGGTACTACCTACCTAGTTAACTACGACCCATCGTTGAGGCAAAGCGTCAATTTGTCGCCAATTTGTCTCCGCCTTTGAACAAATTTTCATTAAAATTATAAATTGATGTATTAAATTGGTAATGAATACTATTATTTAATAACTGAACGAAACAAAATGTAACTACTGCATTGGTGACAAAATAACAAATAAAAAGGAGTCGCAGTCAGGGATCGATGCTCGATTTATTTGGTGACAGATCTACCATTCTGAGCACAAAGCTATTATTTAAATAATAAAATTACTATCATAAGAATGAAGTTTATATTCATCTAATGCACTACAATTTTATTGGTAATCCATCTCTTATTTTACACATATATCAACATTAATTTGATAATAGGGAATATGCACGAAAAAAATATTTATTATCTATACAGTTTATCTAAAAATATACACAAATATAATATTAACAGTGAAAATAGAATCAAAATTGCTCGACAAACAAACGAGATATAATTATTTTATACCAATGTATCTGTCCCTCTCGCGAAAACGCTGTTTTCTATGGCAGCTGTATAGGCGCCAAGAACTTTGACGTCACAATTCATATCGGACTTCTCTTTCTAATTGTAAACTTTGAAGCTTTATAACTTCATCGGTAATGAAGGTATTTAAAAATAATTTCATAATTGTTTATTAGAGTTAGTAAGTACTTCATTTTGCAAACAAAAAAAACGCATGCATATTCCCTATTCATACCTGGGAACACTTTTTGTTTATCTGAAAAAGAAAATATTTCGTGGCGATAGATTTATTTATTAGATGATACAACTTGATGACAAATATAAATTTTGGTGACAAGAAATATTGTCTCCATTTTTATTTAATTTTGAATAAACACAGTTTTATGCGTTACTAGCTGACCCGCGCAACTTCGTTTGCGTCACAATTTTCATTACTGCTCCGCTCCTATTGGTCTTAGCGTGATGATATATATCTTATAGCCTTCCTCGATAAATGGGCTATCCAACACTGAAATAATTTTTCAAATCGGACCAGTAGTTCCTGAGATTGGCGCGTTCAAGCAAACAAACAAACTCTTCAGCTTTATATATTAAAAAAGTATAGATTATTTTGTGCGTCTTTACTGACACAAGCACATATACGCACGACGCATGCCAGTTGTAAAGTTCCTCGGATGATTGTAACTTTAAATATACCCGTTGCGTCATCAACCTTTTCAATATAAATATAAAAAGGAAACATACGTAGGTCCTACACTTTGAGTCTACGAACAGAATACAAATACCGAAACGTCGTCCATTCACTTATTTTTTATTTTCAACGCTGGATCCTTTTCTAAGACCTCCTCAGAGAAACTCCAAAGGACTTGTAAGTTTCTTGACATGTGCTTGTGCTAGTTGCAACTCTTTTGCTCGCAATTTGAGCGCAAAAAGCCCTCGTGTCCACTCCGGCGACGTGGGTGCGAGGGCCAGTGTGAGCGAGTGAGAGGGAATGTTAGTGCGTGAAAGCGAGTGCGAGCGAGTATGGACGATTCTCATTCGCCGAAATGTATGATGCGATGTTTCCGATTCATGATTTCTCGTTCAGAACTGTGTGATGTTCTTGTGGACGTCTGTTGTGGTATAAACAGTTAGTCTTTTGTTAACTTTTCCGTAGAGTGTTGAAATATTTCCATAGAACAGACTATTATTAACATTCAGATTCACAAATGTGCTATGTTTACCTAACTTAAAAAGGAAGTGAATTGTCGTTTTGTTATTTAAGTTATAAAACTATTAGGTACATTATTGCTGAAAATAAAATGTACATTCGCTATCATGCCTCTCATTTATGAGCAGTACAACCTCGTAAACACAGTACATTTTAAAAATTATAGTGTAACGACAAAACGACAATTTAATAGTCTATAGTTGACGAAGAACTCTATGTTCTACAAAACTTCTTACAGTTTGTCCCGGCGACTTTAACGACCAAAGGTTCTTTATAACCGTTCTACTTATTTCTATGAAAACTATATTTTTAACTTTAGTGTCAAAACAAAATCAAGCTACAGTAACGATGATAAAAACACGTGTCAGTAAAATGTAGCGTGAATTTTGATATCCCATGTTCTAATTTTAAATTCATCAATAAATACTGCAAAACAAAATTAATTTTAAAAATGGAACATTTATCTATGCATAATTATTTATTTTTATCATGATTGTTAACTTTTTATCTGTATTCTAATTTCGAATAGTAAAAAAAAACGCACAATATATAGGGAACTGAAGTAAGGTGGTACAATTTTAGAATGGTTCTTTATTAGAAAAAAATAAGGGCTGAATGATTCAATACCTTGCACACAATCATGTCAATTGCGCGGGAAGAAAAGGAACTATTGCCATTGATTGATCAAGATCAGAAACAAAAGAAGCATCCTTTTGTTTGAAAAACTGACTGTGATTCATGAAAAAAACCTATAATAGAAAGTGTAAGTAGTTGCATTACGTAGTTTTTGATATTTGGAGAAAATTAAAACAATAATAATCTTTTTTTGTTTGATTTTTCTACTAACTTTTGCTACTTGCAAAATGGCGCCAATATTTTAACAGTTAGTTGACACTAACAATTTGTTCCATTCCGTGACTTTGTATTTATTTCGTGTGTATTATGCTACCTAAGTTACCAATGTGTCTTGAAAAATGTAGGTATTATGTTACCAGCGTGAATTTTTATATCTGGCTGAGGCCGTTTGTGAAATGAAAATGGTCACTACATTTATGTGACCTATCATTTTGGAACGCGCGTGAACTATTTAAACTGTGACTTGCTTTATATTTGTACGTATATTTAGAATGATAACGCCTCAAAATTGATTGTTTCGTAGGTCGATTCCAACTTAATAACGTTTATCAACTGTGCCTCCACTTCCGCTGACACATGAATTTGCTACAGCGCAGCCACTCCGGAATTATTCCGATCCGCCATCACCATTAGGTTTAACACCACCTGTACCGCTATACCTCCTAGTATATTCCATCTCCTTGTTCACAGTGCCAATGACACAAGTAGTGGCCGTGGCCGGCGAGCCAGTGTACCTGCCGTGCGACATCGCGACGCAGGATGAAGATGACGCCGTCTTGCTGGTGCTCTGGTACCGGGAAGACCTCGGCACGCCTATCTACAGGTGAGCTTATATTCAAAATTCATTAATGCAAATCAGACTGAGAGCTAGCACTTTCTGAACGTCAGTTTTACGAAAAGATAGTCCTCCAGTTCTTTGTATTTTGACTGGGAAGAAGAAGTGGCACAACAAACACTGAAAATCTTGTGGTGGAATGGCTGATGTTATTAGTGATATCACGCATGCATGGTTGAAGAAGAGGTAGGTAGAGTTTTGTGGGTCGATCGATCGTCGATCAATGTCATCAATCAATAGTAGAATGAATTAGTGGACGTCGATCAATAGTTTCTACTTCTTTCTTCGATCAGCCAAAGCAACCACACCGATCGATGTCGATTGATGGCATCAATTGAAGATCGATCAATTGATGTAGTAATACTCTAAAGTATGAGCCAAGTGATCCCTAGTTTTCTGAGCATAAATCAAGACCAGAATTATGGCAAAAAAAACCATTGGAAAACCAAATAACACATAGCCTGGTACAAAAAAAGAACATCCATTCAACTCAAAAAAGATGCGTTTTGATACTGTTAATAATCTTTTTGTAAACATCTTTGGATTGACCTTGGAAACGTTAGTCACGTCCGTTGGAAGAAACAATAATAAATGGGTCCTAAATACCAAACTTTAATATTATTACAAACCAATCTTTATGTACGCCATAATATTTTAACAAAATCTAACTTTGGAACAGTTTGCAGAATATCTAAATTTTAATACTAATTTTGTATGAACCCAGTGAGGAGGGACTAAAATTGCCAAAGTTCATCTTAAAGTCAGTTGAAAGTAATTTCAATAACCATTTTAATTTTGGAAACACTCGTTTTGCTTAAACTTTTGCAATCGCAGTCACCGATTATTTTTTAATAATATCTTTGAAAATGTGAATATTCTCGCTAGTCTTACTCGTCTTTTAACCAAACTCATCAATGGAATAAGCTGGTTGATTTTTAGGGGTTCTGTACCTCAAAAAGAAAAAAACCGGACAGGTGCGAGTCGGACTCGCCCACCGAGGTTTCCGTACAGTACATAGGTACTTTAAATAAAGACTATATTTTTATGATTTAATTACAAATGTGTAGTTTTCAGACTTTTCCCTAAATTTGTAGTATAAGACGATATTACTTGCCAAATTTCATAGTTCTAGGTCAACGAAAAATACCCTATGAATTTTGATTCCCTTGAGAGTGTCGAAATATACGTTTTTTGCGGCATAAACGACCGTATCTTTTTATACGTTAACTCAGAAGTTTTATTTTTTCACGTCTGTCTGTCAAGACTCTTTATCTCGGGAACGCGTGGAGACGTCGAGCTGTAAAAAACCATATATCAGGTCTACGATCCCTTGAAGCTGTGAAATAATCAAAGTTCTAAGTCAACGTAAAACGATACGGTCGTTTATGCCGCAAAAAACGTATATTTCGACACTCTCAAGACAATCAAAATGTATTTCCCGTTGACCTAGAACTATGGAATTTGGCAAAAAAACTATTCATTTGTTATTAAATCATAAAAAATTTAGTCTTTATTTAAAGTAGTATGTACCTATAAATTTGTACGGAACCCTCGGTGGGCGAATCCGACTCGCATTTGGCCGATATTTTTACAATATACATGGCATGTGCAATTTTTAGACATCTTTGTTACCTATGTGAACTAGATTACCAATACGCTCCTCCTTGCTCTAATGCTGATAAACTTCTAGCATAGGTACTTCTATACTAATATATAAAGCTGAAGAGTTTGTTAGTTTGTTTGCTTGAACGCGCTAATCTCAGGAACTGCTAGTCCGATTTGAAAAATTCTTTCAGTGTTAGACAGTCCATTTATCGAGGAAGGCTATAGGCTATACATCATCACGCTATGAACAATAGGACCGCTATGAACAATAGGGACAGTAATGAAAATTGTAACGCAGACGAAGTTGCGCGGGTCAGCTAGTCGTTAGTATAATTAGTTCAAACTTCCATTATGTCGGTTGTGATAATCATACCACGGAATATTTTAGCTATTAATGTGCTTTCCAAATATTCACTTAGCTTTGCACTGTTTTGACTAAAAAAATTGTTTTGGTTTTGCATAAACCATTATGCTACATTCCAATTTATTATTTACAAAATCTAGACCTGAAAAAGTTTTCTTAAACCACCGCACCGCCGCTGTAACGCCAGTGTATTTCATTATAAATTCCCCAATCCAATCCGATTCAAAAATAAAAACACTCTTCAAATCTGTAATCACATATTTTTGAACTACAGTTTGATAAAAAGCTTTGAGAAAGTGATTTTATCCTTTGAGCTTACTTTTTGCTTCGCTCTGTGCATACGTAAAAGTTTTGAGTGCATCGAATGTATCGCTGCAAAAAGTATCAAATGTTGCCTTTGACGTTCGTAGCTAGGGGAGAAGTGACTTACTCGTACATGCTTAAGGTTGGCACACATTTATCGCTTTAGCGCTGTATGAGCAAAGATTTGCTTCATCGCCTTTTCTTCTTGAAAAAGTACCAAGGACCTGTGCTTTTCAACTAATTGGTGTATTCAGGAGCGGAAGAGTCCTGTTAGCTAGCCACATGTAAACCATTATCATTAGTGATATTCGAGTGTTTAGTTAAATCTCTATGACAACAAACAGGTTATTACCGTTATGAAACATTTCCTACTTAATGTGTTGCTCTTCATATGCGGTATACTTTAATTAACAGTATTAGCGAGGATAAAATTAGTTTTAAATATATTTTTGGCGGTAGAGCATAGGATTTTTAGCTGTTTTGTTAAAGAAGCGTAACTTTTCATAAAACGCGATGTTGATCACTATCTCACCTAATGGTAAGCGATAACGTGGTCGATGATGAAGCACGCTTGGCTAGAAGTAATCTATTCACTCTTGACATAAAGACCTGCATGGTGGTTGCTACTATTTAAACTATGCTAATACGAAGTTCAAGTGACAAGTATGAACCATCCCTTATACTTGCCATCCTTCTAAAATCACGAAGCGTCTATCATTTCTATATGATAATATACAAGATCAACTTAGCTTGCACTACTTCGAGAGCAAATTCCGAAGAGTCCCGGTTTCCACTATGGATGAGGTGCCCTAAAAGGGTCGTGAGTCAAACACGCTTCGTTGAACCCTATTTGTAGATTAAAGGTACCTTTTGAGTAAAAGGAAAAGACATAGTTTTGGTATATCATTGCTTTTTGACCGGCTTATCGGAAATTGTGCTTGTTAGTCGAATAAAATGTTTTGTTTTAGTCAAGTTAATTTTTAAATTATCTGTCTTTGATATTTTTAATTTATAAATGATTTTTAGGATCGTCTTTTACTAGCTTTTGACAGAGACTTTACCCGCGAAAGAATTGATGATTATCCAAAATAAAATAAATAAATAATTCAAGACATGAGTGACACCTGTTCCGAGTTTTATCCGAATCTGATAAGCCGTTGAGAGGTGAAGAGGTAAATAAAACAGACAGAGTACAGTCGCAATTATTGATTTATTGGCTGACGGATTTTGACTATTTTTCTTGATAACGTAAGATAAGCTTTCTATTTCATGTAAATCAGTGCTTTTGCAAGTAAAACTCACTGAAAAAATATCTTAAAAGAAAGACAAATAAACGCCGCACCCACTTAGACAAAGAACAAGCAGAACTTGAAGATAAAAGAATTTAAAACAAATATCAGCTTTAAAACTTTCATGAGGAAATGGCGGGAATGTTTCCAGAGATTTTTAAACATTCACGCTATGCACTTTTGTAACAAAGCAGAGTTGAGAAACTCACAGTACGCTATTTTGATTTGTAAGTAAAAGGAAACTTGGAATATTATGAGTGGTTATTTCTGACATCTTTTAACGCTCTTGTAGACCCGCGCGACTATGCGTTTTCATAGAAATAGTTCTACAATTTGTGCTATGCGAAAACTTATTTTCAAACCAAATCAAAGCTGATTTTACTTCAGTTTTGAACTGTTAAGAATTCGGTCAGTCAGAAAGATGAAGTAAATTGCACATTCCGAAGCATAGATCTCTGGTAAATAACGTGCAAAACTCCATTAAAACTTTTTAGAGTTCTGTACCCGACCATCGGAACCCTATTACTAAGCCTCTGCCGTCCGTCCGCCCGTCCGTTCGTCCGTTCGTATATTCATCTGTCTATCAGCGGGCTGTTTCTTAAGAACCGTAATAGGTAGACAGTCAAAATTTTCACAAAGTGCGTATTTCTGTTGCTGCTATTACAAAAAATAATAAAAATTTAATTAAATTAAAAATTGAAGGGGAGCTCCCTTTAATTTTTAATTTAATTTAATTTTCATACAAGAAATGTGTTTTTTTCGGCTAATGGAACGGAACCTGTCGTGTGAGAAAAAACCCGCCCTTGGCCAGTTTTTTATTTATTACTTACTAGTGGACGTCACGCGGTTTCACCCGCGTGGTTCCCGTTCCCGTGGGAGTACGGGGATAAAATATAGCCTATGTTACTCCCTGATAATGTAGCTATCCATTGCTGAAAGAATTTTTCAAATCGGTCCAGTAGTTTCGGAGCCTATTCATTTCAAACAAACAAACAAACAAATCTTTCCTCTTTATAATATTAGTGTAGATATATGCTTTATTTGTACACCGAATTTAAAAATACGTACAGAAAATCTTAAACTAATGACATACAATTGACATATAATTATGTTCGGTATTAACATAGGAAAACCTTGATGAATGAAACAATTAAAAATAAGTCAGTGGTAGTTTAGGTACCTAAAATCTATAGATTAAGACATATAGTTAGTGAGAAGTCGGAAGGTAGGCACTATTGAAAATTGAACTACGTAATAAAGATTGAACTAAGCAGTTCATCCGTCTTGCGCCGGTCACCCATTATTTTCAATCCATTCCGTATTGCTAGCTTACTGTTTTCCTATCCGAAAAGAGGATAAAACCGCATAATCCAATAGAATTATTATAGTAAACAAAATAAAGGTATCAGCCGGGTTGAGACGTAGTTGAGTTGTAGTGGGTATTTTATTGGAAGAAGATAATATAAATATCGGTTTTCCGATAAATACCTGTTATTGGACGCGAATCCTGACTGTTATGTGTTTGCGGGGATGAATGGTAGACGATTATTTCGTGGTAGACGATTTTTACGATTGGACGGTAGCTGTAAATCCTATTCATTTTTGACTTTCTAATATTTCATCATCATCATCATCTTATCAGCCGAAAGACGTCCACTGCTGGACATAGGCCTCCCCCAAGCATCGCCAAAACGACCGGTCCTGTGCATCTCGCATCCATCGGCTACCTGCGACCTTCACCAGGTCATCGGTCCACCTTGTGGGAGGCCTTCCAACGTTACGTCGTCCGGTACGCGGTCGCCACTCCAGAACTTTTCGGCCCCATCTACCTGTTCTGCGAGCAATGTGCCCTGTCCATTGCCACTTTAGTTTGGCGATCCTTCGGACTATGTCGGTAACCTTGGTTCTCTTGCGGATATCATCATTCCTGATTCGATCACGCAAGGAAACTCCAAGCATATTTATAAAAGCATAATCGCAATTTCATTATGCCTAAAGTTTTGGCCTAGGCATCCCAAGGTTCTGAATTGATGATGATGATCCCAGGGTTGCGGAATCTGTTCGAAAAAGTCACACGGCCCTGGAACGCAAAGGGCACTAGGAGGAACACGGGTGGGTTTTGTCAGTAGACCGATGATTCCCATCCATAAAAAGGCCTTGGCATTGGTTTGATGTTAAGTTTCTTCGTGGAGACTCCTCTAAGCCTCTGAAAGTATTTTAGGCCGTTGGTCCCGGCTATCCTTTACACAACTTTGACAGTGGTTACGGATAGTCTAGTCAGAAGCCAGAAAATCTGACACCTTTCTTGACAAGAGATACCGTGTTACCTGGTTTCCAGGTTGTGGAGATCGGATAGGCCAGTCACTCAATATAAAATACTGGTACCCAACTGCACCTGTTTTGACTGGAAGTCGATCCTAACGTAATTGGGAAAAGTCTAGGCAAATCGATTGTAAAAAAAAATATCGAGCTACTGAGACTTTATTTTTAAACCACAAAGCCTCATAATATGATTACATAACATAATATGATACACAACGGCGATGCGCCACCGGTACATGGTGGACATCCCACCCACGCGCACAAAACGTTTTGGGAACACATTCATAGTGCGTACAGAGCTAAGGAGTGAAATTCCCTGCCGGAGTCTGTGTTTCCTGTTAGTTACAACCTGGGAGTCTTTAAGTCAAGAGTGAATAGGTTACTTCTAGGCAAGCGTGCTCCATCTTCGACCACATCATCGCTTACCATCAGGTGAGATAGTGGTCAAACGCGTGCCCATCTAGAGTAAAAAAAAAAAAAACATAATATACCAACGAGACGCGCAGGACCGGTTGTTGTTGCGACGCTTGGAGGAGGCCTATGTCCAGCAATCGACGTCTTTCGGTTGAAATGACATGATGATGATGATATACCTAAATAACTTCCTACTATCCTACTTCCTACTATCCTACTTCCTACTATACACGGTGACATTTTAGAAGTGTTACAACAGCAGCCCACTTTCATCTATTCAATGACTAATACACATTCATAAAACAAATATATATATTTATAAATACTCGTGCAAAGGGTTCCGAACCAATTTATTTTTTTTAACATGTTATTTTAACACTACAGACTCCTTATAGGTTTTCCTGTAATCTTTAGGTATAGAAATATTATCTGCATTTTTTTCAAAATTTTAGGCTCAGTAGTTTCGGAGATGAGGTGGGAGAATGGTCAGTTGTCTAATTTCTTGAATAACTTCAAAACCATTTATATATATATTTTTTTAATTTGGCCGCGTATTTATAACATATTTTTTTTATTCAATTTAACTATACTAAACATATCATATATTTTAAAATTATGAAAAGAATGTAATCAAAACCCTCACAGTAAGCCCTTTCATTTGAAATGTCACACGAAACAGTTTGAAAATTTATTTTTTATTTTTCTAGTTTGACTCCCAAAAGTGACCCACATACTAGAAATAAATATTTACGTAATACATCCGTATTTGGGTCACAGAAGTCCATATGTACACCAAATTTCAACAGAATCAGTCCAGTAGATAGGAGAAAAATTGCTGTGACAGACGGACAGACAGACAGACACACACACACCCGAGTGATCCTATAAGGGTTTTGTTATTTACGGATGTTCGGAACCCTAAAAATTAAATTATTGTTCATTATCATGACGCCTGGCGTAGTCTGAAACATCCAGGAGCGAGCGCAGTTCGAGCCTTGTGTTTCAAGGAGGGCGCGCAATGGAACAGCGACATTGTTTTAAAAATTACTAGCTGACCCGCGCAACTTCGTCTGCGTCATAAAATGTATTTATTTACGACATCACATTAGAAACCTCAAAAATAACAGTATTTCTCCACTGTTTAATGGATGTTGTTATACATATAAACCTTCCTCTTCAATCACTATCTATTACAAAAACCCCATTAAAATCCGTTGCGTAGTTTTAAAGATTTAAGCATACATAGGGATATAGGGACAGAGAAAGCGACTTTGTTTTATACTATGTAGTGATTAACAGCCTGTGTCATAATTCTGATGCATTTTTTTTATTGTACCTATCACCTTAATACATTATTAAAAACTAGCACTACGCCCGCGACTTCGTTCGCGCGGGTTTAGTGGGTACTCCACGAACTTCATCTCCTTGTCCTCCCTCTATACAGGCTAACGTGTAAATTACTTATTGATAGACTGATTAAATTGATAAGGATTAATATCAGGATACCAAAATCATCACTATTCCATTCCACCTGAGTTTTGATCGAATAATTTGAACAAAAAGCGGTTATTGTGACTTAACCATAATAGTTAGATAAATACCCTCGTGGACTTTTTTGCGGATATTGATGTTCTCTATAAAACTGTAGTACATCACCTTGCTCTATTGTCAATAGTTTCCGCAGCGTACGCGATACAAGGACTTTTTTTGGTATTTTTTGACACCTTGGGTTACATTATTCAAGTTTTCATACGGATCCCTAACTTTTTGAAAATACTCTCTAGCGTATGTTCATCAGGGATAATGTATGATTCTAATGGTGAAAGAATTTTTTCAAATCGGTTCAGTAGTTTTGGAGCGTATTCAATTCAAACAAACAAATATTTCCTCTTTATAATATTAGTGTAGAAGAATCGCGCCTGGAGGTAGTTAATGTCGGGTACATTAAGTGGGCCGCCTTTGTAAGACGACTAAAATGACAACGTGTATATTATAAAATTAAAATTATACATATAAGTGTGAAATTTTGTGAGGATGGATGTTTCTTTTTCTGAAAGGATCTTCATGAAATTTAGTACAGAGGCAGATTAAAGTCCGGAATAGCACAAAGCCTATATATCCCGGGAGTATGTTCCCTAGGGATCACGCGGGCGAAGCCGCTGGCACAAGCTAGTTAATCAATAAAATATTAAGGATTCTGTAACTCAAACTGTAGATATAGATACAAGTTCTTAGTAATTGTAAACCCAACATGCTTCCTCCTCAAACTCGAACAAGAACAACTTGAAACTTCCCAAGGGCTTGAGTTTAATAAGTTAATTTGATTTTCAGTTATAAATAGAATAGTTTTGATTACGGCTTTTATTAGAAAACCGTTCTGTTTTCTTTTTATTATACTTGAATATAACCCGCGCAACTTCGTCTGTTTCACATAGGAGAGAGAGATTTACCCCGTTTTTGCAACATTTTTCATTGATGCTCCTCTCCTGTTGGTCATGTTAGCGTAGCGTGATGTTATGATAATAAATATCCTATAGCCTTCTTCTATAAATGGGCTATCCACCACTAAAATATTTTTCAATTCGAACCAGTAATTCCTGAGATAAGCGCGATCAAGCAAACAAACAAACTCTTCTGCTTTATAATATTAGTATACATAGGCTCGCGTTTGACTACAATCACACCTAATAGAAGCAAGCGACGATGAGGTCAACGATGGAGCACGCTTGCTTAGAAGTAGCCTATTCACTCTCGACTTAAAAGACTCCCAGGCCGTAGCTTTCACAAACTCCCGAAATTCCGAGATAATTTGATTTCATCGCCACTAACTCAAGTATCAACTTTCATCATCATCATCATCATCATATCAGCCGAAAGACGTCCACTGCTGGACATAGGCCTCCCCCAAGCATCGCCACAACGACCGGTCCTGTGCGTCTCGCATCCATCGGCTACCCGCGACCTTCACCAGGTCATCGGTCTACCTTATAGGAGGCCTTCCAACGAGGAAATAATACAAGACGAATAATAATATAAGACGAGGAATAATTAAATTGATTTTTTAAATGAATATTCGTGTTAAAAAGGCCTGTAATTAAAGTGTGACTGTGACAACTGATTTTGAACTGTGTTTTGTATGATTTAGAGTTTGTTTTTTCGGAAGATAATTATCTCAAACTCTGAGCTCAAATCATTCATTATTTCAGCCGAAAAACGTCCGCTACTGGACATAGGCTTCCCCCAAGATAGATGGGGGGTTGCCATAATCGCCACGCTTGGCAGGCGGGTTCGCGATCGCAGTGTATGGTGTTGAGTTTTGCAGAGAACGCTGCTGCCCATTCTCTGGCGAGTCCCTTAGTCGCTTCTTATGACACCCACGGGACGTGATGGAATGGTGTTATTCTTTTACGGCACCGGCCGACACCATACGGAGGAGCTCAAATATAGGTGAAAAATATTATATCAGGATGGGAAGTTCTTTGGCTAAAGGCCAATGAAAGTATAAAGCTTTTTTTGTAATTGGATGACGGTTAGATTATTCAGCCATTAGTAATGAATGTCAATTTACTACAGACTATATCTATAGACCGATAAACAACTGAACCAAAATAATAGTCTAGTTTTGTTTAATTGTTAGTTTTCTTTGGAAGCATTGTAGGCGTCAAATGATTGAAATGAGAAGAGTAAAGTAAACTCATTTAGATGTACGAAAGGCATTATGTTTGTTGGTCTTGAGTTTCGGTTTGTTTTGTATCGGAATAGGACTATCCTATTTTCATTTAATTTTGTAAGTTTTGTTTTGCTTTGGGAATATTTTCATCGTGCGTAAAGCTAAGGAGAGGAATTCTCTGCCTGAGTCTGTTTCCTGGTTACAACAACCTGGGGTCTTTAAGACAAGAGTGAATACGTTACTTTTAGGTAAACGTTCTACAATGCTTTCTATTAGGTTAGATTGTGGTAAAACACAAGCTTATCTTATACTAATATTATAAAGACTAAAGTTTGTGAGTTTTTGAGATTTTGAGATTTTAGGGGGTAATTTCTGGATCTAATGAACCTATTTTGAAAATTCTGTTACCAATAGAAAGCCACTTTATTTGTGAGTGTCATAGGCTATAAATATTAACCCAAAATGCCCAACGTAGTGGGTACGGGCCAGCTAGTCAATAATAAGAAACAAAAAACATTCTGATCGTGTGTTAGTACTCGTCGGTAGTAACATTTGAATTATGGGAACAAATTTTTTGAGCTGTTATTTAAATATTCGAGATGTTATTATGATCAGTTGAAAAACATATTGAGCAGTTATTTAATTTAATGGCGGTTGATTAATTATTGCGACAGTAAAACATGGACTGTAATAAAAAATCAATTTGTCGGTTATTTTATAATACAATGTCAATTCTAAAAATAATTGAGCAGTCCAATAACTGAATGAGCGGTAAAAATGAGGGAATGAGCGGTTCGATAAATAACTCGCAGATCATACCTTGGCTGGTAATCAGCAATTTGACTAAGGATGCAAGAGCGAGCGAAGCGAGCTCGGGACTTGGGGCTCCCCGACTCAGACAGGTTAGGTTCGAAGAGGATGGGTTACTTTAAACCTCGTAAACAGAAATAGGAGCCCCGCGAAGCGGTGCTCCACTGAGCTACCTTGGTAGGTGGTAATCAGCAATTTGACTAAGGATCTACTTTACCACCTCATTGTTTATAGAATTGCTTAGAATGAGATTTCTTACCGACAAATTCCGATTTATTACTGGGCACACGTAACCGCTCGTTCAATAATTTTTACCGCCCATTTAATTATTTATTACTGCTATATATATTACTTTACTACTTAGTTTTAACTGCTGAATTAGTTATTAAACGTGCCATTTATAATTTTTAACTTACCAAAACCGCTATTTACAACTGCCTCTTTAAATAAGTGCCTTAAATTATTGCTACTAAATATGGATACTTTCAAGGTTTATCACTGACTTGCGGTTAACTGCAGATACTTCGTCGTAAGACCTGTTTATTTCTTTATTTAATTATATATTTATTTGTTTATTTATTTATTTAATACTTCATGCACACAAATGTACAGAGGCAGACTTAATGCCTTAGGCATTTTCTACCAGTCCAACAGTCAACCTGTTGTGGTTTTTGCTGAATAATTTTTTCTTTATATTGATTGCACTAAATTTCCTTCTTCTTCTTCCTTACAGCGTTGACGCCCGAGAACGAGACTTCGGCGTCGCAGAACGCTGGTCAGACGAAAGTGTCTTCGCGTCAAGAGCCTACTTCCTCCCCGAGAGAAGACCGGCAGAGCTTGGTGTAGACCGAGTGAAGGCTTCGGACCAGGGGGTCTACCGCTGTAGGGTGGACTTCAAACAAGCCCAGACGAGAAACTCAAGAGTTAATTTGACTGTTATCGGTAAGTTTTTACTTCATCAAGTAGTTCAAAAAGTGACATTAGACTCCCGGGAGTCTTACGAGACTTCAGCGTCGCAGGACGTTGGTCAGACCAAAGTATTTTCATGTTGAGAGGTTACTTCTTTCCCGAGAGAAGACTAGCAGAGCTTGGCGTGGGCCGAGTGAAGGCTTCAGACCAGGGGGTCTACCGCTGTAGGGTGGACTTCAAACAAGCCCAAACGAGAAACTCTACAGTCAATCTGACTCTTATTGGTAAGTCACGTATTCATCTTTATCACAAAGTGACGTAATACTCCCGTGAGTCTTACGAGACTTCAGCGTCGTAGAACATTAGTCAGACGAAAGCGTCTTCGCTTCGAAAGCCTTCTTCTTTCTCTATAAGACCAGCAGAGGTCAGAGCTTGGCGTAGACGGAGTGCGGGAGGCTTCAGACCAGGGATTCTACAAACAAGTACGGTGGACTTCAAACAAGCCCAGACGAGAAAATCAATATTCAATTTGATTGTTCATCATCATCATCATATCAGTCGAAAAACGTCCACTGCCGGACATAGGCCTCCCCAAGCGTCGCCACAACAACCGGTCCTGCGCGTCTTGCATCCATCGGATACCCGCAACCTTTATTAGGTCATCGGTTCACCTTGTGGGAGGCCTTCCAACGTTGCGTCTTCCGGTACGCGGTCGCTACTCCAGAAGTTTTCGGCCCCATTGACCATCTGTTCTGCCAGCAAACTGCCCTGCCCCCTGCCACTTTGGTTTGGCGATCCTTCTGACTATGTCGGTAAAGTTGGCAAATTTGTTAATTTTTTATTAGTAAGTTAATATTTCCTTAGTGTCAACTCAAAGCGACGTAAGAGGGCCTTACGAGACTGACTGAGAAAACGCTGATGAGTTAAAATCGTCTTACCGCATTCGATCGCCAATATTTAGAAAATAAGTTTCAAACAAGATTGAAAATCCATTTCAATGTTTAGTAAAGCAAGCGAAAAAACAGACAGAGCCCGACTGTGACTGTGTTTTATGCTATTTATACTCAATATCGTTTTATTTGTACTTTGAGTCAACACCCATATTGAGTGAGGAATATTGAGTCTTTTGTTAGGTTACTTGTTAGTGTGTATTTGAAGCTTACGATGTCTTTGTAATTGTCTAAGTATTTATTTTTATTTTATACAAATAAACTAAGTTTGAATAGATACACTTCGGTGTAACATCTTTCATGAAATTTTCAAGCAAAAAGCATTAATTGAAAAAGCTATTTGAAAACCCCAAAAGGCGCCTAATTCTTGAAAAAACAACTAAAATATTGAATCTATTTAAAAGGCGTTCCCATAGGTATTTCTCAGTACTAGTTCTTAACTTCTAAGACCTAAGTTTCATTATTGAACGGCGGCATTTTCAGTGGAAAATACTTGGTAAGAAAAATATTAGGTTGGGTTCCTAGAAATCTTTATTGGCAACTTGAGAAAATCTAATAACTATTTTATTTAATTAACATGTGCTTTATGAAAAGAACATTCCAAGAGGCATAATATTGACGGTATTCTTGTTAATTTAGAATATTAATTTAGATTCTATAGGAATATTATAATGGATATATTATTTGCAAGATTTTACCCGCGGTTTTACTCCTGAACTTTATTCCGCAGGAACCATGCATTCTTCCGAGATAAGCAGCCTATGATGATTCAACAAACCTATAGATTTTTATTAGTGAAATCATTTTTATAGTCGGATAAGGTTTTTCAAATAGTAGCAAACAGTTTTACGTATTTTTTATATCAGTTAAGATGTGTAACTCTGCTTCGCTCTGTTTCAAGTTTTTTGAAAAATTTCACTCTAACCTTTATTATATCCTTAGTTTGGTCCCTTTGGGTCACAAAAGTCCAAATATCTACCAAATTTCAAAAAAATCAGCCCAGTAGATGCGGAGAAAACTGGCTGTGACGAACGGACAGACATACAGACAGACGAACAGACAGACGCCCGAGTGATCCTATAAGGGTTCCATTTTTTACGGATGTTCGAAACCCTAAAAATAAAATAAACCCAAAAGACAAAACCCAAATCCAGACCCTGACATTATAAGCAAGTAAAAACATTTATTCTGCGTATGTAAGATCCTTGACATTCAAAAAGGACACTGGGTACCTGTCGTCCTAGAAAAGCAAACTTATCACGTGGGTGGAACCCTGTACGCAACATTGTAGCTACATAGACTATACATTTCATTCTCGCAGCTAGAGCCGGATAACGCCTTGTCTCAACGATCCCTACGCAGACCCATGGCTTCATACATATTCATGGAGAAACTATAGAATGAAGGCTATGTAAATATCTTGGTACTTGCCATTACTACGATACTATTAAAAGGTAGTTAGGAAGAATATCTAGAAACTAAGATAGAAGGAAATATCTATGCTGTTACTACAACAATAAAGAATTAAAATGGAGTGATCATTAAAATGGTAATTAAAAGAAACCCGGCCGAGTGCGAATCTGATTCGCACAAGAAGGGTTCCGTACCATAAACCTTAATTTTTATTATTTTTTGTTAAAGTGGCAATGGAAATACGCAATCTGTGAAAATTTCAACTGTCTACCTATTACGGTTCTTGAGATACAGCCCGCTGACAGACAGACGGACGGACGGAGGGACAGACGGACAAACGGACAGCGGAGGCTTAGTAATAGGGTTCCGTTGGTTACCTTGTGAGTACGGAATCCTAAAAATTAGATTATGAAACAGGAAAACTCCTCACGTTAAAGTAGGTATCGATAGTTGCGGAGTTTGTTCGACAGAGTCACCGCGGCCCTGGAACGCAAAGGGCATTATGAGGATCAAGGAATCAAGGATGGGTTTTAATTAGTCAGTAAGAGTCTGACACTCCCTTTTGTTTCGTCCAGAGCAGAAGGAGTCATTTGATGATAATAAAACTTGTTGACCGAGCACAAAGGCGGCGTTATTGAAGTGATACTTTAGGGCATCATGTTCTCAACATTTTTTGTTTGTTTATGTATCCTCTCGTACCCACATATTTTAGATCCGTTAGTGTGCCACAACCATTGTTATATAAAAAACCCAATATGCACAGTCTCGAACAAATGCAACACTCGAAACTGTCGTCAAAAACTGACATTTATCAAGTGTCATGTTTGAGTTGTGTATAAACATTTTTTTTTTTGCAAATTCAATCTTACACGGATCGCTTAAAGTTGTTTTTACAAAGCAGTGCAGTATGGCGAGTGATGCGCATTTTTTTTTGCAAATTCGACTTTACACGGATCGCTTAAAGTTGTTTTTACAAAGCAGTGCAGTATGGCGAGCGATGCGAGACTGTTTGAAACTAGCGTACAATTATACATTGTGCGCTTGTTTTTTGCGGACGTTTTTGAGCTGCTGAGTGTATATCTTGGGTTTTTTATATATAATATAAGGCCGCAACTTAAAAAAAAACAAAATGGCGGCGGGGGGCCACAAAGGTTCTATCCCCGTTTTCTTCATTTGAATTTCTAACCTTGTCCCAACTAAACCAAAAATCAACACTTTCGCGTAATTAACCGAAAACTAACGAACACTTCCGACTAAAAACAGGCCAACGTTGCCATAGCAACGTCTCACATCTCAAGAGGCAAGCTCAGCTACACAGAATAAGATTATTCGTAGGTTGTTGCACAAAGTACGACTCGTGGACCGAGCACAAAGGCCGCGTTATTGCAGTACACTTGGGAGCATAGAGTATACAAATTGATATTATTAAAACGTCTCTGCAGTTGTTTTGAATTTGGATACGTGTTTTTTGGGAAGGTTGTTTTATTATATGTAGGTTTTTTTTTATGCCGTTGATTTTGATATTATGACTTAATCATAAAAATCATTAAGGTTTTAAAAACAAACAATAATTGCGATAAATTGATATTTCACTGTTTTAATGGTTTGGTGTTTCATAAAGACAAATATAATTTAGAGTACATTATATGTCTAGTATAACAACTTACACTTTGCCCACGTGGTGGATTTGGGCCCATTTCTATTTTCTGCTCTTTGCCCAGCAGTGGGAACATTATAGGTTTTATTTTATTTTATTTCAGGATAAAAAGCAGTAGAACAATGCAATGTTGAGGCATATAGTACTGTAGTATAATATTTTACTGAAATATCTATCTAATATAGACCACAACTGTTTCATAATTACTTCAAACAACTCTACATATATTAGTATTTTTTTGCATAAGCAATTTTTTTCCCTATTTTCATTACACTATTGGGTAATAGGTTTATATTCAACTAAATGTTCACTAATAGTTAACGCAGTACTATTCTCTACCAAAACTGCAACACAAAAATACTAAAATGCAAATTGGCAATTTAAATGATACTAAAACTATACGTTACTTTGAAACTGCTGGAAAAGACAAAGAAACTTGTTTATATTTATTGCAAGTGCCACGATGTCCTTTATGCGAGATAATATCTTCAGAAGGTCTATTTTGCTGTGCATGACATACTCGTACGCAGTCCCCTAAAGGGACAAAATGTAATATATCAGACGCGCAATTTGCAACTGTAGTATTTCGGGACTGTTTCGTTTTTGGTGCTTATGGTATCATAATATAAGTAAATCAAAATTATATTCTGAAATACTAATATATGAAGCTAAAGAGTTTGTTTGTTTATTTGCTTGAACGCGCTAATCTCAGGAACTACTGGTCGGATTTGAAAAATTATTTCAATGTTATATAGCCCAGCATATATATATATATATAGCATAGTAATATAATTATATTCTGAATGAAGCCTCTGTAAGTAAAGCAATTTGAGTTTCTGGAATTACAAAATTTTTTGTCCATTGATCTATGGCTATGGCTAAGACAGACTCTCATATTCTACAGGTCTTTGCACACAGCGGTTTTTTTAACGTGGTTACGACGTGCAGATGACGTGCGCTAACGCGCTTTAAACGAAACTCAGACGCTGACAGTTCTGCTTTTTTTAATCTGTAGCGCCGTGAGCGCGCGTTCGTAAAATGTGCGTCGTCGGCGCGTTAAAAATACGCGACGTGCATGGGCTCTTAGTCATTTCCACCACTCGTTCAATCAGCCAACCAAATAGAAAGTTAAATCCTTCTGGCAGCAACTTCAATCGCATGAATTTCAGAAATTTTCCCAAGGGAATATACTTTCGCAATAAAAACCTATGTGCTATTCCAGTCTACAACACTATATCTGTGTCAAGGGGCATAGAACCTTCGGCGACTTTGCCTTCAAATATCTCGGCAACGTGACACTTTAGGGCACCATATTATTGTTAGCAACATGGTGCCCTAAAGTGTCCCATAAAAAAGTTCGAACCCCTTTTATTCAGATTCGTTCAGCCGTTCTGGTGTGATTGAGTTACAAACATGTAACCCAACTTTCGCATTAATACTAGTAGTAAGATAGTTATTAAGATATTATTATCATTAATCGAGGGTTTTTTTCCGTTATTATAGCGACTGAGTAGAGTGAGTTCGACGAAAGGACTTAATATATAATATATATGTGTGAAACGAGTTGTTAACAGGAAGTATAAGACATTTTTACTAGAAAATTTACACGTGGTTAGTACCTCAGGCACAATATATGCTACACAATAAAAAATAACAACTCTAGGAAAATATTCCAAGAAAATAATTTGTATTTCATATATACAGGGTGAATTTTTCAAGTGTGTTTCAGAGCCAAATCTGAAACTATGAGGAATATCGATAACCACTGAAAGGAGTCTCGAGCCCGATACTGATGAAAATAGAAAAAAAAAGAAATAAATAAATATGTCTGACTAAAACTACCCATTTAAACCGTAACTGATATTATTTCAAAAATCCAATGATGCAGTTGTAAATTCTCAAGACTTGTGATTTCTTTTTAAATGGGTCGATTTTTTTTTTTTTATTAAAATGTATTTTGCATTTTGCGATAAATGAACTCTTTGTTTTAGTTTGCCATGTGTACTTCGCAGAATTTGATTTTTACTAGCTACTTTCGGATGGTGTAATAAAACATGGTGTTTTTTGTTTCAAAATCAACTGGTTCGATTCCTGGGTAGGAACATCAATTTTTCAAAAATCTAATGATGCAGTTTTACTTTTCATCAAACCGGACTCGAGATTCCTTTCAGTGTTTTTCGCTATTTCTCATAATTTCAGATTTGGCCATGAAGGCACAATTTAAAAATTCACCCTGTATATCGTTTCATCGACAGATAGGCATTAATTAGTTGATCTTGCCATTATCGGATAAAAATTAGTTTTTTTGAGGTTGGAAAATCATCAAATGATTCCTTCCGCTCTAGGCGGAGCGGGAGGGAGTGTCAGACTCTTACTGACTAACACCCATCCGTGTTCCTCCTAACGCCCTTTGCATTCCAGGATTCACGGTGACTCTTTCGAAAATGTTCCGCGACCCTGGCAGGGATCAGGTAGGTGACCCGACATTTACGGCTTCGAGTAATCTGTGTCAGGAGTCAGAAGACCAAGTCATCAGCAACATTTTATAAACATCTCCACCCGCATGGAAGGAATAATTTCCTCCTCTATAAATTACATGCATATGCCGTTTTTTCCCGTTCCCGTAGGAATTTTGGAAATTACACTCCCCAAGGAACCTAACACACCAAATTTCAGCTTTGTATAATCAGTAGTTTCGGCTGTGCGTTGTTTGTCAGTCACTCGTAATGGAAGAAATTTATATATTAGGAAAAGTAGTGTAGAATAGGATGAGTACAAGAAATAGTAGCTTTTCTGTATTTTCTCGTACAGCCGGTCGATTCTGCAGTGCGATTCTGTAAACATATCGAAGTGAACACTTAGGCGAAGTGAACGACAGGTGAGCTGTCAAACCATAAAAAGAAGATGGCGTGACAACTCACTTGTCGTTCACTCCACTTATGTGGTCACGGTGAGATGTCGACAGAATCGACCGGCTGTAAACATGTCGAAGTGAAGGCTTGGGTGAAGTGAGCACGAAGTGAGCTGTCATGCAATCACTTCACCCAAGCCATCACTTTAACATGCTTACAGAATCGCACTGCTGTATTTATGCGTCTCGTTTTATTTCAAAGTCGTGTCGTCCCCGTAACGACCTGTAAATACACCTGAATCTTTTATTGTCTTGAAAGAGCACTACAAGTACAAACTTTTGCTAGTTTAAATTAATTTTTGATCTTGTTTAAGTTTTGCGCATTAATTTCTGATATTATTTAACTACGTTTCTGGAACAAAAAGTACGTGGAATTCTTGATGGGGTCACTCTGAAATATTAATCACTTTCATTTCATATTAGTAACTTCACAGACAGACAGCAACAGACTTCGTAAGCGCATATCCCGTTTTTTCCCGTCCCGGTAGGAATGTTGGGAAATCTTCTCTTAGTGCTCTCCTACACTTCCCAAAGAACCTACATGCCAAATTTCAGCTTTCTACGACCATTAGTTTTGGCTGTGCGTTGTCTGTCAGTCAGTCACTAATTAACTGAAGAGTTTTATACACGATGTCATTTTAGTTGTCTTACAACGACAGCCCGCATAATCTATCCAATGACTACTACACATAAATAAAAAACTTGAGAGGTGTCAAGGGACACCCGGATGGAACGAAGTTCCTTTCGATTCATTAGTGAAGGAATTGCAATATTTTTTTTAAGTTATAATAATATTTTTTTTAGTAATAACAAATATAATGTAATATCAACTTAATCAGTAGGCTCAATTTTAGTAATAATTGGCTTGTCAAAATAACTGGCTTGCTTTCTATGAGAAAGAGAGAGACAGACAGAGAAACACGCGCACGCCGCACGACTTACAACTATAGCAAAAAGTGTCGTTACAACTTTTTGTCTTAATATTTTCCATCTAGCCCCCTTTCGCGACGCGCAATAAGGAACTTCGTTCCAAAAAAAAATATATTGGTGAACATTTGAATGATTAACAAACAAAACACTACAGAGAATAAAATGACCTTAATTTCGGAAGTCGGTGTTTTTGGTTTTGTGTCTTTGTTTTTTAACACCAACTTCCGAAATTAAGGTTATTTTATTTTTTGTAGTGTTTCTTTGGAAGTCGTTTATATTTTTTTGTAAAACGTTTTTTATTTTTCACTTTTAAGTGGTGATACTTGGACGACGTCTTCGTCAACGCAGAAATTCAAATAAGCAAATATGCTCATAAAATAAAAACTACTAAACCAAACCGAATCAAATTTTTATGGGACCAAATGGCAAGTATGCTGCATCGAACTAAAAAAGAATTACAGAAATCGGATCAGAAAACTCGGAGTAATCGGCGTACATACATTAAAAAAAAAACCCGCCGAATTGAGAACCCACTCCTTTTTTGGAAGCCGGTTAAAAAAAAAGTACCCACCGAATTGAGAACCTTCTCCTTTTTTGGAAGTCGTTTAAAAATGAAAATATTATTCATTATCATGACGCATGACGTAGTTTGAAACATCCAGGAGCGAGCGCATTCCGAGCCTTGTGTTCCAAAGACGGCGCGAAATAGTTTTGATACGTAAACATTATTAACATGGTGTTTCAAAATTATAATGCATTATTGATTTTTATTGTACCTTATGAATTATCTTATGAATAATATTTAAGAAACTAAATAATCGCGCCTTCAGGTAGTTTATGTCGGATAAGAAATGGCACCGTGGTTATGTATATTGATTTAATATACTTAAGTTCTTTTTGAATACTGATTAATTTTATTTTCATGTCAGGTTCTTTACTAATTCAAATGAATTTGGGTCGTACACCAAGGTACGTTTACGTAAAAATGTTTGAAACCGAATATGGCTGTTTGGATGGCAACTGTTTAAATGAAACTTCTTCCGTCTTTGTAGGAACAGCTAAATCCATTTTTAACATAACCTCACTACTGTCTGCTTCATTCCTTTAGAAAAAGAGCATTTTTAAACCACTTTGTGACCCTCCATCTTGATCCATTTCCCCCTATTATAAGTCTTCGAGTAAACAGTTCTGTTTTTATTTCATTCCATCTTCGGCTTCGATATAAACGAATATCTAGTTGCCGATAGACTTTGATCTCGAAATATTTCTTTGATCTTCCCTTATCAAATACATCTTACAATCTAAGATCTTCAGTAAATTATTAATATAGGAGAATATTTTAGAGTACCTTCATGTTATCTGTTTCAATTTGGGAATATTGTGATAAATATTTTGTAAATTTTCCTCCCTTCGTTTAATTGATGTTTGTTGTTGTGTTGTTTAAGGTTGTGAAAGTAGAATTAATTACTATATTTGTAGTGCCAATCAATATCATGGTAAATGGGAAAATAATTGAGGAAGTTTCCTTGTGAACAGGCTAAGATGAATCTCGAAATAATCTGTTGATATAGTTATTGTTATTAAATATTAGCTTCTGCCAGCGGCTTCGCTTGCGTTATCCCTTGGGAACATACTCGCGGAATAAAAAGTAGCCTACGTGCTATTTCAGACTATATTCTACCTCTGTGCCAAATGAAGATCCTTTCAGGCGTTCTGACATCCAACCATCCATCCATTTCTATATAAAAATTAAATTAATAATTAAAAGAGGCTCCCATACAAAAAGCTTGTTTTTTTTCGTTTATAATACTTGGCCGGTTTTTTTAATTAATTTATATTATTTGTGTATGAGTTTGAAGAATCTGTCATGAAACCTGATATTCTAAGGTACAAAGTAAACATTCCAAAATATTCCCTCATCCTATTTCAAAATCCCATCTAAAGTTAATGAAAATTCAGTTAAACAAATCAACGGAAAGCATTATAAAATAATTGGACATAAAAGTTGTCCAATAAAAATGGAATTAATGCTAAATGAACAATAAAAAGTAAAGGAATAGGGCTATGAAAATTATATTAAGGCTATTATCGATATTCTTAGTCGAGATTTTATGCTTTGAGACCGATCAGCAGAATGTTGGCAGCGTAAAAGCCGAACAGTTTTGGGCCATTTAATTTTGTTTTTTGCTTGTAAACTTGATTTTTTTCGCCGTATGCTTGCTTGTAAGTTTGTTGGTGAGGACGTACAACGAGTTTTATAAAAAGTCTAGGCATTCATGGATATAATAATTTGCATTGCAGTTTTGCCAAAATTTATTCTTAATTCTTTATTGTACACCATAACAACTTATACAATTTACAATGATTAAAAACGCTCATGTACAAAGGCGAGCTTAACTCAAAATTGGGTTTTCTATCAGCAAACCTTTGAGTGATAGAGAGAGATCACAATAGAGGGTGGATCCAGTGCATATTTTACAAAAATACATATTTATTCCTACACACATTTATAGACATATATATCTACGAATATTATGTAATAGGGAAAGGAAATGCTCTTTAACTTTCCTTTTAAAGACATCAAGAGAAGGACTGTCACGTAGGGAATGTGGGAGAGAGTTCCAGAGACGCACTGCAGTAACAGAGAAAGAGCCACCATAGCGGCTGAAAGTGTGACGCGGAGTATGAAGGAGAAGAGAAGTGGCAGTACGACATGGTTTACCCCTCGGGATGAGGTACTCAAAGCGTTCTCGAAAATATTAAGGAGAATTAGAGTTGTGCAGAATAGTATAGAGAAGGGATAGGATGTGAGTGTCTCGTCGACGCCGAATCGGCAGCCACCCCAATCTGGTCCGGAACTCCGACACGTGGTCGTACTTCCGGAGACCAAAAATAAAGCGAATGCACAAATTCTGCAGTCGTTCAAGTTTATTTAAGAGCACCTCTGTCGCATCTAGAAAACAGACAGCCGCATAGTCGTTAAGTGGTAGGAGAAAAGATTGAGCAAGACTGACCTTAGTGTGAAATGGAAGGAATTTTTGAAGACGTTTAAGAGACTACCCTGGAATACCCTCTTACTAAATGAACAACATAGTTATGTTTTTTTTTTTAATTTCAAACTATGATATCTTTTAAAATAAGCTTTTAATTAACTAAATTTAAAATTTAAATTTAATTTTAATCTTGAATAGCACCATAGTACCATATTATTGCACTGACTTCCAAATTTAAGCTTAATTGGACGCCAGGATGTGCTTGACATATGGATTGCCAATGTTTTACCAGACACACATATTATGGACGAAGTAAGATACTAAAGTGCCAATGATGACATACGGAACTGAAACGTGGTCGCTTACAAAGGGCCTCATCAGAAGGCTCAAAGTCACTCAAAGGGCAATGGAGAGGGCAATGCTTGGAGTTTCCTTGCGTGATCGAATCAGGAATGATGATATCCGCAAGAGAACCAAGGTTACCGACCCCCAAACTATACTGGTAGTGGGCAGGGCACATTGCCCTAAGAACAGATGGTCGATGTGGCCGAAAAGTTCTGGAGTGGCGACCGCGTACCGGAAAGTGTAACGTTGGAAGGCCTCCCACAAGGTGGACCAATGACCTGGTGAAGGTCGCGGGTAGCTGATGGATGCGAGACGCACAGGACCGGTCGTTGTGGCGACGCTTGGGGGAGGCCTATGTCTAGCAGTGGACGTCTTTCGGCTGATATGATGATGATGATGATGATACTAAATAAAGGCTTGTAAAAAGGGATCTCTCAAAAAAGTCAGAAAGATTTTTTCTTGCAAATAGTGCATACCATACACAAGTACAGTTCTACCTAATACGTCGGGAAATACAGGCGCTTTGTCACTGTTATGTATCCTAATACACATAACAGTGACTTGGGTACCTATACCCAAGTTTACAAACATACCTATTAATAAAAAAAACTGGCCAAGTGCGAGTCGGACTCGCGTGCAAAGGGTTGCGAACGAATTTTTTTAACATGTTGTTTTAACACTACAGACTTCTAATAGGTTTTCCTGTAATCTTTAGGTAAAGATCTATTATCTCCATTTTTTTTCAAAATTTTAGGCTCAGTAGTTTCGGAGATAAGGGAGGGGGAATGATCATTTTTCGTCTAATTTCTTGAATAACTTCTAAATCATTTATTTTAAAATTATTAAAAAAATAATAATTAAAACCCTCACAATAAGCCCTTTCATTTGATATGTCACACGATATTGTTCAAAAAACTTTTTTTTTATTTTCTAGTTTGACCCCCAAAAGTGACCCCCTTTTAAAAATTTTAAAGTTTACGTAACGCGTCGTCCGTGTTTGGGTCATAGAAGTACATATGTGTACTAAATTTCAACAGAATCGGTCCAATGGATCCGGAGAAAACTGGCTGTGACATACGGACAGACAGACACCCGAGTGATCCTATAAGGGTTCCTTTTTTTTTTGGAACCCTAAAAAAAATTGTAGGTACCAGGATTCTTTCCACATAACATACTTTAAATAAACTGCAAGAGATTAAACGAAACGTTGAATTAAAGTACTCCAATAAACTGTGACGAGGACCAGGCAGGATTTCATTTTGTTAACTTGGCCGAATGTAACGAACAATGGAAACCAATTACTCTGGCGTCAATTGACAACAATTAATGAACTTTGTAATTATAATTAAAGCTAGATTTGTACACTGGTTTTATTATGTCAACTTAATTATGTTTTATTCAGCTTTATTTTAGCGTTTTCATCCGGTTCTGGATTGTTATGATTATCATAATTTTTGAAATATGATTTTTGTTGATTGATACTGGTTCTACTTTTATATGATTACCTCAGTTCTGAAAAATGTTGATGTAACAATATTCTAAAATCTATTTATTAAGCCTAACTTGGGCTCCATAAGTGGCATTCGTTCAGAAACTTGTTTTTCAAAGAGTTTGGGATTCACATGTGGAATGCAATATCATTCCGGTAGCGCATGCCAATGCCATACATTTTAGACTTTGGGACAATCATCCTCACTGATAGAACTAAACTGTCTTCTTTAAGGCCTTCTACTGTAATCAACAGTACAGTTTTACTGTAAACAATACCTACACTTCAGAATAATGAGTCTAGTATTATCTCAAATCTAAGGATTTTTTTTTAAAACGTTGCCCCACACTAGGAATTTCTCCTGTATCGTGGGTGCTTTTACAAACATAGAAACTCACATACACAAACAGCCAGACCCGAAACAACTACCTGTAGGCCTTACAAATATTTGTTCCGTGCGGGAATCGAACCCGCGACACACAGCGCTGCAGTCAATCGCTCAACCACTGCGCCAACCGTGCCTTCAAAATTAACATATTATCATTGAGTCTACAATAAAAGCCACTTTAATTCAAATGCCTTGACCAACTTGTGAAAATTCTTTGCTTAAACAATCGGGTCAAGGGCACCTGGATACGAAAACGCAAATTTTATTTTTCTGTAATCAGTATACAGGTAGATTTGCTGCTTGTCCGTCAGATATAATCTCTTAAGTCCTCTCTTAAGACTCTCGGAAGGAATTAGGATGCTTTTACTTTTCCTCCTCAATTTCGCTTTAGTCTGAAGGCAAAGTTAGGTTTTTTTTTATTATTTCTTGTGATCTTATTTATATTAGAATCTATGTTAACAGTACAGCCTAATGGATGACCATAGGTTTTCATACTTTTATAGAAGCCAGACTCCAAGATATCTTTAGTTTTTAGGGTTCCGAAAAAAAACGGAACCCTTATAGGATCACTCGGGTGTCTGTCTGTCTGTCCGTCTGTCCGTCTGTAACAGCTAGTTTTGTCCGGATCCACTGGACCGATTCTATTAAAATTTGGTACACATATGGACTTCTATGACCCAAACACGGATGCGTTACGTAAATCATTAAATTTTAAGTATGGGGGTCACTATTGGGGGTCAAATTAGAAAAAATAAAAGTTTTTTGAACAATATCTTGTGACATATCAAATGAAAGGACTTACTGTGAGGGTTTTAATTATATTTTTTTCATAATTTTAAAATAAATGGTTTTGAAGTTATTCAAGAAATTAGACGAAAAATGACGATTCCCCGCCCCCCTTAACTCCGAACCTACTGAGCCTAAAATTTTAAAAAAGATGGACATAATAGATCTTATTAGAAGTCTGTAGTGTTAAAATAACATTAAAAAAAAAAAAATTCGTTCGGAACCCTTTGCACGCGAGTCCGACTCGCACTTGGCCAGTTTTTTTTTAGTTTTTTGTTTCGTACAGTATAGTTTTTAAGAGTTAGACCTGACTCCATTACGAACACGACTGTACTTTTCACCCCAAAAATATTCGATTCCCATGTAATGATAATAATATATAATGGGGATATAATGGGGTCAAAAGCGTAGGAAGAAAGCTAGTTCATCATCATCATTTCAGCCGAAAGACGTCCACTACTGGGCATAGGCCTCCCCCAAAATGGGGGGGTTTACCATAATCGACACGCTTGGCAGGCGGGTTGGCGATCGCAGTGTATGGTGTTGAGTTTTGCAGAGAACGCTGCTGCCCATTCTCTGGCGAGTCCCTTAGTCGCCTCTTACGACACCCACGGGACGTGATATGATAGTATTATTCTTTTACGGCACCCTACGGCACCGGCCGACGCCATACAGAGCAAGAAAGCTGGTTGAAGAGTGTAAATAAATCATCATCTGCCTAGCCTTTTCCCAACTACTTGGGTTGGCTTCCAGTCAAGCCAGATTTAGCTGAATACCAGTATTTTACATGGAGCGGCTGCCTACCAGACCTCCACAACCCATTAACTGGGTAACACGGTACTTCATGGCAAGACTGGAGTCAGATTTACTGGCTTCTGACTATCCGTAACGACTGCCAAAGACAGCCGAGTCTACAAATGACAGCCGGGACCAACGGCTTAACGTGCTTTCCGAAGCACGGAGGAAACTCGGTATGTTAAGATGGACACCCATCCACAGACCAACCTTGGCAAACGTTGCTTAACCTTGAAGATCGACCCGTGCGGCTGTTATTATCTAGCCATGAGCTCCTCAAGAGTGTAAATAAATAACAATATTATAATAATATGTTGTTTTGTTGTCAACAGTGCCACCCAACAAGATGGTGATCACAGACGATAAAGGAGACGTGAAGCAAGCCATCGTTGGACCATATATCGAAGGAGATACCTTCACGTTGAAATGTGATGTCAGTGGAGGTGAGTTGAAGTAGTAGATGGTTGCTAAATCAGCTATTATTATCTTGAATAGAATGCCTTGTAGCATTATGGAAGCCTATGTACCACTACTCATCATCTGTCTAACCTTATCCCAACTATATTGGGGTCGGCTTCCAGTCCAGATTTAGCTGAACACTAGTATTTTACGTAGAGCGGTTGCCTACCAGACCTACACAACCCATTCTGCACAGTACATAATGTGTAAACAAATAAATCGCATTGATAGGTGGCACAGCACATAGCACAAACACAAACTCTATGTACTAACACAAACTGTATTTTTTTAATATTTATGTTAGTATATAAGGTATATATTATTGGGCCAAAGTAGCATGAAATAAAGAGGTTATAATTATTATAGCACTAGAAACTAAACACCTTCATGATTGGCAGCACGGCAGGTTGCGAATATTTTAGAACATGTTGTCACACCCTGAATTATCTATACTAATATTATAAAGAAGAAAGATTTGTTTGTTTGTTTGTCTGTTTGAATTGAATAGGCTCCGAAACTCCTGGACCGATTTGAAAAATTCTTTTAGCATTGGATAGCTACATGATCAGGGAGTAACATAGGCTATATATTATCCCCGTACTCTCACGGGAACGGGAACTACGCGGGTGAAACCGCGTGACGTCCACTAGTAGGAAATATAAAAGTAGAAATATCTAAATGACTAAAGGGTTTTTGTTAAAAAAATACTGCCCGAGTGCCTATTTATTTATTGGTTACTTTGTTTTCCAATCATTCATGCTCTCAAATTAGTTTTCACTATTAAATATTTTCAAAATGGCGGACATTTCATTCATAAAATAATTTACTTTTAGCATTCAATAGTTTGGAAAGCTAGTCCAAAATACGCGAACCTTAAACCCTTATCACCTCCACAGGCCGTCCCAGACCATGGGTGAAATGGTTCCGGGACGAGGTGGAAACAGACACGCCAGCGACCCCACTATCCTCGAATGGCGTCAGAGGGGTGCTCCACGTTGGGCCACTGACGCGCGCAGATGTCAGAGCCGCATTCACGTGTAGGGCTTCCAACCATCCGCGGGCGCACCCCATTGAGACCACGCTCACTTTGGATATGAATTGTAAGTATTGACTGATTTGTTAAATGTGCAAAGGATTTTTTTTAGGTTTTAACACGATTGTTTTGTAAGTGGGTTTCACAGCGTGCTTAAATTACGTTATTACGTTGCTTTATTAATCATTATATTTGTGAAAATCTAAAAAGCCGGATTTTATATCTGAGTAGAGAGGGATAGAAGCTCGCTTAACCAATAAGCGCAATAGAGATTTATTTTCATGTCTCCATTCTCTTTGTGTCCTGCTGTAAATTCGACTTCTTAGTCTTGAATATATGTACACTAATATTATAAAGAAGAAAGATTTGTTTGTTTGAATTGAATAGGCTCCGAAACTACTGGACCGATTTGAAAAATTCTTTTAGCATTGCATAGCTACATTATCAGGAAGTAACATAGGCTACATATTATCCCCGTACTCCCACGGGAACGGGAACTACGCGGGTGAAACCGCGTGATGACCACTGGTTGATGAATAAAGTTAATGAAAAAAAAATATTTTTTTTAATCAGTTTGATGTACATATTTTTTTAACTAACGTTTATGTACTTAACTTACTATATTTAGCTAAATTGGTGTACTTACAGATAATATTTTTACAAATAGTACAACAAGTAGGCATCGTCAAGGTCATTTCATTCTTGACAAATGAAGTTCAAGTTAAAGTATTCTATTGAATAGAATAGAATACTCTTTATTATGTACACCATATAAGAAAATATAGATGAGGAAGATTACATAGAGTGACACAATGGGCGGCCTTATCGCTGAAAGCGATATTTTCAAGACAACCACCGACTATACCATTCTGTTAGCGATAGCTATTGTCGAGATGCTAATATTTTTTTTTAATTGAGCTTGTGACGTTTTGGTAACGCTAGATCAGTTCCATAAATTACTCTATTACTATAAAATTCTTAAATGACTTTTAACCCTCTGACAGATCTGAGGGCCAATACTATAATATTTTTTTTGAAGTAACGTTCACATTCGCATATCAGTCGCAATCTATCAAAAATGTATGGAAATTGAACCATTTTTTCTGACCTTGAACTTAGAAATTATTGACGTTTCTCTGTAATATTCTCTCGCTTGTCAAGACTAAACCATGGTCCCTCCCAAGCTTTCCCAAGAATATCCATGACATATTTCGTACACGGATATGTCTACCTATCTCACAAGAAATGACAAGCAAGGTTATACAAATATATTTATATCCAAAGAGGTTTTATCCTATTTATTATAATCCTCTTTTCTACCAACCATTTGACCAAGTCAACCGCACTTGACAGAAAGATTTACTCACGGAATATTGCGTGATTACTTAAATGCTCAAGTCATATTATCAAGAAAATAATGCCTGACGTTAAGAGAAATAAATAATGTATTTAGCGGTCTTAATTTGCTTTCTTTTGGGAACACGGAAGTTAAAATAATTTCGTTTATGTAGCTGTTTGACTTCCTACGCAGACTAAATGCCTTTGAGGTAAATGTAATAGTCTGAAGATGGGTCTACGACTTCAATTTAATTAATTTTAAGATAGAAAATATAATTAATAGGTACAACTTTTGACATTAGGCTACATTTTATATTTAAAGTAGGTAATAATTATTTAGGTACAAGTCTAGAATAGAATAGAATAGAATACTCTTTGTTATATACACCATATAAGCCGATTCAAGCTTGCATTCTTTAATTTAATTTTAAAAAATGTTCCTTAGTACTCTGAAACGTTATCAAAGAAATGTCTTCTACATTAAATTGTTTAGTTTGGGCGTTGTTTTCTTTTCAGAGGTAAAAAAAAACTGAGCATAAAATTCTAGTAGTCACCCCCCTTTTAAGTGAAATTCATTCAAAATTACTTTTAGTTGTACGTCATTAAAATGAACTTAAGATATCGAAATAAACAATAATAAAACTAAATAATCAACACAACCATCAATAGTAATCTTAATTTTCATCACGTCCATTTACATTTGCCTTCAAAACCAAAGGGATAGTCCCCATGAACCGGTCAACAACAACTCGTCAACAACTAAACTATAACTTGACAACTGTTAAGTCGACCTCACTGCTTACCCTTGTTAAGGGATTAAACCGTTATAACACGACAAGTTGTTTAGCAGATTACAAAGAGATTTCATGATTTGCATGACACGAAGATTATCATAACATTATTATAATAAATTAATAATTGTATCATGTTGGGCAAAATCATCCTTTTGTTAAAACGAGTCGTTTATCTGTTTAGAATAAGGGTCTAAAAAATGATCCTTTTAATTGATAAGATCGCGTTTGACCACAAGCTCACAAGGTAGGATGTACAGTCGACGATAGAACACACTTGCCTAAAAACATATAACCTATTCATTCTAAATTGTAGCTATCAGGAAACAGACTTACCGTCTTCAATATTTCGTTTAATATCCAAAAACTATATTTTCAAGATCGTCATCAGGTGGTGAAGATCTTGGGAATTGGATGAGAAGCACAGAATCAATAAAACTACATTAACATTATAAAAATAACCAGGGTATTTGTCAACACCTAAGGTTCTATTCAAAATACTAACACGTTCTTTCTTTACAGTCCCACCGCTCACAGTCCACATACTCGGGTCCAATCAGCCGCTATCAGCCAGCAGAAGATATGACCTCCTCTGTCAGAGCTCAGGGTCAAGACCGCCAGCGTCAATCACGTGGTGGAAGAATGGACATAGGATAAACAATGCTAAAGAGACGGTAAGTAACATACTTTAGTAAAATTACAGGGTGACATTTTAAATAAATAATTATTTTGCACACGGCTTTTTTAGAGTTCCGTATCGAAAGGGTAGCCAACGGAACCCTATTAATAAGCCTTCGCTGTCCATCCGTCCGTCCGTCTATCTGTCAGCGGGCTATGTCTCTTGAACCGTAATAGGTAGACAGTCCAAATTTTCACAGGGTGTGTATTTCTGTTGCCGCTATAACAACAAATAATAAAAAAACGATGATACGGAACCCTTCATGCGCGAGTCCGACTCGCACTTAGCCGGGTTTTTTAATGCACCGACGACGTGCATATGATGCGCGCTAACGCGCTTCAAACGAATTTCAAATGCAGACAGTACTGCTTTTTGGTAATTTACAGCCCCGTGAGCGCGCGTCCGTAAAACGTGCGTCGTCACGCGTTAAAAATAAGCCTAAGCCTAAGCATAGGCTCTTAGGTCAAGACGTCGATGTTAATCATTCGAGTTTTGTACGTCCAAATGCAAGACGGCGCATGCCAGTCTGTCAGTTACAGCCGATTTGCTCCAAATCTATTTGACTAATTCAGTTGTTATTTTTACACAGAATTGAACAATCTTCTGTGTCTCAAACACGGACGCGAAAAGTAATTAAATTAATTATGAATTGACCTATTTTCACTCATGATAAAAAATATAAGCAATTTTACAACCCTTATCAATAATAGTAATATGTTAAACCCTTATCTCTACAAAGTTAGAGTGTACAGGCTTCTATGGGTCTTCTTCTTATCGTGTGGGCTTTAAGGTCTAACGACCCCACACGCCCTAGTATCAGAGTTTCTAAACCGCCTCAAGGGCCTCTGACATGATTTATTTGACGACCGCCATTTGGCGGCCGGGACCACTGGCTTATGTATGTCTTCTGAAGCACGTAATCATCTTTTTATCAGACAATCAGATAATTCAAGCCTGCAATGTCCTAGCCAAACTGGAAACAACTTTATAAAGTATAGTTCCCGTGGGAATCGAACCCACGACTACCGGATCACAAGGCAAACGCGTAAACCACTCGACCACGGAGGCAGTTAATCTTCTTATAAGCTCACTCCATCGTATATCTCGATAAAGGTTACAATAGTGTGTAATCAATCTTACACACTATTGTAACCTACATAATTATGTTTACGAATAAAAACTATTGATTGATTGATCGTCGACTTTGTCTCTGTCACCTCAGACCTAGACTAGAATCAAGAGCAAACCCATCTATAGTTAAAAAAAATATATATACATATAAATTAGGGAAGGAATCTCAAGATTCGCACTCGCTGGCTAAGTAGGTATGTACTTTGCTACTCTTACCATATTCTTGTCATTAACTTTGGTGAATGAAAGTGACAAGAACACAAGCGATCCAAGAAACAGGTCCAGGATGCGTAGTTTAATTGTGACGTAAGATCTTTATTTGGTCCTCTGTAGCTTTGGCCCAAATTAATGCCTTTAACTAACTTTGGAACCTCCATTTTAGTTCTAAGTTATACAACTTTTCCTATTCATAAACAATCCTCTTATAATTGACTAAGACACTTCAACAACTTTAATATAATTCCAATAACCTTCCTTTGTTTCCTCTAAACTTGTAACCATAACATTTAGTATACCCTCGTCATAAGGACGAAAATATTATTTCTTTTAATTTAGATTATAATAACTTTGCAATTCATTTACTACGATCAAAGAATTCCGATCAAGTCGCGCGGTTATCGAGATTGACAACAACCAAACTCAAAAACAGATAAGACGGACTACCTCATCAATTCCCAAACTTTTCGAGGGAAAAGCTAATTTTGCATAGAAATTTAATCAAAGTGGCCAATCTTATACTTGAGTGTAGCAACTTGAAATAGGGGCACGTAAAAGTAATAAATGTAGATTGAATGGGACAGAGAATGCTTACGGGGAGCACAAATCGGTCGTAAGAGGCCACCAGGGTTCCTGTTGTGAATGTCTGTAGCAAGTGAAAGTTAGGCTAAGTTACGTTCCGGCAAATTTGTCAGTTGGTCCTCCGGTACCGTGATTAGCTGTGCTCTGAAAAAGGCCGTAGGACCTTTTTTCAGGAGGAAGTAATCTTATCTGATATCTCAGCTTTATAGGGGCAAATTTTCTTTTTTATGTGTGAGGTCAGTGTACTTTATCTTTTAAATCAAATACAATTGTAGCGGCATCCATGTCGCTACAAGAAAACTAACGAAGCGAAGAACCGTAACACCATCCATCCTACCAGCAGCAAACTAACGAAATCCTGCATCGCGGTATCAGACAAAATTGGAACAGTCCGAATATCAACCATCTAACAGTTGCCCTCCGAATACAACAACCCTCCGGTCGGAGGATCCTCCCTTTTCAATGGAGGTTTGCGGGACTTTACAGAAACACACATTAAACGTACGTAGAGAGGTACGTTATATTTTGAATTTTGACATAATGGTGAAGATATCATTATATCAAAATACCATATATAAATATCTAATTTTATCGTAGTCTGAAGATGTTTATTAAGAAAAAATAGATCACAAAGAATTTAAGAAGTTTTTGTTATGTATTTCTTCTTAATAAACGGATACTTCCGTACTAATTTGGTCACAGTATACAATCTCATCAGAGTTATCCAACTACATAAGTAGGAGATATTTTACTGCAAAAGTGTGTACGCAAACGCGTATGCTCTCTTCCTTGACTTTTAGGATGGCCACTGACACGACCGGGGAGAGATCAGACAAAGGGCCAATGGCTTTACGTGTTTTCTGAGACACAGGGGTGCCACACTAATTTCCTAGGCTCGGATTTCCACTGCAAAATTCCTAATAGTAAAATCCAGTAGTTGGTAACGATTTTTGCCCGACTTGAAAATCAAACCCAGATCCCCACGCTGGTTAGTCATGTTTGCGACTACGACACCAAACGAGGCATTTAAAAATACAAAAAAACTACTGGGTCAAAATACTTAAGTAATAAGTAATCCATAAGAAAAATCACAACAGTAACAGTGAACAAATATTATTTTCACTGCATCCTTGCAGTGAAAATAATGTTTATTTAAATGTTTATTTTTGTTTTTTTTTTTTCACTTCCTGGAGTTTATTTAATAAGTCCATATCACGTTTCCAGGAAAAACGAAATCAGTATCGCATTGTTTGTTCAACATGAGCAATGCTTTTAAAAATTTATTTAATTAAATTGGATTCAATGAATCTGCTTCCAATTTCGGAGACTCGGATAAGAGAGATATTCATTGATCTTATTTGTAATTTTGTTTTTTGTCTGTCTTGATTTTCTATTTTAAGCTTCGACTTATTGATGTCCAAAAATCCGGATCAAGTGTTAATCAAACCGAAAATATTCTCAGAAATTAACCGAGAGTTGTTCCCGAAAATAGAATCCGTCTGTTACATAAGACCTCGCCCGTATCGTAAGGCTATAGGTACGTTTACATCAGGTGGCGTTTACCATCTCCACTAGTTGAATCACCGCGAGTCCACTCTGCTATTTTCGGAGAATTTTCACTATACGATTATCTTGCCGCCAAAGTTTCGTCAGATCTGCCAGGATTGCAGAATTTTTCGGAAGAGTTACCGCGGAACGCAAAAGGTATTTGGAGGAACACGTGTGGTTTTTAGTCAGTAAGAGCTTGACACTCCCTTCCGCTCCGCCCAAAGCGGGAGGAGTCATTTGACGATATCCCATCAAAAAAAAAATGTGTACCGGCTCGTCGCGTGTCGTGCTTGATTGATTTCTGAATGTTAACAAGGTAGGGAAGGAGACACTCGCTTGTGAAGGTGGCGCCTTTAGTTGAAATGGAAAGACACCTGGTGTGGAAATTGCTACTGGAGGGAGGTGGAGACCTTACGCTGGTCAAAGTTAGGTGTTGGAAACAAAATACGTACAAAAGCTTGTTGGGGCCATAATACCACACGGGAAAAACCTGGATAAGGGTTCGCACAAAATCAGACAGCAAGGCAAAAAGGAATCAGGGACGCGGAATTTGTTTGAAAGAGTCATCACGGCCCTGGGACGGAAAAGGCATCAGGAGGAACATGGATGGGCCAGTTAGAGTCTGACACTCCCTTCCGCTCTATCCAGAGTGGAAGCAGTCATTTGATGATTTCTCATCTTAAAAAAAAGGCAAAAAGGAAAGGTGGGCTATAACTAGCAGTGGTGATCACAGGCTAATTTGATGATGAAGTCAGAGTTCTTACGTCAAACAAAACTGGAAACAGATTACAAGTTTATTACTCCCGGGTTCCATGAATTCTTGTAACAAACAATTTTCATGGGAAACTTTTTCAGCGGAATTCTCCAATCTCTAACGAACCTAACATAGGGCTAGCTTTAACAAAAAATCCTTTGAAGTATATTTCACGCTAGTTTTCCTTTACGCATCATGTGGTACAGTGGTCCAATCAGTCATCAAATCTGCGTCATAAGGTAACAGTGAATTCTGCTTTGAATTCCTGAGATGAAACAGTCTAGCTGATCTTTTACGTTTATTCTAGTAACGAATATACTAACTTGGGCCTACTGGCTTTGGGGTCGTATTTGGTTTTAAGGTACCTCTCTGAATCCAAATTGCATCATCGCAAATAACATACATACCCATTAATATATTTCACGTACTTGGTTACACACGTCACATCTACATACTTTTTTAAATCCCGCATCCCCATATAGTCCACTAGGGAATCTCGCTACCAATTTTATTTTCTGCACAAAAAGTGGTGTTTAGGCGCAACCATTATTTTTTGGTAAGTACTATGTTATTATAATCAGGACTGAAAAGCTCACCACCATCACCACCTACAAATAAAACTGGTTTCAAAATACACAATCTCAAGATTTGATCCTCGTCCGAGCTCAAAATTCTAATCCATAGAGAAAATATTACAATAAGAAATTAAAATGTGGCTTATAAAATAAATAAATTCATTTACTCAGGTAATTATAACCCATTACTCAAAACACATAAAATCAATCAATTATACAAAATAAAAAAATTGCACAAATCAAAACAAAAATAAACAATAAATTGAATTCCACAAATTAAATTAAAACCAATAAATTAAAATCCCATCAATAAGTTTAATTTGAAAATACCAATAAATAAAAATGTAAAATGTCAGGAAATTAAATAACACCCAATGTTAAGGACACCCGATTGGAAACGAGTTCCTTTTGTGTTTGTATTAAGTAATTATTAAATTTAAAAAACAAACCGTTAAAATTAAAAAATATTTTAGAATTTTTGCATATTCTCAAAATTAACGGCAAGCTGAATGGATTGAAAAGTTTTAGTTTCCTGGGTGATCGGGAAATGCCTCAAAAATCACTGCAAAAAATATGAGTTTTTGATGTTCACTGTTACACATTTTTCGGTCTAGCCCCCCAGCTCGCGAACAAAGGAGAACGATAACGTGCGATAAGGAACTCCGTTCCAAAAAAAAGTTTCATACTAACGAAGGAACAATCTATTTTATTACAATGTAAAACCCAATATTTCTCGTTCATCAAACTCATCAGCACAACGAACGCTTCACTAAAATTAAATTCCGTGCATCCGCGCTTCCTTTAACAAAAGTGACGATCTAACTAGATTACATTGCCAAAGCCGAAATATCAGTTGGAACTCCGGCTTCTTGATTACGACACAAAGCTGTAACGTCAATCAACTCTCACACACGCCATTCAGACCCGTTTGATTGTCGTACGTAATTTAATTAAACCAGCCAACATGCCAACTAGAAATTAATATTAACAACACTTAATTAAAATCAATTCTGAATACAGATTCGAAGGGTAAGCCCTGTCATTGGTTGATTTGTTGTCTGTAGAATTTCGAGGCTTCTGATTGGTGTTTTTGATTTCAATTTATTAGTCTGAATTTTGATTTAGGTCATTGAACTCAGACGTGACTATAGTGTTAAATATATTTTTTTAATATTTTTAAGAGCTAATATTAAGGCGTTATGTCAGACTTTCTTCAAAAACTGTTTGCAGAATTCAAGTTTTTAGATTCTATGTTTAATTTTACGAACGTATTTTCTTTTATGCAAAGTCTTTTGACCTGGCATTTGAATGGCTTAAGCGTTCTATTGTTTGTCAACTCAAGCTAAATAAGTCACCCCTTCTATTCGGGTCTCAAAACGCGACTAAAAGATTAAATTAAGTCGATTGGCAGTAGCATAACTTCTTACTGATAAAATCTTGCCACGAAAGACCAATTTACCTGCCAAGAACAATGAATATGATCTTTTAAAGTCCCTGACATTAATCAGACCTTTTCATTTTGAATTTTGATTTAGAATTTGAAAATTGAAGCCAATTTTGATTATAAACGCGAGTTCAAAGGTTTTTGAGTTTAATTTCAAATCTGTTGTACGTACTCGATTATTATCTTCCTCCGGTAAAATTTAATAGCTGAAAAGTTATTAGTTGATTGATCAAGGGTTCGTCATTCAAAGTTATTTTAACTAATCGATTCAGGTGGAGTTGTATTTTAAGCTTGGTTTTTCTTTATGTTGAGGAAGAAAAATAGGGAACGTGTCGAATTTGTATTGGTTTGTTTTGAATTTTTTGGGAGGTAAAAACCGGAATAAAATTATTTATATTGAATTGAAATACAACTATAAAATGTCATTTGATACCTTACTACATTCGGTCAACGTGTTTAGTACATAATTTATAAAATCAAAATGTAAAGGGGATGTACGATCCTGAAGTCCTGAAACACAGGCCTCGAGCCTAACTTAGGCACCAGTCTCCCACAATATATACTAATCTGAATTATGTATGTAATCCGATAAATGTAAAATAATTTACGTATGTTGTGGTAGCATGTTTTTTTTTTAATTTAAACTTTTGGTTACATGAACCTTCATAATAATGCTTAAGAAGGTAACAATTAAGAGGTGTACATCTTTTTTGCCTGTTGCTGTCTGGTCTTAGTAGATAACCCGTCAGATGTAAATAGATCAGTTTCCATCGAACTGCAATTAGGTGAATTTACCTTTCAATTTTCACGATGCTTTTGAAATATAAATAAAAAGTCTACATAAAATTAAACATTCAGAAAAATTAAACAGGTTTTCAAAAACTAGAAAATGATCCTGATTCCCTTTTCACAGCTGTCAACAGATGGCAACACGACCACATCAACAGTGTCCTTACAGCTGACGAAGTCTGATGCCGGAGCTAAGCTGGCATGCAGAGCGTCCAACCCTCAGATGCCTTTAGTACCGGCCTTAGAAGACGACTGGACTTTAGATATACAGTGTAAGTGAACCTTTTAATATTTTAACTAGCACAGGACTCAGGACCTCGATTTGTTTGTAGGTACACATTTTTTATGCCGTAAAATTTATCTTACCTTATTGTTCCCCTTCAAGGTTTGAGTGACTGCCTTGTTGGTCTAGCTGTTGCAAGCGCTACTGTTGAGTATGATGAATCAGGCAAAGTGTTTTTTTATCTGGATTTCTTGAGGAGCTCATGCCTCGATAATAACATCCGCACGGATCGATCTTCAAAGATAAGCAACGCTTGCCAAGGTTGGTCTGTGGCTGGGTGACAATCATAACGTACCGAGTTTCCACCGTGCCTCAGAAAGCACGTTAAGCCGTTGGTCCCGGCTGTCATTTGTAGATCTTTGGCAGTCGTTACGGATAGACAGAAGCCATTAAATTTGACTCCAGTCTTGCCATGAAGTACCGTGTTACCTAGTCAATGGGTTGTGAAAGTCTCGTAGGCAGCTACTCCACGTAAAATACTAGTATTCAGCTAAATCTGCCGTGACTGGAAGCCGACCTCAATATAGCTGGGAAAAGGCTAGACAGATGATGATTTCTTGAGTAGTCCGGAGTCTGATTTTGGGCTCGGTATATGGATGGCAATAGGCTCGCCTCTTACTGAATAATATGTAAGCCTCTGCCTACTACCTTTCGGGAAATACAGGCGTGCTGTTTTGTTGCTTTATAGATTAGTATTTTTATGTATGTAAGGACCATAATCGATGAGACATGTTATCAATGTTGATAAGACGTATGTGTGACGTGTAACGTGTGACTTGAATGTTAATTCAGTGTTTTATAAATCAAAATCAAAAGGCATTTATTCAAACTAGGCTGAAAATCAGCACTTTTTGAACGTCAAAGTTTACATGAAGACGGTCCCCCAAATCGCCCAGCCCGTCACCACTTCCTAGTGTTTTAGCTGGGAAGAAGTGGCCAACAAACTCCCCAGCAACACAACTGTCTGTTAAAATTAAAGAACTTGAATTTATATAACATTATAACATTATACATACGATTTTTCAACGATTTCTCTAATTCAAAGAAAGTAACAGATACTTCGCTCATTTTTCTCATTTGTCAAATAGCTAGATTATTACACAAAACCAAAAATACAGATTTTTATCACACTGTTCCATCACAAGAATTGTAAGCTTTTCTAAAGTTGAAACATCTTAATCTTAAGTCTCCCATGAGGAAGTAAAAACGGTAAAGAAAAATTAAGCTTATCCGAAATTCCCTTCCGAATTTTATTACGAGCAAGCCTTGAAACTTTGCACAACTTTGTTTTTCTTGAATTCTAGATTTTATGGGCAAGAATGAAATTTTGCGAAAGTACAAAAAGTTCTTGGTATTGAAGACTGAAATAACAGTCTACTTATAATATTGTTAGTAGAAAACTTGGAAGAGCTTGGTTAACGATTATTAAATATGGATGAATTGGGTTTTCTAGTATGTAGGTGCTTGTTTTTGAGTGTGGGTAAAAGCACCCAAAAAGTCTTACTTTAGAAATTCTTCCAGATTTTTTAACGCGCTCATAGAAAGGCTTGAAGGCTTGTATTCATGCCAATGGCCTTGTGCATATGAACGTAGCTAACTACCCCTCTACGTGCCACTCCGCTACCCTAATTTTTTTCACAATAAAAGTAATACATGTTTTTAAAAAGTAACAAAACCAAATCATTTTCATTTGTATTGCAAAGCAGTAAATATTTTTTAATACTCTTTTGACAAAAAATGAAGGAGTGAAATGGTTCCATCTCAACGATTTGGAGGTGACTTGGTGGTTTTTTTTCTCTTATTATGTGATACCTATAGACCAATTCTTTCTAAACCAAATTACGAATCATATTATGTAGATTACTAACTACTTTTTTCAGATATAATTTCTCTGTCAGTGCCGACGAAAAGCTGCTTCATCGGCACGCTATTTTAAGCTTTTTTCGAGAGAGCAGCCTTAAATAATTCTTGATAATAACAGCCCAACAAGTTGGTCAGCATAAAAAATAGTTTTCGAGGTCGGTCAGTGTATTAATGACCATATATTACGTACCAGGGACACCCGTGACTTGTACAAAAACGTTTATCCGATACGGGTAGCCATAAGCAAAAACTCTGAAACTAATCTTTCCAAAAGGAATCATACTTCCCAGGTACTGGGCTTTGAAGGTCAGGAAGTGCTCCTTGTGAAAACTGAAACTTAGTAGTTTCCGGTTGAACTTAAATCCGACCTTAACGGTGCCTGTCCATTTCAGCGGAGCGGATAATCGGAGAAATATTAACCAATGGAGTTGCACAAAATGTCAGTGACTCACGTGCTGCGGAGATTTTGTGCATACAGCTAGTCTATTCTGTAAATAACCATTTCGATATCGAGCTTCACCTGAGTGACAAAGCTCACAAAGTGAGCTTTATTACACACAAAATAGAGGTCTATTTTTATACGAATTTGATACTCACCTCGGATTCCGCTGTCGAGACACGAAAATGTTATTACAGAATAGCACTACTGGCAGCCTAACAGAGTAGTCAGCTAGGAAACATCGGCCTCATCTAGATTACTAGCAATGCTTGATATTGACTGTTTGTATATCTTATCTTAGCGATCTTACATGGCGACATAATTTTATTTTTCAACATAAACGCGAACGAAGTCGCGGGCAATAGGTAGTCTAGATTATAATTGTATATCCAAAATATGTAATTGACATGTAAAAGAGTAACTTAATCTATTTCCAAAATAAATATCATTTAACATAGTTGGGAAAGAGCCAGGCAGATTAATCGTCTGTTAGGGTTGCGAAAAGAGTCACCGGGGCCCTGGAATGCAAAGGGCATTAGGAGGAACACAGATGGGTTTTAGTCAGTAAGAGTCTGACACTCCCACTCCGCCAAGAGTGGAAAGAGTCATTTGATGATTTCTCATGCTTAAAAAAGCAGATTGATTGTATGTTTGTTATCCTGAAATTAATCTCTCTTTTGTTTCCCAACAGATGTCCCAGAAACGACAGTCCGGTTAGGAACGAACCTGGACCCCTCAAACATCAGAGAAGGCACTGATGTGTATTTCGACTGCATCATCAGAGCACATCCATACGTTTATAAAGTCGAGTGGAGACATAATGTGAGTATTTGAGTGTATTGTATTATTGACATTCAAAATGTATTGAATCAGATTCAGAATTGTTTATTTGTAAGAATGTAGGTTTACATATTAGGATGTTAATCTTTGTTTAAGTCCTAACATTCTACCACAACTTATGGTGTACAAATATTCAAATATCACTCTTAAATAAGTTAAATAAGTACAATTATTTTTAGATTTGTGATTTACAGTCCAACATTAAATTAATATATAAATGTAATCAAATATTCAAATGTCATTCTTAAGTAAGTAAAGTAAGTTGTATTGTTGTTTGCGTCAAATATCGAGGTGATTTGCGATATAAGCAGGGATGGAAAATTGCTCGTATGTGTATATTGACAAACTATTCTTGAGCCCGCTTGATGGTGTTTAGAATAGCAGCAAATATTGAATTCTCTCAAATTTCAAAACCTTTTGTATGAAATAATAATCATTTTGATGCATGATTTTAATAGCAACATTTTTAATGTAAATAATCTTGTATTTTTAAAGTTCTAGCAACAAAATCAAAAAAATAGTAGTGTAGCTCTTGTTCAACATTTTCAAATAGTTTAGCAATGAAATTCCTGTAATAAAAACAGTTTTAACCACGCGATTACAATAAAAAGCATTCACAACATTTTTCAATCAACTATCTTAACAGAACGAACTCTTCAACAAAGTCCCTTTGAAAGGGTCAAACTTATATTCGAGCCATGTATCTTATAGTGAAGAGACATAACACTAAGTTTCAACCCCATGGGACCCATGAAAGGGATGAAACAGCGACTTAACTCCGAAACTAACTTTAGCTGTACCATAACATCATGTACAAATGCGAACCTTGTGTTATGTACCATCTCTTTGCCTTTGGACTTGGGAAAAGAAGAATTTCAGACATTTTTTTGGCAGAACGACTTGATCAATCAATAATTACGTTATTAAAATATTGTTTTGAATTATTGTATTGGTTTTATATGGGTTTGATAGCCTGAAATAAATGAATTTTAATCTAATTTAAAATAAAAAAATAATCAAAGCAAAAGTCGTTCAGGGATAATGATTGTATATAAGTCTAAAATGTTTTGGTTTGAAAAGTTCTACCTGGCCAATCCCATTAGGATAAAGCTGATTGATTGTCATTTTGACTAAAACCCAGTGTGATTCTCATTTATTATTCTCAAGGTATGAATAAATTAAAGGGCTGATAGAAAGACAGGTAATTTTTGCAACGCTACGCGATGTGCTACGCCGTAGCGCACACCTTGCTACGGCGTAGCACTTTGCTACGATCAATGGATTTGTGTCATCAGTGTAATGCCAATATAACTGAGGGCCAATTCTTCTAACTTTTAAACAATGTTCGCATTCGCATCTCATTCTGCATCTGTCTAAAAATCCTTAATTTCCATACATTTTTGACAGAGGGCGACTGACATGCAAATAACGAAATTTGAAAATTTGTAGAATTGACACTTTGATGACACGATTAAAATGTTCTTTTTGCCGTACAAAATAAGGTTATTGAAATGGTTCCATTTTTCTTGTTTATAGACATTGCTTTAACTAAAGTAAAGGGTACTGTTTTTTGTGCTTACCTTATTCTTGAATTTGCAATATTACAAAAATGTCACAAAAAATAAAAACTATTTTCTCCGCCACCAGGGCAAAACTCTTCTACACAACGTGGGCCAAGGCGTGATCATCAGCAACCAGTCGCTGGTGTTACAAGGAGTGGGCAGGAGGACAGCCGGCAACTACACGTGCGTGGGGTTCAACGCAGAGGGCGACGGGGAGAGCAAGCCTTTCTCTCTGAATGTTTTGTGTAAGTATTTACATATAATTAATCCAGAATTAACTATCTCTGTTGTCGAGTGGTTTAGGCGTTTGCCTTGTGACCCGGTGGTCGTGGGTTCGATTTCCACGGGAAAGCATACTTTTTAAAGTTGTTTTCCAGTTTTGCTAGGTCATTGCAGGCTTGAATCACCGGATTTTCTAATAAAAATGATGATTCCGTGCTTCGAAAGCCTAGTATATGCCGGTGGTCTCGGCCAGTGGTGGGCATGTCAGAGGCCCTAGACGTGGTTTAGAAACTCTGACACTAGGGTGTGTGGGGTCGTTAGATCTTACTGCCCACATGAGAAGAAGAAGAAGATTAAACTAGATAGAAAGTTGGTTTCTAGACGTCTAGCCCCCAGTTTTGGAATGAAAATTATCGCCTAATCGATGTGACACAATGTCAAATATGCAAAAATTTCTAACAACAATGCAAAAAACTCTTCTAATAACAATTTTGGCCCACATTATGGAGAAGAGTTTTTGCGTGATCATAATCACAAAATTGGATGCAATACATCAAATCTTGTTGCGATCATCTTTTGGTACACATTTATATGTTACGTGACATAGGGAATAGTTGTTCTTCTGAGGAATTTATTACATAAGGCTACATTACAGTGTTGTACCAAAACTTTAGGCTCTCTCAAGCCAGAGCGAGTTACTGTCGTACTTTGAAATGGTTCGACCGCTCTGAATTATTATGTTGTTGTTTGATCACCTGAATATGTGCAACGCGCTATGGTTTACCAAAAACCTATTTGATTAAGGGAGTACTCACAGTTTTTCAGCTCTATTCAGCTTATGGCCATAGAAAACAACGATTTTATATGGAGCTGAGTACGCATCCATTCGACTTCCCGCGTCTATTCAGTTTTCGCGGCAAACAAGTATAATATGAGGACAAATGTGTTATTATCATGCGAGTGCTATATATAGAGTTTAGCTCTGTTCCGCCGCATTCAGCGCTATTCCACCTCCATTAGGGATTTTAATTTTGAAATATAAAAAATGTCGCTAATTAGTCGCCAAATATCAGAATTAGTCGGTCACTGGTTCAAAAATTATAAGAGTTCATAGGTAGCCGATCTGGGGTGTGCCTACCCCAGCTTGGTCCATTTGAATCTTTAAAGCTAGGGCACCTAGCGAAGATCTGTTTTATCTCTCAAATTTAGTCGCTAATTAGTCGCAAGTTTTCGCCAAGTCACAGATTTAGTCGGGTCTTAGTTTAGAAGATATAATGAGTTCAAATTTTAAGGTAGATATAGTCCAAGAGCTAGATCGAAGAGTAATCTCTTCGAACAATTTGCCAAGAAAAAATATTTCTATTAATATGTAAATTATACTTCTAGTTTTATCGGTCTAAAGTCCGTAGAATTTTCAGAGAGAGATAGATTCTTAATCCTTCGATCTAGCTCTTGGACTGTTCCTGTACTGGGTCGACCCACTGTCGTTGGCGTTTTATTTTTTTACGTTTAATTTTATCTATTTCTTCTGCAAGAAGCCAAACGATAAAAATATCGCACATAGAAATATCCATTTTAAGAGCACAATACTAAATGAGTAAAGAGCGTGATTACCGCCACACCACCTTCATGACAATTTTCTCGAAAACTACGAAGGTACCAATTGAGTACTAATTATTTACCAAATATGGAAGCAATTGGCGTCGGTGGTCCTGCGGTAGTCACGGACATCTTACCGTCTTCGTCGCGTATTCAGCGCCTTTCTCATTCTTACGACGCTGTACGCGGCTGATAGAAGCAAAACTGTATAAGTGTGACCTGAATCGTTCAGCGAAACGCGAATGGAGCTGAATAAGTGTGAGTAGCCTTAATCAGTTTTATATGGTACGAAATTCAACGGGCCTTCTATGTAGTTGTACTTAAAATAATGTCCTCATACTAATGGGCTTTCGTATCAAATAGAGTGGTTGCTGAATTATTACTTCAACGACTCCACATGTGTTGGAATGCCTTTGTGGCCACTTGTTTACCTAATGATATCTCTAGTTCAATTCGTAATTGCAAGTACTTTGGAGAGCCAATTGACAAGCTCACTTATGATATTGTGAAGGCTTACCAACTGCTTCAATTAATTATGTAGTTTTAAATGGACTTTGAGTATGATGTGGTTGTGTAATGCATGAACTTATAATGAAGATTTTGTTGACTTTTCAGTGTGAAAATTTAAAAAAAACGGCCAAGTGCTAGACGTATTTGCACAGGAATATACCATAGACCGTTTTGTTGGTTACTCATTGGATACGGAACTAAAAATGTATTTGGCGTGAAAATAAATTCAAAAAGCTTTCAGTACTTTCCCGTCACTTAAACTTTTGCGAGGTCGTTCTTCCTAACAGAACTGATGTTGTTTTTTATGTACTGTCTATAAAAAAGAATATTTTTACAGAAAGAACCTGTATTAGTTCATAGTAGTAACAACACTCAAGTACGAATTTAACCGGTTTTGTTGATCAGTTTTAATAAGACATGTCATCTATACTTACTTTTTTATACTCATTTATGATACCACAAAATCATCAAATAATCGACATCAAACTATAAAACTAAAATTTCTCACCAGTCCCATTGTTTTGTCACCAGACGCACCGACCTGCAGAAGTTCACAGCAGCGAGTGCACGGAGTGGCCAAACAAGAGCGCGCTCACATCACGTGCCATGTGGACGCTAACCCTCCAGAAGTTGTGGTGAGTACAAGACAACTGTGTTCTTTTCAGAGTAGTGGAAATCATAAAAACCCCCTAAAGTCTCTGTCATCTCTGACCTAGAGTCAAGAGTAAACCCATACTAAATTTAAAAAAGGTAGATAGCATAAACTTATTATTCTACACTTAAAATAGTTACACAATCTTAATTCTATGGGTACAATAGTGGTCTTATTGCTGAAAGCGGTATCTACCAGGCAACCATTGGATCAACTGAAAGAGTTTCAAATGCAAAAAGGAGTGGTCTGCGAAAGATTATTTTCAAAGAAAAATGAAATATCATCAGCAACTACAATAAATAATAATAAAAAATGCAATGTATCCATTTTTGGAAACCTGACTCCAGTACGTCCACCATGAGTTTTATCAATCTATACTCGCTAGCGAATGTAGTTAAAAAAATTAATGAAAACTTTTAAAAAACAAGTTTCTAATTTATTTGTTAACTAAACTTTTACTTGCAACTTGCTTGCTTGTTAGTTAACAACTTAAACAGACAAATAAGAAACTTGCTTTTAAATAGTATAGATTGATAAAACTCATGGTAGTTGTACAGTTTCGTAATTAGGTACATGAAGACTTTTTGCTGAAACATCATTTGCCATAAAGATAATACATGAATGTGAATTAAAAAGTCTGTTTGCATGAAGGAAACTGTAATTCCTGCCAACACCAAAGCAAGGAAGGTGTAAATCAATTTATAACTCCACCTAACAATTTACATAATTGGCAGGCGCTAGCTCAGTTCATTTATGGTTTGTTAATTTAGTCAGAAATTATACAACACCCCATCTACACATAAATATCTATAGGTTTGAGGGTAAATTTGCCAATCAAGGGAGAATTACAATGTGGTTTTCCTTATAACCCTTCCCTCCTCCCCCTCTCGCAGCCCAAGACATTGACTCAATTATAACAATTCAATTGTAACGTTTTTTCTTATCTTTATTTTTCTGAGAAAAATTGCCTTAGTAGGAAATGGTAAAACAGGTTGACACGTTTTAAGATAAAAATATACCTTCTGAAATCCTTGTTTACAGTAGCAGGTATATATTTACAGACGAACGAAACCTTCGTCGAATCTTATATTTCAAAATTAATAAATCTACTTTCTCGTAAGGATTTTGAGTGTCCAAAAAAATTATGGTTATAATTCATTAATAATGATGGAAACATATAAAATTAAAACAAAATACAGATAAAAGTTTATTATTAGGAAAGAAATAACTTTCTTCTGAAGAAGTACAAATCTTTGTACTTATCTATCATCAAAAATAGATCTTATTTTTTTTGGTTGGTGGTGTTTTTGGTTTTGTGTCTTTGTTTTTTAACACCGACTTCCGGAATTAAGGTTATTTTATTCTTTGTAGTATTTTTTTTTTTGGAAGTCGGTTATATTTTTAGTAAAAAGTTTTTTATGTTTCACTTTTATGTGGTGATACTTGGACGACGTCTTCGTTAACGCAGAAATTGAAATAAGCAAAAATGCTCATAAAATAAAAACTGCATAACAAAACTGAATCAAATTTTTACGAAACCAAACGACAAGTATACTGCATCGAACAAAAAAATAATCACAGAAATCTGATCAGAAACCTCGGAGTAATCGGTGCACATACATAAAAAAATACCCACCGAGTTGAGAACCTCCTCCTTTTTTGGAAGTCGGTTAAAATAAATCTTAATTTTTATTTTAACCATCTCTAAATAAACAGTCATTTCTACAACATCCCACATAAAAACAAATGCAAACAAATTCTTTAAAAATTAATTCACTTGCTAAAAATAGATAATTAAAAATAAGCAACTCAGAAAGTTTTAAGTAAGAAGTTGATCAAAACCGGCTTTGAAGTTCTGGCTAAAAGCAAGCATGAATTAGTAACTATGGATTCATTATGAGGATGGAATTAGTTGCAGAACGCTAATAGAAATAGTATATTATTAGTCTATATTGATCTGGGTCTCGACCGATAATAATATTTTACTGTTTTCGGATTATCCATTGTGCTAATGATAATAATAGTAGAGGGATATTACCCGAAATATTTGTTGAGATCGCTTTGCTAAATATAATCAATTCGAGTAATCGTTAGGTAACCAATTTCTTATATATAAAGGTTTATGAGATTGGGTATTGCCAACTATATTATCAAAATATGTGCACACATGAATACAATATGTATTAGGTTTGCTAGATGTGAACTTCACTGCAGTAATTCATAATCGGTAGTGTGTTAAGTTTATCTATCAATTTAAAATACTAAAATTGTTTTGATAATTGGACAAAACTGGTGAAATTATCGTGGTTGACAAAAGATTATTTATTTATTTATCCTTTATTAAAATAAAATATATACTCTTAAAATAAAAAAAATCCTGACTAAAATAAGGCGTCAAAGAATTCGACCGCATCGCTGTCCACTGGAAGTGAGCCCAAAAGACTGGCGGTATTGCCACGTTGTATGGCAATGCTTTATTCTCTGTCCGAGGTAAAAGCCAGTCCTTGGGTCACGCGAAGTGTCAGTAAAGCGTTTAGAAAGATCTTTAAATAAGGCATGAGCACTCGGACACCACGGTCCAAAAGTTACAACCCCAAACGGCTTGAAAATATAATTGACAACAAGGTTATTATATTTTCGCCGTTTGAGGTTCTCAGCAGCCGCTTTATTAATAACCAGACCATAAGCGTGCCACTTGTAGAATTACTTCAAGCTTCTTTTTAGCCTGGATTCGTATAAAAAAAACATGATTGAAAACGATTCATCTGAAAAATCTTGTCTTTATCATAAAGGTTTAAAATCTACTGCCATCTTACATGGCGTTACGCCAAAATGTTCAGTATTTATTTCTAATGCCCAAGTAGAAGATTAGATTTATAATAATTGTCCTGTGTTAGGTCAGTAAACAGGTCCCTGTTTCAATATTTTATCTCGTTTTATCTAGATAAGGTTGAGTTCCTGTATTATGACTAAATAATTTTGGCTTAGAACGATGCTATTTGTGTAAGCCAAAACAACTATACAAATTGTAAATCCTTAAATAAGTAGTATTTTTTGAGATTTTATGTATTTATTTATTTAAACTTTTTGTACAATAAGTGGTGAAATGTTGACTTAATGCAAAAAGGCATTCTCTACCAGTCAACCTTTGTGTTAAAAAGGCTGCACTGTGGTAGCTGTGGTATTTACCAATAATATGATAACTAGGTTTAACTAACTAATATAATAATATCGGACGTCCCAACCGAGGCAGGCCTAAAAAACGCTGGCGTGATGATATGGACACATTCCTCACGGATTGGCCGGAGAAGACATCAGATAAAGTTGGCTGGAAAAATATGTAGGAGGCCTTTGCCCAGCAGTGGGGCAATTTAAGCTAACATAAAAATACCTACGTATAACATACCAGGAGCTCTCAAGGGTCAATCTTCAAAGTAAAACGAATCAGAAAGCACAATAAACCGTTGAAAATATCGGTGATGAAATCTGACATTAGTCTTGCCAAGGAGTACCTTTCGTGTTACCTCGTTGCTGGATCGTGAAGGTAAGACGCAGTCACTCCATGAAAAATACCAGTATTCAGCTGCATCTGTTTAGACTGGATGTCGACCTCATTATAGTTTTTTGTAGAACTAGGTATAAGTCCAAGTTTCATCACGATAATTTATTATACCGTAATCAATGATATCTAAGTGCAAACTAAAATAACCCAAAGGTTGACTAGTAGAGAATGCCTTGTTGCATTAAGTCCGCCCATGTACCACTAAATTGTACATTGATTTTAAAGAAATAAATAAATTAAAATATTAAAAAAGTCTTGCCTTGGCTAAACCTCTGGCCTTAAGCATGAAAGGCTAATCCTTAATTTAAACTCCGAGGTCTGTTTATTTTCTTATAATTATATTTGTTGTTATAATTATACTTTACTAAATAAGTCCTGGTAAGGATTCGTATAAAAAGCACGTGTAAGGTCTTAAATAAAATTTAATTTTATGTAAAAGCGGAAGTAATTGGGTTTCAATCCCTTTCCATGCTATTTCAGATAAAAAGTGTAGGACAATTGCGGTGATAAGTCCCCTCTTTGAGGAGTGGCTAGAGCGACGCCACGGCGTCCTTACCTTCCGTTTGACGCAGGTACTCACCGGGCATGGTTGTTTCGGGAGGTACCTGTTTCGAATTCGGCGGGAGGATACGCCTGGCTGTCAACACTGCGAGGATCGCCTGGAGGACACGGTGGAGGTCTGCCCTGCTTGGGCGGAACACCGCCGTGTCCTCGTCGAGGCGATCGACGGCGGCGACCTCTCGCGTCCGGCCTTGGTTCAATCCATGGTCAGGAGCGAGGAGGCATGGGAAGTAGTCACCTCCTTTTGCGAAGTAGTAATGTTAGCAAAGGAGGAGGCCGAATGCGTGAGAGCGAGGGAAACCTCACGCCCCAGCCGCCGCAACAGAAGAAGACGCCCCGGGCGTCGGGAGTCGCAGGGCGATTCTCGGCCACCGTAGGCGCGGGCCTGTGGACGGCAAGCATTGGGTGGCTCGCCTTCCGATCAGAACCAGGCCCGGGTCGACGGCGCGCTGTGTTCGACGCGCGCCTCAAAGAGCTGACATCATAAAAGACGGGGTCCACTAGGACCAGTGCCTGCCGGGGTTGCGGAATTTATTTGAAAGTGTTACCACGGCCTTGGAACGCAAAGGGCATTAGGAGGAACACGGATGGGTTTTAGTCAGTAAGAGTCTGACACTCCCTTCTGCTTCACCCAGAGCCGGAGGAGTCATTTGATGATTTCCCATCTTAAAAAAAAAGGATCTGTAGGGCACCTATATTATTATTGACTTTGATACTAAACACATACTTGGTATCTTTATAGATCTCTATATCATTGATGTATTATTTTTAGACTGAGTAGAGCTACTGCATGTCTAAGGCTTCCCTTTCTTTCTTCAATTCCTCCCAGTTTTGGTTAAGTGTGAACCAGTCGTGTTGGTATGCTGGTGTCGAGCTTGTCCCGCTGTCTTCGCCGGGCTCTATTGCGAAGTAGCCGGACATCAACCGGATTTTTTCAGATTTACAGACATGATTTGACATCTCATCTCATCTCATCATCACATGATGACATTTTACAAACGGAGTTCGCCCAGTTCCATTAAAGCTAGGCTTTATGAAAGGCACCGGATCCATTACAAACTAATATTTAAAAATTACATTGCTTCAGTAATAATCCGTGAGATAGCCGTATAAGGAATCAAAGCCGATTAAAAAACGCTGCTGCAATGCAAATTTTACCGCAAATAAATATGTTACACTTTGACAACCACCACATTTTACTCGTCTCTCCTCTCTGTCTCAAGGTTATCTGGTTTCAAAAGGATTTCTGATATCGTTGTTAGCTAAGAAATAGTCTTGTCATTCAGCGTAGATGTTCAACGTATGTCTTGTTATATTCACGTTTTAGTAACACTTGCGTTCAGCTTGTCGTCAAAGCAACATAAATTAACGCTAAATCAGGCTATCAAAGACGTAGAAACATTGTATATCTACAAATCCTTAAACATAATCGATGTTCTCATGGTTAGAGAGAGAGAGAGAGAGTAGAATAAATACATCGCGCGGGTACTTCGAAGCCCACTTAAAAAGCAGGCAAGTTTACTTCTGCTTACACTTTACAAGGGTGTTAGACAATTCGGCGTATAAACGGATATCATAGTCCAGCCAAAGTCAAGCCCAATCTCATCAATTGTATTTTTTACTAACCATGCACCTTCTTCCACAGTTCCGCTGGACCTTCAACAACACTGCCAACAGCAACGAAGTCAGTGACAATTACGTATCACGAGCTGGTACCAGTTCCACTGTCACCTATACTCCACACACAGAGATGGACTACGGCACGCTACTCTGTTGGGCTCACAACAGGATTGGGAAGCAAAGGGTGCCGTGTGTCTATCACATCATTGCCGCTGGTAAGTTTACTGGGATCTTCAGTTCTAATGTCACCTACACTCCTCATACAGATACGGACTATGATACGCTCATCTGTTGGGCAAAAAAAAGGATTGGCAAGATGGAGGTGCCGTGTGTCTATCATATCATTGCAACAGGTAGGTTTACTGTGTTCTATTGTCACCAACACTTCTCGCACAGAGATGGACTATGGCACGCTCCTCTGTTGGGTTCACAACAGTATTTTGAATCAGAGAGTGCTGTGTATCTATCATATTGCAGCTGGTAAGTTTACTGGGATCTTCAGTTCCATTGTCAACTACCCTCCTCATACAGAACAGGATCAGTGTCAGGGTGCTCTAAGTACTTAGACTTAGAGCACCCTGACACTGATCCTGCCCTATGTTTTGCTACTTTTAAACGATATAATACTGCAAAGAGTTAGGCCCGCATGCAAAAACCAGTTTAAACGTGCAGCAAATGCAGTATAAATGCGGCATTTGATCAAATTTGCCTTAGTCGCTTCTAGGATTGACTAGGAAAACCCCGAAACAGATTATTTTATTTTCAAAGTTTGACTAAAAGCTTAATTCTAGGTTTGACTAAAAATACATTAGTCAAAGGCCGACATTGGAATCTATTAAGAGGTTTGCCTAAAGGCGTTGGTCAAACCTAGCACAAACGAGCAATTTCGTGAAGAGACTGCATGAATAAAATCAAATTTACTGATATTTGTTATTCAAATCATGTAAAGTATTATTTATTTACAAAATTCATTCATAAATTAATTTCCATATCCAACAATATCCCTCTACCTACTTTAAAGAGAGAATCTTATATAACACTGCTACATAGTTCATGTAATACCTTCCCAAAATTTCTATTTGTATATTTTATCCCCCAAATGCTTCATATTGCCTGGGGGCGGCTCAAAATTCTCGGAGAGGCCTTCACAAGTTTTGATAGAATTACTTGTGGGCGTGTAGGTACACTAAAACAATCTAATTTTACATATAAAACATTATATATCAGTCTTGTAATGTCTTGGCAGACGTATAGCGTGAAATTTCTTTTTCAATTTAGCGTTTTTTGAAGTCTACTAGGTCTTACATTGAAGACTCGATCATTAGAAATCGAATTGCTCAGAGCCTTTGTTCGTGAACTCGTATGATATTTTTTATAAGAAACGTGTATGTTTCTTTGACTATCAAAAGCCTTTGGGGATATTTACGTATTATGTTTCAATGTTTCCAATGGTAGGTTGTTGTTAAGGTTGTTAGGATTCCGAACAAAAAACCGAACCCTTATAGGATCACTCGGGTGTCTGTCTGTCCGTCTGTCACAGCCAGTTTTCTCCGGATCCACAAGACCGATTCTGTTGAAATTTGGTACACATATGGACTTCTGTGACCCAAACACGGACGTGTTACGTAAATGATTAAATTTTTAGTATGAGGGTCACTTTTTGGGGGTCAAACTAGAAAATTAAAAAAAAAGTTTTCTGAACAATATTAAATGACATATCAAATGAAAGGGCTTACTGTTAGGGTTTTACATATATTTTTTTCATCATTTTATAATTAAGGGTTTTGAAGTGATTCAAGAAATTAGATGAAAAATGCCAATTCCCCCCCTTACTTCCGAAAGTACTGAGACTAAAATTTTGAAAAAAAGCTGGCCAAGTGCGAGTCGGACTCGCGTGCAAAGGGTTCCGAACGAATTTAATTTTTTTAACATGTTATTTAAACACTACAGACTTCTAATAGTTTAGTTTTCCTGTAATCTTTAGGTGAATATCTATTATCTCCATTTTTTTCAAAATTTTAGGCTCAGTAGTTTCGGAGATAAGGGGGGGGGAATGGTCATTTTTCGTCTAATTTCTTGAATAACTTCTAAACCATTAATTTTAAAATTATGAAAAAAATATAATTAAAATTCTTACAGTAAGCTCTTTCGTTTGATATGTCACACGATATTGTTCAAAAAACTTTTTTTTGAAATTTTCTACTTTGACCCCCAAAAGTGACCCCCATACTAAAAATTTAATTATTTACGTAACGCGTCCGTGTTTGGGTCATAGAAGTCCATATGTGTACCAAATTTCAACAGAATCGGTTCAGTGGATCCGGAGAAAACTGGCTGTGACAGACGGACAGACAGACAGACAGACACCCGAGTGATCCTATAAGGGTTCCGTTTTTTTTCGGAACCCTAGAAATATGGAAATAATACCTATAGACTACAGGAAAGGCTGTGAAAGGCCTATAGTGTTAAAATAACATATTAAAAAAATAAAATCGTTCGGAACCCTTTGCATGCGAGTCGGACTCTCACTGGCCTGTTTTTTTTTCATAAATATATTCCAAAAACGGTTTTTTTTAACAGTACCAAAATAGTCTTGCTTAACATGACAAGCCAAGCGCTTGTATAACGATACAAAACAAAGGTCATTTCCGTCCGCCGTCCGTCCGTCTGTTAGCGGGCTATATCTCATGAACTGTAATAGGTAGATAGTTAAAATATACACAGTGTGTATTTCGGTTGTCACTTTATCAAAAAATAATAAAAGAGTAAAATAAAAGGGGGCCTCTCTCAGAAAACAATTTTTTTTAGGGGTTATGGTACGGAACCCTTCGTGTGCAAGTCTGAATTGCACTTGGTCAGTTTTTTTTTTTCTAATAATATTTATTTTAATAATTTTCGTTTTAAATAATTGATATTCTAGTAACCACGCAAGAAGAATAAAGTTTATTTTTACCTGAAGTAGTAGATTTACAGTAACAATGTGCCAACCAACGCTACGTTATTCTTTCATTTCCAAAATCAACACGGTCGGAAGTTTACTTAGTAAAGCCTTAACTCACTTATCCTCACTTGAGAACCAACTTGAGTTACAGGTAGAACCCACTTCATCACAATAATATTAAGGACAGTTTACATTGTCGTTTTCAGAAGCTCAAAACTATTTTAAATTTCTCATTTTCAATAATTCAAGGTCATTTTACACTTCTATGTTATGATTATAGGGAAATTCTCAAAAGGTCAACGAGCCTAATTTAGGTTATATTGATACTGTGGTGAGATTTGAGAGATACATCGTGATTTTTGAAAGGACAGTTATTTAATTTTTTCATTTTGGAAAGTTAAAGGTCATTTTAATATGGGCTATTTTCAAGGTCAAGGTCATTTTAGCGGGGTATTTTATTACAGGTCGTCCCGATCAAGTACACAATTGCACGGTGGTGAATGCATCGCTTACATCGTTTGGAGTTCGGTGTTCTGAAGGCTTCAACGGTGGCATGCCCCAATCTTTTCTTCTAGAAGTACGGGAAATTGTGACGCAGGTAAGAAATAAGCAATAAATTAGTCCTTAAAATAATTAATAAACTATTCATATCACTGTCAATAGGCAATAAAGTCAGAAACCAATTAGGCCCACTAGCACTAATTAGAGTTATCATTAACTGACTTGTTTGTTTAGTTGCTTAACGACGTTAATTAACAAATATATCATACAAATGAAACAACAACAACAACAAACAACAACAACACACACAACACAACAGAAACAACTTAAGTTAAAAGATCATTCTTGTTTGTGCAAGTAGAGCTTACAAAAATATATTTAACGATCTTATTTGGCGGGCCCCAAAAGGGACCCAACTGGTCTGTAGTAGCAGTAGTTTTTCAATGTGTCCTCTAAAATCACATTTAAATCAGAATCAGAAATCATTCACTTGCACAGAATGTAGGTAACAAAACATAGTTTTGATGGAAAAATAAAACATGTGGATCCAGTACATTCTACCGTATGGCATGCAACATTAAGCACTATAATAATCATAAGTATTGCAAATCTAGATAAATAATTGCCAGTAATCAGTTTTTAATGTCACATGTTTTGAATGTACCAATACAACCTTAAAAAATCTCTTTTCCCATCAAGATGACCAACAACCAACTTTCCACCCATCAGGAGATCGTAGCTAACGTGTCTAGCGCAGTGCCTCGCTTTACCGCGGTGGGTCTTGCGCCAGGGCGGACGTATGCAGCTGCTGTTCTAGCATACAACGCTAAGGGCAGAGGAGACCCTTATCCTTTGAGAGCCAGTACTTTGAGGCCACCTGAGAAACACCATGTTCATGATAAGAGTTTAGGTGAGTTATTGATGAATGATTGTGTGTTAGTCTTCCTATCTACTGTAAGAAAACAATGTACAGTATAAAATATTAGCTATTTATTTAATGTCAGTTTGAAAGATTTTTTTTCTTTCATGTTCAAATTGGTCGAAGAAACATTGACTCAATATTCTTGCAACGGAGGTGCTATGGAGGTTCACTGTCCGCACAGTAGACACAATGGTTAAACGAGCAGTGAAATCCACATGCGGTTCATGGAACTGCCCGTCCAACAGTTTTGGATAATATTTGTCACGGCAAATTAATTTCAGCTTTATATTTTATCTCCATCTTGCAAAATCCTAGAATCACAACTTACAGTGGCTTACTTTCCAACAGATCTACCCCGAACAGCCTTCCAAATGACAGGCCCAATGTCAGTGGCGGTGGGCGGCGGCATCATCGTGACGGTGGTGCTGGTGCTGCTGCTAGTGGCGCTGCGCCAGCGCTGCGCGCGCCGCAAGCCGCGCTCGGCGCCGCCGCCCGCGTCGCAGCCCGCCAGCCCCGACAAGCTGCGCGACAAGGACGACAGCGAGAGCGACGACAGGAACCCTGACATTATACCCTCGGATACTGATCAGATGCAGGTGACTACCTTAAATAATAAAGATGATACTTTTTTGTGTTGATACTTTTGATAATTTTATTTATGGGGTTGACGTATCCGTGTGGATAAAATGCCCTTACAAATAAGGAATAATAAAAATATCTTATTTTTAAAATATATCAGGCAATTTAAAAGAAATAAAGATGATTAGATATAAAAATTCAAGGTCATTTTAACATGACTTCAAGGTTATGGTCATTTTTAACAGCATATCTTGTCCAAAACCAAGAATATTTTAATATATAACTTTTAAAACTCTTTACCATCTTTTAAATTGTTCAAAAAAATTGTAAGCAAAAGTGAAATATTCTAAGAAAACAAATATTGTTCACATCTTATTCAAAGGATACATTACCACTCGCAACCAGCTCACATGCATGTTGTATTACATTACAGGATATCTAGGTATAATGTGATCAATCGCTCGAACTTGTCTCGCAATGTAGTATAACTTTCACGCGAGTTGCTTGTAGGAACGCGACTTTACAAACACTAACAGCATTTTTATTTGAATCACTTATTGACTTGACATTTCGACTATCTTCAGCAAGCAATGTCTCCTCAGATGGACTACTACCGCCAGCAGCAGGTGTCGACGATATCGCCCCCGCTGGGCAGCCGGGGCCCCCGCGGCAGCGTGGCGGGCGTGCGCGGCGGCCTGCCCGCCTACTGCGCGCTCCGCACGGGGCCCCCGCCCAACCACGGGGCCATGCATGATCAGCCTACGGTGAGTAGTGGTGCAAGGAAGCTACTGTTTTGGCTATAATGGATCAATCTATTAGAAATTTGCAAAGAGATTAGTACGAGACATTTTGGGAGACTAGTTCCGAGAAAGTTAAATAATAAATTGGAGTCCATTTTTGCGCTGCAAAGTAGTACTCGGGGCATATCTGCTACAATCCATTCACATTCGACACACACTTAAACAGGGCCCCAAGTCTGCTATTACAATAGTGTCAGAATAGTCTATCATTGAGTTCATAATGGTTGATTTTGACAAGATTCTATGCCATTTCTTTCAATGGAGTGTCAGTGGTTGACCACTGGATATAAAAGCGTCATTATGACTTTCCAGTGGTCAACCACTGACACTATTGTAATAGCAGACTTGGGGCCCTGGGGGTGTGTATACACATCTAGCATGACGTACTCGGAGAGCATCACACTAGTGAGGCTTGTTCGACGGATCAACATTTAAACATCCTCAGAGACTGAGATGAAGTTTCGAAGTTCACTATTTTATTATATTCTTACAATGTCTCGTACTATACCGCTAACTTCCAGCACGCAAAGATCCCTTTAACTGTGTGATAGTAGAACCCATGAACAAATGCATGACCCACAAAACTTTAAAAATGTACCAGCAAAAATCTCTCCAGCAGATCGAAGAAGGATATTCTTATGGTGTTCTGTTCGTCCAGAACGCGTCGTCGGGCATTCCGCCGCCCGCGCGGTTCGCTTCAGGGTCGTGCACCCTCCCGCGGGGCTCCTCGCTGGGCCCCGCGGCCGGCATCCCCATGCAGCACCTGCGCACGCTGCCCCGGCCAGCGGGCCCCGGGGCCCCGGGCGCGCAGGGCCCCCCGCCCGGGGCGCCCGCCCAGGGGCCCCGCTTGCCCCCCCGCGACACTCCGCTCTGACAGACCACGCAGCTATAGGACATGTAAATACGACTGTGTTATTCAAGTGCTCAAAACTTTTTTTAAATCGAGTGATTAGTGATTTTGTTGTTGATATCAAGTACCTGCTGTTGTGCTGTTCAAACTGAATTTGTGCTGTAAATGATGATGAATGCGGTCATGTAAAAATTATTTTTTAGAAATACTGACATAATAATAAAATAATACCTAAGGATAACAAAACCTTTGCGTATCTATTTCACATTCATATATGTATAGGTGGAATATTTTTTGCTTGATGAACATTAAAGCTTACAACCTAATAAAAAAATAGTTTTGATTATTTCCTTTTGCATTTGCAAAAAGTGGTTGAACAATTAGTTTTGCTCAGCATCCGAAGCTTTACCAATCCAAGTACGTAATAAACTCCGCTGCAATGGTGCAATGACTTCATGAACTGAAATTAAACAGAGCTAAAAGATGACGGCGAAGAAAGCTCTTTATTACGCCACTCAAAGTGAAGTCCCAGCTAAGTGTTGAACATTGAAGTTTTCTTGCTATTCAATGTATAACTTGTTATTTATTTGAAGTCTTCTTCAAATAAATACGAACACGATCATAGAGTCTTCTCTATGATCGTGTTCGTTTTGAAAGTTGCTAAAATGTAAACCATGTCGTAAAATAACAATATTTGTGGCTTCACATACATATTCAGTGATAAAAAAAATCTTATAATTATTTTTATGTTATTAAACTAGCAAAGGAGGTCCATCTTGTTTTTAAATTTCATAATGTTTAACGATAATTCTTTCTGAAAGTTTGTTTTTTTTTTATTTGACGATTGTACACCTGAGAGCCTAGCATGAATATTTTTGACGTATAGTAAAATTTAACCATAGCTACAATACTCATTTCGCACATAATATTTATTTGAATTAGATACTTTATTCATATTTTTCAATGATATAAATTGTGTGTGTCCCATAAAATTAAACCAAAATAGTATGGGGTTGTAGTTTTTCACATTCAAAACTCACTTACGTTAACGTTACTTTACGTCAAAATATTTGTGATGGGCCCTCAGTAAACTAACTGGTGTAGTAATATTTTTGTGTGGAGTTCGCTAGTTAATATATTTTGTACTTTTAGCTCTCTTACAAAATAAACCCTGAGCTCGACACTACCAAACGTAGTCATCTTCTAAGTTACACCGAAAACTTGTCAAAAAAAACAACTTCACTGTTATGCGTCACTCTATCTTTCGTTTACTGAAATATCAACTTCACACCAGTTCATGTAAGTGGACAGCAGATTAAAGAGGTCCAGTTTTTCACCTCTCGGTAAAACTGGGTGATACACTGCCAAAACTAGTTTAGTTCAGGGCCCTGATATGGACGCGTTTGATTGGATAACAACACTGGACTGTGTCTATCTGATTGGCTGACCTAACAAGACTAACTTTGTATTTATTCTGGGGCCATTCACACGTTTCTAGTTTTGAGTAGAGGTCAAAATCGGTCATGATTCCTGTAATAGAAGGTTAAGTTACTGTTTAAGTACATGTCAAGTCACAAAAATATTGTCAATAAATACTTGCCGCTCTACTAAACATGTATTTTAAAATCGATTAAATAATGAAAATGGCAGCACTTGTAAGCATGTACTTGATATTATTGTTAGTCGAATTCCGATTAGGTAGGATAAAATAATTGAAAATTCTGTTACGATTCGTTTGTAAATCAAGAAAATGTAAATATAACACATATAAACTCTAGTTATAAAATAAAATACATTCAAAAACAATATTTATACTCAGAAATGTTATACAGTGTAAATCGGATTGTCGTTGTTTTAAAAGTTTTCATTTTTCGTTTATAAATGGTTGTGAAAATAAAACAAACCACGTTTGTAAACTAGTTTATATGAATATCAATATAATTATGTAATCTGTGAGTGGTCCGAATTTGATGACAGTAAGTGGTTTTTATAAACAAAAAACTTTTAGTTCATGATGCCAGTGGCTTGCACAACTTACTTGTGGAATAATCGAATTGCTTGTGTTTAGTACACAATGCATAATGAAAAATTAACTCGCATGCAAGTTGCCTTTCCATTAACCCATAAAATTAACTCGCATACAAATTGCCTTTGACTCATGTCTTGTTTTACAAACCACTAGCAGAGTGAAAACGCATCCTAAGCGTCATTGAATATTTTAAAATTTCTTTCTTTCAGTAAGTTAATGAGTTACAACGTTCCATCAAATTCTGATTACTTCTAGAAAATACCATTTAAAGTTTGGAATTAAAGAATGTGTTGAAGATTGGACTAATATTTCCTACTGTACTATAGTTAGTATGAAACTGATATTCTAGTTATTACATTAACATAATCACTAAAATGTGATAATTGAACCCCTTATTCCTGAATTTAATTTGATAAAAACGTTCTTGAAATCTATTTAATGTGATTTTTATCACCATGTAATTTGATTTCCAAGCATAAGGTATCAATCATAGACACGATTTATGCTAAAAGCGACCAAATGTGGGTCGCGCTCAAACGCAAAGGGTTCTGTAACGTAAATCAAAAAGATTTTGTGTCGTATATGAGGACCCCCAACTTTTATTTTATTTTTATTTCCATTGGTAACACCTAATAATAAAATAAAAAAAAATTAAAAAAATCAGCTCTTATCATCATTTTGTCCAATTTTGCGAACAAAAATGTAATGAATAGCATTTTTTGTTTTGTTATTTTTCAAAAAATTAAGCATTTCTTGGATGGACCTAATGCTTGGAAAAAAAAGATGATAAAAATATTGGACTGTAATAATATCTCGTGTTATTAAACTGTCGATGACAGGTAAGATTTTTCGAGCGTTTTTTCACATTTTTATGAATAAGGGGTGAGCCAGAATTCTTTTGTTCATTGTAGTGTTTGCTGAATCGGGTCACATACTCACGAATTTTAATAAACTCGGAAAATTCAAATCATTTTTGATTTTGCAAACGTTTTATGTGCTGTGCACTCACATAGGTACTGACGGATTGAAAACGATGTGTGAAGAGTATGCGAATTTCAAATGTGAATTTGATGAGACACAGACTTTCTGTAGCTATTTCATATTTGAACAAAGTTACAAAAGAGTCTGGTTGGTAAAATTTTAACAATTTGCGTACTGCAAACAATTTATTTTTTAATTTTTGTAACTAGTATATTTACTTTGAATGATCGTGTGTGAATGATTTTATTAACAGATTTAAAAAAAAAACCGGCCAAGTGCGAGTCGCACTCGACCATAAACCTAATTTTTTACTATTTTTTGTTATAGCGGTAATAGAAATTCACAATCTATGAAAATGGCAACTATCTACCTATTACGGTTCTTGAGATAGAGCCCGCTGATAGACAGACGGATGGACGGACGGACCGACGGACGGACGGACAGCGGAGGCTTAGTAATAAGGTTTCGTTGGTTACCCTTCGAGTACGGGACCCTAAAAAAAAATCATGTGTTTGTTTCCATACAGGAAACAAACACTTGATTCTTTTTTTATTTATTTGATAAATGCAATTGAAAGTTACAATATATTATTATTTGAGTCAATATAAAGAGGAATGCACTGAAATAAACCAGAGAGCTGTAAAGATATTTGAAATAGAAATTCCATTAGTTATGGATCTAGGTACTCACCATTTCCCCCCTTGATTAAAACTTAACTTGCTCTACGTACTAGTGCTTTAATAAGAACGGTAATAAAAAAATTGTCAGCGCTTTTAATCAGTGAAGTTTTAATAACTCTCCACAGATTTTAAAGTTTCGTTGACTCTCATAAAGCATAACTTTTTTGTGCAATCTGATTTTAGTATCAAAGTTGTTAAAATTGTTCGCCTGAGATTATAAAAGGTTTATTTTCAATGATTTTATGACAAAGAAAACCTCATTTTTCTGAAATGGACGTTTTGACTGGTTAATCAAGGTTTTTTACCATTACCATGGCGACTAAGGGACTACTCACACTTATTCAGCTCTATTCAGTTTATGCCTATAGAAAACAACGATTTAGTATGGATACGCGTACGCACCCGTCAGATTTCCGCGTCTATTTAGCTTTCGCGGCAAACGAGTATAAAATGAGGACAAATGTGTTATTATCATGCGAGTGCTATAGATAGAGTTTAGCGCAGAACTGTATAAGCGTGACCAAAATAGTTCAGCAAAACGCGAATGGAGCTGAATAAGTGTGAGTAGTCCCTAAGTTGAATATAACTCCTTCAAACAGACTTTTAATATGAGCTTAAGTTTCAAATCTTTCACCTTGACATTAACATCGTATAAAACATTCTCCACCTACCAGCAAACTCTATCAAATGAACACAAGACTTAGGGCATTAACAATATAGTTCATATTACTTTGTCCATTAAGGGTTTTGTACATACAGTAACAATGTAAATATGTTTTGTATTATAACGGTTATAATCCTATTTGTGTCTTAAAGTGGTGTAAACGCCGTTTATAAACGCAACATGACTTTGTGAAATCTACCTGTGAAGGTACATATTCATCTTAATTATATGACAAAGCAAATTGTTTGGAAGTGACAGAAGACATTACTTTGAGAATATATTATAGTCTGAAAAGTTATGGAGTTATGCTGAAAGTTACAGGCACCTTGAGTCTAACTTTTTGTTTTTCTGAAATTGAATAAACTATTGGAACTTAATGGAAATGGGTCCATTAGCAAATGGCTTGATCTGGTACGAATATTAAAAAATAGACGGGGTTTCTGTGTAGTGAAGCTAAAAAGTAAAAAGTGTTAGTTACCAATTTCATAAATGATATTTATTTTGCAAATAGGTTACAAGTAACTCTTTTACACGTCATTTTTTTGGCATACTTACATACCCTGAGAAGAAACACCGAAACAAACTCAGAGGTCATAGTCTCTTTTGAAGTCCATACAATCGCCAATAACATATGAAAACCATGTAGGTTAACGTTTGAGGTGGCCTTTTGAGGAAAGCACCACGCAGGTTTAAGTGAGCCTGTCCAGACAGTGCAAGCATTTGTCAGTTATCGTGCAGCTCAACTCAAAACTTTGAGGAGCTCAACGTATCACGTATCATGTTTTATTTCTACCTATAGTTGTTTTTTTATTTGACTTCCAATTCATTGTCGACGTAATAAATATCGTGCAAAATATGGTTTTCGGTATTTTGTGTTCAAATGAATTTCCCAGAAAATTTTACTTGATTATCTATAGTGATTTTTATTTTCTTGTTGTATATTGTGTGTATGTAAACAATGAAGAATACTGTGTTATTTACTTGTAGTTAGATTTTACACAGTCATTGAAAAATCGGCGCCCTAAGACGGGAATCATCGAACAATAATAATTAATAATAATTTATTTACCAATTTCGGACAACAATATAGCCCATTTTGTTAGTAAAATATATATATCTTATAACTAGTGTTAGTAGTATACAAAAAAGCACAAAAACAAACCACAAAGTAGGTGTCTAAGGCAGGATGTGCAGAGAACGATAGAGTGAGGAATAGCTACCTGACCATTCTCCCCACATAGTGCCTCAGAAAAGGTGAGTAAGGACTCTCCACAACTGTTTTCAGGATGCTATTGTCACTGTCCCGCGTTCTACGCATCAGTGATGCGACTTTTTTTCGAACTACTGCCTGAAAGCCATCAGTTCGGTTCTGAGCAAACATCTCCGATGCGCTACAGAAACGGGGCAGTTTCAACAACATCCTAAAAACATTGTTGTACTGGACGCGTAAGACATCTAACGACCTTTTGGTGTAGCTGACCCACAGACCCCCCGCGTACAGACCTTGACAAAATGCCTTGAACAAGGTGATTTTGACTTGGTCCGAACAACGCGAGAAACTACGAGCCAACATGTTGCCTCGGACCGCCAGTGCCCTACGTTCCCTTTCAATATCCTCTCTCCTCCTTTCCTTTCAATGGGTACATACTCAATTACACTAACGATATTAGTTAAATTTTAAAATTTTTGCAACTTTTAATTTTAGCGGATATAAAATATCCTGTTCTGTTGCTAGATAATAATTTTATAATTAAAAAAAAACAATTAAGTTTGTACGTTAAATAATTGTAAATAGTTTAAAATGGAGTCTTTCTAACTGTCGGAATGTTTTCACTAAACTATTGGGAAACGAAAATAAATGGAAATATTCGAAAATGTTCGTGTTTGATGTTTCATTTCGCCTGTGAAGTTTTACCCGATAACTATTCCAATAAAATGCTATTGACCTCGTCCAATGTTTGTTAGGAAATTACTAGTAATAATAACCTCAACGGTTGGAGAGGAAATGGAACAAGGTAAGTTTAAGAAATATTTTGAAACAGTTGATCCCACTTTCTACTATCCTATCCCACCTCCGATCCTACTCCTACTTCCTACTTTTCTACTTCTTACTACGTCCACGTCCTTCCTACGTTTTGACTTTGACTTTACTTCCTATCCTACTTATAATGTAAATGTATAATTTTTGTTACTCTTTAACGTTAGAACGCCTTAAAGGATGTTCATGAAATTTGGCGCAGAGACAAATTATAGTCTGGAATAGTACTTAGGCTTTTTATTCCGGGAATACTCTACATACCTTCCCTAGGGATCACGCGGGTGAAGCCGCTGGCAGAAGCTAGTGAGACTCAAAATCAAAATGAAAAGTCGTTTATTCAAATAAGGCTGAGAGCCAGCACTTTTTGAACGTCAAGTTTTACAAAAGACAGTCCCCCAAAACGCCCGCCCGTCATCACTTCCTAGAGTTTTAGCTGTGGAGAAAAAGTGGCCAACAAACTCCCCAGCAACACATCTGTCTGTTACGTTTTAAGAACTTAAATCTATATAAAAGTATGCTAAGTAATAAATACATGACACGAAATTTATAACTTGTTAGCTAGCACACTATGATACTGATAATGATAGAAATGTATATATAAAAAAACAACGCTGACCGACATAGATGAATACAAAATAAAAATAAAACAATATTATATGAAGACTATTAATTGTAGCTGCAAAAATAATTAAAAAAAAGAATACAGCCTTATAAAATCAAATTCACTAGCTCAAATAAGGCTCGGAATCAGAAAGGGGGAAACAATTTATTGGGGACTAAAAAAAAAAGATCAGTGCGAGATCAAAGTTCCTAAGATATTTAAAAAAAACGCGGCGCTGGGAATCTGATACTTCGCCCATTAGTGGCTAGTAGACCCACTGTGATGCCACAGAAAATATATTGTTATAAATAAAAGAAAAAAATACAGAATAAAGACAAAAAAGGCGTCAATTTATATAAATACAAAACCAGTATGAAAAAAAAAACCATCGAATGACATCCGAAATTTATCTGATCATTGTGCTAGTATGTCAACCCCTTCTCTTTAATAATAGAAAAAGTTTAATTTTCTTTCACGCTAAAATCTGAAACTGAGGACTCGTTATGCTTCCCACAGAAATATCTCGACAAAACGAAGCCACTTGTAATCCAGGATTACCGTTTTTTGTTCGGTTATCCTGGCTTAGTCGCGTGTTGGACATTTTTACCTGAATAACGTTTAGTGACTAAGTTCTTACCTAAATGCCATGTAGAACTTCATTTGGAAATGTTAGCTAAGGTTTTTGGATTTTCTACTTAGTTTGAAATCTGTTACATGTTTATGTTCTGTACATTCTGTTCGGGTTGATTTTTTATATGTAATCTGCGTAATAAGTAGATAATCGTCGTTTCTTCTGAACATGACCTAGACATGACGTTGAGAAATCCATCGATGAGGTAATACCTCTATATTTAATTTGGAACAAGCCCGCACACTTATCCAACCACTGTAACTCCTGAAAGCCAGAATCAAGTGGCAACCACCAGAAAAATGCCCAGTCAATGAAACCCGACGACCCCGAAAAACGATTAGTTGAATCGTTTTTCGGGGTCGGTCTTGGGTCCTGCAACGAAATTTATCAGAAAATAAGTTTAGAAGTAGGAAAAAAAAAATCAGCTACCTTCTTTATCAAGCAGGAGACAGAACAGAGGTAAACCGAATGACATATCGAAGAGAGATATATTTATTTAGTGTGGTGCACCTATGTCTGTACACAGTAAGTCTACCACCTATCACTCCCATAGTCCCATGGGGCACGAATCGACCCGACCGTAGAGACCAAGCGTGGGATCGATATCCTAACGCGCTGCCACTGAGAAGTTCTTAATAAAAAATATCCAATAAAAATTTGCCGCAGTCGAGCCAAACCTAAAGTCACACGACACCAACGGGGCACTTAAAAAAATACCACCATCGTTCCAATCATCGAAGTAGGTACTCTGTATAGGAATAAGACAGATTTCTAGGTCGTATTTTCTCAACCATGGCCTTCGTAGTTTCACGTTTCAACAGAAAGGGTTTGAAACAGTCCATTAAATATAAAATGAACTAAAACTTATTTAAAATTCAAATTCTGGACCTAACAACGTTAGACTTGCTAAAATGTTATTATAACGGAATAAGAAACAAAATTTCTGTATCAAAGCGAATAGTTGAGCAACAATGACAGTAAACACATTTGATTCCCAACAATCTGCCGAGGTATTCCCCAAAAGGGGGCAGAAAACTTTGGGAATAGCTCAACTTGACGCATTCTCTATAACTTTTAGAGTTTCTCAAACTATTATGTGGTGGCCCCTTTATAGGAGCTAAGCGACGTTAAAGTTGTGTTCATGGTGAGTTTGAACAAGGTTTGGACTAAACAATGAAAGGAAACTGTTAAAATAATATGACAGTTGAAGAAGTTCGTGTCTCTAAAAGGAAAACATTGTTAATAGACAGAAAACATGAATAAATTAACCGCTTTGAAAGCAATACGAACAAGCCCAAACGATCATAAAACATACAAGATCAAGTAAATCCATGAGAACCAATTTAAAGGCAAGCAAAGACCCGAGGCAATGTTAGTCGGAAACTAATAGGAAGCGGTAGCATTCTGAATGCCACGTATTGAAAATAGTTAAATCCGTCAGATGCACTCGATATGAAAGGGATCGTCAATGGTTGATTAAAGACGTGAGTGAAGTGTAATGTGGCGTTTTGTGGCGAGAGAGTAAAGCATTTGTCTATAGTGGAGATTTAAATGGCTACTCGATACACTTGTTTAGATGACCGATTGTTTGTACAAACTCGTAGCATTTACAAATTTAATTTACATACATACACAAATCTATTTAATTATACACTGTTAATATTCTATCTTAAGGAGAAATCGGACTGTTATGACTGGCATGGACTTTTAGCGCATAATACCGCAATTAAAATCCGGGATTCTATGGCCGATATTATTTAATAAGGCTGCCTGATCATTCGTCTAGTCACCGTTTGGTTTAGTTTCTGAAACCGAATTAAAAAAGATTGCCATTTTTCTTGACATTTACACCAGATTGGCATAAAGACACATATTGTTGTCAATTCTGACATGGGATTCGTAGTATCGCGGGCCGGAATGAGGGCCAAGTATTGAGAGTAATAATAATACCTTTAAAGTCTAGCGGGGCCTCTGCGAGTTGGCTTCGGTCCTTCGAATGTCTACCAAAGGACAGGGACCTCAGGGTCCCGAGACTGTACAAGAAAATAATAATACCTTTTATATTGGTTAGATGCATTCAATATAAAAGGGATCGTCAATGTTTGATTAAAGACATGAGCGAGGTATAAATCAGAGGAATATAATTATCATGTGTCTAGTGAAGATTTGAATAACAATTTTACACAGCGGTTTTGTTGCTGGAGATGTCGAATTTTTTGTGGACGTGTCGCTAGCGAATCACAGGCGATCGAAGTAGTCACGTACCCATACAATTAGATATTTATTTTCAGTCGATAATATTTATTTTTAACAGTTAAATCGGTATATCGCTATGTGATGAGAAATTCAAAGGAACATGAATAAAACTAGAGACCAACTGACATATTATCACTAATAACCTATGCATATGTATCTCCATTAACTGTGGGTTGAATATTATTCATTCCGGGATTTATATGAAAACGAAAGTCGTAAATGATTAAATTGGACAAAAAAAAAAAACAGCAAAGTTATTAAAAAGTAACGTTAGCCATTTTTCATTATTCTGCTATCGGAATCTTGTTGAGATTTTAATTCGAATGTAACCAATTCCATCCTATAATCAAAAAATTCAAACTGGTGACTCTATGGGAGAACCCGTGTGCAAATATAGACGTTTACGTAATGCGTAAATACCATACTCGTATTTAGTGTAATAAATGAGGTCACAGCTGCTTAGACTGAAATAAGCCGACCCTAAGAACATACAAGACAATTGTTGCAAATAGGCATATTTTCAACGTGACATGTTGACAACTACTCATAATCACTCACTCAAAATCATTCCTTCAACTTTTCATGCTCTGGGCACTTTTTCCATAGATAGCGATGTGGATGAATTGTTTGATGCCCAATGATTATTTTTGTTTTTGTACCCTCCGCGACGATTGCTCTCACTCTGGTCATCACGTCGGGGTCACCAGTATGGAGAGTATGCGGAACCGAGAGTAAAGTCCCGAAAACCTCCATTAAAAAGGGCAGTTGCCCGCCAGACACAACAACCGTCTGGTCGGAGGATCCTCCCTTTTCAATGGACTTTACTCTCTGTTCGGCGCACCTTTTATACACATTTGTATTGTTTTCGTGATTATAATATTATTAGTCTAATTGTTTATAAGTATTTAGTACTAGCTTCCGCCCGCGGTTTCGCTCGCGTAAAAAGAGTCTCAATTCCAGCCCCGGATATACTTCGACATGTTTCTGGTCTCCTAGTAGTTGAGAATTTTTAACCGTTCACAAATTCCAGCCCCGTGAATACTTTGACAGGTGAAGGACTTTCTGGCTTCTGACAATGTGTTAGAAAAATACAGCCGAGAAAAACGGCTTTACGTGTTTGCTGGGAACCTAAAATGTTATGGTTAGTCACCCATCCACGAATTGACCTCGCAAGTGTTGCATAACCTTAAAGATCGACCCTTGCGGCTTAACGGGTGTTAAGGCTGCGGGCAACCGTCCGATGATTACTACCGTATAAACTGCGGTCAGGGCTCTAAACTCAAGCATAGGATTAATTACTACCAAGAGCAGCCCTTTAGTCATTTAAATCATTGGTATGATACAAAATGGAGCAACCAAATCTATCTTATCTAACGACTAGATCAACTGCAGCGTACCAAACATATATCATGATCTCCTTGCATCATCCGAACTAAGAAATATCGAACGAAAAACGCATATCCGAGAATTTTCACCTACAAAGCCTCTATACTTGCCCACACCATTGCGTTGGCCAGAATTTACGAGTAAGCTTCAACACCCTTTTAACCGCATTCCGGCTAATGTGAGCGCATTAGGTCCACCTATTCAGCTGATTGCTTAGAGGGCCTGCAAAAAACAAAAGAAACTCGGCAATCCTGCTAAGTGTGAGAGCGTTTGGAAAAGATGTGGAAGTAAATTGAATGTGTTTTATAGATGAATATTGGATTGAAGGTTTTTGTGTAGTGTAGTTGCTGGGGAAAGATGCTGATTTTGGTTCTTAGAGATAGAGGGATAGAATTGAATGTCTGTATAATCTCGCCATTAACTGTGGAGGCTTGTAAATGGCTTGTTGTGTACTATTACCCCTGTATTAATAGTTGTAAGCCACCCAAACATAATTAAAATAAAATAACTTTTTTGGTTTTTAGCCAGGTCTTGGTTTCACATTAGAAAACGAAGGATGAGATAGAATGAGCAAGACCAGTTGACCAGGCACCAGTGTTTGCATTAAAAAAATGATTCATTTATTCCAACTATAATCTGCCTGAGTTTTGTAGCGTTACGGTAAAGTGAGAAACTAAGTAAGCAAGTGAGCGAGCTTGAGTCATGATCAACAACAAATCAACATGTAGTCGATACACATCTCTACCCATTTCATGTTGGAGAATAATAACCACAAAACCACTCGTTTTCATAGTTATTATTCCTTTAAAACAAGGCAATTTTCATGGCTTATTTGTCATCAGTAAATGTTTAAAAGCTTACGCAGAATTATTCATTGTTGGCACTTAAAAAAGTGTCAACTATAAATAATTCATATTCGTTAGTGAATATTGCAAATGTATGCCATAAATTAAATTATCATTGAAATAAACTTGTCTGTCTAGTTCGCTAGGAATAGAACCAATTAATCCTCGTTTGTCGCTAAAAGCCATTTACATAACAAAAGGATAGGCTTCAATTTTACACGAAAAATTGTTTAAATATTTAAATGAACCCTGATGTTTGGCGATACCTTCATCATCATCATCAACATTCTACGCTCATTCTAATTTATTTAGGTTCAGCGCAAACATTTCACTCTAACAATATACTGGTATCCTCACAAAAGATCTCATCGTCATCATATCAGCCGAAAAATGCACACTACATGGACATAGGCCTACCTCAAGTGTCGCCACAAAAAGCGGTCCTGTGACAAAAGATCTATCTTATCACAAATGGCTCATGACGTGTTTGCATTGAGGTTTCCCGTGATTTTTTTTATTGAAATAAGTCACCATTCAATCCAACACGAAGCATTATACCTAGTGGTAGAAGAAAGGGCATAGATAATTATTAAATCAAGCTAGTAACTATTACTTGAATTTATTGTAATACATAAATATGTCATTTTTAATCATATTCGTGATTATATAAGCGTCCTCTACCCATATCATATTAGATCGTGCGCCGCAACTTTGAAAAATAATCTACATGGTGGCAATGCGGGACTATGAAAGTTCGAACCCATTTGATAAGAGTTTTTACCTGATCGACTCTCCAAAAAAAAAACCTGAAATTCAGTCAGTTTTTTATGAGCTCAACCATCATGACCAAACACACGGTGATTCCGTGGCTTCTGTCTGTGAAGAAAACCTTTGTTAAAGTTTATTTTTAAACAGGATACTACAAATCAATAAATAACCCCTCCCCCCCAAAGTTTAAAATCTAACGAAGGCATTAAGGAGTTTATGAAAAGTACTCGGCCTTGGTAAGCATTAGTAAAATTTTATGTGCGTTTTAGGGTTTACTTTGCTAAACCCACTTTCAGCGGAGTCAAACCCCCCCAAACGACAATCCTGGATCCGCTCCTGCATACGGCTCAGTCACGGGTTCTTTATTTTGTGCTTAACGTTGACAAATAAAGTCCTGTTACCTAACTACATCTACCTAACCTAATTACCTCCTAAAATTGCCAGAACCTCCGTACCGAATGCTAAAACATTAACAAGACCAATCTAGTGGCCCTTGGTCCGAAAGGGGCCGAGCGTCAGGAAGGGGGACCAAGAGAGTGCTTCCAACAATTTGCATTTATTTACTGCTTCACAGGTAAGCTACGAAACAAAAGGTAGGAACTTTTTGTGGAGTCAGAACGGCCGAGCTATCGTCAATTTTATTTTGTTTATTTTTTGGCCTGTGATAAGCGTGATAGGACGAGTTATGGCTTTTGAAGGTTGAGGGTTCAGGGTTTATGGGGTAGGGAGATGTTTGTAGAGTATGGGCCGGTTATGAGATGCCATGATTCTTGAGTAAGTTGAAATTGTGATAGACAAGGGCCTGAGAAGAGAATAATATTAATACTAAAAGGTAGTCAAATCCAACAAGAGCCTACACCTAAGCGCTCCTACGCACTAGCGGTTGTCTGCGGGGGTGGCTGGCCGCTTTTTCAGTTTAATATGCAACCACTAGTGATTGTACGCACTTAACCGCCATTAAATGACAAGCGGTTGCATATTAAACTAGAAAGGCGCGGTTGGCCGCCCCCGCAGCTGACCGCGTGGTGTATCGACTATCAAAGAGATATAACTGACGAATTGACGATCGCAGTAATGCGTAAATTATTTTTCCATTCAGTAACCAAGAATTTGCTCCCAACTCTTTCGAAGGAATTTGGAAGTCAATCTAGTGGCTTAAGGAAAGTCTCTTTTAACCACTTCATAAATACCCATTATTTACTCTCAGCCAGTTCTAACCACAGCATGTTCAAAAAAGCAGCTCAAAACTAAAACCTCCCATTACGCATCTACAAAGGGTTAAGTTACAAAAACTTCCATCATTACCTCACCGTGGGTCTAAAGGCACGCTGTACACAACTTTTTCACTACAGCATGTTAAACAAATTACCTCAATTCAACGCTCTCAACTTTAAGTACTTGAAACCTTTTTGCCTTGTTTTCAAGTCGAGGATTATAGGTGTTAAATATGAAGTTAATAACACTTGGAGAGGTGAGAATATTTGGAAATATAAAAAGTGAAACTGGGGCACGTTTTCTGGGTTAAATTATGTTTAAAAGGTGTTATTGTTCGAGTATGCTGATAACCAATTCTGACTTAGAAAAGCCTCTCAGCGGGTCTAAAAAGGCCACTTCAGTAGAATCATATTAGGATCATAATATTATACTAACAAGACGAAATCTATGATCAGTGCGTGTTGCCAGTGATGACATACGGAACTGAAACGTGGTTGCTTACAATGGGCCTCATCAGAAGGCTCAAAGTCACTCAAAGGGCAATGGAGAGGGCAATGCTTGGAGTTTTCTTGCGTGATCGAATCAGGAATGATTATATTCGCAAGAGATCCAAGGTTACCGAGGTAGCGCGAAGGGTCGCCAGACTAAAGTGGCAGTGGGCATTGCACATTGCTCGCAGAAAAGATAGTCGATGGGGCCGAAAAGTTCTGGAGTGGCGATCGCGTACCGGAAGGCGTAACGTTGGAAGGCCTCCCACAAGGTGGACCGATGACGTGGTGAAGGTCGCGGGTAGCCGATGGATGCGAGACGCACAGGCCCGATCGTTGTGGCGACGCTTGGAGGAGGCCTATGTCCAGCAGTGGACTTCTTTCAGCTCATATGATGATGATGATGATGATTATACTAAAACAAAAATCAGTCAAATTTAATTTTCATCTTTATCGCTAAAGTATTAAAGGTTCAAGGTTGATTAGGAAAATTTGACAGTTTCGGGTAGCTTGATGTGCTGGCTGATTCTATCTTTTCGATTTGAATCACAAAATCACATGACGTAAACATTACCATTGTCGAAAAGGTAACATATAGGCGAACTTCTGCAATATGGACTGTTCGGATATATCCTATCGTTAGCAGCTTTCCTAGAGATATGCCTTAAACAGCGTTTTTAGAGAAGCTCGTGTCTTATTAATAACAGCCGCCCGGGTTGATCTTCAAAGTAACGCATTATTTACCGAGGTCGGCCTGTGGATGGGTGACCATCTTAACATACTGAAACTCCTTCATGCCCCGAAGAGCTTGTTAAGCCGTTGGTCCCGGCTGTCATTTGTAGATCTTTGGCAGTCATTACGGATTGTCAGAAGCCAGTAAATCTGACTCCAGTCATAACCAAGAAGTACCGTGTTACCCAGTTACTGGGTCACGGAGGTCAGATAGGCTGGCAATCCACGTAAAATACTGGTATTCTGTTCCCTCAGGTCTCTCCTCTGGAAAGGATCAAAGTCCTTATGGGGTTGTCTCGATGCCAAGGGAATCTGTAACGTTAACTAGGGAAATAGAGAACCTACGTTAATTAGAGAAATAGAGAAACTAGGCTATGACTAGATAACTATACTAGTTCATTAGGGTTTAACGGTCTGACTAGACGTATTATACTACTGTTGGAAGAGAGAGTGAACCTTATAGTCTCGTGGTTAGGTAGAACCAAGTGTTGACCGTTTGCTATACATTGTTAGTACGTTGTGTTTCTAAAGTTAGATTTTACCAAGGTTATTTTCTGCACCGAGCATAACTGGATAATTCCGTACATATTTAACACGATTGAGCTACAAGTTGTCAGCGGTTCACCTCATGGATCCTTACAAGCGACCCTGAGTTGTATAATTTTGTCATGTGCATGTTTCCGTGCACCGTGCACCGTGCTTCAGGGTTAGGGACTAACTTAAAATACTAATAAACTTGTGTATTGATTGTAAGTACCTGCTTAGTGCTTTCTATTAAATAATCTGTAATTGTTTGTAATGGTACTTGTTTAATTGTATTTTTCCCTAATTTTATATACCCTCTAAATTTACTATAGCACGGTAAGGAGTGTGTTCGAGCACACCCCCCCGGGTTACAATTGGCTGGTAATGCAGTTTGAGTGAAAACCGAACCCAAATTAGTTGAGAAAAGGCTAAGTAAATGATGAAATAGCCGTATTATTAGCGTCTTACGGCGTGAAACCTGATGCCAGTAGTAACCTACTATAAAATGGTAAAAGAAGGTCATCTCATATGCTCTATTTTTTTTTTTTGCTATTAATAGGCCTACCTTTGGCAACTATCTCACCTGATATTAAGCGATGATGCGGTCGATGGAGCAAGTTTGCCTAAAAGTAACCTATTCACTCTTGACTTAAAGACTCCCAGGTTGTAGCTATCAGGAAACACAGACTCCGGCAGAGAATGCCACTCTTATTATCTGTGTATTAGCAACACGGTGTATGTTAGTCGGGAACACGACGCGCACGTAACATTTACATCGCATTAATGTGTGCAGTTACGCGATATCACGATGCGATCGGTAGTACTCCCTGTATGAAAAGAGGATTGGACTCTACAGTACTTAAAATCATGTCCTGGGGGCTAAAAAGGCCACTTTAGGAGAATCATAATATTAATCACACAAGTCTGTCAAATTTAATTTTCATCTTTATCGTTAACGCATCAGGTTTAATGTTGATTGGATAAATATGACAGTGACAGGTAGTGTGATTTTCTTTTTGATTCTGCTAAAGTGGCCTTTTTAGACTCGCTTTAGATTTTTTTGCCTTTACGCAAGGTTTTCCCAATGATTTGGTCTCTAAAATCTCATAATAACACGTAATTTAAAATATTGTTGGATCATTTACTCCTGATGATATTGTTGACGCTGTTGTCGTCCATGTAAAAATATACTGTTATAGATCTGACTCTGGTTAGATGGAAACTTAAGGTTAAAACGATGAGGTCGTGGAGTTCTTGGGCATACTCACCGAAGTACAATCTGTAGGAGACCGACAAGCAGGCAATTTTACGGCAATGAGTCAAGCTGTGTAGCTTGGTATCCACCAGTTTTACGGCACCGATGAGCCTCTTAGCTCTGCGTTCCACCGAGTCAAGCGCGGCAAGCTGATACTTAGCTGAGCTATCCCAAAGGTGGCTAAAATACTACATGCAGGATCGGACTTGCGCTTTATATAGGGTTAAAAGCTGTCCAGGCCTGAAGTATCGCTTCACCCTATTTAGGATGCCCAGCTTTTTGGCTGCGGTTTGGGCTTTGTACTCGATGGTGGCGCCGAAGTTGAGACTAGATGTCAACTCAATGCCTAGGAGCTCGAGCCGATCAGTCACAGGAACAGATGCACCCCGAAAAGTAGGAGTTTGGATGTTACTGGTTTGTGGTCGTAATGGGCCTCATCAGAAGGCTTCAAATCACCAAGCCACAAGACAATGGGCTATGCTCGGAGTTACCTTGCGTGATTGAATCAAACTCTGAGCTATGTTGCTCGCAGAATAGACTGATGGTCGATCAGGCCGAAAGATTCTGAAGAGGCAACTGGGTATCGGAAAGCCCTTTAAAGACCTCCTACAAGGTGGACCGATGACTTGGTAAATATCCGCGAATATCTGCTGGATACTAGATGCACAGGACCGGTCGATGTAGAAACACTTGAGAGCTATGTCTAGCAGTGAACGTTTTTCGGCTTATACCTGCCGATCTGAGGCAGTTTATAATAACACTATAAAACACCGCCAAGTGTTCGAACCTGCTTCAGAAGAGAGAATATGCTACAGGACATTCGTCTGATGACGCGACTAATTTGAAAAAAAAAAGCAACGTCCGTGTCATTTTTTACATAGATTTAAAAGCATAATTCATCAGGAAAGAAACACGGCAGTTTTAATATCTCTATGCGCAGGAACTTTCCCGAAGATTGCCGATTGCATGGCAAGTTCATTCCGATCTTAAAAGGTAATTTTTTGGCGCTTACTATATAAATCATTGTTTTCTGCAAACACCTGCATACACCACCAAAACGCCAACAAAACCCAGCTCTCATAGCATATTCTCGATGAATTTCTATACGTAATCGCTTGATGCAAGTTCACGCTGCAGGACGCAGCGCAAATAGAATGTATCGCTCGGAGAATAGCCCCGAGCCCCTCAAATGTATTGACGTTGCCAGTTGCATGATTTGTATGGAGATTTGAACTAGAAATTGTTGGTTACTCCAGTCAACGTGGGCTTTCCTTAGGTTCGGTATAGCGCACAATTTATATGGGAGTGTGCTGTCAACATTTACGGTTTACTTTGGGTTTGCATCGCAGATTTGATAGTGCTATGAAGTTTCGTCAGCTTAGAAAATGAATTAAAGTTTGTAGACATTTAGTTTCAGTATTTACCAATATCAAAAACTGTCTCACAGAAAAATATTAGAGACACATATCAGAGTCCAGAAGATGTTCTTTCAGTGTTCTAGACATCTTATTATTTTTAATGACCACTTTTTAATGTTGATATTTAACAGCAAGACGAATTTAGTTTCTTCTTCCTTTCTTACATTTCGCTAATACATTTTTTCAGCATCAACACCATAATATCAGCCGAAAGACGTCTACTGGGCACAGGCTTCCCCCACGTGTTGTCACAACAACCAGTCTTGTATGATAGATTTTTTAAGAACAACTAATAAACTTCAACGTCTTGATATAATTTTTACATAATTTAGATTATTTCCCGAACAATCAAATCCAAGGTTACAGCCATTACAACAACGTCTTTACGCCAACCAATCTCAACCGAACCTCACCCGGAACCAACCACCAATTAACTCCACCAAAATCCTTTCAAAGCCAATAAAAATAAAATTCATTGACCGTCACTGTCACGGTCGAACTCGCCGCCATTTTGGCGAGCACGCTTATTAGCCGTGATTAAAATGGCCGCCCCAGCCGCGGGCGTGATGTCGACTAATGACTATTAGCAACCTTTGTACTGGCGGCGTGGCGGACGGGATTATAGGCACGTGATCGCGATTAGAAGGAACTTATTGACGGGTTGAAGCTTGGATTTTTGTTCGGGATTGTGAAGTTATAAAGAAAGAACGGATAAAATTTAAGGCACACATGAAATACTCACGGTACATAGAACACGATACGATACTTCCGATATGTACGGTTCAGTCAGAATGATGCTGTCTGACGCTGATTTTCAAATGACGTTTTAAAAGGAAATTGTGTGTTTTTTTTATATTCCTTTAGGAAAGTGACATTGAAAGAAGAGCATAAAATAAAAATAAAATATTTAATTGTGTGTAATTGAATTCGTCGACCGCGTACCGGAAGACGCAACGTTGGAAGGCCTCACACAAGGTGGACCGATGACCTGGTGAAGGTCGCGTGTAGCCGATGGATACGAGATGCACAGGACCGGTCGTTGTGGCGACGCTTGGAGGAGGCCTATGTCCAGCAGTGGACGTCTTTCGGCTGATATGATGATGATGATGAATTGAATTCGTCGAACAATTTCTATCAAATTTTTTTGTCGTATTGGTGTGTGTCATTATCGCTCACGTCTTTTTGTGGGAGTCTCAACTATTTCTTGAAAGCTTCACTTAATGAGCTTATTTATTTTTATTTTATTTATTTGTCTCGCCAACAATTGAATACACGTGTGCCAATCCCTTACAGGTAAGCACAACATGCATTATAATATTGTTGATTGATAGTGACTTAAAACTAGGTGAGTTTTGAGTGCGGTGAGTTTTGAGTTACTCATCGGAACATAATAATGACTAACTAGCTTTTGCCCGCGACTTCGTACGCGCATATCCCGTTCCCGTAAGAATTTCGGGAAATCCTCTCTTAGTGCTTGCCTACACTCCCCAAGAAACCTACATGCAACTTTCTACTACCAGTAGTTTCGCTGTGCGTTCTGTTTAGAATTCACAGTAAGTTTGTATAAAAGAGTGGTGGAAGTATTTTTTGAGTACAGCAAACTACATATGTAATATTCTATGTATCTGTCAATCAAATACCTCTTTCTGCTACATATTTTCATTACAAATTATACGTATTCTGTAAGTATTCGTAATTTCTAACCCACTTACGCAAACACTCCACTCCTTCCATGTCACTTCGCTATCTCGAAATCAAAACAAAAAGCAATAGAGCCAATCGGCTCATTTCTCCCCTTACTAGTTAATAGTTCGAACGAAATATTCGTATCAGAAACAGGGTGAATTCGGGAAACTCGGTCCACTAGAGTGGTAAAGCGAAAAGTTGTGCACTCCGAAGCCAAAAAGCGGTATCTCCAAAATTCGAAATTTCTGTTTTTTTTTTGCATTTACTTATTCCGCATGTGAAGGGTTTCGAAAACCTCTCAACTTTATGAATATTAAAAAATAAATAATGCGTCCTTAGGTGCTTACTTATCTTACTAATCAAAATAACTGTGTGTGTTTGTCACGTTTCTATGCCTAAACCGATCTTAATGTTTAACACAATCACATATCATCATCATCGTCATAACAGCCGAAAGACGTCCACTGCTGGACATAGGCCTCCCCCAAAGGTGATTTGCCATAATCGCCACGCTTGGTAGGCGGGTTGGCGATCGCAGTGTATGGTGTTGCGTTTTACAAAGAACGCTGCTGCCCATTCTCTGGTGAGTCCCTTAGTCACGACACCCACGGGAAGTGATGGGATGGTATTATTCTTTTACGACACCATACGGCACCCACATATGCCTTAAATGAAAATAAACGTTGAAAAATATACTAAACGAACAAAACATAAGCTATTTGAATAAAAACATCAAGTAAAAAAAAACATGATGAATGAAAGTTTTATTTAATTTATTTTTTTCAAAATTTCCTTTTTTTTCTCAAAACTCACAATTATTAAGTTATCGCGTTTCGGCAGCCGACGCCAGAGTTTTAGTCCGCGAATCGAGAGTTCCAGCCAATTTGCATCTATTACGGAACGTGGAGGTCTTCCTATTTACATGAACGAATGTGTGGGAACGTATTTTAGATCGTTCCCAGTGTTAAGTGAAATGAGGACGCCGAAATGCGTTTACGTGTGCACGAAATTAGCGAAGAATTGTCGAACGGGTGCTGTTTGTGTACCTCCGGGGTGCTTTGTGTCGAGAACGTGCCGATGGATCTCGGAATGCGATTCGTGCTTTTACGACGAGAATTAGGTACATTTCATGGGTAATTTCGTGGACTTACTTTCTGAGGCAGGTAATTGCTATGTCGCGCAACTATGCAAATTTTATTAATTACTGTGGCGTTATTTTTAATACTTTATGAAGTATAAAACTACGACATTATAATAGCTATTCTATTACCTATATTATTTTACCTTTCCAAAAACGATAACTAATTTTGGCGAACCACCTAAACCAACTTCTCACCATCGCTATTACAATAGGTATACTATCTTAATTCTCCATCTTAATTGTCTGCAACAGATATTAGCCGACCTAGTTTCCAGCGAAGCGAGGAAGGAACAGTTCATGCGTCTCCTAATGAGTGTACGACCACTTCCTGGCAAAAGGATTCCGGGAATAAGCCGGGAGTTGAAGAGTTACTGCTGAGAAACTTTCCTTGCCTTTTGCTTTAGTTCTCGATTGATCCTTTTGCCACTTTGATGTGGCTTCTGTGTTGTTGATAGTCTGGGAATATGGGGTTTGTTTAAATCAACTACTTTATTTTGGTAAAATATAAAGAGGACTGCCAGGGTTGCGGAATTTATTCGATAAAGTCACCACGACCCGAGAACGCAAAGGGCATTAGGAGGAACAAAGATAGATTTTAGAGTAACACTTCCTTCTGCTGCGCCCAGAGCAGAAGGAGTCATTTGATGATATTCCATCCTTGAAAAAAGGTATAAAAAAGCTCATAGCTAAATAACACAGCCGCACGTGTCGATCTTCCAAGTTAAACAACGCTCACTGCGGTCAGTTTTTTGGTTGGAGTGACCATTTGTACATACAGAGATTCCTCTATGCCTTTCAAAACACGGTAAGCCGTTAGTCGCGGCTGTTATTTTTGGATCTTTGGTAGTCTTTACGGGTAGTCAGGAAAGTCAGGAAATCCAGGAAACGTCTTTTATAATGCGCACAGCAAAGGAGTGGAACTCTCTGCCTGCGTCTGTGTTTCCAAACGCTTACAACCCTAATCTCTTCAAAATTAGAGTGCACAGGCTCCTTCTGGGTAAGCTCGCTCCATCGTAGACTTTGTCTCTGTGATCTCTGACCTAGACTAGAGTCAAGAGCAAACCCATCTCAAATAAAAAAAAATATATATATATATAACTCCAATCTGGATAAGGGGTATCGTCTAACCCATTTATGTTATACGTTATGTAGGCCAGGTAGGCAGTCAATTTATGTAAAATACTGGTGCCGATCCCAACAAAAGTTGGAAAAGAATAGGCAGATTGATTAAGTAGGCATAAATGGATATCCCCGACAGAGTCTGTATTTCCTGATAATCTACCTAGTGCTTTGGTAATTTCTAGGCGAGCATCCATCTTTGGCCAGGAGATGCAAAAAACAGGAAACGCATGCCTTAAAATGACTAAAAGAAAGATAGAACAGACTTTCCTAAAAAGGTTCCTCATGCTATCTTGGAAAAGGCCAACGTCAAGCAGTCCAGTAGCAGTTACATAGATCCCTCTCAAGTAGCTCCATAACATCCAGTTCTCTATTATCCGCAACCAGTCTGGCCCTGGCTTGGTGACCTTAAAGATCGTAATACACATTCCTGTAACTTGCACAAAAGTGTACAAGTAACTTGCTTGCCACAGTGACATATCACATACACCAATCAAAACTTGTATCACGAAATTCACGACTTTTAAAGTTGTAAGTTAATCTTACTGAGAAGTAGGTACCACATCATACCGTATCTTTTACAAAAATACCTCGTAAACATCATTGTTAAACCTCAAGAATCTTCACAATTTTTATTAGTACCACCGACCATCTTACGAAAAAAGCAATAACCTAAACAAAAATCCTCATCAAGTCAAAAATATCCTAAAAAGAGAACAGTAACAATTCCTTTCTACCTTTGTTTACGCGAACGCATACCAGCCTCGAAGAAAATATTTTATTCCCCGTATTTTACAAATGGCGGGCTACAAAGGGGCTTGGACGCGGGCACATTTCTCAAGCCTGCTTTTATTAAACGTCTCATGTAGTTTGTCACTAGCACAATGAAGGTCCGTGGTCGCTGCAGGTATGGGTCGCGTGGTGGTAGGTGCCTGTTTGTGATTAGATTGGCTTAGAAAACATATTTGGAAGAACGAAGAAGAACTCCAAGGAATCATCATCGGACAGATCTTTTTTTTAAGGATGGGAAATCATCAAATGACTCCTCCCGGTCTGAGCGATTCTTACTGAATTAAACCTATCCGTGTTTCTCCTGATGCTCTTTGCATCCCAGGTAGAGTGAGCGTGATTTGGACTGTCATTTCATCTTGTTGTAAGACTTGACACCTTTTTTCTATGGACAGTCAACAAAGCTATTCGGTATATAGTTAAAAATATTATTTTTTTCTCAGCATTGCCAAATTTTATTTCTAATGTGTGCATTATATTGTTTTAAGCTTTTGACATACTTACGACTGTGTTGCACAATAATTGTCTACTTAGCACACTCACAACATTGTTTAAAAGTAGTTGCAAGTTAGCTGCCTGCATACCCAATAGCTTTGTTGATTGTACTTACATTAGGTAGACGATATTCTGGAAGAACCCTTCATTGCACTTGGGTCCAAAGTGCTTGAACACACAAGTATTTTTTGATATCATTTTGTCCGATGACGCCATGTTCCATAGAACAAAAAAAAAACAACAATCGGATGGAGAGACTCCTCCTATTTTCTGGAAGTCGGTTAAAAATAGGAACTAGCCAAAATATTCATGTCGAACACAAGCCAGGCCATAAAACTCCTTTAATTATTTCAGCTTTTCAATAAAGCACTATTATTTTAATTTAGCGTACAAAATGAACTTTCTAGAAAACAATAGACGCAAAATTCAAACAGCTACTTACCACAAGGCTGGGGTCAGGAAGAGATAAAGCGGTTTTCAGCTGGCGCGTATCTAAAGAGTTAGTCTTAAAAGGTATTATTGTATCTATTTTGTTCAGCCCCGAGCTATCATGTTAGTCAACATTATAAAGGCCCTGAATTGATGGCAGTATCTTAATTGGAAACGTAGTTTATGTAGTGGAAAAACGATTTTTAGATGCTTTGTTTTTTAGTGAGCGAAATCTGTAGTTTTTCTGTCTTTATATTTTGGAGATAAGGTCAGAAGACTGTTAAGATTTAGAAACATGAATTGGTACCACTAAAGCCAGTGGTTACAACCATTTTTATTTAATGATGAGAAATCAACTCTCTGGGCGGAGCAGCAGGGAGCGTCAGACACTTACTGATTTAAACCCATTCGTGTTCCTCCTAATACCTTTTGCGTTCCAGGGCCGCGGTGACTCTTTCAAACTAATTCCGCAACCCTCGAAGTGGTAACTACACCTGGGTTTATTTTGACGGCTTGTGTTACTTTGCATTTATTTCATCATTAACTACTACACTCGAATCTAGATCTAAATATTCGAAGACATATGACATCTACCTTGGAGGATTACACTTCCACGTTACTTTTACGATATCATCATCATCTTAATTATCCTACCTATGTCCACTGCTGGACATAGGCCTCCCCCAAGGGACGCCACAGCAACCGGTCCTGTGCGCCTCACATCAGCTACCTGCAACCCTCACCAAGTCATCGGTCCACCTTGTGAGGCCTTCAAACTCTGCGTCTTCCGGGACGCAGTCGCCACTCCAGAACTTTCCGGCCCCATTGACCACTATGCTGTAACCTGTGAAATATTATCAGGCATAGTGTCTCTTAAAAACAATCTTTAGAAGTTCTCTCAAACAGACATCAATAATCAACTCAGCAAGACCGTTATAAATCTGAAATAACAAAACCGAAACTCGTAAGCCAAGATCAAAAGGAAAATTAACTCTCATTAAAAAAAACCTACCTATAACAAACTATGCATTTACTCCACGGCCTCAAAGTAACAACGGTAGGCAATTTACTTACGTGAAATTCTTTTCATGTACGAAGCATTTTCAGCTTAAAGCATAATGGAATAATTTTCTCGCTGGCAATAAGGAACACAATTTTAATTAAGTCTTACGGGGAACAGGGCTCATAATAACTCGGCCGTATTTGATGCCTGCACACTCGAATTATGCCCTGATACACTGGCGGCCGTAAAATTCTATAGCTTTTGTTAAAACATTTTTAGAAAACAAGCCGGGCTTGTAATTTTATGGAATTAATTTTACCCGTGTTTAATTTTTTGTACGGAAAATATTTTTCCGTTTAATTATTATCGTTTTATCTTGAGTTATGCTGTGAATGTGTATTATTTTGACTTAAAAGGTAATGGTAAAATAATAATGTTTATTTGTTTTGTGGAGAAAAAAACAATGTTTTGTAATTTTTGGTTTATGTTTTGTACTGTTAAAATGTTACGTTTGTACACTTTACGTAAAATAATATTACGAAGATCAGTTTTACCCCAGTCTTCAGTCCAGTTTTATCTTCCGTATTCATAAAAATATAACTTGTGTATGCAGTTATATTAGTAGCTCTCAAAAACTTAAGTGCAATGAGGAAGATGCAAAACATCAAACAAGACGAAATAACCATTGCTGCAGCTGCACCCGGGCTACAAAATATTTAACCGTGTTCGGAGTGCCTTTCATGAAAACAAGTTAATGTTAAACAAAGAATGTTAGTTTTTAATAATAAATTGTACTTGTAGGCGCAGTGACCCACTTTTGGAACTAAGACATTAATTTAGTAGGGAGTTGCTCAAAAAAATGATGAGACGAATAATAAGCCAGCATTTTGCAATACATAAGACATATTATTTGTTTTTTTTTTTTTTGTATTTATATAAGTAGTCAGAATTCCGTATTGAACACTAAAACATAAACCTGTACCATTGATCTGATTTTTTTGGCCAAGTGTCTTCGTCTCGGGAGACCGCAAATTTTTTGTATTTACTAAGTATAAGTATTATTAGCGGTCTCCCGACGCGATGACACTTAAGCCAAAGAATCGTACCTATATAAAACTAAAAGGATCAATAGAAATTATTTTTTACTTTTTAAAGTAAAAAATTGATTTAGTCGGGGGTTTTATAAATTTTTAATTTAATTTTTATTTCATGCTTTTTAAACTCCTCTTCAATATAGTGTACTATATTCTGCTAGTCAAGCCTTTTCATTTGATACCCATATTGAGGGAGTTGACGTCAAACTTATAAAACCCCGTCGTTTTTGCGTGGGGGTTAAAATTAAAAGACCACATGCTTCTACTATACACATTTTAAACTAGATAATGTCAAAAGATAAAAATAAAATTAACTAAAGTCAACGTGCTTCAAGTAAATCGATTTTAAGCTAGATTATCAAATAAATTTCAGAATGGCCAAATTATTCTGTCCGCCATCACAAACTTAAGTGCAGCAGAGTGAAGATGATGGGGAACAGCAAACAATCTGAAACAGGATATTGCTTGGCTATGAACTGTTGCTGTATTATAGCAACAATGACAGAATATTATCTTAGTATATTGCTCGAGCTTAGAGATCAGCCCTAGCTCGGGGCTTGCTGGGAAACAGGCTACGTTGGAGAGTAATGAAAAACATTGGACGAGTGATTCCTGAAAAATTTAGGGTTACATTTTAGTTGTTGTGGGTTTTCGGGCCAAAGTGCTTTTTAGAAGCAGAATTCAAAAACTTACAAATTTGTTTGGAAGCGGTTTGATGAACTGCATAAAAAATGAAATGGCTAAAAAGATGACGAAGCTGATGAAAACAAACTAAATTAGGATAATGGGCAGGAGAATACTGACTCGACCATCGTCACATCAGTTTAAATACGTTTACAGATGCACACAACCTGTCCTGGGCGGAGCTTATAGAAATCAACCTAATTTGGAAACGGTTCAGAGCTGTCTCGATATTGTAAAAAAAATCTATCAAAAACACTTAGTTGGGTGATCACTGAAAATGAAATTTCGCGTTATTAATGGTCTGTATCCTTTTTAAACCAACATCTACAGAAGCTCTATTTATTTTATGTTATTTTGTTTACTATGCTACTATGTTCAGGATTTATGGTATAATATTGTATGTACAAGCAGGTTCACCGCATACGTACTGTCAAATTCAGCGGAAGGATACATTCGGCATCTGTGGTGTGCAGATATATTTAGCAGCCTATAGAAGTGTTGATGAATAGTATTTACATAAAGTTCTGTTGAGGATTGAAAAGTAATTGAAGCGTGGAAATATTGGATTAGTTGTTTATGAATACGAGGACCAGTCAATGTCATTATGGTAATATTCGGAAGTCGTCTATCATCAATCAATATAAATAAAATTCTTCCGTTAATGACTGATTATGACAGGTTATATGTATTCATATAATATTGTTTTTTTTTGTTTTTTTATTTAGTATTTTTTTTTATATATCTGACTATGTAGGTCAATTCGTTGTTTTTTTATATACTTTTCTATCATTATCAGTATCATAGTGTGCTAGCTAACAAGTAATAAATCGTGTCATGTATTAATTACTTAGCACACTTTTATATAGATTCAAGTTCTTAAAACGTAACAGACAGATGTGTTGCTGGGGAGTTTGTTGGCCACTTCTTCTCCACAGCTAAAACAAGAGGAAGTGGCGACGGGCGGGCGTTTTGGGAGACTGTCTTTTGTAAAACTTGACGTTCAAAAAGTGCTGGCTCTCAGCCTAATTTGAATAAACGACTTTTGATTTTGATTTTGATTGAGTGACTGACAGACAACGCACAGCCGAAACTACAGGTCGTAAAAAGCTGAAAAAGAATCTATTCTTAGAGAAGTATAGAGGAGCACTATGAAAGGATTTCCCGAAATTCCTACGGGAACGGAAAAAACGGGCTATGCGCGTGGGAAGTCGCGGGCAAAAGCTAGTTAAAAATATAATCATTACCTTTGCTGTAGAGACAAATATTCGGTGTAAGATTTGTGTTGGAGCCGACCCCAAAGGCTAGGCAGATCTATTGATTGATGTGGTAAAAAAAATATAATGTTACTGGTACTCGTATACAACCACGTGTAACAGATTAAACGCTATTGCGTTTAATCCTGAAATAGGCTCATTTTTTTACTCATTTATTTATTCATTTATTCAAAAAAACACAATACAAGCTTACAGTTTTAATCCAAAACGCTTATATGCTAACAATTTACACACATATCAAACTTTAATATCTTCACTAACATTAATTAAGAGAAATTAAAAAATAAATAGAAATTAAATTAAAAAATACATGTCAAATTCAAAAATATCAAAGGAACTCAACTAAGTCAATCGCATACGTAAATGTCAATTATGAACAATCATCAATATGAACAACTTTTACCATGGGGCCACCCATGGTGGTGGCCACGAAAATTGTAAAAAAAAATAAACCGGTCAAGTGCGAGTCGGACTCGCACACGAAGAGTTGCGGTTCTGTACCAGAAACTTTAACTTTTAACATTTTTTGTTATAGCGGCAATAGAATTACGCAAACTGTGAAAATTTCAACTGTCTACCTATTACGGTTCTTGAGATACAGCCCGCTGATAGACAGACGGGCGGATGGACGGACGGACGAACAGCGGAGGCTTAGTAATAAGGTTCCTTTGGTTACCCTCAAAATCGACTGCGCTTTACATTTTTGTGCACATAACCCGACAAAATGTACTGGACACCTATTTTTTATTCGCTTTTTTACGATTTCGGTTTTGGTCCCATAGTTAAAGTTGTTTATAATTATGACTCCCTTTCAGGTACTGCGATTATTCAGTTACACGTTGTTTATTTGGATTTTTTTTAAATAACCACGCCTCAATCGCTACCAGTCATTATGAAACGAGAAATTCAAATTTTAATACAAGCCTACGCTCATTAAAGTTCAACGCATGTAGCTGTAACCTTTTCTTTGTTGTACCTCAAGCAAAAATCTAAAAATAAGAGCCCAATGAATTTAATCAAAACCTTATCAAAAATAATTAAACTAAAAATAACAGAAAATCCTTAACCGGAAAGGCTTTAGGAAACTAATTAATTTATACCTACCCAGTGTGACAAGGGATGGAGACTTACCAGCTTAACTTTACAGTTTTGAGATACCTTATGACTTTGAGATAGAGTCGAGTTTGGTTTTTTTTCGTAAAGTTTTGTAACTTTGTGAATATCTTCCGTTTGGGCGGAATACATAGGTGTTAATTAGAGACACTGAGATACGACCGTTTCGTTCGTTAGTTTCGGTTTTGGGCTAAATTTATTAAATGTTCGAAATTGGTTTATTGTTTACATGTCATTAGGAAATAGTGGAAAATTTATATATTTGTGTTATTTTAGAGTTGGTAACGAGTTCCGGGTTGTTAATTAATATTTTAAACTGTTCGGCACAAATATTTGGGTATTGGAAATATTTGTGTTTCAAATTGAATGATTGGAAAACTGTGTAACGCCTAACTAATTCTTAATTTTTAGTCCAGACTAATATGTTGTCGAGATGGTGTCGTGGTAGTAACTCACTGCTAAGCGTAGAGTTTTGGATTAAATTCCAAATTCCAATTACCTATGTAATTAAATTTTTCATCTGGATCTGTGTTTATCTGTGTATGTATCTGTAGACATCGCTATCAGCTATAAGGTTGCCATTGTTCCTTAATATTCAATATCACAAAGCATGTACGTTGATAGGTGCTAAGCATAGAAATAGCAATATTAAGAGGGGACTCTAGTCCTGAGGAATTTGAAAAATAGGTATTTGAAGAAACTATTGCCCATTCGTAGCACTGTGCCCTATCAAGTAAATTGACAACTACAGCTCAGGCTGATTTTACCTGTAAAAACCTTGACCAAAAAACCTTTTGTATTCCGCTGTTTTCTTCTTCAAAACTGGACTGATATATAAAAATTATATATCAAAATTTAGAGGAAGACCATATCTATGCTTCTATTATTTTTTTCTTTTGTTAAAAACTTATCAAATTTGTCAGATAGTCGTCTGAACATGGCGATAAAAACGGGCTGCTTTTTCGGGTTTTTGGTTTGTCATAATTCTTAAAGTAATTATGTTTTGGACAAAATCATTGCAGTAGCTGCATTATCCACGAAGAAAACGGCGGAATGCATTTGTATGGAGAAAGGCCCTAGAGTTACTGACTAGAGTCCCCTCTAAAGTAGTAGTATAACAATTTTACTGTACGATAGAAAATATTGTTACATGCCAGAATAAATGCCTTGTACATAACAACATTTGACATTCTAGAGTTCTCGACATCTGGTCAGTCGGAACCGGTATGTACTCGAACTTTCTAGATGTTTCTATAGTAAAAGGTTCTGGAATTAACTGACGCCCTATATAAGGACCGCTTAGCTCGCGACCGAGTCAGTATTGGATTTGTAATATGAGCGATAACTTCGAAAGCGATCTTCAAGTGCGATTAAAGTGATCAGTAGTGCATTTTTGTTTTATTTATAACTAGTTTTCACCCACGACTTCGTACGCACACATCCCGTTCCTGTAAGAATTTCGGGAAATGCTCTTAGTGCGGGCCTACGGAGTGTAAGGATGCTACATGCCAAATTTCAGCTTTCTACGACCAGTAGTGTCGGCTGTGCGTTGTCTGTCAGTCACTCAATCAGTCAGTAACGGAAGAATTTTATAAATATTGATTGATTGATTAGTGTTTAAAAGTTGCAATTTGTTTTGTCGTTTTTGGATATTTAATCGCCTGTTTTACTGTCACGAATCATGCTTGTAACAATATTCTGTCCATCTATCCACAGGTATCAATAAAAACTGGCGAAGTGCGAGTCGGAATCGCGTGCAAAGGGTTCCGAGCGAATTTATTTTGAAACATGTTTTTTATACAATAGAGTCCTTATAGATTTTCCTGTAATCTTTAGGTAAAGAAGATATATATTATTTGTATGTTTTTTTTTTAATTTTAGGCTCAGTAATTTTGGAAATGAGGGGGGCATGGTCACTTTTCGCAAAATTTCTTGAATAACTTCAAAACCATCAATTTTAAAATTATGAAAAAAATATAATTAAAGCCCCCACAGTAAGCCCTTTCATTTGATATGTCACACAAACTTATTCAAATAACTTTTTTTAAATTTTCTAGTTTGACCACCAAAAGTTACCCCCATACTTAAATTCAATCATTTACGTAACATCAAAAGCTTCACGCCAGTATTTTTTGTCATCGTAATTTAGTCATTCGCGCCGCTTTTATCAAAGTTCCTAGTGAACCTAAGTATTGATAACAAAAGGTAACTGGCCGTCGCTGATTGACAAAAGTATCGGAATATCGCAACCTCTAAAATACTCTTATCTCTATAATGTTTTGAATAGTGTGCCCACATTTTGAGGGTCTTTTGTCATTGATCGTGTTGAAAACTAAAGGACAAATACTACTATTTCTAAGTAACGTTCACATTGGCATATCAGTCACAATCTGCCAAACACGTTGGAACATTATAGCTGGTGTTTTTGATAAATGGCAATTAAGATGCGAATGGGAACGTTGTTTATAAAGCTAAGCGTCCACGGGTCGGTATCGTACGCATCAGACGCATCGCATTTAACGGATCGTAGTATTTTTTATATTGAAAGTCACACAAGTACGTCCACTGATGCGCATTGTACGGATCGCACATCGAAAATGCCGACACCGATGCTCTGAGAGGCAACTTTTGCGATGCGTGTTGATGACGTCGTACGGAATGCCGATCAGTGGACGCGCACTGCGCGCTCGTTCCGCGTCCTCTCCGCGTCGTCCGCACGATCGCTAAGAAAATCCGAATGAAACTGGCATCGGAAATCCGATTGCTGGTACTTGCGTCGGCAATCTGATCGCAGCCGATATAGTGGACGCAGTATGAAAAAATAATGCGGTTGATGCGATGCTTACGATACCGACCTGTGGACGCTTAGCTTAAAAGGGTGGAATTGCCCCTCTGACATCAAAGACATTCTATTTACGATAAATTTTGTCAAAAAGTCCTAATTAAGTCCAAGACGAAACGTACGTCATCGAAATATCACCGTACATTTATGACTGCACGGTGATATTTCGGTACGGTTGACGGCACAACGGTTGGCGCAGTGGTTGAGCGATTGAAATATTTGTATAGCTTACAGATAGTTGTTCTGGGTCTGGCTGTTTGTGTATGTGAGTTTGTATGTTTGTGAACGCACCCACGATACAGGAGAAATTCCTAGTGTGAGGCAAAGTCTTTTTTTAAAGAATAAAACAAATAGAAACCGCCTGAATCTGACTCTGATTCCGATGGCCCTCAAGCTGCAACAAAAAATTTAGCTATACTTTACGTATCGTACGCGATGTTTGTGGAATAAACCAAAAATGAAGTTATAAAAATACAAAAATATACGAGTACATAAGTAGGTATAGAAGAGGTCCACACTCAAGACTTGCCCACGGACAACGGAGCGCAGCATAATGAGGTGCTATGCGAACAGTAACGCGATTCTGTAAATATCTTACCATGTATGATTGTGTATTTCTGTTGCCGCTATAACAACAAATAATAAAAATTATATAACATTGTGTTTATTAAAACAAACTATGCACACTTAAAATAAAAAAAAATCCTAACTAAAATAAGGCGTCAAAAAATTCGTCCGCTTCGCTGTCCACTGGAAGTGAACCCAAAAGACTGGCGGCATTGCCACGTTGTATGGTATGAGCACTCGGACACCACGGTCCAAGAGTTTCAACCCCAAACGGCTCAAAGATATAATAATTTTTAAGTTAACATGAACTGAGCTGTCAGGCTACGCGAAGTGTCAACTAAGCGTTTAGAAAGATATTTAAATATGGCATACGCACTCGGACACCACGGTCCAAGAGTTTCAACCTCAAACAGCTCAAAAATATAATTATTTTTAAGTTAATATGAAGTGAGCTGTCAATCCCCCCAGCATGTCATGTCCTGCCTAGTTAAGATTTAGAAGCTGTTGTCATCCCTAAAAATAAATAAATAAATCCATACAAAAAAGGCAAAATCACAGTTTACTTCATGGTCACTCCACCTATGTTTACATCGTGAGACAGGACAGACCGGCAGATAGCGCTCCGTACCTCAATTTTGGGGAAAATAGATAGCTGGAGAGACGAGCGTACATCGTCAGTCACGGGACACCAGGAAGGACGTCGCCATCGAGGTTAACCGCAGCGTAGATTTGAAAGGAGAAATGGAAGGCTTTATCCCAGACGTGGAAAACGAATCAGGCTATCAAAAAAACTGCCCATTTATATATGGTTCCTAAGATTAGCGCGTTCAAGCAAACAAACTTTTCAGCTTTATATATTAGTATAGATTACTAATAATAATAGTAATAATCGGACCAGTAGTTCCTGAGATTAATCTCAGGAAAAAATATTTCAGTGTTAGATAGCCCATTTATCGAAGCTATGTATCATCACGCTAAGATCAATAGGAGCGGAGCAGACGAAATTGCGCCGGTTAACTAGTAAGTATATAGATAAAAAATAGCCGCACTTGCCCTTTCAATCCAATTCACATCAAACGCCATCAAGACTACTTAAACCTCATAGTTGACACAAGCCCCAACCTAATTCAACTCGTACATTTTTCTCAGCTTTTCATGCCGCTGACTTGCTAAAACTTGTTATTACGACAAAAAGAGCTCGTTTGCTCATCGTTATGGATCGTGTGAAAGGTGCCTTACGTTGGTGATGGAGGTCCTGTCTGGAAGAGGTTTTATGTTGATGTTTTGAGGTATTGAATGACGAGCTTAGAAAATGTCTGTCTTTTGTGGTTTTAAAAACCGAGGACCAGACTCGCAGTAGAAGTTTTGGACATTGAGAAGAAATGCGGGCAACGAGACTTTGGCGACATTCTCTAATATAGGACCGATATAAAAGATATTTCACAAACTGAATAAGAAGGATATATACTGTGTCTTCATGTTTTCCTTTTTTTAGTAAAAGTTGCCTAATTTGCACACTAGGGCTCTGTTGACAGCGATTTATCGGACAATTTTAAGCATTTCGTGAGAGTTCTAGTGCTTATACGGTTAATAAATCATTAAAAAGGAAAACATAGGGACACATTTACCATACAATTTTTGAAGCTTAAGTCTCAAACAATACAAACATGACAATATACACATCATGTTTTAGAGGGATGCAGTACAGAGAGTAAAGTCCCGCAAATCCCCATTGAAAAGGGAGAATCCTCCGACCAGGCGGTTGTTGTGCCTGGCGGGTTACTGCCCGATAGTTGATATTCGGGCTGATGTATATGTTGAAATCGCACGGTAAACTCTGCTTGCGCGATGCAGGATTTCGATGTAGTAGTTCGCTGCTACTTGGATAGATGGCGATGTGATTATTTTTATTGCGATGTAGATTTGCTTCGTTGGTTTTTCTTGTGGCGGTATTAATGCCGCTACAATGTTATGAAAATCGTTCTGAAAATTTAGTATTTTTGACATGACTGCATTAATTTTGTCTCCTACTATTTAGTTTTATAGACTAGAAAGACATTTATTTTAATTCTGAGGTCAAAGGTAACTTTATCACATTTTTATACCTGCCTAATTACACAGCTACATCTACAAATGTAAACGCATTAACCATTTTTATGTTTTAATCTCTGATTTCGCTACAAAAAGACCAAGTTTATTAGCACCCTAAAAACCTAAACACCAAAAATGATGACATACTCCTTCAACCATTACCTGAAGTCACAAAACCGCAGTATAAAAAAAATAAACAGCTGCCATAGAGAAATTTTAAAAGCAAAAAAAATATACACCATGAAGGAAAAATGGAGAAATGCACCCTCTCGAAATGACAGTTTATTTTTTTATAGGGGAGAAACTCAAAAGGAGGGTTGTTATGATAGATAGCACTGAGTGCGAATTTTAAAAGACAAAGATTTTGTTACTTCATATTTTTGTAGGGATCTGTAATCAAGGTTCTTTGAGGGTGGGGAAACGGTGGGGAATAAATGTGTAGAATGTTTTTTTTATAATGCTGTATAAGTAATAAAAAGTAAGATATAGCAAGATTTTGTCTCTTGTTTAGTGGTTTGTCCTAGGATAGGCGCCAGATACATGTGCGTAACTTTTTTCCGCTAAAAGGAGCCAATTCCACCCAGCTCCATATTTCCAATGTGTAACATAGTCAACCAACTTGAATTTCTTGGCGTTACGTTAACATCTACCATCAACATTGGCCCTTCCGTGGAGGCAAAGGCTGAAGTGGCTGCCAAAAAGTTGGAGATCCTAGCAAAGGTGAGAAGGTACTTTGCGTTGAAACAGCTGCTAGAATCTGTGTTTCCTGATAGCTTCAACTTGGGAGTCTTTAGATCAAGAGTAAATAGGCTACTTCTAGCATTTAGCCTTACTTAGGGATATCATTATCTGCCTAGCCAATTATATTGGGGTCGGCTTCCATTCAAAATATACTATATACTGGTATTTTAGAAAGACATAATATCATAATACCACTAAGGGGTATTATTTCTCTCAATATTATACCCGGGGCTGTGCAGGTTAAAAATAGGTAACTGTTCCATATAAAATAATATTACTCAGCTGTATTCAGTCAAACTTGAAACCGACAAGCCAGTGCCTAGAATACTTGTTAAAAGGGAAAACAGAATGATAAATCTTTAAAGACCAACTCCTCCCCAAACTCTCGTATCCAACTTTTTAAATTCATCATCATCATATCAGCCGAAAGACGTCCACTACTGGACGTATGCCCCCTCCAAGTGGCGCCTCAGCAATCAGTCCTGTGCGTCTCGCATCCATCTAGGTAAGAGCTATCCTAAAAACATCTTTTAAAAAGAAGTTACGTTACGCTACAGATGCACTGTACCGAGACACTGGTATGCTAACAGTTCGTCAGCTGTATATCAGGGCAGTCATCCTTAGGTTTCATTCTACAGCACCAACCTCCATGGTACAAGATCAACGTTCGCGTAGACTACCTAAGTGGGAAAAAACGTTTGGTCATCGGGTGTTTGGACATAAAGCGTACTCTTACATGGGGCCACACTTATACAGCAAAGCAAATAAACATCAGAACTTGTTTTTCATGACCAAGTTCTCATGCAAAAAACTTGTAACGGAATGGCTTCAAGGTTTAAACTGTGATATCAATTTATTAGCTTACACAATCCACCTATTAAACACATATACCCTCAGAAACTCATAACCCTTGCACACACACACACCCAACTTCTAACCATCACTTGCACCAACTTTCATCAACTTACACTCATGCACATACACACACACTCTCAGGATACCATAAGCGCTGTCAGCGGCTGTAACATTTTTATTATTTTTTATTAGTTTTTAATTTTTACTTTTTTGTTTTAAAATGTTCAGAATCCAGAATCTGTATAAAACTGAATTTTGTACACTATTTCTTAGACGAAAGAGACTGAACCCCACGACACAGGGTATCCTAGTGTGGGGTTCAGTGTCATGTAAAAGATGGATATTTACTCTTTATGAACAATAAATTTTATTATTATTATCTGCTACCCGCCACCCTCTTCAGGTCATTGGTCGACTTGTGGGAGACCTTCCAACGCTGCGTCTTCTGTTCCTAAAATTATTTAACTATGCAGCTCATAACCCGCAAGCCCTAAGACTACCTAATCAATATCCAAGCCCACGTATCCTAATAAACAGAGGGGAATGTTTACCACATCAGAGCACATTAAAAGCTCATTGTGAACGGCACAACCGTCGTCTGGTGCAAATTTATGCAACCGCTACCGAGACTGTAAATGCGAGACAAATTACAACGTACGTATACACCTACAGTATACACTATACACCAAAGGGTGGTAGGCGTTTATGCGTTTTATACATTAAAATATGGTTTATTTTTAGTTTTTGTTGTAATTTCAAAATTATAGTCTACGATGGTCATTGGTAGTGTATTCCGCATTTGTCTATGGTTCCTTGTCCGTGCATTTAAGTTATGAATAAATACGCTCATCCACATAGTCTTACTGAAATACGTTGTTTTATTAGTGTTGATGTAGTAAATTGCACTTTTCATCGTCATCATTTGAGCCAAATTACGTCCAGTGTCGAAATCTATCACTATGCATTCGCATCCAGTGGACATCCACAACTCTTGTGGGGCCATCGGATCTTGTGGAAGGCTTTCTAACGTGGTCAATCATTTCAGCTAAAAGACGTCAACTGCTAGGCATAGGTCTCCTCCAAACGTCATTGCTCTTATCTATGCTGTGGTTCTCGCACCCTCACCAGGTCATCGGTCCTCCTTCCTACGCAGCGTTTTCAAGTAGTACGCCATCGTCACTCTCGAACTTTTGTGCTCTGTCAGATGTCCGCATTAAGAGCAAAGCGCCTACTACCTTTTAAGTGGATAATGAAGATATATAAGTAGAACATAACTGTACACCAAAATTAATTACACAAATCTTATCCACAAACTTAATTCTATGGGTGCAATGGCGGTCAACAATAATCTTTCAAGACCAATTTGATACGAAGGATGACAATGCAGCTTTCATCCCATAGCTGAAGCAGTTCACACCATTTTTATTCCCAAACCGAATCAAATAAATAACATTCTATTATCCCAACAAGATCCTTTATTATAATTCCGAGTCTTTACAACCAACATTCAAATGAATCAGGTAGAGAAATCCCCTAAAACAGTTATAAGTATCGGGTCCCGCCCTTTATAACCGTTAGAAAATTAATTGGCGAATAAATCATGGTATCTTCTGACCTGGGCCACTTACTAGGGGTGTTAATGTCGTTCGTGTTTCATTGGTTTAAAGTGAGGTGAAAATTATTTATTAAAATATCGGTCTGTGCGTATAACAGCTCCGCCTAGGCAGGACAAAAACAGATAGAACAGTTTCTTTTTTTATTCATGTCAAAAATAATTAAGTATTTTATTAGAAATACGTTACTTTTTGACCGCGAGGTCGTATGCGCATATCCCGTTTTCCCCTATTCCCGTAGGAATACTCCCCTACACTTCCCAAGGAGGCTACATGCCAAATCCGTGCATTGTACGACCAGTAGTTTCAGCTGTGCGTTGTCTGACAGTCATTCAGTCAGTCGGTAACGGAAGAATTTTATATACTAGGATAATATTTGTTATAATTACTCTTTCACAAACCAAATTCCATTTTAAATTTTATTTATTTGTTGTACGCTTACCACAGTGTAGTATTTTTAACCCAAAAGTTTGACTGGTGAAAATGCCTTGTAGCATTAAGTCCGCCCATTTTCTACTACCGTACATAAAGTTTAAATAAAAAATTAAATTACGCTTCATCATCATCATATCAGTCGAAAGACGTCCACTGCTAGACATAGGCCCCCCCAAGCGTCGCCACAACGACCGGTCCTGTGCGTCTCGCATCCATCGGCTACCCGCGACCTTCACCAGGTCATCGCTCCACCTTGTGGGAGGCCTTCCAACGTTACGTCTTCCGGTACGCGGTCGCCACTCCAGAACTTTTCTGCGAGCAATGTGCCCTGCCCACTGCCACTTTAGTTTGGCGATCCTTCGGAATATGTCGGTAACCTTGGTTCTCTTGCGGATATCATCATTCCTGATTCGATCACGCAAGGAAACTCCAAGCATTGCCCTCTCCATTGCCCTTTGAGTGACGAAATTACGCTTGCTCAATTTTAAAGTCCCACTGCGGGTTAATGTTGTTTTTAGTTGTACATTAATTTACTATTAAAATAGGGAGTATTTTGACAGTAAATCAGTAAAGAAACATCCAATACTTATTTGTTTTACTCTGCAAACGAAGCAATGCAGTTGGTTCAAAGTATCTCTTTAACGTTTCAAGGTCTGCCTTCTTCAGTGTCAGCCGCGACACTTGACAGACAGACTGAATAATTAAATACATTAATTCCTATTCCGAGTTTACGGAACTCTAATTCGGGGTTCATTATAATTTATGCACGGAAACTTTTTAATTTTATAAATACTTAATGGTTTTGGAACTTTTTGTTTTGAAATGCATTTCATTCTATTTTGTAATTAAAAAGCATTTTTTTTTTAATGTTTGAGTTTCGAGAAGGCATAGAGTAAGGATCAAAAAGTCTAAAATGTATGGAATGTAAATGTAATGCTCTACCGAATTGTTACGTTCACATAATACACTTTTCGACAGGCGTTATCGCTACGGTAGGCACCATATAAATGTGTAATATCGATCATTGGCCCACATACATTTATTGAATTGCTTTATATCTTGAAATAAAGACATAAAGCTGTCCTGAATCGACTTCTATCGTGTCCTTTACGTTCTCTAGTAATGAAAAACGGTTCATAATTTATTGTTCGGGTTTCTACAAAGAGATATTAGGGAAAAGGTCAAATTTTGATGATGTACGTTATTGCAAGTTTATTTGAAGCTTCCAAAGTAAAATGTTTTTTGTTTAAAAAACCATAGCCTCTTATTCATCCATCTCGTTTATATTTCGTAACTCTGTCTATTTGAGCCATGTAGACAATAACATCTGTTATTAGCTATATCTACTTCCTCAGTTTTGTACAACACTCAGCAAATACCCTGTCCTACAAAAACGTCAAAAATAATCTAACAACTTAGTTATAGAATAGTGACTTCAGCGAAAATAGTAAGGACCCTACCCACCGACCGGACGGAGGGCAATTCCGCACGTACCGTTCGAATCTTTGTCTCAGTTCAGACTAAAATGTCCGCCAAACAATTATTTGCGTCGTAAACATGATTAATGCTGGCTAGGTGATAGCACCATTTTCAGGGTTTGATTTTCGTTAAATTACTTGATATTGTATTTTGGGTATTTCGAGTTTAAAGGATATGGAAATTCCTGGGAGATTAAAGGGTTTTCGGGATGGAGAGAGGGAATTATAAATAGAACTTCAAGTTTCTGATATTAAATTACTCTTGACTAGAATTCCAAGTGTATGCAAATAATTACAGCATGTTTGAACCTTTCAAATATGGCCGTTAATATAGCAAAGTCAAAAGAGATATGAATTCGATTTTGGAGAATAACAAAGTCATTACTATGACCAGTGCGTGTTGCCAGTGATGACATATGGAACTGAAACGTGGTCGCTCACAATGGGCCTCATCAGAAGGCTTAAAGTCACTCAAAAGTTAATGGAGAGGGCAATGCTTCGAGTTTCCTTGCGTGACCAAATCAGGAATGATGATATCCGCAAGAGAACCAAGTTTGGAAGGCGTTGGAAGGCCTCCCATAAGGTGGACCGATGATCTGGTGAGGGTCGCGGGTAGCCGATGGATGCGAGACGCACAGGACCGGTTGTTGTGGCGACACTTGGGGGAGGCCTATGTCCAGCAGTGGATGTCGTTCGGCTGATATGTTGATAATGATGATGAAAGTCATTACTCTATATAACGATAGTAAAATTCATTAAAATCGATCCAGCCGTTTAGTTTAGACAGTTATTGTATTTAAATAAAGACTAGCTTTCATCCGCAACTTCGTACGCACATATCTCGTTTTTTCCCATTCCTGCATAAATTTGCTCTCTGAACCTACATATATGCCAAAGAAGGTTGGCCAAAACGTACCTGGCAACGAAACGATAGTGTTCCTATATGCTATATATATGAAAAATATCCTTATTTTTTAAGGTCACAAAAAACACAAGAAATATCTTTTTAAGTAGCCACAAAAAAAAGTTATCCTTATTTTAGTTTTTGTTTGTATTTCTAAATTATTTTCGAATAATAGTTTCAGAACGCACCTATTGACGATTCATTTCGCGTATGAAATGACTTGTTATTCAAAGACTATGAATATTTTTTTTTTTCTGAATAGTTGTTAACTGTTATTCAATTAAATTAGTATTTAGACACCATATCACTACTACCCTGATTTATTATGCATTGGATCTTTGTCATAAAATATAATTAAGTGAAAGCGTTTAGTTCAATTACGTACAATGAAACGTCATTTTTCATCGACAAGTTACAGAACCTGTGGTCATTGATTGACAGTTTGACACCCGGCAATCATACCGCATCCGCACGCATCTCATTCGTTCGTTTGTTGTGATTTGTGATACGCGCTGTACTATTTGGGATTTCCTTCTGTTGTTTTAACCTTGGCATTGTTTTACGGACTGATAACTACACTTGTGACGATTACTCTATGCTTTTGATTTCTGGACACCGATTTTGCTTCTTAGATATTTTTGAGAGACATCATGCAGACGCCACAACTAGCCCTGCGATTGCTATGTTTTAATTGTAACATACGCATTGATACACTTTGCCGCCATCTCGTCTTTGAGCTTGACACGAGAGTAATTTCTTAGATCTGCGAGTGGAATCCTTCAATAATAGTAGGTATTTACATACCTTCTTATTTTAGTACACTAACATAAGTAACCAATACGCACAATCAAACATCATAATACAACTCTTAATTCTTATTTTAGATCACTGAAGAAGATTACATATGCGATGCTTGTAAACAATCGGCAATACAGCATATTAACTCGGGACTAGCTAATGAACCTGGTGCGTCATCTTCCCGTGGTCACATGCATGTTTGCATACTTTGTGGAAGTTCTTTAAGGAACCGTAGATGTGACCTTATTGTGAGAGAGAATCCATCTCAGTTGCAACAAGCAATACATATTGACCTTGAAAATAGAATTGCTCCACGGCAGGTACTTAATTATGTTTTTTTTTTATATACTTTTGTTTGTATTGTTATCAATGTTATAGTGAATTCATCAATATTTTTATTTACTTGTTGGTTGTTTCAGGCAACTACATCAGACCATGTTTGTCATCCCTGTTGGCTGAGACTTAAGAGAGTTGCAATGCATAACGTGCAGCAAAATATTGAGCAGCAGGCAGAGCCAGAGCCAGAACCGGAGCCAGAAAAATTCGGTGTTCGTTTAAAAAATAGGAATGATGCTGAACAAATCATAAATGTGATTAGGGAACGATTTCCATTAAATAATAATTTATCTGATTTTATAAACTCTACGAATATGAATAGACGGACATCTGATTTTACTAGTTTAACAGCTTATTCTAAGACTAATATTATGTTCCCCCGTCTAGAATATAGTGTAATTATATTATTTGCCCTAGGAACATACCAGATCCGACAGGCAAGGTCCTATTATAGTGAACATGTCAGGTTTCACGGAGGGTATCGAATTGAAATAAGTAATAGAGAAAACATTAATGTAACAGAGTATCGTTTGAGAGGAAGTGGAAATAATTAACTGATAAGAGGCAAACTTAAATCCAGATATTAATTGAAAATAATCTGTCTGGAAGGGAAGCTATAGTTGAGTATTGCTGTAATTGTCTAGTTGGTAGAAGAACGGTTGGGTGCTGTGCACATGTTATGACAGTTGTGTGGTATCTTGGGTGGGCCAGGCATCAGCCAAAAATATTAGAGCCAGCAGCATTCCTCGATTCTGTAGTACTCGTAGTAAGAGATGATGAATAATAATTATTTTTGTGAAGCCTATTTCTTTCATTTCAGTATTCCTAAATCCTACCATTACACTTCATTTACTCCTGTATACCCTACACGTACTCGAGTTGTCGATATCTATTCAACTTGAGCATTGAAGACTAAAAGACAGTAGGTAGTATATCTTAGCCAGAATCGAAGTGGTTAACCCACAAAAAAGTCTTGAAGTCCATCCTTTTTTTTCTACACTAGGTACGCCTTGTGCAAGTTCGAGCAATATAGGTGTAGTTTTCATTGAATTATCGGTCAAAATCATGTGTCGAAGCGGACAAGACTCCACAATTCGGCTTTACAGGTACTTAACCCTTTTTGACATCGAACTAAGAGTCTAATGGACAGACAAGGTGTCTGTTCAAGGGGAATTTCCCAAAAAATAGGGCATCTGTCAAAGCGCACCAACGCTTTGACAGATGCCCTATTTTTTGGGAAATTCTTTAAGAGAAATCGCAACAAATAGAAACTAGATCGCTAATTAACCTCCTTGCCTATCGCTAAGTATACTTGTAAGCTACACAACAGTCGGATAAAAGGTAGTTGTCGATTCTAACCTCAACAGTGTAATTGACACTTTTACAAGAAAATGTGGCTATTTAGAAATGATTTTCAAACGGGATGATGTTTCCAACATAAGAACAAACCAATCTAAATGAAGCTTATTTTGGGACATGAAAAATAAAAGTAAGGTCCAGCTCCTATAGAAATTTGGCCATTGTTCTTTCAACTTTCTACGACTAGCAGTTTCGGCTGTGCGTTGTCTGTCAGTCACTCAGTAATGAAAGAGTTTTACTGTATAATATTTATGGCACTGATAAATCAAAATCCAACAAAATGATGTCCACTCCTAACATAAGTACGCCTTGCTTGTTTCATTATCTTATTTCATCATGAAAAATCAGATGATATCGACAACTTAACTGTTACACGCTTGTTGTTTCCCTGAGAACAAGAATGCAGTTTTCTACTCCTAATAATAAATTCAGGACGTGTTTATTACTAAGAACACTGCAATAAGTGTCGCCACCTGTCACGTAGAATAAGAACTAAAACACAGAAGTGGGCGCATCAGATGTTTATTAAAAATAAATAAAAGCGATGCGGACAAACTTTTTGACGCCATACTTGAGTTAGAAATGTTTATTTTCAAGTGTATATTATTATATTATTAATATTGTAAGAATTATTTAAAATATAAAATTAAATTAAAAAAAAAAACTAAAACACAACTACGAAAATGATTTTAAAAATATGAAGCAAGGAATAAAATTATTATTGCATCCAACCATTATTCAATTTTTCTGAATACCAACAATATTCGTAATTTACATTTCGCAAAAAAATTAAAAATACCTATCTGATCCGTTGCCCATGTACATAGGAGATAAATAAAAAGTAGTAGAGAATAATATTTCGCATGTGGTAGGTATATTCATATTCACACATCTGTACCAAAATATTATAAATACTACCTACCACAAGCATATTTTGGTTAAAAGATAGTTCCTAATATTGTATTGTTACTCACATAAGTTCATGAAATAAACATTTGAAGAATTTGTTTGGTTGAACGCGCTAATCAAGAACTCCTAGTTTGAATTGAAGAATTCTTTTATTGTTGGATAGCCCATTTATCAAGGGAGGATACAGGGTATATTACATTACGCTATGACCTATAGGAGCGGAGCATTCATGAAAAATGTGACGCAGATGGAGTTGCACGGCTCAGCTAGTTTGTAATAGATACATGTGCAGTTTCAGGCAACATTCAGATGACGATTTACCTTTCTTAAACTATATTTATGTCTCTTTGAGCGGGTCCATAATTTCAAGACCCCTCCTTAGTCCGGTAAAAACGTCTGAAGAAGTCATGAATGTTAAAAGCGCGGAGCCAATAATGATAAACTCTTTATTTTAGGCTATTTTGGCTTTAGATTCTTCTTGGTTTTTTTACTAAAGCTAGATAATCGATTGGATTCCGCAACTGAAATTAAACAGAAGAAGAGTAGTAAGAAAACTGTAAAACGTTAACAACCATCAAAAAACTACTTTTTGAAGCTTTAATTAAACCAAACGGCTGTTGTACTCTAGCCATAAGTACCCCTAACTATGTCATCATCATCTGCCTAGTCTTTTCCCAACTATATTAGGGTCGGCTTCCAGTCAAACCGGATTCAGTTGAATACCAGTATTTTACAATGAGCGGCTGCCTACCAGTCCTCCACAACCCTTGAACTGGGGCACGATAGTTCTTGGTAAGACTGGAGTCAGATGTACTGGCTTCTGACAATCCGTAACGACTGCCAAAGATCTACAAAGCCGGCACCAACGTGCATGGAGGAAACTCGGTATCTTAAGATGGTCACCCATCCACAGACCAACCTTGGCAAGCGTTGCTTAACTTTGATCGACCGTGCGGCTGTTATTCTTAAGCCACGAGCTATGTACTACCCCTAATACTACATACTACCCCTAACTATGTCTTATTACCATAACTACTGAAATATCCTTATCAAAAAATCTCAATTAGCAACATGATCTCAAAGCTCTGCTTACCACCGCTCGTCCCGTCGTAATAATACCACCAAGGGCCTTATTTCCGATAATGAACCAGTCATATACTGGAATAGAGTTCTCTATAAAAAAAAATCATTACATGACACAAAGCCCGTTCAGACGCATGGCCTTTGAAAGACCCCTTTCAGACGTGTATTATGCTCAGGTTTTGAGGGAAAAATTCTTTCCAATTTTTTTGTAAATTTGTTCGCGGGTAGTTTTAATTTGGAGCTCGTGTAGCGTGTGGTGCGTCCTTTAGTAAGGTTAATACGAGGAGGTATTAGTGTAAAGAAGTTAGGGAAGAATGATAGTAAGCATTAGAGGTAAAATTGGGAGGTCGTTTTCTGACTTAGACTGATTTTATCTTCACGATAGTGCACTGAATTTTATTTTATAGCTGAAATGGAAATTCATAGGTATAGTTAAATTATTTTTGTGTTGTTATAATGTTTTGACTGACGGCGTAGCATAATTAAAAAAAAACCGGCCAGGTGCGAAGGGTTGCGTACCATAATACTTAATTTTTAGTGTTAACGCGGCAATAGAAATACACAATCTGTGAAAATTTCAACTGTACCTATAACGGTTCTTGAGATACAGCCCACTGACAGACAGATGGACGGACAGACGGACGGACAGCGGAAGCTTAGTAATAGGGTTCCGTTGGTTATTCTTTGGGTTCTTCTTCTTTTTCTTCGTCGTTTCACTCTTGACAAAGTGGTCGTGGTCGTCTTTAAGATTCTATAGCTTGACAATCCGTCGCCACTCTTCACGCACACAACACACACACGCACGCACACACACAACACACCGACGCACACACGCACGCACACACACAACACACACGCACACACACACTCACACACAAACATACACACACCCGCACTCACACAAACACATTCATTCATTAATAAATTGTACCAACTTATTCGCCACGGGAGGAAGACCTGGAGTCCTGAAATACAGGGCTGCCCTAGTTTAGGCTCTAGTCCACTCCATTTATTTTAATGATCTGTACTGTGTTTTTCATTAGTGTGGAAAATAAATGAAATTTTTACTTTTACTTTTTACTATACTTTTGCCTTTCTAGTGCACTCATACAAGGGACCATTGTCTAACGCTGCCTTAATTTGGTCCAGTGCATAGGCGATCTACCACGTGCTTGTTTGCCCTCGACGTTTCCTTGTACCACAAGGCGCTCCATGGAGACATCTCCACGTCTCGATACGTGCTCGTAGAAAGTGAAGATTCGAGCATGTACGATAGAAGATAGGCGCTGCTTGGTACCTAGATCCTGTAAAATGGACATGTTGGTTCTATGCCGGATCTAAGATATCTTAAGCATTCTCCTCCAACACCACATTTCTAGAGCATCTATCTTCTTTTTCTCACTCTCTCTCCCTCTCTCACCCTTTGGGTACGGAACCCTAAAATAAAACTACCTCAAAGTCTAAAATAACTTTAGTCTCGGAAGTCGGTATCGTTGTTTGTTAACTTTGTTTAATCCTTACTTCCTGCTTTTTAAATCTTTTAATGGGAAGAAAACTTATCGCTCAAAAGACGCTTACTTAAATCCACGTGAAACTATTCCAATAATACATCATCGCTATCAAAAGACCAACCACCAACCAAACCACTTAGACTCACACCGATCACAATAAAACAACCACCTTCCAACCACCGGAACCAAACCCTCTCACAAAAAAAAAAGGAAATAAAGACGTTTCTAGAACGTATCAAATCGAACCACGTGAATGCGGATAGTAAATCTTAGGGGCAAATGAACACGTCGATGCAGCGATCGGATGCGATACATCTCCGGGCTGAGACTGCCGGCCGGCATAAATTGCCCGCAGACGCGGCAACCGATGCGGAACAAATTTATTGTTACGACTACGTGTTTAGATTGTGTCGATCGTGTGTGGATTTTATTTTAGGTTGGGATTATTGAGGGGATTGTATGTTTGGATTGAACTGCGTTAAGTTATGATATGACATAACATGACTCTTATATTTCGACTGTAACTACAGATAAAATCCACATTGAAGACAGGTTACTGAAAAATTCGACTTGGAGAAATCCATCAAGACTGCTCAACTCAAGAATGGAACCTTGGACCTCGTGCTCAGTAACTGTAGCTCATCCAAACACTAGTGTTAACCTTTAATGTAAACTAAGAAAGCATCTGTCATAAAATCATACACTACACAAAAATCATAAACTTCAGGCTCAGTTCTGTAACTGACTTTATTAAAGTTTCTCAATACAACATCGTAATAAAATATCTATTAATAACATTCACTTTACTATACCAACAAAGCACAGATTGGTAGGATATATTCACCATCCAACGCCTCAAATCAAACTGACTCTACCTAAAACTCACTGTGACCAGCTGAATCTTCCCCACTACAACGTTAGCAAACACTCAGCTGACCGACCGACCAATCAGAGCAAAGGAAACAGTATGTAGCAACAATTGACTAACTTAAATATTAGGGTTTTATAAATTAATTGTAAATAAACGTTCTAATTTAATCTATTTAATTTGCTAATTTTATAAGACGCTAATTTTATAATTTTCTACAACGGATGTATTAAGCACGTGTTCCCACTAGCACCATCTATCGCTTGTGGTTAGAAATCGAACAAAGTAGAAAATATAAAAATCAATACACATCAAATTTTACTTTGAATCTGAGGTAAGCAATGTAGAGTAAGAGTATTCCAATTTTCTATAAACGATTGGAGTATTTCCAATAATCTATAGACATTTTCGAATAGGCACATTATTCAATGAGAGTATGAATACTCGTGTAATGAAGGTATTCATACCTTTAAGTACTTTGACAACTCAAGTTTTCATTTCCTTAACTTTAAAACAGTTGTTTCTAGAGCCATTTCATGATTTTAATAACATTTTAAAAATGCAGATTTCTTAACTCTGCTTTTATAACAGAAACCATATTTTCGCTATGACCTAAAATATTTTATGACAATAAAGATATTATGACTCAGAGCAAAGCTGTAAAATCACCAACATGACTTTTATCACCCCTACCTATCCACCATTAACACATCGATAAATTCTATCAAATGCTTTCGTATTTTTATTATCCGAATATCTAAAAACATTTTACAGTACCTTTAAAGCCCAACAAAGCGAAAGAAATCGGTGAAAGCTTTGGAGTGCTCAAATCTGTAGAAAGTTAGTCGCCTTTTAGCCAGGTTTATTAAATGAGGCTTCGAACACAGAATAATACAGAAGGTCGACTCAATACAACGAGCGGGAACGCACGCACACATAAACACGCTTCACGTACAGCGAGTGCAAGTGCACTCGATTTGTTTAAGCTCACCGCACGTTAGCGTCTGTGTGTGCGCTGCGTGCGCCTTACCTTCAAAAATTTCGATCTTCTGTATCTTATATGTTGTGGCTTAAACAATCGAATATTATTCATTTAAAGAATTTCTGTACAAGATGCAAAGATTTTTGTCTTGAAATTTCATTCAAGTGTACGTTTAATAATGAAAGTACTTACATTAATAAGTTTGAGATTAAAGTTCGTTTGTGTGTTTGAAAAGTCAGATTGAATTGTAAAGTTTTATTATTTTAAATAATTCTTTAGATTAATTTTACTGCGATTTATAGGTGTGAGATGATAGCAAAAGTTTTGGTTACAAGATAACAACAATTACAATTGCAATAAGTTTCTAGAACTCATTATTTATAACAAAAACATATCAGTGAAAACTCTTTTCAACTTCTAAATGAAAAGATAAAATTGTTACGTTCACAGGCCCTGTTTGAATGTCCCTGAGCAAATAAAATACTCGAGAGAGAATCGATTTGGAAATTTGGAAGTGAAATTTTCAGCTGTACACTTAATTGGCGTACCCTTCTAAACAGTTTCAGTGATTATGCTGTACAATTTGCATAGCGGACGACTTTCGAGCCCAGGAGACTAAATAATGGTGAATTTATTGGAGATTCTCCCTTAATCACCGATTGAATTATCGATTTTTGTTTTTGGAGCTTTAACTTTTGTAATTCTGTTATTGTGCTTCAAAATCTTTACGTCTGCGATTTTGTGAATCTTACGACTTTGTATTGAATTAAAGTTGTAAAACAGTTTGAACTTCATTTTTCAATAATGGAAGTTTAAAATATTTCCAAAACCTTTGTAATCCTTTATCATCATCATAATTCCAGCCAAGAGACGTCCTGCTGGACAAAGGCGTAGATACATTTGGGGAGAATGTGAAGGCACTCTGGGGGGTTCTCATCAACCACCATCTTCATTCTTTTTTTATACAGTCACGCAAAGAAACTCCGAGCGTAGCCCTCTACATTGCCCTTGGGCGAATTTTAACTTAAAATCTTCTGATTAGGCCCACTGTGCTCACAATGGCCTAATCAAAAGAAAACGTTTGCATTCCATGTGTCTTCACTGGCAAGACAGTATCTACTCGTCTCACATACCAGAATGATGTGTTAACGAAAGTCTTCTACCAGTGCGTGTTAAAATCCATACATCAATGCAATAGAAAAGGTTTCTCCCGCCATGGAGATTAACCGTACAAGTGGTGGCGTACTGTCTGTCTCCAACGCTTCCGTTGGTAAAGAGGTCACTACCTGGCGAAGGCCGCAGAAAATCGCTGGACGCAAGATCTACAGGATAGGTCGTCAGTGGACGTCTTTCGGCTAAAATGATGATGATTATGAAATAAGGCAGTCTGTATCAAATCAGAATATATATAGATGAGATTATAGAGAGAACCAATATGTCACACGCTCCAATCAAAACCAACAAATGTATGTCAAAATTTTAGTATGTTTGACATAAATTCAAATAACTTTCCGCAGCAACAGAATAAACCAACACGTTAAACTCAAACAGAAATTCACATAATTATCGAATTTCAGAAATACGGCAATTTGTTTCATTTCCCGAAACACAAAACCTTACACAAATCAAGTTAGATCTCGGATACAACTTGTTTACAGTACAAATTAATGTTGAACCTTTTAATTAACAAAATTGGGGGTTGTGAGTCCAATCGGGACAACTTTCCGTATACCTTGTTATTGTTTTGGCGAATATTGTCAAATTGGAGGGAGAGATCGATTGTTTTTGTCAGATTTCCGGGCGGATAGGAACAGGGACGGAAAATATTGGAATGAATATCTTGTTTATTTGAAAAATAGAGCCACTGATTACCGAACCGTTTTTATACATAAAGTGTTAAAAATTTAAAGTAATTATATTTAACAACAATTCACAAGCAAGATATCGATATAAACAGCCTCACAAGGACGTTTAATGTTTTGGAGATGTTCATCAGGCCATATGCGTAGTAGGTACTCGCAATAGCAAGCGTGTGTGACTAAACACATTGAAAAACACGAAGGCAAAAAATATCTGTAAGGATCGTAGCAGGTAGCGTTCTGTAATCTCTGCTTAACCTCAAGGCAAAAGGCGTGAGGAAGGTAGATAGAGTATCCAGAAACTTTAACAGCCTTTTGTTCACTTTCGACAAAGTTACCTATCTAGTTTATCAAATAAAAATATGTTACCGTATCTACTAAACTCAAGTTATCCGAAATCAAATCAAAAACACTACTAACATCTCCAAAAGAAACTAAAACTGTCCAAGTGCGAGTCGGACTCCCACACGAAGGGTTCCGTACGTAATTTCTATTATTTGTTGTTATAGCGGCAATAGAAATATACAAGCTGTGAAAATTTGAACTGTCTACCTATTACGGTTCTTGAGATACAGCTTACTGACAGACGTATGGACGAACGGACGGACAGCGAAGGCTTAGTAATAGGGTTCCGGTGGTTACCTTTCAGGTACGGAATCCTAAAAAAGCAGAAAACAACAAACTCCTGAACATCTGCTAACAAAGTATCCTAAATACGTTTTAAACAGATATATACGATTTGTCGATGTTAAAAGGTCCGAATCGCTTGTGATAGTAACATTTTTCTTAGCGCAGGTGTACCAGATTAGTTCGAGCTCGATCCAACAGATGTGTAATAATATGAACTGGAAGAGGACTGGCGAACCGGGATGGTAGAGCAGTTAGATATAAAGTAGGGAAATTCTATGTGAATTAGTTTTTGGGACACGGATCCTCAGTAGTTAAATGGTGCTTCATCATCAGCCTAAGCTTTTTGTAGTGTTTTAAGGTTGAAAAAACCCGGCACCAATCCATCATCGCATTATAATACGCATTGTAAATCCTTACTAATATTAAAAAACCGGCCAAGTGCGAGCCGGATTCACAAATTTGTAGGTACATATTACTTTAAATTAAGACTATATTTTTTTAATGATTTAATTACAAATGTATAGTTTTCAGATTTTTTCCTATTCTTGTAGTGTAAGACGGTATTAATTGCCTTTCATAGTTCTAGTTCAACGGGAAATATCCTAAACATTTTGATTCCCTTGAGAGTGTCGAAATATACGTTTTTTTTTTTTGCAGCGGCCATAAACGGCCGCCTCTTTTTTTACGTTATCTTAGAACTTTGACTTCTGAGCTTCAAGGAACCGTAGACTTGAGTATATGGTATTCATTTCGTTTTGATACCTCCACGCGTTCCCGAGATAAAGGGCCTTGACAGACAGACGGACGGACAACAAAGTGATCTTATAAGGGTTCCGTTATTTCCTTTTGAGGTACGGAACCCTAAAAATGCGAAAATCCGATTTTGAAGAAAGGTGATATCTGTATCACCTTCCTTCAAAATCGGATTTTCGCATTTTTAAGGTCCAACCATCTCCAGGGTACCATCTAGCTCTGGCTAGATGGTACCCTGGAGATGATTATAGGCATTTGTTGCAAAAATCTGTATTAACATGAGTGAAACTTCGGGCAAAAGCTAGTAGTGGATAACTTAACTATGAATGGATAAATTGTGACAACTTTTTTTTTCTCTTTGGTACGAAAAGCTTTTTTGACTTTTGGCTTGATTACAAATGCCATTTTACATCCTTGATGTGACAATTAAATTAATGGTTCTTTGATGTTATTGTTGCAAATCTTTATTATCATAGTGTTTGTAAGTAATAAATTTCATAAAAATAGGGTGTTTGATAAAATCTGCTCTTCCTTGCATCATACCCTACAAATCCTAGATAATCTTCCAATATATCGTGATCAGACATTGCCATGAAGTAACATCAAAGCAAAAAAGTAAAAAAGGTACTGAGTATAGAAACGAGAAGTAATGACGTCACGTGCGGTGTGCAGCAATGCGTGCGATCTCACCTGATTGGTCCGTTCGACGAAAGTAGCCACGGAGTATGAGGGTATGATGTTTTATTATATGTCGAGATATGAGCTGCCTGGTTTTTAAGTATATTGGAAATATTTTTTTTAAGATTCTATTCATTTTTGACTAGTTTTTAGGATTCCGCGTTCTGAAAATCCGTAAAATAGCGTGTTTGGTAAAATTTGCTCTTCCTTGCATCATCCCCAGATAGTCTTCCAATAAACCGTGATCAAACATAGCCGTGACGTAATGTAGATACTCTCGTTGGTATGGAAACGAGGAGTAATGACGTCACGTGCGGTGTGCTGCAATGCTTGCAATCTCACCTGATTCCTGATAGCGGCAGAGTATGAGGGTATGATGTTTGCGTGTTGGGACATAAGCCTGTTATTAGGTAGGTTGGAGATTTAATTTTTAAGATTGGTTTTCTTTTTCACCAGGTTTTTCCCACGGCGTAACTATTGTGACCTATCTCACACGAACTCGCATTTACAATAGTGTTACAGTATATAAAATATTTAGGATCACTTACTGATGCGTCTTTGACAGCCAATTTAGGATTTATATCCGACTGAAACAAATCAAACTGGGATCAACTATATCGTCGTTGACCAGTGTGAAAGAGAGACTGAAGATCAAAAATTCACTATCCCTTTTTTACATCATTTGGCACGACACAGTAGCCCCAGAACGTAATAACCCCTATAACATGACCGACCTGGGTACCTACCTATTATGACATCTTAAAACCATCATGATAACGGTGTGGAAGGGAGACGGAGTTATACAGGCGGCATAACACTATCCCTTTTTCACAGCTTAAACATGATGGCATTAGCACGTCATAATAATTCTGTAGGTCAATTTAATCTTTAATTTTTTTATAACAAAGAGTCGTTTTAACATCATCATCATCATATCAGCCGAAAGACGTCCACTGCTGGACATAGGCCTTCCCCAAGCGTCGCCACAACGACCGGTCCTGTGCGTCTCGCATCCATCGGCTACCCGCGACCTTCATCAGGTCATCGGTCCACCTTGTGGGAGGCCTTCCAACGTTGCGTCTTCCGCTACGCGGTCGCCACTCCAGAACTTTTCGGCCCCATCGACCATCTGTTCTGCGAGCAATGGGCCCTGCCTACTGCCACTTTAGTTTGGCGATCCTTCGGGCTATGTCGATAACCTTTGTTATCTTGTGGATATCAACATACCTGATTCGATCACGCAAGGAAACTCCAAGCGTTGCAAGTTTTAACATAAACTTAAACAACTACCAGTTTTCCAAAACCCACACTTTTAATAACCATTAATTAGCCCACTTTCTTTAAACAACGTTTAAAGCAAAGAACTCGCCCATACATTTTAATATAAATAAGTTTACGTGTTTCTGGTCGAGAACGGCGCACGAAACGGCGCCTAATCTCCAGCCATTTATCATGAGAATTAAGTGACCCTTGGCAACACTGGGGGGAGAGGGGAGCTACAAAAATCTGTGAGTAATACGATTATGCAGTCTTAAAACACGAGTTATGATTTCTGTGTCATATTTTGTGGGAGAAATTTTATAAGGTACTTGAAAATCATTTGTCTTGGTACGAGTGTGTGAAGAAGAGGCATGAATTGCATGTGACTAAAATAGTACAAAAGTGGATGGAAAAATCGAGAGGGAGGCTACATAATTATTTAATTGATTTCAGACATTCTTCCCACAAACACTAATAAAGTCTACACTAGTAAAGTCAAGGACAATATTATTCTTGACCACTTTTGAAAACTAAATTCTGTCTATCATTTTCCAACTATAATGGGGTCAGCTTCCAGTCAAATTGAATGCAACCGGATACACGCTAGGGTTTGCATGATGGTTATAATCTTGCACGTATAATCCTCAGGCATAACCGACATTACATGCACCAATGACTGTACAATTTTATAAAGACGCTAGGGTTTGCCAATTGGTTAAGCTTGTAAGGTTATAAGACCATCATGCAAACCCTGGCGTGTATGGCAGCCATAAGTTTTCACGGTAAGTTGTTTACAGATTAGACCAGTGAATGTCAAAGAGCTATAAAAGACATCAAGAACATTCAGCACACTACCTGTCACTTAAACAAAATGTCATTTGCTTTTTTTATATAATTAACCATAAGATTATAAACAATTGATTTTATAACTGTACCTAAGTAGGTACTAATTCCCTATGACCTATCACCAGTAGGTAAATTATAAACATGTAGTAAACCATAAGATAGTAAACAATTGACTTCCTAATTGTACCTAAGTAGGTACTAATTCCCTATGACCTATCACCAGTAGGTAAACTAGAAACATGTAGTAAACCATAAGATAGTAAACAATTGACTTCCTAATTGTACCTAAGTCGGTACTAATTCCCTATGACCTATCACCAGTAGGTAAATCAGAAACATGTAGTAACCTATAAGATAATAAACAATTGATTCCTGACGGTACCTAAGTAGATACTAATTCACTATGACCTATCACCAGTAGGTAAATAAGAAACATGTAGTAAACCATAAGATAATAAACAATTGATTTCCTGACTGTACCTTAGTAGACACTAATTCCCTATGACCTACCACCAGTAGGTAAATTAGAAACATGTAGTAAACTAATTGAGTTTGAGCACTTCATTAAGCCATGCGGTTCTCCCGTAGTAAGTAATAACACTATTTCTGTAGACCAGGAGTTGGGCTCGCAAATGTACCCAAATGTACCTTAATGTACCCTAATGTTAGGGTCCGTTTGGGGCTTCAAGGAAAGTACCTACAAGGGTGTTATTGAGGAAGTATTGTAGTATGTACCTACGTACTTTGTTGGTAATATTGAAATGTTTCTTGTAGTGAGTAGACAGCTGTTGTGGTTTTCCTGGACGGATTTTTTTTTTTAATTCGTCATAGTTATTAAGTCCCTTGAATATGAAATATAGTAAGTAAGGGCCAGTAAAACGATTGTGATCACCGAAAATTACAACCTAACTTCGTAGTTCGGTTGTAATTTTCGGTGATCACGTACTCGTACTTGATTGTAAAGGTAGAGAAAGGCCAAATTAACGATAGATGAATGATATTTATGGATAATTGTGATGGCGCAGCTTACCAACCGGCGCGTGTTTGGTGGCGGCTCGCGCTGCCTCAGTAGGATAGGTACTTGCTGTTGCCGTTTACACTACAAATACTGATGATACACACTTTTTTCACTAATAGTAGTAGTGTGTATCATAAGTATTCGTTAGTTTCTGTGTCATTAGTTTGTATGTATTTGAACCAAATGACGTATTAAGTCAAATAGTCGACAAACTGTTACGCATTTGATAGGTGTTTAGAAGGTATAAAATGTTTGGTCCAGAATAAAAGATTTATTTATTTATTTATATTTAATTAAGTAATTAAATCATTCTAGATGGCTACCTATTACGCCTCTAATAATATAGCCGTGTTATTATGGAAAGTCAAGCGATGCTTCACAGGCTAATTTCTTAGCCTGCGTCGCGTTAGGTAAAAAAAAACACCATTTGGACAAGGACCCCTAAAAACTATTTAAATACAATAGGCTCGCCTATTATAGTCCTCATGCCTAATTTCGGCCATGGCAGCCTAGCTCAACGGAGACTAGTCATCGGAGCGGGACATATTATAGTGCACAAATGTGTGCGCAAACACAGATGCACTCCCTTTTCCATCGCTCTCATACTCCAATAGGACGGCAACCCTACACGATGACCTACCGAATGTGTGGCGGGCTTGTCCCAATTATAAAAACCCTACACGATTGGAGAGAGTTCTAGCGCAAGACCAAAGGGTGTGTTACAGCATCAACTTCGAAACTCCAGGCTGTCATAGAGAAATTCCTAATGGAAAACCCAATAACAGGTTCGGCTATTACATGGTACGTAATCATTACTGACCATGTGGGTGTTCTATTTATTATTTATTTATTTTCGTAACAATTGCTTACTATACTAACAGTCTTCACCAAAGCGTATAGTAAACCAACAACATAAAATGTATCTTATAAACTAAAAAAATTAATACATGCTTTAATCATCATCATAGTTACATCTATGTCTAACTAGCAGTAAAGCAACCTGTTTTGACGTGACAACGTCTTATAAATCGATGAATGCCGGTTGCACGCACGAAAAAGTGTCACGTTCCGCCTGAGCTGAGCATGCAAGCGAGAGCGCGGAACAAACGATAGAGAAGCACGATCGGCCTAAGCGTTCGGTTTGTTTGTTAAGAATTCAATTGTTTTATGACGTTATCACGTAAAATTATCGTCCGTAAACCGATTTTTACAGACAACCGTTTTTTTTACTTAAACAATAAAATTACGCGACCAGCATTTCTCATCCCAACTCCCCGACCATTCTATCCTTGCCGTTTATTGCAGCACGTTAAATGGAAATATTCATTAAACTTCGCAGTGGCAGCGACTGCATCGATCCTGCTTACTTTACAACGTTTTGTTATTACTTGTCTTGTCTTTAACTGCAGTTTAAGTTTGAAAGCTTTGGGGACTGAATGACTGAAGTTTGGAATGACGTTTTTTAATTGAGTTTGGGAGAAACTCCGCTGGATGTGAAAAGTACAGGAGGGGATGACGTGATGACGCTGGGCTGAGACCACGGCTGGACATGGGTCTTGGAGGGTATTATGTATGCACCTGTTAATCTATTATGTTAATTTTTTTTTGTCACAACAATGACAGTCCCCCCTATTTCATGTTCAGGCAAATCCTGTCCATCCTAGGTTGCCTGGAAGAGATCGCGGAATGGGATAAGGCCGCCCATTGTATGTGTTTTAGTTTTAAGTTTCCTTTTGTCTTAAGTGTAAAATTAAGTATATAAACTAGCACTTCGCTTGTTCGCGCTGCTATTTTCTAAAGGATCCCTATTTTTTTCTTGTAATAAGTATGTTACTCAGAGTTAATGTAACATTCTAATAGCGAAAGAATTTTTTTTATTGATCCTGTAGTTTTTGAGTTAAATCGTAACAAACAAACCAAAAATCAAATCTTTCCTGTTTATAATATTAGTTTAGATAAATAAATAAATATTTTTTACTAGTATTTGCCTCGCGATGACATAGACTTTTATTTTTTTGTCAATAACAGTCTCCAGGGTCACATCTGTTACAGTAAAAAAAAAAACATCAAAATGGGTTCAGCTATTTGTGAACCCATAATTAATAACACACAAACTCACTTCGTATTTACAATATTTGTTACGATTTACATATTTGACTATTGCTTACTAATACTTCCAGGTCAACAACTAACATCTATACTATATACTAATATATAAAGCTGAAGAGTTTGTTTGTTTGCTTGAACGCGCTAATCTCAGGAACTACTGGTCCGATTTGAAAAATTATTCCATTGTTAGATAACCCATTTATCGAAGGCCCATTTTTAGGAAGGCTATAGGCTATATATCATCAAGCTAAGACCAATAGGAGTGGAGCAGTGATGAAAATTGTGACGCAGACGAAGTTGCGCTGGTCAGCTAGTTCGGAAATAAAAAACTTAGCTAAGTATTATTATTGCAAAAAAATATGTGTCAACGTGTGGTTCCATAGCAATCAGGGCGTTTAGCATCAGAACCATTTTAAATCACAAGCCGCCATCTTGAACAGCTGTAGCCGCCATTTTGAATTCCCACGAGTGATTCATTTTCAGTAGCAATACTTGACTTCAAACAAGGTGCTCGATTCCTTTACAGATCATGTTCTTCATACCCGTGTTATTGTTTCCTAGTACTCGTATCATTTCGAGAAATTTGTATAAGCAGAATTTACTTTGTCTTTTCTAAGAAACTTGTATTTGTACCTTAAGCTTAATAATAGTCGAAAGTAATTGTACTATTTATGTATCCACTTTGGATGGTTTAGTCATCCAAGAGGACAAATTTGAAAAAACCGGCCAAGTGCGAGTCGGACTCGCACACGAAGGGTTTCAAAAGGGGGGGGGGGGGAGAGGATTTTACAAATAATAAAAATTAAGGTTTATTTATACAATAGCGGCAATAGAAATACACAATCTGTATAAGTTTCATCTGTCTTTTTTTACTATTTATAGGCACGCGTTTGACCACTATATCACCTGATGGTAAGCGATGATGTGGTCGAAGATTGAGCACGCTTGCCTAGAAGTAACCTATTCACTCTTGAATTAATGTCACCTGATTAGCACCACCCGGGGACCACGTGTAGGGTCTAAGATTAGGTATTCTCCTACGGACGCGGGTGACTCGGCCCCCTACCTATTACGGTTCTTGAGATACAGCCCGCTGACACACAGACGGATGGACAGTGGAGGCTTATGAATAGAGCTCCGTTGGTTACCCTTTGGGTACGGAACCCTAAAAACATTAAAATGTCGAATATATTGTGACGTTAAACCAATTAGCATCGTTATTTATTTAGGTACCGTTTCAACACCTTTGGATTTTTTCAGGGTATATAAGTCTTTGATAGTACCTACCTAATTTATATGACAGATTCATGACAACCTTAATATTCTGATATTTCGCAAATTTAAAGTACCTATATATTTAAATGTCATTTTTATATTATTAAGAATAAAATATTTGTAAGAGGTAGTTATCACAAATGATACTTCTAAACAAGACCCAATTAATATTTATTACATATTTTTATATCACCATAAATATTTTATACTTGTCCACAATTATTATAATTAATACACAATTTAATAAAACGTTTCATATTCCAACTGACAATAAAGGCCTAATTTATTATATCAATCAATAAAATAAAAAATCTTTATTCATATTAATTGACCATCAAGTAATTCAAGTACCGAAGTAAAAAACTTTGAAAAATTATTCAGCTAAAACTTCATAATTAAAGTGGAACTAACTAATTAAGTAGATTTTATAATAGTCGTGACTTGAATAGGTTCTTGGGAAGTGCCCCGAAGTTGCACATAGTCGGAATTCTCTGCCTCAATAAATAATTCTAGGAATTCGTATGCTATGCTTTTAGTGCACTTGAGTGTACCCGGAGAGTTATGAAGCTGATTTTGACCTAGTTTGATGTGGCTGTTGGGACTGAACTATTGGACAACAAAGGATGTCTTTTTGTTGTTTTACGTTTATTGTACTCGTGGAAATGAATGTGGTATTTTACGAATTCATAGCTATTTCTTAAGGATGGGAAATCATTAAAGCTTATTTATATGCAAATGACCTTGTGCATATAAACGGAGCTAACTACTCCTCTACGCGCCACTCCGTTACCATTTAATTTATTATAAAAAATAACACATATTTAAAAAATTCACAAAACTTTTTTATTTTCGTTTGTATTGCAAGGCAAAAGATATTTTTTTTAGACTTTTTTAAAAAAATGAACAACTAAAATGGTTTCATCTCAACGATTTGGAGGTGATTTGGTGATTTTCTTTCTTATAATGTGATACCGGTACATCAAATCTGGCTAAACCACATTAAGTATCTTATCATGTAGATTACTACATATTTTTTCAGATGTAACTCGGAAAATACCGACGAAAAGTTGCTTCATCTGCACGCTGTTTTTAAGCATTTCTCGAGAGAGCAGCCTTAAATGAACCGCTTCGGGGCAGAGCGGACAGGAGTGTCAGTGTCTTACTGACAGAAACCCATCCGTGTTTCTCCTAATGCCCTTTGCGTTCCAGGGCCGCGGTGACTCTTTCGAGCAAATTCCGCAAGAGGACAACATAGCTGCTATCTTATTTCTAAACAGGAGTTAATGTTGCTGTACTTGAGCATTTTTTCTTTCATAAAAACATCATCTCAGTCGTAATCATTAGTAAATTATTAGGTTCCGTACATACAAACGAATAAGCAAAATCCTTATAAAACCACGTGTGTCTGTCAGTCCATCCGCACAGCCAATTTGCTCCAAGTCCGCAAGACCAACTTAATTAAAATTTGACACACATTTGAACCTCTTTGATTCAAATAAGGACGCGTAATGTAAACAACATTCGACTTTACACGATTCGTTCGAAAATCTAAGCAATCGGGTCTCTACCATGTGGTTGACAAACAAATTGAAAACCGTTACCACATCCACATTTTCTTAAATCCTAGTGACATAACTTACGTCAGAAGTGGACCCGTACAGTGTGCCTGAATTAATGGGCGACAAACATCAACCTAATTTGAGAACCACCGCCAATGTATTTAGTGCTAATGTTCGGTCCAAATCTACGTCTCAATGATTGAATTGGCCTGACTCTTGGCCTAATTAGCCTGATTTATTAGGTTTATTTTTGGAAGATAGGCTTTTTATAATTAAAACAGAAAATATCATTTGTATCTATTATAAATTATGCAATTTGCATGACTCCACACCACTTGATCTTGATAATAAACACAAAATTTTTTGCTATACTATATCAAACATATTTCACAAAAATATTTCCACAAGAATAAAGGCGCAAACCCACCGTGACGCACGCTTTGCATGGGCACGCGCCGCATTTTAGCTGCGTAAATTCATTTGTTTGACAACTGGGGTCTACGTTTCTACTGCGGTATACACTACACACGGCTACGTTCCACAAGCCGTATCTCAAAACTATGCTCCGATACCGTTTTGGCATAGTCGTGGGTTAATATTCGTGTACAGCGTGTACCGCATGCACAGCGTGCATGGTGTTAACAGTGTTGAGCTACGTAAACGCCATATTCAAGCCACGTGTGTACCAATGACGTCAATTGATGCGTAGCGTGTCCTGGAAGTCTACCCTTGACTCCGATCGATGACCTGGTGAAGGTCGCGGGTAGCCGATGGATGCGAGACGCGCAGGACGGGACGTTGTGGCGACGCTTGGGGTAGGCCTATGTCCAGCAGTGGACGTTTTTCGGCTGATGATGATGTGTTCGTGAGTTGCAGTAGACACAATCACATACATTTCCTTGCAAAAGAAAAACTTAGCACTCTTAGACTCACCGCGTGCATCGCGGTGAGTCTGTGCCTTTAAACAATTGATTTGAAAATACTGTACAAAATCATGATCATTCAATTAATGAAGCTGTTCTATGTTAATTATGTACGAGTAAGAGAATTAACTTCGGAACAAGAAAGAAAACCAAAGAAAACCAAGACACGTGTAAGTAGTTCTACTTTCTCTAACTTTATCTAAATAAATAAAAACTGAAGTCTTTACTCCCGCCTACAAGAAACATTATGTCACAAAAATAGAAAAATAGATTTGAAAAACTCTACAAAATTATGATCAATCAACTAATTAACAAAACTGTTCTATGTTAATTATGTAAGAGAATTAACTTCGGAACAAGGCTTCATCATTACTGACAAAAAAAATGGAAAATAATTTTAACAAGGCAACTTTAGCGTCCCCTAAAAGTTTCCTTTAGCAGTGATTTTCTAAGACAAGGCTTATTAGTTTTAATTGGTACACCTTATGTTTTTTGAGTCTACGCTATTGTGACTTTGGTTCTATTTTCAATCAGAAGTCGGCAGTTTTTGTTGTATGTACACACGTACACGTGTAGGGTCTGCGGACGGCGAGCCGCCCAATGCTCGCCGTACGTTAGGATTCATTGGTCCTAGGCGCGGGCCTGCGGCTGGCAAGCATTGCGTAGCTCGCCGTCCGATCAGAACCAGGCCCGAGTCGACGGCGCGCTGTGTTCCACGCGCGCCTCAAAGAGCTGTCAGCATAGAAGACAGGGCCCGCTAGGGCCAGCGCCTGCCGGGGTTGCGGAATTTGTTTGAAAGAGTCACCGCGGCCCTGGAACGCAAAGGGTATTAGGAGGAACACGGATGGGTTTTAGTCAGTAAGAGTCTGACACTCTCTTCTACTCCACCCAGAGCGGGAGGAGTCATTTGGTTAATTCCCATCAATAAAAAAAACCGGCTAAGTGCGAGTCGGACTCGCACACGAAGGGTTCCGTACCATACACCTCAATTTTTATTATTTTTTTTGTTATGGCGACGGACGGATGGACGGACGGACAACGAAGGCTTAGTAATAGGGTTTCGTTGGTTACCTTTTGGGTACGGAACCCTAATAAAGAAGTTCACGTGTTGAACTAAGTCGCGTAAAACAAGAAAGCCAGGACTCCTGTAAGCAGAACGGTTTCCTCTGTTTTTAAGCAATATAATAACAGCAATTTAGCAATATCTTTTATTTCCACGAAATTTCGAAACTTGGAAAAAACAATAGGAAATTTGGATTGAAGGAACATGTTTCTTCTTTCCCCAATGGAAGAACAAAACGTGTTGCTTCAACCCGTATTTTTTATTTTTTTTCTGTCAATCGTCACGCTATCACTAACTCCCTTTTCTTTCATATCATACCTCACACAATCTATCCATTTTTTGTTGGCCTCCATCTCCGATATTTCCATCTATACTTATTAAATAGTTTAAGTAGTCCAGATAAAACTAGTTTTATCACAATTTGTAATCTAATTTGGGTTATTCTCCAGAGCGGTAGTGAAATTATTGAGAGCAGCAAAAAAACTAAACTGCTTTGGTTATAATTACAATGATCAATCAATCAATCAAAACGTTTATTTCAGACACTCTAAATCCATAAAACATTCATCAAATCAAATAAATAAGTATTAAAATAAACAAAAATCACATTGAATTAAAACCATTCTTAAAAATTATATCCAAATTAAAACAAATCATAATTCAATTAAATCAAAAATAATGGACAAGCATTTTTATTCGAAAACAAAACTTTGGTGTTATTATCTGAAGTGAAAAGGTAAAATATGTAGGTTTGTGATAAAAGTTCTTAGTAGTTTTATTGATTACTAATCAGATTCAGTGTATTACCCATCACCAATCCCCACATCCTTATGCAATATAAGTGTGACGTCACAAAATTTTCATTCGGAACACATCGATCAAATATGGCGGCTATCGGCTAGGAGCAATTACGTAACATCGCAGGTACAGAGTCAATCTCACGCGAGCGGTAATAGCTGGCCGTTTTAACACTCGATATGTTCCGACGATTCTTTCAATATCACCAGCTGGCACTGTTAAGGGAGAGATGGTTCGGAATTTAAATATGTTTTGAGGTTTTATACAAACGGATTTTTTTTGAGATACAGTTTGTAATTTGTACTAGAAAGGTTTAGGTAGTTAAATAAAGGTAAAAATCTTGATGTGTCGTTTTAATCTTATTTATATTACGAGCCTAAGTAAATAATTTCGTGGCGTGATTTAGCATCCCTCTCCCCGAGCGCACCGCACACTCTCCTCGTACTCCCGCATCGAAAGTTCAAAAAATCGAATATAGCGACACTCCGTCAACTAATTCAAACCGCCAAATGATTCAGGGTTACTCGCAAGCAAATTATATTAACATATATCGATAGTCTTATTAACAACCTTTTTAAAGATAGAATAAAATAAATATTCAAAGTAGACAAATAGTAAACTTATTCGTGTTATATCATCATCTGCCTAGCCTTATCCCAACTATATTCTGCTTGGCTTCCAGTCAAACCCGATTAAGCTGAATAAGTATTTTACGTAGAGCGGCTGCCTACCAGACCTCCACGTCCACAACCCATTAACTGGGTAACACGGAACTTCTTGGCAAGCCAGGAGTCAAGTTTATTGGCTTCTGACTGCCAAAGATCTACAAATGACAGCCGAGACCAACGGCTTAACGTGCTTTCCGAGGCATGGAGGAAACTCGGTGTGTTTAGATGGTCACCCAACCACAGACTAACCTTGGCAAGCGTTGCTTTACCTTGAAGATCGACCCGTGCGGCTATTATTCTTTGGCCACGAGATCCTCCATTTGTTTTATATAAGGTGGTCAAATCGGATGTTCAACTTTATTTTGCCACCAAGCTAAGGCCAAGGATTGCAGTTCAAAGGCCGCCATTTTGTTTTCGAGTGTTTTCAGAACATTGATCATTACATTAACTTCATTTGAAAGTTCTAATACAATTGAAGAACGTCTAATTCGTATTCATCGCTGATGGTATGTAATAATGTAAGAGCCTATGCACACGGCGTATTTTTACCGCGCCAACGACGCACATTTTGCGTATATTTATGTATGATAAAATATGTATTTTTGTAAAATGTGCACTGGATCCATCCTCTATTGTGATCTCTCTCTATCACTCAAAGGTTTGCTGGTAGAAAACTCAATTTTGAGTTAAGCTCGCCTTTGTACATGAACATTTTTAATCACTGTAAATTATTGTAAGTTTTTATGGTGTACAATAAAGAATTAAAGAATTAAAGAAAAAAAAATGATAGAGGCACATATTAATTCGATCCAGATTTTAAAAAATCATAGCTCTAGCAACATTATCCACGAAGAAAACAGCGGAATACGTTTGTATGGAGAAAGGCCCAAGAGTTACCGACTAGAGTGAAGGTGTGGGGGAGAGGCACTGCATGGTTTACTTGTCACTCACACGACATCCAACAGCAGTTCGCATATTTCTCCCATCTTTTATATCTGGGCAATGTTTTAAAAGTTGAATTAAAATGACCATCACTCAATCTTCTTTCGCTTGTGAATGGGTTAATCCAATAATGTCGCTTATTTTTTATACAATCAGTAATAAAGCCAGCGTAAGCAGTGCTATCTCGTCAGACTCCATTTAACTACTGTTGAGGAGTCTGGTGAAAACACAAAGATTTCTGTATAAAAATACATACGCGTGACTGCGGCGCTTTTATACTGCCTATCGCCATATCAGCGCGTTTGTATCGATACAAATAGGTCTACGATTACAGCGCCACAAAATTTTTGTATGCAAAAATTAACTATTGGTGCCTGAACTTCGTTTAAAGCGCGTTAGCGCGCATCATCACGTCACATAATGCACGTCGTCGGCGCGTTAAAAAAACGCCGTGTGCACAGGCTATCGGCCGCGGACACGAACTCATTATACATATCTGCTTTTGAACGCGCCGCTGCAGCGCTGGTCGCATCAAATGCAAAGATGTAACTGCCAGCGCCGCCCGCCGCGCCACTGAGTTCGTGTCCGCGGCCTTAAAGTCTTTCGACTTTATTGAGACAGGTTCAATAGACGGACTGCTTTGGAAGCACCGGGATGGACGCGGTTTTGACAAAAAACGGCGAGTAGGTATACTTCATTATTGTAATAACTGGATGACATCGCATACTTGCAGCAGAAGCTGAACGGCCTACTTGATTCTTCTTTACACATCGGTCATCGGATGAACTTTGACAATACCTACCTGAGTTTTGTTGTGTTTTATTCAACTTACAGTTCCACATTCCGAGAATACAAACCAGAGCTTGTTTATTATATCTATGAACCAGAGGCTTTAAAACGGCAAGCATTGCCAATATAGTCCGGTCAATTTAGACAACCGAGGGCACAAAAATTCGCACCCAGCTCAAAGTTGCTAGAATTGTTCAAAACACCATCATAAATGAAATCTCAAAAGTCGTCATCGATCCGATACCTGGAAAAAAAATTGCTCCGGACCAACTGTCGAAAAATCCCGGAATGCATCATTGTGCTGGTTGGCGACCAGACGGGTGTGATGGAAATTTCCGGGGGGACTCAGGCGTACCCGCAGTCTCCAGACTAGTCCCCCAATGATGTCGTCCTGTCAGAGCGTGCCTTAGGGTTAGCAGCATGGAACCTCATTTCACTTCCTTCTCCTCTACCTTACTCACTCAATATGATCAGGAAAATTAAGAGAAAAGCTGTACAGCGGCAGCATTCCCTCTCTCACAAAGTGCACCTCTCTAACATCCGAGTTCTGCACCCAAATCTCACCGCAGTCCATCGCCACCTAAAGACTGAGAAACCAGCGCTCTTGTTCCTGTCGGAGACGCAGATCGGATGTCCGTCAGCCGTGTTGTATCTTACATACCCAGGGTTAAAGGGGTAAAAGACCCATCTCGGTAACGTGCGTTCTGAATCGTAAGCTCTTAGAATACCTAGAAGCGAGTGATATCCTTAGCGACCGACAATACAGGTTCCGCCAAAATCGGTCTACTGGGGATCTTCTAGCGTATGCCATTCACATCTGGAGTGAGGCCATAGAGAAGCACGGGGAGGCACTTGCGGTCTCCCTTGATATCTGCGGAGGCCTTCAACAGGGTCTGGCACGATAGCCTTATTAGTAAGGTTCCTTCCTTCGGTCTGCCCGCCGGATTGTGTGATTGGATTGCAGATTTCCTGAGGGATCGGTCTATGCGAGTGGTTATAGATGGCTGCTTGTCCGGACTACTGGATATTAATGCCGGGGTTTCTCAGGGGTGCTCTCGGTAACATTGTTCCTGCTACATATTAATGATCTGCTTAAACCCAGTACCTTTGGGTATGCAGACGATAGCACTGTTGCTGAGAGATACGTGTCCGACGCACGAGCTGGTGGGTCTCAGATCCGGTCTTTCCGGGAGGCTATGGTTGAGCGCTTGAACTTGCCCTTGTTGAACTTGTACAGGCTGTTTCTGAATGGGGCGATGCAAATCAGGTCAAGTTCAATGCTGCTAAGACCCAAGCTTGTTTTTTTCCGCTAAAAGGAGCCAATTCCACCCAGCTTCATCTTTTTGAGGTTTGCCGATAACCGACCGACTTGAGCTTCTTGGTATTCTAACTTCTACCCTCAATTTTGGTCTTTCATAGAGGCAAAGGCTCAAGTGGCTGCCAGAAAGTTGGGGGTCCTAGCAAAAGTGAGGCGGTACTTCACGCCGGAACAGCTGCTCAAGCTCTATCAAGCGCAAGTTCGATCGTGTATGGAGTACTGCTCTCATCTATGGGACGGATCTGCCAAATACCAGCTTGATGCCCTTGAGTCAATTGAGAAACGAGACAAGAGGATCATCGGTAATGACAGGCTCATCGAGTTGAAGCTACAAAGTCTTGAGCATCGACGACGAGTTGCTGGCCTGTCGGTTTTCTATCGGTTGCATTTTGGGGAGTGTGCGACGGAATTGCATGATTTAATTCCGCCAAGCCCGTTCCATCATCGGACCACAAGACGAACGGCGATTCACCACCGGTACATGGCGGACATCCTACCCACACGCACAAAACGTTTTGAGAACACATTCATAGCGCGTACAGCTAAGGAGTGGAATTCCCTGCCAGAGTCTGTGTTTCCAGATAGCTACAACCTTGGAGTTTTTAAGACAAGAGTGAATAGGTTGCTTCTAGGCAAACGTCCTCCATCTTCGACCGCATCGTCGCTTACCATCAGGTGAGATAGAGGTCAAACGATTGGCTATATAAAGTAAAAAAAAAACAAAGGTCACAAAAACGGGTTTCTCGCGATTTTCAGCAAAACGGTAAGTTTTATCATAAAATTAGTTCAGGCAAAAATTGTAGATCAGATAAATAATTATCTATAAAAAATGGCTAGATACTTTTTCCTAAGAGCCACCGTTTCTAAGATATATCGATTCAAAAAGTTGGAAGAGTTGTAATCGTCATAATAAGCACACGTTTCCACGCCACCTTAAACGATCACTCAAACACTCGAACGGTCTCAAAGAGCTGAGAATCTACACTGACGGATCAAAGACAAGCACCGGATCCGGAGTTGGAGTTTACTCCAATGACCTTATCATCAGAATATCCAGACCGCTAGGTAAACTCAACACCGTCTATCAGGCGGAATGCGTGGGCTTTACCCTGGCGGTCCATACCATAGAAGTTACGGATACCCACATTCGCATACTCTCCGACAGCGCTTCAGTCCTTCAATTCCTAATGAAGCATCACACCACCTCGAAACTCATACAAGAATGTCACAATGCACTAGAACGCATCAAGGTGACCAACCGCAACACTGTGATGCTGCAGTGGATGAAAGGACTCAGCGGATCACAAGGAAATGACGCGGCCGATGACCTGGCCAGTAGGGGATCTGATACTGTGGCTGTTGGAGCCGAATCCATAGTACCTGTCCCCTTCGTCCAGCTGCGCAAATGGATACAAGAACACACCCACAAACAAGCGGAACGCTGGTAGGCCTTGGCACCCGGCAGCAGGCAATCCAGGGAGGCTATGCCATCCTTGAACAAACACTTACACACGATAGGTATTACGAACAGTCCTTTATGCAGAGCATGCATGGAGGAGGAGGAAACGGTATCGCACGTACTCCTTGAGTGCACAGGCGTTACCGAAACACGAAGTCAAACAATAGGGTCACAGAACTTACAGATGTTTTTACACACTGGGAAAATTAATCTGTTTCTGGAGGGAGGTTGGCTGGTTGGAGTATTGGCTCACGCACAATGGTCTAACATCAGGACGAAGTGCGGAAACCAAATCCTTATACATAGATACCGTTTTGCTGAAAATCACGTTTTTGTGACTTTTGACCCCAAGTTATGTTTTTTTCAGGTATCGGATCGATGGCCTTTTTAGATTTCATTTATCATAATGTTTTGAACAATCCTACCAATTTTGAGCCGGGTGCGATTATTGTAACTTCACTCCTATTTTTAGAGTTCCGATAAAAAAACGGAACCCTTATAGGATCACTCGGGTGTCCATCTGTCTGACCGTCTGTCTGTCTGTCTGTCTGTCCGTCTGTCACAGTCAGTTTACTCCGGATTCACTAGACCGATTCTGTTGAAATATGGTATACATATGGACGTCTGTGACCCAAACACGGGCGCGTTACGTAAGTTATAATTTTTAGTATGAGTGTCACTTTTGGGGTCAAACTAGAAAATTAAAAAAAAAGTTTTTTGAACAATATCGTGTGACATATCAAATGAAAGGATTTACTGTGAGGGTTTTAATTGTATTTTTTTCATAATTTTAAAATAAATGGTTTTGAAGTTATTAAAGAAACTAGACAAAAAATGACAATTCCCCCCCCCCCTTATCTCCGAAACTACTCTTCTTCTATGTCCTAGCCACTTCCCATCATTTGGGGTCGGCTCTCCTCGTTCTGCGGCGCTACTACTACATTTGTTTGGGCAAACTCTAAGTCCTTTGCTACCGTGGACCGCCAGGTGGCCAGTGGGCGTCCTCTACTTTTCTTATTATTCGGCAGTGCTAAGGCCAGTTTTACGACATGGTCTTCGGGGCGTCTCATGACATGACCAAACCATCGTAGTCGGCTCTCAGTGAGTTTTTCTGCTATAGGCGCGACCTTGAAACTTCCTCTGATGTGTTCATTTCGCACTTTATCGAGTCGGGTTACACCTGCTGCCCATCTTAGCATCTTCATCTCACTTACGTGCATTTTCTGTACGTGGGCTTTCTTTATGGCCCAGCACTCGGCCCCGTACGTCATGGCTGGTCTGACTGCGGTCTTGTAGATCTTGCCTTTGGTTTTAATCGGCATTTTTGTGTCACATAAAACCCCCGTCAAAACCTTTGCCATCCCACGTTAATTCTATGGGTAACATCAGCCTCAATGTTCCCGTCGGCTGTCAGCATCGCACCCAGATACTTAAATTGGGATACCTTTAGCCGAAACTACTGAGCCTAAAATTTTTAAAATAATGGAGATAGTAAATCTTTTTCTAAAGATTACAGGAAAACCTATAAAACGTCTATATTGTTAAAATAACATGTTAAAAAAATAAAATTCGTTCGGAACCCTTTGCACGCGAGTCCGACTCGCACTTGGCCAGTTGTTTGGTCTAATTTGACCGGACTAATAACTATTGATTGGTGTTGAAAACTAATATTTTAATTCTGTACCGCAACAACATTATAAATCAAATAATATACATAAAATCATCTGAATGTAGGCGTCAATGTCTAATAAAATCACGAGTAAGTATGTTTGGGGCTAGAATTATCAGCAGTAGAGACTACAAGGAGGTCAGAATTATGAAGGAGTAAAATTATCGGGACTGACAACTATTTATTTACTCTTCATTTCTTTTAAAGTAGGAGTTGAGGCCTTTGACCTTATTTCCCTCTTTATGATTATGGGTTATACATTTTTTTAATTATACTCACTTCCCTCTTGAACTAGTTCTGAAATTCACGCAGATGAAGTCGCGGGCAGAAGCCAGTTTCTAAACTCATTTTTTTTTCGTAAGCTGGCAAGTTTAATTATTTGACATATTGATGTTTGACGTCTTTCAAAGCACGAAATAAAAAAAAAATATTTTAGCCTCTTTTTAAGATAAAATTTATAAAATAGTCCAGAAAAAAAAATGCTATAGCTATATTACTTTACGTGAGGAAAAAATAATGTTTGTGGATGTTCTATACACAGAAGTGAAAGTGATGATTTTATCATGATTTGCCGGTGTTATTAGCCACTTTTAATTTCCTGTGATATGAATCCTTTGTTGCGTTCAGGTATGTTCCTAAACGTGGTGCTTTATCCAGTTTCAGTCTTTTATTTCATACCATTTTATACATTATTTCAATGTTGGCACAAATAGAAAATAACTATGATTAAATATTGTCGAAGGTCACAAAATTACATTGAAAATAATTTAATAGCACGAATTTTAATAAATTACAATTTTAAGCTGCTGAACTATGTAAAATATTGTAAAAAAAATATTTAAATTACAAAAAATCTGACAGCTCGGAACGGCAAAAAAGTGACATAGGTGCTACGTTGACAAGGCCCAGGGATCATCTAAATTGATCTGAATCGACAGTGATACAAATACTTTTAAAAGGCAAAAGATGAGATGGCGATAGAATGACGGCGGCTTGGAATAAATAACGTAAGTGCCAAAATGAATTTTCGGATTTTATAACATAAAAGTATAACGAAATCAAAATGTGTTAAGAATTTAGCTAGATAAAATTATTTTCTATGTTTAAAAGTAGTTTTCATAAAATCAATACAATGCATTACGCCATGAAAATGAAAATGGCAAAAAGATAGACCGAACTTTGCAATTTTTTTCTATCGAGAAAATTTCTTCGTATCGTGTATTCCTATAGAATTTAGGTAGATCATGAAGCCAAGAAACATGGACCGAAATATCAAATCAATATTATAGGTAATTTACAAGAAAAAACAATTCTCAAAACGGCCTTATTATTCGCATAGCGCCTTAACACTCAGTTTAAAAATAATACGCAACTTTAAACCAATGTATCCTCCTAATCCAGGTTGTCAAACGGTCTACGGTGGTTAGTGGAAATCTTGAAAACAGCAATCAATAAACAATAATAATAAATAAATAATAATAATGTTTATTTTATTTTTATAGAAATATTTAAAAATGTAACAAATATGTAAATGAAATGAATAAATGGAATAAATAATAATAATAATAAACATGGACAAGCTATTTTATTGGAAAACAAAGTGGCCGACGGGCCGATTTAATTTTTAGGATCTGGAGCTAAAATTTTCGAAAGTGTGGTGGAAATATCGTCTCACAGTAGTTTTATTGTAGTGTTATAGTACCTGTGAGAATGTTTAGTAGTAGTAGTAGTAATAATCAATGAAAGTAACGTTCAGAAACTGCCAGCAATAATGTTGGACCACGAAACAATTTGCCTGGCCTTTCCCAACTAGGCTCCCAGAACAAGCGATTGTAAAAAAATCTCAGTACCTGGAGCAAAATCGTTCGGATAAACATCTTCATAAAAGCAACATTTACCTACTAACACAAAAACTATCAACACACATCAAATAGGTATATGCGTCCGTGATCAAACAATCAAAACTTACTAAAATCCCAATCAAACTTATACACACACAAAATAAAACTGAAACTCAATTCAAACATGGCAACATTGCCCTTAATTCTCAACTAGGAATTAATAATGAAACGGTCCAGCTTTTACAATATTCCCCATGATTCATAACCATATATTGAAACTTTAATTGAAATCAGAAATTGCCCGAACAATGGACTTCGGAGTCTCCTATAAATTGTAAAATTCATTCTTTCATTACGAATGTAATGAGTCTGCTACAGGCAACGCTTCTCGCTTCGTGTAGACGATTATCGAGAAAAGATTAAAATACTTGACTCGTGTTGACGGTTTGTACGAGTAACGACAGTCGCGGAAATAAATGTGTAAGAATCTTCTTAATTTTATAAATTCAACGCCAATATTTGTGCAGCGCTTAGAGCTTGTCCAAATTCAGAGCGAATGCCGCCATTTTGTATTTTCAAAAAAACTTCTCATGACGAATTCACAAATGTTTACCAACAACGTTGTGCCGTAGGCATTTAAGAAATTTCCTTACAAAAAATGTACTTTACGTTCTCAAGTCACAGGCTTTGACGAATCAAATTAAGATTTTTTTTGCGAAAATTTCCAGCGATTTCCAAGTGACATAATTAATTTGCCAGAGTTATGGGATTTTTCAACAGAGTCACCGTGACCCTGAAACCCAAAGGGCATTTGAAGAAACAATGATGGGTTTAGGTCAGTAAGAGTCAGTTACTCCTTTTTGCTCCGCCCAGAGCAGAAGGACTCAAATAATATTTTCCCATACTTAAAAAGAAGGTGAGTTTGACTAAGAAGATTATTATTATAACTTACTTTTCTAAAATTATTATACTCAAAGACTAACCGCAGTCGTGAGGTCGAAAACTTTATACAAAAAAATATAACCGACTTCCAAACAAAACACTACAAAGTATAAAATAACCCTAATTTCGGAAGTCGGTGTTTTTGGTCGGTTTTGTTTCTTTGTTATTTAACAACGACTTCTGAAATTAAGGTTAATGTATACTTTTTAGTGTTTTGTTTAGAAGTCGGTTAAGTATATTTTTTTGTAAAAAGCTTTTTATTTTTCACTTTAGTGGTGATGCTTGGACGACGTCTTTGTCTACGCAGAAATTGAAACAAGCATAATGTTTATAACATAAAAACTACTGAACCAAACGGAATCAAATTTTTACGGGACCAAATGGCAAGTATACCGCATCGAACTAAAAATCACAGAAATCGGATCAGAAACCTCGGGGTAATCGGTGTACATAAATAAAAAAATAAAAAAAATACCTCCTCCTTTTTTGGAAGTCGGTTAACTAGTAATACGAGGTGATTCAAACACGCACAGATTTTGAAATACGCCTTATACGCCCGTAAACTACGCTAAATATAAAACACCTGGAGCTAAATCAACATAATATCTAACTAACGCAAAAAAACATACCCACAGGAGACAGGAGAGTAAGAGTCTGACACTCCCTCCCGCTCTAGCCAAGGCGGGACAAGTCATTTGATGAATTCCCATCCAAAAAAAGTGACATAATTACTTAATGGAGTTCATGTTTTTCTGTAATGTCTTCTCGATAATGGAAAAGCTCACCCCATGTAAATGAGCCCTTAAGTGAGGAACATTCTTTTAATTTGTAATGCGATATTTTACGCGTTTAATTAAATTAATTTCGTTCGAAATTTTGTATGCTGTAACGTGATATTTTTGAAGTGAGGAATAATTGCTTTTTAGAGGAAGTATCATTGGAATGAAAACGGACTTGTAATTTTATTGTTTCAGTACAAGGTTCAGACTCGAAGATAGAAATGTTAATGATTGCCTTTTGTTATTTTCAGATTTCCTTATATAATACTTACTAGCTTTTGCCCGCGACTTCGTACGCCCATTGTTCATTCATATACGGGATATGCGCGTACGAAGTTGCGGGAAAAAGTTTTTTACCGGCCCCGTAGGAATTTCGGGAAATCCTTTCTTAGTGCTCATTCGAAGTGTTAGGAAGCAACATGCCAAATTTCAGCTTTCTATGCCCAGTAGTTTCGGGTGTGCGTTGTCTGTCAGTCAGTAACGTAAAATTTTTATGTTAGGATTTAGGGTTCCGTACGTCTGCAACAGATGTTTCAGACAGGCGGCCACTCAAGTGATCTTAAACGACCACTGACTGATTCTCTGACTGTATTTTTGACCTTTTAAATCAAATTGACACGAAAAGAAGATTGCATTTTACATATGACTGTCATTTTTACATTTTTTTTTTTATTTAATTTTATGTGTCTTGTGCGAGTCCCAAATAAACATTTTTCTTTCTTTCTTTTTCTTTCTTTCTTTTTCTTTCTTTCTTTATGAACCAGCTAAGACGCTATGATATTTTTATATCAAAATATTTTCCCTAACAAATCAGTTTCTCATACAAATAACACGATATTGCGCTTTTCTAGGTACCGAAGAGCGGTACCTCAATAATATTTGCTCATATCTCAAGTTTATTACTCCAATTTCGATGCGGTTTGCACAAACAACCGTACTGACTTCGTATTAGATGTATAATTTAACTAGTGGACGCCACGTGGTTTCACCCTCGTAGTTTCCGTTCCCGTGGGAGTACGGGGATAATATATAGCCTATGTTACTGTGATAATGTAGCTATCCAATGCTAAAATATTTTTTCAAATCGGTCCAGTAGTTTCGGAGCCTATTCAATTCAAACAAACAAACAAATCTTTCTTCTTTATAATATTATATATAATATCTATACTAATATATAAAGTTGAAGAGTTTGTTTGTTTGTTTGTTTGCTTGAACGCGCTAATCTCAGGAACTACTGGTCCGATTTGAAAAATTCTTTCACTGTTGGATAGCCCATTTATCGAGGAAGGCTATAGGCTATACGGGAATGGGAAATTCCTACGGGAACGGGAAAAAAAACGGGATAAGCGCGTACGAAGTCGCGGGCAAAAGCTAGTTATATTATATTATAGTATAGATAAAGCTTGAAGGATGAAGCTTCAATTTATAACGCAGTATAGGAGAAGACAGCTGCATTATTTGGATGTGCTTAAACATAAATCTTCTTCTTCTTCTTCATGTGGGCAGTAAGGTCTAACCCCACACACCCTAGTGTCAGTTTTTAAACCGCCTCAAGGGCCTCTGACATGGTTTATTTGACGACCGCCATTAGAGACCTCAAGTGGTGTTGTTGAGAGGTCGTGGAGTCTATACCCGGGTTGAACAATGTGTTACTAGGATCCAGCAGATTACCAGCGTCAGTTTTCTCCGGATCCACTACACTAATTCTGTTGAAATTTGGTATACACATGGACTTCTGTGAACCAAACACGGACGTGTTACGTAAGTTATAATTTTTTTTTAGTATGGGGATCACTTTCGGGGGTCAAACAAAATAAAAGTTTTTTGTACAATATCGTGTGACATATCAAATGAAAGGACGTACTGTGAGGGTTTTAATCATATTTTAAAAATAAATGGTTTTGAAGTTATTCTAGAATTCGACGAAAAATTACCAATTCCTCCCGTATTTCCAAAACCACTGAGTGAAAAAAAAATGACGATAATAGTGCTTTACCTATAGATTACAGAAAAACCTATAAGAAGTCAATAGTATTAAAGTAACATGTTAAAAATAATTATATTCGTTCGGAACCCTTTGCACGCGAGTCCGACTCGCACTTGGCCAGTTTTTTTACGTGTTTTCATTCTCATCATTTTTCTAGTGTTATGTAACTGTGCTTTTGTGTGTTGTGTTTATTTCCTAGTTCTAAATAAATGATCTATCTATCTATCTACTGTTTTTTTGTAGTGAATCGGAGTCGGAGGATGGATGCGAGACGCCCCGGACCGGTCGTTAAGGCGACGCTTGGTCTATGTCCAGCAGTGGTCGTCTTTCGGCTGAGATGATGATGATGATGAATCGGAGTCTGGATTAGTGCTCGGTTGATGGCAATGAGCTCGTCTCATACAACATTGGAGTTAAAAATAATTTTCGAAATGTAGGTTTACCATTAGGTGTACATTTGCCTGATCTTTCGGAAATCATGGTGTTGTTGTGTATGTTATGTGACTATGTTAAATTCTATTCCTTTTTGAAGTATCTTATTCGTTGAGATTTTTCGTTTCCAACATTCCAACTCATGTTGGAAGAAATGGCTCTTTTACCCATGGGACTGATCTAAGGTCAATACAGGAAGGGTTTCAGTTATCTCGGGGACCAGGGCAGCCGAAGGATACTCCAAATTTATAATTCTATGCTTACTGTAATCACTTGGGAAATGCGGAGAAGTCTTACTCTGATGTACAGAGGTATCATTTAAAAAAATGTATAAGAATACAGTCTTTTTTTTTACTATTTATAGGCTCGCGTTTGACCACTATCCACCTGACGGTAAGCGATGATGTGGTCGAAGATGGAGCACGCTTGCCTAGAAGTAACCTTTTCACTCTTGACTTAAATACTCCCAGGTTATAGCTATCAGGAAACACAGACTCCGGCAGGGAATTCCCAGTCACAGACAAAAATAAGTTAAAAAAAAAAACAAGATACAATTAAATACTTATTAGCTCAAGTAACAAATCATGAAATTATTTTTTTAAATACCTTCATCAGCGATGAAGTTATGATAAGCTTCAAAGATTACAATTAGAAAGAGAAGTCCGATATGTACATTGACGTCGAAGTCCATGACGAATATTCAGCTGCCATAGAAAACAGCGTTTTCGCGAGAGGCACAGATATATTTATTTAAAATAATTGTATCCCGTTTGTTTTTCGAGTAATTTTGATTATATTTTCACTGATAATATTATATATTTTTAGATAGACTGTATAGATAATAAATATTTAATTCATGCATATTCCCTCAAGTTTGATTTCGAGCCTATTTTCGTGACGAAAAACTATACGGTCTATTCTGTCAAACTCCCACCTTGTTAACTTAGGAAGAGAGCATGAAGTGAACTGTCATTCCTTTTTAGAATTCTAAACATCCGTGAAAAAAGGAACCCTTATAGGATCACTCGGGTATCTGTCTGACTGTCTGTCACAGCCAGTTTTCTCCGGATCTTCTGAACTGATTCTGTTGAAATTTGGTATACTTATGGACTTCTGTGACTCAAACACGGATGTTTTACGTAAATAAATATTTTTTTTAGTATGGGGGTTACTTTTGAGGGACAAACTCGAAAATAGAAAAACATGTTTTTCAAACTGTATCGTGTGTGTGGCATATTTGATGTAAGAGCTTACTGTGAAGGTTTTAACTATATTTTTGTTATAATTTTAAAATAAATAGTTTTAAAGTTATACATACAAGAAATTAGACCAAAAATAAGCATTCCCCCCCTTATCTCTAAAATTTGGAACCAAAATGCAGATAATAGTTCTGTACCTAAAGATTACAGGAAAAAATAAGAAGTCTGTAGTGATAAAAATAACTTGTTTTGGTTCGGAACCCTTTGCATGCGAGTCCGGAGTCGGACTCGCGTGCAAAGCCAGTTTTTTTTTTGTTTGTGTGAATTGACAGCTGACTTCTTGTTCACATCACTTATGTTTACACTGTGAGGTGCGTACAGAATCGCACTGCAGGTTGTGACATAACAACGAGTTTTGTAGCCAATTAACTGTGTAAAAATGCTCATAAAATAAAAACTACTGAGCCAAACTGAATTAAATTTTGACGAGACCAAGATAAAGATAAAGATAATTTTATTTGTCACAACATGCGTATACATGCGAATTAAGCAAGTGTCAAGTATGAATCGCATCGAACTAAAAAATAAATCACAGAAATGGAATTAGAAACTTCGGAGTAATTGGTGTATATACATAAAAAAATTGGCTGTCTGTAATGTCATTTTACGGACGATAATTTTACGTGATAACGTCATAAGAAAACAATTGAATTCTTAACAAACAAGCCGAACGCAATGGCCGATCGTGCCTCTCTATCGCATGCATCGCGCTCTCGCTTGCTAAACGTGACACTTTTTCGTGTGTGCAGCCGGCATTCATCGATTTATAAGACGTTATCACGTCAAAAAAATACCAACTAAATTGAGAACCTCCTCCTTTTTTGGAAATCAGTTAAAAAAGCGCCACAACACACAGAACCCACTTTAACAAAATGCAGATATACAAGAATTTCCATTCCAAATCATCAACGAAGGAATTCTAACAAACACAATTGGAATAACAAGACGTGTTACCCGGGTTCGGCAGCAAACGAGGCCGTAGATACAGAAGCCTATTGAAAGCAATCCGGCAGAGTATGAAACAGACATTTGCATATGACTTGCTATACAGGATTTTGACATACTAGCTGTGGATCGGTTTGGCATGAAATGGCTTACTACGGCCGTTCATTAATAATTTTCGGAGGGATCGACTAGAATAATATGACGGGGTTTTATTGAAACTGTAGACTTTATTACAACAATATTCTTTTACTAAGTTGATATATTTAATCGGCTATGCTGCACAATAGCTGTTGTCAAACTGCCAATAGGGTATTATTCTAAAATAAATTAACTAAAGCCAAAATCTAAGAAGACCGATTTGACAGCTGAGTAGAGAGGGATAGAAGATTGCTTTACCACTAAGTGCGAAAGAGATTTATTTTTATGTCTCTTTCATGCTTACTAGTAAAGCAATGTTGTATCCTGCTGTCAAAACGGGCCTTATATTTTTTGACAACTATAGTCCGTCAGATTGCTATAAAATATGGACAGCTCACTAACGTGGAAGACTCACATTGACCACATAAAGAGTAAACTGTCGGCACTCTCCGGGTCACTGCGTAACATAGTTCGTTGTATTCCACCAAAATTGCGGTATACTATTTACAACTCCCTAGTAAAGCCGCATCTACTTAATTTGATCGAAGTTTGGGGCAGTGCTGTAAAAACAAAACTGTCAGAACTCCAAGTCACCCAAAATAAACTCATTAAAATACTTTTCTGCTATCCATATCTAACATCAACAAGTAAAATTTATCAAGACATAAAATAATGAATATTAAACAGCTATATATTTACAACACATGTATTTTCATCAGAAACATTCTTAACAAAAGCGTTCACTCAAACATAACACTCACCCACTATAAACAAGTTAGTCAACGCAGCACACGGCGAGCAAGTTTGCTAGTTTTACCCAAAACAAGAACTAACTATGGCAAAAAAATGCTAACTTTTGAAGGAGCACAACTCTATAATAAGTTACCGTCCTGTTTAAGAAACCTACACTCTTTCAATGCATTCAAATCTCAACTTAGCCAGCACATAATTGCGGATCAAACACTTCTAGAGAAATGATTGCATTGGATGGGTATTAACATGTAACACTAACTGATGACGAACCTTTTGTAAAATATTTATATATGTCTTTTTAGTATTGTTCTCGAGTAAGTGACTAATGTCTTTATTGAGAATAAAGTTTCTTTAAACCGATATTGGACTCGTATTTTTGCTTTATTGAATCAATAAAAATTGACGAATATAAAACGCATCAAAGATAAGGAGCTTGTGACGTCACTATCCGATAAAAAGTCTAACGGAGTGTGACTTCACAGACTGTATCGTCTTGATTATTTGTTTACGTGAAAAAAAAAATCATTTCCAATATTTTTTGGAAATCTATATGATAGACCATATTTTTTAGTTTAATACCCTTTTTTATGGATGGGAAATAATCAAATTACTCCTCCCGCTCTGGGTGAAGCAGAAGCGAGTGTCAGACTCTTACCGAGTAAACCTATCCGTGTTCCTCCTAATGCCCTTTACGTTCCAGGGCCGCGGTGACTCTCTCGAACAAATTCCGCAACCCTGGCAGGCACTGGCCACAGCGGACCCCTTCTTTTATGCTGACATCTCTTTGAGGCGTGCGTGGAACACAACGAGCCGTCGACCCGGGCTAGTTTAATACCCTATTCTCGTATTTATACGCGTTAAAAATCAAGTCTTAATCATCTCAGACAGTCACTGTCATAAACTTGTCAAAATGTAAGAAATTAGAGGTACTCCTTAAAAATACAAAAATTTCAAAAAAGAATTTTCCTAACGCCGAAACGAAGCCTGATACAAATGGCAGTATTTTTCTGTCTTTGGAGCTCTAAATGTTGCAGATGTAGCTTGAACCCTGTTTCCAATACTGGCGGTTTACGATTTATTTAATATTTAACTTTTTTTTTAACAATTCATAGAAAAGCAATTTTCTTATTCACTTGAACTTATTTCCACAGCCGGTCAATTCCGTCAACATCCCACCGTCTAAACTTAAGTGGAGTGAAGATGTTTCTCTCTTGTTTTTATGAATTGACAACTCACTTCACCCAAACTCACACGATGAGAGGTCTATAGAATCGCACTGCTGTTCAATAACAAATTGCCACAAACATATTCGAAACCTACGCACACGGTCCCGGTCAAACGCACATTCATACGCAAATGGGAGATCACTCACAAAGGCACAGGTTGATCTGGTCGCAACCCATCGATCGAGCTTATGCAACGATTCACTAAGTGACTACACAATGGCTAAGTACAGAAAGTCGACTCCATACAATGAGCGAAAAAACACGCACACATGGACACGTTTCACGTACAAAAGCGCTCTCGCGATCGGCATTTGTTTGAGATCGACGGTACGTACTCGCCTATGTGTCTTTTTCCTTGTTATATTGAGCCGACCTTTAAGGTTAAGAAACTCTTTTTGAGGTCGGCCCGTGCATGAGTACCATCTTTACATACCGAGATTCCTCCATCATCTGCCTAGCCTTTTTCCCAACTATATTGGGGTCGGCTTCCAGTCAAACTGGATTCCTCCGAGCCCCGGAAAACACGCTGAGCCTTTGGTCCAGACAGTCTTTTATCAGTCATTACGGGTCTCAGAAGTTAAGAAATCGTACACCAGTTTTGTCAAAGGGCATCATCCCACCTAGTTACCTACTGGTTTGTGAAGGTACGATAGGCAGCAGCTTTATGTATTGATGCTCAGCTGTACGTCTACCATGAGTTTTATCAATCTATACTCGCTAGCGACTGTAGTTAAAAAGATGTAAGAAAACTTAAAAAAAAACAAGTTTCTTATTTGTTTTTTTAGTTGTTAACTAAAGTTTTACTTGCAACTTGCTTGTTTGTTAATTAACAACTTAAACAAATAAATTAGAAAATTTGTTTTTTTTTTTTTTAAGTTTTCACACATTATTTTAACTACAGTCGCTTGCTGTCTATTAATTATCATGTTTGCCAACCTGCACATGTAACACGTACAAAAAATCTATTAGTACCGAGGGATCGAAACTGTGTCTCCTAAACACAGGCTATTTTGTAGCCTAGCTAGGAGGACGGAGCTTCATCCACCTTATTGTAGACTACAATTCTGTGTTACTAGACTACCTGTTATTATTTAAGTAAAAAAGTTGTAAATCAATCTGTTTATTTGAATAAATATTATGAGTATTATGAGTTATTATGAGATTGATAAAACTCATGGTAGAGGTACTGAACCCGGTCACACTGGAAGCCGACCTCAATATACTTGCGAAAAGGCTAGGCAGATTGTCTAGTTTTATGGAGTCTTCCTTCTGTATAACTATTTTGTGTTCGTTAGATATCTTGGTTTAGCTTTATTGTTAATTTGTGGTGTTGGCTCCAGGTGTTATTATATTTAGCATAGTTTGTCCGCAATTCAATCTGTGCGTATTTGAAATCATCTCGCATCACTTGTAGACCTAATGTTATACGACTGCGGTTGGTCTTTCAGTATAATGATTTTTGAATAATTATAATGATACTTATCTTGGTACATTTTGCTGAGGCTAAATTACCTGAACATTAAAATTATGATGAAGACAAGAGGTATGGTCTTTTGGAAAATAGATACGTATTCTTGAGTGGAGATTAAAAATCTTTAGTCAAGAACCGTATGCAAGACCTGAAGCTGCGGGCCTGCGGACGGCGAGCGTGGGGTGGCTTGCCGTCCGATAAGAAACACGCCGAGGTCGACGGCGCGTATTGTTCCACGCGCGCTTCAAAAAGAAGTCAGTATAGTAGACGGGGCCCGGGAAGAGTCATCGCGGTCCTGGAATGCATAGGGAATTCGAAGGAACACGGATGGGTTTTAGTCAGCAAGAGTGCGACACTCCCTTCCGCTCCGCCCAGAGTTGAAGGAATCATTTGATTGATGATTTTCCACCCTTAAACAAAAAAAACCCGCCAAGTGCGTATCGGACTCGCCCATCTAGGGTTTCGTACTAATGTGTAGGTACATATTCCTTTAAATTAAGACTACATTTTTTATGGTTTAATTACAAATGTATAGTTTTCAGACTTTTCCTATACTTGTGGTATAAGACGCCAAAGTATAAATTGCCAAATTTCATAGTTCTAGGTCAACGGGAAACAGATACACGATACGTGTTTTACGGCATACAAGGCCGTATCTTTTTTTACGTTTACTAAGAACTTTGATTTTTTCACAACTAGACTTGAGTATATGGTTTTAATTTCAACTCAATACCTCCACGCGTTCGCGGGATAAAGGGCCTTGACAGGCAGACGGACGGACAACGAAGTGATCTTATAAGGATTCCGTTTTATCCTTTTGAGATACGGAACCCTAAAAAGGACCTAAGTCTATGTAGATCGGCGATTTTGCCGTGGAAACTGGTGTAACAGCTGGATAAGATTGACTCTGATGTAGAGATAAGTCAAACAACCACTTAATAGGTAAAATATCAAAAGCAACATAGAAAGAAAGAAAGAAAAATGTTTATTTGGGACTCGCACAAGGCACAGTAGTAAAATACGTACAACTAACAGTTATAAAAATATGTTTACGCAGTTAAGCGGCATCCTTAAATTAATCTGTGCGAGGCCAAAAAGGTCCCTGTCTCAGCATATGCTGCGATATTTAAAAAAAAAAAAATATCACAGCGCTGGTGTTATGACAGGGCCTGAAGTGATGACACGGATACACATACGGAACACAACACTAAGATACAAATAAAGTAATGAATATAAAAGTTTGTGTAAATACATAACAAAATAAAATGTGGACGTACATAAATACATATAATAAATAATTACAAAATTAACCAAATCCCAATGGCCCAGTGCTCCAGTATCATTTGTCAATGTCATAGACAAATGACGGAACGCGCGGGCGCACTGTGAGAGGCTATGGTTCGCAGTGGTTGGTTGTCGAAATTAAAAAATGGCCGAAACACAACAAACCATGTAAATAAAACAAATCGAAAGCCTTTTGAGTGCATCTTAAAGTAAATATTATAATTATAGCTAAAAGTAAATATTATTGAACAGTTGAAGACTGTGTGGTGTAGTGTTTTGTCATAATATTGAGAACATGGGACAATTCACCAATACAAGTTGCGTGCATACCCTGGGTTAGTTGATATTTTTATGTAGTTTCGTTTTGAATGCGCAGTAGATGTTGCTTGAATTTTGACCTAAAAGTACCAATTGATTTTATAGCACGAAACGGTGGTGGCAGGTCGTTCCAGCAACGAGAAGCTGCGAATTTAAAACTTCCACGGAATGCAGCAGTTCGATGAGGCGTGGACAACAAAAGGTAAGCCGATGCTCTTGTTTTTACTTTGTTCACATCGCGGGCCCAAGTTAATTTACTATATAGAATCATCATCATACATCGAGCCACTCTGAAATAAACGAAACACACTCTATTTACAAAACAACGATTACATATTTACAAGAACCGAAACAGATCTACAATCAACAAAGTATAACAAGGCGTTTATCAAAACAAGTTGATATCAAGTACCAACTTGAAGACTAGTTCGAACAACTTGTAAGTCGGATCACAATGTGTATTGGATTTATCCGAAGTATTCCGAAGATATCCGAAGACATCCGATAGTATTCGAGTCTTGAATCATATTCGTGGGTGACAGGGCTATTCTTAACTTTTGTTTTGCGAAGTTTTCGCGTGGATGAAAGTGGGTTAATCAGTTTTTGGGGACTGCACACGTTGCCAACACTACAAGAGGGCGGTCGTGTTGTGGCGCAAATTACGGAAAAAGCACAGATATTTAATTATAAGTAGTGAATATTTGCAGCTGCGGAATGTGGTTAACTTAGTTGATTATAATTATTTTCGTCTAATATGCTTTGACAGATGACAAAAACTCGACTCTTAAGCTTCCGCTGTCTGATTCTAATTCTGTCTGTCAGCGGGCTATATCTCAAGAACCGTAATAGGTAGACGGTTGAAATTTTCACTGAGTGTGTATTTCTATTGCCGCTAAGACAAAAAATAATAAAAGTTAAATTAAATAAAAAATTAAAGGGGGTACAAGAAACCTGTTTTATTCGATTTTAATACGGAATCCTTCGTATGAGAGGCCGACTCGCACTTAGCCAGTTTTCCTTAAAATATAAAGGTTTTATACACAACTTTTGGCCTAATAAGATATTATATATATATATATTGTTACGAGCTTGGGGTTCGTTACAATAAAAACAGCCGATTAAACAACCCAAAACTGACACTTTAATCCACAACACTAATTATCACTTTAAAACACACTAATTATAAAACACAATCGCACTACTGAACACTTCACTTCACTATAATTCGCAGTCGAAGATCGCTCTCGAAGTTGTCGTTTGTATCGCCAATTCAATACTGACTGCCGTCGCCGGATGTCCGCCCCTTATATACCGACAGTCATTTCCAGAACCCTCCTGTATGGAAACCTCTGGAAAGTTCGGGCACACACAGGTCCCGTCAAAACATCGAGAATGTTCTAGCACGTAAATGTCAGCTACTGGATACTAGATGGCGCCAGCAGTATGCCAGTATCTGCTACTCGATACTAGATGGCAGGCACGTAAATGTTTGGTTTGTTTCCGCTACCTGCTACTAGATGGCGTTAGCAGCACGCAAATGCCGCCATGTCCCCAACATTAATTCTGGCGCGTAACACTGCCCCCTCCTAAGACATGCTCGCCCCGAGCATTATCGGCCCCATAATAACGCGCCAGTCGATCCACGTGGACGATTTTAGGAGCACTTCTTGTACCTTTTTGTATACGGTAGGTCACGTCATTGATTTTTGTCGCTATCCGGTACGGCCCGTCCCATTTAGCTTGAAGCTTAGGAGATTTGCCTTTACTGCGAACTGGATTGTGCAACCACACTAGTGAACCTTCATCGAACCCTTTATTGTTCATTTTGCGGTCATAACGGGTTTTCATCTTGTTAGACATTTGCTGGCCCGATTCTCTGACGTGCTCATAAATGTCATTCATTTTGTTCCGCAAGTCATTCGCATAATCGGTTATACTACGTGGGGCATCAGGTGGCATTCCAGTGATCAGGTCTGCCGGCAGCCGTAATTCTCTACCAAAGTTTGCGAAAGCTGGTGTCACTGATGTGCTTTCGTGAACAGCACTTCGGTATGACAGCAAAAATGGTTGTATATGCTTGTCCCAATCGCGTTGCCGGTTTTCCACAACTTTTGCCAAGTATCTCTCCAATGTCTGATTGAATCGTTCCACCATTCCATCCGATTGTGGGTGGTAAGAAGTTGTTCTCGTTTTATGAGTACCCATAACTCGGCAAGTTTCCTGGAATATCTGTGACTCAAAATTCCTTCCTTGATCGCTGTGAATCTCCAAGGGTACTCCAAAACGACAGAAGACTTCATGAACCAGTTTATCTGCAACTGTTGAAGCTTCTTGATTTGGAATGGCGAAGACTTCCGGCCACTTAGTGAAGTAATCCATTACAACCATGAAATACTTGTTACCACTATCACTTTCCGGAAATGGTCCCGCAACATCCAGGGCTATTCTTTCCCATGGTGCACCAACATTGTACAATTTCAATGCACCTCTGCTACGAGTCTGAGGTCCTTTTACAGCCGCACAACTTGTACATTTCCGACACCAGTCCTCGACATCGTCACGACAATGGACCCAGTAAAACCGTTCCCGTATTTTCAGTAGAGTGCGTTTAACTCCCATATGGCCTCCTGAACAACCATCATGGTACAGCTGTAAAACATCCGGTACCTTAGCTTTAGGGACAACCATTTGCAAATGACAGCTGTCGCCCCTGACATTTTCCCATTTACGGCACAGTACTCCATCCTGCATCACTAAGCTGTCCCATTGGGCCCAATAGCTTTTTGTGATCGAACTCATCGCTGAGACATCACTCCACGTGGGCTTAGGAGCACTGGCCTTCATCCACTCAAGAATCGGCTTGATGTCCGAATCTTCCTGCTGCGCACGTTGTATGCTCTCCTTCCACTCCTTGCTGAGGTCTGTCTTGAGCATCTTCACAGTTACGACTTCTTTACCCTCTTGCCTAGTACAATGCTTGCAGTCTTCAGGGCAAGGTCTTCTTGACAATGCGTCTGCGTTGCTATGACATTTCCCAATACGATATTCGACCACAAAGTCGTTTTCCTGCAGCCGCTGGGCGCTATTGTTAGCCGCCCTGTCGCCCGGAGATCGGCTATCTGCCCTTTCTGTAGTTCGCTTAGGGCAACTGGATCGTATGTGGCACCTCTCACCACAGCCATAGCATCTAGGGCTATACCCTTTAAAACGGTCACGAACTGCAGCTGCTGCAACGTCCTTGCCACGGTGCGGACGATAATCCTGCCGCAAAGCTTCCCTTTCTGCAGTTCGCTTAGGGCAACTGGATCGAAGGTGGCCCCTTACGCCACAGCCGTACCACCTAGGGCTGTATCCTTTTAAACGATCGCGAACTGTAACCGCTGCAACCTCCCTGACGCGGTGGGAACGATGATCTTGCCGCACAGCTTCCACCTCCAGTGCATGTGCCAAGGCGTCCTTAAGCGTCCCGTGGTGCCCGAGCCTCACTGCAGCCCTAACCTCCAGGTCACGGATGCCGTCGATGAATGCCTGCACCAGGTTCCCTTCAATGATCGCTGGTGCAGACTGGTACGCTTTTCGCACCAGCTTCTCCACTTCAAGGGCCCACTGCTGCAGGTTCTCACCGCTGCGTTGCACGCGATCCCTTAACTGCGCACGAAACACGTGCTCCAGATGAGCGTCGCCATACCTGGCTTCCAACGCCTCAAGCAGCTGCTCGTAAGTCACCTCCTTACCGAGAGCTTCCAGGACAGTTAAGGCCTGGTCGCGCAGGCCTAGGGTGAGGGCAGTCATGGCCTGATTTTTACTCCACCCATTCGCCTTCATGACAGCCTCAAACTGAATCTTGTAGGCCGACCAAGAAGACGTCCCATCGAACGGCGGCACTTTGAACCCACGTGGCGAAGGTGTAGTGGCTGCTGAATTAGCAATCCCATCTCCAAGTTTAAGGTTGCCCAACTCCTTCTTCACATCCGCAATGACGTCATCAAACTTGCTGATCCTGGTTTCAGCGTCTGACAAGCGGTTGTCATGCTGAGCAACCTTATCCTTCACCTCCTTCATGTCTTTCCCGAAGGACGCGTGAAGTTCCTTTATGAGGAGCATCTGTTCTTCCTGGCGGCGCGCCTGCTCCTCCTTGTCGCGCTGCAGATGTTCTTCCAAGCGTCGGGCCTGCTCCTCCTGTCGGCGGGCCTGCTCCTCCTTATCGCGCTGCAGCTGTTCTTCCAAGCGTCGGGCCTGCTCCTCCTGTCGGCGGGCCTGCTCCTCCTTGTCGCGCTGCAGCTGTTGTTCCAAGCGTCGGGCCTGCTCCTCCTGTCGGCGAGCCTGCTCCTGCAGCATCATCATCAGAGCAGCAAAGTCTGGTGCTGATGATGCCGGAGCTGCTGTAGACGGGCCGGCCTCCATGGTCGGTAGCTGACCTTCCGACGTCTGCGGCGTTGCACCACCAAAACGCCTCTGGTCCGTCTCCTGCTGGCGTTGACTACGGGTACGGATACCCTCCGTGTCGTCCTTTGGCAGAATCGGCATGATTATCCACTCTTCTGACACCAATTGTTACGAGCTTGGGGTTCGTTACAATAAAAACAGCCGATTAAACAACCCAAAACTGACACTTTAATCCACAACACTAATTATCACTTTAAAACACACTAATTATAAAACACAATCGCACTACTGAACACTTCACTTCACTATAATTCGCAGTCGAAGATCGCTCTCGAAGTTGTCGTTTGTATCGCCAATTCAATACTGACTGCCGTCGCCGGATGTCCGCCCCTTATATACCGACAGTCATTTCCAGAACCCTCCTGTATGGAAACCTCTGGAAAGTTCGGGCACACACAGGTCCCGTCAAAACATCGAGAATGTTCTAGCACGTAAATGTCAGCTACTGGATACTAGATGGCGCCAGCAGTATGCCAGTATCTGCTACTCGATACTAGATGGCAGGCACGTAAATGTTTGGTTTGTTTCCGCTACCTGCTACTAGATGGCGTTAGCAGCACGCAAATGCCGCCATGTCCCCAACATTAATTCTGGCGCGTAACAATATATACCTTACATAATATTAACCGAATCGAATGACACGCAACCCTAGCTACGCTAATCTTTTAGGTTAATAAACTTATTCAATCCGATGTGGCAGGGGTAACAAAAACACATGCCTGAACATTTTGTTGTTGAATTAACAGCGAGTCACTATCTGTATACGGCGAATTTTCCTTCACAATAGAACATTATTACTTCGTAACAACAGATAATAGTTATGCGGCGTTAGGGTGTTGGCATAATGAAGCGTTACATGACACACTGATTTTAATTTTCATGTCTAAAATAATAATAATATATAAAGCTGAAGAGTTTGTTTGTTTGCTTGAACGCGCTAATCTCAGGAACTACTACTGGTCCCATTTGAAAAATTCTTTCAGTGTTAGATAGCCCATTTATTGAGAAAGGCTATAGGCTATATATCATCACGCTAAGACTAATAGAAGCGGAGCAGACGAAGTTGCACGGGTCTACTAGTAATATATAAAGCTGAAGGGTTTGTTTGTTTGCTTGAACGCACTGATCTCAGGAACTACTGGTCCGATTTGAATTTTTTTTTAGTGTTAGATAGCCCATTTATCGAGAAAGGCTATATATCATCACGCTAAGACTAATAGGAGCGGAGCAGACGAAGTTGCGCGGGTCTACTAGTGTCTAAACTATAACAGCCCATTTCATAAGTTTTACGTACTTTTTTTATATTCACGATAGTTTACTACAAAGTTAGTAAAATAATAAATTATCAGAATTCTTTTCCCGAAAAAGGGGGTAGCAGCGGCGCATGGTAAACCATGTTTATGGGACACTAAAACAAAAAAAATAATATTTGCAACATGGTGCCCTAAAGTGTCATGTTGCTGAGATATTTGGAGGTAAAGTCGTCATGTGACAATGACTATCATTAAAAATGAATTAATAATTTTATTAGTAACTATTTTCTGACCTGGCAATAAACTGAAATCCAGTAATTATAAAATTAAAATAGATTCTCTAAATAAACAATGTTATTATAATTTAACACAATCGCTTTTCGAAATAAATTCATTTGCGGCACCCGACACCGCGGCATTATTCCATTTAATTTTCAATTAACATTTTCACTAAATAATTGAACTGAAGGTGATGTCGCTTTTGTGTTTAATGGAATGCTGGTTTAATTTTATGTGTTTTTTTAATGAATTAAAAACACAAGAAATAATATGTAAGAGCATTAATTTATCTACAGCTTTGGTGTGGTGAAATTCTGTCTTCAATAATTAAATTGAAAAAAGAAAACATCACTATGCATCTCACATGCAAGTTGTAAGGCGAAACAAAAATCCACAATTATTAATCATTTATTACTGACTGCCTATCATGACCTGTCTTACAGGTAACATTAATTTTTCCAAACTTAAAGTAGACTATGACACACGCAGCGATAGTGTGCCTGAGGAAAAATATTCATATTCGGATCAATAAGTGTAGAATTTACCACGTTGAAACATTATTACAGAACGAACGAACACGAACGACCAAAATAATTATAAATTTTTAAACAGTCGGTGTTTATTTTAGGGACCGTTACCTTTCGCGTCGCAGCCGCCAATTGTCATAAATGACTTTAATTTTCCAACAGTTTGACCAGTTTTTGAAATTGTTTGTCATTAAGATGATATATGCGTCCTCATCATATCAGCCGAAAGACGTCCACCGCTGGACATAGGGCTCCCCCAAGTGTCGCCACAACAACCGGTCCTGTGCATCTCGCATCCATCGGCGTGAGTTTTCGTATATGAAAGCTGTTAAAGCACTAAAATCGGCCGTCCGTTAGTTTATTATTATACAAACAGGCGTCAGAAAAAACACTAGAAATCCATTGACCAACTTACTTTTTATAGCATACCATATTTTTCCTACTTCTCAATGTACAAAAAAAAAAATTTCTTCCCGTACCAATATAAAGGCGGCTTTACAGCGAACATAACTCTATACACGCGTGAAAAATTACCCCCAAGTCTATTGTCCATAGACTCCCGTTTTTTATTTTTTACGACCGACTTTTAAAGGTTCTGAATGACACGGCCGAATGTTGCCAGGTAGATAAAATGGATTCGGTGATTTTTTAGATCGAAAATAGCACGAGTACGCGAGGGAGTCGGTTTTCGATTGACTTTTGAGGGGTTATGTGAAATTGGTTTTTTTTTTAGGAAAGTGTTAGGAGAGAAATATTTTGGTAATTTAGAGAAAATCATTGTGTAATGTTGTTGTAAGGTACGGTTAATAGATTCAACCGTATATTGTGTGTGGGAATCAGGCCCAGTATCTCGAACAAAAATGATCAAAAACCGGCCAAGTGCGAGCCTGCCTCGCACACGAAGGGATCCGTAGCATAATCCTTAATTTTTATTATTTGTTGTTATAGCGACGATAGAAATACACAATCTGTGACAATTTCAACTTTCTACCTATTACGGCTCTTGAGATACAGCCCGCTGACAGACAAACGGACGGACAGCGGAGGCTTAGTAATAGGGCTCCGTTGGTTACGGAACCCTAAAAACTAGGTACTGCAAAAAAAAAACAAACAATAAATTATCAAAGTCTATATATAAGTCCCCAAACGAGTCCCAACGGAACAGGGTGGTTAAATTAGACAAGGTTTCCGTGACTTCTTTCTATATTCGTGACAATCAGGTAAAACATTGCTTTACTAGTAAGTATGAAAGAGACATGAAAATAAATCTCTTTCGCACTTAGTGGTAAAACGATCTTCTGTCCCTCTCTACTCAGCTGTCAAACCTAACGTCTTAGATTGTTACGAATATAACGTCTTTTCACTGAGATACCGTAGAAATCTCAAGACATTTTTTATTTGCTCAGACTAACTTTTTAACGTTAAAAAACATGTTTTTAACCAAACATAACGTCGTAGCAACTTTAATAGAGCGGTCCAAGTAGCGCCATCTGAGCGCTCCGGATATCCGGGGCGGCCATCTTGCAACCGGATGTTGCTAGATATTACACGGGCTTAGATACCCGGGTACCCGAGTGACCCGGTTGATTGTTGAACGTATATGATTATAGAGTAGCCTTCAGTACAGAGTTACCTAAACTCTAGGGAATATATAATATACTACCTGAAGCAAGATTTAACTTAATATGTTTGCTTAGAAGCGCTTGTTGTCTGTACACAAAGTCGGCCATGTTTTCATAGTACATACATTAATTATTATTCTCGGTAGCAGAACCTAATTATGTAGTTATAATAATAATATACTAGTATGTTAGTGTCCCAATTTGAGGCAAAGGATTCTCCTAAATAAAACACGAGCATTTATCACCAAATTCACCACGCCTGCTTACGTTATTATTAAACTTACAATTTAATATTAATTTTCAAGCTTATTATCCCTTTATAGAAGACAGCCAGAGCATTAACCATCTCGGTCTTGACCTGTCCACATCTATCCACTGCCATCCACCTTCTTCAAATCATTGATCTATCGTACCTTAGGGCGTCCCACGCTACGTTTGCCTATACGCGGTCTCCACTCTAACACATGTCTGCTTCATCGACCGTCTGTCCGTCTGCAGACATGGCCGGCCCACTTCCACTTCAACATGCTGATTCCACACGCAATGACGGTGACTATATTTCTCTGGCGAATGACTTTGTTGTGAATTCTATCTACCACAGAGAAACCCTGAGCATTGTTCTCTCAATTTCACGCAGAGCAACCATGAATTTATGGACCAGGCCTGTAGTGAGTGTCCACGTTTCGGCTCCCTAAGTCATTAAGCGTAGAACGCACTGGATATAGACCTGGGTCTTAAAGGATTGTGATATCAAGTATTCAATAAGCCAAAAAAAAAATCCTAGACCAAATGCAAAATCAAGTATGCCACGATAGCCAGTACGATATACGCTGCCCGCATCGAGCGGAATTCTGAGATTCTCACTGGGTCAACAGAACACCTTGTAAAGTAAAACGCCGCGATACTTTTTGGTCTATGGCTGTCTCTTTTTTACTTCATCATTTGTTCTATTGGCAAATGCGATTGTCGAATTTAGTGTTTCGGATTGACCATGGCCGTATTTAATAAGGACAGCTAAGTCAATCCCAAACTATTTTGACTTTTAGACAATCGTGACGGCAATTTGCAGTTCTCCTTTAGTCGAGCGAATCATTCGCCATCTTCATAAAAACATAACCAAGTACGACGACATCTTTCCCTCGCTCTAAAAAATAGGTCCACGCCAAACCAGCATACAATCAGCGCTTTCTTCTAGCGGAGCTGGATCCAACTTTGTTCTCTTTGTTAAACCGGTAATGCGGATGCATGGCTGTAAACAAAGCGCTGGATGTGCGGGCCGGTTCTTTCAAAATATACGGGTATCGTTGGCCTGGCGCGGCTGAAAGTACGCTTGCAGAGATTTGCGTAAAAACGCGCGGGTTTTTTTAAATAAGTTTTTTCTTTTAATTGGTGAGGGATTACGTTCGCTCGTTTTTTTTGCATTTTGAATGTGTCCGGCTTTTTTATTGTATGTTATGTGTGAGGTAAAATCTTTTTTTTAAGCAATAAAATGAATGGAACCTATACCACATTTACCCTTTTTTAGGGTTAACTGAACTCTTATAAAATCACTCGGGCGTCTGTCTGTCTATCTATCCGTCTGTCACAGCCAATTTTCTCCGTAACTATTCGACCGATTCTGTTGAAATTTGGTATACATATGATGTTTTATGACCCAAACACGGACGCGTTACGTAAATTCAAAAAAATTGATTGTGTGGGTCACCTTTTAGGGACAAATTAAAAAATTAAATATATTTTTTCATACTTAACCGCGTGGCAATCAAAATGAAAGGGCTTATTATGAGAGTATTTTTTATATTTTTTATTTCATAGTTTAAAAATAAATAGGTCTAAAGTTATTCAAGAAATTAGACGAAAATTTATTATACCCCCCTCCCTTATCTCCGAAACTACTGAGCTTAAATTAAAAAAAAAAATAAGAGATCTATACCTCCGTAAAACTGGTGGATGCCAAGTTACACAGCGTGGCTCATCGCCGCAAGGTTGCCTGCTTGACGGTCTTCCACAGATTGTAATTCGGTGAGTGTGCCCAAGAACTCCACCACCTCATCCCACCGGCCCTCTTCTACCATCGGACATCCAGACGCACTGAATCTTACCATTCTTACCATATTGCCATTCCACCAATTTGCACTAAGCGTTTCTAAACGTCTTTTATATTGCGCACCGCAAAGGAGTGGAACTCTCTGCTTGCGTCTGTGTTTCCAAACGCTTAGAACCCTAATCTCTTCAAAGTTAGAGTGAACAGGATCCTACTGGGTAAGCTCGCTCCATCGTAGACTTTGTCTCTGTCATCTCTGACCTAGGCTAGAGTCAAGAGCAAACCCACCACAAATAAAAAAAATCCCTATAGATTACAGGCAAACCTATAAGAAGTCTTAAGTGTTAAAATAACATGTTACAAAAATGAAATTCGTTCGGAACCCTTTGCACACGAGTCCAAATCATACTTGGCCAGTTTTTTTCTCTTGCATTCGTTACAGGAAGTCAGAAACTAGGAAATCTGCCACCAGTCTTGCAAAGCCTATCGTTTTATCCATTTACTTATTTATTTATGTGGAGATCAGACAGGCATTCTCTCTGTGGAAAATACTGGTATTCAGTTGCAGTCGTTTAGACTGGAAGTCGACCCCGATAAAGTTGAAAAAAGGCTAAGCAGATTGATTTAATATATAACTAGCATTTCGCCCGCAACGTTGTCCGCGCTGCAATTTTCTTAAGGATCCCTAATTTTTTCTAGTAATAAATTTAGCTTATGCTACTCAGGAATAATGTAGCATTCTAGTGGTGAATTCTACTTAAGCTGTAAAATCCTGAACTTATCTATATATTTATTTATCACGTACTAGGTAAATGGTAGGTTGGGGCTGTAGGGTTTATAGGTCTTAGGGTCTTAGGGACTTTTAGGCTGTTAGATCTGAATAGGCCCTTTTGCTTGTCATATATTTTCATGTACAGTCACACCCTTTATTCCCACCCATTACTGCGGCCTCACGTGACGTATGTTAGGGTGGGCGCATTAATATATATTTTTTATTATTTGACCTGTGCTGGTCCTGAATAAACATATTTTCTTCCTTTCTTCCTATTTTCCTCGATTTAAAAAGAACCTGCAACTTTAAAAATTTGAACATTTTTCTCCACAGCTGTACCAACAAATTATTGTTTTACCCGTCCATTCATTGACGGTTTGTGTCCTCGTCTGTACGTATTTGAAGTTTATTGTTTAAAGCTTGCATACTGGAAGATGGGCTTGGCTATTGAATGGTTCCCGTTTTGTTCCATATTTTTCGTTCGTGAACTGAAAATTCTGGGAAAAAGTTTCGTATGACATAATAGTCTTTTTACGAACTGAAACATTGTTTCTGCAATTCTTTAAAATGGTCTGAAGGATGTGTGTTTTGCGTACCTAATGTCCAGAAAGGGTACACACTACATAAATACGAAAAACTTTATTCCGTCAGTCACAAATACGAATTTTAAAATACCGATTTAAATAATTCCGGATGGTTCAAAATTCCAAATATAACAACTCCGATTTATCATTCATTCTACTTTTATAATCCCGAAATTTCAATATTCCTAACGTTTATAATTGTTTTTCTCAAAATACCGAGTTTTAATAGATCGAATAACAAAAAGTCCGACTTAATGATAATTCGAAACATCAAAAATACGAATCCCGATTATTAGAGTACCGATTAATTAGAATTCCGAAATAAAAACGCCTTGTAAATCTGAATAGCAAAACAAACACAATTGCTCGTCAGAGAGAAGTATATAATACTACATATGTTTAGTATGAGGAAGTAGAATTAAAAAACGAATGACAGATGCGTTTTGCCATTAAAAGACAAAATGGCGAAATTGCAAGTCAGTTCACCCAAATCTTCAAGGTGTGATTTTAACAGAATAAAATGGTAGATTTACGCAACTACCTTACCCAACGATACTTAACCCTCGAAAACCCACGGTACACCCACAGCCCACACACATGATGAATACGCCAACGTTAATATTTTTAACCCTCTGCTTGTCTGACGTTTAGTAATACAAATAACACGTTACACTGTTTGTTCGGCCCCGGTTCGGTTGTGGTGGTATTTGTCAAAATTTCGCCAACGTTTGTCCAGTTAAATTGTTTGGACTGAATGGCTATGTCGCGTGTATTGTTGTTTGATTAGGCTGTCTCGTTTAGTTTTTGTTTTTAATTTTTCGTTTGGTTGACAGTTTTTCTTGACTGTTTTTTTTGCTGACTTGGCATTTTTTTACATAAAGAATGGCGTATATTTTTAACATCGAAAGATGTGCTTATTCTGTATTTCATCAACGACCCCCAGATTACTTATGACAAAAGTTTTTATAGCAGTTTAATTTGTTCCACTGTTGCTTTCAGCTTTATATGACCTGTCGCTGAAAACTAGCCCTGTGACTCTGTGTCATACACGAGTTCCAGCATTATGCTGAGCGATGGACATTTTGCGCGGATGTGACGCATATTTTTATCAAGTTATATTTGTTCTTTTTCTGTATTGAAAAAAAAAACGTATTTTTTTTTCAAATTCTACAGCCTAAAACACAACCATTTTAGTTATAAAAATCCCAAGGATAACCGAACTATTAAAGTCTAGAGTAATCACTATCAAGTATCAGCAACATTTTCCATTAAAACCCAAGGAGCTCCACAACACACGATCAATTCAGTGGCGATTTAACCCTCGCCCGCGACAGGACACGACAAATCGGCGTGCGATTGCGTCGCAAACAGCGCACCGCGCGAGTGCTGAGCAAACTACTCGCGGCCACGTCTCGTAAATACCGAGCGGTTGAGGGTTACACTGCATCATATTTTCAGTGGTCGAATATTGAATTTCTTTGCGTTCTACTTTATTCTTCGTACCCGAAGGGTAACCAACGGAACCCTATTACTAAGCCTCCGCTGTCAGTCCGTCCGTCCGTCCGTCCGTCCATCCATCCATCCTCCAAAAAAACGTCGCCCCACACTAGGAATTTCTCCTGTATCGTGGGTGCGTTTATTTGTCTGTCAGCGGGCTATATCTCATGAACCGTGAGAGGTAGAAAGATAAAATTTTGTCATAGTATGTATTTCTGTTGCCGCTTTTACAACAAATAATAAAAACTTGATGGTACGGAACCTATGTTCGTCCTTTGATTTGCTTGCGTTTTACTGTTTTGCTTGCGTTTTGACTGCAGGATCAAAACGCGGCTTTTAGAGACTCGTGGTTAAGTAAAAATAGTTCGTTCTTCCAAGTTAAGCAACGTTTGAGAGGGAGTTAATAGGTCAGTCGAAAGACGTCGTCAGGATCAGTCGAAAGACGTCGTCCGCTGCTGGACATAGGCCTCTCCAAGTACCGCCACAACGCAGTCTTGTGCGTCTCGCATTCATCGGCTACCGGCGACCCTCACCAGCGGTTCTAAAAAGGCCACTTTAGCAGAATCAGAAAGCACATCACGCTACCCGTCACTGTCAAACTTTCCCAATCAACCTTGTACCTAATGCTTGAGCGATATAGATGAAAATTAAATTTGACAGATTGTTGTGTGATTAATATTTTGACTCTAATATGATTCTCCTAAAGTGGCCTTCTTAGGTCCCACGGTCGTCAACGGCCCAGCTATACAATTTATAACAGAATAATTTTCCTCTAAAGGCCACCTCAGACATGAACCTACATAGTTCTCTTATGATTTGACCAGTATGGAATTTAAACAAGAGTTCGACCTCTGAGTTTATTCTCAGGATAGACCAAAAAAGATTACCGTTTATAAGTGTTATGTTTAACCTACTTACAAAATAAATATAACTAGCATTTTCCCGCGACTTCGTTAGCGTATATCCCGTTTTTGTATGTTCGTAAGAATTTCGGGAAGTGTGTCTTAGTGCTCCCCTACGGAGTGTAGGGAAGCTTCATGCGAAATGTCATATGAGATAGGTGAGATAGTGGTCAAACGCGTGCCATCAATAATAATAAAATAAAAAACAAAATGTCAGCTTTCTATGACTAGTAGTAGTTGTAGTAGTTTGGCTGTGCGTTGTCTGTCAGTCACTCAATCAGTAACGGAAGAATTTATATATATATTTATTGATGATTGATTTATCATTATACAATACCCGAAAGAGGAAAAAAAGTCGACTGCCCCATAATGTAAACGTTTTGGGTAGGCATTAATTGTGCGTAGGTACAGCTAAGGAGTGGAATTCCCTGCCAGAGTATGTGTTTTCTGATGACCTGGGAGTCTTTAAGTCAAGAGTGAATAGGCTACTTCTAGGCAAGCATGCTCCATCTTCGGCCACATCATCGCTTACCAGCAGGTGAGATAGTGCTCAAACGTGAGCCTATCAATAGTAAAATAACCGGCCATGTGCGAGTCGGACTCGCACACGGAAGGATCCGTACCATAAACCTAAATTTTTATTATTTGTTGTAATAGCGGCAATAGAAATACACAATCTGTGAAAATTTGAACTATCTACCTATTACAGTTCTTGAGATACAACCCTCTGTCAGACTGACGGACGGACGGACGAACGGACAGTGGAGGGTTACTAAGCCTCCACTGTCCGTTCGTCCGTCCGTTTCCGTCCGGGTTCCGTTGGTTACCCTTTGGGTACGGAATCCTAAAAAGTGCGCATATCTCGATAAAATGTACTGAACAGCTGATTTTTATTTTCGAGATTTCGGGTTGGTCCCATAGTAAAAGTTTTTTATAATGATAAGTATACTGACCTGTTTTAAGGTTTTGCGTTTATTCTGCTACATCTTGTAGTAACCTATTTGTGCTTCGGATAATCTAACTATAATAATAATAATATTTTATTGGAACTAAAACACGAATTACAATAAAATTATGTACGATAATTACTGCATTAGTTATAAACTGTGTCGCAGCCATTACCGCCCATACAAAAAGATTTATGCGTTAGTGCTCCAGCGTAGAAAAAATATTATTAGCTTATAAATAAATTACAGACGAAAATAATAATAAAAAAAAGAAAATAAAACTAAAACGAAAGTTGTGTTTTTGCCCCAGGGCCCTTGGTCACCTAGGTACGCCACTGCACACGTGTAGATCGTGTTCTGTATTTGGAGAAGGATATGGGATACTTTTCATCCCTGAAAACCCCCGTAATATCCCAAGATAAATCTCCAACAACAAAAAAAAACTTTTTCTATAACTCTTTTTGCAATATCTGTTTTGTAATTTCTCGATAGTTGAAAATCTTCATTGCAGTTTCCAGTTGCGTTATGTGCGTACATCAAATCAAATCGTATATTTCAAATAAACCATTTACAGGCACTTTTGAATTGTCAAGGTCGGTCAGTCCAAAAAGATGAAGCTATTTGCACGTTCCAAAGCGTAGATCTCTATGGAGAAGAACGTGCAAGAAACTCCACGGACACTCTTTTAAAAATAATAAATTGTTACAAAGTTTTGTTTACATCAAGTTAAAATTATACAAACATGTGAGAACGATGTAAAAGACGAGCAGGATAAAACATACATCCCGACGAACAGAAAGATTTAAAATTGAATAAATATAATTGTTTACTGTTCTTATGCTATTATAAAAAATATCGCTCATATCAATATTGGTCTCATATCAGTCACTTACAATTAATTTAAATATGCATAAATACAAACTAAATAATATTTTTTAGATCTTTGTTACATCAATTTATCATCACAAAGATCGTTTTAAAAAAATACACTTGCAACGACGTAAAGAGGTAAAAAAACTGTTATCCAATTTGGCACCCAACATCCAAGTGTCTTACTTTTTCGTGACGAAGAAAATTAAAAAAAAATGTCACCGGTTCATTATCGCAAATTCCTTTCCGACTTGATCCACGCTTTTAATTAATTAAAAATGGTCATCTCGTTGATAAGGGTGTCGGGCGAAGCAAAATGGCGACCGTTGAGATGTATGAGTTTAAGTTTATGTTGGAGCTCGTTTATTTAAGAGTCATGATGTTAATTAGCACCATTTTAATTGTTTCAGAAATTATTTTTGATGTTGATAACATTGTGCAGCATTGTGTTCTGCAGGTTTGGCAATGAAACCTTTTTTTCCAAATTTAACATCAATCTCATTCGTTTAGACACAATTTTCTTTTTCTGACATATTTTAAATTATGTTTCCATCAAAATGACACTTGACAAATTTCAAGAAAATATGGTCAGTGTCTGGTGAATTTTTCACAACGATTGTAAACATGAAATATAAATAAATCGGAAGAAAGTAACATGCGTGTTAAATGTGAAGTATAATGATATAATTCAAAGGCAACTAGCTTAATGTTATAAAATACCGATACCGATCGGAGCTGACGAAGGTATCGGTCCACGGGCCACCTACCATATCTGCGAAGGCTAGATGGTATCCGTGAGCATAATTATTTATTCTTTCGAGTTCTCTTGGAGTACTTAAGTGCGATCGCAAAGTGTGATCGTGTGATCGTCGTAGCCGTCGACTCCCAGGATTTGTGCTGTTTATGGACCTAAATATTTTATCATAGACTTTTTAAATTGTTTCATGTTGTTAGCATAACGTGCTGCTCCTTCTGAGCTGGTAGTTAGTTTCCTTATTTTTCTGTTTGAATATTGTCTAGGAGTTGCGAAATCCACTTAGAGCCGCATCTTTCATGCAATTTATCTGTTGGAGACGCTCCCAGACCGTGTTTTATTGATTGCAATCACTATCTGGTTTAGAAGCACATTTGTTCTGGAAAGGCTTTATTAACGAATTTGGAAATCGTGCCTAAGTCTTTTTTGCGTTTAAATCATTTATTACCAACTAAAAATTCACCGACTCACTGATAGCATTTTTAAAGTTCTTTTGAATTTGTTTTTATCTTTTTTTATATTCACTATTAGGTTTTGTTATTATATAAAAATTATATACGTATGTTTAGCGAAGACCCCAATCTTTTATTTCGCTACAATTGGTAGAAAAATTTCAATGTCATACTATAAAACCATTAACATACAAGTAGAACTCATAGAGATTTCAGCGTAGTGAGGGCGGGCTATCGCGTTTGAATTTGTTGGTTGGCTTTTGACTCGAGTTTATTCACTTAATTGTTTCGATTTTTGTGAATATTTTACTAAAGCAGCATGATTTTAGCTGATTAAGTTACGTTTTACCGACACCACAGCATTAATCTTTCTTTTTTTATTGGAAATATGTATTTATCTTCTTCTTTTTTTCCATTGTGATGAGTCCACGTAACACTACCACACTATTTATGTTGCATTAAAACGCACGTTTACGGCATAATACATATTTTTTCTTCTAACTTTGTTCACATGCGCGTAATAACAACTTTAATGCCATGATTAAGGACTATACTCGACAGTGGCGCCAACTGGTGAGTACAAAAACTGTAGCCCTCATTGACAGAGTCTGCTAGGGCCTCTGCCTGGCAAGGTTGCGGAATCGTTAGAAAGAATAACCGCGGCCCTGGAATGCTTTATTTACCCTCCTCTCCAAGATGCTGCACTGCTCAAGGCTCAAACTAAAAAAAGAAAAACACTACCGGGGGGACCCTCCCGCTCCGCTTAGAGTGGGAAAAGTCATTTGATGACTTCCCATCCCATTGTTATAACTAAACTCGAAAACAACCCAATTTGAATCCCACCTTTATGAAAATTAATTCCAGTACGAGGCATTTCAATGAGCATAGACACAATTACCAATTACCCTGTTTTTTTTTTTATTTGTGATGAGTTTGCTCTTGACTCTAGTCTAGGTCAGAGATGACAGAGACAAAGTCGACAATGGAGCGAGCTTACCCAGAAGAAGTCTGTTCACTCTAACTTTGAACGTAATATATAAGGTACATTTCCTTTGTCCCAACTATGATGTAATAAGACTCAATGACTACATTAAATATCTCCTAACTCACAAAAAGAATAAAGTACAAAGTTGCTTACTTCCCATTTTTCATCGCTACTACGTTTTTTCTGATTAAGTCCCCCGTGAACAGTTTAACTTCACCCAGTTTAACTTTTTACTCAGCGGAATTTTGATCGAGTCATTTTTATTATTTGTACTGTTTTATTCTGGGTAATGTACCTACCTAGATGTAGTGTGCCCAAAATCGTTAGGTATATTATTAATTGGCAGAAGGTACTTGGATCAACTTGGCTAGTTTGAGTCAAAAAAGATAAGTAATAGTGACCTAAATAATGTCAGAGATTTTTGGCGAAGAAAAATGAAGGTAATGTTAATGAAGAAGAAACGCAAATGCTAACTTAATATTTAATGTAAGTATTTTAATTTTAAGTAATTTTAACTTTCAGTGGTGCTTAAAATTATGTAGTCATTTGCAAATCTATCTACCGCACTTAGGTTTTCAGTAAGAGAACTCAATGCTGGACTAAGCTCGCCATTGCAGCATCGAGCATTGCACATTAGCTATCCCATTGGTTTTGTATTTGAGTATAAAATAAAGAATAAGATTAAGAAAATACAAATTAATGCCTAAGAACAATATAGACGATGCCGAAATCCACCCGTCTGAAAGACTACTCCCGTCAGTTCCTCATACAAAGCTAGCACATATAAGGTCATGAACTACGTTATAAATATTAACAAACCTAATCATATATCATCAATCACACTGAGTGATATCAAACACAATACTAAGCACCTTTTTACTGAAAGGGTTGTGATTGATGAACGTTTTTAGTGCCATGGTATTATCAGCCTTGATATGAAAATTATGGCGTTATCTATGTATGACTATGTGCCTGAATAATCTTTGGTCCTAGAATCAGTGCTTTACATTGGCGTGTCTAGTAATGAAGATCTAAACAGGTTGTAATTATGCACGGAGATTATAATTTCTAAACAGAAAAACTTAAAATAGGTATGAAGTGTTAAATATATTTTTTTTAAACGTTGCCACATACTAGGAATTTTTCCTGTATCGTGGGTGCGTTTAAAATGAACCGCAACGCCATCTATCCAACTAGCAGCGAACTACTACGTCGAAATCTTGTATAGCGCAAGCAGAGTTTACCATGCGATTTGAACATATACATCAGCCCGAATATCAGCTATTGGGATGTTGCCCGCCAGACACAACAACCGTCTGATCGGAGGATCCTTCCTTTTCAATGGAGGTTTGCGGGACTTTACGCTCTATTCCACATACCTCCAAAAACTATCTGTAGGCCATAACAATATTTGTTCCATGCGGGAATCGAACCCACGACACGTAGCACATCAGCCAGTCGCTCAACCACTGCGCCATCTGTGTCGATTGAATCATCCGCTGTCAGAAATTGTTTCTAGAAGAATACGATGATAAAGAAGTTTTTTTATAACCAAGGTGAGCACTGAAGAAGGACTTGAAAATGCATCCACTAAACGACAACATAACGCAATTATGAGTCCATTCATTCAGTCAATCACGTACCGGATGACGCAGCGTTGAAAGGCCTCTCACAAGGTGGGCCGATGACGTGGTGAGGGTCGCGGGTGGCCGATGCGAGACGCATAGGACCGGTTGTTGTGGCGACACTTGGGGGAGGCCTATGTCCAGCAGTGGATGTCTTTCGGCTGATATGATGATGATTCAGTGAGCTGAACATCAAAATTAGACACTCCACGATCTGCTACCAACGAGTAAATGATATTTATTTTTGCAAGTAACTTTTTTACACGTCAATATTTTTTTGTTATATTAATCCAGATGAGGCTAGTGTTTCCTAGCTGTCTGTCTTTTGAAGTCCATACAATCGCCAATAACATATGAAAACCATGTAGGTTGACGTCTGAGGTGGCCTTTTGAGGAAAGCACCACCCAGGTTTGAATAGACCTGTCCAGTGACAGTGCAACCATTTGTCAGTTACCGTGCAACTTAACTCAGAACTTTGAGGAGCTCAACAAACCGACGAACAATACCAAAGTAAGGACATTTGGGTAGGCCGCATAGTGTACCAAAACTGTCAGACAGTACCTTGGCTCATCGCCGTAAGGTTGCCTGCTTGTCGGTCTTCTACTTCGGTGTACTTCGGTGAGTGTGCCCAAGAACTCCACAACCTCATCCCACCGGCCCCCTTCTACCATCGGACATCCAGATGCACTACATCTTACCATCCCTACCTTATTGCTATTCCACCAATTCTGTCTTTTATAATGCGCCCAGGAAAGGAGTGGAACTTTCTGCCCGCGTCTGTATTTCCAAACGCTTACAACCCTTATCTCTTCAAAGTTAGAGTGCACAGGCTCCTTCTGGGTAAGCTTGTTCCATCGTAGACTTTGTCTCTGTCATCGCTGACCTAGACTAGAGTCAAGAGCAAACCTATCACAAATAAAAAAAAAACAGTCATGAAATCAAGCCGTCCTAAGTTATAGTCATATATATCGCGCGGAGACGACAGATAACTTTAGAAGAACTGGCTGTAGTGGACGGCAAAATACCGTTGTTGACCTCCTCTGCAATTTTTCTTCTTTTGCAAAATTTATGGAAATTGATGCTTTTTTGACAGATTGCGACTGAAATGCGTACACGAACGTTGTTAATAACTGGCCAAGTGCGAGTCGGACTCGCGTGCAAAGGGTTCCGAACGAATTTATTTTTTTAACATGTTATTTTAACACTACAAACTTCTAATTTTCCTGTAATCTTAAGGTAAAGATCTATTATCTCCATTTTCTTTTTAATTTTAGGCTCGGTAGTTTCGGATATAAGGGGGGAATGGTCATATTTCGTCTAATTTCTTGAATAACTTCAAAACTTATTTTAAAATTATGAAAATATTTATATATATATAATCCTTACAGTAAGCCCTTTCATTTGATATGTCACACGATATTGTTCAAAAAACTTTTTTTTTTTAATTTTCTAGTTTGAACCCCCGAAAGTGACCCCATACTAAAAATTTAATGATTTACGTAACGCGTCCGTGTTCGGGTCATAGAAGTCCATATGTGTACCAAATTTTAACAGAATCGGTTCGGTGGATCCGGAGAAAACAGGCTGTGACAGACGGACGGATAGACAGACAGACAGACAGACAGACAGACAGCCAGACAGACAGACAGACACCCGAGTGATCCTATAAGGGTTCCCTAAAAATTAGTTGAATTAGCACTCTGGTCATTGTGGCTGGCATACTTCAAGGCGGTCTGGGATTTTTTGCTTATTGAATACTTCGCAGATGATGATGAATTGTCTGTATAATTTCTAAAATTTTTATCCATCTGTTTTAATGGAACCTTATATACAACATGTAATAGAATACACGCAATAAATCGCGAAAAAAAATCGACTCCCCCATACATTATGTGCGCATAACTCGACAAAATGTACTGAACAGCTTTTTTTTTCGTGATTTCGGGGTTAGTCCCATAGTAAAAGTTGTTCAAAATGATGAGTACAATGAGTCCTTAAGAGATATTGCGTTTATTCTGTAACACTTTGTAAATGCGTTTCTTTTATATTTTTCTTTAACTACAATTTTAACTCTGTCTGGAAAAGTAAAATCATAACAACCCTGTTATCCGTTATTTCCTGCACATCGTTTTCTTTTCTTTTCTTTTCTCCCTCGCCCACCTCACAATGCAACACATGAAACAAGCAAGGCTACTAGACCGCATCTTCGGAGCATGAGAACAAAATTATCCGTTGCATAAATTTGCTCCAACTCCACCGTTTCTCAGCCATAAGGCGTCCAACAAAATTAACAACCCATTACTGTGGTCCTCTTGTTACACCGTAGCGTAACTCAAGGTAGGTTCTTCTTTGACTGTATTGTTCCTAGTCTTCCTTTCCTTTCGTTCCTAGTAGTCCTTTTGATTGTCTCATCATCATCATAATTTAAGCTGAATGACGTCCAGCTGACTCAGACCCCCCAAGTATCGGTTCTATTCGTCTCGCGTCGGATCGTTATTTGTCTACTAACCGGAAAATATTTCGATATCTATCGCTGCCCACCTACGTCCGATAATCGGCGACCGATTATCGGACGTGGCCATAGGAGAAAAATGGAACGTACTTATTGCAACAGTGTAACTCACACGTCCTACAAAAAAATCGCTACTTTTTACCTTACTAGAAAAAATTGCCCTGATTATCGGTGCTACAAAAAGTCTGACGAGGGCTTCAGTTGCAATCTGTAAAAAAAGTATGAAATTTGAGATTTTTGACAGATTGGGACTAATATGTGAATACGAACGTTGCCTAAAAATTAATAGAATTGGCCCTTTGGTCTGTGTTCATCAGAAAGGGAGAAAGCAGCCAATACCATTTCCCTTGACTACTTAAATACCTCTGTAATACTCAGAAAATATATTCAGAAATAAAAATCGACCATGTTAAAGCTCGTGCAAAAAAGTTGCAATGCAACAATTCGACTGAGGTCAATTAAAATTGTGTAGCAACTTTAGAACAATATATGAAAACGCGTCAATCGTTGTGCCACGTTGTACAATTAATACATGAATGAATTTAAGGCGTGTTAAGTACCTACAGAATAATTATATTTAAACCGCTCCCCATGAAATTGTTGCAGTACATAACAAACTGCACTTGACACAATAAAATGACGTGACATAATAAACACAGATTATAAAGTACCGAAATAATTAAATAATCAGCCGCATGCAACCACGGTGTGACAACAGGCCGATGCTAAAGCTCTTTTAACTTAGTTTCCACTAGATTAACCAATGGATTACTCATCTTAATTTGTTAGCATTAAGGGTCAAAGTCGCTTGTTAAACATAATTGCATAGGATTCAGTTCGCGAAACACAGCATCTAATGTTTTTATTACGTCATTTTGGTATTTCTATGAGAATGGCTAATGAAAACCACTTAGTAATAAAATGTTTTTGTTTTAGAAATGGTAGAAGTAAATTGGATTGTAAAATTATGTTTTGACCTTTTGTTTCGGATGAAATGTTTGTAAAAAAAATATTTTTATAAAGGTTAAAATTTTTCGCGTATTTTCCTTGAAACACCCACCCGCAGTTGTGGTTTTCGTTTAAAGCGACTATATATTAAAACACACTAGTTAGGGGCATTATAATGATGATGCTTTGGTTCTGTATAATTCATTGTTAGAAATGACAATCCCCATTGCAAATAAATCATTTATTTATTTGCAAACATGGGTATAAATGTACATAGATGTTTTCTTTTTTATAAGTATTTTAATGTTCTCCATGTTTAACCACCACATGGGTAGGCAAATATTGTAATGTAATTACAAAAAACAAAATAAAATATGTCAGTCTTGTTCGTCACAATTATGAAATAATTTAGTATAATATTAATATTTATGTCACACTAAAATAAATTAAAAAGTCAATAACAAAATAAATTACAAACAAATATAAATTAAATAACAATCAAATATCAATTAAATTACTAATAAATATAAATTAAATGTAATCACCAAATGCATAGAAAAGTCATCGATACATTATTAAGTATTGTGTTCTGTGTTGCGACGACACACTGGTGAATGGACGAACATGATAATTTTGCAATAGAAGTTTTGTTCATAAAATAATGTCAAATAATTTTAGGCCCAAAATAAAAAAAATAAAACAAATTAAAATCAGCTTATGAGCTTTAATGCCACAAACAAATACACAAATTGATTAATACGCAGGTCAGAAGTTATAAATTATAGCATTCTAGCTTTTTGCTGCGACTTTGGTTGTGTGGATGTCGTTATCTTCCCCATGTTTGAGACTATTTCCATATCTAATTTCATCACAATCGGATCAACCGTTTAGCCGCAAAACCGTAACAGACAGGCAGAGGTACTTTCAGATAATAGCAACCACATGGGTCGATCTTCAAGGTTAAGCAACACTTGCCAAAGTCGGTCTGTGGATGTGTGACCATATTGACATACCGAGACTCCTCCATGCCTCGGAAAGCACGCTAAACCGTTGGTCTCGACTGTCATTTGTAGATCTTTGGCAGTCGTTACGGATTGTCAGAAGCCAGGAAATCTGACTTCCCCAGTTGAGGTCTGGTAAACAGCCTCTCCACGTAAAATACTAGTACTCACTTGAATCCGGTTTGACTTAAAGCCGACCCCAATATAATTCGGACAAGCTAGGCAGATGTTGAATATTAAGAGGGCTATTACATTTTTCTTGGATTTGAGCGTTTGACTCGAGTTTTGATGTGTGATTATGGCTTATTATATAGACACAAATTTAATATAAAAAAATATATGTATAATATATATATATATATATCCCATCCTCGTCGCCAAATGGTATGTTGGTGCGAACGAATTAAACAACCGTTTTGCTCCAAAGCTAGTTTATTACTGGCGTAAGTACCCTCACTAACTTACATGTTGATAATCACGTTAGTACCTACTTATACTACGTACATACAGTTCACCAAGAAAGTCTGGTTCTTTTTCTTGGGAGTGCTTTAAATAAATATATCAATTTGTTTACGTAAATTAGTAAAAAACTTGTCTCTACAAAAGATGTTTCATAAAATTTTGCATTAGGCAGCTTTTGATACTTTGTCACATGGAAGATATAATAATTTAATCAAAATAAAATATTTATGGTGCAACTGTATCTTTTACTTTGGAGTGCTTTATTCAATTTATTATGTTTCATACAGGAATAAACCAAAAATAATTCCGTAAAACAGAGAGTTACTGATAATTTTTCGTCCGAAACTATATTTTTTTTTTCATGAAAATATAATCCAAATTAAAACAAAAAGTAACTAGTGACTAAAAATAATATGTTACATTGCTTGAAAAAAAAATGTCTAGTTTAAATGTAAAGTAATATTTTTAAACAATTGTAAAACAGCGCTACTACAATCACTATAAATCTCGGGAAACGCAGTTTGTAGCTTTAGTCCGGGCCAAGCGCTCGATTTTGTAATAGCGCCCTTAATAGTATTATGGATTCTAAATAATGTCAACATCCTCTCAATGAAACGCCATGGCTTACCAAGTGCTTACCAACCATGGTTCGTTACCGTGTGCGTTAATTTTAACATAACAAAGTTCCTGGCTCAGATGATGCGTCCCCTTGTGCCCCATGGGGTATGAACCAATTAAATACGTCTTACAAATTTAATATGATAGCTTGATTGGCACTGCAGGTCCTTGTGGGTGGTTTTGTATTTCTGTCCGACAAATTATACTTGAAATTCACCATGCTATTAAAAAATAGGTACCTACGAATATTTTTTTGTTACTAGGTCTTTTTATGTACCTAACAAATATAGATAAATTTAATAAGTTAAGAAAATAGAACAGCACTGTAACTTTATCTTATATTTTTCTGATTCAGCAAAAGAAATTGTATGCCGAATAAATACATACGTACCTAAGTATTTTAATAGTTTAGTAAGAAAAAATCCTATAGTCATTTATTAAATTGAATAACTGTTTCTATTCAGTTAGGTAATGATACAGCATTAAAGTACTAAATATATAAACTTAAAATTATTTAGTAAGAATAATTTAACATTCTAAATATTACATACATTGAATTTCCACGTGGGCACTCTAACTTCAATTTATAGTTTTTTCATCGGCGAAGCCTATATTCGTCAGAGAATTTTAACACTGCGGTGTATATTGCAGTTTTAGATCAGCGCCATCTCTTGACCGATAATGGAACTAATGTAATTTTTGTTGATGATTTCTGAAAAAAAGTGCTATTTAGAGACATCGTTTTATTTTTCGTGGACTTTTTATAAACTACATAACTAATAGCGCTTTTTCAAATGATACCCCAAAATAGTTGAGCAATCGTCATCTAAAACTATTCCGAATTTCAAGTTCATAGCATTAGTAGTTCTTGAGATATCCAGCTGTGACATATGGACAGACTTAAGACACCATAAGGGTTCCTTTTTACCATTTTGGTACGGAACCCTAAAAAGTTGGTAATTATCGCAACTCGCGCCGGGTAACTTGCTACCGATTAGTATCGATAGTGCTTTTGGTGTTTTTTAGAGTTTGACCAACATCATTATGTTGGTGCATTACGTATAATACGTCGTTGCTTATGGTATTACTTTATAGTATTTTGGCACGGTAGTGTACGAGACAAGTTCTCGAAACACAGACCGCAGTCACACCGCTCTCGCGAACAGTTTTGCGCTACTCTGGACCACACTGTAGCTTAGTTCGCATTCACGCTGCACACGTTAAATTAATTACCTTGGAAGGTTTCCGTGTTCATTGAAATTTTGCCAAATATTAGGCCATCCCTTCGGAAAGATGACCAAATGAAAAAACGGAACCCTTATAATACAACCTGTGTATCTGTCTGTCACAACCAATTTGCTCCGAAACTTCTAGATTCTTTTGATAACTGGTATGATAAATATTAACTTTTGTAACCCAAAGACGCAGAACACAAATCAATATTTTTTTAATTTGAGGTCACCTTTGGAGGTAAAATAAATAATTTAAGCAAAAAAAAAAAATAGTTTTTAAAAAAATACAATTAAATTGACCATGCACATAGCAAAGACCTCCAGACAGACAGGCATGACGTGACAATCAACAGCACGTTTTTCAGCGAAATTGATTCATCTGTACACTAATTCAAATACAAATTCTGTAAACTTGACAAACAAATATTTTTTTTCCTGAATATCCCTTAGTCTTCTTGTCTTGTAAGTGTAAGTGTAGGTACATTAATGTCTGCCATTCGAAAGAGTCACCGCGGCTCTGGAACGCAAAGGGCATAAGCAGGAACACGGATGGGTTTTAGTCAGTAAGAGTCTGACACTCCCTTCTGCTCCACCCAGAGCGGGAGGAGTCATTTGATGATTTAACATGCTTAAAAAAAAGTGTATGTTTCACATTTAACTTAATCTGTGTTAATTAATTCTGTTCAAACCACTCCCTTACATAGCTCGACGAATATAACTACACGACATCTACTCTATCAAAATTAACATCGAATTGCATGCAGCTCCAATATAGAGCCACCATTTCCTTCCTCCGTGCGGTTTGAACTTTACTACCGCGGCCACAGTCTCTCGAATTATAGCAAGGTTCGTTAACAAACTTGGGTAATTAGAATATCAATGTGTTGCACTGATTGCGAGGGGGATATTAGTTATTAATTATAGTTATGCAATGACTATAACGTTGCTGCTTGTGACTTGGCCTTATATCTATTACTAATATATAAAGCTGAAGAGTTTGTTAGTTTGCTTGAACGCGCTAATCTCAGGAACTACTGGTCCGATTTGAAAAATTCTAAGCTAAAACCAATAGGAGCGGAGCGAAGTTGCGCGAGTCAACTAGCTCTGAATAATTTTCAAGGTAACTTCCTCTACTACAGAAAAATATCGAAGACTAAGTGGCGACCGCGTAACGTAATGGCAGCGTACACGATGTAAGCTGCTGACTAGACAGGACACCTACTTTGATTGCCTACTCGCCAGTAGCTCGACTCCCCTTAGCTGTCTTTACGATGATAGTAGCTGCCCCGTCTCTTGCGAGGCACAACACACAAAAAATACAGATTCGTCTCGCCTGGCTGACACTGGGGAGCTACTGCCGAACGCTTCCAAACCATGCGAGTGATGTCAGTTACTGCCAGGCCAGTGAAAACAAAAAAAAATTGAAGTAACTCAGATAGGAACTAGTATCTAACTCGCACGTATGGACGTACCTTACGTAACTCGTAAGATACGTCCATACGATGCGAGTTACTGTGCACTGCAGCTAATCGGCAGGCTGACTAGCAAGCTAGCTCGCTCTGTGTAAACTAGCCATAAGACGTAGTGATGGACGACCGACAAGGTGGACCGATGAACTGGTGAAGGCCGCGAGAATCCGCTAGATGCAAGATGCACAGGTCTCGTCGATGTGGCGACACTGGGGGCAGGTCTGTGTCCAGCACTTTTGCGTTGAGTGACGAATAACAGCCGCACGGGTCTATCTTCAAGATCAAGCAATGCTTGCCAAGGTTGACCTATGGATGGGTGACCATAATAAGATAATGAGTTTCCTCCGTGCCTCGGAAAACCGATGTCGAGTTATGTCATTTGAAATCTTTGGCAGTCGTAACGGACTGTCAGAAGCCAGTAAAACTGACTCCAACTTTCTAGCCAAGAACTACCGTGTTGCCCAGTTAATGGGTTGAGGAGATTTAGTAGGCAGCCGCTCCACGTAAAATACATTCAGCTGAATCCGGTTTGACTGGAAGCCGATCCCAATATAGTTGGGAACAGCTAGGCAGATGATAAAGTTTAGTGAAGGTAATAATTTAGATAAGAATAAGACGTGTTACAGAATAAGCGCAATTAGGAGTAATTGTACACATTATTATAAGCAACTTTCACTATGGGACCAACACTGAAATTGCGAGAAAAAAGTCGACTCCCCCATACATTTATGTGCGCATAAGTCGAAAAAATTTACCTACTGAACAGCTGATCTTTTTTCGCGATTTTGTGGTTGGTTCCATAGTAAATAATGTTCATAGTGATGAGTATAATGACCCTTTAAGAGGTATTTCGTCCATTTTGTTTCACGTTGTATAGAGATTGGTTTTGGAACTGGTAGTCTAGCAGATTGCTGCACCGGTAGGTAAATGCAAACATGCTTGCAATTGCCTGAAAGGCACCTACAGACCTGGCAACGCGACAATGCGACAACGCGTTTTAATAGTGAAAAATGTTGATCCATAGAATTTTGTGTCATACGGAACTTGGTTGGTTACACCTATTACAAGGATACAATGGAATGAGTTATGAATATTTTTTTCATATACTGTCCTATTGAAATTATGTACTTGGATTATGTAGTTATAATGGTTTAGGTTGTCATGTGGTATACAACGTACCTATATCTCATTTACGCGATACAAAAAAATGGAATACGGTATATTTATGTGTGTATAACTCGATAAAATTTACTGAACAGTACGTAATTTTTATTTGGCCATTTTTAAGGCTTTGAATGTTATTTTCAGTTGAATGCCACATTATTGATTTTAAAAAAATATCAATCTTTTAAAACTAATATTGGTTTAAAAATTGGAGGCCTCAAATGCTGCAAGCAGAATGTAAATAGAGTGAAAATCCGACTCAAAGTTTTATTTCTATTTACCCCGTGCGTTTCCATTTACCCCGTTTTACGGTAATCTCATTGAGACAAATTAGATCAAGTGAGCTGCCAATCCATCCAATCTAGAATGGGCGGAACGCGCGCTTCTTAGGGTTTTTTTTTATATTATTAAAACAATACACAATTTGAAAATGTGGAATGTATAAGTTATAGAAAACTTGTATTTTTGTTATTATTCGAAAACTGATTACCTTCCTTGAAGTATTTATGCCGTACTGAGTCTTTATTTGGTTTTTAGAGATAACTTCGGATTTTTTCTATCAAGGAAACTAGAAGTAATCGAGTTGCAAAATTTTACGTATCTATAGAGTGAATACTTAGATATCTTAAATATTGATTATATAACTAAAGGTTAAGTAATTACGATGCAGCACGGGATCAAAAAATCGCCAATTACATATCATTTCTTCGGTGCCGACTTAAACAACATAATATAAAACACCGAAGCAGCTAACACAATTACATAATCCAATTACGACGCGAAAATCTACAACACCGTCACTAAAACAATTTGTTTAAACAAAAATGTCAGTTTTTAAAGCTTAAAGGCACAATGAATTCCCATAACTACATGCAGACAAAACAATCCTTGATAAATTTCATAGTGGAAGTATTAAACAGTATCACCACTGAGTAATGTTTTTTGTTAAATACGATTCTTAAGAGGCCTATCACAGACCTGTCCGCCTGTTCATCTATCTACACTAATATTATAAAGAGGAAAGATTTGTTTGTTTGTTTGTATGTTTGTTTGTTTGTTTGAATTGAATAGGCTCCGAAACTACTGGACCGATTTGAAAAATTCTTTTAGCATTGGATAGCTACATTATCAGGGAGTAACATAGGCTATATATTATCCCCGTATTCCCACGGGAACGGGAACTACGCGGGTGAAACCGCGTGACGTCCACTAGTCTGTACGTAAAGTAAGTAAAATATCCAAAATATTTATATATGATGGTACGGAACCCTCGGTGCGCGAGTTCGACTCGCTCTTGACCGTTTTTTTTAGATGGGAGATTATCAAATGACTCCTTTCGCTCTAGGCGGAGCGGAAGGGAGTGTCAGACACTTACTGAATAAAACCCATCTGTGTTCCTCTTAATGCCCTTTGCGTTCCAGGGCCACGGTGACTCTTTCGAACAAATTCTGCAGCCCTGACAATTTTTTTTCCTACCACCGAAAAAAGCAAAAGGTTTGTTCTCACTTGATCTACGGTTCATAATTGCACTGTGACATATTCCCTATTTTATAGTTGAAATCTGACACAAGTGCAGGTACGACGAGCTTGCCTAATTGGAGTGTTCTGAAGTACTAGAGTACCATATGTGGTGGAAGGTACCTATACTGTATCGCGCAGTACCACTGCTATATTAGTTTGGAATCTACGTTCAATTGTTTTCAACGACTGCGATCCTGAAGTAGTTTTCACGCTGTTTTGTGTTTTTGTAAGACGGTCAATTGAGTATTCTAGTTTTGATTATTTGAATAAATGATGGCTGTGTAAGTTATTTCATTGTAAAGTACTAGAGTATAATCAATCCTATTATACAGGGAAAATGAAAAAAATACCTGAAGCCTCTTAATCCTGACTTCGTATCATAACCCTGAATTACATTTGTTGTACGACTTTTCTAAATTCGAAACATTTTTTTCCATACCAAAAATATAAACATAGTTTAAATTTTGCATATTCTTTATGGCCGAAGAAAGACCGCCGCCTGGCCGGCGGTGCGGTCCTGGTTGCACGCGCACGTGTAGTATACGCGAATTTTACAGACTTCAAATAAATGGAAACAAATTGTTTTTGGCTACATTGTTTAGTTGAGGACAAAGTCGTAGAACAAATGTTGTTCAGGGTTGTGATACGAAGTCAGGATTAAGAGGTTTTGGGTATTTTTTCAATTTCCCTGTATAATAGGATTGATAATAATCTAGTACTTTGCAATAAAATAACTTACACAACCATCATTTATTCAAATAATCAAAACTACAATAATCAATGAACCGTCTTACAAAAACACAAAACAACTTGAAAACTTCTTCAGGATCGCAGTCGTTGAAAACAATTGAACGTAGTTTCCAAACTAATATAGCAGTGGTACTGCGCGATACAGTATAGGTACTCGCGCAAGAATTTTATACAATTTCCCTGTATAAAATTCTTGCGCGTTGTACAGACAACACAAGGCTAAAACTGCTGATCGTAGAGAGCTGAAATTTGGCATGTAGGTTTCTCGGGGTGTGTAGGAGAGCACTAAGAGGATTTTCTGAAACTCCCACGGGAACGGGAAATAACAGGATATGCGCGTACGAAGTCGTGGGCAAAAGCTAGTAAATTGTAAGTGGTCAAAGTCAAAGTCAAAACTTTTATTGTGAACTAAGTGTACAATATTGGTGTTATGTAGATGGTATTGTGTAGTATGAAGTTGTGACTTTCAATTTCACATCTACAGTCAATTGCTTGGAACTGCAATGGTTTTGAAAAATGTCTGTCAGTGGCACTTGTTTTTGTGTCTTAGCAAGTATTTATAATTGAGCTTCTCGCAGACCTGCGCGAGGCGACAATGCGACAAACTATTTTTTTAAAATTACTAGCACTTCGCTCGCGACTTCGTCCGCGCTGCAATATTCTTAGGATTCCTATTTTTTTTCTAGATAAATTATATACTGAAACCTTGCTCAAGAACCACTTTATCCATTGGTGAAAACAACATGAACATCGGTGCAGTAGTTTTTGAGTTTATCGCGAACAGACAGACAGACGCGGCGGAGGACTTTGTTTTATAATATAATAATAAATTTATTCATCAAAAAAGTACACATATGTAGTGATAGTGATTTAACGTGAATATGTCACTTATTTTTTATACACAATTCTATATTATCTCATTCTAGCTTTTATCGGTCAGATTCTTAATAAAGGACTCGCTTAAAATCTCATGAAAACCGTACACTTACACACAACGTAGTCACGTACCCAGCCCTACGAGCGACTTCAAACAATTCGCTTATAAGAGCAGGCGCAGCTCTAATAGGAATTAGGTAGGCCAGTCCGTCTGCCTCTAATTGGAACACGGAACACCTCTATTCCAAGTGTCGAATGCACGCGCTTGTGACATACGGGCTTGAATATTAAACATCTAAAATTCTCGTACAAAATTGTTTGTGGGGCTTGTTTACATGTTTGTTGACTACTTTTACGGTACCTAACCGGTGTTACGGGCCATAATGTACCATTTGTAGCGAGCGCCGTTACGCCGTTTCTTTAAATATGAGTACCTTGCTCGTTTTGAACTCTTTGCTCGCCTGTGCTCCAGATTCGCAAGACACTCCCAGGATTTGTATTCTATAAATTATTGGTTAATCGAAATGAAATAAAATAATAATTAAAATTTTAATCCAAATACAGAGTTTTTCCTTCATGTTTTACAAGAAATAAACACAATGTACCCAGTTATTGACACATGGGGCACGTGCGCTCGTACTGACTGAACCGCGTAATACTCAAAGGGATTCGCCAAAAATCCGACAGCGGGCGGAGCACGAGCGGCTCGAGTGTTCGTGCTCGGTTCCACGTAATACTGACTGCACAAATGCTCGCTTTGTAACGTGTGACATTACACCCCGTAGCACCGGTCTGTACCCACCATAAGAGACGATGAATTTCGTACTTGTGGCTAAATAAGAACAGCCGCACAATTCGATCTACAAGGGTAAGCAACGCTTGCTGAGTGAGTCCGTGGATGGGTGAACATCTTAACATACCATGTGTCCTCCGTGCCTCGGAAAGCACATATTTTCCGTTGGTTCCGGCTGTCACTTGCAGATCTGTGACAGTTGTTGGTAATCAGAAGACAAAAAATTAGACACCAGTCTTGCCAATTGTTTTAGGGGTCAGATAGGCAGACGATCCATGTATAATACTAGAAATCGGCTGCATCTATGGTTAGATTAGAAACCGACCTGATAGAAATTGTGTAAAATAAATTATAAGCGAGTAACACCCACCCACAGGTGCAAATAGTGCTTCTTCGTTCATCGTTCCTACAATTAGTGAAAACTGTATCAAAATCCGATGCTTGGTTTAGAAGTAAAAAGCGGAAAAAAAGACAAAGGCGAATATCGACTTTGTTTAATTCTATTTAAAAATAAAATAGTCATTAGGGCCAATTCATCGCAATCTGACAAAAAAAAAAACTCATTTTTCATACATTTTTGACAGATTGCGTTTGAAATGCGAATGCGAACGTCGTTGCTTGAATATTAGTAGAGTTGTCACTTACATCTTATACTGGCCTTGTCCATGCCTTGTCTAGGTTTTATAGTTTGCATTGACTTCATCCTTGTGTTGCACCAACTTCGCTTGTTTCCGTGCAAATGAAGTTGATGTTTATGTTTTCTGTACATTTATCATTTTCTTAACTAGGAGTTGGGTTGCGTAAGGTTAGTGCAAGCATTAGCATATTTACACTAGTACAGTTTTAATAACATAAATTAATTTCGGCAAAAGTTTTAAGAGCACAAATGTGTGTGCAAACACAGATGCAATCTCCTATTACTTTCAAAATGCGAAGGAGCGGTAATATGACACGACTGGGGTGAGATCAGGGGGTCTACTCTCGAACCCATGAATGACAACACGATTTGACAGTAACTGTCGAATCGTGTTGTCATCCATTCTTAGTGGTTAGGTGATACGGAGTAGAAAACGACCGTCACCAAGGCCGAAACTACGGACTTCGGGCTTAGAGAGTAGACCCCCTGATACAGTCGGTCCTGTGTCTCTCCGTCCAAGCTTAACCTTTTGAGTGCCACGGTCGGCTATAGCCGACAAACGAAAAAGTGCCCAACACGCCATCGTCTGCGTCGGCTATAGCCGACAAGCAAAAGACACTTTTAAGTATAAAATAAATATACTAAATCAAGTTTTTTGTGATTACTTTACGAGTAATATTTTATTTAAAAATTTTTATAACGCAAAGCAATGATTAAATTGGTGTTCAATAAGATGTTGGATACCGTATTTTTTGTTTAGATATTTGCGCTGAATTTGTGCTTTGCATGTGAGGGACCACAATTTGTTTACGCTCTGGCGGTCAAAAGGTTAACGTGCTTTCCAAGGCACCAGGGTGTCCCATGTCAAACCAGCAGCTTCCAAACGCTGTTATGAGAAATTCTTTTTGTTTTGAGAACCGACTGCGGAATTGAACCCAGGACCCCGCGCTCGGCAGACCAGTGAACCGGCCGGTCTATTCTGACAACGGCTCAACGTGTAAACATAGGTGCAGGGAGAATGAAGTGAACTGTTATTCCATCTTGTTTGTGTGAGAGAGAGGGAAACCTCAAGCCCCAGCTGCCGCAACAGGAGAAGACGCCCCGGGCGTCGGGAGTAGCAGGGCGATTCCCGGCCACAGTAGGTGCGGGCCTGCGGACGGCGAGCATTGGGCGGCTCGCCGTCTGATCAGAACCAGGCCAGGGTCGACGGCACGCTGTGTTCCACGCGCGCCTCTAAGAGCTGTCAGCAGAAAAGACGGGGCCCGCTAGGGCTAGTGCCTGCTGGGGTTGCGGAATCTGTTCGATAGAGTCACCGCGTCCCTGGAAAACAAAGGGCATTAGGAGGAACACGGATGGGTTTTAGTCAGTAAGACTCTGACATTCCCTTCTGCTTTACCCTGAGCGGAAGGACTCATTTGATGATTTCCCATCCTTAAAAAAAAAAAAAACACCGGTAGCACTCCGGGAGTGCCGGCAGAAGTGAAAACATGTAAATAATACATCCTTACTGTCGCGGTCACATCATAGACAAACCACCGACAACAAAATAAACAAAAAGACACTGACGTGTGGCCGCGACAGCGACTGTCAGTGACAGATGTCAATCTTGACACAGTTCCTGACATAAACAAAACGAACCATAAAAACAACAAAAAATAACGTTGTGTTTAATTATAAGTACAAAAATACTATCATTTATGAGGTAGAATACAATGTTTATTTATTGCGCTATCGTACACAAATATGACAATTTACATGTTATTATTCATAATATTATATCGTTATTTATTTATATATTACATTAATTTTTATCTCTTAGAAAAATCAACTTTCATCCATAATTTCGTAATTCCGTAATTTCGTATCCTTGGATACGCGTGGCACGCTGTACATAAACACAGACGGACATTCGCGCAAGCGCCCTGTGCCGCCTAAGCGGAGCAGCACACTCAGGCACGGTAGAAAGAGTGGGAGATACTAGTTCCTCTCCCATCCCCTCGATCTTACGCTTTTTCGCATCACGTGACCCTGACGCGAGTCCGTCTTACGCTTTTTGCGATCAGGTCACGTGACCCTGACGCGAGTTTAAGATTTTATACCCATTACAGAAAAGTGCTCAACGCCGCTAAAGAAGTTTTCACTTCAACAAGAAAAGGGAGCGTGAAGTGAACTGTCATTCCATCTTGTTTGTATGGATTGACAGCTTACTTAATGTTCACTTCACCTAAGTCTAATCGGTGATTTGTTAACAGAATCGTACTGCAAATCGTAATCGTATTTCAACTTGGTGTAAACATAATGTCCACCTATATTAGAGTTAATCAGTATCATGGTAAATGTGGTTGGAGTCGTGCGTCACAAAAACACCTGTGGGTTTTCCTTATCCAAAACGTTTGTTGAATCAGCAACATTGTCATTTAGTTTTCAGGTTCGATATTATTTTTACGAGTAGCGCCTATACATAAAATAAGGAAATAACAGACATTAGCTACAAATACCTTTGCAGTACTAATAAATATTTGTAACTATAATTACCACAGTATATGTTTTACAGAAAGTCTACTTCGTACAACTAGCGAAAACACGCGCAGGTTCACTAATGGCTAGTCTACACAGTACAAGCTGCTGACTAGTAATACTCGGATTCCCTACTCGTAATTTTTATCGAAACAATACAATAGATTTTCTTGTTTTCTGTAGAGATTTATAAATGAAATATTATTATCAGAAGACTATCTATCGCAGCCATTTTGAATTCGATGAACGCGCGTAGGCGCAGCACACAAAGAATACAGCAGTGCGATTCTGTAAGCATCTCACCGTGTAAGCTTAGGGGAAGTGAACACGAAGTGAGCTGTAAATCCATACAAACAAGATAGAATGACAGTTCACTTCATACTCACTTCAAATAATGGTTAGTTTACACAGTACAAGCTCGCAAACGAGTCAGCCTGCTGAGTAGCCCTTTGGAGATATACGGAACTGAGAGTAAAGCCCCGCAAACCTCCATTGAAAAGTGAGGATCCTCTGACCGGAAGGTTGTTGTGTCCAGTGTGGGCTACTGCCCGATGGTTGATAGTCGGGCTGATGAATATGTTCAAATCGCACGGTAAACTCTGATTGCGCGTTGCAGAAATTTAGTTTGCTGCTGGTTTGATAGATGGCGTCGCGGTTCTTTTTGTTGCGATTTAGATTTGCTCTGTTGGTTTTTCTTGTGGCGGCATTGATGCCGCTACAGCCCAAATATAACGAAGTCCAAACTAGATTTTTATATTTGAGACTGCTAAACCCGGTAACCCAACTTTTGTATGGAGTCGATCTTCTGTGCCTAAAAAACTTTTATGCTAAACACTGGGCTGATATCTAAAACACTATTATTTTTATTCGTTTGAATTATAGAATTCGGTCAAAACTTTAACCACATTGGCTCTTATCAAACAGGAAATACGAGTATTATTTAGGTAACTGCAACTGCATTCGTACTATAAAAGACACGCGACTTGGCTAGACTGTATCACAAAACAATCCAGTTCATCAAAATGAACATTACTGGAACTTTGGTGTTAGTACTAGTATTCACTGTGTTCAGGGTCCAGTCTAAATGTTGCAGTACAACGACCATGTTGTGGACCGCAGACAGTTGTGAACCATACGGAAAACTTTACTTCTTGCCATCGTATTATGACGACGAACTTTTTCCCAATAATCGCTGTATAGCAAAACTCTGTGGAGATGGAAAACCATCGATAAGAAAGTTCTGTGGTAAAGGTAAATGCGATGTGTAGGTGCAAATGTGAAGGTGGTTGTATTCCAGGAGATGCGTATGAAAACTTCAGTAAAGTAACTGGTATGGATATTTCCCATTTTAATTAAAGATCAATAAATTGTGATCAACTTATCAATCATGTGTTTTTTTTATAGCCTCCTTAATCCTCATGGTAACATATACTTATTGTGTAGGTATTGTCAACTGCAAAAACACCCTACATACAATGAACTGCATAAATTATTATTATTGTATTGTCTGCGGCTTCGTCTGCGTCTCTTAACTGTAGTTAACGGTTAAAAATCAATCCTCCAAGGCGTTTCTTCCGGTGTCATGTTAAACAATATTGGTCTTAAAAAAATTAAATAAAATCTTTTTACTTCAGACATACTTGGTCTATACTATTGTTAGCAGTAAGACTGAAAAACTATGTTAGGTATATTAAAAAAATAATAATAATATAAGTATTTGCCGCCCTCTGGGGCCCCGGGCACACGCACTTGTGCGCCAGAAGGGGGCTGTCCAGCTTGTGGCTGAGCAGCTGTCTTAGATATGAATCTTGGGCCAATATTCTTTATTTATTGTATATATGACATTCCAAGATATTTTCTACACTCATAATATTATGTGTACGCTGAGGATTCAAGGTCCATTTCACCTACAAAGTGACCTCAACCGTCTCGTTTGGTAGTGTTACCATATCAGGACGGAACTCAATCCGTAAAAATGTTAGCATGTTAAATTCTCGATAACTTATTACAATGTCAGTTAGCTTAAGATTCGGATTTCGTATTTTGTGCATCTGGTGTTTATTTCTTCTACAATAATAATAATAAATAATTTATTTCGGAACCAGTCCATATGCATAGGTACGTTTTAAAATTTTGGATAAAATACAAGAATACATTAAGATTACAATTCAAAACATTACACAACACAAACATTATACATTAAACAAAAGTCAGTAAAAACATTATAAATTACAATTTTATAGAAATAAAAAGCTTACACACTATCGTTATTTACTATCACTATCATTATTTTATTACCTCAGTCTATATTTAGGTTTGGATCCGAAGTGCTCAACATGCAGCCTGGTCCAGTACCGCATTATTGGGCAATCCAGATCCAGATCCATCCTCCATGCGAACAACTGAAGGTAGCTGTTGGAACTGCCCCGTATGCGGCTCATCAGGAAGACAACTCTTTTGCGAATAATTGCCGCAAAACCATCTATATTTGCGTCTGCAAACATACCCGATGCGCTACAGTAGCGAGGCAGTCTCATCAGCGCCCTGAAGGCATTGTTGTAGAGAACACGCAGGGTGTCGTACGACTTTTTCGTATGCTTGACCCATAGGCTGCACGTGTGAAACGATTGGCAAAATGCCCTAAATAACGTAGCTTTTACTTTCGCAGTACAGCGCGCGAACCTACTAGCCAGCATATTAGCTCTAACAGACAAAGCCCTGTGCTTCCTATCTATATTTGTATCATCTACAAGGGTCTCAGTGACCCAGTGGCCCAGATAATTGAACTGCGAGATTCTTGTAAGGACACTGCCATCCAGCATGACCTAAGGGACAGTATCATAAGTTTTAGATCCCGCCTTAAACACCATGAGCTCGCTTTTAGCTCGCTTTGGCGTTATATCTGAGCCCGTGGGCCACCGCGTACCTCTCGCAGATCGAAATCAGTTTTCAAAAGGCACTGATCGATGGACTCAGCAGCACCATATCGTCCACGTAACTGATGTTGTTGACAAGCACACCATCAAGCGAGGATAGCCCGCCTTGCCTTTTTTTTTTTTGCGCTGGGAAAAAATGCATTACGCATACCCTCCCATCGGGGGATGGGGGGCTATGTGAGACTCCCCGGGCTAGCCCGGTATACCCACTAAAAATAACCCAGCGGCATTCCCGCATCGTCTGAGTGGAGAGGGACTGGGAGATCGGCACAGCCTTTACGTCCAGTCCCCCTCCGACGTCCGCCCGCCTCCACGGCGGGCGGACGCCTTCACGCCCTCCCCGTTGGGGGAGGGCCGGGAATGTCCGACGAAGGTGGTGACGGGTGCAATGCGGGCGAAGGCGCCCCCGCACCTGTCGCCCGCCCATCACCACCACGAGGAGGGAGAAGGCCCCGCCTTCTCCAACCTCTTCTCCGTCTTCGGAGCGGCGCAGCGAGAGGATCGTCCTCCCGCTCGCGCTCCGCCGCCTCCTTTTGCGAGATAACCGCCTCGCAAAAGGAGGCGACCGCTGCCCAGGCCCCCTCACTCTCCAGCATGGCGCTGACCACGCCGGGAAGTGAGAGGTCCTGGCCGACCACCGCGGTGAGACTGCGGCGCAGCTCGGACCAAGCCGGGCACACCTCGAGGGTGTGCTGTGCCGTGTCCTCCGCCGCGCCGCTAGCCCGCCTTGCCTGACACCACATTCCAACCTGTACTCAACCGATAGCGACCCCGACCACCGCACAAAGTTGCTCTGGTTACCATACCAATACTTTAGGAGACTTATGTATTTAGTAGGTAGATCTGTATAATCCGACAACTTTTAGCCACAACCTGCATTGTAATTTTTTATGCATTGTAATTTTATATTTAAGCATGTTTTCCTTATAAGAAATCAGTGTAAATAGTTGTTGGTGAACCTGAAATAAATCAATAAAACAATAAAATTATGCATTCGGTTCCTCTAGAACTGGAGAAAATGTCACCACGTGACGAGCTACAAGACCGAGCTCGAATCTTCTTACGCTATGTCTTACTTTCAATATTTATGTTCTTCACACGCTAGGCATTCCTCCAACAATCTTCTCCTACTCTGTCCCTTTCGCTCGTTCATTCTCCTTTTTATATGTAGTCTGTTTTTTCTGGAATGTGCTTCCTCCAGAAATCAAGACGGCTATCCGTTGGTTTGGATTCAAGCGGAAATTACTATTTTACTTCCAAAAGAAGGAGCAGATTCATCTCAAAAACTTCTTTTATAAACATTATATGTATGTTTTTTTTTTGTAACAGTATGTCAATTTAGGCATTAAGTCCGCTACTGTACCTACCTTTTTGTACTTTTGCACAAATATAGAATCTCTGCTGTGTGGGTAATAGGAGAAAAGGGTTGGCAAAGAGGAAATATGAAATTAAATACTCTTCCTAATTACAAAATCATTTATTGAATAGCATTTCTAAATAACGTCGACTACTTTTTGTACCAAGTTGTAGGGTCGTTAAAATGAAAGCCTCCGTCAGCGTCAATACCAGTTATTCTTCTGAAGTTTTCTTGAGCATCGCCAGGAATACAACCACCATCACAGTTGCAGCCGAATATATTGCATTTTCCTTTACCACAGTACATTCCTGTCGGCTTTTTCCCATCTCCACAGATCTTTGCGATACAGCGATTAGGTAACATCATATCGGACAAAAGATCCCCTTCATTATTTGTTTGCATGTAGTAATGTTTTTCGTATGGGTAACAACTATCTGCAGCCCAGAACATGGCTGTTCTACCGCAACATTCAGAGTGGACTCTGAACACAGCGAATAAAAGCACTAAAACCAAAGTTCCAGCAATATTCATTTTGGTAAACTTGATTGTGATATGATGCCGTCTAGGCTAGTTGCATGTCTTTTATAGTACACATGTAGGTACCTTAATCATTTGATGACAGGAGGTAGGATGGATATTTAGACGTCATCAAACGAACAAACAATGAAAGTTTAGGCACTAGTCCGATAGTGAAACGAACGCACAATAGACGCAGAAGGTCGACTTGATACAAAATCGAAAATGCACGCACTCATAAAAATGTTTCATGTAACGTAAGTTAACACACTTTAAGTGTACTTGCGTTTAGCATTGTAAAGGTAAAAAGGGCCATTGTAAAATAATTTCAACTAACTACTTTACTATCGTCGCAAAGTATTGGATAATAATATAGTCCATGTAATGGGGCAAAAAGTACCTTTCCGAAGTGTAGGTAACCAAGCGCTTAACACACTAGGTGTTCTTTATGTCAGTGGTACTTCCATTACGATAGAAGAAATCATCTCTTGAATACGATGCGTCACTTTAGTACCAGTTATTTATTCGAGATTGAAAAAAATTGTTTGAGATCGCAGTATTTTTGGGTTTATGGATGCGTGCGGATATTTTCGTTCATTTTTGAGTGGCTTCTGTGCCTATTTATTATGTGACACAAGTAGTACGCATACTTCTATTGTCCACTTATCGCACGCGAAACCCGAATGACTAAGTCACCGATTGTGAATCGAACGGGAGACTTATTGTTAATCATATAGGTTAACAAGGAAAAATAATAGATTTGGACTTGTGACTCACTGGGTACTTTCTGATTTAGGTACTGATGATGAACATGTAAATACGCAAACGTTCAAACCCAACCAGGCACATTACTTTGTGTAATTTATTTCATCACCACTGCTCTCAAAACGGTGAAGGAAAACATCGTGAGGAAACTGGCATGTCCTAGAACCAAAAATTCGAAGACATGTGACATTCACCATCCCGCATTGGGCCCGCGTGGTGGATTACGGCCCATTCCCTCTCCTAGAGAGGAGGCCTGAGTCCCAACAGTGGGAACATTATAAGGCCGACTATGCTATGCTATATGCTATCAAAATAATAGGCATACACCACCCTGCTGGCAGTCCAGATACCCGATATTGAGTTTACGTACTTTGAAAATATACTGAATAGTCTGGAAAATCTATAATACTAGTATTTGCCCGCCACGTCGTACGTGCATTCCCGTAGAAATTTCGGGAAATACCCTCTTAGTGCTCCCCTACACTCCTCAAGGAACCTACATACCATATTTTAGCTTTCTACGACCGTTAGTTTCAGCTGTGTGTTGTCAATCATTCATCAGTAACGGAAGAATTTTATATATTAGGATTATTTACTCATGTCATACAAAAACAATCTTAAATGGTTTCATTATTATAACCAATGTACTTGCTTGTTAAATGTTTTATTTACCAACACCAGTGAGAATTCCCTCAAACAGTGATCGCTTGCCAAGGTCAGTTTGTAGATGGATGACCGGAAATCATGAACCGAGACTCCTCCATGCTTAAAAGAGATGGAAAGCGGTTGGTTACGGCTACCACTTACAGATTTTTCTGTTTCAGATCAGCAGTAAAAGAGTTGTAGAGAGAACAGACCCCTGAGGAACTCCGGCATCAATAGCCATGAGGTCAGAGGAGCACTCGACAACGACTACTCGGGTCGAACGTTCACTAAGAAAGTCTGATATCCAGCTACAAAAATTAGCTGGAAAGCCATGAGCAGGAGGCTTGCAGAGTAGACTTGCGTGTCAAATCCTGTCAAAGGCCTTCGAGATATCAAGCGATACAGCAAGTGCTTCTTCGAGTTTCTTAATGGCTTGCCCCAGCAGTGCGTGACATACAAAATAAGATCGCCAGTTGAACGTGAATGAATAAATGAATGAATGAAAATGAATGAACGTCCCCGGCGAAAGCCATATTGACGGTCACTGAGGAGATCGCAGTGTATGGTATTGAGTTTTACAGAGAATGCTGCTGCTCATTCTCTGACGAAGCCCTTAGTCGCCTCTTACGACACCCACGGGAAGTGATGGTATTATTCTTTTACGGCACCATACGGCGGATTGTCTATAAATATATTATTTATTTATTATTTAATACTTTACGCACACAAATTTACAGAGGCGGACTTAATGCCTCAGGCATTTCCTACACCTTTGGGTGATGCAGAGAATAATAGTAATAGGTGCAAATTGAAAAAAAAAAACAGAAACGCGATTAATATTTAAATTATATATATAACATATGCTCAAATTAATAAACTAATATACAAATATACTTGAACAGTTGATGCAAACAAATAATGAGTAAAAAACTATTATAAGAAATACTTGTTTGTTATTGTTTCCACGAAGTAAATACTGATTAGAAACCTTAGTATCATATCATTCTGTGAATGCAACACCAACTCACACAAACAAAAAACTCGAAGAAAAGTAATACCGAAGCAGGCTTTAACGACAATACTTTGAAACTAAGAGGACAGAAGCAAAGAGGCCGAGCAAAGAATTAATTTCAACAAGAACAAGTTCGAATAACTATGAAACTAATCTGCGAGACAATGGGACTTTATGCTTTTAAAGCTGAGGCTTGCAATCAAAGTAAATATGAATTTAAATGCAAATCGTTGAATATTTACGGAGAAAATGTGGTTTATTAAAATTTATAGGTCTTGTGATAAATCTGGTTGGAAAATTGCGGTTATCGAATGTTTTAAAAATCCTTTTTTTTCTGGTGTAATGTAAAATACATTTAGTTGTAGTTCATTGTATTTCTCCATCATCACGGATTTATAAGATACTAGTGGACGTCACGTGGTTTCACCCGCGTAGTTCCCGTTCCCGTGGGAGTACGGGGATAAAATATATCCTATGTTACTCCCTGATAATGTAGTTGAAAAAATTTTTCAAATCGGTCCAGTAGTTTCGGAGCCTATTCATTTCAAACAAACAAATCTTTCCTCTTTATAATATTAGTCCATATAGGTACTTTTCAGTAAATTTATCACTCACAAAATAGTCTTCACACCTTCCCAGATCTCTTGCTACCCATTTTCAATCAAAAGTCATCATATGACCGGATGTGATCGGAGTGTCAGACCCTTACTGGCAAAAACCCGCTTGTTTTCTACCAATGGATTCTCTATGCATTCCAGGGACGCTTTAACTCTTTCGAACAATTCGCAACCCTGGCAAAATGTCTTGCTACCTTACAGTCATTCCTTTAATTCCCTTCTTCTCTCAGTCTCCTGACTTTCTGGCTTTTACAGTTACCAGCTATTAATACCAGTTAGAATTCCCTTAAACCGTGATCACTTGTTAGGTCACTCTGTAGATGGGTGACCGGAAATTATAAACCGAGACTACTCTATGCTTCGAAGAGACGGAAAACGGTTGGTGACGGCTGTCACTTACAGATGCTTCTGTTTCAGATCTGTAGTGCTATTCTGTAACAACATTTACGTATCTCGACAGTGAAATCCGAGGTGAGTTTCAAATTAAGACCTTTATGTTGTGTGCAATAAAGCTCACTTTGTGAGCTTTGTCACTCAGGTGAAGCTCGATATCGAAATGGTTACTTACAGAATACAGTAGCAGCTCCTGACTTTCTGGCAAACTTTTAAAGTTACCAGCTCTTAATGTCAAATTGCATTGAATATAAAAAAAAAAACTAGTTTTTATAAAGTTTCCTTTATTTACATTCTCAATCATTACAATTCCTGGAAGCCAAAAAAGTGGTAACCACCAGAAAAGCGCCAAACCAATGGTGCTCGAAGAGCCCCAGAGAAATGAAGGGGTTTTAATTTTTATTTAAATATTTGATTTCAATAATAGGTCCCTACGGCAGAAACGTTAGAACGTACAGAAAGGAAATATACAGCGTTTTCTCTGTCATTTATTTAGAAATGTATCTTTTTACACGACTGCCTAAAAAAAAGAGTGTTATGTTTTCAGGGTTCATGTATGTATGTTTGTTTGTGAGTTTCTTTATTCCATCGTAACTCCTAAACGCCTTAACCGATTTCGATGTAGCTGATGTAGAAGCGTTGCGTTATCCCGGGTAACATAGGCTAGGTCAAAACTAAAAAAAATATAATGGGGTAGCCATGGATCATGGAAAATACGGAAATATTTTTTTAAATTTGCTGATCTATACTATCATCATCTAGAGCTTGCTTAGTACATAACAAAAATATATAACAGTAGTATTCAATATGCATTCGTTCGTTAATGATGAAAATATAAAAAAATTAAGAACAAGCATTCGCCCAAAAATTAAGAACTCTGCAATAAAATAGTTGTTTTTCAGTTTTTAATTTTTGGGCGAATGCTTGTTCTAAATTTTTTAGTTCATTTTAAGACATGGCAGGCGTGTTTTTTAATTTATTTAATTATTTTTTTTTTTCAGCTTGACGTGTCTTGTTTTCGCCTAAAAACTCACAAACAGCTTCAAAACTAACTTCGATCCCAGACTTTAGGCTCTTGTATTTTGTAGTCGTCTACAGACTGAAGTCTGGAGTTACAATAAACAGGGCGGTTACGTTGATTTGCGCCCCCCGCTCGTCCCGCGTAATTTCCTGTCCCCCCTCCCACAGCTTATAGTCTTCGTGTGTACGGTTAGGTGGGAGGGGCAAGAAAAAAGCGGTAGCGAAGAGACATTAAGAAAAATTCAAAAACATGCATGTCTAAAATAATTTCAAAGGACAAATCTATCTAAAGGTGGCTTGCAAGAAATCACTTTTAGTGATAAGACCGTTGTGGATTTTTTTATGGTGAACGATCAAAAGTTTACTATTTGCGATTAACATGCAAACAAAAGTAACCACATGGAAAAAAAAACACATTTGGTTTTTTGTGTGATTCGCAAAACAACCATTGCTCAGCATAAGGATGCGTTTTCAGTTACGCAGTACTGTGTCACAGTGTGTGTCTGTGTCTGAGCTGCTGTGAAACGCTAAGCCCCTTTTCACTAGAGCTACACAGTATGAGCCTAGAGAAATGATATGATGCCTTTGGGCATCCTCGCACATCCGCTGTAAAAGGCACATCTTAAATTTAACAATTAACCACAACAACAATGAACAAAATAAATAAAAAACAAAAAAAAAATAAAAAATTTAAGTACAGAACCAGATGATGCTAGATGATTTAAAATTTTTGCACATAACAACATAATATTCCTTTCCCTGAGTTTCAGTCAGTCATAAAAGCCAAAGACGTCCACTGCTGGACATAGGCCTCCCCCAAAGGGGGGAGTTTGCCAAAATCGCCACGAGTTCACGTAATCCCTGAGTTTACTCAAAAACTACTACTTTGTTTCGTTACTTTTCCCCAGATTCTTATTTAGACTAGAACATAATATTATCATTTCAGCAAATTATAGTCTAATCAGGCACACTGCACTCGCACTGGGTGACTCGATCGCAATTACCATGCTAAACAATATAAGAAGCTTACAAAACACTATATTTTGACATTTAGGTACCAAATTAGAAAGATCTCACTCGTCGCTCGCTCAGTCGCTAGTAGCGTATAGCTTAGACCACATGTCGACTTAGCCATTCGGCGAGCGCTTGTCCTCTCCGCAATTTGGCCTATTGAATTCTGTCGCAGCAACGCGTTAGTACTGTTGCATCGTAAGCTGCATGCCACGCTTTATTTGTACTGAATAATTACAGATACAGCGTGCAGTTTGGACCTGCGTTCCTTTTTGTTAATGTTAAATGGCCGGAAGGTCTAGGGAATGGATAAACAGAAGCTCAAAGGTAATGCAGATTTTTTAAATTTGCTATCATCATCTGCCTAGACGTTTTTTAACTATATTGGGGTCGGCTTCCAGTCAAACCGGATTCAGCTGAATACCAGTATTTTACATGGAGCGGCTGTCTACCAGACCTCCACAACCCATTGATTGGGTAGCACAGTACTCCTTGGCAAGACTGGAGTCAGATTTTCTGGCTTATGACAGTCCGTAAAGACTACTAAATATCTACAAATGACAGCCGAAACAAACGGCTTAATGTGCTTCCAAGGCACGGAGGAGTCTCGGTATGGTAGGTTAGTCACCCATCCACAGACCAACCTCGGTAAGCGTTGCTTAACGTTGAAGATCGACCCGTGCGGCTGTTGTACGAGCTCCTAGTTCTGCATTTTAATCATTTTTAGGGTTCCGAACAAAAAGCGGAACCCTTATAGGATCACTCGAGTGTCTGTCTGTCTGTCCGTCTGTCACAGCCAGTTTCCTCCGGATCCACTTAACCGATTCTGATGAAATTTGGTAGACATATGGACTTTTGTGACCCATATACAGAAGCGTTACGTAAATCATTAAATTTTTAGTATGGGGTCACTATTGGGGGTCAAACTAGAAAAAATTAAAAAAAAGTTTTTTGAACAATATCGTATGGCATATCAAATGAAAGGACTTACTGTGAGGGGTTTAATTATAAATTTTCATAATTTTAAAATAAATGGTTCCGAAGTTATTGAAGAAATTAAACAAAAGATGACCATTCCCCCCTTATCTTCGAAACTACTGAGCCTAAAATTTTGAAAAAATAATGGAGGTAATAGACCTTTACTTATATATTACAGGAAAACCTATAAGAAGTCTAGAGTGTTAAAATAACATGTTAAGAAAAAAAAAATTCTTTCGGAACCCCTAGCACGCGAGTCTGACTCGCACTTGGCCAGTTTTTTTCTTTTTTATTTGGGTTGTAGTCTATATTTTGGCGCGCGTTTGACCTCTATGTCATCTGATGGTAAGCGATGATATGGTTGACGTAGAAGTATTACCAAGAAGTAATCTTTTTACTCTAGACTTAAAGACCCCTAGATCCTACGGACTTACGATTTGTCCCGAACCCCAACTAAGAATGAATGACAGCAAGATTTGACAGTAACTGGCACGCTGGCTGGCTGGCGCTGGCTCGCTGGCTGGTGGCTGGCTGGGCTTAGAAAGTAACCCCCCAGACTCCAGCAGGGAAACCCTTTTGAATGTATTGCCAAAACATGTTTCAATTTACGTTCTAATAAATCCACAAGTACAATGCAATGTGCGCTGTTGCCGTAGTTCTATACAAGAAACTTACGCCGGTTTTACCATCATTACTCTTCAAGTATGCCAGAATTATAAAGTTAGTTACTAAGTGGCACTTTCGCAACGAAATGGTGCGTTGTTAAGTCGAGGTACACGCGAACTGTACTATGTTGGGGTTAAAAAGTATCTCAGTTTAACATAGTATGTTTTGAGAAGTTTTAAATTGGAATTGTTTTGATGTATACTCATTTTATACTTGTGAGTGTGAAAATGTCCTACGCAATATCAACATCTGCTCAGCTTTTTCACTACTATAATGGTGACGGCTGCCAGTCTGACCGGGTTCAGCTGAATACCAGTATTTTACGAGGAGCGGCTGCCTACCAGACCTACATCCTCCATTAGCTGGGTAGCACGGTACTTCTTGGCAAGACTGGAAATGTTCTGACTGTTCAGCGTAACATGTCATTTATTAGGGTTCCGTACCCAACAGGTAACGAACGGAACCCTATTACTAAGCTTACACTGTCCGTCTGTTCGTTTGTCAGTCTGTTAGCAGGCTGTATTTCAAAAACCGTAACAGGTAGACACTTGATTGTGTATTAATCAAATAATAATTAAAGGGAGCTATCCGATACAAGAAACGTGTTTTTCCGGTTTATGATATGATGATATGACGGAATTCGCGACCGAGTTCGACTCGCATTTGGCCGGTTTTTTTGTTTATTCACCCAAGCTAACAAAAGTAGCCACAAATTACGACACCTCAGAGACGCCAATCTCATAAATGCGAAAGTAACTCTGTCTGTATATAACCTGGATTTGAATGAGACCTGAGGAACTAGCACGAATATTTTGACGTATAGTAAACGTTAACGTAAGTGAATTTTGAATGTGAAAAACTACAACCCCGTAGTAATTTGGTTTAATAATATGGAATATACACAATATATATCGTCCAAAATATTAATATAGTATCTAATTCGAATAAATATTATATGCGAAACGAGTATTTTAGCTATGGTAAAATTTTACTTTACGTTACTATACGTCAAAAATATTCGTGCTTGGCCCTCTGGGACTTAGTAAAACATGTCCTGGAATTGGACATAAGATACTTTAAAACCCGGAAGCATAATAACCCTTGGAATAATTTTTGTATATCAAGTGAGCGAAGCCGCAAGGACAGGCTAGTTTTCTGTAATTCATTGCTTAAATTAACGAAAGCGATTATGCTTGACGAAAGAGACGACTAAGTTTATTGCTTAACTTGATAAAAACAAGCATGCTTGGCGAAAATGATCATGCTTGCCGAAAGAGATGACCAAGTTCATTGCTTGACTTGACGAAAATGACTATGCTTGGCAAAAGAGATCACCAAGTTCATTGCTTAACTTGACGAAAGTTACTATGCTTGGCGAAAGAGGTGACTAAGTTTCGGTATTTAATAAACAAGGAATGTTCAGCCAATGTGATAATTTCGTAAAGTCGATAGTACGATCATATTGCTGCATTTTCAAACATGATACAACCTGCTGCGACCGAAAACCGTGCATGTGACTAAGCCTCTAAATGATCACTAATGACGATACGGCAATCTAGATAATCTGATATGTTGTCGTGTTTGTAACAGTGTGATAGTAAAATTAATGTTTTGTGATTAAATCACAAAATGATGAGGATAACATTGTGTGATTTTTAGTTGTTTTATTTAAGTAAGTACTTTATATAAGTTATCCGATGGTTGACGATTGCAATACTTCTATTTTCTTATAAAAAATCCTTAAATTTTAGGATCGTTCTTCTAGTGGCTACAGGTTTTACAGCAGAGCATGCGGTCCTGGATTCGATATGGGTCGTGCATTTTTTTCCTTTTTCTCAGGTGGAATGTGAGTTTGACAACAAGCGTGATATTTTGTTATGTGTTTTAATTTTCTTCGTAACGATGCGTTCTTAGACCGAAAAATTTGAGAACATGTGACGTCTATCAATCCGTGCTGGGCCACTGGCGTGTTGTCTTTCACAGACAGGAGGTGGGAACATTATTACTATGGTGTTTATGCCATATAACTTTCTAAATATTTCATACATTTTGCATAGTAAACCACGCGTCATAATTATGCGTCACGCTACAGAGGTGACGGGACGTAAATAGGACAGCGAAGTGAAAACGTCCGATGACGGGACACGTCATGCCCGTGTAACGTGTCACGCCCGCATTACATCTGCGCTGCATTTTAAAGGTCATCGTCGATCTATTTTCAAAATCTTTTTTGTTGCTGGCTACACTTAATGTTAAAAATAAATAGGTTTATTCATAAAAAAACCTAAACCGCATGACTAATTTATATACTGATTATATAGCTATATCAGATTCTTTATTAAAAGGGGTTCGAACTTTTTTGTATGGCAACCTGGCCACGTCCCGGTTCCGCCATTTTGTTTTTTTTATTTTCAATGGCATTCCACGACAGCATCTATGTTTTAGGATAGACGAACAATACCGAGATAATCAGAATTAAAGATGTCAGAATTAAACTATTTGACGATATGAAAAATAAAGTGCCAATTGTTGGCATCCAAAATGGCGGTCCGATATAGCCATTTTCCATAGAAAATTTTAATTTAGAATTCGCAGTATTTAAACTACTAATGAGGTAAGATTTTTTTTGCTATGAATATGACTGACCAATCGCTAATAGAGTAAAAGTTCTCCAGGGGTATAGTTGTCTCGATTTTAATTACTCGAGTTTCGCGAATGAATTACATATTGTTTTATTTATCAATCGAGAGACTCTACAATTACCACTAAGTTGACCACGCTGCACGTATCTGTGCGATTGCAGGGGAAAGCAAGGTGCGATCAAAGTTTTTGCGGGATAAAAGTCCTTTTCTCGGTGGGGCATCCACCCTATGTGTAATATATATGGATAAAGCAACTATCCCATACACGGGATAGTTGTCACAAAATTTAGAGGTCCGCAGAAATCGCCTATACTCTGGAATTATCAAAAAGAATGTTTTTTATAAAGTAATTTCAAAAATTGTGGCAACTATCCGGCTTTTACCCTATAAGGCTTAAATTTTTTAGATTTGCTCAAGATCAGGATCATTTCTAAGTCATCTTAGACTAAAGCAGTCTATAGGAATCTTTAAAGCACAAGTTCCTTTTCATTTCACTCCAAAGTTACACCGGAATATTATAAAGTCATGAAGTTCTTGAAATCTCGCACTATATTTCATTACATATTAACAAATCACTTCAGTGCGATGCTGTCCTCGTATAGTAATCTTGTAGTTTGCATACAGTGAAATAAGTCCTCAGAAGGTCCATTCTGAACAAAACATCATAACTTCGTCTGTAGATTCATCGGCACTTACTTTTACGAAATCAGGAAACTCGAATGGTTTAGTGAATTATTAACTACTAGTGGACGTCACGCGGTTTCACCCGCGTAGTTTCCGTTTCCGTGGGAGCACGGGGATAAAATATAGCCTATGTTACTCCCTGATAATATAGCTATCCATTGCTGAAAGAATTTTTCCAGTAAAAAAATCAAATCGGTCCAGTAGTTTCGAAGCCTATTCAATTCAAACAAACAAACAAATCTTTCCTCTTTATAATATTAGTGTAGATTGAAAACCGAAAAAGTTTTTGTAGTTCTGTTAATATGGCCCCAGAAACACCCCCAAAAGCAATTCGACGATTACACATTTAGGCTGCGATGTGCGAGGATGAACGCATCCTACGCGTTAAAAGGAAATGCGGGCGGACAGACTTTGTATGCAAAAAGTAACAATTCGAGATTTGGCTCTCGCCTGTTTTCTCCTTCAATATTGGACCAATTTAAAAGATATTTCATAAACTGAATAAAAAGTATATATACTATTTTTCTATGTTAGAATTTTATTCAAATTAAGGTCTCTTATATTTTAAAAAAACAAACTATTTACACTTAAAATACAAAATAAAACTCCTAACTATAATATGGCGTCAAAAAATTCGTCCGCATCGCTGTCGACTGGAAGTGAGCCCAAAAGACAGGCGGCTTTGCCACGTTGTATGGCAATGCTTATCCTCTGTCCGAGGTAAAAGCCAGCCCTTGGGTCACGCGAAGTGTAAACTAAACGTTTAGCTAGTTCTTTAAATAAAACGTGAGCACTCGGACTCCACGGTCCAAGAGTTTCAACCCCAAACGGCTCAAAAATATAATTGGCTACTATATTTCCGCCGTTTGAGGTTCTCAGCAGCCGCAGCGGCAGAACCAGCATTCCTATGTTGTTTTCTTTTTTCATTAATAGTTGCCAAATTTGTACACTAGGGCTCTGTTGATAGCGGTTTATCAGACTATTTTGAAATATATTGAGAGGGTTCTAGTTTTTAAACAGTGTTATCAAAACGGAAAACATATGGAAACAGTATATATCCTTCTTATTCAGTTTATGAAATATGTTTTAAATCGGTCTAATTTTGGAGGAGGAAACAGGCGAGAGCCCAACCTCGAATTATGACTTTTTTAGGGTTCCGAAGAAAAAACGGAACCCTTATAGGATCACTCGGGTATCTGTCTGTCTGTCCGTCTGTCACAGCTAGTTTTCTCCGGATCCACTGGATCGATTCTGTTGAAATTTGGTACACACATGGACTTCTGTGACCCAAACATGAACGCGTTACGTAAATCATTAAATTTTTAGTATAGGGGTCACTTTTGGGGGTCAAACTAGAAAATTTTAAAAAAAAGTTTTTTTAACAATATCGTGTGACATATCAAATGAAAGGGCTCACTGTGAGAGTTTTAATTATATTTTTTTTCATAATTTTGAAGTAAATGGTTTTGAAGTTATTCAAGAAATTAGACGAAAAATGACCATCCCTTATCTCCGAAACTACTGAGCCTAAAATTTTGGAAAAAAATGGAGATAATAGATCTTCACCTAAAGATTACAGGAAAACGAAGTCTGTAGTGTTAAAATAACATTTAAAAAAAAATCGTTCGGAACCCTTTGCATGCGAGTCCGACTCGCACTTTTTTATACAAAGTCTCTCCACCCGCGTTTCCTCTTAAGAACCAATAGAATCGCTTGCGCTGAGCGAGGCTAGGTAAATGAAGCGATTGCTTCTTAACAAACACATCCCTCGCTACGCATCCTCGCACATCTCTCGTAGAAACGCAGCCTTAAACCTGGCGATATGTTAAAGCACTATTTATTTTTCGTACTTTTGTTCCACATTCCTAACTCACGCCTTTTCACGGGGGGTTAGTGCCTTCTATTATTTTTATTGTTGCCTGACATTGCCAAGCCTCACGCTCCTGTGTCACGTTTATCCAGGTTTTACCAGCGATGGCAACTATGTGCGTTGCCCATCTCGCTGTCCGACCAACGCGGCAACGTTCCTTTAAGCTTCAACTAGTACTGAGTGTTAGCAGTTACTGCATTATATTGGGTCCATGCGACACCAATTTTGGTCTGTACAGACTTACAACAAACTCTGCGCAGACATACACTAGGTACCTTTTTTAGGGTTCCGTACCAAAATGGTGAAAAGAACCCTTATGGTGTGACTGCCTGTCCGTCTGTCACAGCTTGATATCTCAAGAACTACTATGCTATGCTATGTAGGTACAGAGAGTAATTGAAATTAAATAAATAAATCATCATCATCATCGTCGGGTAACCGATGGATGCGAGACGCACAGGACCGGTCGTTGTGGCGACGCTTGGGGGAGGCCTATGTCCAGCAGTGGACGTCTTTCGGCTGATATGATGATGATGAGACGTTTGATCAACTATTTTGCAAATTAGAAAGAAATATAAATGTATTTTTTTTGCAACAACTGAAAAGGATTCTTAAAAAATCGACGTGGGGCTACGAGGGATTGTGCGGTTTCATAAATGAAAGAGCGCTATTTGCACATTCTCAAACCTTATTTCTATTTTTTCGGCCACATGGTTTTCGACTTTTGACAAAAATATGAAAAAAAATTGACCATTCCCCACTCCCCCTTATCTCCGAAGTTTCATCATCATCATCATCATATCAGCCGAAAGACATCCACTGCTGGACATAGGCCTCCCCCAAGTTTGCATAGAGAAAAATCTGAAATCTGTCATAGAAGTTTTTGTAAAAAATACAGGAAAAATCAAACAATGTCTTTAAACAGCACACTTTTTTAGAAATCATCAACAAATATTTCATTGAATGACATGGTCAAGAGATGGCGCTGATCTAAAACTGCGATATACACCGCAGTGCTAAAATTTTCTGACGAATAGAGGCCTCACCGATGAAAATTTAAAAACATTTCTTGTTTTATGTGGTGGTACGGAACCCTCGATGCGAGAGTCCGACTCGCTTTTGTTTATTCAGAGTTCAAAGTCTCGCAGACAAAAATCGGAGTTGTGTGGACGGTCCATTACTCTACCTGTACCAAGTATCTCCTTGAGTTCTAGAACTCGTTTACTGATATCGGAAATCTTCGTGCGTCTTCGGATCTCGACAATCGGTAGAAAGAGAAAGGTTGCTTTAATACTTGAGAAGAAGAAGGAACTGTTCCTAGTTCAAACCCGTCAAATAAACCTTCTGCACCCTCCCTTACAAAACATACATCTGTTAATAAGTAGCGAGCACGCTAACACGTTGCTTAGTTAATATTTAAACTGACGCTGCTTTCGTAAACCGTGTTACGTAGTGATGGTGCAAAGTTTGGACTTGTGCGGTTAACACCTACGTCGTATGCCTGTATGTTTATGTAATGTGACCGACGCTTGAGGTGTTTAGGGTTGAATGGAAGTGACTGTGTGTTTCTGTGAAGGTGTACAAAAATGTGAAGGGTAATAAAATGTGAAGTATTTCGGTTCTATGGTCAACTTATGCTTATGCCTTTATTCATTGGAATCTAAACTAATATACATTTTTTTACTTACAAAAGTCTCCCAAACAATTTACCAAATCTATTTATTTTATGTTTCCAGGGTAGGATGCACGTAGTTAAATATAATGTTTTAATGCACCCTAAACCATGCTAAAAGCTTATTACGCTATTACTATTCGTGTTTATTTGGCTAAAGCTTCCTGCTGGTTCTAAAAAAAACATATAATAAATTTATCTAAACGTACACCATAATCCAAGAGGGTTGATTCATTTCAGTCTCCAAGCAGTGTATTTTTAAATTCATCCAAAACTTTTATTTCACGAAATTATCATAATTATATTTTTTTCTTTTTCAACGAAAATCTTTCTTTGCAATGGCTTCAAGCATTTTCTATTCTACGCAGTCTCTTATTATAATTCGTCTGTGTCCTTTTGAGAGGACCACCATTGTACTACACTATCTTCATTAACAAGTAAAGTTGTAAATTGTTCGCGTACGCCTTCAAGCATTACTCGATATCGTGACCCGTAAAACTCGCTTCAAAAAGACGATACAGACAACTGCAGAAGTCTCACAACTCAGTCGACATTTAAAAATCTTTCTGATCGTCTACAATTCTAAATTATACTACTCATGCGGTAAGATTAGAAGCCAACTTTAAATATGTGACTCAACAGACAACATAAATTCAGAACTATCAGTTGTTTTCTAAACATAACCATCATCATATCAGCCGAAAGATGTCGACTGCTGGACATAAACCTCTCCCAATTGTCGCCACAACAACCAGTCATCATCTTTCTGCCCTTATCCCATGTTACTTGGGGTCGGCGCAACACGTTTTTTTCTTCCATTCTGTCTTATCAGCCGTCACGCTATCACTAACTCCTTTTTCTTTCATATCGCTCCTCACACAATCCATCCATCTTTTCTTTAGCCTTACTCTCCCTCTCTATCCATCCACATTTATTTTCATAATAACTCTTATAGTTACATGCGTTTCATCTCTCGTCTTCACATGATGATGATTTCCGTCACTAGCACCACTTTTGAACTACCTTTAATGTACTCATTTCTCACTTTATCCACTCTCATTGCTCCACACATCCATCTCAACATTATTATCTCCGCTACATGCAATCTATTTTCATCCGCGTTTTTCACAGCCCAACATTCTGATCCATACATTACGACAGGTCTTATCACGAACTTATAGATTTTCCTTGATTTTTCTTTCAATTTGAGGGGTCACAAGTTGTTCCAGTGACCTGTCGCCATTTTATACACCCTAAGTTGATCCGGTGCGTTACGTCTCGGTCTATATCGCTATCACCCTGGACAAGCGACCCGAGGTACCGAAAGTCGGAGCAGATCGGTATAGGCGTTCCGGTAAGAGCTATAGGCATTGGACTTGAGAGACCGCCAAAATCGCAGAACAGATATTCTGTTTTAGTTCTGCTCAATTTCAGGCCAACACTCTCCAGTCATAGCCACCACGGCTCCGATTTTCTCCGGACCTCTGGTCCGCTTTCGGCAACCAGTACAGTGTCATCAGCAAACAGCATACACCGGGGAGCCTCTTCCTGGGTGTTCTACGTCAGAGCGTCCATTATCATCAGGAAGAAATAAGGGCTGAGGGCCGACCCCTGGTGCAAACCGACTGCCACACTGAAGCTATCAGTGGTGCTCACTACAGACCGGACTTCAGTACTGCATCGACTGTACATCGCTCAGATCAACTGCACATGCTACCCAGGCACACCCTTCTCCAGGGTCCACCACAAAACCGTCCTCACGAGGCATCCAGTCATATCCTTTTCAAGGTCAACGAATAACATATGCAGGTTTTATGCACCGACAACCGGTCCTCTGCCTAAACATAATATGGGGACCCAATTGATGCCCTTATCACCAGCAGCAGTTTCTTAAAGGTAACCTTTGGATGAATCCACAAAGTGCACCTTCTGTACGACTCTTCACTGTATCACACTCACAGAACGTTCGACCCTTCCAAGCCCCGCCCATTTTCTTCTATAAATTTTAAATGTTCAACACAATTTGGCTAATGTACAACAATAATTATACGATCGAGCTGAAGTTCAATTCCGGGTCAGTTTTGCTATCAGTACTACATTTGCATTGGAGTGACTTTTCGAGACCGAGTACGGTGCGAGAATTACTTAAAATTTATTGCCCACAGCTTGCGATAATGTTTATTAAAAAGATCAATGCGATGCGATTGACATGCACTACTGAAATCAATGTATAATTTTTTTAGGGTTACTAGTGACTGACTGAGCGATTGACTGACAGATAACGCACAGCCAAAACTACTGTTCGTAGAAAACTAAAATTTGGCATGTAGGTTCCTTGGGAACTGTCAAGGTTGCGGTATTTGTTCGAAAGAGTCATTGCGGCCCTGGAAAGCAAAGGGCATCCGAAATAGGGTGAAGCGATACTTCAGGCCTGGACAGTTTTTAACCCTGTACAAAGCAGAAGTTCGATCCTGCATGAAGTATTGCAGCCACCTTTGGGATGGCTCAGCTAAGTACCAGATTGCCGCGCTTGACTCGTTGGAACACAGAGCTAAAAGGCTCACTGGCGACGTAAAACTGGTAGATGCCAAGCCACGTGGCTTGGCTCATCGCCGCAAGGTTGCCTGCTTGTCGGTCTTCTACAGATTATACTTCGGAGAGTGTGCCCAAGAACTCCACAACCTCATCCCACCGGCCCCCTTGTACCATCGGACATTCAGAAGCACTGCAAGTTACCATCTCTACCTTGTTGCTATTCCACCAATTCGCACTAAGCGTTTCCAAGCATCTTTCATAATGCGCACAGCAAAGGAGTGGAACTCTCTGCCTGCGTCTGTGTTTCCGAAGGCTTACAACCCTGATTGTTTCAAAGTTAGAGTAAACAGGCTACTTCCGCGTAAACTCGCTCCATCATAGACTTTGTCTCTGTCATCTCTGACCTCGACTAGAGTCAAGAGCAAACCCATCTCAAATAAAAAAAGACCCATTAGGAGGAACACGGATGGGTTTTAGTCAGAGTCTGACACTCCCTTCTGCTCCGCACAAAGTGGGAGAAGTCATTTGATGATTTCCAATCCTTAAAAAAAGGTTCCTTGGAACACAAAAAAACTGAAAAAAAAAACCAATTTCTTGTATGGGAGCTTCCTTTAAATTTTTTATTTAATTTAGTTTCAATTATTTTGTTGTTTTAGCACCATTAGAAATACACACTCTGTGAAAATTAAAACTTCTACCTATTACGGTTCTAAAGATACAGCCCGCTGACAGACAGAGAGAGGGACGGACGGACAGCGGAGGCTAATAATAGGGTTCCGTTGGTTAACCTTCGGGTATGAAACCATTACAATAGACAGACACTCTGTCTCAGATAAATCTAGCTAGACAATGAAAAGCAATAAATACTTAAATTGGATAAGTTTTTCTCAAATCTGAAATACACATACAGACTCAAAGTCGAATGAAACAAGAATAAAATCACCGGCCAAGAGACAAAATCTAAAAGCCTAAGCTAAGGCAGAAAATAAAGTATTTAAATTTGAACTCTAAAACATTTTATAAATACACAAGATAGGGTAAACAATCTATTGTTGGCTCAGTGCCAATTGACACTCCAGACTTTCATTAAAATACGAATTTTCAAAGGACTTAAACTGCACTTAGTTCTTAAAAGCAAAGTAAGTTGACTAAAGAAGTAAAGACTTAAATAAATACAGCGCATTGTAAAACATTTTGTTTCTGAAGTTCTAATGCCTTAAAACTGGTAGCAGTTCAAAAATGCTAAGATAATTATTTCTAAGTTATTCTGTTGTGTGGCTCATAAAAGATGGAATCTTTGTGATTTGTTTCACAGCTTTCATTATCATTTTAGAGTTCCATACTAAGCTTCCACCGTTCGTTCCTCTGTTCGTTCGTCCGTCCGTCCGTCAGTCTATCAGCGTGCTGGATCTCAAAAACCGTAATAAGTAGTTGAAATTTTGCGAATTTTTATTGCAGCTATAACAGAAAAAATAATCAAATCAATCAGTCAGTTATCAATCAGTTATCGGTAATGTTAGGCTCGTCGAGTCGAAGCTCCATAGTCTTGAGTATTGACGACGAGTTGCTGGTCTGTCAGTTTTCTACCGGTTGCATTTTGGGGAATGTGCGACGGAATTGCATAATTTAATTCCATCAAACATGGTGGACATCCCACCCACACGCACAAAATGTTCTGAGAACACATTCATAGTGCGTACAGCTAAGAAATTGTGTGGAATAGTGGAATTCCCCGCCAGAGTCTGTGTTTCCTGGTAGCTACAATCTGGGAGTCTTAAGTCAAGATTGAATAGGTTACTTCTAGGCAAGCGTGCTCCATCTTCGACCACATCATCGCTTACCATCAGGTGAGATAGTAGTCAAACGCGTGCCTATCAATAGTAAAAAAAACAGTGCCGCTGGCTTCCTATCGTCGTAAATAAATCACCCTGTTTTATCTCCTCACCTATCTTCTCAACAACAAAATGCCTGTACCACATACCTTCACAGAATAACTAGCCACATTATCACATAACTCACTATAGTTATAGTAAACAGTGAATCTCGTCCCATCCGGTTAAACCGTTTATTTCAGTTGACACACATAACTCCACGTTTCTTATCGCACACGCGAAAGCTGAAAGCTTTATGGTGTTAGGACGAGAGAACAGTTGTATGAAAATATAATATTTAATGTGAAACTTGGATCTCGGTATGATTTTAGATGTGAAGGTCCAGTGGTGACATGGATTTTGTGAACAATAGTGCAAAGAATACATGTTAGGTGCACACATAAATATTAACTAAAACTAGCTGTGCCCTGCGGTTTCACTCTCCATTTTCGTACCTATTTTTTTCTTTACTGAGCTCCAAAGGTTCGTCGCGTAAAACGACGCTGCTGAGCCGAGGTCCGTACCCCACAGGGGGTGCCCTCAGCGAGCGGAGTTGTAGGTTTAAGTTTTTGTTGCCATGGCTGGGGGCCTTAAATTCGTTTGAGGCCACCACAGGCTAGTCCGGTTGAGCAGTAATCCCCCTAAGCGAGGTGAACAGCGAGTGGTCCCGTCCAAAAAAAATCTCCCGGCACTTTCACTTACATCTCCTATTTTTTTTTATTGCGATGGGTTTGCTCTTGACTCTAGTCTAGGTCAGAGATGACAGAGACAAAGTCTACGATGGAGCGAGCTTACCCAGAAGGAGCCTGTGCACTCTAACTTTGAAGAGATTAGGGTTGTAAGCGTTTGGAAACACAGACGCAGGCAGAGAGTTCCACTCCTTTGCTGTGCGCATTATAAAAGACGTTTGGAAACGCTTAGTGCGAATTGGTGGAATAGTAACAAGGTAGGGATGGTAAGATGCAGTGCGTCTGGATGACCGATGGTAGAAGGGGGCCGGTGGAATGAGGTGGAGTTCTTGGGCACACTCAACGAAGTACAATCTATAGAAGACCGACAAGCAGGCAACCTTACGGCGATGAGCCAAGCTATGTAGCTTGGTATCCACCAGTTTTTCGTCACCGATGAGCCTCTTAGCTCTGCGTTCCACCGAGTCAATTTAATGTAAATAATACCTTTTGTTAGTGACCTTTCATTAATCCTCTCAACTTGACCGAATTATCTAAAAAACATGATTTTTTCGGCAATCCAGCAAGGGATTTCTTTGAGAAATCTTCGCAATTCCTCATAGATTTTACCATACAAACCCAAAATATTAATGCACTCTCCATCATTCTTATACTGATTGCTGATGCACTTAACCTAGCGCTTCATCAGCAAATTGCCACTTAAACATAGCACTCAAAAATAACCAATTAATTACTTAAAAATACAAAAGCTTAATTGAATTTAAGTGACCAAGTATACAGTAATTACTGAATGCGACAACAATAGCTGTGTCACCAATAATTATATTGTAAAGGTACACGCTTGTTTTCATTCCGATATGGTTACGTACGGAATATTGTGTTTCACTAGCATTTTGCCTATGACTTTGTTCGCGTAGATTAATCATTTAGCTTTATTTTCCGTTACAAATTATTATTAATACGTTTATTTCAGACTTACATAGATCCATACTTTACACAAATTTAAAACAATATTACACAAAAAAGCACAAAATAAAATAATAAAACAACTCAAAATACACACTCAATAAAATCAAAATTAAGTTATTAAAATCCAAATAAAAACACAGTTATTTCAAAGAAATTCCTCAACATAATCATAATCAACTAAAATCAAAATAAAATAGAAAATCACAGTACAGAATAATAAAAATCACATGTCAAACTAATTTATAATCGATAATTAATCCATTGGAGATCTTTTTTTTTTCCAACTCTAAACTGTAATGAAAGTCGCCCCTCTAAACATTCTTTTAAGATCTTCCTAACTTGATTTTCAGTTACGCACACGAATTAATACTCCATCCATCTATCCAACCGCAAACTTTCGAGTTTATAATAATACGTATTCACCATCATCATACCAACCAAAAGACGTCCACTGCTGGACATAGACCTTCCCCAAAAGGGGGGTTGACATAATCCCTAGCAGGCGGGCTGGCAATTGCAGTGTTCCTAGATGTTGCTATATAAAGAGAATGCTGCTTCCCATTCTCTGGTGAGTCCCTTAGTCGCCTCTTACGACACCCACGGGAAGTTTTTTTTTTATTTGTGATGGGTTTGCTCTTGACTCTAGTCTAGGTCAGAGATGACAGAGATAAAGTCTACGATGGAGCGAGCTTACCCAGAAGGAGCCTGTTCACTCTAACTTTGAAGAGATTAGGGTTGTAAGCGTTTGGAAACACAGACGCAGGCAGAGAGTTCCACTCCTTTGCTGTGCGCATTATAAAAGACGTTTGGAAACGCTTAGTGCGAATTGGTGGAATACTAACAAGGTAGGGATGGTAAGATGCAGTGCGTCTGGATGTCCGATGGTAGAAGGGGGCCGGTGAGATGTGAGATGTTGCTATTCATGGATGTCCGATGGTAGAAGGGGGCCGGTGAAGTGATGAGATGTTGCTATTCATTTACGTCCGACACCATACAGTGCGCATTGGATAAGACTAACGAATTGATTTTTATAATACCTTTTTTGGCCTAGAAGCCTAATCTACGCCTGCGTCGTGCTCTTTCGCCAACTCTCTGGCTGACGGGAGCAAGCGCCATTTTTGATTCATCGAAGTATAGCACACCTGCGAGACGTATGTTTAGGCTTTGTGTAACTTTTAACTAGGTTTGTGTGATTTTAATTTTGTTTGTTTTTCGTATATTTTATGCCTATTTTAGGCGTTGTTTCAGGTATAAATGTGTCATGGTCTAAAAGATTAGACGAAGACCATATTTTAAGTTATGCCTGTTTTGTCAAAGAAATTTCGAACCAGAGTGTTCTGCCCTGTCCATTCAAGTCTTGAACTGTGTTCCAAGTTTCATCCGTGAATGGCATGTGCAATGGTCAGTCACAAAACCGTTTTATATGTACGGAATATTGACCCCGGACAAAACGGCTTGCACAAAATTGATTATATATCAGTTGCTTTGTGGCTGTGACACTTATAATTATTGCATTCGTGCCACTGATCGTGGTACAATTGTTCTTTGAGAACAGAGTATTTTGGACAGTAAAATTGTTGACAATTTCCTGGAAATGCAATCTGTTATCTGTTTTTTATTGGTGAGAATGTTTGTGATTATTTTTGTGTACTTATTAAATCTGACACTAGTTTTGTTTGTGTTAAATTATTGTAGTCTGTACTTTTGTTCTTTGAGAGCAGAGAATAGTGGACAATTGTTGATAATTTTCTGAGCACGCATCTGGTATCTTTTTTTTATTGGTGTGAAGTGTTCGTGATTATTTTTGCGTAAGTACTTATTATATTTGGCACTAGTTTAGTTTGAATGAAATAGTTTTTTGCACTCTTTGTTTTGAAAAGAAAAAAAATCATGTGACGTCCGACTTTAGTTACCAGTAAGATCAAGAATTGAATCTATCTTCCGGAATCTGTATTGTACGCTAGCTATAATATGAGGGACTTTAAGAGGAAATATGGGCGGCGAGACTTTGAATGCCATCATTATCATCATCATATCAGCCAAAAGACGTCCACTGCTGGACATAGGCCTCCCCCAATCATTGCCGTCGTCGACTTTGTATATAAAAAGTCATAATTCGAGGTTTGGCTCTCAACTGTTTTCTCCTTCAAATATTGAACCGATTTAAGAGATATTTCACAAACTGAATAAAAAGGATATATACTGTGTCTCTATGTTTTGTTTTTTGATGAGTTATTAACCGTATACTAGAACCCTCACAAAATGCTCAAATTTTCCGATAAATCGCAGCCTAGTGTACAAATTTGGCACCTATTAATCAAGAAAGGAAACATAGAGACACAGTGTATATCGTTCTTAATCATTTTGTGAAATATCTCTTAAATCGGTCCAATATTGGAGGAGAAAACAGTCGAGAGCCAAACCTCGAATTATGACTTTTTACATACAAAGTCTCGCCGCGAGCATTTCCTCTTAAGCGTGCACCATCGTCCCCGACATCATCGTATACCATCAGATGAAAAAGTCAGAGGTCAAACAATGGTGACCACTATCAATGAAGATATACATATTTAGCACGCCTCTAGAGGAAATCTTCATTTATACCAACAGACTAGGATTTTTTTTACTCAGATAAGAAATCTAACAACGAAAAGCCTTGTTTTGACTTCTCTATTTGCACGAATCTTATCTTGGCACAGCCTCCCAGCCGTATTCTACGTCTAAGATTTAGTGTATTTTCGAATGTATACGAAACTAGCTTTTGCCCGTGGCTACGCTTAGGTTAAAGTAGCCAATAACCGTCCCCAAAATAGAGGTTAAAATCACGCTCTTTAGGGCGTACTGCCAATCTATGTACACGTGCGCCCTATGGGTCGACTATACAAAAAGCTCGTACAGCGCTCTGCGAGTCCAATATAATAACGCCTTCAGAGTAATGTTGGGGTTACCGCGCTTTTGCAGTGCATCTGGGATGTTCGCGGAGTATGGCGTGTCCGATTTTTATTCTATTATGCGGGCACGAATAGCATCTCTGATGCGGCGAGTGCGCGATAGCTCCAACAGCTTGGTGGCGATTGTGGCCGGCAGAGTAGATAGCCCAATGGTGTGGCACTGGATGACGACACATCGTGCGTCATTTAATTATGTTAAATAACTGCTTATGTGTGTATTTTTAATTTCTGTTTTGTTTGTGTTTATTTATGTCTTTTGTGTGGTTATGGACTCTGGTCTGAAATAAAGTTTTTATTATTATTATTATTAAAATTCATAAAATCAGTTCGGCGGTATAGACGCGTACAAAACAAATTCAATTTCAAACGCATTTATAATTTATAAAGGTTCCGAACAAAAACCGGAACCCTTATAGGATCACGCGAGTGTCTGTCTACCTGTCTGTCTGTCTGTCACAGCCAGTTCTTTCCGTATCCACTGGACCGATTCTGTTGAAATTTGGTACACATATGGACTTCTGTGACTCAAAAACGGACGTGTTACGTAAATTATTGAATTTTTAGTGTAGGGGTTTAGTATGCGGGCACTTTTGGGGGTCAAACTAGAAAATTAAAAAAATAAAGGACTGTGAGTGTTTTAAATACATTTTTTTTTAATTTTAAAATAAATGAATTTAAGTAAAACAAAAATTTAGACGAAAAATGATCATTCTCTCCCCTTATCTGCAAAACCAAACCTTAAGTTTTGAAAAAAAATGAAAATAATAGATCTTTACCTACAAATTACAGGAAAACCTACAAGAAGTCTATAGCGTTAAAATAACATTAAAAAGTGAAATACGTTCAGAACCCTTTGCACGGGAGTCCGACTCGCACTTGGCCAGTTTTTTTTATAATTAAATTAAGTTTTATAAATTTTGTATTTTTTTACAGCCTTCGTAATTAGCGTTCACGGTAGTTTAGTTCAGAAAGATTAACAAAATCAAGACAAAATAACCCGACAACCCTACATATAGTATACATACAGCAACCCCATACACATAGTGCAGAAAAACTTCCACCATCCGAAGGTAACATTTGTGCCGGGTTTTTTTCAATTGCGAGACGATAACTCATAACTTATTTATTCCGCCCCAAGAACCTTACGGTACTGTCAAAATTAAGATATAAATCTTAGCTCGACCATTCTTTTGGCCCGACTTGTAATTTTATGAAGAATCGAAAATTGTTTTTGATATACGTCGAAGTTTGAGCATGATATTGGGCGCTTGCTGGCTGTTTCGACTGTTTGGATTTGTTTTTTCGTTTACGGTAATGTTGGAAAAGTATGTCACGGTCTTGTAGATTGTTTTGCTGGAGAATGGTGTTTATTCGAGGAAAACAGTGATTGGGATTGGCTGTACGAAAATCTCACGCAATTACTTACAGTGATCGTCAAAAAAGCAACAAATATTTGACGGTTCCGCGTAAGGTGTGCAGATTTAAGTTTAAGTACCTATTGTTAGTTTAAAAGAACTTCAAAACATGCTTATGAGCAAGAGCACAAAACAATAACGGTTGTAGTCCTAACACTACTTTTATAAATTAATACAACATCATAATTTCAGCCGAAAGACGTGCATTTTTAGACATAGGTCTCTCCCAAGCATCGTCACGTTCACCAGACCTATATTTATTGCACCCAGCGAATTCCAAGCTGGGTGCAATAAATATTGGGTATTTTTTTTTACATTTTTCGTCAAAAGTCGAAAATCATGCAGCTTAAAAAAAATGTTTGAGAATTTTCAAATAGCGTTCTTTTATATGATACCCCACATGTTCTAGTAGACCCACTTCGAATTTTTAGAACCCCATTCAATCGCTGTTGCAAAAAAAAAATACACATTTTTACCTCTTTCTAATTTGCAAAATAGTTGAGCAAACCTCATCTAAAACTATTCCAAGTTAATAGTAATTGCATTGCATTAGTAGTTTTTGAGATATCCAGCAGAGTAACAGACGGACAGACTTAGTCACACCATAATGGTTCCTTTTTGTCATTTGGGTACGGAACTCTAAAAACCGAATCTTTTGAACTACAAAACTCATAACCCCCTTTAACAAACATACCCCTCTAGAATACAAATAACTTATCGTCAGACACACGGAAGTTAAGAGCGCAATAGAGCAGCAGAACTAACAATATCTATACAAAATCAAGCGGTGTAAACAATTCTAGAGCTCGCTTCCTAACAACGAATGTACAAAGGTCCTCGCAGCTTGTTTACGGATGTAAGGACTCGTTCATAAAGGAGACTGTCTTGAGATGAAGATGTTTTTGAAAGCGACGTTTCAGGAGTTAATGAATGTCGTTTATTTCATTATTTATTTAAAACTTTCACAGCAAAGGTACAATTTCGTAATCGCCTCCGATGTCTGGCAAAAAATACTGACTTGTCACAAATTATTTGTTAGTCATTTGATGTGTTTGGCTGTTTAAAAATCATTAAACTAATTACTTAATAATTTCGTGATGATCAATGCCGCCACAAGAAAAATTAACGGAGAAAATCTACATCGCAACTAAAAAAACCGCAACGCCATTTATCCAACTAGCAGCGAACTACTACGACAAAATCTTGCATCTCGGTATTAGAGTTTACCGTGCGATTTGACATGTACAACAGTCCAAATATCAACTATCGGGCAGTTGCCTGCCAAGCATAATAACCGTCTGATCGGAGGATCGTCCCTTTTCAGAATCAGAATCAGAATCAGATGTTTATTTGCTCAAAATGTAGGTACAATATAGGATAACTTACACAAACACTTAGAGGAAAAAGGAAAAAAAAGGAAGGAAGGAATGGAGGTTTGCGGGACGGTTTACTCTCTTTATCGCATACCCTCTATAGTGATGATGTTCTTTTTTTTACTCTTGATAGGCACGTGTTTGACCACTATCTCACCTGTTGGGAAGCGATGATGTGGTCTAAGATGGAGCACGCTTGCCTAGAAGTAACTTATTCACTCTTGACTTAAAGACTCCCAGGTTGTAGCTATCAGGAAACACAGACGCACTATGAATGTGTTCCCAAAACGTTTGGTGCGTGTGGGTGGGATGTCCACCATGTACCGGTGGCGCATCGCCGTTTGTCTTATGGTCCGATGATGGAACAGGCTTGGCGGAATTAAATTATGCAATTCCTTTGCACATTCCCCAAAATGGAACCGGTAGAAAACCGACAGGCTAGCAACTCGTCGTCGATGCTCAAGACTTTGGAGCTTCGCCGCGACGAGCTTATCATTGCCGATGATCCTCTTGGCTCGTTTTTCAATTGTATTGACTCAAGGGCATCAAGCTGGTATCTGGCAGATCCGTCTCAAAGATGAGAGCAGTACTCCATACACGATCGAACTTGCGCTTGATAGAGTTTGAGCAACTGTGCCGGTAAGAAGTATCGTCTCACCTTTGCTAGGATCCCCAGCTGCTTTGCAGCCACTTGAGCTTTTGCCTCTATGAAAGGGCCAAAATCAAGGGTAAATGTCAATGTAACCCCAAGGAGCTCAAGTTGGTCGGTTATCGGCACGGTTGCACCTCGGAAAGATGGAGCTGGTTCGTACGAGAAACTGGGCCTTATGCCTTAAGCTTTCGGTGGCTAAAAGTACAAATTCGTAGCCGACTGCAGACAGCAGCAGCAGGCAACGTGTTACTGCGTCACTACTGGTTTCTTTATGTTTCTATGAAATCCTTTCATAGCTAGCGACACGTCCCTTGTCGCTATTTTATATAAATACAAAGAAACCGGTGCTGCGCGGCGACAGGTCGCCTGCTGCTGCTGCCTGCAGTCGGCTACGAATTTGTACTCTAAGTTGTCCAGACAAGCGAGCGTGTCGTGTCACCAAATCATCGCTTGTTAGGTGAAATAATAGTCAAACGCATCCTTACCTGGCTTGCCTTTGGGGATTCTTGCAGTCTAACTAGATTTATACTGGATATCAGTATTAAACCATTGCAACCCGGTAAATGGGTAACATAATATTACCCGTCAAGACTGAGGACAGATTTTAGGCTTCTGACTGGGTAGTCAGAAGCCTAAAATCTGTAGGGTAGTAAGGTTACTGTCAAAGATCTACAAATGCCAGCCGTAAACAACAGCTTAGCGAGCTTTTTAACGTACGAAGCAGTCACTATACAAAATTGGTAATGACTAGACGGAAGGTCTTTCATCATCATCTTCCCCCCATATCTTCATTTCCATCTTTTAATATTTATTTATTTAACAGTTTATGTACACACATTAAACAGATCGATTAATCATTAAATCAATCATGCATCATTAGATTAATCATTTCTCAAGTGTGAAAGTTAATTTAGTTCGTAAAAAAAAAAGAATTCTTAGAAAACTGAAGGACGTTTTATTTACTTGAAAAAGATTTCTTTGACGATCAGAATTTCTGTTCCAGTTTATAATTGGAACGAAATTTCCTGGTATTTAATACTCATTTGCTATTCTCCTGGAATGGCTAGAGTATATAAAATGAAGTAATATCGACGTCAGCGTCGTTTATTAAACGAATTCTCTGTTTTAATCAGCTATAACGAAAAGAAGTTGCGGAATTTGTTCGAAATAGCCACCGCGGAACGCAAAGGGCTTTAAGAGTCTGACACTCTCATCCACTGCACCCAGAGTGGAAGGAGTTATTTGATGATTTCCTATCATTAAAAATAAAATAAAAAAAGAAGAAAGAACAACACTCTCCAATCTAAACAGTTTCCTTACAAAAACGCAGAAAAATAAGTAACAGATAGTCCCAATGTACTCACAACCTCCCAGCAGTACTAAAGGATCGTTGGTTTGATGCCAGATTATCTCGCATACACGCTCCGGAGATTTTAATCACTCAGAGAAGTTGCCAAGACGTCGTCGTCGCGTTCCAACAACTTTGTCCTTTTTGTCATTGGCTGTCGGTTGTACTACGTTATAATAATATACCAATTTATAGAATGGTGTTTTTTGATTTTGGAATCCCGTATTGTGCTGTTTTTTGCCAGAATAGGCAGTTAGCCAGAATCGAGCAATGGAATTGAGTCTTTATATTGTCGGTTCGAATTTTTTAATCGTTTATTGGAATGGAGTTCAAGAAAATACAGTCAAATCCACATCGTAAGGACATGTGCCACACGGCTAGAACTTATGTTGGATGACAGACTCTGATAGGTTGTGTATGAATGACTATACGAAGATTTTAGATAAAAAATAATAATAAGTTGTTTCAGATAACCAGAAATTCAATATTTAATTCTATATAAAAGATATAAATTTTTTTTTTACGAATAATGGCATGAAAGCCATCAGTGCGATATAGGGCAAACATCCCTGATGCAATGTAGAAACGAGGCAGCCCCAACAACACCCTGAAAATTGCAGCACAAAAAAAAGATTGAAGCGCATTTACATTTTTTTTTTGTTTTGTGAATCCAGCGCAGGACATCCAGCGATCGTTTTTTTAGATAAAAACTGACTCCTGTAGGTATCATAACGGCCATTGCTGGAATAGTGATCAACGATGAAGCTTACAAAATCATGTACAGCTTAGAAAACCTTTTCTCTCGTGATGAGTTTGTTGATTTAATTTATTATGACAGCTGAAATTTATCCACTGATGGAAATACTCCTCCAAGTATCTCCATATCTACGGCTCTTATGGGTTTCACAACCAGCGGTGTACCACAGCCTACACCAGGTCTATCTTTCAACGCAGGGACTTTCGGTTCGCAGGCGCCACTCCAAAACCTTTCGACTCCATTGGCTCTTACTTTTCCTGTTAATTTAATTTTTTTTTATGATTTCCATAACACCGTGGCCTATCTTCAAAACAAACTCGGATAAACCAAACCCATAGCCACTTCAACTCCCAAAAATTGAAATCCAAACTTTTCCCCTTGTAACCCCTCGATACACCACTGAAAATAAATATAGGCAACGTTTAATTAACTATAACAGGTCATACAAAGTATGAAAACCATTTTCAACTCCAAGGTGAGACTTTGAGTGAAACTTTCATTGCTTTTTCATAGTATTACAAAAGGGATTTAATTTGCAGCCAGTCTCGTTCGCAAGTCGCGACGGTAGTGAATGCGACTGTCTTCGACTTTTGTCTTGCAGTCATGGTCGCAAGTTTGTGAAATAGGTTTAGGCTTGGCTGTTAATTAAAAATTGTTTGATATTGAAGTTTTGCTGTCTCGTCTATTGTTTGAACGGAGGGTAGATTTTTATGGGGGTTGTATTTTGTGGATTTTGTAGATGGTCAATGGGGCGAAAAATTATAGAGTGACAACCGCGTAACGGAAAACGCAGCGTTGTTAGGGCTCTCACAAGGTGGACCGATGACCTGGTGAGGGTTTCGGGTAGCCGATGAAAGCGAGTCGCACAGGACTGGTTGCTGTGGCGATACTTGAGGAGGCCTATGTCCAGCAATGGATATCTTTCGGCTGATATGATGATGATGTATTTTGTGGCTAGTACGATGAGTTGTGTGAACGTACAGAAGATTTTGTAGTGTCGCATGCCGAGGTTGGTCTGTGGATGGGTGACTATTAAAACATAACGAGACTGCTCCGTGCTTCGGACAACAGGTTGAGTCGTTGATCCCAGCTGCCATTTGTAGATCTTTGGCTTTCGTTACGGATTATCCGAAGCCAGAAAATCTAACACCGTGAAGTACCGTGTTACCCAGTTAATGGGTTGTGGATTGTGTCTGGTAGGCAGCCGCTCCACGTAAAATACTGGTGAAAACCATAAATATTTTTCTATATTGTCATCTGCAAACACTGTAATCATCATCATATGCCTAGCCTTTTCCCAACTGTGTTGGGATCGGCTTCCAGTCAAACCGGATTCAGCTGAATCCCAGTATTTTACGTGGAGCGGCTGCCCACCAGACCTCACCAATCCGTTAACTAGGTAACATGGTACTTCTTGGCAAGACTGGGGTCAGTTTACTAGCTACTGACAATCCGTAACGACTGTTGAAGATCTACAAATGACAGCCGAGACCAACGGCTTAACGTGCTTTCCAAGGCACGGAGGAACCTCGGTATGTTAAGATGGTCACCCATCCACAGAATAAAATTCATCAAAATCGGTTTACCAATTTAGGCGTGAAAGCGTAACAAACAAATTCAGTTTGCATTTATAATATTAAGTAAGGCGGTAAGGATAACGGGCAGACTGGAATTAATCGGGACAAAAATAACCCTCGAATATTTTCAGCAGTTTCCCAAGACAAATCCTCACTAAACTTTCCACGAAAACCTCTCTTTTACTATTTCCCAACAAAACACCATCATATTTACAAATACAGAAGACCATAAAATTATTCTAATAAGCTCAGCGGTCCCGCATTCGATTCCCGGAAACAATTATCTGATAGTAGCCGGTATGCTGTGGTCACACAGAAAAAATAAGTGGAGAAGGTTAACTCCACACAACCATCGAATTCAAGCGGTCGAATTCATAGACACGTGTCATCGCAGCTGTCATTTGCAGGTCTTTGACGGTCGTTATGGGTATGCAAAAGCTCGAAAATCTGACATAAATTTTTCGTTGTTATACATGTGCTCATATTTGAATTTCTTTTAAGTCAGCACAGCAAAAACAAACAAGACAAATAAATAAAACAATGCTGATACTGACCGCCTTTCTCTTTATTTATCAACTTTCGATTAATTTACATCATTTCATTGATCTTTTTGTACCTCAGTAAACATTTATACATTCTGGGAACCTGTCTTATTGGGGGTGTATGGTACCCTGCTCCGAACTGGTTGGTAGAAGTAAGAAAGGCATTCACTTCGTATTAATATTGCACTGCATAAGGTTCAACTGGAGGCTGACGCCAACACAGTTGGCCAAAGGCTATGTAGATGATGGTGAGAGTGACAAAGGGCAGCGAGCGTAAGGGCACTCGCAACTGTCAATTTTCTGATCACAGTACAAGTCTAGATTGTAATTTTATTATTTTTTTAGGGTTGCGAACAAAAAATGAAATTTCCTTATATTGTTAAAATAACATGTTAAAAAATGAAATTGGTTCGGAACCCTTAGCACGCGAGTCTGACTTGCGCTTGGCCAATTTTTAGTATGAGTCACAGTTGGTGCAAATAAACTCTTTTTCTTTCTTTCTTTCTATGCATGCGTGAGGTTTTGCTCTTTGCTTGGAATTGACCTTCTGAACATCCTATTCTGTGGTCCTTATCACACTAATTTATTATTTCTGTTCGCCCACGGCTTGGGCGGTCTATAAGGAAATTGTTCTTGACTATTGCCAAGCTTCGAGTTTCGCCCGCCTTTTGAGTATGTTGTTTATGGTACGATGTTTAGGAGTAATAATAGTGGTCCAGTATAATAATCATAAACGTTTAGGTGATTGATTTATTTGATATTAAAAGCTTTTACTTGTACCTTGTTGTATCAACTGGGGTCTTGGATTTCAGAAGTCCTATTCTCGTACTTAAAAAACGTTCAAGTTTGAGTCGCAGTTTCGCATCAACTATGCGAATAAATTATTTGCCAAAACCTGGAAACTATGTATGTCTTCTACAAAATTCAATAAACACTCATTTAACCGGTGATTTTTCATTGGCACACGTGTGTGCCATTGGGCGTCAACTGAAATCGACGCATAATGGCATCCCACATGCCATACCAAATGACACGAAAACACAACTTAAACTTCTTTTTAAAAAAAAATTCAGTGTTTAATATCCTATGGCCCCCGATCGACCATTGATTTTTTTACGATTAATTATTCAATTGTTGTTGCGTTGCGACGGCTATTGCGACCGAATGCTCACAGGTAAGACACAAGTAAAGATGACCTAGCCGTCTAGCCGGAGTTTCAGGTATGGAAACATTATTGCGAACGCTGTAGAGGCGTAAACGGTGTGGTATTTAGTTTCCTGCCTCTTACAACTTGCGGCAATAAAGACGTCGCTCCACCCGTGACATGAAGCTACGAACGTATCCTTAGCTTCGCTTTCTACGAAAATGTATAGTGGATTGTCCACTGCGAGTATTTGCACATAGTGTCTGTGTATGCTGTGCACTAAAAAATATACAGTCAGCTGCAAAAGTTGACTAATACTTTGTTTTTTTTTAATCTTAATCCTAAAACATAAAATTCTTCCGTTGATTGAGTTACTGACAGACAACGCACAGCCGAAACAATTGGTCATAGAAAGCTGAAATTTGGCCTATAGGATTTCCCAAAATACCCACAGGAACGGGAAAGAACGGGCTACGCGCTTACGAAGTCGCGGGCACGCGCGTACGAAGCCGTATGTGTCGGCAGGTGCCGTATGAAGCCGTTAAAGAATAATACCATTCCATCACTTCCCATAGGTGTCGTAAAAGGCGACTAAGGGACTTGCCAGAGAATGAGCAGCAGCGTTCTCTGTGAAACTCAACACCATACATTGCGATCGCCAATCCGCCTGCCAAGCGTGGCGATTATGGCAAACCCCCCGTTGGGGAGGCCTGTGTCCAGCAGTGGACTTCTTTTGGCTGATATGATGATGATGTAGTCGCGGTCAAAAGCTAGTTATTACTAATACTAATCTAGCCCGTTATGTCACGTAGCTGGGCAAAGGCCCCCCTCTCCCCTTTCCACTCACATCGATCCTCTGCCATTGCGGGCCAGTTCTTAAGATAGAGTTGAGTTCGTCTCTCCACCTTCGTCGTAGTCTACCGCGATGTCGCTAAGCATTTAAAGGAACCAAATTATTGGTTCTCTTAGCCCACAGCTCATCTGACATACGATAGACGTGTCCAGCCCAATCCTACTTGAGGCAAACAGCTTTCTGGGTAACATCAGTGATTTTGTTTTGGCGCGCAGTAATGTGTTCCTTATTGAATGCTACTGTTTAAAATTAGAACAGAAGCAGAATTAGAACAGAAGTAAAAATGTACATGTACACGTAACAGTGTTAATCGGTATATATCGCTGACTGTACCAAGCAGCATAGGTATAATCGTAGAAAACCTCTCCATGCAATTTCTACTTTTATTATAATAGTACGGTTATTATACAAAAACCTCTGCTTAGTCTCCCTTATTATCACATAATAGCACCTTCACATTACGCTTTCTTTCTTTCCCAGGCTATGTACAGACATCAAGTTACAACAATCTGTCAAATTTCTTTAATCAATTTTCAATTTTATCTCTAAAGCGATTAGGTTCAAGTTTTCGTGGAAAAATTTGACAGTTTCAGGTAGCTTGATGTGCTGGCATCTGTACCAGTGGACGATCGACTTTAAGGTAGGTACGTTTGTTAATATCTTTGCAAAACGTTCTCGACCCCTGCTCCTTTGCCTTTGCTTAACCAAAACAATACATATCCGTCAGAGTTCAATGAATGACTTGCACGTTGCACGGCTTCAGGGTTCAGGCGAGGTTATTAAGATAAACGGCAGAGATAAACTGGGGGTTATCTATACTTATCTATACTAATATTGGTTGGTTGAACGCGCTAATCTCAAGAACTTCTGGTTCGAATTGAAACATTACTTTAGTGTTGGATAGTCTATTTATTGAGGAAGGCTATAGGGTATATAACATCACGCTACAACTATTAGAAGCGGGGCATTGTGACGCAGACGAAGTTGGTCCAACATGGTGACTATTTTGAGTCAGGAGTTAGTGATTATCAACAAAGTAAGTCAGATCTGAAGTACTTATTGATTGAATTGCTTATCAGTAGATAGGTTTCTGTATTCAGCTGGCTTTGAACGTTGTTTTTTTTTCTTTTTTAATGCAATAATATAACAATGTAGTGCTAAACATATGACACATGAACATAGTGTTTTTATAAATTATATCAGACTCTAAGAAAGTGCTACGGACTTGTGTAAAAGTGCAAATGGACATTATTCTTAGTTTTAACATAATCTATCACGTAACACATTAAGTTAGAGTTAAATTGCTTATTAGTCTTTTAGGCTAGATCATAATTAATTATTAAGAATATAATTCTTACTAATAAAGTACAAAAATAATGCAATAATGTCCCAAATAGAGATACATCTTCTAGCTGCATATTAAAAAGTAATAGTAGATAAAACATGTATTTTTATATGTTTTTTTTAAATCCATAAGTAAATGCAACACGGTTGGCGCAGTGGTTGAGCGATTTACTGCTGCAATGCGTGTCATGGGTTCGATTCCCAAAAAATACAAACAAATATTACAACAACAAATATTTAAATGGCCTATATTTAAATATTTGTACCGTGCGGGAATCGATACATTGTAAACGCTCCCACGATACAGAGAAAAATCTTAGTGTGGAGGATATAAAAAAGTACTATTCTCCATTTCATTATTTTTCAAAATTTTAGGCTTTTTCATCAATGTTCTATAATTTCTTCAAAATTAGTTTTAAAAGTATTGAAAGCCCTCAAAATAAGCCGTTTCCTTTGATGTCACGATACAGTTTAAAAAGCTCGTTTCATAAAATTTTCACAGCAACTTTAAAATAGAACCTTATTTTTTGCTTTTTCCTTATTTTACACTAGCTTTGCTCGCGAATTCGTACATCCCGATTTTTCCCCTTTCCTTAGATAGCCTTCCTCATAAATTTTACTGGTGGTAGGCTTCGGCCGATGGCTTGTGACCACCCACTGGGCAAAGACGTACCGCCAAGTGGCCTAGCCGCGTTCCGGTACGATGCTCAGTGTAGCCAATTCAGAGGAGTTGGGTCGAAATAGTTGTTCCAATGCAGGTAGACCGACCAGGCTCGCGTTGATATGGGCATATCGGCAGACTAGTCGTGGAGGGTAGCGGGATCCGAGGCACGGTGCGCCGCTGGCCGACCGCAGGTAGTTGGGGGCCCAAGTAGTGTACTAGCCATACATGAAAGGCTGCCCCGCCAACTGTCGAAAAATCCCGGAATGCACCATCGTGCTGGTTGGCGACCAGACGAGAGGGCCCGATAGACATTTCCGGGGGGGCTCGGGCGTCCCCGCAGTCTCCAGACTAGTCCCCCAATGATGTCGTCCTGTCAGAGCGTGCCTGAGGGTTGGCAGCATGGAACCTCATTTCACTTCCTTCTCCTCTAACCTAATAACTCAAAACAATATGGCCAGGAACAAAAAGAGAAAAGCTGTACAGCGGCAGCACTTCCTCTCGCATAAAGTGCACCTCTCCAACATACGAGGTCTGCACTCAAATCTCGCCGCAGTCCATCACCACCTTGAGACCGAGAAACCAGCGCTCTTGTTTCTGACGGAGACGCAGATCGGATGTCCGTCTGACGTGTCGTATCTTACATACCCAGGGTTTACCCTGGAGCACAACTTCAGACCACGCGCGGGCGTATGTATGTACGCCCGGGACGACATCTGCTATCGGCGTCTCCGTAATCTTGAGAACTCCAGGTTCTCAACGATGTGGGCTTAGTGGACACCGGCCTAGATAAAATTATCTACGCCTGTGTCTACCGTTCGCACGGCGGTGATCTAGAGACAACTGGGCTAATGCAGCACCTCAGTGAGGCGGCGGATGCGGCTCAGCAGCGGTACCCTTCTGCCCAACTGGTGTTGCTGGGGGACTTCAACGCCCACCATCAGGAGTGGCTTTTCCCATACCAGCACACAGACCATGCTGGACGAGAGGCGCGAAAGCTAGCGCTTGCGTTAAATCTCACCCAGCTGGTCCAGGGGGCAACGAGGGTGCCGGATGTTGATTCGCACACAGCCAATTGCTTGGACCTTCTGCTGACAACAGATCCAGACTGGTACTCGGTGTCGATTTCTTCTCCACTGGGTAGTTCCGACCACTGTCTGGTGAAGTCTGTGTCCGTCTACTCCCCGCCCGATCCTAGCCCAAGAGGCACCCGGCGGGTATGGCGATACAGGTCAGCAGATTGGGATGGCATGCGATCATTTTTCGCATGTTACCCTTGGCAGCCTACTTGCTTTCCTTCAACTGATGCTTCGTCGTGCGCTGACGCCGTGACGGATGTGTTGCGAAAGGGAATGGAGTACTACATTCCGTTCTCAGACGTAGCAATGTCTGGCGAAGCTCGCCCATGGTTTGGTGCCGAGTGCAATCGCGCTAATGCGATAAAACATGCGGCGTACCTAGCATGGGTCGACGCCCGTGCGCGCAAAGCAAATGACGTGATTCAGAAGAAGAGAGCCCTTAACAGGGCTGCCAAGTCCTGCAAGAAGGTGTTGCGGAGGGCTCGGTTTGACGACATTAGCCGAATAGGGAACAAACTTGCCTCATACCCAGCAGGTAGTAAAGCTTTTTGTCCCTGGCTAAGTCGGTCGAATCGAACTTCTGCCGCCCCTCACTACCACCACTGCTGAGACCCGATGGGTCACTGGCCCACTCCGCTGAGGAGAAAGCAAACTTGTTTGCTTCTATGTTTGCGGATTCGTCGCGTCTAGATCCTGGTGGCGCGAGGCCCCCTACTTCTCCTGATGGATGCGAGTCGAGTATGTCGAACATTCGCATTCATCAGAAGGACGTTCTTCGGGTATTGCGTAACCTAGACGTGAATAAGGCTAGTGGCCCCGACGGGATACCGGCAATTGTTTTGAGGACTTGTGCGCCTGAGTTGTCTCCAATCTTGACACGCCTATTTCGCCTTTCGTTTGAGACTGGTAAAGTACCGAATGCTTGGAAGCAAGCTAACGTGCAGCCTGTGCCCAAGAAGGGTAGTCGAGCTGACCCGTCGAACTATAGACCCATCTCGGTAACGTTTATACTCTGTAAGAGTATGGAACGCGTACTGAATCGTAAGCTCCTAGCATACCTAGAAGCGAATGATATCCTTAGTGACCGACAATACGGGTTCCGCCGAAATCGGTCTACTGGGGATCTTCTAGCGTATGCCATTCACATCTGGAGTGAGGCCATAGAGAAGCACGGGGAGGCACTTGCGGTCTCCCTCGATATCTCAAAGGCCTTCGACAGGGTCTGGCACGATAGCCTTATTAGTAAGCTTCCTTCCTTCGGTCTGCCCGCCGGATTGTGTGATTGGATTGCAGATTTCCTGAGGGATCGGTCTATCCGAGTGGTCATAGATGGCTGCTCGTCTGGACTACTGGATATTAATGCCGGGGTTCCTCAGGGGTCGGTGCTCTCGGCAACATTGTTCCTGCTGCATATTAATGATCTGCTAAAACCCGGTACCTTTGGGTATGCAGACGACAGCACTGTTGCTGAGAGATACGTGTCCGACGCACGAGCTGGTGGGTCGCAGATCCGGTCTCTGCGGGAGGCTATGGTTGAGCGCTTGAACTTGTCCTTACAGGCTGTCTCAGAATGGGGCGATGCCAATCTGGTCAAGTTCAATGCTGCTAAGACCCAAGCGTGTCTATTTTCCGCTAAAAGGAGCCAATTCCACCCAGCTCCATCTTTTCGTGGTGTAACCGTGCCGATAACCGACCGACTTGAGCTTCTTGGTGTTACGTTAACATCTACCCTCAATTTTGGCCCTTTCATAGAGGCAAAGGCTCAAGTGGCTGCCAGAAAGTTGGGGGTCCTAGCAAGGGTGAGGCGGTACTTCACGCCGGAACAGCTGCTTAAGCTCTATCAAGCGCAAGTTCGATCGTGTATGGAGTACTGCTCTCATCTTTGGGACGGATCTGCCAAATACCAGCTTGATGCCCTTGAGTCAATTGAGAAACGAGCCAAGAGGATCATCGGTAATGACAGGCTCGTCGAGTCGAAGCTCCAAAGCCTTGAGCATCGACGCCGAGTTGCTGGCCTGTCGGTTTTCTATCGCTTGCATTTTGGGGAGTGTGCGACGGAATTGCATGATTTAATCCCGCCAAGCCCGTTCCATCATCGGACCACAAGACGAACGGCGATGCGCCACCGATACATGGTGGACATCCCACCCACACGCACTAAACGTTTTGGGAACACATTCATAGTGCGTACAGCTAAGGAGTGGAATTCCCTGCCAGAGTCTGTGTTTCCAGATAGCTACAACCTGGGAGTCTTTAAGACAAGAGTGAATAGGTTGCTTCTAGGCAAACGTGCTCCATCTTCGACCACATCATCGCTTACCATCAGGTGAGATTGTGGTCAAACGTATGCCTATATATAGTAAAAAAAAAAAATGTGACTATCATGTTATAAAAGAAGAATTTTCCAAATCGACTGGTAGTTTCAGAGATTAGCCTGTTCAAATAACAAACACACTCTTCAGCTTCATTATATTAGTACCGATGAACACATTTTCGTGTCAAAACTGACTTAATAATCTTAAAACGTACATAAATACCATGTACGTTGCTAATGTAGCAACATAAATTGGGCTTTAATAATAATCTTCTCTTTAAAACAACCGCCTTTCAAACGATCAGAAAACATTTAATCACAAGAAGCACGTGTTTAGATAACCCGAACTTCCCAATACGAAATCTGATCCTTAGTTGGCAAACTCAAAGAAACTATCCCCAAAGAAAACACAACCCTAACTCCTGAAACTCAAGGTTGAATATCAAAAGTGAAGGTAACAAGTCTTGTTTATTAGTACACGGTAGTAGGTAGATATTATTTCGTAAGAAACGCGAACAGTATTTTGTTGTAAACGCTTGCAATTAATACTGTTCGTTAGAAATAATTAATATTAAATTACGTTTGTTGTTTGGTGTGAGGGGCAAGAGAGCTACTTTTGAGTGCAGGATCAATATTCAAAACTGTTTTAAAGTATCTTAGTCAAAGCCTGTTCGTAGTGTTAAAGGCTCTACCAAGAACAATAATGATTTTTCCCAAGACCTGATATTTTTGTGTTTCATCGACGATTTTGCACACATATCTTTGAGCTAACCATAACGTTGCTGAATACTAGTATTTCACATACACACCGTCACAGTATTTTCATATCTATGTAGTTATCTTAAGGGGTATTTTATTACCCAGTGATAATAAGATACCCCTTCGTAACACTGGTCAGTTGCGGAATTTATTCGAAAGAGTCAATGCGGCCTTGGAACGCAAAGGGCACTAGGAGGAACACGGATGGGTCTTAGTCAGTAGGAGTCTGACACTCCCTTCTGTTCCGCCACTACTGCAGAGCGGGAAGAGTCATTTGATGATTTCCCATCCTTAACAAGCCTTTTCCCAACTATGTGGGATCGAGGATGGTTCCTCTAACCGGATGAATACAAGTCATTTACATGGATACGACCTTCACAATCCAGTATCTGGGTCAGTGTCTGTGTCTGGGCCCCTTAACAAGACTGGAGTCAGATTTGTCGGCAGCTGACTACTTGTAACGACTTTCCAAGACACGGAGGAATCTCGATATGTTATGATGGTCACCCATCTACGGACTGACCTCGGAAAGCGTTGCTTAACCTTGAATATTTACAAATTTTTTTTTACGATGGGAAGGGAGTGTCAGACTCTTACTAACTAAAACCCATCCATGTTCCACCTAATGCCCTTTGCGTTCCAGGGCCGCGGTGACTCTTTCGAACTAATTCCGCAACCAAGATCTACCCATGCGGCTGTTTTTATTTTAAACTAGACAATCTGGACCTTAATACGGTCATCAATAATCCCTTTTTCTGGCCCTCGTATCCCTCCTAACTTAACCCACCGGCTAATCTGTCGAAGATACCCGCCAAGAGAAAGGCTTATGTGTTCCTAGCATGTCTTAGCGATACAAACGAGCCCGGCTGCGCGAACACTGAACTACGGACGATTAATTTAGATCATGTCATGTTTAACACTGCTTTTTAACGAGAAATTGCCTGGTTGTGTACTTTGTTCCGTTCGTGTGAACAAGACTTTTGTTTGAAACATGACTTGAGTAAGTTTAAAAGTAAGAACTGTTTTGTCTATACGCACAGACAAATTTAAATTTATTATTAAAAGTTCTAATTTTGAAACTGTGTTTTTTTTTTCCTATCGGTCTTGAAGTTCGTGCCAACCAGTGTTACTAAGGAGTTTCATGTTGTCTAGAATCTGGGTTGTGGAGTTCAGATAGGTAGTTGATCTATGGAAATGTTGGAAGCCAACCTCAACATAGTTTGAGTTTGGAAAAGGTTGCTCATCACCCAACGGTGATGAGTATATACGCCACTGCTTACTAACTATGCATATTTCGCAGAGAAATGATAAAAACGCAGATTTGATAAACACTAAGGTAGGTGATCAATTCATGGAAGATGTTAAAACAACAATTATTTGGGGTGATTTCCACATAGAATATTCGTGATTTGATTAAATCTCTAAACTGTTTTAATGAAAAGATGGTGGCCATTTCGTTATCATCATTTATGTACGACTTAATAAACTAAGTTGCCTGAAAGTCACGAAATATTTGGATGTTGCATCAGATTATAATCTGAAATCTTGATAGTTTACTGAGACAGGGACCTTTTTGGCCTCGCACAGATTAATTTAAGGATGCCGCTTATCAGTGTAAACATATTTTTATAACTGTTTCTTTTACTTATTTTACTTTTATGTTTCTTGTGCGAGTCCCAAATAAACATTTTTCTTTCTTTAACTGTTCAGCCAAAGAACATAAGAAAATAATTAGGCAATTCTTTGTACTAGTACAGTCAATTTTACTAAAAATAATTATAATTCTGAGATAAGTATCTTCCTACTCTATACAAATCTTTAATTGCTCCTGACACTAACTAGAATTTCTTCTCGAAGAAAATAAGATTTGTTTTTCTTAAGAAAACTCGTACGAAGAAAACACCGAAACAAGTAGCTCTAGGAAACTCGTAAAAATCAACTCTCCGCATCGGGCTAGTTCCGCATACGGCCAGTATCTTTTAACCATTATGTAAAACGGAACGCAACCTTCTGCAGAGGAGCAAATAATCAACACAGGAACAAAATAGAGCAATATAGTATTCTTAATTATTAACATAATCTTCAGCCTTTACAAATTCAGTCCTTAACTTGCCCTCTAATTGAAGGTAGAATAGAATAGAAAAAAAAATTCGACATATACACAACACATTAGCAAAAAACTTTTTATCAAAAAAGAGAAACAAAAACATATAAATATATAAAAAAAAATGATAGGTGCCGTAAGATTGCGCTGAGCGTGCCCATGCCGAAAGGGTTACCGTATCAGCATATGGTATGGTAGAATGGAAAGAATACAAAATAAATGAGAACCATAATTGAGGTGGTTATAAATTACGGCGATCAAAATCCCTCAGTGCAAGTTTTAAAACGTACTCGACCGCGTTTCGTAACGTTCACTTACGTCAATTTGCTTGAAAAAATGAGGTTTTCCGTTATTATCACCCAACGGCGCTTATCCAGTTTCAATGCAAACAGAAGTTAAGACACCATTAAGAAACACAGAAATTCTTAAACCACCAATAATAAATTAAATTTTTAGTGGGTCACTTTTGGGGGTCAAACTAAAAAATATAAAAAAAGTTTTTCGAACAATATTATACGATATATGTCAAATGAAAGGACTTACTATGAGGGTCTTAATTATATTTTTTTAATAATTTTAAAATTAACGGTTTTGATGTTATTCAAGAACAAGACGAAAAATGACCATTCTCCCCTTATCTCCGAAACTAATGAGCCTAAAATTTAAAAAAAAAATGGAGATAACAGATCTCTACCTATAGATTACAGAAAAACTTATAAGAAGTCTATAGTGTTAAAATAACATGTAAAAAAAAATTAAATTCGTTCGGAACCCTTTGCACGCGAGTCCGACTCGCACTTAGCCAGTTTTTTTTCTGATTGTCTGATAAAAAGATGATTCCGTGCTTCGAAAGGCACGTATAAACCGGTGGTCCCGGCCGCCAAATGGCGGTCGTCAAATAAACCATGTCAGAGGCCCTTGAGGCGGTTTAAAAACTCTGACACTAGGCTGTATGGGGTCGTTAGACCTTACTGCCCACACGATAAGAAGATGATAATTTTAAACCTATGCCTATAAATACTAAAAAATTACGTTCATCTTCTGCCTCTCATTGCTTGATGAATCTGGAGACGAGTTTTACAGCAAAATCTGCTAGTACTACACAGAAGGTACACAGTCAGATCTAAGCTATTCAATTGCGACTGGTAAGACTTTAGACCTGTTGATCTGTAGATAGTTGGGATATACCTAGGCTGATGACGATGATGACTTCTGCTGGTGGATTCTGTAAAAATGTCGAAGTGAAGGCTTGGGTGAAGTGATCACGAAGTGTGCTGTCATTCCATCTTGATTACTAGGTTTGACAGCTCACTTCGTGATCACTTCATCCAAACCTTCACTTCGACATGTTATCAGAATTACACTGCTGATTAGGTTAGCACTGAATTCCTTTCATCACTTGGCTTATTTAAAAAAGTCAGCAACACATTTAGTCAAGTGTAATCTGTGCCACCAGCTATTAAAATTAAACGTACTACATAAGCTAAAATGGCGACATTTGCCAAATTTTCGAAAGCAATCTCCGTTTTTGAAGTAGCAAACAATAAAATGGCTGCCGCTTCCGAACGCATCTTGTATGAAATAATGATATTGCCTTTGGCAGCACACGGTCTTGCTTTAGAACCCAAAGATGTCGCCATTTTGTGTTGGAGGAAAAATTTAAAAAGCAAATAGGTAGCCAAGTGTTCGGGACAGACGCTGGAAAAAATATTATTAATTGTATTGCATTTGGCTTGATCTTTTCTGTGAGTTTTAAAAAATGTTTGCTGTTTTTAGGGTTTTGTAGCCGAAGCCGAACCAACGGAACCCAATTACTAAGCCTCTGCTGTCTGTCCGTCCATCTGTCCGTCAGCAGGCTGTATCTCAAGAACGGTAATAAGTAAACAGATAAAATTTTCACATATTTTGTATGTTCTTCTGTTGCTCCTATAACAACAAATAATTATAATTAAATTAAGTTAAAAACTAAAGGGATTTTTAAAAAAAAAAAACGTTTCTCGTATGGTAGCCCCCATACAAGAAACGTGTTTTTTTTTGGTTTTTGTACGGAATCCTTCGTGTGAGAGTCTGACTCGCACTTTTTTTTTTGATACTTATTTAAAAAGTTACATTTTTCAATCTGAGAAGCAGCTTTTTTTTTATCAGAAAACACATATTTTTTTTATGAACAAGCATTCTTTTTTACGATGATTTCGTAGAATCATTTTGTTGAAACCTCTGTCGCAGTATATTTTTTTAAAGCTATACAATCCTTTGTGATATACAATATGGCCAACACAAATTAAGGTGGAGTACCCCTGGAATGTTGGTCATTCCACCAGTAAAATAACCGCAGTGTTACACCCCTGACACCTACTCGAATGAGGAAAAAAGGTCAGTTAAAAAACGTTACACCGAGTGACCCATTTTCCTTATTTAGAAAATTGTTTATCTCCCTTCTCTTAAACAAAAATAAAATAAAACACAATGGAAGTTATTTTCGACTTATTACATGCCCTTAAGGGTACATGGCAAACGTCTTATTTTTTTTTCAAACAGCGTATTTTCTATGTGTACTGCGTATTCTTAAAAGTCAGTGGTGCCTTATGGTATCGAGATTGGTTTCTTATTTTAAATTCAAAAATAGAAGAAATAAAAAACAAATGGCAGAAGAAAAATGTAAACTTATGTGTTGATTTTTAAATCAACACATAAGTTTACCAAGAAATAGTACATAGTTCTGGGTGTCCCATTTACTAAACATGCTTTAGATTTGAAAACATTTTTGGATTTTACTGCATTATTGTTTACTTTGTAAAGTTGTTTTCCAGTTTGGTTAGGACATTGCGGGAATCACCTGACGGTCTGATAAAAAAGATGATTCCGTGCTTCGGAAGGCACGTATAAGCCGGTGCTCCCGGCCGCCAAATGGCGGTCGTCAAATGAACCATGTCAGAGGCCCTTGAGGCGGTTTAGAAACTCTGACACTAGGGTATGTGGGGTCTTCAGACTTTACTGCTCACACGATAAGAAGAAGACTGAACATATTCAATTTCTTTAGCATTGTATTACAATCTGATAAAATCAAAAACATTATACTTATCTATTATTTTGTAATTAATACCGGCCCCAGGATGATGCTAAATAGGATCGGACCAAATTTTTCAGTTGCGAACTGAAAATTAAAATGTTGTAAGTGATACGAAAAAAAAAAACTAATAAAACATTCTTTACGATTTGCTTCATAAAACTAAGATTTTTTCAAGAAACACGTTATCCATCTTAGCATAAAATTTTAATAATCTTTGTCAACCAAAATCCGATTTTATCTTAAAACTATTAAACTTTATTTCACATAAAAAAATTGGTTTGATAAACGTTACGGTGTTCAAGATATTTCCAAAGTAAAAGAATAAGTAATTACGGCCAGCTGAGTTAACCAATTTAAATAACAAATTCACGAATTGAAATTTTGCGTTCCGTTTGTTACATGGATCTTAAAATTGAAGCAGATAAGCCAAGGAATTATGACTTCTTAGTAGTACTAAACTTGCTTAAGATTTTACCCCGGTAGGTAGTTCCCGGTTCTGTGTCTCTTCTCACCGATTGGCAGAACCGGGAACGGTGGAAATAGTGGAGGGAGTCGTTTGCCCAGCGGTGGAACAGTTTGGGCTAGATATAATAATATTAATATTAGTAAGATCTTTAGCAGCATAGTCGAATAATGACTATTTGAACCATCTTCTATACTACTGTAAATGGAAATGTAATTTAGTTCATTGCTACATCATCTGCCTAGCCTTTTCCCAACTAAATGGTGTCGGCTCCCTTTCAAACTGGATTCAGCTGAATACCTGTATTTCACGTGGAACGGCTGCCTACCAGACCTCCACAACCCATTAGCCGGGTAATACGGCAGTTCTTGGCATGACTGATGTCAGATTTACTGGCTTCTGACAGTTCCTAACGACTGCCAAAGATCTACAAATGACAGCCGGGACCAACGGCTTAACGTGCTTTCCGAGGCACGGAGGAAACTCGGTATGTTAAGATGGTCACCCATCTAGAGACCAACCTTGAGAAGCGTTGCTTAACCTTAAAGATTGATCCGTGCGGCTAGTATTCTTTGGCCATGAGCTGCTCCTCGGTTTAGTTTGTTGCCACGATGGATGCATTTATTCTTTTACCGGCTTTTAGGAGTGGAAAAAAAAGAATTAGAAGGCAACTATTGCTTAACCTGACCTTTGCTTCTAATTCTCTTTTATTTTTAACTTGGTAGGTATATGTAAGTATGATCTCCGAGGAACCAACATATTAAAAAAGATGTGAACAAAGTTTTAAGCAACAAACACTGATGCACATCCGTGACTACGTCTGAGCTACAGTACAACTATTTCTTAAAATACTTCCTGTTTTTAAATCAAGAATTTGTCCAACAATTTTTCTTTTTTCAAAATTTGCCATTAAAGAAAAGTCGCCATCAAATTATTATTTATTTTATTTATTATATACTTTATTGTACACCGATTATAACATAAAAAGAAAACTACAAACTAAAACACATAAGTACAATGAGCGGCCTTATCCCATTCCACGATCTTTTCAAGGCAACCTGGAATGGGAAGTAATTGCCTGGACATAAAATGGGGTTATCATCGGTGCGACACTACTAAATCATAATATATACACAGATAAATATATATTCTTAACAACCTATCTTAACAATAAATAAATGACAAACACATCACTGCGACAGGTCCTACCTCACTCAATTCAGAAATAAACTCAGAGCATAACCATATACACCATCCGCAAGCCAAAGACGTCCACTGCTGGACATAGGCCACTCAGAAGTGTAGCCACAACAACCGGTACTGTGCTTCTCGCATCCATCGGCTTCCTGCGACTTTCATCAGGTCATCGGTCCACCTTGGGACCCTACTCGTACGTGCACCAAAATATTCGAATTGAACAAAACTAATGTCGTTTCTCCCTCTTCTGCAATCTTTGGCTGGGCCCTCCCGCCCAATCTTTGGCCGGGCCCTCCCGCCCTTCAGCCCGGGGCTAAGTATAGGTTCTTTTTTAACTTCCTACAAAGATCAAAGGTTGAATATTAAAGATTTTTTTTCTGTCACAACGCGATTACGCATTCAGTCCTAATTTTGAATGGGAGTAAATATTAATTCTGTGATAATTGGGCGATTCATCGTCCATCTTTCTTTTTTATTATTCGTTTCTTTTTCTTTTCTGTAGCTGTGTCTAGGTTTATGTGTGTTGTTTTTGAAAATATATGTATAGTATGAAACAATAAACCTGTTTAAAAACCCGGTTGTTCCTTATATTTTCAGAATCCATATCCGATGGGAATTATAAAAAATCTAAACAAATATTTAATAATGAATATTTGTATACATCCTATACAGATAAATAAGTTGTTTGGGAAACGAACTTTTTAGTATGTAACCTGGTCGAATATGTACATTTTAAAATGTCACGTACGCGCATTTTTTTTTGCTGATCCCGTGGGATTCTCGGGAAATTCTCTCTTAGTACTCCTCTATACTCCCCAAAAAACCTACATGCCAAATTTCAGCTTTCTACGACCAGTAGTTTCGGCTGTGCCTTGCCTGTCAGTCACTCACTCAGTAACGGAAGAATTTCATATATATTTATATTAATTTTATTAAACAAGTAATTTAATAAATAAAGCATCAGGGGCGCTGCCTTAAGCAACCTAATAATATGCCCATCCTCCCATACACCCTTGAAGGCACAACCAACAATCGTATTTTGGTGCATCAAAGGGAAGTAATATTAATGTAACGCGTAAGAAACTCAATTAAGCTAACATAGATAAATCTCGTAGGAGATTGATAGGAGAGCGCGAATTGATCGCCCCCTGGTGGCGGCGCCCTGAACTTTAATGAGGAAGCGTTTGTCATTGGGGGTGTGTGGAATTAAAATTATGTTATTTAAATAACATGCATGATTATGACATCATGCCGCCACAGAAGCGTTAAACAGAGCTGTAGCACATTGCTTTATTAGAAATTTATGAAGATTTAGAGTTTTTACGTTTTCTCAGATCGAAAGGAATTACTACGAACGGACGGAAAATATCACTAACTCTTATTAATTCTGCAAGGACGGTCTTGTAGATCGTTTATTCGAACCCAGGTTTCCAGGAAGACTTGACCTTGTTATTCGTCGTAACAACAGATTTCAAAGCGACGAAACGAATTCTGAACGAATTTTTTCTGTAACTTATATGGTGTACATAATAAAGAGTATTCTATTCTATTCTATTCTATCCAGCCGTTCAAGCAACAGGACGTGACAAAAAAATAGAGATGCAAACATCGAAATATACTCTCAAAGACCAACCTTTCTGGAGCAGTCGGGTAACAATAACAAAAAAATTGGCACACCCTAGTGCTGATAATTAAAAAACATGACATACCAGTACTGGGCATTCCTATTGTTATTGAAACCCCATCTTTCTAACAAGTTTTCCCACAAAACACGGTAAGCATCAAAGCGTCTAAAACAGCCCCATAATGTAGCAGTAACCCCAGCGTTGAGCAAAAACAATAAATTGCCGAGCCGTGCGCAATCATGCAGGGGCACGCGAGAAATTACTGCCTCGCCACTATTGGCGCAATCACGCGATATATTTTACGAATTTCGCAATACTTTACTGGGTTAGCCAGTTACTGAGAATATACTTTTTCCGTGGTTTGAACTCATTTGATTGATTGTTGTTGTTCATTGTCATCTTCCTGCCCTTATCCCGTTTTACTTGGTGTCGGCGCCACACGTTTTTTTTCCATTCTGTCCTACCAGTTGTCACGCTATCACTAACTCCCTTTTCTTTCATATCACTCCTCACCCAATCCATCCATATTTTCGTTGGGATTTCTTCCCTCTGCGTGTATCCACCATAAGACGATATCAAGATAAGCGATTCCATTTTAACATTTCCGTCACTGGCGTCACTTTTAACCTACCTTTATTGTACTAATTTCTCACTTTATCCCTTCTCGTTACTCCACGTAACAAGAAGGGATAAAGTAACATCCATCTGTCACTCAGAGCATAATTATTATAGGCTACCAATCGGCATGATTACTTCGATATTTTCAACGTTCATCGTCATATTTTAGCCAAATTATACAAAATAATAATAAATGATGCACCTGAACTTCATGAATTTCTCTATTCATTGCTGAAAACTGTATGAAAATCAGTTTGGTAGTTTCTGAGTTTATCGCGTATAGAAACGCAGACAAACAGATCCGTAACGGCTTTCAAAGATCTTCAAATGACAGCCGGGACTATCAATTAACGATATTTTCGTGGCACAGAATAATCTCCGTGTTTTAAGATGGTCACCCATCCTCGGACTGACTATGGCAAGCGATGCTTAACAATGGTACCATGCTAGCTAGTTAGCTCTCCAATCAAAAAAATCTAGCTGCCTAATAACCTTCACAAGAGATTTACGACTCGTGTCAAATTCTACCACTAGGTGCAAGCTTTTATGGAATTTGTTTGAAAGAGTCACCGCGGCCCTGGAACGCAAAGAGCATTAGGAGGAACACGAATGGGTTTTAATCAGTAAGATTATGACACTCCCCTCCGCTCCGCCCAGAGCGGAAGGAGTCATTTAATGATTTCCCATCCTTAAAAAAAGGTACAAGTTTGACAAAATGTAGCTATAATTTCGCGCAAAAATGAACACCAAGTTAAAAGCAAAACCGGTAACGACGAACAACTACCGGCAATTAGCTGTTGAAACTCAATTACGGAACAAGTTTGAAGAAAGCTGGCCCATTTCACCAACATTGGCCATAAAGTGGCGTAATGCGGGAAAATATCAAGTTTATTACGTGTAGTGTGCAGGGTATCAAAGTTCAACCACAGATTAGTTGAACGCCGTTAATGTTTGAGCTAGTTTTAAAGTGGGTTTATTTGATGTAAGTAATTTTTAGTTCTTGTATATTACAGGCAAACTTTTATCTAAGACTCGGTGCAAACGGACCACCGACCACAGTCACTGGTGGCTGTCGCGCGCTACCGCCACATTAGTAACAGTAGCAGAAGTGCGCGACAGCCACCGTTACTCGCTCTCCCTTCGCTGCGCAGTCTTGCCTCCGACACGGAAAGATTGCTCGCGATATTGTTAATACGCAGACGTTGCCATCAGACCCTCTTTTGGGTACATTCAATTTTGACTCGTCCTACAGTAAAACATAACTTTAACTTTGATAACATATCATCAAGATGAAAGATACTCATTCGAAAATGTTAAAAAAACTTAGTTGGGTACTAAGTTTTTTGAACATTTTCGAATGAGTTTGACTACATTCCAAGAACTGCGCGGGTGTAGCAGCGCGACAATGGCAGGTGTTGGCGTCTTATGTGGCCCGCAGCGACTATAAGTGGCGAGTCGTGGACACTGCCATAGCGAATAGGCGCCACCGGTTACACGTGTTCGTACGTCTATACAAAAGGTATGAAAAAGTATGTTAAGTCGCTGTCGGTGGCCACCGTTGGCTGTGGTCGGTGGCCCGTTTACGGCGAGCTTCAACGTGTGGTAGCTACTCGTATAAGCTTGCCTGTCTAGCCTTTTCCAACTATGTTGGTGTCAGTCAAACCAGATGCAGGTGAGCGCCAGTATTTTACATGGAGTAACTACATATCCAACTTCCACAACACGGAAACTGGGTAACACGATAGGAAACCTTGTCAAGACCAGTGTAATATTCTCTACCTTGTCAAAGCTCTAAGTTTGTATTTTCACCTCATGACACTGGCAGAATAGCCGTCATCGGTTCAGTTGTCACAGAAAAAAAAAGTTTGTATTTAAAATTGGAAGTCCAATAACTGGCTGATATTTCTTGAAGTGATCATAGTTCAATTTGGCCCAGAAAAAAAAGGTGTCTCCAGAGATCTATATGCCAACCTCATTAATGAATGAATACGTAAATTGCTTGTTAAACCTTTCAATAGCAACATACTAAAATCTATTTGTATTAGTGTTAATATATAATCCGTGGTGCTTGGCAACTGGGTTTAATCCAGTTGTATATGTCCATTGATGCCCATAAATGGACCTAGCTCTGTTCTCTGTGTGTGTGTACTGGTCCTGCTTGATAAAGAGGGAAGTGGAAATTATATTTTTTCCTACTCCTCCACTGTACTTTTCTGATTAATTTCGTTGCGGGATCCAAGTTAGTTGAATCGGTTCTCCGGGACTCGTCGAGCTTCATAGACTCAGCCTTTTTCTGGTGGTCGCTACTGTTGATTCTGGCTTTCAGGAGTTGTAGTGGTTCGGAATATGTGACGGGATAGTCCCAAAAAAAAAAACTAAAATCTATATTATAACCAGAATGTCAACCATTCACTAAGTTTATATACACATTATTACATTCTGTATACATAGCAGGCACACACTTGGAAAGTCCAGCAGATCTCAAGAAAACCCTAACCAAATCCTGTTTCAAAATATTTCACTGCACTGACTAGACCAGTTTGCAAGAACTGAGACGTCATATCATCCAATTTCCTCGTCATAAAAACAGTGCAACAGTCACAGCAGTAATCTTTCGTCAAGAAAACATAGTAAAAACTAGCCAACTAGGAACTTCGTCGTTGTAGCTAGGGTTGTGTGGAACCTCGTCTCAGTCTGCGGAAATTCGGAACTTCCGCAAGAAATCGTCCATGGCGTCTGTACGCGGCCTTCTCATAATTATTTACTTATTGAGGAATTGTAAGGGAGGTTTAATATTTGAAATCAGCAAAGATTTCATTCAACCCCAAACTAAAACTCTCATGTTTTTGCTTTGCATTTTTTTTTCTAAAAAAAAAATACCGACTAAAACTTTCCTGTCTTTGTACTGCAATTTTTTTTTTTCGAAAATACCGTCTAAATTTGAGTATAAATCGCTTGCAAAGGGTTTGAGATAATCACGGACGCGTTATATTTACAAATTTCAACTGAATCGGTCCAGTACGTTCGGAGAAAATGACAGCTGTGAGAGATGGACAGACAGACAGATTCACGAGCGACGCTGTAATATAGGGGTTCCGTTTTTCTATACGGTGGTTCATTTGCATTTTTTTTCTAACTTAGCGTTTATTATGAAGATCATCACAAATCGAGGAAGGTCTTCGAAGAGTTTAATCATGTATATCACGACAGCGGTGAGTAAACGACTGAAGGAGGGAAATCTTTTTTCCACCATCGCCTCCGTTTTCCTGTGCTGAGATGTCTAGCTACATCCCTAGTTGAAGTCCCACGAATTCAATTTGGCACAGGGAATTAGCTCACAAAGTTCCGGGTATACAGTATGTTAGCTCGGATTGTGATTAGAGTTCCAGCTATTTTTTTGACTATATTGGAGTACATCTATAAGGTTATGAAGGGTGGATTTTGGGATCGGGTGTGGCGTAATTGGAATTTGGGGTTGTCGTGTTTGGCGGTTAAAATCGTTGGTTTTAGCATAGTTTCTAATAGGCTTGCCGAACGTATTACTCAGTTCTCATGCTTTTCTATTTCTTAGTCTTCCACTGTTCGTTTCTAAATAATTTCGTTGCGGGATTCAAAACAGTTGAATCGTTTGGCTGGGGTTTATTATTATTATTATTTCTTGCTCAAACTGTCCCACTGCTGGGCAAAGGTCCCCCTCCATTCATTCCACCGTTTCCGGTTCTGTGCCTTTTGTGGCCAGTTCCCAAGGATGACACCCAAGTCCCGGCATCTCTTTTGTGGTCTGCCGCGACCCCGTCTCGCTAGGGCTTGTCGATTTTTATTGCCTTGCCATGTTTTTGGTGGTCTCTCTCTCACGCATTCGGCTTCCTCCAAGCATTACTGCTTCGCAGAAGGAGGTGACCGCTTCCCATGTCTCCCCGCTCCGGACCATGGATTGAACCAGGGCCAGTCGCCGCCGCCGATCGCCTCGCCGAGGGTACGGCGGTGCCCCGCCCAAGCAGGGCAGACCTCCACCGTGTTCTCTGGGCCATCCTCGCAGTTTTGACACCCGGGCGTATCCTCCCGTCGAATTTGATACAGGTACCTTCCGAAACAACCGTGTCCGGTGAGTACCTGCGTCAAACGTAAGGTAAGGACGTTGTGGCGCCGCTCTAGCCACTCCTCAAAGAGGGGACTTATCGCCTCAATTGTGGCGTGCCCAGCGTTGGGTTGCGACAGTCGTCTCGATACTTCCATGAGATCCTGCCGGAGTCCCGTCCACCGTGCTGCAATTTGCCGCGGCAGAGGAGTCTCGCCTCCACGAATGGCGCGTGGAGGAGTAGCGCCTCCACGCGCCATTCGTAAATGAGAACGAGGGCTCTCGCCTCTAGATCCCATGGCAGAAGTCCGGCAAGGAGGCTCGCCGCAGAGACCGTGCGGTATCCCCGGGCCAGCCAGATGGCCATGATCCTCTGGGACGCATTGAGGTAACGGGCAGGTCGCTTCCTCAAATTAGGCGCCCACACCGGCGCCCCGGCCATGGACCGCACGGCCCCCGCGTAAAGCCTCCGGGAGGAGGCGTTTGGACCCCCTAGAATGTGCAGAAGCCGCTTGAAGGCAGCCCCGGCTCCCCCCAGTCTGGGAGCCAAACGTCGGAAATAGCCTTATCCACTGAAAAAATCTGATTAGTCCGTCAGTTATATTATGAAAAAATATTGGACCCGTTTTTTTCTTAATTTGTTACTTAAACCAAAATTGACGAAGATACGACGCTTTTAAAATTCTCAATACGTCACGCCGTGGTATAATTTTAAGTGCGTTCTGACGTCACGAGCCCCCACTCCCGAATTTTGATGCGTTTTATCTTTGTCAATATTCATTGATTTACAAAAACAAAAAATACGTGTCCAATATATTTCAATACTCTGACGGTAGTCTGTCCGAATTATCTATGGTGGAAACTAGCCTATTCCGAAACACATTATATCGATGGAATATGCAAGCAAGTAGTATGCAATTTGCAAAAGGTATCCAATGCAATGCACAATATAAAACTGCTACCTGTGTGCTGAGTACAATACCAATAATGATTTTACGAAAAACACATTTTATAAAGCAAAAATGTACTACAACACATGAGGGCAATTCCCATCTCAGCTGCAACCGTTTGTCTCAGTTATTTATGATTATTGTTCGATAGAAGACGTCAAAGTTTCGCATACAGAGCACCTCATTTCATAACTGGATGGCAACTATTACCTAAGTGGAGTGTAAGTTATGAGTGTACGCGATTTATTGGGACTTCAAGTGTTTACTTGCACTTAGTGTGTTGTATACTTGAGGTTTGGGTTTTGTTATGGCTAAGTTTCAAGGAGATTTTGTGTGTTTTATGTGCAAGTATTTATGTTAGTTGCAAAATATCTGAAGATTATTAGATTAAACTGGGGTTCCCGAAATAAAGTTAAAACTTTAGACCTCTGCCGTATGAAGCTTTGTCAGTGTGGTTAATGCAAATAAATTAATAATATTTAATTGTTGATGACTCGTGATACGTATGTAAATTCTAAGTAACTCTCTTGTTCCAAATACTTTTTTCAGGTCCAATGTACAGTCCTGAATGACTACTTATGAATACAAATTTCCTTATCGCTTCTTTGTTAATCTTGACCTGCCATCTTAGTATCATTGAAGCGCTTACGGCAATGCTGATAATATTACTTCCATGCACGGACTGTTATAAAACCAAAAACCGAATCGCACACGTAGGGTTCCGTATTATAACCCTTAATTATTATTTTTTTTATAGCGGCAATAGAAATACACAGTCTGTGAAAAGGAGATCGGCGAGCCATGGCCTCGATAGACAAAGTATTAGACCATTCGAAAAAATATTTAAATAATTATAAGCCCTACTTTATTCTATCATTTCTCGAAAAACCCTAGGAATAAGGAATTAATAAAAAAGAAAAGTCAGTTGATGTATTCCTCGTGCTGCAGTTGTTAATAACAACCGATGTTACCATATTAAGCCATTTTTAAATAAAAATATTTTTTGCAGTAAAAGATTTGTACTATAATGTTCGATTAATATTTCTTTTCACTCCAAAAAGTATTTTTATAAGTTTATTGCGAAACAATTATTAGAGATAAAGTAAGTATTTTTTTGTTGTTGTTAACTTATTTTACTGATTTTTTTGAAAAATCGATTTGCATTTTTGCGAACTACAACACTCGATACGGCTGTCACTTGTCAAACAATCGGTTGTCAACAACAGATTGCCGGATAGCGTCATAACGTTTCTCGCTCGTGTTGTGGACTTACGTTATATCTTTACTTTGTGTGCTACTTTTAATTACCGACCCTTGCTGTGTTGTTGGACGATTGTGACTGCTTTTGTGACCGACCCTATTGCGTTCTTGGACTCCGTTCTTCCAGAAATACCGATTGAACTTTGCATGCATTTTGGACTCCGTATTTGCCTTTTGACATTGTTACCTGTTGTTTACGATGGATAATCTCCGCTGCATCAATTGTGGCATATCCACTGCTCGCATGAGAAGGAACTCGCTAAACTCAATCGACATACTATCGGTGATTAGAGAATGGATATCTCCACGTCAAGTAAGTGTTATTTTATTGTTATTTTAATTACTTATTAGACTTAAACACTCATTGCAAGGTTGGATAAAATGATATACTGGTTTGTTTAATTTTATATAAAGCATGCATTATTAACGAACGCAAGTAAAAAACACCACCTATACTTACATTTTGTGTGTTGCTTGTTAAACAGGAAACAACAAATAATGCACCACCATCTATGCACCTGCATACGCAGGTGCTTATCACTTTGGTACCAAAGATATGTAGCAATGAAGCGTTTGTATATTTATAGTTAATCTATATTTCAGGTCACTGCATCGGACCATGTGTGCGACTCATGCTGGATGGTAGCTACACAGTCATTGCCAGGAACCAGTGCTGATTCGAATATTGGATCTAACTTGAATGTTGGCCATCGTCATGTTTGCATTAGTTGTGGAAGATCTTTATTGCGCATGAGATCCCATACACTGACACAAGATTCAACACAGCGTGAACGCCATATTTTTGATGTTATAACAGAATGGATTCACCCTCGACAAGTAAGTACTTAATAATCTGACAGCACATATAGCTATTTAAAGAGTAACAAACAAGTTTCTAGTCCTGGCTTATTTATACAGTGTTGTTAATCCCCACATAAACGAATTACATTCAATGTTTTTTTCCATAGTAATATGTATTGATTTTCAAAATAGTCATTTTGTTTGCATAGTGTTATTTTTCCCACATAAACAAGTTCATTTTTTTTTTCTACTGCAGTCGTTGATTCTACTATTTTTCTGAGTTGGTGTTAGGATTTTTGATACAATATAAATAACACATGTTTTTTTTTATAGGTAACTTCTACAAGCTCTATTTGTCATCCATGCTGGCAGCGTGCTGACAGAGCTCCACATGTAGTCAGAACATCAAGAGAATCCAGTGACAATCCTATTCCTGAGCCTACTATTGAGGTACCACCAAATGTTCGAGATCACATAATGATGCCTTTATATGCAAGAGCTGCAGAGTCACAAAATCGTTGCTTTGTCTCGGGCTGCCATCGCACTGAACGTCTTACCATACCATTCTCTCTAAGACAATTACTTCTAAAAAACTACAATTTTTATGTTCCTATGAATAACCGTGTATGTTCCAGACATGTAAGTCATGGTTCATGGGATTTTTTGAATAATCCCCCTCACAATAGCAACCACATGTTTACTGCTTTACAAATACAGGACTTGATGACATTAAATGCAAGTCCTCTAAGTATAGATTTTAATAATATTGAGAATATGCCAGACCATTTAGTCCACTATTGGTTTGGTCGAACTAAACAGCAATTTGCTGAAATACTTAATGAAGTACCTCAGCTCTCACAAATGCGTAATGGATCGCTTGCCCTAGCAGCATATTTAATCAAATTAAGAACAGGAGACTCATTTGAAAGAATCTCTTCTTTAATTCAAGTACCAACAAGGACAACATCCTCTTTAATATCACGTGCTAGAGATTTCCTAGTACAAGACTATGTCCCTCTGCACTTAGGTGTAAATCACATAACCAGAGAACAAATTGCCCAGAGAAATCTTATGATTCCCAATGGGATTTATGGAGACAACAATAGAACCAGTGCAATTGTGATAGCTGATGGTACTTATGTTTATGTACAAAAGAGTTCCAATTATTTATATCAAAAAAATACTTATTCTTTACACAAGTATCGAAACCTTGTAAAAATGTTTATAATTGTCAGCACAGACGGATATATTACCGAAGTGCTTGGCCCCTATCCAGCAACAACATCAGATGCTGAAATAACGTTAAAAGAATTCCGTGATGAAAATGAACCATTAAGAAGATTTTTTGCTCCAAATGATGTTTTTATACTGGATAGGGGCTTTAGAGACTCTCTGTCATTACTAAACAATTGTGGGTACCGTGTTTATACACCAGCCACAGTTCAAGAGGGTGAAACACAATTATCTACACTAGAGGCTAATCGTTCCAGGGCAGTGACAATATGTCGTTGGGTCATAGAGGTGATTAATGGTAGGTTTAAACGTGACTTTAAGCTTTTTCGCCAAGAGTATTTTAATGCCGCATCTCGCAATTTGATGAAAGATTTTACTGTAGCTGCTGCCCTGATTAATGCCTTTCACCCTCTTATCGAAGACAGGAATGATGCTGGGGAAATTCTTTATATAGTAAATCAGAAAATGTACTCAGAAATTAGTTTAAGTACTGTAGTTATTAATAATAACTTAAATAGAAGACGAACGAATTTTCAAAGAATAAATGTGGATGACAATAATGTCAGTGATTTTCCCCGGCTCACCTACAATGAACTGATATTGGTGTGTTTAGGAACGTACCAAATAAAACAGGCACGTTCCTATTACGGCGAGCACATAAGAGCCAATGGATCTTTCACAATTGAGGTATGCAGAGAGGTTGACAGCAGTCTACTGAGAGAGCTGTCGACTGAAAATAGTGTTTGGCTGCTAAGAGACAAAATACAATCGCGCCATGTAGGCCGTAAAATATACTTTGTTTATATTTTGGTCGACGGCTCTCTTAACGGTAGGGACGCAATACTACAACACTATTGCAATTGTAATGTAGGCAAGAGAACAGTAGGCTGCTGTGCACATATTTTATGTATAATATGGTACTTAGGGTGGGCTAGGTACCAAGACAATGTGGTACCTCCCGCCCAGCATCTCGATAGTATATTAATAACCGATGATGTGGAAAACAATTAATAAAATATTTTCAATTAACTTGAATTGGTTTTTTTTTTCTTTAAAATCCCTGACCATGTGCAACTAAGGAATTTAAATTCAACATTCTGTAAGTTTCACCTCATATTAAAATCACTAAAACTCATTACCTAATAAAAGAGCGGAAACAAATATGTTAATGGGATTTATTGACTACTGTCTGAAATAAAGTTTTTATTTTTTAATTTTCGTATCCCATGTCATATAAAAAAACTAATTACACAGGATTAAAGACTAATATTACTCCTTGAAAACCCAAATTATTTCATTTTTATTTATTGAGGCCTAATTTATTAGGACTGTTTGCGGATCTCCTTTGAACTCTTCTTTGAACCTATCACGATTCTTGAAATACAGCCCGCTAACAGACAGACGGACGAACGGACAGCGGAGGCTTAGTAATAGGGTTCCGTTGGTTACCCTTTGGGTACGGAACCCTAAAATCGCTGATATCGTATAACTTGGGACAAAAAACGTGGAAAATTTATCGAAACGGTTATAGGTGCCTTGTTTCTTGAAAAGTTACGGAAGAAATATTCTGATTTGTTTGTTTCGGTTCGTAAACGTAAATATTTTGTTTTGGCGCAAAATTGATACATTTGAAATACCGCTGTGTTTTCGAATTTCAATTCTAAATTCAAATTTTTAGGATGCCTTGGGGAAATGTAGAAAATGTTGTGCCTGTGCTGGATCCTATTAAATGGAAACTAGTTTCTTTTTAATAGGATTCCTAAAAATTTAAAAACTGCATACTAAATATGATACAAAATACTGGCATTTATCATTTAGCCAGTTACGATTAAATTTTATGTGCCATAAATAAGGGAAATAATTTCAACAAGTTGTTTGAAAATTCAAGAGTGACCCCCAAACATTCATTTTATCAATCAAATATCAACTTAGGGTGGATTTTATAACAGTTGGATAACTTTTATCGAAAGATCAAATAATAATTATGACTAGCTTTTGCCCTCGACTTCCTACGCAATCTAAACTAAATATATAAATCTGAAGAGTTTGTTTGTTTGCTTGAACGCGCTAATCTCAGGAACTACTGGTCCGATTTGAAAAATTATTTCAGTGTTAGACAGCCTATTTATCGAGCATATATATATCATCACGCTAAAATGATAGGAGCGGAGCAGACGAAGTTGCGCGGGTCAACTAGTTTTATATATTAGGATTGATAGATGGACATATTATTTTCTATACAAAACCTTTGAAACGGTCATATGTATTCTTCAAGTAAAAGTTATCTTACCTAATTTAAATAAATTCTTTATGTACCACAGCCAGGAAAATGTCTTCCTCTCCTTTTTCCACAACCGGTCGTCCTCTGCCAGTCTTTCATCTTTCTGACTGAACCTGTCAGGATCCGTAAGGACCGATTGGGGCCAAATCGCCCCAACCGTCAAAATCCGTAAGGCCTTATTTGGGCCAAGCTGACTCGCGCGGTGTAAACGTTATTTTATTTCTCCAGTTAGTAAACAAAACAAAGGTCCTTCAGAGATAAAATACAAAAATCAGCCCTTAAATAAATTCTCAATCATTTCAGGATACAAGCCTAAACATCACTGTCAATCTTCAAAATCAAATATTTATAGCCCCTTATCACGTATTTCCCATTTCCCCATAAAAGTCTCAATCTTATGATCATAATGTTTCCAACACCTCTTGTACTGCGAGTGTGCGTCAGCACTTCTCTAAACCGACTCGTAAAAGGAACGAGGTCGTAAATATTATGTTCTGTACTTAAAATCAACAGCCAGCCAAAGTATTAGCTGGGATGATCAAAAGAAAGGAGATAGATGGTTATTGGAGATGTTCTTCAATAAATTAAGTAGGATGTAACTCGTGATGTTCACAAATTGTGAATGAAGAATCACTTCATTCTCAGCTTACATTGATCTTTTAAAGAATATGTTATACCTACTTATTAGTCACTCATTTTGTTTCGTTTTCAGGGTTCGATATCCAAAGTGTAACCAAAGGAACATTATTATTAGTAATAAGGTGAAAGGAGGAGAGCCCTCCGTCCGTCCGTCCGTTCATCCGTCCGGGCTCCCATGCAGGAAACGTGTCTTTTTTGGTTTATGGTACGGAATTCTTCGTTTATGAGTCCGACTCGCACTTGGCCGGTTTTTTTTATCATTAGCATCCTACTTTATTTCTCTTTCTATGTGGATGTCTCCAATTTGATGGTTTCACAATCTTCGTCTACGTGTCTCTGGTACGACAGTAATCTACATTTGTTTGGCCCAAAATATTGTCTCTTCCACGACATCGTTGATAGTATTTGCATCGATCACTTTGCTTGCAAGTTTTGGGACATATTGCAAGGGCAGGATTCCTATCTTGCCCTTCGTGGCCATTATCGACCTCCTGATGGATCATGTGTAGTTTGTGGTTTGGCTCCACATCCAGATAATGATTCTGTCTCCTGCTTGATAAGTAGGGAAGTGGAAATTATATATATATTTTTTCCAACTCTTCCGCTGCACTTTTCTGATTAAATTCGTTGCAGGATCCAAGACAGTTAAATCGTTTCTCCGGGACTCGTCGGGCTTCATTGGCTCGGCATTTTTCTGGTGGTATCCACTGTGGATCCTGGCTTTCAGGAGTTGCAGTGGTTGGGAATGTGTGGCGGGCTTGTCCCATAAAAAAAACATCCAGATAATTTATTCTATTTCATTTTTTTATTTATTAAAACTTTATGCACAAGTAAAAAAACACTGTACAAAGGCGGACTTAATGCCTTAGGCATTTTCTACCAGTCGACCTTAGGGTGGTGCAGAGAAAATATGGCAATAATGATTACCACATGCGTGAGATTGTTTTGGAAAGGGCCAACGACATCGACATAGCTTGTACGATGAGTAAGTTTTAACCATGTTTATCGAAGAACCGATTGCTACTGGAGCCGACAAGTTCCAGTGCAGTTTGGAATTTGTTCGAAAGAGTCACCGCGGCCCTGGAACGCAAAGGGCACTAGGAGGAACACGGATGGATTTTAGTCAGTAAGAGTCTGATACTCTCTTCTGCTCCGCCCAGAGCGGGAGGAGTCATTTGATGATTTTTCATCCTTAAATAAAAAAACAGCTACCCGGGACAAACTGGATGCGGACAGTTCAACTGGATGTGGAGGCTGTAGGCTACATTGGATATAGTTCTCTACTATATCCGGTAGTGGTCTGTGATATGTCGAGTTTATTGATATGGCACATGCTAAGTGTTTGTATAATTTATTGGAAACTAGCTGCCGCCCGCGGCTCTACCCGCGTGAATGTCGAAAATTATCCCAAGGGAACATACTAGAATCTAGTCAGACTATTTCTGTGCCAAATGTCATAAAGATCCATTCGGTTATCCTGACGGGATTGACTAACAAACATCCACCCATTTATCCAAACTTCCGTATTCATATTAATTAGTTAGGAAGTCAGGATTCAAACATTCAGCAGGTAAAAGTTATGTTCCTACAGCCATCACGACATCACTTCACTACATATTGTAAAACAAAGTCCTCCACCACGTTTGTCTGTCTTTTCATGATAAACTCAAAAACTACTGCACCGATATTCATGCTGTTTTCACCAATGGATAGAGTGGTTCTTGAGGAAGGTTTTAATATATAATTTATCTAGCAAAAAAATAGGGTTCATTAAGAAAATTTCAGTGCGGACGAAGTCGCGGGCGAAGTGAAAAACACGTCGTAAAAAGCTCCGTTATTTCCAAAAACAATAATGAAAGTAACTAAATAAAATATCTGAAGAAGCACATTTAATGATCATAAAACTTCATAGTGAATTTCAAACGAACCGTTGTCTCGCTATTTTTGTTTGAAAAAAAAAAAAACTCGTGTGCCAAACGAAAAAGTTTTAATTTTCCGTTTTGGGTCCTTCGCCACTAATTAAAAACCATAGTTAACGTGGCCGTTTGTCTTTAAATCTGTTATAAAATGGTGTTTTTATAATATTTTGTCTGGCTTTCAACAGTTTTTGTGTAAAATTAAATGTAACTTAACTAACTTATGAATGTTAATATGTTTGAGTTTTACCTTATGTTTTTCTGCGTACCTACCTGTCAAAGTTTAGTCATATTTTTTTGAATCCCGGGATTAATAATTATGTCACAATTATTATTCCAGGAATACAGAAGATGTAGTACCTAATCCTTGTTTTTAGGTACTTATTTTGTTCCTTTATACCTATTTTATATTGAAAATGCACTAACACCAACACTATCTCATTTTTTTTGCCATTTTATTATATTTTATCTAAGATTGTTACTCTAATTTAAACCTACCAGTGTTTAAATGAAAATGATAAACTTTGATTAAATATCGACCTCCAGCTAGACTAGACGCCAGCCCCAACTTCTTGTATTAATTATTACAGGCTTGGGTTTGATCTCTATCTCACCTGAGGCTCTAGACAAGTGAAATTTCGTTAGCGGTAGCGTGGTGTAAGCGATTGTCAAAACAAAAAAAAAAAATGGGTTTGATTTGTTAAACCCATAAAATGCTGCTGTCGAAATGTCACGTAATAAATCCTTATATATAAAATTCTACCGTTACTGAGTGAGTGACTGACAGACAACGCACAGCTGGAACTACAGGTCGTAGAAAGCTGAAATTTGGCATGAACCTACATGCCAAATTTCAGCTTTCTTTCTTTTCTTTGACAAGTATTGAGGAGCAATAAAATATGATTTCCTGAAATTCCTACGGGAATGGAAAAAACTGAATATTTAAAAAATACTTTTGAGACATACACTTCGCAAGAATTTATTTTCATGAACAATAAAAAATGCATGAACGAAATTTATTTATTCATGCCAATTTATATATTTTTGCTGAGAGCTATACGCAATACACTCGTAACGTACTAGGTAACATACACAGCTTTAAAGATTAAATCCTAGCCGTTTATTTCCCTAGGCAAGCAGATAAATACTGTAAGTGTATGTTGTGCAACTCACTCGCGTCCCCGAGGAGTTTGGTTAACAATAACTAACGGATCTCAGGTCGTTTCTTTACAAGAAGCGCATTAGGTGTTGAGCGGTTGAACAAATATCAGTATGTGTGAGCTAGTTTCAATTTTTAAGGGACAAAAACGTAATAAAATACCAATTAAATAAATTACTATTTCATTGGTAAAACTGATTTGCGAAATTTTCCTTTTGAATCATGTAAGAATCTGTAACAATGCAGTGATGTAAATTTTCATTCCCATAGTTTTTGACTAACTTACATAATTTTACGAAACATATGGGTATCGATAGCTAATAACGATACAGCAAACAATATAAATCGTTATGAGTGTAGTTTATCCTTTCATATAGATCTTTATCGTATCTAGATATACTAATATTTATGTACAATACTTAATTAAATTTAACATTTCAAATTCCAGTTCTTACATAGCACTAGATATCTTACCTGTCAGCAGCAGTAGAACTCATTCTCCTCAGTGCAAGAAATACCAATCACAATTCCGTCAGTCAATCGTAACATAACGGAACAATCTTGTTTGGCTGAATAGATGTCCAGAACCTAGTCCAATGTTGAAAGGTATTCTATTCCATTCAGTCAGTTGTATGCCCAATCTAATTTTCTACAAACAAACATATTGCAGCTGCATTTTAATGCAACAATGTTTTAATAAAAACCCGGCAAGGGTTTCATAATGGGGATGAATATTTACGAGTGAAAATTATTGATTTTATTAACAGCAAAAATTTGTTTGTATTTCACCAAAACAAACTATGCAACACAAAGATAAACTAAAAAGATAACTTTAGAAACACGTAAATCATCAAATATTTACATACTAGAATCAAAAAGCCACTCTGACAAACTATTAAAATGGGAACCAAAGATGTCCTGACCCACACAGTTGTGTCTACCAAATTAAAAAAATCGACAAATTGCCAATAGGTTATATCGAGGACATCGGATTGAAAATTCGGCCCTGCTTTTGATCGAAAGTTAAAAACGAATAAGACTGCTGCAGGAAAACTGCATTCAAAAACAAGATTTACAACACCAATCCCACATAAAGACGCTAAAAACCAACTTTCAATAGAATCTTAACCCACTGGCCACAATAACTTACGCTCTCTTGTGCCCAAGAAATTAACTACTAACACTCGGTGCAAAATGGCCGCCGAGGTCCTTTATAGTTGCCTCTCAAAAGAGTCCAGACGGTCGCCTTTCAGAGCGGTTCATTTTACCCCACGACCGTCAGCGACATGTTGAAAGACCTAAAATTACGCGGCAAGCAACCGCTTTGGTGTTTTTTTTTCTTTTTTTAAAGGATGCCGTATATTGTATAGTGTAACAGCTTAAGGTTTTTTCAGTGTAACGTGTTTTTGAGTAGATCGAATTTTTATTTTGCTTGGTAGAGATATGTGTGGTGGAAAAAACTTCAAGTTTACTTCGATTTGTTTTTGCTTAAAGTCGGTTTTTTAATCCCGGAGACTAAGTTGACAATTGCAAATGTCAAAACTGACTAAAATGCTATTGTAATCTATGTCAGTTTGCCATTTGCACTTGTCTTCGAATTTAGTCTCCGGGATTTAAAAACAGACCATGCGGATTTAAAAACAGACCATAGGGATTTAAAAACAGACCATAGGGATTTAAAAACAGACCGGTTCGCATTCAAAGACCGAATGTTGGTGGGAGAGAAGGAAAAGGAAAACAATAGTTTTATGAGCACAGACCAAAAGGCTTATGAAAACTTGTGTCTTAAGAAGTATCCAAAGGGTTTGGACCATTTTTTTTTTAATTTGCGACACATGCATATTATATGGCTAGAGGAAACTTAAACAAATAAAAAAATGATAGCAACGTGGTGCCCTAAAGAGTCACGTTGTTAGATCACTAACAACGTGACTCCCCGCAACTTTGAAAAAACTCAGAATGGCGGCAGGAGGTCTATACCACAATGGTTCTCTGCCTTTTCAAATCTTTATGAGAGATAATGAGATGTTTTGTCTAAGTTTATTTGCCTAAATCCTTACTAATATTATAAATGCGACAGTAACTCTGTCTGTCTGACTGTTTGTCTGTCTGTCGCGCTTTCACGCCAAACTTACTGAACCGATTTAAATGAAATCTGGTACACAGATAGTCTAGAGCCTGAGAAAGGACATAGGCTACTTTTTATCCCGGGAGTATGTTCCCTAGGGACCACGCGGGCGAAGCCGCTGGCAGAAGCTAGTTGTTTTATATTTTTAGTAAAATAAGTATTTTTTTAATATGTGTATTAAAGCGGACTTACCAGTCTACCTTTGTTTTAAAAATACTTTACTGTGGCACAAAAACTTTTAAATACATAATATTATTTACCTTTCCCTATCAAAATATATACCAATAGTTGTAGTTTTTTGTATTCATTGCTGAATTTACCAGGCGTCGTTACCTCTGGGGAAGACGTCCCCATTGAAATTAAAATGATTTATCTTATCAACACCCCTCAATGTACTTTATTCTGTTTTGCACGCAACGTGTTGGGGAAGGTGATACTATTTTTTACCTATTTACGGCCTAATATCTGTTCTAACTTATTTTAAAAGTTATATCTTAAGTCCTTTGTATCTAGAGCGCAATTGTAATGACCAGCACAAATGAAGACTGTTAGCTGGCACTAATAGTTTCTAAATACTTGATAACACTTAACTCGACCCGGGGATCAAACATAGAACCATGCAGACAGGCGAACTAGCGACTACTACATATACCAGAAAAACACTTGATTACAAAAAAAAAAACTCCTCGAGCCCTTTGTTTTGATAGCCCACTCGATAGGTTTTGAAACAAAAAAAAATTGAAGATATAATATGGCGCCAAAATACAGCCAACATAATTTTTATATACCTACTTTCACAATAAAGACGAATTTAACGACACCTCTCAAGCTAAAGTCTATCAAGCCGGCTTCAGACCATGCCACAGAAATATACATACAATCGAAAAACAGGGTTTCCTTCTGGCGCAGTCGAGTAATTATATTATTTTTTTACAAGTGATTGGCACACGTTTGACCACTATCTCACCTGATGGTAAGCGATCATGTGGTCGAAGATGAATAAAAGAAAGATATACACTTACAAGACGAAAGCCCACCAAAATAGAATCATAAAAAATGTGAATCTATGTCGTTTAGAGATAATCGTCACTTCATAAAACTTTCTTACCGCCTCGCAGAGAACACTTCAAAAACTCGGACTAAATTCTCTTTGGCCAAACAGTCGGGTGTATTATGCTGGGTCAATGGACCTGTGATGAAAATACTCGCAAAGATATGTGCTACAATTTCCTATAAGTTATTGAATGTTGCGTAATCTGTAGGTTTGTGGTATAGCGGCAGCAGAGCGATGGATGGACAAACTTTGTATTTTTATTATTATTGATTTTTTTTTTATTGGAGGTCTTTAAGTCAATATTTTAGGTATGTGTTTCCTTATGGCGAACGAAAGTATTCCCGAAACGTTTAAAAGGACATAGAACCATTATATAGCATAGCCCCCTCGCCGCCATTTTGATTTTATGTTCAAAGTTGCGGCGCACGATTTTACATGTGTCGAGTGTCGAGTGCGAGTCGGACTCGCGTGCAAAGGGTTCCGAATAACACTACAGACTTCTAATAGGTTTTCCTGTAATCTTTAGGTAAAGATCTATTATCTCCATTTTTTTTTTCAAAATTTTAGGCTCATTAGTTTCGGAGATAAGGGGGGGAATGGTCATTTTTCGTCTAATTTCTTGAATAACTTCAAAACCATTTATTTTAAAATTATGAAAGAAATATAATTAAAACCGCAGTAAGCCCTTTCATTTGATATGTCACAAAATATTGTTCAAAAAAAGTTTTCTTTTTAATTTTCTAGTTTGACCCCAAAAAGTGACCCCCATACTAAAAATTTTATAATTTACGTAACGCGTCCGTGTTTGGGCCATAGAAGTCCATATGTGTACCAAATTTTAACAGAATCGGTCTAGTGGATCCGGAGAAAACTGGCTGTGACAGACGGACAGACAGACACCCGAGTGATCCTATAAGGGTTCCTTTTTTTTCGGAACCCTAAAAAGTAGGAAAAGTTAGGAGCATGGCTAAAGTATCACGTTGCCGAGATATTTCAAGGTTTCCTGGATAAAGACGTGTATGTTCTCTACGTATGATATTTACGGGGAAAGCTGCGGGCAGAAGCTAGTAAGCAAAATATTTAGCTGGAAAATTTATGATTTAAGCAAATATATCATGAAAATTCAGCTTCGCTTCCCATCGCATAGCTCCCACTCCACCAATACCTATTTATCAATCAAGGCGTTTCTTTGGTGGTCGCAAGGGGAGTGTTGTTCCCATTCAGAGTGAGATGATTTATTTTATCTGCACCTCCCAATATTTATACCTACTGTGTTGGGCACGATATTTTTGAAAATGGTCGGGAAGATATTGTTTTTGTTCCTCTCAGGATTTTTCTGGGTTTGTTTGTAAATTTGTAAAAAATATTAAGCAAATAAATATTAGTCTATTTTATTCTTTATTATCCCCGTGGAAAGAGTTAACACCTTGGTTAGTTGGTAAGCTGTGGAAAAAAATACAAATCTGCTGAAATGTTATAGAAAAAAACTGGCCAAGTGCGAGTCGGACTCGCGTGCAAAGGATTCCGAACGAATTTAATTTTTTTAACATGTTATTTTACCATTACAGACTGCTTATAGTTTTCCTGTAATCTTTAGGTAAAGATCTATTATCTCCATTTTTTTTTCAAAATTTTAGGCTAATTAGTTTCGGAGATAAGGGGGGGAATGGTCATTTTTCGTCAAATTTTTTGAATAACTTTAAAATTATGAAAAAAATATAATTAAAACCCGCACAGTAAGCCCTTTCATTTGATGTCACGCGATATTGTTCAAAAAACTTTTTATTTTAATTGTCTAGTTTGACCCCCAAAAGTGACCCCATACTAAAAAATTAATGATTTACGTAACGCGTCCGTGTTTGGGTCATAGAAGTCCATATATGTACCAAATTTAACAGAATCGGTCCAGTGGATCCGGAGAAAACTGGCTGTGACAGACGGACAGACGGACAGACAGACAGACACCCGAGTGATCCTATAAGGGCTCCGTTTTTTTTTTCGGAACCCTAAAAATATAGCTACTGCTCAGACAAGCACGACGAGACAATGCATCAATGATGGAACAACGCATTTCCATAGAAATCTGTGAGCAATTTAGAATAATTCCTTTAAAACACGTCATCACATTGTTGTCGTTTTGTTGCATCGCTCTTGACGGCGGAAGATCTCTTCAAAAGTTAAAGTGAACAGGTTTCTTTTGGGTAAGCCATTGATATATAAAAAACACTCAAAAATATCCGCAAAAAACAAGCGCAATATATATAATTGTGCGCAAGTTTCAAACAGTCACGCATCGCTCGCCATACTGCACTGCTTTGTAAAAACAACTTTAAGCGATCCGCGTAAGGTTGAATTTGCAAAAAAAAATTGTTTATAGTATAACTACACACAACTCACACTTGATACATGTCAGTTTTTGACGACAGTTTCGAGTGTTGCGAGACTGCGCATCTTGGATTTTTTTATATATCAATGGGGTAGGCTCACTCCATCGTCGAATTTGTCTCTGTCATCTCTGACCTAGACTAGAATCAAGAGCAAACCTATTCCAAGTAAAAAATAATAACAAAATAATCACAGGTTGAAAGGTTGCCCCTGGATTTTTAAAAGTTGTTGTTATTGTCAGAATTTCAAATAATTTTACTTTCGTTTCTTTCTGCCAGGAAAAACGTTCTCAAATCTAACACCAATTAAAACTTTTCAAACGAATAAATAGTTTTTTGGACTTTAAAAGCTGAACTCAAAAAGACTTAACGCGAACAAGACTCTTCATTAGACTGACTAGCGAGACAAAACCTTTACAAACTACTGCCATTCAAAAACAAACTGTTTCACTAAATAAATAGAACCGACTTTCTATTGTTTACTTCTGAAACTATTTTCACGAAAACCTGAATTCGAAATTAAACTCTATTTCAGAAAAAAATAGGCTTGAATTTACTTTGAGTTTTAAATACTATTGTCGAATTGTTCCACATCTGTTTCTAGTAATTTATTGTGTCGTGTTTGTATGTTTGTTTAAACAGATCAAACGTATTTATTTACATGTCTGATTTGTTGTTCCTGGTTAGTGAATCAGTTGACATTGTGTTGGTGAGGGTTATTTTGTTGGTAAACAAACATTGGGAATTAGTTTGGTGGAGGGTAGTTAAGTAAAGAAAACTTGTTACAATTTTCAATGACAGTGTTGTCATAGAATATCATACAACAATGGAATAAAATACTCATAAGCTATTATGTGGAGCATATAATGACAAATTAATTACCTAATTTCATAGTTCTAGGTCAACGGAAAATACCCTCTAAATTTTGATTCCCTTGAGAGTGTCGAAATGTTCGTTATTTGTAGCATAAACGGCCGTATCTTTTTTTAACGTTTACTTAGTAATTTATTTTTTTCACAGCTTTAAGGGACTGTAGAGAGAATATGGTTTTTATTTCAACTCGATACCTGCACGTGTTCTCGAGATAAAGTGTCCTGACAGACGTATGGACGGACGGACGGAAGGACGGACAAAAAAGTGATCCTATAAGGGTTTCGTTTTTTCCTTTTGAGGTACGGAACCTTAAAAATATAGAAGAAGAAAATATTACATAGGGTGCCACAATGGGCAGCCTTATCGATCTGAAAGCGACCATATAAAGACAACCTTAGGGTGAATTTTAAAATGAGCAAGAGAGATAGTAGCGCAGGTATTTCAGGTGTGACGGGGCTCGCTAGGGCCAGTGCCTGCCGGGGTTGCGGAATTTGTTCAAAAGAGTCATCGCGGCCCTGGCACGCAAAGTGCATTAGGAGGAACACGGATGGGTTTTAGTCAGTAAGAGTCTGACACTCCCTTCTGCTTCACCCAAAGCGGGAGGAGTCATTTGATGATTTCCCATCCTTAAAAAAAGGTATTTCAGGTGTACTATTAAAATTATAACTATTTTTTTTGTCTATTTTTTTATCAATTTTTTTTTTAAAGTGGACCACGTGTAATACCAAATAATTGTCATTTATTCATATACACTGGGTTTCATGGTAATAATCTAACAATATATTTTTAGGGTTCCGAAAAAAAGGAACCCTTATAGGATCACTCGGGTGTCTGTCTGTCTGTCTGTCTGTCCGTCTGTCACAGCCAGTTTACTACGGATCCACTGAACCGATTCTGTTAAAATTTAGTACACATATGGACTTCTATGACCCAAACACGAACGCGTTACGTAAATCATATTTTTTTTAGTATGGGGGTCACTTTTGGGGGTCAAACTAGAAAATTTAAAAAAAAAGTTTTTTGAACAATATCGTGTGACATATCAAATGAAAGGGCTTACTGTAGGGGTTTTAATTATATTTTTTTCATAATTTTAAAATCAATGGTTTTGAAGTTATTCAAGAAATTAGACGAAAAATGACCATTCCCCCCCCCCCTTATCTCCGAAACTCCTGAGCCTAAAATTTTGAAAAAAATGGAGATAATAGATCTTTACCTAAAGATTACAGGAAAACCTATTAGAAGTCTGTAGTGTTAAAATAACATGTTAAAAAAATTAAATTCGTTCGGAACCCTTTGCACGCGAGTCCGACTCGCACTTGGCCAGTTTTTTTTTTTTCAAAAGATTTATAATATTTTATTAGTTCATTGTCATGGTTAGCGGTTCCCATCAATATACCAGAGAGTCAATTCTATTGATTTTCAAAGGGCTCCATTTTTTTTTCTATGGGAGCTGGTATATAGCCCTCCGCCGCCGTTTTATGTTTGCTTCAAAGTTGCGGCGCACGAAGTTACATGCATATATGGGTAGAGGACACTTTTGAAGGTTAAGTCACCAAGTGAGATCAATGAAAATCGTTAACATGAAAACATGAATTTATCACGCGCTTATATGCAGTTGAATGTATTGATTTAACCATTTATATAAATTAAACACTATTATTTTTCGAAGTACTTAATACACTTTAATAAGAACTCGTTTTTTTTCACCTGTCATTATTTTTATTTTCTTCAAATCAATGATTAAATCAAGCTGAGAACTATTCGGTCGGTGGCGGCGACCTCTCGCGTTCGGCCCTGTTTCAAGCCATGGTCTGGAGCGAGGAGACATGGGAAGCGGCCACCTCCTTCTGCGAAGCAGTAATGCTAGCCAAGGAGGAAGCCGAACGCGTGAGAGAGAGGAAAACCTCACGCCCCCGGGCGTCGGGAGTCGCAGGGCGATTCTCGGCCACCGTACAGCGCGGGCCTGCGGACGGCGAGCATTGGGTGGCTCGCCGTCTGATCAGAACTAGGCCCGGGTCGACGGTGTGCTGTGTTCCACGCTCGCCTCAAAGATTTGTCAGCATAAAAGACGGGGCCCGCTAGGGCCAGTGCCTGCTGGGGCTGCGGACTTTGTTCGAAAGAGTCACCGCGGCCTTGGAACGCAAAGGGCACTAGGAGGAACACGGATGGATTTTAGTCAATAAGAGTCTGACACTCCCTCCTGCTTCACCCAGAGTGGGAGGAGTCATAAGATGATTTCCCATCCTTAAAAATTAAAAAAACAAAACTTAGAAGAATTATTTGAATTTAATCTAAAGCATATAAGCACACTATTAAGTGGCTTTCAATGATATTTATGATTGTCACATGATGACTTTACCTCGAAATATCTCAGCAACGTGACACTTTAGGGCACCATGTTCGTAACATTTGTGTTCATTGAAGTGTCTTCTACCAATATTTTATGGCTTGTTAGATCATGAGCCGTAACATTGAAAAAAAAAACAAAATGGCGGCGGGGAGGCTATGCCACAATGTTTCTATGCACTTTGTTCACATTCGCATGTTAGTCGCAATCTGTCAAAAATGTTGACAGATTGCGAGTGAGATGCGAATGCGACCGTTGTTCAAAGTGAGTAGAATAGGAAATATGCATTCGATTATTTTATTTGTAAAATGAAATACTTATCAGCTCTTGTTTCTTAAAGTTATAAAGCTTCAAAGATTACAATTAGAAAGAGAAATCCGATATGAACTTTGACGTCAAAGTCCATGACGCCTATACAGCTGCCATAGAAAACAGCGTTTTCGCGAGAGGGACAGGTATATTTGTTAAAAATAATTAAATCTCGTTTGTTTTTCGAGCAATTTTGATCATGTTTTCACTGTTAGTGATATATTTTTGTATATTTTTAGATGCACTGTATAGATAATAAATATTTTTTTCATGCATATACCCTACGGAACTATACCTATATTTCATTATAGTTCTTAACTACAGCCACCATATCTGAATTTCCAACAAAAAATAACCCAAAACATAGTTAAACAAGCTCAGTTGCGTAACAGGCAGATCTTAGTTAAAATCCTCCATCCCGCCCAACTTGTTTGTATTGTAAGTGATATTAATTAACGCGACCTATTTTCTCAGCAAATAATCAAGTAGTCTTACATACGGGATATTGGGGACCGGGATACTACTAAGGTTTCGGGGATCTCACTTGATTATCACCCTGAATCTGCAGGGGAAACCTCTAGAATTTATTTAAGGGCAATATCCACATAAACTAAGGCCGCCCATTGTGTCACCCTATGTAATGTTTCTCATCTATCTTTTTAGTAACTTCTAAGGTGTACATAATAAAGAGTATTATATTCTATTCTAAATTTTCTCGTCTTGTTCTAAAAGAATTGGACTTTTCAGGGTGTTTTCGTGTTTTAAATGCATGTTTATTTGTTTTCGTATTAGAGTCAGTTTTGTTGATATAATTGACTAAATTTTGCCAGTGACGTCGTACGCGCGTATCCAGTTTTTTCTCGTTCCCTTGGGAATTTCGGTAAATTCTCTCTTACACTCCCTATGAAACTTACAAATTTCTGTCAAATTTCTATCAATCACTGCTAAATGCCATATTTCTGTCAATCACTTGGGCAGTCACAAGTAACGGAAGAGTTTTATATATTTTGATAGGTTAAGTATTATTATTTCATCCGAAAACATCCACTCTAGCGGGGCTACACTCTAAGCCCAAAGTCCGTAGTTTCGAGCTTAGTTGCGAGCGTATTCTACTCTATATCACCTAACCACTAAGAATGAATGACAATACTTTTTGACAGTTACTGTCAAATCGTGTGGTCATTCATTCTTTGTTCATTCTTGGGTCTGGACTACTCGTAAATCCGTAGGTGATACGGAAAGTTCGAGCTTAGAGAGTAGCCCCCAGGTTGTACACAGGCTTTCCACAAACGTCATACAATCGGCGAATCCTGTAGCTGACGTATTTAGCGGATTCCACAGCCCTTACCAGGTTATCAGCAGGCCTTCATCATCATCATCACCATATCAGCCGAAAGCCATCCACTGCTGGACATAGGCCTCCCCCAAGCGTCGCCACAACGACCGGTCCTTCGGTTAGGCTAGGCTTTATTTATTTATTTATTTTATTTTATTTAATAATTTACGCACATAGATGTACAGAGGCGGACTTAATGCCTTAGGCATTTTCTACCAGTCAACCTTTGGGTGATGAAGAGAATAATAGTGGTAGGTGCAATGTGGATAAAAAAACACCAGAAACGCGATTAAAATTAATACAAAGATAAGTATATATAAACTATACATACAATATAATATATACTCAAATTAATAAACTAATACACAAATATACTTAAACAGTTTATGCAAACAAATAATGAGAGAAAAAAAAAATATAGGAGATCAATTAGATGTTACAAGTTTATAGTAGGTACAGGTACCTAAGGGAACAAGTCATGCCTTCAGGATGATAAAACGCTTATTTTTATTTCATATGATTGGTAAAAATATACCCCAAATTAATTAATTTTCGCAGCAGTTGCAACATTTCGTAAAAATCAGCAATCCGGGTAAGGCACAAAGAACATACAGTTAAGCTTGCCTTTTAAAAAGGAAATAATTTTAAGGTTGTTTCCATTAATTACATGCTTCCTAGAATTGAATATTAAATCGTAATGTTACCATTAATGACAGCACTTACAAAATATAGTAATACACAAACAAAATGCTTCAATTTTCGTATTCGAGATAATTTTAGAATAGAAATAGATAATTAGATAATAAGACAAAGTTAGTGAGATAGATAGTTTTCAATTCTAAAATGATCTCGAATACGAAAATCCAACCAACTCAAGTACCGACTTTAGAATATTTTTTTTAAATGGCCATTTGTATAAAAAAAACAAGTGGAAGTCGGACTCTGACACGAAGGATACCGTCGCATAAAACCATAATAATACGGTTTTTGTATGGGTACAGCCCTTTGGTTTTTAATTTAATTTAATTTTTATTGTTGTAGCGGCAAAAGAAATACACACTCTGTGTTTTCAACTAGCTATTATGGTTCTCGAGACACACAGCCGCTGACAGACAGACGAACGGATGGACGGTCAGTGGAGGCTTAGCAATAAATTCCGTTGGTTTTCCTTTGGGTAGGAAACCCTAAAAAGGCCTCAAAGAATTAAAACTTTGTCACTCATGGCACAAAGTTTACTGTTCTAAAATTTCGTAATTATCTCGAATTCTAAATTCAGTAATTGGCGTTACTAAAAACTATATCGCCACGTCTTATTCGCCCGTATTTTCGCGAACCCCTAGTACGACCAAAACAAATATTCGCCCGAAGAAGTTGGCGAATCAATTTGAAAGTTGAGCCAGCGCGCACTTTCGCGTAATTTAGTCGAACGCACACTTTCTTTATTTACGCCTCACGCCTTACGTGACACGGCTTTGTTTCTTAAACGTGGCCAGTTAATTTATTATTGGAAATAAATGAACTTACTTTGTGGCCTTTAATATGCCACAGTTAAAGAAAAGTTCAGCTTTGAAGAGAACTGTCTAGAACTTCATGAAAGTCCAAGTAAATTTGATCGACACGAAGTCTTAGGTGAAGTGACTATGAAGTGAGCTGTCATTTCTATTGATGTTAGTGATTGACAGCTCACTTGAAGCTCACTTCATAATACGTTATTACGGTAATATTATAAGATCGTAACATAATAGCACTAAGTACTAATACTGACGCATACGAACTATGTAGAGGCAAAAAATGTTTTTTTTTTAATTTAGTTATAGATTTATGTTTGACTACCGATTTTTATGACTGAAATTCTGAGTTCAATCATCATTTGTTTTTTTTTTTTGATAAATCAGTAAAATAAATGATGATAAAACTTTTAATAAAATCCACGTCCTTTATACTCCATCTATAGAATTACGAACACGTCACCTCATTTTTAAATTTTCACAATCCGATTACCAAAGCTTCGGAGGCTTCTGTTTTCGAAATTCCGAAAAATTCTCTGTCCACGGAAAAACTGAACTATTTGCGAAGCTATGTACTGTATTCTGGGCCACGAAGTGTGGACTACACTGCCCTATAACTCTGACACGCAGTGTAAATGACTGGAAGTAACTCGCAATTTATTAGCGGATTTCATTCGGCTGACGAAGATGTGCCTGAAATGTAATTGTACAATGTGACAAAAGTGTGTACAAAACTGATTTAGAATGAATGACGATCGTCCGACATTTCTGGATATGGGCTGATAATTTTGCTACTGATTTTGAAAGTTTCATGAATGAATTCGCTTATTAGGGTTCTGAACATCCGTAAGAAACGGAACCCTTATAGAATCACTCGGGTGTCTGTCTGTCTGCCACAGTCAGTTTTCTCCGGATCAACTGGACCGATTCTGTTGAAATTTTGCACACATATGGACCGAGACAAAGACGCGTTACTCAAACAAAAAAGATTAAGTATCCGTCACTTTTGGGAGTCAAACAGTAAAATAAAAAATAAATCTGTATTGTGTGACATATCAAATAAAAAGGCTTTCTATGAGGGTTTTAATTGTATTTTTTCATACTTTTAAAATAAATAGTTTTGAAACTAGTAAGCCTAAATTTAAAAAATAAATGCAGATAGTAGTTTTTTACCAACAGATTACACAGTAAAACCTATAAGTAGTCTTTAGTATTAAAATAACATGTTACAAAAATGAAATTGGTTCAGAACCCTTTGCACGCGAGTCCGACTCGCACTTGGCTAGTTCTTTTTGTTAAGGTGGGACGGGACGGGACGGGACGGGACGGGACGGGACGGGATGGGACGGGACGGGACGGGACGGGACGGGACAGGACAGGACAGGACAGGACAGAATAGAACACAATAGAATAGAATACTCTTTATTATGTACACCATATAAGTCACAAAAAAGATAGATAAGAAACAATACATAGGGTGACACAAGGGCAGACTTATCGCTAATAGCGATCTTTTCAGTAACAAACCATAGACACTAGACAGGCAGATTGGCAAATCGTAATTTATCATTATCATGTTTGCTTATTCAAAATTGTGAAGGAAAACATCGTTAAGATACCAGCTGGTTTTAAAATAAACCATAAGAAGACATCTATAAATCCGTACTAGGCCTGCATGATGGATAAGTCTAGTTCTTCACATAGATTAAGTTTGTGTCCTTCATCATAAACTTTCTGGCCTTATCTCATTTTACTCGGGGTCGGCGCAACACGACTTTTCTTCCATTCTATCTGCCGTCACACTATCACTAACTCCTTTTCTTTCAGAATATCGCTCCTCACACAATTCATCCATCTTTTCTTTGGCTTTCCTCTCCCTCCTCATCCATTCACATTTATATTCACAACTCCTTTAGTTATATGCGTTTACATACATATACCTATGTTCATACAGTAAGAAAATGCTAGGTCTGTAATTTACAACGCCCGCAAAGATATAAAAAAAATCGATAGAAATGAAAAACCTATCGCCAATTTCCAAACTCCCAATCCATAAAGAAAAACAAGAAAGACCACCACCACATACGGAACCACAACTCCCATGCTCAACTATAATAAAAGTTTACGAACCAAAACGGGAAAACACGAGCACTTCTATAATTCTAATTCTTTAACTACATGCCACAGGCTGGCGTGATGCCAACGGCTTAAAATCCAACAGTATCTCACGTTGGGCCATTTGTCCCGCGATAACATAGGCAGAAATTAACCAAATTACTGGAACTTACTGTCGCCAGTATGTGGATATACTGTGGGCATTTGTTTATAAAAAAACCCAAGATACACACTCAGCATCTCAAAAACGTCCGCAAAAAACAAGCGCACAATATATAATTGTGCGCTAGTTTCAAACAGTCTCGCATCGCTCGCCAAACTGCACTGCTTTGTAAAAATAACTTTAAGCGATCCGTGTAAGGTTGAATTTGCAAGAAAAATTGCGCATCACTCGCCATACTGCACTGCTTTGTAAAAACAACTTTAAGCGATCCGTGTAAGGTTGAATTTGCAAAAAAAATGTTTATAGTATAACACACAACTCACACATGACACTTGATACATGCCAGTTTTTGACGACAGTTTCGAGTGTTGCATTTGTTCGAGACTGGTTTTTTATATATCAATGACTGTGGGTCTAAAAAGGCCACTTTAGCAGAATCATATTAGAATCATAATTTTAACCACACAACAATCTGTCAAATTTCATTTTCATCTTTATCGCTAACGCATTCGGTTCAAGGTTGATTGTGAAAATTTGACAGTGACGGATAGCGTGATGTGCTTTCTGATTTTGCTAAAGTGGCCTTTTTCGACACCCTGGCCTTGAAATATTATATATTAGGCTGTGGTTTGGGAGGTATTGGGAGTTCGTTCTTAGAAATACAACCTGTAGTATAGCGTTTATTCTGTAACACGTTGTATAGTGTTTATGTGATGGTGTATCGATGTTTATTAGGTTCGAAACTACCAGTTTCCAATTTGTGATGTTTCTAAACTGGTGTCTGAATGTGTTGATACTTTTCATATCGAATAATGAAATGACTGAATCTTACTCTTACTAGCCTATAATTATACACGGTGCCATTTTAGCTATCTTACAAAGGAGGCTCACTTAATGCCCGACATAAACTATCTCAAGGAGCGATTATATTTTTTTAAATAATTCATTAAGATACAATAAAATAAATAATGCATTCGAGTTATGAAACACCCAGTTAATAATGTTTTGGTATCGAAACAATGTCGTCGTTTTATTCCCCGCCGTCCTTAGAAAACAAGGCTCGGAGTGCTTTCGCTCCTGGATGTTTCGTGCGTCATGATAATGAATATTTACATTTTTTTAATAATTCAAATGTTCATAAATAAAAAATATATATTTCTTTAAAGACTATGTAGTAGTCATTAGATAGATGAAGTGGGCTGCTCTGAGACGACTAAAACAATACCGTGTTTTCCGTGTATAAAGAATATACAAAACAGTACCGTTTATATACAGAATATAAAGAACAATACCGTGTATATACAGAATATAAAAAACAATACCGTGTATAAACAGAATGTAGAAAACAGTACCGGGTATAGCATTGACTGTGCGTTTGTTTATGCAACTTAGTTCCTACCAATAATTGATTTTTAGTTAAGTGTGAAAAAGGTTCTCATGTGAGTAGCAAAATTTATTGTTGGTACTCTCAATAAATAAATCCATACAAATATTATAAAAATGTGAAGGTGACTCTGTCTGTTTGTCTGCAACCTCTTCACGTCTTTACAGCGCGAGCGTAACGGATTTTGATGAAACCTGGAATAGGACAGAGAATATATTTATTTATTAAAACTTTATGCATTAGTACAAACACTGTACGAAGGTGGGCTTAATGCCGTAGGCATTTTCTACCGGTCGACCTTAGGGTGGTGCAAAGACAGCATGGTAGGTGCAACATAAAGAAAAGACAAACAGAGAGAAAAAAAAATACAGTCTATTATAAATACGCATACTTATAAACAAAATTAACAACGTTATTAAGAAAACACGAATCGAACGAATTAGCGCTGTGATGATTCTTCCTACTTCTTGCGAATATGCTCACGTGCCTTCACCTTAAAGGACAACCAACTGGTTACCGTCCTGATGTTCAGAGGGAGCGATATCCAAAGGAAGATCGCCTGGATAAAGAAAGATGAGAGAGTATATATATTTTTTTTATCCCGGGAGTACGCTCATTTGGAAAAACATTCTAATTACACGCGAGAGAAGCCGCTGGCAGAAGCTAGTTAACGATAACTGATTGATAATAAGTGTTATGAGCCCCATTATCCGAAACTTTTTTTTTTAACGGGGGGAAATCCTCATGGATGTCCTATACCCTAGGGCGGGCACAGGGGTCTGTCAGACTCTTACTGACTAAAACCACCTCGGTGTTCCATCTCTCACCCACGCCACGGATCGCGGGAACTTGCGACTTCCGTAATCCCCGGCTGGTGCCTGCCCGCCTCTGCGGGCCACTTCGGGTCAGCAGGGGAGTGAGGTGTTTGACTACCCCCGCGAGTTAAAGAGGGGCGCACGGGAACACCACGCGCCGCCATTTTGGGTCCGAATGAATGGGGGGCGGACCTCCCCAAGTCCGCGTGTCCTCACGCCACTTTTGCCTCCAGGTCCTAGGGCGGAGATCCGGCCAGTGCGCAAGCCGCCTCGTAGGAGATCGTGCGATAACCCCTGATGACTCTGACGGCCATCACCCTCTGCGGCTTCCGTAGAACAGTGATGGTGCTGGCCGTCAGGTCAGCCGCCCAGATCGGGACCCCATACAGGGCCATCGATCGCACGATCCCCACGTATAACCGCCTGCAGGCGGTGCTCGGGTCCCCCAGATTGGGAAGCAGCGTTGACAGCGCCCCATTATCTGAACATACCTCAACTTTATAAGGCCAAACAATGCGTAAACATTAGGTCTCCTTTTAAATTCTCGACAAACTTTTTAGCAAATTACTTTCTTATCGATACTCCCCAAAAACATGAGAAAAAAAATATCTCGACCTTCCCTTGCATTTAGGTTGATTTACCATCCTGAGATGTGCGAGGTAGCTAAACGGTGTGCGAGGAAAAATTCAACAATACAATCACATCATTTTGCTAGCCTGGCTTAGTGCAGCTAGGATAAATTGGGCTGGGGTGTGGAGTTGTGGAGGTGTATTTGTGTGTCCAAAAATGTGAGCGACAGACCCTTGCACAGCTAAAACGAGTCTGCTAGTTATCCTCGCACCACTCAGCTTCACATTATTTTACAGCTTCGCTACACATCCTTTCCAAATCTCAAATCGTTTTTTCAAATCTCAAATCGTTTTTCAAATCCTTGTACCGCGCAAGCTATCCACACTACTTGTGGGTAGAAACACACATCTTCACATGGCCGCTACACGTCCTTGTACCACATAGCATACCGCATAGCCTCGCACATCTTTGGTTAGATAGCACCCTTAAAATCCCTTCGGGTCAAGGGTCTCAACAATGGCCACCCAAAACATAATGGCTTGAACTAATTTGTTTTTATCGATATAATGCGAATACATACAACCTTTTTTGAGAAGTGATATACTGGCGTGCCAAGAAAAGTGTTTACTTTATTTTCATTTAAAACAATTTTTATGATAGTAGATTTTGGTGTGTTTTTGCAAAAAATGCGGCAAAGTTTAGAGCTTATTGTTGTATGTTCGAGTTTATGACAAGTTTAGTTAATGCTTAGATGTGCTAACGGCCTCATTTGATTTAATTAGAAAAAGCAAACTCACATAGGTATAAAAATGTTATTTAATTTGCAAAACCAATTTCATGTGTCATGATAGTTCTAGCCTACAAAAAAGCTTAGCAGTATTCGTTCATTAGTGAATAATATCTATTTAACAGTCTATTGTGAAAGTTCAAATTAACAGCTTCTTTCCAATGGTTTCGCCCACTTAGTCGAAAACATCAAAATATTCACATTTATAATTCAAGTAAGATACGTGCCTAATACTGCTTTAATTAGGTACTTAACTTCATTAACGAAAACATTAAGAGCCTTTGTCTAAAATAATAATAAGTATACAAAAATAATGGAATATCAGCAACAAACATAAAATATACCGTAGTAAAAAAACTATAAGTAACATGAACCTAGACTTTGTAGGTCAACCTCAGAATAGGTTAGCTAAGGTTGACCTAAAAAGAGTTGTATTAAAATAAACTTAAAAAACTTATTTGTTTTTATGTAATTTATTTCTAACTAGCTTTTGCTCGCGACTTTGTACGCGTATATCCCGTTCCCGTTAGAATTTCGGAAAATCCTCTCTTAGTGCTCCCCTACGCTCTCCAAGGTACCTACATGCCAAATTTCAGCTTTCTACGACCCTACTCCTACCCTACTCCTACCGTACTCCTACCCTACTCCTACCCTACTCCTACCCTACTCCTACCCTACTCCTACCCTACTCCTACCCTACTCCTACCCTACTCCTACCCTACTCCTACCCTACTCCGACCCTACTCCTATCCTACTCCGATTCTACTCCTACCCTACTCCTACCCTACTCCTACCCTACCTACCTACCTACCCTACCTACCTACCTACCTACCCTACCTACCTACCTACCCGTTTTTTTTTTGCTTTTAAACCTTCCCTGTATTTTGGTGAATCCAACAAAAAAAGAATAATTAAAATCGGTTTGTGTGTTCTGGAATTAAAGCGTCAGGAAGGAAAACCCGACTTATTTTTATATAGTAGATATTGATTGATTGATTAATTTGAGATTAGAATCGAATACTTAATTCATGCCATGTCATGCTACACCGCTTAACTAGCTCGAGAAGTATCGAGTATATTTAACTATTACACTTACTCGTATTGCGCAATTCAGGTAACTTAATGGTTTTAAGACGTCATAATCATCTTAAAACCATCATGGTTCTAGTGTGAGAGAGAGACGATGCTATTCAATACGAATAGCACTGTCACTGTTCCACAATGGGGTAGTAATTGTAGTATGACTGCATAGTAAAAATACTGATCGTGTTTTTGTTAAAAATATGATTCCACAAGATTGCTTTATTAAAATATTTAAACAGGACCTTCGGTGCTGTAAAAGTAATACGATATACCTTTAAAATAACTTATTTTAGTATTTTCTAGATTTTAATCCTGCAATCTTTTTTTGCAGATAGGAGATCGTAAAACTCCAGACGAACATAACTTTTTTACGATAACTACCCTCTTATATCTTTTAAAATCTAGGATCAGCCTTTTAAATGAGAAAAAACCTAAGTATAAAGGGCATTGAACTATTTGCAAAATGCCAATGGCTAGATTTTTTTAATATTGTACACCTGCACTGGAAACACAACATAATTATTAACTGATAGTGGGTAGTTATATCTTAGGAGAGTCAAATCAGTACCCGCCATGAGTTCATGTTGGTGAAATTCAACATCAATGCCACCACAAGAAAAACTAACCAAGCGAAATTTGTACTGCAACAAAAAAAAATGCAGCACCATCTAAGGCGCCAGCAGCGAACTACTGATCGAAAGTCCTGCATCGTGGTATCCGGATTTTGCCGTGCGATTTGAACATGTACAACAGCCCGAAATTAACCATTAACCAAAACGAACCAGACAAAACAACCGTCTGATCGGAGGATCCTCCCTTTTCTTTGGAGGTTTTCGGGACTTTACACTCTGTTCCGCTTGTTCATATTAGCATAGTCAGTAATGACTCATGATACCAGTATCATCATAAATCACCCGCGCAGAACGAAGGCAACCGCGCTCAAGGCAGAACACGGGCATGATGAATAAAATTATGCTATTAAGAAGGCTATTGGAGGGCGAGGCAGCATGTACAGTACATAACGGTACGCACTGCAAAATACTGCATGACTTGGATATACTTCGTATGTGGTCGCGATCCTCAGTAGTGAGGGAATGACGATGAAGATGATAATACCTTAGGAAGAATTTTGTTTATCCAGAATAATAAAGTGCTAAGTTTTAAAGATAATTAGAAGTAAAGTCCTCATACAGCAAAGCACCTTGTACCTAAAGACGCAGCGATGGAAGGCCTCCCACAAGGTGAAGCGATGACCTGGTAAGGGTCGCGGTTAGCCGATGGATGCGAGACGCACAGGACCGGTTGTTGTGGCGACACTTGGGGGAGACCTTTATCCAGCAGTGGACGTCTTTCGGCTGATATGATGATAATGATGAGAGCAAAGCAGAAAAAAAATGGCATAATGGGAATGTCAGATTCTTTAAAAGAAAATTGCAACCCGTTTTCTTCACTTTTCTTTCTCACTTCAAAATAAAGTAAAACACGTAATAATAGAATTTAAAGAATTCAATTTGTTTTCTGACTGTAAATGGCAATCGCGTGTTGTCGGAGCAGTTAAAGTACTGCAAAGAAAATGATCGCGTGCTCCGAAGATGTAATTATCAATTTATAGAAACAACTGCGTTAAATAATGAACCGATTTTTAAAGGCTTCGTGAAAGAAAATAAATTGTTTGATTCAATTTGAAACTGCTATTCCATTAGGTATTTTGATTGATCTTTTTATGAAGTTTGCGGTGGTGCATTGATCATTCACGACCATAGTAGGAAGTAGTGGCATATAAATCGATGGAACGATCGTTGTTCCATGATAAGTGGATCAGTCGACGTTGATCGTACAGTTTTCTGTCACTTATACCAAAACCAACCAATCAACTGATGATGGTCAGTGTCATCAATCGAAAATCAATCAAGAACCATCGATTCCTATGGTAACACTTTCAGTCTAAAATTATGCCTCCTCTGAAGTTATAAGAAAAGATAAGAAAGAAAGACAATGAGTTTATTAGCGCCATGCATGATGCACACCAAAAAAATCTTTGACCTTGACCTTTTATATCTGGTATGAGAAAACGAGCGTTGAATTAGCATACTGAAGTGAAAGTGGGCCGGCCATGTCTGTAGATAGACAGACGGTCGATGGAGCCCGTGTATGGACAAACGTACGCGTTGTGGGGACGCTTTGTGGCACGATGGATCGACGATTTGAAGAATGTGGCTGGCAGCGGATGGATGCGGACTGCTCAAGACCGGGATGGTTGGTGCTCTTTGGGGGAGGCTTACGTTCAGCAGTGGACGGTATTTTGCTGACATGATGATGGGGAAACATTTGGGATGACTCTGAAAATATGCATGACCTGATTGGTGGTAGTATCTGTCAGTTTGGCTGCTCTCTTGTTGTAAAAATATCTACGGAACCTATTTTTGTGCCAATCATCTCTAGGTCTATCGTCTTTATCTTGTTAAACAATAGCAATAACAACTAACGTGCGAAATTCCAAGATTCCTAACAACCTTAATTTAAATCGTTTGAATCCATTCATTGGAATGGTTTTCGATAAATAAACCACTAAAACGAGAAGAAGAACTTCTATTAGAAACTTTTACAGTGTTTTTTTTTTCTGAATTCTAATTGATGAAACCTATTTTGAAAATATTTGTCTTGAATACAAAGTTATATCACTTTGCATATCTACGTGTTGTTATTACGTGTTGTTATGTTAAGGAATACAAGGAATTTAATAACTTCTTCTTCTGTGCAAGCAATTTCTTATAAATTCTGTGGCCAGAGAAAGTTAAACCTTCCAATCATTCCATCGAGCCATCGGAGAACCTTCCTAAAACTTTAAACTGACTTCGCACTCCAATTGGCTGCAGCATAGACCATCTCCACGGGAGTTCTTATCGTCAGTCATAAACGCTGAAGATCAGACCCATGCGAATATCCATGTTATCCACGAAGCAGCGTCATGCAGAGTGGGTGTTATCTTGTCACAGCTAATACGAGCATTTGTCGACTTAATTTTGTTCCGCCCATTTTAACTGTATTCTATTAATTTTGACACAATGTAAGTATTATTATAATTTATAGCTAAAAAGTTTTTTTATCTATGCGTCAGTTATATTTTTCTTTATTTTGCTCACTTTTTATTTTGTTCTATGACTTAATACTTACTTTACTTTATTGACACTCAATATCTGAGACACAAAACTACAAAATAATCCATTAAAAATATAGCGTCACACAATAAAAATGATTCAAACTCGCTCCGTCGTCAACATTGTCTCTGTCACCTCTGACCTAGACTAGAGTCAAGAGCAAACCTATCCCAAATAAAAAAAAAAAAAAACAAAATCTACCAAGACCAAAATCTACCTGAACACTTAAACAATTTATCTCCCTCATATTCCTAAACTTGAAACCGTAAATATTTTCTTGACACTTTTCTGGCATTATAATTCAGATGGGTACATAATTCTGGCCGCCACATCACGGCAGGTTGACCGGCCCCGACCTTCGGGACAGGCATAATGTGTGCTTGAACAATAAATAGAATAAAGGATGTGTCTTGATAATCTCTCTTCGGGGATCCGGTTAAAGGATAGCAGATGGCGTTTTTTACGTTTTTTTTTATCTTTTAGAAATATACTCGTCAAATTCCTAATATTAGATGTATAGATATATTTATTTAGATATGAACTAGGTACAGCATTAAAGTACTAAATATATACACTTAAAATAAAATATCCTAACTAAGATAAGGCGTCAAAAAATTCGTCCGCATCGCTGTCCACCGGAAGTGAGCCCAAAAGACTGGCGGCATTGCCACATTGTATGGCAATGCTTATCCTCTGTCCGAGGTAAAAAAAAGCCAGCCCTTGGGTCACGCGAAGTGTCAACTAAGCGTTTAGAAAGATCTTTAAATAAGGCATGAGCACTCGGACCCCACGGTCCAAGAGTTTCAACCCCAAACGGCTCAAAAATATAATTGCCAACAAGGTTATTATATTTGCCGCTTGAGGTTCTCAGCAGCCGCAGCGGCAGTACCAGCACAGCACGACGACGAGCTAGGAAGATGGAATGGCGCAAGAGTATCGACACAAGTAGCGTCCCACACTAAAGGCCTACCCATCTTCCATGGAAACAAAGACATACCGTCCGGTCGCTTGCCGTCGTCGCGTGCCAGGCCATTGGGTTCTAGTACGGCTGGAACGCCGACGGCGACAAGAGCGCGTCGGATAATGTCGTTGATGTTTGCGTGCCGTGCAAAGCGACCCGCACTTCGACTGCATGAGAGACCGTGGTGCCTGAGGCTGTTGACAGCTTCGCCACAGTGACAACGATGAGGAGAATTCCTAATTGGATAATAGGGGGCACTTTAATCTGTGGCTGCGGACTTTGTTCGAACGAGTCACCGCGGCCCTGGAACGCAAAGGGCACTAGGAGGAACACGGGTGGGTTTTAGTCAATAAGAGTCTGACACTCCCTTCTGCTTCACCCAGAGCGGGAGGAGTCATTTGATGATTTCCCATCCTCAAAAAAAAAAAGATAGATTTCCTAAAACTATTGGACACGTATTTTTTCTTTTTTAACTTAACCAAAAGTTGAAGACGATGTAGTGCGTAGAAAACACACGTGACTTCACTATGATGGTACAATTTTTACCAGCGTCACGTGTGTCGTCAACGCACTGTATCGTCTTCATTTTTTGTTTACGTGAAAAAAGAAAATTACTTGTCCAATAGTTTTTGAAAATCTATCTGAGCGCTGAGTGAGGCTGGTAAATGGAGCGTTCAGCTTCGCTTCCCATCGCCATTTTTATTCCTCGGGTAAAAAAAATATCTGTCTATTGAAAAATCGGCCCGTAAGGAATTATCTAGTTACCTATTACAGTATCAATTAAAAATAAAATATTACAATTTTCTTTGAGACCAGTATCACCACTTAAAAGTGAAAAATAAAAACTTACAAAAAAATATAACTGACTTCCAAACAAAACACTACAAAGAATAAAATAACCTTAATTTCGGAAGTCGGTGTTTTTGGTATTGTTTTTTAACACCGACTTCCGAAATTAAGGTTATTTTATTCTTTGTAGTGTTTTTTATTTTTCAATTTTAAGTGGTGATACTTGGACGACGTCTTCGTAAACGCAGATATTGAAATAAGCAAAAATGCTCATAAAATAACAAGTACTGAACCAAACCAAATCAAATTTTTATGGGACCAAATGGCAAGCATACTGCATCGAACTAAAAATCGTCGAATTGAGAACCTCCTCCTTGAAAAAAATGTTTTTCTTCTGCAATTTTCAGCTACAAACTTACTCTCTGCGATAATCAAGGTAAAAATAACGTCTAGTCTTTCACTCAAATTATCTCTCTTTTTATTCGTTTCACGATGCCCATCGCTTCAGCTACCAAATTACTGCAGGACCGAAGAAACCCTTTGACGTATTACATGATTAAACCGTTTTGCGAAGAAAACCGAAGTTTTTTCTATCCCAAGTAATTGGACAAAGATAGGAGGAAGGCTTCTTTAGAATTTCACGACGGTTCTCTCACAGAGATATCTTTTAATTTCATTATTTAGGTTCGTTTGTTATGCAGGGTCTCTTTTTAGGTAAACATTAGAATTTTTTTGTTTGTTTCTATTGCTTTTTATTAGAGTTCCGTACCTAAAGGGAAACCAACAGAACCCTATTACTAAGCCTCCATCCATCCGTCCATCCATCCGTCTGTGCGTCTGTCTGTCTGTCAGTGGGCTATATCTCATGAACCGTAATAAGTAGACGGTTGAATTATTCACAGAGTGTGTATTTCTGTTGCCGCTATAACAACAAATAATGAAAGCACGATGGTACGGAACCCTTCATGCGTGAGTCCGCCTTTCACTTGGTCGGTTTTTTTTTGTTTGTTTTTATTGCTTTTTAGAGCATATTTTTGTAAGTAAATTAGTTCCTACTGGTTTTAGTGCGATTCTGCACATTTTTAGTGCAAGTGAACATGAAAAGAACTATCATTCCATCTTGTTTATATGAATTGACAGCTCACTTCACGTTCATACACTTCACGGTGAGATGTTGACAGAATAGACAGGACACTTTTTTTTTTTTTTTTTTGGGGGGGAAATCCTCATGGATGTCCTCCGCCCTGGGGGGGGCGGAGGGGTCTGTCAGACTTACTGACTAAAACCACCCCGGTGTTCCATCTCTCACCTACGCCGGAGATTGCGGGGGCTTACGACTTCCGTAATCCCCGGCTAGAATAGACAGGACCCACCATAAGGTTTTGGGGAGGTCAAATAATATTTAACCATGTTAATGTTAGAGGTGATCTTTTTTTTCTTTTTCTGTTGTCAAACGGAGGTAGGTACACTATTTGTTCTTTTTACAATTTTACTCGGCAAACTTATCTGTTTGATGGCGAGAAGCGCTTGTTAATATACAAATATTCTTATGAAAAACCAACCTTAAAACTACCCATCATCATCATCATCATACTAGCCGAAATACGTCCACTGCTGGACATAGGCCTCTCCCAAAAGGGGGGGGGGGGTTACCATAATCGCCACGCTTGGCCAGGCGGGTTGGCGATCGCAGTGTGTGGTGTTGATTATTACAGAGAACGCTGCTGTCCATTCTCTGGCGAGTCCCATAAAACTACCCATTATGTACTATTTCGTGTAAGGATTAGTCACACCGCTTTTATTTATTTTGGTATTCTTAAAGTTATCAAAAGGAGTCTCATAAAAACTCCTTTAATCAACATAGTAAATCTATTAATTAATCAATCAATCAATTTATTATTTCAGACAAATAGTCCATTTGTTAGTCACAAAAATAGCTTATAAACTATGTTAGTAGACAGATTACAAAAGAGTACATAAAAATTGGTAGGTATAGTCATGAAACCTTTCGCTCGAGTTCAGCCCAGATTGCATCGCTATCCGACCAGGACTCGAACGAAAGCCTTCATGACGGACGAGTCATATTTCCCAGCAATTACTTGAAGGCTACTGGTAGTGCTGCCCCGCACTCTGCTCAGTAGGGAGGCGGTGCGCTTGCGCATTATGGCATGGAAGCCGTCAACCCGAGCCTCCGCAAACATACCCGAAGAGCTACAAAAGCGGGGCAGCCCTAGCAGCATCCTGAATCCATTATTACACTGGACGCGCAAGGCATTGATCGACCTTTGAGTATAGCTGACCCACAGGCTACTCGTGTAAAAGGTTTGGCAGTAGGCTTTAAAAAGCGTAACCTTTACTTATTTACTGCAGCGAGCGAACCTGCGTGCCAGCATATTACTTTTTATCGCCAATGCCCTGCGCTCCCTTTCAATATCAACTTGGTCATCAAGATCCTCAGTGACATAGTGCCCTAGGCATTTGAACTGGTAAATCCGTTTGAGCTCAACGCCATTCAGTTTAATCGCGGGCACACTAGACGGACACTTGCCAGAGGCCCTGAAAACCAAGATTTCACTTTTTTTAAAGTTATATGTCAGACATGTTTATGTGCATACTTTTCACAGACTATTATCAGCTGCCGTATTGCACTGACAGCTGGGCTCAGCAGCATCATGTCATCCGCATAGCTAATATTATTCATACAAACATTATCAATTGAGCAACCAACATTAAAGCTGCTGAGCTCAGCCAGCAGGTCATTAATGTACAGGTTGAAGAGCTTAGGGGAGGTCAAACCACCTTGCCTCGGCCCACACTCCAACCTGTACTAATGTTAATAACTTTAAGTATATCTTTACAGTTTTAGCTTAGATCGTATACCTAGTCGAGAAGTTTTATCATGTTTAGTTTCTAAGTGTTTATTTTCGTAGTTTTATTGGATCCTTTTTTTTAATTAACAACAGATATAAATTTGAGTGAAACATGACAAAAAATACCGCAACATTTCTAAAAAAATACTCATATCTGAAAGAATGCTAAAAACTAAATAGGTCACAACGAACCTAACACCAGCAAACGTTCTTAGACCCCAAATATTAAGTACGAAACAAAAAAATATATATAAAAACAGCTTTTATTTTTTCTCAGCGGTATCAATTACCTGAAACGGTTAGTAGGCAAACCGTTTTTTCTCTCCCACCGAATAGACAATTATTTTCTTACGCCTGGGTCAAATTCGCAAAATTTGCCCTCCCCGTTACAGGTAGACATAATCTGTGTAGGGAATCGCCGATCTGGGCCCGGGTGATTACTAACTGTTCTCGATCGTGATTCTGGCCTATCATTTTAGAGAAAAAAAAATTAGTACAAAAATGCTACTATAACATAAATGAATTTTTAAACGATAAAATATAGAGTATATGGAATCCTATGTAGGTATAAAATATACCTAATATGGCATTATTGTATTTAGTTTTAGGTATAAGTTTGGCTGTTTATAACTTTCTCTCTCCTACTATATAAACCTTATGCTGTGCCCGACAGGGTCCATAATGATATTCTATTCTATTATACATTATATTCTATTGATATTTTTAAACTAATGACATTCTATTCTATTCATGATAATAAATAAATGACATACTTTTATATCGATAATAGCAAATAAATGACATTCTGTTCTATTAATAACAATAAATAAATGACATTCTATTCTATTAATAATAATAACTAAATGTACTATTCTATCAATAATAATAAATAAATGTCATTGTATTTCTTTTATAATAACTAAATAATATACTATTCTAATAATACAAAAAAATAAATGAATTAAAAAATAGTATTCATATAAAAATAAATATAAAATCTAAACATACCAATACGTACTTCTGCAGAAAATGCAAGCGAATAAACAATAAAACAACTATTATGTAATTTAATCCAAAAATAAATATTTGGGCAGTAATAGTAATAATACATTTAGAATATTTAATGAAAGGTATGTGTTGAACAGGATATAATAAACATTTATTTTACAAGAAACGTTATTTAAAGCGCTCTTTCTCTCTCCTAATTATTTAAAGTTTTGCTGTGCCCGGCAGGGTTCGTAATTTGTTTCTATTTATTCCTTTTACCACCTGTATGTGTACATTATGGATTGCAATAAACGATTTGAGATTTGAGACAGTGAAGTCTTATTAGCAATTTTAGTAGAGCATTTGAATTGTTTTTTTTTTATTGCGTGTCTCAAAACCAGGAAAGAAAAGATTTCCGTCATGCTTGCCTTTCCAGAATATTAAAAGCGCTCGCGGAAGATTGCGAATAGCGATGTTTGAAACCATAATTATATATTTTTTCTTTTTTTTTGTATTGATAGGGACGCGTTTTATTTATTTTATTTTATAGAAAAAAATACAAAAGACGTTGAGAGCGTTTGACTACTATCTCCATAATGTGATAATAAACGATGATGTGGTCGAAGATGGAGCACGCCTAGAAGTAACCTATTCACTCTTGACTTAAAGACTCCAAGGTTGTAGCTAAACCTTTGTGGAGGTTGGAAGTTGGCTGAAAGTGCCAAGACATAACCTGGGCATAAGTGATTTGAAATCTACACTAATATTATAAAGAGGAAAGATTTGTTTGTTTGTTTGTTTGAAATGAATAGGCTCCGAAACTACTGGTCCGTTTTGAAAGATTCTTTCAGCAATGGATAGCTACATTATCAGGGAGTAACATAGGCTATATTTTATCCCCGTACTCCCACGGGAACGGGAACTACGCGGGTGAATCCGCGTGACGTCCACTAGTCTATGATAAAGAGAGACAACACTAATTGCATGTGATGTTGCTTAACACCATAGTGAATTGGCACCATTCAGTACAGACGAAATTTCGCGTTACAAAGATAGAAGAATAACTACAAAATCGTGTAACTTTTTAATCGACTTCCAAAAAGGAGGAGGTTCTCAATTCGGTAGGATTTTTTTTATGTCTTTACACCGATTACTCCGACGTTTCTGATCCGATTTCTGATTCCTTTTTAGTTCGATGCGGCCATACTTGCCATTTGGTCCCGTAAAAATTTAATTCAGTTTGGCTCAGTAGTTTTTATTTTACGGGCATTTTTGCTTATTTCAATTTCTGGGTAGACGATGACGTCGTCCAAGTATCACTACTTAAAAGTGAAAAATAAAATCTTTTAACAAAAAATATAACCGACTTTCAAACAAAACACTACAACGTATAAAATAACTTTAATTTCGGAAGTCGATGATAAAAAACAAAGAAACAAAACCAAAAACACCCACTTCCGAAATTAAGGTTATTTTATACATTGTAGTGTTTTTCTATATTTCCATCGATTTAGAACAGAAAATTCTTTTTTTTTATTTGTTAATTTATGTACACACAATATACTTAAAAGGAATTTTTTTCACAGAGAATAGAGCACAAAGGTACTGCTTATTTCAACAGAAATTTCTTCCAGCAGACCTGCGACAGGAGAATTTGACAATTAAAGTAGACACAGTGTGTAAAGAAATAGAGAAGGAAACTCATTCCAATTCCAAGGATTCATTTATATAGCCAGTATACCCTAGATATTTTTCTAGATATACAAAATTGTAGAACATGCAATTTTATTAATCTGCCAGATTTAGAGTCTGACGCCGCTGTGATGTAACCACTTAATTTAATTTTTGTCAATGTTGTGTCATAACGTTATTTAATTTATCAGTGTTGCTGTTTTTAATTTCAATAAGTGCTTTTAATTTTATCGGTTATATGCTGTAATGTAATTATTATTAATGTCCTTTTTAATGAACTCGTCGTTTTTATTCACCGTTACCGTATAAAAATCAAGTTAGTTTTAAAATGTTTATTTCTGGTAATGCTTACATGGTTGAATAATAATTACGTGTTACTACAAATAGTGCATGGTGGTTTTAGCCTCTTAATAATTAAATTGTTCCCTATAAATAAAGGTATAACGAATGAATATAATCAAATATATGAAAATCTCGTGTCACAGTGTTTGTTATCGAACTCCTCCGAAACGGTATGACCGATTCTTATGTTTTTTTTTTGGTATATTTGGTATGACAAGAGGTCAAAGGCAACTTTTTTTATATGGCAAAACAACGTTTGCCGAGTCAGCTAGTAATAATATATTTTTCATTGAAATATATTATGTACAAAAAATTTTGCACGGCGGTCCTGAGTTCGATTCTCGGGTAGTGTATTGAACCGTATCAGGGAATTATCAAGTATTATTAGGATTCGCACCCTAGTTTAGGTAATTTGTAGCTGTCCAAAGTCAAGATTTTTAACTTATTCGGTTAAAGAAATAGGCTCGCCTTATATTACATGGTATATGTATGTCATGATCATATGCATGGTGCTGTATGGTGTCGGACGTAAAAAATTAGCACCATCCCATCACTTCCCGTGGGTCGCAAGAGGCGACTAAGGGACTCAACAGAGAATGGGCAGCAGCAGTCTAAGTACATTGCAACCGCTACACTGCGATCGCCAACCCGCCTGTCAAGGGTAGCGATTATGGCAAACCCAACCATATTGAGGAAGGCCTAGGTCCAGCTGTAGACGTCTTTCGGCTGATATGATGATAATGATGATATTACATGGGACTTACACGTCTGCCAAATCCTTCCAGGAATAGGTACAAATTGAATTCTAGTCATAGCAATTTCAGTGGTTTCGATAAAATAGCATATTTTCCCTCTCTCTCTCCTCATAAGCGAGTAAAATTCGAAAACAAATAGTAAGGAAACAGCAAATAAAATGACACTGGAACGTCGGAAGCCAATTTTCTTGGTGCCTTATCGCAAAAATTAGGTTTTAGAAGGCACCACTTACAAACACGAGTCATTTGGACAGTCATATTATTACAATGCATTGCTACTGAGAAAAAGTAGCTGGAAAATGTGAAATTAGGTTTGAGTTCTATTTTATGTCCAGATCTTACATATGATAAAAGTTAAATATGTTTGTTTGTGGAGAAAGAAAATTAAACTACCAAAGTATTTTAGTGTCAAAAACCAAATAAGATCCTGAAAAATTCTTTTGGCTTGAGTAGATGGGCTCATATTTTATAAAAATAATAATAAAGAAAGCTGTACTCCTGGACACGGCGCGTATAGCGAGGAGGTGCCTCTCTTGGGAGCCCTGACTATCGGTAGCTTGGACCCTGTTCCCGATACCAGTGGGCTACTATTTTTTATATTCTTAAATGTTTTATTTTTTTAAAGAAATATTTAAACACCCCTAGCAACCAATTTCAAACCAAAAAAAAATCAAATTCAAATTGGTTGCTCTGAAATGATATTACGACCTGAATTTTAATGCTTTGTAAGTACAATAAATTTTCCTTCTGTTTACAAGCGACCTACAAGAATAGTTGAAGTTATATTTTGAAATAATTATAGTCACACATTGATATATTAAAAACGCAAGATGCACAGTCTCGAACAAATGCAACACTCGAAACTGTCGTCAAAAACTGACATGTATCAAGTGTCATGTGTGAGTTGTGTGTAGTTATACTATAAACAATTTTTTTTTACAAATTCAACCTTACACGGATCGCTTACAGTTATATTTACAAAGCAGTGCAGTATGGCGAGCGATGCGAGACTGTTTGAAACTGGCGTATAATTATACATATTGCGCTTGTTTTTTGCGGACGTTTTTGAGATGCTGAGTATGTATCTTGGGTTTTTTATGTATCAATGTAGTCACCACATCTACAGTAGAGCAATTAGTATGACGATATACATACCCCATTACCACGAACACAAACTCCGTAATCTCTTTTGCGGAAGAGCCCAAAAAAAAAAACAATAAAAGGAGAAACTCATTGACAAAAACGTTCTTAAACTATTAAAAGGCTCTAAAACAAATAGTACGGACAACAAAAACAACAAAGCGAGACTATAACAAAAGTTCAACAAGTCTATTCCAATAAAAACTAGCTGTATAGAATATAACGTAAACGTACGAACATTTTACAGAAGTTCCAATATGTTTGGGCGGGCGGAGAGAGCGTTTTTGCTGTGGTACAAGTCATAAGAGAATCAGTTACCGATTTGAGCTGACTGACTCATGAACAAAGCGGCAAATGGCAAAACTTTTTTACTAACCTATTTCCATAGACTATTCTACTCAAATCTATTGTCGTATGTTTGAAAAGCACCATATACGACAGTGGATTTTAGTATGGTAAAATCTCAATAACTTCGTGGACCAGAGCCCATCTATTTGTCCCTTTTGCTGCCAATTTTTTATCGTACTTATTTTTTTCACTCCACAATAAATTACCCAGAACGTTCACTCTTCACAAAAAAACATTAAAACACTTTTCTCGAATCATTAATCTGTAGCAAACCTCTTGTTACAGCCACTGTATCGACCACACCCCATCTAATAAATCAATAACATAATTATCTTAAATACCTAGATGAAGGGATTATCGAACAATAACAGTTATTGGCCTATTAAGGCATTAAGTTTCAATGTGTGGTCTCAGCCTATCTTAATTGATGTTTTGTAGTAGTTATAGGCAGGGATGTTAAGGATTTCCGTAACCATAACCGAAAATGTCAGATATCCGAAATAAATTTTATGAGGCATGATCCTCATAGAAAATGAAACACGAGAAACTCTCAAGGCAAAAGGTGTATATAATGTTGGTTGTCACAGGTTTCAAAACAAAGTTCTTAGTAATTAGGTAAAGTAGGTTCATTAGAAACACGCGCGTACAGTACGTCAGTGAAGGTCCGTGTCGACCGTTAGCAAGTGGGGCGAGCGTTATTTCAACTCGAACAGCTTAGACTCGACTGGCGGACTGGCGTCGCCGCCGGTGGCGTGTGAGACGGCTGTACGCGCATGCGTAGCTAGCGCACTATTCTAATAAACGCGCGGGTAAACGGCCGCGAGTGGAACGGATTGGCAACACCGCGGGGTGGTTTACTATAATTTCTATTTGTAATCATAGCCGAAGCCGATATAAAAGATTCAGTAAGGGTTGAGACACGTTATGACAGGTTTTGCTGCCCGGCCGAGCGGACACACTAGCCGTGCGCGTCGCTTGCATGTTTATTTGTCTGTTATTTCTATTGCTTAGTCACAACTAGTCTTGTTAACTATTTGGTTTTACTTTTACAACTTAAAAATCTAAAATCGGTAAATCCGAAACGAACAGATAATCTATACTAATATTATAAAAAAGAAAGATTTGTTTGTTTGTTTGAATTGAATAGGCTCCGAAACTACTAAACCGATTTGAAAAATTCTTTTAGCATTGGATAGCTACATTATTAGGGAGTAACATAAGCTATATATTATCTCCGTACTCCCACGGGAACGGAAACTACGCGGGTGAAACCGCGTGACGTCCACTAGTCCAAAATAATTTCGTATCGTAACCGTATGCCAAAATCGGTATTATATTATTTTTATATCCGTATCCGCATCCAAATCCAAAACTTCACATCCATAACATTCCTGGTTATAGATACCTAATAGCAATACGGATATGTGGTAATTCGAATGTATCATCTGTAAACGTTGGTTCGAGTGAAGTGCGGTTTGGAATGACCTCAATGCAATTAGTAAATACCTCTCTGTTAATACCGACCAATTAGGTGATTGTTGATCATTGTACTGTACTGCATTTACGAAGTCAAGTTATTTAAAAAATTACCTAATTATTAGTGTGTCCATGCGATAAAGACATTAAAATAAAGAGGCAAGATGTCAATTTCATTTTTTCGTGTATTTTTGTGTGTACATTTTTTTGTGTAATGATGATCAACAATATTATTTGCTTTTCTCAAGTTGTAGTCAAGATCAAATACAAACATATTTTCTAATATATAAAAACCTCGTGTCACGGTGTTTGTTACCGAACTTCTCCGAAACGGCTCGACCGATTTTCATGAAATTTTGTGTGTATATTCGGTAGGTATGAGAATAGGTGGTAAACATTTTTTTTTTGTAAAACAACGTTTGCTGAGTCAGCTAGTAATTATATAATTTTAAATCTTAAATCGCTCCGCCCTAAACTTGGACCACACGCCAATGTGGAAAGAGTTTGTCGGATAATGGCGGAATGAAAGTTTTTGAGAACGTCGGCCAACGATAATATAACGCGACGCACGGTAAAACAGATCTGACCTTAAAAAGGTTTCCAAACGAAGGGTTTTCAACGGAAAATAGGGCACACATGAAGGCTTTTAGTTCGCTTTTGTGATATGATATTGAATGATGATACCTATTTTATATACCAATATGATCCATATTTTAAAATATGTGGTTTCTAGGAAAATAATGAACTGTAAATATTGTACGATAAACGCCTCAGGACCTTTTTTTACTATTTATAGGCACGCGTTTGACCACTATCTGTTGGTAAGCGATGATGTGGTCGAAGATGTAGCACGCTTATGGAGCTATATTGTTGCTGTAAGTTTTAACGGGCAGGGGCAAAACTGGTGCAGCAATTACATAGGTATTTAAAAACAATAAAATATATTTATTTATCTTCACACAATATACTTAAAAAGAAAATTTTGTACAGAGAAAAGAGCACAAAGGTACTGCTTAATTCAACAGAAATTTTTTCCAGCAGACCTGAGACAGAAGAATTTTATACGAAAAGTAGACACAGTGTGTAAAGAAAAGAGAAGGAAACTTAAAATATACTATACTAACTTAACCAAAACATATTATTATCTATTAATAAATACAAATCTAATCTAATATACAAAAATCTCGTGTCACGGTGTTTGTTACTGAACTCCTTCGAAACGGCTCGACCGATTTTGTGTGTATATTCAGTAGGTATGAGATGTTAGGGTATTTTTTTTTGCAAAACAATTTTTTTTTGCTGAATCAGCTAATCTAATAATATATAAAGCTGAAGAGTTTGTTTGCTTGAACGCGCTAATCTCAGGAACTACTCCGATTTGAAAAATTCTTTTAGTGTTAGATAGCCCATTTATCGAGGAAGGCTATAGATATCATCACGCTAAGACCAACAGAAGCGGAGCAGACGAAGTTGCGCGGGTCGACTAGTATTCTATTAAAATTCTAAGACGTACCATAATAATTTGGGGATACCGCACGGTCTCCGGCGAAGCAGCTCGCCTCCATGCCGGATTTTCGCCATGGGATCTGGACCCACAGTATAGAAGGCGTACAGTCTCACCAGTGAAACATACATAAGTACGTACATTTCGCTCAGATGAAAGGCGTCAAGATCTTGATAGACAACTTAAAGTATCCTAGAAACATTTCTCGATTTATTGGCCTGGAACAATCGCTGGGGCCTGCAAAGATCTAGATCGGTAGAAACTAAACTAGACAATGGACACAAAGGAAAGAGGCTTATTCTAGTAATGCCTGGCTATTGTGCTATCTAACTAAATAGGTTTATTTATCAAAGGAATGTTATGAATTAGTTTTTTGCAGGTCGTTCATTTTAGAGCCTTTGCACACGGCGTATTTTTAACGCGCCGACGACGCATGGTTTACGAACGCGCGCTTACGGCGCTGTAGGCGACCAAATAGCAGTACTGTCTGCGTGAGCTACTGACTGCAGGAGCTAATACCTATATTATAAATGCGATAGTGAGTTTGTTATTTTTTTTTACTATTAATAGGCACGCGTTTGAACACTATACTAGGCGCCAGATAAGCTTGGAATAAAGTACATAGACCTTTCCCTAATATCCCTTCGTATATACCCGAACAATAAATAACGAACCGTTTTTCATTAGTAGAGAACGTAACGTAAAGGATCACGATATAAGTCGATCCAGGACAACTTTATGTCTTCTTTTCTGTTTTTGATATTAAGAAAGTCAATAAATGTTTGTGGTTCAATGACCGTTATTGCACATTTATCTGGCGCCTACTATATCTCACCTGATGGTAAGCGATGACGTGGTCGAAGACGGAGCCCGCTTGCCTAGAAGTTACCTATTCACTCTTGACTTTTTTTAACTGTCTCCGTGTTCGAGTGGTTTAGGCGATTGCTTTGTGACCCGGTGGTCGTGGGTTCAATTCCCACGGGAAGCATACTTTGTAAAGTTGTTTCCAGTTTGGCTAAAACATTACAGGCTTGAATCACCTGATTGTCTGATAAAAAGATGATTCCGTGCTTCGAAAGGCACGTACAAGGCGGCGGTCCCGGCCGCCAAATGGCGGTCGTCCAATAAACCATATCAGAGGCCCTTGAGGCGGTTTAGAAACTCTGACACTAGGGTGTGTGGCGTCTTAGACCTTACTGCCCACACGAGAAGACGAAGAAGACTCTTGACTTAAAGAAATTGCTGAATTTGATGAATTTTGATAGATGGGACACTGAAGATAGGTATAGGCTACATTTTTGCGAAATTAAAAATTAAACGCACAATGTCTATTTATATTCTTGTTTATAAAGAAGTTCTCTTGAAACAAATCATATTAAAGTGCACCCATCTCATGTAGCTACTCATGAAGGCTTTACTCAGAACGTTTAGATGAGCTAAGATGAGATTAGACGCTCACAGATAAGTATCATCTCGCTCGTAAACTAAAAATGGATGGAGGCGTTTATCTTTACGACTTTACCCATTCTGAGGCTTGCAGACAGCTAAGTGTTATGTAGAACCTATTTCTTTGGATGTTTTATGTGTCGATATTGATTTAATTTGGACGCCTGCTTAGGACGGACAAAGGAAATATATACGTAAAAATAGGCAATGGTGTTATTAAAAAAAAACTGGTCAAGTGCGAGTCGGACTCGCGTGCAAAGGGTTCCGAACGAATTGAATTTTTTTAACATGTTAATGTAGTGTTTTTAACGTTATATCACTACAGACATCTAATAGGTTTTCCTGTAATCTTTAGGTAAAGATCTATTATCTCCATTTTTTTCAAAATTTTAGTAGTTTCGGAGATAAGGGGGGGGTGGTAATTTTTCGTCTAATTTCATGAATGACTTCTAAACCATTTATTTTAAAATTATGAAAAAAATATAATTAAAACCCTCGCAATAAGCCCTTTCATTTGTTATGTCACACGATATTGTACAAAAAACTTTTTTTTTAAATATTCTTGTTTGACCCCCAAAAGTGACCCCCATACTAAAAATGTAATCATTTACGTAACGCGTCCGTGTTTGGGTCCATAGGTATGTGTACTGAATTTCAACAGAATCGATCCAGTGGATCCGGAGAAAACTGGCTGTGACAGACGGACACATAGACAGACAGACACCCGAGTGATCCTATAAGGGTTCCGTTTTTTTTTTCGGAACCCTAAAAACTGGCCAAGTGCGATTTGGATTCGCGTGCATTGGATTCCGAAACAATTTCGTTTTTAGGGTTCTGAATCCAAAGGGTAACTAACGGACCTCTATTACTAAGCCTCCGCTGTCCATCCGTCCGTCTGTCAGTCAATGGGCTGTATCTTAAGAACCGTAATAGGTAGACAGTTGAAATTTTCACAGATTATGTATTTCTATTGCCGCTATAACAAAAAATAATAAAATTAATGTTAATGGTACGGAACCCTTCGTGTGCGAGTCCGACTCGCACTTGGCCAATTTTTGTAACATGTTATTTTATCACGAGAGACTTTTTATAGGTTTTTTTGGGATCTGTAGGTTATGAACTATTAACTGCATTTTTTTAAATTTTAGTCAGTAGTTTCGGAGATAAGGGGAATAGTCATTTTTGGTCTAATTTCTTGAATAACTACTAAGCCATTTATTTTTAAATTATGAAAAAGGTATAAATAAAATCCTCATAATAAGTCCTGTCATTTTATATTTCACACAATACAGTGTAAAAATCCTTTTTTACACTGTATTGTGTGACATAATTATGCATTTTACTATTTTAACCCCCAAAAGTGACTCAAAATGCCATACTCAAAATGTATTTATCTACATTACGCGTCCGTGTTTTGGTTACAGAAATCCATATGTGTACCAAATTTCAACAGTCCAGTAGATCCAGAGAAAACTGGCTGTGACAGACGGACGAACAGACAGACACCCGAGTGATCCTACAAGGGTTCCGTTTATTACGGATATTCGAACCCTAAAAAATGGAAAAATAGATTAAATTATATTGTAACTATCTTTGGTTCGCAACTTTGTCCACGTGGAAGTCGGTTATCGCGGACGCGACGAGTGTAGGGGAGCACTAAGAGAGAATTTCTTGAAATTCCTACGGGAAAGAGAAAAAACGGATTGTGCGCGTACGAAGTCGCGGGCCCAAGCTTGTAAAATATCAAATAGACAGCTGTGTATTGTGTAAGTATAAATACATACATACATTACATACTCTTGAAAAACATAACTCTCCTTCTGAGGAAAATAGAAAAAAGCGACCACGCTTTAAACGAAGCTGACAAACCTTTTCTTGCTTTCTAACTACAGCTCAATAAAACCAAATACCACCCCCCTCCCCAACAATCACCGATTCATCGACCTCAATGATTACCTCAAACAGTTCACAAAATTACTGCCTCAAGCCTATCCACCACCGGTTCCAGTACATTCGTGTACAAAATAGTCTTTATGCAGAGTTCTAGATGGTATCGGCAGTAAGGTTGCCTACGTGTGCGCGATAAGGTCGGTGAAATATGCCGCTACAGCAGCGGGGTAGGCAGATTTGTAGGCTTCACTTAATTTTATTGCTTTCTATGTGTTATGTAGATTGATGAGTTGTGTGTGTTTATGTGAGATGTACGAGTAAGATAGTGTCTTCACCAGCGGTAAATCCGGAAATGTATGTGAGATGACTAAGGGCGAACACGGGCTGCTAGAGCCAGTGATCCTAAAACACGGACGCCTTTTTTATTTACTATTGATACGCACACATTTGACTACTATCTCAACGGATAGTAAGCGATGATATGTTCGAAGATGGAGCACGCTTTCCTAGAAGTAACCTATTCACTCTTGACTTAAATACTCCCAGGTTGTAGCTATCAGGAAACATGGACTCCGGCAGGGAATTCCACTCCTTAACTATATGCACTATGAATGTGTTCCCAAAACGTTTTGTGCACGTGGGTGGGATGTCCACCATGTACCCGTGGTGCATTGCCGTTCGTGTTGTGGTCCGATGATGGAACGGGCTTGGCGGAGTTAAATTATGCAATTCCGTCGCACATTCCCTAAAATGCAACCGGTAGAAAACCGACAGGCTAGCAACTCGTCCTCGATGCTCAAGACTTTGGAGCTTCGTCGTGACGTGCAGTCATAGTCAACAGCTTGAAGCGATGCTTTTGATAACTATTGCAGCAGATGGCTTCAGATTCTAGATCAGTGAGGCAGAAGAGCGGGAAGCACGCATGACGCGGTGGTGGGTTGAAGAGCGCGGGCGAAGGGCATAACGGCGTGAGGGAATTTGACAGCTCGAGAAGTAAGTGCTGTGTATGTCTGGAAATTGCTTGACCACACGATGAAATTTCATCGTGCTGCTGACCACCCGGAGCAGTCGCAACAGCTTTTTTTTACTTTTGACAGGCATACGTTTGACCACTATCTCACCTGATGGTAACCGATGATGCGGTCGAAGATGGAACACGCTTGCCTAGAAGTAACCTATTCATTCTTGACTTGAAGACGCCCAGGTTGTAGCTATCAGGAAACAGAGACACCCAGCTACCCAGCCCGAGCGGTTCCATGTATGTATGCAAATAGAAGACTGTATTTTACTTAGCAGTCGCAGCTTGAAGCAGTTGGACCTGAGCGCTTCGAGTCCCGTTGGCCTTTGGATATGGAACCCTAAAAATGAAATAAAATAAAAATAGGGCTCCCATACAAGAAATATGTTTCTTTTCAGCTTGTAGTACGGAACCCTTTGTGTGAAAATTCGACTTGCACTTGACCAGTTTTTGTCTTTTTTTATGAGTTTTTTATTCTATTTTACTGTTGTGCCAATAACAGCAAGTTTCTTTCCTTACTTCTTGTCCTGATTCCAAGTCGCAATTCTATATCTCCAATATTATTCTCTACCGCTTGTCTTTAAGTCACAATTTCAAAACACTGCGTAAAGAATTGTCTGGAATTGTTCTCTATTACGTAATTCAGTAACCTGTGCCCGCACCACACGCTCGAACAAAGCGCAACTCTACCAGATAAGATCTAGTTGCGCCAAATTACGCGAAGGGCTGGAATCACGCCAACCAGCCCTGATATAACTCGATACGTCCACTTAAGGTTTGCTCACACTTAGACGCGACGCTGAACGCAGTTTTAAGATTCCGAACGTCCGTATGGCAAAAAGGAATACTCATCACTCGTATATATTCCTGTCTGTCCGTTTGTCACATCTAATTTTCTCCGATTCTATTGGACCGATTTATTTGAAGTATAATAATATGACTTAAGTAATCATATAGCGAAAATATGATTCGTTCGGAACCCTTTACGCACGAAGCCGGCTTCAACTTGACCGATTTTTTAAGACAGCAGCGATGCAATACAGGTATTAAATAATTTAAGCCAAATCTAGTAAAAAGAGTTCGTTTCACTCATTATTACGAACAACTATCTATTATGGTACCAAAAAAAAAGACAAACTGTTTGGTAGATTATCGAGGTATACAAATTTTATGTATGACACCGTTTTTGATGCGGCTTGATCAATTTTAAGCATATGCCGTAGTCGGATTGTATAAATCGCTGTTTTACATTACGGCTAGGCGTTTCCAAAAATAGGGCCATTTTTTATTGCGGCGAGTCAACGATTAACCGGATTATCATAGCGAGATCTTCTACAATATGGCGGCTCACGTTAAGCCTCATTGCGACTGCGATACATATATTATGACTCTTTTTCAGGATTTGCCTTATTTCAGTTACTAAAACACATGTTGTAGGTATTTGAATTCTGCGCACAGCCTTCGTATCGTCGCGTCGGTGTGAACAGACCTTTATAACAATAGCAATCGATTTTGGAATCGCTTTGATTTATATTAATCGGATAAGACAGTTACTCTGTTATTTAATTCGAGAGTTTTGAAGAGTTATTAGATGGTTTTGTGTTTTTAATGAAATTGTTAGATACGTCTACTTATCTTGTATTAGAATGAATTATTTGTACATGATTTTTGTCGTGGAATTTTTTACTAGCCATGAAAATGGTATAAATACGGATAGTCCATTTGAGGCTATGGTAGGCGCCAGATAAACTTGCAATAAAGTACATTGACCTTTCCCTAATATCCCTTCGTAGACACCCGAACAATAAATTATGAACCGTTTTGCATTACTAGATAACGTAAAGGATCAATCAGTATAGAAGTCGATTTAGGACAGCTTTATGTCTTTATTTCTTTTTTATATTAAGAAAGTCAATAAATGTGTTGAGTCCCACAAATGTATGTGTGTCAATGACCATTATTGCACATTTATATGGTGTCTATCATATCTTAGTCGTTATCTTTCGCCTAGCCTTTCCAGTCAGGTTGGGGTCAGATACACTGATACCGGGAAAAATGGAATGATGAACCTCGACAACTCAATTTTTTGAAGAGCCTATACAATAAGCCTTGGAAAGACTACGTACTCATTGTACGGTAGTGTTCAATACACCACTAAAAATAAAATTGAAAAATTAATTTAACTACCATACAACGTGTACCAGACTTGGTACCTACTCGTTGTATGGTAGTGTTTAAAACACCACTAAAAATAAAATTTAAAAATTAATTTAACTACCATACAAAGTGTACCAGACTTGGTACCTACTCGTTGTATGGTAGTGTTTAAAACACCTCTAAAAATAAAATTGAAAAATTAATTTAACTACCATACAACGTGTACCAGACTTGGTACCTACTCGTTGTATGGTAGTGTTTAAAACACCACTAAAAATAAAATTGAAAAATTAAATTTATCTACCATACAACGTGTACCAGACTTGGTACCTACTCATTGTATGGTAGATTCAACACAGCACTAACAATATAATTAGAAAATTATTACTTGTTGCTAAGGGCTTTTCACGTGTATATGTGAATGTACAGGGCTTAACTTAAACCTGAGGGCAATGTAAGGATATTCTCTTACATACTGTAGTAATTCCTCCAGGGATTGTCAACAGGCGCATGTTGGGACAACCCTTACATTGTATCACTAACCTATTTCAAGTTTTACTCGCTAAAGGGATGAAAGGCTTCATTGACTTGAGTACCGTTTTGAAATCTTGAGCCACTTTCCGCTACTGATACCTAGGTAATAAAAAAAATGTTTATTGCATCAACTGAAATTCTTATTCTATTTACAATATGGAGCATCCTTTTAAGCAAATAGTTTGCTTGTGTTAGGAAACTTTGCCTCGTATGGGTACTACTTGTTATGAGTAATTTAGACTTACCTACTTAAAAATTCAAAACATCTACCAAGTGCAAATCAGGCTCGCACACAAAGGTTTCTGTAACCAAACCGAAAAAACTCGGAAGGCTCTAATTTTTTTTTTTTGTTAACCGACTTCAAAAAAAGGAGGAGTTTTTCAATTAGATTGTATTTTGTTTTACTTAAAGGTTGACAGATTTAGGTTCGCTTTAAATAAATTAAAAAAAAAAAACATTAAAATCAGTAGTCTACAATTGGGACAATCAATGAAGCGGCCGCCTGTCCCGCGGGTAACGTCGACATCGACTGAATGTATTTTTATGTCGGGTGGATCTATTGTGGACGGAGGTTTAGCAATTGAATGCTTGGTAAAAATTTACATGAATTGAAAAAGTCGCATTTGTGTCTCATACATAACTGACTTCAAGCATAAGAGTCAAGGCAAATACCACTGGGCATCAGTGTAAGCTTAGAAACCAAAAAAAAAAACACCCAGATAATTATCAAAAAAAAAAACATTAAAATCAGTAGTCTACAGTTGGGACAATCAATAAAGCGGCCGGCTGTCCCGCGGGTAACGTTGACATCAATCGACTGTATGTATTCCTATGTCGGGTGGAGCTATTGTGGACTGGGGTTTAGCAATTGAATTCTTGGTAAAAACTGACATGAATAGAAAAGACGCATTTGTGTCTCATACATAACTGACTTCAAGCATAAGAGTCAAGGCAAATACCACTGGGCATCAGTGTAAGCTTAGAAACCAAAAAAAAAACACCCAGATAATTATCAAAAAAAAAAAACATTAAAATCAGTAGTCTACAGTTGGGACAATCAATAAAGCGGCCGGCTGTCCCGCGGGTAACGTTGACATCAATCGACTGTATGTATTCCTATGTCGGGTGGAGCTATTGTGGACTGGGGTTTAGCAATTGAATTCTTGGTAAAAACTGACATGAATAGAAAAGACGCATTTGTGTTTCATATATAACTGACTTCAAGCATAAGAGTCAAGGCCAATACCACTGGGCATCAGTGTAAGCTTAAAAACAAAAAAAAAATACACCCAGATTATTATCAAAAAAAAAAAAACATTAAAATCAGTAGTCTACAGTTGGGACAATCAATAAAGCGGCCGGCTGTCCCGCGGGTAACGTTGACATCAATCGACTGTATGTATTCCTATGTCGGGTGGAGCTATTGTGGACTGGGGTTTAGCAATTGAATTCTTGGTAAAAACTGACATGAATAGAAAAGACGCATTTGTGTCTCATACATAACTGACTTCAAGCATAAGAGTCAAGGCAAATACCACTGGGCATCAGTGTAAGCTTAGAAACCAAAAAAAAAACACCCAGATAATTATCAAAAAAAAAAAAAACATTAAAATCAGTAGTCTACAGTTGGGACAATCAATAAAGCGGCCGGCTGTCCCGCGGGTAACGTTGACATCAATCGACTGTATGTATTCCTATGTCGGGTGGAGCTATTGTGGACTGGGGTTTAGCAATTGAATTCTTGGTAAAAACTGACATGAATAGAAAAGACGCATTTGTGTTTCATATATAACTGACTTCAAGCATAAGAGTCAAGGCCAATACCACTGGGCATCAGTGTAAGCTTAAAAACAAAAAAAAATACACCCAGATTATTATCAAAAAAAAAAAAACATTAAAATCAGTAGTCTACAGTTGGGACAATCAATAAAGCGGCCGGCTGTCCCGCGGGTAACGTTGACATCAATCGACTGTATGTATTCCTATGTCGGGTGGAGCTATTGTGGACTGGGGTTTAGCAATTGAATTCTTGGTAAAAACTGACATGAATAGAAAAGACGCATTTGTGTCTCATACATAACTGACTTCAAGCATAAGAGTCAAGGCAAATACCACTGGGCATCAGTGTAAGCTTAGAAACCAAAAAAAAAACACCCAGATAATTATCAAAAAAAAAAAAACATTAAAATCAGTAGTCTACAGTTGGGACAATCAATAAAGCGGCCGGCTGTCCCGCGGGTAACGTTGACATCAATCGACTGTATGTATTCCTATGTCGGGTGGAGCTATTGTGGACTGGGGTTTAGCAATTGAATTCTTGGTAAAAACTGACATGAATAGAAAAGACGCATTTGTGTTTCATATATAACTGACTTCAAGCATAAGAGTCAAGGCCAATACCACTGGGCATCAGTGTAAGCTTAAAAACAAAAAAAAATACACCCAGATTATTATCAAAAAAAAAAAAACATTAAAATCAGTAGTCTACAGTTGGGACAATCAATAAAGCGGCCGGCTGTCCTGCGGGTAACGTTGACATCAATCAACTATATGTATTCCTATGTCGGGTGGAGCTATTCTGGATTGGGTTTGGCAGTTGGTTGCTTGGTAAAAACTAATAAACTGAAGTTTTGCGTTTGCTATATAATTTTTTTTTACGTTTGAGAACCTTCTTCATAAGGTATATTCTATTAATACTTCATTGGCTTTTGCTTGCGGTTTCTTCCTCGTGAATTACAGAAATCATCCCAAGGGAACAAATTTTCAGGATAAAAACTATCCAAATTATAATTCAAGAAATTTTCTAACCTTGTGCCTAGTTTTATCCAAATCCGTGTGTGTAGCTGTTAAAAGGTAGCAAACAGTAAAAGTTACTTTAAAAAAGTTCGTTCAGCAAATGGATATCTGATCACTTGACAAATATACTAACATAATTATTTTACAAAAATGCCAAAAGAGGCAGGAAGCTTTTTAACTCCGAAAATCAATTGCGTTCAAAATCAGATTCAACAATGCCAGATGAAAAAAAAAACAAGCAATTCAATTCTATCATCAGACCACAAGACGTATGGCGATGCGCCACCGGTACATGGTGGACTTCCCACCCACACGCACAAAACGTCCCAAAACGTTTACGAGGTGTGTACTGCTAAGCAGTGGAATTCCCTACCAGAGTCCGTGTTTCCTGATAGCTACAACCTGAGAATGTTTAAGTCAAGAGTGAATAGGTTACTACTAGGCAAGCGCGTTCCTTCTTCGACGACATCATCGCTTACCATCAGATGAGATAGTGGTCGAACGCGTGCCTATCAATAGTAAAAAGAAATATCGGACCGAGCAACCAGTTGCAAATAGCAATCGCTATTTGCAACTCAGATACACGATAGTCAATCACTTATCTACCTTTGCACTGTACTCACACAAGCCAAATTCGTGAATTAACGGTCGCTAATGTGGCTGATAGCTGTTTAATGACTACAAAATAACATCTCCTGTGTTTAGTTCACTGAATTATGCAGCGTTGCTGCAGTTTTCGGGGTGGTTTTTGTTAGTGAAAACTCATGATGCTTTAATTTTGTTAGTGCTGTTTGGTGCTCTTTAACTTATTAAATACTCCGTCTTTACCTTTTTAAATTTTGCAACTTTCTCCTTTGCATCCGTTTTCGATTTGATATTCTCCTTAAAACCGTGTAAATAGATGTATGTCAGAAACTAAAGAACTCTATCTATCAATATATACGCCTTTTGCTTCATTATATTCATAAAAGATGCGTAACAGTACTGCGTGTAGTTACGTGCTTAATTTTTAGACCCATCCTAGAATGACTACTTTTTTCGAGTGAGAATAGAACAAGCAACACCTAGCACAACAATAAAAATCCGTCGACACCGCCATTATGAGTCAACGTCATAAATCATTCCGTTAAAGGCTCCTGCAGACAGCATTGATTCGGTAATCGTTGTCATACAGTATCATCGCGCTGGTAGTCCGTCGTCGAGTATCTAACTCTTTTGCCTGCATTCCAAATACTTATAAAAATCAGCTACTAAAAAGCTCACCCTCAGCAGGTCCAGAAAAAAAACAATTCAGCCTTAAAAAAATGCTTCTTTATTCCTTTTGTCCTGATCCTTGAAAAATGTTCCTGAGTCCTGCTAGTGATTGATGAAGGGCCAGCCCGCTTCCAAACAGGCCCTGGCCTCGAATGAATTATAACCGTTTTAACTAACCGATTCGTGAAGACTTCAGTCTGCCTGAAGTTATTTTTGGAATAAGGGTAGGAATAATAAAAGGTGGGTAAGTGAATTAATTGGCTGTCTAGACCTAAGCTTTCCTGCCAGTGTTACGGATTTTTTTCGAAAGAGTCACCGCAGCCCTGGAACGCAAAGGGCATTAGGAGGAACACTTATGGGTTTTAGACACTAAGAATCTGATACTCCTTTCTGCTCTGGCCAGAGCGGGAGTTATTTAATGATATACCATCCTTAAAAAAATAACTAGATTTTGGAGGAAAAAGGAGGCATTGACTTCGTCCTAAAAAGGTGAACTAAAACCTATAAGTGTGTCTTAAGTCTACCTACGCACTAGCGGTTGGCCGCGGGGGGCAGTTGACCGCGCGGCTGGCCGTTTTTCAAGTTTCAATATGCAACCGCTAGTGATTGTACGTGTCACACCGCCATTAAATGACAAACGGTTCCATATTAAACTGGAAAAGGCGCGGTAAGGTGCCCCTGCGGCTGAGCACTAGTACGTAGAAGCGCTTAAATAAGACGGTTCTAATTTTTCTTTTTCTATTTCTTTTTATGCGTCAATCAGGGTTTCAATACGTCTGAGTAATGAAAAGTGAAAAAGTAAAAATAAACCGGCTTCCTAAGAAAAGGATGAACATAGTAAAACTGATGGCTGCAGGACGTGTACAACTCTTGTGCAGAAGGTTACGAATGAATCATATTTTTTTTAAAAGCCATAGACTTCATATAGATTTTCTTGACAGTTTCCTATAAGTTAGTTAGTTAGTCTATAAATATATTTTTATTTATAGATTATGTATGCATAGTGTTTATGTAGGTAAATTCAAAAAGTAAGTGCTTTGTAAAGAACCAATTTCTAGTCAGGCTAAAAAGAAAAGCTCTAGCATTTATAACATTCCTTAAATTGTCAGTTCTCCAACCCTACATTAATAAACAACAGAGCAGTCCAATCACAAAATAACCTTACATTACATGTTATGATTCCTTAACAGTTCCCAAAATCTTTTTATTTTTGCCTTTTGTACGTAAAGGTCACGAAGAATCTTCAAGAAAAAGCTACTTCTATGAAAACCTTATATTATTAGTCCATCTCTAGCAAAAAAAAAATGTATTATACAACACAACGGAGATCACACTTTCGTTAGTCAGGTATAAGGTTGAAAATCGTCTAACGCGCCTAAAGCGTTGCTACAAAACGAAAAATAATGTATAAACAAAACAACGGCCAGAGATTAATAAAAGAAGACAATGAGATATAAAACCTCCTTTGTTATTTTTATGAAACACAATAAAAAAATTAAGGACTTCTGAAATTACTGAGATTCTTAAGATATTGTTTTTAAAAAATGTCTGTAGTAATGATGTATGTTGATTTGATAATGAGTTTGTTTAAAGTGAATGTTTCGTGGTCCAAGACGGACGTGATGGACCACGTTATGACGGATCACGATCCATCTACATAGATGAGTGGATCAACCTTTAACGTAAAGGTCCTGAGTTAGAACTGCGGGATGAAGCAAAGCGTATTTCGGCTTTTTCATTAAATCGCAAACCCACCGTAGTGCACGAAGAGGCTACGCACGTGTGTTGAGCTTCGCTTTGCAAGAAAATATGTGTTTGTGTCCACTGCGAGCCACGGACACGCTACGGAACAATTGACGTCATTGGTACACAAATGGCTTACTCAAATATGGCGCTCACATAGCTCAACGCTGTCAAGGCCATGTACGCTGTACATGTGGTACACACTATTCACGAATATTAACCCACGACTATGTACAACTGTTATATAGCAGCACAGTTTTCAGATGCGCTTTGTTGAACGGAGGCGTGTGTAGGGTGTACTTCAGTGGAAACGTAAACCCACGTTGTCAAACAAATGCATCCACGCAGTAAAATGCGCTGCGTGCCCGTGCACAGCATGCGCCGCGGTTGATCTGCGCCTTTAGAAAAATCTAGCTGCTTGCCGTCTGTCTTCCTGTCTTTCCTGGTAAATGGTAAAAGGCTCAGCTACAATAGACAGTGTTACACATATGTTAGAGACCAGATAAATGTGCAATTGCAATTATTATTTTTATTATTAAATCTACATCGCAACAAAAATAACCGCGAAGCCATCTATCCAACTAGCAGCGAACTACTACGTTGAAATCCTGCATCACGCAAACAGAGTTTACCGTGCGATTTGAACATATAGATCAGCCCAAATATCAACTATCGAGCAGTAATCCGCCAGGCACAGCAACCGCCTGGTCGGAGGATCCTCCCTTTTCAATGGGGGTTTGCAGGACTTTACTCTCTGTTACGCATACCTCCAAACAATAAAGGCCATTGACCCACATACGTTTATTGACTTACTAAATATCAAAAACAGAAATAAAAACATAAAGCTGTCCTTAATCATCTTCTACCGTGCTCCTTTACGTTCTCTAGTAATGAAAAACGGTTCATAATTAATTAATTGTTCGGGTATATACGAAGGGATAATAGGGGAAAGTTAACGTACTTTATTATGCCTACCATATGAACACGCAACGATTGAAGAACTCTCACAAGGTGAGCTGATGGCCTAGTGAGGGTCGCAGGAGTACACTGGATGCTAGACGCATAAAACTTGTCGATGTGACGATTCATAGGGAAGATCTATCTCCAGCAGTTTTCGATGTGACAATTCATTGGGGAGATCTATGTTCAGCAGTTGACGATGCCGAATGTGACGATTCATTGGGGAGACCAGCAGTTGACATCTTTAATTGAAAATATGATGAACATGGCATTTATAAATTATCTGGAAAATAAAATTCTCAATGATAAATCTGAAATTTCATATGTAAATATTATTGAACCACAAACCTCGATATTCGATGTGAGCGTAATATACTTTATTATGAATGAAGAATGTTTTGTTAAAAGGTCGCTGGAAAATTCCGTGAAATTGTTTGAGTAGGTCAGCAGGAAATTACCTTTCTTAAGTCAAGGGCACTTAATATAATTTATTTGAATGCCACAACAAAAAGAATTCCATTTTTATTTGTATTTGAAACCGGTAACAAAACTCAAGAATCGATTGCAAAAAACGTCTAAATAAAAGTATTTAACAAGCCATATTTCAAGCAGTCTGATGCAGTTAGTGTTTTTACGTGAAAGTCGACGAATTAGACTTTCATTTTTAGGGTTCCGTACCGAAAGGGATGCCAACGGAACCCTATTGCTAAGCCTTCACTGTCCGCCGTCTGTCCATCCTTCTGTCTGTCAACGGAGTGTATCTCAAGAACCGTAAGACAGTCGAATTTCACAAAGTATGTATTTGTATTGCCGCTACGACAACAAATAAATTTAATTAAAAATTAAAAGGGGTGCCTCTACCAGAAAGGTTTTTTTTTTCGGTGTATGGCACAGAACCCTTCGTTTGAGAGTCCGATTTGCACTTGGCCGGTTTTTTTTTCACTATGTTTGATTATCGCCATATTTGATAACTATCATGACTTTAATGACACTTGCCAGATTAAAACCAATCGATTGACATAAGAATCATCAGTTTTTCTTTCTTTCTTCTTTCTATTCAAAATTGGCCCAAGCGTTTGGTTTCCAGAGCACCAGAAAGGAAAAAATATACATACATGCATAGGCCGATAAATACATTACCCTCATTATTTTTTTTCGCTTTGCACAGTCAGCAATGATGCTGTTTACCGACCTAAAATACTATTTTCCAGAAAAAAAAACACTAGCTATCTCGATAAAATCCGGAGAATTGAAATAAATCTAAATTTTTCGTGAAGCGAATTTTATTTTGTTTGGCTCCGAACTTCAGAACTGAAACCAATTCAATCATTCAGGAGAACAAAACTAAGCTAGAGATTGTCTGACGAAAAAATGGATTGATTACAGTAAAAGATAAAACATGGCGGACGACGAATGTATAAGGAATACTTGGAAACAATTGACTGTTAAGGCGGAAACCCACCGGAACGCACGGAGAGGCTACGTACGTGTGTGAAGCTTCACCTTGCATGAAAATGTATGAGACTGTAACCACTGCAACCAACAGACACGCTACGCATCAATTAACGTCACTGATACACGCATGGCTTGCTCGAATATGGCGCCCACGTAGCTCAACACTGTCAACGTTGTGCACGCTGTCCACGCGGTACACGAATATTAACCCACGATTATATCAAAACCATATTCTTGCAAAAAAACCTGCGTAGCCTCTCCGTGTGCCGCGGTGGGCCACGCTACAGTTGTACATAGTCGTGAGCTTGTAGCGTGTATTGCAGTGGAAACGTAGACCCACGTTTTAAAACAAATGAACCTACGCAGCTAAAATGCGCCGCGTGGCCGTGAATAGCGTGCACCGCGGTGGGTTCGCGCCTTTAGATGAATGGCCTGGTTCAGAATTTTACCGAAATTGCAGTTACGTAATCTGTAATAAACAGATGCGAACGACTGTGTCCGTTCAAATCCTTACTAATATTATAAATGCGAAAGTAACTCTGTCTGTCTGTCTGTCTGTCGCGCTTTCATGCCAAAACTACGGAACCGATTTGAATGAAATTTGGTACACAGATAGTCTAGAGCCTGAGAAAGGACATAGGCTACTTTTCATCCCGGGAATATGTGTTCCCTGAGGATCACGCGGGCGAAGCCGCTGGCAGAAGCTAGTACTTAATAAAAAAATTGTAGTTCCTGTACTATACTGTAGTTCCAATATTCTGGCTGGTGTAACCTGGAGAGTTGTACCATCGCTGACATATACAACAAAAATCACAAAAACTGAAAATAATTATTTTGAGCTGTTGTGCTTGCACTTGGATCTGAAGCTGGCCAGCGCAATGCACTGGTGCATTAGAAATCTGATTCTAATACACCAGTGTACTTCCAGTTTATACTGATATTTTGGCCACATTTGTGCGCAATCTTCTACAGTAAACCAAATCTCGGCAAACTAAGCAAGTGTTTTATGAATAAGCAGCTCCCAAATCATTAACTCTCCTTTTATTTCGCTTAAGACGAGCAAGAAGCTACTATAAACACCACAAGACTAATTAGCTAAACTTATTAAAATACAGATAATTAATTCCGTTTCATACCGAAAATTCGTTGCAATTCGCTTCGGCGTACGTAAGCTACTTTTGCGATTCCCACATGTATAACAAGACCGAATCGTGATTTCGAGAATTTCAATAATTTCCCAACGTCAGGCGTGGCGTACAGAATTTGGCCGGTTTATACGAACCTAAAATTAAGCTAAGTCAGACGGTTTGTAGAAATGCAGTTCCATTAAATATTCTAGTCGGTATTAGTGGGGGGAATTATGACGAGTTTCGTACCACTCACGTATTGCTTGATTTCTGTGGTATCGTATTTCTAACTTGATTTCGGTAGTTCATTAGTGTCTTGAAGATTGGTAAGTGTAATGTTTGTGTGAATTATTATGAAGAATAGAAATACAGTTGTTAAATGTGATCTGTTTCGGTACATCTTTTGCTTTGCCCTGCTAGCTAGAAAATGACTTATACAATCTATCTATCATAGGTCTGACAGATACATTGTATAGCCCATTTCCTTACTTATTACGCAAATGAGTAAGCGTTTTCGAAAAAATGTGTTTTATAATTTAGTAACGCATATGCTCGTAGAAGATTGCCATGACAAAATAAAAGGATTTTTCATAAAACCTTATATAAAATTACTTAAAATTTTGCTACGAATAATAGTCAACTGCCTCCGTGGTCAAGTGGTTTAGGTTAGGTTAGTCCGTGGTCAAGGCGTTTGCCTTGTGATACGATGGTCGTGGGTTCGATTCCCACGGGAATCATACTTTGTAAAGTTGTTTCTAGTTTGGCTAGGACATTGCAGGCTTAAATCACCTGATTGTCTGATAAAAAGATGATTCCGTGTTTCGGAAGGCACGTATAAGCCAATGGTACCGGCCGCCAAATGGCGGTCGTCAAATAAACCATGTCTGAGGCCCTTGACGCGGTTTAGAAACTCTGGCACTAGGGTGCGTGGGGTCGTTTAGACCTTACTACCCACTCGATAAGAAAAAGAAGACTACGAAAAATGTTCTAAAATTTGATAACAAAAGCTCAAAATACCAATCATATAACATATTGACATGTTATCGCTTATTTGCGTCCACTTGTGTTACTATTCAAAATCTAGAAACTGTTTGCTATCGGGAAACCTAACCATATGAATCTTAATAACCATATTTCCCAATATTTGCCATTAGGTACAGGTCAATAACAGTAAGCTCCTTTACTTAACCAGTAGAAGAAAACCTAAGCCCTGCGTCATAGAAACGATCATTACTTAGCTCGGCCCACAGAGCACACAGATGCCTCAGTGGGCACTGCTGGAGACGGTATTGTCAAAACTTTATGTACAAACCCAGCATATCAGTGAGTGTCAACTTTACTCATATAACTGCCTCCGAGTGTTTTATTTATTTAACACTTCAGCACACAAATGTACATAGGCGGACTTATGCCATAGGCATTCTCTACCAGTCAACCTTTGGGTGATGCAGAGAATAGTGGTAGGTGCAATATGAAGAATTAAAAGCGATTGAAATTATTCAAATACAATTAAAATTAACAATCATATACATATTCAAACTATATATACACTATTAATATAATACATATTCAAATTAACAAGAAGAAAGAGCATACTTTGTAAAGTTATTTTCCAGTTTGGCTAGGACATTGCAGGCTTGAATCACCTTCATTGTCTGATAATAAGATGATTCCAGGCTTCGGAAGGCACGTGTAAGCCAGTGGTCCCGGTCGCCAAATGGTGGTCGTCAAATAAACCATATCGGAGGCCCTTGAGGTGGTTTAGAAACTCTGACACTAGGGTGTGTGGGGTCGTTAGATCTTACTGCCCACGCGATAAGAAGAAGAATGGCTTCGTCCATACAGGTCCCTAATCCCAACTCACCAGCTTTTTAATGCTTTTTTTGGTCCTTTCATAGAGGCAAAAGCTCAAGTGGCTGCAAAAAAGTTGGGGATCTTAGCAAAGGTGAGACGGTACTTCACGCTGGAACAGCGTCTCAAACTCTATCAAACGCAAGTTCGATCGTGTATGGAGTACTGCTCTCATTTTTGGGACGGATCTGCCAGATACCAGCTCGATGCCCTTGAGTCAATTGAGAAACGAGTTAAGAGAATCACCGGCAAAGACTCCCAGCTTGTAGCTATCAGGAAACACAGACTACGGTAGGGAATTCCACTCCTTAGCTGTACGCATTATGAATGTATTCCCAAATGGTTTTGTGCGTATAGGTGGGATGTCTACCACCGGTGGCGCATCGACGGCCGTCTTGTGGTCCGATGATGGAACGGACTTGGCGGAATTAAATTATGCAATTCCGTCACACATTCTCCAAAATGGACGGATGAATGGATGGATGGAGTTATTTTTTTTCATTTGTGATGGGATTGTTCTTGACTCTAGTCTAGGTTAGAGATAACAGAGACAAAGTCTACGATGGAGCGAGCTTAACCAGAAGGAGCCTGTTCACTGTAACTTTAAAGAGATTAGGGTTGTAAAGGTTTGGAAACACAGACGCAGGCAGAAAGTTCCACTCCTTAGCTGTGTTCATTATAAAAGACTGAAGAAGTGATTGGTGGAATGGTAACAAGGTAGGGATGGTAGGTTGCAGTACGTCTGGATGTCCGATGGTAGGGCCGGTGGGATGAGGTCGTTGAGTTCTTGGGGACACTCGCCGAAGTACAATCTGTAGAAGCCCAACAAGCAGGCAACCTTGCGGCGATGAGCCAAGCTGTGTAGCTTGACATCCACCAGTTTTACGTCGCTGATGAGCCTCTTAGCTCTGCGTTCCACCGAGTCAAGCGCGGAGTTACTGGATAAAAAGAATTATTCTCCGAGGTCCAATTTGTTTGTATATCTCTGTATCAAAATTCCTCAAAATCATTTCAGCGAATTAGGCGTCAATGAGTTATAGACAAACTCACTTTCACAATTATAATTAGTAAAGATGCTTTTTTTTACTTTTGATAGGGACGCGGTTGACCACTATCTCACCTGATGGTAAGCGATGATGTGTTCGAAAATAGCATGCTTGCTTAAAAGTAACCTATTCACTCTTGACTTAAAGACTCCCAGGTAGCTATCTGGAAACACAGACTCCGGCAGGGAATTCCACTCCTTAGCTGTATACACTATGAAAGTATTTCCAAAACGCAATCATTTATTTACAGACGGCCGGTGACATTTCCGACTTTGGTATCGACAGCTGGAACTAGTGCTCAACCGAACTACAAAAATATTTGTAGTAGCGTCTATACAAATATTAAATCCTTTATTTCAAATATACCAGTTACACTTTTGAATAGTCAAGGTCAGTTAAATAATATGAAGCTAATTCTGCCGCGTTAGCGACAAGAGTAATAAATAAAATTATTCACCAAAAAAAAATTACAAAATTCACATTTATAGGTCTAAATCGTTAATTGCTTTTTTAAATATTGTAGATAATTTAAATACCGTGACTCCTAAACTAGGTGTATGTGCCTGAGACTTAGAAGTCAGAAAAGTGTAGCAAGTTGACCTGCAGCAAAACACTCACCTACTCTATCTGCAGCGCGGCAGTTGCACGTTCGTCTCTAGTAACTCCCAGCATGTTCCTAGCTCTGTGCCTCTGCCTAAAACAAAACATGAGTTAGCCGTAGGTACAAACAAAAGCACTTAAAGAAATATATCCATAAGTAGAGTGTTTATTATGAAAAGCTGTAAAAGCAGCCAGTTAGAGGCTCCAAGGTATTACGTAATATGAACGGTAATTCTGAGAGGCGAACTAATTTTCACATTGCTATTAACGTCGTAATTTCGTATTTATGTAATAATATTATTTATGTAAGTAGTTGTGTTATGGTTTAGGTAATTAAATAATATTTGGCTGTAATTTTGGCATTTTATGTGAAACCGTATATTTGTAACTAGCGAGTCGCTCGGCTTCGCACGGGTGCAATTAATAATACCATCATAATTTAGCTATTTTGTACAAAATCTTTACGAATTATAAACAAGAACCAAACTCATTTATCGCTGTTTCTATTAGTGAAACTGTATCAAAAACAGTTGAGTGGTTTACATTAATCGAAGAAAGACACATAGGCATACAGTGACTTTGTTTCATAATCTGTACCATTATTAGACAGTTGAAAAGTTTGTTTATTTGTTTAGCTGGCTGAACGCGCTAATCTCAAGAAATGAAAAATTATTTTAGTTTTAGATAGCCTATTTATTGATATGGATATAGCCTACATAACATCACGCTACGACTAATAGGAGCGGACCATTAATGAAAACTTGCCTATTGCGAGTCGAACTCGCGTGAAAATGGTTCCGAACGAATTTTTTTTTAACACTTTTTATAGGTTTTCCTGTAATTATTAGGTAAAGATCTATTATTTACATTTTTTTCCAAATTTTAGGCTCAGTAGTTTCGAAGATAATGGGGGGAATGGTAATTTTTCGTCTAATTTCTTTAATAACTTCACAATCATTGATTTTAAAATTATGAAAACAATATAATTAAGACCTTCACAATAAGCCCTTTTGTTTGATATGTCACACGATATTGTTCAAAAAACTTTTTTTTATTTTTTTAGTTTGACCCCCAAAAGTGCCTCCATCATCATCATCATATCAGCCGAAAGACGACCACTGCTGGACATAGGCCTCCACCAAAAGGGGGGGTTTGCCATAATCGCCACACTTGGCAGGCGGGTTGGCGATCGCAGTGTATGGTGTTGCGTTCTACAGAGAACGCTGCTGCCCATTCTCTGGCGAGTCCCTTAGTTGCCTCTTACGACACCCACGGGAAGTGATGGGATGGTATTATTCTTATACGGCACCATAGGGCACCGGCCGACACCATACGGCGGAATGTGAAAGTGCCTCCATACTAAAAAAATAATAATTTACGTAACGCGTTCGTATTTGTGTCATAGAAGTCCATATGTGTACCAAATTTCAACAGAATCGGTCTAGTGGATCCGGACAAAACTGGCTGTGACAGATGGACAGACAGACAGACAGACACCCGAGTAATCCTATAAGGGTTCCGGTTTTTGTTCTAAACCCTAAAAATGTGACAAAGATGAAGTTGCACGAGTCAGCTAGTATTTACAAAAGATAAAGCAGAACTGTCAGGCTTTTCCAGGGTGTTTTTCAAAATTAAATGTTTTCATTCCTGACCAACAAATCTTGGTTAAAATATTTATTCCTTCTTACAATGAAAGATTTATACATGGAACTCTCACTGTCACTCAATAGAGGCTTGGAATGACTTAAACTTAACACCCAGCACATTGATATATAAAAAACAAAAGATACACACTCACCATCTCAAAAACGTCCGCAAAAAACAAGCGCATAAGTGTAGTGTATAATTGTGCGCTAGTTTCAAACAGTCTCGCATCGATCGCAATACTGCACTGCTTTGTAAAAACAACTTTAAGCGGTCCGTGTAAGGTAGAATTTGCCAAAAAAAATGCGCATCACTCGCCATACTGCACTGCTTTGTTAAAACAACTTTAAGCGATCCGTGTAAGGTTAAATTTATAAAAAAAAATTGTTTATAGTATAACTACACACAACTCACACATGACACTTGATACATGTCAGTTTTTGACGATAGTTTCGAGTGTTGCATTTGTTCGAGACTGTGCATCTTGGGTTTTTAGGGTTCCGAAAAAACAGGAACCCTTATAGGTTCACTCGGGTGTCTGTCTGTCTGTCTGTCCGTCTGTCACAGCCAGTTTTCTCCGGATCCACTGGACCGATTCTGTTGAAATTTGGTACACATGTGGACTTCTGTAACCCAAACACGGACGCGTTACGTAAATCATTAAATTTTAGTATGGGAGTCACATTTGGGGGTCAAACTAGAAAATTAAAAAAAAAGTTTTTTGAACAATATCGCGTGACATATCAAATGAAAGGGCTTACTATGAGGGTTTTAATTATATTTTTTTCATAATTTTGAAATAAAGGTTTTGAAGTTATTCAAGAAATTAGACGAAAAATGACCATTCCCCCCCCCTTATCTCCGAAACTACTGAGCCTAAAATTTTGAAAAAAAATGGAGATTATAGGTCTTTACCTAAAGATTACAGGAAAACCTATTAGAAGTCTGTAGTGTTAAAATAACATGTAAAAAACCCTTTTGCACGCGAGTCCGACTCGCACTTGGCCAGTTTTTTATATATCAATGACACAGCATCATAAAAACCACAGGACTAATATTCATCCTAATATTATAAAATCCTTCCGTTTAGTCAACTGGTGATTAAGTGACTGACAGCCAAAAAGAAAGCTGAAATTTTGCGTGTAGCTTCCTTGGGGAGTGTAGGGGAGTACCAAGAGAGGATTTTCCGAAATTCCTACGGGAACGAGATACGCACGTACGAAGTCGCGGGTAAAAGATAGTATTGTAATAAAATTAAAACGAATAAGATACAAGATATGGGGTCTCAGCTGCCCAAAAACTGGTATCTACCGACTAAGTTAAAGCACATACTATATAGCTACCCGTACGCACTCACGTACGAAGAAACAGCCCCTTTGAATAAAAAATACAAACCGCACTTGCAAAATACCAACACAAAACAACACTGACCACCAAAATCGTAAGAAAGAACCAACCCACAAATACCGATATAAAAAATTCAGCTAAGTACAAACCCAGGACCAAAATTGTGGGTCCTTATTGGCTACCTCATCGATACTCTCTCAAGGCATTTTAGCTCCAATAATTTATTCAAGAACTCGAATTCAAAGGTCACTGAAGGAAGTCCAAAGTTCTCAATTAGGGTCCCCACAGTAACTAGGAAGAGTTATCAGGGACTTTAGGTTAGTTTATTTCTAAAACATAACGTACAAACGGAATATTTTATCCCGGGGACGAAGATCTATGTGGTTGTTTGTCTGGATGTAGTATTTGAGCGTAGCTGATTAATGATGAGTTTCTATTTTTCGAAAAATCGCGATTCCTCTAAACAACGTGTCTCATTCAGCATAAGTAGGTACTTAATAGAAAAAAACCGGCCAAGTGCGAGTGGTACTCGCGCATAAAGGGTTCCGTACCTTTGTATTTTTTTGTTATAGCGGCTACAGAAATACACACTCTGTGAAAATTTCAACTGTCTACATAATACGGTTCATGAGATATAACCCGCTGACAGACAGACGGACGGATGGATGGACGTACGGACAGCGGAGGCTTGGTAATAGGGTTCCGTTGGTTACCCTTTGGGTACGGAACCCTAAAAACTATAGGCATTATTTTTAACCAGGAGAAAAGCAAAGGCAATTTTCGGGTTCTTAAGAATAAATTCTTGAAAATCCGACATAATTAAGGAGGAGTGAGGATTGACATTAGAAAAGTAAGGATTATGCTCAGCAGTGGCCGAATTCAGACTTCGGTTGATATTGAAAGAAGCGTTTTAACGTATGATCTTTGCCAGTGTAACGTTTATTTGAACACACAAACCTAACTAGTTATATTAATAACAAATGCGAAACATAGTTTGTTTGTTTGTAATACTTTCACGACAAAATTGCCAAACTGATTTTGATGAGCTTTGGTACAGAGATAGACGGAACCCTGCAATTAAAGGCTTATTTTAAGCGAAAATCTATATAAACGCGGAACTAAGATTAGGGATAAAAGTATGTAAAAGTTTTCAAACCAGTTCTTAACGGTCTTCGTTCAGAAATTCATTAATTTAAATATTCCGCACCACTTCCAGCATGAAAATAAACTTAGTTTTCTTCGTTCAAGTGGAAATCTAATCCCTAGTTGTCTCCAAAGTTCTTCTTTGATCTCGCGAGTGTCTAATGATGGTCCGAAGTTCTAAGTAAGAATCTTTGTTTTCCAAAAGTTGGAATGTTTTCCAATACCGAAGATCGCTCGTTCTTTTTAAAAGTCTTCGTGTCCCTGCCACTCATGTTACAATTACTTTGGCAATTTTACCTTTATTTAGTTAAATTCTTAGAAAGAATACTGGGAAAATATTATGTTCTCAAAGTTTTTGGAAGCGTTTCTTCAAGGAGATTATTTTCAAGAACTTCTTTTTTTTTAAACGAAGTTTTCTGAGAATTTTGATGTTATCAACTTTGATGTTGTTTTATTTGTTTTATAAAACGTTAAATAGAGATTATGAAACCGTGATTAGTCGAGATTGTTATCTTAAATATTTAAGCCTATTTCCTAGAATTTAGAATCGTCAAATGAATAAAATAACGCGTCTATATTTTTTTCAGAAGCCGGGTCAATAATTTTACGTAAGTCAATGTCAGGGGGGCTAAAAAGGCAACTTTTGAAGAATCATACTAGAATCATAATACAACGTGTTGTTTTGCATCCTCGTCAAATTTCAGGAAATTGTCATAAAAGACATAAATAATCAATCGAAAGTACGGTAGCGGGCAATAACCAATAAGCGCTGCTTTTTTTTGTTGTTGAAATTTAACAGTATTTCAGAATTAAGCCCTTAATTCAATACAAATAAAACAGAATCACCGACTACGCACACAGCGACAATGCAACTGTGTGCGTGAGTGTCGACGTCTTACCTACGAAATGCAAGCGCGCGCGAGCGCGACCGATCAATGACCGGTAGCAATAATTTTACCTAATTTTATTTCGAAAATCACTTACATTATTGTCATAAATTTCGCTTGATAATTAACTCATCTTTGAGCATCATTGGAATACGGAAATCTTACTAATGACAATAATACTAGTGCGCCAAAGAAAAGTTCACTGACCTGTTATCAGATGATTAATAAAATGTTAGTTTTGCTTTTCGTAGTGATTTTGTTTTTATTTGTGGATTTCCTTCCTACTTAACGGGCTTAGGACCGGCAAGAATGCCTTAGTTAGTGTAGCGATCTACTAAGTCTAAAAATGTTTTCTACGTTTGATGGAAATGGAAAGACGTGCTAGTTAAGTGAAAGTTAAATTGGCGTAGTTAAAAATAAAATTTGAAATCAAATTTACACTAATAAAATTGATTAAGCTTACAACGTATTTACAAAATGTACAAATAAATAAATTACCTTATTAGGTATGGTTCAAAGTTGCCACCATCACACTCTTCGCACAATCGAGCACAACGTAGCTGGTTTTCCTTCAGCTTACGTAACACTAACACATTCGTTTTTAAAGTGTCGAAAGCACTAATGATCCTGTCATGTAATTCTGTTACACTTGTCACTTCCTCCGTGTAAACTAACCTTTTAACGTCTCCGCACAAATAAAAGTCTACATGCGTCAGGTCTGGAGAACGCGGAGGCCAGGCCACAGGTCCTCCGCGACCGATCGAGTGGTCACCAACTTTTCGGTCAAGTACTCGCGTACTTGCCGACCATAGTGAGAGGGAGCGCCATCCTGCTGGAAGTAGAGGTTGTGCCTTGCGGTAGTGGAACGGGTGTTGAAGTTCACGTTTCAGTAGGCGCCACACTGTGGTGTAGTGCACTCCTAAGTGTTGACCAGCCTCCCGCGTGCTTGCCCGTGGGTCTCGCTGGAAGTATTCCAGGATGTCTTCCTGCAAGGCGACAGGCAGGCCTACGCTGCCGCGAGCAAACTGCCGATGATCCCACAGTCCCTGCGTAGCAGCCAGCATGACGCTCTGTGATGGGGGTTCCCGATCGGGAAACATTTCCGTGAATATCCGGTTGGCTCCACGTAGGCTGTCTCCACTGATGGCATACAGGCGGACCATCTCCACCATCTCGACATTTGAATAATTGTCCGTCATCTTGTACCTACGTCTCAACGATGTACGGAGGAGCGCAAAGCGCACCGCACGCTTCGGCGACATCAAACACACTGTTAGTTCCGGGGCTTGCGCGGGAGAATCCCCGTACCGTGATTGGGGTGCGATTGATTACCTACGAATTTATCGAATGATCGTTGCGTATGCGTTGTGTATGTATTGTTTGCGTTTGTTTGTGTGTGAAAGCGCGGTTATAAGGCTAGTAACAGACGGGCCGCGGCTGGTTTACACTTACGGATTTCCGTAAATAAAAAATAAAATTAAAAAAATACCTACCCATTTTAGTGTCGATTTGGGTCGAGAATCATTAGCATAATTACGTCCTTGAATTTGACTAGGATGCAAATCAACACGTTGTATTAATCACACAAAAATGTGTCAAATTTAATTTTCATCTTTATCGCTAACGAATTAGGTTCAAGGTTGATTGGGAAAATTTGACAGTGACGGGTAACGTGATTTAATTTCTGATCCTGCTAAAGTGACTTTTTTAGGCCACCAGTTATATAATACTTGTATTTTATGCTGATTATTGCCTAGAAATACTCCACTTCTGGATGTGAAGCCAAAATCTAATTATCCTACTTAGTATTTTCAAATTGGGTGAAAAAAAATCATTTTCCGTTATTGTCACCAGACGGCGCTCATACAGTTTCAAATTACAAATTGACGTTTACGCTAGCTTTTTTTTTATTTGTGATGGGTTTGCTCTTGACTCTAGTCTAGGCCAGAGATGATAGAGACAAAGTCTACAATGGAGCGAGCTTACCCAGAAGGAGCCTGTGCACTCCAACTTTGAAGAGATTAGGGTTGTAAGCGTTTGGAAACACAGACGCAAGCAGAGAGTTCCACTCCTTTGCTGTGCGCATTATAAAAGCCGTTTGGAAACGCTTAGTGCGAATTGGTGGAATAGCAACAAGGTAGGGATGGTAAGATGCAGTGCGTCTGGATGTCCGAAGATAGAAGGGGGCCGGTGGGATGAGGTCGTGGAGTTTTTGGGCACAATCACCGAAGTACAATCTGTAGAAGACCGACAAGCAGGCAACCTTACGGCGATGAGCCAAGCTATGTAGCGTGATCAAAAACTCGCACCAAGGTCACAGTTTTGCCGTTTAAGGAGGACAAATATAGCTAGCAATATTTTTAACCAATTACAGTGCACGGAAATTATGAAGAGCCTACGATAATGTGACATCTATTTATTAGCGGTAACGACTGTCCAAAATTAAGGTGTAAGATTGCCCATACAATGCCATAGTGCATGTCAATCACACAAATGAACTTGGGTCCCAAGGTCATCGCTGAAAGAATATCACTTTGACAAACAGCGTTAGAAATCATCAAATGACTCCATCTGCTCTAGGTGGATTGGAAGGTAGTCAATCAATCAATCTTTATTTGTGAACACAGGTATAACAGTAAAGGTCTTATGTAAATATTTTAGTCGAGCTCTATGTCCTACCAATGAAGTTGGTGTACAAATATAAGCTTTTAGCAATAAATTTGAATTTAAACAATACAAGGTCAACTTCGAGCAAAAAATGACAATTTAATGTATTATAAATTAATCTATACTTAATATTATAAAGTGGAAAGATTTGTTTGTTTGTTTGTTTTTTTTAAATGAATAGGCTCCGAAACTACTGGACCGATTTGAAAAATTCTTTCAGCCATGGATAGCTACATTATCAGGGAGTAACATAGGCTATATTTTATCCCCGTACTCCCACGGGAACGGGAATTACGCGGATGAAACCGCGTGACGTCCACTAGTGATGAATAAATTATAAATCATTTTTACATGTATGTCAATGGTAAATTATATTAAATGTCATATTTTATCATATCGTAAATAATGTCAACTAAATGTATTGTGTGTGTGTGTCAGACTCTTACTGACTAAAACCCATCCGTGTTCCTTCAAATGCTTAACAGCTAGGCTCTAAGGTATTAGCATACCGTAGGCAAAGCTGTGAACGAACATTTAAATGGGTGCTTCTTCGAGCAAGGCATTCTTTGGTGATTTGCGTGGCAGTTTTTAAATTTAATATTTTTTTAAAATCGACATCTGTTTCTTAAAATACACGTAAAAGTAATATTTTCTGTAAAAGAGGCACCTCAGAGAGCAATATACTTACAGAGATAATCGAGGTTAAAATATTGGAGGCCACGCAAATCACAAAACACCCCACGAAAATGATTTTTTTAAATTTATCTTTCTCAAATAAGTTAAAAATAAGTTAATAGGTAAGTAACTAACACATAAATCGTTTTTTTTGCCGTTGATTGTCTCATATCACAATTATTTTTTGTCGCTTTCGTTTCAACTCTTATATCCGGTAAGGTGCTCCCATATTGCAAGTGCATCATTTCGCAGTATATATTATTTATTATATTTTTCTTTCAGCTTTCCTTTTATAATATCTCGCCCGGTTTTTAGCCTTGAACTCTTCATTATTTTTAAGCCTCTCTCTTCTTCTTTCAGTCACCTTCTTACTTTCTAATTTTTCCTCTCTTCTTAATGGTATTTTGGTCTAAAAAATAATTCATTACAATTTTAGCTAATCTGACACTATTTTATTATTATTAGGTACTTATAAAATCAGAAACACCCATCAGCTGTGTCATTTTAAGCTTGATTTAAACGAATTTACATTTAACTAAAGTAATAAAAAATATTATCATACAAAACTAAAAGTTATTTCATTTGCATGGCCAAAAATTGATTTACGTGGGTCAAAACTACCACGTAAACCATGCAAATCACGACCACGGAAATCAAAATAAATCCTTTATTCTAAAAATATATAAAAACCTTTTAAGCAAATATACTGTGTTTTGAATATAAGTGACGCTACCTTACATTTGTTCGCTACAATATTTTATTCAATAAACAAATTCACAGACACCGGAGAAAATTGTACCACGCAAATCAAAGTTTTGAGAAACCATACCCACGAAACGAGGTTCTTACCTTAATTTTTCGGAAACTCGACGCGTCATCACACACGCACTCAACCCGGCAGTCGGAGCGCGACTAGTTGTAACGTGAATTAGGATGACACAACATCAGGCCGCGAAGTTAGGGATGTGCAAGTGAATTTATAATGATCCACGCAAATCAGTAACTACCCCGGGACAGTAACATTTCTATTTTTTTTAAATAATTTAATTCTTTTACAACTATGATCTAATTTTTCATAGCATTGTCAACTTCTTAGGACTTAATGTTTTTTTTTTGGGAAGCATGTAACGTTTAGTTTAAAATATATAATTTACTAAGTGACTAGATCGGGGTTAGGGACACTCCACGAAAATCAAAGAATGGGGGTGTTTTATTTTTTTAATGATATTAAATATATAGATAATTGAATAATAATTAATAACCCAAATAAGAGAGGATTAAAGGTATGCCTGAAAAAAAAAGTGGCTTGCTGACTTTTCGATTTCTATTCTTTTAAGGTGATGCCGCTTAAAAAGCGTGTCCAGAAGAATTACCCAAATATATCACACTGACAGACAGAATATCAATGTCTAGGCCCACTGCTCCTTTTTTAACCGACTTAAAGAAAAGGAGGCGGTTCTCAATTCGGTTCTATTTTTTTTAATGTGTGTGTTACATCATAACACCGTCATTTGTGAACCGATTTGATTTTTTTTTTTTCATGTGAAAGGGTATACTTTCTGATTGGACCCATTTAAATTTCATCAAAATCGGCTGAACCGTTTGGCTTTTGAATCAAAATAGCTGGAATTCGTTTACTTGGATGACCTATTTGGTTTGTCATTCAAGTAAACAAAATTGCGTATTTTGCTTTCCTCCAACTACCCAGTGGTGTTGTTCGGTGTGGGGTACAACTTAAAAGTTAAAAATAAAAAACTTATTTGCAAAAAAAACACATTTTACAGTTTTTTTAATCAAACTCTATTATTTCAATGCTGGTCAAAATTCTTCCCACAGCCTTCCACTACTCCCAGTGTGTTGCCTTCTCCGACGAATATGTTGTAAACGCCTCTGGTCCTTTAAGACACTATTCATTACCCTGGCCCACTTAGCTATTTATTTCGTTATGTACCACATAACAAGTTGAAGTCAAATTATCGAACAGTCCTCTATTATTATCGAAGTATACAGAATATTAACACAGGACCGGCCCTTGAGCGAAACATTTAACATTAATAATATGACCAAGTTTCGGCCGGACGGATCGCGCTTGAGTGACTCAACGCCTCGTGTGTTGCGGTGTTAGGTGAAAAGTAGGTGTTTTAATGATTTTCTATCTTTTATGTTCTCAAGTGAGATTCTTGGATCTTTCACGATCCAAGGTTGCAGAATTTATTCGAAAGAGTCATCGCGGCCCTGGAACGCAAAGGGCATGAGGAGGAACACGGATGGGTTTTAGTCAGTAAGAGTCTGACACTCCCATCCGGTAACTGAGCGACATTAGAACATTTCCCATTCTTAAATATAAACTAATATGCCAATAAAAATACCGGGTAAGTGCTAGTCGTCCTTGCACACGAAGGGTTCCGTACCATAATCCGAAAAAAAATGTTTCTTGAGCCCCTTTTATTTCTTTTATTTTATTTCATTTTATTATTTTTGTTGTTATAGCGGCAATGGAAATACACACTCTGTGTAAATTTCAACTGTCTACCTATTACGGTTCATGAGATACACCGATGCCCGCTGACAGACAGACGGACGGACGGACGGATGGACGTTTCGTTGGTTACCCGTGGGTACGGAACCCTAAAAATATCAATTCTGTCTAGCCTTTTCCCAATTATGTTGGGGGCAGTTCCCAATTTTGTCGGAACTAGCTGGGTACCAGAATTTTACATGGTGTAACTGCCTCTGACCTCCACAACCCTATAAGTGGATGTCCATCATCATCATCATATCAGCCGAAAGACGTCCACTGCTGGACCCAGGACTCCCCCAAGATTTGGGGGGATTTGCCATAATCGCCACGCTTGGCAGGCGGGTTGGCGATCGCAATGTATGATGTTGAGTTTTACAGAGAACGCTGCTGCCCATTCTCGGCATTAAGTGGATGTTATCCACATGATAAGACTGGTGTCTGATTTTCTGGCTTTTGACTATCCGTAACGACTGTCAAAGATCCACAAACGATAGCTGGGGCAAATAGTTAAACGTGCTTTTAGGGGTATGGAGGAGTCTCGGTAAGTAATAAATCTTCACCCATCCGCGGCCCAACCATGGCAAACATTACTTAACCTCAAAAATTGACCCGTGCTGAGCCACGAGCTCCTTATAAGCCCCAGATATTGAAGTGTCCATTTTATCATAATTAATTAATTCCCAGTTAATCTAAATTGGAAAACATCAGTCGGAATTTAAAAGGTTCTAGTTAGATAAGTATTTAAATAGCTATTTAAATCTGATTAAGACCTCACATGCTTTTGCTCCTATCGATAGTTAAATCAATAATTCGAGTAACAGCATTAAGTTCGTCGCCAACTTGTACGACACCGCTCCCACACGGCAAAATAATGTTCATTGAAATGTAAGCTTCAGGGCATCTTCTGTAAACATATTTTACATTGACAACATAAATAAGTAGATAGCTCGCTGTAAGTGAGTTTAACGCCATCGTACCACTCGATAGTTGACGTCTCGCTTACTGCATGCTTAGCACGCATTTCAAGCGGGCGAGCCGCGCGGTATACGCTTCCCGTTCTTTGGCGTACGCATGCAGACTGCTCGCTGCTAGCTTGCCCAGGGTTGCCAATTTGTGGGGAATTCCCCAAACTACAATCAATTGACTGACAGCTGTCGGCGCGTGGACAGCGAGCAGTCATCTCCGTTAAAGGCAGTGTTGTGCGGGAGTGGTGTTGGATCGGGGTCGTGTAAGTGAGCTACGACCTTTACACTTACGTACTTAAATCTATCAACCAGACTCGACCTATCAAGAGATATCAAAATAGATTTTCTAAGGTCAGAATGAAAAACTTAGCGAAAATGACACATTTCAGTATAATGTCTACCACTGAAACTATAACTAAAAAGGTCCCGATAGAATTGGCAAACGTTGGACCTCTAAGAATTTAGTGTAGGGTAACCATGATTGAATGGTCATTTAAATGATAGAACAAATTTGTTGCTGGTGTTTTTACTAGCCGCTGTCTCTAAACTGGATTAAGACAACTGTTCAATTTGTAGCGAGCTATTTTGAATAGTTTATTTATTTGAAATTGACTAAAAATAACACTTTTCCACGTTATTTTTTTTTGACAATTTTAACTACATAGATGAGTCAAGTTTTTCCTATCCGATTACTCTGCGAATAAACACCGAAAAAAATCAGACGTCAAAGTCTCTTTTAAAGTCCATTCAATCCGTACAAATAAACGAACGATGATGAGTACGTGTAGATTAAAGCATGGGCCACGTTTATTATTATTTATTACTCATCATATAATCTAAAATTGAATATTTCGAATAAATATTCCAGTCACTAGTCCAATAAGAGTACACTAAAATAAATGCACAAACACAACACCCAAAGCAGGGGTACAAACAACATTCCCACTTCCCCCAACTAGACAAACAAAATCACCCCAGAATGTCCCAATAGAATCATGGTCACCCAAATTAACCCTTTCACGGTGACTAAACACACGCAAGACCGGAGTCCGTGAGGCCCCTGGGGTCCGAGGGGCCGCTCCTATATAATTAATCACAAACCCTATTGACAGAGGATCATTTGGACCCACATAAGTGGAATCTATACACCTTATACCTGACCACTGGCATGCCTGAAAGCCGGTGTTTGCTGGCTATGGGAACCATTAAGTTGATTTACTTACATGTATTCTTATGGTTTTTAATTAGAAAAGAGTTCTTAATGGGTTGTTTTTTTTAAATTGGAATCTTTATGGGTGTTAATAAATTGTCGGTTGTGTTGGGATTTAAAGGAATTCATAGGTTATTGGCATATTTTGTTTTTTTGAGAGCTTAAAATTACGCATTGTAGGTGGTAACTTTTGATTCAATCTTCAGCTATATTACACCCCAGTGTAAGTATTTGTAGGTTCTCATAAAAAACGACAGCTTTCACTAAGAGACCAACTGAAAGAACTGGTCAAGTGCGAGTAGGAATCTCACACGAAGGATTCCGTACCATACCGAAAAAAAAACATGTTTCTTGTATGGGAGCCGCCTTTTAAACTCTAATTTAATTAAAAATTGATTTGCTGTTGTAACAGCGGCAATAGAATTACTCAATCTGTAAACATTCGAACGCTCTACCTACAACGGTTCTTAAGATGCAGCCCACTGACAGAGAGACGGATGGATGGACGGACGAAAGGTAGGAAGGATGGCTGGCCGGACGGACGGACAGCGGAGGCTTAGTAATAGGGTTCCGTTGATTACCCTTCAGGTACGGAACCCTAAAAATCAAATCAGCTGTTGCGTACCCACTTACTTATGTACGAGTATAACACGTCATTTATAGGGAAAAGCAATTTTTTTTTTCAGACGTCTGATCTAACCCAATATTTAAAGTAAGTTGCTCACATCGCTGAAAGAGCCTAAATTGTCAATGAATTCAAAGTCACTCTGTGTATTCACCAAAATAATTCATAAAGAAACTTAAGACATTCTCGGAATAGTTGAATAACGCATGTGTGATCTACCCTATCAAGATACACAATCAGCATCTCAAAAACGTCCGCAAAAAACAAGCGCATAATGTATAATTGTGCGCAAGTTTCAAACGCATTGCTCGCCATACTGCACTGCTTTGTAAAAACAACTTTAAGCGATCCGTGTAAGGTTCAATTTGCAAATAAAATTGTTTATAGTATAACTACACACAACTTACACATGACACTTGATACATGTCAGTTTTTGACGACAATTTCGAGTGTTGCATTTGTTCGAGCCTGTACATCTTCGGTTTTTTATATATCAATGCTATCAACTCATCTATAAGGTCCTAATTATTTACAATTTTGCTGTGCCCGACAGGGTCCATAATTGTTTCTATTCATTAATATTTTCCATCTGTGCGTGTACATTATTGATTGCAATAAACGATTTGAGCTATGATTTGATGTGAGAAAAAAAAACCTTATTTATTAAAAACCCATTATCATCTCCATAAAAAAATGAATAACTACATAACTCCACCCAAAACACGATACTAACAAAAAAATATTAATTTGATTTTCGCATCCAACCAGTTTGGGAGGGGAACAATCCTGGTAACTTATCTGGTGTGATTCCGTATTTCATTTTACAGGGCCATTGTTGTAGATGATAAAGGGCGCACCCTAAGCCTGCGCCTCCTAATACTGGCTGCTTACCTGGAGGCAAAGATTATGTGATAGTCGTGATAGATATGACGGGTCCTTGATAAGGAGTACGTTATGGAGACCCTTTTGAAGTAGGGATAGATTTTGTTTTGTGTGAGGGTGGACGAAAATTGGAAAAGGTGTGTGAAAATTAGTTTGGTAAACGTATTGGTTTTTTTTTTCGTGAAATGATGAAGAAATTCTCATGTCTAATTTCCATAAAATTCACAGGAATTTGTCAAAGGTTATTTGATTTTTCTGCCATCGTCCATTTGACATTTTATTTTCTTTGTGCTAACTTGAATAAACTGAGAATAGTAGAAACTCTTTAGTACGTTCGCAAATCATTCGAAATCTTTAAAAAAAGCCTTAATTTCCATAAATTTTTGACGATTGCGACTCACATGCGAATGCGAACAAAAAGAGATGGCTAAATTGAAGTATGGACGACTGCCCCAGCAATGTATAAATATGGTACCTAGCAATATGTAATGCTGAATAGCTGAATATTAGTATTTCGTATAAAAGAAGTTTTAGGAACTTTTCATATCTTTACAATCCTGGAAATGAAATCGTATAACTCCTACGACAATAGGCGTAGAAAACTTCAAACAAATGACATTGCTATGAACTTTTACCTAGGCATTTGGATGAATCTACGATGATTTATTGATAATTATTGTACTTTTGACTAGAGTAACCTACCTCGATTTCGCACGATAGTACTTGAGTAAATATCTACAAAGGGGTTATTGCACCAAAAAACGTAACACAACTAACTTCCCACAATCCGCGCAATAATCGCTCCGGCCCGATTGTATTTAAGTAACTCGTAAAACCTAAACTAATTATCTAAATGAGTTGGACTACAAGCTTAACAGAATCGATAAAATAATCGAAAGGGTTGAAAGAAAAAATTGACATAGTTTTTGTTTACCAATATTCAGGTAACATTTTTCGATTTCTTTCTTTAGTTCCTTTACGTAGTTTCAGAAAATAAATCGTTTTGATAATTGTTATCAAAAATCAAAACAAAATAAGTAAAATACTATAAAAAATAATACTATTTATAACTCTGGAAATGCAATATGACCCCTCCCTAGCCTGCAGTACTGTTTTATTTCCCTTTGATCTTGTCATGTTAAACAGAAAATGATTGAAAAACAAAAGTTCACGAAAGTTCTGGGCACTTATTAAACACTAAATAATTCATGAATGAATATTTAAATATTACGAGTTAATGTGAGATTCCTATACATGCTTGGGCAGTCATTTAGCCATCTCCTTTGAAAATTGGTAGAATTGGCAATCTAAATTACTTTTTCTCATAAAAAAATCACTAGTGAAACTTAAAACCGAGTTTGATCTTCCTGATTGGTTTAATAACTTTTTTTATCTGTGCCACAACATACGAACTAAAAAATTTAACCTCAAGTCACATAAATTCTACGTGCAACTATCAAAGTTCTTCGCGCGATATGCAAGTATACAACATCCCAAGATCAACCTTCGGGCATTCCCTCACCAGACACAACATCTGTCTGGGCGAAGGATCCTCCCTTTTCAGTGGAGGTTGCGAGACTTGACATGCTGTTCCGCTAACTTCTATAACTTTATTACACTCACTATAGTCAAGTCATGCATACAATGACAAATATTTTTTCACTAAAAAGAAAATCTTTACAGTAAAGGCATCTGTTTTCAGTAAGCCCAGACTTTAATTTAAGTTTATATCGTTATAAATCAAACCGTCCTATCTACGGCCACGTAATCAGTGGTATTTCTTAGAGAATAATGTACGCCCTGAAAGATAATACTTCTCAGTGGATGAAAGAAAATTAAAATTCATAAATCTGTGAAACGGTGGGCTCCGTATTAAATATGAGAACAGCCATTTTATAATTTTTATTATTGCGAACGACGCGAGTGGTTGGACGCGTTATGATATTTTTTTATTACATTTGAAATGACTGAAAAGTGGCTTCAGGTTTTAATTTTTATGCTGATTTCGTGGAAAAAGTAATATAGGTGTTTTATGACTTGATTTTTATAAGCAGTATTAATAGCGATTTTTTTGATTTCATTTGAATAATATATATGGCTTGCTTTAATTAAGCTTGGACGCGTGACAATAGCACTTTTTGGTGTCGAGCTAAAAGTTTCATTTACTTTGAAATAAAATTGACTCATGAATTTTCCATTTATGTATAAGAAAAGAGTATTAAAGGCCATCGTCTACAATATTTTATTTATATAGGTTCTTTTTTGCTTTTAAGATATCCCAGCAGAACTCGATCATTATCTAACGTTACAAAGGTTTTTCCATAATTTTGGCATGACAGACTAATATTATAAAGGTCCTGTTTTTCAAACGGATGTTTAGAACACTAAAAATAATATAAATATATTTTCCTATAAAATCAACTAAATAACCTTAAACACCATAAAACTTTAATAACCCTCAAAAGGTCACTCACTTAACTGAAGGGTTCATTACACTTAACCCTTAAATACGTCGACACGTGTATCCCATACAATAAGACCGTCATCTGAAACTGTCATTATCAAAGCATGTCACAAGTTCATGAGGGGCTGACAACGCTTACATTAGATAAGATAGAGAGATAAGGGATGACGTAAGAAACCCCTTCGTTCTCTATTCAACCCATTAGTCGAGTTTAAGAAGGGGCTACGCGGTTGCTACGGCGTAGTGGATTTGCTACGCCGTAGTCGATCAGCTGCTACGGATCAATTTTTATTAATTTTTATTTTAAATTATATTATTTGGTACAACGCTTAATTTACATAAGATAGAGAGATCAAGGGTGACTTTAGAAACCCTCATTTTCTATTCGACCCATTATTTGAGTTAAAGAAGGATAACGCGGTCGCCATAGAGTAGCGTTTTTGCTACGCCGTAGCCAATGAGCTGCTATGGAATGTTTTTACTTTTTTTAAGTTTATATAACATCCCATAATTCCTGTGTTTCCCGCAGGGAGTAGGTTCTCCTCTGACAAAATGCCAGAAGCAGGCTTATAAAAAAAATATCTAAACGTATGATTAGTTTCAATACTAGATTCAGAAAATGTTGACAATTAATCTGCAAATTAGTATTTAAATAAACTAAGTAAGCATGTGATTATTGCACAGATTATTGACATTACACTGCTGCAGGCTTTTTACTGTGTGGCATGACAGTCACACACTGAAACGACATAAGAGAGATCTAAAGTGGCAAGGTCTCACAGCAACTCCGTCTAATTAAATGACTATTATTCATATATTAAAACATTATTTAACAAATATATAAGCAGACTATAGAAAAAGTTAAATATATCTTCGGATTAAATTTTATACAGTGCGACCAATTACAATAGCCAAATAGTATAGTTATACCAAATGCACCATCGCATCGAAAAAGAGAGCAGAGATGTAAATCTCGTCAAGAAGCAAATTAAATAAAACCAACAATAAAATAAATCAAAACCCTCCCAAAATTAAGCAGAGTTTAAATCAAAGCTACAAACCTCTGTCGCTACAAGGACAATTTCACGAAACAGAGAAACTCCGAAACAGCCTAAAGTCGCCCAATTTCCACTCAGATTAAAACATGTCCACAATTCAGACTAAAACGTTTATAATATCAAACGGATGACTACAAAGAGTTGTAGAACGCTCCAGAAAGTACAGAACCTGGAGTATGGAAGGGAAGGAGATGTGACAATATTTGGTCGTATAATAAGCCTCGGTATAGCAAAAATTGGCCACAACAAAGCCAAGTCAAAATAATTGTTTTTAATGGCCAACACAGACCTTCAGGTTTTATGATTAATTTTAGGAACTTTTTTTGTACACGTGTGTTATTTATACCGACACTGAAAGGGAGTAAAATTGCAACTACAAAACTTGCCAAATTAAACCACAAAACATTTACGTTCATGTTTGTACTGGACCGATTCAGTCAAAATTTTGGTGTACCTTTATATATAATTACGTTATTAATACTGATGCTCTGTGAAAAAAATTAAAAACAAAAAATGTAGTGTTTTGTTCGGAACCCTCGCAAAATTGACTCCTACTTTATCAGCATAGAGGTATGTGGAATAAAGAGTAAAGTCCCGCAAACCTCCATTGAAAAAGGAGGATCCACCGACCGGACGGGTGTTTTGTCCGGTAGGCAACTGCCCAATAGTTGATATTCGGACCGTTCATATTGCAAGGATAACTCAAATACCGCGATGCAGGATTCCATTAATAGTTCACTGCTGGTGGGATAGATGGTGTTGCGGTTCTGTTCTTTTTGTTGCCGTAAAAATTTCGTTTCTTCAGTTTTTCTTGTAGCGATACCACATCTACATTTCTCAATTCCTATCTCCTGAACGCCAAGCTGACATGCGAGACTGCCTCAAGGCACATTTCTATTGTGGATAAACTTTATGCCACGAGGCGACAACACTGCTCGCCTAATGGAGACATTATGATTTTATGTCTTCAACTTTAGATTGTTTGGACCCGTATTGTATACTAATTATTATTTTACGATGTATGTTTCAGAAGTCGTTTCGGGTTTTGGTCGTGTTTTGTTTTTAGGTTTGTTACGTCGTCATTTCTTTCGCCCTTATTCCAACAACAGCTAGGGCTGCGATAAAATGAACCCATATTCCAATTTCCAGCTTTCTAGACTACCTAAGTAGTTTTGGCTGTGCATAGATATATAACTCGGTACAACGTGTCTTGTTTAGAGTCGGCTTCCGGTCTAAACAGAAACAGCTGTATACCAGTATTTTACTGTTAGCGACTGCCTATTTGATATCCGCGACCCGGTAACATGAAACCCAAGACTGAATTTATGATTGTATCTGTGTGATCTGTGAATGACAGCCGAGACCAACAGATAAGCGTGCTTAGGATACCCGAAAAGATTAGTCTTCCGCGAACTTACCTCGTACTTAACCAAACCTTTTGATTAGCCACGAGCCCTTTTTCCAGCTATCTTAATCAACTCAGCTTATGCACTGCTGAACATAGGCTTCTTCCGCACTACGCCACAAGACTCGGTCCTTTGCCTCCCAGACACTTTCTAAGCCTTTCCTTCCTTCTACGCTATACTTTCCGGCAGTATCCACTCCAGGATTCGTCTGCTGAGTCAACGCGGCCCTAGAATGCAAAAACCATTAGGAGGACCACGGATGTGTTTTGGTCTGACAGAAGAGTAAAAGTCTGACAAGAGAGTAAGAGTCTGACAGGAGTGTCAGACTCTTACTGACTAAAACCTATCTGTGGAGTCTCCGCTCTACCCAGTGCGAGAGGAGTCTTGATGATTTCCGATCCTTTCCAGGACTCGTCTGCTCTTAGACTCGTCTTTTCTACTGACGACAAACTTGGCTGGCTCGCAAGCAAAAGGGCCCTTTTGCTTGCGAGTCAGCCAAGTTTGTCAACGGATTTGCAAACGTTACTAAAATAGAAAAGAATACTCTTTAATAACATACGTCATAATAATATAAGTTACAGAAGAGAAAGATGAAAGTAACATTACCTACAAAGGGTGACACAATTGTAGCTCAAGGCGATCTTTAAAAGACAACCTTTGAATGGATAATACCATCTTTGATAAGAGTTAGAGAATGCAAGGGCATTAAGTCCGACTTTGTTCCTATGTGCATGAAATCTAAATTAATAAATAAAATCCCAAAAATACAAACAACAAGGCCACCTTAACCGGTTAGTGCATAAGAGGTAAGTAGCAACATTGGAAGGTTCTGCATATCAATGAGCAAGTTTCGACAGGTCTCGGATAAACACGCTTTTGTGTGGCTAAACTTTAAACCGACATGTTCCCATACTCGATGTTTGAGTTATGACTGTTTCTTTATGTATTTTGGAGTGCACAATAAGGAGAATTCAATAAAATTTAAAGTCACATACGCAATAATTTATGTATTATGTAATTTTGATGGCCATCCATATGAGAGTTATGTTTACACAATGGAACATGCATGAAAAAATATTTATTATCTTTACAGTTTATCTGAAAATATACAAAAATATAATAGTAACAGTGGAAATAGAATCAAAATTACTCGAAAAACAAACGAGATCACACACAGAGACACTAGTTTCTGGCATACCCTTTTTATTTTTACTATTTTTTATGTCTAAGTTCCGTGCGTGTTTTATGAATGTGCTAAATAAATTTTATTATTTCTTTCTTTCTTTCTTTTAGGTATAATTATTTTAAACAAATATATCTGTCCCTCTCGCGAAGACGCTGTTCTATGGCAACTGAATAAGCGTCATGGACTTTGACGTCAAAGTTCATATCGGAATTCTCTTTCTAATTATAATTTTTGAAGCTTTACAACTTCATCACTGATGAAAGTATTTAAAAAAAAATCAAGATTGTTTACTAGAGCTATTAAGTATTTCATTTTGCAAATAAAAAAATCGCATGCGTATTCCCTGAGCTGGCATAAAGTGAACTGTTAATCCATCCTGATCATATGGATTGACAGTTCCAGCCTACACGATGAGATATCTACAGACCGCACTGCAGATTGTTATATTACAATTTAACAGCTTGGTACGTCACGCTGCAAAGAGGCCAGCTGGCATGACGTTGGTGCCGTGGAAGTTGGATAGCCCTTTGTGAGTGTGTGTGTGGGACGCAACATGTGTCGACAGCCTTGCACGATCTTATATTCCAATTACGGTGAGCTGTGGCGGCCCCGCAGCGGTGGGATCTGAAGCCCTCCAGCGGCGCATATACTATACTACAAGATATATTGCAAGAGTGCGTGGCAGTTCCAGCAGTGTTCTGAAAGCCCTAGCTGGAAAGCAAGATGGCCCAATGGTGAGGCATTTTATAAGTGTATTGGTGCGACAAGGGTAACCTTTTCGCTCGTAATGTATGTCTTTTGTGTGTGTTTCTAGAATTAAATTACTAACCTGTAGATTAAGTTTTTATTTTACTAAAAATTGGACCATTGAAAGTTATTATAAATAAAAAAAAATACTGTAACCGTATTAGTATGTACAATTTTCTGGCCATGGTATTTGGATCTCAGTGCCCATCTCCTTTTCAAGGATACGTATATGTCGCCGGCTGATCAACACTTTTTGTGAACACAGGCCTTTCTCGATCTTTGCCCAAAGAATAAGCATTGTCATTCAACGCCAAACATACATGGCGAATCATGTGGTAATAACATTTGACAATAAATACCACAAAATTTTGACCGTGAGTATTTGTAACCAAGTAAATCAAACTCTTGTTCATGTATCGAATTCTTTCAACGCAAATATTATAACTTAGTAGTCCACGAGCTTATTCAATCTGTAATCATCTTATTCAGTGCCTCAGAATCACACGCTAGCCAGCATGCAGTCCAAACCGCACTCCAACTACCTTACCATTAGAAAGTCTACAAATGTTAACCCAGTTACCATTCAAATTCTAAGTATCAAAATCCTAATAAGCGCTTCAGCGGCCTATTTGGCAAGTCAGCGGCTGCAGCGGTTCAGCGGGCCGGGTGGTCCAACACACGGCAGCCGCTCGTTAGCTGGAGAGCGCTAAAGCGCTGCACGTCAAATTGGACACTAGAGTGAGGTCCAATTTGTGTAGTCCCGCGTCGTCGGTGTTAGGTATGTTCTTGAATCGGGAGATTTGTGTTGGGGAGTAATTTTATATTTTTTTTATTTTTTTATTGATGACTCTTTCGTATATTACGAATGGTTGTAATTTGGTGGCTATATTACGAATTTTTAGATTCCGTAAACATTAGTAGGTATATATAAATTGCCATTTATTTTCGAGTATTATACCAGCTAAGTAATTTTCGAATACCTACAAAAAGAAATAATACTTCCATTAGTATTAAAAAAAAATCTACTGCTCACAATTTTGGAATGGAACATGAACCCACAATGTATTTACAAATAATTAATTACGGAAAATTCCACCTGAAAAGTAAATCACGAATACACAGACTCAACTCATATTTACTGAATATACAAATATTTATTCGAAATATTATGAACTCGTAACCTTTCACTCATTCAAATAGTCCGAACGCGTAATTTAATTATGATTTTCAGTAAATCGACCTGATGAATATTATTCCAATATGTTTGTTTTGCTTTACATATGCTCACTAATATACTCGCCACAAATCTATTACAAACTATTACGTAAAACAAACGAAAACCTCAAGCCGCAAGCTAATCAACTTGTTACCACGAATGTTAATCTAATGCAATTGCGGGTTTTAGTGTTGAATAGTGGAGTTCCAATGATCGAGTGAAGCTAAAACAGAAGTTTACAGCGTTTTCAAGTCTTTTATATACATTGAAATATCACTCTCACTTGCTCTCTCTTACCTCTTTTTAGGAAAAGTTCACAACTTACTGCCGGTCGATTCTGTAAACATGTCGAAGTGAAGGCGTGGGTGAAGTGATCACGAAGTAAGCTGTCAAACCATACAAACAAGATGGAATGACAGCTCACTTGTCGTTCACTCCACCTAAGTTTACACGGTGAGACGTCGACAGAATAGACCGGCTGATTAGACTAGGTATCTCACGTTATTATGCGTATCAAGTCCCATTAAAATTGGTTCATTAGTACCTATCCAAGAAAAATAATTTTATGAAATACCATGAGGTATAAAACGCTCTTAAGGTACGGTGAAATAAATAGCATCAACTCCATTTATTTTCTTTTTATCCGTTCATCATCTGCCTAGCCTTTTCCCAAGTATATTGGGTTCAGCTTCCAGTCAAACCGGATTCAGCTGAATACCAGTATTTTACGTAGAGCGGCTGCCTACCAGACCTCCACAATCCATTAACTGGGTAACACGGTAGTTCTTGGCAAGACTGGAGTCAGATTTTTACTGGCCTCTGATCCGTAACGACTGCCAAAGATCTACAAATGATAGCCGGGACCAACAGCTTAACGTGCTTTCCGAGGCACGGAGGAAACTCGGTGTGTTAAGATGGTCACCCATCCACACACCAACCTTGGCAAGTTTTGTTAAACCTTGAAGATCGACCTGTGTGGCTGTTATTCTTTAGCCACAAGCACCTCCTTTTCTTTTAATCCGTTGCTGCGCAAAAATCATTCAATGTACTTTTTTTTTACACATTAATCTCGGAAGACGCAGCATTGGAAAGCCTCCTGCAAGGTAGACCGATGACCTTTTTAGGGTTACGGGTAGCCGATGGATGCGAGACGCACAGGACCGGTTGTTGTGGCGACACTCGGGGGTGGCCTATGTCCAGCAGTTGACGTCTTCCGGCTGGTATAATGATGATAATGACATAAATCTATAATACTTTTTAGTTGGGATTTTTTATATTTATGTAAAACTTAAGCCTTACCTAATCCAAGAAAGTGTGTTCATTTTTACATAGTTATGTCCTAGACACCTAAACATTGGTCTAGATTTATGACTTAATAAATGAAATAGATAATACCGAATCAGGATCACAGCGGTGAGTAAAGTAAACTGTGCACTTCCGATACATGATAAATGATATTTTCATATATTAATCAATCATCAATCAATATGTATAGAATTCTTCCGTTACTGAGTGACTAACAGACTACGCACAGCTGAAACTGCTAGTCGTAGAAAGCTGAAATTTGGCATGTAGGTTCCTTTAAGAGTGTAGGGGAGCACTGACAGAGGATTCCCCGAAATTCCTAAGGGAACGTGAAAAAACGGGTTATGCGCGTACGAAGTCGCGGGTAAAAGCTAGTCACTATAAAACAAAGTCCTCCGCCGCGTCTGTCTGTCTGTTCAAGATAAACTCAAAAACTTCTGCACCTATTTTCATGCTGTTTTCACCAATGGATAGAGTGGTTATCGAGAAAGGTTTTAGTGTATAATTTATCTAAAAAAAATAGAGATCCTTAAGAAAATTGCAGCGTGGACGAAGTCACGGGCGAAGTGCTAGTTATGTATAAATTGGTAAGACTATAACATGTTACGCACTAAGTTGGCGTCGGCTTCTTGAATACCAGTATTTCATGAAGTGACTGCCTATTTGACCTCCACAGCCTGCAGCAACTGGTAGCACGATACCCCTTGCCAATACTAATAATAATAATAAATTCTTTATTATATCAGTTTCAACCACAATTTAAATGAAATTCCCTGGCTCCTGAGCTAGTTTTAAACTGTATTACAGGAGCCAAAAATACTGGTGGCAGATTCTCTGGCTTGTGACTATCCGTTACTGTCTAAGCCCGAAGTCCGTAGTTGCGGGCGTATTCTACTCCGTATCATCAAACCACTAAGAATTAATGACAACAGGATTTGACAGTGACTAAGAATGAATGACAACTCTCAAATCGTGTTGTCATTCATTCTTAGTTCGAGACTAATCGTAAGTCCGTAGTTGATACGGAGTAGAATACGCCCGCAACTAAACCCGAAACTACGGACGTCGGGCTTACAGAGTAGCCCCCTTGACTAAAAGCCGAGACTAATGGCTGGTCGTTCTTTCCAAGGCACCGAGGAATCTCGGTAGCTAATAGATGGTCCCCCATCCAAACACCGACCTCAGCAAGAGTTGCTTAACCTTGAAGATCAACCCGTATCTATACTTACTTAATATACAAAGCTGAAGAGTTTGTTTGTTTGTTTGTTTGCTTGAACGCGCTAATCTCAGGAACTGCTGGTCCGATTTGAAAAATTCTTTCAGTATTAGATAGCCCATTTATCGAGGAAGGCTATAGGCTATATATCATCACGCTAAGACCAATAGGAGCGGAGCAGTAATGTAAATTGTGACGCAGACGAAGTTGCGCGGGTCAGCTTGTGGTTGCTAATACTTAGCCACGAGCTCCATCTACAAAAATAATGTTTCGAAAAATTACCGAAACGGGATATCCGTCAAAAGTCTATGAAACGAAATACCGAAGACGTTGGTGCACCAACACGACATAATATGGAAAATATTTTCATATTTGAGCGAGAAACCTCCCAATGCGGCGTCGTGCACCGCATCAGTCGAATGCACCTTTATATCGCATCGGTAGCAAATCTGCTTACTACGTTTTTATTGAGAAGTATTGGGTGGTGGAAATGTGCTAAGTTGTTTGTGTATTTATTACTAATATTTAGTAATAAGAACAATAATTCGTTTTGTTTTTCTTTTAATTTATGTTAAAAAAGAAAGAAAGAAAAAAATTTTATGGTTCCGTACATCAAAAGAAAAAAACGGAATCCATATAGGATCACTTTGTTGTCCGTCCGTCCGTCCGTCCATCTGTCTGTCAACACCCTTTATAGAGATGTTAAAATTATATACTCAGATCCACAGAACTATACAGTAATTAGAACAATAACTCGTTTTTTTTTTTCATTTAAATTATATTAAACAAGAAAGAAAGAAACCATTTTTAGGGTTCCGTACCTCAAAAGGAAAAACCGGAACCCATATAGGAAAACTTTGTTACTGTCCGTCCGTCCATCTGTCTGTCAAGACCCTTTATCGAGTTGTTAAAACCATACTCAGGTCTAAAGAACCTAGAAGCTGTGATAAAATCAAACTTCTAAGTCAATGTAAAAAAAAGACACGGCCGTTTGTGGCGCAAAAAAACGTATATATCGACACCCTCAAAATTTATAGGGTATTTCCGGTTGACCTAGAACTATGAAATTTGGCTAGTAATAGCTTCTTATACTATAAGTATAAGGGAAAATCTATGTCTACTTAAGAAGCATTACATACAAATTTATTTCGATCCCAATTTCATGAGATCAAAGTGAACGAAGAGTGACAGAATTGCCACGGTGAATGGCAATACTTAACTAATTCATGGACAAAGAACAAGCCAGCACTTTGCAGGCACTAGATGTCTAAAATAAATATTAACACAAGCCACCGCAACTTAAGTCCAACACACGTTCGCGCACACGTACAACACACACATCCAACAAATCTGTCTCCAACATTTAAAATATCTACCTAATCGCCACTCCGACTAATACGAGCAAATTCCAAAGTCCAGCGACCGCACAGAACAAAAAGCAGAACCGACCATCGTTACATTAACACAATTATTTCTAACATGCACCGAACGAGGAATTGTAACATTAATTTCCTTAATTTCGGTAGAATGTTGCGGTCAACTACTGACATATTATATGTCGGCGTTTTGCGGCTGAAAACTGAGGGCATTACTCTGGGGGCGAGCAGACGGGCGATTTGTTAGGAGAGTGTTTAGTGACATCTGGTGGTGTAATATGTAGGTGTAGCGAGGTAGTGTGCTTATGATGTGGGGTTTCGCTTGTGGTTTAATTGTTGACCCGCGGAAAGATGTATCTGTGAGGTTGCACTTTTTATTCGATTTCAAAATAAGGAGTAGGTTCTCAATTTTGTTTTTTTTTTTAATGTTATCTCATAACTCCGTCATTTATGAACTGATTTGTTGTATTTGTTGATTCTTGTTTTATGTGAAAGGATATACCTCCCATTCAAATCCTCCCATTTCAATTTTATCAAAATCGGTTTAGTAATTTAGCTTTTAAAACAAAATTGCTGCAATTCGTTTACCTAGATGACGTATTTGGTTTGTCATCTAAGTATACGAAATTACGTATTTAGCTTTCCTGCGACTTTCCAGTGGTGTTGTAGGGTGTGGGGTACCACTAAAAAATTAAAAACTAAAAATCTTTTTTACAAAAACCGACTTCCAAATAAAAAAAAAAACACTAAAAAGTATGTTGTGTTCCTTCGTATTTTAACATCAACTTCGGAAACTAAAGTTATTTTTCTAAGGCGGCATGTTCTAAGTTGCAAAGCGAAAAAGATCTACGGCATGTTCTAAGTGTTATTCTATCGACAATAACGATTTTTGAAAATCCGACATGATTGGAATTAACCAAATGATATTTCGGTAGCTATTGTCAGTCAGTTAACATTTAGGAAATCTTTATCGACTATTTAGTAATGCCATTTTATCTGAGCCTACTGCCAAAATAGTATGACGTCTCATTGCTATCATGAAACCATTGTGAAAACTGGTCAAGAGCAAGTGGAACTCGTGCACCGAGGGTTCCGTACCATCATATAGAACGTGAAATGTTTTTTAAATTTTCATCAGCGTGGCCTACATTCACCAGAGAAATTTAATACTAAGCTGTATATTACAGTTTTAGGTCAGCGCCATCTCCTCGACCAATAGTGGAACTAATGTACTTTCTGTTGATTTCTGAAAAAGTGTGTTATTTAAAGACATCGAATTATTTTTCCTGTAATTTTTACAAAAGCTTCTATCACATTGAATAATTTCAGATTTTTTTCTAGGCAAACTTCGTAGATAAGGGGGGGGGGGGGGAAATGGTCAAAATTTTTACATATTTCGTCAAAAGTCGAAAACTATGCGACCTAAAAAAAAAATTGTTTGGGAATGCGCAAATAGCACTCTTTCAAATGATACCCCACATGTCCTAGTAGACCCACTTCGAATTTTTAAGAACCCATTTCATTCGCTGTTGCAAAAAAAATATAAACATTTTTATTTCTTTCTTATTGCAGAATAGTTGAGCAAACATCATCTAAAACTATTCCAAATTTCAAGCATTAGTAGTTCTTCAGATATCCAGGTGTGACAGACGGACAGACCTAGTCACACCATAAGGATTCCTTTTTTACCATTTTGGTACGGAACCGAGAAAGGGATAGTGCTGTTTGTCCTGTATGACCACGTCTCTGTTTCACAGCGGGATTTTGATGGTATTGCACACCAAAGTAGGTGGGCTGGTTTTTCTATAGGTAAAACATTTAAACTTTTTCTCGTTTCTGCAAATAGGAAAGCTGCTTTTCTAGTTATTTATGTAGTGATTCTAAAATTTTTCAGTAGGAACCATGAGGCCAGATTTGTAACTCATCATCATATCAGCCGAAAGACGTCCACTGCTGGACATAGGCCTCCCCAAGAATCGCAACAAGCAGTCCTGTGCGTCTCGCATCCATCGGCTACCAGCAACCTTCACCAGGTCATCGGTCCACCTTGTGGGAGGCCTTCCAACGTTGCATCTTACGGTACATGGTCGCCACTCCAGAACTTTTCGTCACCATTGACTATCTATTCTGCGAGCAATGTGCCCTGCCCACTGCCACTTTAGTTTGGCGATCGTTCGGGCTATACCCTTTGATCTGTACCTGTTTAATATCAATAGGCTCGTCCACTGTTACTACATACACTACACATGGGACCAGAACATAAATGGCGAAGTGTATGTGTACTATAAGTACATATTTTCCAACTCTTCGCGGCATACAAGGGTGATGGTTTCTTTCATATACCTCGAAAATTCTTTAAGCAAATATTTCTCGATCTTTTTCAAGAAAATTCACATCATTTTATAGATAACTAAGTTGCGGTCAGTAAATAAGAGAGGAAATTGAAAAAGTGACTCAATTTTAAGTTAAGTGATATAAAGTTATGATCGAGCGATCGTAACTTTGCGTGTCTGAAGGTCGAAACTTTGTTCGCAGAGTAAAAATAAAGTTAATTTTATTATATCAATATTTTTATCCCTGTTCTGACCGTTTTCTATGTAAGATCAGAAAAATTATTTAGAATCTGACGAGTCTTACCAAGAGGTATTGTGTTAGTAACTGGGTTGTGCATATCGACATGTCGAAGGAGAAAAAAAGCGCGAGTCGGACTCACACACGAAGATTTCCGTACCATAAACTTTTATTTTTTTTATTTGTTGTTATAGGGGCAACACAAATACATAATCTGTGAAAATTCCAACTGTCTATCTATTACGGTTCTTGAGATACAGCCCGCTGACAGACAGACGAACGGACGGACATCGGAGGCTTAGAAATAGGGTTCCTTTGGTTAGCCTTCGGGTACGGAACTCTAAAAAGGAGAGAAAGATCATCAATTCTTCATAAATCAATAAATCTGTTTAGCTTGTAAAATACTAGGTCATCCCTTGGGTTCTTAAGAATCTATTTATTCAGAAGTTAATGCGCACAAACTATTTGCATATTCAACCGAAACTATCTCACTCACACCCAAAAGATAACAGCCCGTATACAGCCCCCACAATAGTTCACGAAATTCGTGAAATATCAAAATTAGTGATGACCCAGTAAACAGCTGTTTGAGCCAGTACCGTGCAGCCGCGGGCGAGGGTCGGGACGAAGAGTACAAGGACGAAGAGGCTTTACAGTTTAATTGTTCATGTTATACTTACAGGATTGTGATGTTATGATTTTACGTTCAAAGGGATGATGGGATTTGATTTCGTATTTGTGTTTTAGGAAAGGAATGGATAGGTAATGCGTCTGTGGCTTGAATAACGAAGTAAGGAATTTATTTGTTTATTTCTTTAACAAGCCATATTAGATTAATCAGCGTATGACCCACTGCTGGGCTCTGTGAGACTAGAGGGTGGGTGATATTTTTCTTAGTATAAATATGAATGTAATTCTAAATGTCTGTTATCTATTCACGTCTAAACGACTGATCGGATTTGAAATAAATTTGGCACACGATTATACCAAATTCGCCATATTTAATCGCAGAAATATGTTTCCATGGGATAATTTTAAAATTCACGCGCGCAAAGCCACGGGAAAAATGTAGTTAAACATATTTCCACAAAACTCAAAACCCACTGAAATCAAAACACACCTCTTCTCTGCTTACGACATAACGCGCCGCGCGAATAGTTCGCGGCAACATTTTCTCATCAGCTCCCTGTCGCGAAGTATTCCCGTAGCCCTCTGACAAGACATGCCTACATGAGACTATATTTACATAACCGGAACATTTACGTGCACTTAGAATACTGGAATCGACATGAAGAAATATCAAATTAAAAAAATATTGAGTACTGCTGACCGAATTCCTGTCACAGTAGCCAATCTTAATTCGCCAAGTACAGGAAATATCACAAGCTTCTAAATGCCGGGATGCGACTGGAAAATTCGTAATGGAGAAAACCAACATTATCTAACCCATTTGACTATTATTCGCTAATAGTCAAGTGGTGGATAATGTTGTTCACAGACCCTACTTTTCGCCGTTCCTGGGAATCAAATCTGCAATCTATTAAAATTCCTTGGAGACTAACACAAAGGAAAACATTTCAAAATATCAATGTTATGGTGGAATTATTACATACTAGTTTTTGCTGGCGTGTTTAGTTTTTTTAGTATTCGCTTAAGTTAAAGGCTTTGATTTCAATCCATATTATTTGTATTTCAATCGAGATCACCACTTTTATACATGCTCTTTGAGCAGAAATATTTAAATAATGGCCGATTTCTGCGTCTTATTATAAAGCACTACTAATGTAATAAGCACTACTAAAAAAAAATGATTTTGGACTAATAAATTGTTCACATAAAAATAAACACTATTTAATTTAAAAATTATAAAAAAACTAACGACAATTTTTAAACGAATTTGTGTCCCTTTAGATATAACACTGTTTTCTATGGTAGCTGAATAGGCGTCACGGCTTTTAACGTCAGAAGCCACGTCGGAATTTTCTTTCTAATTACCAAGTTACGACTTCGTCCGGGATGAAGTTGTTTAAAAATATTTCATACTTGTTGATGTTTTAATAAGAGCTTAAAAAGTACTTATTTAGCAAATAAAAATAGGCATTCATATTCCCTATTGCTAAAAAGAAGAAAAAACCACCCTCAATATTACAAACCCATCCTGCCATTTCCATCCTCCTACATCTTCAGCCAAAGTTTTAACGAGCCGGTATTCCGCTGATATTTCGGACCGCCATGCACAACTCGGAATTAGTTCGTACGACTCAATCCCGCGTCACATACAAATCGTACGGCCAAATTAAATGTGTTACATTTCCTCTGTGTGACGGTTCGATTATTCCATTGTGTTACGTTTGTTTGTTGATTAGTGTAACATGTTTCCTGGAAAGTTTGAGTGGAGGTAATAGATTCTGGAATTTGTGAAGTAGATTTGTTTTATTTGATACTAGTGGACGTCACGCGGTTTCACCCGCGTAGTTCCCGTTCCCGTGGGAATACGGGGATAATATATAGCCTATATTACTCCCTGATAATGTAGCTATCCAATACTGAAAGAATTTTTTAAATCGGTCCAGTAGTTTCGGAGCCTATTCAATTCAAACAAACATACAAACAAACAAACAAATTTTTCCTCTTTATAATATTATTATTATATTATTATATTAGTTTAGAAGTGTAGACTAGCTTCTGCCCGCGGCTTTGACTGAGTGTAATTCGAAAATAATACCAAGGGAACATATATCCCAGGATACAATGTACGTATCTTATGTCCTATTCAAGTCTTCCCGTGAGTTAAGTGTTACTCAAATCCGTTCAGCCGTTAAGACATGGAGAGACAAGAAACAGAAATGCCTTGTTTTAAGGATAGGAAATCATCAATGGCTTGTTCCACTCTAAGCGGAGCGGAAGAGAGTGTCAGACTTTTACTGACTAAAACCCATCCGTGTTCTTCCTAGTGCCCATTGCGTTCCAGGGCCGGGGTGAATCCTTCGAACGAATTTCGCAAAAACATAATTACCTACAGACATAATAACTTGTACGCTTATAATATTAGCATGAATGTACGTTTTATTTACAACATAGTTTGGAATAAACAAATATTGTTAATACCGCTTTGAGTGAAATTAATTATATTAGTCAATTATTTTGTCAGTAAAAATCAATTACTGCCAACTATATACGTTTACTATTGATTTGGTGAATCTTAGATAACATACACAACAACACCACAACAACACACATACATACATTGTAACATACTACAAGTTTATGCTATGACATGACGTGACTGTGACAATAACACATGAGCTGTGTCAAATTGTTCAACCAATGCGATAAAAAAAACAGTCCAAATATTAATGGCGAAGCAGGGGGCTACTCTCTAACGAAATCCGTAGTTTCGGGCTTAGTTGCAGGCGGGCGTATTCTACTCCGTATCACCTACAGACTTACGATTAGTCCCGAACCCGAACTGAGAATGAATGACAACACGATTTCACAGTAACTATCAAATCGTGTTATCATTAGCTCTCAGTGGTTATGTGATACGGAGTAGAAAATGCCCGCCCGCAACATAGCCCGAAACTACGGATTTCGTTAGAGAGTAGCCCCCCAGACTATAAAAAACAGCACACCTCGCACCTTTTTGCCAATTCGGGAATGGGTAGAACCTACAGAATACCACCTTCTAAGATAGTAGTCATTTAACATCAATTAATGCGTCATACACCTATCGTACATGTAATAGAGTATTTTGACTACCATGAAAAATATACATGATTGAATACGTAGTTGTTAGATGTAATTAAATCAGTGCAATTGGTTAACAAATAAATAAAATTGTTGGAAAAACAGAGAAGTTATACACAAAATGTCGTTTGTGCTAGATTACTTCAACTCAATTGCGGGACTTGTGAGTCACGTCACACGTCATTAGTGCTGTCTTTGTTTATCACAGTTTTTAAAACCCTGACAACATCTCCATTTTTGAGATTTTTAAGCATTTTTTAAACTGCGTATTGTCTGCTCTCTAGGTTTTGAGAAATAAAATAAAAAAATCCAGTCAAAAACCTATTCACATAAAAGATAAACCCAGTTGCAGTTGTTGGCAATAAATAAAACACGATCTACCAAACTCAACATAACTCCTGATACAAACTCAACACAGCAAACCAATAATATATTACACAACAATAACTCTTCAAAAAGTGCAAAGCTTACAAATCCGAAAAAGCAACTATTCAAATAAGTAGTAGAAAATCTTTCATCGCGAGACTTGGCAACGTTAGACTTTTACTTACAAAGAGGAAAGTTCAATTCTAATATTTAAGTTTAAGCACATAAAATAACTTAGTTCAGTATTTAAAAGTTACACCCTTTGTGCTGAATTTTGTGGTGGATTGTAAAATAGTGGTCTTTTAGAGGGATCATTTGATAACTTTACTAGCTAGCGAATAGTGTAAGTACTGTAGAATTATATTTTTTCTTAAGCTGCAGTTAAATATTGTACTTTTTAGGGTTCCTAACAAAAAACGAAACCCTTATAAGATCACTCGGGTGTCTGTCTGTTTGTTTTTTTTTTATTATTTGTGATGGGTTTGCTCTTGACTCTAGTCTAGGTCAAAATCTGTCTGTCCAAAATCAAAAATCAAAAGGTATTTATTCAAACTAGGCTGAAAATTAGCACTTTTTATATGAGAGCCCTATTAAAGTTTGGCATCAACTGTTATGCCCAAGAAAACAGCTGTGTCTACAGTTTCGAGCACCTCGTCACTTAAGATGATATTGGGTCCTAGATTTTTAACATTAGGTAAGGCAAATTTTATACATTTTGTTTTCTTAGGGTTTAGAACTAGATTGTTTGTTGTAAACCAATTCATAACCAGGGTGTTTGCTCTATTTACGTTGTCAAAATCGTGTCTGTTCCTATCAAATTTAAAAATAAGGGAAGTATCATCAGCAAAGAGAACAGCATCACATATGCCCTTTAAATAGAATGGTAAATCATTTATGTATACAAGAAACAAGAATGGATCCAGTATTGACCCTTGGGGTACACCTAACTGAACTGGCAGCCTGGAAGACTTCGCACTATTAACATCTACACATTGGGACCTATTATGCAAATAAGAATTTATTACGTTTAGAGCTTCATTTTGGAGACCGTAGTGACGTAGCTTTCGCAATAGCGTGTCATGGTATACAATCAAATGTTTTAGAGAGGTCACAGAAAACTCCAATTGTATTTTGCGAGTTCTCCCATGCGTTAAATATGTGTTTAAGGAGAGCAACCCCCGCATCTGTAGTCGAACGACCTTTTGTAAAGCCATATTGATAATTATGAAGGATGCTATTTATGTTAAAAATCTTAGTAATTGCTCGAGTATCAATTTTTCAAACATTTTACTAAAAGCAGGTAAGATGAAAATAGGCTTAAAGTAACCCATGTCATTCTTATTACCTGATTTAAACAAAGGAATGACTTTACTACTCTTCACGAGGTCGGGAAAAGTTTATTAAAAACATTAACTACGTCACTTGGCGTTACATGCTCGAAACTAAATAATTTACTACATTTAGGTGCACAACAATGTAAAAGCTTTTCAGCCTTAGACGGTGACGAATTTAAGGAGCGAGTAGTAGTTATAGGTATGTTGGCAAAAAAATCATTAAATGCCTTGGCTACGTTAGCTGCTGTACTAACTAATTTATTATCAACAATTATCTCTACTTGGTTATCTTGTTAAAAGACTTGCCTGTTTCATTGTTAATGATTTTCCAAGTATCTTTTACTTTATTATTTAATTATTTTACCGTTTCGCTTAAGAATTTAGATTTAGCAATAGCACAAATCTTTTTAAATAATTTAGAACAATTTCTGACATTCTCTAGAAAAGGAGTATCAAATTTATATTTCTGTGAGTATATCAACTATATTGGGGTCGGCGTCCAGTCAAAACGGACTCAGCTGAATACCAGTATTTTACGTGGAGTGGCTGCCTACCAGACCTCCACAACACATGAAATGGGTAACACGGTATTTCTTGGCAATACTGGAGTCAGATTTACTGGCTTTTCACAATCCGTAACAACTGCCAAATTTCTACAAATGACAGCCAGGACCAACGGCTTTTAACGTGTTTTCCGAGGCACGGAGGAAACTCGGTATGTTAAGATAGTCACCCATCCACAGACCAACCTTGGCAAGCGTTGAATATTGACCCGTGCGGCTGTTATTCTTTAGCCACGAGCTCCTCCATAGACACAGGTTACAGGTAATCATCATTTTATCTGAAAGCTGGCTATTGCTAGACAGGTCTCCACCAAGCGACGCCGCATCGACCAGACCAGACCTATGCTTCTCACATCCAGCGCGATCCAGAAAATTGGTCCACCTTGTGTTGCTGGAATGCCGCCGCTTAAGACAAGACATGTTGTGCTTCAGGGAGTATTTGATGCATGGGTAGCTATGTAAAATGCATGAAGAACAGGTTTATTTAGTACATTAACACATCACGACAATTTTATTTGCAACACTTGTGACATCAAAAATTACAGTCAAAACGTTTTGGGATTATGCAGACGGCAAAGGAGTGAAATTACTTACCAGCAAGAGTATGTGATAATTGACAGCCGGCCGCCAAATGGTGGTCATCATGTAAACTATGTCAGAGGCCCTTAAGGCGGTTTAGAAACTCTGACACTAGGGTGTGTGGCGTCTTAGACCTTACTGCCCACACGATACGAAGAAGAAGATGTGATAACTGTAGAAAAGCTGGCCTCATCGTTAACCACACCAACGCTTACCATTAGGTGAGATAGTAGACAAAAGTGGGCCTAGGAATGATAATAAAAAGAGATCAGTCTCGTAACCAATCTTTCCGTTTGTCTTGTTCCTCCTACGCACTTCCTATGTATGTCATGATTTCACCACTACACCAAGTCATTCTCTTAAATCTACCACCGGTTCATGGTGGACATCCCACCCACACGCACAAAACGTTTTGGGAACACATTCATAGTGCGTACAGCTAAGGAGTGGCATTCCCTGCCGGAGTCTGTGTTTCCTGATAGTTACAACCTGGAAATCTTTAAGTCAAGAGTGAATGGGTTACTTCTAGGCAAGCGTGCTCTATTTTCGACCACATAGTCGCTTACCATCAGGTGAGATAGTGCCCTAATAGTAAAAAAAATCTTCTACAATCCTTCAAACTGCCTAAAAAGCTCTCCAGCTAAAGAGACCTCTAATTTCTTGGAGTAGTTACCATCTCAAAGGCGAAGTTCCAGACGTTATCTAAAACGTCAAAGTTTTTACATTCTTACATTTGGGCCTGACTTTATCTTAGACTACGATTCAGTTAACATACTGATTTATATAAAATTGAAAGCTATCTCTCATGAGAAATCGCATCAAGGGTTTAATGAATCGTGAAGATCAAAGGTCGTTTAGTCATATTTTGCCAAGCGCTTAAAAATCTTGTCACCACAGGGCTAAGCTTCAAATTCGAATGATTTGTGGCTGCAGTGAGTTTAAAGAAATTGATGCCAAGTCATGTGCTGAATTGACGTTATAAAGCTAAATATAATCTAGTCCAAAATACGACGAAAATATATATATATTTTTTTTAATTTTTTTTATTTTTTTTTTTTTTTTTTTTTGTCGTTGACGAAAATATTTTGACAATATCAATTTAGAAAGCCAAATCACGAGATAAAAAATAAAACAATGACATAAAACTGAATGAATATGATTATCCAATGCCTAAATAAAAAGATGGCTGACCAACGAAAATACCCAATAAGGTGTTGGTAACTACATCACATGGCATCACGCCTGTATTCCTTGAAGAGTTAGGCAGAGGTGTACTTTTAGGACACCCACGCCAGTTACGTTGAAACTATACATGTACAGAGAGTGGGTGAGCCTTTAATTGCCATCAACCTTGACAAAGATTAGTCACCCAAAGAGCAATAGAGAGGCCATTCCTGGTGTTTTCTAGCGTGTTCGAATCACGAATGACGATATCCGCAAGAGAACCAAGTTTACCAAGATAGATAGCCCGAAGGATTGCTAAACTGAAGTGGCAGCGGGCACGGCAAGACACAGTGTTGGAAAGCATCCCGCAAGGTGGACCTGGTGAGGATTACGGGTATCCGGTGGATGCGAGATGCACAGGACCGGTAGCGACCCTTGGGGGCCTATGTCTAGCAGTGGACGTCTTTCGGCTGATATGATGATGATGATGCACATGTGCAGACTCCGAGCTGAAACTCAGAAATTCCAGATGGAAAAAACCTAATAACACTTTGCTTGACTCGGAAATCGAATCCACAACCCTATGCTCAGCCCTTGAGCAATATACGACTATAGCGTTTACAATCACTCGGCCAACGAGGCAGAGGATTTAGGAATTAAATGAAATGAATTAAGAAAGGAGTGGAATTCCCTACTGGAGTCTGTCTTTCCTGATAGCTACAACCCGGGAGATTTTAAGTCAAGAGTGAATAGAATACTTCTAGGCAAGCGTGCTCCATCTTCGACCACATCATCACTTACCATCAGGTACGGACTATCAATAGTAAAAAAAAAAAATCGTACGAACGTAGGTAAAAAAAATATACAACTTACCTACAAAATAAGTTTATTTTCTAAACTAAGTAAATTGAAATATTAACTTCGTCGATTCTCACAAAACTGTCAACAAGATTTCTCGGCCCCGGCTCGCTGAATCTCCTAAAGTTAGCCGTTTCAGGCCACTTTGTACGTAATTAGGCTTCGTTTTTAATGTGGCCACTCTATAACATTTCGAAGTTTATCGTTGGCTAAGAAATGGCAATTTGTTAATTTATTTCAGAGAGTTTGCAAATTATGCCGTGTTTCTCCTGTTTTGTAAAGAATTTTTAGATGACTAAATATTGAAAATTTAGCTTTTTCTTGCGATTTTGCTCTCTCTCTCTCTCCTTTCTTAATTCATTTCATTTAATCCCTTCTCTGCTTTGTTGGCCGAGTGATTGTAAACGCTATGGTCGTATATTGCTCAAGGGCTGAGCATAGGGTTGTGGATTTGATTTCCGAGTCAAGCAAAGTGTTCTTAGGTTTTTTCCATCTGGAATTTCTGAGTTTCAGCTCGGAGTCTGCACTTGTGCATCATCATCATATCAGCCGAAAGACGTCCACTGCTAGACATAGGCCTGTGCATCTCGCACCCACCGGATACCCGTAACCCTCACCAGGTCATCGGTCCACCTTACGGGACGCTTTCCAACGTTGCGTCTTCCGGTACGCGGTCGCCACTCCAGAACTTTTCGGCCCCATCGACCATCTGTTCTGCGAGAAACGTGCCTTGCCCGCTGCCACTTCAGTTTAGCGATCCTTCGGGCTATCTATGTTGGTAAACTTGGTTCGCTTGCGGATATCGTCATTCGTGATTCGATCACGCTAGGAAACTCCAGGAATGGCCTCTCCATTGCTCTTTGGGTGACTAATCTTTGTAAAGGTTGATGGCAATTAAAGTCTCACCCTCTCTCTGTACATGTATAGTTTCAACGTAACTGGCGTGGGTGTCCTAAAAGTACAACTCTGCCTAACTCTTCAAGGAATACAGGCGCGATGCTATGTGATGTAGTTACCTACACCTTATTGGGCATCTTGGTCCTTATTGGTCAGCCATCTTTTTATTTAGGCATTGGATAATCATATTTATTTAGTTTAATGTCATTGTTTATACCCATGTAGCACCCACTCCCATCAAGATCGGAAACTACACTCGAAGTTGTAGACGAGTACGTCTACCTAGGACGAATGGTCCAGCTAGGTAGGGCCAACTTCGAGAAAGAGGTCACCCGTCGAATCCGACTCGGCTGGGCAGCGTTCGGGAAGCTGCGCGGTATCTTCTCGTCCCACATACCACAGTGTCTCAAGACGAAAGTCTATGATCAGTGCGTGCTGCCAGTGATGACATACGGAGCTGAAACGTGGTCACTTAAAATGGGCCCACACACACCCTAGTGTCAGAATTTCTAAACCGCCTCTGACATGGTTTACTTGACGACCGCCATTTGGCGACCGGCTGTCAATTATCACATACTCTGGCTGGTAAGTAAATTCACTCCTTTGCCGTCTGCACAATCCCAAAACATTTTTACTGTAATTTTTGATGTCAAAGTGTTGCAAATAAAATAGTCGTGATGTCTTAATGTACTAAATAAACCTGGTCTTCGTGCATTTTACATAGCTACTCATGAATCAAATACATTGTGCTGTATATTTAATTAAATATTACACTACAACGTTGGCTACCCCCTGAAGCACAATATGGCGGAGGCAATCTAGCAACACAAGGTAGACGACCGATTTCCTGGATCGCGCTGGATGCAAGAAGCACAGGTCTGGTCGATATTACGTCGCTTGGTGGAGACCTGGCTAGCATTAGCCAGCTTTCAAATAAAATAATGATTACAACCTGTAACCTGTCTCTACAGAGGAGCTCGTGGCTAAAGAATAACAGCCGCACGGGTCAATATTCAACGCTTGCCAAGGTTGGTCTGTGGATGGGTGACCATCTTAATATACCGAGTTTCCTCCGTGCCTCGGAAAGCTTGCTAAGCCGTTGGTCCCAGCTGTCATTTGTAAAACTTTGGCAGTCGTTCCGAATGTCAGAAGCCAGTAAATCTGACTCCAGTCTTACCAAGAAATACCGTGTTACCCATTTCATGTGTTGTGGAGGTCTGGTAGGCAGCCGCTCCACATAAAATACTGGTATTCAGATGAATCCGATTTGACTGGAAGCCAACCCCAATGTAGTTGGGTAAAGACTAGGCAGATGATGATGACCTGTAACCTGTGTCTGTCACTCACACTTCAAAAAAACTGGCCAAGTGCGAGTCGGACTCGCGTGCAAAGGGTTCCGAACGAATTTAATTTTTGTTTACATGTTATTTTAACACTACAGACTTCTAATAGGTTTTCCTGTAATCTTTAGGTACAGATCTATTATATCCATTTCTTTTTCAAAATTTTAGGCTCAGTAGTTTCGTAGATAAGGGGGGGAATGGTCATTTTTCGTCTAATTTCTTGTCTAACTTCTAAATCATTTATTTTAAAATTATGAAAAAAATATAATTAAAACTCTCACAGTAAGTCCTTTCATTTGATATATCACACGATATTATTCAAAAACTTTATTTTTTTTAATTTTCTAGTTTGACCCCCAAAAATGACCCCCATACTAAAAATTTTATAATTTACGTAACACGTTCGTGTTTGGGTCATAGAAGTCCATATGTCTACCAAATTTCAACGGAATCGGCCCAGTGGATCCGGAGAAAACTGGCTGTGACAGACGGACAGACAGACTGACAGACAGGCAGACAGACACCCGAGTGATCCTATAAGGGTTTCTTTTTTTTCGGAACCCTAACAAACAAAAAAAAATATAACGTTTATTTTGCCAAAAACAGTGCTTTACATTTCCTTATGGAAAACAAGAATATGAAGCAAAGGAATCATATTTTTACTTATAAACTCCACACTAGGTCGAGCCTGTCTCGTGGAGCCTGTTGGTGTTTACATTTTATATATATAATTACCGACAAGAAGCACATGAAAGAAGGTTATTATTTCAAAGCAGTTTAACATTTACTAGATTTAGAACAATTAAGTTAAAAGACAAAACAAAAGACAGCCAAAAATCCATACTACCATTCGAACCCGGAACATTCCCCATCAGACTTCCCATATCACATCTACGTATGTTCCATTACATTTATTCGCGAAGAAGCAAAAAAAATAAAGATTTCTGTTTCGTTTGTCCTCCTACAATGCCTTTGGGAAATCTCTTGGATAAATTATTCCAATTCTCACGACACTTGCCAGAGACGGTCGTGTCAAAAGGAATATAAAACTCCGCTGATAAACCAGTTTCCGAGAAAAATGAAATAAATCTTAATAATACGAATAATAAGTGTTAAAACTGTCTGCTTTGTTTAGATTAATGTGCGTGAATTTTGATGAGTTGGAAGTCGTTTTGTATTGCTTTCATTCTATTTTGTATACAAGGCTGGATTTTTGCCTATGGGGTATACCTAAATGGAGCTTAAACCTGACTGCAAAATGAGGTGTGGTGTGTGGTTTGTGTGTGTGGTGTGTGTGTGGTGTGCTACTGTGCTATAGTTACACCTCGGCATATAGTCAAGATATGTGAGTGTAAATAAATCTACACTTTTATATTACAAAGCTGAAGAGTTTGTTCGTGTGAACGTGCAGATATTTCCAGTGAAACGTTATTCAAAATATCAGGCTCTTTCATCAACGGTGGTCAACCACAATTGCAATGCGCCACTGCCATATTAATCTGCTTGACATTCCATAAAACCACATTTCCGGAGTCTATGTTTCCTTATACCTAGGATTTTTTTAAGTCCAGAATAAAACGCAATTTTTTACCACAATCTCACTCGGTGGAAATTGTTGATGTGGTTGACAATGGACGACACTCCGCTAGACCTAACCAATCTCTATATATCTATATATACTCTACACTACTATATAACCTCTATATACTCTATACATGGGGCCTTCATCTATCCAATGTCTACGACACATTCATTAAAAAGAAATGGTATTTATAAACATTTGAATTATAAAAAAATTAAAATATGATTCATTATCATGACGAAGTTTAGTGAGGAGCTCGTGGCTAGATAATAACAGCCGCACGGGTCGATCTTCAAGGTTAAACGCTAGCCAAGGTTGGTCTGTAGATGGTTGACCATCTTAACATACCGAGTTGCCTCCGTGCCTCGGAAAGCACGTTAAGCTATTGGTTCCGGCTGTCATTTGTAGATCTTTGGCAGTCGTTACGGATTTTCAGAAGCCAGTAAATCTGGCTCCAGTCTTGCCAAGAAGTACCGTGTTACCCAATTAATGGGTTGTGGAGGTCTGGTAGGCAGCCGCTCCACGTAAAATACTCGTATTCAGCTAAATCCGGCTTGACTGGAAGCCAACCCCAATATAGTTGGGAAAAGGCTAGGCAGATGATGACGCATGACGAAGTTTGAAACATCCAGGAGCGAGCACAGTCCGTGCCTTGTGTTCCAAGGACGGTGCGGAATGGAAACATTGTTTTGATCCGTAAATATTTTTAACAGGGTGTTTCTTAATGCTAATACATTATTTATTTTAATTGGACCTATTTTCATAAAAAAAAAAATCTCGCCTGAAGGTAGTTTATATCGGGTACATTATGTGGGCCGCCTTTGTAAAACGACTAAAATGGCACCTTGTGTAGCTACAACCTGGGGGTCTCTAAATCAAGAGACTTCCTCCCAGAAAAATCAAGGGAATTCCTCTCCTCAGCTGTATGCACAATAAAAGTATAGGTTGCATGTCCACTATGTGTCACGCAACTTCTAAGCGATTGTGTACTGTAGACGAGCAGGTTAGGGCTTCTGCAATGTCTGGGGATCGTTATAAAATCAAATACTTTTGGTGATTTAAGAGATCATTATATTGAGCTGGTGCTTCAAAGAAAACTTTTACAGTTCTCTTAGAAAAACAAATCAATCAACTTATGTCATTATTTGAACCTATTCTAAATTATGAACTATCTTTTCTAATTCTTCTAAAGCTTTTTTATAATTAAGTTGACGGAGGTCCCCGGAGGGTGAGGCAACCAAGGATGGAGGATGTGCCACAGTACCATCTTTGACCACATTATGTCTTACCATTAAGTCCAACATTAGTTACCGGCGTATGATGTCGGCCGGTGCCGTATGGTGCCGTAAAAGAATAATACCATCCCATCACATTCCGTCGGTGTCGTAAGAAGCGAATAAGGGACTCGCCAGAGAATGGGCAGCAACGTTCTCTGTAAAAATCAACACCATACACTGCGATCGCCAACCCGCCTGCCATGCGTGGCGATTATGACAAACCCCCTTTTGGGGGAGGCCAATGTCCAGCAGTGGACGTCTTTCGGCTGATATGATGATGATGATTAGTTCCAATAGTAGGCTCCTAATTAAGGTGCTGCTGACAAGACCTGAAGGGCGGTCATGGTCGGTCAGTACCGAAATGAAGGAGATAAGGCATGTCACAATATTTGATACATATGCAAAATACTAGCTTTTCCCGCGGCAGTTGCCTAGAACCATCTCCACCAAATCTGGACGATTAAGACCTGAAAACGTAACAAACAAACTCACTTTCTCATTTATAATATCAATTAGGATAGGATACGAATAATTTTATTGATGTGCTCCTAAATTGTGGATAAAGATCAATACTTAGGCTTGTTTCACACGTACCACAACCACACCACGTGGTCAAGCGCCTTCGCGAGAAAACATGGTCAAGCTTTGGTTACGTGTAAATAGTGTCGCTGCGGCTTCTTGCGTTTGCCTTAAGTCGCGAACCCACCGCCACGCACGGAGAGGCTACGCCCATGTGTGAGACTTTGCCTTGCATGAACATCTATGAAATTGTTTCCACTGCAACACACGGACACGCTACGCATCAAGTAACGTCATTAACACACGCTTGGCTTGGTCGAATATGGCGCCCACGTAACTCAACTCTGTCAACGCCATGCACGCTGTGCACGCGGTACACGCTATATACGAATATTAAGCCACGACTATGTCAAAACCATATTCTTGTAAAAAAACGTGCGTAGCCTCTCCGTGTGCTGCGGTGGGCCACGCTACATTTGTACGTAGTCGTGGGCGTGTAGCGTGTACTTCAGTGGAAACGTAGACCCAGGTTGTCAAACAAATAAACCCACGCGGCTAAAATGCGCCGCGTGGCCGTGGATAGCGTGCACCGTGGTGGGTTCGCGGCTTTATGCTATCTACAAAATATGGATGTGTTTGCGATGTGACCGTCTGCTAGTACGCGGGGTCGCTGATGGGGGCGTTGTAGTTGCGATGTGGCTGCGATCTGATCGATATCACACAAGCGGTCGATAATGACGGCAAAGTGTGGTCCGTGTGAATTTATTATTTTTTTTTTACAAATTAGCGACCGCCTCGTTTTTATTGTTCCGTATTACAAAGGGAAAAAACGGAACCCTTATAGGATTGCTTTGTTATACGTCCGTCTGTCTGTCAAGACCCTTTATTTCGGGAACGCTTTATCGAGTTGAAATTAAAACCATATACTCAAGTCTACGGTCTCTTGCAGCTGTGAAAAAATCAAACTTATTAGTTAACGTAAAAAAGATACGGTCGTATATGCCGCAAAAAAAAAGTATATTTCATAATAATAATCATAATCATTTTTCAAGGGTATTAAAATGTATAGGGTATTTCCCGTTGACCTAGAACTATGAAATTTGGCAAGTAATACTGTCTTATACTACAAGTATACTTGTGACAGATAAAATGATTTAATATTTTTTAAGAAAAGTCAAATATTATTTTGAACTACCTCCGGTCCATAAGAGTACTGTAACTGACTACTTTTCCCCCACTTTGCAAGCGAGTTGTGCTTGAGATAATTTTTTAAACTATAATAATGTGTTACTATTACTGTGTTATTTTATTACTGAATATAATAATGTGTTATTGATAACTGTGTCATTATGATTCGGAATATAATGAACAAACCCATTTATGTCTAATATTCTTAACTCTCCCACAAACAATACATTTTTAATGAAATGATAAAAAATATAGTCTTTATTTATAGTAATTTGTACTCGCACTTGGCCAGTTTTTTTGGTTATGGTACCTATGAAACGAGCCTTAAACCAGCAATATCCTGCCATGTTCTTTGACAGAAAAAGAATACGTAATAACGTACTTGATATCTCTAAAAGGAAAAGCTAAAATAAAGCACTATAATAAACTCCCTTTGACAGTTCGCAACATAGAGCAGCTTCCTAATAAACTTGTAGTAAATGTAGTCGATCTGGTTTCTTTTGCTATCTTTCGACGCCATTTTTTGTGTAACTTGATACATTACTTTTTGGTATTCGGGTTGATGACGGGGTATTTGACCTGAAATGTTTCGTGCCATCGAAGGGTATCCCCCCATCCCCCATCTTGGGGGAGGCTTATGTCCAGCAGTGGATGTCTTTCGGCTGATATGATGATGATGATCGAAGGGTATTCGTTGTTTATAATTATTTTACTAGTTACAAATGTCTAGTTTGCCTAATGGTTTATAACCATCCAATATTTTTCCGAGAATCAAGTTGACAGATCTAATTTTTATAAGAATTGAAACTCGTGCCTAAATTACAACAGCCGCATGGGTTTTTTTATAGGTAAGGCAACGCTTGCCGAGGTCGTTCTATGGATGGATGACCAACTATTACAGATCGAGACTCCTCTTTACCCCGGAAAGTTAGTTACGAGTAAGTTGGTATCGGCTGTCTTTTGTAGATCTCTGACATTCTTCTTGCTAAGAGGTAAATTAGTGTTACCCAGTTATCGGGTTATGGAGGTCAGATGAATGTCACATTCTTAATGATAAAACATGAGGTTGTATTTTTTTTTTACTATATATAGGCATACGTTTGACCACTATCTCACCTGATGGTAAGCGATGATGCGGTCGAAGATGGAGCACGTTTGCCTAGAAGCAACCTATTCACTCTTGCCTTAAAGACTCCCAGGTTGTTGCTATCTGGAAACATAGACTCTGGCTGGGAATTCCATTCCTTAGCTGTACGCACTATGAATGTGTTCCCAAAACGTTTTGTGCGTGTGGGTGGGATTTCCACCATGTACCGGTGGCGCATCTCCGTTCGTCTTGTGGTCCGATGATGGAACGGGCTTGGCGGAATTAAATCATGCAATTCCGTCGCACACTCCCCAAAATGCAACCGACTGGCCAGCAACTCGGCGTCGATGCCCAAGACTTTGGAGCTTCGACTCGACGAGCCTGTCATTACCGATGATCCTCTTGGCTCGTTTCTCAATTGACTCATGGGCATCAAGCTGGTATTTGGCAGATCCGTCCCAAAGATGAGATCAGTACTCCATACACGATCGAACTTGCGCTTGGTCGAGCTTGAGCAGCTGTTTCGGCGTGAAGTATCGTCTCACCTTTGCTAGGACCCCCAACTTTCTGGCAGCCACTTGAGCCTTTGCCTCTATGAATTAGCGGAAAATAGACACGTTTGGGTCTTTGCAGCATTGAACTTGACCAGATTGGCATCGCCCCATTCAGAGACAACCTGTAAGGACAAGTTCAAGCGCTCAACCATTGTCACCCGGAGAGACCGGATTTGCGACCCACCAGCTCGTGCGTCGGACACTTATCTCTCAGCAACAGTGCTGTCGTCTGCATACCCAAAGGTACCGGGTTTAGCAGATCATTAATTTATATGCAGCAGGAACAATGTCGCCAATGTAATTAAGGAAATGTTCATAAAAAGTACTATTCACATACATTTACGATCCTACTTGCATCCCATCATAAACAAAACTGCAACACCAAGCTTGCACGCCGCCGCCGTTTGTAGCACACTTTACCCAGAATTTCCTTCTTGCAAATCAAAAGAACATGTCTCAATTCTCTTCAGATATCAAATGCGTCGTCATTACCGAGACACCGGTCCGTTATTGGAATCTGAGCCGACACTCCCGACACAAATAAACTGACTATCACACCTCTCGCTCGTTTCGCTTTTAGCGTTTTTTTCGCTTTGATGTCGGCGCCAATTGTAGTAGTCGTGTAGTATGAGAATTGAAGACGATTTGTACATGTTGTCGACCTAAGGAAAGGTATGGTGTTGGTTTCTTTGTGGGTTGATTGAACTGTCAGCTGGCCCACACGCTATAAATGTTTCGCCAATGTTAAAAAAGCTCAAGGGCTATTTCATATGTTTTGTCGTCAGCCGAAAGACGGCCACTGCTGGACATAGGCCTACCCCAAGTGTCGCCATAACAACCGGTTCTGTACGTCTTGCATCCATTGGCTACCCGCGACCCTCACCAGGTCATTGTTTGTATTCTTACTCAGTTATTTTTCCGTCACAATGTACAAAACATAGGGCGGGTTTCTCAATTTAGTTTCGTGATTTATTTTCCTGATTTCAGTGTTGGTCCCACAGTGAAAGTATAATATGAGTTCACATAATGGTTCCCATAATTATGAGTTCTATGACTTCTTAAGAGGTATTGTGTTTATTATTTTACAGGCTGTAGACGCTATTAATGCACGACTGCACATTGTAGCATTGCACAAATACCCACACACCCAAATCGAAAATAAGTAAGCAGTTTCCAGTCTTCTATTAGACTACCTTAGAAATGGGGTAAAACAATCTGAAAATTCTTTACATTATTTTAAAATAAATCCTAATTTATAAAATTCTTCGGTTACTGACTGATTGAGTGACTGGTAGTCAAAACTACTGGTCGTAGAGAGCTGAAATTTGGCATGTAGGTTCTTCGGGGAGTGTAGGGGAGCATTAAGACAGGATTTCCTGAAATTCCTACGGGAACGGGTTATACGCATACGAAGTTGCGGGCAAAAGCCAGTACAGTATAAGTTTGTTGCCTTTACTTTAGAAAACAAAACACAAAAAAGGAACTATAAACACAACCCAAAAACGAGTACCCAGATTTCAAAGGAACTCACTTTTTCGCACTCAATTTTCTCGCCTTCCAACCCGGTCTGATGACGTATTCGCTTCCAATCTCAGTGCTCCATCATTTTCATTCCATACCTCCATTGAAAAACAAGAAAACCTTAAGATAAGGGGTGAAACACATAAGAAATACAAAGGAAACCGTTCCTTAGTACCAAGTGTAATAGATTTACGCACTTCGTTTCCTTCCTATTGATCAGCGAAGGTATTACTTTCGGTCAACTTGACATGAGGGACAAACGGCTCGTATCTACTATAAACGTATATATTGTACATTTATATATATACATATTGTTTCTGTCCCTCCCTAAGGCAATTGGGTCGGAAATTTTGTATGCTTACTCACATAATGTGATGTTCAGTTGAAATTGGTCAGATCTTAAAATATATGTGGGATGTATTGGAATAAAAGCCAATTTCGGTGTCTTTTCTCAATCTTAAGCAAATAATTTCACTAGAGGCTTGACAACATTGTCATATTACCTCAGTGGGTGTAATATATTGACGACTAGAACTTTGAATGTGTAATAGCAGTTTGCGTTCATCAATCCCACGCTTTTTTTTGCGTGTAAATCCTAAAACGGTACCCTGCATCTAGGATAAACGAGTGTTGTCGGACTACCTACTACCGACTAAAACCTTGCTGTTACTACCGCTAAAATGCGAAGAGTACCCGAGTTACAATTAAATTCACACGCATCCCCGATTGGGTACAGAATGAACTATTTCGAACACCTCATCATCAGCATTATCATATCAGCCGAAAGACGTTCACTGCTGAACTTAGGCGTCCCCTAAGCAAAGGTTTGCCATAATCGCCACGCTTGGCAGGCGGGTTGGCGATCGCAGTGTATAGTGTTGAGTTTCACAGAGAACGCTGCAGCCCATTCCCTGGCAAGTCCCTTAGTCGCCTCTTACGACACCCACGGGAAGTGATGGGATGGTATTATTCTTTTACGGCACCATACACCGGTACCAGCCGACACCATACGGCATAACACCTGACACACCTGAACACCTAAACTCCTGATATGTTCTAATTCCTTTGGACTATCAATTTTATTTGGAAACTATAAATACTGCAAATAGTTAACAGTTCAATGTCTTTATAATAATTTTGAGTCTATCTATATATTTATAGTTATTAAGGTGCCATGATTACATATATAAGTCTATTGAAAAGTACTTACATTTGAATGAACAACAAAAAGTTAAATCCAAATGGGTAATGACTGAAAAATTCTTCCGAAACATTTCAGTATGAAATGATGAATCGCGAGTTACTCGAATAAACAATAATGCTTTTAAGTTAAACAGCCATTATCCGTTTAGGGTGTGCCTTAAGTTACGATTAAGTTACGCTCATTCAGTACGCCCGGTGTAACTTGTTATCGTTTTTAAAGCAATGTACCATTTTCTTTTAAATAATTGAATTATTTTTAATATATATTTTAGTTCAATTTTAATACGTCACGATCATTCAACCCATTATTGGCACACTCATAACTTTCTTAATCTCAGTCATACTCCCTCAAACACGCACTCAGCACACGAACACACACACATACAGCATGACATTACACTATTCGCTAATAAACTAACACTGCAATGAAAAATTGTATAAAATACTTGTAAAACCTTATCGCATTATACAAAATGTGACTATCTCCGAATGGGGGGAGTCCTGGTGTCCTGAAATACAAGCTTTACGTCTAGTTTAGGCACCAGTCTCCCACAGTATAATTATTAAACTGTAGCTGTTATGTATTGTTCTTGATACGATGTTAAATGTACCTACTTTATTTTGTGGTGAGAAATAAAATCTTTATTAGGCTGTCCATTGCAGCGGATTGAGGCAGCGGAGCGGAGTAACGGAGAAATTTTAACCAATGGCATTGCATAAAATCTCCGCACCACGTGACTCACTGACATTTTGACTGACATGATTGGTTAATATTTCTTCGTTTCCCTGCTCCGTTTGCAATGGACAGTCAGCCTTATGGTAGGTTTAAGAAGAAAATGTAGATATTCTAGTACATTTTCGGTAAGTTATCGTTATTTTACTAAGCAGAAAGATTTATCCTGATTTACATAACAGTTGTTACTACAAGAAGTTATAACTACTATGGTAGGTTTCAGATAAATTTGCAATAACGATTGTTGATCGACTTCTATCGTGATTCTTTACGTTCTCTAGTAATAAAACGGTTCATAATTTATTGGTCGGCTATCTACGAAAGGATATTAGGGAAAAGTCAATGTACTTTATTGCAAGCTTATCTGGCGCCTGCCATACTAACGTCTTAAAGTGTAACGTGTGTCCCTCAAACTAGAAAAATCTGGTATTTTGAAGAGTCATCTAGTATTTATAACTGAGCAGTACTTTTGATGTAATAAAATACAATTAGTTGAAAGGGCGTAAAGTATTTGTTAGTTTTGATGAGTATTTATGTAAGCACAGTGTTGAGAGATTCAATGAAACTTAATGTGGTAAGCAAATGTTATTTTTAATCGAAAATCATCATGCCTGTAATTTCCTAAATAGCAGGACACTACACGGAGGCGTATGCGCTTTCTAGAGCCCTCTTCCTTGGCTTTAGGCAAAGTTCAGGCATCACTGCGTTTTCTTAGGATACTATACTCAGAAGTTTTACTTTTGTCCTAGAGACAAATTAACGCGGTAATAAATTATGACCTAGATAGAAGCATCATTAATAACATCACCCAAAAACAACTGCCAATCAAACAAAAGAACAATCTTCGAAAAATAAACGTAAAATTTTAAACAAAAGACTGACAAATTCCTTAACAAAAAGACACCTCATCACCCCGCTTTCCCTTTTCCCTTCGAGCACACCCCAAAGGGGAGGTGCGTACTAATTATTGTTAATGTCAGTTGTCAGCAATTAGTCGGACCATTGTGTATAGGATGACAAAGCGAGTGAACTAGGGGATGCTAAGGGTACTGTGGAATACGAGCCGAAGGTTACAGCTAAGGTACAGTCAGCGATGGACGTTGATGATCGATTTGGAATTTATTTGGTTATTTTTTGTGTAATTAAAATGAGAAAATAACTGCCTTAGATAAAGGCTTAGCGCTTCTACGCACTAGCGGTTGGCCGCGGGGGTAGCTGAACGCGCGGCTGGTTAGCTTTTCCAGTTTAATATGCCACCGCTAGTGATTCTACGCACTTAACCGCCATTAAATGACAAGCGGTTGCATATTAAACTGGAGGGGCGTTTTGCCTCGCGGTTGGCCGGCCGACCGCTAGTGCATAGGAGCGCTTACAGCCCTATTTATAAAAACTTTTGAAATAAATGCTTAGTAATAAAATACTGATTTAAAGTTCCTCATCATCAGTTTTGGACATACCTACAAAATGACTGAATATGGGTGTGAGCATATTACGTTCGGTAATTTGTGATTTAGATTTAGGACAGACATTTCAATAGTCAGAAATATTCGTACGTGAGGAATAAAAAACTGAACAAGTGTGAGTCGGACTCTCACACGAAGGGTTCCGTACCCTAAACCGACAAAAACATGATTCTTGTACAATTTTTAATTTAATTTAATTTTAATTATTTTTTTATTTGTGATGGTTTTGCTCTTGAATCTAGTCTAGGTCAGAGATGACAAAGACAAAGTCTACGATGGAGCGAGCTTAACCAGAAGGAGCATGTTCACTCTAACTTTGAAGAAATTAGGGTTGTAAGCGTTTGAAACACAGACGCAGGCAGAGAGTTCCACTCCTTTGCTGTGCGCATTATGAAAAACGTTTGGAAACGCTATTTGTTGTTATAGTGCCAATAGAAATACACACTTTGTGAAAATTTCAATTGTCTAACTATTACAGTTTTTGAGATACAGCCTGCTGACAGACAGACGGACGGACGGCAGAGACTCAGTAATAGGATTCCGTTGGTTATCCTTCGGTAAAAATTGGTCCTTTATGCGAAACCGTATTTCAAACTAGTACCTGTGCTAGATCTGTGTGGGCACCAAAACTACACCTACAAAATTGCAGTGACATTTCTTCCTCCAAAATCCTAACGAAGATATCTAAACCTGGTCTGGTTAACTGTACCGACGCAATTATTCGCTCTTTGACAGTTACATCACCCTATTGATTCGGGTTGCACTTTCCTATTCACCTGTGTCGGCACTTTTGGTATGTATTGGACGGATTGAAAGGCCTTGCTTATCGGTAGCCTGTTCAAAAGAGCTAGTGTTGCTGTGAAACAATGTATAGATACTTTGTGTACCTAGTTTATGTTCAGGCACACACAGAATATTGAAAATCTTGAAAGGTTGACAATATTGTGTTTTGTGAACTGACTCTAAGTTCATGAAATCTTCTCCATTTCTTCAAGATGCAAAGTGTTTGGTATATTTAATCAACTTCAGCCTTAAGGTCATGGCACATTATTCCGGCACCGCAACTTCATAGCTTCAGCACGGCGTCGCCTCGAATTTAGGCTACGGCTAGCCGTCAGCCCGCGCATTACGCAACGTCCACGAGGTGCAAGCTCTCAGTCCGCGCGGAAGCAAATAAATTGCTGGGTTGGAGCGGTGAGGTTTTGGTGTTGATATAGTGGCTTTTACTTACCTAAGAGCGCTTAGGTATTAAAAGTCATAAGCTAGGTCTACGGCTCTAGTTTTATTTATTTTAATGTCGTATACCAAAAGGAAAGGGTAAACAACTAGACAATCACTCTTCAAAACTGAATTCCTAATTTTTGCGTGCCTCGCGAGTTCAAAGAGTTTCAAATGTTTCTATCCCAACAATGTTATGGAATATCACAATCAGTTATCATCAGGCACCAGGGTCGCGGATAGCTGATGTATGCGAGACGCACAGGATTGGGCCTATGTCCAGCAGTGGACGTCTTTCCGTCGATACGATGATGTTGACCACAAAACAAGCTTTTATTTAACTTGCCAAATTAGTAAGTATAGATTAAAGAAGGCAACTGAATTATAAAATACTTATTCCCAACTAATTGAACTGATATTGTGTATGACACGTTTATTTTGGAGACACTGCACTTGAAATGGCTTCATTCTAAATTCAATATGGCGGACTCCAGAAGATGATGGTCCAATATTGTATACACCCCATGATACTTATTGTTATCAAATGAAAGGGTTTGCTGAGAGGAATACGAAGTCACCAAGCTATTGGAGCTATCGCGCACTCGCCGCATCAGGGATGATGCTATTCGTGCCCGCATAATAGAATAAAAATCGGACTACTCCCCGAACATCCCAGATGCACCGCAAAAACGCGGTAGCCTCAACATTACTCTGAAGGCGTTATTATATTGGACTCGCAGAGCGCTGTACGAACTTTCTGTATAGTCGACCCATAGGGCGCACGTGTACATAGATTGGAAGTACGCCCTAAAGAGCGTGATTTAAACATCTAAAAGCTTGTTTTAAAGTAATCATTATAAATCTCAACTATCTTTCTAGAGCAGTGTTCTCAACCTGTGGTCCGCGGACCACTGCAAGGGCCAAAATATGTTCCGCGAAAGGTGAAAATTCAATCTTGTCACCTCAAAAATGTCATTGATGCAAAGTAATTTAAAGTTGCTATCGGAAATGTTGTGTTTTCTTTGGCACTGCCCTTCATTTTTGAATACAGAGAATATTTATGCTACAAATTTGGAATTCTTCTTGATTTCTGGTCACTCCTATCATCAATATTTGTAAAACACAAATTTGTAAAACACCAACAACCTCTTAAGCAGTGAAAGTACACATGATTATAAACAACTTTTACTTTAAGACCAACCCTGAAAACTTGAAAAAAATATCAGCCGTTTCATACATTTTCATTGGCTAAATATTGCATTTTGTATGAAACAGCTGATATTTTTTTCGAGCTTTCAGGGTTTTCTCAAAGTAAAAGTTGTTTATAATCATGTGTACTTTCACTGCCTAAGAGGTTGTTGGTGTTTTACAAATAAACCTGTATATAAAATTCTTCCGTTACTGACTGATTGAGCCAATTTGCACTAAGCGTTTCCAAACGTCTTTTATAATGCGCACAGCAAAGGAGTGGAACTCTCTGCCTGCGTCTGTGTTTCCAAACACTTACAACCCTAATTTCTTCAAAGTTAGAGTGCACAGGCTCATTCTGGGTAAACTCGCTCCATCGTAGACTTTTTCTCTGTCATCTCTGACCTAGACTAGAGTCAAGAGCAAACCCATCACAAGTAAAAAAAAGAAGACACGAGCAAAAGCTACTCAACAAGTAAATCAAAGAGGTCCCGGGTTATATAAAGGTTGGGAACTACTGATCTAGAGTTAAACTTACCTAATTAAACAAAGTCTCAAATTACAGCTTAGATACCTAAATCCAAAATCAGTCATTCAACCCCTAGTTTACCTGTCTGTCGGACATATATCCGTTATGTCCTGTAAATGACAAGCGCTCAATTACAAGAGACAGGCCTGACGGAGGTACGGATTAATAACTTGACTTGATTGAGATCATTAATGAGCTATTAATTCTATATTCGATCTGGTTATAGTGGGTTGTCTTTATTTTATAATGGTAGACAAGGTTTATAATTAGGGTTCCGTACCAAAATGATAAAAAGGAACCCTTATAGTGTGACTAAGTCTGTCCGTATGTCTCAAGAACAACTAATGCTATCAACTTGAAATTTGGATTAAATTTATATGGCGTTTGCTTAACTATTTTGCAAATAAGAAAGATATTTTTTTTTGCAACAGCGACTGAAAGGGTTTCTAAAAAATCGAAGTGGGGCTACTAGTACATGTGTATCATATGAAAGAGCACTATTTGCAAATTTAATCATTTTTTCTTTTTCTTTTTACGGCGCTTGGTTTTGACATCTGACGAAAATTTTTAAAAAAGACACCGTTCTCCCCCCCTTATTTCCGAAGTTTGCATAGATAAAGACTGAAATTATTTTATGTGATAGAAATTTATGTAAACCTTACAGGAAAAATAATACAGTGTCTCTAAATAGCACACTTTTTCAGAAATCATTAACAAAAATAACATTAGTTCCACTATCGGTCAAGAGATGGCGCTGATGCAAAACTGCAATATACACCGCGGTGTCAAAATTCTCTGACGAATATAAATGATATTTATTTTGCAAATAGGTTACAAGTAACTCTTTTACACGTCAATTTTTTTTTTGACATGTTTGTCTAGATGAGGCCGGATGTTTCCTAGCTGACTACCCTGAGAAGAAACACCGAAACAAACTCAGAGTCACAGTCTCTTTTGAAGTCCATACAATTGCCAATAACATATGAAAAACATGTAGGTTAAGGTCTGAGGTGGCCTTTTGAGGAAAGCACCACGCAGATTTGAGTGGGCTTGTCCAGACAGTGCAAGCATTTGTCAGTTATCGTGCAGCTCAACTCAAAACTTTGAGGAGCTCAACGAACCGACGAACAATACCAAAGTAAGGACATTTGGGTAAGCCGCATAATATACTCAAACTGCCATACAGTCATGAAATCAATCCTTAAAATAACGACCTACATAGTTCTTACACTTACAATACATCATTTTTTTTAAGAACCATGCAGATTAGTGTCTGAGATGGTCTTTAGAAGAAAGAACCACACAGATTTGAGTGAACCTGTCCAGTCAGTGCAAGCATTTGTCAGTAGTCGTGTAGCTCAACTCAGATCCACTTAGGAGCTCAACAACTCGACGAACAATACCAAAGAAAGGATATTTGTGTAGGCCGTACAAAGCACTCAAACTGCCAGACAAACATTAAAATTACTCAATGAAATAAAAAATAATCCACATGGGACTATGTATACATTCATAGTAAAAATAATGATAATACTTTACAAAGTCAAAAGAATTATGTCAAATTGTATATGAAAAAATAAATTCAAATGTGAAATTGTATATAATAAAAAGAAAAATGTCAAATTGTATATAAAAAAAAAATGTATAAAAGTCAAATTGTGTATAATAAAAAAGATGTCAAAAGTAAAACTAAAAAATTCATTAAAAAAATGTCAATGTATAAACCAAGCAAATAAATATATATTGACAATAATATTAAAAACAGAGACTGTGCAAGTGTATTTTATTGGAGCAGCTCAATCCCAAGCCTTTTTGTCCTCAAGATAATCTTTTATGGTGTAAAAAGCCTTCTGACAAAGTTTACGCTTATGCTTTGAATTTATTTATGCTTAGGTCTTGAATGTGACGGGAAGTTAAAAAAAAGCGTATACATTGGCATCAACATGAGCCCCCTATTTTTTTAAGCCTGGTTACAGGAACAACAAGCCTCGCCGATGAAAATTTAAAAACATTTCTCGTTTTATGTGATGGTATGGAACCCTCGGTGCGCGAGTCTGACTCGCTCTTGACCGGTTTTCCTTTTTTTTAAGTGTCAAGAATGTAAAATTGTATAAACGTGTAACTGAATAAACGGAAAACTAATAAGTCATTTAACTCTACATTATGAGCAATTTTTACGATGGGACAAACTGCTCCGTACATTAACACGAGTAAAGCTGCGGAAAAAACCCAGTATGTATAAATAAAACCCGTCTCGAGCATTGAACTAGAGTCGTTTCAAACTTATCAGAGTTTAAAAGTATTAACTCCAGTAAATTTATACTGGAACAGTGCTTGAAGTTCCAGGCTTGATTTCAGTGGCTTACTGCGACCGCATCCACGTTTTAGCATCTTATTGTCTTATTGTTTTACTTCGTGAAATTTTTAAGTTTTTTTTTGGTACTTATTCTTTTTTAGTTTTTAGGATTCCGTACCCAAAAGATAACCAACGGAACTTCTTTAATAAGAAGTTCCGTTGTCTCTGCTATCCACCCGTATGTACGTCTGTCTGTCAGCGAGCTGTATCTCGAGAAAAGTAATAGGTAGGCAGTTTAAATTTTTACAGAGTGTCTATTTCTATAGCAACTATTGGGAAAAAAAAAATTAATAATTTAAGGGGAGTCCTATACAAGAATCGTGTTCTTATCAGTTTAAAGTGCGGAACCCTTCGTGTGAAAGTCCGAGTCGCACTTGTCCGGTTTTTCAGAAGTGGTGTAGGCCTTTTCATTTTAATAACGATTCCCCACATTAGGAATTTGTCCTATATAGTGAGGGCGTTTACAAACATATGAACGCAGATGCACAAAAACCAAACCCTATAATATTGTATAGTTTCACATTAGATGCTATTTAGTTAGATTATCTTTGCAAAATAAATAGGTTCTGACATAACAAACAACATAGACATATATAGCCTACCTACTATAACTGCTACCAAAAAAAACTACAGTTTACCTAACCAAAACCTCATAACCCCCCCCCCTTCTCCCAGCTAAACTTAACTCACAGAAACATATCCAAATTAACTCCCCTGCACCTTTTAACATAATCTGCGAGCGACTGCAGTAGGAATGAACAATCAGGGGTGCAGTTATAAAATCAGGGGCTGCGACTTCTCCGGTACAAGTTCGCCGCGGACCAATTGAAAAGGTGCCGTTCGCCCTAATTATATTGGAACTTGGCTGACGGGACACAGGGTAGGCAGAAGGCTAGGCCTAGGAATGGAGATTTGGAAGATATTGTGGCAGGTGTTACTTGCATCTTTTTCTACCATAACATAGTACAACATTTTATTGTGAGTGGTTTGTTGTTGAGTTGTATATAACTGAAGTGGCAGTGGGCAGGGCAAACTGCTCGCAGAACAGTTGGTCAATGGGGCTGAAAAGTTCTAGAGTGGCGATTGCGTACCGGAAGACACAGCATTGGAAGGCCTCCCACAAGGTGGACAGATGACCGCGATATCGCGAGTAGCCGATGGATGCGAGACGCACAGGACTGGTTGTTGTGGCGATGCTTGGGGAAGCCAATTTCTAGCATTGGACGTCTTTCGGCTAATGAAGATGACATTTATAGACGTCACGATGTTTTCATTCTGTAATGTGGGTTAAATGAATGAACTTGCGATGGACTTATTTCTTTAACGTTAGCAATAAATAATTGTTTTCTTTCATTATTGTTATGGCAACTGCTGTTTAGAATCCAAATTAAATCCATTTTTCCGGGAATCACCACGATTCATTGCCTCGGCTTTTCTAGTTCTGGCAACTGTTTATTCTGACGTTCAGGCGAAAAAAAAAAGTGTGAAGAGCTGAACAGATAACAATAAACAAGCGCTTTTCTGGAAATCGCCACTGTTAATTCTATAGAGGTATGCGGTACAGGATGTAAAGTCCCGCAAACCTCTACTGAAAAGGAAGGATTCTCCGACCAGACGGTTGTAGTGTCAACTGTCAGATAATTGATATTCGGACATGTTCAAATCAAACAGAAAACTCTGATATCGCGATTCAGAAATTTTGAATTTCGTTCAGTAGTTCGTTTCTGATGGTATAGATGGCGCTGCGTTTCTTCTTTGATGCGATATAAATTTCGCTTCTTTAGTTTTTATGTGGCGTTTTAAATGCCGCTACGGAGGAGTTTCAGAGGTGCCGTTGGCTTTTCGACTGCCGACTCACAAGCTCACAACCCTTAATCTGAGCCCTTACTTATAGAGCCACTCACAGTGATTAAAATCACGAAGACACGCTCAAAATTCATGCCTTTTGCACCACCCAGCAGAGTGGTACTTCTCCCATCTTCCTACCTCACGGCGGTAACGTTTTCATTCCTCTCTGCTTCTCGGTAGCGCCGTGCTAGAATACTGAACAGTTTTTGCGGTCCCCAAGACTTTCGCCGTGGTTTTATTTCCAAGATATTTCCAACAGCGTTATACTTGCCTATTATTATTTCTACTGTTGTCTGGATAATATTTTTACAGCCTATTTTTAGCTCTGTTAAAAGGCTTCGTTGATGCCTATATTTTCAGGCGCAAATCGAAGAGTTTTCACGTTGTACAATAATTTTCAGACGGAATTTATATCAAGAATAACTTAATTATACAATGTTTTTACATAAGTTCTTCTCTTTATAACGCTTTATAAACTTTGTTCATCTTTTTCGTCTTGTGTTGTTTGGGTTTTAGCAGAATAGTATGCAGTAATATTAGCAATAAACTAATTGGGCCGCAAAAATCCTACTTATTTGTTGAAGACAGAGCATTATCCGAACATTTTGAATCAGAACCTTATTCTATTGGCATTACGAATTTATCCCCATACTGTCATACCATTGTACGGCCGAAATTCCTATTTAAAAAAAAACTAGACATGCATAGAAATAAAGGCGCGCTCTAACTACATCTACCCCGAACGGAAGAGTGACAAATAACGTGGCCGCTCGCAAATTTGCCGTGATGTGCTGCACCTTATCTTAAGTTATTTAAAGCGCTCATCCTCTCTTCTAATTATTTAAAGTTGTTCTGTGCCCGATAGGGTCCGTAATTTGTTTCTAATTATTCTTTTTACCACCTGTATGTGTACATTATGGATTGCAATAAACAATTTGTGATTTGTGTATTGTATGCACGGATAATTTTGTTAAGTGTGAATAACCCAACTAATGAAAAATTTTATCGTTACTATCCCACTATAGTATCTTTATCACAAGAAAGCGACCCAACCCGGATTCGCACGGGTGCTTTTTTCAAATTTATCTTATTGACAATTATGAACACAGCAAAAAAAATGTCAAATTAAAAAGTCATTTTAAAGTTTTGAGAGACTAGTAAAAAAAAATCATCTTATAAAGGCACACGTTAGATAATCTTGGTCTTGTTTTAATTGGAAGCTCCTGCAGCATCGATTTGATCGTCCTATCTCGTCTACAAATAATAAATACGGTCAACCATTAGTCAACACAAAAATAAACTTTATATAAAACTAGCTATTGCCCGCGACTTCGTACGTGCTCATCCCGTTTTTTCCCGTTCCCGTTACAATTTTGAGAAATCCTATCTTAGAGCTCCCCTACACTCCCCATTTTTCATATTAGGATTATAAAAACGCAACGAAACCAAACACCGTACGAGTTATTTATACTCTGCCAGGGTAAACGCACCAATAAATGTACGTAACAAAATACTTTTTCCGGCCAACTGTATAACACGACGCAAGAACTGTTTATCACTGCAACGTGGACTGCGCTCTGACCACAACTTGCGACTTCACACCATTCCCCGGAATTAATCGTCCGTGTTGCGTTAAAAGAGGCGAAAATATACTGATATGGTTATTTTCATTAGCTTTTTGTTACTTTTTTCAAACTGTTATGTGTTAGTTTATGTGCTAGTCGCTGTGGCTTCTAAACAATAATGCTTTGTTATGAATAAACGATGTCTCTTTTGATTTTTGAAAACGTTTGGGCGTTATGCTTTGATGAATTATACTGGTGAATAAATTGGCCGCTCACCTGATAGAATGAATTTTCTATTCATTCGATAGAATGAATAGAAAGTCACCTGATAAGGTGAGCGGCCGCGAATAACTTCATTGCGAATTCTATCCACCAGAGAAACCCCAAGCATTGCTCTCACCCCTGCACGTTGAGCAACCTTGAATTTGTAGACCAGGCCTAAGGTGAGTGTCCACGTTTCAGCTCCGTAAGTCATTACGGGTAGGACGCACTGGTTACAGACCCTAGTCTTAAAGATTGTGGAATCGACGATTCAAAAATATCACGCAGCTTCCTGAATGCCGCCCAGCCCAAGCCAATTCTTCTGGTCGCCTCCTTCTCAAAGTTGTGCCGCCCCAGTTGTATAATTAGGCCTAGGTAAATGTATTCTTGCACAACCTCGAGGGTAGCGCCATTTACGATTACAGGTCTCGGGGTGACATGACCATTGAACATGACTTTGGTTTTGCCCAGATTCATCCCGTGACCCACCCGCCTTGAAGAATCGCTCAGGCTGTTTAGCATCACCTCCAGCTCCTGCAGAGATTCCGCCATGATGACAATGTCATCCACAAATCGGAGGTGCGATATGTACTGACCGTTGATATTTATGCCCCGTTCTTTCCAATCAAGCGTCTTGAAAACGTCCTCCAACGCATTCGTAAAGAATTTCGGAGAGATGACGTCTCCCTGTCTTATACCTCGACGCAGATGGATTGGCTTTGTGCGCTGTTCTTGTACTTGGACAGCCATTGTTGTGGCTTTATAGAGACATCTCATCACCTCTACGTAGCGGCAGTCGATGAGACATATCTGCATGGACTTCAGGACAGCCCAGGTCTCGACGGTATCAAAGGCTTTCTAGTAATCCACATACGCTAGGCACAGAGGCTGATTATATTCCTCGGCCGATCCGGCCTCCTCCGGCGGCTGAAAGTCATTAAACTTTTGGGCGAGACGATTCGAGATAACCCTCGAAAACAACTTGTAGACATGGCTCAGATGAATCATAATATTAGTCACACAGTAATCTGTCAAATTTCATTTTCATCTTTACGCATTAGGTTCAAGGTTGATTGGGAAAATTTGACAGTAACAGGTAGCTTGGTGTGCTTTCTGATTCTCCTAAATTGGCCCAGTCCCAGTTAGTGAGTAACACGATACTCTGTGGCAAGACTGGTGTCAGATTTTCCGTAACACACAGCCGGGACCAACGACTTAACTTGCTTCATGAGGAACGGAGGAATCTTGAAAGGAAATTTATTGATGTTCAACCATCCACGAACCGACCAAGCACTGCTTAACCTTGAAGGTTGACCCGTGCAGCTGTTATTACTTACCCACTAACACTTCGCCCGCGACTTCGTCCGCGACGCAATATTTTTTCTAGTAATATTATAGCCTATGTTACTCAGGGATAATGTACCATTGTAATGGTGAAAGAGTTATTTAAATCGGACTAGTAGTATTATAAGCGACTTCAAAAAAAAAGTAGGTTTTCAGTTTGACCCGTACGTTTGTACGCATATAATAATGTGTGTGTGTTTGTCCACGATTATCTTGAGTTTGGCTGAACCAATTTTGATGCGGTTTTCAGAATAGTATTTGTTACATTCTGGTATGCAACAAATGGATGCCCCATGTCGTCAGTTCAACAAATGGATACCCCATGAAGTCGGTGCCAAACCAACAAAAACAAAAAGTATGTTGCCAAACAGATTCAGCGCTACCACACGCAGATACGTAATCGCTTGCATAGAATGGGCCACTTTGGAGCAGGACAGTAGTGCAAGAACTAAATTAATGAGTAATGTCCTTTTAAATGCAAGTACAGTGTTCTTCATTGTCCTAAAATTTTGGTTTGGCACCTTTAAAATCCAAGTAAATACCCAAATAATTATTCATTTTCTTATTATTAGGTACCTATTAATTACTTTTTGGGAGAAATTTGCTTGACGGGATAGGAATAAAGACGGGATAGGGACTGGATAAGTATAGGGGTGCGGCATTGATATATAAAAAACCCAAGATACACACTCAGCATCTCAAAAACAAGCGCATAGTGTTTAATTGTGCGCAAGTTTCAAGCAGTCTCGCATCGCTCGCCATACTGCACTGCTTTGTAAAAATAACTTTAAGCGATCCGTGTAAGGTTGAATTTGCAAAAAAAAAATTGTTTATAGTATTACATTGTTTACAGTAGTACACAACTCACACATGACACTTGATATATGTCAGTTTTTGACGGCAGTTTCGAGTGTTGCATTTGTTCGAGGCTGTGCATCTTGGGTTTTTTATATATCAATGGGGTGGGGTCTATAAAAAATATTTATTGCTTTTCAGTGGTTGTTTTGAGTTTATTTGTAACAAACATACAAATCTTTCCTCTTTATAATATAAGGGTAGATGAGCTCCTGTGCTACTGAGTTAAAGCACAACTGCGCAAAAGTTAAGAAGCCTTTCCTTCTTTTTTGCATCCAGTTAAAAATACGTCAAAAACCACCATAATCTCCCCATAAATGTGTAACTCCTGCTATTCTCAGGAGCGCTTCCCCTCGGTGAGTTATGATCCTTTCAGGGAACTATTTCAACTCTTCACGAATATTTTATTCTGAGCCACATTTACGATGAAACTTTTATATGGCACGGTTAAGAATGTGTCTTTTTGAATGTATGTTTGCTTTATGTTGCTTGAGATTTTGAGAAACTTATATTTTACTTACGTTTTACTTTGTAAAAAAAAGTAAGGTACCAAGAGAAACATTTTTTTAAGGTACCAAAAAACGTTGCCCCACACTAGGAATTTCTCCTGTATCGTGGGTGCGTTTACAAACATACAAACTCACATACACAAACAGCCAGACCCGGAACAACTATCTGTAGGTCATACAAATATTTGTACCGTGCGGGAATCGAACCCGCGACACGCAGCGCAGCAGTCAATCGCTCAACCACTGCACCAACCGTGCCGTCATTTGTTCTTACTTTTGTAGGCTAACCAACGTAAGGGTTACCAATCCTATTCCTATTACTAAGCCTCCGCTGTCCGACCGTCCGTCCGTCTGTTCGCGGGCTGTATCTCAAGAACCGTAACAGGTAGACGGTTGAAATTTTCAGTGTGTATTTCTATTGCCGCTATGACGTAGTGCTAAGTGAAGTGAAGTGTTTTTACTAACATTGGTTTTAAGTTTTTATCTACTAACACAATCTGTATATTATTATATATATGTTATTTTGTGAGGTATATACCTATGGGCCAAAGTAGCCTGAAAAAAAAGAGATTTATTATTATTAATAACACATGATAAAAATTAAATTAAATTAAAAAACGGGCCTCCCATCCAAGAATCGCATTTTTCCGGTTTATGGTATGGAACCCTTTGTGTGAGAGTCCGTCTCGCACTTGACCAGTTTTTAACTATGATTTGTGTATATGTAATGCCATCAATAAACTCCAGCTCCGGTACTGGACATCGGCCTCCCTCAAGTTGCACCACATCACCCCGCCTTTCCTAAGACCACTGCAAAAAAAAATAATTATGATCCTTATTTACTTTGTAAAGCATGTCAGAAGTATATGATAAGCTCTGACTGGAGGCTTTAATATTTATATTAAGGCCACCACAGGCAAATCCGGTTAAGCAGCCGACAACGTTCTGACTTACGTGACCTACGAAAACCCATAATATACATAAAAATAATTTAAAAGAAGACTGTTTTCTTCCGAGAAGTAATTTCCACCTTTTTTAAAGGATGGGAAATCAATAAATGACTCCTCATGCTCTAGGTGCAGCAGAAGGGATTGTCAGAATGAATCTTACTGACTAAAACCCATCCGTGTTCCTTCTAATGCCCTTTGCGTTCCAGGGCCGTGGTGACTAAAACCCATCCGTGTTCCTCCTAATGCCCTTTGCGTTCCAGGGCCGTGGTGACTAAAACCCATCCGTGTTCCTCCTAATGCCCTTTGCTTTTCAGGGCCGCGGTGACTCTTTCGAACAATTTCCACAACCCTGGCAGGTACTGGCCCTAGCGGGCCTCGTCAACTATGCTGACATCTCTTTGGCAGGCCTGGTCCTGATCGGACGGCGAGCCAAAGTAATCGTCACTTACTGACATAATTCATAGACTATATCGGACCTAACCCGGTTGCCCTTTAGAAAAACAAATATAAAATAAACTAAGACCGCTAAAAATATACTAAAATCTAAGAGAGCTCTGAGCTATATAATCTTTGAAGATTTTTCCAGAAAGGTCAACGAAGGGAAAATTTAAAAATATTAAGCCCCGGTCTCCACAACTGAGAGAAAACCTCTTCTGAGAAGGTAGACAAAGAACAAAATGTTAAAATAACATAATGTTATGTCACGCTTCAATTCCATGAAGAAGTAATCCGAGGTGTGAAAATACGCGCACATATTCCAACACCCGTGACTGGGTTGCTACTGAAAAAATGTTAGAAAAAAATGAAAAATAAAATTAACAAAAAAAAAATACAACCGACTTCCAAATAAAAACTACTACAAATACAAAATAACTTTGATTTAGGAAGTCGGTGTCAAAAAAGGAGCAACCACAAGAGATGTTTCTCGTGTGGTTTCGTCGCTACCCACCCGGAAATTCCAACCAGTCTATTTTATCTTTAGTTCTCTATCTCCGAAGTTCTTTATCAGATCTTTACGATAATATAAATGGGACCATTTCGGAATAAACAGAAACACCTCATGCTCAGTAACAGCACTAATCTTGCAGTTACCACATCAGGAAATCAGTAAATATTTTTTCAATCGAAAATCGTTTCTAAGTCGATTTTATCACCAAACCAAAATGTCATGAAAACATAACCCATTCTGTAAATGTCAGGCAAGTTATAAAAGTGATAAATGCATGAGTAGGCTATGATCACAGTCACCCCACGGCACCGGTTTGTTATAGGGCAATTAGACTAGGTTTAATATAGTCTAGGAATTCTGTCAGTAGATGGGGATCACTTTACAAGGAAAATCGTTATTTCTTTACAGTTTTATGTGTATTTGGTCGGAGGAACAAACGAGTAAATTAAGTATAAATCAAAACTTAATGACACTATATCCAACCCAATAACCGAATCCGGGACCTCATGCTTAGTAATAGCAGAGAACTTGCCATATATCAACAAACCAGTAATGTATATCAACCCAAAAACGTTTAAAAGTCGATTTTATGACCAAAACAAAAAGCCAAGAAAGCATAACCCATTCTGTATATGCCAAGCAAGTTATAAAAGTGATAAATGCATGAGTAAGCTATGATCTCGGTCACCCCACGGCACCGGAGTAAATGTATAATGCAACGCAGTTCGCACTTAACGCAGGGTGGCCCAAGTTTTTGAATTGTGAGTGTATTATTAATTCTTATTGTCCCCTATGGATGCGTTTTTGGTTGGCTTGGCTTGATTTACTGCTGGGACAGTGTTTCTTGTTATTTTAGTTGTCTGGCTTCTGTAAAATTAAGGTTATTATCATACAGGCACAAATTATTTCGAAAATGTTAAATTATTGGGAGCACGATTGATTAGGATATTCAATACGTGAAAACATATCCATTCTAAAAATAAACTGGGGAAAAAATTAAATTAAATTTCGCCTTTAAAATTTTCAAGATCAATTCAGATGATCAAAAATGTTGTTTTGTTTTTTTTAAATTGACTGTCTTTCTTAAAGAAAGCTATTCATGTAAATGGGCAGAAACAATGTTTTTTCCCTTTAAGCCTTGTTTTTGCTGTATGTAAAAAGAATAAAAAATTTTTGTCCGCGACTTTGTACGCGTATATCCCATTTTCCCTTTCACGTATTAATTTTGGGACGAATTATACACATAAAACTACCTCTTAAATTACTGTCTATTGACGAAAATCGCATTAAAGTTCGTTGTGAAATTTAAAAGACCTATGCGCACAGACAGAAAATGCGACTTTGTTTTATACTAATGTAGACGCTACAAAAAATCTGTCATATCAAAAATCTAAAAATTAATAAACTAGTCACTTCTTAAAAACATTTACATATTGCTTTCATGAAAACATTTAAATAGTTTCCATTAATTGATCAACCCGCATTGGGCCCGCGTGGTGGATTACGGCCCATTCCCTCTCCTAGAGAGGAGGCCTGAGTCCCAACAGTGGGAACATATTACAAGGCCGACTATAAGTGATCTATACTAATATTATAAAGAAGAAAGATTTGTTTTTTTGTTTGAATTGAATAGGCTCCAAAACTACTGGACCGATTTAAAAAAATCTTTTAGCATTGGATAGCTACATTATCAGGGAGTAACATAGGCTATATAATTATTATCCCCGTACTCTGACGGGAACGGGAACTACGCGGGTGAAACCGCGTGACGTCCACTAGTCAATAATAATTAGCTAGCGGAAATCGCATGTCAAAACTAATAAACTAAAAATTAGAGTTTCACATAATTTGCCTATTCATTACACGAAATAGGCAATCAATTCGATATAATTATGCTAATTAAGAACCAATGAGTTTTCACGTTTAATTTTGTTATATCCGATCTAAATAAATTGATTTCTATTTGTATAATTTCAGCATTTCAGCGTTTAATTTGGCCATTGGCTGTACAATTTTGAATTTTAAATATTATTTCTCATAACGAACTACCTACACGAACAAAACTTTTTAGAAATACTTTCCAGTAAAATTCCTTACCGGAGTCTGGGGGGCTACTCTCTAAGGCCGAAGTCCGTAGTTTCGGGCTAAATTGCAGGCGTATTCTACTCCGTATTACCTACGGACTTACGATTAGTCCCGAACCCGAACTAAGAATGAAAGACAAGACGATTTTACAGTAAATGTCAAATCGTGTTGTCATTAATTCTTAGTGGTTAGGTGATACGGATTGGAATACGCCCGCAACAAAGCCCGAAACTACGGACGAAGTCCGTAGTTTCGGGCTTAGAGAGTAGCCCCCCTGTTTCCTGATAGCTTTTTTTTTGTTTAAAAAAAAAGGTTCTTTCTTCACACTAGGAGTTCCTCCAGTAGGTGCATTCACAAACATTCAAACTCCCAAACACAAACAGCTAGACCCCGAAAAAATATCTGTAGGCCATACAAATATTTGTTCCGTGCGGGAATCGAACCCGCAACACGCAGCTCAGCAGCCAATCCCTTAACCTTTTTTTTTTTTTTTTTTTGTTGCCGGGGTGGAAAATCCTCATGGATGTCCTTCGCCTGGGGCAGGCGAAGGGGTCTGTCAGACTCTTACTGACTAAAAACCACCCCGGTGTTCCTTCTCACACTTGGACCGAGGATCGTGAGATCTAGTGCGCCTTCCATGATCCCCGGATAGTGCCGGCCCGCCTACGCGGGCCACCTCAGGCTCGCGGGAGGAGTGAGGTGTCCTCTCCCCGCACGTCCAGTAGGAGCGCGTCTGGAACAATACGCGCCGCCGCCTCAGGTCCTGCTGGATGGGGGGCGGCGGACGACCCCGAGTCCACCGTCCCTCCGGACCTTTCTATGGGGGCTGGAAGAGGGCGTTGTCCGCCCTCCGCCGACACCCGGTTCGCCTGCTGCGGCACGGAAGTGTGGCCACGGCCTCCCTCTCCCTCTCCGCAGCCTCCTTCTGCGAAATTACGATTTAATCCCTTAACCACTGCGCCAACCGTGTCGTCAAAGCTACAACCTCTTTAAAACGAGAGTGAACTAGTTACATTTAGGCAAGCGTGCTCCAACATCGACCAGATCTTCTCTTTCCATGAGGTGAAACAGTGGTGAAACGCGACCCGATCAATAATAAGAAACAGAAGTGGGACCTATGAAACGCCATACCCTAGTGCACGGATCCAATTCGTCATTTCCTCGTTTTTTATTTATTGATAGGCACGCGTTTGACCGCCATCTCACCTAAAAATATGATATTTCATGTTCTGATTTTTCTTCAATCCAGCAGTGTTCGGAGAACTCTGGAACAGTCGTACAGAGATATTTAGTTTTAGTTGTTTAGTGGCGGCCTTTAGCTAACTGCAACCCTGCTTGGTTTTTTTTTTTTCATAAGATGATTCAAATTAGGTGCCACATTTCCTGTATTCCTAGTTTTACTGATATTTTTCTTGTTTGTCTTTCCTTTAATTTAAACTTGCTATCTTTTCTCACTGTAAGATCTTACGATCTACTGGTAAACAAAATCAAAAGGCTTCATTAATGTGCTTTCCATGTGCATTAAGATTTAATGAATCATTTTTTTTACTAATTTATAGGCACGCGTTTGACCACCATTTTACCTGATGGTAAGCGATGATGTGGTTGAAGACGGAGCACGCTTGCGTAGAAGTAATCTATTCACTCTTGACTTAAAGATTCCCAGGTTGTAGCTATCAGGAAACACAGACTCCGGCAGGGAATTCCACTCCTTAGCTGTACGCACTATGAATGTGTTCCCAAAACGTTTTGTGTGTGTGGGTGGAATGTCCACCATGTGCCGGTGGCGCATCGCCGTCCGTCTTGTGGTCCGATGATGGAACGAGCTTGGTGGAATAAAATTATGCAAATACTCCCCAAAATGCAACCGGTAGAAAACCGACAGGCTAGCAACTCGTCGTCGATGCTTAAGACTTTGGAGCTTCGTCGCGACGAGCCTATCATTGCCGATGATCTTCTTGGCTCGTTTCTCAACTGTCTCAAGGGCATCAGCAGTTGTCAGCAACAAAAATTAAAAATACCTTAGGAAGAAGAGTATACGTATAATTCATTACACATCTTTCTCCATACCCATGTACACCATAACATAAACCAATCAATCAAGAATCTCGACCACAAATCAAACACAGAACATTGGCTCCAACCAATCCCAACCAACTCATTCAAATACCATCACTCGTTCGTTCAGAACGAACGAACTAATTTAAATTCATTAGTGGCCGGTCGTGTTGTCCAAATATTTGAATAATTTGATTTGGCTTTGTCGTATAACTGTGGCTAAATTTAAGGGTTGGAGAAAGGGCATGATTACGAGGGACAGAGGCTGAGGCGAGGGGATGACGGTCCGACGAGCTATGAAAGGACATAATTATAATGAAGTTGAAACGGGTCGGAGGAACGTTTTCGTGAAGCGTTTAGGTGTGGATTAACGGAGTGTGTATATTTTGTTAGTGTTTAAGATTTTCTGGGGGTTTGTAGGTTACAGTTATAATGATCACAAAGTGCCAACAGATGATCAAAAGCAATTTACTTAAGTTGCAACTAAGGCTCATCATGTGCCGCGCCTAATAAAGAATGAAAATTATTTGATTCTGGAAATAAATCATCATTTTTCTGCATCGCTTCTAGAGGTATATAATGGATAAGATTCTTTGTTCTGCGACTACAAATCCGATTGATTATATCACCGAATTATTGCAAACACCGTTACTTTGCAAAATATAACATGATAAATTTTATGCTGTCGATAAATTGTGAACAGATAATTTCAAAAAAAAATATAATATCTCATTCGAATTCGACAGTTCATAAAAATCCATGTGTTATTGAGAAAAATAATTTACAATCTAACGCGATTTTATAAACTTACAGGTGTATACAATAATCCGGTGAAAATTAGGTTTAATCCCGTTAATGCAGAGGTTATTAAAATCTATTTTTACCTAGCAGAAGAACACAAAGTAATGATTTTCAATGTAAATCGACTATAGAATACTAGATTCTGCCAGCGGCCTCTGCTGCGTGGTCCCTAGGGACAAATTCCCGAGATAAAAAGTAGCCCATGTCCTTGTTCAGACTCTAGACTATCTGTGTACCAAATTTCATTTAAATCGGTTCAGTTGTTATGACGTGAAAGCGCGACAGACAGACAGACAGAGTTACTCGCATCTATAAAATAATATAATAGTAAGGAAGTTAGGATTGATTAATGAACTGCCTTCTACGCCAATTCGTAGCTTTAATAAAACAGTGTATTTCATCAGCGGACCGCAAAACTTTACTGTTGATAAAATGTCCCAGGCCCCAACCAAAACACATACAGAACTTAAATAAAATGTTTAATTTCCGCCCGTTTAGCTAATTTATTAGTTTCATCCTAAATAAATATATTTTGAACCAGGTATTTCTATTAGAAATATACCTGGACCACTTTTTTAGAGTTCCATATCTAAAGGGTAACCAACGAAACCCTATTACTCACTTATAGGGTTTCGTTGGTTACCCTTTGGGACTCCCGAACTCCACCTCGCTTTCCTCCGCTATCCATCCGTCCATCTGTCTGTCAGCGGACTATATCTCAAGAACCGTAATAGGTGTAGACAGTTGAAATTTTCACAGATTTAATTAAATTTCATTGCCACTATAAAAATAAAAAATAAATAATATTGAGTGTGCAAGTCACCCCGCTGCCATTTTAAGGCCGTTATAATTGTCAGTGGTCAGGCAAGGGCCAATAGTTCTTCCATAGTAAACGATTATCAGTCCACTAAACCACCCAAATCCATAGCGTTTAATCTTCTGTTTCCGTATTCTGCAATAGTCCTGCTCCAACCGGGGATTATCCTTGGGTATACTTTCACAGTGCATTCAGGGATAATCGTCGGTTGGTGCCCCATAACATTTGAAACGTCTAATGGGGCCTCTGCGAGTTGGCTTTGGCTCCTCGTACGCCAATCAAAGGACCGGGTCTCCAGGGACCCGAGAAAGTGAAAAACAAAAATTAATTAAATATTTAATTTTTACATACCATACAAGAAATGGCTTTTCTCGGTTTATGGTACGGAACCCTTCGTGTGCGAGTCCGACTCGCGCTTGGCCGGTTTTTAAATGTTAGTATTAATTTACCGCTGCTGATAATAGTGACTAAATAATAACAGCCGCACTGGTCGATTTACAAGGTTAAGCAATGCTTGCTGAGGTAGGTAAATGTTCGGAACAAGATTATATACTTAAAAAAAAACTTGAGAGGTGTCAAGAGACACCCACCCGGATGGAACGATTTCCTTTCGATTAATTAGTGAAGGAACTGTAATCTTTTTTTCAAGTTATAATAATATTAAAAAAATAATAATAATAAAAAAAATAACAAAAACAATAAAAAATATTTTTTTTTATTTTTATTATTAACAAATATAATGTAAACAGAAATAGAAAGACGAAACGAAAATAACTGGCTTGCTTTCTATGAGAGAGAGAGAGAGAGAGAGACAGACAGAGAAACACGCGCACGCCGCACGGCTTACAACTATAACAAAAAGTGTCGTTACAGCTTTTCGTATGATTTTTTTCCGAATAGCCCCCTTTCATAACGCGCGATAAGGAACTTCGTTCCAAAAAACTGGCCAACTGCGAGTCGGATTCGCGTGCAAACGGTTCCGATCTAATTTCATTTTTTAGGGTTCCATACCCAATGGATAACCAAAGGAACCCTATTACTAAGCCTCCGCTGTCCGTCCGTCCGTCCGTCCATCTATCTGTCTGTCAGCGGGCTGTATCTCAAGAACTGTAATAGGTAGACAGTTGTCACAGATTGTGTATTTGTATTGCGGCTATAACAACAAATAATAAAAATAACGTTTATGGTACGGAACTCTTCGTATGCGAGTTCGACTCGCACCTGGCCGGATTTGGAACATGTTTTTTTAATACTATAAACTTCTTATATATTTTCCTGTAATCTGTAGGTAAAGAACTATAACCTGCATGTATTTCATAATTTTGGACTCGGGAGTTTCGGGTAGTAATAATTTTTGGTCTAATTTCTTGAATAACTTCAAAATTGTTTATCTTAAAATTATAATAAAAAATAATTAAAATTCCCACAGTAAGCTCTTTCATTTGATATGTCGCACGATACAGTTTCATTTTTTTTGTCTTATGACCGTCAAAAGTGACCCCCATGCTCAAAAATATTTTTTTTACGCATTGCATCCCTGTTTGGGTCACAGAAGTCCACATGTGTATCACATTTCAAGATAATCGGTCCAGTAGATCCGGAGAAAACTGGATGTGACAGACGGACAAACAAACACCCGAGTGATCCTATAAGGGTTCCGTTTTTTTTATCGGAACCCTAAAAATCAAATGAACCATCATTTTACTTTCGCCTAATAATATAATCTAAATATCACAACATACAACATAATAGGTAAATATAGTTAAGAGTGTCAAAACACTCAATAATGAAAAACCCAGAATCTCTATTAAATTAATTTTCAACAGTCAGTGGCATTTATTTGTAATGGGTCGACCATCCATTTTTTTAATCTGGGTTATAACATAATACACAACTTAACATCACTCGAAGCTTCTCATACACTCTTTAGGAACCTCATACAAATTTCCAAGCACCTTCAAGCATTAACACATTGGTAGAGCTGGTCTCTCAAAGCAATAACAGATTCTTCCGTATGCCTTCGACCCCTGGATGTGCAAGAAGTGAGTCTTTCACACGACTGCTCGTTATGTCTCCTGGCGTTCGTCAAGCTGAGGTCCAATTCGTAACCAAGCACCACTGCGGCTTTGGATAGTTCTTCAAGACAGGATGATACGTCCGCCCTGGATTATAATATTATATTAAAAATATAAAGTAAGTAATAACTGATTTGAACACCGCGGGCCTAGAACGCAAAGGGCATTAGGAGGAACACGAATGGGTTTAAGTCAGTAAGAATCTGACACTCCCTTCTGCTCTGCCCAGAGCGGGAGTCATTTGATGAAATCCCATCATTGAAAAAAAAGATTAGGTACATTAGTACTTTTACTTCAAGAGCGACTAGGGATGTTATTAATGTTTATTTTTATTAATAATTAATCATTTATCCGTGGCCTCAAAGTTAAATAGGTATTATTCAATTATTTTTCTGACGTTACTTTGCGTCTAAAAAAGTTTCAGTCTAACCAAATGCAGCTTACTACCAATATTTTAAACAACAAAATGTTACAAATTCCAAAGCTCGATTAATTAGTAATATGTAATAATTACGATGTGATTATTTTAATAACTAAACATTATTAACACAATGTCCCAATTTAATTTCTGTAAGTTCAATAATTTATCAAGGCATTATTAATCATTTGAATCTACCACTTATGTTACTGCCTTATAAATCGAATATGATTCTCGTTAGTTTGTTTAGGGAAATAAATGCCAATGAGGGTGATCGCGTTTGAATTCGCTGCTAAAGGCGCTAGTGTATTGTGAGGTTTTCGAAATCTAAAAGACTGTTGATTGGCTACTCACGAGAGTTTATTTACTTATTTGTTTTGATTTTTGTGAATACTTTTCTAAAACAGCCTGACTATGGCAGATTAATTAACGGTTCTCCCAACTACTGCATTGAACTTTTTTTGTGGGAAATATGTAGTTGTCAGTAGCCCAAGAACTCCACGACCTCATCCCACCGGCCCCCTTCTATACGCAACGAATTAAGAACTTCCTCCTTTTTTGGAAGTTGGTTATAAAGCAAAGAGGGTACAGTAACGTATTTTTTCGGTTTATGGTACGGAACCCTTCGTGTGCCAGTCCCACTTGCATTTAACCGTGATTTACATAACAACAAAGGGTCGCGGGACTATACCTTTTCACTAAGAACTCGGCCTACGACAAACAACAACAACTTACTTCGGCAACACAGCACTCCTCTGAGCTCCGTGACTGTCGGTCACTTCAAAAGCCCTGGTCGCCTCCATCAGGGTCGCCTGCATATGGTTCCTGGTGATCCCTATCATCTCTTCAGCATACTTCCCCATCTTGGCGATGGAGCCGCGAGCGTCTTCTGTGCAGGCGTAGATGGTGGAGACGTGTCTGCTGGCTAGGGTTCTAGCTGCTCGTTTTTCTTCGTCACACATTTCTGTTGATAGAAAATTAACATGCTAATGAATGATTGCTCTTTATGCCAAATCACCTGTACTTTTCAGGACGGAGCGGTCCTCGTGACCAAACAAGAAAAAAAAGAGTCAATCAACACAAAAAGCCCAGCTCAGCCCAGTGAGCCCTGAATAAAAAATCCGCCGGTCGGGAGCAGGGTCCAAGCTACCGGCCGGTGGTTAAGGCTCCAGAGAGAGGAACTTCCTCATATCAAGGAATACTGCCTATATCAAGCTCTTTATTCAAACGCGTAATGCCAACTTCGACAGATGGTACAGCTTTTGGCCATCAGGCCGTAACGACAACCTAGTTAATCAATCTATCACCACTATATATAGCTATTCGATCTATCACTAGTAACTCCGGGTTATTGGCAACAATAGTCCTATGAGTGATAATGTCAATGGCTATTCGATTTATCACTAGTAACTCCGGATTATTGGCAACAATAGTCCTATCAGGGATAATGTCAATAGCTGATCGATCTATCACCACTAACTCCGGGTCATTGGCAATAATAGTCCTATCACTGATAATGTCAATAGCCATTCAACGACACTTAACGCAATACTGAAAACAGAAAACGTTCGATGAATATCTCATACAGAGGTAGAATAATGGGAGTGTTAATTCCAAAAATAGCCGGTGAACGTATCATGCAGGCGAGAGCAATTAAATTTGCATCGGACCCCATCACGAATTGAACGTCATTGCGTCAGCTCGGCGCGATATAACTTTGCGAGACTCATAACACTGAAATAAATTCGGCGTCATTTCGAATCGAGTGGATGTATATCCAAATTTTAGTAAGAGATTAAAGGGCTCCAACTTTTTTCTATGGGAGCTGGCATAGCCCGCACGGTGGCTTTGCCTCTAAATATCTCTGCAACGTAACACTTTAGGGCACCATGTTCCTAACATTTTTGTTTGTTGAAGTATCCTCTACCTATATGTTAGATTGTGCGCCGCAACTTGAAAAAAAAATTAAAATGGCGGCGGTGGGCTATGCCACAATGGTTCTATGCCCTTTATTAGGAAAGCCTTTTTTTCATTACAAAAAGAACAAGAAAATGAATAGTTCCGTATGTACGTCTGAATGAAAAACTGAATCCTTATAGGATCGCACGTGTGTGTTCGTCTGGCACAGTCAATTTACTGCGAATCTACTAGACTGATTTAATACGTACCTACTTCCATAACATATTCACGACGTATGACGTTATATTGATTTATAATATTGAAGTTGGAGACACTATTGGGGGCCCAATTCGAAAATTTAAAATAATAAATTAAATATTTCAATTGCTCCCCCAAAAGTGTTCATCAAATGTTATTAATGTGTGTATAAAATTTTGTAGTTATCAGGGTTCTGGTTATATTTAAACCGTTTTGAAGTTATTTTTACACCACGGCCCGAAAAGGAGTATTATTTGTGATCTCTTCAAATCAGGCTACGTAAAAGAAGAGCACATATAAAGGATTATTTACTTTCTTAAAGTTATACTTACCTGGTACCTTCAGTTCATCAGCCAACTGCGTCAACTCAGAATAAATCTGTTGTTTCTTCTGAATAGCAGTGTTAATCTCATCTTTGATTCTGCGTAGGATCTTGCCTGTCAACTGTTGGTAGGAGTTTTGAATGTTTCGGTGATAAGTGTCCAAGAATGGTGCTAACACTGTGTCCATGTAGCGAGATATTTCACTGGAACAATAGGAAAACATTACTGTTATACTAAGAAAGAAGACGTTTCAGAAGCAAAGTATGTTACTTTCCGATCGGTTGCAGCCGCGTAAAAGAATGATTGAAAATCTTACTTCAAGAGATTATTATATAATTTTATCAAAGGTTTTATAGACATGTATACTTGGCATAGAGATTCCAATCTATACTCTAGAGTTCATTGTTATCGAAAGTCTCAAGATGCAAGATCAATAAATCAATGACTCATCTATACTAATATACGTACGAGTATAATGAAGCTAAAGAGTTTGTTTGTTTAAACGCTCTAATCTCTGGAACTATCAGTCGAATTTGGAAATTTATTTTGTCTATGATAGCTACATTCATGAGGAATGCTATACGGAAACCGGAAAAAACGGGATATGCGCGTATGAAGTCGCGGGCAAAATCTAGTAGTGTGCTATTATTCTTCCTATTGATATACCAATTATTTAAAAAAACTCTATTTTGGGCAAAAGCCTCCCCATATTTTTCTCTTGCCGTCTCTGGGTAATTTCTCAGGAAAGATTACAAACCTTCACGCCAGCGCCAGCACAATACCAGTATTTTATAGTAGGAGACACGGTAGAAGATCCTTAACCCACGTGATAACCAGATCAGACACATTTTTTTATCAAATTTTGTTGATTTACAAACACGTTGCCAATCGAAAATTGTTCATGGCTATTTTTAATTAAATTAAATTAATTAAATTTTCTTTTTTGTTTAACTGCCGAACAAGTTTAGTTTCAACTGATAGTATTTAGCATGGAGAATATGCCTTGGTAGGCTTGCCTAGTTATTTCTGTACATGGCTACCTGGCAGGCAGGTATGCCAACAGGTAAGTCAATATAGGCCACAACATCGCGAGTCCACCATGAAGTACCTGGGATTGGTGCTCGACAGCCGTTGGGATTTCGGCCCCCACTTCCAGCGGCTGGCGCCCAAGTTGTTGGGCGCGGCTGGGGCGCTGTCAACGCTGCTTCCCAATCTGGGGGACCCGAGCACCGCCTGCAGGCGGTTGTACGTGGGGATCGTGCGATCGATGACCCTGTATGGGGCCCCGATCTGGGCGGCTGACCTGACGGCCAGCACCATCACTGTTCTGCGGAAGCCGCAGAGGGTGATGGCCGTAAGAGTCATCAGGGGTTATCGCACGATCTCCTACGAGGCGGCTTGCGCACTGGCCGGATCTCCGCCCTGGGACCTGGAGGCAAAAGTCCTCGCGTCACTGCATCGGTGGCGTGAGGACGCGCGGGCGCGCGGCGAGCGACTGATGCAGCGACACATCGAGCTGCGTCGGTCGCAGCTGCGCGAGGTCCTGGTGGCGGAATGGCGGGACAGGCTCTCACGCCCTTCCGCCGGCCTCGTCACTATCGAGGCCATCCGGCCAGTGCTCGACCTGTGGCTCGGGAGAAGGCACGGCTCCCTGTCATTTCGTGTGACGCAGGTCCTCTCGGGGCATGGCTGCTTCGGGAGGTTTCTGTGTCGCATAGGCAGGGAGCCGGACGCTCGGTGTCACCACTGCGTCGACTGTCGGGAGGACACGGCGCGGCATACGCTGGCAGAGTGTGCCGCTTGGGAGGAGCCGCGTCGTGCTCTCATTTCTGTTGTAGGCAGTGACCTCTCGCTGCCAGCCGTAGTCCGTGCTATGGTTGACGGCGAGGAGTCCTGGGACGCGGTGGTCTCCTTCTGCGAAACAGTTATCGCGCAGAAGGAGGCTGCGGAAAGGGAGAGGGAGATCTCGACCTCCCTCTCGGCCCGCAGCAGACGCACCGGGCGTCGGAGGAGGGCATACGCTGCCCTCTTCCGGCCCTTCTAACTGGGTCCAGGGGCGGTGGACTAGGGGATGTCCGTCGCCCCCCATTCATCTGGACCCGAGGTGGCGGCGCGTGGTGTTCCCGTGCGCCCCTCTCTGACGTCGCGGGGGGAATCAAACACCTCACTCCCCCCGCTGACCCGAGGTGGCCCGCAGAGGCGGGCCGGCACCAGCCGGGGATTACGGAAGTCGTAAGCTCCCGCAATCTCCGGCGTAGGTGAGAGATGGAACACCGGGGTGGTTTTAGTCAGTAAGAGTCTGACAGACCCCTCAGGACATCCATGAGGATTTCCCCCCGTTAAAAAAAAAAAAAGGCCACAACATCGTCTACATCGATCTGAACCAATTAAAATTGATATCAAAAGAAAGATATTTTAATTACGAAAATAATCGAATAGGCTTGTCATGAACGATTTTCGATTGCCAAGCTATCATAGGCGTATTTATAAATCAACATTTGATAAAAATGTGTCTCATCTGGTTATCACGTGGGTGAAGGATCTTCTACCGTCTCCTCTACTATTAAATGAAGCCGCTGCCTACCAGACTTCCTCAACCCAGTAACTGGGTAACACGGGACCTACTTTTTGGCAAGAATGGTAAGAAAGAAATAAAGAAAGAAAGATAATTTATTTTTCAAATATGCGTTTACATGAACTGTCGAATCAGACATACAAGGTATTAAAGTGTATTGTGAGCGTCCATATTTTGCCAATAGTGGCGTACAAATTTTGTAGGTATAACAATATAGTCATTTTGAATTTACATAAGAAACAAATGTCAAGATATAACAGTTCACACTAAATTATATTATGTCTAGTAAACATTCTTAATCATGCAATCAAATAATAAAATTAACAAAAAACACATCATTAAATCGTTATTATTAACTATATTTAGTCAGATTTATAGGCTTCTAATCCGTAACAGCTGTCAAAGATCTACAAATGACAGCTGGGATCAACGGCTTAACGTGCTTTACGAGGCACGAAGGTTTCTCGGTATGTTAAGATGGTCACTCATCCACAGACCGAACTCGGCAAGCGTTGCTTAACCTTGAAAATTTATCCTTGCAGCTGTTACTGTTTAGCCAGCCCTAAGACCTGACTCGATTACGACAGCCAAAATTAAAAGAAACCTCATTTCGTGAGCTTGCAAGTGTTCGATTATCTATACCTGTTAGCCAAGGCGAGCTGCGACCTCAGCTGTCGTCGCGAGTCAGTGATGTTCCACCTAGACCTCAGGCCCGCGAGGTGCTCCTCCAGCACCACTGGCTGGTGCTGCCACGGGGGGATCTCGAAGCAGAGGCCCCCATCTTGACGGAGGTGGTTGCTGCGGTACTGTTATTTGGAAAAAGAGTTGGTTTTACAGCTAAGAAAAACGCGTATCCTAAAACATGAAACGTGGGAATCATAATCTATCCGGTGATTGTTTTTTTTTTACTATTGATAGGCACGCGCTTGACTACTATCTCACCTGATGGTAAGCAATGATGTGGTCGAAGATGGAGCACGCTTGCCTAGAAGTAACCTATTCACTCTTGACTTAAAGACTCCCAGGTTGTAGCTATCAGGAAACACAGACTCCGGCAGGGAATTCCACTCCTTAGCTGTACGCACTATGAATGTGTTCCCAAAACGTTTTGTGCGCGTGGGTGGGATGTCCACCATGTACCGGTGGCGCATCGCCGTTCGTCTTGTGGTCCTATGATGGAACGGGCTTGGTGGAATTACATTATGCAATTCCGTCGCACATTCCCCAGAATGCAACCGGTAGAAAACCGACAGGCTAGCAACTCGTCGTCGATACTCAAGACTTTGGAGCTTCGTAGCGACGAGCCTATCATTGCCGACAATCCTCTTGGCTCGTTTCTCAATTGACTCAAGGTCATCAAGCTGGTATCTGGCAGATCCCTCCCAAAGATGAGAGCAGTACTCCATACATGATCGAACTTGCGCTTGGTAGAGTTTGAGCAGCTGTTCCGGCGTGAAGTACCGTCTCACCTTTGCTAGGATCCCCAACTTCTTTGCAGCCACTTGAGCTTTTGCCTCTATGAAAGGGCCAAAATTCAGGGTAGATGTCAACGTAACCCCAAGAAGCTCAAGTTGGTCGGTTATCGGCACGGTTGCACCTCGGAAAGATGGAACTGGGTGGAATTGGCTCCTTTTAGCGGAAAACAGACACGCTTGAGTCTTAACAGCATTGAACTTGACCAGATTGGCATCGCCCTATTCTGAGACAGCCTGTAAGGACACCTTCAAGCGCTCAACCATAGCCTCCCGAAGAGACCGGATCTGCGACCCTCGTGCGTTGGACACGTATCTCTCAGCAACAGTGCTGTCATCTGCATAACCAAAGGTACCGGGTTTAAGCAGATCATTAATATGCAGCAAGAACAGTGTTGCCGAAAGCACCGACCCCTGAGGAACCCCGGCATTAATATCCAGCAGTCCAGACGAGCAGCCATCAATGACCACTCGTATAGACCGATCCCTCAGGAAATCCGCGATCCAATCACACAATCCGGCAGGCAGACCGAAGGAAGGAAGCTTACTAATAAGGCTTTCGTGCCAGACCCTGTCGAAGGCCTTCGAGATGTCAAGGGAGACCGCTAGTGCCTCCCCGTGCTTCTCTATGGCCTCACTCCAGATGTGAATGGCATACGCAAGAAGATCCCCAATTGACCGATTTCGGCGGAACCCGTATTGTCGGTCACTAAGGAGATCACTGGCTTCTAGGTATGCCAGGAGTTTATGATTCAGCACACGTTCCATACTCTTACAGAGTATGGACGTTACTGAGATAGGTCTATAATTTGACGGGGCAGCTCGACTACCTTTCTTGGGCACGGGCTGCACGTTAGCTTGCTTCCAAGCCTTCGGCACTTTTCCAGTCTCAAACGAAAGGCGAAATAGGCGTGTCAAGATTGGAGACAACTCAGGCGCACAAGTCCTCAAAACAATTGCCGGTATCCCGTCGGGGCCACTAGCCTTGTTCACGTCTAGGTTACGCAGTACCCGAAGAACGTCCCTCTGATGAATTCGAATGTTCGACATACTCGACTCGCATCCACCAGGAGAAGCAGGGGGCCTTGCGCCACCAGGATCCAGACGTGAAGATTCCGCAAACAAAGAATCAAACAAGTTCGCTTTCTTCTCAGCGGAGTGGGCCAGCGTCCCGTCGGGTCTCAGCAGTGGTGGTAGAGAGGGGCGGCAGAAGTTCGATTCGACCGACTTAGCCAGGGACCAAAAAGCCTTACTACCAGCAGGTAGTAAGGCTTTTACCCAGCAGGGTATGAAGCAAGTTGGTTCCCTATTCGGCTAATGTGGTCAAACCGAGCCCTCCGCAACACCTTCTTGCAGGACTTGGCAGCCCTGTTGAAGGCTCTCTTCTTCTGACTCACGTCATTTGCTTTGCGCGCACGAGCGTCGATCCATGCTAGGTATGCCGAGTGTTTAAGCGCATCAGCGCGATTACACTCGGCAAGAAACCATGGACGAGCTTCGCCAGACATTGTTACATCAGAGAACGGAATGTAGTACTCCATTCCCCTCCGCAACACATCCGTCACGGCGTCCGCGCACGACGAAGCATCAGTCGAAGAAAAGCAAGTAGGCTTCCAAGGATAACATGCGAAGGAAGATCGCATGCCATCCCAATCTGCTGACCTGTATCGCTATACCCGCCGGGTGCCTCTTGGGCTGGGATCGGGCGGGGAGTAGACGGACACAGACTTCACCAGACAGTGGTCCGAACTACCCAGTGGTGAAGAAATCGACACCGAGTAGCGGTCTGGATCTGTTGTCAGCAGAAGGGTTTCTCAGTCTCTAGGTGGTGATGGACTGCAGCGAGATTTGAGTGCAGACCTCGTATGTTTGAGAGGCGCACTTTGTGCGAGAGGGCGTGCTGCCGCTGTACAGCTTTTCTCTTTTTGTTCCTGGTCATATTGAGTGAGTAAGGTAGAGGAGAAGGAAGTGAAATGCGGTTCCATGCTGCTAACCCTCAGGCACGCTCTGACAGGACGACATCAATGGGGGACTAGTCTGGAGACTGCGAGGACGCCCGAGCCCCCCCGGAAAGTCCATCGGGCCCTCTCGTCTGGTCGCCAACCAGCACGATGGTGCATTCCGGGATTTTTCGACAGTTGGCGGGGCAACCTTTCATGTATGGCTAGTACACTACTTGGGCCCCCAACTACCTGCGGTCGGCCAGCGGCGCACCGTGCCTCGGATCCCGCTACCCTCCGCGACTAGTCTCCCGATACGCCCATATCAACGCGAGCCTGGTCGGTCTGCCTGCATTGGAACAACTATTTCGACCCAACTCCTCTGGATTGGCTACACTGAGCATCGTACCGGAACGCGGCTAGGCCACTTGGCGGTACGAAAAATGTTTGTTACTCTTTCAAACAAAAAATACTGAACGGATTTCTCTTTTAACTGTGCGTTGTTTGTCAGTCACTCAGTCAGTCACCTGTAACGGGAGAAATATATATATTGCGGGAGAATTAATATAGAATTAAAGATATGTTTACTACGTAGAATACCTTTATACCAATTTGAAGTGAACGCAGCAAAGACAAAATGAATTTGTATTCTCTAAGGGCGCCTTCACATTTGCCGCAGTGCCGCACAGTGGCAGCGCAGCTACAGCGCTGCAGCCGCGCTGCGGCCGCGCATCGTTTCATCGGTCAAGTAGTGATAATGCGCACATAGTTTTTGTTCAAGTCCAAACATGAACAAAAATCAGATTGAAGAATTTATCGATGAGGTTGAGAGTCGTCCAGCAACATGGGATTCGAAGTCAACGAGTATTTCAAAGAGACTTTCTTCAGCTCAATACGTATTTTGAAAGATGTATTTTGTTTTCCAATATAAGGTTCCAAACGGGGAAGTTTTTCTTGATAATCGTAAGTAATTCTGAAATTTTTGGTCACAGTTAGCCTTTTCTACACCAATATTATAAAGAAGAAAGATTTGTTTGTTTGTTTGTTTGAATTGAATAGGCTCCGAAACTACTGGACCGATTTGAAAAATAAATTCTTTAAGCATTGGATAGCTACATTATCAGGAAGTAACATAGGCTATATTTTATCCCCGTACTCTAACGGGAACGACAACTACGCGGTTGAAACCGCGTGACGTCCACTAGTACTTTATAAAATTCAGTTCGGTGATTTATATAAAATAACGGCAACATTTTCTTAGGTTTCTTTTTTTTTCTTTTTCCAAAATCTTTTTTCGTTTTAATAGAAACACTAACAACAGTGTTTCACCTTCAGAATGCATCGTGAAACTGAAGGTGAAACACTATGATGATTGAACCTAGCGGTTACAGCACAACGACGCACTGCAGCCGCGCTGCCACAGCGCGGCACTTTGCGGCTATTTTGAAAGCGCCCTAAAAAAGTTGCTGATGAATTATTCATACCTACTAATACTAATATTATCAATACCTATACCTACCTACCTATTTTACGCTTGCGCTGTTTGTTTCACCTAAACCGCTGACACAATCTTGATAGGATAGATTGCAACTTGGGGAAGGACGTAAGATAATTTTCTCTTTTTTTTAAGGATGCGAAATCATTAAGTGACTCGTTCCACTCTGACTGGTATGGAACGGAGTGTCAGACTCTTACTGACTAAAACCCATCCTTGTTCCTCCTAATGCCATTTTCGTTCCAGGCCCGCGGTGACTCTCCGAACAAATTCCGCAACCTTGGTAATTTTGTCCTTGAAGTACGTTATCTCTGTACAATTTCCAAATTATACGCAGGTGAAGTCGCTGGCATAAGCTAGTATTATTATAAAAAACTTACCCTACAGCTGATAACTGGCTCCGCAGCATAACTCAAACCGAACAGATAGAACCCAAAAACAATAAAAGACACCATAATATCGATATTGGTTTCCAACTGACTTCCAATAATATGTTGACGAGAAACTTTTATGACTATTAATCGAATTATAAGCTTCAATGAATCATGACGATTGGTTCGATAAAGATTTTTATTGTTTGCAAAATTTATGAAGAGAATGAGCTCGTGGCTAAATGATAACAGCCACACGGGTCTCCGAGGTTGGTGAGACCGACACTCCTCCGTGCCATGGAAAGCACGATAAGCCGTTGGTCCCGGCTGTCATTTGTAGATCTTTGGCAGTCAGATAGTCAAAACCCAAATAATCTGACACCAGTATTGCCAGACAGTACCGTGTTACCTAGTTCATGGGTTGTGGATGTCTGGTAGGCAGCCGTGCCACGTAAAATACTGGTATTCAGATGAATCCAGTTTGGCTGGAAGCCGACACGCACATAGAAAATAATTATTAAATAACAGAGTCTTCATGAATCCCATACAATTTCAACTTTTTTACAATCGTTTTTGCTGAAAGAATACCAGTTTGACGCAAGCCTAAGAACTGAACCACCTTTTTAGAATTTTGTACCCTGAAAATATCACGGTACAAATTCCTACTAAACTTAGGCAGCTCACCCTCTTCGCTACCTGTATTGCCCCTCCAATATCAAGTATCACTTCTGTTAATTCCCCTAATGTCAGTAACGCAATTATATTTTCCCGGTAGCAAAAGCTTCGCTTAATTTAAGGCCGTACTCTTACTGTATTTTTTCAAGCACTAAGTGCTGGCGAGCCGTTCGGAGACGTTGGTGGAATTAATTATGTACATATTTAATTAATATTTTTACCATTTAAAATATCTGTCTCCAGTTGTTTTCCAGGTTGGTTAGGACATTGCAGGCTTGAATCACCTGATTGTCTGATAAAAAGATGAACCGTGCTTCGGAAGGTACGTATAAGCCGGTGGTCCCGGCCGCCAAATGGCGGTCGTCAAATAAACCATGTCAGAAGCCCTTGAGGCGGTTTAGAAACTCTGACACTAGGGTATGTAGAGTCGTTAGACCTTACTGCCTACACGATAAGAAGAAGACCGTTTAAAATAGACAGCCTCTTTGGTTATGTAATGATAAGCGCCACTGTTGAACATCTAGAGTATTCTAGAGGCTTTAGAAAAACACCATCCTATGAATGGTAGCGTGGCGAAGGCGAATGTCAAAAACTTAAAATATATAGGACTAGCTTCTGCCAGCAGCTTTGCCCGCGTGATCCCTAGGGAACATACTCCCGAGATAAAAAGTAGCCTTTGTCCTTTCCCAGGCTCTAGACTATCTGTGTACCAAATTTCATTTAAATCGGTTCAGTAGTTTTGACGTGAAAGCGCGACAGTTAGACAGACAGACAGAGTTACCTCCTCCTCCTTACTAATATTATAAATGCGAAAGCATTTATAATATTTGGGTTTTCATCGGAGATTTACCTGGAGTCTGGATTTTTTCCCGGTTGACATTACCAGGATATAGGTTAGCTCCCGATTACTTAAGATTTGAACATAATAAGCGAAATTATGTGATGCTGTACAACTTTTTATTGGATTCCCTATTCAAACCGAATTTTAAAATAAACACAATGTTATCTATGTTTCTGCTAAGATTCAAACAGGGCTTCCGTTGCGATTTTGAAAAACGTATTTCATTTTTAATTTGGTTTAACAGGGTAGAATATAATTTTCTCTTCAATAAACATTATGATTATAATGAGTTTCTACCTACTTAAGTCCCCATAAAATGATTCTTCCCAACTTTTAGGAACAGAGATTTAAACTTTTAAGCCTTTCCGCATTTGAATTCTAATGGCCTTGTTCACAAATTGCCATATTGGATTGTTTTGGTTTCTATTACATGATTACTTACCGTTGTGTTGAAGGATTTATAGAGGTATGCGGTACAGAGAGTAAAGTTCCACAAACCTCCATTAAATAGGGAGGATCCTCCGACCAGACGGTTGTAGTGTCTGGTTAGTTGTATAATATGTTTAAATCATACGAAAAACTCTGATACCGCGATGCTGAATTTCGTTCAGTAGTTCGTTGGTGGCGGGATAGATGGCGCTGCAGTACTTTCTGTTGCTACAAAAATTTCGCTTCTAAGTCAATGTTCTAAGTATTAGAATTATCTGAAAAACTCCAGATGTTTCCTTCAACAAAGGCACACAACAAAATTACATTTACGAAAACCTAAGGCACTATTTCCACCTGCTAGCAACTCGCATGCAAGTTTAGTTACGTTGCGGGGCACGATGAAGCGTTTGGTCATATTATACCTCGATAGCCTGCAATGTAACGCAACTTGCATGAGAGCTGGTTGCACCGGATAACTTAGCCTAAAATTCATAGGCAATACCTGGATGATGAGCGAAAAAACCACCAAGTTTGACAGAAGAAAGGAGAAGCCAACACCCAGCAGTGGGTAACTTCAAGCTGAAATCATGTTGATCATTTAGACTTGGGTTTACTGGGCGATTCGTTTTGGTGCGAAATGCTCTTTATTACGTACTCATCATAAATTAGAGAAAAAAAAGATTTAAAAATCACTACACAAAGAGCGGCCTTATCGAATTGGTTGTAAAAGCGACATGTGTGTGATTGTAAAAGCGATTTTACAATCACATGTTTAGAGAAACATCTAATTAACGCTTAAGGCGTGTAAAACACCAAGTACAACAATATTACATCCTTGTGTTAATAGAAAGAAAACCTTTCCCTCAAAAAACGCGCCAACATAACTCACTGCGTAAAAAAGACATAAAACAGTATACGGAACTCTACAGCAACACATATTCCTCGTATACGTCCCATTTTTAATGAAATCTCACCCCACGTAATCCTTACAACCGTGACAATCTGGGCGGCTCGTTTCTTTGAAGAATTAGCATAGGAATTTAGTGAGGAAACGTTGAAAGTACTACCGCCATTCCTTTCTTTTCCTAGCGGATAGACGGGTCATGTTTTTAGCGGGTTTATGTTCCTGGAGGCAACCCTTATATCAGTATATGTCTCTAAAGTGATGATAGATGCCTTAAAAAAGTTGGTTGTGATGACAGTTCTTAAGTCTATGTTTTCTGATAACTAGGCGTGTGGATTTTCAAGTTAACAGTGAACAAGCTACTTCAATGAAGGCGTGCACCATCGTTGGCCAAATCATCGATTACCATGAGGTGAGCTAATGGTCGCCGCCGCATGGTCATGCCGTATGGTGTCGGCCGGTGCCGTATGGTGCCGTAAAAGAATAACACCATTCCATCACTTCCCGTGGGTGTCGTAAAAGGCGACTAAGGGACTCACCAGAGAATGAGCAGCAGCGTTTTCTGTAAAACGCAACACCATACACTGCGATCGCCAACCCGCCTGCCAAGCGTGGCAATTATGGCAAACCCCCCTTTTGGGGCAGGCCTATGTCCAGCAGTGGACGTCTTTCAGCTGAAATGGTGATGATGATAATTATTATTTAAGTCTACTGGAGTGTTGTTTTAGAAATTTTTCACTGTTTGACTACTTACTAAATAACAAAAAATAACCCGCTGTTAATGGGCAAAGCTGGACCAGTCGTCATGACTATTCTTTTGGGGAAACCTAAGAACTGCAGAGGACATCTTTCAGTTGAAATACACAAAAAGAAAACATAGAAGTACCTACCTATAAGGATTCATAAATCCATATAATATGTTTTTTTTTTGGGTACAGTATGCCTCTCGACTGTGGCAACAAAACCAGTGTAAGCTGGTTGAACAATCTATTCAAACTCCGTTCTAGGCCAGCTCAATAAAATGACCATTGACGCGTGGCACAAGAACAATAATTTTAACTCTAACAACAAAGATTTATTTCACGCTTCAGTACAAATCCTCAGATACAAGTCCAGATACGAAGTAGTCAAATATAAGTTAGACTGAGCTTTATTAATAGCATTATCTTCAACTTTGTCTCAAGTTTTCTACCTCTTATTAGACGGGTCTTTTACTAATTAAAAATCAATAGTTGATAGTCTGAAATACAATGGAATCAGAGGTATAGCGATTAAGTCTTGAGAAACTTTGCAAGTTTTAATTTAAATTTCTTTTGAATGATTTTTTGTTATAAAAATCTAGAAATCTTGCGAAGTTTTTATTCACTAAATTCTGAGGCTTTCGATTATTTGATTTGCAATGTGAAACTTAACCGATTAGTAAACCCTTCTTTAACAGATATTATCTTTAAAAGCACCAACAAGAAGTCAAGAAATTCCCCCCTTTTTAAGGATGTGTAATCATCAAATGGCTCCATCCACTCTGGGCGGAGCGAAAAGGAGTGTCAGACTCTTACTGACTAAAACCCATCCGTGTTCCTCCTAATACTCTATGCGTTCCAGAGCCACGGTGACTCTTTCGAACAAATTTGGCAACCCTGGCAGGCTCTTCTAATATAACCTTCATTATCTCTCATATTCTCTCTTTTTCACAACAGAATCATGATGGCAAGACACGTCATAGAAAGAGGGCTGAGCAATCCCATGTCAAACAGTGAAAAATTTCTAAAACAACACTCCAGTAGACTTAAATAATAGTTATCATCATCATCATTTCAGCTGAAAGACGTCCACTGCTGGACATAGGCCTTCCCCAAAAGGGGGGATTTGCCATAATTGCCACGCTTGGCAGGTGGGTTGGCGATCGCAGTGTATGGTGTTGAGTTTTACAGAGAACAGTGCTGCCTATTCTCTGGCGAGTTCCTTAGTCGCCTCTTACGACACCCACGGGAAGTGATGTGATGATATTATTCTTTTACGGCACCATGCGGCACCGGCCGACACCATACGGCAGATATAATAATAATAGTTATACTATAATCTATTGGCAATAACAATAGAAATTCTATAGATAATAGAGTGACGACTGATAGAACAGAGTAGAAGAAAAAAACGTGTTGTGCCGACCCCAAGTAACATGGGATAAGGGCAGGAAGATGAGATGATGAATAGAAGTTCTACACCTTCTCAATTGTTCGTCATGCACAACTACCTGATCCATCCAAGATTTAAGCGAGGCCAATGATAGAGCTTCACAGTTTGCTCAATTACTGGTCGGACAATATGAGTCAATCGATTCGAAAAGAAGAATAAGAATGGAATAACTCAATAATACTTTTTACTCGACCGGGGAAACAAATCGGCGACCGACCACGAGACTGGTTATAGTCATCATCTGCCTAGCCTTTTCCCAACTACATTGGGGTCGGCTTCCAGTCAAGGCAGATTTACCTGAATACCAGTATTTTACATGGAGCGGCTGCCTACCTCCACAACCCATTAACTGGGTAACACGGTACTCAGATTTACTGGCTTCTGACTATCCGTAACGACTGCCAAAGATCTACAAATGACAGCCGGGACTGGTTATAGTAAAGTTGTTATAAACGCAGGGTTTTAAACGTAGATCGACTAATCTATCACCTAATGAATGAGTCCATATTGGTAGAACTCAACATCTCCAAACGGCTTCCTGTACTATGTCAAGAGTGCGCCCTCAGCCTTTTCGGACATATTATGTGTTCATCCAAACATAGTCTGGAGAGGCTCATGGTATTGGGCCGGGTCGAAGGAAAACGCACTCAAGGTAGAACACCGGATGGTCTGACGCCATAAAGAAGGCTGTTGGAGGCAACTTGTACAGAGCGGGCCACACTGCAGAAGACCGCATAACTTACAGATGCGTGGTATGTGGTTACAATCATCAGCAGTGAGGGAACGAAGAAGAAGAAGAAGATCACCTAATTAGTGAAACTTATTTGAGTTGTCTAGTCTAGCCCCATTTGTAAAACTTTGTGCCAGTGGGGTGTAATTTATTAAAGATTAGACCAGCTGCCTTGGGAAGTTACTTAGAACTTGTACATTTAAGATTTAGGCTAGCTCGTTAACCAAATCTCTGTTTCCCGAAGTGGTTAATAGAACTGTAGATACTTAAACTACGACGACGCTCCAAAGTCTTGAGCATCGACGCCGAGTTGCTGGCCTGTCGGCTTTCTACCGCTTGCATTTTAGGGAATGTGCGACGGAATTGCATAATTTAATTCCGCCAAGCCCGTTTCATCATCGCTACTGGTACATGGTGGACATCCCACCCACACGCACAAAACGTTTTGGGAACACATTCATGATGCGTACAGCTAAGGAGTTGAATTCCCTGCCAGAGTCTGTGTTTCCTGATAGCTACAACCTGGGAGGCTTAAAGTCAAGAGTAAATAGGTTACTTCTAGGCAAGCGTGCTCCATCGTCGACCACATCATCGCTTACCATCAAGTAAAATGGTGGTCAAACGCGTGCCTATAAATAAGTAAAAAAAAACGATTCATTAAATCTTTATGTACATGGAAAACACATTAATAAAAATAATAATAATCACTTTATTTCAGAAAAACCATACCTTGTTAGTAAACCTTAATAACTATGCTACTACTATGTTGTTGTTGTTGTTGATTTTTTTACCAGTAGGTCGTAAGATCTTGCAGTGAGGAAAGATAGCAAGTTGAAATTAAAGGAAAGACAAACAAGAAAAATATCAGTAAAACTAGGAATACAGGAAATGTGGCACCTAATTTGAATCATCTTATGAAAAAAAAAAACAAGCAGGGTTGCACTTAACTAAAGGCCGCCACTAAACTATTAAAACTAAATATCTCTGTACGACTGTTACAGAGTTCTCCGAAAACTTCGGATTGAAGAAAAATCAGAAAATGAAATATCATATTTTTAAGATTAAAAAGGTGGTTTCTAATAAGAAACCACCTTTTTAATCCTAAAAATGTTATCACCATGAAATATACACTATATCCATATCTAATTATAGGATCATGACCATACATTTAAGGTCCACGAAACCCATTAAAAGCATTATAGTTCCGCAGCCAAATTTATTAGGGCCCACAATTTATAATACAGATGACCCTTACGGATTAACTCAACGTTATTTGTCTTTATTTAAGACAAGCTTATATGCAAAGGGAAGATTCCTTTATCCAGCTGTAGGTCAGCCATTATAGAATATACATGTATGTTTAGCAAACATTTTGTTCAAGGCGTTAACACTGGATGAAAAATGCATGGTAACCCTACTAAAATTCTGCCTGCGCTTGGTTGGCAAAGCCCGTCAAAATGCGACGGGAGCATAAATAACTAGCTACAGCGTGTCCATGAAAACTAAAGTCAGTGTAAAATAGTAAACGAAAAGACTAATCCTTATATGTTTTTCCCGCGACTTCGTACGCGCACATTCCGTTTTTTCCCGTTCCTGTATAGCCTTATAGCCTTCTTCATGAATGTAACTATCATATGCAAAAAGAGTATTCCAAATCTGACTGGGAGTTTCAAAAATAAGCCCGTTCAAACAAACTTTTCGGCTTTATTTTATAATTAATACTAATAAATTAGTATACATAGTAACTAGTTAGACTGGTTGCCACATTTTTCTGACTATCAGTAACGGCTGTCAAAGACCTACAAATGTCAGCCATATCCAACAGATAATGTGTTTACATGCTGAGATGCCTGTGTACTTTCTAAAGCACCGAGGTATCTCAGCGTGTTAGATGGTCACCCATCCTCGGACCGACCTTAACAAACATTGCCTAACTGACGTACACCTGTTATTACTTATTCCCGAATTATTGTTACCTTTTCAAATGGCCAACTCATCTCACACAAGCTTCTCAAAATTCTAGCCCTCAATAGTTCCCCAAACCACCGCTAGAGGCGCTAAACTAAATCTCATCTCGTCCCTTCATGACGTTCCATAAAGAAAGCTCTTTCGCAATCTAAAAGATAAGATAAAATAATGCCAATTGTCCCCACGCACCGACCTCGTTCATATTACCATTTTATTGGGTAAACATGCCAAAAGACTCGCTTTAATTAAGGTAATTTTGTCCCTGATAAGTTTTCTTGCAACAAATTGAGGAAAAAGGTACGAAAAGAAAGTGGGAAACTAGGTGGAAGTTTGCCTGGAAAAGGTAGAAATGGAAGGAATAAAGAGGGATGGTTTGACTTCACACTAAATGCTAAACCGGCCTATGGGAACCAATCCTGTAAGCCGGCAAAGTGCTAGTAGGACTTATGAGCAGTTATTCTAGAAACCGTAGACTTCTAATAGATTTTCCTATAAGTAAAGAACCTGTGTTTTTTTTTTCAAAATGTTAGGTTGATAAGTTTTTGAGAAAGCATGGGAGAAGGAATGGTCGATTTTCAGATAGGGCAGACACACGAATAATCATAGAGATACGCTAATTCATAATAACGTTCATAATCATATTTCTGTTTTTTTTTTATTTTAATACGTTACGAACTAAATAACTAATAAACCTAACTATATACATATGAATAAACAAAAACAAATACACTCAGGCGTCGAAAAATTCCTCCGCATCGCTCTCATCCCAAAACGTGCCTAGACTGGCAGCATTGCCACGTTGAATGGCAATACTAATTCTTTGAGCAAAGAACGAGCCAGCCCTCTGTTCATGCAAAGTGTCGATCAGCTGGCGAGAAATGTCCTTAAAAAGGAGACGCGCACTCGGACCCCATGACCCTGGTTTCTGGTTAGTTAGATCACGATCACTGTCAAATAAAAAAGTCGAAACTAAAAATGTTTAGGTATGTAACTCAAACTAGGTACGGACATATTTTTCGAGATTGTAACACCATTCTCTGCCACAACTATCTTACTGCAACCTCCCAAAACCACAATTTTAAACAGCTCTGACACAAAACAAAGAAAACCACATGATCCTAATTTCAAAAACAATATTCCGTCTCCACAATTCCAAAACTCCCTACAAAGCAAAATACTTGAAATGCACAATCTTAAAAACAAACTTCATTTGAGAATACATTCCGCCGTGCGCCAATTAAATGAATCTTCGTTCTGTACATTTCTTGTTACGGAAAGTATTTCTTAACAGTTACATTCCTAGGAGTTTGGGCACGACGTAGGACTGAAACGCATTGAAAATATTTTCTCTACCTTGAAAATGTCTGTGAATTCTTAGGGGGGAATATGAATGAAAATATGCTCTGTGCATAATGATGGATGTGCCAGTTTGCGTTGTTTGGTGTTTGACGTACTGCATTGTGGATAGAAGTATGTTTTATGTCGATTTTCAAACTTACAATACGGGAAATAAGATCTCACTGGAAATGGTTTCTCTTTGATAGCACGTGAAATTACAAGTAAAACGTGCCTGTCTATTATCACGGAGCGAGGTTGCGGAGCCGAGAAACGGAGAAAATTTCTCCGTTTCTCGGCTCCGCAACCTGGCTAACCATGTTAACCAATCATCTCAATCAAAATGTCAGTAACTCGCATAGTGCGGAGATTTTATGCAATTCCATTGGTTAACATTTCTCCGTGTCTTCGCTCCGCTGTAATGGACACGGTCCCTTAGGGGGATCGAGACGATACGGAGTACACCCGAAAATAAGCCCGAAACTACAGACTTCGGGCTTGGAGAGTAGCCCGTTTTTTGGAGTGTTCTTTCGCTCTGGAGTAGCAACTGCGTACCTGAAGTCACAGCGTTGGAAGGACTGCCACAAGATGGACCAGTAACTTGGCGAAGGCCGTGGTCATCTGCTGGATACGAGACGCATAGGGCAGGTTAATATGGCGACACTTGGGGGAGGCCTGTATCTAGCAAAAGACGTATTTCGGCTGAAATCATGATGATAATGACGATGAGCATCGCTGTGTGACTTACTGTATTTTATCAGCGATTTTCATAGCCATAGAAAAAAATACTTTGAAAGAAATGAGAAACTACGAGAATTGGTACCTATTCGAAAAATGGTTGCTAATATTTTGTACTAAATTGAAAGAACATAAACATAATTGCTCTTAAGCTTCAGTAACGTAGTGTCGGTACTACAGCTTCTAGCCCGGTTTATACCAGTCGGCTTGCCCTCACAGGAGACTTAGAAAATACCTGGTAAAATATGAATATACTATTAACAGACCACTGCCAATAGACTGCGGAGAATTCAGGCTTGAATGTCCACACAAATAATATACCTTACCTTTAGAAATCTTGCTGAAAATGTTGCAACAAACACCACACAGAGCGTTCTACTTTAGCGACAAAATTCGTCTGAAGTCCGCTTAGTTCACGTCTCCTTCTAACGTGCATTTAACATTTTTCTCCTCAAAATCTAAGTAAATGTTGTGGTATAAAATCCTTTCCAACTTTGGTGCAGCTCTGCAATCGTTTTACACAATATCTGGGTTCTAAGGTGATATTTCTATTTAAGGTAAGCTTTTCGGGAGGTTTTGTATCGTTTTTCTTATGTTTTGGGAAGGTACTGCACTTTTGGAGTATTATTTTTAAGTCATAACGTCTTTTCCATCTTTATCTATGGTAAGAAAGTGGAAAACTAAATTTTGTCGCTGAAAAATGTTCGATAAGAATTTTATCAATTTGTTTATTCAATAATACAGGCGACTAAGGGATTTGCCAGAGAATGGGCAGCAGAGTTCTCTGTGAAACTCAACACCATACACTGCGATCGCCAACCCGCCTGCCAAGCGTGGCGATTATGGCAACCCTGGGGGGGGTTGCCCTATGGGTGAGGCCTTTGTCCAGAAGTGGACGTCTTTCGGCTGATATGATGATAGTGAATACAGCCTTAACATTTTTATCGTTCACAAATTGACTTCGCCCACGTAAGCCTGTAAGCCTGTCTTTATTTGTGCTTATCCTCACATTTCTATTCCAGCCTCATCCAGGCACTATCCAAGATGGCAACAATGCCACTACTCAAAAAAATCTTCCAGAAGTTGTTTCCATGCTTACTATATAAAATCTTCAATATTAGAACCTATATGCACACGGCGTAGTTTTACGAACGCGCGCTCACGGCGCTGTACCGACTAAGAAACAGTATTATCTGCGTCTGAAATTCGTTTAAAGCGCGTTAGCGCTCGTCATCTGCAACGTCGTCGGCACGTTTAAAAAACGCCGTGTGCAAATACCCTTACCATTATTCAACTTCGTCAGCACAAGTCATTTTTAACCACAGACAGACACGCATTAATACTCAAACTTTTAACGCAAAGTTAAACTAAAATCTTAAGTTTAAAACTATTCGCACAGATGTTGGACTACCTAAATTAATTAAGAAACAATTAAGAAGTTGAATAAGTGATTAAATCGTTTGAAATTAAGATAGACATCACTAAGATTCGGCTTTACGAAGTTTCTTAATTATTCTTATTCTAATCTCACATACAAGTTTCAGTTAAATTTTGCAATATTAGTTAAAGTACCAAGCAACTATGAATATGAAGAAATATTAATATATTGTCAGGTCCAACAAAAACTTTCAGAATGTTTAATCTAGTCTAATTTAATCTAATATATAAAAATCTCGTGTCACAGTGTTTGTTATCGAAATCCTCCGAAACGGGTTGACCGGTTTTCATTTTTTTTTTGTGTATATTTGGTAGGTCTGAGAATATTTCGTAGGATATTTTTTTATTTATGGCAAAACTTTTGCCGAGTCACCTAGTCTAATATATAAAAATCTCGTGATACGGTGTTTGTTATCGAACTCCTCCGAAACAGCTCGACCGATTTTTATGAAATTTTTTGTGTATATTTTGTAGGTATGACAATAGGTGGTAGGGTATTTGTTTTTATTTGTTTAGCAAAACAACGTTTGCCGAGTCAGCTAGTCTAATATATAAAAATCTTGTGTCACAGTGTTTGTTATCGAACTCCTCCGAAACGGCTTGACCGAATTTTTTGTGTATATTTTGTAGGTCTGAGTATAGGTCGTAGCGTATTTTTTATATGATAAAACAACGTTTGCCCCGTCAGCTAGTAACTCATACTTTTGTAAGGCATATACAAATAGTCACATAATAAAAGTTTAAGGACACAACGCTAAAGTTGATACATGCGTTGTTGGCGTAGGATTCATAATCAAGAATTCAAAATTCAAGTTTGTATTTTCAGCTCAAGAATATCATTCGTAGTTTTTTTTTTTGCAGTCAGGGTTTGGTTTTTGATATTGTTCTTCTGCAGAACTATTTGAAGCACGACAGGTGAGCGTGGGGGTTATGTATTCAAATCCCAAGTGGGTATCATAGACTAGAAAAAATTTAGGATTCATTTTTGAAACTTCACTTTCTTATTGCATTGTCGAGTCGCAACTATCTGTAGCAGTCTTCACACGATAAATCATTTTTCATATGATTGGAAAAACGGAACCGTTATAGGTTCACTCGGATGTCTGTCTGTGCGTCTGTCACAGTTGATTTTCTTCAAATATACTAGACCGATTTAGTTGAAATTTGATTCACATAATAATATAAATTTCTGTGACCCAAACAGCTACTGAGCCTAAAATTTTGAAAAAAAATGCAGATTAATAGTTCTATACCTAAAGATTACAGGAAAACCTATAAGAAGTCTGTAGTGTTAAAATAACATGTTAAAAAAATGAAATTGGTTCGGAACCCTTCATTTTTCAATTTCTCATTCCGTCTCATCTCATTCTTCAACCCGGCACGCGAGTCCGACTCGCACTTGGCCAGTTTTTTTTAAGTTAATATCACAACTACAGGCTGTGTTATTAACTTAAAAAAAACAGAATATATTCCTCAGTCAGTTCATAAATAAGATCATAAGATTTGCTTCATATCCATATCAAACTTGTGGACAACACAGGTGTTGCTTGACACCTACCAGCCATAAATTACTCTCCGAACAGTATATTTTTTTTCATATAAGCCTTCACCGTTAAAAAAAAGGTTGCAACTATAAAAAATATAATTGAGGAAGACTGGCAACATTACATGGCCTCAGGGAATGATCATAAAACCCCTTGCGACAGTGTAGTTCAAGAAACCCGGAAAATGATAAACGTTGTGGGCATGGGTGATGCTGATAGGTCACGCATGAAATTATTGTATGACAAAATATGAAACCAGTGACTAAAGGAGTTAATTTTATACTTATTAAGATTCAATTTTAATATATTTCCACAACAAGTACATTAATTAGCTTACTATATTTTAATTTTGTTAGTCATTTTGCCTGATTGAATACATTTCCTTTGCCTGTCACGTAACAACGATAGTTTGTAATTTTTGTCCATGGTGACGCTCACACGAGGTTGAGAACATCGGGGTTTTGGGCTATTCGAGCCTGGATCACCAAGAGAACAAGTCATATAGTATCAGGTGAAAGGACCTACTGTAAGTCATTCTAATTTTAATAAGTATTCTTAAAAATATCATACTACTAGCTTCTGCCAGCGGCTTCGCCCGCGTGGTCCCTTGGGAACATACTCCCGGGACAAAAAGTAGCCTGTCCTTTCTCAGGCTCTAGACTATCTGTGTACCAAAAATCGGTTCAGTAGTTTTGGCGAGAAAGCGAGACAGACAGACCGACAGACTGACAGAGTAACTTTAGCATTTATAATATTAGTAAGGATGTTATAAACTATGACCGTTATTTTGTTTTACCTGTGGAATTCTATGGTGTAACTATTGGTAGTTGTATAATTTATATAGAAAGTGTGTACAATGCGTTACATTCCAGAATACTAACTATTGTGTAGTATGTTAGACGGTTATGTAAAATCATGATAAACGATAATAAATGTGTGATTGAATGTTACCCTACAAGCATTTTATTAACTTTGTTCCTTCAGACTTATATTAATATAAACAGATAAACAACTATTAATATCTAATTGAAGCCTAATTTCTAATTTGTCTAATAGAGGTCAGGCCACCTCGTGTAATACCTGTTCAGTAATTACACGCAAATCTTTAGACATTTTTAGTTCCTCTTACCATAAGTCCACAGAACTGGCTTAGGCTCCTGTCGTGTGTCATGCACTAGTTTCGAAAACATTTAGAACATATCACAGCCATGTCTTGCATTTTGACCCAAGAGTGTCTCTGCGTTGACTGTCAGTGCATGAAGTCATTCAAGCTCTTAAAACTAAATAGTATAAATCCAAGATGCTGCCTGCCTCTGTCCGTTTCTCCGCTTACTTCTTCTAAGCCACGTGACGGATTTTGATACGGCTTTCAATAACAGGAAGAGCGATCAACGAAGTAGGTTAGTGTGTAAGGCTGACTGTTCATTAACGCGGAGCGAGGCAGCGGACCGGAGAAACGGAGAAATATTAGCTTAAAAGTACATTCATTGACATTTTATGCAATTCCATTAGTTAATATTTCTCAATTTCTCCGCTCCGCTGCCTCGTTCCGCATCTATGGACAGGCAGCCTAAATGCACCCGTGCGAGGCTGCGCTAGTTCTTAATATATCAAGACTTTTCTGTAGATTATGTTCGTTGTGTTTCGTTTTATGACAGGTTTAGTCATTTTAATAGAAAGAACGTGGTCTGCGCACCCCTACAACGTTGCAGAGAGCTTTTGAAAAACGGTAAACCCGTAAAAGAAACTACAAAACGTTTCGAGTGCACGAACACGGTGCAGTGTTTAATGACACACCCAGAACACACCGCAAGTACCTTGACATGTGCCATAAAGGTAACCATGCAGCTTGGGCATGGAAAAACAACCAGCAACACTTTATTCCCTTACTATATTTACCGGGTCTCAGTGGTTCTTGTGGCCGCAAATGAGCCATTAGAACATGAGCTCAAGAAGATCAGTGCGATTCTATAAACCTCTGACAATGCGCTGTCAATCCATAAAAAAAATAGAATGACTGTGGGTCTAAAAATACCAATTTAGCAGAATCATATTAGAATCATAATATTAACCACACAACAATCTGACAAATTTCATTTACATCTGTATCGTTAAAGCATTAGGTTCAAGATTGATTGGGCAAATTTGACAGTGATGGGTAGCGTGATGTGCTTTCTGATTCTGCTAAAGTGGCATTTTTAGACCCCCTGTTCACTTCACGCTCACGCCAATTAAGTTTACCATTGAGACGATGAAAAAATAGGCCGACTCTTCCGACATATCATTTTTTTTGCAAGGTACTCTTGCTGAGCTATGAAAAAACCTCGTAACAATATTATTTTATCTGGGGTCTAAAAAGGCCACTTTTTTAGGGTTCCGAACAAAAAACGGAACCCTTATAGGATCACGCGGGTGTCTGTCTGTCTGTCTATCCGACTGTCACAACCAGTTTTCTCCGGATCCACTAAACCGATTCTGTTGAAATTTGGTACACATATGAACTTCTGTGAATCAAACACGGATCCGTTACGTAAATTATTATTTTTTTAGGATGGGGGTCACTTTTGGGGGTCATACTAGAAATTTAAAAAAAAGAAAGTTTTTTGAACAATATTGTGTGACATATCAAATAAAAGGGCTTACTGTAAGAGTTTTAAATATATTTTTTTCATAATTCTGAAACGAACGGTTTTGAAGTTATTCTAGAAATTAGACAAAAAATGACCATTCCCCCCTTATCTCCGAAACTACTGAGCCTAAAATTTTGGAAAACAAGAAGTCTATAGTGTTAAAATAACTCGTTAAAAAAAATGAAATTCGTTCGGAACCCTCTGTACGCGAGTCCGACTCGCACTTGGTCAGTTTTTTGTAGAATCATATTAGAATCATAACATTAATCACACAACAATCTGTCAAATTTCATTTTCATCTTTATCACTAAAGCATTAGGTTCACGATTGATTGGGAAAATTTGACAGTGACGGGTAGCGTGATGTGCTTTCTGATTCTGCTAAAGTGGCCATTTTAGACCCGCTGGAGTTTCTTAGTAGCGGTTTAGTACCTATATGGATATGTGCTCGGTTGATGATAAACAAGCTCGAATATAATATGGAACATTAAACATGTAATCTGCTTAAACGTATACATACGTAAACCTCTGTTTAATCCTTCGAAAAATAAACGCATGATGTTTTATTCCCATAAACCAAAATTCATGTAAAACCTGCCGCCAAGAAAAACTTATCAACTCTTCCAATATTTTACCTATCACAAATCCCGTATAACATACAAGGATCATATATTTTCTTTACTCCCAGATCACCGCGAAATGTTCCGAGTATTTCCATTTCCTTCGAAGGAGCTTCAAGCGTGAAGCGTGGCCAATAAAAGATGCATTAGACCTCCTTAAACTTACGTTCGGCGGCCATGTTGGATTTTAAAACTGCAGTGTATTTGTAATAGCTATACTTGTTTTCTATTGGTTTTGAGTATGTGAGCGGTTAAAGATTGTGCGAAAGATTTTACAGGTTTGAGATGGCGTGACAACAGACTGTTACTATTCAAATAAAAAAAACCTATTAGGTATTGACGGCTAATATTTTATTGAAAACTAGCTTCCACGGATCTACCCTCGTTTAATTAGTACTCCTTTACTTGGGATTTACGTAGAATGGTGATAAATTTGATGACGTAACATTAGGTGGCCGGTGTTTCGATTATTTTGCTATAGGTATACTATTGTACTTATTGTCATGAGTCGCGCGCGCGCATCCCTCAGTGCCGGGCGCTATGAGCGTACTCCGAGTGTAGTGTTGATAAATTATATTCAAAATGTCGATAACTATCAAGTGTAATTCGTGTAATATAGTGATCAACGAGCTTTTATCCTATATTCAGAACAAAATCTCGATAATAGACGAGGAAACGCTGGTGCGAATATGTTCAACGTCATTTACGAGCGAAGAAATTAAAAAAGCTAAATCGTTATTATTTGAATCTATTCCTACGGACAAGATCAAGAAAAATCGGAAGAACAAAGGAAAGGAAGAAAGAGACCTAGTCGATATACTGAGCCTCTTTAAATCGAGTGAACCCGACATTATACCTATTTTTGTGGCTCGCGAGCTGGAGAAGCTCCCCCCGATTCTTTTCGATCATCTTGATTGCACGAAATTATTGAAAGATCTATTAAAAGTGCAAAGTGAACTAGATGAAGTTAAAGCTAACTACGTTACCAAAGAGCAGCTGAGTGAGTGCAGATCTGAGTTACTACAGTTGAGACATGATTCTTTACCAGCTGTGTCTTCACAGAATGTAAATATAAGGCGCGGAGCTTGGCAGCTGTATGATAGTGGGCCAGTTGGTCTCTCGAATGATATAAACGATTCCAAAATAAACAATTCGTCGTTAAATGAGCCGGTAAATAACCAGAAGAATATCCAAGAATACCGAGAAATTTTGAGGGTAAACGTAATACAAAATGCACGTAAATCAGCTGTGCAAAGACAACGGTCACCGGTATTGAGCGAAGAGGCAAGCGGTGAGGAGCGGCGAGTCGAGGTGACGTCACCGCTACCTGCGGCCGCAGAGTCGCGGTCGGCCGGCCAGCGCGCTGATAACTGCACAATAACAACTGAGCGCCACAATGCAGTAAACACAGAAGGTGAATCTGAACTGAGCGAGAATGATAACGAAGGCTGGAAGACCGTATCGAGACGCAAGAAAGATTACCGTTATCGTGGGAAATCCGGAATTTCGAGAGATATGGAAGGGGGCTTTAAAGCCGCGGTTAAAAAAGTTCCGATATTTATAACAAAGATACACTTAGATACGACGGATAATGACATTATTAAATATGTATACAGAAAGACCAAAGAGACGATAACTTTAGAAGAAATTAAAATAAAACCGGAGAAGAGTCATAAAGCTTTTAAGTTTTTTGTATCGGAGCAGAAGCTGTCCATGTTTTTAAACAGTAATTTATGGCCAGAAGGAGTTATATTTAGACGGTTTATAAATTTTCGACAGAGGAGCACGAACGGTAATTACGCTGTGGCCGACCAAAAAACAAAATAAACATGGTAAATAAGGAATTATACAACATTATAAGTTTCAACTGTAAGAATGTGAAGCGCTCAGTAGATGATGTACGGCAGTTATGTCGAACATCCCACATAATTGCCTTGCAAGAACATTGGTTGTTGCCGCACGACATCGATTTTCTGAGTTGTATTCATGATGACTTCGCTTATACGGGTGTATCGCCCATGGACACGTCGAAGGGGATGATCTCAGGACGACCGTGGGGTGGAGTTGCATTGTTGTGGAATAAGAACATATTTAATAATGTTACTGTAGTGCGATGTGATAATAATCGAGTGTGCGGTATTAAAGTAGTGATAGGGCAAAGGTCATTCTTAGTGTTCAGTGTGTACATGCCGACTGATAATACGGTGAATCTAGCCGAGTTTACGGATTGTTTGGCGACGCTGAGCGCAGTAGTGGGCAATGAAGGTATTGAGTGTGTTTACATGCTCGGTGACTTCAACGCCCACCCGGGTGAGCAATTCTATTATGAACTTTCTAACTTCTGTAATGATTTGGATTGGAAATGTGCCGATATAATTAATTTAGGTTTGCTGTCTGACACATATACTTTTATAAGTGATGCGAATGGGGCGCTAAGATGGTTGGACCACTGTGTTGTAACCGAATCGGCTTATCAAACGATAGTCGATACACACGTAAAGTATGATCCGGTGTGGTCTGACCACTTGCCACTCATTATTCAATGTAATATAAAGAATGTAAAGCCAAAGATTTTGCAAGAGAATTTTGAGTGTAATAAAATAAAATGGGGGGAGAGAAACCTTGAACAAATAGACATATATAGTAAATATTGTAATGACATTTTAAAAGGAATTGATTTTCCGCCTCAATTCCGGAACTGTAGTGATAAACGTTGTGACGATCCAGACCACTTGCGTGTAATTGACAGTATGTATCTTAAGATTGTTAATGCATTGTGTAAAGCCGCCTCTGAGAGTTATACTATTGTTAAACCGAGAAGAAAGCGACCTGTGATCGGGTGGAACAAGCATGTGCGTGACGCTCACGAGGTGGCTCGGGGTAAGTTTATGGAATGGGTACGGTGGGGTAAACCGAGTGAAGGACGTGTTTGGGGGGAGATGCGGGAGAGTCGTAGAATCTTTAAATCACGGCTAAAGTGGTGCCAAAATAATAAGGAGCAGATTAAGATGGATATTCTCGCGTCTCACCATTCCAAGCATGACTTTCGAAACTTCTGGAAAACTACTAGTAGGCTAAATAGTAAGCCGGGATTACCCGTGAGCGTGCAACGGGGTGAGTGAACCGAAAGGTATTGCGGACCTATTTAAAGATAACTTTATGGTGAAATCGCCATTGGGACCATCACGGTCATTTAGTACAGAAGGGTCACATGGACAGGAGATAAACACCAGATTCACAGCGAAGGACGTTCGGGGAGTTATAAAATCAATGTCACGTGGAAAATCTCCTGGCCATGACAGCTTGAGCATTGAGCATCTAAAGTATGCCGGCGTCCACCTGCCCAGAGTTCTTGCCATGTTATATACATTTTGTGTAGGACATGCGTACTTACCAGCAGAGATGATGAGGACCGTGGTGGTACCAATTGTGAAGAGTAAAACCGGTGACTTAGGCGATACGAGCAACTACAGGCCAATCTCACTAGCCACAGTGCTTGCTAAGGTTCTTGATAGTTTGCTTAATACACAACTTGACCAGTATGTTAACATTCATGATAATCAATTTGGTTTTAAGCCGGGACTGTCTACTGAGTCAGCTATCTTGTGTTTGAAGCAAACTGTCAGGTACTACTCCGATAGGAGCACACCTATTTATGCCTGTTTCCTCGACCTCTCGAAGGCGTTCGACCTGGTTAACTATGACATCTTATGGCAAAAGTTAGCTAACATCTCGATGCCTCTCGAACTGACAGAAGTATTGAAGTACTGGTATCTTAACCAGGTCAACGTCGTTCGATGGTCGGGTGCTCTGTCGGAGCCGTACAGGTTGGAGTGCGGGGTGAGGCAGGGAGGGCTGACCTCGCCGAGGCTCTTCAACCTGTTCATGAACGCACTGATAGAGGAGCTCAGTAGCACCCGTGTCGGCTGTCATATTGACGGTGTTTGTGTCAACAACATTAGTTACGCGGACGACATGGTGCTGCTGAGCGCCTCGGTGTGTGGTTTGTCCAGGTTGCTAGGTGTCTGTGAGCGTTACGCGCTTGATCACGGTTTGCTTTATAACGCGAAAAAGAGTGAATGCATGGTTTTTCGGGCCAGGGGTCGGAGCTGCCCGGATTCTGTTCCATCTGTTAGGTTGAACGGTGTTAAGTTAAGAAGAGTTCAACAGTTTAAATATCTCGGGCATATCGTGACCTCTGACCTGAGGGACGATGCGGACATCGACAGGGAGCGGAGGGCGTTGTCTGTGAGGGCCAATATGATCGCCCGCAGGTTTGTTCGTTGCTCGGGTGCCGTCAAAATAACTCTTTTCAGAGCCTTTTGTACGTCCCTGTACGCGGCCAGCCTGTGGGTGTCATATACCCAGAAGCAGTACAGCGCACTCCGTGTTCAGTATAATAATGCGTTCAGGGTGTTGTTGGGGCTGCCCCGGCATTGCAGCGCCTCGGGGATGTTCGCCGACGCCCGTGTCGACTGTTTCTACACGACGATGCGAAAGCGGTGCACATCTCTGGGGCGCAGGCTCCGGACCACTTCCAGCACCATTCTGAGCGTATTTGCGAACAGGTTTGATTGCCAGTACATTAATCATTGTTATATGATTAATGTACTGACAAACGAACAAATGACTCAGAGGCAGGTATACTATTAGGTTTGTTTTGTTTATTAGTTTTGTTAGTTTCTGATTTTAATTGTGGTTATTTTATGATTTTAATTTTATAATTACTGATTTCATAATTTCAATTTTATTTATTATTTATTTTACTTGATTAATTATTATTATTGTAATCAAATTATAATTACTGTAATTCAAATTTTATGTCTGACATTGTTTTTTTGTATTATTATTATATTTTATGGCTATTGTGCAATGGGTCGAATTGCCTGAATAAATAAATGAATTATTATTATTATTATTATATTATTATTGTTTGAATAGTTTAGAATGAAAAATCTTCAAATATTAATGTTGGCCTTAAAAATAGAAAAGTGGTTGTAAAAATCATGTTAAACTTAATCTTATCTAGACCTCACCTCTTTTTTACGTTTATAAAGCATTTTCCTTACTTACCTGAAAATATACCTGAAATATTTCAAGAAACTGCCGTAAACAAGCAACACGGGAGGACGTAAACCCATCGTCTTGAACCGATGCAACGCTGAATGATGTGGAAGATTCGTGAGAAATGAGACGGAAGCGCCATCTGGTGGTCCTCACCGGCACAGAGCTAAGAACGTATTTCTTTTTCTTTTTTTCTTACACATAGAGATGATTCCTGAACAAAAAAAGCGGCCAAGTGCGAGTCGGACTCGCCCATGAAGGGTTCCGTAGCAGCAAGTAATATAATATAAACGTTCTAGTAGTTCGTTGTAACTTTATAATTATTATTTACTTAGGCACCTATTACAGATTTATTATTAGAAAATAATGGTTCACGGTTTAAGCATAAGGTTTATGTTTATGAAATTAAATGTATTTTTTTTTATATTTGAGTTGATTGAATGAAAGGTAAATTGCGGTTTAAGACTCATGACGTATTAAAAAAAAACTACTTAAGATCTCGTTCAAACCAATTTTCGGTGGAAGTTTGCATGGTAATGTACATCATATATTTTTTTTAGTTTTATCATTCTCTTGTTTTGGAAGTTACAGGGGGGATACACATATTTTACCACTTTGGAAGTGTCTTTCGCGCAAACTATTCAGTTTAGAAAAAAATGATATGTAAAAGAAACCTCAATATCATTTTTTAAGACCATGGGTTTGATGAAAAAAAAATTGAGTTTCAGTTCTAAGTATGGGGAACCCCCAAAAAAATTTTTTTAGACGTCCGCTGCTGGACATAGGCCTCCCCTAAGTGTATGGAGTATTGCTCTCATCTTTGGGACGGATCTGCCAAATACCAGCTTGATGCCCTTGAGTCAATTGAGAAACGAGCCAAGAGGATCATCGGTAATGACAGGCTCGGCGAGTCGAAGCTCCAAAGCCTTGAGCATCGACGCCGAGTTGCTGGCCTGTCGGTTTTCTATCGCTTGCATTTTGGGGAGTGTGCGACGGAATTGCATGATTTAATTCCGCCAAGCCCGTTCCATCATCGGACCACAAGACGAACGGCGATGCGCCACCGGTACATGGTGGACATCCCACCCACACGCACAAAACGTTTTGGGAACACATTCATAGTGCGTACAGCTAAGGAGTGGAATTCCCTGCCAGAGTCTGTGTTTCCAGATAGCTACAACCTGGGAGTCTTTAAGACAAGCGTGAATAGGTTGCTTCTAGGCAAACGTGCTCTATCTTCGACCTCATCATCGCTTACCATCAGGTGAGATTGTGGTCAAACATATGCCTATATATAGTAAAAAAAATAAAAGTGTCGCCACAAGAACCGGTCCTGTGCGTCCCGCATCCATCGACTACCCACGACCCCCACCAGGTTATCGGTCCACCTTGTGGAAGACCTTCCAACGCAGTCACTCAATACGCACGTTCTTTTCCATAGATACGCTTAGGAAAGTGCAAATGTTTTTGAATGACCGACCTTGACAATCTTTGGAACGTGCAAATAGCTTCATGTTTTTGACTGACCGACCTTGACAATAATAATTCAAAAGTGCCTGTAAATGGTTCATTTAAAGCTTTGAGTTTAAATTTATGAAATACTGGTACTCAATGTAGCATCCTGTTAGATTGGAAGCCAACATAGTTTAGAAGAGGTTATGCAGATTAATCGAAACGATAACACTTTGTAAAAGTCATGTCGAACCACAAGACAAACGGCTATGCGCCACCGGTATATGGTGGACATCCCACCCACACGTACAAAACGTTTTGGGAACACATTCATAGTGCGTACAGCTAAGGAGTGGAATTACCTGCCGGATTCTGTGTTTCCAGATAGCTATAACCTGGGAGACGCTACGTCAAGAGTGAATAGGCTACTTCTAGGTAACCGTACTTCATCTTCGACCGCATCATTGCTTACCATCAGGTGAGATAGTGGTCAAACGTATGCCTATCTTCAGTAAAAAAAAGTGGTGGTCAAACGTACAAGAAGTTAAAAAAAAATAGTGTTCGTGGATTCACGATTTTTCTTTTGAGTTTGTTGATATTTCATGATACAAACTCATTTTCATTTACCTGTGATTTTCATTGGCACACGTGTGTGCCATTGGGCGTCAACTAAAATTGACGCATAATGGCATCCCACATGCCATACCATATCACGCTGTTTAAACTTCTTTTTTTTTTAAACCGCAGTGTTTAATATCCTATGGCCCCGATCGACAAAAAAACATGGCGGCCGCCGATTTTTTACAATAAATTATTCAGTTGTTGTTGCGTCACGACGGCTATTGCGACCGGGTATTCAGGAATTTTAATGGTTTGATGGTTATGGTTCACAATACCGTGTTTAGCACTGGCCGTCTAGGTGTCTCTTTGGTCTGTGAACACCGCGCTTCATTTGCACACACCATCGGAAAAACAAGAGAACGCTCAAGTTCGGTCCAATCGATCCAAGTTTGAAGATGAGCTGGTTTATTTTGTGTGCAAGTTTCTGTGAGTGATGGTAAAAATGTTTTAGAAAATGATAAGTAAAGAAAGAAAGAAAAAGAGTTTATTGCACCAAGCATGACGCCTACCAAAAAAATAAAAATAAATAATCTTACAATTTTATAAAAGTGAATGAGATCATTCATTCATTCTTTCGTGCATATCCAGTCATTCATTTATACCTTAGTCCCGGTTTCTGAAACTTAACTATCGAAACGCTACAAATTCAATGCATAGGTGATTAAGCTAATGAAAAAATTTTACTAATACAATCAGAATTTGAATAAGAAATCGTTCAACAAAAAGAGGACCAGCGAAAAAAATGAAATGGGTAAAAATGGAATGGAATGGATTGGATATTATTAGGGTGGATTGGTGTGAATGGATGGGGTAATGGGAGAATGGCTGTACACTCTCAAGTACACTCACAAGATTAAATTAACCATACTCTAATTACACTAATTTACTACTGTCTACTACAGAGAATTCCAAATCCGGGTGTTTCAGCACCCAAATTGTCGAACCCTGTATCTCCAGGCTCAGTATTCGGACTTGCGACACCTCGATCAGCGAGGCAATGATCCACACAGTTTATTTCCCATAGCGTGGTAACACAGAAGCCACACGAGTTACTATAGTAACGCAGATTGGAATTGAAGTCACCAAAATTGCGAAAATTGTCTCTCTATACCTATCTCAAAATATTCCTTTCTCAGAAGATTGATAACTGATAACTTTTGGACGGACTATTCCTAAGCTACTATTACTCCACGCTCCATAGATAAAATATTCCTATCTACCACTAACGAGAAATCAATCAACAAAACGACTGAATTTAACCCTCGCGCAGCCAACCGGAGACAATTAGAGCAAAAAACTGTGAACAACTAACCCGAAAAAGTTTGCACCAATCCCCGGATCTTCCCAACCGAGTTTTTGATAGAACATAATAAATTACCAGAGCCAACTGTAGTTGTTCCATAAATATCATTCAGACTGAATCGAGCCATAAATTCAATAGACGCAAAGAAAGGGCAGAAAGCAATTTCCCCGGGCGTTATCACATAAATTGCTTCCATCGTATGGAAAAATCTCGTTGAAGGACATTCTCAATAAAATTGGAATTATTATTTCCCCCTTGACGGCCCCCTTATAGTTAGGTGAGCTAAAGAAATGTTTAGATATTTTTTCCTCCTCAGACCCTTTGTCAAACTGGCGACTAACCTTCCGAATGTGAAAAGGAAAAGGTTTTTTATTGTATTCATATCGTAGTCGTAGATGTGACGCCCCCGCGGCATTGCCGCCGAAACCTGATAGCTGCTATACGTTTTTATTCTTCACGAAAATACGTAGGTCAATGATCTAACTTTTTCTTAAAGGTAAGCAAAGGTGTGTAGGAAAAGAACAAACATTTTTATACGTTGGGCCTTGAAAAAATCCTATGTCAGACTGTTTTAGACCTATCCTTTCCTGTACAGTCTATCAAACTTCTCCCTAATCCGTCACTTTTAATAACTGCTAGAAACTAAACCATATTTCTCAGACTTTTATAGTCCGTACAAAACAGGTTTCGAACTCCTGCATTCGCTTCATAAATAAGAAACAAAATGTACTTCGAAAAGAGAAAATAAATCGCATTACAACTCACGGAACGATTTATGAAAGCAAAATCTGAATTTAACCTAACCTCGTTTGCCATTTGTACGTAATCCATTTATTCTTGTTTAAATGAAGGCCAGTCCGCATCCATGCATTCCCATCAGCGGAACCACCAAAAATGGAAATCCATCGTAACACAAAACACATAGCACCATTTAAAAAATAACCAACAAAAGTTGGCTCGAAAAGCGCGCCAATACAGCGCGTAGTGTTGTCTATGGAAAAAAACGAAGTAAGGCAACGACCACCGGCGGTACAGCCTATATTTCATTCGAAAGCCAGTACAAACCCACAGCCACAGAGCCGATAAATCCAGAGATTTCTATTACAGATAACGCCTTGATTCTTTCCGGATATTTAATTTTATATCCTGGTTTTAGAACGGGATTCTTATTTTGGACTTTTTGAATTCTTTGAGTTAGCGTTCGATGACAGTTGTGGCTGAATGGCGGATACCACAAATACGGCGACCGTTTTGAAAACAATATTATTATTTTAATAAAAACAGATAGCGACCGCGACTGCATACCGGAAAGCGTAGCGTGGGAAGGCCTCCCACAAGGTGGACCGGGTTATCCTGGTGAGGATCGCGGGTAGCCGATGGATGCGAAACGCACACGACCGGTTGTTGTGATGACACTTGGGGAAGGCCTATGTCCAGCAGTGGGCGTCTTTCGGCTTATATGATGATGATGAAACAAAGATACCTCAAACTTATAATTTCATAAACCAAGTACCTACTATGCCTGTTTATTTGGGAAAACTTTTCCTTATAGTTTTTCAATTTAAAAATAGAGTTAACCAGTTTATTTACTCCCGATCAGGATCAATACAGTTAATATTACTATTTTAAACTTAAATTGCCCAGTGCAATTATTCGTATGTAAATATGACAGATGGCCGATCGTAATAATTTTACGATAGCATTGTGTTCCGAGTCGATCAGAGGCTCAAAGTGCCATTCGATCAGCGAATGCTATTGTCGAAATGCCAAAATGTTAGGGATTGACCACTTGACATTTCGACAGCGTTTGTCAATCCCATACATTTTTGACGTTTTGACATTCGCCTTCGCCACGCTACCGCTGGCAGAATGTTACTTGTCTAGAGCCTCAGGTCTTGAACAATATTGGAATAAACATAATAAGTACTGTTCATTAATTTGGGACAAGAATAATTAAATTGCTGCTTTAATATTTTTGGGCGGGACTTCATGTGTCGGTCTATCTGTCACAGCTTCTTCTTAATGGTAAAGTAGTATCTGTTCACGGCTTCACCTTTTTTTTAAAGGATGGGAAGTCATCAAATACTCCTCTCGCTGGAACAGAAGGGAGTATCAGACTCTTACTGACTAAAACCCATCCGTGTTCCTCCTAGTGCTCTTTGCGTTCCAGGGTCGCAGTGACTCTTTCGAACAAATTCCGCAACCCTGACAGGCCCCGTCTACTATGCTAACATCTCCTAGAGGCGCGCGTGGAACATAACGCGCCGTCGACACGGGCCTAGTTCTGATTGGACGGCGAGTTTTATACTATCAGTATGAATACAGTTTGGAAAAATAGAGTTTTAAACCCGAGCTTAAAAACTCTTATTTTTAGTGTCTAAGCTGCTTATATTTTCCTGTTTATTACATCCATGCATTTTTATTTTTTGATAAATCGCTTCCCGTTTTTCTTAACCACAGTAAACCCAGTCTTAAGCCAAGCCATGGCCCGTTATCATACAAATAAATTCAGCACAGTAACCGAACATTTTATAAAATATAAACCCTCTTATATTTAGATAATGTCTGTACTCGGTTTATTGTAAAAGGTAAAATGTATTATTTGCTGTCTTTTTCTTTGTGGTACAGTTTGCACCAAAAATAAAGTAACATTCATTTTTGAGTCTAGCCTTTTCGCAACTATATCGGGGTTGGCTTCCGTCAAACCAGAATCACCCGAATACCAATAAACCAGTAAAGTGAATTTTTTTTGGGACAAGCCTGCCACACATTCCCAACCACTGCAACTCCTGAAAGCCAGAATCAACAGTGGCGACCTCCAGAAAAAGTCAATGAAGCCCGACGAGTCCCGGAGAAACGATTCAACTGCCTTGGATCCTGTTACGAAATTAATCAGAAAAGTACAGAGGAGCAGTAGTAAAAAAAAATAAAAATAATTTCCACTTCCCTCCTTATCAAGCAGGAGACAGAATAGAGCTAGGCCAATAGGCACCAAGAGACGTATACAACTAGGTTAAGTTCAGTTGCCAAACACCACGGATTATATATTAACACTAAAACTAATGGGTTTTTAATTGTGAGCTACTTTTGATTTCAGAAATAGGTATGGCAAAATCGCTTGAACGCACGGAAATTTGTTGTGGTTTCTACAAAGTCCGTGTAGTAAACTACTCCAGATGTAAGCTGTACGTCTACCATGAATTTTGTCAATCTATACTTGCTAGCGACTGTAGTTAAAAAATGTATAAAAACTTTTAAAAATAAGGTTCTAATTTATTTTTATTAACTAAAGTTTTGCTTGCAACTTGCTTGCTTGCTAGTTAACAACTTAAACAAATAAATTAGAAACTTGTTTTTTTTTTAAGTTTTAATACATGTTTTTAACTACAGTCGCTAGCGAGTACAGATTGATAAAACTCATGGTAGACGTACTGAATACTATTTAACAAATCAATCAAATCAAATCAAATCGTATATTTCAAATAAACCATTTACAGGCACTTTTGAATTGTCAAAGTCGGTCAGTCAAAAACATGAAGCTATTTGCACGTTCCAAAGCGTAAATCTCTATGGAGAAGAACGTGCAAGAAACTCCACGGACACTCTTTTAAACCATGTGATGTGTTACAAAAATCTTGTTAACATTAACATTGATTGCTTCTATATGTGAGGACAATGCAAAGAACAAGAAAAACATATAAACAATTCAAAATGCAGGTACAGATTAAAATAAGCCAGTGGCAGGTAAGAGATGACCAGTTTCAACTGACGGCGCCCGTTCACGAACATGACGCGTGCATCAGCACCATCTAACTCAACCATTTTGAAGGGAATCAAATGATCCAAAACACGCGCCACCATCAGCAAAACATTTGTGTGAGCATGACAAGCTCTCAACTGCCACGCTCGTTCATGTCAAACTAATTTAATAACGAAATCTATAATTACATATGTAAATGGCTCCATAGTGCTCACATTTACAAAAAATTGAAAATATGCTTCTACGTTATACAAAACTATGGTTTCAAGTAAATAAGAAAAGAAAAAAAAAAGAAGGCTGCTTTATTGTGTATACTTTGCTAATACAATAATGCAAAGAAATGATAAATAAATGATTGTATAGGAGAACAAAAAAAGGGTAAGCATTTCTTCCAATTATCGAAAACCTAACAAGTGGACCCATGCTGCTGTGGCTGTGGAGCAGGACCGGCATTTAGCCAAGCATTTTTATCAAGGACATAATCTTCCAGTTTATAATATGCTTGTCTACATAATGTGCGTTTTATACATGTTTTAAATTTTCTCTCATTCAGTTCGAGAATATTAAGTGGTATTTTATTATAAAATTTAACACAGTACCCCATAAAAGAAGTGTGCACTTTAGCTAATCTGAATCGGGGTTGATCTAATTTGTTCCGATTTCTAGTATTAAAATTATGCCTATCACTAATTTTACTAAAAAGATGAAGATTTTTCCGAACATACATAATGTTTTCATATATGTATTGACAAGGTACCGTCATGATGTTAATATCCTTAAACAGTTCCCTTAGGGAATCGCGCCGGCGGAGATTGTAAATGGCTCTGATAGCTCTTTTCTGCAGAATAAATATAGACTCGATGTCTGCAGCACGTCCCCATAATAAGATACCGTAAGACATGATACTATGAAAGTAACTAAAATAGACCAGCCTCGCGGTATCTATATCAGTAAATTGACGGATTTTTCTGACAGCATATGCTGCTGAACTTAGCCGTCCCGCAAGAGATGTTAAATGAGGACCCCATTGTAGCCTTGAGTCAAGCGTGATCCCCAAGAAAACTGTGTCATCGACGAATTCAAGTTTCTCTTGGTTCAATACTATGTCACAATTAATACTTTTCACGTTCGGTAATGCAAATCTGATACACTTTGTTTTTTTCTCATTTAAAACTAAATTATTAGCAGTAAACCAATTTTGGACCTGCTGAAGGGCGTTATTTACATCGTCAAGACTTGTGGCACGCCTATCTATCTTAAAAATTAAGGACGTATCGTCTGCAAATAACACCATTTGAGTTTGATTTTTTAAAAGATGGGGAAGATCATTAATGTATACCAGAAAGAGGAACGGACCCAATATTGAGCCTTGTGGTACCCCCATTTTAACTTTCAGACCCCGTGAATTGACACCATTTATTTGAACTTGCTGCTGTCTGTCATTTAAATAAGACCTCACTTAACTGAGTGCAAGTTTACTCAGTCCGTAATGTTCTAGTTTTAGGAGCAAGGTTTCGTGATTTACACAATCAAATGCCTTGGAGAGGTCACAAAAAAATCCTATGGCATCTTGCGCCTCTTCCCACGCTGTATAAATGTGTTTTAACAACGTGACTCCAGCGTCAGTCGTACAACGACCTTTGGTAAAACCATACTGTTGTTCGTGTAAGATTTTATTGGTGTTAAAATGATTGAGCATTTGATTGAGCATTACTTTTTCAAACACTTTGCTGAAAACCGGCAATACAGATACAGGTCTATAATTATTAGTATCTTTATTATCTCCAGATTTAAAAAGTGGTATCACCCTACTATATTTCATTATATCCGGAAAGACCCCTTGGTCAACACATAAATTAAATATTAGTGCCAAGTATGGTGCTATGGTCTCAAATATGGACGTGCACACTTTGATAGACATTCCCCATATGTCTTCAGTCAATTTAATTTTGATTTGCCGGAAAGCTTTAATAACTGTCATAGGGTTGATATGTTTGAATTGGAATTCAACCGTACAACCTGGAATGGTTGCTCTTAATAAATCAAATGAGACCACGGGTGAAGAATTTAAAGCTTCAGTTGTTTTTGATGGTATATCAGTGAAAAATTTTACAAATTCTTGAGCTACTTCTAAATTAGAGCTTATGGCACCATGCGCAGTCTCTAGTAAATAGTCAGTGTTTCGTACTTTATTTCTGTTAGTTTCATTATTGATAACTTTCCAAACTGTCTTTATTTTATTATCTGCCAATTTGATCTTGTTGCTTATGAACAGGGCTTTAGCTACTTTACAAGTATTTCTGAAAACCTTAGAGTATTTGTTTACATACTTATTAAAGGATTCAGTGTTAATGAAAGACTTAAGGCCGTATAGATCATATAGTCTTTCCCTACTTATCCTAATGCCTTTAGTCGCCCAATCACTAAATATAAACTTAGGGAAAGTATCTTTGGACTTCTTTTCAAAAGTTGCATTGAATTCTTTTAGTACCACTGAAAAGAAACCATCATAAAATTTATTCGCATCCTCAATATTGTGGCCTAGAGCATTTAACTTATTTTGTAAGGTCCCATTAAATTTTGCTAGTTTGCCAGTTGTTATTGGCCTAAATTGTATTTGAACTTTTTGCAAGGCTGCTTTATACTTAAATGTTACCAGTTGACCACTGTGATCAGATTGAAGGTAATTAACTATAGCTTTATCTAAATAATCACAATCGCAGAATACATTATCAATACATGTTGCAGAAGTTGGAGTTATTCTAGTTGGTTCTGTAAAAACATTAGACAGATTGAACGATTTAAAAAGACTTAAAAATCTGCTGCTATTTGAATTATTTTCTAAAATATTAATATTAAAATCTCCACAAATAATCACGGATTTGTTACCTGCTGCAAGTTTCGCAAGGACATCTTCCATTGTTGTTTCAAATAACGTAAAGTTTTGAGGGTTAGGGGGTCTATACACGCACACTATAACATGCTTATCTAGCTCAACACAGGACAGTTCGATGCAATGTTCCACTGACAAGCTAACAATGTCATTACGTTGCTTAAATTTTAAACATTTTTTAACTAAGATGAGGGAACCACCGCGCGACTTAGATTTGCGGTTAAAACAACTGCCCACACTATAATTTTCATAACTAATTAGCATCTGGTAATCCTTCAACCAGTGCTCACTAAAACATACAATGTCATTCATTGTTTTCTCTAAAAACATTTCAATTTCTAATATTTTGGAAGAGACACCTTGAATATTTTGATGAAATATTTTCAAGGCATGCTGCTTACCCCCTTTCTGACATCTACTTAACAGAGAGCAAGAAGATACATTGTTTTTGGTAGGCATAACTATTCTGTCATTGGTATCCTCTGTTGTCTTAAGACTTAGTTTAAAAGATTATCCGGAGATTGCCCCAAGAACTCAGTATCATCACTTGGCAGTGAGTTGCAACTACTTGTGGCCCCCACGTTAAACAATGAGACTTCCATAGTGATACATGGAACCTCCTTCGTACAATTTGTAAAAGAATTTGTAGCAATAGTGCTACAGTTATTTAAGCCCTCCACCTGATTCTTAGTATAATTACTAAACATTGTGGATTTAATTACACAAGACTTCGACATACTACTTATGTCTGAGTTAATATAATAAGCTAATAGCCTTGCTATTGTGTGTCTAAAACTAATTGGCAAATACACAGTATCCCTAGTCGATTTTAAATGTTCCACAAAAATATTTGTGTCAAAAAACATAAACTTGTCACTATAATGACTAACTAAAAAATGCATGTGTTTATTTAACCTATGAATATAATTATTTTGTCTAATTGACATCTTATCAAAATATGGAAAAGCACACAATATTATTTTATTACAATTTAACTTTAACATCTCAGTTAGATTGTCTGTGATATCTGCTTTTCTTACATTTAAACTATTCCCTATAAACACCGTAATGTTGGTATCAGAATTATATTTATTATTTATTAATGATGCCATAATATGTTTGTATGATGAACCTGGCATACAATAATTTTGTGTAGAATAACTCAGGTTGTTACTAACTAATTTCCCTAAACCTCTTCCTATACTGTCTGAAAACATAACTGAATGATAACCACTATTCGCAGAAAAATAACCACCAATCTCAAGCTGATCAATTTGAGTTAAATCCTGTTCAGAATCAATTAAGTTTTGTTCAATGACACAGTCTTGAGACAAAATCTGTACCTGGGACGGGACCACTGTTACCTCAGGCTGGACGGCATCAAGGTTTGATGCTGTCTGGCAAGTACACTGACACATAACTAACTTATTTGCAGCAAGAATATGTTCTTTTATTTGATTCTGAGATTGAATATATTTACAGTTAAGTGAACTCAGTGAAGCCTCGAGTACCTGTATTTCAGACTGTAAGTGCTGTGTATCAATTTCATATATTTTTATGCTGTCCTCAAGTTTAATTTGATAATTTGATAATTAACATAACATTGCGTTCAGTTTGCCAAAGAATACATTCCCATAACATGGAGTGACTGGTTATTTGACCTCCAAAACCCAGTGACTGGGTGACACAGTATTTTTTGGCTAGACTGGTGTCAGATTTCCCAGCTCCAGCGGGGGTCTAAAGAGGCCACTTTAGCAGAATCAGAAAGCAAATCACGCTACCCGTCACTGTCGAATTTTTCCAATCAACCTTGAACCTAATTCGTTAGCGATAAAGATCAAAATAAAATTTGACAGATTATTGCGTGATTAATATTCTGATTCTAATATGATTCTTCTAAAGTGGCCTTTTGACAATCCCCCTGACAAATTGACAACCCGTAACTACTGTCAAAGATCCGTGCTTGTGCTTCAAGTGCTTTCCGAGACACGGAGAACTTAATTCTTATTTTTTATATTTTATTTTTTTAGTCTGTAATGTTCGTATGTCTGTTTGAGCAGAATATTTTTTCTTTCTTTAAATAAATTACTTAATAACATCACACTGGAATTCCCCAAAGGTGTGGGCAGACTTGTTTGTACACCCACACTTCGCTTATTATTTATGTCCCTGGAATTCTATAAAGTATATCTTCTTTGAGTTATTTTATAGGAAAATTAAATGTTTTAAGGAAGTTATGGTAGATAAATAAAATAAATTGTGTAACGAAATTGGCATCTCTCTCTTTGGTCGGTTTCTCATGTCTGAGGGTCTGGTCAGCAACAGGATTGCATCTGCAGCGGATCATCTGCCTCCACCCGTTTCTGTCCAACGCGACTGTAATGACCGTGTATAGATTGTGCTTGTGTATTTCCATTGCCGCTGTAACAAATAATATAAAATTAAGGTTTATGGTACGGAACCCTTCGTGTGCGAGCCCGACTCGCACTTGGCCTGGTTTTTGTTACAGCGGCAATATAAATTCACACTTTGTGAAAATTTTAACTGTCTACCTATAACTGTTCTTGAGATACAGCCCGCTGACAGACAGATGGACGTACGGACGGACAGCGGAGGCTTAGTAATAGGGTTCCGTTGGTTATCCTTTGGGTACGGAACTCTCAAAATGGTGGTGGGGGTGGAAGCCACCGACAGTCGATACGATTCATAAATCAACCAATAACATCCAGTAAAAAATTCTCAAGCACCAATCACAAAACATGCCTCTACTGAACAAAAAAATTGAAAAACTGAAGCCTTGTTAAGTTACATTTCTCCCGACTGTACTAGACGAACATGAGACAATATTGTTCTACCCACAGAACAAACAGACTCACTGTGTGCCGCCATCACATATTGACTTTCAGCTACTTCGTTTATTAAAGCATGGCAACAGTAAGTATTTTGTTTTTTGGTTGCCATTGATTTTGGTGCAGGTATTGTGTATGGTTTTGCATTCTGCTTGTTTTTAACGAAGAATTTTTATTGGACATTACAATGGACTAAAGTCAATTAGATAACTTACCCTTTGTATAAAAGGCATTAGTAAGAAAGGAGAGTGGTGACTACGCACCAAAAGGCAGAACGTTTTAAGCCACACACGGTGAAACGATGACCTGGTGAAGACCGTAAGAAAACCCTAGATGCGAGACGCTCAGCACGTAGCATGGCGTGCCAATACCATCATGACTTCGCTGTAAAAGAGAGACGGAGCTATATAGCAATCACTATCCTTATTCATAACGGAATCATGATGACACGTCGTAGAAGGTGGGATATACCGCTCGATGTTGCGGTGGAAAGTTGTCGCTTGGAAAAAATATATGAACAATTTTTTAGCAAGTCCGGCAGCAGATAGAAGTTTAAATAAAAAACCGCTTCGCGAAAAACACTTACTGAATAATCTTTATCTAGTTCCAAAAACTGTTGAACTGAAAACTTACATTAAAGTTTTTTCCTAATCCCCCGTTTCATCCTAGTTTTCAAGCGGTTCATCCGAGCATATTTCTTCAAGAGCTCGGGTTTAAAGTTCGTAAAGCGCTTACATACTAGCGTCTGTATGTATAATTAGGAGTGCTAAGTTTAGAGGAATGGTTGAATATATTTAAGTCAAGAGTGAATAGGTTACTTCTAGACAAGCGTGATCCATCTTCGGCCATCAGGTGTTATAGAGGTCAAACGTGTGCCTATCACTAGTAAAATAATAAATATTTTGGTAAGCAGGAATATGCCAGTGCCAGTGGGCAAACTTTATGATTACAGCTATAGACAGGGTTTTTTAATTGTAAAACACCAACAACCTCTTAGGCAGTGAAAGTACACATGATTATAAAAAAATATATCAGCTGTTTCATACAAAATGCAATATTTAGCCAATGAAAATGTATGAAACAGCCGATATTTTTTTGGAGTTTTCAGGGTTGGTCTCAAAGTAAAAGTTGTTTATAATCATGTGTACTTTCACTGCCTACGAGGTTGTTGGTGTTTTACAAATAACCCTGTATAAGACGCGCGAGCCCGAGGTGAGGACGTAATAGTGCCGAGAGACTGACAACGTTTTTCAACATAACTACTCGTACTTATTTAAAAAATAAAGTTTCACCCAAATCCGTTTAGCCGTTAAGGCGAGAAGAGTTAACAATAGAGCGCTTTAACACTAGATTTAATCTATATATAAAAAATGAATTGCTGTTCGTTAGCCTCGCTAAAACTCGAGAATGGCAGGACCGATTTTAATCATTCTTTTTTTGTTGGATTCGTCAAAATACAGGGAAGGTTTAAAAGCAACAAAAAAAATGGGTAGGTAAATAGGGTAGGTAGGTAGATAGGGTAGGTAGGTAGGGTAGGTAGGTAGGTAGGTAGGGTAGGTAGGTAGGTAGGGTAGAAGTAGGGTAGGAGTAGGGTAGGAGTAGGGTAGGAGTAGGGTAGGAGTAGGGTAGGAGTAGAGTAGGAGTAGGGTAGGAGTAGGGTAGGAGTAGGGTTGGAGTAGGGTAGGAGTAGGGTTGGAGTAGGGTAGGAGTTATATTATAGATGAAATATGTGATGCAGACGAAGTTGTGCGGGTCAGCTAGTAACAAATATTTCAATGTCCCTGGGTTAACAACTTGGAGTTAAAAGATAATTCTAGTGCTAATGGGCCTAACAGAGCTAAGTTGGACATTGTGGTGTCATGTCGTGGCGCCTTCTTATCGGCGTCATATCAACCGAAAGACGTCCACTGCTGGACATAAACCTCCCCCAAGTGTCGCCACAACAACCGGCCCTGTACGTCTCACATCCATCGGCTACCCACGACCCTCTCTAGGTCATCGGTCCACCTTGTGAGAGGCCTTTCGCTGCGTCTTTCGGTACGCAGTCGCCGCTCCAGAACTTTCGGACCCATCGACCATCTGTTCTGCAGGCAATTTTTTTTTTTTCAGTATTTATAGGCACACGTTTCACCACCATCTCAACTGATGGTAAGCGATGATGTGAAGCATGCTTGCCTTTAAAATATGTGCCCTGCCCACTACCATTACACCACGATACGATACATTGCGACTTCTGACGCAGTTGATTGCCTCCAAAACTCGTGATATGAGAAAAATATCAGCCGACTGATTAGTGTATCTCGAGTCACAAGACACACAGCAATATGCCTGTGGCTCTACAACTACTCATCCACCGCTAAACGAGAAAGGCAAAGAAAACTAAATCAAAATTACATGATTGTAGGAGGACGCAAGAAAAACAAGCCCCGGCTGGTGTCCCTCCCACGCTTCGGGGTCGGAGGACGCAGGCCGGAGGACGAAGCCCCAATCTATTTTAAGTGCAGTATTTTTAAGCAGTCTTGTAGTTTTTGTATTGTTTAATGTGTTTGGATAGTTACGAGTATTTGGTTTTGGTAATGATTTCTTAGAAAAAAAAAACTATTATTATTAAGTACTTAAAAATTAAAGAGACTTAAATAAATAAAAAAAATAGTATATTATTAATTTGTATTATTCTTCTATTATACCTACCATGAACCGAAAAACACGTTTCATGTATGGGAGCCTCTACTAATTTATTTTATTTTTATTACTTTTTTGTTATAGAGGCAATAGAAATACAGACCTGTGAAAATCCTTATTCGTCCGTCTGTTCGTCCGTCCGTTTGTCTGCCATCGGGCTGTCTCTCAAAAACCGTATATTAAACAGTTTACTTTTTTACAGAAAGTGTATTTCTATTGCCACTATAACCAAAATTAAAATAAAATAGAAAGCTCCCGCCCCCATAACAACCCTAATCTCTTCAAAGTCAGAGTGAACAGGCTCCTTCTGGGTAAGCTCGCTCTATCGTAGACTTTGTCTCTATCATCTCTGACCTAGACTAGAGTCAAGAGCAAACCCATCTCAGATATTCGATTCATGATACAGAATTATTCGTGCGCAAGTGCAATTTGCACTTGGACATTTCTCTCTTTCGTTAACAATGACGCTGGCTAAGCAAAAATTTCTTTACAGCTATCGCAAAAAAATAATACTTATTAGCTCTTGTCAACAATCATGAAATTATTTTTTAAATACCTTCATCAGCGGTGAAGTAATAAAACTTCAAAGATTACAATTAAAAAGAGGTACGATATGAACTTTGACATCAAAGTCCACGACGTCTATACAGCTGCCATAGAAAACAGCGTTTTCGCGAGAGGGACAGATATATTAGTTTAAAATAATTATATCTCGTTTGTTTATTGCTGTTGGTATTATATTTTTGTATATTTTCAGATAAACTCTATAGAAAATAAAAATTTTTTTCATGCATATTCCCTTTTCTACTGTTTGACAAAATTTGTATACTTTGATGCTCACCCCACTGCTGCTATCCGACAGACTTGATATCTGTGTCACCTTTTAGCACCAGCTACGATGTTTATTCCTTGCCGAGAAATACACGGCTGTACTGCCCGTTCATTTGAGCGGAGTAAGTGAGCAGAGACAGTCAAAATAGTAGTACAGAGGACAATCCCTGTACACTGAAGCGTGAATGACGTGAATTTAGTGAAATTCCGTAGGTAAGGCCTATTCTCTCTATCTCTGTCAACGTCTCACCGTGTTAACTGCCTTGACTGCCTCCGTGGTCGAGTGGTTGATATAAGCCGTTGGTCCTGGCCGCCAAATGGCGGTCGTCAAATAAACCATGTCAGAGGCCCTTGAGGCGGTTTATAAACTCAGACACTACCCTAGTGTGGAGTCGTTAGACCTTACTGCCCACACCATAAGAAGAAGAACCGTGTTAACGTAGGTGGAGCGAGCATGAAATGAACTGTTATTCCATCATATGTTCATGGATTGACGGCTCACTCCATGTTCAGTACACCTAAGTTATCACGGTGAGATGTTTGCAGAATCGCACTGCAGTTGTGGCCTAGTAAAAAACCGGCCAAGTGCGGTTCCGTACCAAAAACCTTATTTTTTATTATTTGTTGTTTTAGCGGCAATAGCAATATGTGAAAATTTGAACTGTCTACATATTAGGGTTCTTGAGATACAGCCATCTGACAGACAGACGGACGGACAGCGGAGGCTTAGTAATAGGGTTCCGTTGGTTACCCTTTGGGTACGGAACCCTAAAAATGGGCGCAACTTAGTCCAATAATTCAATCCGAAGCAGGCGGTTCACTTTCAAAGTTATACCATCATCACCACTCTAGGAATGATGAAGGAAAACATCGTGAAGTTACCAACATTTCCTAAAACCTGTCCATATTCCATTCCACATATAACAGGCCTACCTTCAAAGCAAGAGTGAACAGGCATCTTCTGGGCACGCTCGCTCCATCATAGACCTCATCTATCGCTTTCCATCAGGCGTGATCGAGGTCAAGAGCAGCTCATCCCTCAATAAAAAATCCAAGACATGCATGACATGATCTCACAGCTGGGACACAGGAGGCCCCCTCTTCTTGAGAGATTTATAATCTACCACCAGCATCGACCGTGAGGGTTGATGGATGTCACATGTCTTTTTGATTCTAGATAGAAACTATTTAGTTCAAGTAAACTATTTACAGGCTCTTTTGAATTGTCAAGCTCGATGAGTAAAAAACATGAAGCTATTTGCACGTTCGAAAGCGTAGATCTCTATGTAGAAGAACGTGACATTACAGATATAACATGATTTAAAAGAGTGTCCACGGACACTTTTAAATCATGTTATGTATTACAAAAAATCATTGTTACATTATCCTTGCTACTTATATATGTGAAGACAATGCAAAAAAAGTGAAGACAATGCAAAAAAGAAACTATTTAAGACAATCCAAAATATAAAGACTAAAATACAGTAACAGATCTAGATTGGTCATAAAGTTTTCATCTTGATGTTTTTCATCACTGGTTTAAAAAGTGTTGAAGAAATAATTTGCACAAAGTTTCTAAGTAAGGAGCAATATAAAATTTAATAACCCTTCACCAATTTTACTAAAATACCCAGCTTAAAACTTTTCATCGCATTCGAATCCACGGTACCCAAAAGAGCCGGTCCACCTGGATAAGTTCCAATTTTTCTCATCAACAATTTTTAAAGAGATTCCGTCAAATTAATTGGGGAACTGAATGACTCGTCCTCGTAATGGCAAGAGGTGCTTTGCGATAATTAATATTAGTATTCCGCTGCGTTATGTACCTACCAATTTGGAGAGGAAGTTCAGTAGGTTAGCTACGGAAGATACTGATAAATGCTGGCGTCATATTTTTGTTTTAATTAAAAACTTATATATAATACTACGACTACTTATTTACTTTTGGAATGCTTTTTGAAATAGTTCGCTGAGGGATTTAAGTACTAAAAGAAGCATCATTATCTTCTTTTTAACCCCCAACCAAAAAAGAGGGGTGGTATAAGTTTGACGTCGATGTTTGTCTGTCGATGTCTGCCTGTCTGTCTGTGTGTGTATGTCTGTCTGTGTCTTGCGGTGGTTCTTAGATAAGTTTTATCAAAATCGGATGAGCCGTTTGAATCATCAGCTCTTTTCTATTTTTTTGTCGGGGGCTTTACACTTTTTTTTTTTGTCGGGAGTTCTTTTTTAATTTTTAATTTAATTTTCGCTATGTATTATAACCCGATGCAATATATTATGTTCTTTTTACATACTTCTCTACATCGACATATATTCTATCCATAGATAAGAACGTAGTACATATTATATCGATGCTTCTAAATTTCACATTTATGTATTTTGTTTTATGTTCCTTTTCACCATTAAAAATATTTCCGTATTGTTTGTGATTACATTGTAAAAAGCATCACACAAACGCCATATGTATAGGAATAATTTATCACAAAAGGGGAATGTAGCTAACCAAGAATTTAAATGGCTTTTTTTTACTTGTCATTACAGGCTTAAATTCCTCTTAGACAGTATTCAACTTACTTGTGCTTAGTAACAACTCACCCAGATCATAATATCATAAATTAAACCTTCAATTCTCAAACCTCAGAACCACAGACTAAAACAATAACTCCATCAAACGATTTCCTTTGTCAAACGCCACGTCTAATTATAAGAAACATGAAACACTACTAGGGGTCCCATTCTCATTCGGCTAACGAACGCCGAACGCTCATGATTGGCCCAATATCAGTTTAGTCACGAACGTTCGAAAGTCACTACTTAATGACATTCACGTTTGGTGAATTCTCGTAGTGACTGACGTATGACGTATCTATAGGCTGTTGAATTTTGTTTTATTTTGGTGTTCTGTTTTTGAAATATTTGTTTTTGTGTTTTTTTTTTTTTTGGATTGGGGATTATAATTATGTTTTTCTTTTGTTTTATTTATGCGGTTTTGGGAGTAATGTTGTTGCTAAATTAATTCCGTTTAGTTATTGGGTATAGGCAATATTAATAATAATTACCCCCTAAACGAATTTAGATCACGGTGGCCAATCTCAACTGAGATTAGCCAAGTACAAAAAAAAAAAAAAAGTCGTTATGTAAAGTAATTTGTGGCTACAAATTTGTACGGAACCCTCGGTGGGCGAATCCGACTCGCTTTTGGCCGGTTTTTTAATATCAGTGTATATTTAATAAATCAAAATAGAGTTTCAATTTGACTCAGTTGGTATTTTAGCATCTCAAATACTTAATACACCTTAATTTATATACTTAAAATAGAACTGGGTCCAAATTAACTCACCATTCGTCAAGGCATTTTCTTATGTTAATATTTAAATCTAAAATTTAAATGAGAAATAATTTATAAATAGGTACCAAAGTTCTTTGTTTATAAATACAAAAGTATTTAAGCTACGCAGTGACCCTTAAAAATAGAGTCCAAAAATATCGTCTACTAGTAATAAGTTTTTCAATAGCGAACTATGATTTGTAATGTTACTTTGTTTCTGATACTAGTCATGGCTCTAAAATTAAATTTTTACTTGCAACTTGTTACTAAATTGTGTGTTTAAATGTACTAAGTCACTTAATTTTAAGTTGCAACTTATTACTAAATTGTACGTTTACATGTATTAAATTACTTTAAATTAACTTAAAATTTAGTTATCTACTTAATACGTGTAAACCTGGCATAAGACCGGGCACACTATAAAAAGATGTAGTTTCAGAAATAGAATACAGATATTTTCGACCATAAAAAAATAATAAAAGTACAGCCTGACCTGTTCAACTACACGCCAAATCGCCACCGCCTGTATATAAACTTTTAAACTCAACAAGGGGTCGATCTGCGTCACAGACGAACTGCCAACAACAAAATGGTACCCTTAAGGTGCCTATTTAAGGGGGAAATGTCAGGAGACCCATTATAATACCGAGGCGTCGGTAATTTCAATTTTTTTCCCTCTGTGACAAAAAGATTCAATTCTTTGTCCCTGAAACCGACCTTCGAAGGTTCACGGGTCAGTGAATCTTTTCTCTAAAGATAATTTAGTAAAAGAAATATTTTCGTGTCCCCAATAAATTGGTAAGATTGTGTTTATTCAATTTATCGAAGAAGTCTTCATAAATCATGATACGAATGTAATTCGATATTCGACATATCTCGAGTGCGAGTGCGTAAAGTGAGATCTAGGTCATAAGTCATCGTTCGCCTGTTGAATTATTTATTGGTGTAGGCTGATAACTATAGCAGAGCATTATTATTCCATCTGGGACGAAGGGCATAGTTCGAGCATCAGGTGCCAACGTTTGAAATACATGTACTTTAAATAGATGTACTTTAATGATATTATTTTTTCGTTTTTTCGTTTTCGATGTAAGTAATCCGAAATTTCGATTACAACACATGTGTCTCAATCTCATACCTATGTTCTTTTTAACCCCCGACGCAAAAACGACGGGGTGTTATAAGTTTGCCTGTCTCTGTGTGTGTGTGTGCGTGTATGTCTGTTTGTGGCATGCATCGTAGCTCCCGAATGGATGAACTGATTTTGGTTTTGTTTTTTTTTTTGTTTGAAAGGTGAATTATTCGGGAGTGTTCTTAAGATTCTCGAAAATTGGTCCAAGATGGCCGCCGCCACAAAATGGTGGATTACATATTTTTTTACAACTCCCTCAATGTGGATATCAAATAAAAGGGCTTGACAATTAGAATCCTTTACACTACATTAAAGGGGAGTTTAAAAAACATGCAATAAAAATTAATTGAAAATTTTAAAAAGCCCCGACAAAAAAGAACTTTAAAAAGTAAAAAAGATTTGCGGTTTCTCGAGTCGTACCTATAATTAACTAAAAGGATTTATAGAAATTATTTTTACTTTTTAAAGTTTTAATGTCGGGGGTTTTTAAATTGTTAATTTAATTTTAAGGGTACCGTGTGTCCGAATAAAAACGGAAACCTTACAAGATCTGTCGTGTGTCTGTCTGTTCGACTGTTATAGTCACACCCAATTATCGCGCCAAATCTACTGGACCATTCGGAACCCTTTCCGCGGGAGTCCGACTCGCACGTGGCCGTTTTTTTTACGTTTAAGTAAGCTGATGTGCTGAATTATGACTTCAGTTTCTTTTATAAATTGTGTTACGAATTGGTGTTATTGTTAAAAATTTTATATCGGCGCCTGACATTAATTTTATATCGAATGTACTTTGTCAGCTTTTAAGTGCCTATCTAAAGAAATGTAATGCATTTGTATATTCAAATTACTTGAACACTGCAATTTACATCTATAACTAGCAGTACCATTGCGCTTTTCGCAGTGCTTTTCATATTAAAATCAAAACCTTCCCCAAGAACACTGAACAAAACCCTCATTCCTCCAGACAAAACAAATTCTAATTTGAAGGAAAACAAAAAGCGCGCGAGCAGAACTACTTTATTTTCCTTTTCTATTCCTTTTTTTTAATTATTTAATTACTAATGTACTGGCCGTATACAAGGAGTGCACAAAGATAGTCAACAAACAAAGAGGTTTTAATTAAAACTGGGACGAGGCCACCAGTGGCCGTCTGACGTCGACCCGGGACGCACGTCGCGTCGCACGCCTTAAGATTTTACATTTAAATTAACCAAAGCATGACTATATAAATGTCTCAAAGCCTTGGGTCATTCTATAGTCCGGTCAAATCAAATTAGATCAAAAAATAGGAGTGAAGGTGCAATAATTCGCACCCAGCTCAAAATTGGTAGGATTGTTCAAAACACTATCATAAGTGAAATCTAAAAAGTCCTCATCGATGCGATACCTGGAAAAAAATATTCGGAGTCAGAGGACACAAAAACGGGTTTTTCGCGATTTTCGGCAAAACGGTAACGAGTTTCAGACAAAAATTGTAGATCAGATAATTATCTATCAAAATGTCAAGATACTTTTTTCCTAAAAGCTACCATTTCTGATTTCATCATGATATCAGCCGAAAGACGTCCACTGCTGGACATAGGCCTCCCCCAAAAGGGGGTGTTTGCCATAATCGCCACGCTTGGCAGGCGGGTCGGCGATCGCAGTGCATGGTGTTAATTTTTACAGAGAACGCTGCTCCCCATTCTCTGGCGAGTCCCTTAGTCGCCTCTTACGACACCCACGAGAAGTGATGGGATAGTATTATTCTTTTACGGCACCATACGGCACCGGCCGACACCATGCGGCGGAGATATAACGCTTCAAAAAGTTGGAAGAGTTGTAATAGTCATAATATGCACACCTTTCCACGCCACCTTTGAGGTAGTGTACTTAGCGCATTTTTTTAACGTGGTTTCCCAGGCCTATTCCACAGATATGTTGTTATTCTGTTTAACTTGAACGACATCTGCATTTTTCAGGAGGGGTAAAACAATAGATTTTATATTTTTTTTTGATAAACAAGATTTAGCTCAATGTGCTGAAGCTGCACGCAAAATACGCGCTTAGTCGTGGAGTTGCGGAAACCAGCCCGATTTACATTACGTTTACAATGTGCTGAGATTTTTAAGAAGAGTAATTCAACTCCACAAGAAGTTATCACCAACGGAATACGCTTTCTTTTCTCTATGTCTGGAGCTCCTAAAAAACTACGTGCTTAGATAAGTTTCGGTATACATGTTTCGTTAAAAATATTCGAAATAAAAACAAGTGCAATTAGTTTGTCTTCCTCCAACCTCAGCGGCTGCTCATCAACATTTTTTGTGGGTATATTACCAAGTTCAAGTGTGGCTTGGCTATCAGCTAGACCCAGAAGACTGGGGTTGGAAGTTGGTCGACAATACATTAGAACAAGTTCAGACTTTAGTCCTACCGGCGGCGGAAAAACTGCTAAACTGTAAAAAGGGATGTAGTGCTAAATGTGGTTGCAAAAATGTTGAACTGTTTTGTGCCCTAGCATAAAGAAATTTCAACGCCAGTCGTTCTCCAATGTTGAATCAACAACAGTTCTAATGTATTGTGTAAGGTGTTCACCTTTGGTAACGCAGTTGATTTTCAGTCACTCGTTGCATCTTTATTTTTAAAAAGAAAATTCTGTAGAATGATCCGACTACATAAATGTCCCAAAGTCCGTTCTCAAGAAATATGTTGAAAATGGTAATCTTAAAATGAAAGAAAAAGAGTGAGTTATAATTTTAATATTTACACGCTGTATTGGCGCTTTAATGTTTGTATAGAAATAAATAATGATATTTAACAAAAAGAAATAAGAAAGAAAGAAATAATAATGTTTAACAAAACCTGCAATGGTTATCTTTTTCTTAGGCTATCGTTTAAGAAAACTAAAGATTAAATGATAGAATGGCACTCATTTATCCTAGAATGTATTTTTTGTATTTATTAATTCTACATAATTCAACGTGTAATCAAAGACGTAGCGTTGGAAGGTCTTCTACAAGGTGAGCTGATGACCTGGTCGATGGAAGGTCGGGGCAATTTTGCTGGATGCGAGACGCACAGGACTGGTCGATGTGGTGGCACTTAGGGAAGGCCTATGTTCAGCATTGGACGTGTTTCAGCTGAAATGATGTTAATGTAGAAGTAGGTAGGTATGCAGTCTGTTCACGCTATTGCTGAGCACCTTGGTTTGGTTCACGGCAATGAGATTTTCCATCAGGTATTCTCAGAAGCAGCCCGTAGCCTGGATGGCAACTAGCTTGCCCCTAATATATGGGTCTCACACATAATTAGCGATATGTGTGTACTATTAGGTACACTTCTGCATAACCCTGCGGTGGATACCTGATTGTCTGATAAAAAGATGATTCCATGCTCCGGAAGGCACGTATAAGCCGGTGGTCCCGGTCGCCAAATGGCGGTCCTCAAATGAACCATGTTAGAGGCCCTTGAGGCGGTTTAGAAACTCTGACACTAGGGTGTGTGGGGTCGTTAGACCTTATTGCCCACACGATAAAAAGAAAGGAGTAATGATAGCCTATTGATAATAATATAAAGGTAAAAGTGAGTTATTATGCTTCCACGCTCAAATCGCTTAAACAATTTTGATGAGTTTGATACAGATATTATATGTATGTAGTTCTGCAATGGCGACCGCGTACCGGAAGACGCAACGTTGGAAGGCCTCCCACAACGTGGACCGATGACCTGGTGAAGGTCGCGGGTAGCCGATGGATACGAGACGCGCAGAACCGGTCGTTGTGGCGACGCTTGAGGGAGGCCTATGTCCAGCAGTGGCAGCAGGGTCTTTCGACTGATATGATGATGATGATTGTATGTATGGTGGTACTCTGGAAACAGCTACAAGGCACTATAGCCAAATCTATATTGACACGGGTGAACCCGCGGGAAAAAGCTAGTGTTTAAACATTGTGTAATAGAATAAACGCAATACCACTTAAGGAGTTATTGTACGCATAATTATTATTCGCGATTTCAGTGTTAGTCGATTGAAAGTTGATTATAATGATGAGTACAATAACCACTTAAGGTTTATTTTGTAACAGGTTGTATATGCGGTTAGTCTATTCGTTGAATATTGTTAACAATCCTTACTAGTATTATAAATGCGAAAGTAACTCTGTCTGTCTGTCTGTCGCGCTTTCACGCCAAAACTACTGAACCAATTTAAATGAAATTTGGTACACAGATAGTCTAAAGCCTGAGAAAGGACATAGGCTACTTTTTATCCCGGGAATATGTTCCCTAGGGACCACGCGGGCGAAGCCGCTGGCAGAAACTAGTATTAAATAAAACACCTCCAAATAAGTCAGTTCAAAATACTCGTAAAACTAAACTACAATGCAGCCTAATTATATCTTAATTAGTCGATGTTCTTTACTCTGGCAACACTTAATCCATTGTGTTGCCACTTAACATTAATTAATTAGTGAAATGCATGTTTTCTCCAAATAACGGAGCCGTTCGCCAAGTGTTTTGTTGTTAATTACTTTCAACAATTTTCACGTTGAAGTTAAGAAACGTGTGAAGGTTAAAAGCGAAACGAGTTAAAGTAGAGTTTAGTTTGTCGTATTTTGGTGTTTTCTCTCTAAAACGTGTGAAAAGTTTTGTCTAAATACAAACAGCCGCACGGGTCTATCTTCAAGGTTAAGCAACGCTTGCCAAGGTTGGTCTGTGGATAGGTGACCATCTTAACATACCGAGTTTCCTCCGTGCTTCGTAAAGAACATTAAACCGTTGGTCCCGGCTGTCATTTGTAGATCTGTAGCGGCATTAATGCCGCCACAAGAAAACCCAACGGAGCAAAATCTACATCGCAAAAAAAAAGAACTGCGACGCCATCTATCCAACTACCAGCGAACTTTTACGCCGAAATCCTGCATCACGCAAGCAGAGTTTACCGTGCGATTTGAACATGACGTATGACGTCATCATCACTTCTCCTCATCGTGACCTCAAACTCTCGAGCAGCGAGTCATACAGCCAGCCAGTACCCACGGCTTCTACGAGTATCCTGACCACCCGCATCCTCAGCCTCTATCATCCTCACCAGCGACCTTGGCAAGCACACTACACCTTCGGCCAGGCACATGAAGAGCCGTAAAGAACCTCTTCTGGTCGACGCCAGCAGTCACGCCACTTCGTCGTACAGCAACGCTGCCCACATCCGATGCCCTGGTGCAAAAACGCAGCACTGTACCACGTCCGACTCACTGGAGCATAATACAGTGCTGTGCCAGATCCAGCAACTGGAGCATAGCAGTATCATCCCGACTCACTGGGATCTCATCACTCCGACTCACTGGGGCACCGTAGACAGTTCCGACTCACCGAGAACTCTGAGACTTCCGATTCCGACTCACTGGAACCAACCTTCCACTGGCCTGGCAAGCATCTCAAGATGTATGGACGACTCATCCACTATCGACCTCCGGTCTTCGGAGGGGAGTGATGTGGCGGCATTAATGCCGCCACAAGAAAAACCAACGGAGCAAAATCTACTTCGCAACAAAAAAAAAAAAGAACCACGACGCCATTTATCCAACTAGCAGCGAACTACTACGCCGAAATCCTGCATCGCGTAAGCGGAGTTTACCGTGCGATTTGAACATATACATCAGCCCTTAAGTAGCAGCAGTAGTAGTCCGCCAGACACAACAACTGTCTGGTAGGAGGATTGAAAGGGAGGATCCCTTTTCAATGGGTATTTGCGGGACTTTACTCTCTGTACCGCATACCTCCAAAGATCTTTAGCAGTCGTTACGAATTGTCTGAAGCCAGTAAATCTGACTCCAGTCTTGCCAAGAAGTAGCGTGCTACCCAGTTAATGAATTATGGAGGTCTGATCAATAGCCGCTCCACGTAAAATGCTGGTATTCAACTGAATCCCGTTTGACAGGAAGCCAACACCAATATGGAGGTAGTTGAGAAAAGTCTAGGCAGTTTATGCAAGGTTTTAAGGCAGAAGTTCATGGTATGAACAGAGACAGCACTAAATGCGTGTGACGTCACTCACAAGTCATCCCATACTGAATTTGCGTTATTCGGTAGAAACGACGTTTGGCGTGACAAAGATGGAAAATAACTTTAAAAGCGTGTAACTTGTCTATATTTCCACCGATTTTATTTCTCACATTCAGTTTTACAAAAGTAGTTAAGATGCAAATAAGAACGCTTAAGAATTGCTACCACTCAGTACCTTTTATCACTAGAAATCTGAATAAAAAAACCTTCCATAAGTTATATACCTTTCCACAAAACCTAATAACTGCTAGTTCTGATGAAATATCTCACTCTATATTAAGAATTGTGCGCAGAAAATTCCATATATTTTATTTTATTAGTTCGCCGTATTCTCGCGACTTACTTGAATCGAATAACACCTCATTTGTCACGTAAGTGAGGGATTTACGAGTAAATGATAAGAAGCCACTTAAGTAAGTCTGTCTCTTTCAGAATTGGCTTGTTTTCTAACTACGTTTTCTAGTTAAATGTTGAATTCTTTTGAGGATTTGTATTTAGAGAATGAGAGAGCAGTAAGATATTGTGTTAAATTTAGATGTTTCAGAAATATATTGTGTTCGTACAGGTATTTTTTTCTTGCTATTTTTAGGCACACGTTAGACACCAGATAGTAAGTGATGATGATGCAGTCGAAGATGAAACACGCTTGCCTAGAAGTAACCTATTCACTTTGACTTAAGAGGAAATGCGGGCGGCAAGACTTTGTATGTAAAAAGTCATAATTCGAGGTTTGGCTCTCGACTGTTTTTTACTCCAATATTGGACCGATATAAGAGATATTTCACGATCTGAATAAGGAGGACATATACTGTATTTCTATGTTTTCCGTTTTTGATTAATAGTTGCCAAATTTGTACACTAGAGCTCTGTTGACGGCGATTTATCGGATGATTTTGAGCATTTTGTGAGAGTTCTAGTGCTGATACGGTCAATAAATCGCACTTAGTGGTAAAGCAATCTTCTATCCCTCTCTATTCAGGTGTATAGTGGACTTATTAGATTTTGGTGATCGCGTGGAAATAACCGTCTATTTGTTACGGTTCGTGCAATACAGCCCGCTAGCACATAGACGGACGGACATCAGAGTCCTAGCAATAAAACTGGACAGGAATTCGCTGACGAGACCGACAATTCCGACAAAACAGTTCTTCTCAATTCTCAGTTCTCAAAAATATTAAAATTTCCACATTCTGTCATGATTTTATAAACCAACTCGGTTTTGCCCGCGATTTCGTACGCTCATATCCCGATTTTTCCCGTACCCGTAATCCTGTCTTAGTGCTCCCTTACACTCCCTAAGGAACCTACATTTAAATTTCAGCTTTCTACGCCCAGTAGTTTCGGCTGTGCGTTGTCTGTCAGTCACTCAATCAGTCAGGATATATTATCTAATTAGTTTTTAGGACAAAACACCGGAAACTTAAAAAATATAAATTTAGGTATGTATGTTTATTTTTAATCAACGTAAAAAATAAAATTTCAACATTTATTTAACACTAAAATATACAATTCCTACCGTAGTGTCGCAAATTGAACCATTTTTAAATTCAATGTATAAATTAATTTCGCTTCAGGACGTATTCCAGTAGTGTGTCATCATAGATCAAGGAGGTACGAAAAGAATATGTTGTAGGGAAAAATATATTTTTTTAATGTGTGGGTATATAGTTATTAGGCACAGCAGGACATGAGGAGTAAACTGTGATAGACAGTGTATAAAACCTGTTTTTTGACTCGACTTGAGGTACTGCTGGCCATATTTATTATTGTAATATTGTAACAATGGCTTGAGTAACTCCCAGGTTTGGCAATGCAACCCTATTACTTCCGCTGTCCGTTCTTCGCCTGTACGTCTGACAGAGTGTTTAATTACTTTGCCACTATATTTTTTTTTTATTAAATTAAAGTTAAAGGACAAAACAAAAACCTAAAATTGGAAATACAGTAAAGCAAACTTCGTATGCATATAATACTAATAAAGGTATAATAACAAATATCCGATAAAATAAACTAATCAAGTAGTAATCGGATTCGCAATACCGAATTTTTTGATACTCCAAAAATCTATTAGGTATTTCTACAATCTCTATCGCTGGTAGAATGTCACCAATTTTGTAGGCAGGTGTAGGTTTCTGAGATAATTTTACGGTCGTTTATCTTTCCGTTAACCACAAACCAGCTAATGGCGTTATGAAATAGCGTTGACGGACTGATAAACGACCTATAAAACCCCAGAAACCGGGCATTAGTCTCTCCAGACCTAGTCATACCTTCAGGGATGAAACTCTCATCGAATTGTTTAAAATCTTCACACGGATGTCGCATCTCCTTTGTTTCTTCCACCTGTGTTCCTCCGAGCACTCTATGTTCCCTCTTTTATCCCTCACGAATAGATTTATGTTCCTGATATTGTTAGGAAGGAAGCCAGCTTCCCGACTTGTTTGAGAAAGATATCTGCATGCATTATATTCGCAGTTGAGGTCGCAATGTGGTTTATTGTTTAGCATTTTAGCTTTAAAAGTCGGCGGTAAAAGGATTAGTGATGAATACTTTTAGAATAGTAAAGGTTGACCATTATTTTCTCACCACAGCTCCTAAATCAACCAATAATAATCTAGACAGCAATCCACTTTGATTGGGCATGGTTATTAATTCTCGTAGCCTCTCGTGAAAAAGACATTTCTGCTGTACTGGGACAGTTATTGCCAACCTATATTGTCCCACTGCTGGACAAAGCAATACAGGGATGCGGAACAGAAGTAAAGTCCCTCAAACCTCCAATGAGAAGGAAGGATCCACCGACCGAACGAATGTTGTGCCCGGTGGGCAACTACCCTATAGTTGATATTCGGACCGTTGTATATGTTCGATTCGCACGGAGAACTCTGATACCGTGATTAGTAGCTCGCTGCTGATGGGATGGACGGCGTTGGGGTTTTTTTTGTTGCGGTGTAGATTTTGCTTCGTTGGTTTTTCTTGTGACGGCATTGCCGCTACAAAGCCTCACTCCTTTTCACTCTTCCTGGTGTGGTACTTACTCCAACCATTTCGTCATAAGCACCTCTAAGTCGACACTTCAGCCTTTCTCGCCGACGACGCGGCGACGCCGGTCCTATGCGCCTCCCACTGCGTAACTACTCTGGCCCATCTGTCTTGATGCATTTTACATAGAATATAATCCAATCTAATTTCTGCCTAGCAGCCCTGTTGTCCGCGGAACAGATTCCAGTTTTGGGAGAAAGAAATTGAGTGCGTGCGTTTGATGGTAGTAACTATATAGTTTATAGTTATTGAATGTATGTAGTATGTGTGTATGTATGTTGTATGTGTGTATAGGTAGGTTATTTAATGATGTCGAAACGGTGAAGACAACATCTTGAGTGAACCTGCATAGGTTCGCCGATCAAGAAATTAAGACTTAATATCCAAGAATCCAAAGAAAAACTAAACTGCCAAAACTCAACAATCGTTACGAATCAGTAATTAGTATGAATCACGGTGGCCCTCTGCTTCTCAAAGCAAAGAGGTCTGAATCGCAGCTAAGAAGATTGTATGCTACCAGTATTAACATTGTAACAAGAAAATTCCTATTTATAACTCCACATACACACAAAAACTATGTCCCGTCAATATTTCTCTTAGAATCCGCCACGGAGTTTTATTTACCAGTCATTAATCTAAAAGTTCTGCCAAACTTTGCAACGTGTTTCGACCAATACGAGGGCGATGGAAGTTTGCTACCATTATAATATCGTATGGGAAATGGCCTCGTAATGTTTATGATCAGAATGGAACAAGTTGGTCATTTCCTTTGAAGCTCTTAAATTATGGTAGAGTGTTTTAATTAATGCTCATAAAAACTTCTTATAATTATAATACCGGAAACATAGTTGATTGATGCATTTGGGCTAAAATGGACACATCCTGCATTTTTTTTTAAAAGGATGGGAAATCATCAAATGACTTCTCCCGCTCTGTTCGGAGCAGAAAGGAGTATCAGACTCTTACAGACTAAAACCCATCCGTGTTCCTCCTAGTGCCCTTTGCGTTTCAGGGCCGCGGACTCTTTCGAACAAATTCCGCAACCCTGGCAGAAGGACTAATCCTGCCTAGCTTTTTCTCAATTATCTTTGCCTGCAACTGTGTTTCCGTTATCCGTATCTCTTCAAAGTTAGAGTAAACAGGCTTCTTATCAGTAAGCTCACTCCATCGTCATGGTCACTGTAAACTCTTAACTAGACTATTAACTATCGGGCAGTTGCCCACCAGGCACAACAACCACCTGGTTGGAGGAGCCTTCCTTTTCAATGGAGGTTTGCGGGACTTTACTCTCTGTACCTCAAAAATTTAATAAATATTTAATGGAGTCATCGTCGAATTTTTCTCTGTCACTTGTGACCTAGAGTCAAGAGCAAACCCATCTCAAGTAAATAAAGTATATATGTATATTGGGGTCGGTTTCCAACCTAATTGGATGCTGCTGAGTACCAGTGCTTATGTTACCTCCTCCAACCCTTGAAAAGGCCGGGTCGTGGCTTAATTTCTCCAGGACTCGTCGGGCTTCAATAGCTCGGCGTTTTTCTAGTGGTCGCCGTTGTTGATTCTGGCTTTCAGGAGTTTTTTTTTTTTACTATAGGTAGGCATACGTTTGACCACTATCTCACCTGATGGTAAGCGATAATGCCGTCGAAGATGGAGCACGTTTGCCTAGACGCAACCTATTCACTCTTGTCTTAAAGACTCCCAGGTTGTAGCTATCTGGAAACACAGTCTCTGGCAGGGAATTCCACTCCTTAGCTGTACGCACTATGAATGTGTTCACAAAACGTTTTGAGCGTGTGAGTGGGATATCTACCATGTAACGGTGGCGCATCACATCGGTCCGATGATGGAACGGGCGTGGCGGAATTAAATAATGCAATTCCGTCGCACACTCCCCAAAATGCAACCCATAGAAAACCGACAGGCCAGCAACTCGGCGTCGTTGCTCAAGACTTTGGAGCTTCGACTCGACGAGCTTGTCATTACCGATGATCCTCATAGCTCGTTTCTCAATTGACTCAAGGGCATCAAGCTGGTATCTGGCAGATCCGTCCCAAAGATGAGAGCAGTAGTGCTATTCTGTAACAACATTTTCGTATCTCGACAGTCGAATCCGAGGTGAGTTTCAAATTAATACCTTTATGTTGTGTGCAATAAAGCTCATTTTGTGAGTTTTGTCACTCGGGTGAAGCTCGATATCGAATTAGTTGTTTACAGAATAGACTAGCAGTACTCCATACACAATCGAACTTGCGCTTGATACAGTTGCAGTGGTCGGGAATGTGTGGCGGGCTAGTCCCAAAAAAAGAGGCTGGGTTAGATTTTCTGGCTTTGACAATCTATACCAAATGATGTTACGAAGAGACAGCCGGCACAAACGGCTTAATGTGTTCTCTGAGGCACAGACGAGTCTCAGTATGTAATGTATCACCCATTTACAGATCGACCTCGACAAGTTTTAGCCATGAGCTAATATGGGTACTTGACTACGTCTGACTTCTTCTTTTATCGACCCTTAAGTATTTTGTGCCCAGTAGGTGGCCACGTTCACAGTGGCATCACTGGCGTTCATCAGGTCCTTAGTGGTGCAGGTGTAAGGGCACCTAGGACACTCCAACAAGTGGGCCATATTTTGGACGAGGGCACCACACTCACACTAAGTTTCAAGCGAATCAATGAAACCTCATTTTGCCAAGTTATTATTGCAGCGGCCTACTTAGAAGCGCAAACGATTGAGCGCTCTCCATATTGGCTACTGCAGTTCACGTCCAGGCGGCAGGTGTTCCTGAGGTTTCTAGAAGTCACTGTGCAGTGCAGTGATGGAGAGTTCAGTTCTACCAATAATTTGCCTCTTACTTTGTGTGGCTGGTCCTGGACAGCCAGTGTGCAGCGAAGAAAACTCTTCTGGCTCTTAAGTCAACCCGGGGCTCTGTATGTTCGTAGAGGGGATACCGGGAATCGGATTCTTGTTTATATTTCTCAGCCGCGCATGCAACACTCCTTCGTACAGCTGGAGGTGCATATTACCGGTTAACGGGTAAAGTTTATTCAGCGGAGTCAGCTTCGGGCATCCCGATATAATTCGGCACGTCTCGTTAAGGGCGATGTCAACATGTTTCGTATGTACGGATCGGTGTCACACTGGACACGCAAATTAGTCAGCAGAAAGGCATAGGAACATGTTGACGTCTGACTGTTTATGTAATATTCGTTATCAAGCTTACAAAACTTCAAATTGATAGATCCATTGTTTGTTCATATAAGGGAAAAGATGGTTAATTCAAGCGTCAGATTAATTGGAGCACATGTACAATTTGTGGCAGCCTCAATGCCGCCTCAAGAAAAACCAACGGAGCAAATTTACATCGCAACAAAACGAACCGCAACACCATCTATTCAACTAGCAGCGAGCTAAAATCCTGCATAGCGCAAGCAGTGTTTACTGTGCGATTTAAACATATACATCAGCCCGAATATTAACTATCGGGCAGTTGCCCGCCAGGCAAAACAACCACCTGGTCGGAGGATCCTTACTTTTTAATGGAAGTCGGCGGGACTTTACTCTCTGTACCGCATACCTCCAAAAATTTAACAAATATTCTCGAAAAATCGTCATAACGCTACATTCAGCTAAAATGTACATGCACGCAAAGATATATTACTTCCTGCATATGGCGTTATAAACCGACTGTGCAATTTACCATACTTTCCATTAATAACAGACCATAATACGTCACTACTACCACAAGGAGACCATAAGAGCCATTTTTCAGGGACAAACAACTAGTAATCAGCATAAATTTCCAATTTAGCCACGTTAACGTGTCATTTGTCACGAGACGCTAAGTTTCAGCGTAACGTAGATACGTGGAGCTACTTGATTTATTTACGTCACTTATAGGCTTTTAGGGGAGAAGAAAATATTCTACTTAATACAGGGGACTTCTTTTATAGATATAGAAAAAGGTCTTAGGAGTCGTTTTAATCATCTGCCTAGCCTTTTCCAAACTATATTGGGGCGGGCTTCCAGTCATACCGCATTCAGCTGAACCGTGTTTCCCAGTTAATGGGTTGTGGAGGTTTTGAAGGTAACCGCTACACGTAAAATGCTGGTAACCTTCAAAACCTCCACACAGGGTTTGCCAAAATCGCCACGCTTGGCAGGCGGGTTGGCGATCGCAGTGTATGGTGTTGATTTTTACAGAGAACGCTGCTGCCCATTCTCTGGCGAGTCCCTTAGTCGCCTCTTACGACACCCACGGGAAGTGAAGGGATAGCCACTAGCGCCTGCATCAAAAGTAACTGTAGATACTTAAAAGCATTGACAGCAATCTTCACTTATTTCAAACAAAGAAATATCTTGGTACACAGCTAGACACATTACATTTAGCAAGCGGATACTTAAGTGACATTGATATCACAAAGGCTCTTTTTGCGCTCTACTTGAGAACAAAACAGCAATATCCTTATTTACTATGAACAACTTCACAGGGTCACTTGTCTCAATCATTAACTAAACAACAAAACGAGACAACAATAGAATAGTCATTAAAAACTACTTTTCTCAAAGTTATCTTAAAACGTTCATAAAAGGTGGATCAATATCCCATCCATCCTTAATTTACTCATAAAGGTAAGGTACAGGTAAACCTTCATAGCGATCTAAAAATAATAGAGAAACAGCAAATTACTTTGGCAGTATTACTCGAACTGATGAAAACAAAACACTACCACAACCGTGGGAGTAATAAAAGACATCTAGACGAGGTGATGTACTATCAGCGAAAACAATTGACGAAATGCAAAAATGTAAGAAAGATAGATATAAAACATTTACTTGATGCAATACAACTAAACAAAAACAAAAATACAACCTAAACAAAAATACAGAAGAAAAAAATGACTTTGTTTTAGTCTGATGCAGTTGGGGAATGGCATCAAATCTGTGATAGATTGAACTAAATTAAATAAAGATAGAAAATACTTGTTTGGAACGTTTTAGTCGTTTTTAGCGGTCGGGTTTTATACATTATTTATTTTATTTCCTTCATTTTATTAAGTTACATTTTAGGTCTCCTCGAGCCCTTTAGTTTGATACTCCACTCGATAGGTTTTGAAAAAAAAAAGAGAACAGTGCCAAAAATCATAAATCTAGAATACAAAAATCGAGCAAGCCTCTTTCTGTCGCAGTCGTATAGAAACGATCACATATTATATCAAAATAATAATTACAATAACTTACCGTGGTGGTGCCAACGTAAGAGAAAAACACGTTAAGTAATTGAAAACATAGAAAGTGACTTTGATTGACCACGTGTCATTTTACGATTTCACCGACATAATATGGAAGTATTAATCATGGTGTATTTTTATATTTAAGTTGTTTTTGGGATGCAATGGAGTTAGTTCGTTCGTTGCTTTAAAATACCCTTTAACTGACTTTAGTATCCCATCTATCTCCAAAATTCATCAAAATATGTTCAGCAATTTAAGTGTGAAGCGTGAAAAAAAATATTCGCTTCCGTCTTTATATTTTTAGTTAGGAATATGTCCACTGATCAATAAAATTTGATTGGTCAATACTTCTCCGCTCTCCTCAAATAAAATGGACAGGCAGGTCTAAATAGTTTAGTACTTGGCTTTCAAGGTGTTATATAAAACAATTGGGTCTATTCCAACTATTTTTATAACACCTTGAGAATCAAATAACAGTGGAACGGATAACTTGGCTTACTATTCATAACCTTGGTGACACAATTAAAAGTTTATAGACTTGTTTACAAACGTTGTGACAACTAGAAAGATGAGAAATCATCAAATGACTCCTCCCGCTCTGGGCAGGTCAGAAGAGAGTGTCAGACTCTTATTGAATAAAACCCATCTGTGTTCCTCCTAATGCCCTATGCGGTAAACTAGTTATGCCTAAAGGTGACTTCTCCCACTCCGTAGCATTTCTGGATATCGTGAATTATGCTTTTTTACTTAATTGATACGCTTGTGATTCACCACAGTGTCACCTGATTACATCGAATCACTCTTAATTAATCAGTCTTGATTTAAAGACGTCCAGGTTGTGAACCCTACTAGATAAATGAAAATTATTTTAATGTTTCTTGTATTTACATTGCTCGCAGAACAGATGATCGATAGGATTGAAAATTTGTGATTGGCGACCGGGTACCGGTGGATACAGCGCTGGAAGGCCTCCCACAAGGTGGACCGATGACCTGGTGAGAGTCGAGGGTAGCCGATGGATGTGAGATGCACAGGAAGGGTTGTTGTGGCGACACTTGGGGGAGGCCTATGTCCATCACTGGACTTCTTTCGGCTGATATGATTATGATGAAAATGATTGTGTTTACAGAAGTAGGACGTCGTGAGGAGCTCATAGCTACCGCACGGGTCGAATAAACAAGGCTGATTGATTTTGTCAGTAGAATCCCATTGAAGAAAGCCCAGAGAGAGAGACAACAACAGTTAAACAGGTGAAAAAGAACAAAAATGTAATAAAATAGTTGCCATTTCCTTTCAAGAACAACTTCCTCATAAATAAAAATAATTAACTCAAATTCTGTACCCCCAAAAATAATTCAAAATTCATAGTTGAACAAAATATTAGATTACAAACATGAATTCTGTTGGGCCCACTTAATGACTTGTAAATAGGGGGAGGGCGTGCCTGTCATTAATAACCAAGGGAGGGCTGTCTTCCGCAGCTCCTTCGAGCAATTACCCCGTCGCCGAGCCATTGTGGCGCTGAAGTAGTAGGATAAGTAGGAACAAGAATAGTTATCATCAGACGGTACGGACATGCTAGTATTCTTTGTGGCCATTAGAAAACTTATCAAAACAGAAGCGTTTATCACCTCAGCACACATGCACTTTTAAATTTTCAGCTTTCTACAGAAAGTGAAAAACTCTTTTTCAATAAAGTTCTTAATGAACTTTTTTAGACTTAGGTATTTTGTGTATTTGTGACAAGTTTTATTAAAATCGTTTCATTAATTTTCAAGAATGAGGACAATAAAAATGTGGTAAATGCGCTAAGGAATCAATTTTCTTGACAATCGGCGCAGCCTGGGTAGTCAACTCGGCATGTGCTATTTTATTACAGGTACTCATTCGTTCTGTACGTCTCGCAGCCATCGGATACCCGCAGCCTTCTCCAAGTCACAGGACCGGCCAATATGGCGTCTCTTGGAGGAGGCCTATGTCTACAATTGGACATCTTTTGGCTGAAATAGTGATGATAAGGATGACTCTTACTTCGTTCTAATACGAGAGCAAAATAAGTTGTTCTACTGTTACTCCGCAACTGTGACATAGGTACTTTGATAACTCTGTATTTGTGTGCCTTACTTATGCATACAAAATATCATCTCTACATAACAGAAAGGGAACGTCATTATTTATTTATTTATTTATTATTCAGGTTAACCAACAATTGTTTACACCAGTACATTAACAGCTTATTATTTATAATAGGATACAATTGCGGGTGCAACAATTAATTACAGGTTAACACCGCTAGCACAAAAAACAGTGGTAAAACCATTAATTATTAAATAATGACAAATTCATAAAAATACAAGAGAATAAAACGTGAAAATAACTTAATAAATTAAATCATAAACGAGTAAACAAGATAAAAGTTAAATAATAATTGATATGACAATTAGATTATAAATTAGACTTACATGCAATAAAATAAATTACATTGAGGATTTTAATAGAACTTAAAACAACAACAAAAGCAAATACTGACTGTGGCAAGGTAAAAAAAAAAAAATACAGTATTCAATTACATAACAACACAAGACATAATAGTTATTAGAAAAAACAAACAATAGTAACAAAAATAAACAACAGAATCCAATAAACAAAATTATTCTATAAAATGATACAATTACGATAAAACTAAAAATAGCAATGAGATTTGAGTATCGATCAAAGAAATTTACTGTGTAAAATAAAATAAAATAAAAATTGAAAAAAAAAAACAATATGTAAACAGCAATATCCCTACAAGTGAGTCGTTTGACTGTTTAACAAAATTACCTTACGAACTGCACTTAGACTGTCGTGGTGTATATCTAACAAGTCACTACAGCTATTGAGGATCTTGCATAACCTAGGAATTGGAGAGTTTGCACCAAGTACGGACCGCCGATATGGCGGGCACAGAGGCGTTATGCTCTTCCTAGGGCATCTAGAAGGCGCCCAAAATCTAATTAGGTTAAGTAAATCGGGACAGTCAATTTTGTTACGTAACAGTTTAAATAAAAATAAAACATCTGCGACATCTCCGCGTGCTGATAAGGGTTGCACTTTGAAATGTTGCAGACGGGACCTGTATGAGGGTAACGACTTCTGTTTCCTTTCACAAAAAGCTAGATGCCACATAAAACGCTTTTGTACACGCTCGATCCTCAGAATATGGGTGGCGAAGTGAGGCCTCCACACAACGCTGCAATACTCCAAAATACTTCGTACGAGACTGTTGTATAACATTATTTTCGTGCTAGTTTTGCGAAAGCCTTTAGTGTTACGAATTACGAATCCTACCATTCTGGATGCTCTCTTAATTATACTTTCGATGTGGGGTACAAAGCTTACTTTCCTATCGAAGAGTACTCCTAAGTCCCTTATGACTTCTACTTGCTGGACTTTGTCTTGGTTTATGAAGTACTCAGTTTCGATGTAGTTAATGTTCCGTGTATATTTTGTATGATAACATTTTTTTGAGTTCAGTAACATTTTATTATTGCGACACCATTCGATAACTTGGTTAACGTCGCGTTGCAGGAGCTCACTGTCTTTTGATGATTCAATTTTACGTGCCAATTTTAAATCATCGGCGTACATAAAAGGCTCGGAAAATTGTAGACATAAGGGAAGGTCGTTTATAAATATAATAAAAAGTATCGGAGCCAAATGTGATCCCTGCGGAGCGCCAGAGGTGATAATTCGTGCTGAAGATTGATAACCGTTAACAACGACATAGAACTCGCGCCCAGAAAGATACGATTTTAACCACTTTAACAAAGGTCCAGCTATACCGTATGCCTCAAGCTTTTTTATTAGGATGGAATGGGGCATTTTGTCAAAAGCTTTACTAAAGTCGGTGTAAACAACATCTAGTTGCTTGCCTGCGTCAATAGTCTGAATTAGGAACTCAGTAAAAGCCACTAAGTTCGTAGCTGTAGATCTTGAAGCTACAAACCCGTGCTGACAGTTGCTTACGTACATTTTAAAATGTTGCTGGATATGAGGGCAAATAAAAGATTCAAAGATCTTAGCGAATGTAGAAAGAATTGAAATGGGCCTGTAGTTATTAATAGAGTCTTTCTTATCCGACTTGTGTACTGGAACTACCTTAGCCTTTTTCCATTCTGACGGAAATGTTCCTGTAGCCAGGGACGCATTGTAGATGATTAATAAAGGGGACACCAGAACTAATGCACAATTATGAATAAATACCGGGGGAATGCCATCGGGACCAGATCCTTTTCTGATGTCAACTGATTTCAGTTTCTTAAGTAGACATTCGCGTTCTATTTCTAGGGAAGTCAAGCCCTGACTATTATTATAAATTGCTTGAAGAAAACTGGAATCATATTTTTTTTCTGTATCAGTGTCAGATATGTACACGCTTGAAAAATGGTTAGCGAAGAGATCACAGATTTCAGAGCCATCAGAAGTTACGACCTCTCCATCAGTCATAGTGAGCGGGTAGGCACATTATGTCTGTACAGACGTATAACCTTGAAATACTCAATTATGTATTACATAATATATCAATGTCAGGACTTTGGTAGAGGAGGGTCCGTATCTCCTCCATCTTTGAGATAAAAATATCGTCTTATCACGATAGCAAATACATAAATAACTCACAGAAAAATATAAGATAAGTGTTATCGGGTTTCTCCTTCTGGTATTTCTCAGTCTGGATTTGTACTCGATTGTACATGGGACTTAAACACAACTGGGTAAATGTGGGTTTACTGTAGAGACGTTTTTTCTTCAGGACCTCTTTAGAGATTTCAGAACTTAACATTATGAATCTCTCTAATATCTCAAAACTCCTATAATCTACACCTACACTAATATTATAAAGACGAAAGATTTGTTTGTTTGGTTGTTTGAAATGAATAGAGTCCGAAACTACTGGACCGATTTGAAAAACTCAGCAATGGATAGCTACATTATCAGGGAGTAACATAGGCTATATTTTATCCCCGTACTCCCACGGGAACGGGAACTACGTGGATGAAACCGCGTGACGTCCACTAGTATAATCTATAATTCATCTATTCTATTCTTCTTTCTTCATCTTTATCTGAAGAGTTTGTATGTTTGTTTGGTTGAACGCGCTAATTTTAGGAACTTCAACAGGAATTCTTTTAGTGTTGGATACCCATTTTATCTAGGAAGGCTATATACATATCATCACGCTACAACCAACAGGAGCGGAGCATTCATGAAAAATGTGACGCATACAATGCTTTGAGCGGGTCAGCTAGTAAAGACAAAAAAAGCCAATTGTCGCCCCTATAAAGCATTCGAATTCTATCGCAATATCATCTAGCGTTAATCAATGCTGATAACTTGTCAAAATGTAGGGATATCAATATCTATACTAATATATAAAGCTGAAGAGTTTGTTTGTTTGCTTGAACGCGCCAATCTCAGGAACTACTGGTCCGATTTGAAAAATTCTTTCATTGTTAGATAGCCCATTTATCGAGGAAGGCTATAAGTTATATATCATCACGCTAAAACCAAAAGGAGCGGGGCAGTAATGAAAATTGTGACGCAGATGAAGTTGCGCGGGTCAGCGAGTATTATATAAAATTCTTCCGTTACTGACTGTTGAGTGACTGAGTGACTGACAGACAACGCACAGCCAAAAACTACTAGTCGTAGGAAGCTGAAATTTGGCATGTAGGTTCCTTGGGAAGGGTAGGGAGCACTAAGATTTCCCGAAATTCCTACGGGAATGAGAAAAAACGGGTTATCGCGTACGAAGTCGCGGGCAAAAGCTACGAGTAGTAAAAGCTTATTTTGACAGTTGCGACTACGATGCGAATACGAAATCTCCTTAAAAAAAAGCGAATTTTATAAGATAGACAAACGGAGCTAGGACAATTACTGACGGGGGAACAGGCGCTTTGATTAAAACTAATTGAATTAATACAGTAAAATCGGTTGCTCATTAATTTATCACTTTTTACGGTTTTATAATTTGGCTAAAAAGATGTCATTCATGTTTTGTAAACTTATAACTTAGTAAAGTATTTAAACTTGTTTAATGAAATTAAATTCATTACAAAAATTTTCACGATTATTAATGATGGCAACTTTTACCGATCTAACAGACATTTAAACTAAACATTACTTGTAAAAAGAAAAACAGTAACTACTTTAAAATGTTGGATTTTATAAGGTACTAGCAGACCCGCGCAACTTCGTTCACGTCACAATTTTCATTACTGCTCCGCTCCTATTGGTCTTAGCGTGATGATATATAACCTATAGCCTTCCTCGATAAATGGGCTATCTAACACTGAAAGAATTTTTCAAATCGGACCATTAGTTCCTGAGATTAGCGCGTTCAAGCAAACAAACAAACAAACAAACAAACAAACTCTTCAGCTTTATATATTAGTATAGATTTCTTTTACACGTATGGTTAACATAATATTTTATGTTTACACATAAAGGGTGTCCAGAAATGGACTAAGAATAATTTCAAAACTATGACACTGATGAAATCTGAGTTATGGATTTTCCGTTGCCATCATAATCAACAAGGGTTTTCAGTTTGTAATCAACGGAGGTAAGCCTCAAAACTCACGAACTGCCAATCCCTGCCATTTACTGAAAAAATAAAACTGCAACAAAACAGCCAGACCTCTCATTTACTTACTGATAAAAAACCGCGCATAAAAGTTCCCCCTAGCGTGCAACGGAACGCAACACAAATTTTCCATAAGTAGACGTAATCAGCTCACAAACGCGTAAATCGGCGAATAAAACCGCGCGGCAACTTTTTAATTTTACGTGTTTACGCATAATTGCGCTCCGTTACGCGTAAAAGCCCGTAAATCTGTCCGATTCGTTATTTATTTGCTATTTGCCGCCTGTGAAATATAAGCAAGCCGTAAGTGTTTGTGGTTCGAGCTGATTTACTTGGTACGACTATTGAGGGGGGAAAGGAATTACACTTTTTATGCATTAACAAAATTATTATGGAAATTACGCTTATCATGGTAACCCAGTTTGCCAAGGTTTTTTTTAAAATTTTTACAACTGTTCGCGTTTGACTTCTGTCTCCCCTGATGGTAAGCGATGATGTAGTCGCCGATGGAGCAGGCTAGTCAACCTGGTGAAGGCTGGATGCGAGAAACACGGGTCTGGTTCATGTAGCAACGCTAGGGCGGTTATACACTAGCGATGTCCAGCATAAAACGTCTTTCGACTTAAATTATGATACAATCTGAGCCTGCATTATGCTCTTGTAAACAATTTCATGCTGTTTAGAATATGCGAGAGAGTGCACAAATGCCATTAACAGCGTTAACATCACCCTAATGGCTTATTTGTTTAAATTATCATACTAGCTGACACGCGCAACTTCGTCTGCGTCACATTTTTCATTAATGTTCCGCTCTTATTGGTCGTAGCGTAATGATATACATTATAGCCCACAGTCTTCCTCGATAAATGGGGTATCCAACACTACAAGATTTTTTCAATTCGAACCAGGAGTTCCTGAGATTAGCACATTCAACCAAACAAACAAATCTACTCTTCAGCTTAGAATTATAACATTAGAAGACTAGCTTTTACCCGCGATTTCGTTCGCGCATATCCTGTTAATTTCCGTTCCCGTAGGAATTTGTGGGAATCCTCTCTTCGTGCTCCCTACACTCCTCAAGGAACCTACATGATAAATTTCAGCTTTCTACGACCTGTAGTTTCGGCTGTGCGTTGCCTGTCAGTCACTCAGTCACTCCATCAGTCAGTAACGGATTTTTTTAATATATATTGATGACTAGCTTCTGCGAGCGGCTTCGCCCGCGTGGTCCCTAGGGAACATACTCCCGGAATAAAAAGTAGCCTATGTCCTTTCTCAGGCTTTAGACTATCTGTGAACCAAATTTCATTTAAACCGGTTCAGTAGTTTTGGCGTGAAAGCGCGACAGACAGACAGACAGAGTTACTTTCGCATTTATAATATTAGAAAGGATTAAAACAAGATTGCAACACAAACATTATTTTTTCTCGTTTAGTTTCCACCACACCCTGTATTCCATCTCATCGTAATTACATCAACGGTGAGCCCCATCATATCGCAACAACGTCATCCTCTGTAAACAACGATAAGTTGTAAATAAATAGCACTTATTTCGATATTATTCGTCGAACGTGACGGGAAATATTGAATGGCGGGCGAAATGTCCACATAATTAACTTTAATGAACGGTGTATTAATTTATGTAATGGTCATGTTTATTTTTTTTTGGAAGGCTGAAAATAGATGTTTTTTTCGAAATCGATTTGGTGGTAATCTCTTGTAATATTGGCAATAAGCACTTTCGCCTTAGTACTAAGTACTCTTACTTAAGTGAAATTACACTTATCCAGTAGCTACCTGGATTGTAAGATAGCCAATCATCATCATCATCATATCAGCCGAAAGACGTCTACTGCTGGACATAGGCCTCCCCCAAGCGTCGCCACAACGACCGGTCCTGTGCGTCTCGCATCCATCGGCTACCCGCGACCTTCATCAGGTCATCGGTCCACCTTGTGGGAGGCCTTCCAACGTTACGTCTTCCGGTACGCGGTCGCCACTCCAGAACTTTTCGGCCCCATCGACCATCTGTTCTGCGAGCAATGTGCCCTGCCCACTGCCACTTTAGTTCGGCGATCCTTCGGTCTATGTCGGTAACCTTGGTTCTCTTGCGGATATCATCATTCCTGATTCGATCACGCAAGGAAACTCCAAGCATTGCCCTCTCCATTGCAGACAGTCAATCCCTCCATATAAAACACTGGTTGGTAAGACTCCAGTCTTCAGACTCAGACCAAAAGAAAATGGGAAAATATATATTGAAGTACTAGCTGACTCGACAAATGTTGCTTTGCCAAACAAAAAAAATATACCTATTCTCAAACCTACCGAATATTCACACAAAATTTCATGAAAATGAGTCGAGCCGTTTCATAGGAGTTCGGTAACAAACGCCGTGACACGAGATTTTTATATATTGAAAATAGCACTACTCACTGCCAATTCTGAAGATGGGTAAGCGAACCCTGTGTTGTATCTTCTAAAATTCGGATTCTACTGCTGAAATGAAAAACAATTTTTCCATGACAGATTAATAAATAAAACTTTATTAAATTTTTTTTTACTTAAATAGGTAAAAAAACCAGGATAACATTTTATTACAAACTCCATATAATACAATAGTTTACTGACCTCTGGCACCGAGAGGGATACTTTTATGATTTATGCAAACTTCAAATGAATCAAACAATAAATCAAAAACTACGACTGTATGAAAAAACAAACAAAGTTTAACATAAAAGCAAACAAGTAATCCGCAAAACTATTTACAAAAAAAAAAAAAAAGTAACAGAATACAATAAATTTCCAATTTGTCAGTAAATCCTATTCACCAGAAATTCATCATTCACATTTTGAATACAAATAAAATGTTTCATTTTTCACGCCAACTTCGATACACAATCAAATTATGTAACTAAAATAAATAAAAAAAATCATAAATGATTTTCCGAGGTATGTAGGTACATGAATCCGGTTTAATCCGGCTGAATCCAGCCCAATCTAACTTTATTACATCAATTGCTAGTTCTAAAAATTAATACTTGCCTTGCCGCCGGCGCGTCGATGTTGCCATATTAAAATTTGAAGCCGCTGTTAGTTTCACTTTATGTTATTTTTTGTGAATTTCAATTTACGTAAATTGGTTCTGTGAGTTGCAGAAAATGTTTATTAAAGTGGGTTTTAATTTTATTGGTCTGAGTTATTAGTATCTTCTTACGTATTGAGGTGAGGTCTTTGGTCAGGTGTAAACAGAGGTATTGCAGATCAGCTAACCTCGCTGATTACTGGAGGGGCAATTCTCGCATTTTTAAAGAGCGTCCGCATTCGCTTCGCAGTCACAAACTGTCAATTACCTACAACGCAAGTTTTCCACAAGATTTTGAATTGAATTTTCAATACGATATGACTTGATATTTAAGTACGAGTAATAGCCTTTTCATCATAAGTTAGCCTCCTTGTTGCAGTTTTTTTTATTGTAGACTAGCACTTCGCCCGCGACTTAGCCCACGCTGCAAAATTCTTAAGAATCTCTATGTTTTGTCTAAAAAAATATGTACTAAAACCTTCCTCAAGAATCACTTTGTCCATTGATGTAGTTTATCGCGAACAGACAGACGCGGCGGAGGACTTTGTCTTATTTTATAACTATCTGACCCGCGCAACTTCGTCTGCATCATAATTTTCATTACTGCTCCACTCCTATTGGTCTTAGCGTAATGGTTTATAGCCTCTAGCCTTCCTCGATAAATGGGCTATCTAACACTGAAAGAATTTTTCAAACCGGACCAGAAGTTCCTGACATTAGCGCGTTCAAGCCAATAAACAAACTCTTCAGCTTTATATATTAGTACATAGATATGTGGTGATTATTTCCTTCCTCTCCCCCACTTCATTAACAATCACAAACAAGACTAAATCGAACAATAAAAAGTATTTAGTCTCCCCAAAGCGTCGAGGACAAATTTTGTTAAGACCGGGGTCCCACTCGTAAGTCTCATTTAGCTCAGTAAATACTAGACTGCACAATATCTCCTTGTTGTGCTCTCTAGCTCGAAAAAGGTAACTTCAGTGCTTTCACATACAGACTAACAGTCGTGCTAGAGGTTTTTTATTACATTTTTCGGTCTTATTTTAGTTGAAAATGGTTTTTAGGTCCTCGAAGTTAAAGAAGCATAGTCGTTTATTTGGATTAACGTATAATGTCTGTCCTTGAGGAGACTTGTTCCATGCTTACTTCTGGATAATGCTGGCTGGCAGAAGATGCGACTGAAGATATAATCAAAACCAGCCAAGTGTGAGTCGGATTCTTACACGAAGGATTCCGTACTATATAATCGAACAAAATAACACGATTCTTGTATGGGAGCCCCCTTTAATTTTTATATTTTTTTTTGTTATAGCGGTAACAAAAATACATTTGTCTACCTATTACGGTTCTTGAGATACAGCCCGCTGAGGGACAGACGGACGGACGGATAGTCAGCGGAGGCTTAGCAATATGGTTCCGTTGGTTACAGTCCGTTTGGGTACGGAACCCTAAATCCGTGAGCTGCAGCATTCTTTCTCACATCAAAAACTATAACTATCATCAATCAGAGAAATCTACTTATAAAATTCCCTATCATAAATAAAAGTAAACCTCGATTTACCATAATTAAAAAACAAACCTTTTGAGGTTTGGGTTCTTATATATTCTTGGAAGTCTGCTTCCAAGAACATAAGAAACACAAGAAACAACAATCACTCCGAAAAATGTAATAAATATAAAAATCTATACCATGCATTCATTATTGAATCCCATTTTCCCCCAAGCAGTCTTCTCCAAACTGACATAAAATACTAACAATTCTAAATACAGCATGTTGCCAGCTTAACGGTTAAAGACAAAGCGGACACTAGTGCCCTCTACGGCCAGATTGTGAAACAAAACTGCAGCACAGAAACGACACAGCGGACATTATCATACGAAGTGATAAAATAAAGTAGAATTAGCGAGCACTCGCTGTTTACATGGAGCAAGATAAACTGAACTCGTGCTGTTTTTTTGAAAAGGAAGTTTAAATAGTGTGCCGCTGTTTTTTTTTGTGAAGTGTTAGTGGGTTAAATTGGTTCTTTGAATACATATCGAGTGTAACAGATTATATGCAGAACCTGAAAATGAGTCATTTTACTCATTATTATGACTTTTACTCTGGGACCAATTTTGAAATCATGAAAATAAAAATCATGTTCGCATAACTCGACAAAATGGATTGACCATTTTGTTGAGTTATACGAACATAATTTTTTATGGTACACTACACCTGTAAATCTGTAAGAGGTAGGCTAATATGAATAGTTTAGATAGTTCAATTTAAAGGCGTAACCCTATTTCTGATAAAGGGAAGCAAACACAAGCTTCAAAATCCAGAAACGCAATGCTGCTTTGATATTTAAACACAGGACCTAACATTAAACTTTGAAAATTGTCTATAATCAACGTCTCACAAAAATCTCATCTTAACCTCGTTTTTATCCTCATATTCAAAACCTCTTGTCCTACACCCGAAACCCCAAAAAACTTCATAAAAACCGTTTGTAAAAAAGAAAATAGCTCTAGTTAAATTTATTTAAACCTGGTGTCCACACGTCGCACCACGTGACCGGAATACTTTCCACGCACCCTGTATAACTCAACGTGAATTCAAAACAAATTATGTCGGCAACTAATTTGTGAGCAATGGATTTGTGTAATTACATTACGTTTGTTGGAAAATTTACTGAATTGTGACGTCATAATGCTGTAAAAATTACGAGGGTGAGTGCTGGAAAATTGTGTCATTATGATTTTAATTACTGTCAACAATGCATCATGAATTCTGTGGACATAATTTTATTGTAAGTTTGCTGGAATGATTTTTTTAACAGTGGTCACCGAATTTGTGTTCATTCCGGTATTGGTGAGTATCCGCCCGTCTTTTCAGGGAATATGCATGAAAAAAAAATATTAATTGTCTATAGATTTTATCTAAAAATATACAAAAATATAATACTAACAGTGAAAATAGAATCAAAATTACTCGAAAAATTAACGAGATATAATTATTTTAAGTAAATATATCTGTCCCTCTCGCGAAAACGCTGTTTTCCATGGCAGCTGTATAGGCGCCAAAGTTCATATCGGACTTCTCTTTCTAATTGTAATCTTTGAAACTTTATAATTTCATCGCTGATGAAGGTATTTAAAAATAATTTCATGATTGTTTACTAGAGCTAATAAGTATTTAATTTTGGAAATAAAAAAATGTCATGCATATTCCATTATTCCTTCTTACCGTGTAAACATAGTTGAAGTGAGCATGAAATAAACGGTCCACCTACAGCTATGGATCAATCTATAGCTACAGGTGGACCGTTTCAGCTCACTTTCAATACTCAATACTTTATTGCATTCCACAATGTAGGCATAGGTGGTAAACATTTTGAAAGTACCAATCATGGATGAGGACTTAACATTTAACTTATTGTCTAACTTATTCTAAAATGATTTTTTGTCAAGTTTCAAAAATTTATCGTTTAAATATTCGTTTACGCTGTAATAACACTTCCTTAGTAAAAGCTTTTTCAATTTATTCGTGAATATATGCAGTTTTCTTTCATTTCTTATTGATTCCGGCAACATGTTGTATAATTTTATTGACATGACCAGGGTGTTGAGTGTATTTTTAAGCGGGATCTTGGTAGGTTGAGTCGTGTTGGTTGTTGTGCTTCTAAGTTTTTACCGTCAAATGTTTACAGAGTAGCACTGCTGGTTGCGAATTCAAATCTTATCTAGCGTTTGACCACTACCTATTTCACTTGATGGTAATCAAAAATGTGGTCGACGAGTTCTTTAGAATTATGAGTTCTTAAAAAGGGCCTTTTCAGAAGAAGAAACCAACATAACTATTTCAACCAGCAAGCAGCGTTGCTGTGTTCCGTATCGAAAATTCTTTACAGATTTATATTTTACTAGCTTCTTCCACGGGCTCCGCCCTCTTGAATATCAAAAAATGACCCAGGGAAATGTTCTCCCAGCTTGAAAAGAGACTAAGTCCGATCTTAGGACAATATGGTCTACTCGTGAGCCAAGTTTCATGGAAATCTGTTTAGCCGTTACAACGTAAAGAGATAACAAACAAAAAGACGGACCGAGTTACTTTTGCTTTTATATTATTTGTAAATATATTGTAAGTTTAGGCACACACATAAGACATTTCAGTGTGGTGTCTAGGAAGTGAATGATGCGATACCTATATCAGGGGGGCTAAAAAGGCCACTTTAGGAGAATCATAATATTAATCACGCAACAATCTGTCAAATTTTATTTTCATCTTTATCGCTTAAGAATTAGGTTCAAGGTTGATTGGGAAAATTTGACAGTGACGGGTAGCGTGATTTGCTTTCGAATTCTGCTAAAGTGGCGTTTTTAGACTCGCAGTGCAGATGACCAGAGAATACGAGACCGCTTCTCTTCAAGAGCCCGCAAATGACAAGATATTCCTCACATTCGTACACGAAAAAAGACATCGTCAAAAAAAGGTAAAATTAAAAATGTGAAATGCACATTTTCCTTTTTAATCCTGGCATAAAAGAACTCGACTTATCTCGTTCATGCGAGTTGTAAGTCATCTCGGAGAAAGTTACTGCGCTTTCATACGATGTTAAAAGGTTCCCTACCTACTAGTAATTCCTTTGTGCAGTCTAATTTGGTTTTTTAGAGTTCTGTGCTTAAATTGGTGGGACGGAAGATTTGAAAAATCACATTTTCATTTTCTAAGTAGTAACGTCATTTTTACATAGTAATTTAAAGTTGAAGGCAAGCTACTAAATGAAAAAAAAACATCAACCTGTAAACAATGGTGTTTAAGTACTATCATTGATATATAAAAACCCAAGGTACACACTCAGCATCTCAAAAACGTCCTCATAAAACAAGCGCACAATTTAAAATTGTGCACTAGTTTCAAACAGTCTCGCATCGCTCGCCATACTGCACTGCTTTGTAAAAACAACTTTAAGCGATCCGTGTAAGGATGAATTTGCAAAAAAAAAATGTTTATAGTATAACTACACACAACTCACACATGACACTTGATACATGTCAATTTTTGACGACAGTTTCGAGTGTTGCATTTTTTCGAGACTGTGCATCTTGGGTTTGTTGTATATATCAATGAGTACCATACCTAAAATAATGAAAGAACTTGATGTTAAACAAGTTCGATTTATGTTATGTACTTTGTACTGTTAACAACAACAGTAGATTAACATCGATTCGTTACATAATACATAATTTTCCAGTATTATTTTATATAATACCTAGCTAAATCTAAATATTCTTGTAAAAATTGTAAATATGAAGAATAAAGTTATTATTAAATTAAATGTTAATACTCTTTAAAATTGATTTCCTTGTTTTTATATTTATGTAGTTTAAAGCTTATGGTGACTTATTTCACAAAATGTTTATAATCCCAATTTCAGCGTTTTCCACCTTATACATTTCACTTCACTCATAAAAATATGTTGTGTATGCAGAACCTTATTCATTCAAAGCCGGCTCACTTTCTGGTGTAAAAATCCAACTTTAAATTAGCATATTTAAACGTATGCTCGCCGAAGGTGGGGGTTAGAACTAGTTAATAGTCTCCCAAATTGTCCAGAACTTATGAGAGGGATTATCTTACGAAAAGCTACTTAGTTTTTACTGTGAGACGGGCAGAGAAATAAGTTTTAATTCTGTCTCTAACCCTCTTTTTAACCGACTTTAAAAAAAAGAATGAGGTTCTCAATTCGGTTGTATTTTTTTTTTGTTTCTAACCTTGTAACTCCGTCATATATGAACCCACTTGAAAAATTCTTAATTAATGTGATAGGATATGCTTTCCGATTGATATTATTTAAATTTCATCAAAATCGGTTTAGTAGTTTGACTTATAAATCAAAATAGCTGGAATTCGTTTACTTGGATGACGTATTTTGTTTGTCATCCAAGTAAACGAAATTGCGTATTTTGCGGCTGCGGTTTCCAGGGCCCCAAGTCTGCTGTTACAATAGTGTCAGAATGGTCTCATAATGATTTCATTATGGTCGATTTTGACAAGTTTGGTAATCTACTAATATAAAAGCGTCATTATTACTTTCCAATGGTCAAACACCGACACTCCATTGAAAGAAATGGGTAATCTCGTACATAATGACAAATTAATAAATAATATTTAAAAACATATATAAAATAAAAATCGACCATTATGTAATCATTATGAGACCATTCTGACACTATTGTAATAGCAGATTTGAGGCCCTGTGGTGTTGTTAGGTGTGGGGTACCACTAAAAAGTGAAAAAAAAATCCTTTTAACAAAAAAATACAACATACTTCCAAATAAAAAAAAAGAAAACACTGCAAAATACAAAATAACTTTAATTTCGGAAGTCGGTGTTAAAATACGAAGAAACAACCAAAAACAACGCCTTTGAAATGCCGGATTTGTTTCCTTATTTGAAAAAAGAGTGCCTAGAGAATGTTGTTTGTGTTTGATATGTCAACAGAGTGCCAATTCTACTAATTCTCAAGCAACGTCTCTCAACGCTCGCAATCTGTCAAATATATATGAAAAATGAGGCTTGTTTTAAAAATTGCGACTAAGATGCAAATAAAATAGTAGAATTGGCTGACAGATTAATGCGGTTATTAGATAATCTTGCGAAATTTTAAAATTGTGAACAGGTCATTTGAAATACTATAAATGGCATCTTTATTCGATAGTTTACAAAATATCCGTGACCTATCGAGAAGAAAGAGTCATTCACTATAAATTTATGGTTTTTGTAATAACTCGGTACAGGTACAACAATGCTTCTATACAAAGCAGCTGGTCTTAATTTCAATTTTATTTTAGTCCTTAGACTAAGATTCGGACAAAGAGAAGATGAAATATCTGGCCTTTTGTACGTCTTTGATAACTTGGTCATACCTTAATGAAGCTTTGATTGTTAAAGCTAACCGGGCCAAATGCGATTGAAAATCGATGTCAAACACGAATACCAACCAAACAGTAAAAGAAACATGTGCCACACATTCCGCAAAATCTACATCTGCCTCTGAACCATCAACCCATCAGTCACAATTCCAGAACCTTTCATACCAATCCGAGAAACACTTGATTAATAGTATACCCATTCACACATCACACGCCAAGCCAGCCTAATCAATCATCCCAAATTCTGATTTATATTCCAAAGGGACACAGCTCTATTCCGACCCATTGATTTTTTTGTCAAGTTGGCATGACGGGAGCACGATGTCAGGTGAATTTGCGTCGAGATTTTCGTTTTTAGGTTGGCAGAATTGGATGCGAATTTTGTATGGGATTCGGAGTGATCAATGTATGACCTAATCGACGTGGATGGTAGAGATGTTGGGGATCGTGATTGTATTAGTTCGGTATAGATTTATTTGTGAATTGAGTATTGGTTACCTGGCTATGTAGTAAAATAATACGTTGCATACCAAATTAAAGCTTCCGAGAAAATTGTTCGTAATACAAATTAATTGGGCCAAATCACTCTCAATAACCCCTTCGTGGGCTCCCTGGTCAGTAGGGTGCGGGGCAGCACCAATAGCATCCTGTCCATGGTAGCAAACAAGCTATATTGTGCGTTTGTGAACCACTGCTCCAGGGTATCAGCTGGGCCTGTCACCTGGCAGCAGTGATGTCGCAAACTGTTTCGGTTTCTTCTTTGTTTATATTTTACTAACATAGATTGTAAGTATATTGTTACTAAAACTATGAGTCTTGTTACTTGTAATAATTTAATTTCGCCAAGCCCGTTTCATCATCGGACCACAAGACGAACGGCGATGCGCCACCGGTACATGGTAGACATCCTACCCACACGCACAAAACGTTTTGGGAACACATTCACAGTGCGTACAGCTAAGGAGTGGAATTCCCTGCTGGAGGCTGTTTCCTGATAGCTACAACCTGGGAGTCTTTAAGTCAAGAGTGAATAGGTTACTTCTAGGCAAGCGTGCTCCATCTTCGACCACATCAATGCTTACCATCAGGTGAGATAGTAGTCAAACGCGAGCCTATTAATATTAAAAAAAACTGGCCAAGTGCGAGTCGGACTCGCGTGCAAAGGGTTCCGAACGAATTATTTTTTTTAACATGTTATTTTACCACTACAGACTTCGTATAGGTAAAGATCTATTATCTCCATTTTTTTCAAAATTTTAGACTCAGTAGTTTCGGAGATAAGGTGGGGAATGGTAATTTTTCGTCTAATTTCTTGAATAACTTCAAAACCATTTATTTTAAAATTATGAAAAAAAATGTAATTAAAACCCTCACACTAAGCCCTTTCATTTGATATGTCACACAATATTGTTAAAAAAACTTTTTTTTTTATTTTCTAGTTTGACCCCAAAAGTGACCCCCATACTAAAAATTTAATGATTTACGTAACGCGTCCATGTTTGGGTCACAGAAGTGTACCAAATTTCAACAGAATCGATCCAGTGAATCTGGAGAAAACTGGCTGTGACAGACGGACAGACAGACAGACACCCGAGTGATCCTATAAGGGTTACGTTTTTTTTTCGGAACCCTAAAAAATGTTTAAATAAATAAATAAAAAAATATATATACATCCGCGGCTCTCTTAATGGGAATAAAGTTATCTAAATCGAACCTCATAACAATACCTTCTTGCCTTAAGACCTTGAAAATAACTGCTTATTAATATCATCTGCCTTTTCCCAGCTATTTGGAGATTGACTTCCAGTCTAGCTGAGTACCAGTATTTAACATGCGACCTGTCTTTTTGACCTTCATAACCCAGTAACTGAATATTACGATAAGTACCCTCGGCAAGACCAGTCTAGATTTCCTGGCTTCTGACTTTCCGTATCGACTATCAAAGAGCTACAAATGACTACCGAGAACAACAGCTAACCTTCTTTCCGAAGTATGAAGGAAACTTGGTAGATATTTAATAGGTGGTCACCCATCCACAGACGGAGCTCGGCAAGCGTAGCTTAACCTCAAAGTTCGACCCGGGTGGCTGGTATGATTTAGCCACAAACTCCTCCATTATTGACTCAATAACAGATTACAATAATTAAGCAATTATGACAGAAAATATTCCTAAAACTTCAAGACCTGATTCTAAATAATTCAAAAACAGTGCTTCATCACAATACTGTACTGAAGACGTTACTGTCAACAAACATTTTAGCAACCTACCCTCAGGTAGAATTTATAGCCAAGACCTAAGTTAAGACCTAGGAAATAAACCCGTTCACCTGTCGTTACCTGACCTAGTCAGTAAGGCTTGTTTCTCACGTAACACAACCACACCACACCGTCGCGACAATAGGTCGTCAAGTTGTCGTTACGTGTGAATAATGTCACTGCGACTTCTTGCGGATGTATTGTTGTACCAATTTTTTTTTAACAAAAACATTAAACTTCCGAAAAATCTGAAAAGCAAAAAATAATATTTCACAAAAAAATAACATTAACTTCGGAAGTCGGTGTTTTTGATTGTTTCTTCGTATTTTTTAACACCGACTTCCGAAAGTGAAGTTATTTTATGTAAAATATTATTTTTACAAAAATGCTACACAACTCACCTCTATATAAATCACCTCTATTTTCCCACTTTTAGGGTAGGATTTTTTTCCCAAATTCATATAGGACCAATTTCGAGGTACCTATACCCTATCCAATAAAAAAAGAATTATCAAAATTGGACTACTCTGTTAAAAATTATGCGTGGTCATTCATAAAAAAAAACGCGTCGACTTGAGAACCTCCTCTATTTTTTCGTCGGTTAAAAATATGGGTGTGTTTGCGATGTGGCCGGCTGCTAGTTCGCGGTGTGGTGATTGCGTTGTGGTTGCGACGTGGCTGCGATATGGTCGGTATCATACACGCGGTCGATTATGACGGCAAAATGTGTTCCGTGTGAATTTAACTATTAATTTTCCCACGAATTAGCACACGCCCACGTAATGTGGTTGTAATTGTGGTACGTGTGAAACAAGCCTTAAGTATGAAGTCTAAAGTACCTCTGTGTGTGGTAAGCCATTTTGTCAAGGTACAGAATTGAAGACTTTGAAACACGGGTCTTCATTTGGGACAGGAATAGTAAAAGGATAACATAGCATTGCCTTTTTGTTCACAGAAAAGATAGGCAGACAGAAATGATAGTACTAGAGAGTTCTGCAAGTGAGAGTGCAAAATTTTATTTAATTTTGGATTACTGATATCGGCAAATTATACTGTAAATGATCAACCATAAAATATTGCAAAATATAAACACTATGTCCATCGGCTACCCGCGACCTTCACCAGGTCATCGGTCCACCTTGTGGGAGGCCTTCCAACGTTGCGTCTCCCGGTATGCGGGGCGCACAGGACCGGTCGTTGTGGCGACGCTTGGGGGAGGCCTATGTCCAGCAGTGGACGTCTTTCGGCTGATATGATGATGATGAAAGACTACGTGAGTTTATTCCTGAAAAAAAAAATCATGATAGTTTTATCAATCATAATTCATGATAGTTTTTATGTCTTATGTCCATTTTCTTAAGTCGATTAATTTAAAACGGGCTACCGAGGTATAATGTGATTAATCGTTCGAACGTGCACCGAAATGTTGTTAAACTTGCATGCGTGTTGATTGCTGGTGGAAATGCGGCCTAAGCAAAGTCAAAGTCAAAACGTTATTTCAATTAGGCCATTAAACGGCACTTTTGAACGTCATCATCCAAAGCCTTCAATAAATCGGATCATAGTGCATGTTGGATTTCCGAATGGTGATTAGCGAGAGAGTACCAACTGTATCGAACACTCACACTCCAAATTCAAATAGTCTATAGAAAATTCGATTTTAGAATCTGTTTATCAGCCTGTTTTCAATAAGTAAGGACAAACTCGGTTTTCTACAACGCTTACTTAATCTACCACTTCTTAGCATACTTTACAACTAAACATCCCATCCACTATCGGAACCGCACCATAACCATTCCCAGCAACCATAACCTAAATTCATACAACTACCCTCATTCAGCGTCAACAAAAAAACCCAACGAACACTACATGAGCAGCCCTCTTTAACCCACTTAGCCAAAATCCGGTTCACACGTGTACCTACCCTACGAAAAGGCACATAATCCAGAATCGATATCACTCGATACGGTGCCATAGAGTAGAGAAACTCTGTGGCGCCCATTGCTAGGCTGCATTGGGAAATCTTTCCATACTTGACAAATCAAGAGTGTAAAGCGGTAGATTCCAACTTAATAAATTATAGTCATTTAATCGTTTTCAGAGTCCCATCTATCTCTGTACCAATCATCAAAATCGGGTCAGCAATTTAGGCGTGAAAGCATTACAAAAAAAAAACTCACATTCGAATTTATAATATTAAGTTAGGATAGCGTCTCTGGTCGTGAACTCGTGGCTATATAACGCAGCGCACGAGTCGATCTTCGATGTTAAGCGACGCTTGTCGAGGTCAACTTGCGAATCCTCCTTGCCTCAGAAAGTACGTTAAGACTCACTTGAAGACCTTTAATAGTCGCTTAGGAAAGTCAGAACCCATACAAACTGACAACAGTCTTGCCAAGGGGTACCTTGTTACAGTAGTACCCAACTGATTAGGCTTACCGATGTACCTGCGCAGAAGATGAATTTTCAAAGCGCGGGAAATGCTATTGACCAATCGGCACGCTCCACGCAACGCGCTTCTTTTTCTGTACCGTTATTGGTCGGCAGCTGCCGCCATGTTAGCGCGCCGCGTGGCATGCACGTGACTTGCGAGTGAGACGGAACTAACAGCTGCAGTGTATTATGAACCTTTTAGTAGTGGTCTAAGATTGATTGTTAGTTTGCTTTCTTTCGTTAATCTTCGGGGCCGAACTTTCCTTTCGGTGCGAACGAAGAATCACGAGCGCCTTATCACTTGGGTACCACTATACCTAGTTTTAGTTGTCAAAGCCAGATAGGCAGTAGCTCTCAGCAAAACACAGGTACTCAGCTGCAAATAGTTATTGAAGTCGAACCCAATATTATGTAGTTGGGACAAGGCTAGGTAGATCTATAAATGTCTCTGGTACCAGCCAGCGAGACATTCTGTACTCTATGCTCGATACCTAACAAGATCGAGTTTGGTGCGATTCGTGACATTTAAGGCGGCGCGTGACTCCATTTACGAACGATACAAAAGGACTCGGATCAAAGGACCAGCTGAGTTAAAGACTAGGGTTGTTGGGACAAAATCGAGATATAATCGAGAATGTTTTTGAGGAAGTAGGGCCACGTGCTTTTTATTTATACGAGGACCCATCATGGCAAAGAAAGCGAACTTCACACTACAGCGCTTGCATAGTAGCGATAACAGCATCCTGAAAATAATAGCTGCTAGACCAACCTTTCTCTTTTAGGGACACTGGGTGAAAACCGTCTATAGGTATAAATGAATAATTTATGAAAATTAACAATACTAGCCTACTTACACTTCCTTAAGCATCATGGTTACTAAAACCAAAATACTAACAATATTTTGGACCTTAGTCTGAAATAAAGTTTAATTTATTTATTTGAAATAAATGGACAATCTTTTATAAATCATTCAGACCAACAAAATAAGGACAGTGGTAAAATAATAATAATAATAAAACGCATTAGATACTTATAAAAAGAAACAAAAGACAGCTAACGATAATACACTAAAAAACTGGCCAAGTGCGAGTCGGACTCGCGTGCAAAGGGTTCCGAACGAATTTAATTTTTTTAACATGTTATATTAACACTACAGACTTCTAATAGATTAAATATATAAATATAAATTTTCCTGTAATCTTTAGGTAAAGATCTATTATCTCCATTTTTTTCAAAATTTTAGGCTCAGTAGTTTCGGAGATAAGGGGGGGGGAATGGTCATTTTTCGTCTAATTTCTTGAATAACTTCTAAATCATTTATTTTAAAATTATGAAAAAAATATAATTAAAATCCTCACAGTAAGCCCTTTCATTTGATATGTCACACGATATTGTTCAAAAAACTTTTTTTTTAAATTTTCTTGTTTGACCCCCAAAAGTGACCCCCATACTAAAAATTTAATAATTTTCGTAACGCATCCGTGTTTGGGTCATAGAAGTTCATATGTGTACAGACAGACAGACAGACAGACAGACACCCGAGTGATCCTATAAGGGTTCCTTTTTTTTCCGGAACCCTAAAAATTTGGCAATTTATTATTTTCGGTCAAAATAAAATCAATTTAATCACTGTTTTTTTTTGCTTGGAAATCTTTGGTTAGACGTAGTTACTTTAGCGGCATCAATGCCACCACAAGAAAAACCAACGGAGCAAATCTACATCGCAATAAAAAGAACCACGACGCCATCTATCCAACTAGCAGCGAACTACTACGTAGAAATCCTGCATCACGCAAGCAATTTTAACATATACATCAGCCCGAATATCAAATATAGGGCAGTCCCAGCCCGCCAGACACAACAACTGTCTGGAGGATCCTCCCTTTTCCTTCCGGGGTTTGCGGAACTTTACTCTCTGTACCGTATACCTCCAAATTATTAAACGTTGTATTAAAATTTGGCCATCAATTTCGCGTTTGAATTCGCCGCTAGAGGCGCTAGTGTAGCGTGAGGTTTTAAATGTCAAATTTTACTGTTGGTTGGCTATTGATGCGAGTTCATTTACTTATTTGTTATGATTATTATTATTTTTTATTTTCCTTCTAACTTTGTTCACATGCGCGTAAAACAACTTTAATGCTATGATTAAGAACCTTACTCGACAGTGGCGCCAACTGGTGAGTACAAAAACGGTTCGATTATTCTACTAATTTTGCAACTTTCGCATTCGTATCAAAGTCGCATATGTCACAAAAGCCTCAATTTTCACACATTTTTGAACAACATTTGCGAATGCAAACTTTGGTTAAAAATTAGTAGACTTGGCTCTCTGATATTTTCGCAAAATTCTTACATTAAAGATTCATTTTGGTATCAGTTTGACTCGTTGTCTCTTACATTCAGTGTTTCGTAAGCCATTATCGATCAAAAAACGATGATCAAGTGACGCGATTGACTTTTGGTAGTGACGCGCGTTTGACATATCATTTTGTGAGATTTTCGTTCAAAAATTGAGCGGGCCATACACGTTCAAGTAATTTGAAACAGACTGGTTCAAACTGTTTGATCAAATAGAAATACGAAATTTCGTATTTCTTCATGCCACTTGGCGACTCATTTTTTATCAAATTACTTAATCATGTAGGACCGCATAAGTCTAACATTCCAAAACGTCATAATTTCGTAGACTTATGAGCAAAAAGGTTTTTTAAAACACAATTTATCATAAAGACAACAGCATCATCAGCATCAGCATCAAGAGTGAATAGGTTACTTCTAGGCAAGCGTGCTCCATCTTCGACCACATCATCGCTTACTATCAGGTGAGATAGTGGTCAAACGCGAGCCTATCAAAAGTAAAAAAAAGAAAAAAAAAAAAAACATTATACCTAACTAAAAAATGGACAGCCAGTAGCTGATGATGACATTACAACGAATCACAACAAAAGCTGACAAATCTGATGATATTAAACAAACCAATACACGAATAAATATCAAAAGCTACTTATTCGATTGAATGTAAAACAGAAATAAATATCACACACTTGATTTCACAAAGGGGCTCTATAAAATTGAAACATTTCGAAAATGTTCGCTGCATTCATAATTAAATTTTAATAATGTCAGTTTCATTATCGACGTGATTCTTTTTATTATGTTACGAGAATTTTATCCGAAAATGTTAATGACACTGGTAGCTGTTAAAATAATTAAAATAAGAATATAACCGGCTCGTAGAGTTGTAGGTAGATTTTTGACTTCCATGGCCCGCAAACCTACTGAAAGCGCTAGTATTATATATTACTAGTTGATCCGGTAAATGTCGTTTTGCCATATGCTTAAATAAAAATAGCCTACGACCTATTCTCCGACCACCACATATACACAAAAAATTTCATCAAAATCGGTCAAGCCGTTTCGGAGAAGTTTGATAACAAACACCGTGACAAAAGATTTTTATATATTAGACTAGCTGATGCCCACGGCTTCGCCCACGTGGATACCTCCGACACCTCCAACAAATATCATTGTATTTTAGCCAATGTATACAAAAACTTGACAAATTATATATTTAAACCTTCCTCGAGAACTGCTCTATTAATTGGTGAAAACAACATGAAAATCGGTGCAGGAGTTTTTGAGTTTACTGCGAACAGACAGACCGACGCGGCGGAGGACTTTGTTTCATAATATGTAGTGATAAGAAAAAGATTATTTATCTGTTCTCAAGATAATTGTCACTGGCATTATAGAGGAAGAAACTGTCACTTTTCACTAATGCCCACTCCTTTTAGTTATAGCGTGATGTTAGTGTATAGCCTTTCTCGACAAATGGGCAATCCAACACTGAAAGAATTTTTCAATTCAAACCAGTAGTTCATAAGATTAGCGCGTTCAACCAAACAAACAACTATATAACATGGACCGACCAATGGGGTCTACGACCAATGAGAGCGAAACATTAATGAAAAAATTGTAACGCAGATGAAGTTGCGCGGATCAGCTGGCAACAAATATGAGAAATTACAACGTAATTCAAGCCTGTTGTAGTTTTAATTTGACAGATAACCTATTACTAATTGATGGATCAGTGAATTCTACATCCAAACCATACTAAAGATTCCAATTTGACAGCAAACGTCAAATAATGACATAAAGACCAAGCATAGACAAAAATCGTTCGGTTCTTTATACCGATTTGAATTCGGAACAAAAGTTGTTTTTCCCAATTCCCTGCGCCCCAACACCACAAAAGAGTTTTTCCTTTGTACTTCCAGGATGTTTTTGAGATGTTAAATGTTTCAAATTGTTTGCCAGCCGTTTGTTGCAACGGTTTTTTAGAAACCCCTGCTGTAATGGGAGCGTAGTCCGTACCTAATGGGGTCTTTCTCCTAAGTTACGAAATGCGTAGCGTGGAAAAATTTTCAGGGTTAAGTACTACTACTATTGAATTTTGTAACAGTGGTGACGAAATTAATGCAAAAACGGTCATTTCAAGGCAAATTTAATTTTAAATCATTGAACATTTATGCTATGAAATGACAAATCATGTCATGTATCTTGTCTGCCTTAGGCTTTAAGTTCGCCTTTATATTTTTTTTAAACTAATGCATAAAGTTCCAAGATAAAAGTAAATAAGAAGTCAGTGTAGTCGGCCATTTAAATTTATACAATGCTGTTATAGTAAACACGGAAAGTTGTTGCTTGGCGACTAAAAAGATCCTTTACTTTCCCGAAAAAAGGTAAAGATGGATTTATCGTTATCCTCAAATTCAAAGATAACTTCATTTTTCACCTCTAAAAAGATTCCATTTGACCTTCTTTTGTAACACCAAAGAAAAAAAAATACTAACGTAACTTACACCATGGATAAAGTATTTGATCTTTTTCGTCGCATCACATATGAAAGAAATAAGGTATTTATCACAAGGCACCTTACAATAACATCGAACATCAAAGAATATGTTATGCTGTATAGTACTGATGTCGAGTTTAGGGATACCACGGACATTATAGAACTGACAAATACTGTATAACAACACTAACTACGAGTAATAATTAGATAACAACAATACCAATATTGGCATATAACCAGAGCTTGGAGGGGCATGGTGTTCCTGCCATACAGAACGTTACGTTAAGTTGACATCTGTCAGAGTCATTCTTAAATCAAATACGGATTCATGGATCCAAAAACATTTATTTTGGGCGGTGACATATTTTATTTTTATTTGATTCTAACTCACTAACATTGAATGGATATTGTTGTTTTTTATGTCGATGGGTGTTTGCCTAAATATTTTAGTTCAGGGTCCTGCTTGACAAAAACATAACCCTACAAACAACAAGCCTACGTGTGTCTTGTATGGTTACAACAGAGTTTCCCGGTCTAGTAACGACAGAGCAGAACGCGCGTTATTCTGATTCTATGTTTAAATTATTGGCCCAACTAGACCGAAGCATTGGAAGCTGTTGCGGCACTTTCAAAACTTACTACGTTGGACAACACTATTTGGCCGCTGCAATTGGCTGGGCGGCGATGACGAGACGGCTAGCGGGCGAATGAAAAACCACTCAAAAAATAGACTCCATCAACGAACGTGTCAGTTCTTAATGTTAAATGAAGACTGGAACAGGTTCACTCAAATCTGTGTGGTTCTTTCTTCTAAAGACCATCTGAGACAGTAATCTGCATGGTTCTTAAAAACTGATGTATTGTAAGTGTGAGGACTATGTAAGTCGTTATTTTAAGGATTGATTTCATGACTGTCTGGCAGTTTGAGTATAGTATGCGGCTTACCCAAATGTCTTTACTTTGGCATTGTTCGTCGGTTCGTTGAGCTCTTCAAAGTTCTGAGTTGAGCTGCACGATAGCTGACAAATACTTGCACAGTCTGGACAAGCCCACTCAAACCTGCGTGGTTCTTCCTCAGAAGGCCACCTCAGACGTTAACCTACATAGTTTTCATATGTTATTGGTGATTGTATGGACTTCAAAAGAGACTATGACCTCTGAGTTTGTTTCGGTGTTTCTTCTCAGGGTAGTCAGCTAGGAAATACCAGCCTCATCTAGATTAATATGAAAAAAAAATACGTGTAAGAGATTTACTTGTAACCTATTTGCAAAATAAATATCATTTATCATTAATCAGATACAACACTGTTATTTTATCCAAATAAAGGTTATTAATACTTTCTACCTAGTCAAAGTTTGTTACCGCCCTTAATCCACATTTGCAGTAACGCACAGTTACAGGAGCATATTAAACGTCTTAAGGCCTATTACAATTCGACTGTGTTTTTTGCGTAAAATGACCAACTTTGGCTTTCTTATTCTCAGAAACTGAAATATTTAGACAACTTTGGCTATTGGGTAGTTGAGAATAGTTATCAGTATTGAACATAGCGGCCTCAGTTTTCGCATTTTTTTCTTATGTATTTGTAAAAAGCCAAAATTTCCAAAGAAAGTTTCTCATGAAAAGCGCGACGGCACTTTTTCGAGCTCGTGGATTGAATTACTGTACTAACCAAATTAAATGAAAAATATATCATAATATTCCTTAGAGTGGTTTCGTTCATAGCGGCCTCAGAAAATGGAAATAAAAATGGAATATCCGTAAAAAAATCCCATTCAAATCCATAAAAACTACTAAAAATGCTCAGAACTAACTGTAAATTTCTCCTTAATACATTTAAGAAATGAAAATTTAATAAATATTAATTCAATAAATTAACAATAAACCCTAAAATAAACGTAATTGCATTTGCCTAATTTCTATACAATACCACTAGTGGACGTCACGCGGTTTCACCCGCGTAGTTCCTGTTCCCGTGGGAGTACGGGATTAAAATATAGCCTATGCTACTCCCTGATAATGTAGCTATCCATTCCTGAAAGAATTTTTTAAATTTGTCCAGTATTTTCGGAGCCTATTCATTTCAAACAAACAAATCTTTCCTCTTTATAATATTAGTGTTGATAGTGTAGATGTAGATAAGTCAGCAGTTTTGTGAGTGGAAACGCAATTCTGTGATAATTCTTAAATACCTATTATAAAAAAGACATTTTACAATAACACCCTCGCCTTGATCTGGCTATGAGACCATATAAATTTGAGAATCCGAGGTCACAACTTCCGACATCAAAACAGAATTCATGATTTTACATTCGTAGAATTAAGTAAATCCAGACACATAACAGGCTCAGTGAAAACGCCACAGACATACTCTTTAAATATTTAGTCTCCTATTTTCACTACACAGAATTAAACATGATTTACTTAATCACATTTTGCGTGGGAGAAACTCACTTTGCAGCCAAGTTAAGAAATGAAATAAAAAAGTAACTTAATAAAGTCTAACCTAGATCTAATTTGTTATGAAATGTATTGTGAAGCTTTTTATCATATATACGATGTTTTATATACAAAGCGATAACGTTTTGTGACAGCCCTAGTTACCATATTATCGTGGGAGTACTGAAAACGTTATTTTTTGCATTTCGTTGTTGATTGTATGAATATTTACGGATAGTTATTTCAATCTTCTTCTTCTTATCGTGTGGGTAGTAAGGTTTTAAGACCCCACACACCCCTTTTTTTTAAGGATGGGATATAATCAAATGACTCCTCCCGCTCTGGGTGAAGCAGAAGGGAGTGTCAGACTTTTACTGACTAAAACGCATCCGGGTTCCCCCTAATGCCCTTTGTGTTCCAGGGTCGCGGTGACTCTTTCGAACAGATTCCGCAATCCCGACAGGCACTGGCCCTAGCGGGCCCCGACCCCACACACCCTAGTGTCAGAGTTTCTAAACCGCCTCAAGGGCCTATGAAATGTTTTATTTGACGACCGCTATTTGGCGACCGGGACCATCAGCTTATACATGCCTTCCGAAGCACGGAATCATCTTTTTATTAGACAATCAGGTGATTCAAGTCTGCAATGTCCTAGCCAAACTGGGAACAACTTTACAAAGTATGCTTCCAGTGGGAATCGAACCCACGACTACCGAGTCACAAGGCAAACGCCTAAACCACTCGACCACGGAGGCAGTTGTTATTATTTCAATCAAAATGAAAACATTCAAGTTCTCTCCCTGTTACATATTAATTACAAACCAGCTGACTCGTGCATCTGCGTCACATTTTTCATAAATCATCATCATCATCATGACAGCCGAAAGACGGCCACTGTTGGACAAAGGCATCCCCCAAAAGGGGGGATTGCCATAACGCGCCTTGTACGGCACCATACGGCACCGGCCAACACCATACAGCATACATAGCTTTTCATTAATCAGCGTGATGTTATATAGCCTTCCTCGATAAATGCGCTATCTAACACTAAAATAATATTTTTTATTAACACTCCGTGATTATTTAGTTCAAATGAACAATTTCAATTTTGAATTTGCCAACCAATGTGCTTTTCAGCTTGCAAAAGCACGATTTATCTACATCCTCAAAGATATGGTCAAGAAGAGTGATTATTTCTAGTGTATACATAGATGAATAGATTTCCTACACTTTGCAGAGTTCGGCTAATTGTAATGCAGTTGGCAGAAGATTTTGTGTATTTTACAACTATGTAATACTAGCTACTTTGTCTGCGTCACATTTTTCACTAATGGTCCGCTCCTAATAGTCGTAGCGTGATGTTTTGACTTCCTCCATAAATGAGCTAACCAACACTAAAATAATTTTCCAATTCGCACCATTAGTTCCTGAGATTAACGCGCTCAACCAAACAAAGAAATTCTTCGGCTTTATAATCTCCTTCAAATATATAAACATCTCGTGTCACGGTGTTTGTTACCAAACTCCCCCGAAACGGCTCGACCGATCTTCATGAAATTTTGTGTGTATATTTGGTAGGTATGAGAATAGGTGGTAGGGTATTTTTCTTTGTTTTGCATGGCAAAACAATGTTTGCCGAGTCAGCTAGTATTAGTATAGATTTCTTAAATAAATAATTTAAAAAAATGTACTGTCACCTTTTTTTCCAGACATATGCGTGCCATTGGAAAGTAACAATGTAATTATCTATATAAGTATTACAGCTATGTAACTGTACATATGTGACTTTGTCTACACTTTCATGTCATGTTTTGTCACATTCACGAGACGCGACACGTGACAAAGAAAGCCGATATCGAGATGTGTCGTCATGTATCCGACGCGTACAATTGTGTTACACAAACATATCTTTACAATTTATCACTTACTTCTAAAAGGGAAAAGAAAATACAGCATAGAATTCACTCCCCTACCTACACCTTCCAACTTATCGATACTAATATTAACTAAACTGAAGAGTTTCTTTGTTTGGTTGATTGAACGCTCTTATCTCACGAACAACTAATTCGAATTGAACAATTATTTTAGTGTTGGATAGCCCATTTATCGGTGAAGGTTATAGGCTATATAACCCGCTACAGCCAATAGGAGCGAAGATTTAATAAAAAATGTGACACAGACGAAGTTGCGCAGGTCAGCTAATCTTTACTAATAATAATTAAAAATCTGAAGTGTGTTTGTCTGGTTGATGGAGTTGTAAGAATTGGGACGTGCAACTACGGAACCCTACACTGCGCGTGGCCCGACACGCACTTAGCGAGTTTTTATTACTCTACTAGTTGACCCGTGCAACTTCGTCTGCTCCGCTCCTTTTAGTCTTAGCGAGATGATATAGAGCCTATAGCTTTCCTCAATAAATGGACTATCTAACACTGAAATATTGTTTCAAATCGGACCAGTAGTTCCTGAGATAAGCGCGTTCAGGCAAACAAACAAACACACTCTTCAGCATTATATATTAGTATATATCAATTTGTATAGATTCGGCCTATACTGCTGCTGCCACTGCTGAGCAAAGGCCTACACAAAATCCATCCAGATAGGAACTTTTTTTCCGAGCCACCTCGATCCAGCGCCTCCAGTGAGCCGTTGTCTCATCATCTGATTTAATTCCGAAAAATAAACTTCACGCAACCTCATCTCAAAAAAATAACATCAACATTAGCCTAGTTATTTATCACATGAAAAATAAAGAAGCTTTACCCAATAAAGCAAAAGAAGGAGATATTAAACCGAATCCGCGGTACTGTGCGAGTCAATTACATGGCCACGAACATATACAACTCACTATGTAGAGTATATACGAGTGGTATAACCGAGTGGTCGGGCGAGGAAAACAGCGGTCGATGTAGCGGAAAAGAGCAGGATTTTTGACCCGACTCCCTCAGAAGGAAGGCTATATTTTTTAAAAGTTTGTTTGTATGTCTATTTCTTTGGCACGCCCTGTAGTCTATACAGGTGGATAAATTCATCCAGGTTTATCAGATCACCAAAATAAAGGGCTCGAGGAGACCATTCCAAAAATGTTACATACTACAATCTAGAAAATTTAAAAACGATATCAAATCTATTATTTTATTGACCTAAAAAAAATGCCACTAACTGAGATTGGAGCATCTACTTGATGTTTTTTTTTTGTTTCAAAATTTTAAATTCCTATCTCCTGTTCACACATACCTACGAACGAAGCGAGTTAATACAGCAAAATTTTTAAAAGCTAGTAAAAAAGACTGACTTCCAAATAAAAACACTACATGGTGCAAAATAACTTTAATTTTGGAATTCGGTGTTTCTGGTACTGTTGGTTCGTTTTTTGTAGCCAATAGCTCATAAAAACCTAGCATTAGCTTCCCCAATAGCCATTCGTCCTCACTTTCAGATACACCAGCTTAGATTTATGTGGTCTGGCTATGTGATATAGCTACTGTAGTTTACCGACACACTCGCAAGCTATGCACTTGATAAACTGCGCTTACTATCGTCTTGAACTATTACTTGCATTTACAACTGTAATGGTCTTAGATATATTGTTAAATATATTGCTTACTGCTCTTAATATTTCAAGCTGTTATGAACGGGTAATTGATGTTTTTCAGTTTGGTTAGGACATTGCAAGCTTAAATCACCTGATTATCTGATAAAAAAGATGATTCCGTGCTTCGGAAGGTAGGTATAAGCCGGTGGTTCCGGCCGCCAAATGGCAGTAGTCAATAAACCATGTCAGAGGCCCTTGAGACGGTTTGGAAACTCTGACACTAGGGTGTGTGGGGTCGTTAGACCTAACTGCCTCCGTGGTCGAGTGGTTTAGGCGTTTGCCTTGTGACCCGGTGGTCGTGGGTTCGATTCCTATGGGAAAGCATACTTTGTAAAGTTGTTTTCCAGTTTGGTTAGGACAAAGCAGGCTTGACTCACCTGATTATCTGATAAAAATGATGATTCCGTGCTTTGGAAGGCACGTATAAGCCGGTGGTCCCGGCCGCCAAATGGCGGTAGTCAATAAACCATGTCAGAGGCCCTTGAGGCGGTTTAGAAACTCTGATACTAGGATGTGTGGGGTCGTTAGACCTTACTGCCCACACGATAAGAAGAAAAACAATGAAGTAAATTATCTTTATTTATGTAATAGGTCAAGCTTGTTCCATCATGGAATTACAAGACGTACGCCGATGTGTCACTGGTATTTTCGTTTGACGGATTTCCTACCTATACGTACTAAACGTTTTGGGAACACTTCAATTGTGCGTACAGCTAAGCAGTGAAATTTCCCGTGATTTTTTTTTCCTACGAAAAAAAAATCACGGTGATCCGAGACAGTTGACATTGTTTCTCCGAGACTCGTCGAGCTTCATTAACTCAGCGTTTTTCTGGTGGTCGCCACTGTCAATTTTGCCTTTCAGGAGTTACATTGGTTGGGAATGTGTGGCAAACTTGATCCCGATGGTTACGACAAATACAGGATCGATCAATGTGGTGACGCCTGAGAGAAGCCGAAGTCCAGCATAGACATCAATTTGTCAGGGGATTTTTTTTTTAAAGAATCACCGCGATCCTGGAGCGCAAAGGGCATTTGGAGGAACACGGATGGGTGTTAGTCAGTATCAGTCTGACACTCCTTTCTGCTCCGCTCAGAGTGTGAGCGGGAGGACTTATTTGATGATTTCCTATTTTGTTTTCATTTCATATAAGTCACTAATATCGTTTCATTTTTTTTATGGTATGCGTCACACTTGCCGCAAATCAACTCTTCTTCTTTCTTCCTTCTTCTTTTCTTAACCGCTATTTATGTCTCCATAACCACGTCAGTATTGGTGGCCAGTAACATACAATAGCCACTTTTCGTAAGGGCATTTACAATTCAGAAAAACGTGCGGCGTCGGCACATTAATATAAGCCGTGTGTATAGGCTCTAAAAGCTACACGCTACACCGAATGACAATCATCTTCCTTTTTGTGTCAGTAGAACGTGGTTCAGTTTAAAATAAGACGGTTCGTTAAACTGAACATTCGTACTAACTTTGATCTCAAAATGAGACTATGATTATTCTGATTACTTTAACCTTTTACGCCTAATTCCCTCTTGAAGACGTTCTTGTCATTAATTGGAATAGAAATCTGAATTTTCAATTCAATTTGAATTTCTATTATAATCACAAGGTCCTAGAATAACTGTTCTATACCTCGGTTCCTTAATGTGAACTTTGCTCTACAATCTGTCAGGTATTTTTGGGTACCTAGTGTTTAAACTTCTCACTGGTAACCCATATGCTTTATAGAAAAAAGAAAATATTGTAGCAAAAATATCATTATAAAATTATCGCTACAACCTTTCCTGTCGCAGGTTGGCTGGTATAGCAGGAATCCCTTAATCAGCAATAGTTATAATATGTTTTTTTTTTATCTTTAGTCATTTTTTACAAATAAAAAAGTTGCTTCATCGCTTCAGCTTATTCTCGTATGCTCACATCGAAAGCTTCAAAGCCCAATCCTTAGACACATTTCGAGCCGTACACACTTTTAAAGGCTCGCACTTGACGTTTATTTCCTTTTTTATTCTTTGTAATCTACGAATTTAATATAGCCGCCATAAAAATATGGCGTCTGAAAAAAAAATGACGGGCCTGTTTAATTTGAACGCGAGGGAAACAGGAATGGAACGCTTATTTAAATTTCGAACTTGCCCTGGCATGTGTGTTATTCGGGATAGACGGAGGTTGGCCAATTCGATTTTTAAAATAAAATCCTTTTTTTTAAATCGAATTGAAATAACGGAATATCTACCGACATTTTCGAATAGGTTATTTCCGTTTCAATAATTAGGTATGTGTTTATCCAATTTACCATTCAATAGACCAAAAAGCGATTTCCAAGGAGTACAATGTATTATGTCCGGGCAGGTACTTACCGGATCCATTGAAGACCTTTTGTAAAGTGTAGTTCGACTGAGTTACCTACTTCACAATGAACAGTCCTTTCCTTTGTATGCCAGCCATTACCAGCACTCTCTTAAGGTTAAGGTCGAGTCAATACCTATTCCCAAACTTTAACGATGAAAACCGACGTTAAGTTCCGCACGTTTCGACATGGAAACGTTATTTCAGCCATAAATGTCGAATAACACTTTTAAAATATCATCTACGTTTACCTACAGTATCTGTTTGTTTATCATTTGATCGAAATTGCACCTTATGTGTTGAAAATAGCTATCATTTTCGTATATGGATCACTACGAATTTATCGTGTCATTCACAGAGCGTCAAACGTCAACCGACTGTCATCGTGGTTGGAAAATCCGGTTTACGTTGAGCTGTCAGTTGTTTTAGTTCTGGTGGTATTTGAGTTCAGGTTACATTGGTGGTGGAGGATTATAATTTTTGATCCTGCGAGTGCACTAAACCATACACGTGGCTCATTAGGTCTTGATCTCGCGTTAAACGAGGCGTACCTAATTGCGGAGCGCGCCCCTCTCCGCAAAAATGGCGGGTGCTGGAACACATTACGGTAATTTAAAATTTATGTTTCACACTCTTTAAACTTTTTATGGCGGACTGGCTGAGGATGTTTACTTTGGTGTTGCCAGATTTTTGTGTTTATTTATAATTTACTGGAGTTTCGTAATGAGGTCCTTTAAGTTTTGTAGTGGGTTTATGGAAAGCGATTACAAAATGTTGCCGGAAAATAGCAGTCTTTTGTCCATTCCATATTGAAGAGGCCTATATAATTAACATTCAAATGCTTGAGTCTGTTTTTAGTAAAATCTATACGTTATTACTTCCCAGAATAAGATTCTTATTAGTAACACTAGCGAATGGTAAAATGATATAGTGTATGTTTGGTTAAGAATATTGTGTTCTGGAAAATCTGAGTTTTCGTCAAAACCGTGCCCAAGAGTTCTTTGAATATTCTCCTTTAATTTTCGGATTTTGCCATCCACGCCCTTGAAAAAATCACCCCGTACATTATGACTATTACTCCAAAACCTGACCATCCATATTATTATATTAATGATTCTAGTAACACGACGAGTAAAGACAAGTAACCGCATAAAAACACCATTCGTTTGTGGATTGTGGGTCATTATAGTTTCCGTCTCATTGAGCCGAGTCACCGAGCTACCCAGCCATAGAGACACCACACGGTCTGGAAAAGATGGACTGTCCTTTTCTTACTTACAGGATCATGTGGGGTTTGTCCCTCTCTATTCGATATGCTAGTTGTTTTTAACATTGCCTAGGTTTTCCTGTGTATGGTTCGGCTTCGACGGGACTTATGTCCCCTCTTGAAGAGTAGTTAGAAAGGCGCCACGGTGCCTGATGCAGGTAATCACCAGACACGGTGGTTTTGGGAGCTACCTGTTTCGGATTCATCTAGAGGACACGCCTGGGTGTCACCACTGTTTAGATCGCGCGGTGGAGCGTACGGTGGAGGCTTGGGCGGAGCACCGCCATGTCCGAAAGAGTCGTTGTTCTTCGTAGTTGTTTGGAAGAGTCATCGCGGCCCTGGAACACCAAGGACATTAGGAGAAACACGAATAGGTTTTAGTCAGAGTCTGCCAGTCCTTACTTCTCTCCTCAGAGCGGAAGGCGTCCTTTGATGACGTCCCGTCCTTAAAAAAGAAAGCACTATAGGCTTTAAACCCAAAATAAAATGAAAGGACATTGACCTTTGACGTCAATGTATTCGAGCCAGTAGCTTTGTGTCACGGTCCAACTCTGTCTGCCCCTTCGGGAAATAAAGGCATCTGTGACATTCAATTGTTTGTCGAGCCTCTGTGAGAAAAACTTTTCGATTGTATCTAAAACTTCTGGCTATGGGTTTCATTTTCAAATTGCCATCAACATAAACAAGGTTCTTTGTGTAAATAAATATTTAAATGAAGTCTCCAAGAATTAAGCATTGATAATAATCGGAACTAGAAAATATAAATCATGTTTTAAGTTGTTTTTTTTTTAATTTTTCCTTGCGCTAATAGCTTGACACTACGTGCTACGAAAATAAGACTACGAGTATCTTATCAATACTAAAACAGGATGATTGAGTAACACTCGGTCTCTGAAAATAAATATTCGAATCATCACATTATATGCATAGAACCCAAGTAAAGAAATTGGTTGTGGAGAATTCATTCAACCGATCGCAGTATTCCAATAAATAACAATCTATACCTGTCTATTTGATAATTTCTGTTGGTGTAGAATAAGGTCATGAACTTGGAATATAGAAAATTTTAATTTAATGTTCTATATCCATCATACAATTTTAAATTATACCATTATATAAATTCAAGTTCTTCAAACTTAACAGAGAGTTGTGTTACTGGGGAGTTTGTTGGCCACTTCTTCTTCCCAGCTAAAACAGTATTAAGTGGTGACGGGCTGGGCGATTTGGGGGACTGTCTTCATGCAAATTTTGGCGTTCAGAAACTGCTGCTTTTCAGCCTAGTTTGAATAAATGTCTTTTTTATTTTGATTTTTTTGAGAGAAAAGTTACAAAAATAGTTTCTTCTACCACCCAAAATAAACTATCCCTAACACAACAAAATATTTGGCTATAACAGAACTACACAAAGTCGATACTTATATCACGCGTGACCATTTATCCGCAAGCCATCCATTTGTCCACCATTGTTAATGATAGAGAACATTTTTGGGGTTCCGTACGTGTGATAAAAACGGATTTCAATGGGTTTTCCATTAGCGTCGATACGCCCGCATCGTAGGCTGAATGGAAATCATTTTGATAACTGTACTGTTCAGGTTTGAAGAGAATTGTTTGGGAATAAGTTTATTTTTATTTTTATTGTATTTTGGTTAACCAAATAAGTACTTTTTTACAAAAAACAAGGTCTATGATATTATTAGGAATATTAAATAAGCATTGTCAAACAGCATGGCAATTCTGCCAGTCTATTGGACACACTTTTATAGTTTTTAATTTTATTTTGTTTCTGTAATAAGTTTTTAATTTTATTTCTGTATAGATATAGATTAGTATACAAGTTGGTATTTGTCAGTGGTTCCACACGACACTGACTTTTGTGCGCAGACTATGAACTCTGAATAAACAAAACTCTCTGAAAGATAACGTCAAAGTAAAGCAATTGGCGACTCCCATCTGTAAATATTTCTGGTCACTTATAATCAACATCAACACAAATCAACTGTAACAAAATACCCTAAACAATTATGAGTTGCTATGGAATTATTACCTTATCTTGTATAATATAGATATAATTTTTAAAAAAGAATATGGCTCGAAACAAGAATCTTACAAAATACCCAGCGATTACAACACCTAAGCAGTTACTAGGTACGTTGTACAAAGAACACGTAATAACAAATTCTATTTACCTTATTCGCTTATAGTCGACTAAAGGCAATCTTGGAGGCTGAGGTAACTAGGGCTAAGCACCTACATAATATGCCCATATTATGTTAGCCCAGTAAAATTGCATTCACTAAGCGATTTTGGGGGAGGCGCGCAGTGGGGCGTGGAGTTTCATATTAAGTTGAATCAGTTTTTTCGGTTTGCTCTTGACTCTAGTCTAGGTCAAAGATGACAGAGACAATTCTCAGAGAGAAGTGGCGATGGAGCGAGTTTACCCAGAAGGAGCCTGTTCACTCTAGCTTTGAAGTTTATTAGTTGCAGTAGTGGAACCTGGTAAAGGTCGCGGGTAGCCGATGGATACGAGACGCACAGGTCCTGTGCGTATGGCAGGGCCTATGTCCAGCAGTGGACGTCTTTCGGCTGATATGATGATGATGATGAGTAGTGGAAACGTTGTTTTGTGATTTTAGTACAACTAGCTGTCCCGGCTGTCATTTGTACATCTTTGACAGTCGTTACGGATTGTCAGAGGCCAGAAAATCTGACTCCAGTCTTGCCAAGATGTGCCGTGTTCCCCAGTTAAAGGGTTGTGATGGTCTGGTAGGCAGCCGCTTCACGTAAAATACAGGTATTCAGCGGAATGCGGTTTGACTGGAAGCCGACCCCAATATAGTTTGGAAGAGGCTAGGGCAGATGACGTATGTGTAACCGGTTGGTTTATATTTCAATCTTTGTGTGGTTTACGTGAGAATAAAAATATCGAAACTTGAGTAACATAATTTTTTTTTTTGTTTCTGCACAAACTCAAAACATACAACCAAAAAAATACAACAGTTTTATAGCATTTATAAGGCTAAATTAATTATCATATACCTAAATATACAAGACAATAATAGTACAGAGTTGGTGACTTTTATTTATTTCAGTGGGGCTCTCCGATTCCGTCCAAAGCTCTATGCGAACTCTGGCTGGACACCATTACAACGCACAAGTAGTATGTATGTATCTAATAGAGTCACCGCGGCTCTGGAACACGCAAAGGACATTTGGAGGGACACGGATGGGTTTAAGTTACTAAGAGTCTGACACTCCGACACTCCCTTCCACTCCTCCCAGAGCGGAAGGAGTCATTTGATGATTTACCATCCTTAAAAAAAATATGTATCTTATCAACCAAAAAAGCATTTTTGTTCAATAACATCAAAGAAATTCGGAAATTCTTTTTTGCATTTTACACTGCAGGAATCATTAAACTCGTTATACTTTATGCTATCCAAAATCTCCATCTACCAAGATTCTCCGTGTACGCTACCCCTTACAGTCTATTATGTTCAGGCATTAGTATTCCACTCTGTCCGAATGTTTCCCTTTATATTCCGCGCGTGATTCCACCAATTCGCAGGATATCGGCCAACGAACACGATTCGCAGGCCCGGAGCCTATTTGTATAGGGAATCGGTTTAGAATGAGTATGGCAAGCCGTAATACGTCTTGAATTATCGTGGGAGATTCGATTGTTAGTTTTATGAATGTAAGAGTGGTGTGGTTTTATAGCAGTTACAAAGGAGGTTTTTTTGAAATGAAAACTTCTTTAGGCGCGTTGAGCACTTTTTGGGTGATCATGGATCTCGCGTCATCGTCACCAAGCGCTTTCCAAGTGAAAACTTTTTTAGGCGCGTTGAGCACTTTTTGGGTGAACAAAAATCATGGAACTCGCGTCGACGTCACCGAACGCTTTCCATGAGCTTGATACAATTCACAAGTTACTTACTTTTCACATTTGTCGGCAGTGCCTAAAGTCTGTTCCGCATGTTTTTGTTTTTAAGCTGAACAGCTCCCGTGACCTATGTACACAGGAAGCGTGCACTTTGTTGGGACAAAAAGAAGTGGTATCATCATAATCATTATCATATCAGCCGAAAGACGTCTGGATATAGGCCTCCTCCAAGTGTCGCCTCAACAACCGGTCCTGTGCGTCTCGCATCCATTGGCTACCCGCGACTCTCACCAGGTCATCGGTCCACCTTGTAGGAGGTTTTCCAACGCTGTGTATTCTGATACGCGCTCGCCACTCCAGAACTTAAACTATAGAAGCGATTACTTTTATAAATTCACAACTAATATTCAGATTGGTTCTTACAAGGTTACGATGTTAAGCCACCTTGTAGCACGGCAGACGTTTACGAACGTTAAATATTTGTAGTTACCTTCGAATTGGAATAAGTTTTGCCAATTCATGAAAAATAAATAGTGCTATTGATCCTGTATAACTCCGTCTCTCTCTGACAACGGAATGAGGATGACATTGTCACGTCATTGTAGGCAGCCAGCATACAGCTTAGGGTTGCATAAAACGATAGCTAGTTCTTTTTGGGGTTCCATACCCAAAGGACCAACGGAGACCTATTACTAAGCCTCCGCTGTCCGTCCGTCCGTCTGTTTGTCATCGGACTGTATCTCAAGAACCGTAGGTAGACAGTTGAAATTTTCAACGGGGCTCCCATACAACAAACGTGTTTATTTTTCGGTTCATGGTGCGGAACCGTTCGTATGAGAGAGACTCCAACTCGCAATTGGTCTATTTTTTTAGTATTCTACTTAACCCTGCCCTACCATATTGCTGCGTCCCTTTCATCGTTCCACTGTAAAGTCGTTTCTCAGTGGACCTATTTTGTCATCATGTTATGACAAATATCTACTAAAAAATCCCTTAAACCAATCTTTCCCAAACAAACACGAACCAACTTGACTGACATAATTCACCAGTAACTCAGCACTCGTTAAACTTAATTACGACAAGTAAAATCACGAGTTAGTACAAACTTCTTTGTCAAAATGTAGTAAAAAAACGTTATTTGCTGAGAAAAAGAACGTCGACGGTCGTTAGGTGATTCTTATTAATTTGTACTTTTGTCACTGGCAACACTGATGTAGACTTGCTGAATGTGACGTGACTTCGTTTGAAAATGGAACATTGAAGATGTGATGTCACCTTTTACCTTTTGTGTAAATTAAGTCTAAATGTATAAAGACGTATTTTACGAAATGTGTGAGTTTTTTCTAGATTTTGGCAGAGAGAATTCAGGTTTTGTGTATGAATTAAAATGTATCGATGAAATAAGTGAGTTTGGTTGCTTTTTAAATCTATACTAATATTATAAAGCTGAAAAGTTGGTTGGTTGAACGCGTTAATCTCAGGAACTACTGGTTTGAATTGAAAAAATCTTTGGTTGGTTTTGTTTTTTAGTTTTGGATAGCCTATTTATCGAGGAAGGCTATAGAATTATAGACTATATATATACCATCACGCTACGACCATAGGAGTGGAGCTTTCATGAAAAATGTGACGCAGACAAAGCTTCCCGGGTCAGCTAGTGAAGGATATTATTTTACCTTCAGTTAAAATGGACGCGCTTTGAGTTTTATTTTCTGCGTGAGTTCGATGTTTATCTATAACTAAGCTGATGCCCGCGACTTCACCCGCGTGAAAGTCATAAATGATCCCAAGGGAACACACTCACATCATCCTATGACCTACTCCAGGACAAAGTCTACTCGTGTGCCAAGTTTCATTCGAAGACATGAAGACGTAACATACTGACCAACAGACAGAGTTACTTTCGCAATTAAAATATCAGTATTAGTATGAACAAATTGAACTTAAACTCTTTTGTAGATATTTGTTTATTTATTTTTTACTAGCTTCCGCCAGCGGCTTCACCCGCGTGGTCCCTAGGGAACATAATCCCGGGATAAAAAGCCTATGTCCTTTCCCAGGCTCTAGACTATTTCTGTACCAATTTTAATTTAAATCGGTTCAGTAGTTTTGGCGTGAAAGCGCGACAGACAGACAGAGTTACTTTCGCATTTATAATATTAGTATGGATTTGTGATGGGTTTGCTCGTGACTCTAGTCTAGGTCAGAGACGACCGAGACAAAGTCTACGATGGAGCGAGCTTACCCAAAAGGAGCCTGTTCACTCTGACTTAAAAGGAGATGAGGGTTGTAAGCGTTCGGAAACACAGACGCAGGCAGAGTTCCACTCCTTTGCTGTGCGTATTATAAAAGACGTGGAAACACTTATATAGTGAGATACTTATAATGAGATACTTACTACTTTTCATATCCAATGCAGAGTAATGCCACAAAACTCCAATTTGTGCCGCATCATCAATAACTTTTCCATTCGTTTTTAAATATCCATAGATTTTAAACCTAATAACTCCAAGAGAATCATTCCTTACAGAAACATTGCCTTACAAAAACATTTATTTCAGCACCTGACGTTACCCACAAAACAAAACATTTTCCGCCGGCTGCCCTATCTATCAAAATGACATCTTTGAGGGACCCCTTTAATTTTCCCGGGAACAGTGGATTAACGGCGACTTTCTTTTGAACTGTCTCTAATTAAAAACCTTAAATGAAAACCACGGTTTTACGACAACACCTTCTTTATTTTTGTTTTTATACTGGTATACTTTAGGTGGATTACGTTTTGACAAATGATTTTGTTTTTGCCAAGGATCTGTGTAAACGCTGTTGGTTCTCAGTGTGACAAGTTGTAGGTACAGCGGGCCCCGCACGAATGTTTTTGACGTGTAGTAAGGCACTTGTCTCACCGCCGGTGAGGAAGCGAGTAGCTATCGACTATTTACTCGCTGAGGAAAGTGACAAGAGATATAGATCTTGTGTGAGTAAAAGAGACATATACAGTCATAGTCGATAGCTGGCTGTTCACACTGCCGGAACTTACCTCTAGTTGATCGCAGCGACAAGAGCTATCAAAGATTGTACTCGCTCAGCAACACTCGCTCGGTGATGCTCGCTTGGCGGTCAGAGCTCACCAAACAGCGGTAATTTCTACCTATAGTGCGGGCCGGAGCGAGTATTACGAGTCAAAACTATCGAAACTTTTCACTCGCTACTAGCTGCTCGCCAACTCGTTTCGAGTTTCAAGCTTCACTCGCTACTCGCTGATCGTCGGCATTGAGACAAGTGCCTTACTTAACGTACATTGTGAGTATTAGTCATTTCGCGCCTATATTTATTTGAATTGGATATTGTATTCATAATTTTGTACGATACAAATTGTATACGTCGCATAAAATTAAAACGGAATACTAAGGAATTGTTTTATTTTATATTCACTTACTTTAACTATACTGTAACGTTACGCTTAAACATTTGGTCCTCAGGGTGACAAGTTGTCAGTAAAGTACAGATATGTGACACTCAAATCTGTGTGGTTCTTTCTTCTAAAGACCATCTCAGACACTTATCTGCATGGTTCTTAAAAAATGATGTATTGTAAGTGTGAGGACTATGTAGATCGTTATTTTAAGGATTGATTTCATGACTGTCTTTCAGTTTGAGTATATTATTAGTATACTGCGGCTTACCCAAATGTCCTTACTTTGGTATTGTTCGTCGGTTTTGAGTTGAGCTGCACGATAACTGACAAATGCTTGCGCTGTCTGGACAAGCCCACTCAAACCTGCGTGGTGCTTTCCTCAAAAGGCCACCTCAGACCATAACCTACATGTTTTTCATATGTTATTGGCAATTGTATGGACTTCAAAAGAGACTGTGACCTCTGAGTTTGTTTCGGTGTTTCTTCTCAGGGTAGTCAGCTAGGAAACATCCGGCCTCATCTAGATAAATATGTCAAAAAAAAATTGACGTGTGAAAGAGTTACTTGTAACCTATTTGCAAAATAAATATCATTTATCATTTATCATTGTGTGACATAAGACTGAAGAGGCCGTTTACAATTTGACTGTTTTTTGCGTAAACTGACCAACTTTGGCTTTCTAATTCTCAGAAACTGAAATATTTATACATCTTTGGCTTATTGGGTAGTTGAGAATAGTTATTAGTTTTGAACATAGCGGCCTCACTTTTCGCAGTTTTCTCTTATCTATTTGTAAAAACCAAAATATCGAAGTAAGTTTCTCATGAAAAGTGCGACGGCACTTTTTCGAGCTCGTGGATTGAACTAATGTACTAACTAAATGAAATGAAAAATATGTCATAATATTTCCTATATAGTAGTTTCGTGCATACGGCCTCAGAAATTTGAAATAAGAATGGAATTTCCATAAAAAAATCCCATTCAAATCCATAAAAAACTTCTAAAAACGCTCATAATTAACTATAAATTTTTCCTTAATACATTAATATTATTACGTAAAATTTATACCAAAATAAACCGTAGTTCATAAGAAATGAAAATTTAATAAATATTCATTTAATAAATAATAAACCCTAAGGTAAACGTAATTACAACTGCCTAATTACTACATAATGCGTTGAGTCAGCAGTTTTGTGAGTGAAAACGCAATTCTGTGATAAGGTACGCCAAGGAATTACTGAGTAACCTTTATACTTTGGCAAAACCATCCAAAGGCAATCTATAAAAGATGCAAGACCTCCAATTATCTTATAGTGAAAAACTAACGAAGCGAAATTTGCACGGCAACAAAATGAACCGTAACGCCATCTATCCTGCTAGTACCGAACTACTAACGTGAGCCTGTGGGGCTACTCGCTGAGCCCGAAGTTCGTATATTCAGACTTAGTTACGGGCGTTTTCTACTCCGCATAACCTAACCACTAAGATTTTTTGATAGCACGATTTGTCAGTTACTGTCAAATCGTGTTGTCATTTATTCTTAGTTCGGGTTTGGGACTAATCGTAAGTCCGTAGGTGATACGGAATAACAAACGCCCGTAAAGCCAAAACTACGGGCTTTGAGCTTAGAGAGCACGTGATCCCCTGCATCACGATATAAGAGTTTTTCGTGCAATTTGAACATATACATCAGTCCGAATATCAAATATCGGTTACCAGTATCTATAACCTAGTTATTCTGAAGCTTATACCGTTTTCACTATTATTTCGCAACACCTTAATAGAAGTGTGTGGCTGTTTTTTTTTCAACATTATGACTGCAAATAAGGACCATGCAGTTCCAAAATAATTATTTTTCAAGCAGTCAGAAGCAGTTGTTGGCGCTTATTATAGTTCTATCACAAATTCGATGCCACTTACTGCATTAGATTGCTTTAAAACTGTTTTATTTTTGCTTTTTGGTTGTTTTTGCGTTCGAGTTTTGTGAAAAAAGGAAAAAAAAAACATATGTATTTTGACATTGTTTCTTTTCTGTGTAGCAGATACAGAACACCACCTTTTTATTTATTAAACCTACACACACTATCTGTACAGGATACTGATACAGGACTATTGGGGCGATGCTGAGTAACAAAATTCAACAAAACTCTTGCGAATTCACTCAGATTGCACGAAAATATGTCAATCCTCTCATTAACATCATTTAATACACATATTGTGCGGTTGAGGGGTGTCTTTGACAGCAGGTTTGTTTTGGCAGCAGGCACGGCCAGCAGTGGCGGTCGCCGCCGCCTCCACACGTACCGGCCTGGCAAGCACAGCTTCAGGTGACGTATCACACCCAGGTTATGTGCTACTTCACACAGGAGCTTTAGTGCATGCGCCGCGAGTGTAAATTCCCGGCGCACTCTGATTTCGTTGTACCCTACCCTCAGTGTGCGTCAAGCGTTAAGCGTCAAGCGTCAAAGCGTCATACAGCACCTTTTTTAAGGATGGGAAATCATCAAATGACTCCTCCCGCTCTGGGTGAAGCAAGAGGGAGTGTCACTCTTACTGACTAAAACTCATCCGTGGTCCTCCTAGTGCCCTTTGCGTACCAGGGCTGCGGTGACTCCTTCGAAAAAAGTCCGCAGCCCCGTCATACAGCACCCTGAGCGTGTTAATGTTTGTGAGTCGCAGGAAGCGACTGTCTTAGCACGATTTATATGACCACGGACTTCGGGAACACTGAACCCTATATAGAATTTACTTTTACAATATTCAGTGTATATGTGTCCATAAATGCAAATGAATAAATACAATTTAAATGGAGACTACAAACTTATTAATTGAAAAATGCTACTATACCATTGACGAATTCCTTTTTGACTAAATGTAATAAACTAAATGATAATTATTTATATATGCTTGACAATTCAAAAACTTGACGTATTAATTGTATTCTAATTGTTTATTATAAAACAGATTGCATTCTAATTATTTAAATGTATGCTAATTTGTATGTAATGTCGATTTTATATTCTTAAATTGCTACATAGTGTATAGGTAGTTTGAGTTACCATAACTTAATTATAATACCTATTGTATCACCAAAAACACACTAATAAATACTTTGACTTTGAATAACATAACTGGCTCCTCACTGGATCCAACAGCATAATAAGGTCAAATAAATGTCAAGAGTACATATAATAAAAATAAATACTTTTATTTTCGTAACGATTCTGTGTATGCTTAAGAAAATGCCGTCTCTAATTTATTTTCTTTTAGTTAGATTTTTCTTATGAAAAAATGTAATTATGATCATCTATTAATAATTACATTTTTATTCCAAGAAAGCAAGAGATACAGAGACTTTTGCCGAGAATATCATAGACTAAGTAATTAAATTGGCATTTACAATCACTTGAAGGTCATATTCCAGCTTTGTCTCTGGGCTGGCAACTCATCTGCGACGCCTCTAGTAGGTAAATTTACCATCCCTAATAATCCCATGGTTATCCTACTGGAACGGAACCCTTAAACTAGTAATTTTAAAAGTTGTTTTAAGGATGCAGTCGCGCGTCAACCATAAAGACCAGAAACAAACTTTTTCATCTCTCAAATCCATCCTTATTCTCTTATAAAGTTTCAGTAACCAACACACTAATTTATTTGCTATCCCTATTACTATGCCTCCGCTAACCGTCCGTTCGTCCGTCTGTCTGTCAGCGGGTTATATCTCAAGAACCGTAATAGGTAGACAGTTGAAATTTTCACAGAGTATGTAGGTATTTCTATTGCCGCTATAACAACAAATAATAAAATCTAAATTCAATTAAAAATAGAAGGGGGCTCCCATATGAGAAATGTGTTTTTTTTTTTCAGTGTATGATACGAAACCCTTCATGTGAGAGTCCGACTCGCACTTGACCGGTTTTTTCCTCTAAATAAACGTACAATAAACGTAACGTAAACACACAACAGCAAAAGCTACTCGAAACGAAATAAACCCGAGTAATATCCAATTTTCAATTAATCGAAGTGTGCACGAATATAACACTTACATTATAAAGGCGAGTGTACACGTGCGGACACATGGAAAGTTATAACTGACCTAGTAATCAGTGTAACTAAAGTTCGTTTTTTTAATCCCAGAGACTAATTTGACAGGTGCAAATGTCAAACTTCAAATTTAAAAAAGAAAGAACAATCACTTGAAATGTCAAATTAGTCTCTGGTATTCAAAAACGAACTATAGTTAAGTTATATTATAGAAGTGAAAGTTTGTTATAATGGATAATTGTTTGTTAGTAGTAGTTTTAATGAAAAAGGCAATTAGTAGTAGTAGTAGTAGTAGCTGGTACTAGAATACTGAGACAAGAAAGTAAGAAACTGATTTAGCAGAATAACATCATGCTTATATAACGGGAAGGCACTCTGCCTTCCCCGTAACACCTGTGTCTTACAGCACTGAGGTTTATTCAAACTCACAAATGAGAGCAACCTTTCGACAGTTGGGAGACATTCCTCTGTTTAAGAGAGAGTAGCTAATATTCCACCACTCCTCGCGTCCAGCAGGGGTTAATAATGAATGTAAATATATTATATATATTATAGTTTTTAATTTGGATTTGTTTCCTTTTTATAAATTTACTTTAGTTTATTTGTTTCAATTACGTAAATGTAAAATAGGGGAAGTAGCGAGTCGGCCCCAACACAAGTATTGTTAATTACTTAATGGGGTTGCCTCATAATACACTTATGTACTGATTTCGAAACAATAAACAATTTTATTATTATTATTATATAGATTTTCCTGCATTCTGTAGGTAAAGAAAAAATATCTGTATTTTTTTTAATTTTAGGCTCAGTAGTTTCGGAGATAAGTGATTTTCATCAAATGATTTGAAGAACTTCAAAACTATCATTTTATTGTAAATTAAGAAACAAATATATTTGGATGTAAATGTCTTGGACATGTGGTATTTTTATATCCTTTACAGGTTTAAAAGCAGTGTTGATGAAGTACGCAATTTAAAGTGCAAACCCGTGATCTACGACGCATAAGTCGCTGAAGTTTACTTAGGTACCACTGGGTGAGCACTGCTTTCTTTAACAAATGTTTAACAGGTCTTTCCTTTACTTTAAGTTAGTGACACTTGATATGAATCCATACTTAATATTATAATTGCGAATGTAATTGTCTGTTTGTATGTTTGTTACCACTTCACTTATTAGCATTTGAACGTATTTGGGTCAAACTTGGGACATGAGTAGACCACGTCCTGGATTAGACTCCTAGATACTTTTTCCAACGGGAGTATTTTGCCTTGGTACAATTTTGCCATTCACACGGGTGCTTAAAAGAAAGAAAAATATTTTTTTTCTCCCAAACAGACGCACATTTCACTACTATAAAATACGCAAATAAAAACACAATAAACCAAATGGGATACAGCAAAAAAAAATAAAAAATAAAACTAAGCTTAAAACTACACCTTGCCTTGCAGAAGCTAGTGATTCTATAATACTTTCTTCACTATAAAATACCGTATAGGTATTGGATTTATGTTTGACACAAGCTTTACATGTGGTATGGTGTTAAATCTTTGTAATAGTGGATAAATTTGAAATTATTTCATGCCTACGTAGTAAGTGTAACTTACCTATTTATATTTGTACGCCGTTAAGGCAAAACATGACTGATATATTATGTAATTTAATTGTATACTCATGTTTGGACAAATAAATGATCTTATCTTATACGTTTTGCTTGGAACCAGTCTCTGTAGGTCATGCAAATATCAGTTCCATGTTAGAATCATAAACACGATTCGCACCGTAAGACAAGTCACTTGGCACTTGCTCAGTCGACATGCACAATCACTCAGCCTGAAATACTGTTACAACCGCATGCAAGACAAACGCAGTGTCCCCAAAGTTAGGTACACTCCCCTCGGGTGTAACAAGCCTAATTTCATGTTAGTTTCAATTAATGCTGAGCACACGAACATAACAGTAACACTATAAAGTTAGCTGCACACTGCAACATAGACTAAAAATGTTTGTAGAAGGGTAACTGGGAGTCTTAGCAAAAGGTATCGTGTCACCAACATAGTCGAGATGATATTGCCATTAACAAAATTAACTTTAGCAAAGTAGGTGATGATTTTGTCAGTGTAAGCACAAAAGGAAGGTTCATTTCATTTTCATTCATCCGAAAACATTCGCTGGCTGTTCTCAGGGCTCCTCCAAGTACACTACATCTTTGTAGTGTACTTGGAGGTAGAACTTCATCTTGACTAGGTCGTAGGACCACTTTGTGGTATACCTCCTCATTCTCTTGCAGTACTCAGTTTAAGGAAGTTAAAACTGGTAACTATTCATCAATGATTATTTCAAGTTACCATTAAACGATGGAAGACATACGCAATGAAGTTATAACTGTCACCTTAAAAACTACCTTGATGCAAATCAATAATGTACAAACTCTTCAGATTTTCGTTCTTATCAGTAAACGCACAAGCAATTTTACTCTCTACAATATTCTTAATCTGTGGCAATAGCAAGTCAAACTCGCTTAGCAATCTTCCACAAGATTAAGTCGACAGCGTGGCAAACAAAAGTTGCGCGTTTGTACCGCAGCGTCCGCTTAATGTACCTGGTTGAGGTATTAAGGAGTTTCATAATTTATTAGCAACTGAGATTCCGTTAGGAAGATAGTTGTTGTGTGCCTGTGAGGGTGTTTTGTATTAATTATTGTTTGATTTTATTTTTATTTTGAAAGTAGCACTCCGCCTCATCCGCGCTGCATTATTCTTAAGGATCCTAATTTTTATAGTAATAAATATAAACTGTGTTACTCAGGAATAATGTAGCATTGTAATGATGAAAGAATTTTTGAAATCGGTTCATTAGTTTTTAAGTTTATTCGTTACTAGTGGACGTCACGCGGTTTCACCCGCGTAGTTCCCTTTCCCGTGGGAGTACGGGGATAATATATAGGCTATGTTACTCCCTGATAATGTAGCTATCCAATGCTAAGAGAATTTTTCAAATCGGTCCAGCAGTTTCGGAGCCTATTCAATTCAAACAAACAAATCTTTCCTCTTTATAATATTAGTGTAGATGTAGACAAACATGCAACAATTAAAATATTTTCTCTTTCTAATAATAGTTTAGATAAGAAAAGACTGAATTAGAAGAAATTTGTGTCCCAGCTTTTTGGTAGCAATTTTGGTAGCTGCGGCCAAATATTGGGTAGTTTCAAAGTCATTCAATCAATGCTCCTAGCTTTTACCAAACTGGGTTCGACTTGAATTCCAGTCGAATGGTGCCTGTCCATTGCGAGCGGAGCGGAGAAACGGTGAAATATTAACCAATCATGTTAATCAAAATGTCAGTGACTCACGTGGTACGGAGGACGCGTCCATTGCGAGCGAGCAAGGAGTGGAATTACTTAATATCTAAACGGAGAAACGGAGAAATTTTAACCAATGGAATTGCATAAAATCACCGTACCACGTGAGTCACTGACATTGTGACTGACATGATTGGTTAATGTTTCTCCGTTTCTCCGCTTTGCTGCCTGCCTCGCTCCGCGCAAATGGACAGGCTGACTGCATGCAGCTGTAAACCAGGAGCTAGTCTTATTATCCAACTAGTGGACGTCACGCGGTTTCACCCGCGTAGTTCCCGTTTCCGTGGGAGTATGGGGATAAAATATAGCCTATGTTACTCCCTGATAATGTAGCTATCCATTGCTGAAAGAATTTTTCAAATCGGTCCAGTAGTTTCGGAGCCTATTCATTTCAAACAAACAAACAAACAAATCTTTCCTCTTTATAATATTAGTGTAAATTTAAAAAGGAAGTACAGTTACAGTACGAGTACTGTGACTGTACTTACTTTTTAAGTATAATTCCCCATCTCTTCGCCCAATCTTTGTGTCCTTCTTCACTTTTTTAACAACAGTGATGGTTACTTAGTATAAAAACCGGCCAAGTGCGAGTCAGACTCACACACGAAGGGTTCCGTACCATAAACCGAAGAAACACATATAGGAATTCCCTTAATTTTTGTTAATTTTAATAGCGGCAATTAAAATACACACTCTGTGAAAATTTCACTTGTCTACCTATTACCATTTTTGAGATACAGCCCGCTCACAGACAGACAAACGTATATGTATATAAATTATTATTGACCATGGTGAGTGTAGGCAGGCCAAAGAGGCACTTCCCTCTATAGATGGCCGATTTACATAACAAGCCCTAAGACTGACTAAACAACAGTTGCGTACAGTCACAGCCGTAACAACAGGCCACGGGTCTTTTAATAAACACCTCTATGCTATAGGAGTCACTGACAGCTATGCAGAGCCTGCATGGAGGAGAATGAGACAGCAGCACACCTGCTTCTAAGCTGCCCGGTAGTCGCGGATTACAGGTCCAAGTACTTCGGTAACCCAGGTACCCTCTGCGAGATAATTGGTAACACCAAAGCGTTGCTGGCCTTCCTTGGGGAGCTGGGGTGGATCGAATGACACATTTGTCCCACCTGCACGCAAAATGCGCGCTTAGTCGTGAAGTTGCGAAAACCAGCCCGATTTACATACATTCATACATATATTATTATTTACAGTGGAGGCTTAGTAATACGGTTCCGTACTCGAAGGGTAACCAACGGAACCCTATTAGTAAATGATATTTATTTTGCAAATAGGTTACAAGTAACTCTTTTACACGTCAATTTTTTTTTTGACATATTTATCTAGATGAGGCCGGATGTTTCCTAGCTGACCACCCTGAGAAGAAACACCGAAACAAACTCTAATAATATAATAAAAACACCACTGGTAGCTTGTTGTGCATTTTTGTATATAAATATTTAAACATGTAAATGATATGTATAGAAAATAAAAAAATGGAATAATAATACTCTACAAACATTGTACACTCGCCCTTATCTCACAATATTAACATATATTTTTCAGATTGCAGCACGTCTCATTACGCACCGCTCTGTAACGAACCAATTTTATGGAGTGCCTCGATGTTCCGGGCATTACGGAACGTAATATTGTTTTATAAGCGTGTTATGGACGAATATCATCCATTGTTGTCGAGGTATTCTGTGAGCTTGTATAGTGAATACAGTTTTGAGATCTTATGTAGTTTTATCTAAAGTAGAAAGCAGAATGGTTAATATTTTAGTTTTAATACCTTTTACCCTTTACCCGGTTGGATTTTGAGGAAATCAATAAAATGCTTCACACATTGCGATAAATTGCAAGAGTTTTGTCGGGATGCAACATGCTTAGGGTTTCGCACCCAAAGGGTAACCAACTAAGCTTTCGCGGTCTGCCCGTCCAGCTGTCCATCCGTCCGTCCATCCGACCGTCCGTCTGTTCGTCCATCAATCTGTCAGCAGCTATATCTCAAGAACCGTAATAAGTATATTTTAGTACATTAGAAATTTTCACAGAGTGTTTATTTATATTGCATTTATTTTGATTTTGGTGTACAATGAAGTATATATAAATAAATAAATAAACAACAAATTATAAAAAAAAGTTTTTTTTTTAGGTTTATGGAAGGATGGGTCTTCGTGTGAGAGTCCTATTCGAACTTGGCTGGTTTTTTTTTCTATGGAACCCGACAGTGATCGCGTCTTACATCTTGTTACGGCTTTAACAAAACAGCCACCGCCTATCATACTCAACGCACATAGCCTAACAAAATCTTACCAACAAACAGCTACACAACAACGTACTATTTGCTACTCTGTGGTAGTACTATTCATCACACTTGTTCTCCAACTTCCTGACGATTAATCAATCGTTTGCTTATGAAATACAAATTAATTAACACATGATACCTTTTAGTCTTTACGATATTGTGGCGATACGATGTCGTGTCGTGACATGGGGAAAAGTCTTGAGCTTTTTTTTTAGTTGACGAGCTCATCCTCGCTTCCCTACAATTTGGAACTCTAAACGCTAACCATTAGGCATTTACCTCAACTGAATCATAAGAACGTCGTTTGACTGCAGTTATTTCCACATGAACATAAGTGCGCATGAAATTAGTTTTTTGTGCGCAACTGCACACAGATAACGAGTACGTTGCTAATTCAACTTAATTCGGTTTTGTTCATTATTTTTGTACCCTCATGTATTTATTTTTACTAGCGGACGTCGCGCGGTTTCACCCGTGTAGTTCCCGTTCCCGTGGGAGTACGGGGATAAAATTCAGCTTAAGTTACTCGCTGATAATATTGCTGAAAGATTTTTCAAAATCGGTCTGTAGTTTTTAAGATTATTCGTTACATACAAAAATACAAATATTAGTATAGATTAATTTAATTAGCTTTAACTACTCTTTATGCTGCTTCGGTCGACGAAATTCACTCAATGTTGGCTGCCACTGAAAACCAACGCTGTGTCTTTGTTCTGGACACTAGTGTCAGCATTATGTTATTATTCTATATTCTGCAATAGTTCTGCTCCAACCGGTGATTGTCCTTGGGTATACTTTCACAGTGCATACAGGGATAATCGTCAGTTGGTGCCCCATTCCATTTGAAATGTCTAACGGGGTCTCTGCGAGTTGGCTTCTGCTTCTCGTACGCCTATCAAAGGACCGGGTCTCCAGGGACCCGAGAAAATGAAAAACAAAAAAAAAATCTTTGTTGCAGACCATACAAGATGACGGAGGTGGTTGGGTGTGATGGAGGAACCTCTTTATGTTATGATAGCCACCGATGCACAGACCAACCTAGGCATGCTTTACCTAAACCTTGAAGATCGGCCCGTGCGGCTACTATAATTTAGCAATGAGCTCCTAAACAGTAGTAGTAATAATATGCCTGTAAACTACAACAATTACTTAATTCTCTCCACAAAACCCATTTACAAGTGACGATTGTATCGGAGCTCGAACAGCGAACAATCAATCTCTACGAACAGCGACAAATTAAAACGAATGATCGTTTTAATACCGATTCCTCTCAGTTTTCTCGATCAATCCATTATTGTGTCAAAACTATTGTTGAATAGAAACTATACTTTGTAAGTCATTAGTCTTTGTCTTTCATTTTTATTACTTTTTAAGGCTTCAAGTGATTATCGAGACTACAGAGAGATTTATCGGAAAAGGTGTTTGGAAGTGTAAAACTATGGATTGTTAGGAAATTTAACTGTTCATCAGATTTAAATTAAGTGTTAATGTGATGGTTAATCAATCTACATGGCGATATTCACATGCAAATAAATACATAAAATAAAAAATAATGTTTTTTATTTTTTATTTTATATTACGCCAAAAAAATGTAAATTTTAAAATCTAAATGTGCATGGCATGTTCATGGTGATTGATAGTCGTAAGGTAAATTTGCCATAACAGTTACCATAAGGACATTCACCCAATATGCCTAAATGTCCCTTACGTTAATGGATATTTCGAAATTTGAATACGACTAGCAGTTGCCCGCGACTTCGTTCGCGTGTATGTTGAAAAATAAAATTATGTCGCCATGTAATATTGCTAAGATAAGACATACCAACAGTCAATATTTAGCATTGCTAGACCCCTGTTAGAATAAGGAATTTGGAAGACAGGGGATTAGGTGTTCCCTTGTTTCGCAGACAGAAATTTGATAGAATTTCATTTCGCAGAAAATGTTTCACATAATATTTGATCCTTAAAATTGTATGTCGAATATTATTGTTTCAACAACTATTTACTTGAATAAAACATATTTCACAGAAACACAATTCAATGAATTTCTATTCACATTTTCTTATTTAACAAACTTATCAAACAGTAGAATTGTTTTTAACGAATATTGTTTGTTCGGTATATTTTTCCATGGTATTACAATGAAAATGTAATAAATACTCAATATTATTGTTTTATATGTCCAAATTTACAATGGTATTCTTTGAAGATGGCAGAATTTCAATTGGAATAATTTTACTAGGCACAGTGCCATTTTATAAAATAGCATTTTTAACCCTTTTTTTATAATGAAAATACGTCTCAAGAAGTCAATATTTTGGGCTACAAAACTTAGTGACAGAAACGAATCGCTGTAAAACCGACTCCACGTAGTCTTGTCTGCCCTACCCCTAGAGTAGCCATGCCCATGGGTATACCAACCAGAAAATAAGTCTACGCCCGTAACGAATGGAGTAGAGACTCCGTAATCCGCATTTAGACTCCCATTCGGTCCATTGCACGTAAGTGTTCTGGCTAAGTTAGCTAGCCTAGCTCTACCCAAATGATCAGAAGCCTCCTGGGTGCTCCACAGGCATCACGGAGCGATTTCACCATTCCGAGAATTTGTTCACGTCAGGAAGCAACGGCCTCATTTCCAGGATGAAGTGGGCGACTCATTTCTCGGCGTCGAAGCAACCTCTACAAATTGGGCTGTCTATGGCGTAATGAAGACATTAACCAATCATGTCAGTCAAAATGTCAGCGACTCACGTGGTGCGGAGATTTTATGCAAATCCATTGGTTAAAATTTATCTGTTTCTCCGCTCCGTTTCCTCACTCCGCTGTAATGGACAGGCACCCTTAGTCCGATTCCTTTTCATCAATAAATTTGATTGCTTGTTACAAATGAACCGTGTAGGAGAAAAAAATTGGTCATCTTGTCATTTCACTACACGTCAAATCCATACATCTACATCCCAGACGGACACATAAAACCCAAAAAAAACAACACATCAATAAAATATATCACGAACGAAACGAAAACCAATAAAACGTGAAAAATAGTTACCCATCTAGAACGCACCCAAGCGTGTAACGGAATATCTCACAATTGGTAAACCGCGAAAATGTTTGCCGTGTATAAATCAAGTTGTCAGTGTTGCTGTTATAAATTCGCGGGCCGCCGCCGCGAACGCACCTGGCAACATTTACCTTGATTGCGAACGCGGCGCTGCATTTGCCTTCCTACCACGTGCTGAATACTGGGAAAACGCACCACTATTCCTGAACCTTCCCACCCCCTCTTTTTCCACGAAAATTAGGACCATCGCAGGGGGTTTCCAGTGGTGTGTCAGCTCTTCACACACTGGTCATCACTAGAACCATTCGTCACCAAACTTTCTAGCTTTACGTTCTTTATGCATGGCTCTTTGTCTCTCAGTAATGAGTCAGAAACTCTTGGAATTAGTCTGGTATGTTTTCCCTCGTTTCCTAGGTGAGGCACTCCATTTGACTAATATCAAAGTTATGAATGTATGTTTGATGTTGAGTTTTAACTGGAATTAATTTCCAAGTTTTAGTTCAACCTTTTAAATACTTTGTTTCATGATGCTCTTTTGGAGTTTGGAGATTTAATATTGTTGCTCTCCCATTTTAAAGGTAATGTTCGCATATTTCACTGTTTATTCGGGTTATTTATGGGGAAACTAGGATGCGTTGCACTTTGCTTGAGTAAAAGTTTAACGCCCATTTTTTATGCGTTGGAGATGTGATGCAGAACTTAGTATATTGGGTAAGTTAGTGGATTTCAGAAGCCAGAAGCAGAATCTGGGACTTATTCCTAGCTGATGATTTAAACTTACATGTTAGAGCTTACCAAACGGTTGAAAAATGTGAATGGAATAAAATGAAATATGCGTCAGAATTTTTAACGTAATTTATTTCGTGTATTTACTTAATTGTACGACGTAGATATTGATATTAATATTAAGTGCATAATGTAAATATGAACGAAAATAGGTTATTTCAGTTGAATCAATTACATATATTAATGTTTTTCAGGAGGTTTAAATGTTTTGATCCAGTCACCATAAAAAGTCATCTGTTTTTGGAACTTTGTACGGTCTGATCGTTTGCTAGTTTCACATATTATCATCAAAATTTAAATAAATTAATTCGATATCTGCTTTTTATATATGAACGAAACTATTAATTAATATTTCCAATTTTTTTCTTGATCCAAATTGATTTAAAAAATCAAAGCCAGTCAGTAACAAAAATATGTTACTTTATCAATTCTTTTGACAGCGTCTGTAAATGTCAAAAATGTTGACCTAACAAACAGTGAAATTGTATAGAAAAACCAACAAGAAGCTGGTTGTTGTCGTATACTAATAAAATGATATGCAGCCGATGGAATAAGTTACCAGCAACACAGCGACAAAGTTCTGCCGAGTTCTAGCCTGTTTAGTTTGAAAATCTAGAGGAGGTACGAATGTGTTGAGACCACATAAATAATTTAAAGGCAAACATGAATATTATTGTTTGGGAAACTATCAGTTGTAACAAATACAATAAATTCTTGCATTTGACTGTACTTTTTGAGGTAATCAATATTTACAAGCTCTATTTACTTTATCTTGTTAGTTTTTTAGTATATGGGTAGCCAACCTCTCGGAAATGAAATTTCAAACAGTTATCCCCAACCGATTAAGCTCTACATACACGTTTGGTTTGGACGATAAGGCACGTATGGTAACCTAAGTGTCATAATTCTAAATCCAAAACAAAGAATTAAGGATCGCGAACCAATTTTAAAAAGACCCGTATAGTAGAGCATTAGGGTAGAGTTTCCGAAAAAAAACCGAAAAAAATCGTTTTAAAAACTAGTTTTTCATTTTTGTACTCGTCGTACGAAAATGAAAAAAAGTTTTTAAAACGATTTTATTATTTTCAACTTTAAGATTGCAATGGATCCATAATATCTATCTATCTTCTAACTGAGAGAGTTTTGTTGAAAGTTGGAAAAAAAAATCTAAAAGAATATTTCTGCCATCTCGTACCACTTTCGTAGCACCTCGTAGCACCTCGTAGCACACGCGTAGCATCGTCGTAGCGTATTCGTAGCTCGTAGTGGCATCGCACGTGGTAGCGCGGCTGCGTCGTCAATATTGGTTAATTTGGCGCGCGAACTATGCACGCGCTCCCGATTCGCTCGCTGTGATATTACTTGCATATATCTCTTGAAATTGGGACTTGATTGAGAATGATTTTGGGATTGAATTTTAATTTTATGGTTATTATTTTAACTACCTACTTGTATTAACAACAGAAATGCAATTTATTTAGAAGGAACATCTATCCGTCTGACTCTAAGTGACTTCTTGCCAGCCTACAAGTGGCATCTGTAAACGGTTCTTAAAGCTTTGCCTCGTTAGTGTAGGGGACGCAAGCCCTACTGCTGAGCTCGAGGTCTTTGAAGCGAATTTCCAAACGCTTACAACCCTAATCTCTTCAAAGTTAGAGTGAACAGGCTCCATCTGGGTAAGCTCGCTCCATCGTAGACTTTGTCTCTGTCATCTCTCTCACAAATAAAAATAAAATAAAAAAAGACCCGCAGTCTGGGATTCTGCGCGGTCTACGGCACTAAAATTTCCCTCGTTTATATAGTACTTTAAAAATAATTGGAAATATATAGGTCTGCCTTACCTTTTGCGGACCACAAGCATGGTCTTATGTTAGGAAATTATTGTTCTGCAACCCTTCACACATTAACCTTCAAGTACATTACTTGTTAACATACTGTCAATTAATTCTGCAGGTCGTACTCAATAGGCACGCGACACGCAAGACATTCTAACGTTCAAACTCGCCCAGTATGCGTCTATAAGGCGGCAGACACGAACTCAGCGGCGGCGACGACGGTGCGGGTAGTTCCATATAAATCTATGCATTTGACGCGACTAGCGGCGCGTTCAAATGTGTAGATTAAGAGGAAATGCGGGCGGATCGATTTTGTATGGAAAAAGTCATAATTCGAGGTTTGGCTCTCGCCTGTTTCCTCCTCCAATATTGAACCTAATTAATTCGTATCCAACAGTACTTGTGTTTTTTAGGGTGGAAATTATTTGTAATATATATATGACAAACTGAATAATAAGGATATATAACATGCTGCTATGTATTTCTTTTTTCATTAACAGTTCCCAAATTTGTACACTAGGGCTCTGTTGACAGCGGTTTATTGGACAATTTTCAGCATTTTTTGAGGGCCATCTAGGCTTATGCGGTTAATATATCGTTATAAGAAAAAAACATAGGGACACAGTATATATCCTTCTTATTAAGTGTAGGAAATATTTTTAAATCGGCTCAATATTGGAGTAGGAAACAGGCGAGAGTTAAACCTCGAATTTTGACTTTTTAAATACTGTTACGAGCTTGGGGTTCGTTACAATAAAAACAGCCGATTAAACAACCAAAACTGACACTTTAATCCACAACACTAATTATCACTTTAAAACACACTAATTATAAAACACAATCGCACTACTGAACACTTCACTTCACTATAATTCGCAGTCGAAGATCGCTCTCGAAGTTATCGTTTGTATCGCCAATTCAATACTGACTGCCGTCGCCGGATGTCCGCCCTTTATATACCGACAGTCATTTCCAGAACCCTCCTGTATGGAAACCTCTGGAAAGTTCGGGCACACACAGGTCCCGTCAAAACATCCAGAATGATCTAGCACGTAAATGTCAGCTACTGGATACTAGATGGCGCCAGCAGTATGCCAGTATCTGCTACTCGATACTAGATGGCAGCACGTAAATGTTTGGTTGGTTGAAACTAGATGGCGTTAGCAGTACGCAAATGCCGCCATGTACCCAACATTAATTCTGGCGCGTAACACTGCCCCCTCCTAAGACATGCTCGTCCCGAGCATTATCGGCCCCATAATAACGCGCCGGTCGATCCACGTGGACGATTTTAGGAGCACTTCTTGTACCTTTTTGTATACGGTAGGTCACGTCATTGATTTTTGTCACAATCCGGTACGGCCCGTCCCATTTAGCTTGAAGCTTAGGAGATTTCCCTTTACTGCGAACTGGATTGTGCAACCACACTAGTGAACCTTCATCGAACCCTTTATTGTTCATTTTGCGGTCATAACGGGTTTTCATTTTTTCAGACATTTGCTGGCCCGATTCTCTGACGTGCTCATAAATGTGATTCATTTTGTTCCGCAAGTCATTCGCATAATCGGTTATACTGCGTGGGGCATCAGGTGGTATTCCGGTGATTAAGTCTGCAGGCAGCCGTAGTTCTCTACCAAAGTTTGCGAAAGCTGGTGTCACCGATGTGCTTTCGTGAACAGCACTTCGGTATGACAGCAAAAATGGTTGTATATGCTTGTCCCAATCGCGTTGCCGGTTTTCCACAACTTTTGCCAGGTATCTCTCCAATGTCTGATTGAATCGTTCCACCATTCCATCCGATTGTGGGTGGTAAGAAGTTGTTCTCGTTTTATGAGTACCCATCACTCTACAAGTTTCCTGGAATATTTGTGACTCGAAATTCCTTCCTTGATCGCTGTGAATTTCCAAAGGTACTCCAAAACGACAGAAGACTTCATGAACCAGTTTATCTGCAACTGTTGAAGCTTCTTGATTTGGAATAGCGAAGACTTCCGGCCACTTAGTGAAGTAATCCATTACAACCATGAAGTACTTGTTATCACTTTCACTTTCCGGAAACGGTCCCGCAACATCCAGAGCTATCCTTTCCCATGGTGCACCAACATTGTACAATTGCAATGCACCTCTGCTACGAGTTTGAGGTCCTTTTACAGCCGCACAACTTGTACATTTGCGACACCAGTCCTCGACATCGGCACGACAATGGACCCAGTAAAACCGTTCCCGTATCTTCAGTAGAGTCCGTTTCACTCCCATATGGCCTCCTGAACAGCCATCATGGTACAGCTGTAGAACATCCGGTACTTTAGCTTTAGGGACAACCATTTGCAAATGACAGCTGGCTCCTCGAGCATTTTCCCATTTACGGCACAGTACTCTATCCTGAATCACTAAGCTGTCCCATTGGGCCCAATAACTTTTTGTGATCGAACTCATCGCTGAGACATCACTCCACGTGGGCTTAGGAGCACTGGCCTTCATCCACTCCAGAATCGGCTTGATGTCTGCATCTTCGTGCTGAGCATGTTGTAGGCCTTCCTTCCACTCGTTGCTGAGGTCTGTCTTGAGCATCCTCACAGGTATGACTTCTTTACCCTCTTGCCTAGTACAATGCTTGCAGTCTTCAGGGCAAGGTCTTCTTGACAGTGCATCAGCGTTGCCATGAGATTTTCCGCTGCGATGTTCTACCACAAAGTCGTATTCCTGCAGTAGTTCAATCCATCTCGCAACTTGTCCTTCTGGATTTTTGAACTGCAATAGCCATTTCAGCGCAGCATGGTCAGTTCGTAGGTGAAATTTCCGCCCCAGTAGATATTTGCTAAAATGTTGCAATGACTTTACCACAGCAAGCAATTCCCGTCTCGTGACACAATAATTCCTCTCTGGTTTCGACAATGACTTGCTGAAGTACGCAATCACAACCTCTTGATCGCCATTCCGCTGAGATAACACACCGCCAAGTCCGATATCACTTGCGTCTGTGTCAACTATAAATTCCTTGCTGATATCAGGATACCCCAAAATAGGTGTTTTGCACAGACGGTCCTTTAGCTCCTGGAATGCGATGTCGCAACTTTCATCCCAACAGAAATGTCGCTTTTCCTCAGTTAGCTTGTGCAGGGGTTTGGCTATATCTGCAAAGTTCTTGACAAAACGCCGATAATAGGAGCACAAACCTAAAAATGCTCTGACCTGCGTCTTGTCTTTTGGAATTGGCCAATCCTTGACAGCGGCGATTTTCTCTGGATCCGTGCGGATACCTTCTTCCGACACAACATAACCCAAAAAGCTAACTTGCCGTTTGAAAAATGAACACTTTTTCGGACTCAACTTGAGGTTGGCACTCTGGATCTTCATGAACACGCGTTCCAGGTTTTGAAGATGTTCTTCAAACGTACGGCCTACGATGATGATGTCATCCAAGTAGACAAGGCAGGCATCACCAATCAACCCGGTTAGTACCAGTTCCATCAATCTTTCAAACGTTGCCGGAGCGTTACACAATCCAAATGGCATAACTTTAAATTGCCATAGACCCTTTCCTGTCGAAAATGCAGTTTTCTCCTTGTCTTTCGGGTCAATTTCTACTTGCCAGTAGCCACTTTTTAGATCTAGTGTGCTAAACCATTTTACTCCAGTAAGCATGTCCAGAGTGTCATCAATTCTTGGCAAAGGATAGCTGTCTTTCTTCGTCACGTCGTTCAGACGACGATAATCAACACAAAACCGCATGCTGCCGTCCTTCTTCCTCACCAGCACTACCGGTGAACACCATGGACTGGATGAAGGTTCTATAACACCATCCTTCACCATTCCCTCGATCATGGTTTCCACTTCCTTTTCACGTGCTACCGGTAATCTCCTTGGCCGTTGACGGATAGGCAATTCTTCTCCCGTGTTTATTTTGTGTTGAACTAAGCCAGTCTTCCCGATGTCAGCATCGTTCAAAGAGAAAACATCGGTGTACTGAAGTAACATCCTCTTCGCCTTGACCATTTCATTTTGAGACAAAGCGCTGCGACAGTCTTCTAAAAGTGTGGTCACTCTCGTTTGTGCATCCTTGCTAAGGGTCCCAGTTGATAGATATTGGCATCGACGCAACCAATCCACTTCCTCGCAGGTACCCATCAGTGTGCCCTTTTCTATCACCTGCTCCTTGTCACAAAGGTTCAGCACACGTACTCCTGAGATGTCGGTGGCTCTGACCAATGTTCGTGCTACTTTCCATGGAAGGTCATTGTCTACCCTTTCCACGAGTACGCAACGATGAGTTTGCCCAGGATTCAAAGGAAGACTAACCGGCACAACCGTTTCCGATCTCGGAGGAAGAACAATCTTCTTTAGGTTGTACACATTTCCAGGTAAAGCCCCTTCCATGAAAAGTTCCTCTTGTCCACATTTCATAACTCCTTGATTAACGTCGATCTCACAACGATTCTTCCTCATAAAGTCTAAGCCCAGAATGCAATCGTCCATTATATCGGCCACAACAACATTATGCAGGTAGATTTTGTTGCCTAGCTTCAACTCCATCTCTTTTTCTCCTCGGACGGGTATGCGCTGACCGGTGGCTGTTACCAAATTTATGCGCTCTCGGTTGTATGCAGAGTCCCCAAGGAACCGACTTATAAGTTGGGAACTGACAACCGTGCGAGAGGCTCCAGTGTCTATCGTCAGCTTACATGACGTCCCGTTGACCTCGCCCTTGATGATAAGGCTGTTCCCGTCACGGGTTTGTGAGATCGAAATCCTTGGGGCTCCTTGAACATCAGCCAGCACCCGCCCCGTAGTCCTGGCTTTTACTCGTTTCCCTGCTGTTGCTGGGCGGTGCTATTAGCCGCCCTGCCCTATGGAGATCGGCTACCTTCCCCTTCTGCAGTTCGCTTAGGGCAACTGGATCGAAGGTGGCCCCTTTCACCACAGCCGTAGCACCTAGGGCTGTATCCGTTTAAACGATCGCGAACTGTAACCGCTGCAACCTCCCTGACGCGGTGGGAACGATGATCTTGCCGCACAGCTTCCACCTCCAGTGCATGGGCCAAGGCGTCCTTAAGCGTCTCGTGGTGCCCGAGCCTCACTGCAGCCCTAACCTCAAGGTCGCGGATGCCGTCGATGAATGCCTGCACCAGGTTCCCTTCAATGAGCGCTGGTGCAGACTGGTACGCTTTTCGCACCAATTTCTCTACTTCAAGGGCCCACTGCTGCAGGTTCTCACCGTTTCGTTGCACGCGATCCCTTAACTGCGCACGAAACACGTGCTCCAAATGAGCGTCGCCATACCTGGCTTCCAACGCCTCAAGCAGCTGATCGTAAGTCACCTCCTTACCGAGAGCTTCCAGGACAGTTAAGGCCTGGTCGCGCAGGCCTAGGGTGAGGGCAGTCATGGCCTGATTTTTACTCCACCCGTTCGCCTTCATGACAGCCTCAAACTGAATCTTGTAGGCCGACCAAGAAGACGTCCCATCGAACGGCGGCACTTTGAACCCACGTGGCGAAGGTGTAGTGGCTGCTGAAGTAGCAATTCCATCTCCAAGTTTAAGGTTGCCCAATTCCTTCTGCATATCCGCAATGACGTCATCAAACTTGCTGATCCTGGTTTCAGCGTCTGACAAGCGGTTGTCATGCTGAGCAACCTTATCCTTCACCTCCTTCATGTCTTTCCTGAAGGACGCGTGAAGTTCCTTCATGAGGAGCATCTGTTCTTCCTGGCGGCGCGCCTGCTCCTCCTTGTCAAGCTTGAGCTGCTCTTCCAAACGACGGGCCTGTTCCTCCTGTCGTCGGGCCTGCTCCTCCTGTCGTCGGGCCTGCTCCTCCTGTCGTCGGGCCTGCTCCGCCTTGTCGTGCTGCAACTGTTCTTCCAACCGACGGGCCTGTTCCTCCTGTCGGCGGGCCTGTTCCTCCTGTCGGCGGGCCTGTTCCTCCTGTCGGCGGGTTTGTTCCTCCTGTCGGCGAGCCTGCTCCTGCAGCATCATCATCAGAGCAGCAAAGTCTGGTGCTGATGATGCCGGAGCTGCTATGGACGGGCCGGCCTCCATGGTCGGTAGCTGACCTTCCGACGTCTGCGGCGTTGCACCACCAAAACGCCTCTGGTCCGTCTCCTGCTGGCGTTGACTACGGGTACGGATACCCTCCGTGTCGTCCTTTGGCAGAATCGGCATGATTATCCACTATTCTGACACCAATTGTTACGAGCTTGGGGTTCGTTACAATAAAAACAGCCGATTAAACAACCAAAACTGACACTTTAATCCACAACACTAATTATCACTTTAAAACACACTAATTATAAAACACAATCGCACTACTGAACACTTCACTTCACTATAATTCGCAGTCGAAGATCGCTCTCGAAGTTATCGTTTGTATCGCCAATTCAATACTGACTGCCGTCGCCGGATGTCCGCCCTTTATATACCGACAGTCATTTCCAGAACCCTCCTGTATGGAAACCTCTGGAAAGTTCGGGCACACACAGGTCCCGTCAAAACATCCAGAATGATCTAGCACGTAAATGTCAGCTACTGGATACTAGATGGCGCCAGCAGTATGCCAGTATCTGCTACTCGATACTAGATGGCAGCACGTAAATGTTTGGTTGGTTGAAACTAGATGGCGTTAGCAGTACGCAAATGCCATGTACCCAACATTAATTCTGGCGCGTAACAATACAAAGTCCCTCCGCCCGCGTTTCCTCTTAACATGGAACTGCCCACGCCGCCGTCACCGCTGCTCCTTGTCCGCTGAGTTCGTGTCCGCGGCCTAAGACCTGCTTTGCGTCTGTGAGACTTGTCTAGTATGCGTCTGTACGACGTATGTGCACCGCCTAAGAATAGAATAGAATAGAAAAACATTTATTCAGCACAGGCACAAACGCACAGCGACAAAGTAAACAGAAGTAATAGTAGGTACACAATTGCGCTGAGCGTGCCCATACCGAAAGGATAACCATCTCAGCATTTGCTGAGCGTCAGACACCCAGCGCTGGTTTTCAGTTGGCACCCCATAGTGACACACGGACGAAGGTAAACACAATAAACATAGGACTTTATTAAATATTAACGTCTTTTATAATGCGCACAGCAAAGGAGTGGAACTCTCTGCCTGCGTCTGTGTTTCCAAACACTTACAACCCTAATCTTTTCAAAGTAAGAGTGCACAGGCTCCTTCTGGGTAAGCTCGCTCCATCGTAGACTTTGTCTCTGTCATCTCTGACCTAGACTAGAGTCAAGAGCAAACCCATCACAAATAAAAAAATAAAAAAATATTGAAAAATAAAATAAACATAATTCGTAAATAAATACAGTAATATAAAAATTATACAGTTAAAAGTAACATTTAAATCTATGTGTGTGTGTAGTCCAATAAATGTGCCAAACTGCCAACATGGCGCATCAGTAACCAAACATCACGTAACACGATAACCTAATTAATACGTGGATCAGTAAGTCTGCACTACACTTTAGTCTTTATAAATACTATGTACTACTGTGTGTGTATGTAATACTGTGTTTAGTCTAACGTAATAGACGTTACACTACAATGCACAATGGACCGATTACATTTCATGCAATTTCTAGATCGTAAATTCGAAAAAATGTTTTGTTGTACTATATTTTGAAGTGGTTTGGGATCTACCTCCTCGCGTTCCACTCCGGGCAACGGCACCACAGGCTTGCCTGTGGTACGGCAGAACGATCTCACTAAAAAGCGATGGTAGGCTCCGCAAGGAGCCGCCTGGCTCGCTGCCACCATCCCGCTGAAGTCCGGCCGCCAAGCAGCTTGCTGTGTTCCGTCGGTGTGCGGGAGTGCCAGTGCCTTTGGGGGAGAAGGAGATTGTCAGTTGTTCTGCTCAGAACCGATCTTGGTCGCTGGGCTGGGCTTTCCGGGTTACTCATTTTGGAGGGTAGCGGGATCCGAAGCACGGTGCCAGCCGTTGGCCGACCGCAGTTAGTAGGGGGCCCAAGTAGCACGCCAGCCACGTGTGAAAGGCTGCCCCGCCAACTAGCGAAAAATCCCGATATGCTCCACCGTGCCAGCCGGCAACTGTATGGGAGGACCCGGTGGCCATATCCGGGGGGGGGTTCGGGCGTCCCCGCAGTCTCCAAATGAGTTCCCCATAGGTTAGTTTAGCTCTAGTGTCCACTTGGTTCACTGAGCAGCGCCTCGACAATTCGACTTTTTTCCCCAACTACTCTCCACTCCAAAAAATGAATAAAGCGAAGAAAAATAAGGTGAAACAACGGCTGCACTTCCTCCCGCTAAAAGTGCACCTCACTAGTATCAGGGGGTTGCACTCCAATCTCGATCCGGTCCATCACCATCTTGAGACCGAGAAGCCGCACCTGTTTTTCCTAACGGAGACGAAGATAACAACCCCGTCGGACGTGGCGTACCTCAACTACCCTGGCTACTCTCTGGAACACAAGTTCAAGAAGCAGGCTGGGGTCTGTGTGTACGTCCGCGATGACAGTTGTTGTCGTCGTCTCCGTTGCTTTAAGAAATCGGGTTTTTCTGCCATATGGCTACTTGTGGACACTGGCGTGGAGAAATTCATCTACATCGGCGTATACCGATCGCACAGCGGTGACCAGGAGACAACAGCGCTGTTTAATTCCCTCGTGGAGTCGACCGACGTAGCCCAACAACGGTACCCAACAGCGAAGCTCATTTTTCTGGGGGACTTTAACGCCCACCATAAAGAGTGGTTGTTCCCGTACCAGAAAACTGACCATGCCGGGTTAGAGGCGCGCAAGTTTGCTTTAACGCTAGATCTAACCCAGCTGGTGAATGTGGCAACGCGGGTACCGGATGTTGACGCCCATACACCCAATTGCTTGGACCTTCTGCTGACAACTGATCCGGGCAGTCGTTCAGTATCGGTCTCAGCCCCGCTGGGAACGTCTGACCATTGCCTGGTGAAATCCGTATTGACCTGCTCTCCTCCAGATAAGAGTCCTAGAGGCACGAGACGAGTATGGCGATACGAGTCAGCAGATTGGGATGAGATGCGGCACTTTTTTGCATCTTATCAATGGCGGCAAGTGTGCTTCTCCTCGGGTGACCTCTCGTGCTGTGCTGACATGATTGCGGACGTGATTCGGCAGGGGATGGAGTATTTTATTCCATTCTCCGACATCCCGCTCGGTCACAAATCCCGGCTTTGGTATAATGCAGAATGCGCTCACGCTGAGGCCCGTAAAGAGTCTGCATACCAAGCGTGGATCAAGGCCCGCGACCGAAAGGTTAAAGCATGTAGGGTTCGTGCGAGGAAAAGAGCCTTTAATTCTGCCGCTAAGTTCTGCAAGCGGATTTTACGTAGGGCACGTTTTGACCATGTCGGACGTATCGGGGCCAAACTAGCATTGCACCCTCCAGGTAGTAAACAGTTTTGGTCCCTGTTGAAAGCGGTTGAAACGAATTTCTGTCGACCCACTTTGCCTCCAATGTTGAAACCTGATGGCTCGCTGGCTCACTCTGCAAGTGAGAAAGCAAATTTATTTGCAACTCTCTTTGCAAGCAATTCGCGTCTGGACGCTGGCTCCAAGGAACCACCAACTTACCTCGTTGTGACTCTTCGATGCCGAAGATCACAGTTCACATTAAAGAAGTCCGAAGAGTATTTTGCAGTCTAGACGTGAATAAGGCCAGCAGGCCTGACGGCATTCCAGCGAGAGTGTTGAGGCAATGTGCACCTGAACTGTCTCCTGTGTTAGCACGTCTGTACCGCCTCTCTCTTGAGAAAAGAACGGTGCCGAAATCATGGAAGCTTGCGAATGTGCAACCGGTGCCCAAAAAGAGAGACCGTGCTGACCCTGCACATTACCGTCCGATCGCCATTACATCCATCCTATGCAAGGTTATGGAAAGGGTTCTTAACAGTAAGCTGCTGACCTACCTTGAAGACAATGATCTCCTCAGTAACCGTCAATATGGCTTTCGACGGGGACGGTCAACTGGCGATCTTCTTGTGTATGTCACGCACTGCTGGGGCGAGGCCATCGAGAGACACGGCGAAGCACTTGCCGTGTCGCTCGATATCTCGAAGGCCTTTGACAGGGTTTGGCAGCAAGCTTCCTGCTTATGGCATCCCAGTTGGTTTTTGTAGACTATATCAGACTTCCTGAGTGAACGGTCGATCCGAGTAGTCGTTGACGGCTGCTCCTCTGACCTTATGGCTATTGATGCCGGAGTTCCTCAGGGGTCCATTCTCTCTGCAACTCTTTTCCTGCTGCACATCAATGACCTTCTTCAGCTTGGTCTTGTTGGGTACGCAGATGACAGTACGGTTTCAGAGAGATACTTGTCCAGCGCAACAGCCAGCGGGGATGAAGTTCGTTCCATGAGAGGCCATGGTAGAGCGGACAAATTCGACCTTAAGCCTTGTCTCCCAGTGGGGTGATGACAATGTGGTCACTTTTAACGCCATCAAAACACAGGCGTGTCTCTTTACCGCAAAAAGGAGTCGTTTTGACCAAACTCCTACTTTTCGGGGTGCATCTGTTCCTGTGACTGATCGGCTCGAGCTCCTAGGTATGGAGTTGACATCCAGTCACAACTTCGGCGCCACCATCGAGTACAAAGCCCAAACCGCGGCCAAAAAGCTGGGCAACCTAAATAGGGTGAAGCGATACTTCAAGCCTGGACAGCTTTTAACTCTATATAAAACGCAAGTCCGATCCTGCATGGAGTATTGTAGCCACCTTTGGGATGGCTCAGCTAAGTATCAGCTTGCCGCGCTTGACTCGGTGGAACGCAGAGCTAAGAGGCTCATCGGTGACGAAAAACTGTTGGATACCAAGCTACATAGCTTGGCTCATCGCCGTAAGGTTGCCTGCTTGTCGGTCTTCTACAGATTGTACTTCGGTGAGTGTGCCCAAGAACTCCACGACCTCATTCCACCGGCCCCCTTCTACCATCGGACATCCAGACGCACTGCATCTTACCATCCCTACCTTGTTACTATTCCACCAATTCGCATTAAGCGTTTCCAAACGTCTTTTATAATGCGCACAGCAAAGGAGTGGAACTCTCTGCCTGCGTCTGTGTTTCCAAAAGCTTACAACCCTAATCTCTTCAAAGTTAGAGTGAACAGGCTCCTTCTGGGTAAGCTCGCTCCATCGTAGACTTTGTCTCTGTCATCTCTGACCTAGACTAGAGTCAAGAGCAAACCCATCACAAATATATAAAAAAAAAAATAACTATTCAAGTTTATTCTATAGATTTTTTATAAACCAATAAGAGGTTTTAGAGTTGCACAAATACCTAATCAATTCTGATAATATTGTGTATATTTTCGTATTGTAGGATATTATGTGTCTTAGTAGATATATTTTGGAGACATTAATTTAAAATTTACAGAGTTATTTATGGAAAATCAATTTATTTGTTTATTTTATTTATTTATAATTGGCTAACCAACAACTTAATATACTGTATATGTTTAAATAAACTAAGGTTATGACAATTTCTTATAGGTTAGCATCGCGTGCCCCATGAAAGTAAAAACTAAATTGCTCTAAGTATTACTTAAACAAATAAAACTGGCCTTGTGCGATTCGGACTCGCGTGCAAAGGATTCCGAATGAATTTCATTTTTTTAACGTGTTATTTTAACACTTTAGGCTTCTTATAGGTTTTCATTTTCCTGTAATCTATAGGTAAAGATCTATTATCTCCATTTTTTTTCAAAATTTTCGTGTCAGTTGTTTCGGAGGTAAGAGTGAGGAGATAACTCCAAAACCATTTATTTAAAAATTATGAAAAAAATATATATTTAAAATCCTTACAGTAAGCCCTTTCATTTGATATGTCACACAATATTGCTCAAATTTTTTAATTTTCTAGTTTGACTAAAAATTTAACGATTTACGTAACGCGTTCGTGTTTGGGTCACAAAATTCCATATGTGTACCAAATTTCAACAGAATCGATCCAGTGGATCTGGAGAAAACTGGCTGTGACAGACGGACAGACAGTCAGACAGACATCCGAGTGATCCTATAAGGGTTCCGTTTTTGGTTCGGAACCCTTAAAACACTTTTTTTCTAACGTAAATAAACAAACCTTGAATAACAAACCAAAAATGACACAATTTAAATTAGGCACTTGTCTCACCACCGGCGAGTAAGCGATTAGCTATCGACTATTTGCGTGGTTCGAAATTATTAAAACATCCTCTTTTCTATTTAAAACACCCTCTGCTCTTTGTTCCAGGCTTGAGACTGGCACCGGTGACATTGCTGCAATAGCGCAGTTATTGACTATCTGTAAACAAACATTTGCGTTAACATAACAAAGTTGCTCATTTTTATTAAAGGAATTCTGATACAATGCACAACATATTTAAATCTCATTTGAATGTTTAGATATTCGAATCAAATTCTTACTCTTTTTGTAAATGATAATTATGCAATTTATATAGCACTGGATTGATACAACTAATAATTATTCCGACGGGATGTTCTCTCTGTTAACAAGACACGACAAGGCAAACAAGACGCGACAAGACAAGACACAACAAGACAAGACACGACAAGACAAGATAAGACGCGACACTACGAGACATGACTAGACACGACAAGACAAACAAGACAAGACACAACAAGACAAGACGAGAAACGACACTACACGACACGAGAAGACAAGACACGACAGAACAAGATACGACAAACCAAGCCACGACAAGACGAGGGACGACAAGACAAGATGCGACAGGTGAAGACAAGGCACAAATAGACAAGATACGACAAGACAAGACAATACACGACAAGACGCGACACGACAAGACGCGACAAGTCACAACAAGACAAGACACGATATGACACAACACAACAAGACTCAACAAGACATGACACGACACGGCACGATAATACACGACATGACACTACAAGACACGACACGACACGACAAAACATGACACGGCGCGGCATGACACTACAGGACACGGCAAAACAAAACAAGACAAAAAAAGACACTACAAGACAAGACACGACAATGCAAGACAAAACAAGAAAAGACACGACAAGACACGATACGACAGGACACGTCAAGACACGACCAGACAAGATAATACACGACAAGACAAGATTAGAAAAGACAAGATGCGACAAGACGCGACAAGTCACGATACGACACGACACGACAAGACACGAAAAAACACGACGAGACTCGTTAAGACAAGACACGACAAGGCACGACAAGACATGACAAGAAAAGACACGACAAGACACGACACGACAAGCCACGACACTACAAGATACGACAAGACACGACAAGACAAGACACAACACGACACGATAACTATGACATGACATGACACGACACGACATGACACGAAACGACAAAGCAAGACAAGACAAAAACGACACTACGTGACAAGACACGACGATTCTACAAGACTCGATAAGGCAAGACAAGATAAGATACGACTAGACAAGATACGAAAAGACACGACACGACATGACAAGACAAGACACGACACGACAAGACATCCGACTTCCAAATAAAAACATTACAAAGTGTTAAAATATAGGTGTTTTGGTATGCCTTTAAAATTTGAAGAGTTCCCTCTATTTCCCCAGGATTTCATCATCAGATACTGACCTGATGGCCATGGGGCTGTGGGTCTCATCATTATTTACCACCACGAGAACACACGACGCATCTGCGTACGTTTTTGACTGACTGAGCCCGTCCAGTTTCCAGGTGCTTAAAACCGTAGACGATCAAGAACGAATAAGGCTATTTTTACACCTCGAGGAAAAAGTACGGTTGCCGTGGGATAAATCTGAAACCACACGGTACGACACGACAAGTCACGACACGACACGACAAAAAACGACAAGACAAGTCACGACAAGACATGACACGACAAGACAAGAGACGACAAGACAAGACACGACAGATGAAGACAAGACACGTCAAGACAAGACATGAAAAGACACGACACGACATGACATGGTACAACACGACAAGAAACGAAACGAAGCGAAACGAAACAAAACCAACAAAGCAAAGCAAAGCAAAGTAAAGCAAAACAAAGCAAAGCAAAGCAAAGCAAAGCAAAGCAAGGCAAAGTAAATCAAAACAAAGCAAAGCAAAGCAAAACATTACCATATCTGGAAAATAGCAGCGAAGAGGGGAATTGTGAAGTGATGTTGTAATGGAGTTAAACTACTATACCGCGGTTTTAGAAGTGCCTGTCAATGAAATGGCACCACGATTACTTCTCAAGCAGCGTCAAGTCTACGAAACGATTCTGCGCTGAGTAAATAGTGGAAAGGGGGGATTGTTCCTTGTTGACGTAAAAGATAACCCAATATGCAATATTATCAAAAACAGCGGCCGGGGAGTCCTTTTGCAGCAGTGCAAAACGACGACGACGACGTGTCGCCAAAGAACAAGTGGGTGGCCTTAACGCCGTTTAATTTTGTTTAGGAATTCTATCGCCCAAATTACAGCGCCCAAAAGAACACCTTTTATAGTCATCACCACATTGATCACATCTTGATCTGGCGGTCTGTTCTTACACATTAAAAATTTCCACGCGAACGAAGTCACGGGCAACAGCTAGTTACATATAATATTATGCTTAAAAATACAAAATACTTACTGTTTTCATTCCTCGTTAGTCGATTATTTTTTTGCAAGCACCAGTACAGCTAGAGCTGCTTCGTATTCTTTCTTTTCATAACTTACAGCGGACATTTTGAAACTTTCAGTACTGCAATGAACACATATTTTAAGGTCCATATAACAAGCCGTTCAAATCATAATTTATCACAGTTTTAAACAAGTGAGAAAGGCAGACTCCGGTGAAAACATAGAATCTAGATAATGTAGGCAAACTTACGCGCTTTTTGATTTAATTCACAGCACTCGAACAACAAATGAGGATAAAAGTACTGATTGACTTGCAATGGAAGCCACAACCACTCACACGCGGTATCAAATAGTACTGACGAAAATTTTGAAATGATCCTTTTTATGTAGCTTGTTGTTTGGTGATTGCATCTGATCCGTGATGTTATTGACAAACGTTGCGCTAAAAACTCACTGATCGGACGACCGCACAAGGTAACTTTATTTGATTATTTTTTTATTTATCAAAACACTTCTATCATTACAGGATATCCCAAAGCGACAAGCGACAAGCGACTTAGCTTATAGTAATAGTAGTTTAAATCTTACTATCTAATTTCTGTTTTTTTCTTTTTTTTTCTTTTTTTTTCTTTTCTTTTTTTTTCTAATTATTTTTTTTTTTTATGTCTGTATGTTTGTCCGTCAATCACGCAAAAACGGCTGAAAAGATTTGGATGTTTGGCAGACATGTAGTTTATATCTTGGAAAAACTTATAGGCTACTTTTTTCCCGGTAACTTACATCACAGTGGATAAAGTCCACTTCATCCTCAATTCCAAAATATAGAGCCTTCATTTCCAAATACAGAGCCGCTGCTGCCTTAGTACTTCAGATTCAAAGTACTAGGAGAACAGAGTTATGTAGAAGTTTTATTCCAAGCTAAAATTATGAATACTAAAGATTCATAAGTACCAGGAGACCAGAAACATGTCAAAGTATTTTTGAACAAGTTTTTTTCCGGGTTAGAAATGTCGAATTTTTTTCCGGGCTGGAATAATGAGCACTACAGATTCACAAGCAAATACCAGGAGACCAGAAACATGTCAAAGTATATTTTCAGCAGGAATTTTGAGCGCTAAAGATTCACAAATATCAAGAGACCAGGAACATGTCGAAAAATTTCCGGGGCTGAAATTGTGAGCGACTATAATTTAAAAGTACGCCGGCGTATTCTAGTTATAATATTGTAAATGCGAAAGTTTGGATGGATGTTTGTTACTCAATCACTTCGCAACGACTGAACGAATCTTGATGACATTTGGCATAGGGGTTGCTTATAATCTGAAATAGCTTTTTCAGAATCAAAGTATAGAAACTCCGTTAAAATATGAATTGCAATAACTTTGTAACTATGATAGCTATTTTGACACGGCTTCGGCTGAAATTTTGTCCAATAGGACTTCGCTAACCGTTTGACACATTTAAATCGACCTACCTGAAAATAAATTTTCAGTCCTAGTACTTACGCAATTTTTCTAAATTTTTAAACACTTACCAATTTTTATGTAGTAAATATAATTTCATCATTATATACACACAAAAAAAGAACTATAAAATTGAATGTCAGATAAAAAATGAGTTTTTAAAATTAAGCTTCAAAGCTTCTACTGCCTCCGCTAAACTTCTTACACATTTAAATTGACCCACTGTCACGTTCCTTTTTATAAGGGTGGCCATGGGGTGGCCGGATTAAAAAAGAAACGATACTTTAAAGTTAAAAAATTTATAATTTAAATTTAGAAAAAAAAGAATAAAAACGAGAGAGTAGCAGGTAAGGCCGGTCAAAGGTCGAACCACGTAGGAGGCCGTCAATACTACACTCTCCGCTTGGTGCCAGTCGGTGACGCCGGTGACAGCCTCGAAGTTAGTCGAGCAGGTGGTCCAGTGGTGCTGGCGGCGTCCAGGAGCGTCGTCCAATCAGCCAGTTGCGCTGATCTTAACCTGCATGGAAGTTCCTGGAACCCCGTTCAAAAATGGCATTAGCTAGTTATCTCGCCAAGCCTCAATTGCAAGCCCTCACCTTGCAGAAAGAGATAGGCATCTACTTGAAGGCTAGTAGTCTAGGTTCAGTAGGCAATAAGAAGAAAATTACTATTTAAGCGGCCAATTACTAATGATAGTAAACACTGTAAGAGAGAAAGTAGAATTAAGGCCAAAGAATTGGTGTCAGCGATAGTGTACATCATCAGTTATTATTTATACAAATGTAGGTATCCTTAGGATATAATTTAAAAATAAACCGTTACAGACGGTCAGATAAAGGAAGCTTACAAGGACAGCAACGAGTTATAAACAGTAGTTTTCTTTTCAAACATAAAACATAGAAAGCAGCGGCGGCTATACACATATTTTACAGATAGAAAAATAAAACAATGATTCAAATTTTACAACTTACCCAGTACGGGAAGAACACTAGGCATTTACTAATTATTATTTTTTTACTATTTAAAGGCGCGCGTTTGACCACTATCTCACCTGATGGTATGGTAAGCGATGATGTGGTCGAAGATGGAGCACGCTTGCCTAGAAGTAACCTATTCACTCTTGACTTAAAGACTCCCAGGTTGTAGCTATCAGGAAACACAGACTCCGGCAGGGAATTCCACTCCTTAGCTGTACGCACTATAAATGTGTTCCCAAAACGTTTAGTGCGTTTACTACAATTACTAAGTATTTAGTTAAGGTGAACCCACTAGGTCGTATCTAGTTATTGGATTAAAAGTTATAAGAACTACGAGGCAGCAGAGGTAGGTACCGTTCAGACAACTTTAGAACGCGTGGTTCCTCGAAAGCCGATCGAGTGTCACTGGCGGCGGTCGCCGCGGAATGAATGAATGAATGCGCTCGTGCTTCACGTGGTAAGTGAAAGGAAGGGATTTTGGAATATATATAAAACCGCGCGCCAAAAGAAGTTGCGGTGTCTGTTTGTTCATAACTTAATATTGTTTGCATCATAGATAACTTGTTAGAGAGGTTATTAAACTCTTTTAATTGTCTATAAATTATGTAGGTAAGTAAATCGTGACACCACCTGTAAATAAATTTTCTGTGTTTGTAATGCAATTTTTCATAACTTTTAAACACTTACCAACTTTTATGTAGTAAATCCTTCCATTAAATTTCAATCCATTTGCAGAATCGGGATTTTGCCTATCTAACCTCAATTTCCGGGTGCATTGCGCGAGCAGAAATTTCGATTGGTCACTGAAAACTCATTTTTTTCCTGAGAAAAGTGTTTTTTGACGACTGTGCAAAATTTTAATTTTTCGAATTCGCAAAAATGTTCTAGATAGCTAGCCCGCGCTGAGACATCATCACCCGACATCTCAAACGTGCAGATGGCTGGCATAGGACGTCAAAAATTTTAAATTATCTCAAATTCAACACGCCAATACTTACCCCAAAATCCATCTATTAAAGGCCCGTTAAAACGTAAATTGAAAGAAAGAAGAAAGGAAGGAAAATACTTAATTCCTCCCAAATAGACAGACATTGTCATAAAAATACACGTAAAAAGACTATAAAAAAATTGACTGTTAAAAATAAGTAAGTAAAACTAAGCTTAAAAATTACTGCCTTCGCTAAAATTTTGACACATTTTAATTGTTCCACATGTAAATAATTTTTCAGTCCTTGTAACGCAATTTTTCCAAATTTTTAAACACACCAATTTTTATTTAGTAAATCCTTACAGTAAATTCCAATCAATTTGCAGAATAGGGATTTTGCCTCTATAACCTCAATTTCCAGGTGCATTGCGAGATCAGAAATTTTAATTGGTCGCTGACAACTCTATTAGTTTTTAAACAAAGAGTTTTTTGACGACTGTGCAAAATTTTCTGGTTTTCAAATTCCCGAAAATGCTCTTGCCAGCTTGCTCGCGCCGAGACGCAACACCCGACATCTTAAACGTGCGGCTGGCTCAAACAGAACGTCAAAATTTTTTAAATATCTCACATTCAACATGCCAATACTTACCCTAAAATCCACCTATAGAAGCCCCGTTAAAACATAAGGAAAAATTAAAGAAAGGAAAATAGTTTATTCCTAACAAACACTTGCAAATTTCATCAATATAAAAATACACATAAAAAAAACTATAAAGAAAATGACAGATAAAAAACTGGCCAAGTGCGAGTCGGACTCGCACACGAAGGGTTCTGTAACCTTAATTTTTATTATTTCTTGTTATAACGGCAATAGAAATACACAATCTGTTAAAATTTCAACTGTCTTCCTGTTACGGTTCTTGAGATACAGCCAGCTGAGAGACAGACGGAAGGACGAATGGACGGACGGAAGGACGAATGGACGGACAGACAGACAGCGCAAGCTTAGTTTCAACACTCAATTTTTTCCTTAAAAAAGTGTATTTATGACGACTGTGAAAAACATTTATTTTTTCAAATTCCCGAAAATGCTCTAGCTAGCATGCTCGCGCCGATACGCAAGACCCGAAATCACAAATATACGGTTAGCTTGCCTAGAACGTCAAAAATTATTTACCGCGTAATCCATATATAGAAGCTCGATTAAAACATAAATTGAAAGAAAGAAGAAAAAAGTGCAAAAGAGTAATTCCTCGCAACAGAATTTTCTTGTTTTCGAATTCCCGAAAATGATCACGCTAGCTTGCTCGCGCTGAGACGTAAAACCCGATATCTCAAACGTGCGGTTGGCTTGCATGAAACGTCAAAAATTTTTAAATTATCTCAAATTTTTCTCAATGCTTACCCCAAAATTCACAAATAGAAGCCTCGTTTAAACATAAACTGGAATAAAAAAAAAACCAAAAAGTAGTTCCTCTCAAATAAACGCATATTTCAGTATAATAAATACACATAATAAAAAACTATTAAAAAAACGACGGATGAAAAAAAAAAACTTAATTGACCCTCCTGTAAATAAATTTTCATTCCTTGTATCGCAATTATTTCAATGCTTACCCCAAAATTCACAAATAGAAGCTTCGTTTAAACATAAACTGAAGGAATGAAAAAAAGAATGGAAAAAGTAATTACTCGCAAACGGACGCACAAATCATGATTATAAAAAAAATATAAAAAACCCCATAAAACAAAATGACCGATCAAATAATAAGCAGGTAAAACTTACCCTAAAATACTTCTGCTTCCGCTAAATTTAACACTTTTAATTGACCCAGCTTTTAATAAATTTTCAGTCCTTTTAACGCAATTTTTCTCAATACTTACCCCAAAATCCCCAAAAAAAGCCTCGTTTAAACATAAACTGAAAGAATGAAAAAAAAATGGAAAAAGTAATTACTCGCAAACAGACGCACAAATCATGATTATAAAAAAATATATAAAAAACCCCATAAAACAAAATGACCGATCAAATAATAAGCAGGTAAAACTTACCCTAAAAAACTACTGCCTCCGCATAATTTAACACTTTTTAATTGACCCATATTTATATAAATTTTCAGTCCTTGTGACGCAATTTTTCTCAATGCTTACCCCAAAATTCACAAATAGAAGCCTCGTTTAAACATAAACTGGAATTAAGAAAAAAAAGCAAAAAAAGTAGTTCCTCTCAAATAGACGCATATTTCAGTATAATAAATACACAATAAAAAACTATAAAAAAATGACGGATAAAAATAAATAAATAAAACTTAATTGAACCAACTGTAAATAAATTATCAGTCCTTGTAATGCAATTTTTTTCAAACTTACCCCAAAATCCACAAAAAGAAGCCTCGTTTAAACATAAACTGAAAGAATGAAAAAAAGTGGAAAAAGTAATTACTCGCAAACAGACGCGCAAATCATGATTATAAAAAAATATATAAAAAACCCCATTAAACAAAATGACCGATTAAATAATAAGCAGATATAACTTACCCTAAAAAACTACTGCCTCCGCTTAATTTAACACTTTTTAATTGACCCATATTTTAATAAATTTTCAATCCTTTTAAAGCAAATTTTTCTCAATGCTTACCCCAAAATTCACAAATAGAAGCCTCGTTTAAACATAAACTGGAATAAAAAAAAAACCAAAAAGTAGTTCCTCTCAAATAAACGCATATTTCAGTATAATAAATACACATAATAAAAAACTATTAAAAAAAACGACGGATGAAAAAAAAAAAACTTAATTGACCCTCCTGTAAATAAATTTTCATTCCTTGTATCGCAATTATTTCAATGCTTACCCCAAAATTCACAAATAGAAGCTTCGTTTAAACATAAACTGAAAAAATGAAAAAAAGAATGGAAAAAGTAATTACTCGCAAACGGACGCACAAATCATGTATAATCATGATTTGTGCGTCCGTTTGCGAGAGTAGAAGATAAAACTATGAAACAAAATGACTGATAAAAATAATTAAGGAAAACTTAGCTTAAAACTACTGCCTCCGCTTAATTTTGACACATATTAATTGACCCACTTGTTAATAAATTTTCATTCCATGTGTCGCAATTTTTCTCAATGCTTACCCTAAAATTCACAAACAGAAACCTCGTTTAAACATAAACCGAAATACAGAAAAATTAGGAAAAAATTTATTCATCTAAAATAGACGAATATTTCAGTACAATACATACACGTAATAAAAAAACCATAAAACAAAATGACGGATAAAAAATAAGTAAGTAAGACAGTTTAAAAACCACCTCCGCCTATTTTTGACACATATTAACTGACCCAACTGTTAATAAATTTTCAGTCCTTTTAATGCAATTTTTTTCAATACTTACCCCAAAATACTTAGACCAAATAATTAGCAGGTAAAACTTACCCTAAAAAACTACTGCCTCCGCTAAATGTAACACTTTTAATTGACCCAGCTTTTAATAAATTTTCAGTACCTACCCCAAAATCCCCAAAAAAAGCCTCGTTTAAACATAAACTGAAAGAATGAAAAAAAAATGGAAAAAGTAATTACTCGCAAACAGACGCACAAATCATGATTATAAAAAATTATATAAAAAACCCCATAAAACAAAATGACCGATCAAATAATAAGCAGGTAAAACTTACCCTAAAAAACTACTGCCTCCGCTTAATTTAACACTTTTTAATTGACCCATATTTATACAACGTTGATACGACAGAGGGGCATTAAATTACACTACGTGTACTATACGTGTTTAGTATTAATCCGATACGGTATAAAAATAAAAAGCTACAAAATTGAGATTTTTTTTCTTTCAAACAAACTAAATAGCTTACAAATCAGAGTAAAACGCAACCACCCTGTGCAAATAAATTCAACTGACCTAGGGAAAAGCGGCAACGTCGCCCGCGCGCCTGAGCGCGGTGTGGGTATAATTGTGGTCGGGCGGGCGGCCGGCGGTGGCGCAGGCGCGAGCTTAGGCCTCCGCTCGCGCCCGCTTTTATGATAGGTAAGGTTTTGAAGTAGGTACGCACACAACAACAATCACAACAAAAACACTAAATTTTTAAATTCTCGATGTGTGGAGGACACATCGACAATTTAAAAATTCACAATTCACAAAAAAAAATCACAAACATACCTAATTCACAATTAAAATCATGTCCGTGTAGTCTGCCGCCGTGTTAGTTACACGATGCATTGTTGAACACTTTAATTACACGCACACACAACCAAAGTTTAATTACGTGTCCTATCACAATAAAAAACAGTCGATCACAAAAAAAAAAACACTAACACTAATAATAATAATCCCAAGTTACGTGTCCTGTCACAATAAAAAAAGAAATACTGTCTTAAACTTATTTAGTATCTTATCACAATAACAAAACAAAATCAATTGTTTGCTGCTGCGCCCGCGCGCCGCGCTTCCGTGTTACGTAACATACGTTCCGGAAGGAAGACATCGGCACACTGAGGCCCCACTTACCGATCGCAAATATCTAGAATGCAATAACAACACACTGACCTATTTCTATTTCTTTTACGCGCGGTATGTTTTGCTATGATTGTCACTCTCGTAATGAAAGTGCAAGTGTGTGTTTATTGCTTCCTCTTTGCATTGCCATCTTTTTAGTGAAAATTTGGTTGTACTTATGAATTGCGTCGGAGCGGCAACAACGCATCGTAGGTTTTACTCGATTTATCGTTTTAAGGTGCATGACCGATGCGTAGGCATAATCAGCTGTTAGGAAAAAGATACATCGTGTTCAATTGAGGCAAAAACTTAAAAAATTATTTGCGACTAAACTACTGCTCCTATTTCATTGATTTTTGGTACAGAGCTTTGAAATGGTACCTAGTATAGGCAGTTTAAAGGAAAGCCCCTCTGTCGTATCAACTCGGTATAAATTTTCAGTCCTTGTAACGCAATTTTTCTCAATGCTTACCCCAAAATTCACAAATAGAAGCCTCGTTTAAACATAAACTGGAATTAAGAAAAAAAAGTAGTTCCTCTCAAATAGACGCATATTTCAGTATAATAAATACACATAATAAAAAACTATAAAAAAATGACGGATAAAAATAAATAAATAAAACTTAATTGACCCAACTGTAAATAAATTATCAGTCCTTGTAATGCAATTTTTTTCAAACTTACCCCAAAATCCACAAAAAGAAGCCTTGTTTAAACATAAACTGAAAGAATGAAAAAAAGTGGAAAAAGTAATTACTCGCAAACAGACGCACAAATCATGATTATAAAAAAAAATATAAAAAACACCATTAAACAAAATGACCGATTAAATATTAAGCAGATAAAACTTACCCTAAAATACTTCTGCTTCCGCTAAATTTAACACTTTTAATTGACCCAGCTTTTAATAAATTTTCAGTCCTTTTAACGCAATTTTTCTCAATACTTACCCCAAAATCCCCAAAAAAAGCCTCGTTTAAACATAAACTGAAAGAATGAAAAAAAAATGGAAAAAGTAATTACTCGCAAACAGACGCACAAATCATGATTATAAAAAAAATATATAAAAAACCCCATAAAACAAAATGACCGATCAAATAATAAGCAGGTAAAACTTACCCTAAAAAACTACTGCCTCCGCTTAATTTAACACTTTTTAATTGACCCATATTTATATAAATTTTCAGTCCTTGTAACGCAATTTTTCTCAATGCTTACCCCAAAATTCACAAATAGAAGCCTCGTTTAAACATAAACTGGAATTAAGAAAAAAAAGCAAAAAAGTAGTTCCTCTCAAATAGACGCATATTTCAGTATAATAAATACACATAATAAAAAACTATAAAAAAATGACGCATGAAAAAAAATCTTAATTGACCCTCCTGTAAATAAATTTTCATTCCTTGTATCGCAATTATTCTCAATGCTTACCCCAAAATTCACAAATAGAAGCTTCGTTTAAACATAAACTGAAGGAATGAAAAAAAAATGGAAAAAGTAATTACTCGCAAACAGACGCACAAATCATGATTATAAAAAAAATATATAAAAAACCCCATAAAACAAAATGACCGATCAAATAATAAGCAGGTAAAACTTACCCTAAAAAACTACTGCCTCCGCTTAATTTAACACTTTTTAATTGACCCATATTTATATAAATTTTCAGTCCTTGTAACGCAATTTTTCTCAATGCTTACCCCAAAATTCACAAATAGAAGCCTCGTTTAAACATAAACTGGAATTAAGAAAAAAAAGCAAAAAAGTAGTTCCTCTCAAATAGACGCATATTTCAGTATAATAAATACACATAATAAAAAACTATAAAAAAATGACGCATGAAAAAAAAAACTTAATTGACCCTCCTGTAAATAAATTTTCATTCCTTGTATCGCAATTATTCTCAATGCTTACCCCAAAATTCACAAATAGAAGCTTCGTTTAAACATAAACTGAAGGAATGAAAAAAAGAATGGAAAAAGTAATTACTCGCAAACGGACGCACAAATCATGATTATAAAAAAAATATAAAAAACCCCATAAAACAAAATGACCGATCAAATAATAAGCAGGTAAAACTTACCCTAAAATACTTCTGCTTCCGCTAAATTTAAAACTTTTAATTGACCCAGCTTTTAATAAATTTTCAGTCCTTTTAACGCAATTTTTCTCAATGCTTACCCCAAAATTCACAAATAGAAGCCTCGTTTAAACATAAACTGGAATAAAGAAAAAAAAGAAAAAAGAAGTTCCTCTCAACAAGACGCAAATTTCAGTAAAATAAATACACAATATAAAACTATAAAACAAAATGACTGATAAAAATAATTAAGGAAAACTTAGCTTAAAACTACTGCCTCCGCTTAATTTTGACACATATTAATTGACCCACTTGTTAATAAATTTTCATTCCATGTGTCGCAATTTTTCTCAATGCTTACCCTAAAATTCACATACAGAAACCTCGTTTAAACATAAACCGAAATACAGAAAAATTAGGAAAAAAGTTATTCATCTAAAATAGACGAATATTTCAGTACAATACATACACGTAATAAAAAAACCATAAAACAAAATGACGGATAAAAAATAAGTAAGTAAGACAGTTTAAAAACCACCTCCGCCTAACTTTGACACATATTAATTGACCCAACTGTTAATAAATATTCAGTCCTTTTAATGCAATATTTTTCAATACTTACCCCAAAATACTTAGACCAAATAATTAGCAGGTAAAACTTACCCTAAAAAACTACTGCCTCCGCTAAATGTAACACTTTTAATTGACCCAGCTTTTAATAAATTTTCAGTCCTTTTAACGCAATTTTTCTCAATACTTACCCCAAAATCCCCAAAAAAAGCCTCGTTTAAACATAAACTGAAAGAATGAAAAAAAAATGGAAAAGGTAATTACTCGCAAACAGACGCACAAATCATGATTATAAAAAAATATATAAAAAACCCCATAAAACAAAATGACCGATCAAATAATAAGCAGGTAAAACTTACCCTAAAAAACTACTGCCTCCGCTTAATTTAACACTTTTTAATTGACCCATATTTATATAAATTTTCAGTCCTTGTAACGCAATTTTTCTCAATGCTTACCCCAAAATTCGCAAATAGAAGCCTCGTTTAAACATAAACTGGAATTAAGAAAAAAAAGCAAAAAAAGTAGTTCCTCTCAAATAGACGCATATTTCAGTATAATAAATACACATAATAAAAAACTATAAAAAAATGACGGATAAAAATAAATAAATAAAACTTAATTGACCCAACTGTAAATAAATTGTCAGTCCTTGTAATGCAATTTTTTTCAAACTTACCCCAAAATCCACAAAAAGAAGCCTTGTTTAAACATAAACTGAAAGAATGAAAAAAATTGGAAAAAGTAATTACTCGCAAACAGACGCACAAATCATGATTATAAAAAAAAATATAAAAAACACCATTAAACAAAATGACCGATTAAATAATAAGCAGATAAAACTTACCCTAAAAAACTACTGCCTCCGCTTAATTTAACACTTTTTAATTGACCCATATTTTAATAAATTTTCAGTCCTTTTAACGCAATTTTTCTCAATGCTTACCCCAAAATTCACAAATAGAAGCCTCGTTTAAACATAAACTGATATAAAAAAAAGCAAAAAAGTAGTACCTCTCAAATAAACGCATATTTCAGTATAATAAATACACATAATAAAAATCTATAAAAAAAAATGACGGATGAAAAAAAAAAACTTAATTGACCCTCCTGTAAATAAATTTTCATTCCTTGTATCGCAATTATTCTCAATGCTTACCCCAAAATTCACAAATAGAAGCTTCGTTTAAACATAAACTGAAAGAATGAAAAAAAGAATGGAAAAAGTAATTACTCGCAATCGGACGCACAAATCATGATTATAAAAAAAATATATAAAACCCCATAAAACAAAATGACCGATCAAACAATAAGCAGGTAAAACTTACCCTAAAATACTTCTGCTTCCGCTAAATTTAACACTTTTAATTGACCCAGCTTTTAATAAATTTTCAGTCCTTTTAACGCAATTTTTCTCAATGCTTACCCCAAAATTCACAAATAGAAGCCTCGTTTAAACATAAACTGGAATAAAGAAAATAAAGAAAAAAGAAGTTCCTCTCAAAAAGACGCAAATTTCAGTAAAATAAATACAAATAATATAAAACTATGAAACAAAATGACTGATAAAAATAATTAAGGAAAACTTAGCTTAAAACTACTGCCTCCGCTTAATTTTGACACATATTAATTGACCCACTTGTTAATAAATTTTCATTTCATGTGTCGCAATTTTTCTCAATGCTTACCCTAAAATTCACAAACAGAAACCTCGTTTAAACATAAACCGAAATACAGAAAAATAAGGAAAAAAGTTATTCATCTAAAATAGACGAATATTTCAGTACGATACATACACGTAATAAAAAAACCATAAAACAAAATGACGGATAAAAAATAAGTAATTAAGACAGTTTAAAATCTACCTCCGCCTAACTCTGACACATATTAATTGACCCAACTGTTAATAAATTTTCAGTCCTTTTAATGCAATTTTTTTCAATACTTACCCAAAAATACTTAGACCAAATAATTAGCAGGTAAAACTTACCCTAAAAAACTACTCCCTCCGCTAAATGTAACACTTTTTAATTGACCCAGCTTTTAATAAATTTTCAGTCCTTTTAACGCAATTTTTCTCACTGCTTACCCTAAAATTCACAAATAGAAGCCTCGTTTAAACATAAACCGAAATACAGAAAAATTAGGAAAAAAGTTATTCATCTAAAATAGACGAATATTTCAGTACGATACATACACGTAATAAAAAAACCATAAAACAAAATGACGGATAAAAAATAAGTAAGTAAGACAGTTTAAAAACTACCTCCGCCTAACTCTGACACATTAATTGACCCAACTGTTAATAAATTTTCATTCCTTTTAATGCAATTTTTTTCAACACTTACCCAAAAATACTTAGACCAAATAATTAGCAGGTAAAACTTACCCTAAAAAACTACTCCCGCCGCTAAATGTAACACTTTTTAATTGACCCACTTGTTAATACATTTTCATTCCTTGTATCGCAATTTTTCTCAATGCTTACCCCAAAATTCACAAACAGAAACCTCGTTTAACCATAAACTGAAATACAGAAAAATTAGGAAAATAGTTTTTCCTTTAAAATACACGCTTATTTCAGTACAATTAATACACGTAATAAAAAACTATAAAACAAAATGACGTTTAAAATTAAGTAAGAAAAACTAAGCTATAAACTACTGCATTCGCTTAATTTTGACAAATATTAATTGACCCACCTGTTTATAAATTTTCAGTACTTGTAACGAAATTTTTCTCAATACTTACCTCACAATCCACAAAAATTACCCTCGTTTAATCAAATACTAAAAGAACGAAAAATAAGAAAAAGTTATGTCTCTCAAACATACGCACATTTTAGTATAATAAATACATATAGTAAAAAACTATAAAACAAAATGACGGATAAAAAATAAATAAATAAAACTTAATTGTCCCACCTGTTAATAAATTATTAGTCCTTGTAATGCAATTTTTTTCAATACCTACCCCAAAATCCACAAAAAGAAGCCTCGTTATAGCATAAACTGAAAAAATGAAAAAAAAATGGATAAAATAATTACTCGCAAACAGACGCACAAATCATGATTATAAAAAAAAATATAAAACACCATAAAACAAAATGACCGATCAAATAATAAGCAGGTAAAACTTACCCTAAAATACTTCTGCTTCCGCTAAATTTAACACTTTTAATTGACCCAGCTTTTAATAAATTTTCAGTCCTTTTAACGCAATTTTTCTCAATACTTACCCCAAAATCCCCAAAAAAAGCCTCGTTTAAACATAAACTGAAAGAATGAAAAAAAAATGGAAAAATGAATTACTCGCAAACAGACGCACAAATCATGATTATAAAAAAATATATAAAAAACCCCATAAAACAAAATGACCGATCAAATAATAAGCAGGTAAAACTTACCCTAAAAAACTACTGCCTCCGCTTAATTTAACACTTTTTAATTGACCCATATTTATATAAATTTTCAGTCCTTGTAACGCAATTTTTCTCAATGCTTACCCCAAAATTCACAAATAGAAGCCTCGTTTAAACATAAACTGGAATTAAGAAAAAAAAGCAAAAAAAGTAGTTCCTCTCAAATAGACGCATATTTCAGTATAATAAATACACATAATAAAAAACTATTAAAAAAAACGACGGATGAAAAAAAAAAACTTAATTGACCCTCCTGTAAATAAATTTTCATTCCTTGTATCGCAATTATTCTCAATGCTTACCCCAAAATTCACAAATAGAAGCTTCGTTTAAACATAAACTGAAAGAATGAAAAAAAGAATGGAAAAAGTAATTACTCGCAAACGGACGCACAAATCATGATTATAAAAAAAATATAAAAAACCCCATAAAACAAAATGACCGATCAAACAATAAGCAGGTAAAACTTACCCTAAAATACTTCTGCTTCCGCTAAATTTAACACTTTTAATTGACCCAGCTTTTAATAAATTTTCAGTCCTTTTAACGCAATTTTTCTCAATGCTTACCCCAAAATTCACAAATAGAAGCCTCGTTTAAACATAAACTGGATAAAGAAAAAAAAGAAAAAAGAAGTTCCTCTCAAAAAGACGCAAATTTCAGTAAAATAAATACACATAATATAAAACTATGAAACAAAATGACTGATAAAAATAATTAAGGAAAACTTAGCTTAAAACTACTGCCTCCGCTTAATTTTGACACATATTAATTGACCCACTTGTTAATAAATTTTCATTCCATGTGTCGCAATTTTTCTCAATGCTTACCCTAAAATTCACAAACAGAAACCTCGTTTAAACATAAACCGAAATACAGAAAAATTAGGAAAAAAGTTATTCATCTAAAATAGACGAATATTTCAGTACAATACATACACGTAATAAAAAAACCATAAAACAAAATGACGGATAAAAAATAAGTAAGTAAGACAGTTTAAAAACCACCTCCGCCTATTTTTGACACATATTAATTGACCCAACTGTTAATAAATTTTCAGTCCTTTTAATGCAATTTTTTTCAATACTTACCCCAAAATACTTAGACCAAATAATTAGCAGGTAAAACTTACCCTAAAAAACTACTGCCTCCGCTAAATGTAACACTTTTAATTGACCCAGCTTTTAATAAATTTTCAGTACCTACCCCAAAATCCCCAAAAAAAGCCTCGTTTAAACATAAACTGAAAGAATGAAAAAAAAATGGAAAAAGTAATTACTCGCAAACAGACGCACAAATCATGATTATAAAAAATTATATAAAAAACCCCATAAAACAAAATGACCGATCAAATAATAAGCAGGTAAAACTTACCCTAAAAAACTACTGCCTCCGCTTAATTTAACACTTTTTAATTGACCCATATTTATACAACGTTGATACGACAGAGGGGCATTAAATTACACTACGTGTACTATACGTGTTTAGTATTAATCCGATACGGTATAAAAATAAAAAGCTACAAAATTGAGATTTTTTTTCTTTCAAACAAACTAAATAGCTTACAAATCAGAGTAAAACGCAACCACCCTGTGCAAATAAATTCAACTGACCTAGGGAAAAGCGGCAACGTCGCCCGCGCGCCTGAGCGCGGTGTGGGTATAATTGTGGTCGGGCGGGCGGCCGGCGGTGGCGCAGGCGCGAGCTTAGGCCTCCGCTCGCGCCCGCTTTTATGATAGGTAAGGTTTTGAAGTAGGTACGCACACAACAACAATCACAACAAAAACACTAAATTTTTAAATTCTCGATGTGTGGAGGACACATCGACAATTTAAAAATTCACAATTCACAAAAAAAAATCACAAACATACCTAATTCACAATTAAAATCATGTCCGTGTAGTCTGCCGCCGTGTTAGTTACACGATGCATTGTTGAACACTTTAATTACACGCACACACAACCAAAGTTTAATTACGTGTCCTATCACAATAAAAAACAGTCGATCACAAAAAAAAAAACACTAACACTAATAATAATAATCCCAAGTTACGTGTCCTGTCACAATAAAAAAAGAAATACTGTCTTAAACTTATTTAGTATCTTATCACAATAACAAAACAAAATCAATTGTTTGCTGCTGCGCCCGCGCGCCGCGCTTCCGTGTTACGTAACATACGTTCCGGAAGGAAGACATCGGCACACTGAGGCCCCACTTACCGATCGCAAATATCTAGAATGCAATAACAACACACTGACCTATTTCTATTTCTTTTACGCGCGGTATGTTTTGCTATGATTGTCACTCTCGTAATGAAAGTGCAAGTGTGTGTTTATTGCTTCCTTTTTGCATTGCCATCTTTTTAGTGAAAATTTGGTTGTACTTATGAATTGCGTCGGAGCGGCAACAACGCATCGTAGGTTTTACTCGATTTATCGTTTTAAGGTGCATGACCGATGCGTAGGCATAATCAGCTGTTAGGAAAAAGATACATCGTGTTCAATTGAGGCAAAAACTTAAAAAATTATTTGCGACTAAACTACTGCTCCTATTTCATTGATTTTTGGTACAGAGCTTGGAAATGGTACCTAGTATAGGCAGTTTAAAGGAAAGCCCCTCTGTCGTATCAACTCGGTATAAATTTTCAGTCCTTGTAACGCAATTTTTCTCAATGCTTACCCCAAAATTCACAAATAGAAGCCTCGTTTAAACATAAACTGGAATTAAGAAAAAAAAGTAGTTCCTCTCAAATAGACGCATATTTCAGTATAATAAATACACATAATAAAAAACTATAAAAAAATGACGGATAAAAATAAATAAATAAAACTTAAATGACCCAACTGTAAATAAATTATCAGTCCTTGTAATGCAATTTTTTTCAAACTTACCCCAAAATCCACAAAAAGAAGCCTTGTTTAAACATAAACTGAAAGAATGAAAAAAAGTGGAAAAAGTAATTACTCGCAAACAGACGCACAAATCATGATTATAAAAAAAAATATAAAAAACACCATTAAACAAAATGACCGATTAAATAATAAGCAGATAAAACTTACCCTAAAATACTTCTGCTTCCGCTAAATTTAACACTTTTAATTGACCCAGCTTTTAATAAATTTTCAGTCATTTAACGCAATTTTTCTCAATACTTACCCCAAAATCCCCAAAAAAAGCCTCGTTTAAACATAAACTGAAAGAATGAAAAAAAAATGGAAAAAGTAATTACTCGCAAACAGACGCACAAATCATGATTATAAAAAAAATATAAAAAACCCCATAAAACAAAATGACCGATCAAACAATAAGCAGGTAAAACTTACCCTAAAATACTTCTGCTTCCGCTAAATTTAACACTTTTAATTGACCCAGCTTTTAATAAATTTTCAGTCCTTTTAACGCAATTTTTCTCAATGCTTACCCCAAAATTCACAAATAGAAGCCTCGTTTAAACATAAACTGGAATTAAGAAAAAAAAGTAGTTCCTCTCAAATAGACGCATATTTCAGTATAATAAATACACATAATAAAAAACTATAAAACAAAATGACGGATAAAAATAAGTAAGTAAAACTTAGCTTAAAAACTACTTCCTCCGCTTAATTTTGACACATATTAAGTGACCCACTTGTTAATAAATTTTCATTCCTTGTATCGCAATTTTTCTCAATGCTTACTTCAAAATTCACAAACAGAAACCTCGTTTAACCATAAACTGAAATACAGAAAAATTAGGAAAATAGTTTTTCCTTTAAAATACACGCATATTTCAGTACAATTAATACACGTAATAAAAAACTATAAAACAAAATGACGTTTAAAATTAAGTAAGAAAAACTAAGCTATAAACTACAGCATTCGCTTAATTTTGACAAATATTAATTGACCCACCTGTTTATAAATTTTCAGTACTTGTAACGAAATTTTTCTCAATACTTACCTCACAATCCACAAAAATTAGCCTCGTTTAATCAAATACTAAAAGAACGAAAAATAAGAAAAAGTTATGTCTCTCAAACAAACGCACATTTTAGTATAATAAATACACACAGTAAAAAACTATAAAACAAAATGACGGATAAAAAATAAATAAATAAAACTTAATTGGCCCACCTGTTAATAAATTATCAGTCCTTGTAATGCAATTTTTTTCAATACTTACCCCAAAATCCACAAAAAGAAGCCTCGTTATAGCATAAACTGAAAAAATGAAAAAAAAAATGGATAAAATAATTACTCGCTAACAGACGCACAAATCATGATTATAAAAAAAAGTATAAAACACCATAAAACAAAATGACCGATCAAATAATAAGCCGGTAAAACTTATCCTAAAATACTTCTGCTTCCGCTAAATTTAAGACTTTTAATTGACCCAGCTTTTAATAAATTTTCAGTCCTTTTAACGCAATTTTTCTCAATACTTACCCCAAAATCCCCAAAAAAAGCCTCGTTTAAACATAAACTAAAAAAATAAATATAATTATACATAATATAAAACTATAAACCAAAATACCGTCTTAAACTAAGCAAGAAAAACTTAGCTTATAAACTACTGCATTCGCTTAATTTTGACAAATATTAATTGACCCACCTATTTATAAATTTTCAGTCCTTTTAACGCAATTTTTCTCAATGCTTACCCCAAAATTCACAAATAGAAGCCTCGTTTAAACATTAAATGTTATAAAGAAAAAAAAAAGCGAAAAAGTAGTTCCTCTCAAATAGACGCATATTTCATAAAAATAAATACACAATAAAAAACTATAAAACAAAATGACGGCCAACAATAAGTAAGTAAAACTTAGTCTAAAAACTACTGCCTCCGCTTAATTTTGACACGTATTAATTGACCTACCTGTTAGTAAGTTTTCATTCCTTGTATCGCAATTTTTCTCAAGGCAATATTCACAAATAGAAGTCTCGTTTAATCAAAAACTGAAAGAATGAAAAAAAAAAGAAAAAAGTATTTCCTCTCAAATAGACGCAAATTTCAGTACAATAAATACACATAATAAGAAACAATAAAACAAAATGCCGGATAAAAATAAGTAAGTAAAACTTAGTCTAAAAACTACTGCCTCCGCTTAATTTAACACTTTTTAACTGACCCATATTTTAATAAATTTTCAGTCCTTTTAACGCAATTTTTCTCAATGCTTACCCCAAAATTCACAAATAGAAGCCTCGTTTAAACATAAACTGGAATTAAGAAAAAAAAGCAAAAAAAGTAGTTCCTCTCAAATAGACGCATATTTCAGTATAATAAATACACATAATAAAAAACTATAAAAAAAATGACGGATAAAAATAAGTAAGAAAACCTTAGCTTATAAACTTCTGCCTTCGCTTAATTTTGACACATGTAATTGACCCACCTTTTAGTAAATTTTCATTCCTTGTATCGCAATTATTCTCAATGCTTACCCCAAAATTCACAAAAAGTAGCTTCATTTAAACATTAACTGAAAGAATGGAAAAAGTAATTACTCGCAAACGGACGCACAAATCATGATAAAAAAAAATATAAAAAAACCCCATAAAACAAAATGACCGATCAAATAATAAGCAGGTAAAACTTACCCTAAAATACTTCTGCTTCCGCTAAATTTAACACTTTTAATTGACCCAGCTTTTAATAAATTTTCAGTCCTTTTAACGCAATTTTTCTCAATGCTTACCCCAAAATTCACAAATAGAAGCCTCGTTTAATCAAAAACTGAAAAAATGAAAAAAAAAAGAAAAAAGTAGTTCCTCTCAAATAGACGCGAATTTCAGTACAATAAATACACATAATATAAAACTATAAACCAAAATACCGTGTTAAACTAAGCAAGAAAAACTTAGCTTATAAACTACTGCATTCGCTTAATTTTGACAAATATTAATTGACCCACCTATTTATAAATTTTCAGTCCTTTTAACGCAATTTTTCTCAATGCTTACCCCAAAATTCACAAATAGAAGCCTCGTTTAATCAAAAACTGAAAGAATGAAAAAAAAAAGAAAAAAGTAGTTCCTCTCAAATAGACGCGAATTTCAGTACAATAAATACACATAATAAAAAACAATAAAACAAAATGCCGGATAAAAATAAGTAAGTAAAACTTAGTCTAAAAACTACTGCCTCCGCTTAATTTTGACACGTATTAATTGACCCACCTGTTAGTAAATTTTCATTCCTTGTATCGCAATTTTTCTCAAGGCTTACCCCAATATTCACAAATAGAAGCCTCGTTTAATCAAAAACTGAAAGAATGAAAAAAAAAAAGAAAAAAATAGTTCCTCTCAAATAGACGCATATTTCAGTATAATAAATACACAATAAAAAACTATAAAAAAATGACGGATAAAAATAAGTAAGAAAACCTTAGCTTATAAACTTCTGCCTTCGCTTAATTTTGACACATGTAATTGACCCACCTGTTAGTAAATTTTCATTCCTTGTATCGGAATTTTTCTCAAGGCTTACCCCAATATTCACAAAAAGAAGCCTCGTTTAATCAAAAACTGAAAGAATGAAAAAAAAAAGTAAGAAGTAGTTCCTCTCAAATAGACGCGAATTTCAGTACAATAAATACACATAATAAAAAACAATAAAACAAAATGCCGGATAAAAATAAGTAAGTAAAACTTAGTCTAAAAACTACTGCCTCCGCTTAATTTAACACTTTTTAAGTGACCCATATTTTAATAAATTTTCAGTCCTTTTAACGCAATTTTTCTCAATGCTTACCCCAAAATTCACAAATAGAAGCCTCGTTTAAACATAAACTGGAATTAAGAAAAAAAAGCAAAAAAAGTAGTTCCTCTCAAATAGACGCATATTTCAGTATAATAAATACACAATAAAAAACTATAAAAAAATGACGTATAAAAATAAGTAAGAAAACCTTAGCTTATAAACTTCTGCCTTCGCTTAATTTTGACACATGTAATTGACCCACCTGTTAGTAAATTTTCATTCCTTGTATCGGAATTTTTCTCAAGGCTTACCCCAATATTCACAAATAGAAGCCTCGTTTAATCAAAAACTGAAAGAATGAAAAAAAAAAGAAAAAAATAGTTCCTCTCAAATAGACGCAAATTTCAGTACAATAAATACACATAATAAAAAACAATAAAACGAAATGCCGGATAAAAATAAGTAAGTAAAACTTAGTCTAAAAACTACTGCCTTCGCTTAATTTAACACTTTTTAATTGACCCATATTTTAATAAATTTTCAGTCCTTTTAACCCAATTTTTCTCAATGCTTACCCCAAAATTCACAAATAGAAGCCTCGTTTAAACATAAACTTGAAATAAAAAAAAAAACAAAAAAAGTAGTTCCTCTCAAACAGACGCATATTTCAGTATAATAAATACACATAATAAAAAACTATAAAAAAAATGACGGATTAAAATAAATAAATAAAACTTTATTGACCCAACTGTAAATAAATTATCAGTCCTTGTAATGCATTTTTTTTTCAAACTTACCCCAAAATCCACAAAAAGAAGCCTCGTTTAAACATAAACTGAAAGAATGAAAAAAAGTGGAAAAAGTAATTACTCGCAAACAGACGCACAAATCATGATTATAAAAAAATATATAAAAAACCCCATTAAACAAAATTACCGATCAAATAATAAGCAGGTAAAACTTACCCTAAAAAACTACTGCCTCCGCTTAATTTAACACTTTTTAATTGACCCATATTTTAATAAATTTTCAGTCCTTTTAACGCAATTTTTCTCAATGCTTACCCCAAAATTCACAAAAAGAAGCCTCGTTTAAACATAAACTGGAATTAAGAAAAAAAAGCAAAAAAAGTAGTTCCTCTCAAATAGACGCATATTTCAGTATAATAAATAAACATAACAAAAAACTATAAAAAAATGGATAAAAAACAAATAAATTAAACTTAATTGACCCAAATGTTAATAAATTTTCAGTCCTTTTAACGCAATTTTTCTCAATGCTTACCCCAAAATTCACAAATAGAAGCCTCGTTTAAACATAAACCGGAATTAAGAAAAAAAAGCAAAAAAAGTAGTTCCTCTCAAATAGACGCATACTTCAGTACAATACATACACGTAATAAAAAACTATAAAACAAAATGACGAATAAAAATAAGTAAGAAAAACAGCTTATAAACTACTGCATTCGCTTAATTTTGACAAATATTAATTGACCCACCTTTTTATAAATTTTCAGTCCTTGTAACGCAATTTTTCTCAATGCTTACCCCAAAATTCACAAATAGAAGCCTCGTTTAAACATTAAATGTTATAAAGAAAAAAAAAGCAAAAAAGTAGTTCCTCTCAAATAGACGCATATTTCATTAAAATAAATACACAATAAAAAACTATAAAACAAAATGACGGCTAACAATAAGTAAGTAAAACTTAGTCTAAAAACTACTGCCTCCGCTTAATTTTGACACGTATTAATTGACCCACCTGTTAGTAAATTTTCATTCCTTGTATCGCAATTTTTCTCAAGGCTTACCCCAATATTCACAAATAGAAGTCTCGTTTAATCAAAAACTGAAAGAATGAAAAAAAAAAGAAAAAAGTAGTTCCTCTCAAATAGACGCGAATTTCAGTACAATAAATACACATAATAAAAAACAATAAAACAAAATGCCGGATAAAAATAAGTAAGTAAAACTTAGTCTAAAAACTACTGCCTCCGCTTAATTTTGACACGTATTAATTGACCCACCTGTTAGTAAATTTTCATTCCTTGTATCGCAATTTTTCTCAAGGCTTACCCCAATATTCACAAATAGAAGTCTCGTTTAATCAAAAACTGAAAGGATGAAAAAAAAAAAAGAAAAAAGTAGTTCCTCTCAAATAGACGCAAATTTCAGTACAATAAATACACATAATAAGAAACAATAAAACAAAATGCCGGATAAAAATAAGTAAGTAAAACTTAGTCTGAAAACTACTGCCTCCGCTTAATTTAACACTTTTTAACTGACCCATATTTTAATAAATTTTCAGTCCTTTTAACGCAATTTTTTCAATGCTTACCCCAAAATTCACAAATAGAAGCCTCGTTTAAACATAAACTGGAATTAAGAAAAAAAAGCAAAAAAAGTAGTTCCTCTCAAATAGACGCATATTTCAGTATAATAAATACACATAATAAAAAACTATAAAAAAAATGACGGATAAAAATAAGTAAGAAAACCTTAGCTTATAAACTTCTGCCTTCGCTTAATTTTGACACATGTAATTTACCCACCTTTTAGTAAATTTTCATTCCTTGTATCGCAATTATTCTCAATGCTTACCCCAAAATTCACAAATAGTAGCTTCGTTTAAACATTAACTGAAAGAATGGAAAAAGTAATTACTCGCAAACGGACGCACAAATCATGATAAAAAAAAAATATAAAAAAACCCCATAAAACAAAATCACCGATCAAATAATAAGCAGGTAAAACTTACCCTAAAATACTTCTGCTTCCGCTAAATTTAACACATTTAATTGACCCAGCTTTTAATAAATTTTCAGTCCTTTTTACGCAATTTTTCTCAATGCTTACCCCAAAATTCACAAATAGAAGCCTCGTTTAATCAAAAACTGAAAGAATGAAAAAAAAAAGAAAAAAGTAGTTCCTCTCAAATAGACGCGAATTTCAGTACAATAAATACACATAATAAAAAACAATAAAACAAAATGCCGGATAAAAATTAGTAAGTAAAACTTAGTCTAAAAACTACTGCCTCCGCTTAATTTTGACACGTATTAATTGACCCACCTGTTAGTAAATTTTCAGTCCTTGTAACGCAATTTTTCTCAATGCTTACCCCAAAATTCACAAATAGAAGCCTCGTTTAAACATAAACTGGAATTAAGAAAAAAAAGCAAAAAAAGTAGTTCCTCTCAAATAGACGCATATTTCAGTATAATAAATACACATAATAAAAAACTATAAAAAAATGACGGATAAAAATAAATAAATAAAACTTAATTGACCCAACTGTAAATAAATTATCAGTCCTTGTAATGCAATTTTTTTCAAACTTACCCCAAAATTCACAAAAAGAAGCCTCGTTTAAACATAAACTGAAAGAATGAAAAAAAGTGGAAAAAGTAATTACTCGCAAACAGACGCACAAATCATGATTATAAAAAAAAATATAAAAAACACCATTAAACAAAATGACCGATTAAATAATAAGCAGATAAAACTTACCCTAAAAAACTACTGCCTCCGCTTAATTTAACACTTTTTAATTGACCCATATTTTAATAAATTTTCAGTCCTTTTAACGCAATTTTTCTCAATGCTTACCCCAAAATTCACAAAAAGAAGCCTCGTTTAAACATAAACTGGAATAAAAAAAAAGCAAAAAAATAGTACCTCTCAAATAAACGCATATTTCAGTATAATAAATACACATAATAAAAAACTATAAAAAAAAATGACGGATGAAAAAAAAAACTTAATTGACCCTCCTGTAAATAAATTTTCATTCCTTGTATCGCAATTATTCTCAATGCTTACCCCAAAATTCACAAATAGAAGCTTCGTTTAAACATAAACTGAAAGAATGAAAAAAAGAATGGAAAAAGTAATTACTCGCAAACGGACGCACAAATCATGATTATAAAAAAAATATAAAAAACCCCATAAAACAAAATGACCGATCAAACAATAAGCAGGTAAAACTTACCCTAAAATACTTCTGCTTCCGCTAAATTTAACACTTTTAATTGACCCAGCTTTTAATAAATTTTCAGTCCTTTTAACGCAATTTTTCTCAATGCTTACCCCAAAATTCACAAATAGAAGCCTCGTTTGAACATAAACTGGAATAAAAAAAAAAAGAAAAAAGAAGTTCCTCTCAAAAAGACGCAAATTTCAGTAAAATAAATACACAATATAAAACTATGAAACAAAATGACTGATAAAAATAATTAAGGAAAACTTAGCTTAAAACTACTGCCTCCGCTTAATTTTGACACATATTAATTGACCCACTTGTTAATAAATTTTCATTCCATGTGTCGCAATTTTTCTCAATGCTTACCCTAAAATTCACAAACAGAAACCTCGTTTAAACATAAACCGAAATACAGAAAAATTAGGAAAAAAGTTATTCATCTAAATTAGACGCATATTTCAGTACAATACATACACGTAATAAAAAAAAATAAAAAACAAAATGACGGATAAAACATAAGTAAGTAAGACAGCTTTAAAACTACCTCCGCCTAACTTTGACAAATATTAATTGACCCAACTGTTAATAAATTTTCAGTCCTTTTAATGCAATTTTTTTCAATACTTACCCCAAAATACTTAGACCAAATAATAAGCAGGTAAAACTTACCCTAAAAAACTACTGCCTCCGCTAAATGTAACACTTTTTAATTGACCCAGCTTTTAATAAATTTTCAGTCCTTTTAACGCAATTTTTATCACTGCTTACCCTAAAATTCACAAAAAGAAGCCTCGTTTAAACATAAACTGGAATAAAAAAAAAAGCAAAAAAGTAGTTCCTCTCAAATAGACGCATATTTCATTAAAATAAATACACATAATAAAAAACTATAAAACAAAATGACAGATAAAAATAAGTAAGTAAAACTTAGCTTAAAAACTACTTCCTCCGCTTAATTTTGACACATATTTAGTGACCCATTTGTTAATAAATTTTCATTCCTTGTATCGCAATTTTTCTCAATGCTTACCCCAAAATTCACAAACAGAAACCTCGTTTAACCATAAACTGAAATACAGAAAAATTAGGACAAAAGTTTTTCCTTTAAAATACACGCATATTTCAGTACAATAAATACACGTAGTAAAAAACTATAAAACAAAATGACGTTTAAAATTAAGTAAGAAAAACTAAGCTATAAACTACTGCATTCGCTTAATTTTGACAAATATTAATTGACCCACCTGTTTATAAATTTTCAGTCCTTGTAAAGAAATTTTTCTCAATACTTACCCCAAAATTCCCAAAAAAAGCCTCGTTTAAACATAAACTGAAAGAATGAAAAAAAAATGGAAAAAGTAATTACTCGCAAACAGACGCACAAATCATGATTATAAAAAAATTTAAAAAAAACCCCATAAAACAAAATGACCGATCAAATAATAAGCAGGTAAAACTTACCCTAAAAAACTACTGCCTCCGCTTAATTTAACACTTTTTAATTGACCCATATTTATATAAATTTTCAGTCCTTGTAACGCAATTTTTCTCAATGCTTACCCCAAAATTCACAAATAGAAGCCTCGTTTAAACATAAACTGGAATTAAGAAAAAAAAGCAAAAAAAGTAGTTCCTCTCAAATAGACGCATATTTCAGTATAATAAATACACATAATAAAAAACTATAAAAAAATGACGGATAAAAATAAATAAATAAAACTTAATTGACCCAACTGTAAATAAATTATCAGTCCTTGTAATGCAATTTTTTTCAAACTTACCCCAAAATCCACAAAAAGAAGCCTTGTTTAAACATAAACTGAAAGAATGAAAAAAAGTGGAAAAAGTAATTACTCGCAAACAGACGCACAAATCATGATTATAAAAAAAAATATAAAAAACACCATTAAACAAAATGACCGATTAAATAATAAGCAGATAAAACTTACCCTAAAAAACTACTGCCTCCGCTTAATTTAGCACTTTTTAATTGACCCATATTTTAATAAATTTTCAGTCATTTTAACGCAATTTTTCTCAATGCTTACCCCAAAATTCACAAATAGAAGCCTCGTTTAAACATAAACTGGAATAAACAAAAAAGCAAAAAGTAGTACCTCTCAAATAAACGCATATTTCAGTATAATAAATGCACATAATAAAAAACTATAAAAAAAAATGACGGATGAAAAAAAAAAACTTAATTGACCCTCCTATTTATAAATTCTCAGTCCTTGTTACGCAATTTTTCTCAATACTTACCCAAAATCCCCAAAAAAAACCTCGTTTAAACATAAACTGAAAGAATGAAAAAAAAATGGAAAAAGTAATTTCTCGCAAACAGACGCACAAATCATGATTATAAAAAAAATATAAAAAACCCCATAAAAAAAAATGACCAATCAAATAATAAGCAGGAAAAACTTACCCTAAAAAACTACTGCCTCCGCTTAATTTAACACTTTTTAATTGACCCATATTTTAGTAAATTTTCAGTTCTTTTAACGCAATTTTTCTCAATGCTTACCCCAAAATTCACAAATAGAAGCCTCGTTTAAACATTAACAGGAATAAAGAAATAAAAAGCAAAAAAGTAGTTCCCCTCAAATAGACGCATATTTCATTAAAATAAATACACAATAATAAACTATAAAACAAAATGACGGCTAAAAATAAGTAAGTAAAACTTAGCTTAAAAACTACTGCCTCCGCTTAATTTTGACACATATTAATTGACCCACTTGTTAATAAATTTTCAGTCCTTTTAATGCAATTTTTTCAATGCTTACCCTAAAATCTACAAAAAGAAGCCTCGTTTAAACATAAACTGAAAGAACGAAAAAAAAATGGATAAAGTAATTACTCGCAAACAGACGCACAAATCATGATAATTAAAAAAAAATAAAAAAAAACACCGTAAAACAAAATGACCGATTATTTAATAAGCAGGTAAAACTTACCCTAAAAAACTACTGCCTCCGCTTAATTAAACACTTTTAAATTGACCCAGATTTTAATAACTTTTCATGCCTTGTAACGCAATTTTTCTCAGTTATTACATCAAAATTCACGAAAAGATGTCTCGTTTAAACATAATTTGAAAGAATGAAAAAAAAAAAATGAAAAAAGTTGTTCCTCTCAAATAGACGCATATTTCATAAAAATAAATACACATAATAAAAAACTACAAAAAAAGTGACGGATAAAAATAAATAAATAAAACTTAATTGACCCAACTGTTAATAAATTATCAGTCCTTGTAATGCAATTTTTTTCAAACTTGCCCCAAAATCCACAAAAAGAAGCCTCGTTTAAACATAAACTGAAAGAATGAAAAAAAAATGGAAAAAGTAATTACTCGCAAACAGACGCACAAATCATGATTATAAAAAAAATACAAAAAACACCATAAAACAGATTAAATAATAAGCAGGTAAAAGTTACCCTAAAAAACTACTGCCTCCGCTTAATTTAACACTTTTTAATTGACCCATATTTTAATAAATTTTCAGTCCTTTTAACGCAATTTTTCTCAATGCTTACCCCAAAATTCACAAATAGAAGCCTCGTTTAAACATAAACTGGAATAAAGAAAAAAAAAACAAAAACGTATTTCCTCTCAAATAGACGCAAATTTCAGTAAAATAAATACACACAATAAAAAACTATAAAAAAATGACGGATAAAAAAAAAACTTAATTGACCCAACTGTTTATAAATTATCAGTCCTTGTAATGCATTTTTTTTTCAATACTTACCCCAAAATCCACAAAAAGAAGCCTCGTTTAAACATAAAGTGAAAGAACGAAAAAAAAAATGTGTAAAGTAATTACTCGCAAACAGACGCACAAATCATGATTATAAAAATGCATATGAAAAACTATAAAACAAAATGACTTTATAATATGTAAGTAAAACTTAGCTTCGAAACTACTGCCTCCGCTTAATTTTGACACATTTTATTGAGCCACCAGTTGATTAAATTTCAGTCCTTCTATCGCAATTTTACTTAATTTTTAAACACGTGCCAATTCTTCCATTAAATTCCATTTTTTTAGCAGAATCATGTTTTCGCCTAAAACCTCAATTTCCAGATGCATTGCATCAGGTTTTCGCATATCTTACCTCAATTTTCAGGTGCATTGCGCAGGCTTAAATTTCGATTGGTCGCTGAAAACTCTATTTTTCCTAAAAAAAAAATATTTTTGACGACTGTACAAAATTAGCTTGTTTTCGAATTCCCGAAAATGTTCCAGCTAGCTTGCTCGCGCCGAGTCGGTACACCGGAATCACATCGTGCGGTTAGCTTGCATAGAATGTCAAAAATTTTAAATTATGTCAAATTCAACACGCTAATACTAAACCCATAATTCACCTGTAGAAGCCTCGTTATATTTACATAAATTGAAAGAAAGAAGAAAACAAGGGAAAAAGTAAAACCTCGCAAAGAGACGCATATTTCATTATAATAAATACACATAATATTACAACATTTTTAAACACCAATTTTTTAATGAAATTCCGTTTTTATAGCAGAATCATGATTTTGCCTTTATAACCTCAATTTCCAGCTGAATTGCGCGAGCTGAAATTTCGATTGATCGCTGAAAACTCAATTGTTTCCTAAAAAAAGTGTTTTTGGACGACTGTCCAAAATTTTCTTGCTTCTAAATGACTAAAGATGCTCTATCTAGCTTGCTCGCGCCGAGACGCAACACCCAATATCTCAAACGTACGGTTGGCTTGCGTAGTATGACAAAAATTTATTTAAACAAATGAAGTAGAATATCTTAAGCTGTGGATAGCATCTGAGCAGGAATAGATGGTTGCTCTTTTACTATTTTTTAATCACTTACCAGTTTTAATTTAGTAAATCCTTCCATTAAATTCCGTTCTTTTTGCAAAATCGGCTTTTAACCTATCTTACCTCGATTTTCAGGTGCATTACGCTAGCTGAAATTTCGATTGGTCGCTCAAAACTCTAAAAAATGTAGTTTTTGACCACTGTGCAAAATGTTCAAGTTTTCAAAGTCCTGTAAATACTCTAGCTTGCTTGCCCGTTCTAAGACGCGTCTGCCGAAAACTCAAACGTGCGGCTGGCTCGCATAGAACGTTTAACAATTTTAAAATAACTCAAATTCGACATGTATAATTATTTACCTCAAAATCCACGTATAGAAGCCCCGTTTAAACATAAATTGCAATATCTTTGTAACTAGGATAGCTATTATGACACGGTTTTGGGCTAAAACGTTGTTTAATAAGCCTCTGCTAACCCTTTGACACATTTTAATTGACCTAGCTGAAAATAAATTTACTGTCCTAGTACTTACGTAAATTTTCTAAATATTTAAAACATTATTTGCTTCAAAATCCACATATCGTTGTAAGCTTCGTTAATACATAAATTGAAAGAAAGGAGAAATAAAGAAAAATGGTTTATTCCTTCCAAACAGATAAACATTACATTATGATAAAAATTCACAAATTAAAATAACTATAAAACAAAATGAGAGACAAAAATTAGTAAGTAAAACTAAGCTTAAAAACTACTGCCTGCGTCAGGGACGGGCGTTATACAAAGTAGATATTACTGCCGCGTTCACATCATATAAAAACCAAATAAAAGACACTGACATGTGTGGCCGCGTCTGTCGTAACTTTGTAGTTTTAGGTTTAAGCTAGGTAGGAATAGGTGGTTACTCGGCCAAATGCCGTGACTATTTACATAAATAACATTAAAGACCTAGGCTTAATTGGACAACTAACTTTGTACGGCGATGATACTTGCCTATTCTACTTCGGTAAAAACATAAACACCATTGTAGCTGACGATAAAAAGACGTGGACATATTGTATAACTGGTTAAGTTCCAATTTATTTACTTTAAACGCATCAAAAAAATCATACATAATATTCTCATATTAAAACAAAAAAATCTCTAACCACCTTTTAACATACACAACACTTAAATCATCAAAAGTAATTTTGAAAAATACCTTGGACTTAGAGTAGACAACACACTAACTTATCAAGAGCACATTGATAACACGCGGGGTACATAAATAACATCCCAAAAAAAACAATCCGCTTCAACAGATACAACTCACTAATTCGCTCACACATAAATTATAGTATCTAATCAAAATCTGGGTATGCGCTACAAAAATACAATTAAAGATAAAATAATTTAACTTCTATTCAGGCTTGAGACTGGCACTGACATTTTTCCAATAGCGGAGTTATATATCTGTAAACAAACATTTACGTTATCATACAGTGAAAAAATCATAAAAATAGAATCACATGAGTTCTGAAATAATCCAAAACATATATTATCTAAATCTTATTTAAATGGGGAGATATTTGAATTTAATTACCAAATGTCTGAATGATATACAATTTATGTAGCAATGTATTAAAATAACTAATAAATTATTCTGGTGGGATGTTCTTTTTACTCAAATTCTTCCGCTTCTTGTTTTCTCGAGCGCGGAACATCTTGTTCTCGTCAGCACATTTAGTTGTTATGCTTGTCCTGTAACAAGATAGAAAATTCAGCGATTATATATAAACTATAGATGCGTTATTTTCACTCTGAAATGGCAACAAAAAAAACTTGAAAATTATACAACCGACTTCCAAATAAAAAAAACTACATAGTAGATAACAACTTTAATTTAGAAGTCGGTGTTTTTGCTAGTTTCTTCGTATTCTGACACCGACTTCCGAATTTAAAGTTATATTTCATCTGCAACAACGTATAATATGGTTCACGAATTGATTTTACTGAAGGGAATATAATTAAATATCCAGAATAAAATTTACTAGTAATACTTATTATTTTTGATTGCTTCGTACCTCAAATATTACTGAGATCTAGTAGTGCTAGCGCAGCCTCATAATAATCATTCGCCGACATATTTTAAACTGAAAGTTCAGAATTGAAATGAATACATATAATTAGATTTCTTGATCCTCGTTAAGTCAACATTGAACAAATCTACCAATGAAAATGATAAAGTATCTAATTTTATCGGGCATAATTTTAACAAAACAGCGGGCCCATAAAATGTTTACTCTTCTGTGGCATTCGTTTTTAGTGCGCACTTTTTTATCTGTTGACCGTAAGGATATTGTGAGTCTCTCTATTTAGAGAATAATTACAGATCACCTCTAGGATTGTATGATTGTTTTGAAAACATAGTGGATGAATTTTTGCACAAAATTTGTAATTCATAGAGTCTATTATTATATGTGGAGACTTAAATGTTAATTTGATAGATTATTCTGGTTTAAGTATTAAAATTTAAAGTCAGTGTCAGTCATACCATCGTACAAGCGTATTAGTTTAATGTCTACTTTAATCCCTGCCACGAGAAGCTATTAATTTACACACACTCAATTGTTTGTTCCACGAACCAGACGCATTCCAGTGCCGCAAAACATCAGACATCGATAAAATATAACCCAACCAAGTGAAATTGTTCGCTAGTTTCGTGTAACACGTATGTTAATGTGAGTTGATTGAATTTGGTATTACTTGTTATAACTTCGTAACTTAGTAGAATTTCTTTGTTCATATAATATATAGCTTCTCGTGACGGGGATTATAGTGCTACATGCCAAAATAATATTTATACAGATATTTTACCTACCCCCAAAAATTGTTAACGTAATAGATTCGGATCATTGCGGACAGCCAATTACTAAATCAAATGTAAAAAAATAAAACCAAAAAAAGATATCAATGTAATTCCAAAACCTCAATATCACTTGGTCTAGAAAACTAGCCGTTCAAATCATATTTAACACACTTACATAGAAGTAAGGAAGACAGAATCCAGTGAAAACATAGAATCTAGATAGTGTAGTCAAACTTACGCGCTTTTTAAATTAGTTCACTCGCAAAAGTCGCACAACAAATAAAGATAAAACCACTTGCAATGGGAGCCACAACCACTCACAATACGGAATCAAAGAGTACTGACGAAAATTATGAAATGATCCTATTTAAGTAGCTCTATGTTTCAATGGGTGACTCACTAAAATACCACGCGGGCTAAGCACTTTTCAGGTACCTGGTATAAATAACTTACCTTAAGTGTTGTTTTTGGTTTGGTACCTGTGAAAGCTTATCTTTTCTTAGATTCATGGTTCTCAATGGTAAAATCGAAAAAAAAATGATAGTAATTTAACTAAATGCTCCGCTGCATCTTTGACTGCCTATATTCAGACGTTACAATGTCGACTGGATTATATTTGACCATAGAAATTACGCTATTCCTAACTTATACCATCATAAAATACCAAGTCTGTTTCCATATTTATGAACGTATTTGATTGATGACCGTTGATTTCTTCATATAAATGAGGCTTAAATAAGGTAGCCTGATTTTGATAGATAAGTTATGTCATTACAAAGAGCATTATAGTAACTATAATGCTCTTTGTAATGACATTACTTATCTATAAAATCAAGCTACCTTATTTAAGCGCAGCATTCTCTGTTAAGCCCAGAAGCCTCATTTATATGAAGAAATCAACGGTCATTAGCAATACGTTCATAAATATAGAAACAGACATGGTATTAAAAAATAAAAGGCCCGTTTTGACAGCAGGATACAACATTGCTTTACTAGTAAATATGAAAGAGACATAAAAATAAATCTCTTTCACACTTAGTGGTAAAGCGATCTTCTATCTCTCTCTACTCAGCTGTTAAATCGGACTTTTTAGATTTTGGTGACGTTACAAGGAGATACAAATAGGTCCGTATCAAGTCCACCGGTACATTGACGGGTGCAGTTAAACGCATGCTAACTCATCCGATATCATTTATGGAACAAATTAATGTGATTAGCAATATGAAAGTAGAGCGCGAATTAATTCACACTTCCAAAACATAACAAAAATGAGTAAGTAAAATTTATGAAAAGACCTTTAGGAGTACTTACGGATATTATGAAAAAAGTGCTGAGTATATTCATATTAAATAAAATAACTTTTTTTTTTCAATAATTTGTCCCTCTTTGGTAAGAAATTTGTACTTCATAAATTATTTATTTACGCACCAAGTTGCTTTAGAATTTAAAAGTATCGACACCAATCATTAAGTTGCGCATGAATATTTTCCTTACTGTGTCTTTCTATACACGACTAGATTATGACGAGATATTTTATATATTTTTTTAATGTACATCGTTAATCAGCAGAGTAATCGCCAGACTACGTTTGTAGGCAACAATGACTGACTAGCCTATCCTTCATATTGTAATTGATGAATCTATTATTTGACATAATAATTACAAATCATATTAATAACGTTCCAAATCATTTTAATCACCTTACTACATTTTTTAACTTTTGAACTCAAGTGTGGAGACTTGGCGATATAAGAAACTTTTTGTATAATTTAGGATAAGTTTTAACATATGTTAACGGCAATTTCATAGTTTTAAAGAGATGCATAACCTAATCAGTTTTGGTTCCCAATAAACCTTGTAAACAACAGACGCATTTCATTTTGAAAACCAATGACACAGTGCAATCAAAAGTAAACCTTATCGCTCAAAACATATGGTCAAATACGAGCCGGATCGAACCTCATTAAGAATTGACGGAGCACCCGACGTGCGAACAAAAGAACCGCATTCCATTGAGCGATAAGGGACCACTTGGAGTTGTTTTGCACGAATTTCTTAGAATATTGATCAATTAGTGTGTACTTAAATTGTATCGGTTTATCATTTGAACATTAGTAAATTACCAAATAGAATATTACATTGTGCTACATTTTGAAGATTCTTGTGATTTACACGTAAACAGTGACGACTCAACCAGATCAAGCGTAAACTGTACTAGAAGATTTGGCGTCAACACTTAAAAAGACTCAAATAAACATTAAAAAGTTCCCAAGAGAACGGTTATCGCAACTTGGTTATTTACAAGGTCGTATACAAACGATTGAACAATACTGGGTGGCTTTTAAGAAAGCACACAATGATCTGTTGAAAAGTACAACTCGGGAACAACGTGCAGTTTTACCGTACTTTGTTAATGAAGACTTCCTCCTCCAGGAAGACTTCACTTCGAAGACGGCTCACCATGACCAAACTTTATGCAGAATACGTCATAAAATTAGGAGCCAAAGTGATATTATCTAATATACAACTCCCTCCGTTGTCCTATAGAAGCCCCGTTAATACATAAATTGAAAGAAAGAAGAAAGAAAGAAAAATTATTTATTCCTTCCAAACAGACGCACATTATGATAAAAATACACAAATTAAAAAATGTAAAACAAAATGAGAGACAAAAATTAGTAGGTAAAACTAAACTTAAAAACTACTGCCTGTATCAGGGACGGGCATCATAAAAAGTAGACATTACTGCCGCGGTCACATCATAGACAAACCAAATAAAAGACACTGACATGTGTGGCCGCGTCTGTCAGTGATAGATGTCAATCATTCATCCAATCATCCTGACACAAACTATAAAAAAAAGAAAAATATCAACAAACAAAAATTTTAGTTGACACCTAAATCCACAAAGTCAAAATTTGTACATAATATTCTCAGTTAAAAATAAAAAATCTGTAACCACCTTTTTACATACACAACACTAAAATCATCAAAAGTTATTGTGAAAAATACCTCGGACTTAGAAAACACACTCAAATAAATAACATCCTAAAAAACAATCTGCTTCAACAGATACAAATCACCAATTCGCTCACACATAAATTATAGTATCTAGTCAAAATCTGGGTATGCGCTACAAAAATGCAATTAAAGATAAAATAATTTAACTTCTATTCAGGCTTGAGACTGGCACTGACATTGCTCCAATAGCGGAGTTATTGACTATCTATAAACAAAAATTTGCGTTATCATACAGTGAAAAAATTATAAAAATAGAATCACATGGTTGCTCATTTTTATTAGAAGAATTCTGAAACAATGCAAAACTTATCTAAATCTGATTTTAATTTAATTCTTACCAAATATCTGAATGATATACAATTTATGTAGCAATGTACCAAAACAACTTATAATTTATTCTGGCAGGATGTTCTCTCTACTCGAATGCTTTCGCTTTTTTATTTTCTCGAGCGCAGTACATTTTGTTCTCGTCAGCACATTTAGTTGTTATGCTTGTCCTGTGACAAGATAGAAAATTCAGCAATTATCTATAAACTATAGATGTGTTATTATCACTCTGAAACGGCAACAAAAAAAAATACAACCGACTTCCAAATAAAAAAACAACACTACAAAGTAATTAGATTTAATTAGATTTCTCGATCTTCGTTAATCAACGTTGAAAAAATCTATCTCTCAATGAAAATGATAAAATATCTAATTTTATTGAGCATAATTTGAACAATAGCCATTCCAAATCAGCGGGCCCGTAAAATATTAACTCCTTTATGGATTTCGTTTTTAGTGCGCTTTTCTATCTGTTGACCGTTAAGATATTGTGTGTCTTTCTATTTAGAGGATAATTATAGACCACCTTCAGGATTGTATGATTGTTTTGAAAAAGTAATGGATAATTTTTTGCACAAAATTTGTAATTCAACAAGTCTATCATTATTTGCGGAGACATTTCTGTTAACTTGATAGATTATTCTGGTTTAAGTATTAACATTTTAAGTCAGTTTCAGTCATACAATCGTACAAACGTATTTATTTAACGGCTACTATAATCCCCGCTACAAGAAGCAATAAATTTTGAAACACACATTCAATTGTTTGTTCCATAAACCAGACGCGTTCCAGTAACGCAAAACAGCAGACATCAATAAAATATAACCCGACCAAGTGAAATTGTTCGCTAGTTTCGTGTAACACGTATGTTAATGTGACTTGATTGAATTTGTTATAACTACGTAACTTAGAAGAATGTCTTTGTTTATAACATTTATAGCTTCTCGTGACAGGGATTATAGTGCTACATGCCAAAATAATATTTGTACAGATATTGTATCTACCCCCAAAAAAATGTTAACGTAATAGATTCTGATCATTGCGGACAGTCAATTACAAAATCAAATGTAAACAAAATAAAACAAAAAAAATGATATCAATGTAATCCCAAAATCTAAATCTCACTTGGTCTAGAAAACTAGCCGTTCAAATCATATTTAACACACTTAAAAAGAAGTAAGAAAGGCAGACTTCAGTGAAAACATAGAATCTAGATTATGTAGTCAAACTTACGTGCTTTTTGATTTAGTTCACTCGCACAACAAATAAGGATAAAACTACTGATTGACTTGCAATGGGAACCACAACCACTCACAACACGGAATCAAAGAGTACTGACGAAAATTATGAAATGATCCTATTTATGTGGCTCTTTGTTTCAATGGGTGACTCACTAAAATACCACGCGGGCTAAGCACTTCTAAGGTACCTGGTATAAATAACTTACCTTTTGTGTTGTTTTTGGTTTAGTACCTGTGAAAGCTTATCTTTTCTTGGATTCATGGTTCTCAGTGGTAAAATCGAAAAAAAAAATGATAGTAATTTAACTAAATGCTCCGCTGCATCTTTGACTGCCTATATTCAGATGTTACAATGTCGACTGGATTATATTTGACAATAGAAATTACGCTATTCCTAACTAATTTGACATAATAATAACAAATCATATGAATAACGTTCCAAATCATTTTAATCACCTTACTAAATTTTTAAACTTTTGAACTCAAGTATGGAGACTTGGCGAATTAAGAAACTGTTTGTATAATTAAGGCTACATTTTAAAATATGTTAACGCCAATTCCATAATTATAAAGAGATGCATAACCTAATCAGTTTTGGTTGCCAATAAACCTCGTAAACAACAGACGCATTTCATTTTGAAATCCAATGACACAGTGCAATCAAAAGTAAACCTTATCGCCCATAAAATATGGTCGATTACGAGCCGGATCGAACCTCATTAAGAATTGACGGAACACCCGACGTGCGAACAAAAGAACCGCATTCCATTGAGCGATAAGGGACCACTTGGAATTGTTTTGCACGAATTTCTTAGAATTGATCAATTAGTGTGTACTTAAAGTGTATCGGCTTATCATTTGAACATTAGTAACTTACCAAATAGAATATTACATTGTGCTACATTTTGAAGATTCTTGTGATTTACACGTAAACAGTGACGACTCAACCAGATCAAGCGTAAACTGTACTAGAAGATTTGGCGTCAACACTTAAAAAGACTCAAATAAACATTAAAAAGTTCCTAAGAGAACGGTTATCGCAACTTGGATATTTACAAGGTCGTATACAAACGATTAAATAATACTGGGTGGCTTTTAAGAAAGCACACAATGATCTGTAGAAAAGTACAAATCGGGAACAACGTGCAGTTTTACCGTACTTTGTGAATGAAGAATTCCTCCTCCAGGAAGACTTCACTTCGAAGACGGCTCACCATGACCAAACTTTATGCAGAATACATCGTACAATTACGAGCCAAAGTGATGCTATCTAATATACAACTCCGTTGTCCTATAAAAGCCCCGTTAATACATAAATTGAAAGAAAGAAGAAAATAAGAAAAATTAGTTTATTCCTTTCAAACAGACGCACATTACATTATGATAAAAATACACAAATTAAAAAATATAAAACAAAATGAGACAAAAATTAGTAGGTAAAACTAAACTTAAAAACTACTGCCTGTATCAGGGACGGGCATCATAAAAAGTAGACATTACTGCCGCGGTCACATCATAGACAAACCAAATAAAAGACGCTGGCATGTGTGGCCGCGTCTGTCAGTGATAGATGTCAATCATTCATCCAATCATCCTGATACAAACTATAAAAAAAGAAAAAAATCAACAAACAAAAATTTTAGTTGAAACCTAAAACCACAAAGTCATTACACGCGTCAAAAAATTTGTACATAATATTCTCAGTTAAAAATAAAAAATCTGTAACCACCTTTTTACATACACAACACTTAAATCATCAAAAGTTGTTGTGAAAAATACCTCGGACTTAGAAAACACACTCAAATAAATAACATCCCAAAAAACAATCTGCTTCAACAGATACAACTCACCAATTCGCTCACACATAAATTATATTATCTAATCAAAATCTGGGTACGCGCTACAAAAATACAATTAAAGATAAAATAATTTAACTTCTATTCAGGCTTGAGACTGGCACTGACATTGCTTCAATAGCGGAGTTATAGACTATCTGTACACAAACATTTGCGTTATCATACAGTGAAAAAATTATAAAAATAGAATCACATGGTTGCTCATTTTTATTAGAAAAATTCTGAAACAATGCAAAACATATCTAAATCTTATTTTAATTTAATTCTTACCAAATATCTGAATGATATACAATTTATGTAGCAATGTAGCAAAACAACTTATAATTTATTCTGACAGGATGTTCTCTCTACTCGAATGCTTTCGCTTCTTATTTTCTCGAGCGCAGTACATTTTGTTCTCGTCAGCACATTTAGTTGTTATGCTTGTCCTGTAACAAGATAGAAAATTCAGCAATTATCTATAAACTATAAATGTGTTATTTTCACTCTGAAATGGCAAAAAAAAAATCTAAAAAACATACAACCGACTTCCAAATAAAAAAACAACACTACAAAGTAATTAGATTTAATTAGATTTCTCGATCTTCGTTAGTCAACGTTGAAAAAATCTATCTCTCAATGAAAATGATAAAGTATCTAATTTTATTGAGCATAATTTGAACAATAGCCATTCCAAAACAACGGGCCCGTAAAATATTAACTTCTTTATGGATTTCGTTTTTAGTGCGCGCTTTTCTATCTGTTGACCGTTAAGATATTGTGTGTCTTTCTATTTAGAGGATAATTATAGACCACCTTCAGGATTGTATGATTGTTTTGAAAAAGTAATGGATAATTTTTTGCACAAAATTTGTAATTCAACGAGTCTATGATTATTTGCGGAGACTTTTCTGTTAATTTGATAGATTATTCTGGTTTAAGTATTCAAATTTTAAGTCAGTTTCAGTCATACAATCGTACAAACGTATTTATTTAACGGCTTCTATAATCCCCGCTACGAGAAGCTATAAATTTTGAAACACACATTCAATTGTTTGTTTCATAAACCAGACGCGTTCCAGTAACGCAAAACATCAGACATCAATAAAATATAACCCGACCAAGTGAAATTGTTCGCTAGTTTCGTGTAACACGTATGTTAATGTGACTTGATTGAATTTGTTATAACTACGTAACTTAGTAGAATGTCTTTGTTTATCATATTTATAGCTTCTCGTGACGGGGATTATAGTGCTACATGCCAAAATAATATTTACACAGACATTGTACCTACCCCCAAAAAAATTGTTAACGTAATAGAATCTGATCATTGCGGACAGTCAATTACTTAATCAAATGTAAACAAAATAAAAGCAAAAAAAGATGTCAATATAATTCCAAAACCTAAATATTGGTCTAGAAAACTAGCCGTTCAAATCATATTTAACACACTTAAAAAGAAGTAAAGAAGACAGACTCCGGTGAAAACATAGAATCTAGATAATGTAGTCAAACTTACGCGCTTTTTGATTTAGTTCACTCGCAAAAGTCGCACAACAAATAAAGATAAAACCACAGATTGACTTGCAATGGGAGCCACAACCACTCACAACACGGAATCAAAGAGTACTGACGAAAATTATGAAATGATCCTATTTATGTAGCTCTTTGTTTCAATGGATGATTCACTAAAATACCACGCGGGCTAAGCGTTTTCCAGGTACCTGATATAATTAACTTAACTTTTGTGTTGTTTTTGGTTTGATACCTGTGAAAGCTTATCTTTTCTTGGATTCATGGTTCTCAGTTGTAAAATCGAAAAAACAATGATAGTAATAACTTATACCGTCATAAAATACCATGCCTATTTCTATATTTATGGAGTATTTTCTAGTGACCGTTGATTTTTTCATATAAATGAGGCTTCTTGGTTCAGAGAATGCTGCACTTAAATAAGGTAGCTTGATTTTGAAACATAAGTACTGTCATTACCAAGAGCATTACTTGGGTGCGGCTAAATGCATGTTAACTCATCCGACATCATTTGTGGAACAAATAAACACTGTGATTGGCAATATGAAGCTAGAGCGCGCATTAATTCAAACTTCTAAAACACAACGAATTTTACTTAATGATTTGAGAAAGTAAAATTTATGCAGTCTTTTAAAAGTATTTACTGGTATTATGAAAAAAATGCTGAATGTATCCGTATTAAATACGTTTTATTTTTAAAGAAATTATTTATCCCTGTTTGGTAAGAAATTTGTTGTTCATAAGTTATTTATTTACGCACCAAGTTGGTTTAGAAGTTTCGACGCTAATAATTAAGTTGCGCATCAATATTTTCCTTACTATTTTTTTTTCATACACGGCTAGATAATGACGAAATATTTTATATATTTTTTAATGTACATTGTCAATTAGCAGAGCAATCGCCAGACTAAGTTTGTAGGCAACAATGACTGACTAGCGCACCCTTAATATTGTAATTGATGAATCTATTATTTGACATAATAATAACAAGTCATCACAATGTCCCAAGTCATTTTAATCACATTACTATTATTTTTTAAATTCTGAACTCAAGTATTGTGACTTGGCGAAATATAAAACTTTTTGTATAATAATTTCGGCTAGATTTTAAAATATGTTAACGCCAATTTCATAGGTATAAAGAGATGCATGACCAAATCATTTTTTTTTGCCAATAAACCTCGCGAACAACAGACGCATTTCATATTGAAATCCAGTAACACAGTGCAATCAAAAGTAAAACATATGGTCGAATACGAGCCGGATCAAACCTCCTTAAGAATTGACGGAGCACTTGACGTGCGAACAATAGAACCGCATTCCATTGAGCGATTAGGGACCACCTGGAGTTGTTTTACACGAATTTCCTAGAACTGGTAAATTAGTGTGTACGTAAAGTGTATCGGTTTATCATTTGAACGTTAATAATTTTCCAAAGAGACATAAACACAAGAGACATAACATCGTGCTACATATTGAAGATTCTTTTGATTTACACGTAAACAATGACGACTCAAGCAGATCAAGCGTAAACTGTTCTAGAAGATTTGGCGTCAACACTTAAAAATACTCAAATAAACATTATAAAGTTTCCAAGAGAACGGTTATCGCAGCCTGGATATTTACAAAGTCGTATTCAAACGATTGAAGAATACTGGGTGGCTTTTAAGAAAGCACACAACGATCTGTTGAAAAGAACAACTCAGGAATAACGTGCAGTTTTACCGTACTTCGCGAATGAAGAATTCCTCCTCCAAAAAGACATACCCATGCATTGTATGTTATGAGATCTTAGAGAAATGTTGGCTTCACGCACTTCGAAGACGACTGACCATGACCAAACTTTATGCAGCTATACGTCGTGGGATGGAAAATTACGAGCCAAAACGATGTTACCTAACATATAACTCTCTCCGTTTTCCGGTACCTACGAAGAATGGCCTACATTTATGGACTTGTATGTGGCATTAATTCATGAATGCACAACAATAAGTGAAGTGAAGAAGAATTACACTATTTGAAGACCATTATCACTGGCGAAGCGGCTTCTTTACTGAAACACATTCTTTACTGAAGTGATGGGTGCTAATTAAGTTCCAGCTTAGGAAACGCTGAATCACCGATAAGATAATAGGCGCATAATAGTAAATGCATTAATGAAGCGATTATTCTATCAGAAAAAATGTAACAATCAAACAGCGGCACAGCTGAAGGCTCTCCTGGATTGTACGACCGAAGTTATAAACAGTCTAAAAAATGTGAAAGTACCTACTAGTGATTCCTGGGACCCAGTAATTATATTTCTGCTTGGGCAGAAGTTGGACCCGGTGTTACACAAAGAACAAGAAAACACTAAGGCAATTGGCTGATGATGAAGCTGAAAAATATCCTGAAGCTGCAATGACATTGCGTGAAGATTTTTATATCGATGATGTTATATCCGGACACGATGATCTGGAACAAGTATATAAGAATTACACAAAATCTCAAAAATCTACTGCATCTAGGTGGCTTCGAACTAAAAAAGTGGTCTTCTAATAACCGAGATTTCAAAGATCATCTAATGCACATCTAGAACTAAAGATTGATGCAACAATTAAAGCCCTGGGCATACAGTAGAATTTAGGTAAGGACCAATTTGAATATAATCTGAACTTACCAGCTATCAGCCAAGCAATTACGGAGCGGAGCATTCTATCCGACATTCAAAAGTTATTCGAACAGCTCGGATGGATCGCGCCTAACAACTCTAGCAGGAAAAGATTGATTGGGACGAAGTATTGGATACGACACTGGCTGAAAAATGGGCTACAATACGAGGTGATCTTGAAAACGTTAACGGAATTTCATAAATAGATGGATGGGAACGTTAAGCTCCAGAAAAGATTCCATAGAAATCCACGGATTTTGCGATACCTTTAAACAAGCATATGCGGCTGTAGCATACTGCCAAGTCACAAACTCAGAGGGCACAGTCAAAAGCATAATCATTGCCGCAAGAACAAGAGTAGCTCCTTTGAAAACCATTTCAATGCCTCGACTAGATCCGTGTGTAGCTTTGCTCCTATCCAAACTACTAAAGCGAATAAGGCAAGCAATGAGGATACCTACAACACAAATCTACGCTTGGATAGATTCATCTATTGTTATCTCGTGGCTTCATTGAGATCCAAACAAATGGAAAGCGTTTGTGGCCAATCGTGTTGTCGAGATCACAACCAATGTAAGTTGCAGTCAGTGGCACCATGTCCAATCCCAAGATAATCCAGCCGATATTGCGGCAAGGGGTATGCTAGTTGCTAACTTGAAAGGTTGCGACCTATGGTGGAACGGACCACCGAGATTATTACACCAGAAGATACAGTTCACTAGATTAAACATAATAGCAACAGACCTAGAGAGAAAGAAAAACACCTTACGAGCTCTGAAAATAAAAAACAAACGATAACAAAGAAAGTAATAAATTATCCGCACGACTAGACGCCTTTAATACACTGACTGATCTACTGAGAACCGTCACCTACTGCCGAATATTCCTGAAACAAATTAAATTAAAGGAAAACATAGACAGTACGATCACAACTTAAGAACTCCAACTCTCCATGCAAGCCTGCATTAAATTATAATAAAAAGAATAATTTAAAGAAGAGATAAAAAGTTTAAAAAGAAAGAAAAGAGTAAAGAAATCAAGCCAATTCAAATCATTATATCCTTACCTTGACGAAGGTGGAGTCTTCAAGGTGAGCGGCTGGCTCAGGAACGCGGAGTCGATGCAAGCATCCAATCATGCTGGGTCGAAAAAGCAAACTTACCTACCTTATAATAGCAGAAGCCCACTCGAAGAGGTTGCATGGAGGTATACAGTTGATGCTTACTTACCTTAGATCCTAGTATACTGAAAGTGACATCGCTGGTCAAACAATACATCTATGTTTGCTTGGTGTGTGCAAAGCTTAACGCAAAAGTGAGGACACAAGCAATGGGTGACTTACTAAACGTACGGGTGAAACCAGAGCATTCCTCAATTCTGGTGTCGACTTTGCGGAATCATTCCAATTATTGATGAGGAAGGGCAGAAAGGCCAGAACTACTAAGGCCTATGTCTGCATGTATTTGCATGTCCACGAAGGCACTTCATTTAGAATTGGTCGGTGACCTAAGCATAGCAGCATTCATAGGCGTCTTCAAAAGGTTTTGCGCCCGCAGAGGAAAATGTTAAATCTGTGGAGCGACCATGGACGATATGAAGCCTGGAAAGAAGCTGGTTTGCAATTTGATGGCAAAGTCGCCAGTTTTATACACCTAACTTCGGAGGACTATGGGAGGCCGGAATAAAATCAATAAAATATCACATGGAGAGAGTCCTCACTACAATTCTCTGCGAAATAGGAGCATGCCTGAACTCGCGTCCGTTATCTCCAATGGACGACGACACAATGCAAGTACTAACACCTGGTCATTTTTTAATAACGGAAGCACCTGTCACCGACCCGAACCCAAACCTAAAACACGCTTAAATGAGCAACTTTATACGCTGGCAATATCCGGAAAAAAATGTTGAGCGACTTCTGGTCGAGATGGCAGAATGAGTACCTAACAAGACTCCAGCACAGACCAAATGGTTAAAACGCAAAGAAGAGTTCAAAAAGGGAGATACAGTGCTGATCAAGCAAGACAACAGCCTCCCGCCGGGAAAATGGTCCATGAGACGCATCTTCGACAAGCACCAGAATGTATAGCGTCAAGAGCGGTAATAGTATAAATAAGCGATGTGTGACAAAGATGTTCGCTTTACCAATCGATAAAGTACCGGACGAGATGATTGTTTAGCATAGTATATTAAATACAAATAAATAAATAAAATAAATAAATTATTGTTTTTAACGGACTATCATAGTCCTTTGGTGGGCGGCTTATGTTAACGCCAATTTCATAGTTATACAGAGATGTATGAACTAATCAGTTTCAGTTGCTAATAAACCTCGTAAACAACAGACGTATTTCATTTTAAAATCCAGTGGCGCAGTGCAATCAAAACCTTATTGCCCAAAACAACATATAAATTAAATTCTACTGTATTAATACAAGTTCGTTCTTCGTACAACTCAAAAAACCGGTCCCTACTCTTATGAATACCAGTGGTAGCCCAGTCACTGAAAGAAGTGTTATTATTATAACAGAAATAGTCATAGGAATAAATGTAATATCAAATTGTATGCAGATCATTGTACATAATGTTGATTAGGGTCATTATTGGTTGACAAACATGCCATTTTTACAAGAGTTTAGTTTTAAATGTAATGTTTTACACATTTATTGTGATTTAGTTGCAGTTATGGTCGTCAATGTCGTAATGGGCGCCTTAACGGTTATTTGAAAAAAAATACCTTTCTACAATTCGGGGTGGTAACCAAATAAGTTTTAACAAGAAATCAAAAAGATATGAATCTTTAGTAGGTTTACAGCTTTTTTAATATGACACCTCAGGTATTTAACTCTCGTAAAATTAAAACACTTCGTGAAAAGAAATGCGGTTTTTCTATTACTTCTTATTTCTTAGTAGTCTGTACTTGTCATTAGCGTTAGCTTCACTGTTACCGTTGCGTTAATATTATTGTCATCGAAATCGAATTTGTTAATTTTAAGTTAAAATTATTCAGTTTCATAATATTTATTCAATTAACTTGAGCACTGCTGAAGTTATTGAGCAATTAAACTACCCAAATCTATTCCTTTTTTTTAAGGATGGGATATCATTAAATGACTCCTCCCGCTCTGGGTGAAGCAGAAGGAAGTGTCAGACTCTTACTGACTAAAACCCATCCGTGTTCCTCCTAATGCCCTTTGCCTTCCAGGGCCGCGGTGACTCTTTCAAACAGATTCCGCAACCCCGGCAGGCACTGGCCCTAGCGGGCCGCATCTTCTATGCTGACAGCTCTTTGAGGCGCGCGTGGAACACAGCACGCCGTCGACCCTGGCCTGGTTCTGATCGAACGGCCTATGGTGGCCGGGAATCGCCCTGTGACTCCCGACGCCCGGGGCGTCTTCTTCTGTTGCGGCGGCTGGGGCGTGAGGTTTCCCTCTCTCTCACGCATTCGGCCTCCTCCTTTGCTAGCATTACTGCTTCGCAGAAGGCGGTGACCGCTTCCCATGCCTCCTCGCTCCATCAATCGCCGAGAGGTCGCCGCCGTCAATCGCCTCGACGAGGACACGGCGGTGTTTCGCCCAAGCAGGGCAGACCTCCACCGTATGCTCCGCCGTGTCCTCCGGGCGATCCTCGCAGTGTTGACACCCGGGCGTAGCCTCCCGCTGAATTCGAAACAGGTACCTCCCAAAACATCCGTGTCCAAAGAGGACCTGCGTCAGGCGGAAGGTGAGGACGCCGTGGCGCCTTTCTAACCACTCCTCAAAGAGGGTACTTATCGCCGCAATTGTGGCGTGCCCAGCACTGGGTTGCGACAGTCGTTGTCTCCATACTGCCATGAAATCCTGCCGGACCTCCGTCCGCCGTGCTACAATTTGCCGCGGCAGAGGAGTCTCGCCCCGGCGTAGCGCCTCCACGCGCCATTCGTGAATCGCGAGGCCTCTCGCCTCCAGATCCCATGGCGGCAGTCCGGCAAGGAGGGTCGCTGCCTCGCCAGAAACCGTGCGGTATCCCCGGGCCAGCCAGATAGCCATGACCCTCTGGGACGCGTTGAGGTAACGGACAGGACGCTTCCTCAAAGTAGGCCCACACCGGCCCCAACTCTATTCCTAAATTTCTAAAAACCGAAAATTTAATACATTAATTTTATCAATATTGAATCTTGATTTTATATATCATATTATTATATTTATAGAGATTTGAATGGCTAAATATTACCTAGACTCACGTTGCGCGCGCATGCGCTGGAGCGGCAGTTCTGAAATTTTCTCTGCATTTTATAACCGATATAGGATATTGCCAGCGTATAAAGTTGCTCATTTTAGCGTGTTTTAGGTTTGGGTTCGGGTCGGTGACAGGTGCTTCTGTTATTAAAAAATGACCAGGTGTTAGTACTTGCATTGTGTCGTCGTCCATTGGAGATAACGGACGCGAGTTCAGGCATGCTCCTATTTCGCAGAGAATTGTAGTGAGGACTCTCTCCATGTGATATTTTATTGATTTTATTCCGGCCTCCCATAGACCTCCGAAATTAGGTGTATAAAACTGGCGACTTTGCCATCAAATTGCAAACCAGCTTCTTTCCAGGCTTCATATCGTCCATGGTCGCTCCACAGATTTAACATTTTCCTCTGCGGGCGCAAAACCTTTTGAAGACGCCTATGAATGCTGCTATGCTTAGGTCACCGACCAATTCTAAATGAAGTGCCTTCGTGGACATGCAAATGAATATTGCCACATAGGCCTTGGTAGTTCTGGCCTTTCTACCCTTCCTCATCAATAATTGGAATGAACCCGCAAAGTCGACACCAGAATTGAGGAATGCTCTGGTTTCACCCGTACGTTTAGTAAGTCACCCATTACTTGTGTCCTCACTTTTGCGTTAAGCTTTGCACACACCAAGCAAAGATAGATGTATTGTTTGACCAGCGATGTCACTTTCAGTATACTAGGATCTAAGGTAAGTAAGCATCAACTGTATACCTCCATGCAACCTCTTAGAGTGGGCTTCTGCTATTATAAGGTAGGTAAGTTTGCTTTTTCGACCCAGCATGATTGGATGCTTGCATCGACTCCGCGTTCCTGAGCCAGCCGCTCACCTTGAAGACTCCACCTTCGTCAAGGTAAGGATTTAATTATTTGAATTGGCTTGATTTCTTTACTCTTTTCTTTCTTTTTAAACTTTCTATCTCTTCTTTAAATTTTTCTTTTTATTATAATTTAATGCAGGTTTGCAAGGAGAGTTGGAGTTCTTTAGTTGTGATCGTACTGTCTATGTTTTCCTTTAATTTAATTTGTTTCAGGAATATTCGGCAGTAGGTGATGGTTCTCAGTAGATCAGTCAGTGTATTAAAGGCGTCTAGTCGTGCGGATAATTTATTACTTTCTTCGTTATCGTTTGTTTTTTATTTTCAGAGCTCGTAAGGTGTTTTTCTTTCTCTCTAGGTCTGTTGCTATTATGTTTAATCTAGTGAACTGTATCTTCTGGTGTAATAATCTCGGTGGTCCGTTCCACCATAGGTCGCAACCTTTCAAGTTAGCAACTAGCATACCCCTTGCCGCAATATCGGCTGGATTATCTTGGGATTGGACATGGTGCCACTGACTGCAACTTACATTGGTTGTGATCTCGACAACACGATTGGCCACAAACGCTTTCCATTTGTTTGGATCTCAATGAAGCCAAGAGATAACAATAGATGAATCTACCCAAGCGTAGATTTGTGTTGTAGGTATCCTCATTGCTTGCCTTATTCGCTTTAGTAGTTTGGATAGGAGCAAAGCTACACACGGTTCTAGTCGAGGCAATGAAATGGTTTTCAAAGGAGCTACTCTTGTTCTTGCGGCAATGATTATGCTTTTGACTGTGCCCTCTGAGTTTGTGACTTGGCAGTATGCTACAGCCGCATATGCTTGTTTAAAGGTATCGCAAAATCCGTGGATTTCTTTTTTCGGATGGAATCTTTTCTTGAGCTTAACGTTCCCATCCAACTATTAATGAAATTACGTTAACGTTTTCAAGATCACCTCGTATTGTAGCCCATTTTTCAGCCAGTGTCGTATTCAATACTTCGTCCCAATCAATCTTTTCCTGGTAGAGTTGTTGAATTAAAATCTTCGCCATAACAAAGCAAGGCGCAATCCATCCGAGCTGGTCGAATAACTTTTGAATGTCGGAAAGAATGCTCCGCTTCGTAATTGCTTGGCTGATAGCTGGTAAGTTCAGATTATATTCAAATTGGTCCTTACCTAAATTCTACTGTATGCCCAGGGCTTTAATTGTTGCATCAATCTTTAGTTCTAGATGTGCATTAGATGATCTTTGAAATCTCGGTTATTAGAAGACCACTTTTTTAGTTCGAAGCCACCTAGATGCAGTAGATTTTTGAGATTTTGTGTAATTCTTATATACTTGTTCCAGATCATCGTGCCGGACATAACATCATCGATGTAAAAATCTTCACGCAATGTCATTGCAGCTTCAGGATATTTTTCACCTTCATCATCAGCCAATTAGCCTTAGTGTTTTCTTGTTCTTTGTGTAACACCGGGTCCAACTTCTGCCCAAGCAGAAATATAATTACTGGGTCCCAGGAATCAGTAGGTACTTTCACATTTTTTAGACTATTTATAACATTTTTTCTGATAGAATAATCGCTTCATTAATGCATCTGCTATTATGCGCCTATTATCGTATCGGTGATTCAGCGTTTCCTAAGCTGGAACTTAATTAGCACCTGTCACTTGAATGTGTTTGAGTAAGGAAGCCGCTTCGCCTGTGATAATGGTCTTCAAATAGTGTAATTCTTCTTCACTTCACTTAGTGTTGTGCATTCATGAATTAATGCCACGTACAAGTCCATAAATGTAGGCCATTCTTCGTAGGTACCGGAAAACGGAGAGAGTTGTATGTTAGGTAACATCATTTTGGCTCGTAATTTTCCATCCCACGACGTATAGCTGCATAAAGTTTGGTCATGGTCAGTCGTCTTCGAAGTGCGTGAAGCCAACATTTCTCTTAGATCTCATAACATACAATACATGGGTGTGTCTTCTTGGAGGAGTAATTCTTCATTCGCGAAGTACGGTAAAACTGCACGTTGTTCCTAAGTTGTTCTTTTCAACAGATCGTTGTATGCTTTCTTAAAAGCCACCCAGTATTCTTCAATCGTTTGAATACGACTTTTTAAATATCCAGGCTGCGATAACCGTTCTCTTGGAAACTTTATAATGTTTATTTGAGTATTTTTAAGTGTTGACGCCAAATCTTCTAGAACAGTTTACGCTTGCTCTGCTTGAGTCGTCACTGTTTACGTGTAAATCACAAGAATCTTCAATATGTAGCACAATGTTATAGTCTATTTGGTAAATTATTAACGTTCAAATGATAAACCGATACACAAATACGTACACACTAATTGACCAGTTCTAGGAAATTTGTGTAAAACAACTCCAGGTGATCACTAATCGCTCAATGGAATGCGGTTCTTTTGTTCGCACGTCGAGTGCTCCGTCAATTCTTAATGAGGTTTGATCCGGCTCGTATTCGACCATATGTTTTGGGCGATAAAGTTTACTTATAATTGCACTGTGTCACTGGATTTCAAAATGAAATGCGTCTGTTGTTCACACGGTTTATTGGCAACTAAAATTGATTAGGTCATGCATCTCTTTATACCTATGAAATTGGCATTTACATATTTTAAAATCTAGCCTAAATTATGCAAAAAGTTTCTTATTTCGCCAAGTCTCGATACTTGAGTTCAGAATTTAAAAAATAATAGTAATGTGATTAAAATGACTTGGGACATTGTGATTATGATTTGTTATTATTATGTCTAATTATAGATTCATCAATTACAGTATTAAGGGTGCGCTAGGCAGTCACTGTTGCCTACAAACTTAGTCTGGCGATTGCTCTGCTGATTTTCGATATACATTAAAAAATATATAAAATATCTCGTCATTATCTAGCCGTGTATGGAAACAAACAGTAAGGAAAATATTGATGTGCAACTTAATCATAAGCGTCGAAACTTCCAAATTCTAAAGCAACTTGGTGCGTAAATAAATAATTTATGAAGTAAAAATTTCTTACCAAACAGGGATAAATTATTAAAAAAGTGTTTAATACATACAGCACTTTTTTCATAATATCCGTAGGAACTTCTAAAGGTCTTTTCATAAATTTTACTTACTCAAATCATTAAGTTAAATTCGTTGTGTTTTAGAAGTGTGATTTAATGCGCGCTCCAGCTTCATATTGCTAATCACAGTGTTTATAAGTTCCACAAATGATGTCGGATGAGTTAACATGCATTTAGCCGCACCCAAGTAATGCTCATTGTAATGACAGTACTTATGTATCAAAATCAAGCTACCTTATTTAAGTGCAGCATTCTCTGAAACAAGAAGCCTCATTTATATGAAAAAATCAACGGCCACTAGAAAATACTCCATAAATATAGAAATAGGCATGGTATTTTATGACGGTATAAGTAATTACTATCATTTTTTTTCGATTTTTCAACTGAGAACCATGAATCCAAGAAAAGACAAGCTTTCACAGGTATCAAACCAAAAACAACACAATAGTTAAGTTATTTATATCAGGTACCTGGAAAACGCTTAGCCCGCGTGGTATTTTAGTGAATCATCCATTGAAATAAAGAGCTACATAAATAGGATCATTTCATAATTTTCGTCAGTACTCTTTGATTCCGTGTTGTGAGTTGTTGTGGCTCCCATTGCAAGTCAATCAGTGGTATTATCTTTATTTGTTGTGCGACTTTTGCGAGTGAACTAAATCAAAAAGCACGTAAGTTTGACTACATTATCTAGATTCTATGTTTTCACCGGAGTCTGTCTTCCTTACTTCTTTTTAAGTGTGTTAAATATGATTTGAACGGCTAGTTTTCTAGACCAAGTGATATTTAGGTTTTGGAATTACATTGATATCTTTTTTTGCTTTTATTTTGTTTACATTTGATTTAGAAATTTACTGTCCGCAATCAGATTCTAATACGATAACAAATTTTTGGGGGTAGGTACAATATCTGTATAAATATTATTTTGGCATGTAGCACTATAATCCCCGTCACAAGAAGCTATAAATGTTATAAACAAAGACATTCTACTAAGTTACGTTGTTTTAACAAATTCAATCAAGTCAAATTAACATACGTGTTACACGAAACTAGCGAACAATGTCACTTGGTCGGGTTATATTTTATTGATGTCTGATGTTTTGCGTTACTGGAACGCGTCTGGTTTATAGAAAAAACAATTGAATGTGTGTTTCAAAGTTTATAGCTTCTCGTAGCGTGGATTATAGTAGCCGTTAAATAAATACGTTTGTACGATTGTATGACTGAAACTGACTTAAAATTTTAACACTTAAACCAAAATAATCTATCAAATTAACAGAAAAGTCTCCGCAAATAATGATAGACTCGTTGAATTACAAATTTTGTGCAAAAAATTATCCATTACTTTTTCAAAACAATCATACAATCCTAAAGGTGGTCTATAATTATCCTCTAAATAGAAAGACACTCAATATCTTAACGGTCAACAGATAGAAAAGCGCGCACTAAAAACGAAATCCATAAAGGAGTTAATATTTTACGGGCCCGCTGTTTTGGAATGGCTATTGTTCAAATTATGCTCAATAAAATTAGATACTTTATCATTTTCATTGAGAGATAGATTTTTTCAACGTTGACTAACGAAGATCGAGAAATCTAATTCCTTTGTAGTGTTTTTTTTCATTTAGAAGTCGGTTGTATTTTTTTAGATTTTTTTTGTTGCCATTTCAGACTGAAAATAACACATCTATAGTTTATAGATAATTGCTGAATTTTCTATCTTGTTACAGGACAAGCATAACAACTAAATGTGCTGACGAGTACAAGATGTTCTGCGCTCGAGAAAATAAGAAGCGAAAGCATTCGAGTAGAGAGAACATCCTGCCAGAACAAATTATAAGTTGTTTTGGTACATTGCTACATAAATTGGATATCATTCAGATATTTGGTAAGAATAAAATTCAAATAAGATTTAGATAAGTTTTGCATTGTTTCAGAATTCCTCTTATAAAAATGAGCAACCATGTGATTCTATTTTTATAATTTTTTCACTGTATAATAACGCAAAGGTTTGTTTACAGATAGTCTACAACTCCGCTATTGGAGCAATGTCAGTGCCGGTCTCAAGCCTGAATAGAAGTTAAATTATTTTATCTTTAATTGCATTTTTGTAGCGCATACCCAGATTTTGATTAGATACTATAATTTATGTGTGAGCGAATTAATGAGTTGTATCTGTTGAAGCAGATTGTTTTTTGGGATGTTATTTGTGTGTGTTTTCTAAGTCCGAGGTATTTTTCACAATAAATTTTGATGATTTTAGTGTTGTGTATGTAAAAAGGTGGTTACAGATTTTTTATTTTTAACTGAGAATATTATGTGCACATTTTTTGATGCGTGCGTTGACTTTGTGGTTTTAGGTTTCAACTAAAATTTTAATTTGTTGATTTTTTTATTTTTTATAGTTTGTGTCAGGATGATTGGATGAATGATTGACATCTATCACTGACAGACGCGGCCACATATGTCAGTGTCTTTTATTTGGTTTGTCTATGATGTGACCGCGGCAGTAATGTCTACTTTTTATGATGGCCGTCCCTGATACAGGCAGTAGTTTTTAAGTTAAGTTTTACTTACTAATTTTTGTCTCTCACTTTGTTTTATATTTTTTAATTTGTGTATTTTTATCATAATGTAATGTGCGTCTGTTTGAAAGGAATAAACTGTTTTTTTTTCTTTCTGCTTTGTTTCAATTTATGTATTAACAGGCCTTTTATAGGACAACGGAAGGAGTTATATATATATTTTAGATAGCATCACTTTGGCTCGTAATTTTACGACGTATTCTGCATAAAGTTTGGTCATGGTGAGCCGTCTTCGAATTGAAGTCTTCCTGGAGGAGGAATTTTTTATTCACAAAGTACAGTAAAACTCCACGTTGTTCCCGAGTTGTAATTTTCAACAGATCATTGTGTGCCTTCTTAACAGTCACCCAGTATTGTTCGATCGTTTGTATACGACCTTGTAAATATCCAAGTTGCGATAATCGTTCTCTTGGGAGCTTTTTAATGCTTATTTGAGTCTTTTTAAGTGTTGACGCCAAATCTTCTAGTACAGTTTACGCTTGATCTGGTTGAGTCGTCACTTTTTACGTGTAAGTCACAAGAATCTTCAAAATGTAGCACAATGTAATATTCTATTTGGTAAGTTACTAATGTTCAAATGATAAAACGATACACTTTAAGCACACACTAATTGATCAATTCTAAGAAATTCGTGCAAAACAACTCCAAGTGGTCCCTTATCGCTGAATGGAATGCGGTTCTTTTGTTCGCACGTCGGGTGCTCCGTCAATTCTTAATGAGGTTCGATTCGGCTCATGTTCGACCAAATGTTTTGGGCGATAAGGTTTACTTTTGATTGTACTGTGTCATTGGATTTCAAAATGAAATACGTCTGTTGTTCACGAGGTTTATTGGCAACTAAAATTGATTAGGTCATGCATCTCTTTATACCTATGAAATTGGCATTTACATATTTTAAAATCTAGCCTAAATTATGCAAAAAGTTTCTTATTTTGCCAAGTCTCGATACTTGAGTTCAGAATTTAAAAAATAATAGTAATGTGATTAAAATGACTTGGGACATTGTGATTATGATTTGTTATTATTATGTCAAATAATAGATTCATCAATTACAGTATTAAGGGTGCGCTAGTCAGTCATTGTTGCCTAAAAACGTAGTCTGGCGATGGCTCTGCTGATTGACAATGTACATTAAAAAATATATAAAATATCTCGTCATTATCTAGCCGTGTATGGAAAAAAAACAGTAAGGAAAATATTGATGCGCAATTTAATTATTAGCGTCGAAACTTCCAAATTCTAAAGCAACTTGGTGCGTAAATAAATAACTTATGAACAACAAATTTCTTACCAAACAGCGATAAATGTTTTTTTTTTAAATAAAAAGTATTTAATACGGATACATTCAGCACTTTTTTCATAATACCAGTAAGTACTTCTAAAGGTCTTTTCATAAATTTTACTTACTCAAATCATTAAGTAAAATTCGTTGTGTTTTAGAAGTTTGAATAAATGCGCGCTCTAGATTCATATTGTTTATTTGTTCCACAAATGATGTCGGATGAGTTAACATGCATTTAGCCGCACCCAAGTAATGCTCTTTGTAATGAAAGCACTTATGTTTCAAAATCAAGCTACCTTATTTAAGTGCAGCATTCTCTGAACCAAGAAGCCTCATTTATATGAAAAAATCAACGGTCACTAAAAAATACTCCATAAATATAGAAATAGGCAAGATATTTTATGACGGTATAAGTTATTACTATCATTGTTTTTTCGATTTTACAACTGAGAACCATGAATCCAAGAAAAGATAAGCTTTCACAGATACCAAACCAAAAACAACACAAAAGTTAATTTATTTATATCAGGTACCTGGAAAACGCTTAGCCCGCGTGGTATTTTAGTGAATCATCCATTGAAACAAAGAGCTACATAAATAGGATCATTTCAAAATTTTCGTCAGTACTCTTTGATTCCGTGTTGTGAGTGGTTGTGGCTCCCATTGCAAGTCAATCTGTGGTTTTATCTTTATTTGTTGTGCGACTTTTGCAAGTGAACTAAATTAAAAAGCGCGTAAGTTGGACTACATTACATAGATTTTATTTTTTCACTGGAGTCTGTCTTCCTTACTTCTTTTTAAGTATGTTAAATATGACTTGAACGGCTACTTTTCTAGACCAAGTGATATTTACGTTTTGGAATTACATTGATATCTTTTTTTTGTGTACATTTGATTTAGTAATTGACTGTCCGCAATGATCAGAATCTATTACATTATCATTTTTTTGGGGGTAGGTACAATATCTGTACAAATATTATTTTGGCATGTAGCACTATTATCCCCGTCACGAGAAGCTATAAATATTATAAACAAAGACATTCTACTAAGTTACGTAGTTATAACAAATTCAATCAATTCACATTAACATACGTGTTACACGAAACTAGCGAACAATTTCACTTGGTCGGGTTATATTTTATTGATGTCTGATGCTTTGCGTTACTGGAACGCGTCTGGTTTATGGAACAAACAATTGAATGTGTGTTACAAAATTTATAGCTTCTCGTAGCGGGGATTATAGTAGCCGTTAAATAAATACGTTTGTACGATTGTATGACAGAAACTGACTTAAAATTTTAACACTTAAACCAGAATAATCTATAAAATTAACAGAAAAGTCTCCGCAAATAATGATAGACTCGTTGAATTACAAATTTTGTGCAAAAAATTGTCCATTACTTTTTCAAAACAATCATAAAATCCTGAAGGTGGTCTATAATTATCCTCGAAATAGAAAGACACACAATATCTTAACGGTCAACAGATAGAAAAGCGCGCACTAAAAACGAAATCCATAAAGGAGTTAATATTTTACGGGCCCGCTGTTTTGGAATGGCTGTTGTTCAAATTATGCTCAATAAAATTAGATACTTTATCATTTTCATTGAGAGATAGATTTTTTCAACGTTGACTAACGAAGATCGAGAAATCTAATTAAATCTAATTACTTTGTAGTGTTGTTTTTTTATCTGGAAGTCGGTTGTATTATTTTTTTTTTTTTGTTGCCATTTCAGAGTGAAAATAACACATCTATAGTTTATAGATAATTGCTGAATTTTCTATCTTGTTAGAGGACAAGCATAACAACTAAATGTGCTGACGAGAACAAAATGTACTGCGCTCGAGAAAATAAGAAGCGAAAGCATTCGAGTAGAGAGAACATCCTGCCAGAATAAATTATAAGTTGTTTTGGTACATTGCTACATAAATTGTATATCATTCAGATATTTGGTAAGAATAAAATTAAAATAAGATTTACATGTTTGCATTGTTTCAGAATTCTTCTAATAAAAATGAGCAACCATGTGATTCTAGTTTTATAATTTTTTCACTGTATGATAACGCAAAATTTGTTTATAAATAGTCTATAACTCCGCTATTGGAGCAAAGTCAGTGCCAGTCTCAAGCCTGAATATAAGTTAAATTATTTTATCTTTAATTGTATTTTTGTAGCGCATACCCAGATTTTGATTAGATAACAAAATTTATGTGTGAGCGAATTGGTGAGTTGTATCTGTTGAAGCAGATTGTTTTTTGGGATATTATTTATTTGAGTGTGTTTTCTAAGTCCGAGGTATGTTTTACAATAACTTTTGATGATTTTAGTGTTGTGTATGTAAAAAGGTGGTTACAGATTTTTTATTTTTAACTGAGAATATTATGTGCACATTTTTTGATGCGTGCGTTGACTTTGTGGTTTTAGGTTTCAACTAAAATTTTAGTTTGTTGATTTTTTTCTTTTTTTATAGTTTGTATCAGGATGATTGGATGAATGATTGACATCTATCACTGACAGACGCGGCCACACATGTCAGTGTCTTTTATCTGGTTTGTCTATGATGTGACCGCGGCAGTAATGTTTACTTTTTATGATGCCCGTACCTGATACAGGCAGTAGTTTTTAAGTTTAGTTTTACCTACTAATTTTTGTCTCTCATTTTGTTTTATATTTTTTAATTTGTGTATTTTTATCATAATGTAATGTGCGTCTTTTTGGAAGGAATAAACAAATTTTTCTTTCTTTCTTCTTTCTTTCAATTTATGTATTAACGGGGCTTCTATAGGACAACGGAGGGAGTTGTATATTATATAACATCACTTTGGCTCGTAATTTTACGACGTATTTTGCATTAAGGTTGGTCATGGTGAGCCGTCTTCAAAGTGAAGTCTTCCTGGAGGAGGAATTCTTCATTCACAAAGAACGGTAAACGTTGGCACGTTGTTCCCGAGTTGTACTTTTCAACAGATCATTGTGTGCTTTCTTAAAAGCCACCCAGTATTGTTCAATCGATTGAATACGACCTTGTAAATACCCAAGTTGCGATAACCGTTCTCTTGGAAACTTTTTAATGCTTATTTGAGTCTTTTTAAGTGTTGACGCCAAATCTTCTAGTACAGTTTACGCTTGATCTGGTTGAGTCGTCACTGTTTACGTGTAAGTCACAAGAATCTTCAAAATGTAGCACAATGTAATATTCTATTTGGTAAGTTACTAATGTTCAAATGATAAACCGATACAATTTAAGTATACACTAATTGATCAATATTCTAAGAAATTCGTGCAAAACAACTCGAAATGGTCCCTTATCGCTCAATGGAATGCGGTTCTTTTGTTCGCACGTCGGGTGCTCCGTCAATTCTTAATGAGGTTCGATCCGGCTCGTATTTGACCATATCTTTTGGGCGATAAGGTTTACTTTTGATTGCAGTGTGTCATTGGATTTTGAAATGAAATGCATGTGTTGTTTACGAGGTTTATTGGCAACCAAAACTGATTAGGTCATGCATCTCTTTATAAATATGAAATTGCCGTTAAAATATGTTAAAACTTATCCTTAATTATACAAAAAGTTTCTTATTTCGCCAAGTCTCCACACTTGAGTTCAAAAGTTAAAAAATATAGTAAGGTGATTAAAATGATTTGGAACGTTATTAATATGTGATGTTATTATTATGTAAAATAATAGATTTATCAATTACAATATGAAGGATGCGCTAGTCAGTCATTGTTGCCTACAAACGTAGTCTGGCGATTGCTCTGCTGATTAACGATGTACATTAAAAAATATATAAAATATCTCGTCATTATCTAGTCGTGTATAGAAAGATACAGTAAGGAAAATATTCATGCGCAACTTTGGCGATACTTTTAAATTCCAAAGCAACTTGGTGCGTAAATAAATAACTAATGAAGTACAAATTTCTTACCAAAGAGGGATACATTATTGAAAAAAAAGTTATTTTATTTTATACGAATATACTCAGCACTTTTTTCATAATATCCGTAAGTACTTCTAAAGGTCTTTTCATAAATTTTACTTACTCATTTTTGTTATGTTTTGGAAGTGTGAATTAATGCGCGTTCTAGCTTCATATTGCTAATCACAGTGTTCATTTGTTCCACAAATTAATGATGTCGGATGAGTTAGCATGCGTTTAACTGCACCCGTCAATATACCGGTGGACTTAGATACGGACGTATTTGTATCTCCCTGTAAAGTCACCAAAATCTAAGAAGTCCGATTTAACAGCTGAGTAGAGAGATAGAAGATTGCTTTACCACTAAGTGTGAAAGAGATTTATTTTTATGTCTCTTTCATACTTACTATTAAAGCAATGTTGTATCCTGCTGTCAAAACGGGCCTTTTAGTTTTTGACAACTATAATGCTCTTTGTAATGACATTACTTATCTATAAAATCAAGCTACCTTATTTAAGCGCAGCATTCTCTGTTAAGCCCAGAAGCCTCATTTATATGAAGAAATCAACGGTCATTAGCAATACGTTCATAAATATAGAAACAGACATGGTATTTTATGACGGTATAAGTTAGGAATAGCGTAATTTCTATTGTCAAATATAATCCATGCGACATTGTAACGTCTGAATATAGGCAGCCAAAGATGCAGCGGAGCATTTAGTTAAATTACTATCATTTTTTTTTCGATTTTACAACTGAGGGCCATGAATCCAAGAAAAGATAAGCTTTTACAGGTACCAAACCAAAAACAACACAAAAGTTAAGTTATTTATACCAGGTACCTGAGAAGTGCTTAGCCCGCGTGGTATTTTAGTGAGTCACCCATTGAAGTAAAGAGCCACATAAATAGGATCATTTCATAATTTTCGTCAGTACTCTTTGATTCCGTGTTGTGAGTAGTTGTGGCTCCCGTTGCAAGTCAATCAGTTGTTTTAACCTTATTTGTTGTGCGATCTGTGCGAGTGAACTAAATAAAAAAGCGCGTAAGTTTGAATACATTATCTAGATTCTATGTTTTCACTGGAGTCTGCCTTTCTTACTAATTTTTAAGTGTGTTAAATATGATTTGAACGGCTAGTTTTCTAGACCAAGTGATATTTAGATTTTGGGATTTCATTGATATATTTTATTGCTTTTATTATGTTTACATTTGGTTTAGCAATTGACTGTCTGCAATTATCATCAGAATCTATTAAGTTAACAATTTTTTGTGGGTAGTTCAATATCTGTATAAATATTATTTAGGTTTGTTGCACTATAATCCCCCGCACGAGAAGCTATAAATGTTATAAACAAAGAAATTCTACTAAGTTACATAGTTATAACAAACTAGTTGACCCGCGCAACTTCGTCTGCGTCACAATTTTCATTACTGCTCCGCTCCTTTTAGTTTAGCGTGATCATATATAGCCTATAGCCTTTCTCGATAAATGGGCTATCTAACACTGAAAGAATTTTTTAAATCGAACCAGTAGTTCCTGAGATTAGCGCGTTCAAGCAAACAAACAAACTCTTCAGCTTTATATATTAGTATAGATATAGATACCAAATTTATTCAACTCACATTAAAATACGTGTTACACAAAATTAACGAACACTTTCACTTGGTCGGGTTATATTTTATCGATGTCTGATGTTTTGTGGTACTGGAACGCGTCTAGTTCGTTGAACAAACAATTGTATGTGTGTAAATTTATAACTTCTCGTGGCGCGGATTGTAGTAGCCATTAAAGTAATAAGTTTGTACGATTGTATGACTGAAACTGACTTTAAATTTTAATACTTAAACCAGAATAATCTATCAAATTAACATTTAAGTCTCTACATATAATAATAGACTCTATGAATTACAAATTTTGTGCAAAAATTCATTCACTATGTTTTCAAAACAATCATACAATCCTGAAGGTGATCTGTAATTATCCTCTTAATAGAGAGACTCGCAATATCCTCACGGTCAACAGATAAAAAAGTGCGCACTAAAAACGAAAACCACAGAAGAGTAAATATTTTACGGGCCCGCTGTTTTGTTAAAATTATGCCCGATAAAATTAGATACTTTATCATTTTCATTGGTAGATTTGTTCAATGTTGACTTAACGAGGATCAAGAAATCTAATTATATGTATTCATTTCAATACTGGACTTTCAGTTTAAAATATGTCGGCGACTGATTATTATGAGGCTGCGCTAGCACTACTAGAACTCAGTAATATTTGAGGTACGAATCAATCAAAACTTATTCGTATTACTGGTTAATTTTATTCTGGATATTTAATTATATTCCCTTCAGTAAAACCAATTCGTGAACCATATTTTACGTTATTGCAGATGAAAAATAACTTTAAATTCGGAAGTCGGTGTCAAAATACGAAGAAACTACCAAAAACCACGACTTCTAAATTAAAGCTATTATTTACTATGTAGTGTTATTTTTTAATTTGGAAGTCGGTTGTATATTTTTAAGTTTTTTTTTGTTGCCATTTCAGAGTGAAAATAACGCATCTATAGTTTATATATAATCGCTGAATTTTCTACCTTGTTACAGGACAAGCATAACAACTAAATGTGCTGACGAGAACAAGATGTTCCGCGCTCGAGAAAACAAGAAGCGGAAGAATTCGAGTAGAAAGAACATCCCACCAGAATAATTTATTAGTTGTTTTAATACATTGCTACATAAATTGGATATCATTCAGACATTTGGTAATTAAATTCAAATATCTCCCCATTCAAATAAGATTTAGATAATATACGTTTTGGATTGTTTCAGAACTCATGTGATTCTATTTTTATGATTTTTTCACTGTATGATAACGTAAATGTTTATTTACAGATAGTCTATAACTCCGCTATTGGAACAATGTCAGTGCCAGTCTCAAACCCGAATAGAAGTAAAATTATTTTATCTTTAATTGCATTTTTGTAGCGCATACCCAGATTTAGATAAGATACTATAATTTATGTGTGAGCGAATTAGTGAGTTGTATATATTGAATCGAATTGTTTTTTGGGATGTTATTTATGTACCCCGCGTGTTATCAATGTGCGCTTGATAAATGAGTGTGTTGTCTGGTCTAAGTCCAAGGTATCTTTCACAATTGCTTTTGATGATTTTAGTGTTGTGTTTGTTAAAAGGTGGTTAGAGATTTTTATTTTTAAATGAGAATGTCACGTATGATGTTTTTGATGCGTTTATAGTAAATAAATTGGAGCTTAACCAGTTATACAATATGTCCAAGTCTTTTGATCGTCAGCTATAATGGTGTTTATGTTTTTACCGAAGTAGAATAGGGAAGTATCATCGCCGTACAAAGTTAGTTGTCCAATTAAGCCTAGGTCTTTAATGTTATTTATGTAAATAGTCATGGCATTTTGCCGAGTAACCGCCTATTCCTACCTAGTTTAAACCTAAAACTACAACGTTACAACAGACGCGGCCACACATGTCAGTGTCTTTTATTTGGTTTGTCTATGATGTGACCGCGGCAGTAATATCTACTTTGTATAATGCCCGTCCCTGACGCAGGCAGTAGTTTTTAAGCTTAGTTTTACTTACTAATTTTTGTCTCTCATTTTGTTTTATGGTTATTTTAATTTGTGAATTTTTATCATCATATAATGTTTATCTGTTTGGAAGGAATAAACCATTTTTCTTTCTTTCTCCTTTCTTTCAATTTATGTATTAACGGAGCTTATAACGATATGTGGATTTTGATGCAAATAATGTTTTAAATATTTAGAAAATTTACGTAAGTACTAGGACAGTAAATTTATTTTCAGCTAGGTCAATTAAAATGTGTCAAAGGGTTAGCAGAGGCTTACTAAGCAACGTTTTAGCCCAAAACCGTGTCATAATAGCTATCCTAGTTACAAAGACATTGCAATTTATGTTTAAACGGGGCTTCTATACGTGGATTTTGAGGTAAATATATGTATATGTTGAATTTGAGTTAATTTAACATTGTTTAACGTTCTATGCGAGCCAGCCGCACGTTTGAGTTTTCGACAGACGCGTCTTGGAGCGGGCAAGCTAGCTAGAGTATTTACGGGACTTTGAAAACTTGAAAATTTTGCACAGTGGTCAAAAACTACATTTTTTAGGAAAAAAATCGAGTTTTGAGCGACCAATCGAAATTTCAGCTCGCATAATGCACCTGAAAATCGAGGTAGGATAGGTTAATAGCCGATTTTGCAAAAAGAACGGAATTCAATGGAAGGATTTACTAAATAAAAACTGGTAAGTGATTAAAAATATAGAAAAAGAGCAACCATCTATTCCTGCTCAGATGCGATCCACAGCTTAAGATATCCAACTTCATTTGTATTTTTGTAGTTTCAGGTTTAAATAAAGTTTTCATTTTTTTTTTTCTTTTTTATGGTTTGTGTCAGGATGATTGGATGATTGTCTTTAAGTTTGTTTCTCTATGATGTGACCGCGGCAGAAATATCTACTTTTTGTGATGCCCGACCCTGACACAGGTTATAGTTTTAAGCTAAGATTTACTTACTTATTTTTATGTCTCTAATTTTTTTTATAGTTTTTCTTATGTTTGTATTTTTATGATAATGAAATGTGCGTCTGTTTGGGAGGCACGAACTATTTTCCTTTCTTTCTTCTTTTTCAATTTATGTTTTAACGGGGCTTCTATAAATGGATTTTGGGGTGAGTATTGGCGTGTTGTATTTGAGATAATTTAAAACTTTTGACGTTCTATGCAAGTCAACCGCACGTTTGAGATATCGGGTGTTATGTCTCAGCGCGAGCAAGCTAGTTAGATTAATTTCGAAAATTTGATAACAAGAAAATTCTGTTGCGAGGAATATTTTTTTTACTTTTTTCTTCTTTCTTTCAATTTATGTTTTTACGGGGCTTATATAGGTGGATTATGGGATAAGTATTGGTGTGTTGGAATTGAGATACTTTAAAATTTTTGTCATACTACGCAAGCCAACCGTACGTTTGAGATATCGGGTGTTGCGTCTCGGCGCGAGCAAGCTAGATAGAGCATCTTCAGTCATTTAGAAACAAGATAATTTTGGACAGTCGTCCAAAAACACTTTTTTTAGGAAACAATTGAGTTTTCAGCGATCAATCGAAATTTCAGCTCGCGCAATTCAGCTGGAAATTGAGGTTATGAAGGCAAAATCATGATTCTGCTATAAAAATGGAATTTCATTAAAAAATTGGTGTTTAAAAATTTTGTAATATTATGTGTATTTATTATAATGAAATATGCGTCTCTTTGCGAGGTTTTACTTTTTCCCTTGTTTTCTTCTTTCTTTCAATTTATGTAAATATAACGAGGCTTCTACAGGTGAATTATGGGTTTAGTATTAGCGTGTTGAATTTGACATAATTTAAATATTTTGACATTCTATGCAAGCTAACCGCACGATGTGATATCCGGTGTACCGACTCGGCGCGAGCAAGCTAGCTGGAACATTTTCGGGAATTCGAAAACAAGCTAATTTTGTACAGTCGTCAAAATTATTATTTTTTTAGGAAAAATAGAGTTTTCAGCGACCAATCGAAATTTAAGCCTGCGCAATGCACCTGAAAATTGAGGTAAGATATGCGAAAACCTGATGCAATGCTTCTGGAAATTGAGGTTTTAGGCGAAAACATGATTCTGCTAAAAAAATGGAATTTAATGGAAGAATTGGAACGTGTTTAAAAATTATGTAAAATTGCGATAGAAGGACTGAAATTTAATCAACTGGTGGGTCACTAAAATGTGTCAAATTAAGCGGAGGCAGTAATTTCGAAGCTAAGTTTTACTTACATATTATTAAGTCATTTTGTTTTATAGTTTTTTATATGCATTTTTATAATCATGATTTGTGCGTCTGTTTGCGAGTCATTACTTTTTCCTTTTTTTTTCTTTGTTTCAGTTTATGTTTGAACGAGGCTTATTTTTGTGGATTTTGAGGAAAGTATTCAGCAAAATTGCGTTACAAGGACTGAAAATTTAGTAACAGGTGGGTCAATTAATACGTATCAAAATTAAGCGGAGGCAGTATATTTTAGACTAAGTTTTACTTACTTATTTTTATCCGGCATTTTGTTTTATAGTTTTTTATTATGTGTATTTATTGTACTGAAATTTGCATCTATTTGAGAGGAATTTTTTTTTTCATTCTTTCAGATTTTGATTAAACGAGGCTTCTACTTGTGAATTTCGGGGTAAGCCTTGAGAAAAATTGCTATACAAGGAATGAAAATTTATTAACAGTTGGGTCACTTAAGTTTTTTTTTTTTATCCTTCATTTTTTTAATAGTTTTTTATTATGTGTATTTATTTTACTGAAATTTGCGTCTCTTTGAGAGGAACTACTTCTTTGCTTTTTTTTTCTTTATTCCAGTTTATCTTTAAACGAGGCTTCCATTTGTGAATTTTGGGGTAAGCATTGAGAAAAATTGCGTTAAAAGGACTGAAAATTTATTAAAAGCTGGGTCAATTAAAAGTGTTAAATTTAGCGGAAGCAGAAGTATTTTAGGGTAAGTTTTACCTGCTTATTATTTGATCGGTCATTTTGTTTTATGGGGTTTTTTATATATTTTTTTTATAATCATGATTTGTGCGTCTGTTTGCGAGTAATTACTTTTTCCATTTTTTTTTTTCATTCTATCAGTTTATGTTTAAACGAGACTTTTTTTGGGGATTTTGGGGTAAGTATTGAGAAAAATTGCGTAACAAGGACTGAAAATTTATAAACAGGTGGGTCAATTAATGTTTGTCAAAATTAAGCGAATGCAGTAGTTCATAAGCTAAGTTTTTCTTACTTATTTTTATTCGTCATTTTGTTTTATAGTTTTTTATTACGTGTATGTATTGTACTGAAATATGCGTCTCTTTGCGAGGTTTTACTTTTTCCCTTGTTTTCTTCTTTCTTTCAATTTATGTAAATATAACGAGGCTTCTACAGGTGAATTATGGGTTTAGTATTAGCGTGTTGAATTTGACATAATTTAAATATTTTGACATTCTATGCAAGCTAACCGCACGATGTGATATCCGGTGTACCGACTCGGCGCGAGCAAGCTAGCTGGAACATTTTCGGGAATTCGAAAACAAGCTAATTTTGTACAGTCGTCAAAATTATTATTTTTTTAGGAAAAATAGAGTTTTCAGCGACCAATCGAAATTTAAGCCTGCGCAATGCACCTGAAAATTGAGGTAAGATATGCGAAAACCTGATGCAATGCTTCTGGAAATTGAGGTTTTAGGCGAAAACATGATTCTGCTAAAAAAATGGAATTTAATGGAAGAATTGGAACGTGTTTAAAAATTATGTAAAATTGCGATAGAAGGACTGAAATTTAATCAACTGGTGGGTCACTAAAATGTGTCAAATTAAGCGGAGGCAGTAATTTCGAAGCTAAGTTTTTCTTACATATTATTAAGTCATTTTGTTTTATAGTTTTTTATATGCATTTTTATAATCATGATTTGTGCGTCTGTTTGCGAGTCATTACTTTTTCCTTTTTTTTTCTTTGTTTCAGTTTATGTTTGAACGAGGCTTATTTTTGTGGATTTTGAGGAAAGTATTCAGCAAAATTGCGTTACAAGGACTGAAAATTTAGTAACAGGTGGGTCAATTAATACGTATCAAAATTAAGCGGAGGCAGTATATTTTAGACTAAGTTTTACTTACTTATTTTTATCCGGCATTTTGTTTTATAGTTTTTTATTATGTGTATTTATTGTACTGAAATTTGCATCTATTTGAGAGGAATTTTTTTTTTCATTCTTTCAGATTTTGATTAAACGAGGCTTCTACTTGTGAATTTCGGGGTAAGCCTTGAGAAAAATTGCTATACAAGGAATGAAAATTTATTAACAGTTGGGTCACTTAAGTTTTTTTTTTTTATCCTTCATTTTTTTAATAGTTTTTTATTATATGTATTTATTTTACTGAAATTTGCGTCTCTTTGAGAGGAACTACTTCTTTGCTTTTTTTTTCTTTATTCCAGTTTATCTTTAAACGAGGCTTCCATTTGTGAATTTTGGGGTAAGCATTGAGAAAAATTGCGTTAAAAGGACTGAAAATTTATTAAAAGCTGGGTCAATTAAAAGTGTTAAATTTAGCGGAAGCAGAAGTATTTTAGGGTAAGTTTTACCTGCTTATTATTTGATCGGTCATTTTGTTTTATGGGGTTTTTTATATATTTTTTTTATAATCATGATTTGTGCGTCTGTTTGCGAGTAATTACTTTTTCCATTTTTTTTTTTCATTCTATCAGTTTATGTTTAAACGAGACTTTTTTTGGGGATTTTGGGGTAAGTATTGAGAAAAATTGCGTAACAAGGACTGAAAATTTATAAACAGGTGGGTCAATTAATGTTTGTCAAAATTAAGCGAATGCAGTAGTTCATAAGCTAAGTTTTTCTTACTTATTTTTATTCGTCATTTTGTTTTATAGTTTTTTATTACGTGTATGTATTGTACTGAAATATGCGTCTATTTTAGAGGAATAACTTTTTTCCTAATTTTTCTGTATTTCAGTTTGTTTGAACTAAGCTTATTTTTGTGGATTTTGAGGTAAGTATTGAGAAAAATTGCGTTAAAAGGAGTGAAAATTTATTAAAATATGGGACAATTGAAAAGTGTTAAATTAAGCGGAGGCAGTAGTTTTTTAGGGTTAGTTTTACCTGCTTATTATTTAATCGGTCATTTTGTTTTATGGTGTTTTTTATATTTTTTTTTATAATCATGATTTGTGCGTCTGTTGGCGAGTAATAACTTTTTTCATTTTTTTTCATTCTTTCAGTTTATGTTTAAATGAGGCTTCTTTTTGTGGATTTTGGGGTAAGTTTGAAAAAAATTGCATTACAAGGACTGATAATTTACTAACAGTTGGGTCAATTAAGTTTTATTTATTTATTTTTTATCCGTCATTTTTTATAGTTTTTTATGGAGTAGTTATTATTCTGAAATATGCGTCTATTTGAGAGGAACTACTTTTTTGCTTTTTTTTTTCTTAATTCCAGTTTATGTTTAAACGAGGCTTCTATTTGTGAATTTTGGGGTAAGCATTGAGAAAAATTGCGTTAAAAGGACTTAAAATTTATTAAAATATGGGTCAATTAAAAAGTGTTAAATTAAGCGGAGGCAGTAGTTTTTTAGGGTAAGTTTTACCTGCTTATTATTTAATCGGTCATTTTGTTTTATGGGGTTTTTTTTATATTTTTTTTATAATCATGATTTTTGCGTCTGTTTGCGAGTAATTATTTTATCCAATTTTTTTTCGTTCTTTCACTTTATGTTTAAACGCGGCTTCTTTTTGTGGATTTTGGGGTAAGTATTGAAAAAAATTGCATTACAAGGACTGATAATTTATTAACAGTTGGGTCACTTAAGTTTTTTTTTATCCGTAATTTTTTTATAGTTTTATATTAAGTGTAATTATTTTACTGAAATTTGCGTCTATTTGAGAGGAACTACTTTTTTGCTTTTTTTTTCTTTATTCCAGTTTATGTTTAAGCGAGGCTTCTATTTGTGAATTTTGGGGTAAGCATTGAGAAAAATTGCGTTACAAGGACTGAAAATTTATAAACAGGTGGGTCAATTAATGTTTGTCAAAATTAAGCGGAGGCAGTAGTTTTTAGACTAAGTTTTACTAACTTATTTTTATCAGTCATTTTTTTTATAGTTTTTATTATAAGTATTTATTTTACTGAAATTTGCGTCTATTTCAGAGGAACTACTTCTTTGCTTTTTTTTTCTTTATTCCAGTTTATGTTTAAACGAGGCTTCTTTTTGTGAATTTTGGGGTAAGCATTGAGAAAAATTGCGTTAAAAGGACTGAAAATTAATTAAAATATGGGTCAATAAAAAAGTGTTAAATTAAGCGGAGGCAGTAGTTTTTTAGGGTTAGTTTTACCTGCTTATTATTTAATCGGTCATTTTGTTTTATGGTGTTTTTTATATTTTTTTTTTATAATCATGATTTGTTCGTCTGTTTGCGAGTAATTACTTTTTCCATTTTTTTTCATTCTTTCAGTTTATGTTTAAACGAGGCTACTTTTTGTGGATTTTGGGGTAAGTTTGAAAAAAATTGCATAACAAGGACTGATAATTTATTAAAAGTTGGGTCAATTAAGTTTTATTTATTTATTTTTATCCGTCATTTTTTTATAGTTTTTTATTAAGTGTATTTATTTTACTGAAATTTGCGTCTATTTGAGAGGAACTACTTTTTTTGCTTTTTTCTCTTTATTCCAGTTTATGTTTAAACGAGGCTTCTATTTGTGAATTTTGGGGTAAGCATTGAGAAAAATTGCGTTAAAAGGACTGAAAATTTATTAAAATCTGGGTCAATTTAAAAGTGTTTAATTTAGCGGAGGCAGTAGTTTTTTAGGGTAAGTTTTACCTGCTTATTATTTGATCGGTCATTTTGTTTTATGAGGTTTTTTATATATTCTTTTTATAATCATGATTTGTGCGTCTGTTTGCGAGTAATTACTTTTTCCATTTTTTTTTTCATTCTATCAGTTTATGTTTAAACGAGGCTTTTTTTTGGGGATTTTGGGGTAAGTATTGAGAAAAATTGCGTAACAAGGACTGAAAATTTATAAACAGGGGGGTCAATTAATGTTTGTCAAAATTAAGCGAATGCAGTAGTTTATAAGCTAAGTTTTTCTTACTTATTTTTATTCGTCATTTTGTTTTATAGTTTTTTATTACGTGTATGTATTGTACTGAAATATGCGTCTTTTTTAGAGGAATAACTTTTTTCCTAATTTTTCTGTATTTCAGTTTGAACGAAGCTTATTTTTGTGGATTTTGAGGTAAGTAAGCTAAGTTTTACTTACTTATTTTTATACGGCATTTTGTTTTATTGTTTTTTGTTATATGTATTTATTTTACTGAATGTGGCGTCTTTTTGAGAGGAACTACTTTTTTGCATTTTTTTCTTTATTCCAGTTTGTTTAAGCGAGGCTTCTATTTGTAAATTTTGGGGTAAGCATTGAGAAACATTGCGTTAAAAGGAGTGAAAATTTATTAAAATATGGGTCAATTAAAAAGTGTTAAATTAAGCGGAGGCAGTAGTTTTTTAGGGTTAGTTTTACCTGCTTATTATTTTATCGGTCATTTTGTTTTATGGGGTTTTTTTATATATTTTTTTATAATCATGATTTGTGCGTCTGTTTGCGAGTAATTGCTTTTTCCATTTTTTTTTCATTCTTTCAGTTTATGTTTAAACGAGGCTTTTTTTGGAGATTTTGGGGTAAGTATTGAGAAAAATTGCGTAACAAGGACTGAAAATTTATAAACAGGTGGGTCAATTAATGTTTGTCAAAATTAAGCGAATGCAGTAGTTTATAAGCTAAGTTTTTCTTACTTATTTTTATTCGTCATTTTGTTTTATAGTTTTTTATTACGTGTATGTATTGTACTGAAATATGCGTCTATTTTAGAGGAATAACTTTTTTCCTAATTTTTCTGTATTTCAGTTTGTCAAACAAACTGAAACGAGGCTTATTTTTGTGGATTTTGAGGTAAGTATTGAGAAAAATTGCGTTACAAGGACTGAAAATTTACTAACCGGTGGGTCAATTAATACGTGTCAAAATTAAGCGGAGGCAGTAGTTTTTAGACTAAGTTTTACTTACTTATTTTTATCCGGCATTTTGTTTTATTGTTTTTTATTACGTGTTTTTATTGTACTGAAATTTACGTCTATTTGAGAGGAATTACTTTTTTCTTTTTTTTTTCATTCTTTCAGTTTTTGATTAAACGAGGCTTCTATTTGTGAACATTGGGGTAAGCCTTGAGAAAAATTGCGATACAAGGAATGAAAATTTAGTAACAGGTGGGTCAATTAATACGTGTCAAAATTAAGCGGAGGCAGTAGTTTTTAGACTTAGTTTTACTTACTTATTTTTATACGGCATTTCGTTTTATAGTTTTATATTGTGTATTTATTTTACTGAAATTTGCGTTTTTTTGAGAGGAACTACTTTTTTCCTTTTTTTTCTTTATTCCAGTTTATGTTTCAACGAGGCATCTATTTGTGAATTTTGGGGTAAGCATTGAGAAAAATTGCGTTAAAAGGACTGAAACTTTATTAACAGGTGGGTCAATTATATGTGTCAAAATTAAGCGAAGGCAGTAGTTTATAAGCTTAGGTTTTCTTACTTATTTTAAGTCGTCATTTTGTTTTATGGTTTATTATTATGTTTATTTATTTAAATGAAATATGCGTCAATTTGAGAGGAACTAATTTTTTGCTTTTTTTTCTTTATTCCTGTTTATAAACGAGGCTTCTATTTGTGAATTTTGGGGTAAGCATTGAGAAAAATTGCATTAAAAGAACTGAAAATTTATTAAAATATGGGTTAATTAAAAAGTGTTAAATTAAGCGGAGGCAGTAGTTTTTTAGGGTTAGTTTTACCTGCTTATTATTTTATCGGTCATTTTGTTTTATGGGGTTTTTTTATATATTTTTTTTATAATCATGATTTGTGCGTCTGTTTGCGAGTAATTACTTTTTCCATTTTTTTTTTTCATTCTATCAGTTTATGTTTAAACGAGGCTTTTTTTTGGGGATTTTGGGGTAAGTATTGAGAAAAATTGCGTTACAAGGACTGAAAATTTATAAACAGGTGGGTCAATTAATGTTTGTCAAAATTAAGCGAATGCAGTAGTTTATAAGCTAAGTTTTTCTTACTTATTTTTATTCGTCATTTTGTTTTAAAGTTTTTTATTACGTGTATGTATTGTACTGAAATATGCGTCTATTTTAGAGGAATAACTTTTTTCCTAATTTTCCTGTATTTCAGTTTGTTTGAACGAGGCTTATTTTTGTGGATTTTGAGGTAAGTATTGAGAAAAATTGCGTTACGAGGACTGAAAATTTACTAATCGGTGGGTCAATTAATACGTGTCAAAATTAAGCGGTGGCAGTAGTTTTTAGACTATGTTTTACTTACTTATTTTTATCCGGCATTTTGTTTTATTATTTTTTATTATGTGTATTTATTGTACTGAAATTTGCGTCTATTTGAGAGGAATTACTTTTTCTTTTTTTTTTCATTCTTTCAGTATTTGATTAAACGAGGCTTCTATTTGTGAATATTGGGGTAAGCCTTGAGAAAATTTGCGATACAAGGAATCAAAATTTACTAACAGGTGGGTCAATTATTACGTGTCAAAATTAAGCGGAGGCAGTAGTTTTTAGACTAAGTTTTACTTACTTATTTTTACACTGCATTTTGTTTTATAGTTTTATATTATGTGTATTTATTTTACTGAAATTTGCGTCTATTTGAGAGGAACTACTTTTTTCCTTTTTTTTCTTTATTCCAGTTTATGTTTAAACGAGGCTTCTATATGTGAATTTTGGGGTAAGCATTGAGAAAAATTGCGTTAAAAGGACTGAAAATTTATTAAAATCTGGGTCAATTTAAAAGTGTTTAATTTAGCGGAGGCAGTAGTTTTTTAGGGTAAGTTTTACCTGCTTATTATTTGATCGGTCATTTTGTTTTATGGGGTTTTTTATATATTTTTTTATAATCATGATTTGTGCGTCTGTTTGCGAGTAATTACTTTTTCCATTTTTTTTTTCATTCTATCAGTTTATGTTTAAACGAGGCTTTTTTTTGGGGATTTTGGGGTAAGTATTGAGAAAAATTGCGTAACAAGGACTGAAAATTTATAAACAGGGGGGTCAATTAATGTTTGTCAAAATTAAGCGAATGCAGTAGTTTATAAGCTAAGTTTTTCTTACTTATTTTTATTCGTCATTTTGTTTTATAGTTTTTTATTACGTGTATGTATTGTACTGAAATATGCGTCTATTTTAGAGGAATAACTTTTTTCCTAATTTTTCTGTATTTCAGTTTGAACGAAGCTTATTTTTGTGGATTTTGAGGTAAGTAAGCTAAGTTTTACCTACTTATTTTTATACGGCATTTTGTTTTATTGTTTTTTGTTATATGTAATTATTTTACTGAATGTGGCGTCTTTTTGAGAGGAACTACTTTTTTGCTTTTTTTTTCTTTATTCCAGTTTATGTTTAAGCGAGGCTTCTATTTGTACATTTTGGGGTAAGCATTGAGAAAAATTGCGTGAAAAGGAGTGAAAATTTATTGAAATATGGGTCAATTAAAAAGTGTTAAATTTAGCGGAGGCTGTAGTTTTTAGGGTAAGTTTTACCTGCTTATTATTTTATCGGTCATTTTGTTTTATGGGGTTTTTTTATATACTTTTTATAATCATGATTTGTGCGTCTGTTTGCGAGTAATTACTATTTCCATTTTTTTTTTTCATTCTATCAGTTTATGTTTAAACAAGGTTTTTTTTGGGGATTTTGGAGTAAGTATTGAGAAAAATTGCGTTACAAGGACTGAAAATTTATAAACAGGTGGGTCAATTAATATTTGTCAAAATTAAGCGGAAGCAGTAATTTTTAGACTGTTTTACTTACTTACTTTTATCCGGCATTTTGTTTTATTGTTTTTTATTATGTGTATTAATTGTACTGAAATTTGCGTCTATTTGAGGGGAATTACTCTTTTCTTTTTTTTTCATTCTTTCAGTTTTTGATTAAACGAGGCTTTTATTTGTGAATATTGGGGTTAGCCTTCAGAAAAATTGCGATACAAGGAATGAAAATTTACTAACAGGTGGGTCAATTAAAACGTGTCAAAATTAAGCGGAAGCAGTAGTTTTAAGTCTAAGGTTTACTAACTTATTTTTAAACGGCATTTTGTTTTATAATTTTTTATTATGTGTATTTATTTTACTGAAATTTGCGTCTATTTGAGAGGAATTACTTTTTTCCTTTTTTTTCTTTATTCCAGTTTATGTTTAAACGGGGCTACTTTTTGTGGATTTTGGGGTAAGTTTGAAAAAAATTGCATTACAAGGACTGATAATTTATTATCAGTTGGGTCAATTAAGTTTTATTTATTTATTTTTATCCGTCATTTTTTTTATCGTTTTTTATTAAGTGTATTTATTTTACTGAAATTTGCGTCTATTTGAGAGGAACTACTTTTTTTGCTTTTTTTTCTTAATTCCAGTTTATGTTTAAGCAAGGCTTTTATTTGTGAATTTTGGGGTAAGCATTGAGAAAAATTGCGGTAAAACGACTGAAAATTTATTAAAATATAGGTCAATTAAAAAGTGTTAAATTAAGCGGAGGCAGTAGTTTTTTAGGGTTAGTTTTACCTGCTTATTATTTAATCGGTCATTTTGTTTTATGGTGTTTTTTATATTTTTTTTATAATCATGATTTGTGCGTCTGTTTGCGAGTAATAACTTTTTCCATTTTTTTTTTCATTCTTTCAGTTTATGTTTAAACGAGGCTACTTTTTGTGGATTTTGGGGTTAGTTTGAAAAAAATTGCATTATAAGGACTGATAATTTATTAACAGTTGGGTCAATTAAGTTTTATTTATTTATTTTTATCCGTCATTTTTTTATAGTTTTTTATTATGTGTATTTATTATACTTAAATATGCGTCTATTTTAGAGGAACTACTTTTTTTGCTTTTTTTTCTTAATTCCAGTTTATGTTTAAACGAGGCTTCTATTTGTGAATTTTGGGGTAAGCATTGAGAAAAATTGCGTTTAAACGACTGAAAATTTATTAAAATACAGGTCAATTAAAAAGTGTTAAATTAAGCGGAGGCAGTAGTTTTTTAGGGTAAGTTTTACCTGCTTATTATTTGATCGGTCATTTTGTTTTATGGGGTTTTTTATATATTTTTTTATAATCATGATTTGTGCGTCTGTTTGCGAGTAATTACTTTTTCCATTTTTTTTTCATTCTATCAGTTTATGTTTAAACGAGGCTTTTTTTGGGGATTTTGGGGTAAGTATTGAGAAAAATTGCGAAACAAGGACTGAAAATTTATAAACAGGTGGGGTCAATTAATGTTTGTCAAAATTAAGCGAATGCAGTAGTTCATAAGCTAAGTTTTTCTTACTTATTTTTATTCGTCATTTTGTTTTATAGTTTTTTATTACGTGTATGTATTGTACTGAAATATGCGTCTATTTTAGAGGAATAACTTTTTTCCTAATTTTTTGTATTTCAGTTTGTTTGAACTAAGCTTATTTTTGTGGATTTTGAGGTAAGTATTGAGAAAAATTGCGTTAAAAGGAGTGAAAATTTATTAAAATATGGGACAATTAAAAAGTGTTAAATTAAGCGGAGGCAGTAGTTTTTTAGGGTTAGTTTTACCTGCTTATTATTTAATCGGTCATTTTGTTTTATGGTGTTTTTTATATTTTTTTTTATAATAATGATTTGTGCGTCTGTTTGCGAGTAATAACTTTTTTCATTTTTTTTCATTCTTTCAGTTTATGTTTAAATGAGGCTTCTTTTTGTGGATTTTGGGGTAAGTTTGAAAAAAATTGCATTACAAGGACTGATAAATTACTAACAGTTGGGTCAATTAAGTTTTATTTATTTATTTTTTATCCGTCATTTTTTATAGTTTTTTATTGAGTAGTTATTATTCTGAAATATGCGTCTATTTGAGAGGAACTACTTTTTTGCTTTTTTTTCTTAATTCCAGTTTATGTTTAAACGAGGCTTCTATTTGTGAATTTTGGGGTAAGCATTGAGAAAAATTGCGTTAAAAGGACTGAAAATTATTAAAATATGGGTCAATTAAAAAGTGTTAAATTAAGCGGAGGCAGTAGTTTTTTAGGGTAAGTTTTACCTGCTTATTATTTAATCGGTCATTTTGTTTTATGGGGTTTTTTTTATATTTTTTTAATAATCATGATTTTTGCGTCTGTTTGCGAGTAATTATTTTATCCATTTTTTTTTTTCGTTCTCTCACTTTATGTTTAAACGCGGCTTCTTTTTGTGGATTTTGGGGTAAGTATTGAAAAAAATTGTATTACAAGGACTGATAAATTACTAACAGTTGGGTCAATTAAGTTTTATTTATTTATTTTTTATCCGTCATTTTTTATAGTTTTTTATTGAGTAGTTATTATTCTGAAATATGCGTCTATTTGAGAGGAACTACTTTTTTGCTTTTTTTTTCTTAATTCCAGTTTATGTTTAAACGAGGCTTCGTTTTGTGAATTTTGGGGTAAGCATTGAGAAAAATTGCGTTAAAAGGACTGAAAATTATTAAAATATGGGTCAATTAAAAAGTGTTAAATTAAGCGGAGGCAGTAGTTTTTTAGGGTAAGTTTTACCTGCTTATTATTTAATCGGTCATTTTGTTTTATGGGGTTTTTTTTATATTTTTTTTATAATCATGATTTTTGCGTCTGTTTGCGAGTAATTATTTTATCCATTTTTTTTTTCGTTCTCTCACTTTATTTTTAAACGCGGCTTCTTTTTGTGGATTTTGGGGTAAGTATTGAAAAAAATTGCATTACAAGGACTGATAATTTATTAACAGTTGGGTCAATTAAGTTTTTTTTATATCCGTAATTTTTTTATAGTTTTTTATTAAGTGTATTTATTTTACTGAAATTTGCGTCTATTTGAGAAAAACTACTTTTTTGCTTTTTTTTTCTTTATTCCAGTTTATGTTTAAGCGAGGCTTCTATTTGTGAATTTTGGGGTAAGCATTGAGAAAAATTGCGTTACAAGGACTGAAAATTTATAAACAGGTGGGTCAATTAATGTTTGTCAAAATTAAGCGGAGGCAGTAGTTTTTAGACTAAGTTTTACTAACTTATTTTTATCAGTCATTTTTTTTATAGTTTTTTATTATGTGTATCTATTTTACTAAAATTTGCGTCTATTTCAGAGGAACTACTTCTTTGCTTTTTTTTTCTTTATTCCAGTTTATGTTTAAACGAGGCTTCTTTTTGTGAATTTTGGGGTAAGCATTGAGAAAATTTGCGTTAAAAGGACTGAAAATAAGTTAAAATATGGGTCAATAAAAAAGTGTTAAATTAAGCGGAGGCAGTAGTTTTTTAGGGTTAGTTTTACCTGCTTATTATTTAATCGGTCATTTTGTTTTATGGTGTTTTTTATATTTTTTTATAATCATGACTTGTGCGTCTGTTTGCGAGTAATAACTTTTTCCATTTTTTTTTCATTTTATCAGTTTATGTTTAAACAAGGTTTTTTTTGGGGATTTTGGAGTAAGTATTGAGAAAAATTGCGTTACAAGGACTGAAAATTTATAAACAGGTGGGTCAATTACTGTTTGTCAAAATTAAGCGGAGGCAGTAGTTTTTAGACTAAGTTTAACTAACTTATTTTTATCCGGCATTTTGTTTTATTGTTCTTTTATTATGTGTATTAATTGTATTGAAATTTGCGTCTATTTGAGAGGAATTACTCTTTTCTTTTTTTTTCATTCTTTCAGTTTTTGATTAAACGAGGCTTTTATTTGTGAATATTGGGGTTAGCCTTCAGAAAAATTGCGATACAAGGAATGAAAATTTACTAACAGGTGGGTCAATTAAAACGTGTCAAAATTAAGCGGAGGCAGTAGTTTTAAGACTAAGTTTTACTAACTTATTTTTAAACGGCCTTTTTTTTTATAGTTTTTTATTATGTGTATTTATTTTACTGAAATTTGCGTCTATTTGAGAGGAATTACTTTTCTCCTTTTTTTTCTTTATTCCAGTTTATGTTTAAACGAGGCTACTTTTTGTGGATTTTGGGGTAAGTTTGAAAAAAATTACATTACAAGGACTGATAATTTATTATCAGTTGGGTCAATTAAGTTTTATTTATTTATTTTTATCCGTCATTTTTTTTATCGTTTTTTATTAAGTGTATTTATTTTACTGAAATTTGCGTCTATTTGATCGGAACTACTTTTTTGCTTTTTTTTTCTTAATTCCAGTTTATGTTTAAACGAGGCTTCTATTTGTGAATTTTGGGGTAAGCAGTGAGAAAAATTGCGTTAAAAGGACTGAAAATTTATTTAAATCTGGGTCAATTTAAAAGTGTTTAATTTAGCGGAGGCAGTAGTTTTTTAGGGTAAGTTTTACCTGCTTATTATTTGATTGGTCATTTTGTTTCATGGGGTTTTTTATATTTTTTTTTTTATAATCATGATTTGTGCGTCTGTTTGCGAGTAATTAATTTTTCCATTTTTTTTTTCATTCTTTCAGTTTATGTTTAAACGAGGCTTTTTTTGGAGATTTTGGGGTAAGTATTGAGAAAAATTGCGTAACAAGGACTGAAAATTTATAAACAGGTGGGTCAATTAATGTTTGTCAAAATTAAGCGAATGCAGTAGTTTATAAGCTAAGTTTTTCTTACTTATTTTTATTCGTCATTTTGTTTTATAGTTTTTTATTACGTGTATGTATTGTACTGAAATATGCGTCTATTTTAGAGGAATAACTTTTTTCCTAATTTTTCTGTATTTCAGTTTGTCAAACAAACTGAAACGAGGCTTATTTTTGTGGATTTTGAGGTAAGTATTGAGAAAAATTGCGTTACAAGGACTGAAAATTTACTAACCGGTGGGTCAATTAATACGTGTCAAAATTAAGCGGAGGCAGTAGTTTTTAGACTAAGTTTTACTTACTTATTTTTATCCGGCATTTTGTTTTATTGTTTTTTATTACGTGTTTTTATTGTACTGAAATTTACGTCTATTTGAGAGGAATTACTCTTTTCTTTTTTTTTTCATTCTTTCAGTTTTTGATTAAACGAGGCTTCTATTTGTGAATATTGGGGTAAGCCTTGAGAAAATTTGCGATACAAGGAATCAAAATTTACTAACAGGTGGGTCAATTATTACGTGTCAAAATTAAGCGGAGGCAGTAGTTTTTAGACTAAGTTTTACTTACTTATTTTTACACGGCATTTTGTTTTATAGTTTTATATTATGTGTATTTATTTTACTGAAATTTGCGTCTATTTGAGAGGAACTACTTTTTTCCTTTTTTTTCTTTATTCCAGTTTATGTTTAAACGAGGCTTCTATATGTGAATTTTGGGGTAAGCATTGAGAAAAATTGCGTTAAAAGGACTGAAAATTTATTAAAATCTGGGTCAATTTAAAAGTGTTTAATTTAGCGGAGGCAGTAGTTTTTTAGGGTAAGTTTTACCTGCTTATTATTTGATCGGTCATTTTGTTTTATGGGGTTTTTTATATATTTTTTTATAATCATGATTTGTGCGTCTGTTTGCGAGTAATTACTTTTTCCATTTTTTTTTTCATTCTATCAGTTTATGTTTAAACGAGGCTTTTTTTTGGGGATTTTGGGGTAAGTATTGAGAAAAATTGCGTAACAAGGACTGAAAATTTATAAACAGGGGGGTCAATTAATGTTTGTCAAAATTAAGCGAATGCAGTAGTTTATAAGCTAAGTTTTTCTTACTTATTTTTATTCGTCATTTTGTTTTATAGTTTTTTATTACGTGTATGTATTGTACTGAAATATGCGTCTATTTTAGAGGAATAACTTTTTTCCTAATTTTTCTGTATTTCAGTTTGAACGAAGCTTATTTTTGTGGATTTTGAGGTAAGTAAGCTAAGTTTTACCTACTTATTTTTATACGGCATTTTGTTTTATTGTTTTTTGTTATATGTAATTATTTTACTGAATGTGGCGTCTTTTTGAGAGGAACTACTTTTTTGCTTTTTTTTTCTTTATTCCAGTTTATGTTTAAGCGAGGCTTCTATTTGTACATTTTGGGGTAAGCATTGAGAAAAATTGCGTGAAAAGGAGTGAAAATTTATTGAAATATGGGTCAATTAAAAAGTGTTAAATTTAGCGGAGGCTGTAGTTTTTAGGGTAAGTTTTACCTGCTTATTATTTTATCGGTCATTTTGTTTTATGGGGTTTTTTTATATACTTTTTATAATCATGATTTGTGCGTCTGTTTGCGAGTAATTACTATTTCCATTTTTTTTTTTCATTCTATCAGTTTATGTTTAAACAAGGTTTTTTTTGGGGATTTTGGAGTAAGTATTGAGAAAAATTGCGTTACAAGGACTGAAAATTTATAAACAGGTGGGTCAATTAATATTTGTCAAAATTAAGCGGAAGCAGTAATTTTTAGACTGTTTTACTTACTTACTTTTATCCGGCATTTTGTTTTATTGTTTTTTATTATGTGTATTAATTGTACTGAAATTTGCGTCTATTTGAGGGGAATTACTCTTTTCTTTTTTTTTCATTCTTTCAGTTTTTGATTAAACGAGGCTTTTATTTGTGAATATTGGGGTTAGCCTTCAGAAAAATTGCGATACAAGGAATGAAAATTTACTAACAGGTGGGTCAATTAAAACGTGTCAAAATTAAGCGGAAGCAGTAGTTTTAAGACTAAGGTTTACTAACTTATTTTTAAACGGCATTTTGTTTTATAATTTTTTATTATGTGTATTTATTTTACTGAAATTTGCGTCTATTTGAGAGGAATTACTTTTTTCCTTTTTTTTCTTTATTCCAGTTTATGTTTAAACGGGGCTACTTTTTGTGGATTTTGGGGTAAGTTTGAAAAAAATTGCATTACAAGGACTGATAATTTATTATCAGTTGGGTCAATTAAGTTTTATTTATTTATTTTTATCCGTCATTTTTTTTATCGTTTTTTATTAAGTGTATTTATTTTACTGAAATTTGCGTCTATTTGAGAGGAACTACTTTTTTTGCTTTTTTTTCTTAATTCCAGTTTATGTTTAAGCAAGGCTTTTATTTGTGAATTTTGGGGTAAGCATTGAGAAAAATTGCGGTAAAACGACTGAAAATTTATTAAAATATAGGTCAATTAAAAAGTGTTAAATTAAGCGGAGGCAGTAGTTTTTTAGGGTTAGTTTTACCTGCTTATTATTTAATCGGTCATTTTGTTTTATGGTGTTTTTTATATTTTTTTTATAATCATGATTTGTGCGTCTGTTTGCGAGTAATAACTTTTTCCATTTTTTTTTTCATTCTTTCAGTTTATGTTTAAACGAGGCTACTTTTTGTGGATTTTGGGGTTAGTTTGAAAAAAATTGCATTATAAGGACTGATAATTTATTAACAGTTGGGTCAATTAAGTTTTATTTATTTATTTTTATCCGTCATTTTTTTATAGTTTTTTATTATGTGTATTTATTATACTTAAATATGCGTCTATTTTAGAGGAACTACTTTTTTTGCTTTTTTTTCTTAATTCCAGTTTATGTTTAAACGAGGCTTCTATTTGTGAATTTTGGGGTAAGCATTGAGAAAAATTGCGTTTAAACGACTGAAAATTTATTAAAATACAGGTCAATTAAAAAGTGTTAAATTAAGCGGAGGCAGTAGTTTTTTAGGGTAAGTTTTACCTGCTTATTATTTGATCGGTCATTTTGTTTTATGGGGTTTTTTATATATTTTTTTATAATCATGATTTGTGCGTCTGTTTGCGAGTAATTACTTTTTCCATTTTTTTTTCATTCTATCAGTTTATGTTTAAACGAGGCTTTTTTTGGGGATTTTGGGGTAAGTATTGAGAAAAATTGCGAAACAAGGACTGAAAATTTATAAACAGGTGGGGTCAATTAATGTTTGTCAAAATTAAGCGAATGCAGTAGTTCATAAGCTAAGTTTTTCTTACTTATTTTTATTCGTCATTTTGTTTTATAGTTTTTTATTACGTGTATGTATTGTACTGAAATATGCGTCTATTTTAGAGGAATAACTTTTTTCCTAATTTTTTGTATTTCAGTTTGTTTGAACTAAGCTTATTTTTGTGGATTTTGAGGTAAGTATTGAGAAAAATTGCGTTAAAAGGAGTGAAAATTTATTAAAATATGGGACAATTAAAAAGTGTTAAATTAAGCGGAGGCAGTAGTTTTTTAGGGTTAGTTTTACCTGCTTATTATTTAATCGGTCATTTTGTTTTATGGTGTTTTTTATATTTTTTTTTATAATAATGATTTGTGCGTCTGTTTGCGAGTAATAACTTTTTTCATTTTTTTTCATTCTTTCAGTTTATGTTTAAATGAGGCTTCTTTTTGTGGATTTTGGGGTAAGTTTGAAAAAAATTGCATTACAAGGACTGATAAATTACTAACAGTTGGGTCAATTAAGTTTTATTTATTTATTTTTTATCCGTCATTTTTTATAGTTTTTTATTGAGTAGTTATTATTCTGAAATATGCGTCTATTTGAGAGGAACTACTTTTTTGCTTTTTTTTCTTAATTCCAGTTTATGTTTAAACGAGGCTTCTATTTGTGAATTTTGGGGTAAGCATTGAGAAAAATTGCGTTAAAAGGACTGAAAATTATTAAAATATGGGTCAATTAAAAAGTGTTAAATTAAGCGGAGGCAGTAGTTTTTTAGGGTAAGTTTTACCTGCTTATTATTTAATCGGTCATTTTGTTTTATGGGGTTTTTTTTATATTTTTTTAATAATCATGATTTTTGCGTCTGTTTGCGAGTAATTATTTTATCCATTTTTTTTTTTCGTTCTCTCACTTTATGTTTAAACGCGGCTTCTTTTTGTGGATTTTGGGGTAAGTATTGAAAAAAATTGTATTACAAGGACTGATAAATTACTAACAGTTGGGTCAATTAAGTTTTATTTATTTATTTTTTATCCGTCATTTTTTATAGTTTTTTATTGAGTAGTTATTATTCTGAAATATGCGTCTATTTGAGAGGAACTACTTTTTTGCTTTTTTTTCTTAATTCCAGTTTATGTTTAAACGAGGCTTCGTTTTGTGAATTTTGGGGTAAGCATTGAGAAAAATTGCGTTAAAAGGACTGAAAATTATTAAAATATGGGTCAATTAAAAAGTGTTAAATTAAGCGGAGGCAGTAGTTTTTTAGGGTAAGTTTTACCTGCTTATTATTTAATCGGTCATTTTGTTTTATGGGGTTTTTTTTATATTTTTTTTATAATCATGATTTTTGCGTCTGTTTGCGAGTAATTATTTTATCCATTTTTTTTTTTCGTTCTCTCACTTTATTTTTAAACGCGGCTTCTTTTTGTGGATTTTGGGGTAAGTATTGAAAAAAATTGCATTACAAGGACTGATAATTTATTAACAGTTGGGTCAATTAAGTTTTTTTTATATCCGTAATTTTTTTATAGTTTTTTATTAAGTGTATTTATTTTACTGAAATTTGCGTCTATTTGAGAAAAACTACTTTTTTGCTTTTTTTTTCTTTATTCCAGTTTATGTTTAAGCGAGGCTTCTATTTGTGAATTTTGGGGTAAGCATTGAGAAAAATTGCGTTACAAGGACTGAAAATTTATAAACAGGTGGGTCAATTAATGTTTGTCAAAATTAAGCGGAGGCAGTAGTTTTTAGACTAAGTTTTACTAACTTATTTTTATCAGTCATTTTTTTTATAGTTTTTTATTATGTGTATCTATTTTACTAAAATTTGCGTCTATTTCAGAGGAACTACTTCTTTGCTTTTTTTTTCTTTATTCCAGTTTATGTTTAAACGAGGCTTCTTTTTGTGAATTTTGGGGTAAGCATTGAGAAAATTTGCGTTAAAAGGACTGAAAATAAGTTAAAATATGGGTCAATAAAAAAGTGTTAAATTAAGCGGAGGCAGTAGTTTTTTAGGGTTAGTTTTACCTGCTTATTATTTAATCGGTCATTTTGTTTTATGGTGTTTTTTATATTTTTTTATAATCATGACTTGTGCGTCTGTTTGCGAGTAATAACTTTTTCCATTTTTTTTTTCATTTTATCAGTTTATGTTTAAACAAGGTTTTTTTTGGGGATTTTGGAGTAAGTATTGAGAAAAATTGCGTTACAAGGACTGAAAATTTATAAACAGGTGGGTCAATTACTGTTTGTCAAAATTAAGCGGAGGCAGTAGTTTTTAGACTAAGTTTAACTAACTTATTTTTATCCGGCATTTTGTTTTATTGTTCTTTTATTATGTGTATTAATTGTATTGAAATTTGCGTCTATTTGAGAGGAATTACTCTTTTCTTTTTTTTTCATTCTTTCAGTTTTTGATTAAACGAGGCTTTTATTTGTGAATATTGGGGTTAGCCTTCAGAAAAATTGCGATACAAGGAATGAAAATTTACTAACAGGTGGGTCAATTAAAACGTGTCAAAATTAAGCGGAGGCAGTAGTTTTAAGACTAAGTTTTACTAACTTATTTTTAAACGGCCTTTTTTTTTATAGTTTTTTATTATGTGTATTTATTTTACTGAAATTTGCGTCTATTTGAGAGGAATTACTTTTCTCCTTTTTTTTCTTTATTCCAGTTTATGTTTAAACGAGGCTACTTTTTGTGGATTTTGGGGTAAGTTTGAAAAAAATTACATTACAAGGACTGATAATTTATTATCAGTTGGGTCAATTAAGTTTTATTTATTTATTTTTATCCGTCATTTTTTTTTATCGTTTTTTATTAAGTGTATTTATTTTACTGAAATTTGCGTCTATTTGATCGGAACTACTTTTTTGCTTTTTTTTTCTTAATTCCAGTTTATGTTTAAACGAGGCTTCTATTTGTGAATTTTGGGGTAAGCAGTGAGAAAAATTGCGTTAAAAGGACTGAAAATTTATTTAAATCTGGGTCAATTTAAAAGTGTTTAATTTAGCGGAGGCAGTAGTTTTTTAGGGTAAGTTTTACCTGCTTATTATTTGATCGGTCATTTTGTTTCATGGGGTTTTTTATATTTTTTTTTTTATAATCATGATTTGTGCGTCTGTTTGCGAGTAATTAATTTTTCCATTTTTTTTTTCATTCTTTCAGTTTATGTTTAAACGAGGCTTTTTTTGGAGATTTTGGGGTAAGTATTGAGAAAAATTGCGTAACAAGGACTGAAAATTTATAAACAGGTGGGTCAATTAATGTTTGTCAAAATTAAGCGAATGCAGTAGTTTATAAGCTAAGTTTTTCTTACTTATTTTTATTCGTCATTTTGTTTTATAGTTTTTTATTACGTGTATGTATTGTACTGAAATATGCGTCTATTTTAGAGGAATAACTTTTTTCCTAATTTTTCTGTATTTCAGTTTGTCAAACAAACTGAAACGAGGCTTATTTTTGTGGATTTTGAGGTAAGTATTGAGAAAAATTGCGTTACAAGGACTGAAAATTTACTAACCGGTGGGTCAATTAATACGTGTCAAAATTAAGCGGAGGCAGTAGTTTTTAGACTAAGTTTTACTTACTTATTTTTATCCGGCATTTTGTTTTATTGTTTTTTATTACGTGTTTTTATTGTACTGAAATTTACGTCTATTTGAGAGGAATTACTCTTTTCTTTTTTTTTTCATTCTTTCAGTTTTTGATTAAACGAGGCTTCTATTTGTGAATATTGGGGTAAGCCTTGAGAAAATTTGCGATACAAGGAATCAAAATTTACTAACAGGTGGGTCAATTATTACGTGTCAAAATTAAGCGGAGGCAGTAGTTTTTAGACTAAGTTTTACTTACTTATTTTTACACGGCATTTTGTTTTATAGTTTTATATTATGTGTATTTATTTTACTGAAATTTGCGTCTATTTGAGAGGAACTACTTTTTTCCTTTTTTTTCTTTATTCCAGTTTATGTTTAAACGAGGCTTCTATATGTGAATTTTGGGGTAAGCATTGAGAAAAATTGCGTTAAAAGGACTGAAAATTTATTAAAATCTGGGTCAATTTAAAAGTGTTTAATTTAGCGGAGGCAGTAGTTTTTTAGGGTAAGTTTTACCTGCTTATTATTTGATCGGTCATTTTGTTTTATGGGGTTTTTTATATATTTTTTTATAATCATGATTTGTGCGTCTGTTTGCGAGTAATTACTTTTTCCATTTTTTTTTTCATTCTATCAGTTTATGTTTAAACGAGGCTTTTTTTTGGGGATTTTGGGGTAAGTATTGAGAAAAATTGCGTAACAAGGACTGAAAATTTATAAACAGGGGGGTCAATTAATGTTTGTCAAAATTAAGCGAATGCAGTAGTTTATAAGCTAAGTTTTTCTTACTTATTTTTATTCGTCATTTTGTTTTATAGTTTTTTATTACGTGTATGTATTGTACTGAAATATGCGTCTATTTTAGAGGAATAACTTTTTTCCTAATTTTTCTGTATTTCAGTTTGAACGAAGCTTATTTTTGTGGATTTTGAGGTAAGTAAGCTAAGTTTTACCTACTTATTTTTATACGGCATTTTGTTTTATTGTTTTTTGTTATATGTAATTATTTTACTGAATGTGGCGTCTTTTTGAGAGGAACTACTTTTTTGCTTTTTTTTTCTTTATTCCAGTTTATGTTTAAGCGAGGCTTCTATTTGTACATTTTGGGGTAAGCATTGAGAAAAATTGCGTGAAAAGGAGTGAAAATTTATTGAAATATGGGTCAATTAAAAAGTGTTAAATTTAGCGGAGGCTGTAGTTTTTAGGGTAAGTTTTACCTGCTTATTATTTTATCGGTCATTTTGTTTTATGGGGTTTTTTTATATACTTTTTATAATCATGATTTGTGCGTCTGTTTGCGAGTAATTACTATTTCCATTTTTTTTTTTCATTCTATCAGTTTATGTTTAAACAAGGTTTTTTTTGGGGATTTTGGAGTAAGTATTGAGAAAAATTGCGTTACAAGGACTGAAAATTTATAAACAGGTGGGTCAATTAATATTTGTCAAAATTAAGCGGAAGCAGTAATTTTTAGACTGTTTTACTTACTTACTTTTATCCGGCATTTTGTTTTATTGTTTTTTATTATGTGTATTAATTGTACTGAAATTTGCGTCTATTTGAGGGGAATTACTCTTTTCTTTTTTTTTCATTCTTTCAGTTTTTGATTAAACGAGGCTTTTATTTGTGAATATTGGGGTTAGCCTTCAGAAAAATTGCGATACAAGGAATGAAAATTTACTAACAGGTGGGTCAATTAAAACGTGTCAAAATTAAGCGGAAGCAGTAGTTTTAAGACTAAGGTTTACTAACTTATTTTTAAACGGCATTTTGTTTTATAATTTTTTATTATGTGTATTTATTTTACTGAAATTTGCGTCTATTTGAGAGGAATTACTTTTTTCCTTTTTTTTCTTTATTCCAGTTTATGTTTAAACGGGGCTACTTTTTGTGGATTTTGGGGTAAGTTTGAAAAAAATTGCATTACAAGGACTGATAATTTATTATCAGTTGGGTCAATTAAGTTTTATTTATTTATTTTTATCCGTCATTTTTTTTATCGTTTTTTATTAAGTGTATTTATTTTACTGAAATTTGCGTCTATTTGAGAGGAACTACTTTTTTTGCTTTTTTTTCTTAATTCCAGTTTATGTTTAAGCAAGGCTTTTATTTGTGAATTTTGGGGTAAGCATTGAGAAAAATTGCGGTAAAACGACTGAAAATTTATTAAAATATAGGTCAATTAAAAAGTGTTAAATTAAGCGGAGGCAGTAGTTTTTTAGGGTTAGTTTTACCTGCTTATTATTTAATCGGTCATTTTGTTTTATGGTGTTTTTTATATTTTTTTTATAATCATGATTTGTGCGTCTGTTTGCGAGTAATAACTTTTTCCATTTTTTTTTTCATTCTTTCAGTTTATGTTTAAACGAGGCTACTTTTTGTGGATTTTGGGGTTAGTTTGAAAAAAATTGCATTATAAGGACTGATAATTTATTAACAGTTGGGTCAATTAAGTTTTATTTATTTATTTTTATCCGTCATTTTTTTATAGTTTTTTATTATGTGTATTTATTATACTTAAATATGCGTCTATTTTAGAGGAACTACTTTTTTTGCTTTTTTTTCTTAATTCCAGTTTATGTTTAAACGAGGCTTCTATTTGTGAATTTTGGGGTAAGCATTGAGAAAAATTGCGTTTAAACGACTGAAAATTTATTAAAATACAGGTCAATTAAAAAGTGTTAAATTAAGCGGAGGCAGTAGTTTTTTAGGGTAAGTTTTACCTGCTTATTATTTGATCGGTCATTTTGTTTTATGGGGATTTTTATATATTTTTTTATAATCATGATTTGTGCGTCTGTTTGCGAGTAATTACTTTTTCCATTTTTTTTTCATTCTATCAGTTTATGTTTAAACGAGGCTTTTTTTGGCGATTTTGGGGTAAGTATTGAGAAAAATTGCGAAACAAGGACTGAAAATTTATAAACAGGTGGGGTCAATTAATGTTTGTCAAAATTAAGCGAATGCAGTAGTTCATAAGCTAAGTTTTTCTTACTTATTTTTATTCGTCATTTTGTTTTATAGTTTTTTATTACGTGTATGTATTGTACTGAAATATGCGTCTATTTTAGAGGAATAACTTTTTTCCTAATTTTTTGTATTTCAGTTTGTTTGAACTAAGCTTATTTTTGTGGATTTTGAGGTAAGTATTGAGAAAAATTGCGTTAAAAGGAGTGAAAATTTATTAAAATATGGGACAATTAAAAAGTGTTAAATTAAGCGGAGGCAGTAGTTTTTTAGGGTTAGTTTTACCTGCTTATTATTTAATCGGTCATTTTGTTTTATGGTGTTTTTTATATTTTTTTTTATAATAATGATTTGTGCGTCTGTTTGCGAGTAATAACTTTTTTCATTTTTTTTCATTCTTTCAGTTTATGTTTAAATGAGGCTTCTTTTTGTGGATTTTGGGGTAAGTTTGAAAAAAATTGCATTACAAGGACTGATAAATTACTAACAGTTGGGTCAATTAAGTTTTATTTATTTATTTTTTATCCGTCATTTTTTATAGTTTTTTATTGAGTAGTTATTATTCTGAAATATGCGTCTATTTGAGAGGAACTACTTTTTTGCTTTTTTTTCTTAATTCCAGTTTATGTTTAAACGAGGCTTCTATTTGTGAATTTTGGGGTAAGCATTGAGAAAAATTGCGTTAAAAGGACTGAAAATTATTAAAATATGGGTCAATTAAAAAGTGTTAAATTAAGCGGAGGCAGTAGTTTTTTAGGGTAAGTTTTACCTGCTTATTATTTGATCGGTCATTTTGTGTTATGTGGTTTTTTATATATTTTTTTATAATCATGATTTGTGTGTCTGTTTGCGAGTAATAACTTTTTCCATTTTTTTTCATTCTTTCAGTTTATGTTTAAACGAGGCTTCATTTTGTGGATTTTGGGGTAAGTTTGAAAAAAATTGCATTACAAGGACTGATAATTTATTAACAGTTGGGTCAATCAAGTTTTATTTATTTATTTTTTATCCGTCATTTTTTTATAGTTTTTGATTGTGTATGTATTATTCTGAAATATGCGTCTATTTGAGAGGAACTACTTTTTTGCTTATTTTTTCTTAATTCCAGTTTATGTTTAAACGAAGCTTCTATTTGTGAATTTTGGGGTAAGCATTGAGAAAAATTGCGTTACAAGGACTGACAATTTATAAACAGGTGGGTCAATTAATGTTTGTCAAAATTAAGCGGAGGCAGTAGTTTTTAGACTAAGTTTTACTAACTTATTTTTATCAGTCATTTTTTTTATAGTTTTTTATTATGTGTATTTATTTTACTAAAATTTGCGTCTATTTCAGAGGAACTACTTCTTTGCTTTTTTTTACTTTATTCCAGTTTATGTTTAAACGAGGCTTCTTTTTGTGAATTTTGGGGTAAGCATTGAGAAAATTTGCGTTAAAAGGACTGAAAATTAGTTAAAATATGGGTCAATAAAAAAGTGTTAAATTAAACGGAGGCAGTAGTTTTTTAGGGTTAGTTTTACCTGCTTATTATTTAATCGGTCATTTTGTTTTATGGTGTTTTTTATATTTTTTTTATAATCATGACTTGTGCGTCTGTTTGCGAGTAATAGTTTTTTCCATTTTTTTTTTCATTTTATCAGTTTATGTTCAAACAAGGTTTTTTTTGGGGATTTTGGAGTAAGTATTGAGAAAAATTGCGTTACAAGGACTGAAAATTTATAAACAGGTGGGTCAATTACTGTTTGTCAAAATTAAGCGGAGGCAGTAGTTTTTAGACTAAGTTTAACTAACTTATTTTTATCCGGAATTTTGTTTTATTGTTCTTTTATTATGTGTATTAATTGTATTGAAATTTGCGTCTATTTGAGAGGAATTACTCTTTTCTTTTTTTTTCATTCTTTCAGTTTTTGATTAAACGAGGCTTTTATTTGTGAATATTGGGGTTAGCCTTCAGAAAAATTGCGATACAAGGAATGAAAATTTACTAACAGGTGGGTCAATTAATACGTGTCAAAATAAAGCGGAGGCAGAAGTTTTAAGACTAGGTTTTACTAACTTATTGTTAAACGGCATTTTGTTTTATAGTTTTTTATTATGTGTATTTATTTTACTGAAATTTGCGTCTTTTTGAGAGGAACTATTTTTTTCCTTTTTTTTCATTCTTTCAGTTTATGTTTAAACGAGGCTACTTTTTGTGGATTTTGGGGTTAGTTTGAAAAAAATTGCATTATAAGGACTGATAATTTATTAACAGTTGGGTCAATTAAGTTTTATTTATTTATTTTTATCCGTCATTTTTTTATAGTTTTTTATTATGTGTATTTATTATACTAAAATATGCGTCTATTTGAGAGGAACTACTTTTTTGCTTTTTTTTCTTAATTCCAGTTTATGTTTAAACGAGGCTTCTATTTGTGAATTTTGGGGTAAGCATTGAGAAAAATTGCGTTTAAACGACTGAAAATTTATTAAAATACAGGTCAATTAAAAAGTGTTAAATTAAGCGGAGGCAGTAGTTTTTTAGGGTAAGTTTTACCTGCTTATTATTTGATCGGTCATTTTGTTTTATGGGGTTTTTTATATATTTTTTTATAATCATGATTTGTGCGTCTGTTTGCGAGTAATTACTTTTTCCATTTTTTTTTCATTCTATCAGTTTATGTTTTGGGGATTTTGGGGTAAGTATTGAGAAAAATTGCGTAACAAGGACTGAAAATTTATAAACAGGTGGGGTCAATTAATGTTTGTCAAAATTAAGCGAATGCAGTAGTTCATAAGCTAAGTTTTTCTTACTTATTTTTATTCGTCATTTTGTTTTATAGTTTTTTATTACGTGTATGTATTGTACTGAAATATGCGTCTATTTTAGAGGAATAACTTTTTTCCTAATTTTTCTGTATTTCAGTTTGTTTGAACTAAGCTTATTTTTGTGGATTTTGAGGTAAGTATTGAGAAAAATTGCGTTAAAAGGAGTGAAAATTTATTAAAATATAGGTCAATTAAAAAGTGTTAAATTAAGCGGAGGCAGTAGTTTTTTAGGGTAAGTTATACCTGCTTATTATTTGATCGGTCATTTTGTTTTATGGGGTTTTTTATATATTTTTTTTATAATCATGATTTGTGCGTCTGTTTGCGAGTAATTACTTTTTCCATTTTTTTTTCATTTTATCAGTTTATGTTTAAACAAGGTTTTTTTTGGGGATTTTGGAGTAAGTATTGAGAAAAATTGCGTTACAAGGACTGAAAATTTATAAACAGGTGGATCAATTAATGTTTGTCAAAATTAAGCGGAGGCAGTAGTATTTAGACTAAGTTTAACTTACTTATTTTTATCCGGCATTTTGTTTTATTGTTCTTTTATTATGTGTATTAATTGTATTGAAATTTGCGTCTATTTGAGAGGAATTACTCTTTTCTTTTTTTTTCATTCTTTCAGTTTTTGATTAAACGAGGCTTTTATTTGTGAATATTGGGGTTAGCCTTCAGAAAAATTGCGATACAAGGAATGAAAATTTACTAACAGGTGGGTCAATTAAAACGTGTCAAAATTAAGCGGAGGCAGTAGTTTTAAGACTAAGTTTTACTAACTTATTTTTAAACGGCATTTTCTTTTATAGTTTTTTATTGTGTATTTATTTTACTGAAATTTGCGTCTATTTGAGAGGAATTACTTTTTTCCTTTTTTTTCTTTATTCCAGTTTATGTTTAAACGAGGCTACTTTTTGTGGATTTTGGGGTAAGTTTGAAAAAAATTGCATTACCTGGACTGATAATTTATTATCAGTTGGGTCAATTAAGTTTTATTTATTTATTTTTATCCGTCATTTTTTTATCGTTTTTTATTAAGTGTATTTATTTTACTGAAATTTGCGTCTATTTGAGAGGAACTACTTTTTTGCTTTTTTTTTCTTAATTCCAGTTTATGTTTAAACGAGGCTTCTATTTGTGAATTTTGGGGTAAGCATTGAGAAAAATTGCGTTAAAAGGACTGAAAATTTATTAAAATCTGGGTCAATTTAAAAGTGTTTAATTTAGCGGAGGCAGTAGTTTTTTAGGGTAAGTTTTACCTGCTTATTATTTGATCGGTCATTTTGTTTTATGGGGTTTTTTATATGTTTTTTTTATAATCATGATTTGTGCGTCTGTTTGCGAGTAATTAATTTTTCCATTTTTTTTTTTCATTCTTTCAGTTTATGTTTAAACGAGGCTTTTTTTGGAGATTTTGGGGTAAGTATTGAGAAAAATTGCGTAAAAAGGACTGAAAATTTATAAACAGGTGGGTCAATTAATGTTTGTCAAAATTAAGCGAATGCAGTAGTTTATAAGCTAAGTTTTTCTTACTTATTTTTATTCGTCATTTTGTTTTATAGTTTTTTATTACGTGTATGTATTGTACTGAAATATGCGTCTATTTTAGAGGAATAACTTTTTTCCTAATTTTTCTGTATTTCAGTTTGTCAAACAAACTGAAACGAGGCTTATTTTTGTGGATTTTGAGGTAAGTATTGAGAAAAATTGCGTTACAAGGACTGAAAATTTACTAACCGGTGGGTCAATTAATACGTGTCAAAATTAAGCGGAGGCAGTAGTTTTTAGACTAAGTTTTACTTACTTATTTATATCCGGCATTTTGTTTTATTGTTTTTTATTACGTGTTTTTATTGTACTGAAATTTGCGTTTTTTTGAGAGGAACTACATTTTTCCTTTTTTTTCTTTATTCCAGTTTATGTTTAAACGAGGCTTCTATTTGTGAATTTTGGGGTAAGCATTGAGAAAAATTGCGTTAAAAGGACTGAAAATTTATGAACAGGTGGGTCAATTATATGTGTCAAAATTAAGCGAAGGCAGTAGTTTATAAGCATCTTTTTTACTTATTTTTATCCGTCATTTTGTTTCATAGTTTTTAATTATGTGAATTTATTTTTATGAAATATGCGTCTATTTGAGAGAAACCACTTTTTTCCTTTTTTTTCATTCTTTCAAATTATGTTTAAACGAGACTTCTGTTCGTGAATTTTGATGTAATAAGTGAGAAAAATTTTTACAAGGGATGAAAATTTATTAAATCTGGGTCAATTTAAAAGTGTTTAATTTAGCGGAGGCAATAGTTTTTTAGGGTAAGTTTTACCTGCTTATTATTTGATCGGTCATTTTGTGTTATGTGGTTTTTTATATATTTTTTTATAATCATGATTTGTGTGTCTGTTTGCGAGTAATTACTTTTTCCATTTTTTTTCATTCTTTCAGTTTATGTTTAAACGAGGCTTCTTTTTGTGGATTTTGGGGTAAGTTTGAAAAAAATTGCATTACAAGGACTGATAATTTATTAACAGTTGGGTCAATTAAGTTTTATTTATTTATTTTTTATCCGTCATTTTCTTATAGTTTTTGATTGTGTATTTATTATTGTGAAATATGCGTCTATTTGAGAGGAACTACTTTTTTGCTTTTTTTTTTCTTAATTCCAGTTTATGTTTAAGCGAAGCTTCTATTTGTGAATTTTGGGGTAAGCATTGAGATAAATTGCGTTAAAAGGACTGAAAATTTATAAACAGGTGGGTCAATTAATATTTGTCAAAATTAAGCGAATGCAGTAGTTTATAAGCTTAGTTTTTCTTACTTATTTTTATACGGCATTTTGTTTTATAGTTTTATATTATGTGTATTTATTGTACTGAAATTTGCGTCTGTTTGAGTGGAATTACTTTTTTCTTTTTTTTTCATTCTTTCAGTTTTTGATTAAACGAGGCTTCTATTTGTGAACATTGGGGTTAGCCTTGAGAAAAACTGCGATACAAGGAATGAAAATTTACTAACAGGTGGGTCAATTAATACGTGTCAAAATAAAGCGGAGGCAGAAGTTTTAAGACTAGGTTTTACTAACTTATTGTTAAACGGCATTTTGTTTTATAGTTTTTTATTATGTGTATTTATTTTACTGAAATTTGCGTCTTTTTGAGAGGAACTACTTTTTTCCTTTTTTTTCTTTATTCGAGTTTATGTTTAAACGAGGCTTCTATTTGTGAATTTTGGGGTAAGCATTGAAAAAAATTGCATTACAAGGACTGATAATTTATTAACAGTTGGGTCATTTAAGTTTTTTTTTTCTTATCAGTCATTTTTCTTATAGTTTTTTATTATGTGTATTTATTTTACTGAAATTTGCGTCTATTTCAGAGGAACTACTTCTTTGCTTTTTTTTTCTTTATTCCAGTTTATATTTAAACGAGGCTTCTTTTTGTGAATTTTGGGGTAAGCATTGAGAAAAATTGCGTTAAAAGGACTGAAAATTAATTAAAATATGGGTCAATAAAAAAGTGTTAAATTAAGCGGAGGCAGTAGTTTTTTAGGGTAAGTTTTACCTGCTTGCTATTAAATCGGTCATTATTTTTTTTTTATAATCATGATTTGTGCGTCTGTTAGCGAGTAATTACTTTTTCCATTTTTTTTTTTCATTCTTTCAGTTTATGTTTAAACGAGGCTTCTTTTTGTGGATTTTGGGGTAAGTTTGAAAAAAATTCCATTACAAGGACTGAAAATTTATTAACAGTTGGGTCAATTAAGTTTTATGTATTTATTTTTTATCCGTCATTTTTTTTATAGTTTTTTATTATGTGTATTTATTGTACTAAAATTTGGGTCTGTTTGAGAGGAATTACTTTTTTCTTTTTTTTTTCATTCTTTCAGTATTTGATTAAACGAGGCTTCTATTTGTGAATATTGGGGTAAGCCTTGAGAAAAATTGCGATACAAGGAATGAAAATTTACTAACAGGTAAGTCAATTAATACGTGTCAAAATTAAGCGGAGGCAGTAGTTTTTAGACTTAGTTTTACTTACTTATTTTTATACGGCATTTCGTTTTATAGTTTTATATAATGTGTATTTATTTTACTGAAATTTGCGTCTATTTGAGAGGAACTACTTTTTTTCCTTTTTTTTCTTTATTCCAGTTTATGTTTCAACGAGGCATCTATTTGTGAATTTTGGGGTAAGCATTGAGAAAAATTGCGTTAAAAGGACTGAAACTTTATTTACAGGTGGGTCAATTATATGTGTCAAAATTAAGCGAAGGCAGTTGTTTATAAGCTAAGGTTTTCTTACTTATTTTAAGTCGTCGTTTTGTTTTATGGTTTATTATTATGTATATTTATTTTAATGAAATTTGCGTCTATTTGAGAGGAACTACTTTTTTTCCTTTTTTTTCTTTATTCCTGTTTATTTTTAAACGAGGCTTCTATTTGTGAATTTTGGGGTAAGCATTGAGAAAAATTGCGTTAAAAGAACTGAAAATTTATTAAAATATGGGTTAATTAAAAAGTGTTAAATTAAGCGTAGGCAGTAGTTTTTTAAGGGTAAGTTTTACCTGCTTATTATTTGATCGGTCATTTTGTTTTATGGGGTTTTTTATAATCATGATTTGTGCGTCTGTTTGCAATAACTTTTTCCATTTTTTTTTCATTTTATCAGTTTGTTTAAACGAGGCTTTTTTTGGGGATTTTGGGGTAAGTATTGAGAAAAATTGCGTAACAAGGACTGAAAATTTATAAACAGGTGGGTCAATTAATGTTTGTCAAAATTAAGCGAATGCAGTAGTTTATAAGCTAAGTTATTCTTACTTATTTTTATTCGTCATTTTGTTTTATCGTTTTTTATTACGTGTATGTATTGTACTGAAATATGCGTCTTTTTTAGAGGAATAACTTTTTTCCTAATTTTTCTGTATTTCAGTTTGTCAAACTAACTGAAACGAGGCTTATTTTTGTGGATTTTGGGGTAAGCATTGAAAAGAATTGCATTACAAAGACTGATAATTTATTAACAGTTGGGTCACTTAAGTTTTTTTTTATTTTATCAGTCATTTTTTTTATAGTTTTTTATTATTTGTATTTATTATTCTGAAATATGCGTCTATTTGAGAGGAACTACTTTTTTGCTTTTTTTTTTCTTAATTCCAGTTTATAATTAAACGAGGCTTCTAGTTGTGAATTTTGGGGTAAGCATTGAGAAAAATTGCGTTAAAAGGACTGAAAATTTATTAAAATATAGGTCAATTAAAAAGTGTTAAATTAAGCAGAGGCAGTAGTTTTTTAGGGTAAGTTTTACCTGCTTATTATTTGATCGGTCATTTTGTTTTATGGGGTTTCTTATACATTTTTTTATAATCATGATTTGTGCGTTTGTTTGCGAGTAATTACTTTTTCCATTTTTTTTTCATTCTTTCAGTTTATGTTTAAACGAGGCTTCTCCTTGTGGATTTTGGGGTAAGTTTGACAAAAATTGCATTACAAGGACTGATAATTTATTAACAGTTGGGTCAATTAAGTTTTATTTATTTATTTTTATCCGTCATTTTTTTTATAGTTTTTTATTAAGTGTATTTATTTTACTGAAATTTGCGTCTGTTTGAGAAGAATTACTTTTTTCTTTTTTTTTCATTCTTTCAGTATTTGTTTAAACGAGGCTTCTATTTGTGAATATTGGGGTAAGCCTTGAGAAAAATTGCGATACAAGGAATCGAAATTTATTAACAATTGGGTCAATTAAGTTTTATTTATTTATTTTTTATCCGTCATTTTTTTTATTGTTTTTTATTATGTGTATTTATTGTACTGAAATTTGCGTCTATTTGAGAGGAATTACTCTTTTCTTTTTTTTTCATTCTTTCAGTTTTTGATTAAACGAGGCTTCTATTTGTTAATTTTGGGGTAAGCATTGAGAAAAATTGCGTTAAAAGGACTGAAAATTTATAAACAGGTGGGTCAATTAATATTTGTCAAAATTAAGCGAATGCAGTAGTTTTTAGACTAAGTTTTACTTACTTATTTTTATCCGGCATTTTGTTTTATTGTTTTTTAGTATGCGTATTTATTGTACTGAAATTTGCGTCTGTTTGAGAGGAATTACTTTTTTCTTTTTTTTCATTCTTTCAGTTTTTGATTAAACGAGGCTTCTATTTGTGAATATTGGGGTTAGCCTTGAGAAAATTGCGATACAAGGAATGAAAATTTACTAACAGGTGGGTCAATTAATACGTGTCAAAATAAAGCGGAGGCAGTAGTTTTTAGACTAAGTTTTACTAACTTATTTTTTACGGCATTTTGTTTTATAGTTTTTAAGTATGTGTATTTATTTTACTGAAATTTGCGTCTATTTCAGAGGAACTACTTCTTTGCTTTTTTTTTGTTTATTCCAGTTTATGTTTAAACGAGGCTTCTATTTGTGAATTTTGGGGTAAGCATTGAGAAAAATTGCGTTAAAAGGACTGAAAATTAATTAAAATATAGGTCAATTAAAAAGTGTTAAATTAAGCGGAGGCAGTAGTTTTTTAGGGTAAGTTTTACCTGCTTACTATTTAATCGGTCATTTTGTTTTATGGTGTTTTTTATATTTTTTTTATAATCATGATTTGTGCGTCTGCTTGCGAGTAACTACTTTTTCCATTTTTTTTTTCATTCTTTCAGTTTATGTTTAAACGAGGCTTTTTTTGGGGATATTGGGGTAAGTATTGAGAAAAATTGCGTTACAAGGACTGAAAATTTATAAACAGGTGGGTCAATTAATGTTTGTCAAAATAAAGCGAATGCAGTAGTTTATAAGCTAAGTTTTTCTTACTTATTTTTATTGGTCATTTTGTTTTATAGTTTTTTATTATGTGAATTTATTTTTATGAAATATGCGTCTATTTGAGAGGAACCACTTTTTTCCTATTTTTTTCATTATTTCAAATTATGTTTAAACGAGACTTCTTTTCGTGAATTTTTATGTAATAAATGAGAAAAATTGCGTTACAAGGGATGAAAATTTATTAAAATCTGAGTCAATTTAAAAGTGTTTAATTTAGCGAAGGCAGTAGTTTTTTAGGGCAAGTTTTACCTGCTTATTATTTGATCGGTAATTTTGTTTTATGAGGTTTTTTTATATTTTTTTTTTTATAATCATGATTTGTGCGTCTGTTTGCGAGTAATTACTTTATCCATTTTTTTTTTCGTTCTTTCACTTTATGTGTAAACGATGCTTCTTTTTGTGGATTTTGGGGTAAGTATTGAAAAAAATTGCATTAAAAGGACTGATAATTTATTAACAGTTGGGTCAATTAAGTTTTATTTTTTTTTATCCGTCATTTTTTTTTATAGTTTTTTATTATTTGTATTTATTATTCTGAAATATGCGTCTATTTGAGAGGAACTACTTCTTTGCTTTTTTTTTCTTTATTCCAGTTTATGTTTAAACGAGGCTTCTATTTGTGCATTTTGGGGTAAGCATTGAGAAAAATTGCGTTAAAAGGACTGAAAATTAATTAAGATATGAGTCAATTAAAAAGTGTTAAATTAAGTGGAGGCAGTAGTTTTTTAGGGTAAGTTTTACCTGCTTATTATTTAGTCGGTCATTTTGTTTTATGGTGTTTTTTATATTTTTTTTTATAATCATGATTTGTGCGTCTGTTTGCGAGTAATTACTTTTTCCATTTTTTTTTCATTCTTTCAGTTTATGTTTAAACGAGGCTTCTCCTTGTGGATTTTGGGGTAAGTTTGACAAAAATTGCATTACAAGGACTGATAATTTATTAACAGTTGGGTCAATTAAGTTTAATGTATTTATTTTTTATCCGTCATTTTTGTTTTTTATTATGTGTATTTATTATTCTGAAATATGCGTCTATTTGAGAGGAACTTCTTTTTTGCTTATTTTTTTCTTAATTCCAGTTTATGTTTAAACGAGGCTTCTATTTGTGAATTTTGGGGTAAGCATTTAGAAAAATTGCGTTAAAAGGACTGAAAATTTATTAAAATCTGGGTCAATTTAAAAGTGTTTAATTTAGCGGAGGCAGTAGTTTTTTAGGGTAAGTTTTACCTGCTTATTATTTGATCGGTCATTTTGTTTTATGGGGTTTTTTATACATTTTTTATAATCATGATTTGTGCGTTTGTTTGCGAGTAATTACTTTTTCCATTTTTTTTTCATTCTATCAGTTTATGTTTAAACGAGGCTTTTTTTGGGGACTTTTGGGGAAAGTATTGAGAAAAATTGCGTTTCAAGGACTGAAAATTTATAAACAGGTGGGTCAATTAATGTTTGTCAAAATTAAGCGAATGCAGTAGTTTATAAGCTAAGTTTTTCTTACTTATTTTTATTCGTCATTTTGTTTTACAGTTTTTTATTACGTGTATGTATTGTACTGAAATATGCGTCTATTTTAGAGGAATAACTTTTTCCCTAATTTTCCTGTATTTCAGTTTGTTTGAACGAGGCTTATTTTTGTGGATTTTGAGGTAAGTATTGAGAAAAATTGCGTTACGAGGACTGAAAATTTACTAACCGGTGGGTCAATTAATACGTGTCAAAATTAAGCGGAGGCAGTAGTTTTTAGACTAAGTTTTACTTACTTATTTTTATCCGGCATTTTGTTTTATTGTTTTTTATTATGCGTATTTATTGTACTGAAATTTGCGTCTGTTTGAGAGGAATTACTTTTTTCTTTTTTTTTCATTCTTTCAGTTTTTGATTAAACGAGGCTTCTATTTGTGAATATTGGGGTTAGCCTTGAGAAAATTGCGATACAAGGAATGAAAATTTACTAACAGGTGGGTCAATTAATACGTGTCAAAATAAAGCGGAGGCAGTAGTTTTTAGACTAAGTTTTACTAACTTATTTTTTACGGCATTTTGTTTTATAGTTTTTAAGTATGTGTATTTATTTTACTGAAATTTGCGTCTATTTCAGAGGAACTACTTCTTTGCTTTTTTTTTGTTTATTCCAGTTTATGTTTAAACGAAACTTCTATTTGTGAATTTTGGGGTAAGCATTGAGAAAAATTGCGTTAAAAGGACTGAAAATTAATTAAAATATAGGTCAATTAAAAAGTGTTAAATTAAGCGGAGGCAGTAGTTTTTTAGGGTAAGTTTTACCTGCTTACTATTTAATCGGTCATTTTGTTTTATGGTGTTTTTTTTTTTTTTTTATAATCATGATTTGTGCGTCTGCTTGCGAGTAACTACTTTTTCCATTTTTTTTTTCATTCTTTCAGTTTATGTTTAAACGAGGCTTTTTTTGGGGATATTGGGGTAAGTATTGAGAAAAATTGCGTTACAAGGACTGAAAATTTATAAACAGGTGGGTCAATTAATGTTTGTCAAAATAAAGCGAATGCAGTAGTTTATAAGCTAAGTTTTTCTTACTTATTTTTATTGGTCATTTTGTTTTGTAGTTTTTTATTATGTGAATTTATTTTTATGAAATATGCGTCTATTTGAGAGGAACCACTTTTTTCCTATTTTTTTCATTATTTCAAATTATGTTTAAACGAGACTTCTTTTCGTGAATTTTGATGTAATAAATGAGAAAAATTGCGTTACAAGGGATGAAAATTTATTAAAATCTGAGTCAATTTAAAAGTGTTTAATTTAGCGAAGGCAGTAGTTTTTTAGGGTAAGTTTTACCTGCTTATTATTTGATCGGTAATTTTGTTTTATGAGGTTTTTTTATATTTTTTTTTTATAATCATGATTTGTGCGTCTGTTTGCGAGTAATTACTTTATCCATTTTTTTTTCGTTCTTTCACTTTATGTGTAAACGATGCTTCTTTTTGTGGATTTTGGGGTAAGTTTGAAAAAAATTGCATTACAAGGACTGATAATTTATTAACAGTTGGGTCAATTAAGTTTTATTTATTTATTTTTATCCGTCATTTTTTTTATAGTTTTTTATTAAGTGTATTTATTTTACTGAAATTTGCGTCTATTTGAGAGGAACTACTTTTTTTGCTCTTTTTTCTTAATTCCAGTTTATGTTTAAACGAGGCTTCTTTTTGTGAATTTTGGGGTAAGCATTGAGAAAAATTGCGTTAAAACGACTGAAAATTTATTAAAATATAGGTCAATTAAAAAGTGTTAAATTAAGCGGAGGCAGTAGTTTTTTAGGGTAAGTTATACCTGCTTATTATTTGATCGGTCATTTTGTTTTATGGGGTTTTTTATATATTTTTTTTATAATCATGATTTGTGCGTCTGTTTGCGAGTAATTACTTTTTCCATTTTTTTTTTCATTCTATCAGTTTATGTTTAAACGAGGCTTTTTTTGGGGATTTTGGGGAAAGTATTGAGATAAATTGCGTTTCAAGGACTGAAAATTTATAAACAGGTGGGTCAATTAATGTTTGTCAAAATTAAGCGAATGCAGTAGTTTATAAGCTAAGTTTTTCTTACTTATTTTTATTCGTCATTTTGTTTTATAGTTTTTTATTACGTGTATGTATTGTACTGAAATATGCATCTATTTTAGAGGAATAACTTTTTCCCTAATTTTCCTGTATTTCAGTTTGTTTGAACGAGGCTTATTTTTGTGGATTTTGAGGTAAGTATTGAGAAAAATTGCGTTACGAGGACTGAAAATTTACTAACCGGTGGGTCAATTAATACGTGTCAAAATTAAGCGGAGGCAGTAGTTTTTAGACTAAGTTTTACTTACTTATTTTTATCCGGCATTTTGTTTTATTGTTTTTTATTATGCGTATTTATTGTACTGAAATTTGCGTCTGTTTGAGAGGAATTACTTTTTTCTTTTTTTTTCATTCTTTCAGTTTTTGATTAAACGAGGCTTCTATTTGTGAATATTGGGGTTAGCCTTGAGAAAATTGCGATACAAGGAATGAAAATTTACTAACAGGTGGGTCAATTAATACGTGTCAAAATAAAGCGGAGGCAGTAGTTTTTAGACTAAGTTTTACTAACTTATTTTTTACGGCATTTTGTTTTATAGTTTTTAAGTATGTGTATTTATTTTACTGAAATTTGCGTCTATTTCAGAGGAACTACTTCTTTGCTTTTTTTTTGTTTATTCCAGTTTATGTTTAAACGAGGCTTCTATTTGTGAATTTTGGGGTAAGCATTGAGAAAAATTGCGTTAAAAGGACTGAAAATTAATTAAAATATAGGTCAATTAAAAAGTGTTAAATTAAGCGGAGGCAGTAGTTTTTTAGGGTAAGTTTTACCTGCTTACTATTTAATCGGTCATTTTGTTTTATGGTGTTTTTTATATTTTTTTTATAATCATGATTTGTGCGTCTGTTTGCGAGTAATTACTTTTTCCATTTTTTTTTCATTCTTTCAGTTTATGTTTAAACGAGGCTTTTTTTGGGGATATTGGGGTAAGTATTGAGAAAAATTGCGTTACAAGGACTGAAAATTTATAAACAGGTGGGTCAATTAATGTTTGTCAAAATAAAGCGAATGCAGTAGTTTATAAGCTAAGTTTTTCTTACTTATTTTTATTCGTCATTTTGTTTTATAGTTTTTTATTACGTGTATGTATTGTACTGAAATATGCATCTATTTTAGAGGAATAACTTTTTCCCTAATTTTCCTGTATTTCAGTTTGTTTGAACGAGGCTTATTTTTGTGGATTTTGAGGTAAGTATTGAGAAAAATTGCGTTACGAGGACTGAAAATTTACTAACCGGTGGGTCAATTAATACGTGTCAAAATTAAGCGGAGGCAGTAGTTTTTAGACTAAGTTTTACTAACTTATTTTTATCCGGCATTTTGTTTTATTGTTTTTTATTATGTGTTTTTATTGTACTGAAATTTGCGTCTATTTGAGAGGAATTACTTTTTTCTTTTTTTTTCATTCTTTCAGTTTTTGATTAAACGAGGCTTCTATTTGTGAATATTGGGGTAAGCTTTGAGAAAAATTGCGATACAATGAATGAAAATTTACTAACGGGTGGGTCAATTAATACGTGTCAAAATTAAGCGGAGGCAGTAGTTTTTAGACTTAGTTTTATTTACTTATTTTTATACGGCATTTTGTTTTATAGTTTTTTATTACGTGTATGTATTGTACTGAAATATGCGTCTATTTTAAAGGAATAACTTTTTTCCTAATTTTTCTGTATTTCAGTTTGTCAAACAAACTGAAACGAGGCTTATTTTTGTGGATTTTGAGGTAAGTATTGAGAAAAATTGCGTTACAAGGACTGAAAATTTACTAACCGGTGGGTCAATTAATACGTGTCAAAATTAAGCGGAGGCAGTAGTTTTTAGACTAAGTTTTACTTACTTATTTTTATCCGGCATTTTGTTTTATTGTTTTTTATTACGTGTTTTTATTGTACTGAAATTTGCGTTTTTTTGAGAGGAACTACATTTTTCCTTTTTTTTCTTTATTCCAGTTTATGTTTAAACGAGGCTTCTATTTGTGAATTTTGGGGTAAGCATTGAGAAAAATTGCGTTAAAAGGACTGAAAATTTATGAACAGGTGGGTCAATTATATGTGTCAAAATTAAGCGAAGGCAGTAGTTTATAAGCTTCTTTTTTACTTATTTTTATCCGTCATTTTGTTTCATAGTTTTTAATTATGTGAATTTATTTTTATGAAATATGCGTCTATTTGAGAGAAACCACTTTTTTCCTTTTTTTTCATTCTTTCAAATTATGTTTAAACGAGACTTCTGTTCGTGAATTTTGATGTAATAAGTGAGAAAAATTTTTACAAGGGATGAAAATTTATTAAATCTGGGTCAATTTAAAAGTGTTTAATTTAGCGGAGGCAATAGTTTTTTAGGGTAAGTTTTACCTGCTTATTATTTGATCGGTCATTTTGTGTTATGTGGTTTTTTATATATTTTTTTATAATCATGATTTGTGTGTCTGTTTGCGAGTAATTACTTTTTCCATTTTTTTTCATTCTTTCAGTTTATGTTTAAACGAGGCTTCTTTTTGTGGATTTTGGGGTAAGTTTGAAAAAAATTGCATTACAAGGACTGATAATTTATTAACAGTTGGGTCAATTAAGTTTTATTTATTTATTTTTTATCCGTCATTTTCTTATAGTTTTTGATTGTGTATTTATTATTGTGAAATATGCGTCTATTTGAGAGGAACTACTTTTTTGCTTTTTTTTTTCTTAATTCCAGTTTATGTTTAAGCGAAGCTTCTATTTGTGAATTTTGGGGTAAGCATTGAGATAAATTGCGTTAAAAGGACTGAAAATTTATAAACAGGTGGGTCAATTAATATTTGTCAAAATTAAGCGAATGCAGTAGTTTATAAGCTTAGTTTTTCTTACTTATTTTTATACGGCATTTTGTTTTATAGTTTTATATTATGTGTATTTATTGTACTGAAATTTGCGTCTGTTTGAGTGGAATTACTTTTTTCTTTTTTTTTCATTCTTTCAGTTTTTGATTAAACGAGGCTTCTATTTGTGAACATTGGGGTTAGCCTTGAGAAAAACTGCGATACAAGGAATGAAAATTTACTAACAGGTGGGTCAATTAATACGTGTCAAAATAAAGCGGAGGCAGAAGTTTTAAGACTAGGTTTTACTAACTTATTGTTAAACGGCATTTTGTTTTATAGTTTTTTATTATGTGTATTTATTTTACTGAAATTTGCGACTTTTTGAGAGGAACTACTTTTTTCCTTTTTTTTCTTTATTCGAGTTTATGTTTAAACGAGGCTTCTATTTGTGAATTTTGGGGTAAGCATTGAAAAAAATTGCATTACAAGGACTGATAATTTATTAACAGTTGGGTCATTTAAGTTTTTTTTTTCTTATCAGTCATTTTTCTTATAGTTTTTTATTATGTGTATTTATTTTACTGAAATTTGCGTCTATTTCAGAGGAACTACTTCTTTGCTTTTTTTTTCTTTATTCCAGTTTATATTTAAACGAGGCTTCTTTTTGTGAATTTTGGGGTAAGCATTGAGAAAAATTGCGTTAAAAGGACTGAAAATTAATTAAAATATGGGTCAATAAAAAAGTGTTAAATTAAGCGGAGGCAGTAGTTTTTTAGGGTAAGTTTTACCTGCTTGCTATTAAATCGGTCATTATTTTTTTTTTATAATCATGATTTGTGCGTCTGTTAGCGAGTAATTACTTTTTCCATTTTTTTTTTCATTCTTTCAGTTTATGTTTAAACGAGGCTTCTTTTTGTGGATTTTGGGGTAAGTTTGAAAAAAATTGCATTACAAGGACTGAAAATTTATTAACAGTTGGGTCAATTAAGTTTTATGTATTTATTTTTTATCCGTCATTTTTTTTATAGTTTTTTATTATGTGTATTTATTGTACTAAAATTTGGGTCTGTTTGAGAGGAATTACTTTTTTCTTTTTTTTTTCATTCTTTCAGTATTTGATTAAACGAGGCTTCTATTTGTGAATATTGGGGTAAGCCTTGAGAAAAATTGCGATACAAGGAATGAAAATTTACTAACAGGTAAGTCAATTAATACGTGTCAAAATTAAGCGGAGGCAGTAGTTTTTAGACTTAGTTTTACTTACTTATTTTTATACGGCATTTCGTTTTATAGTTTTATATAATGTGTATTTATTTTACTGAAATTTGCGTCTATTTGAGAGGAACTACTTTTTTTCCTTTTTTTTCTTTATTCCAGTTTATGTTTCAACGAGGCATCTATTTGTGAATTTTGGGGTAAGCATTGAGAAAAATTGCGTTAAAAGGACTGAAACTTTATTTACAGGTGGGTCAATTATATGTGTCAAAATTAAGCGAAGGCAGTTGTTTATAAGCTAAGGTTTTCTTACTTATTTTAAGTCGTCGTTTTGTTTTATGGTTTATTATTATGTATATTTATTTTAATGAAATATGCGTCTATTTGAGAGGAACTAATTTTTTGTTTTTTTTTCTTTATTCCTGTTTATTTTTAAACGAGGCTTCTATTTATGAATTTTGGGGTAAGCATTGAGAAAAATTGCGTTAAAAGAACTGAAAATTTATTAAAATATGGGTTAATTAAAAAGTGTTAAATTAAGCGTAGGCAGTAGTTTTTTAAGGGTAAGTTTTACCTGCTTATTATTTGATCGGTCATTTTGTTTTATGGGGTTTTTTATAATCATGATTTGTGCGTCTGTTTGCAATAACTTTTTCCATTTTTTTTTCATTTTATCAGTTTGTTTAAACGAGGCTTTTTTTGGGGATTTTGGGGTAAGTATTGAGAAAAATTGCGTAACAAGGACTGAAAATTTATAAACAGGTGGGTCAATTAATGTTTGTCAAAATTAAGCGAATGCAGTAGTTTATAAGCTAAGTTATTCTTACTTATTTTTATTCGTCATTTTGTTTTATCGTTTTTTATTACGTGTATGTATTGTACTGAAATATGCGTCTTTTTTAGAGGAATAACTTTTTTCCTAATTTTTCTGTATTTCAGTTTGTCAAACTAACTGAAACGAGGCTTATTTTTGTGGATTTTGGGGTAAGCATTGAAAAGAATTGCATTACAAAGACTGATAATTTATTAACAGTTGGGTCACTTAAGTTTTTTTTTATTTTATCAGTCATTTTTTTTATAGTTTTTTATTATTTGTATTTATTATTCTGAAATATGCGTCTATTTGAGAGGAACTACTTTTTTGCTTTTTTTTTTCTTAATTCCAGTTTATAATTAAACGAGGCTTCTAGTTGTGAATTTTGGGGTAAGCATTGAGAAAAATTGCGTTAAAAGGACTGAAAATTTATTAAAATATAGGTCAATTAAAAAGTGTTAAATTAAGCAGAGGCAGTAGTTTTTTAGGGTAAGTTTTACCTGCTTATTATTTGATCGGTCATTTTGTTTTATGGGGTTTCTTATACATTTTTTTATAATCATGATTTGTGCGTTTGTTTGCGAGTAATTACTTTTTCCATTTTTTTTTCATTCTTTCAGTTTATGTTTAAACGAGGCTTCTCCTTGTGGATTTTGGGGTAAGTTTGACAAAAATTGCATTACAAGGACTGATAATTTATTAACAGTTGGGTCAATTAAGTTTTATTTATTTATTTTTATCCGTCATTTTTTTTATAGTTTTTTATTAAGTGTATTTATTTTACTGAAATTTGCGTCTGTTTGAGAAGAATTACTTTTTTCTTTTTTTTTCATTCTTTCAGTATTTGTTTAAACGAGGCTTCTATTTGTGAATATTGGGGTAAGCCTTGAGAAAAATTGCGATACAAGGAATCGAAATTTATTAACAATTGGGTCAATTAAGTTTTATTTATTTATTTTTTATCCGTCATTTTTTTTATTGTTTTTTATTATGTGTATTTATTGTACTGAAATTTGCGTCTATTTGAGAGGAATTACTCTTTTCTTTTTTTTTCATTTTTTCAGTTTTTGATTAAACGAGGCTTCTATTTGTTAATTTTGGGGTAAGCATTGAGAAAAATTGCGTTAAAAGGACTGAAAATTTATAAACAGGTGGGTCAATTAATATTTGTCAAAATTAAGCGAATGCAGTAGTTTTTAGACTAAGTTTTACTTACTTATTTTTATCCGGCATTTTGTTTTATTGTTTTTTAGTATGCGTATTTATTGTACTGAAATTTGCGTCTGTTTGAGAGGAATTACTTTTTTCTTTTTTTTCATTCTTTCAGTTTTTGATTAAACGAGGCTTCTATTTGTGAATATTGGGGTTAGCCTTGAGAAAATTGCGATACAAGGAATGAAAATTTACTAACAGGTGGGTCAATTAATACGTGTCAAAATAAAGCGGAGGCAGTAGTTTTTAGACTAAGTTTTACTAACTTATTTTTTACGGCATTTTGTTTTATAGTTTTTAAGTATGTGTATTTATTTTACTGAAATTTGCGTCTATTTCAGAGGAACTACTTCTTTGCTTTTTTTTTGTTTATTCCAGTTTATGTTTAAACGAGGCTTCTATTTGTGAATTTTGGGGTAAGCATTGAGAAAAATTGCGTTAAAAGGACTGAAAATTAATTAAAATATAGGTCAATTAAAAAGTGTTAAATTAAGCGGAGGCAGTAGTTTTTTAGGGTAAGTTTTACCTGCTTACTATTTAATCGGTCATTTTGTTTTATGGTGTTTTTTATATTTTTTTTATAATCATGATTTGTGCGTCTGCTTGCGAGTAACTACTTTTTCCATTTTTTTTTTCATTCTTTCAGTTTATGTTTAAACGAGGCTTTTTTTGGGGATATTGGGGTAAGTATTGAGAAAAATTGCGTTACAAGGACTGAAAATTTATAAACAGGTGGGTCAATTAATGTTTGTCAAAATAAAGCGAATGCAGTAGTTTATAAGCTAAGTTTTTCTTACTTATTTTTATTGGTCATTTTGTTTTATAGTTTTTTATTATGTGAATTTATTTTTATGAAATATGCGTCTATTTGAGAGGAACCACTTTTTTCCTATTTTTTTCATTATTTCAAATTATGTTTAAACGAGACTTCTTTTCGTGAATTTTTATGTAATAAATGAGAAAAATTGCGTTACAAGGGATGAAAATTTATTAAAATCTGAGTCAATTTAAAAGTGTTTAATTTAGCGAAGGCAGTAGTTTTTTAGGGCAAGTTTTACCTGCTTATTATTTGATCGGTAATTTTGTTTTATGAGGTTTTTTTATATTTTTTTTTTTATAATCATGATTTGTGCGTCTGTTTGCGAGTAATTACTTTATCCATTTTTTTTTTCGTTCTTTCACTTTATGTGTAAACGATGCTTCTTTTTGTGGATTTTGGGGTAAGTATTGAAAAAAATTGCATTAAAAGGACTGATAATTTATTAACAGTTGGGTCAATTAAGTTTTATTTTTTTTTATCCGTCATTTTTTTTTATAGTTTTTTATTATTTGTATTTATTATTCTGAAATATGCGTCTATTTGAGAGGAACTACTTCTTTGCTTTTTTTTTCTTTATTCCAGTTTATGTTTAAACGAGGCTTCTATTTGTGCATTTTGGGGTAAGCATTGAGAAAAATTGCGTTAAAAGGACTGAAAATTAATTAAGATATGAGTCAATTAAAAAGTGTTAAATTAAGTGGAGGCAGTAGTTTTTTAGGGTAAGTTTTACCTGCTTATTATTTAGTCGGTCATTTTGTTTTATGGTGTTTTTTATATTTTTTTTTATAATCATGATTTGTGCGTCTGTTTGCGAGTAATTACTTTTTCCATTTTTTTTTCATTCTTTCAGTTTATGTTTAAACGAGGCTTCTCCTTGTGGATTTTGGGGTAAGTTTGACAAAAATTGCATTACAAGGACTGATAATTTATTAACAGTTGGGTCAATTAAGTTTAATGTATTTATTTTTTATCCGTCATTTTTGTTTTTTATTATGTGTATTTATTATTCTGAAATATGCGTCTATTTGAGAGGAACTTCTTTTTTGCTTATTTTTTTCTTAATTCCAGTTTATGTTTAAACGAGGCTTCTATTTGTGAATTTTGGGGTAAGCATTTAGAAAAATTGCGTTAAAAGGACTGAAAATTTATTAAAATCTGGGTCAATTTAAAAGTGTTTAATTTAGCGGAGGCAGTAGTTTTTTAGGGTAAGTTTTACCTGCTTATTATTTGATCGGTCATTTTGTTTTATGGGGTTTTTTATACATTTTTTATAATCATGATTTGTGCGTTTGTTTGCGAGTAATTACTTTTTCCATTTTTTTTTCATTCTATCAGTTTATGTTTAAACGAGGCTTTTTTTGGGGACTTTTGGGGAAAGTATTGAGAAAAATTGCGTTTCAAGGACTGAAAATTTATAAACAGGTGGGTCAATTAATGTTTGTCAAAATTAAGCGAATGCAGTAGTTTATAAGCTAAGTTTTTCTTACTTATTTTTATTCGTCATTTTGTTTTACAGTTTTTTATTACGTGTATGTATTGTACTGAAATATGCGTCTATTTTAGAGGAATAACTTTTTCCCTAATTTTCCTGTATTTCAGTTTGTTTGAACGAGGCTTATTTTTGTGAATTTTGAGGTAAGTATTGAGAAAAATTGCGTTACGAGGACTGAAAATTTACTAACCGGTGGGTCAATTAATACGTGTCAAAATTAAGCGGAGGCAGTAGTTTTTAGACTAAGTTTTACTTACTTATTTTTATCCGGCATTTTGTTTTATTGTTTTTTATTATGCGTATTTATTGTACTGAAATTTGCGTCTGTTTGAGAGGAATTACTTTTTTCTTTTTTTTTCATTCTTTCAGTTTTTGATTAAACGAGGCTTCTATTTGTGAATATTGGGGTTAGCCTTGAGAAAATTGCGATACAAGGAATGAAAATTTACTAACAGGTGGGTCAATTAATACGTGTCAAAATAAAGCGGAGGCAGTAGTTTTTAGACTAAGTTTTACTAACTTATTTTTTACGGCATTTTGTTTTATAGTTTTTAAGTATGTGTATTTATTTTACTGAAATTTGCGTCTATTTCAGAGGAACTACTTCTTTGCTTTTTTTTTGTTTATTCCAGTTTATGTTTAAACGAAACTTCTATTTGTGAATTTTGGGGTAAGCATTGAGAAAAATTGCGTTAAAAGGACTGAAAATTAATTAAAATATAGGTCAATTAAAAAGTGTTAAATTAAGCGGAGGCAGTAGTTTTTTAGGGTAAGTTTTACCTGCTTACTATTTAATCGGTCATTTTGTTTTATGGTGTTTTTTTTTTTTTTTTTATAATCATGATTTGTGCGTCTGCTTGCGAGTAACTACTTTTTCCATTTTTTTTTTCATTCTTTCAGTTTATGTTTAAACGAGGCTTTTTTTGGGGATATTGGGGTAAGTATTGAGAAAAATTGCGTTACAAGGACTGAAAATTTATAAACAGGTGGGTCAATTAATGTTTGTCAAAATAAAGCGAATGCAGTAGTTTATAAGCTAAGTTTTTCTTACTTATTTTTATTGGTCATTTTGTTTTGTAGTTTTTTATTATGTGAATTTATTTTTATGAAATATGCGTCTATTTGAGAGGAACCACTTTTTTCCTATTTTTTTCATTATTTCAAATTATGTTTAAACGAGACTTCTTTTCGTGAATTTTGATGTAATAAATGAGAAAAATTGCGTTACAAGGGATGAAAATTTATTAAAATCTGAGTCAATTTAAAAGTGTTTAATTTAGCGAAGGCAGTAGTTTTTTAGGGTAAGTTTTACCTGCTTATTATTTGATCGGTAATTTTGTTTTATGAGGTTTTTTTATATTTTTTTTTTTATAATCATGATTTGTGCGTCTGTTTGCGAGTAATTACTTTATCCATTTTTTTTTCGTTCTTTCACTTTATGTGTAAACGATGCTTCTTTTTGTGGATTTTGGGGTAAGTTTGAAAAAAATTGCATTACAAGGACTGATAATTTATTAACAGTTGGGTCAATTAAGTTTTATTTATTTATTTTTATCCGTCATTTTTTTTATAGTTTTTTATTAAGTGTATTTATTTTACTGAAATTTGCGTCTATTTGAGAGGAACTTCTTTTTTGCTTATTTTTTTCTTAATTCCAGTTTATGTTTAAACGAGGCTTCTATTTGTGAATTTTGGGGTAAGCATTTAGAAAAATTGCGTTAAAAGGACTGAAAATTTATTAAAATCTGGGTCAATTTAAAAGTGTTTAATTTAGCGGAGGCAGTAGTTTTTTAGGGTAAGTTTTACCTGCTTATTATTTGATCGGTCATTTTGTTTTATGGGGTTTTTTAAACATTTTTTATAATCATGATTTGTGCGTTTGTTTGCGAGTAATTACTTTTTCCATTTTTTTTTCATTCTATCAGTTTATGTTTAAACGAGGCTTTTTTTGGGGACTTTTGGGGAAAGTATTGAGAAAAATTGCGTTTCAAGGACTGAAAATTTATAAACAGGTGGGTCAATTAATGTTTGTCAAAATTAAGCGAATGCAGTAGTTTATAAGCTAAGTTTTTCTTACTTATTTTTATTCGTCATTTTGTTTTACAGTTTTTTATTACGTGTATGTATTGTACTGAAATATGCGTCTATTTTAGAGGAATAACTTTTTCCCTAATTTTCCTGTATTTCAGTTTGTTTGAACGAGGCTTATTTTTGTGGATTTTGAGGTAAGTATTGAGAAAAATTGCGTTACGAGGACTGAAAATTTACTAACCGGTGGGTCAATTAATACGTGTCAAAATTAAGCGGAGGCAGTAGTTTTTAGACTAAGTTTTACTTACTTATTTTTATCCGGCATTTTGTTTTATTGTTTTTTATTATGCGTATTTATTGTACTGAAATTTGCGTCTGTTTGAGAGGAATTACTTTTTTCTTTTTTTTTCATTCTTTCAGTTTTTGATTAAACGAGGCTTCTATTTGTGAATATTGGGGTTAGCCTTGAGAAAATTGCGATACAAGGAATGAAAATTTACTAACAGGTGGGTCAATTAATACGTGTCAAAATAAAGCGGAGGCAGTAGTTTTTAGACTAAGTTTTACTAACTTATTTTTTACGGCATTTTGTTTTATAGTTTTTAAGTATGTGTATTTATTTTACTGAAATTTGCGTCTATTTCAGAGGAACTACTTCTTTGCTTTTTTTTTTGTTTATTCCAGTTTATGTTTAAACGAGGCTTCTATTTGTGAATTTTGGGGTAAGCATTGAGAAAAATTGCGTTAAAAGGACTGAAAATTAATTAAAATATAGGTCAATTAAAAAGTGTTAAATTAAGCGGAGGCAGTAGTTTTTTAGGGTAAGTTTTACCTGCTTACTATTTAATCGGTCATTTTGTTTTATGGTGTTTTTTATATTTTTTTTATAATCATGATTTGTGCGTCTGCTTGCGAGTAACTACTTTTTCCATTTTTTTTTCATTCTTTCAGTTTATGTTTAAACGAGGCTTTTTTTGGGGATATTGGGGTAAGTATTGAGAAAAATTGCGTTACAAGGACTGAAAATTTATAAACAGGTGGGTCAATTAATGTTTGTCAAAATAAAGCGAATGCAGTAGTTTATAAGCTAAGTTTTTCTTACTTATTTTTATTGGTCATTTTGTTTTATAGTTTTTTATTATGTGAATTTATTTTTATGAAATATGCGTCTATTTGAGAGGAACCACTTTTTTCCTATATTTTTCATTATTTCAAATTATGTTTAAACGAGACTTCTTTTCGTGAATTTTGATGTAATAAATGAGAAAAATTGCGTTACAAGGGATGAAAATTTATTAAAATCTGAGTCAATTTAAAAGTGTTTAATTTAGCGAAGGCAGTAGTTTTTTAGGGTAAGTTTTACCTGCTTATTATTTGATCGGTAATTTTGTTTTATGAGGTTTTTTTATATTTTTTTTTTATAATCATGATTTGTGCGTCTGTTTGCGAGTAATTACTTTATCCATTTTTTTTTTCGTTCTTTCACTTTATGTGTAAACGATGCTTCTTTTTGTGGATTTTGGGGTAAGTTTGAAAAAAATTGCATTACAAGGACTGATAATTTATTAACAGTTGGGTCAATTAAGTTTTATTTATTTATTTTTATCCGTCATTTTTTTTATAGTTTTTTATTAAGTGTATTTATTTTACTGAAATTTGCGTCTATTTGAGAGGAACTACTTTTTTTGCTCTTTTTTCTTAATTCCAGTTTATGTTTAAACGAGGCTTCTTTTTGTGAATTTTGGGGTAAGCATTGAGAAAAATTGCGTTAAAACGACTGAAAATTTATTAAAATATAGGTCAAATAAAAAGTGTTAAATTAAGCGGAGGCAGTAGTTTTTTAGGGTAAGTTATACCTGCTTATTATTTGATCGGTCATTTTGTTTTATGGGGTTTTTTATATATTTTTTTTATAATCATGATTTGAGCGTCTGTTTGCGAGCAATTACTTTTTCCATTTTTTTTTTTCATTCTTTCAGTTTATGTTTAAACGAGGCTTTTTTTGGGGATTTTGGGGAAAGTATTGAGAAAAATTGCGTTTCAAGGACTGAAAATTTATAAACAGGTGGGTCAATTAATGTTTGTCAAAATTAAGCGAATGCAGTAGTTTATAAGCTAAGTTTTTCTTACTTATTTTTATTCGTCATTTTGTTTTATAGTTTTTTATTACGTGTATGTATTGTACTGAAATATGCGTCTATTTTAGAGGAATAACTTTTTCCCTAATTTTCCTGTATTTCAGTTTGTTTGCACGAGGCTTATTTTTGTGGATTTTGAGGTAAGTATTGAGAAAAATTGCGTTACGAGGACTGAAAATTTACTAACCGGTGGGTCAATTAATACGTGTCAAAATTAAGCGGAGGCAGTAGTTTTTAGACTAAGTTTTACTTACTTATTTTTATCCGGCATTTTGTTTTATTGTTTTTTATTATGCGTATTTATTGTACTGAAATTTGCGTCTGTTTGAGAGGAATTACTTTTTTCTTTTTTTTTCATTCTTTCAGTTTTTGATTAAACGAGGCTTCTATTTGTGAATATTGGGGTTAGCCTTGAGAAAATTGCGATACAAGGAATGAAAATTTACTAACAGGTGGGTCAATTAATACGTGTCAAAATAAAGCGGAGGCAGTAGTTTTTAGACTAAGTTTTACTAACTTATTTTTTACGGCATTTTGTTTTATAGTTTTTAAGTATGTGTATTTATTTTACTGAAATTTGCGTCTATTTCAGAGGAACTACTTCTTTGCTTTTTTTTTGTTTATTCCAGTTTATGTTTAAACGAGGCTTCTATTTGTGAATTTTGGGGTAAGAATTGAGAAAAATTGCGTTAAAAGGACTGAAAATTAATTAAAATATAGGTCAATTAAAAAGTGTTAAATTAAGCGGAGGCAGTAGTTTTTTAGGGTAAGTTTTACCTGCTTACTATTTAATCGGTCATTTTGTTTTATGGTGTTTTTTATATTTTTTTTATAATCATGATTTGTGCGTCTGTTTGCGAGTAATTACTTTTTCCATTTTTTTTTCATTCTTTCAGTTTATGTTTAAACGAGGCTTTTTTTGGGGATATTGGGGTAAGTATTGAGAAAAATTGCGTTACAAGGACTGAAAATTTATAAACAGGTGGGTCAATTAATGTTTGTCAAAATAAAGCGAATGCAGTAGTTTATAAGCTAAGTTTTTCTTACTTATTTTTATTGGTCATTTTGTTTTATAGTTTTTTATTATGTGAATTTATTTTTATGAAATATGCGTCTATTTGAGAGGAACCACTTTTTTCCTATTTTTTTCATTATTTCAAATTATGTTTAAACGAGACTTCTTTTCGTGAATTTTGATGTAATAAATGAGAAAAATTGCGTTACAAGGGATGAAAATTTATTAAAATCTGAGTCAATTTAAAAGTGTTTAATTTAGCGAAGGCAGTAGTTTTTTAGGGTAAGTTTTACCTGCTTATTATTTGATCGGTAATTTTGTTTTATGAGGTTTTTTTATATTTTTTTTTTATAATCATGATTTGTGCGTCTGTTTGCGAGTAATTACTTTATCCATTTTTTTTTCGTTCTTTCACTTTATGTGTAAACGATGCTTCTTTTTGTGGATTTTGGGGTAAGTTTGAAAAAAATTGCATTACAAGGACTGATAATTTATTAACAGTTGGGTCAATTAAGTTTAATGTATTTATTTTTTATCCGTCATTTTTGTTTTTTATTATGTGTATTTATTATTCTGAAATATGCGTCTATTTGAGAGGAACTTCTTTTTTGCTTATTTTTTTCTTAATTCCAGTTTATGTTTAAACGAGGCTTCTATTTGTGAATTTTGGGGTAAGCATTGAGAAAAATTGCGTTAAAAGGACTGAAAATTTATTAAAATCTGGGTCAATTTAAAAGTGTTTAATTTAGCGGAGGCAGTAGTTTTTTAGGGTAAGTTTTGCCTGCTTATTATTATATCGGTCATTTTGTTTTATGGGGTTTTTTATACATTTTTTTATAATCATGATTTGTGCGTTTGTTTGCGAGTTATTACTTTTTCCATTTTTTTTTCATTCTATCAGTTTATGTTTAAACGAGGCTTTTTTTGGGGACTTTTGGGGAAAGTATTGAGAAAAATTGCGTTTCAAGGACTGAAAATTTATAAACAGGTGGGTCAATTAATGTTTGTCAAAATTAAGCGAATGCAGTAGTTTATAAGCTAAGTTTTTCTTACTTATTTTTATTCGTCATTTTGTTTTACAGTTTTTTATTACGTGTATGTATTGTACTGAAATATGCGTCTATTTTAGAGGAATAACTTTTTCCCTAATTTTCCTGTATTTCAGTTTGTTTGAACGAGGCTTATTTTTGTGGATTTTGAGGTAAGTATTGAGAAAAATTGCGTTACGAGGACTGAAAATTTACTAACCGGTGGGTCAATTAATACGTGTCAAAATTAAGCGGAGGCAGTAGTTTTTAGACTAAGTTTTACTTACTTATTTTTATCCGGCATTTTGTTTTATTGTTTTTTATTATGCGTATTTATTGTACTGAAATTTGCGTCTGTTTGAGAGGAATTACTTTTTTCTTTTTTTTTCATTCTTTCAGTTTTTGATTAAACGAGGCTTCTATTTGTGAATATTGGGGTTAGCCTTGAGAAAATTGCGATACAAGGAATGAAAATTTACTAACAGGTGGGTCAATTAATACGTGTCAAAATAAAGCGGAGGCAGTAGTTTTTAGACTAAGTTTTACTAACTTATTTTTTACGGCATTTTGTTTTATAGTTTTTAAGTATGTGTATTTATTTTACTGAAATTTGCGTCTATTTCAGAGGAACTACTTCTTTGCTTTTTTTTTGTTTATTCCAGTTTATGTTTAAACGAGGCTTCTATTTGTGAATTTTGGGGTAAGCATTGAGAAAAATTGCGTTAAAAGGACTGAAAATTAATTAAAATATAGGTCAATTAAAAAGTGTTAAATTAAGCGGAGGCAGTAGTTTTTTAGGGTAAGTTTTACCTGCTTACTATTTAATCGGTCATTTTGTTTTATGGTGTTTTTTTTTTTTTTTTTATAATCATGATTTGTGCGTCTGCTTGCGAGTAACTACTTTTTCCATTTTTTTTTTCATTCTTTCAGTTTATGTTTAAACGAGGCTTTTTTTGGGGATATTGGGGTAAGTATTGAGAAAAATTGCGTTACAAGGACTGAAAATTTATAAACAGGTGGGTCAATTAATGTTTGTCAAAATAAAGCGAATGCAGTAGTTTATAAGCTAAGTTTTTCTTACTTATTTTTATTGGTCATTTTGTTTTGTAGTTTTTTATTATGTGAATTTATTTTTATGAAATATGCGTCTATTTGAGAGGAACCACTTTTTTCCTATTTTTTTCATTATTTCAAATTATGTTTAAACGAGACTTCTTTTCGTGAATTTTGATGTAATAAATGAGAAAAATTGCGTTACAAGGGATGAAAATTTATTAAAATCTGAGTCAATTTAAAAGTGTTTAATTTAGCGAAGGCAGTAGTTTTTTAGGGTAAGTTTTACCTGCTTATTATTTGATCGGTAATTTTGTTTTATGAGGTTTTTTTATATTTTTTTTTTATAATCATGATTTGTGCGTCTGTTTGCGAGTAATTACTTTATCCATTTTTTTTTCGTTCTTTCACTTTATGTGTAAACGATGCTTCTTTTTGTGGATTTTGGGGTAAGTTTGAAAAAAATTGCATTACAAGGACTGATAATTTATTAACAGTTGGGTCAATTAAGTTTTATTTATTTATTTTTATCCGTCATTTTTTTTATAGTTTTTTATTAAGTGTATTTATTTTACTGAAATTTGCGTCTATTTGAGAGGAACTACTTTTTTTGCTCTTTTTTCTTAATTCCAGTTTATGTTTAAACGAGGCTTCTTTTTGTGAATTTTGGGGTAAGCATTGAGAAAAATTGCGTTAAAACGACTGAAAATTTATTAAAATATAGGTCAATTAAAAAGTGTTAAATTAAGCGGAGGCAGTAGTTTTTTAGGGTAAGTTATACCTGCTTATTATTTGATCGGTCATTTTGTTTTATGGGGTTTTTTATATATTTTTTTTATAATCATGATTTGTGCGTCTGTTTGCGAGTAATTACTTTTTCCATTTTTTTTTTCATTCTATCAGTTTATGTTTAAACGAGGCTTTTTTTGGGGATTTTGGGGAAAGTATTGAGATAAATTGCGTTTCAAGGACTGAAAATTTATAAACAGGTGGGTCAATTAATGTTTGTCAAAATTAAGCGAATGCAGTAGTTTATAAGCTAAGTTTTTCTTACTTATTTTTATTCGTCATTTTGTTTTATAGTTTTTTATTACGTGTATGTATTGTACTGAAATATGCATCTATTTTAGAGGAATAACTTTTTCCCTAATTTTCCTGTATTTCAGTTTGTTTGAACGAGGCTTATTTTTGTGGATTTTGAGGTAAGTATTGAGAAAAATTGCGTTACGAGGACTGAAAATTTACTAACCGGTGGGTCAATTAATACGTGTCAAAATTAAGCGGAGGCAGTAGTTCTTAGACTAAGTTTTACTTACTTATTTTTATCCGGCATTTTGTTTTATTGTTTTTTATTATGCGTATTTATTGTACTGAAATTTGCGTCTGTTTGAGAGGAATTACTTTTTTCTTTTTTTTTCATTCTTTCAGTTTTTGATTAAACGAGGCTTCTATTTGTGAATATTGGGGTTAGCCTTGAGAAAATTGCGATACAAGGAATGAAAATTTACTAACAGGTGGGTCAATTAATACGTGTCAAAATAAAGCGGAGGCAGTAGTTTTTAGACTAAGTTTTACTAACTTATTTTTTACGGCATTTTGTTTTATAGTTTTTAAGTATGTGTATTTATTTTACTGAAATTTGCGTCTATTTCAGAGGAACTACTTCTTTGCTTTTTTTTTGTTTATTCCATTTTATGTTTAAACGAGGCTTCTATTTGTGAATTTTGGGGTAAGCATTGAGAAAAATTGCGTTAAAAGGACTGAAAATTAATTAAAATATAGGTCAATTAAAAAGTGTTAAATTAAGCGGAGGCAGTAGTTTTTTAGGGTAAGTTTTACCTGCTTACTATTTAATCGGTCATTTTGTTTTATGGTGTTTTTTATATTTTTTTTATAATCATGATTTGTGCGTCTGTTTGCGAGTAATTACTTTTTCCATTTTTTTTTCATTCTTTCAGTTTATGTTTAAACGAGGCTTTTTTTGGGGATATTGGGGTAAGTATTGAGAAAAATTGCGTTACAAGGACTGAAAATTTATAAACAGGTGGGTCAATTAATGTTTGTCAAAATAAAGCGAATGCAGTAGTTTATAAGCTAAGTTTTTCTTACTTATTTTTATTCGTCATTTTGTTTTATAGTTTTTTATTACGTGTATGTATTGTACTGAAATATGCATCTATTTTAGAGGAATAACTTTTTCCCTAATTTTCCTGTATTTCAGTTTGTTTGAACGAGGCTTATTTTTGTGGATTTTGAGGTAAGTATTGAGAAAAATTGCGTTACGAGGACTGAAAATTTACTAACCGGTGGGTCAATTAATACGTGTCAAAATTAAGCGGAGGCAGTAGTTTTTAGACTAAGTTTTACTAACTTATTTTTATCCGGCATTTTGTTTTATTGTTTTTTATTATGTGTTTTTATTGTACTGAAATTTGCGTCTATTTGAGAGGAATTACTTTTTTCTTTTTTTTTCATTCTTTCAGTTTTTGATTAAACGAGGCTTCTATTTGTGAATATTGGGGTAAGCTTTGAGAAAAATTGCGATACAATGAATGAAAATTTACTAACGGGTGGGTCAATTAATACGTGTCAAAATTAAGCGGAGGCAGTAGTTTTTAGACTTAGTTTTATTTACTTATTTTTATACGGCATTTTGTTTTAGTGTTTTATATTATGTGTATTTATTTTACTGAAATTTGCGTCTATTTGAGAGGAACTACTTTTTTGCTTTTTTTTTTTCTTTATTCCAGTTTATGTTTAAACGAGGCTTCTGTTTGTGAATTTTGGGGTAAGCATTGAGAAAAATTGCGTTAAAAGGACTGAAAATTTATTAAAATATGGGTCAGTTAAAAATTGTTAAATTAAGCGGAGGCAGTAGGTTTTTTAGGGTTAGTTTTACTTGCTTATTATTTAATCCGTCATTTTGTTTTATGGTGTTTTATATATTTTTTTTTATAATCATGATTTGTGCGTCTGTTTGTGAGTAATAAATTTTTCCATTTTTTTCATTCTTTCAGTTTATGTTTAAACGAGGCTTCTTTTTGGGGATTTTGGGGTAAGTATTGAAAAAAATTGCCTTACAAGGACTGAAAATTTATAAACAGGTGGGTCAATTAATGTTTGTCAAAATTAAGCGGAGGCAATAGTTTTTAGACTAAGTTTTACTTACTTATTTTTATCCGGCATTTTGTTTTATAGTTTTTTATTATGTGTATTTATTTTACTGAAATTTGCGTCTTTTTGAGAGGAACTACTTATTTCCTTTTTTTTCTTTATTCCAGTTTATATTTAAAGGAGGCTTCTATTTGTGAATTTGGGGGTAAGCATTGAAAAAAATTGCATTACAAGGACTGATAATTTATTAACAGTTGGGTCACTTAAGTTTTTTTTTATCCGTCATTTTTTTTATAGTTTTTTTATTATGCTTATTTATTTTACTGAAATTTGCGTCTTTATGAGAGGAACTACTTTTTTGCTTTTTTTTTCTTTATTCCAGTTTATGTTTAAGCGAGGCTTCTATTTGTGAATTTTGGGGTAAGCATTGAGAAAAATTGCGTTGAAAGAACTGAAAATTTATTAAAATATGGGTCAATTAAAAAGTGTTAAATTAAGCGGAGGCAGTAGTTGTTTAGGGTAAGTTTTACCTGCTTATTATTTGATCGGTCATTTTGTTTTATGGGGTTTTTTATATATTTTTTTATAATCATGATTTGTGCGTCTGTTTGCGAGTAATTACTTTTCCTTTGTTTTTCATTCTATCAGTTTATGTTTAAACAAGGTTTTTTTTGGGGATTTTGGGGTAATTTTGAAAAAAATTGCATTACAAGGACTGATAATTTATTAACAGTTGCGTCAATTAAGTTTTATTTATTTATTTTTTATCCGTCATTTTTTTTATTGTTTTTTAGTATGTGTTTATTATACTGAAATATTCGTCTATTTTAAAGGAACTACTTTTTTGCTTTTTTTTTCTTAATTCCATTTTACGTTTAAACGAGGCTTCTATTTGTGAATTTTGGGGTAAGCATTGAGAAAAATTGCGTTAAAAGGACTGAAAATTTATTAAAATCTGGGTCAATTTAAAAGTGTTTAATTTAGCGGAGGCAGTAGTTTTTTAGGGTAAGTTTTACCTGCTTATTATTTGATCGGTCATTTTGTTTTATGGGGTTTTTTATATATTTTTTTTATAATCATGATTTGTGCGTCTGTTTGCGAGTAATTAATTTTTCCATTTTTTTTTTTTCATTCTTTCAGTTTATGTTTAAACGAGGCTTTTTTTGGAGATTTTGGGGTAAGTATTGAGAAAAATTGCGTAACAAGGACTGAAAATTTATAAACAGGTGGGTCAATTAATGTTTGTCAAAATTAAGCAAATGCAGTAGTTTATAAGCTAAGTTTTTCTTACTTATTTTTATTCGTCATTTTGTTTTATAGTTTTTTATTACGTGTATGTGTTGTACTGAAGTATGCGTCTATTTTAGAGGAATAACTTTTTCCTAATTTTTCTGTATTTCAGTTTATTTGAACGAGGCTTATTTTTGTGGATTTTGATGTAAGTATTGAGAAAAATTGCGTTAAAAGGACTGAAAATTTACTAACCGGTGGGTCGATTAATACGTGTCAAAATTAAGCGGAGGCAGTCGTTTTTAGACTGTTTTACTTATTTTTATCCGGCATTTTGTTTTATAGTTTTATATTATGTGTATTTATTTTACTGAAATTGGCGTCTTTTTGAGAACTACTTTTTTCCTTTTTTTTTCTTTATTCCAGTTTATGTTTAAGCGAGGCTTCTATTTGTTAATTTTGGGGTAAGCATTGAGAAAAATTGCGTTAAAAGGACTGAAAATTTATAAACAGGTGGGTCAATTAATATTTGTCAAAATTAAGCGAATGCAGTAGTTTATAAGCTAAGCTTTTCTTACTTGTTTTTATTCGTCATTTTGTTTTATAGTTTTATATTACGTGTATGTATTGTACTGAAGTATGCGTCTATTTTAGAGGAATAACTTTTTTCCTAATTTTTATATATTTCAGTTTATTTGAACGAGGCTTCTATTTGTGAATATTGGGGTTAGCCTTGAGAAAAACTGCGATACAAGGAATGAAAATTTACTAACAGGTGGGTCAATTAATACGTGTCAAAATAAAGCGGAGGCAGTAGTTTTAAGACTAAGTCTTACTAACTTATTTTTAAACGGCATTTTGTTTTATAGTTTTTTATTGTGTATTTATTTTACTGACATTTGCGTCTTTTTGAGAGGAACTACTTTTTTCCTTTTTTTTCTTTATTCCAGTTTATGTTTAAACGAGGCTTCTATTTGTGAATTTTGGGGTAAGCATTGAAAAAAATTGCATTACAAGGACTGATAATTTATTAACAGTTCCACTTAAGTTTTTTTTTTATCAGTCATTTTTTTATAGTTTTTTATTGTGTATTTATTTTACTGAAATTTGCGTCTATTTCAGAGGAACTACTTCTTTGCTTTTTTTTCTTTATTCCAGTTTATGTTTAAACGAGGCTTCTCCTTGTGGATTTTGGGGTAAGTTTGACAAAAATTGCATTACAAGGACTGATAATTTATTAACAGTTGGGTCAATTAAGTTTTATGTATTTATTTTTTATCCGTCATTTTTGTTTTTTATTATGTGTATTTATTATTCTGAAATATGCGTCTATATGAGAGGAACTACTTTCTTGCTTTTTTTTTCTTTATTCCAGTTTATGTTTAAACAAGGCTTCTATTTGTGAATTTTGGGGTAAGCATTGAAAAAATTGCATTACAAGGACTGATAATTTATTAACAGTTGGGTCACTAAAGTTTTTTTTTTATCAGTCATTTTTTTATAGTTTTTTATTTTGTGTATTTATTTTACTGAAATTTGCTTTTTTTTCTTTATTCCAGTTTATGTTTAAACGAGGCTTCTTTTTGTGAATTTTGGGGTAAGCATTGAGAAAAATTGCGTTAAAAGGACTGAAAATTAATTAAAATATAGGTCAATTAAAAAGTGTTAAATTAAGCGGAGGCAGTAGATTTTTAGGGTAAGTTTTACCTGCTTACTATTAAATCGGTCATTTTGTTTTGTGGTTTTTTATATATTTTTTTTTATAATCATGATTTGTGCGTCTGTTTGCGAGTAATTACTTTTTCCATTTTTTTTTTTCATTCTTTCAGTTTATGTTTAAACGAGGCTTCTTTTTGTGGATTTTGGGGTAAGTTTGAAAAAAATTGCATTACAAGGACTGATAATTTATTAACAGTTGGGTCAATTAAGTTCTATTTATTTATTTTTTATCCGTCATATTTTATAGTTTTTTATTATGTGTATTTATTATTCTGAAATATGCGTCTATTTGAGAGGAACTACTTTTTTGCTTTTTTTTTTCTTAATTCCAGTTTATGTTTAAACGAGGCTTCTATTTGTGAATTTTGGGGTAAGCATTGAGAAAAATTGCGTTAAAAGGACTGAAAATTTATTAAAATATGGGTCAAATAAAAAGTGTTAAATTAAGCAGAGGCAGTAGTTTTTGAGGGTTAGTTTTACCTGCTTATTATTTGATCGGTCATTTTGTTTTATGGGGTTTTTTATAAAAAAAATTATAATCATGATTTGTGCGTTTGTTTGCGAGTAATTACTTTTTCCATTTTTTTTTCATTCTATCAGTTTATGTTTAAACGAGGCTTTTTTTGGGGATTTTGGGGAAAGTATTGAGAAAAATTGCGTTTCAAGGACTGAAAATTTATAAACAGGTGGGTCAATTAATGTTTGTCAAAATTAAGCGAATGCAGTAGTTTATAAGCTAAGTTTTTCTTACTTATTTTTATTCGTCATTTTGTTTTATAGTTTTTTATTACGTGTATGTATTGTACTGAAATATGCGTCTATTTTAGAGGAATAACTTTTTCCCTAATTTTCCTGTATTTCATTTTGTTTGAACGAGGCTTATTTTTGTGGATTTTGAGGTAAGTATTGAGAAAAATTGCGTTACGAGGACTGAAAATTTACTAACCGGTGGGTCAATTAATACGTGTCAAAATTAAGCGGAGGCAGTAGTTTTTAGACTAAGTTTTACTTACTTATTTTTATCCGGCATTTTGTTTTATTGTTTTTTATTATGCGTATTTATTGTACTGAAATTTGCGTCTGTTTGAGAGGAATTACTTTTTTCTTTTTTTTTTAATTCTTTCAGTTTTTGATTAAACGAGGCTTCTATTTGCGAATATTGGGGTTAGCCTTGAGAAAATTGCGATACAAGGAATGAAAATTTACTAACAGGTGGGTCAATTAATACGTGTCAAAATAAAGCGGAGGCAGTAGTTTTTAGACTAAGTTTTATTAACTTATTTTTTACGGCATTTTGTTTAATAGTTTTTTAGCATGTGTATTTATTTTACTGAAATTTGCGTCTATTTCAGAGGAACTACTTCTTTGCTTTTTTTTTGTTTATTCCAGTTTATGTTTAAACGAGGCTTCTATTTGTGAATTTTGGGGTAAGCATTGAGAAAAATTGCGTTAAAAGGACTGAAAATAAATTAAAATATAGGTCAATTAAAAAGTGTTAAATTAAGCGGAGGCAGTAGTTTTTTAGGGTTAGTTTTACCTGCTTACTATTTAATCGGTCATTTTGTTTTATGGTGTTTTTTATATTTTTTTTTATAATCATGATTTGTGCGTCTGTTTGCGAGTAATTACTTTTTCCATTTTTTTTTCATTCTTTCAGTTTATGTTTAAACGAGGCTTTTTTTGGGGATATTGGGGTAAATATTGAGAAAAATTGCGTTACAAGGACTGAAAATTTATAAACAGGTGGGTCAATTAATGTTTGTCAAAATTAAGCGAATGCAGTAGTTTATAAGCTAAGTTTTTCTTACTTATTTTTATTGGTCATTTTGTTTTATAGTTTTTTATTATGTGAATTTATTTTTATGAAATATGCGTCTATTTGAGAGGAACCACTTTTTTCCTTTTTTTTTCATTATTTCAAATTATGTTTAAACGAGACTTCTTTTCGTGAATTTTGATGTATTAAATGAGCAAAATTGCGTTACAAGGGATGAAAATTTATTAAAATCTGAGTCAATTTAAAAGTGTTTAATTTAGCGAAGGCAGTAGTTTTTTAGGGTAAGTTTTACCTGCTTATTATTTGATCGGTAATTTTGTTTTATGAGGTTTTTTTATATTTCTTTTTTATAATCATGATTTGTGCGTCTGTTTGCAATTGCTTTATCCATTTTTTTTTCGTTCTTTCACTTTATGTGTAAACGTTGCTTCTTTTTGTGGATTTTGGGGTAAGTATTGAAAAAAATTGCATTATAAGGACTGATAATTTATTAACAGTTGGGTCAATTAAGTTTTATTTTTTTTTATCCGTCATTTTTTTTATAGTTTTTTATTATGTGTATTTATTTTACTGAAATTTGCGTCTTTTTGAGAGGAACTACTTTTTTCCTTTTTTTTCTTTATTCCAGTTTATGTTTAAACGAGGCTTCTATTTGTGAATTTTGGGGTAAGCATTGAAAAAAATTGCATTACAAGGACTGATAATTTATTAACAGTTGGGTCACTTAAGTTTTTTTTTTTAATCAGTCATTTTTTTTATAGTTTTTTATTATGTGTATTTATTTTACTGAAATTTGCGTCTATTTCAGAGGAACTACTTCTTTGCTTTTTTTTTTCTTTATTCCAGTTTATGTTTAAACGAGGCTTCTATTTGTGCATTTTGGGGTAAGCATTGAGAAAAATTGCGTTAAAAGGACTGAAAATTAATTAAGATATGGGTCAATTAAAAAGTGTTAAATTAAGTGGAGGCAGTAGTTCTTTAGGGTAAGTTTTACCTGCTTATTATTTAATCGGTCATTTTGTTTTATGGTGTTTTTTATATTTTTTTTATAATCATGATTTGTGCGTCTGTTTGCGAGTAATTACTTTTTCCATTTTTTTTTTCATTCTTTCAGTTTATGTTTAAACAAGGCTTCTCCTTGTGGATTTTGGGGTAAGTTTGACAAAAATTGCATTACAAGGACTGACAATTTATTAACAGTTGGGTCAATTAAGTTTTATGTGTTTATTTTTTATCCGTCATTTTTGTTTTTTATTATGTGTATTTATTATTCTGAAATATGCGTCTATTTGAGAGGAACTACTTTCTTGCTTTTTTTTTCTTAATTCCAGTTTATGTTTAAACGAGGCTTCTATTTGTGAATTTTGGGGTAAGCATTGAGAAAAATTGCGTTAAAAGGACTGAAAATTTATTAAAATATGGGTCAATTAAAAAGTTTTAAATTAAGCGGAGGCAGTAGTTTTTTAGGGTAAGTTTTACCTGCTTATTATTTGATCGGTCATTTTGTTTTATGGGGTATTTTATACATTTTTTTATAATCATGATTTGTGCGTTTGTTTGCGAGTAATTACTTTTTCCATTTTTTTTTCATTCTATCAGTTTATGTTTAAACGAGGCTTTTTTTGGGGACTTTGGGGAAAGTATTGAGAAAAATTGCGTTTCAAGGACTGAAAATTTATAAACAGGTGGGTCAATTAATGTTTGTCAAAATTAAGCGAATGCAGTAGTTTATAAGCTAAGTTTTTCTTACTTATTTTTATTCGTCATTTTGTTTTATAGTTTTTTATTACGTGTATGTATTGTACTGAAATATGCATCTATTTTAGAGGAATAACTTTTTCCCTAATTTTCCTGTATTTCAGTTTGTTTGAACGAGGCTTATTTTTGTGGATTTTGAGGTAAGTATTGAGAAAAATTGCGTTACGAGGACTGAAAATTTACTAACCGGTGGGTCAATTAATACGTGTCAAAATTAAGCGGAGGCAGTAGTTTTTAGACTAAGTTTTACTAACTTATTTTTATCCGGCATTTTGTTTTATTGTTTTTTATTATGTGTTTTTATTGTACTGAAATTTGCGTCTATTTGAGAGGAATTACTTTTTTCTTTTTTTTTCATTCTTTCAGTTTTTGATTAAACGAGGCTTCTATTTGTGAATATTGGGGTAAGCTTTGAGAAAAATTGCGATACAATGAATGAAAATTTACTAACGGGTGGGTCAATTAATACGTGTCAAAATTAAGCGGAGGCAGTAGTTTTTAGACTTAGTTTTATTTACTTATTTTTATACGGCATTTTGTTTTAGTGTTTTATATTATGTGTATTTATTTTACTGAAATTTGCGTCTATTTGAGAGGAACTACTTTTTTGCTTTTTTTTTTTCTTTATTCCAGTTTATGTTTAAACGAGGCTTCTGTTTGTGAATTTTGGGGTACGCATTGAGAAAAATTGCGTTAAAAGGACTGAAAATTTATTAAAATATGGGTCAATTAAAAATTGTTAAATTAAGCGGAGGCAGTAGGTTTTTTAGGGTTAGTTTTACTTGCTAATTATTTAATCCGTCATTTTGTTTTATGGTGTTTTATATATTTTTTTTTATAATCATGATTTGTGCGTCTGTTTGTGAGTAATAAATTTTTCCATTTTTTTCATTCTTTCAGTTTATGTTTAAACGAGGCTTCTTTTTGGGGATTTTGGGGTAAGTATTGAAAAAAATTGCCTTACAAGGACTGAAAATTTATAAACAGGTGGGTCAATTAATGTTTGTCAAAATTAAGCGGAGGCAATAGTTTTTAGACTAAGTTTTACTTACTTATTTTTATCCGGCATTTTGTTTTATAGTTTTTTATTATGTGTATTTATTTTACTGAAATTTGCGTCTTTTTGAGAGGAACTACTTATTTCCTTTTTTTTCTTTATTCCAGTTTATATTTAAAGGAGGCTTCTATTTGTGAATTTGGGGGTAAGCATTGAAAAAAATTGCATTACAAGGACTGATAATTTATTAACAGTTGGGTCACTTAAGTTTTTTTTTTATCTGTCATTTTTTTTATAGTTTTTTTATTATGCTTATTTATTTTACTGAAATTTGCGTCTTTATGAGAGGAACTACTTTTTTGCTTTTTTTTTCTTTATTCCAGTTTATGTTTAAGCGAGGCTTCTATTTGTGAATTTTGGGGTAAGCATTGAGAAAAATTGCGTTAAAAGAACTGAAAATTTATTAAAATATGGGTCAATTAAAAAGTGTTAAATTAAGCGGAGGCAGTAGTTGTTTAGGGTAAGTTTTACCTGCTTATTATTTGATCGGTCATTTTGTTTTATGGGGTTTTTTATATATTTTTTTATAATCATGATTTGTGCGTCTGTTTGCGAGTAATTACTTTTCCTTTGTTTTTCATTCTATCAGTTTATGTTTAAACAAGGTTTTTTTTGGGGATTTTGGGGTAATTTTGAAAAAAATTGCATTACAAGGACTGATAATTTATTAACAGTTGCGTCAATTAAGTTTTATTTATTTATTTTTTATCCGTCATTTTTTTTATTGTTTTTTAGTATGTGTTTATTATACTGAAATATTCGTCTATTTTAAAGGAACTACTTTTTTGCTTTTTTTTTCTTAATTCCATTTTATGTTTAAACGAGGCTTCTATTTGTGAATTTTGGGGTAAGCATTGAGAAAAATTGCGTTAAAAGGACTGAAAATTTATTAAAATCTGGGTCAATTTAAAAGTGTTTAATTTAGCGGAGGCAGTAGTTTTTTAGGGTAAGTTTTACCTGCTTATTATTTGATCGGTCATTTTGTTTTATGGGGTTTTTTATATATTTTTTTTAAAATCATGATTTGTGCGTCTGTTTGCGAGTAATTAATTTTTCCATTTTTTTTTTTCATTCTTTCAGTTTATGTTTAAACGAGGCTTTTTTTGGAGATTTTGGGGTAAGTATTGAGAAAAATTGCGTAACAAGGACTGAAAATTTATAAACAGGTGGGTCAATTAATGTTTGTCAAAATTAAGCGAATGCAGTAGTTTATAAGCTAAGTTTTTCTTACTTATTTTTATTCGTCATTTTGTTTTATAGTTTTTTATTACGTGTATGTGTTGTACTGAAGTATGCGTCTATTTTAGAGGAATAACTTTTTCCTAATTTTTCTGTATTTCAGTTTATTTGAACGAGGCTTATTTTTGTGGATTTTGAGGTAAGTATTGAGAAAAATTGCGTTAAAAGGACTGAAAATTTACTAACCGGTGGGTCAATTAATACGTGTCAAAATTAAGCGGAGGCAGTCGTTTTTAGACTGTTTTACTTATTTTTATCCGGCATTTTGTTTTATTGTTTTTTATTATGTGTATTTATTGTACTGAAATTTGCGTCTGTTTGAGAGGAATTACTTCATTCTATTTTTCATTCTTTCAGTTTCTGATTAAACGAGGCTTCTATTTGTGAATATTGGGGTTAGCCTTGAGAAAAACTGCGATACAAGGAATGAAAATTTACTAACAGGTGGGTCAATTAATACGTGTCAAAATAAAGCGGAGGCAGTAGTTTATAAGCTAAGTTTTTCTTACTTATTTTTATTCGTCATTTTGTTTTATAGTTTTTTATTACGTGTATGTATTGTACTGAAATATGCGTCTATTTTAGAGGAATAACTTTTTTCCTAATTTTTCTGTATTTCAGTTTGTTTGAACGAAGCTTATTTTTGTGGATTTTGAGATAAGTATTGAGAAAAATTGCGTTACAAGGACTGAAAATTTACAAACCAGTGGATCAATTAATACGTGTCAAAATTAAGCGGAGGCAGTAGTTTTTAGACTAAGTTTTACTTACTTATTTTTATACGGCATTTTGTTTTATAGTTTTATATTATGTGTATTTATTTTACTGAAATTGGCGTCTTTTTGAGAACTACTTTTTTCCTTTTTTTTTCTTTATTCCAGTTTATGTTTAAGCGAGGCTTCTATTTGTTAATTTTGGGGTAAGCATTGAGAAAAATTGCGTTAAAAGGACTGAAAATTTATAAACAGGTGGGTCAATTAATATTTGTCAAAATTAAGCGAATGCAGTAGTTTATAAGCTAAGCTTTTCTTACTTATTTTTATTCGTCATTTTGTTTTATAGTTTTTTATTACGTGTATGTATTGTACTGAAGTATGCGTCTATTTTAGAGGAATAACTTTTTTCCTAATTTTTATATATTTCAGTTTATTTGAACGAGGCTTCTATTTGTGAATATTGGGGTTAGCCTTGAGAAAAACTGCGATACAAGGAATGAAAATTTACTAACAGGTGGGTCAATTAATACGTGTCAAAATAAAGCGGAGGCAGTAGTTTTAAGTCTTACTAACTTATTTTTAAACGGCATTTTGTTTTATAGTTTTTTATTGTGTATTTATTTTACTGACATTTGCGTCTTTTTGAGAGGAACTACTTTTTTCCTTTTTTTTCTTTATTCCAGTTTATGTTTAAACGAGGCTTCTATTTGTGAATTTTGGGGTAAGCATTGAAAAAAATTGCATTACAAGGACTGATAATTTATTAACAGTTCCACTTAAGTTTTTTTTTTATCAGTCATTTTTTTATAGTTTTTTATTGTGTATTTATTTTACTGAAATTTGCGTCTATTTCAGAGGAACTACTTCTTTGCTTTTTTTTCTTTATTCCAGTTTATGTTTAAACGAGGCTTCTCCTTGTGGATTTTGGGGTAAGTTTGACAAAAATTGCATTACAAGGACTGATAATTTATTAACAGTTGGGTCAATTAAGTTTTATGTATTTATTTTTTATCCGTCATTTTTGTTTTTTATTATGTGTATTTATTATTCTGAAATATGCGTCTATTTGAGAGGAACTACTTTCTTGCTTTTTTTTTCTTTATTCCAGTTTAAGTTTAAACAAGGCTTCTATTTGTGAATTTTGGGGTAAGCATTGAAAAAATTGCATTACAAGGACTGATAATTTATTAACAGTTGGGTCACTAAAGTTTTTTTTTTATCAGTCATTTTTTTATAGTTTTTTATTTTGTGTATTTATTTTACTGAAATTTGCTTTTTTTTCTTTATTCCAGTTTATGTTTAAACGAGGCTTCTTTTTGTGAATTTTGGGGTAAGCATTGAGAAAAATTGCGTTAAAAGGACTGAAAATTAATTAAAATATAGGTCAATTAAAAAGTGTTAAATTAAGCGGAGGCAGTAGATTTTTAGGGTAAGTTTTACCTGCTTACTATTAAATCGGTCATTTTGTTTTGTGGTTTTTTATATATATTTTTTTTTATAATCATGATTTGTGCGTCTGTTTGCGAGTAATTACTTTTTCCATTTTTTTTTTTCATTCTTTCAGTTTATGTTTAAACGAGGCTTCTTTTTGTGGATTTTGGGGTAAGTTTGAAAAAAATTGCATTACAAGGACTGATAATTTATTAACAGTTGGGTCAATTAAGTTTTATTTATTTATTTTTTATCCGTCATATTTTATAGTTTTTTATTATGTGTATTTATTATTCTGAAATATGCGTCTATTTGAGAGGAACTACTTTTTTGCTTTTTTTTTCTTAATTCCAGTTTATGTTTAAACGAGGCTTCTATTTGTGAATTTTGGGGTAAGCATTGAGAAAAATTGCGTTAAAAGGACTGAAAATTTATTAAAATATGGGTCAAATAAAAAGTGTTAAATTAAGCAGAGGCAGTAGTTTTTGAGGGTTAGTTTTACCTGCTTATTATTTGATCGGTCATTTTGTTTTATGGGGTTTTTTATAAAAAAAATTATAATCATGATTTGTGCGTTTGTTTGCGAGTAATTACTTTTTCCATTTTTTTTCATTCTATCAGTTTATGTTTAAACGAGGCTTTTTTTGGGGATTTTGGGGAAAGTATTGAGAAAAATTGCATTTCAAGGACTGAAAATTTATAAACAGGTGGGTCAATTAATGTTTGTCAAAATTAAGCGAATGCAGTAGTTTATAAGCTAAGTTTTTCTTACTTATTTTTATTCGTCATTTTGTTTTATAGTTTTTTATTACGTGTATGTATTGTACTGAAATATGCGTCTATTTTAGAGGAATAACTTTTTCCCTAATTTTCCTGTATTTCATTTTGTTTGAACGAGGCTTATTTTTGTGGATTTTGAGGTAAGTATTGAGAAAAATTGCGTTACGAGGACTGAAAATTTACTAACCGGTGGGTCAATTAATACGTGTCAAAATTAAGCGGAGGCAGTAGTTTTAAGACTAAGTTTTACTTACTTATTTTTATCCGGCATTTTGTTTTATTGTTTTTTATTATGCGTATTTATTGTACTGAAATTTGCGTCTGTTTGAGAGGAATTACTTTTTTCTTTTTTTTTTAATTCTTTCAGTTTTTGATTAAACGAGGCTTCTATTTGCGAATATTGGGGTTAGCCTTGAGAAAATTGCGATACAAGGAATGAAAATTTACTAACAGGTGGGTCAATTAATACGTGTCAAAATAAAGCGGAGGCAGTAGTTTTTAGACTAAGTTTTACTAACTTATTTTTTACGGCATTTTGTTTAATAGTTTTTTAGCATGTGTATTTATTTTACTGAAATTTGCGTCTATTTCAGAGGAACTACTTCTTTGCTTTTTTTTTGTTTATTCCAGTTTATGTTTAAACGAGGCTTCTGTTTGTGAATTTTGGGGTAAGCATTGAGAAAAATTGCGTTAAAAGGACTGAAAATAAATTAAAATATAGGTCAATTAAAAAGTGTTAAATTAAGCGGAGGCAGTAGTTTTTTAGGGTTAGTTTTACCTGCTTACTATTTAATCGGTCATTTTGTTTTATGGTGTTTTTTATATTTTTTTTTATAATCATGATTTGTGCGTCTGTTTGCGAGTAATTACTTTTTCCATTTTTTTTTCATTCTTTCAGTTTATGTTTAAACGAGGCTTTTTTTGGGGATATTGGGGTAAATATTGAGAAAAATTGCGTTACAAGGACTGAAAATTTATAAACAGGTGGGTCAATTAATGTTTGTCAAAATTAAGCGAATGCAGTAGTTTATAAGCTAAGTTTTTCTTACTTATTTTTATTGGTCATTTTGTTTTATAGTTTTTTATTATGTGAATTTATTTTTATGAAATATGCGTCTATTTGAGAGGAACCACTTTTTTCCTTTTTTTTTCATTATTTCAAATTATGTTTAAACGAGACTTCTTTTCGTGAATTTTGATGTATTAAATGAGAAAAATTGCGTTACAAGGGATGAAAATTTATTAAAATCTGAGTCAATTTAAAAGTGTTTAATTTAGCGAAGGCAGTAGTTTTTTAGGGTAAGTTTTACCTGCTTATTATTTGATCGGTAATTTTGTTTTATGAGGTTTTTTTATATTTCTTTTTTATAATCATGATTTGTGCGTCTGTTTGCAATTGCTTTATCCATTTTTTTTTCGTTCTTTCACTTTATGTGTAAACGTTGCTTCTTTTTGTGGATTTTGGGGTAAGTATTGAAAAAAATTGCATTATAAGGACTGATAATTTATTAACAGTTGGGTCAATTAAGTTTTATTTTTTTTTATCCGTCATTTTTTTTATAGTTTTTTATTATGTGTATTTATTTTACTGAAATTTGCGTCTTTTTGAGAGGAACTACTTTTTTCCTTTTTTTTCTTTATTCCAGTTTATGTTTAAACGAGGCTTCTATTTGTGAATTTTGGGGTAAACATTGAAAAAAATTGCATTACAAGGACTGATAATTTATTAACAGTTGGGTCACTTAAGTTTTTTTTTTTTAATCAGTCATTTTTTTTATAGTTTTTTATTATGTGTATTTATTTTACTGAAATTTGCGTCTATTTCAGAGGAACTACTTCTTTGCTTTTTTTTTTTCTTTATTCCAGTTTATGTTTAAACGAGGCTTCTATTTGTGCATTTTGGGGTAAGCATTGAGAAAAATTGCGTTAAAAGGACTGAAAATTAATTAAGATATGGGTCAATTAAAAAGTGTTAAATTAAGTGGAGGCAGTAGTTCTTTAGGGTAAGTTTTACCTGCTTATTATTTAATCGGTCATTTTGTTTTATGGTGTTTTTTATATTTTTTTATAATCATGATTTGTGCGTCTGTTTGCGAGTAATTACTTTTTCCATTTTTTTTTTCATTCTTTCAGTTTATGTTTAAACGAGGCTTCTCCTTGTGGATTTTGGGGTAAGTTTGACAAAAATTGCATTACAAGGACTGATAATTTATTAACAGTTGGGTCAATTAAGTTTTATGTGTTTATTTTTTATCCGTCATTTTTGTTTTTTATTATGTGTATTTATTATTCTGAAATATGCGTCTATTTGAGAGGAACTACTTTCTTGCTTTTTTTTTCTTAATTCCAGTTTATGTTTAAACGAGGCTTCTATTTGTGAATTTTGGGGTAAGCATTGAGAAAAATTGCGTTAAAAGGACTGAAAATTTATTAAAATATGGGTCAATTAAAAAGTTTTAAATTAAGCGGAGGCAGTAGTTTTTTAGGGTAAGTTTTACCTGCTTATTATTTGATCGGTCATTTTGTTTTATGGGGTATTTTATACATTTTTTTATAATCATGATTTGTGCGTTTGTTTGCGAGTAATTACTTTTTCCATTTTTTTTTTTCATTCTATCAGTTTATGTTTAAACGAGGCTTTTTTTGGGGACTTTGGGGTAAGTATTGAGAAAAATTGCGTTACAAGGACTGAAAATTTATAAACAGGTGGGTCAATTAATGTTTGTCAAAATTAAGCGAATGCAGTAGTTTATAAGCTAAGTTTTTCTTACTTATTTTTATTGGTCATTTTGTTTTATAGATTTTTATTATGTGAATTTATTTTTATGAAATATGCGTCTATTTGAGAGGAACCACTTTTTTCCTATTTTTTTCATTATTTCAAATTATGTTTAAACGAGACTTCTTTTCGTGAATTTTGATGTAATAAATGAGAAAAATTGCGTTACAAGGGATGAAAATTTATTAAAATCTGAGTCAATTTAAAAGTGTTTAATTTAGCGAAGGCAGTAGTTTTTTAGGGTAAGTTTTACCTGCTTATTATTTGATCGGTAATTTTGTTTTATGAGGTTTTTTTATATTTTTTTTTTTTATAATCATGATTTGTGCGTCTGTTTGCGAGTAATTACTTTATCCATTTTTTTTTTCGTTCTTTCACTTTATGTGTAAACGATGCTTCTTTTTGTGGATTTTGGGGTAAGTATTGAAAAAAATTGCATTAAAAGGACTGATAATTTATTAACAGTTGGGTCAATTAAGTTTTATTTTTTTTTATCCGTCATTTTTTTTTATAGTTTTTTATTATTTGTATTTATTATTCTGAAATATGCGTCTATTTGAGAGGAACTACTTCTTTGCTTTTTTTTTTCTTTATTCCAGTTTATGTTTAAACGAGGCTTCTATTTGTGAATTTTGGGGTAAGCATTGAGAAAAATTGCGTTAAAAGGACTGAAAATTAATTAAGATATGAGTTAATTAAAAAGTGTTAAATTAAGTGGAGGCAGTAGTTTTTTAGGGTAAGTTTTACCTGCTTATTATTTAGTCGGTCATTTTGTTTTATGGTGTTTTTTATATATTTTTTTATAATCATGATTTGTGCGTCTGTTTGCGAGTAATTACTTTTTCCATTTTTTTTTCATTCTTTCAGTTTATGTTTAAACGAGGCTTCTCCTTGTGGATTTTGGGGTAAGTTTGACACAAATTGCATTACAAGGACTGATAATTTATTAACAGTTGGGTCAATTAAGTTTAATGTATTTATTTTTATCCGTCATTTTTGTTTTTTATTATGTGTATTTATTATTCTGAAATATGCGTCTATTTGAGAGGAACTTCTTTTTTGCTTATTTTTTTCTTAATTCCAGTTTATGTTTAAACGAGGCTTCTATTTGTGAATTTTGGGGTAAGCATTGAGAAAAATTGCGTTAAAAGGACTGAAAATTTATTAAAATCTGGGTCAATTTAAAAGTGTTTAATTTAGCGGAGGCAGTAGTTTTTTAGGGTAAGTTTTACCTCCTTATTATTTGATCGGTCATTTTGTTTTATGGGGTTTTTTATAGATTTTTTTATAATCATGATTTGTGCGTTTGTTTGCGACTTTTTCCATTTTTTTTTCATTCTATCAGTTTATGTTTAAACGAGGCTTTTTTTGGGGACTTTTGGGTAAGTATTGAGAAAAATTGCGTTACAAGGACTGAAAATTTATAAACAGGTGGGTCAATTAATGTTTGTCAAAATTAAGCGAATGCAGTAGTTTATAAGCTAAGTTTTTCTTACTTATTTTTTTTCGTCATTTTGTTTTATAGTTTTTTATTACGTGTATGTATTGTACTGAAATTTGCGTCTGTTTTAGAGAAATAACTTTTTCCCTAATTTTCCTGTATTTCAGTTTGTTTGAACGAGGCTTATTTTTGTGGATTTTGAGGTAAGTATTGAGAAAAATTGCGTTACGAGGACTGAAAATTTACTAACCGGTGGGTCAATTAATACGTGTCAAAATTAAGCGGAGGCAGTAGTTTTTAGACTAAGTTTTACTAACTTATTTTTATCCGGCATTTTGTTTTATTGTTTTTTATTATGTGTTTTTATTGTACTGAAATTTGCGTCTATTTGAGAGGAATTACTTTTTTCTTTTTTTTCATTCTTTCAGTTTTTGATTAAACGAGGCTTCTATTTGTGAATATTGGGGTAAGCTTTGAGAAAAATTGCGATACAATGAATGAAAATTTACTAACGGGTGGGTCAATTAATACGTGTCAAAATTAAGCGGAGGCAGTAGTTTTTAGACTTAGTTTTATTTACTTATTTTTATACGGCATTTTGTTTTAGTGTTTTATATTATGTGTATTTATTTTACTGAAATTTGCGTCTATTTGAGAGGAACTACTTTTTTGCTTTTTTTTTTTCTTTATTCCAGTTTATGTTTAAACGAGGCTTCTGTTTGTGAATTTTGGGGTAAGCATTGAGAAAAATTGCGTTAAAAGGACTGAAAATTTATTAAAATATGGGTCAATTAAAAATTGTTAAATTAAGCGGAGGCAGTAGGTTTTTTAGGGTTAGTTTTACTTGCTTATTATTTAATCCGTCATTTTGTTTTATGGTGTTTTATATATTTTTTTTTATAATCATGATTTGTGCGTCTGTTTGTGAGTAATAAATTTTTCCATTTTTTTTCATTCTTTCAGTTTATGTTTAAACGAGGCTTCTTTTTGGGGATTTTGGGGTAAGTATTGAAAAAAATTGCCTTACAAGGACTGAAAATTTATAAACAGGTGGGTCAATTAATGTTTGTCAAAATTAAGCGGAGGCAATAGTTTTTAGACTAAGTTTTACTTACTTATTTTTATCCGGCATTTTGTTTTATAGTTTTTTATTATGTGTATTTATTTTACTGAAATTTGCGTCTTTTTGAGAGGAACTACTTATTTCCTTTTTTTTCTTTATTCCAGTTTATATTTAAAGGAGGCTTCTATTTGTGAATTTGGGGGTAAGCATTGAAAAAAATTGCATTACAAGGACTGATAATTTATTAACAGTTGGGTCACTTAAGTTTTTTTTTTATCCGTCATTTTTTTTATAGTTTTTTTATTATGCTTATTTATTTTACTGAAATTTGCGTCTTTATGAGAGGAACTACTTTTTTGCTTTTTTTTTCTTTATTCCAGTTTATGTTTAAGCGAGGCTTCTATTTGTGAATTTTGGGGTAAGCATTGAGAAAAATTGCGTTAAAAGAACTGAAAATTTATTAAAATATGGGTCAATTAAAAAGTGTTAAATTAAGCGGAGGCAGTAGTTGTTTAGGGTAAGTTTTACCTGCTTATTATTTGATCGGTCATTTTGTTTTATGGGGTTTTTTATATATTTTTTTATAATCATGATTTGTGCGTCTGTTTGCGAGTAATTACTTTTCCTTTGTTTTTCATTCTATCAGTTTATGTTTAAACAAGGTTTTTTTTGGGGATTTTGGGGTAATTTTGAAAAAAATTGCATTACAAGGACTGATAATTTATTAACAGTTGCGTCAATTAAGTTTTATTTATTTATTTTTTATCCGTCATTTTTTTTTATTGTTTTTTAGTATGTGTTTATTATACTGAAATATTCGTCTATTTTAAAGGAACTACTTTTTTGCTTTTTTTTTCTTAATTCCATTTTATGTTTAAACGAGGCTTCTATTTGTGAATTTTGGGGTAAGCATTGAGAAAAATTGCGTTAAAAGGACTGAAAATTTATTAAAATCTGGGTCAATTTAAAAGTGTTTAATTTAGCGGAGGCAGTAGTTTTTTAGGGTAAGTTTTACCTGCTTATTATTTGATCGGTCATTTTGTTTTATGGGGTTTTTTATATATTTTTTTTATAATCATGATTTGTGCGTCTGTTTGCGAGTAATTAATTTTTCCATTTTATTTTTTCATTCTTTCAGTTTATGTTTAAACGAGGCTTTTTTTTGGAGATTTTGGGGTAAGTATTGAGAAAAATTGCGTAACACGGACTGAAAATTTATAAACAGGTGGGTCAATTAATGTTTGTCAAAATTAAGCGAATGCAGTAGTTTATAAGCTAAGTTTTTCTTACTTATTTTTATTCGTCATTTTGTTTTATAGTTTTTTATTACGTGTATGTATTGTACTGAAATATGCGTCTATTTTAGAGGAATAACTTTTTCCTAATTTTTCTGTATTTCAGTTTATTTGAACGAGGCTTATTTTTGTGGATTTTGAGGTAAGTATTGAGAAAAATTGCGTTAAAAGGACTGAAAATTTACTAACCGGTGGGTCAATTAATACGTGTCAAAATTAAGCGGAGGCAGTCGTTTTTAGACTGTTTTACTTATTTTTATCCGGCATTTTGTTTTATTGTTTTTTATTATGTGTATTTATTGTACTGAAATTTGCGTCTGTTTGAGAGGAATTACTTTTTTCTTTTTTTTTTCATTCTTTCAGTTTCTGATTAAACGAGGCTTCTATTTGTGAATATTGGGGTTAGCCTTGAGAAAAACTGCGATACAAGGAATGAAAATTTACTAACAGGTGGGTCAATTAATACGTGTCAAAATAAAGCGGAGGCAGTAGTTTATAAGCTAAGTTTTTCTTACTTATTTTTATTCGTCATTTTGTTTTATAGTTTTTATTACGTGTATGTATTGTACTGAAATATGCGTCTATTTTAGAGGAATAACTTTTTTCCTAATTTTTCTGTATTTCAGTTTGTTTGAACGAAGCTTATTTTTGTGGATTTTGAGATAAGTATTGAGAAAAATTGCGTTACAAGGACTGAAAATTTACAAACCAGTGGATCAATTAATACGTGTCAAAATTAAGCGGAGGCAGTAGTTTTTAGACTAAGTTTTACTTACTTATTTTTATACGGCATTTTGTTTTATAGTTTTATATTATGTGTATTTATTTTACTGAAATTGGCGTCTTTTTGAGAACTACTTTTTTCCTTTTTTTTCTTTATTCCAGTTTATGTTTAAGCGAGGCTTCTATTTGTTAATTTTGGGGTAAGCATTGAGAAAAATTGCGTTAAAAGGACTGAAAATTTATAAACAGGTGGGTCAATTAATATTTGTCAAAATTAAGCGAATGCAGTAGTTTATAAGCTAAGCTTTTCTTACTTATTTTTATTCGTCATTTTGTTTTATAGTTTTTTATTACGTGTATGTATTGTACTGAAGTATGCGTCTATTTTAGAGGAATAACTTTTTTCCTAATTTTTATATATTTCAGTTTATTTGAACGAGGCTTCTATTTGTGAATATTGGGGTTAGCCTTGAGAAAAACTGCGATACAAGGAATGAAAATTTACTAACAGGTGGGTCAATTAATACGTGTCAAAATAAAGCGGAGGCAGTAGTTTTAAGACTAAGTCTTACTAACTTATTTTTAAACGGCATTTTGTTTTATAGTTTTTTATTGTGTATTTATTTTACTGACATTTGCGTCTTTTTGAGAGGAACTACTTTTTTCCTTTTTTTTCTTTATTCCAGTTTATGTTTAAACGAGGCTTCTATTTGTGAATTTTGGGGTAAGCATTGAAAAAAATTGCATTACAAGGACTGATAATTTATTAACAGTTCCACTTAAGTTTTTTTTTTTATCAGTCATTTTTTTATAGTTTTTTATTGTGTATTTATTTTACTGAAATTTGCGTCTATTTCAGAGGAACTACTTCTTTGCTTTTTTTTCTTTATTCCAGTTTATGTTTAAACGAGGCTTCTCCTTGTGGATTTTGGGGTAAGTTTGACAAAAATTGCATTACAAGGACTGATAATTTATTAACAGTTGGGTCAATTAAGTTTTATGTATTTATTTTTTATCCGTCATTTTTGTTTTTTATTATGTGTATTTATTATTCTGAAATATGCGTCTATTTGAGAGGAACTACTTTCTTGCTTTTTTTTCTTTATTCCAGTTTATGTTTAAACAAGGCTTCTATTTGTGAATTTTGGGGTAAGCATTGAAAAAATTGCATTACAAGGACTGATAATTTATTAACAGTTGGGTCACTTAAGTTTTTTTTTATCAGTCATTTTTTAATAGTTTTTTATTTTGTGTATTTATTTTACTGAAATTTGCTTTTTTTTCTTTATTCCAGTTTATGTTTAAACGAGGCTTCTTTTTGTGAATTTTGGGGTAAGCATTGAGAAAAATTGCGTTAAAAGGACTGAAAATTAATTAAAATATAGGTCAATTAAAAAGTGTTAAATTAAGCGGAGGCAGTAGATTTTTAGGGTAAGTTTTACCTGCTTACTATTAAATCGGTCATTTTGTTTTGTGGTTTTTTATATATTTTTTTTTATAATCATGATTTGTGCGTCTGTTTGCGAGTAATTACTTTTTCCATTTTTTTTTTTCATTCTTTCAGTTTATGTTTAAACGAGGCTTCTTTTTGTGGATTTTGGGGTAAGTTTGAAAAAAATTGCATTACAAGGACTGATAATTTATTAACAGTTGGGTCAATTAAGTTTTATTTATTTATTTTTTATCCGTCATATTTTATAGTTTTTTATTATGTGTATTTATTATTCTGAAATATGCGTCTATTTGAGAGGAACTACTTTTTTGCTTTTTTTTTTCTTAATTCCAGTTTATGTTTAAATGAGGCTTCTATTTGTGAATTTTGGGGTAAGCATTGAGAAAAATTGCGTTAAAAGGACTGAAAATTTATTAAAATATGGGTCAAATAAAAAGTGTTAAATTAAGCAGAGGCAGTAGTTTTTGAGGGTTAGTTTTACCTGCTTATTATTTGATCGGTCATTTTGTTTTATGGGGTTTTTTATAAAAAAATTTATAATCATGATTTGTGCGTTTGTTTGCGAGTAATTACTTTTTCCATTTTTTTTTCATTCTATCAGTTTATGTTTAAACGAGGCTTTTTTTGGGGATTTTGGGGAAAGTATTGAGAAAAATTGCGTTTCAAGGACTGAAAATTTATAAACAGGTGGGTCAATTAATGTTTGTCAAAATTAAGCGAATGCAGTAGTTTATAAGCTAAGTTTTTCTTACTTATTTTTATTCGTCATTTTGTTTTATAGTTTTTTATTACGTGTATGTATTGTACTGAAATATGCGTCTATTTTAGAGGAATAACTTTTTCCCTAATTTTCCTGTATTTCATTTTGTTTGAACGAGGCTTATTTTTGTGGATTTTGAGGTAAGTATTGAGAAAAATTGCGTTACGAGGACTGAAAATTTACTAACCGGTGGGTCAATTAATACGTGTCAAAATTAAGCGGAGGCAGTAGTTTTTAGACTAAGTTTTACTTACTTATTTTTATCCGGCATTTTGTTTTATTGTTTTTTATTATGCGTATTTATTGTACTGAAATTTGCGTCTGTTTGAGAGGAATTACTTTTTTCTTTTTTTTTTAATTCTTTCAGTTTTTGATTAAACGAGGCTTCTATTTGCGAATATTGGGGTTAGCCTTGAGAAAATAGCGATACAAGGAATGAAAATTTACTAACAGGTGGGTCAATTAATACGTGTCAAAATAAAGCGGTGGCAGTAGTTTTTAGACTAAGTTTTACTAACTTATTTTTTACGGCATTTTGTTTAATAGTTTTTTAGCATGTGTATTTATTTTACTGAAATTTGCGTCTATTTCAGAGGAACTACTTCTTTGCTTTTTTTTTGTTTATTCCAGTTTATGTTTAAACGAGGCTTCTATTTGTGAATTTTGGGGTAAGCATTGAGAAAAATTGCGTTAAAAGGACTGAAAATAAATTAAAATATAGGTCAATTAAAAAGTGTTAAATTAAGCGGAGGCAGTAGTTTTTTAGGGTTAGTTTTACCTGCTTACTATTTAATCGGTCATTTTGTTTTATGGTGTTTTTTATATTTTTTTTTATAATCATGATTTGTGCGTCTGTTTGCGAGTAATTACTTTTTCCATTTTTTTTTCATTCTTTCAGTTTATGTTTAAACGAGGCTTTTTTTGGGGATATTGGGGTAAATATTGAGAAAAATTGCGTTACAAGGACTGAAAATTTATAAACAGGTGGGTCAATTAATGTTTGTCAAAATTAAGCGAATGCAGTAGTTTATAAGCTAAGTTTTTCTTACTTATTTTTATTGGTCATTTTGTTTTATAGTTTTTTATTATGTGAATTTATTTTTATGAAATATGCGTCTATTTGAGAGGAACCACTTTTTTCCTTTTTTTTTCATTATTTCAAATTATGTTTAAACGAGACTTCTTTTCGTGAATTTTGATGTATTAAATGAGAAAAATTGCGTTACAAGGGATGAAAATTTATTAAAATCTGAGTCAATTTAAAAGTGTTTAATTTAGCGAAGGCAGTAGTTTTTTAGGGTAAGTTTTACCTGCTTATTATTTGATCGGTAATTTTGTTTTATGAGGTTTTTTTATATTTCTTTTTTATAATCATGATTTGTGCGTCTGTTTGCAATTACTTTATCCATTTTTTTTTCGTTCTTTCACTTTATGTGTAAACGTTGCTTCTATTTGTGAATTTTGGGGTAAGCATTGAAAAAAATTGCATTACAAGGACTGATAATTTATTAACAGTTGGGTCACTTAAGTTTTTTTTTTTTAATCAGTCATTTTTTTTATAGTTTTTTATTATGTGTATTTATTTTACTGAAATTTGCGTCTATTTCAGAGGAACTACTTCTTTGCTTTTTTTTTTTCTTTATTCCAGTTTATGTTTAAACGAGGCTTCTATTTGTGCATTGTGGGGTAAGCATTGAGAAAAATTGCGTTAAAAGGACTGAAAATTAATTAAGATATGGGTCAATTAAAAAGTGTTAAATTAAGTGGAGGCAGTAGTTCTTTAGGGTAAGTTTTACCTGCTTATTATTTAATCGGTCATTTTGTTTTATGGTGTTTTTTATATTTTTTTATAATCATGATTTGTGCGTCTGTTTGCGAGTAATTATTTTTTCCATTTTTTTTTTCATTCTTTCAGTTTATGTTTAAACGAGGCTTCTCCTTGTGGATTTTGGGGTAAGTTTGACAAAAATTGCATTACAAGGACTGATAATTTATTAACAGTTGGGTCAATTAAGTTTTATGTGTTTATTTTTTATCCGTCATTTTTGTTTTTTATTATGTGTATTTATTATTCTGAAATATGCGTCTATTTGAGAGGAACTACTTTCTTGCTTTTTTTTTCTTAATTCCAGTTTATGTTTAAACGAGGCTTCTATTTGTGAATTTTGGGGTAAGCATTGAGAAAAATTGCGTTAAAAGGACTGAAAATTTATTAAAATATGGGTCAATTAAAAAGTTTTAAATTAAGCGGAGGCAGTAGTTTTTTAGGGTTAGTTTTACCTGCTTATAATTTTATCGGTCATTTTGTTTTATGGGGTTTTTTTATATTTTTTTTAAATCATGATTTGTGCGTCTGTTTGCGAGTAATTACTTTATCCATTTTTTGTCGTTCTTTCACTTTATGTTTAAACGAGGCTTCTTTTTGTGGATTTTGGGGTAAGTATTGAAAAAAATTGCATTACAAGGACTGATAATTTATTAACAGTTGGGTCAATTAAGTTTTTTTTTTTAATCCGTCATTTTTTTATAGTTTTTTATTCTGTATTTATTTTACTGAAATTTGCGTCTATTTGAGAGGAACTACTTTTTTGCTTTTTCTTTTTCTTAATTCCAGTTTATGTTTAAGCGAGGCTTCTATTTGTAAATTTTGGGGTAAGCATTGAGAAAAATTGCGTTAAAAGGACTGAAAATTTATTAAAGTATGGGTTAATTAAAAAGTGTTAAATTAAGCGGAGGCAGTAGTTTTTTAGGGTAAGTTTTACCTGCTTATTATTTGATCGGTCATTTAGTTTTATGGGGTTTTTTATACATTTTTTTATAATCATGACTTGCGCGTTTGTTTGCGAGTAATTACTTCTACCATTTTTTTTCATTCTATCAGTTTATGTTTAAACGAGGCTTTTTTTGGGGATATTGGGGATAAGTATTGAGAAAAATTGCGTTACAAGGACTGAAAATTTATAAACAGGTGGGTCAATTAATGTTTGTCAAAATTAAGCGAATGCAGTAGTTTATAAGCTAAGTTTTTCTTACTTATTTTTATTCGTCAGTTTGTTTTATAGTTTTTTATTATGTGAATTTATTTTTATGAAATATGCGTCTATTTGAGAGGAACCACTTTTTTCCTTTTTTTTTTTTCATTATTTCAAATTATGTTTAAACGAGACTTCTTTTCGTGAATTTTGATGTAATAAATGAGAAAAATTGCGTTACAAGGGATGAAAATTTACTAAAATCTGGGTCAATTTAAAAGTGTTTAATTTAGCGAAGGCAGTAGTTTTTTAGGGTAAGTTTTACCTGCTTATTATTTGATCGGTAATTTTGTTTTATGAGGTTTTTTTATATTTCTTTTTTATAATCATGATTTGTGCGTCTGTTTGCAATTACTTTATCCATTTTTTTTTCGTTCTTTCACTTTATGTGTAAACGATGCTTCTTTTTGTGGATTTTGGGGTAAGTATTGAAAAAAATTGCATTACAAGGACTGATAATTTATTAACAGTTGGGTCAATTAAGTTTTTTTTTTATCCGTCATTTTTTTATAGTTTTTTATTATTTGTATTTATTATTCTAAAATATGCGTCTATTTGAGAGGAACTACTTTTTTGCTTTTTTTTTTCTTAATTCCAGTTTATGTTTAAACGAGGCTTCTATTTGTGAATTTTGGGGTAAGCATTGAGAAAAATTGTGTTAAAAGGACTGAAAATTTATTAAAATATGGGTCAATTAAAAAGTGTTAAATTAAGCGGAGGCAGTAGTTTTTTAGGGTAAGTTTTACCTGCTTATTATTTGATCGGTCATTTTGTTTTATGGGGTTTTTTATACATTTTTTTATGATCATGATTTGTGCGTCTGTTTGCGAGTAATTACTTTTTCCATTTTTTTTTTCATTCTATCAGTTTATGTTTAAACGAGGCTTCTTTTTGTGGATTTTGGGGTAAGTTTGAAAAAAATTGCATTACAAGGACTGATAATTTATTAACAGTTGGGTCAATTAAGTTCTATTTATTTATTATTTATCCGTCATTTTTTTTATGGTTTTTTATTATGTGTATTTATTATTCTGAAATATGCGTCTATTTGAGAGGAACTACTTTTTTGCTTTTTTTTTCTTAATTCCAGTTTATGTTTAAACGAGGCTTCTATTTGTGAATTTTGGGGTAAGCATTGAGAAAAATTGCGTTAAAAGGACTGAAAATGTATTGAAATATGGGTCAATTAAAAAGTGTTAAATTAAGCGGAGGCAGTAGTTTTTTAGGGTGAGTTTTACCTGCTTATTATTTGATCGGTCAATTTGTTTTATGGGGTCTTTTATATATTTTTTTATAATCATGATTTGTGCGTCTGTTTGCGAGTAATTACTTTTTCCATTTTTTTTTCATTCTATCAGTTTATGTTTAAACGAGGCTTTTTTTGGGGATTTTGGGGTAAGTATTGAGAAAAATTGCGTAACAAGGACTGAAAATTTATAAACAGGTGGGTCAATTAATGTTTGTCAAAATTAAGCGAAGGCAGTAGTTTATAAGCTAAGTTTTTCTTACTTATTTTTATTCGTCATTTTGTTTTATAGTTTTTTATTACGTGTATGTATAGTACTGAAATATGCGTCTATTTTAGAGGAATAACTTTTTCCCTAATTTTCCTGTATTTCAGTTTGTTTGAACGAGGCTTATTTTTGTGGATTTTTGGTAAGTATTGAGAAAAATTGCGTTACGAGGACTGAAAATTTACTAACCGGTGGGTCAATTAATACGTGTCAAAATTAAGCGGAGGCAGTAGTTTTTAGACTAAGTTTTACTTATTTATTTTTATCCGGCATTTTGTTTTATTGTTTTTTATTATGTGTATTTATTGTACTGAAATTTGCGTTATTTGTGAGGAATTACTTTTTTCTTTTTTTTTTATTCTTTCAGTTTTTGATTAAACGAGGCTTCTATTTGTGAATATTGGGGTAAGCCTTGAGAAAAATTCCGATACAAGGAATGAAAATTTACTAACAGGTGGGTCAATTAATACGTGTCAAAATTAAGCGGAGGCAATAGTTTTTAGACTAAGTTTTACTTACTTATTTTTATACGGCATTTTGTTTTACTGTTTTATATTGTGTATTTATTTTACTGAAACTTGCGTCTATTTGAGAGGAACTACTTTTTTGCTGTTTTTTTCTTTATTCCAGTTTATGTTTATGCGAGGCTTCTGTTTGTACATTTTGGGGTCAGCATTGAGAAAAATTGCGTTAAAAAGAGTGAAAATTTATTAAAATATGGGTCAATTAAAAAGCGTTAAATTAAGCGGAGGCAGTAGTTTTTTAGGGTAAGTTTTACCTGCTTATTATTTGATCGGTCATTTTGTTTTATGGGGTTTTTTATATATTTTTTTATAATCATGATTTGTGCGTCTGTTTGCGAGTAATTACTTTTTCCATTTTTTTTTTCATTCTATCAGTTTATGTTTAAACGAGGCTTTTTTTGGCGATTTTGGGTAAGTGTTGAGAAAAATTGCGTAACAAGGACTGAAAATTTATAAACAGGTGGGTCAATTAATGTTTGTCAAAATTAAGCGAAGGCAGTAGTTTATATGCTAAGTTTTTCTTACTTATTTTTATTCGTCATTTTGTTTTATAGTTTTTTATTACGTGTATGTATTGTACTGAAATATGCGTCTATTTTAGAGGAATAACTTTTTCCCTAATTTTCCTGTATTTCAGTTTGTTTGAACGAGGCTTATTTTTGTGGATTTTGAGGTAAGTATTGAGAAAAATTGCGTTACGAGGACTGAAAAGGACATGGACAAAAAAGTACATTCCATTTACGCAAACATAGTCAATAATATTATATATTAAAAAAAGAAAAATGAATTAATACGTAGTTTTTGACCTCTCTGAACTCGTCAGTTTTTATTTCAAAATAATAGTAATGCAAGATGAATTCAAAGTACCATTTGTCAACGTCCGCCATATTGGACCATAGAGAAAGATAAATATAATAATGGGCGTTCCATACCAAGCATACTACTCGTAGACATGTGATATGGACGCCAAAATGCTTTTATTAAGAACATTTTATTCATATGAAACTGTCTTCATTAGTATTTTTTGCATTTAATAAAATTATCTATTCATAATGTTGATGTGTAAGATAGTTTTTTTATATATTTCACACAATAAAATATCTTAAAACGGAACGCGTTTAATTGTTTGACCATGTGTCATTGTCTATGTCAAATGTCAATGTAATGTCAATGTCATTATTGCGTAGGTAGTTTGTGTTTTTGCGATTATTTTCTAATATTTTTGACAAAAATATTAGAAAATAATCGCAAAAACACAAACTACCTACAGTTTGTGTTTTTGCGATTATTTTCTAATATTTTTGACCCCTGCTTATTTCTACGGACTGATACCTTCTATCGCTCGATTACCTATTAGCTATTAACACTGGACTCTGATTTGCATTACGTTTCGGATTTGTTTTGTGGATCAAAGTGGATGCAAAGGTTGCAGAGACATCTCATATCCTCGCTTTCTGCACACCATCAAACAAAACTTTCGCATTGGATAACCAATTCTCAAACCCAGGTAAGAAGTTGGACTAGAAAAAACTTAACCTGATTTGTTTTTATGTAATTCTGGTATGCGAAATTAACTTACAGTGCATCTTATTTTCAGTTTCCTCTGGATACATTTATTTGTCATCCATGCTTATTATTATTAAATGCCGAAGCTGGGGAACACGAGAGACAACGGGGCATAACATGGTTTGCCTTGGTTGTGGCAAATCTGAGAGGAAAATAAGACACCATAATGTCAGAATGGAGTGTCCATTGCTGGCTGTCCTAATATCACAAAATACTAATTATGTGGTAAGCATTTTGTCATTACTATAAATACCTATTTGTATTCATTTATTAAAATACGAGTTTTCATACTATGTATGTATGATTGTAATATCTGTATTTTCCATCTTAAACATATGCTTGCCTAAAGTAGGCATGTGTAACATAGTACTGCCTTTTAGAATAACATAATACTTGAAAACATAAAGAGATGTATATAAAAGATACCCCTGTTACTAAAAATTATATAAACATAAGCATTTATCAGTGTTTATTCTGTGGTTTATTTTCAGCCCTCAAGAAACAACTATGTTTGCCATGTGTGTTGGATGCGAGAAAATAGACAGGCAGCGCATGACTCATCATGAGACATGCAGGAATTGGCTTCGGACAACGATGCAGCAGTCCCTAATGTTCAAGTTGTCAGCCCACCAGAGCCACCACTACAAAGGGAAAATAATACCATATCATTACCTAATTATAAGCGAGCTTCGATCACATCTGTTCATTGTATATTTCAACAATGCAGAAACAGAATGTTGCATTTGGTCCCGCAATTCATTAAAAGACTGCTTTTGCAAGAACATAGTTTCTATGTTCCTCGGAGCTGTAGAGTGTATGAAACACACTTGTACAGCGACCAGTGGCATTTATTGCCTCAAATGAATGAGACACATTCTACATTTAGTGCCATCCATATAGAAGACATAATTAATATTATGAAGACAAAAGCTAATATTTTGAACTTTGAAAATGTCTCAGAAATGCCAAACCCGTTTTTGCCATTATTGGACGTGTCTTACAGTACCCCAGTTTTTAATTCTGTATAATTTTTTACCTCCTGTAAAGTTAAGTAAACTAATAGGGTACTATTGTAATTGCTTTGTAGGGAACTGGACTGTTGGTTGTTGTTGTCATGTTATTATGACAATAATTTGGTACCTTGGTTGGGCAAGACACCAAAACAATATCCAGCAGGATTTTTAGACAACATACTATTAACAATTCAAGAATATTAAAATATTCTAACAAAGGCTAATATTTCTTGAAAACCATAATCACAATTTAAAATAATAATACATAAATCAACTAGCTTTTGCCCGCGACTTCGTACGAGCATATCCCGTTTTTTCCCGTTACAAAAAACTATCCTATCTTTTAAGTTGGATCAAATAACAGACAGTTACAAAGTTTCATCAAAATCGGTCCAGTAGTTTAGGGAGTCCATCGCGGACAAACATAATATATATAAATCACGTGTCACGTCACGTGATTTATATATATTAAGATGGTTGTATTTTTTACATGTCTGGTTATGTTTAAAGCAGTTATTTATGTAATTACTGAAGCCCTATACTTACACTTTATCCAGATTTTTATTTGTGAAATAAAAAAAAAGCTGGTTGATTGTCCTCTCTCGGTCTCTTTATTAATACTATTGCTGCATTGCTGTAATGTATGTTATCTAGGTAGGCATTTAAGATATAATCATTATAATACAGCAAAATATTATATTTATTTTCTCTAATTAATAACTAATTATTTTTACTTTTTGTTTTATTTTGTGCTTCCCTTGTTTATTGAACTATTTTAAAAAAAATATAAGGGTAACCTGTAAAAATGTACTTTAAAGAAAAACATTGGTTTCGAATATATCCTTTGTTAATATTGTTGTTATGACTGCCTCATTGGTCTAGTGGTCGCAAGCGCTACTGCTGAGCATGAGGTCCTGAGTTCGATTCCCAGGTCGAGCAAAGTGATATTGGGTTTATTCATCAGGAATTTCTCAGTAGCAGCCCGGATTCTGGATTTGTGCCCGGTTGATGGCAATAGACTCGCCCCCTATTACATGGTATTCAAAATAACTGGTGAAATGTGGGTGTACTGTAGGTACACCTCTGCCCAACCCTTCGTGGAATAAGGACATGATGTTATGTTTGTTATTATTGTCACATTTTTTGAGACTATTTCCCAGTTTAATAAATGTTAATCAATATGCAGTTTAAAATCCTTCATTTAGGTGGCCAGTACTTTGTTTAAATGCTTAATAATACTAAAACCATATACCTAAGTAATACCTAAACGTAATAATTCACAACTGTTCGCTATTTTAAAGCGCCTTTAAGTTTTTTAATAGCGAAATTATAATCTAACACCTTATTGCTAGCAATCTGATTAAAAGGTTTTATGAAACTGTTTTTGTCTAGTCTGTTGTAATGACAAGTTCTCTGAGTTTTTTATTTATAGCAATTTAATGAGCCAATATTCACGAATATAAAACACCAAAAATCATTGGTGTAAACCAAATTCAATAACTATGCCGACGTCCATACAAAAGTTGGCCATGTCCTTTACTAACCGGTGGATCAATTAATACGTGTCAAAATTAAGCGGAGGCAGTAGTTTTTAGACTAAGTTTTACTTACTTATTTTTATCCGGCATTTTGTTTTATTGTTTTTTATTATGTGTATTTATTGTACTGAAATTTGCGTCTATTTGAGAGGAATTACTTTTTCTTTTTTTTTTCATTCTTTCAGTTTTTGATTAAACGAGGCTTCTATTTGTGAATATTGGGGTAAGCCTTGAGAAAAATTGCGATACAAGGAATGAAAATTTACTAACAGGTGGGTCAATTAATACGTGTCAAAATTAAGCGGAGGCAATAGTTTTTGGACTAAGTTTTACTTACTTATTTTTATACGGCATTTTGTTTTATTGTTTTATATTGTTTATTTATTTTACTGAAATTTGCGTCTATTTGAGAGGAACTACTTTTTTGCTTTTTTTTCTTTATTCCAGTTTATGTTTATGCGAGGCGTCTATTTGTAAATTTTGGGGTAAGCATTGAGAAAAATTGCGTTAAAAAGAGTGAAAATTTATTAAAATATGGGTCAATTAAAAAGCGTTAAATTAAGCGGAGGCAGTAGTTTTTTAGGGTAAGTTTTACCTGCTTATTATTTGATCGGTCATTTTGTTTTATGGGGTTTTTTATATATTTTTTTATAATCATGATTTGTGCGTCTGTTTGCGAGTATTTACTTTTTCCTTTTTTTTTCATTCTATCAGTTTATGTTTAAACAAGGCTTTTTTTGGGGATTTGGGGGTAATTATTGAGAAAAATTGCGTTACAAGGACTGAAAATTTAGAAACAGGTGGGTCAATTAAGTTTTTTATTTTTATCCATCATTTTTTTTTAATAGTTTTTTATTATGTGTATTTATTATACATTTAGGGAACTAATTTCTATTATGAGACAAGGTCTATAAAAGGCGGTGCGCGCCCGAGAATCGGTCATTTGCTTGCTGGCTTTCGTACGGAACGGTAGTTGTCGACGCGATTTGTGAGTACTTGTAATTATAATTTGTGCTGGTAAATCTGTAAGTACATGGTATTTTTGCTAGTATAAGTGATCGGTGTTTTATTTTTGCCTTAAGGTTATGTAAAAGTTCCTTTAAAGAGATATAATTAGCTAGTATTTTGTAATTAAATGAGTTGAAAGCTTTAAGATAATTGTTTTTTTTTAATGATTTCTGTCCCTGAATCCTATATTTAGAAGTGGCATTACTTTCAAAAAAAAACGCCCACGATTTTATTGTCATAGTTCATCTACCCTCTCGATTTGCAAAAAAAAAAAAATTAATAAAACACCAATTACCGGTCTATTTTTCTGGTTCCTTATTGTTGTTCGTGTGTAAATATGGCTGATAGACAGCATAACTCTCGCAGCAAGTCGCGTCGACACGATAGGGATCGTAGTTCTCGGTATAGATCTCGTTCTCGGAATAGAACTCGCCCTGGGAGTCGAACTAATTCTCGATACGGATCACGATCAAGAAGTAGAACGCGTTCACGGTCAAAGTATTATCCTCGTGATCAAAACGGGGCCATGCAGCAAACATTACAATCAATACTGGCTTGCCTAAATACTTTAGAAAGTGAACGTTTTCCCTTATGTAACGCAACTAATAACCAGTTAGTTCAAAACAGTGCGACCATAAGATCATATACGCCCCCGCCCGGTCAACTTCAGAATAATCAGGCCCATCAGGCGACGGTATCGATATCCGAAACACCGTTACCCAGTTCTATCGCCGCGTTAAATATACCCGTGTCCGAGATCGCAGCGCCTGATGGATCGAGTAGTGATACAAACAACCACGATGTACAAGTAGTATCGGAGTCGGCACGAATATTAGCCGAAGCAATTAGATCTGTAAACTCGGACAGAACGCAAAAGTATTTTGTATCTAACTTTGACCCAACTATTCATGATATAGACGTGTGGTGTGAGGAAGTTGAACGGGCTAGGTCTTCTAATAACTGGGGTGACTCAGAGTGCCTCTCACGCGTATCAGTATGCCTCAAAGGTGATGCGCGTACTTGGCTAAACGAGTGGGTAACTAGCGACCGAACATGGAGCAGTTTCGTTAAGGAATTCAAACCTTTGTGCCCACGAAAGCTCGATTATGCGAATATCCTATATGATGCGATGCAGGCTACCTCTGATAAATACAGCACGTACGCTGAATACACAAGGAGGACATTATTGCGTCTTAAAATTGTTAAAGGACTTAGTGACGAACTGAGAACCCTGATAGTTATTCGCGGAATTACGGATCCTCAAGTTAGGGCTGCGGCTGCTAATGCTAACTTGCAAATTTATGACTTGGTTTCATTTTTGTCTATTTATGTGAAATCTACCCGCACTAAACCCGAGAATCGAAATTCTGCCTCTAAACCAACGCCTCCAAATCGTTCGTCGGCTCTGAGATGTTTTATTTGCCGACAAAATGGGCATAAATCTCACCATTGCCCCAAAAAGCCAAAATCCGACCAGACTTCTAACGTTAATCCCTCTACTAACGATGCTAGTAAATTAGTCTGTAATTTTTGTAAAAAACCGGGACATAGTGAAGATAAATGTTTTGCTAAAGAAAGGTCAGGCTCTCGTAATAAGAAAAACATTAATTTATGTAGCACACACGTGGCTGGTTCCCCGCAAAATAATGACCTTAAAACTGCAATTATACAGGGCATCCCTGTAGATGTCATAATTGACAGTGGTGCTTTAAACATCTCATTGGTTTCCTCTGAAGCATTGAAATATTTTACATGTGAACGGAAGCCCAAACATTATATTTTGAAGGGAATTAGCAACGATGCCATACATGCCGATTCTTTCGTAACATTGACGATCGAGTTTGATGATATCTCTATTGAGGCCGACTTAGTGGTAGTACCAGGGTCTTGTATGACTACGCCCGTAATTATAGGAACTGATATTCTTAACCGTGATGGTATCACATACGTGCGGACGAAAGATGGACAGTATCTAACTCGAGCCGACGGGAAGGACGTTCATGCAGTATCCATTAGTGAGGGTTCGCAGATTAATACACCCCTTAAGGGTGCCGAACTTGAACGTCTTACAACACTAATACAACAGTTCTCAAGTTATTTAATTTCGGGTACTGCATCGACTACCGTTACCACCGGCAAGATGTCTATCAAAGTAACGGACAATACACCCGTCGCTTACCGACCTTACAAGCTGTCACATTCAGAAAAACTTAAAGTCCGAGAAATTGTGCGTGACCTAAAAGATAAAGGTATCATCCGCGAGTCTAATTCTGAGTATGCGAGTCCCATAATCTTGGTAAAGAAAAAGGACGGGACCGATAGGATGTGTGTAGACTTTAGGGCACTCAATCGACTGACTGTTAGGGACCGGTATCCCCTACCACTAATAGACGATCATATAGATAGGTTAGGCAACTTTAAATATTTCACCAGCCTTGATATGGCCACAGGCTTCCACCAAATTGCCATTGAAGAAGGTTCAATTCATAAGACGGCATTCGTTATACCAGAGGGACATTTTGAGTACCTCCGAATGCCCTATGGTTTGACGAACTCGCCTATAGTTTATCAGCGAATAATTAATGACACCCTTTGCGGTCACATTGAGGCTGGCAACGTCTTAGTATACGTTGATGACGTCCTTTGTATGAGTGACAGCGTGGATGAGGGTATTTGCTTGTTAAAAAAGGTGCTAGAAACGTTAACTGGGTCTGGTTTTTCGATAAACTTACGAAAATGCTCATTTCTGTCAATGGAAGTCGAATACTTGGGGCGCGTAGTTAGTCAAGGTCAGGTCAGGCCGAGTCCACATAAAATTCAAGCCCTAGTCGATGCACCGGTACCTCGTAATGTCAAACAAATACGACAATTTTTGGGTTTGGCGGGATATTTTAGAAGGTATATTCGAGATTATGCAACTAAGACCGCTTGCATAGCACGTTTGATGAAGAAGGACGTGACTTTTTGTTGGAGTATGGAACAAGGAAGGCTAGCCAGGAGATAATAAGTTGCTTAACTAGTTCACCTATATTAGCCATTTTCGACCAATCGTTACTCACAGAGGTTCACACCGACGCCAGTAGCATTGGGTATGGTGCTGTACTTATGCAGAAGAAGGCCGATGGTACGAAGCATGTGGTCGCCTACTTTAGTAAAGCCACCCAGGGTGCCGAGAGCAGGTATCACTCTTACGAGTTGGAAACCTTGGCGGTTGTGAAGGCATTGCAAAATTTCCGTCACTATCTAGTAGGAATAAACTTTAAAGTAATCACTGATTGCAATGCCCTCAAGGCCACCGAAAATAAAATGGATCTGCTCCCACGCGTTGCCAGGTGGTGGATCTATTTGCAAGATTTTAACTTTAGTATTGATTATAGAAAAGGCACCATGATGACACATGCAGACTACCTAAGTCGAAACCCAGTCACTACAAAAGTACATCAGATATCTAGGCCACGTAACTGGGCACAAATTGCTCAGTCAGCAGATAATGAGACGCAAGGCATTTTACAGAAATTACAGGACGGAGAACTAGATTCTCAGCAATATGTACGTCAGAATGAACTACTTTATTACCGGTATACACCAGTGGGTGAGGAACCTAGACTTCTTTATTTTATCCCCAAAGGACATCGATTAAGTTTGTTGAGGATCTTCCATGACGAACACGAGCACATTTGTGCGGAGAAAACTGTGGACTTAATCCTCAAATATTTTTGGTTTCCCGGACTTCGCCAATTTATAGCAAAGTATGTAAAACACTGCCTTGTTTGTGTATCCTATAAACGTGTACCTAGAGCCCCTCATCAACCGATAATATCCTGGGAAAAACCCAGTCTCCCTTTCCAAACGTTGCATATAGATGCACTAGGTCCGTTACCTGAATCTAACGGCTATAAATTTGTTCTGTTAATAATAGACGCGTTTACAAAGTTCTGTTTGCTGTATCCAATTCGTAAGCAGGATGTAAGTGAGCTTAAACGCACGTTCACCAACGCGATATCACTCTTTGGCGTTCCCAAGCTTTTAGTAGCTGACCGCGGCCGAATGTTCGATTCTTCAGAGTTCTCCACTTTGTTAACTGAGTTCGGTTGTGATATCCATTTTATAACACCCGAAATGCACAATGCTAACGGACAGGTAGAGAGATACGTCAGAACCGTTCTGAACATGATCCGTATTGAAACTAACCATAGGCGTGCGGAATGGTCGGATAAGTTATGGAGACTTCAACTCACCCTTAACATAACTAAGCAGAAGACAACACAAGCTTCAGCACTGAAGCTCTTAGTGGGCACTGACGCCACGACGCCTATTGTTCGAACACTAATTCGTGACATCGCAATCGAGAGATCTGAAAACCACGAGGGCTGGCGAGAGCTGTGTAGAACAAGAGCTCATCAACTGTTAACGCGAAATCAAGCTAAACAGGATTCTCGTGTCAACCAGCAGCGACGTGCACCACGCGCATATGACGTTAACGACCTGGTTTTCGTAATCAAATATTCTCAGTCTACAGGGAAACTAGACCCTGGTATGCGCGGACCTTATCGGGTGATTAAAGTGTTACCCAATGGTCGCTACCAGTTGAAACTCATCAGTGGCTCGTATGGCAAAACCACGCAAGCAGCTGCTGAACACATGATTCCCTAGAACGGAGAATGGTGTCCAGATTCATGTGCAGCCTTTTTCGAGGGTGAGTATTGAATTAGTGTAATGCGGAGAATTGGTGGGTTGCTTCGCCATAAACTTTCCACATGCACTTTGTTTTTATTTTTCTTCGCTGCTTTCTTTTCATAAAACTGCTACATATAGATCTATTTCTTTTGATGAGTAAGTTGTGGCGGACCAGCTCGCTGGTCGATCGATGCATTTAACTAAATGATGAACTATTGTGTTGAATGTGCGATTCAGAGATGCCTCCATCCACACAATTGTACCTATATGTGATTATTTGTGGCGTTATATAAAGGACGCGCGATTCAGAGATGCCTCCGTCCGTACAAAGTATATAAACCTGTTTATGTATTTTTGACAAATATGTGATTGGTTGTGGCGCTGTACATTGGACGCGCGATTCAGAGATGCCTACGTTCAAACAGACATACTCATACCTGTAGTGAGAGGTATTGGTTTATGAACTAAGTAGCCGAAGTGTTGACGTGCAATTCAGAGATGCCTCCGTCAACCTCAGACAGAGGGGACGCCTTCTGTCTGATTTATTCACAGATGCAGCTTGGGATCGGCGAAAACTCGCTACGAAGACAGGGATACGATTATGAGAGCTCTCACGAACTTTAACGTTTTCGTATACAGAATTGGATGTTGTGTGCGACCCACACACTATGAAAACTGCAATGGCAACGTCTAAAATGTGTTCATATTTCAGATAACGAAGTATGTGACCCAAATACAGGGTCATCATCAGCGTCCCTTCGACCCGGTACTGAGAATGCTGGACCCAGTGGCGAGTCTCCAGCTACAGGGTTGGCTCCAGTACCAGCCGAGCACCATGAAGAAGACCGCGTCGGGGACGACGCTTCGTCGGGATTGGCCGATTTAGGGAACTAATTTCTATTATGAGACAAGGTCTATAAAAGGCGGTGCGCGCCCGAAAATCGGTCATTTGCTTGCTGGCTTTCGTACGGAACGGTAGTTGTCGACGCGATTTGTGAGTACTTGTAATTATAATTTGTGCTGGTAAATCTGTAAGTACATGGTATTTTTGCTAGTATAAGTGATTGGTGTTTTATTCTTGCCTTAAGGTTATGTAAAAGTTCCTTTAAAGAGATATAATTAGCTAGTATTTTTGTAATTAAATGATTTAAAAGGTGTAAGATAATTGTTTTTTTTTTAAAGATTTCTGTCCCTGAATCCTAAATATACTGAAATATGCGTCTATTTGAGTGGAACTACTTTTTTGCTTTTTTTTCTTTATTCCAGTTTATGTTTAAACGAGGCTTCTATTTGTGAATTTTGGGGTAAGCATTGAGAAAAATTGCGTAACAAGGACTGAAAATTTATAAACAGGTGGGTCAATTAATGTTTGTCAAAATTAAGCGAATGCAGTAGTTTATAAGCTAAGTTTTTCTTACTTATTTTTATTGGTCATTTTGTTTTATAGTTTTTTATTATGTGAATTTATTTTTATGAAATATGCGTCTATTTGAGAGGAACCACTTTTTTCCTTTTTTTTTCATTATTTCAAATTATGTTTAAACGAGACTTCTTTTCGTGAATTTTGATGTATTAAATGAGAAAAATTGCGTTACAAGGGATGAAAATTTATTAAAATCTGAGTCAATTTAAAAGTGTTTAATTTAGCGAAGGCAGTAGTTTTTTAGGGTAAGTTTTACCTGCTTATTATTTGATCGGTAATTTTGTTTTATGAGGTTTTTTTATATTTCTTTTTTATAATCATGATTTGTGCGTCTGTTTGCAATTGCTTTATCCATTTTTTTTTCGTTCTTTCACTTTATGTGTAAACGTTGCTTCTTTTTGTGGATTTTGGGGTAAGTATTGAAAAAAATTGCATTATAAGGACTGATAATTTATTAACAGTTGGGTCAATTAAGTTTTATTTTTTTTTATCCGTCATTTTTTTTATAGTTTTTTATTATGTGTATTTATTTTACTGAAATTTGCGTCTTTTTGAGAGGAACTACTTTTTTCCTTTTTTTTCTTTATTCCAGTTTATGTTTAAACGAGGCTTCTATTTGTGAATTTTGGGGTAAGCATTGAAAAAAATTGCATTACAAGGACTGATAATTTATTAACAGTTGGGTCACTTAAGTTTTTTTTTTTTAATCAGTCATTTTTTTTATAGTTTTTTATTATGTGTATTTATTTTACTGAAATTTGCGTCTATTTCAGAGGAACTACTTCTTTGCTTTTTTCTAACCGGTGGGTCAATTAATACGTGTCAAAATTAAGCGGAAGCAGTAGTTTTTAGACTAAGTTTTGCTTACTTATTTTTATCCGGCATTTTGTTTTATATTATGTGTATTTATTGTACTGAAATTTGCGTCTATTTGAGAGGAATTACTTTTTTCTTTTTTTTTCATTCTTTCAGTTTTTGATTAAACGAGGCTTCTATTTGTGAATATTGGGGTAAGCCTTGAGAAAAATTGCGATACAAGGAATGAAAATTTACTAACAGGTGGGTCAATTAATACGTGTCAAAATTAAGCGGAGGCAGTAGTTTTTAAGCTAAGTTTTACTTACTTATTTTTAGCCGTCATTTTGTTTTATAGTTTTTTATTGTGTATTTATTTTAATGAAATATGCAACTATTTGAGAGGAACTACTTTTTTCCTTGTTTTTTCTTTATTCCAGTTTATGTTCAGACGAGAATTCTTTTTGTAGATTTTGAGGTAAGTACTGAAAAAAATTGCGTTACAACGACTAAAAATTGAATAACAGTTGGGTCAATTAAAATGTGAAAAATTTAGCGGAGGTTTTCAAGGCGTTTTACTTACTTATTTTATGATCGGTCATTTTGTTTTATAGTTTTTTATTATGTGTGTATATTATAATGAAATATGTGTCTCTTTGCGAGGTTTTACTTTTCCATTTTCTTCTTCTTCATTTCAATTTATATTTTGACGAGTCTACTACAGGTGGATTATGAGGTTAGTACTGGCGTGTTGAATTTGACATAATTTAAAATTTTTGACGTTCTATGCAAGCTAACCGCACGATGTAATATCGGGTGTACCGTCTCGGCGCCACCAAGCTATCTGGAACATTTTCGGGAATTCGAAAACAAGATAATTTTGCGCAGTCGTCAAAAATATTTTTTTTTTTTTTTTTGCGAAAAATAGAGTTTCCAGCGACTAATCGAAATTTAAGCTTACGCAATGCACCTGAAAATTGAGGTAAGATATGCGAAAACCCGATTTTGCCAAAAAAATTGGAATTAAATGGAAGAATTGGTACGTGCTTAAAAATTAAGTAAAATTGCGATACAAGGACTGAAATTAAATCAAAACGTGGGTCAATTAAAATGTGTCAAAAGTAAGCGGAGGCAGTAGATTTCAAGCTAAGTTTTTCTGACTTATATTTGATCGGTCATTTGGTTTTATTGTTTTTTATTGTGTATTTATTTTAAAGAAATATGCGTCTATTTGAGAGGAACTACTTTTTTTTTCTTTATTCCAGTTTATGTTTAAACGAGGCTTCTATTTGTGAATATTGGGGTAAGCATTGAGAAAAATTGCGTTAAAAGGACTGAAAATTTATTAAAAGCTGGGTCAATTAAAAAGTGTTAAATTTAGCGGAGGCAGTAGTTTTTTAGGGTAAGTTTTACCTACTTATTATTTGATTGGTCATTTTTTTTTAGTTTTTTATAATCATGATTTTTGCGTCTGTTTGCGAGTAATTACTTTTTTTTCCATTTTTTTTCTTTCAATTTCAAAATATGTTTAAACGAGGAAGTTTTTCTAACTTATTTTTTGATCGGGCCTTTTTTATAGTTTTTTATATTAATTTTTGTTATCATGATTTGAGCGTCTGTTTGCGAGTAATTGCTTTTCCATATTGTTTTTTTTTTCATTCTTTCAGTTTATGTTTAAACGAGGCTTCTTTTGTGGATTTTGGGGTAAGTATTGAAGAAAATTGCCTTACAAGGACTGAAAATTAAGTAACAGGTGGCTCAATTAATATGTGTCAAAATTAAGCGAAGGCAGTAGTTTAAAAGCTAAGTTTTTCTTACTTATTTTTATCCGTCATTTTGGTTATAGTTTTTTATTATGTATATTTATTGTACTGAAATATTCGTCTATTTGAGAGGAACTACTTCTTTCTTTTTTTTCTTTATTCCAGTTTATGTTTAAACGAGGCTTCTATTTGTGAATTTTGAGGTAAGCATTGAGAAAAATTGCGATACAAGGAATGAAAATTTATTAACAGGTGGGTCAATTAATATGTTTCAAAATTAAGCGAATGCAGTAGTTTATAAGCTAAGTTTTTCTTATTTATTTTTAGGCGTCATTTTGTTTTATAGTTTTTTATTATGTGTATTTATTTTAATGAAATATGCAACTATTTGAGAGGAACTACTTTTTTCCTTGTTTTTTCTTTATTCCAGTTTATGTTCAGACGAGAATTCTTTTTGTAGATTTTGAGGTAAGTATTGAAAAAAATTGCGTTACAACGACTAAAAATTGAATAACAGGTGGGTCAATTAAAATGTGTAAAATTTAGCGGAGGTTTTCAAGGCAAGTTTTACATACTTATTTTTTGATCGGTCATTTTGTTTTATAGTTTTTTATTATGTGTGTATATTATAATGAAATATGCGTCTCTTTGCGAGGTTTTACTTTTCCATTTTTTTCTTCTTCATTTCAATTTTTGTTTTGACGAGTCTTCTACAGGTGGATTATGGGGTTAGTATTGGCTTGTTGAATTTGACATCATTTAAAATTTTTGACGTTCTATGCAAGCTAACCGCACGATTTTATATCGGGTGTACCGTCTCGGTGCCACCAGGCTATCTAGAACGTTTTCGGGAATTCGAAAACAAGATAATTTTGCGCAGTCTTAGAAAATATTTATTTTTTTTGCGAAAAATAGAGTTTTCAGCGACCAATCGAAATTTAAGCTTGCGCAATGCACCTGAAAATTGAGGTCATATATGCGAAAACCCGATTTTGCCAAAAAAATTGGAATTAAATGGAAGAATTGGTACGTGCTTAAAAATTAAGTAAAATTGCGATACAAGGAATGAAAATTTATTAACAGGTGGGTCAATTAATATGTGTCAAAATTAAGCGGAGGCATAAGTTTTTAAGCTAAGTTTTACTTTCTTATTTTTTATCCGTCATTTTGTTTTATAGTTTTTTATCACGTGTATTTATTGTACTGAAATATGCGTCTATTTGAGAGGAACTACTTTTTTCCTTTCTTTTTTCTTTATTCCAGTTAATGTTTAAGCGAGGCTTCTATTTGTGAATTTTGGGCTAAGCATTGAGAAAAATTGCGTTACAAGGACTGAAAATTTATTAACAGGTGGGTCAATTAATATGTGTAAAAATTAAGAGAAGGCAGTAGTTTATAACCTTAGTTTTTCTTACTTATTTTTATCCGTCATTTTGGTTATAGTTTTTTATTATGTGGATAATATAACAAGAATAACTTTACCATTTTTTTACTTTGAATATTTATTTATTCTATCTACACCAATATTATAAAGAAGAAAGATTTGTTTGTTTGTTTGTTTGTTTGAAGAGGCTCCGAAACTACTTTACCGATTTGAAAAATTATTTTAGCATTGGATAGCTACATTATCAGGGAGTAACTTAGGCTATATATTATCCCCGCACTCCCACGGGAACGGGAACTACGCGGGTGAAACCGCGTGACGTCCATTAGTATTTAATAAGGTTGTTATTAAGAGTATTGATCTATTTTAATAATTGCTTGCGAGTAACCCTGAATCATTTGGCGGTTTGAATTAGTTGACGGGGTGTCGCTATATTCGATCTTTTGAACGTTCGATGCTGGAGTACGAGGAGAGTGTGCCGTGCGCTCGGGGAGAGGGATGCTAAATCATGCCACGAAATTATTTACTTAGGCTCTTATGTTCAAATTATTCAGTTTCATAATATTTATTCAATTAACTTGAGCACTACTGAAGTTATTGAACAATTAAACTACCCAATTCTATTCCTTAATTTCTAAAAAACCGAAAATTTAATATCATTGTCAATATTGAATCTTGATTTCATTTTCAGATTCCCAGTACTTATTTGCTATTCTACTGTAACATTATTATGTTTCTATGATTACTTTCTATATTTACTAAAAAATTGATCGCGATAATATCATATTATTGTATTTATCGAGATTTGAATGGCTAAATATTACCTAGACTCACGTTGCGCGCGCATGCGCTTGGAGTCGGTATAGATAAAATTCGCAAAACTGAAGGCTGGAGCGGCAGTTCTGAAATTTTCTCTGCATTTTATAACCGTACTATCACTGATTATGATGAGAGTTCTCTAGCTAGGTTAAAAAATAGTTAACCAGTTAATATAAAGTAGTTCTGAATACTTTATTGTACATCATAACAACTTATAATAATGTACAGTGATTAAAAACGTTGATGTACAAAGGCGAGCTCAACTCAAAATTTAGTTTTCTACCAGCAAACCTGAGTGATAGAGAGAGATCACAATAGAGGGTGGATCCAGAGCACATTTTACAATAATACTATCATACATAAATACATAGTCTTTTTTTCTCTCAATTTTTGCTGTTGCAACTTACATATTTTTATATTTTTTTATTTGTGATGAGTTCGCTATATTATATTAAAGAAATAAAATGTACTCATTCACAAAATTAGAATCTATTTAATTTTTGCGATTGTTTATTTCTTTTTTAAATCTTTATGGTAGGTTAACCGATTCTGATACGATTGTTTTTTTTTTATATTTTTACACAACAAAAATTAATGATTGCGAAGTTAAAATACTGCGTTGTTAATATTTCCAAAAATAACTCTCAAAGTCTACATGTGTAATAATTAGTATTTTTGGGGACCGCGTCACCCGCGTCCGTAGGAGAATACCCATTGCTAGTCCCTACACGTGGTCCCCGGTTGGTGCCAATCAGGTGAAACTAACTGGTGGTAGGTTTCGGCCGATGGCTTGCGACCACCTACTGGGCAAAGACGTACCCCCAAGTGGCCTAGCCGCGTTCCGGTACGATGCTAAGTGTAGCCAATTCAGAGGAGTTGGGTAGAAATAGTTGTTCCAATGCAGGCAGACCGACCAGGCTTGCGTTGAAATGAGCGTATCAGGAGACTAGTCGCGGAGGGTAGCGAGATCCGAGGCACGGTGCACCGCTGGCCGACCGCAGGTAGTTGGGGGCCTAAGTCACCACTTGGGCCCCAAACAGTTGCCCAACAGTTTTTATTATTTTACTCAGCTAGCAAGTGTGCTAGCTATGCATGAAAGGCTGCCCCGCCAACTGTCGAAAAATCCCGGAATGCACCATCGTGCTGATTGGCGACCAGACGAGAGGGCCCGATGGACATTTCCGGGGGGCTCGGGCATCCCCGCAGTCTCCAGACTAGTCCCCCAATAATGTCGTCCTGTCAGAGCGTGCCTGAGGGTTAGCAGCATGGAACCGAGAGACCGAGAAACCAGCGCTCTTGTTCCTGTCGGAGACGCAGATCGGATGTCCTTTGTTGAAGCTTTTACGCAAGAATACAAGGATCAGTGGATTTTTCTGGAATGTGTTTGCATACGAACAACGAAAAAGTGTAACACTAACACGCCTGTTTGAGGAACTACAAGCATCAGCAAGAAGTTTTCAACGAGCAGCTTTGTGAACACCAGTGACCGAGGCAGTCATCGAAATACAGCTGAAATCATAGAGAATACTGAGATTCAACTTCTGGATGAAATACGTGAGTTTTGAGGGGAAGTTAAGAGGGGGGGACTCAAGTCCCGAGGAATTTGAAAAATAGGTATTTCAAGAAACCATTGCCGGTGCCGTCGCGCTGCGCCCTATCAAGTAAAGTGCGACAATTGCATCAGAGGCTGATTTTACCTATAAAAACCTAGACCAAAAGGCGTTTTGTATTCCGTTATTTTGTTCATCAAAACTGGACTGATCCACAATTTTTTTTTTCTATTTTGGTAAAATCAAAGTCTAATAGTCGTCTGAACACGGCGGTAAAAACGGGCTGCTTTTTCGATTGTCATATTTCTTTAAGTAATTATGTTTTGGAAAAAGGAAAATGATAAGAAGAAAGTCAGATGCCAAATCAGGCAGAACCTAACATTATTTTTTGAAAACGCCGTCAAAGATATAGAAAGCAGGTATAAAAGGCAAAGATATAGTTAGCAATAATTTAGCGAAGGAATGTGTGGCCACAAAAAATATTGAGAAGAAGTCTAACAATATGGTAAGCGTGGAAAAGAAACAACCTAAAAAAGAGGGAAATTGGACTACCGTTACATGGAAAAGAAGCAGATTTTTCAACAGCGAAGTGAAAAAAGGTGGAAATACGTATGCTGTTATTGGTATACAGGGAACGATAAAGAAGAAATATTAATATGTATGGCGTTTGCAGAAGGAAACAACAGTGGAAAGTTTAGAAAAACTTGTCAAAAAAATATATGCAGAAGAAGTACTCGTTGAAGTTGAGCAAATCAAACACAAGACTAAAAGAGACTATGCATCCTTTGCTATAGAAGTTCCTGAAAGTAAATGTGAAAAGTTATGTCTACCTGAAAGCTGTGCAGTAAATATTGAATTTGCGGAGTGGGTGTGGTTTCGTAGAGCAAGCAACTCCAGGAATTCTACATACCTCTGTAGAAATATTGTACCAAAACGTACGAGGACTGCGAACAAAGTTGGAGGAATGTTACACAAATATTTCTATCGGAAGTGCAGACTTGTTTGTCATAACGAAAACAGGCTGCAATGACTCTATCCATGATGCAAAAATAATGGTTCTCCCTTTCTTCTCCTAAAATTGTTTATCCGAAAATCAGTATCCATAACACGTTTGCTATTAACTTCAGTAACCATAATGTTAAAAATCCTGAAATTTTGTTTAACATCTTTAAATATAAATGTATTCTGTCATAATATCGAGTACTATAATAATTAAATCTCCTAATTTTACATGACCTAAAGTCATTATGTCCTAAGTATTGTGTATTATTCCGAATGTTCATTTATAATAATTTTTTTAGTCATAAAAGATTTGCTAAAAATTAAGTTTTAGTGACAGAAACGAATCGCTGTAAATCCGACTCCACGTAGTCTTGTTTGCCCTACCCCTAAAGTGTAATTTAAAATCGCGTAGGCGCGGTGGGGCGAAGCGGCCCGCGAGTTGAGGAGCAGGTGGTTGTTACACTCGCCGCCCAAGCTGAGGCTGGCCGGCCAAGCCCGCCAGCAAGCCGAAGCTGCGGCGGTGAGCGTTAAACCCATCTGCGATGATAAACTCGCGTGGGACCGCCGGAGCCCCGCAGCGCCGGAGCCGTGACAGAAGCCATGCCTGCTGCATGTTGCATGCTTGCTTGCATACTGCGTGCTTGCTTGCATGCTGCGTGCTTGCTTGCATGCTGCATACTTGCTGCATGCTTGCTTGCATGCCGCGTGCTTGCTTGCATGCTGCATACTTGCTTGCATGCTGCATGCTTGCTTGCTTACAAAAACCACTCACACATTATACTTATATTGTTTTTTTTTGTACTTTTCACACACCCAGTAATATGTTTCGTTGTATGTCTGTGAATCGATTTTTGTCGTAAGTAAAGCCATCATAATTTAATTTTATGCCACCCTTGTTAGTCTTTAAAAGTTCACATTGCTGCATTTTCAATCATTTATTTTTGATACGAGTCTACACTAACATTATAAAGAGGAAAGATTTATATAATAAAATAAAAACGTATTTATCATGCTTCTAAACAGAACTACATAACAAGTAGACTGTCTCACAATAAGTCGGTAGAAAAAAAATATTGCTCGCACTTGAGACTAAATTTATTTTTGCATCTTTCTTGTGAACTTTCCATAAAAGTGAATTATCCAAAGCAGCATCACAGCCGCTACATTTCGTACCCATTTAAAATGTAGGATCATTTTCATCATCATTTCAGCCGAAAGACGTCCTGAACATAAGCCTTCCCCAAGCGTCGCCACAACGACCGGTCCTGCGCGTCTCACATCCATCGGCTACCTGCAACCTTCACCAGGTCATCGGTCCACCTTTTGGGGGGCCTTCCAACGTTGCATCTTCCGGTACGCGGTCGCCACTCCAGAACTTTGCGAACCCATCGACATTTGTTCTGCGAGAGAACCAAGGTTACCGACATAGCCCGAAGGGTCGCCAAACTCAAGTGGCAGTGGGCAGGGCACATTTCTCGCAGAAAATGTAGGATTTCTCGCAGAATGTAATATTTTTTGTAATTTAACAACACACAGAATCCGTAACACGTTCGTTCGCTCGCGAGCGGGCGGGGTTATCATCTAAATAGCCTATACCTTTGTGTAAGCTGATTATGATTATACACGGCGCCATTTTAGTCGTCTTACAAAGGCGACCCACTTAATGTACCCGACATAAACTACCTCTAGGCGCGATTATTTATTTAATAATTCATTAGGTACAATAAAAATAAATAATACATTAGAATTATGAAACACCCTGTTCTTATATGTTTACGCATCAAAACAATATCGCTGTTCCATTCCACGCCGTCCTTGTAACACAAGGCTCGAACTGCGCTCGCTCTTGGATGTTTCAAATTACTTCAAGCATCATGATAATGAATAATATTTTATTTTTTAATAATTCAAGTGTTTGTAAATATCATTTTTTTTTAATGAATGTGTAGTAGTTATTGAATAGATGAAACGGGCTGCCGTTGTAAGACAGCAAAAATGGCACCGTGTATAGGCTGACGACGATTATGGTACCGAACAAATAACATTGCTCTAAACACAACATTGCATATTTTTGTAACAGTTTATTAACTTAATTTTTTCAGAGAGTTTGCTGGAAGGAAGTAGACTCGGCTTTCGGAAAGTTTTATGTTATAAAAAAACATTTCATTACAAAAAGGCAAACTGCAGCAACACAACAGTATAGTTAGTGACAAGGCTCATCAGACTTAGTTGTACGGCAGCGTCTAAGTAGAACAGGCCACACACACGCATCTTGCTGAATGATGCTCGATGTAAGCGTAGTACGTTCTTGCAGAGCTTTTTCTGGTACTCTGTGGAATAATTAAATAAATTAGAATTCGAAGGGTAAGAACAAATCCGCATATACCACGATGACACCGTGATGATGATAGGTTGACTGGTAGAGAATACCTTAATGCTTGCATTCAGTCCGCCCATGTACCACTATTGTAGATATATTTACATTAAATAGTACCTGAATGATTTGACATTAAAATGATAGCGCATGAATCTTGAACTCTTTGTACAGATGCGTAAAATTTCTCGCAACGATAGCTCAAAAATGTTTGATACGTCAAAGTCTTAATAAACCAAACGAATGTCACCATAGCTCCCCAGAATGATACATCCTGTAACACAATAGGTACATATTAAAAGCATTAAAAACGGTATTTCATACAAGTGCAAGTCCTTGAGATCTCGAGATTTCAGGATTCACGGTTTTAACGCCTTAGACACCAATTTAACACTTAATAAAGCTGACTACCCTGACAAGAAACACTAGAACAAACGTATGTTGTTGACTCAAAAATGTAAAAGACACCAAAACTTCTTTTTTTAGGATTTCGAACATCCGTAAAAAATGGAACCCTTATAGAATCACTCAAGAGTCCGTCTGTCTGTTTGTCAATCTGTCGGTCTGTCTGTCTCTCTGTCTGTCTATCTGTCTGTTTGTACACATATGGATTTCTGTGACCCAAACACGGACGCGTTACGTAAATAAATATTTTTAAGTATGAAGGTCACTTTTGGGGGCAAACTTGTAAATAAAAAAAAAGGTTTACAAACTGTATCGGGTGACATATTAAACGAAAGAGCTTACACTGTGTGGGTTTTAATTATATTTTTATCAAATTTTAATATAAACTGTTTTGAAGTTAATCAAGAAATTAGACCAAAAATGACCATTCCCCTTTATCTCCGAAACTACTGAGCCTAAAATTTTGAAAAAACTGCAGATGTTCTATACCTAAAGATTACAAGAAAACCTATAAGAAGTTTGTAGTGTTAAAATAACAAGTAAAAAAAATTAAATGGGTTCGGAACCCTTTGTACGCGGGTTCGACTCAAACTTGGCAGGTTTTTTAACTTTTAGTTTAAAATAACAACAAATGTAAATAAAACGGCAATCGTAAGTAAAATAAGTCTGCCGAATTTAAACTCATTGACATTGATCGCCTTTGGGTAAAAGATTCAGATGTTCCCATTCGAAACCATTATTTTAATGGTAATTATTTTAATCCACGTAAGTATGGAAATTCTTTTGCCTACAAAGTCGATTTTCTTGCTTCTACTGCCAATCTAAATTAATTACTACTTGAACAATACTTACTATGTCACCAGTTAATTTTCCAAGTTTAAACGAGTCAATTGATACTTGGACGTAAATCAAAGTATGAGTGAACATGTTTACAATGTAAAAGAGTAACTGAAACAAAAACCGAGATCAGTTATTCATAAATAAAGAAAATAAAAATTGCAGAGTACCAATTCTACTAATTTTTTAATTTATTTTAGGCCATTCACCGTGTCTACGGTGACTGAGCGCGTTTAATCTGTCTAGATTTAACGCGCTATCCAAACCTATCGTAACGACCAACCAAAAAGTCATTTTTGGGTGGTCATTAGTATAGATACCAGTAGTGTCCACCCAATTTTTCAACCTCGAAAGACCTGTGCTAACTTCATGGTGATCAGAAAACTTCTTAATTTTCGGTCATTTTTTAAATTTAACCTTAATTTTTATAAATGTGCGTTCAATGGAGAAAGTCAATCAAGAAAATTTTAAAGAAGACAAAATTTGCTACAATTTGCGTGTAACGGTTACACTGTAGATTTAATAAGTGTTGAGGTACAGCACTTAAAACATAGCAGTTTTTTTTGCAAAAAATTCGAAATTTAAAAAAAATCTGTTTTTGATTCTGACAAAAACGTGCAAAATTTTGCCATTATTTTACCTTATCTCCAAAGTTTACTTTTACTCCGAAACATGGCAACCAAGGAGGTAACTTTTCAAAAGTTTTATTTAAATTTCGAACTGGCTTGCAAATAGAGAGCGGTTTATTGAAAATAAAATAATAAAACATTTGAACCATTTAACGCGACAAAAAATATTTGTTGTTCGTCATTGATTTTAAAAACTAATTGTATTTTAATTTGCGCGCATTATTTGAAAAAAGTACTGTGCAGGCCTTGACCACAACTAAGCATTGATAAACTTATATGTGCCTCTGCTTCGCCTCGGCCCTCATTTACACGTTCGTCTATCAGCCTTTTTTGCTGGCTAAATGACTGACCTAGTTCGCATTCGCAAGTCAGTCGCAATCTGTCAAAAATGCATGGAAAATGAGACTTATTTGACAGTTTTCAAATGAGATGCGAATGCAAACGTTGCTTAAAAGTTATTAGAATTGCCTCTCCGTTTGTTCAATTTAAGTCATTACTTTGTGAATGACACCATGATAAAAAAACAACGACAATATCTCTTTCACAACTCCATGTATATTTAAATTGGAAGGTACTTACGAAATGCTGAAAACAATCTTTTTGTATGTTGTAACACTCTAATAGATCAGCATAAGCTTGAAACACTTTAATATTATAATTTTGTTCGCATATGTTACCTATTCCTTGAGAATTTAAAACATGAATACTCCAGAGAAGAACTTTACTTTCCAACAATTTTATTACTCGAATCGCATAAAGAATATTTAAATCAAATATGACCACGATGTAGCAAATATAGTACAAACTGTAATGTAATTTGATCAATATGCTAGCGACTGTGACAACTATGACATGACCAAACACAGCTCCGATTACAATAATCCAATTCCAAACAATGAAGTCTTTCAGACTACCTTCAGCGTTGAGAAGCCTGTGCACTTTTTGGAAAGTAAGCACAAACTGAGTTGACTTCTTAGTTTGAACTGCCGCAATTAAGGAATTCATGGCGAATCCCGAAGAATAGAAACATGTGTCAAAATAAGATGTGAAATGCATAAAAGTAGTTGCCCCTACAGAATCATTGTGAAAAAATAGCATATGAGTATTGTAAACTAATAACAAACTTAATACCAATGTTACAATTATTGAAACGAATTTGGCGATCAAACCATTGGGAGTTATAAGATTATTTTTAATGCGATATTTTGGATAAAACGTAATATTTTGCACCAGATCCAAAGGAAAAAGCGTCGACTGCACTTCCTTATCCACAAAATTGTTCAAAATTCTTGTCACACAAATTGGTCTCGTATTTCGTGATATCTTCATTTCTATTAGGTTGTTGTCGATAGACCCCTTGCTCACAAACAAGACAACAATATTATTGAAGATACCACTTAAATGTTTAACAACGCACATCAAAGTAACATCAATAAACGCGTAATCATTAAGAGTCTATCTAGCCTTCAAGTGGAACAATATTAATCGGTGGTAAACTGGGGTCATCAAACTCAATAATTTATTTTTCAAATTACTTTCTACTTGTCGTATATCTTTAGCAGTTGTTCCGGATTGCCAGTCTGACTCATCTTGCCAAGAAGTACCGTGTTACCCACATAGTGGTTTGTGGAGGTCTGGTAGGCGGGTGCTTCATGTACAATACTGTTATTCAGCTGAATCCAGTTTAACTGGAAGCCGAACCCAATTATACATAGTTGGGAAAAAGCTAGACAAATGATGATGATTTTCTACTTGATTGCCAAGTAAGTAAGTACGCAAATAAATGTGCGTTATGTCGTGTAATGTGCTGCGTCGTGTTGCAGTTTAAATGTTTCATATTATTTTGTTGATTTGAATTTGAACTCTCACTTTCTTCAGAAATTACTAGTTGTTACTAAGAGACACCTCATGAAAGGTGGCGTGCTGCTACGCTGGATTTTAACCGACTTATAAAACTCGTGAGCTTGCCCGAACTCATCGTTCTATAGGGATCCGAATAAAACATACTTACTAAGAGAAACATATGAAATAGACGTTAAACAGAATCGATTTAGATCACTATCTGATGTCGATAGACGGGTGAGCGTAAAGTCATCAAAATAATGAATAACCTACCGGTCGTTTCAAATTGCGTGAAATTACAAGATACCTAGCTGACCCATGCCCATTTCGTTGGGTGGTATTTTTCGGGTTAATATAATATAGCCTATGACACGCACAAATAACGTAGCTTTCTATTGGTAATAGAATTTTCAAAATCTGTTCAGTAGATCCAGAACCTCACGAACGCACAAACTTTACCTCTTTATAATATTAAAAGTATAGATTTCTTTTTTTAACCAACTTCAAAAAAAGGAGGAGTTCTCAATTTGGTGTTTTTTTATGTTCGTTACCTCATAACTCTGCCATTTATAAACCAATATGAAAAATTCTTGGTCTCATTCAAATTTCATCAAACCCGGTTTGGTTGTTTGGCTTCTAAATCAAAATAGCTGGAATTCGTTTACTTAGATGACGTATTTGGTTTGTCAGCCAAGTAAACGAAATTGCGTATTTTGCTTTCCTGCGACTTTCCAATCAATCAATCAATAGTCTTTATTTGTAAACATAGGTTACAATAGTGTGTAAGATGTTACAATAGATATTTTATAGTTTCTCTATGTTTTGCCATTTGGCGTACAAATATATTAACACTTTTATGGGAGGCCAATTATGTACCTCTAAATATTACAATACAGTAGGTAAATATCAATTTGAAAAAAAATTAAAATGTAATTTAATAAAATGCAATAGGTAATGTCAATGTATAACGAAATTTAGTAATGTCAATAAAAAATAATTAATGTCAATAAGTTATTTAAACGAAAAATGTTTTGAACTTCACATTGTCCTCAGAATTGCTATTGAGTCGTCATGCATAAATAGTCATGTCACAAGTATACAAATATCATTAAGTCAAAGAACTGTCATCAAAATATTCACTGAGACTATAGTAACATTTCTGTATTAATATAGCACATAATTTTCACTTGAAATTCACTAAATTTAAACTTTTTATTGAGCAAGGTAGCTTATTAAATATTCTTTGGACCATACAAAAAAAAATTTTCCTCATTAAAGCCGTGCCGATGTGGTACTTTGAGCTCTAAACTATCTTTGTCACGTAGTTTCCTATATTGGCTTTTAAAAGCAATTTCAAACAGGTTAATGTTTGTGCAGGTTAACAAAAATATTTACTTCATAAATAAACAGAGAAGGCAAGGTAAGGATTTTCAGGCTTTTAAATAGAGGTTGACAGCTGTCAGTACTTTGTAATCCACACATAGCTCTGATGCATCTTTTTTGGGCTTTGAAAACATACTCTTTATTCACTGAGTTGCCCCAATATATTATACCATATCTTAGAGTGGATGCAACATAACCATGATATGCCATTAAAAGAGATTCTAGGCTTACAATTTTAGCCAGTTTATGAAGGGCATTATGCAAATGTATTAACTTTTTTACAAATATCGTACGTTTGCGGTTTCCAGGACAAGTAATCTATAATAATACCCAGGAATCTAGTAATAGTTGCCGACTCTATTTTAGTCCCCAAATAATTAATGTCAACGTTTATATAAGTAATCCTTTGATAAAAGTGCATTACTTTAGTCTTTTCTAAATTTATGACCAGATTATTATTATTTAGCCAAGTAATTATTTTATTTAATGTCAAGTTTATCTCTGCTTCGTATGTATTAGGATCGTCACATTTTACTACTACTGTGCTGTCGTCTGACCATAGGATGCTTTATTTCTATAGGTAGATCATTTATGTAAGTTAAGAATAGTGGAGGTCCTAACACACTGCCTTGTGGGACTCCGTGTTCAATTATCTTACTACTAGATCTGTATCTCTTTTCGCTTTTCTGTTGTGTAAGTAAGATTCAAAATGTTACCTCGTATACCATATTGCTCTAATTTATTTAATAGTATCTTATAATCTACATAGTCAAAAGCCTTTGTAAGGTCATAGGGCGTATCAGATCATAGATAGCCATATTAATTGTCCTGTTCTTACGAAAACCTTTCTGTTCATAAACTAGAATATTTGATTTCTCTAAGTATAGAGTGCTTTATAAATTACTTTTTCAAATATTTTGGCAAATATAGGTATCAACGCAACAGGTCTATAATTTTTCATAAGGCATTTGTCTTGCTTCTTGTATAGTGGAGTAACTATGGAAGTTTTGAGTTTCTCCGGGAAAATACCATTCTCAATACTCAAATTGATTATGTAACTAAGATGTGGAGCTATGTATTGAGATACTGCTTTTATGGCTTTTGTGCATATTCCATCACTACCTACACTGTTTGTATCCCTAAGAGACCTAATATGATTCATGATGTCATGCGGCAGAGTTGGTTCCATAAATAAAGAGTTCAAAGTGTTTGAATTAGTGGGGATATTTTGTATTTTGCTAATATTTGAATTCGATGCTTGATTAATATAATATTCTTTGAAGGAGTTTGCTATTTCAATAGGATTCGTAATTATCTTTGCATCAGTTTTTATTTCAGTTATAGGTTCTCTAGGAAAGTTAGATTTATTCTTGTTAATGACGGTCCAAGTTGCTTTTGATTTATTTTGCGCTGTTTTTGATAAAATAGTTATTTTGAGATTTTTGTGTTAAAGATATAATTTTTTTGAGTCTTTGTGAACATGCTTTGAACACATTTTTGTTCTTGAGAGTAGGGTTAGTTCTGTATTGCCACAGAAGCGCACGTTTTTTTTAACTACATTTTTTTATTCCCTTAGAGATCCGCTTAGATTTTTTAGTTACTGGCTTTGTAATAGTTTCGTAAGGGAAACAGAGATCGTAAAAGCATTGAAATAGATAAAAAAACAGTCATAAGCCTCATTAGGGTCCGAAGTATTGTAAATGTCTGAAAATGAGATACTTTTTATACAGTTTTTTAAATTTATCCAGATATTCTTGAGAATAATTTCTTCGTCTAATGCGCCATGATTTAATAGCACACGTTTTTTTAACTGGGCATCTTAAAACCTGTGTGGTGTGGTCTGACAGTCCAAATTCAATAATTTCCCCCTTGCAACCTCTGATATTATGCGCGAAATTATCCAAACATGTTCCACTACTTATTCTAGTGGGTTGAGAAAATTGCAATTGTAAATTATAGCTTAAAAGAATATATTCAAAACCTAGGGTCTGTTTATTTCTGTTTAATGTATTTATATTGAAGTCCCCGCAAACGATAATCTTTTTATTACGTTGAATGCATATTAGATGAAGATTTTTTTGTAATTTGTCATATAAAGTATTTAAGTCGGAATTTGGAACCCTATATATACATACAACAATAATACCATACTCGGTTAATTCAATTGCGCAACATTCAATCAAATTTTTTATACAATAATTGTTTAAACTTATCACTTTATAGTGATGTCTAATTTTTGTTAATACACATGCACCACCTCTTTTACATTCTCTTGAGAAACTTATGGCTATGTTATAGTTAGGTATATTTAATAGTTCTTCTTGCTCAGGCGTCATAAAGTGTTCCGTAATACACACAACATCGATAGGTTTTTTCTTACTTTTCAGCTCATCCAAACAGACATTGAGGCGATCACTTTTGTTTAGGAGTCCGGCAATATTTTGGTGTAGGATATATATGTTATTGTATACGAAAAAAGTTTGAACTTTTCGAGTGACTTGCGTTTTGTTCGTTACTGTCGGAATTACTTTCTTGTATGTTAGTATTATTTTGTACGCGGTTGATCTGACCAAATCGATGTAGATCGACAAGTATGTTACTCATGATATTGTCATATATATTTCTCATTCCATATTTGTTGATTTTGCCTGTAGAGCAAGAGAACATCTCATGTGTCAAGTTACGATTGCTGTCAAATATATATGCGTACTCATGATTTAATATGTCAAGATATAGGAGATTGTTAAATATGTCAATTTTAAAGTTATATATCGGTGCTACTGTTATACAACGTGTTGTTTTGCATCCTCGTCAAATTTCAGGAGGTTGTCATAAAAGACATAAATAATCAATCGAAAGTACGGTAGCGGGCAATAACTAATAAGCGCTGCTTTTTTTGTTGTTGAAATTTAACAGTATTTCAGAATTAAGCCCTTAATTCAATGCAAATAAAACAGAATCACCCGACTACGCACACAGCGACAATGCAGCTGTGTGCGTGAGCGTCGACTTCTTACCTACGAAATGCAAGCGCGCGAGCGCGACCGATCAATGACCGGTAGCAATAATTTTACTTAATTTCATTTCGAAAATCACCTACATTATTGTCATAAATTTCGCTTGATAATTAACTCATCTTTGTGCATCATTGGAATACGGATATCTTACTAATGACAGTAATACTAGTGCGCCAAAGAAAAGTTCACTGACCTGTTATCAGTTTTGCTTTATCCTTCAACCTAAAGTTTTCGTAGTGATTTTGTTTTTATTTGTGGATTTCCTTCCTACTTAACGGGCTTAGGACCGGCAAGAATACCTTGGTGTAGCGATCTACTAAGTCTAAAAATGTTTTCTACGTTTGATGGAAATGGAAAGACGTGCTAGTTAAGTGAAAGTACGTGGTGATATTTTCGACTCTTAGGTATTATTGGCGTAGTTAAAAATAAAATTTGAAATCAACTTATTTACACTAATAAAATTGATTAAGCTTACAACGTATTTACAAAATGTACAAATAAATAAATTACCTACTTAAGTTACCCGGAGGTATTGTTCAAAGTTGCCACCATCACACTCTTCGCACAATCGAGCACAACGTAGCTGGTTTTCCTTCAGCTTACGTAACACTAACACATTCGTTTTTAAAGTGTCGAAAGCACTAATGATCCTTGCATGTAATTATGTTACACTTGTCACTTCCTCCGTGTAAACTAACCTTTTAACGTCTCCCCACAAATAAAAGTCTACAGGCGTCAGGTCTGGAGAACGCGGAGGCCAGGCCATGGGTCCTCCGCGACCGATCCAGTGGTCACCAACTTTTCGGTCAAGTACGATCCTGCTGGAAGTAGAGGTTGTGCCTTGCGGTACTGGAACGTGTGTTGCAGTTCACGTTTCAGTAGGCGCCACACTGTGGTGTGGTGCACTCCTAAGTGTTGACCAGCCTCCCGCGTGCTTGCGCGTGGGTCTCGCTGGAAGTATTCCAGGATGTCTTCCTGCAAGGCGACAAGCAGGCCTATGCTGCCGCGAGCATGAGCATGCCGGGGAACGTCAAACTGCCGATGATCCCACAGTCTCTGCGTAGTAGCCAGCATGACGCTCTGTGATGGGGGTTCCCGATCGGGAAACATTTCCGTGAATATCCGGTTGGCTCCACGTAGGCTGTCTCCACTGATGGCATACAGGCGGACCATCTCCACCATCTCGACATTTGAATAATTGTTCGTCATCTTGCACTTTGTACCTACGTCTCAACGATGTACGGAGAAGCGGAATTCGCAAAATACGCACGCACGCTTCGGCGACATCAAACACACTGTTAGTTCCGGGGCCGCGGGGGCCGGGGGCGTGGCTAGGAGCTTGCGCAGGAGAATCCCCGTACCGTGATTGGGGTGCGATTGATTACCTACGAATTTATCGAATGATCGTTGCGTATGCGTTGTGTATGTATTGTTTGCGTTTGTTTGTGTAAAAGCGCGGTTATAAGGCTAGTAACAGACGGGCCGCGTTTAAATACGGCTGGTTTACACTTATGGATTTCCGTAAATAAAAAAATACCTACCCAATTTATTGTCGATTTGGGTCGAGAATCATTAGCATAATTACGTCCTTGAATTTGACTAGGATGCAAATCAACACGTTGTATATGTAGGGAGACAGATAATTGTGTTGGTGTATGTGACTTTTCGAAGATATTCATTAATTGTCTTTATCACATTTATATAGTTGTTCTTCTCTCTTATATCATTCTCTCCAATGAAAAGCAAGCAATAGTCGTTTAAGGTGAAGTCTTTTAATTTTTGTTCGATATTACTTACGAGCCGTATTGTGTTGCTGTTTGGCATTACGTAGTGACAGTAGTCGAAGTAATCGGAGAAAACTTCTTCAATTGTTGACGAGGATCCTTTTAATGTGTTGCAACTACGAATACACAGTTTATTCTTCTGTTTAGGCTTCGATACTATGTTTGGTATCTGCTCTTTAGAAGTAGATACCTCTTTTACTTTATTTGGCGTCTGAGTACTGCTGTTGGTAGTTTGTGTCTCTTTACTAACTTTTTTGGGTTGCGTAGGTAACTCTTTTTCTTTATTTGGCGTCGGTATACGGATATTAGTAGTTTGTGTCTCTTTATTATGTTTGTTGTGTTGCGATTCGCATTCTTGGTTTAGAGAACTTGATGAGTGTACTTGGTAATGTGATTTATTTTTGCGTGCCGGTGTTATATTTTTTTTTCTCAGGTGACGAGCATATTTTCTTGTGTGTATTAATAGTTTTTATCATATTTTGTAAGTCGGATTTGAGGCGAAAGTTTTCAACTTTAAATTTTCTATTTCTTGTTGTGCGCTCAATAATTGATTCCTAAGTGTTTTGCTCTGTTCCGTAAGCTCACAGACTCCACTATTGTCTGTTAAAGCTATCTGGTAAGCTCAACATTGTTGTGTCGAGTATAGTTTTGTCGTTATTACCAATCATCATTCATCATTTTGTTCATGTTTGATAGGTCGGTTAATGAGCTCGTTCTATAAGGTTTACGGTATGATATATTATTGCTGTCGGAATCCATTTTATTCGAAGCTATCGTGGCGCCCTATGTTGTAGACTTCTAAGAATTTCTATGTTTGATTTGGTTAGGTAAGTAATTTTGTTTGGTTCTTAGCATTGATGAGTTTTTTATATATCAATGGTTCTTTACTTACTTATTTTTGTTGAAGCTATCGGATAATTAGTGTACTTACATTCACAAAAAGAGCTTGTTTTCTGCGGGTTTCGAACTTGCACCCAGAGATTAGTGACGCTTCGTAGACGCCTGTTGTGCCGACGAGCCAAGTGAAATTAACAATTGTATTTGAAATTTAGCATCATATTGTGAAGCTCCCAGTTTCAAACCAAACAAAACCGTAATGACTAATGCAATTAAAATACTTTAGTCCATTGTATGGAGTCAAACTCGTAGTTAGACAATTTTTAAAATCCAAAAAGCTTTGCTCAATTCTTGGTTCGAACCCGTGGTTTCTTGATTGAGAGGTACACGTTAGCGCCCCTCGACCATTGAAGCGTTAGGAACACTGTCGTAATTAGCTAGCTGTGTCTTCATGTATTATTTTTAAATAATCGAAGTCGTTACACACTCATTTGTGAGAAACAATGGTGATCTTCTTTCGTACTATTTTTTTGCACAAAGATTTATAAAGTCAGTTTACTTTTTATCACTGTCACTATGCACTTGATTTAGTTTTACTCAATGATAGTTTTGCTGCACTTTGACACAATATTGTCGAGTGTTTTGTTAGATTTGTTGACACTTTTCACTGAATGTCTTTAACTTTTAGTTTTTATGATTCATTTGTTTTTCTTTACAGATAACACTGTCACTACGTTATCGGAACAATCTTAGTCGTTTTACGTGAAACTTAGGATAAATAAAGAACATTTACAGAAAAAATACTTTAAATTAAAGCGGAGCTGTATACTTTGGGTTTTGAGAAGTACCCTCTTCGCGGGTTCCAGTGGTGTTGTTAGGTGTGGGGTACCACTAAAAAGTTAAAAATAAAAAACTTTTTTACAAAAATATACCTACAACCGACTTTCAAATAAATAAAAAACACTAGAAAGTATAAAATAACTTTGATTTCGGAAGTTGATGTTAAATACGAAGAAGCAACCAAAAAAACCGACTTCCGAAATTTGTTTGTTTGTGAATATGGCATTTTCAAAAAACAACAAAATCTGTAATGCGATTGCTAATCCAGATTTCAAAGCAACGTACAGAAACATGTGGAATGTTTGTTTCAAGTTAGAAATATATAAATTACTAGCTGTTGCCCGCGACTTCGTTCGTGAGTAAGTCGGAAAGTTAAACGTTGTCGCTAGATAAGATTTCTAAGAAAAAAAAGAAAAGAAAGAAATCAATATGTAGCATTTCTTGACTCCTCTTAGAATTAGGAATTTGGAAGAGTATGCAAGGCATTGGCTGTTTCACCTCTTCTGTTCCAAATGCCGACCAGCCCTAGTAATTTTTCGTAATAAGAAATGTTTTAATGATAACGCTGCTCTATGCATGATGTTAAAGAAAGTTGCTAGGGCTTTTTTCCCCTGTGGCTAGTTGCTATATTTGGTGGAAAAAAATTGCTCTCATTTAAAATTTTTATTAAAATTAATTAACAACTCGATAAAGTTAATAAATGTATGCATTTACATGCTAACCTAGAGTACCCACCAGTTTAGTGTTTTCACCAAGATCATATATTCCGGACCACAAAGAAACACACAAAGAAGCACACAATGGAAACACTGAAGGTCTTACTGTCAGATATGATGACACTGTTCCAAAACAGGATGTCAAACTTTGAGGCAGAATTACAGAAAAACCCTACGGGCACATCTTGCAGCACAGATGGGTTGGTTGCAGACTTCGCTTCATTCAAGAAGTTCATCCTTGATGCATTGAGCTGTCTTCAACGTCAGTTAGGGGCATTAGCTCAAGGAGTGGACAACCTCGAGATGCGGAGTCGACGGAAGATGGTTCTGCTGCATGGTGTCACGGAGCAGGCCAAGGAGGATACTGCGCAGGTGGTAGCAGAAATTGTGCGGTGTCACCTTAAGCTGCCAGATTTTACTATTGCGGATGTCGGACGCTGCCATCGGATGGGTAGATCAACAGGTGCCAGCAAACCAAGGCCCATTCTTTGTAAGCTGCGGGACATCATGGTCAGGGATAGTGTCTGGTTTGCGAAAACCAAATTAAAGGGCACTGGGATCACGTTGTCAGAGTTCCTAACTAGATCAAGGCATCAGCTCTTCATGTCGGCGAGGGAAAAGCTCGGTGAGACCAAATGCTGGACAAAACAGGGCCTTATCTATGTTCTCGGTACTGACGGCACCCGGCATCGGATACGTTCTATCGAAGAACTCAATGAAATAGAGATAGCCAGAAAAAAACCCGATTCCCCTGTCGCATCCGCACTATCGACGTTGTCATCACCGTCACCGACGCCGGCACCGAAGAAGGCCCGGCGTGTTGCAAAAAAGTGATTTGCTCCATATTTTCAAAGATTGTTCCGTAGTCCGGGTAACAGTTTCTTTTTCACATGTTGTAAGTACCCCTCTCCATTAATTGTATCCCGATTTCTTCTACCTTTACCTTTTTCTTTTTCTAGTATCAAGCTAACCCGCAATCTATTTCACCTTTATTCTCAACGTTTATTTAATTTCCACTGGCAGCTGTCAACTTGACATTTCTCTAACTTGTCATTAAAATCCAATCCTTACGTTCAGAAACAGGTTGACAGTGCGCCCGGTATTTTAGTTTTGTTGCTTGGGTTATCTTTAATTTCTTATTATTTTATGCTTCGCTTTTCTTCTTTTTATATGCTTTATTTGTAGTATGTTACTGCCTGCCCGGATGACGAGATTAATGTGCTTATTGCTTACTTGTGTTGTTTAAAGCATGTTTTAGATTTAAAACACAACTGGCGGGTGGATAAAATTGCCCTATTTTATTTTATTTTTATTTAGAAAACTTAGTTTTAGTAATTAGTTTTTATAATATTGTTAATTCATAAATGTTTTCGATGTCAGCTAGTAATGACGGCAGTGAAAATGAACCCTTTTCTTCTGCAAGTAGTGATGATGACAGTTTTGTTAGTTTTCCGTCCCTTGCTGAGTCGCTTGAATCTCAATTTTCCGATGTTCCGAAGAATTTTAATGTAGTCCATATAAATGCGCAAAGTATTCCGGCTTACTATTCTGACATGCTAGCTTCCCTTGACTGTAAGAACATTCATGCTATCCTTGTTTCCGAATCTTGGCTAAAACCATGTCTCTCCTCTACGTCCTATTCCTTGCCGGGTTTTCGACTAATAAGAAATGACCGCGCGCGTGGCGGTGGGGGTGGGGTTTTCCTTTTTAGGGTTCCGAAAAAAAAAGGAACCCTTATAGGATCACTCGGGTGTCTGTCTGTCTGTCTGTCTGTCTGTCTGTCTGTCTGTCTGTCTGTCTGTCTGTCTGTCCGTCTGTCACAGCCAGTTTTCTCCGGATCCACTGGACCGATTCTGTTGAAATTTTGTACACATATGGACTTCTATGACCCAAACACGGATGCGTTACGAAAATTATTAAATTTTTAGTATGGGGGTCACTTTTGGGGGTCAAACAAGAAAATTAAAAAAAAAGTTTTTTGAACAATATCGTGTGACATATCAAATGAAAGGGCTTACTGTGAGGATTTTAATTATATTTTTTTCATAATTTTAAAATAAATGATTTAGAAGTTATTCAAGAAATTAGACGAAAAATGACCATTCCCCCCCCTTATCTCCGAAACTACTGAGCCTAAAATTTTGAAAAAAAATGGAGATAATAGATCTTTACCTAAAGATTACAGGAAAACCTATTAGAAGTCTGTAGTGTTAATATAACATGTTAAAAAAATTAAATTCGTTCGGAACCCTTTGCACGCGAGTCCGACTCGCACTTGGCCAGTTTTTCAATTATTGATATGTCAGCACAACCTCCTCCGTCAAACGCGGGCGAGCACCTCTTTTTGGAAGTTAACCTGAACCTAACAAAAATCCTTCTAGGCGTTTATTACAGCCCTTCTTCTCGTATAAATTTCTTCTCCTCTTTTGAACACATCTTAGAAAACCTAATGCCCTCTTACAGTCATACAATCATCCTGGGGGACTTCAATACTTGCTTATCGAAGAACGATTCCCGCTCCTCTTCTTTTCAATCAGCACTTCTATCTTTGAATTTATCTATTCTTCCCTTAAGTGCCACACACCATTTTTCAAATTGTAATCCTTCACTTTTAGACCTTATTATTGTTTCCTCTCTTCAACATGTTGAAAAGCATGGTCAGTACCCAGCTGACATGTTTTCCTATCATGATCTTATTTTCCTCTCGTACAAAATTCGACCTCCTAAGGCAAAACCTAAAATTCTCCTGCAGCGCAATTTTAGTGGAATGAATGCCGATGATCTCCGAAGAGATGCCAGCAGCATTGACTGGGCACCTCTGTTCAGCGCTGCGTCAATTGACGATAAAGTGAGCCTGTTGACGGATAACCTTGTGCAGCTGTATGATGTTCACGCTCCCGTGCGTGCAATTAAAATGAAACATCTACCGGCACCATGACTAACAAGTGATATTAAAAACTTATTTAATAGGAAAGCTGCTACAAAATCAAAATTTAAATGTCGTCCCTCGTCGTCGAACTGGGAGAAACTTGTGGATGCTAGAAATCGCTACAATAAGGTGTGTAGAGATGCCCAACGACGCCATATCCACAATTCAGTTGGAAAGGGAGACTCAGCTAAAGTCTGGAAATTTCTTAAATCCATAGGAGTTGGGAAATCTCGCCAAGAAACTATTCCTAAAGACCTTGACATTGATCAGCTGAATCAACACTTCTCGTCTTCGTCCTTATGTAATGGGACCTCGAAAGCAACTACATTGAACTTCCTTTCAAACCTTCCAGCTCCGGATTATTCCCCATTTATTTTTAGTCAATTCTCTGATTGTGATGTTAAGAAGAGCATAGTTTCAATCACTTCTAACGCAGTTGGCAGTGATTGTGTCAGTCGAAAGATGATACTCCCTGTCCTCGACGAAATCCTCCCTATCTTATGATATATCCTTAACTACTCAATATCCCATGGGGTCTTTCCATCAACTTGGAAAGACGCCAAAATCACTCCCTTACCGAAAAAGGTAAATCCTACATCTTTTTCCGAATATCGTCCTATTTCCATCTTGCCTTTCCTATCCAAAGTCCTCGAACGCCTTGTCCACAATCAGCTCAGTGCTTTTCTTTGTAAGAATAGTCTGCTGAATCCTTATCAATCCGGATTTCGTCCTGGTCATAGCACCGCTTCAGCATTAGTGAACGCAACCGATGATATATGATTAGGCATGGAGCATGGTAATCTGACGGTTCTTTGCTTGCTAGATTTTAGTAATGCCTTCAATACTGTCGATTTCGACATCTTGCTTGGCATACTTCGCTCGCTTAACATATCTCCGACGGTGATTGACTGGTTTCACAGTTACCTGTATGGCCGCCGGCAACGTATATGCATAGAAGAATTTAACTCTTCCTGGTGTTATACAACTGCCGGTGTACCTCAGGGTGGCGTTTTATCTCCCTTACTCTTCGCAATATATACGCTATATAATAAACGCTATCTCCAAAAACCTTCTCTCATCCAACCACCTTTATGCAGACGATTTGCAAATCTACCAACAAGCTGACCTTGCAAACTTAACTTGATGCAATGAATGCAATAAACAAGGATTTGGCCACAATTAGTGAGTGGAGTGAGGCCAATGGTCTGCGGGTTAATCAATCAAAGACCCAAGTCATTGTTGTAGGTAGCTCTAGGATGTTTCCGAAAGTAAATTGGTCACATCTTCCCCAGGTTCAGTTTAATGGAACTACAATTCCCTTAAGTGAGAAAGTTAAGAATCTTGGGGTTTGGATCGATAAACATCTGTCTTGGGGTCCACAGCTCCAGGACGTAAGCCGCAAAATCTTTGCATCTGCCAGGTCCCTTAGACGATTGCGGAACTTCCTTCCTACTACCACTAAAACTGCGCTTGCACAGTTCCTTCTGCTTCCCATCCTTGACTATGCTGATGTCAGTTATCTCGATCTCACTCAGGCACAACTAGATAAACTTGAGCGTCTTCAAAACCTTTGTATAAGATTTATGCAAAGGCTTGCGCAAATATGATCACATTTCTGAATTTCGGACAAAACTCAAGTGGCTTCCCATACGTCTTCGCCGGGATTCTCACATTTTATTTCTGCTCTACAGTATTCTGTTCAATCCTACAACCCCCTCTTACCTTAAAGAACGATCCAAGTTCCTTCATGACACACATAATAGATATCTGAGGTCATCGGTAAACTTGAGACTAGAAATGCCGATGCATTTCACCACCTTCTATGACAATTCTTTCACGATTCAAGCGGTGAGGTTATGGAATGCCTTGCCTGTGTCGATAAGGCGGGCTCAATCTTTGTCCATTTTTAAAACTTTGGTCAAGAACCACTATCTCTCTCTTTAAAGCGTTTGTTACTAGAGTTCTCTGCTATTGTTTCACAATTATCATTGTATAAATTTATCTATTTAGTATGTATTGATGTTTGTATAAATAGTACACCTAAGACTACCTACAGTACTGTATCTTCTTTTTCTCTTTAGAATCCATCCAAAGGTTGTCTTGAAAAGATCGCTTTTAGCGATAAGGCCGCAAATTGTGTCACCCTATGTAATGTTTCTCATCTCTCTTTTCTGTAACTTATATGGTGTACATTATAAAGAGTATTCTATTCTATTCTAGGGTTGTTAACACGTTGCGAAATTTGTTCGAAAGAGTCATCGCAGCCCTGCAACATAAAAGGCATTAGAAGGAAAACGGATGGGGTTTAGTCAGTAAGAGTCTGACACTCCCTTCTGCTCCGCCTAGAGCAGACCGATTATAACCGACTTCCAAAAACAAAACACTGCTAAATATAAAATAACTTTAATTCCGGAAGTCGGTGTATTTGGTTATTTCATTTTTTGACATCGACTTCCGACATTAAAGTTATTTTATACTTTGTAGTGTTTTGTTTTTGGAAGCCGGTTATAATTTTTGTGTCACTTTTTAGTGGTACCTGCGTACCCATTCACAGCGTACCGGCGTGATGTTATGTTATTAACTGGGGACTATTTAATAAAACATACTTAGTGCTTTCGGTGTAAAGGTCTCGTCAATACGAATGAAATAAGCCCAAAAACTTGGTAGTTCCTACATACTGATGTGGAGTTTCCTTGACTCTCTGTCGTCTCTATCATCAGGTCTGATCCAAACCTTCATTGTTTTGTATTATCACCCGATGTACATACGAATATCAAGTTTTTATCAGATGTGTGCCTACAATTTTCGAGAGTTGCCCTCGATTTCCATCATCAGATCCTGACGTGGTGGGAATAGGACCACCTTCGCAGCATATCCTTTCATATTAAAAAGATTAATCGAAATCAGTTCATAAACGACGAAGTTATCCGCGAACACACCTGAAAAAAAATATATCAAAAGGGTTGTTAACGTGCAATAGAGCTACATAAATTTGGCCATGGGAAAACCAAACAGAAGAGAAGTCTACCCCTGCAACGGAAGTAGAGTAGAGACTCCACTATCCGCACCATGCGAGACTCGCATTCTCAGTCAGTTCCTAGCTCCGCCCAAATGCATAAATGCCTCCTGGGTGCTTCACAGGTTTGACGGAGTGACCTCACTTTTCCGAGAATTTGTTCACGTTGGGCAGCCTCGGCATTAATTTTTGAATGACGTGGGCAAGTGATTCCTCGGTTTGAAGCAACCTCTGCAAATTGGGCTGTCTACTGCGCCTATGTTGAAAAGATGTTCTTTAGGGGCCAATGTCCCGTAATTATACCTATCACTATTCGCAGGGTACTTCTACTTGAGCTGAGAAGTTGTTTAGTTAGTCACGTGTATAGGCTTAACGTCGCCAGTTTTGACTGCCAACCATTTGTTGTCACGAAGTTCAGTTGATCTCTGGCAAATTCATATACGAAACTATGGAAAAGGTAGGAGGGGGAGTGGGTACGAGTCCAGCACTACCATCTCGGAACCTCTCTTCGCGAGTTCGTCTGTGGCGTCATTGCCTAGGGATCTACATACAGTTCCCCTTGATCAACTGGAGAAATAGCTGGAAAATAGAAATCATAAAACTTAATCGGATGATGTGTATTATTTTCTTCCATGGCCGTTTCCATGAAAATATATTCCTTATATTCTCCAGAAACATTTGTCAATATTATACGTTTTGATGGTTGAAGAAGAAGTGAATTCATGCTGTGAAGTAATGCGATAGCACAGACTATCTTCTAAAATAACCGAGCAATCTTTTTGAAACTACATGGTGAATCTTGTTTATTTTTTTAGCTAAAATCGAAACAATTTTATGTTTTTAAAACACAGAAATCCAATTTCAGCGGAGCAAATGCAATTCTTTCGACTCCTCTATCATGGGACTTCGCCACCTGCTCGTGGGTGATATTACGTGCCTCTTAGCTCCCAGGCCGTGTAGGCCCAGTATTGGGCAACTTTGGCAAAGTTTCGCAGATGTAAGCGCACGTCTTTTGACCAATATTCTAGTCTTAATACTGCGATTCAAAAAATGAGATCAAATACATAACGCCATCTATGGAATATGTAGTTGAACTGTTATAATATAAGTTTGGAGTTTGTTTTAATTTCTATTAATACCTAGGAATTTTACGTGCATTCAGACCGATATTCTTTAGGTATTAAAATAATTACTTTTTTCAGACGTTGTAAAAACAATAAAAAAAAAATATTTTCTAATGTGATTCTCAAGCTGTCCATAGTAATATGTCAGTCAATAGATGGCACTGCGTGTATCTGCATTACGTTTATGGCAAAATAACATTTGGCAGGTCAGCTATTAGTAGTATAGATTCCAAGAAAAGCCACATTTTTTCTTTGAATATAGCATAAACTTTATTTCTCACCACAATTTACATAAATTATTTTACATAGGTCAGATTCCATACACAATTCAGGTAAGTATACACATACATGTGGGAGACTGGTGCCTAAGCCAGGCTCGAGGGATGTGTTTCAGGACACCAGGATCCCACCCCCTTTACAATTTCATTTTATAAATTACTATTTGGTGCCCGCGACTTCGTTCGCGTGTATGTCGGATAGTAAAATGATGTCGATAAGATTAAATATACGAACAATCAACATCAAGCATTACTTGACTGCTCTTAGAATTAGGAATTCGGAAGACTGTTATGCTAGGCATTGGCTGTATCACCGCTTCTATTCAAAACGCCGACCAGCCTAGTAACTTTTCGTAATGAGAAACGTTTTAAATCTCTAGCGTCATTGCCTGGGGATCTACTGTTCTCCATGATCCACTGGAGAGTGAACCCTCCACTGTAGAACCTGTGCCCGTAACGGATAATTTCTGGCCCTGAAGTGGTCATGACGCATCATGGGCTCACTGGGAATTTGGTTAGTCATGTGTGACTTTCAGCCGAGTGCCTTTGCAACATGTTATAGAAATTAAAAATGTTCATAGAAATCATAAAACTTAACTGGATGACATTTATAATTTTTTTCCATGGACATATTTTCCTTATTTTTCCCAAAAACATTTGTCAATATTATCCGTATTGATGGTCTGCTGGATCGGTGGGTTCCCCGATCACAGAAAAAAGAAAAGGCTGAACTACGGCTATCTTCTAAAATAACCTAACCATCTTCTTGACTGTGGTGTGTGTGTGTGTCGTCAGAAATTTTTAACAATATTCGTAAAATTATGCGCATTTGAGTAGCCTTCTTATATCATGTTCACGTTTTTCTTCTTCTACGTCGTTCCTTCACTGCTGAGGATCGCGACCGCATACGACATGTATCCATACGATCTTCTGCTACGTGCACGCTCTGCGTGCTGCTTATAACAGCCATCTTTATGGCATCGGACCATAAAGAATACCATACTATGTTTGCATATTTTGAACTTTAATGTGTTGATATTATATTGCACTATTTATTCTATTCTTCAAACTACAAAGTTAAGACACTACTTTTAAGATTTAAGGACACAGTTAGACATGCGATAAACAAATCTAATTCAACTCTTTTCGCGACTCCTCTATCATGGGACTTCGCCAGCTGGTCGAGGGTGGTATGACGTGACCCCTGCCCCTAGGCCCGTAAAGATTCATTATTAAGCAACTCAAGTTAAGCTTAGCAAATGTAAGCACACGCCTGTTGACGAATATTATAATATTAATAACACCGCGATACAAAAAAAGAGGTCAAATGTATAACGCCATCTTTGGAATCTGAAGTTAAGACTTAAAATATATTTTGATGTAATTCTCATGCTGTCGTTAGTACTGTTTGGGTCAATAGATAGCATTACGGGTATCTGCATTACGTAATCAGTTGCTACTTTTGTTTTTTAACATGATACGAACCAAAAAAAAAATGCAGAATAAAATAGGTTCTGAAAATTATCCTTTAATACCCAGGCCAATATATTTTGGAATAGATGAATGCTAAAAAATATACAAAATATAGCAATAACATGTTATTAATGTATGAAAATATAAGTAAGTATAATTAAAAAATAATCATAACTGTTTGGATTTGAAATTTTGAACCCACATCGAGTCTTTCTAAAGGCAGTCTTTAAACCGATGGTCTATGACTACTGCTTACTATTAATTGAAATAGCCGATCTTATTTATTTCATGGTTTTTCGCTGCTCAGCTCCTTGAAAGTATAGCGTAATGATAAACATTGCTAGCATTAGGTGCATAAGTATCTGCAATATTGTAACATATTTTGGCTTCTTATGACCATTCCTCGCTAAATTGTTTTTTTTTTTTAATAAGTAATTTGTTCATATTTGTTCTATGTAAATACATTTCTGAACGCACACCTAAATATTTGACAACCAAAATATATGTCAATCCTTTTTCATAACTGACATTATTCTACATTCTTAAAATCTAAAATACGCCATTATCGGAATATTGTGGATATATGTTGTCGATTCGATACCCTTTTTTAAATACTTACTTTAATTTGAGAGGAGAGTTTACCGTATCGGCGGGATGAAAATTAAATGTTTGACAGTTACGAAACCCATGAACATTTTGTATGGGAAAATGTTTTTTCTTTTATTTGCTTTTTTCTTCAATTTTTCAATGTTTTCAATAGTTAGTTGCTATTCGGGATGGAGGCAAATGCAACAAATAAAAAACCATGAAAATCGGTCCAGCCGTTCTCGAGTTATAAGTGTTCGAACAAACCCGACTTTGTTTTATATATTAAGAAATCATAAAAGTAAGGAAATGCATAAGTAAAATAATATCTAAAAGAAAATTACGACTGCTGAGTTCCGAACTCACATCAACTCTTTCGGTAGGCAGTCTTTAAACCGGTGGTCTATGACTACTGTTGAAATTTGCTTGAAATAGCCGATCTTTTTTATGTCATAGGTTTTCGCTGCTCAGCTCCTTGAAAGTATAGCGTGATGATAAACATTGCTATGGTTAGACCCATAAGGTTTTGCAATATTTTAATCTGTTGTGGCTTCTTATAAAAATTCCTATAAATATTCAAAAGTTATTTTTTAAGTACGTAAAAAACAATTTTATTTTTATTTTGACAATATTCTGATGTAAAAATAAAGTTCAAAGAGAAAATAAATACAAAAATAATATCTGTTGCTCGGGATCGAACCATGAGCTACTTCTTATTCAAAACAGACATTTTTGAATATTGCTAATCTTCCATAGCACATAGCGTGATATTATATAGCCTATAGCCTGACCGTACCTACAAGGATTATTTATGCAAAATTTGAACAAAATCTGTTCAGTAGTTTTCGCCAATTGGAAACATACACCTCAAGATTGACTATTTTATTATATGTATAGATATATAGATTACTGCTATGACTGCTATGTAATCTAGAGATCATGAAAACAAATCATCAAGCGTTTCCGTCCCATGTGTTGTGTGTGTTTGCCGCAGTCAGTGCATGGCTCGCAGACAGCGCATGGCTCGCAGTCAGCCCATAGCTCGCAGTTAGCGCATGGCTCGCAGTCAGCGCATGGCTCCCAATCAGCACATGGTTCGCAGTCAGCGCGTGGCTTACAGTCAGCGAATGGCTAACAGGCATGCCCGAAGGCCAGTCCATCAAGAGATTTTCCTGCTGTTGTTCTGTTTCTGTTTGGGTTACTATTAATTCATTGGCCATGTAAAAACGGCTATTTTTTAAATTTTACAGTTATTTGGACAGAAATATACCAAACAGCTGATTTTATTGATAGGTATGCACTTTCTTACCTTAAAAGATTGTGTCATACATACAATTTAAATTCACCTTGTTTATTTAACAGCTTTATTCATGCGGTGAACAGTAACTGTCAAATCGTGTTATCATTAGTTCTCAGTGGTTAGGTGATACGAAGTAGAAATTGCCCGCCCGCAACTAAGCCCGAAACTACGGATTTCGTTAGAGAGTAGCCCCCCAGATTCAGATTCAGAGTATTTATTTGTAAACAGGTTACAGTTACACAGGTGCGTGAGATGTAATATTCTTTTTAAGTGCTCTATGCTTTGCCATTAGGCGTAGACAACAGTCAATCCACCAAACCTGATTGATTAAGCCTCCATTACAAAAATGAAAACTGTAACAACACAACGATGTAGTTAGTGAGGAGACTCATTAAACTTAATTGTAATGCAGCGTCTACGTAGAACAGGCCACACGCGCGTATCTTGCTGAACGATGCTCGATGAAAGCGCAGAATATTTTTGCATAGTTTTTTCTCAGTATCTGTAAAAAAAAACGGAAGATGCGTGCGTGCAGTTAATGCTGTATCTATCCCTATGCATGAGAGCTTATTTCGCTCTGAACATTTATGAATCACTATTCACTTATAGGCAGCGTGTGCGTTTTGAGTAGTTACCTACCTACGTCGCCAGTGAACTACTATTGTTTCTCACGCTTTCGAGTATACGGATATTTTTCATAATTATTTGAAAACAGAAATATTATTATTTTGTAAGTTCAACGTTATGTTTCGATAGTAATACTGATGGGTAATCGTTCTTCCATCGTTCTAGCCTGAACTGTGACATTGCTGGACAAAGCCTTCTATGCCATCCATTGGTTTCCGCTCTTTGCCACTTGCACACTTACTATTTGAAATAAAATGGCGTATTTATAAAAATACCTGAACAACTTGATTTCAAAATGACAGCACAGCAATCTTGAATACTTTCAACTGATATGTAAAATTTTTCATACAGTTGGCTCAATATTGTTTGCCACGCCAAACACTTTATCATCCAACAGTATAAGGCCAGCGCATTCATCGTTGCTCCGTTCTGCAACAAAGTCAATTTTTTCCGAGATGTAAATAAATAAATAAACATGGTTTGCTTGACATTTTCCCAACTATTAAAAATACTGGCTAACTTGCTGCTATTAATGCTACGATGACATCTGTTATAATTACATTTGAGTTATACCAGTCGGATCCCCTGATCTGATCCCTTGCTGGTTATTATTATATTTTCATTTCTTTCTGAACTACGATAAACTTTATCATTTCGGTCTGATCAGACCTGATCGATAAACAGTTGTTCATTTCAGAAAGTATTTGTTTTCATTATGAAAATATGTACTTCAATATGACTTCAATTAACCCTGTACGTATATTTTGTTGCTCACTGTCCCAAGCATGTGGTGCCGTTGCCCGGGGTGGACGCTAGGAAGTAGATCCTAAACTACCCCATCAAATGGTTAATAGTTATTGGAATTTCTACTTAAACTTATGCTTCTCTTACGCTAGAAGTAACTCAATAGTCCTCCTGACCGATTTCCAGATTATCCGAAGACAAGCCATCAGCGCAGGACATTATTATAGTGCACTAGCATATGCATAAACACAGGTTCCTTCCCTCTTGCATCACTACGACGCGAATCCGATACGACCGGAGAGAGATCTGGTGCTGGACAACGGCTTAATGACCTTTCCGAGGCACAGAGGTGTCACCATTAATTACCAAACTTTAACCTGGGAATAACACCTTGAGCACCACGCTCAGTCAGTCGCGCTTGTGACCGCGAGACTAAGCAGTTAAAAAAAAGAAAAGAAGTTACACTTACTATGTTATTATGCATAACGCCAGTGTTCAATAAATCAAGTGTCACTTGAAAATAAACCAGAGTATGGATAAATGCTTCTATAATATGAAAAAGTGCCTGAAAAGAGAATCTTAATTATATATTTTGGTAAGTATTGTTTTTAATTTTTGACGGATCTTCCAGTGAAGGCACTAGATAAAGTTGGCTGGAAATATGGGGAGGCTTTTGCCCAGCAGTGGGACAACAAAGGCTAACAAAAAGTTTTTTTTTTAATTTTTAAACACTTTAAATAACAGTACCTAATGAAAGTGACAAAAAAGTGACGAAATAAATGTGGATGTCGTAAGTAATGCCACGAAAGGGAGAGAATGCCTTTTCATAGAAAGAAATAGAATAATAAACGTTTTGGGGGAATTATAGAGCGGGAAGACGATGATTGTAAAATAAACTATGTAAATGATCCCATTACAGAGTTAATTTTCTCTCACGATGATTTTTAGTCGACACTGATTTTACACATTACCGTGTATATTTATGGATAGACAATAAGGTACTCACAAAGTGCTGGTAGCTAGATTTGTGGATATTATAACACTTAAGTATATCAACATAAGATTGGAACATTTTTTTGCTAAAATTTTCTCTAAGCGTTTCATTCTCTTCATAACAATTTAAAGCTTTATAATTCCATTGACAAACTTTATTTTCCAACAATTTAATCATTCTTGCCGCATAAATCACATTAAAATCAACAACGAGCAAAAGGTTTAAACACAAAGTTATATAGAAAGGTTCTCCAAGCAAAACGCAAAATGTTGTAAAAAACGAGATGTAACCACATACAAACACGATGACAATGACCCAATTCCAAATAATGAAGTGTTTAAAACTGGCATCATTGTTGAGAAATAGGTGAACTTTTTGAAAAGATAGTACAAACTTGACAGCTTGTTTGGTACGTGTTATTCCGATCACGAAATTTATAATGAATCCAAAAGTATAAAGGCAACCGTCAAAATAAGCGCTGATTATTATGAAGACTGTACATCCTAGACAACCATCGGTATTGTTTACCATATAGGTTTTATACCAGTATGACAATATAAACAGTAGTGTTCCAATCATTGAAACAACATTCGAGATGAAACCGTTTGGTTTTATATAATTGTTTTGGATGCGGTATTTAGGACAGAACATAACGTATTGCATTAGATTTAAAGGCAAAAGCATGGACCGCACGTCTTTGTCCACCGAATAATTAAAAAGAGATTTTTCTGGATAATTTCGTTTTTCACTACGATCACCACTCATTTTTACTATTCGATAACTAACAGTTGCTGCCTCGCACTCAAATGATGCAATAATCGAACACAATAACAAACATAAAATCCATTATGATAATAATAAGATAACAGCGACCTTGTACTAAAAACTATTAATAAAACAACCGTGTTCGCGTTCTACAGACAACTTAGTTTAATGAATAAAACCACAGATAAAAACAGGTAACACATTGACAGTAGATGTCACTTCTTAAATTAAACGTTATATTGTCTTTACCTACTTATTTTGATATAAAATTAATACGCCCACTATATCAAAACAAACAAAAAAAAATAACATTATTTTTGTTGAACTCCCATCAATTTCAAAAATTTACAATGTTTCACATGGCTTAAAGACTTCGTAAGTATGTCCGCAGGCATATCAGCAGTCTGCAAGTATTCAATTTTAACAATATTGTTAGTAATACATTCTCTACCAAAATGATATCTTATATCAACATGCCTTGATACAGCTTGCTTGCTGCTTGCTTTGAAACAGGATTATGCAACAACTTATGCGTACTTTGATTGTCGTTAAAGATTACAATACAGTCTGAATCACCAGTAATTTCTTTCTGTAAATTTCTAAGGTAAATGGCCTCTTTACAACTCTCTGAAATGCCTATGTACTCAGCCTCTGTGCTTGACAATGCAACATTCTTATGCTTTTTACTACCCCAAGAAATGACACTCCCTGAGAGATTAAAACAAAACCCAGTGTATGATTTTCTATCTAAAGTATCACTGCCCCAATCTGCATCTACATAACCCATTATCTTTTGGTTACCGGTACCACAATATTTAATCTTTAGTTCGCTTCAGGTATCTTAAGATGCGCTTAGCATGAGCCCAATGCTCCTTATTGTAACTATTATTAAATTGACTTAAGTAACCAACTGAAAAAGCTATATCAGAACGAGTAAGTATTGCTAGATACATTAAACAGCCAATTAATTGCTAGTAAGGCAAATTTTTAACACAATTCTTAACCTTAGCTAATTTTAATCCATTTTCCATTGGTGTTTCTACTGTTTTACAATTTAATAAATAAAATTTTAGTAACAACTGATCAATATAATTACTTTAATCTAAAGTTAGAATTTTGTTTTTTTTTTTTATTTATGGCACACTGACATGCCAAGACATTGCCTTATTTGGCCTAAATCTTTAATTTTAAATTGAGACTCTAGTACAGTTTTTAACTTATTAATTTCACTATTATCATTAGAGAAAACAAAGAAATCATCGACATATAAAGCAATTATAGTCTTACTTTTACCTTCATTCTTTATAAACAAACAAGATTCATATTTCGACTTAGAGTATCCATTATCAGTTAAACAAACATCTACTTTATTATACCACATTCTTGATGACTGCCTTAATCCATAAATTGCCTTCTTTAATCTCAGAACCTTACTAGTATCCGAACTGTGAAATCCTTCAGGCATTTCCATGTAAATATTTTCATTAAGGTTGCCATTCAAGAATGCAGTTATCACGTCCAAATGTACAATATCATATCCATGTCTCACTGATAAAGCAAATAACAATCTTAATGTACTATGTCTGACTACTGGTGAAAATGTCTCAGTGTAGTCGACACCAGGTTGTTGTGTAAAACCTTTAGCTACCTTGCACGATAACGCACTTTATTGTCAGATTCAATCTTTTTTTTAAGCACCCACTTAGACTTTACTATGGTAGAATTCTTAGGAACATCTACTATTTCCCAAGCATCATTTTCCTCGAAGCTCTTCAACTCCTCCTGTACCGCCTGTAACCACTGGTTTCTTTCAGGGCCTTCTAATGCATGCTTAAGTGGAAGATCAGTCCCATCATTTATGTCATTCTCCGAGTAACAGATACCGCCAAAACCAAACATGTTTGGTGCTCGACGTTGTCTGTCAGGTCTAATCAGGTTCACATTATCCTGATCTTCCATAGAATCCTCGTACTCTCTCGGCACATAGTCTGAAGATGTATCATTTATTGACTCTTCCATTAATGTTGAATCTGTAGTATCCCCCACTGAATCCTGCAAAGTATGGTTTTCATCTGACTTTACTTCAGTCACATGATCCTTGTTGCTATCGTCAGATGCAACTTCCACCATGACTAATTGCTTCTCCATAACAATTACATCTCTGCTTGTTATTATTTGCTTTTTCACTGGATCATACAGTCTATAACCTTTAATATTGTCAGGAAATCTTCTTGTCCCATTTTGATCTTTTTTCTTTATTAACATGGACCATGACAGGTGATCCAAAGATTTTCAAATTACTTAAATCGGACCTTACACCCATCCATAACTCATATGGCATCTTACCATTTAAGACTGATGACACAGTACGATTGTGTAAATATACAGCTGTATTGCAAGCCTCAGCCCAAAACATTTTGCTTAGTTTGGCATCATACAACATACATTTTGCCTTCTCAATAATTGTCCTGTTCATCCTCTCACACAGCCCATTCTGTTGAGGTGTGTATGGGTTAGTTCTTTGATGTATTATTCCACACATCTGTAAATAAGCATCAAATTCAGAATTACAAAATTCTTTTCCGTTGTCGCTTCTGAAGACTTTCACTTTCCTATTAGTTTGATTTTCTGCCATTGCCTTAAATTGTTTGAAATTCTTCATTTTTGTGTTTTAAAAAATATATAGAAACCATTCGGCTATAGTCATCAACAAATAATAGAAGTAGGACGAACCTCCCAGTGATGTCTCCTCCATTGGACCACAAAGGTCACTGTGTATCACATTCAACAATTCAATACTTCTTGTATCACTACTTTTGAAAGGTAACCGACATTGCTTGCCTTCACAACAAGTCTTACAAGATGATTTGCTGATAGTGACTCTGTCATCAAAAACCATTCCTTCTACTGCATTCTTAGCTTTCATCAAGCAATCACTGTTTACATGTCCTAATCTGCGGTGCCAAATGTAACCCGAGGTAGTAACTGCTGCCACCAGTCTCTTCTGTGTATTTAATCTATAAACATCATTCATCAAAGAAGCTACAGCAACTAGTTCTCCGTTCCTATTATATATTTGACAACCATCGTTTGTAAAGATCACTTTGTTGCCTTTTTCAATCAATTGGCTTACTGAGATAAGGTTTGTTGTCAAATTTGGAACACAAAACACATCTTCAATGGTTATGTCGAATTCACTGCCCTTGACTGAGGTTACTATCTTAACATTACCAAGATTTCTTCTTGAACAAACCGATATTTTTCGGTGATCCAATCTGGGTTAGCGGTTAAATGAACGCTAGCACCGGAATCAACGTACCAGTCTTTTCTATTAAAACTTCCACTTAAGAATACAGCTGCGAATGCATTAGTCTGTTTACGGTCTTCATTTTTACTGTCTAATTTGGAATTATTTGGGCATTAAGTTCTATAATGTCCGATTTGTTTACATCTATAGCATTTGACATTGACAGCTTTCAAGTTGGTACTACTTGTCTTTGGTTTATTTGAACCGCCATCTTTACATCCGCCTATAGGTTTCGGCTTATGTTGCCTATGTTTAGACACTGCAAATGCGCCATCTTGATTATCATTACCTCCATTTCCGGCCTCCTTGCAATTTTCTTCTGATTTACTTATATAATACAGACCACTCTAAAAAAAAATGACGATTTTTTCCGGGCATAACAAAGTATTTCTCCCTCCAATTTGATAGGCTTTAAAACTATTTAAGAACTCAACTAATGAAGTTACCATGGCTGAACAATCTCTTCTCTAATCGAGTAAAAATAAATCATAAGAAATAATAAAGAAAATATTTTTGACATCTCGTAGCACTTTAGTAGCTTCTCGTAGCACACTCGTAGCACCGTCGTAGCACATTCGTAGCACGTTCGTAGCTCAAAATTGGAAGTTGATTAGGAATGATTCTGGGATGTGACTTTGTTGGTATTTTTTGAGTTTGAATTTTTCTTTACGGTTGTAGATTAAAGTAATAATTTACCATATAAGTACTTACTACGTTTAATTACTAATGGAAAAATGGTATGCTGCCGACCTGAACCAGAACAGATACTTTACCATAGTGATATTCCTTGCAGTTTTTGTCCATCAAGATCTGTTTTTGATTGGGTACGGGAATAATAAGGCCGTTTTGAGAATTGTTTTTTTTTCTCGTAAAGTACCTGTAATAATGGTTTCATATTTTGGTTTATGTTTTTTGACCATATGATCTACCTAAATTCTAAAAGAAAACACGGTGAGAAGAAATTTTTTCGATAGAAAAAAATACAAAGTTCGATCTGTCTTTTTGCCATTTTCATTTTCATGATGTAATGCATTAGATTGATGTTATGAAATTTACTTTTAAACATAGAATATAACTTTATCTAGCTAAATTCACAACAGGTTTTGATTTCATAATACTTATCTTCTTAATATATAAAACAAAGTCGGGTTTGTTCGAACACTTATAACTCGAGAATGGCTGGACTGATTTTCATGGTTTTTGATCTGTTGTATTTGTCTCTATCCCGAATAGCCGAATAACTATTTAAAACATTGGAAAATTGCTGAAAAACATAAATAAAAGAAAAAAACATTTTCCCATACAAAATGTTCATAGGTTTCGTAACTGTCAAATATTTAATTTTCATCCCGCCGATACGGTAAACTCTCCCCTCACATTAAAGAACGTATTTAAATAAAGGTTTCGAATCGACATAATATATCCACAATATTCGGATAGTGGCGTATTTTAGATTTAAAATAATTATATAGAATAATGTCAGTTATGAAAAAGGATTGCCGTTTATTTTGGTTGTCAAATGTTTATGGGTGCGTTCAGAAATTTATTTATATAGAACGACAAGGAAAAAAATTACTTAATAAAAAAAAACAAAAAGAAATTGTCAAATCGATTAGGCTCACTCAATAATTACAGATTATTCTGTCGATCCAGTCAGAGTCAGTATCTATCTATATATGTAAAAATTAATCCATATTACCCTTTGTCATCGCATCACGCGTGAACGGCTGGGCCGATTTCGCTAATTCTTTTTTCGTTGCGTTTGTTATTGTCAGGAGAAGATTTTAAGCTATACGTTGTCACGTTATGTGCTTTGGGGGATGAACAATATTCAAAAATGTATGTTGTTGCATACAATGCACATGTTTCGAACTCCACCGACAGTTATTATTTTTGTATTTATTTTATCTTTTGAACTGTATTTTTACAACATAGTATTGTCAAAAAATAATAAGTAGGATTTTTGCGTACGTAAATTAACATTTAAATTTTATTCCACATTTTTCCAAATAACTTAGTGAGGAATGGTTATAAGAAGCCAAAACATTTTACAATATTGTGAATACTTGTGCCCCTTACGTTACCAATGTTTATCATCACGCTATACTTTCAAGGAGTTGAGCAGCAATAATCCATGACATATATAAAATGGGCTATTTCAATCAATCGTAGCAGTAGTCATAGACCATCGGTTTAAAGAATGCCTTTCGAGTTACTTGATGTGGGTTCGAATCCAGTCATGATTATTTTTGAATTATTTTTAAATTATTCACTTCCTCTCTTTTTTGATTCTTACTAAGACTTTCATACATCAGTAACATGTAATTGTTGTATTTTGTATATTTTTTAGCATTCAGCTATGCCAAAATGAAAAAAAAAAACAAATAAGTAGACCAATAATTTACAACCTAAAATAACCAACAATATAATAATTATCAGAACCTATTTTCTTCTGCATTTTTTTTTGTTTGTATCATGTTTAAAAAACAAAAGTAAATAACTAATACATAGGTTTACCTGATAGGTATTGTGGCAATTTGATGTAGATGAAATCAATTTATTACGTAATGCAGATACCCGTAATGCCATCTATTGACCCAAACAGTACCACGACAGCATAAGAATTACATCGAAACATATTTTAAGACTTGAAATATTTCGAATGTCAAACTGTGTTCTAAAAACTTAAAAACTAGTTTCTTAACTTAGTAGTTTGATGAATAACATCCATATAGTGCAAGATAATATCGGGAACTATATTTTCTATCACCAAAATTTATATTTGTCATCAAGTTGTATCACCTAATAAATAGATCTATCGCCACGAAATATTTTCGTTCTCAGATAAACAAAAATTGTTCCCAGGTATGAATAATCAAATTAATGTTAATATATGTGTAAAATAAGAGATCGATAACCAATAAAATTATATTGCATTACATGAATATAAACTTCGTTCTTATAATAACAGTTTTGTTACTTAAATAATAGCTCTGTGCTCAGAATGGTAGATCTGTCACCAAATAAATCGATTATCGATCCCTGACTGCGACTCCTTTTTATTTGATATTTTGTAACCAATACAGTAGTAACATTTTATTTCGTTCAGATATTAAATTAATAGTATTCGTTACCAATTTAATACATCAATTTATAATTTTAATGAAAAAATGATCAAAGGGGCGGAGACAAATTGGCGCGCTTTAAAAATTGACCAATCCGGCCTCAACGATGGGTTGTAGGTAACTAGGTTCGATTCTGGACTTGGGACACCCCGACTCGGACAGGTTAGGTTAGAAGGGGATGGCGGGGTCGAGTGAGCGAGCGAAGCGAGCGAATAGACCCCGCCATCCCCTTCGTGGTTATTTTTTTATAAACCATATGCGTTTATAACATTATGCTAGACTCCACCATCGTTTCAACCAAAAGGTTGAAACGATGATGATAACAACCCTAATTTTTTTTGGAACTTTATGAAATTTTCTAGTGACATAATATTATGATTTATTGGTGATCTCTTTAAATTAGTTTGCTTAAATACTTATTAGGACAAACCTATTATAATACATACAAAAACATTTATTTGGTACTAGACCCTATATCTCCATGATTTTAGGTGATTTATTGTGGAATTGATTTTATATTGTTTGGTGACTACATTTTGGTGACAGATCTACTATTTGGAGGACAAACCCTATTATTTAAGAAACACAAAACTAATTAAATTGGTGATAGCTTAAATGATACCCGATAATATCAACATGTTAAAGTTCAATTATACAAATATAGTATGGTCTTCTTTATAGCCCGATGTCATAAAGAAGGCTGTTAGAGGCAGCACGCACAGAGTGTGCACGTAGCAGAAGACCGCATGGATACACGTCGTATGCGTTCGCGATCCTCAGCAGTGAAGGTGTACTAATACCACCACAAGAAAAACCAACGAAGCAAATCATTATCGCAACAAAAAGAACTGCGACGCCATCTATCCAACTAGCAGCGAACTACTACGTCGAAATCCTGCATCGCGCAAGCAGAGTTTACCGTGCGATTTGAACATATACATCAGCCCGAGTATCAACTAGCGCGCCAGACACAACAACCGTCTGGTCGGAGGATCCTTCTTTTGCAATGGAGGTATGCGGGACTTTACTCTCTGTACTGCATACCCTCCATAAAGGATTGACGCAGAAGAAGAAAAATGCGAACATGATGTAAGAAGGCCACTCAAAGGCGCATAATTTTTCGAATAGTGTCAAAAATTTCTGACGGCACACACCACAATCAAGAAGATGGTTAGGTTAGGTTTTTTAGAAGATGTGTTGCCTGTGTTGTTCCGTTGCTTCAGCATTAATTTATTTCATCTGTGTTGGGGAACCCACCGACCAAGCAGACTATCAATCCGGATAATATTGACAAATCTTTTTGGGAAAAATAAGGAAAATATGTCCATGAAAACGACCATGAGTCTCAACTCTACTTTACTCTATCCGTTGCGGGGGTAGACTTCTCTTCTGGTTGGTTTTCCCATCTCCAACTTTATGTAGCTCCATCGCGTGTTAACAACCCTAGCAACTTTCTTCAACATCGTGTATAGAAAAGCGTTATCGTTAAAACGTTTCTCATTACGAAAAACTACTAGGGCTGGTCGGCGTTTTGAATAGGAGCGGTGATACAGCCAATGCCTTGCATAACAGTCTCCGAATTCCTAATTCTAAGAGCAGTCAAGCAATGCTAGATGTTGACTGTTAGTATCTTAGCGACATCATTTTACTATCCGACATACACATAAGGGGTGGGCTCCTGGTGTACTGAAACACATCCCTCGAGCCTGACTTAGGCGCCAGTCTCCCACGTGTATACTTACCTGAATTATTTATTGAATCTGACCTATGTAAGATAAATGTAAATTGTGGTGAGAAATAAAGTTTATGCTATATTAAACGAAAAAATGTAGCTATTCTTGAAATCTATACTATTACTAGCTGACCTGACAAACATTGTTTTGCCATATAAATAAAAAAATAGCCTACGACCTATTCTAAAACCTACCAAATATACACAAAAAATATCATCAAAATCGGTCAAGGCGTTTTGGAGGAATTCGATAAAACACCGTGATGCGAGATTTTTATATATTAGAAGAAGATTCGATAATATAGCTAAAGAGTTTGTTTGTTTGCTTGAACGCCCTTATATAAGAACGACTACTGGTTGGAATTAAAAAATTACTTTAGTGTTAGATACGTTTTATCGAAGAACGCTACAGGCTGTATAATATCACGCTACGACCATTAGGAGCGGAGAATTGAAAAAAAATGTGGGGCAGACGAAGTAGCGCGGGTCAGCTAGTCATAAATATAAAATAAGAAACAAACAATCATAAAAATGAAATAGATTCTAATTTTGTGAATAAGTACAATTTATTCTTATAAAAATTAGTTGCAAAATCTGTGTGGCTCTTTCTTCAAAACCACCTCAGACCTTAACCTACATAGTTCTCTTGCAACCTAAATTGCATCGTATAGATTCAATGTCTTTAGTATGACATAATTTATTGGATGAAAATATGTAACGATTATTTTGTAAAAAGTTACTGATTTAAAAGAGTGTCCATGGAGTTTCTTGAACGTTCTTCTCCATAGAGATCTACGCTTTGGAACGTGCAACTAGCTCCATATTTTGACTGATTGACCTTGACAGTTCAAAAGTGCCTGTAAATTGCTTATTTGAAATTAATGCTTGATTGATTGATTGCACAGCAAAAATTGTGAGAAAAAATAATATTTTCTTTTTATTAACAATTTTTTTACTTTTGGCCACTATCTTACCTGATGGTACGTACGTAGGCACGTATAAGCCGGTGGTCCCGGCCGCCAAATGGCGGTCGTAAAATAAACCATGTCAGAGGCCCTTGAGGCGGTTTAGAAACTCTGACACTAGGGTGAGCGGGGTCGTAAGACCTTACTGCCCACACGATAAGAAGAAGACCTGATGGTAAGCGATGCTGCGGTCGAAGATGGAGCACGTTTGCCTTAGACTCCCAGATTGTAGCTATCTAACAGCCAGGTTGTAGCTTACTGATTAATTAATTTTCGACTTAGCTAGAGAACCCTCGTCATAATCAGTAATGGTACGGTTATAAAATCCTGGGAAAGTTTTAGAACTGCTGCTCCGGCCTGCAATTCTGCGAATATATTTATATTGACTCTAAGGGCATGCGCGCGCTACACGTATCTAGAAAATATTAAGCAATTCAAATCTTTATATAATATGACTTCGCGATCTATTTTCAAGGAAATATGAATAGTAATCATAGAAATGTATGTTACAGTAGAATAGAAAATCAGAACTGAGAATCTGAAATTGGAAACAAGATTCAATATTGATAATTGTTGCCGCCAAACTTTACTTACGAAATAGTTTGAATCTTACAGTCCAAAATGCTTGTATCTAAAGCTCAAAAACTATAGAATTGTAACAGCGAACATATCTCATCATTGGCTCACCTCAACTCCTACCCTACACACTTCATCCATATCTTTGACCGCTACTGCTTGTTAATGCTCGTCGACCGCAATATATTTTTGAACATAAACTCTCAAGACACCACCAAGTGAACAAGTCATCATTCAGCTCAGGGGGCCCCCTCGTCATCAAGCTGAGAAGTTGTCAGCCAGGAGATATTTTCTATTTACTCTAAAAGAACATACATTGTTCACTTAGCGAATAAATACATTACTAAGGTTAGTGTAGTCCAGTAGCTAACAGTTTTGTTTTCTTAATGTAGGTAGGTACGATGTCGATATTGATATTATTAACTTAGAAGTTTTATGTTGTTAGTGACGAACTGCTTGAGTTTAGCTTTGAATACATTAAAAAAATAAATTGAGTTTATTGAGAAAATTATATTATTATATATTTAGCATAATTTAATTGTTCTAGTATATTCTATAGATTTTAATAAACCAATAAGGAATTTTATATTTGTGCAAATAACTAATCAACCCAGAAAATGCTGTGTTTAATTTTCATATTGCGGGATTTTGTGTCAAGATCAAATATTTCTCAAATATAGATTTTTTTTTTATGCGGCACGAAACTTCGCTAAAAACAATAAATACGACTTTTGTTGGGTGTCTAATGGCAAAGTATTCATTCGTAAAGAAGTGGGTGCCAAACATATACTCATTGAGTCCGAAAAGTGTCTACTTAAGTTGGAACCCCAGCTTTGACTATGTAATCTTAATAACTGTTCATACTATTTCTATTGTTTATTTTACAAAGTAAAAGTTAGCATGTCAATAACTTTCTACTCAAATTTTCGAAAACTTATGTCTTTAATTTTAATTTTTGGTATTTTTTGTAAAGCGTATCACACACATTTCATATTCAAAGCTATGTTAACCCATTACACACACACACTGACTCATTCAAATCCTGGCCCAAACGGCAACTTATCGACTTCCAAACGTATCAATTTTACTTTAACATTCTCCTATTTCCGATTTTCGATTATCATCCCGTGCCTCATATTTTTGTATCATAATCTTCACATTTTTGTTAACAGTACCATTTTATTCAACGATTATATATTCTTTTCTTGTATCAAATGGCTAATCTGGATTTAGTAATTAGTGAATTGGACTCGCTTAATGTGTCTAAGTCGCTTAAATGTCAACCTGAGCAGTGCTTGCAGGTCATAGGAAACCCAAAAAACGGATTGAAAATATTACACCTTAACATACGAAGTATTTCAAAGAATTTTGAAGAAGTATCGGTGCTCACGCGGTTGTTGGGTTTCCAATGTGACGTGATCGTACTCTCGGAATGTTGGTTAAGCAAACTTGCACACTTGCCGACTCTGGATGGCTATACGTCTTATTCAACTAAAAATATATGTAATCAAAATGATGGGTGCGCTATCTATGTGAAATCTTCCCTTAAAGCTGAAGTTACGGAACCACATTTCGCTGATGCAAATTGTCTTATTTGTTGCATAGAGGACATTACAATAGTGGCCATTTATCGCTCTCCTTCTTTTAAAAATATAAAGAATTTCGTTGATAGTCTCGATAACGTTCTCAAAGCTCGTACTCCTACGGTGGTGTTGATCGGTGATATCAACATTGACATTAAGATTGATAATAACGATAGTCACTCAGATGAGTATCTTACCTGTGCTGCTTCAAATGGACTTCTACCAGCTCATTTATTTCCGACACGGCTTGCAAACTGTTTGGACCATATCCTACTAAAAACAAATAAAAACGCTACTTCTTTTGTAATAGAATCGTCCATTACAGATCACGAACCGCTGCTACTACTTCTTCAAGGCGGGAATGCCAACATGGATGTTTCACGTACTAGGTCAAAAATCAATTACGACTCCGTCGTAGAGGATATCAAAAGTTATGACTGGTCTCCAGTGCTTGCAATATGTGATCCTAATCAAGCTGCTGATACATTAGTAGGAATTATTTCATCTATCACAAAAAGACACACACAGGAATATACCGTGTCTAGGAGTAAACATAACCTGAAGCCCTGGATTACGCCAGGCTTACTCCGCTGTATACGTCACCGTGATCGTATGCATGCCAAACTCAAAAAGTCTGAAGATAATCAATTATTAAAAATTACATATAACCGGTATCGCAACTTCTGTAATTCCCTCTTAAGTAAACTCAAACGCGCTTACGAAAAAGAACAGTTTACCAAGGCAAAAAATAACATTAAGGCGACATGGGATGTTATTAAAAAAGTATCAGATATACAGACACGTGGCCCTCCCTCTTTTGAGCTGTTGCAATTAACTGATACCCCAAAATCTTCGTTAAATTACGTAAACAACTTTTTTGCGAATGTCGGCAGTAACTTAGCGTCTAAAATTAAACAACCCGTCATAGGACCCAACTATGTAACTAACTCCAATTCTTGCAGTTCAATGGCTCTCTAAGTTCCGAAGACGCAGTTATAGCTTTATCCGATCACACAGCTAGGGCACTTGACAGAAAACGCAAGTGCTTAGGAATTTTCCTTGACTTATCGAAGGCGTTTGACACAGTTTCGGTCCCAGCCTTATTAAAAAAAATGGAAAACATTGGAATTCGAGGTCTCCCCTTGAAAATCTTTGGAGACTACCTCAGTGATCGTACCCAAACGGTGAAAATCGGTCCGCACGAAAGTGACGATCTCTCCATCACGTATGGTGTTCCGCAAGGCAGCATATTAGGGCCTACCCTCTTTCTCATTTATATAAATGACCTATGTCAACTACCTCTAGAAAATTGTCGGATTTTTACGTATGCTGACGATACCGCCCTCATAATAGATGGTCCTGACTGGTTGCAGACATATCACAACGCCGAGGCTGCGCTATCCAGCGTGATGATCTGGTTGGCTGATAATTTACTCACCTTAAATCTTGACAAAACGGTGTACATTCCCTTTTTCATTAGGTCAAGTCTGAGCCCACCAAATTCCCTTACCCTCCAAGCTCACACATGTATGTCTGTAACGCAATGTAGCTGCCTCTATCTTACTAAATCTTCTTGCGTAAGGTATCTAGGAGTAGTCATTGATCAGCATCTAAAGTGGCACCCACAAATTGACAAAGTCTCGACACGAATACGAAAGCTGATCTACGTGTTTAAGAAGCTTCGAAACTCTGCTGACCGAGATACCCTTAAATTAGTATATTTTTCATTGTGTCAGTCCGTCCTAACATACTGTTTGCCTGTATGGGGAGGTGCCACTAAAAACTTTTTCATCCGCCTAGAGAGGGCGCAGAGAGCTGTCCTGAAGGTGATGTTCTTTCGTCCACGACGGTATCCCACTGTGCAGCTATATGCTGACTGCAAGGTACTCACAGGCAGGCAACTTTTTGTGCTGCTAACGACTCTTCGCAAACACTCAACACGTCCCTCTACGGAGCCGACTGGCAGACATAAGCATAACGTTTTCCCATCGGAACGACATAGAACAGCCTTTGCCAAACGTCAGTACTATGTCATTAGCGTTAAACTGTACAACTGCCTAAACAAAAAATTGAAAATTTATTCGTACACAAAATCCCAATGTAAAAATGAACTTAAAGATTATCTTCTAACCCTTGATTTTAATTACACTGAAAATCTTCTGCTGGGTACTTTACAATGATACGTACAAAAATTACAAATCACAGACACATCTTACACACAAACAAACCTTATCATACGCTTTATTTTAAATTTAACTGAATGTTTTTCTTTTTTATGTTATTATTATTATAATTTTTTTTAATTATTCATTATTATTGTAATCCTAATCATATGCTATTATATTTTTTTTCCCTTTTTACACCATTTATTGTGATAATCTTAAAATGACAGCAACATTTATATTTTATGGCTTTGTTACCACGGAGGATCACTGACTCCTAAGACACAGGTACATACACCTAGTTTAGGAGTCAGGGTATTTAAAATTACCTACAAGTGTTTTAAGCATTGTTTTAGCCCTTATGAGAAATATCTGTAATTTGTTTTTTCTTTTGGTGAAATAAATAAAAAAAAAAAAAAAAAAAAAAAAAAAGAATATTTTGAATACTATAAATATTAAAAAGTTTACAGAGTTATTTATGGAAAAATTATTTATTTGTATAAACAATATTCACTAAGGTTAGCATAACCATTTGTTATAGGTTAGGCATAAAAGTGAAAACTAAATTGCTCTTAGTTAAAATTACTTTAATTAAAACAAAAACACAATTATGTAACAAAATAAAAATACAAACGAAAAATAACAAACTAAAAATTGTAAAATTAAAATTACCAAATGAAAAATTACAATATAATAATAATTTACATTTAATTCAAGTAACAAGGATCATAGTGTAAGTAATTAAATACTATGTTAGTAAAACATTAACAAACACAAAAACCAAAACAGTATGCGACATCACTACTGCAAGGTGACAGGCCCAGCTGATACCCTGGAGCAATGGTTCACAAACTCACAATCTAGCCTGCCTGCTATCGTGGACAGCACCCTACTGACCAGCGATGCGCACAGTACATTACTGCACAGATGAAATACAAGCAACAAATATCGTACCAAAAAGAGCCACTTTAACATTCAGAACTATAAAACCTATCACACAATTCACCCTGACGGCAAAGCACACGCTGGAAGTGCAGTTCTCGTAAGATATAATATCAAACATCATGAAACATTACATCAATGCACAGATGGAATACAAGCAACAAATGTCGTTGAAGACTGGGCGGGACCTTTTACAATCTTGGCTGTATACAGTCCACGTAAACATAAACTTAAGTTAGAAGACTACATACGGTTTCTTTCTAAATGGGCCACAGATACATAGCTGGACGTGATAACAATGCCAAACACCACTACTGGGGCTCACGTACTATAACTACGAAAGGTAGGCAGCTGTTAATGGCCATTGAGAAATTAAAACTTAATATTATTTCCCTCGGAGATCCTACATACTGGCCTACAGACTTGAATAAAGTACCAGACTTGTTTGACTTCTGTATTACAAAAGCCATCCCCAACAACGTTATAACAAGCAAAACGAGCACCGAACTATCATCCGATCATTCGCCGATAGAAATAGTAATAAAAATGAAAATCACAGTTGCACATAAACCTTGTAAGCTATACTCCAATAAAACTAACTGGGATCTCTTCAGACAGCTACTGGCAGAAAATTTTAATTTAAAAATTCCTTTAAAGACGGACTACAACCTATCTGAAGCAGTAGAACATTTCAATAGCTGCGTCCAACAATCTGCCTGGTCTGATTGCTACCCCAGTTGCCACCGACTCGTACCATAAACTAGATTACTCTACATCTGTAAGAGAACTATTAGCTGATAAACGAAAATCTCAGAAAAAGTGGCTAATAACAGGTTATCCTACTGATAAAAAACATCTAAATTATCTTCAAACAAAACTAAACATTCTGCTAAAAGACAATGAAAATATTATTTATTTTAATTATTTATTATTTATTTTTATTGGGCCAAACCCACCCAGTCGATCTTCCCATTAATAAACTCGCTTATAAAGAAATAAAAACAGCAATTAAGGCTTATAACAGGTTACGACCTTATAACAGGAAAAATCCTAAGGGAGCTGCCAAAAGAAGGGATCAAATTTCTGTATAACGCTATCCTACGAAGAGGAATAGTCCCTCCTCAATGGAAAATAGCCCAAGTTATAATGTTTCCTAAGCCTAGCAAAAATCCGGTTGAGGCGCAATCATACAGACTTGTTAGCCTGTTACCCATACCATGGAGATAGTTATTTTGCTTAGATTATCCCCGATGATTGCCACAAAAAAAATACTACCTGACCATCAGTTTGGTTTTCGTCAAAGCATGGTAGTATTGAACAAGTACACAGGCTAGTGCAACATATAATCAAAAAAATGCAGTGTTGCAGCTTTCCTGGATATATCTCAGGCATTTGATCGAGTGTGGCATGACGGACTTCTTTTCAAAATAAAAATACCTACGTATAATTTTCTACAACCTAATAAAGTCATAACATCTTTTTATGCTATCAAAGCTGGAGTTCCGCAAGGCAGCGTAATGGGTGCCACGTTGTATTTGCGTAGGTATCTACTTTTTACAGCTGATCTCCCTACGACCGATGGAGTAGCTACTTTGCTGATGAAACAGCGATTCTATCAATGGGTAATTCATCAGACCACCAGTCTCGATCAAGTATCCAAATGGCATAAAGACTAGCGAATAAAAGCCAACGAAACCAAATCTGTCCAGAGTACTTTCACAAACAGGAAAGAAACATGTCCACCCGTCACTCTCAACGGCATACCTCTACCACAAGAGGATCACACCAAATATCTTGGAATATACTTGGATAGACGCCTAACCTGGAAGAAGCATATTTTCACAAAGCGATTAGCCATGGGCCAACAGTTGCGCGCTATGTACTGGCTACTAAATAAAAAATCATGACATTCACTTCAAAATAAAGCATTGCTTTATAAATGCATAATAAAACCCATATGGACATTTGGCCTACAACTTTGGGGAACAGCAGCAAAAATCAAACATTGAAATAATACAGAGATTCCAGTCAAAGATACTAAGAGTAATAACGAACGCACCTTGGTATGTCTCAAATATTAGACTCCATCACGAGTTTGCGTCAAAAGTGTTATTGAAGAAATCTCGGAAAGGACAAAAGCGTACAAGAAGCGAATCACTAATCATCCAAATATGCTGGCAGTCAATCTAATGAACACCCAAACAGTTGCTCGTAGACTGAAAAGAAAGATCCTCAAGACCTTCTCTGAGAGGCACAAGAATAAACGGAGCAGTCACTGGACTGCTTTCGAGCAAGCCCTTTAAATAAATGAAATCTTTCACGTATTGCTGAAAATCGGCAAGATTGATAAATTGCAATAAAGACATAAAAAAATAGAAACACCCTCTCCTCCTTCTTCCAGGCTTGAAACTGGCACTGACATTGCTCATCATACAGTAAAAAGATAAAAAAAATTATGAAATAAAATAAAGTTTTATGTTTTTGTTATTTTGCAATTCTTTGTAAACTAAAACATCTTTCAGTATATTTTTTTTTGAGTTCCAAAAATGTTGTACGCGTACAAAAATGTATGGGGCAGTCGATTTATTTTTGCGATTTCTGTGTAAGAAAAGAAGATTAAACATTCCCTATTTAAGTTTTTCGGTACACGACATCTCTCAACCACCGCCTGCACAATGTTTTTTACCAGCGCGAGATCCAACTTCTTTGAAGGTTTGTTTTGAAACGCTGGAGTGGGCTTTCCCTGAAGGAATGCGTCGCTTACGCTGTAAAAAATAAAATGGAATCATTAGTGAGGTCTTTCATCGGATTAAAACGGGACGTTCGGAACATAAATTGATGTAAATAAGTATAATAACTGCGTGGAAAAACTGCTGTCAGTAATTTCTGAGTGTTTTCTTCACTTGTATAAAAGTTCCTATTAACATGCCAGAATACTCTTGATTGTTTCAGAGTATGTCTATCTCCTATGGCTACCTGAAATATATAGAAAAATCACTATAGTATAACGGGTTTTTTGAATTGAACGATGCATTTGTCAAAAGAAAATTACAAACCAAGTCATCAGATTCTGATTTAGCATTTATTGTTTCCACTATACTAGCCAGCATGGTCAGGAATGGAAGGACCACGGTTGTCTATCATCTGAAAATAAACACAGTTATCCTTCAACACGAAAACATCCAGATATAACCAAAGAAATCCTAACCAAATACAGATGCGTCCCCCGCGAGCGCAATATTGCAGGAAAAATATAATACCGCTACCCGCAGATATTAGGAACACATCTTTTTTAATATATTCAAAGCTAAACTCAAGCAATACGTCACACACAGTACAAAACTACTAAGTTAACGATATAAGCTACTCTTACACACAATAATAATGTCGACATCGTACCTAACTGCATAAAGAAAACAAAGCTTTTAGCTACTGGACTACACTAACCTTAGTTATGTACCTATTTATTCGCTTAGTGAACAATGTATGTTCTTTTGGAATTAATACAAAATCATTAAACACACAAAAAATGAAAATTATAAATTAAATACACAAAATTAAAACTGAATATTACCTAAGAAGAATTGAATAAAAAAATAGCATTAAAAATATAATACGATTTCTTGACAGTTAACAGTTGGGTACTTGCCAGTGTTGTTTATTTTCATGGGTTTACAATAATTAAAACACCCTCTCCTCCTTCTTCCAGGCTTGAGACTGGCACCGGCACTGGTAAACAAATATTTGCGTTATCATACAGTCAGAAAATTATAAGAATAGAATCACATAGTTGCTCGTTTTTATTAGAGGAAATCTGGAACAATGCAAAAGTTATCTAAATCTAATTGGAATGGGGAAATATTTGAATTTAATTCTTACCAAAACAACTATTATTCTGGCGGGATGTTCTCGCTACTCGGATGCTTCACCTTCTTATTTTGTCGAGTGCGGAACATCTTGCTCTCGTCAGCGCATTTCGTTGTTATAATTGTCCTGTAACAAGATAGAAAATTCATAAATTATATTTAAACTATAGATAAATTATCCTCACTCTAAAATGGCAACAAAATAAAAAGTTTTTACAAAAAAAGTTATTTGGAAGGCGGTTGTATTTTTTGTAAAAAGTTTTTTATTTTTCACTTTTAAGTGGTACCCCACACCTAACAACACCACTGGAAAATTGCAGGAAAGCAAACTACGCAGTTTCGTTTATATGCATGACAAAAACCGTCATCCAAGCTAACGAATTCCAGCTATTTGATAAAATTTCTATGGGACCAATCGGGAAGTACCTATATCCTTACAGGTAAAACAAGAATTTTTCACATCGGTTCATTTATGACCGAGTTATGAGGTAAAAAACATAAAAAAAGAAATCCAAGCGATTTGAGAACCTGCTCCTTTTTTTGAAGTCTGTTAAAAATTAAGGCAACTGCCACGATCCTATACCCAGGATGAACATTTAGTTGTCTTTCTACCGATTGGACGGTGGCACGTTTACAGAATCCCGCAGTGCGAGTCTGTAAACCTTTCACCGTGTGAGATTTGGTGAAGTGAACATGAAGTGAGCTGTCATTCCATCTTGATAACTTGGACTGACAGCTCACTTTGTGATCACTTCACCCAAGCCTTTACTTCGACATGTTTACAGAATCGACCGGCTGTAAATCCATATAAACAAGATGGAATAACATTTCACTTCATGCTCACTCCTCCAAAGTGTAAACGGTGAAATGTTGACAGAATGGACCGGGTCTGGCTGTTTGTGCATGTGTATTTATATGTTTGTACGCACCCAATATACAGGAGAAATTCCTAGTGTGGGGCAACGTTTTTTAAAAGAGAGAAAGAAAGATAATGCATTTTCGCTGTTTTTCACGGCTATGATGTACCTAAACCACAGCGGTGAAAAACACACGTCACAGCATGAAGCGTCTACATACATATTCCTCATTGGAATCAATCAATATATTAAAAAAAATCTTCCGTTACTGACAGATTGAGTGACTGACAGACAACGTACAGACAAAACTTAATCTTAGAAAGCTTAAATTTGGCATGTAGGTTCCTTGGGGAGTACAGAGTAGCTCTAAGAGAACAGTACATGCGCATACGAAATCGCGAACAAAAGCTAGTACAGTATAAAATCTGACTTAAATGTTAGTGTATAGTTTTCTTAACAAAGGAAGATGAAACTATTACCTGACCACGTTCGCCGGCACGCGACATTTTTGGACCACCGTTTTCACAATGTCGTTTATTATCACGGGATCCAACCTCTCCTTTGCAGCTCTATTTAGAAATGCCGGTGATGGCTTCCCAGAGAGTGAATGCGTCGCTAACACTCTAAAACATAAAAAGGACGCATTAGCGAGGTCATCAATCTGATTAAAACAGAACGTTGAGAACATAAATTGATGTTATAAATAATACCTGCGTGGAAAAACTGCCATCAGTAACTTTCGCGTGGCACTAGTGTGAGAATGCCAATTGATATGTTTGTATACCATTATTGGTATCTTTGTATGGCCATCTCCTATTGCCACCTGTAACAATATTGAACAGTCAGTATAATACAAAGGACTTTTCAAATTAAACGATGCAATTTGTCGAAAGAAAAGTACAAACAAAGTCATCAGCATTTCCATTAACTGTTTTTTTACTCAAGACTTGCGCGGGAGGATCTCTGTTGACCATAGTCTGAAAAAAAAAAAATAGATTGTCATGACCTATAATCTCATTTTTAATTTGAAGATTAACAATATTATTACAAACTTGGTTAACCATTCCACTCTGTTTCACTTTGCCCGCCGAGGCATTGTGTATCAAAACGCAGCTGAATAGAAGCATTGCTGCTTCTAAAGTGTTCTGATGCTCACCTGCAAATAAGAAAAATATGGTTCAAATGTGAATGGTAAGGCCGCCCGTTGTGTAACCCTACGTAATGTTTTCTTCATCAATATTTTTCTGTAACTTATATGGTGTACATAATGAAGAGTATCTATTCTATACTATGGTTTTTAGGGTTCCGAACAAAAAACGGAACCCTTATAGGATCACTCGGGTGTCTGTCTGTCTGTCCGTCCGTCACAGCCAGCTTTCTCCGGATCCACTGGACCGATTCTGTTGAAATTTGGTGCACATATGGACTTCTGTGACCCAAACACGGACGCGTTACGTAAATTATTGAATCTTTAGCATTTTTCTAACAACATCGTGTGACACATGAAATGATAGGGCCATACCGTGAGGGTTTAACGACATTTTTTTCACAATTTTAAAATAAATGGGTTTGAAGTTATTCAAGAAATTAAACAAAAAATTACCATTCCACCCCTTATCTCCGAAACCATTGAGACTATAATTTTGAAAAAAATGGAGATAGTAGATCTTTACCCTTAGATCACAGAAAAACCTATACGAAGTCTATAGTGTTAAAATAACATGTTAATAAAATAAAATTCGTTCGGAACCCTTTGCACGCGAGTCCGACTCGCACTTGGCCAGGTTTTTACTGACCGAAATTATATTACATATATATATGCTGAAAAATATAAAATACTTACATTTCCCTTTCTTCGTTACTCGAACATTTTTTTGCAGCTCCAGCAGAGCCAGAGCTGCTTCGTACTCCTTCTTATCATAATTTGCAGCGGACATGTTTGAATGTTTGGTACTACAATAAAGACAAATTTTTAAGGTCTAAAAAACTAGCCGTTCAAATTATAATTTAACACAGTTTAAAAACGAGCAAGAAAGATCCGGCTTCGGTGAAAACATAGAATCTAGATGATGAAGTCAAACTTACGCGATTTTTTATTTAATTCACAGAAGTTCAGTCCAACAACAAATGTGGATAAAAGTATTGATAATATCTCGAACTAACACTTGAACAACAAATGTGGATAAGTACTGATTGACTTGCTATGGGAGCCACAACCACTCACAACACGATCTCAAAGAGTACTGACGAAAATTTAGAAATGGTCCTTTTTATGTACATAGCTCGTTGATTCAATGGGTGATACAATAAAACACCACGCCGGCTAAGCTCTTCTAAGGTACCTGCTACTCGTAAACACCAACACCCGAACTGATTACTTTCCTATTGTTTTCTTCAGGGTTAAGTACCTGTGAAATTTTATCTTTTGTTGGTCACACTGGCTCACATGGATCCTCAGTCGTAAAATCGAAGAAACAAATTTAAATTTACTTTTAAAACTGCAATAAATTGAAACAATATTTGAACAGTGAATGCTGCGCTAAATTAAGACGGCTTTATTTTGATAGATAGGTACTGTCATAACAAAGAGCTTTACTAGGAGATTCAAATAGGCCCGTATCTAAGTCCAGCGGTACGCTAAGGAATTTTTCAAATTCCTCGGGACTAGAGTACCCACTCTAGTCCCGAGGAATTTGAAAAATAGGTATTTGAAGAAACTATTGGCGACGAAGACGTTTTGTATTCCGCTGTTTTCTTCTTCAAAACTGGACTGATCTAAAAAAATCATATATAAAATTTAGTACAAGACGATTCTATGCTTCCATTATTTTTTATTCTGTTAAAAATTTATCAAATTTGTCTGGTAGTCGTCTGAACATAGCGGTAAAAACGGGCTGTTTTTTCGGGTTTTTGGACTGTTATAATTCTTTAAGTTAATGTTTTGGAAAATTAGAAAATGATAGAGGCACGTATTAATTTCATCTAGATTTTTTAGAAAAAAAAAAAATCATTGCTTTAGCAGCATTATTCACGAAGAAAAAAGCGGAATGCATTCATATGGAGAAAGGCCCAAGAGTTACCGATCCAAGTCCCCTCTTAACGGGTGCGGTTATTTTATCGTCTATAACTACTCCAAGATATGTTTGCTTATTGACAACATTTATATGAGTACAACAATTGATCACATTGACCGCATGCAAGTAGTCATGGTCACGGGCTATCAAGTTCCGTAAGAGCATTTTATTTGCGATTAAATAACCGAAAGTTTGGTTTTGCTTGCATTATGCACTAAGCCAGCATCGTGACACCACCTTGTTAGAGCATCCAGGTCGAGCAATAACAAGGCAAGTGTCATCCGCAAATTGATAGCATTTACTGTGTGTTATGCAGTTACTCATGCCATCAATTCATTCTCTTCAGAGCCTTCTGTACATCTTTTAACACCAGCAGCCTGTGGGCAGTCTTTACTCAAAAAGCGTACAGTGAAAAACCTACCGGTACAATACAATAATGCGCTTAGAACGATGTTGCGGCTACGATGGTGCATCGCAAGTAAATCACGTATGTTTGCGGAGTCGCGCATCAATTGCTTAGCATAGATGCGATCTCTGCGCAAGCGGTGCGCGTCAATGCTGAGCCGAGTGCGGGCTAGTCGGAACAGGGTTTTAAGTATGATAGCTATTAGACTTGACTGTTTTTACATTAGTCGATGTATTAATGCTCACATGAGTATTGATACCTCGAGTCGATGTTTTACTATCACTAGTTATAAGTGTTTATACTGCTAACAAATTGCAACCTAGTTATCAAAAACTAAACGTTAATTATTATATTTATTAACATACGACAAAAAATGCAAGGAGCATAATACCGAGCCCTGATCAGTTTCCTCCGTTATATCCACGCGCTAACTACAGGTGTTGTCAATATTAACAGTAAATGTTCCATTTTTAAGGTAACTTTTACACCAGTTGAGTAACGGACCACGTACTCCGCAGCCGTCTAATTTATCAACAGTATTATGTATATTATAGTTGATTATGGATAAAAGTGTCAAAAGTACATGACAAGTCAATATAGAGTGTGCGTTGTGCTTTTGCCGGCCTTAGAACCAAATCGATACGGGTTAATTACGTCGTGCTGCCTGTAAAATGTATGAATTTGTTCAAAAACATATTTTTACACTATCTTATCAATAAACGAGAACAAAATTATTGGACGATAGTTTGAATAATCGTTTTATTTACCCTTTTTATAGATTGGCCTTATGCAAGCGCTTTTTAAATCATCTGAGTATATACCAGTTTCAAGGCTTCGATTAACCAAGTCGGCAATAGGGTTGGATATACCGTCACCTATCATTTTAATATCGGAATCTTTAATATTGTCTGGACCTGGAGCTTTTCTTGACTTTAACTGTTTTAATATTTTATGAACATATTTGACACTAATTGACGAACATGTGTCAAGTCATCAATATAATGACAACCGTTTGTTTTGAATTGGATGAAATTATTACAACTCGTGCGAGTTAACTTTATACCTGGTTTATAAATTCATAAACTACCCTTTTATTGGAAAGAAACCTTGAAACAAAGGCCAACCGTCTGGTCGAATAAATATTTCAACAAATTCTAAAGAAATGAGTATAATGCCAGATTAGAATACACAATAGTGCCACCATCTCGATACTATAACTCGGCTCGTGTGAAACCCAAACGAACCTTTAAAACAGTTAAGGAATTTTGCAAAAACAACCATTTCTGCGAATGTTTAAGAAGTTTGGACTAACGTGTTATATTTAGGGTTTCTGGATGGGCGTGTTCGTTTTGTCTGTCTGTTTTCCGTTATCTGTAGGCAAAGAACTATTATAAAATATGTAGGTTATTCTTTCAAAGTTTTAGACTCGTAGTTTCGGAGATAAGGGGAGGGGAATGGTCATTTTTCACCTAATTTTCTGAATAACTTTACTGACCATAACTTAGTTTTTTGGAGCATTGCACAAAACTACATATACAGGTAGTGCGGTCCTTTTGCGGTAATTTTAAAAATGATATAGATAAACATATTATGATAGAAATAGAAAATTATATTAAAAGAGAGGGCTAAATTATCTCACATAAACTGAGAATTTTTAAATATTCATTAATTAATTGTTTAGTGTTTGATAATTCCCTAAAATTGGTGTGAACTGTTTTCCATAAAAAAGTATCTTAATTATTTTCAAGCATTTTCTGTTTGACATGACAAGGTAGGGAAAGGTCATATCACATTTCCAGAAAGTCCAATTGAAACCGTACATTAATCGATTTTTTTTTAAAGTATATCAAATCGATTTAGTCCGTCAGTTAGTGTTGAAAAATAATAGACACGTATTTTTTTATTTTTGTAAATAAATGAGTATTGACAAAGATAAAATGCATCAAAACTCGGGAGTGGCTGCTCGTGACGTCTGAATGCTCAAAAAATTATACCACGTCGTGACGTATTGAGAATTTTAAAAGCATCGTATCTTTGTCGATTTTGGTTTACGTAACAAAAGAAAAAAAATGGGTAACTGACGGACTATTTAGATTTTTTCAGTGAACAAGCCTATGACGGCTGTATAAGCACATTACTAACACTTCGGGTGACTTCCGATCGATTTGGGTTTCATTGTGATGTCTGGCTTAACTTCAGGAGGCTTTGCTAAATTCGGTGGCGATCATAAGGTGATATTGCACTAATCTCAGGAACTACTGGTCCGATTTGAAAAAATCTTTCAGTAGGCTATATATCATCACACAACTAGTGTAGACAAAAATGAAAATTAAATAAAACCAGAATGACCTCACGGTCAGAATAATAAACAATAATTGCAACATTCCAAAAGTAGAAAAAACAAATGAACGCTAGTGACGTTTCGTCAAGATTTTGATCTTCATACATACATTCCCGATTCGTTAACCTTTTTATACTAGTTTTTGTACAGGACAGTCGGCAACAAAATTTGCCAATTTCCTTTTTGACGCTCTTCTTAACTCCCGATATTCCCAAGTGTATTATATATAATTTGTGTATAAATTTTGAAATGCCTTGATCCTTACTCACAGTAAAACGTCATCTTATTTTGGAACTTTGTACGGTCAGCAACAAAAATCGATTAACAATGCTAGTTTCATGTAATATTGAAATTTAAATAAATGTTGTTTTGATAGCTGTCAATGTCAAAAGTGTTGACCTATCACACAACTAAATTGAATAGGTAATCCAATAAGAAGCTGGTTGTTGTCGTATACTAATAGATTGATATGCAGCTGATGAAATAAATTACCTACCGACAGCACAGCGACCAAGTTCTGCCGAGTTCTATCTTGTTTAGTTTGAAAATCTCGAGGAGGTACGAATGTATTGATGGATTGGAGACCACGTAAATAATGCAAAGACAAAAAATGAATATTATTGTTGAGGAAACCATTGGTAACATAACAGTAACAAATACAATAAACTTTTGCATTTGACTGTACTTCTTTATGGTGATCAATATTTACAAGTTTTTATTTACAAAAACACTGGTGAAACCTTAGTTGACTTAAATTTGAGTTTCTAAAAGTGACGTATACGAAAGAAATTCCGTTATATTTTGTCTACTAGTTAGGAAATCCTAATGTATAAAATTCTTCCGTTACTGACTGACTAAGTGACTGATAGACAATGCACAGCCGAAACTACCTACTGGTCGTAGAAAGTTGTAATTTGGCAAAGAAAAAGGGAGCACTAAGCTTATATTGACGATATAGCTAAAGCTTGGTTATTGACGACTGTTGATTGGTAGAAATTTCACTCTGAAATAACTAAGGCAAATACTAGTGCGATATTGCCCTTTTATTTCTCGACTTTGAATGTAAAAATTACCATAGACATAACCAACAAAAGTTCATGACTGAATATCTATTATTCTCAGCCTTCTCGAACAAAAATTCTTGCACAACCTAATTCAGAAAGTGACGCTGAAATAAACAAGGTACTTCTCATTTAAAGAGGTAGGAATTTAATTTTAGTTCAAACAATGTAGGGGTGGCTGCCATTGTTCTTTGCCTTATTTGTAAGTTACTTAAGATAAGTACTTCTCGTAAATGAATTCTCAAACGGTTTTCCCCAACCTAGTAACCTCTACATACACGTTTGATTTGGATGATAAGGCACAACCGTGCCGTTATAACTCTAAATCCAATACAAAGACATAAAGATCGCGAACCGATTTCTTTAACACCCTTATGATGACCTCTTCGCAAACTCTAGCTTATCCCCAGCTAGAGTTTGCGAAGAGGTATACCAAATTAATAAACAAAATTTTCAAAAGATTTTATAATTTGCAACTTGTAGTCGGCAAAGAATGCTATCGGTGTCCATCCCCTCTCTAAGAGAGGATAGCTCTGAGTGGCAATTCTACTAATTTTTAAATTTCGTTCGCATTCGCATGTCAGTCGCAATCTGTCAAAAATGTATGGAAATTGAGGCTTTTTTGACAGATTGCGAATGAGATGCGAATGCGAACGTTACTTTAAAGATAGCAGAATTGGTCTTCTGTTGATAGTTGCAATAAAACATCTGAAATTCTATAGTAACGAATATCTCTGCCATATCGTAGCACTTCGTAGCACACTCGTAGCATGTTCGTAGCTCGTAGTGGCATCGCACGTGGTAGCGCGGCTGCGTCGTCAATATTGGCTACTACGGCGCGCGGACTAAGCGCGCGCCCCCGATTCGCTCGCTGTGATATTGCTAGCTTATATCTCTTTAGGAATTGGGACTCGATTGAGACTTGATTATCCTATGAGACTTGCTATGATGCGTCTGTGAGACTTGCCTGTGGTAGACGTCAGATACCCGTGCATTGACGGCCATTGGCCCACATGTCAATGACCGTTACTGCAAAGTCAGTAATGTTATTGACTTTCTAAATATCAAAACCAAAAATAATGACATAAAGATGTCCTGAATCGGCATCTATCGCGATACTGCACATTTTCTAGTAATGGAAAACGGTTCATAATTTTTTGTTCGAGTATCTACGACGGGATATAAGGGAAAAATCAACTTTCTTATTGCAAGTTTGTCTGGCGCGAACTATAAGTATGCGTTTTTAAGATGTGTGTGCACCGCCTAACATGTTGACGTATCTCTGTTTGAATGCCTAATAAATACGTGGGTAAGTTATACTGCACTACACTTAAGTCTCTATATACAAGCCGTGCATCTTGCAAACACTATATGTGTTTTGTCTAACGTAGTAGACGTTACACTACAGTGGACCGAATACAAGTTAGGCACTTTTGTAGATCGCAAAATCATATATAAAAAGTTGAAACTTTAGTAAGACAGGTTTGTCGTTCAGAAGGTCAGTCAGGTAGTCGTCAAACAGATAATAGAAAACGATTTTAGTTTTCTGAAATTAATTGAGTTAACTACGAATATTATATTATATTTAACGTAATTTAATTGTTCTAGCATATTCTATAGATTTTAATAAACCCATAAGGAATTTTAGATTTGTGCAAATAACTAATCAACCCAGGAAATGCTGAGTATAATATTCATATTGCGGGATTTTGTGTCAAGCTCCAATATTGCTCAAATATAGAATATTTTGAATACTATATGTATATCTACACTAATAATATTATAAAGAGGAAAGATTTGTTTGTTTGTTTGTGTGTTTGTTTGAATTGAATAGGCTCCGAAACTACTGGACCGATTTGAAAAATTCTTTCAGCATTGGATAGCTACATTATCAGGGAGTAACATAGGATATATATTATCCCCGTATTCCCACGGGAACGGGAACTACGCGGGTAAAACCGCGTGACGTCCACTAGTGTACTATAAATATTAAAAAGTTTACAGTGATTATATAGCACTAACCAACACACAATCTAACAACACTGAACACATAACAAAACTCACTTTAAATACAATATACTCTTACTCTGTGACAGCGGAAACAATATTACGTGTATTGCGCAAGTCAAGATCATTATTGCATAATAATGTTAATTACGCATTCCTTCGTTTGGCAGCCATATTGTGGGCGTGCGCATTGCATGGATTATTGGTTTTTAGTTTTTGTTGTCTTTGGTGCGCACAGATAACATAGCTATTTTGTTAGAGTTGTGCGCGCCACTGTTAGTCGGCCTCATTCCACTGTCTGCACAATAGTCTGTTGCCATCTCTTTACTGTCTTATTTATTATATTTTACCCTTATGTATTTATTTTTCTGTTTATTTGTCTCGTTTAATTACTTTTTATGCTGCCCCGATCGACGTCATACTCAACGCCGGCTGTCGCTGAAAACCAGCGCTGTGGCTCTGTCTCGCACACGGGTCTTAGCATTATGCAGAGCGATGGCCGTTTTGCGCGAATGTGATGCATATCTTCCCAATTGTTATAAAATTGAAATTTTGTTTTATTTAAATTTAATTTTTTTTTGGTATGCGTCATGCTTGGCGCAAATAAACGCTTTTTCTTTCTTTCTTTCTTTTTTTTTCTTTTCTAAATAATTTATCTGTATATTTTATATTCACTAAGGTTAGCAGAACCATTTTGTTATAGGTTAGGCATAAAAGTGAAAACTAAATTGCTCTTAGTTAAAATTACTTTAATTAAAACAAAAACACTATTATATAACAAAATAAAAAATACAAACGAAAAATAACAAACTTGAAATTATAAAATTAAAATTACCAAATAAAAAATTACAACATAATAATAATTTACATTTAATTCAAGTAACAAAGCTCATAGTGTAAGTAATTAAATAGTATGTTAGTAAAACATTAACAAACACAAAAACCAAAACAGTATGCGACATCACTACTGCAAGGTGACAGGCCCAGCTGATACCCTGGAGCAGTGGTTCACAAACTCACAATCTAGCCTGCCTGCTATCGTGGACAGCACCCTACTGACCAGCGATGCGCACAGTACATTACTGCACAGATGAAATACAAGCAACAAATGTCGTACCAAAAGGAGCCACTTTAACATTCAGAACTATAAAACCTACCACACAATGCACCCTGACGGCAAAGCACACGCTGGAAGTGCAGTTCTCATAAGATATAATATCAAACATCATGAAACATTACATCAATGCACAGATGGAACACAAGCAACAAATGTCGTTGAAGACTGGGCGGGACCTTTTACAATCTCGGCTGTATACAGTCCACGTAAACATAAACTTAAGTTAGAAGACTACATACGGTTTCTTTCTACAATGGGCCACAGATTTATAGCTGGACGTAATTACAATGCCAAACACCACTACTGGGAATCATGTACTATAACTACGAAAGGTAGGCCATTGAGAAATTAAAACTAAATATTATTTCCCTCGGAGATCCTACATACTGGCCTACAGACTTGAATATAGTACCAGACTTGTTTGAATTCTGCATTACAAAAGCTTATTTTATAACAAGCAAAACGAGCACCGAACTATCATCCGATCATTCGCCGATAGAAATAGTAATAAAAATGAAAATCACAGTTGCACATAAACCTTGTAAACTATACTCCAATAAAACTAACTGGGATCTCTTCAGACAGCTACTGACAGAAAATTTTAATTTAAACATTCCTTTAAAGACGGACTACAACCTATCTGAAGCAGTAGAACATTTCAATAGCTGCGTCCAACAATCTGCCTGGTCTGATTGCTACCCCAGTTGCCGCCGACTCGTACCATAAACTAGATTACTCTACATCTGTAAGAGAACTATTAGCTGATAAACGAAAAGCTCGGAAAAAGTGGCAAATAACAGGTTATTCTACTGATAAAAAACATCTAAATTATCTTCAAACAAAACTAAACATTCTGCTAAAAGACAATGAAAACCAAGGCATACAAACATTTCTTGAAAACCATGATGCTACAGCAGAGAGACAAATTACTCTTTGTGGAAAGTCGGCAAGTAATCAACCTCCTATCCGTAATAGTAACTCAGAATGGGCTTGTAGCGATGAGGACAAAGCTGCTACATTTGCTGAACATCTCAAACAGGTTTTTGTACCAAATTCAGATACAGGCTCCTCTAACATCCAAGAAGTCACATAATTATTGGGCCAAACCCACCCAGTCGATCTTCTCATTAATAAACTCGCTTATAAAGAAATAAAAACAGCAATTAAGGCTTATAACAGGTTACGAACTTATAACAGGAAAAATCTTAAGGGAGCTGCCAAAGGAAGGCATCAAATTTCTCACATTTCTGTATAACTTTATCCTACGAAGAGGAAGAGTAAGAAAATAGCCCAAGGTATAATGATTCCTAAGCCTGGCAAAAATCCGGTTGAGGCGCAATCATACAGACTTATTAGCCTGTTACCTATACCCTCAAAAATCATGGAGATAGTTAGTTATTTTGCTTAGATTATCCCCGATGATTGCCACAAAAAAAAAATACTACCTGACCATCAGTTTGGTTTTCGTCAAAGCATGGTACTATTGAACAAGTGCACAGACTAGTGGAACATATAATCAAAACAATACAGTGTCCCAGCTTTCCTGGATTTATCTCAGGCATTTGATCGAGTTGGCATGACGGATTTCTTTTCAAAATAAAAAATACCTACCTATAAACTTCTACAACCTAATAAAGTCAACATCTTTATATGTTATCGAAGCTGGAGTTCCGCAAGGCAGCGTCATGGGTGCCACGTTGTATCTGCGTATACTTTTTACAGCTGATCTCCCTACGACCGATGGAGTAGCTACTAGAACATTTGCTGATAAAACAGCGATTCTATCAATGGACAATTCACCAGACCACCAGTCTCGATCAAGTGTCCAAATGGCACAAAGACTAGCGAATCAAAGCCAACGAAACCAAATCTGTCCAGAGTACTTTCACAAACAGGAAAGAAACATGTCCACCCGTCACTCTCAACGGCGTACCTCTACCACAAGAGGATCACGCCAAATATCTTGGAATATACTTGGATAGACGCCTAACCTGGAAGAAGCATGTTTTCACAAAGCGATTAGCTATGAGCTACTAAAAAAAAAATCACAACACTCACTTCAAAACAAACTATTGCTTTATAAATGTATAATAAAACCCATATGGCCAACAACTTTGGTGAACAGCAGCAAAATCAAACATTGAAATAGTACAAAGACTCCAGCCAAAGATACTAAAAATAATAACGAACGCACCTTGGTACGTCTCAAATATTGGACTCCATCACGAGTTTACGTCAAAAGCGTTATTGAAGAAATCTCGGAAAGGACAAAAGCGTACAAGAAGCGAATCACTAATCATCCGAATATGTTGGCAGTCAATCTAATGAACACTCAAACAGTTGCTCGTAGACTGAAAAGAAAGATTCATCAAGACTTTCTCTGAGAGGCACAAGAATAAACGGAGCAGTCACTGGACTGCTTTCGTGCAAGCCCTTTAAATAAATAAAATTTTTCACGTGTTGCTGAATATCGGCAAGATTAATTGATAACTTGCAATCATGACATAAAAATAAAATCAGAAACACCCTCTCCTCCTTCTTCCAGGCTTGAAACTGGCACTGGCATTGCTCCAATGGCGGAGTTATCTGTAAACAAACATTTGCGTTATCATAAAGTAAAAAGATTATAAAAATAAAATTTTATGGTTTCGTTATTTTGCAATTCTTTGTTAATTGATGTAATTGGATTTTTAACGCGAAAACAACCAGCTTTCAGTATATTTTTTTCGAGTTACAAAAATGTTGTACGCGTACAAAAATGTATGGAGCAGTCGATTTATTTTTGCGATTTCTGTGTAAGAAAAGAAGATTAAACATATACACCTATTTAAGTTTTTCGGTACACGACATCTCTCAACCACCGCCTGCACAATGTTTTTTACCAGCGCGGGATCCAACTTCTTCTTTGAAGGTTTGTTTTGAAACGCTGGAGTGGGCTTTCCCTGAAGGAATGCGTCGCTTACGCTCTAAAAATAAAATGGAATCATTAGTGAGGTTTTTCATCGGATTAAAACGGGACGTTCGGAACATAAATTGATGTAAATAAGTATAATACCTGCGAGGAAAAACTGCTGTCAGTAATTTCTGAGTGTTTTATTCACTTGCATAAGAGTTCCAATTAACATGCCAGAATACTCTTGATGGTTTCAGAGTATGTCTATCTCCTATTGCTACCTGAAATATATAGAAAAATCACTATAGTATAACGGGTTTTTTGAATTGAACGATGCATTTGTCAAAAGAAAATTACAAACCAAGTCATCAGATTCTGATTTAACATTTATTGTTTCCACTATACTGGCCAGCATGGTCAGGAATGGAAGGACCATGGTTGTCTATCATCTGAAAATAAACACAGTTATCCTTCAACACGAAAGCATCCAGATATAACCGAAGAAATCCTAACCAAATACAGATGCGTCCCCCGCGAGCGCAATATTGCAGGAAAATATAATACCGCTACCCGCAGATATCAGGAACACATCTTTTTTAATATATTCAAAGCTAAACTCAAGCAATACGTCACACACAGTATAAAACTACTAAGTTGACGATATAAGCTACTCTTACACACAATAATAATGTCGACATCGTACCTAACTGCATAAAGAAAACAAAGCGTTTAGCTACTGGACTACACTAACCTTAGTTATGTACCTATTTATTCGCTTAGTGAACAATGTATGTTCTTTTGGAATAAATACAAAATCATTAAACACACAAAAAATTAAAATTATAAATTAAATACACAAAATTTAAATTTACCTAACAAGAATTGAAAAAGAAAATAGCATTAAAAATATAATACGATTTCTTGACACTTAACAGTTGGGTACTTGCCAATGTTGTTTATTTTCATGGGTTTACAATTATTAAAACACCCTCTCCTCCTTCTACCAGGCTTGAGACTGGCACCGGCACTGGTAAACAAATATTTGCGTTATCATACAGTCAGAAAATTATAAGAATAGAATCACATGGTTGCTCGTTTTTATTAGAGGAATTCTGGAACAATGCAAAAGTTATCTAAATCTTATTGGAATGGGGAAATATTTGAATTTAATTCTTACCAAAACAACTATTATTCTGGCGGGATGTTCTCGCTATTCGGATGCTTCCCCTTCTTATTTTGTCGAGTGCGGAACATCTTGCTCTCGTCAGCGCATTTCGTTGTTATAATTGTCCTGTAACAAGATAGAAAACTCAGAAATTATATTTAAACTATAGATAAATTATCCTCACTCTAAAATGGCACCAAAAGAAAAGTTTTTACAAAAAAAGTTATTTGGAAGGCGGTTGTATTTTTTTTTAAAAAGTTTTTTATTTTTCACTTTTAAGTGGTACCCCACACCTAACAACACCACTGGAAAATCGCAGGAAAGCAAATTACGCAGTTTCGTTTACTTGGATGACAAAAACCGTCATCCAAGCTAACGAATTCAAGCTATTTGATAAAATTTCTATAGGACCAATCTGGAAGTACCTATATCCTTACAGGTAAAACAAGAATTTTTCACATCGGTTCATATATGACCGAGTTATGTGGTAAAAAATATAAAAAAAGAAATCCAAGCGATTTGAGAACCTGCTCCTTGTTTTGAAGTCGGTTAAAAATTAAGGCAACTGCCACGATCCTATACCCAGGATGAACATTTAGTTGTCCTTCTACCGATTGGACGGTGGCACGTTTACAGAATCCCGCAGTGCGAGTCTGTAAACCTTTCGCCGTGTGAGATTTGGTGAAGTGAACATGAAGTGAGCAGCATTGCGATTCTGGAAGCATGTCGAAGTGAAGGCTTGGGTGAAGTGATCACGAAGTGAACTGTCATTCCATCTTGATAACTTGGACTGACAGCTCACTTTGTGATCACTTCACCCAAGCCTTTACTTCGACATGTTTACAGAATCGACCGGCTGTAAATCCATACAAACAAGATGGAATAACATTTCACTTCATGCTCACTCCTCCAAAGTGTAAACGGTGAAATGTTGACAGAATGGACCGGGTCTGGCTGTTTGTGCATGTGTATTTATATGTTTGTACGCACCCACGATACAGGAGAAATTCCTAGTGTGGGGCAACGTTTTTTAAAAGAGAGAAAGAAAGATAATGCATTTTCGCTGTTTTTCACGGCTGTGATGTACCTAAACCACAGCGGTGAAAAACACACGTCACAGCATGAAGCGTCTACATACATATTCCTCATTGGAATCAATCAATATATTAAAAAAATCTTCCGTTACTGACAGATTGAGTGACTGACAGACAACGTACAGACAAAACTGTTAATCTTAGAAAGCTTAAATTTGGCATGTAGGTTCCTTGGGGAGTACAAAGTAGCTCTAAGAGAGGATTTCCCAAAATTTCCACGAGGACGGGAAAAAACAGTACATGCGCATACGAAATCGCGAACAAAAGCTAGTACAGTATAAAATCTGACTTAAATGTTAGTGTATAGTTTTCTTAACAAAGGAAGATGAAACTATTACCTGACCACGTTCGCCGGCACGCGACATTTTTGGACCACCGTTTTCACAATGTCGTTGATTATCACGGGATCCAACCTCTCCTTTGCAGCTCTATTTAGAAATGCCGGTGATGGCTTCCCAGAGAGTGAATGCGTCGCTAACACTCTAAAACATAAAAAGGACGCATTAGCGAGGTCATCAATCTGATTAAAACAGAACGTTGAGAACATAAATTGATGTTATAAATAATACCTGCGTGGAAAAACTGCCATCAGTAGTTTTCGTGTGGCACTAGTGTGAGAATGCCAATTGATATGTTTGTATACCATTATTGGTATCTTAGTATGGCCATCTCCTATTGCCACCTGTAACAATATTGAACAGTCAGTATAATACAAAGGACTTTTCAAATTAAACGATGCAATTTGTCGAAAGAAAAGTACAAACAAAGTCATCAGCATTTCCACTAACTGTTTTTTTACTCAAGACTTGCGCGGGAGGATCTCTGTTGACCATCGTCTGAAAAAAAAAATAGATTGTCATGACCTATAATCTCATTTTTAATTTGAAGATTAACAATATTATTACAAACTTGGTTTACCATTCCACTCTGTTTCACTTTGCCCGCCGAGGCATTGTGTATCAAAACGCAGCTGAATAGAAGCATTGCGGCTTCTAAAGTGTTCTGATGCTCACCTGTAAATTAAAAAAATTTAGTTCAAATGTGAATGGTAAGACCGCCCGTTGTGTAACCCTACGTAATGTTTTCTTCATCTATATTTTTCTGTAACTTATGTGGTGTACATAATAAAGAGTATCTACTCTATACTATGGTTTTTAGGGTTCCGAACAAGAAACGGAACCCTTATAAGATCACTCGGGTGTCTGTCTGTCTGTCCGTCCGTCACAGCCAGTTTTCTCCGGATCCACTGGACCGATTCTGTTGAAATTTGGTGCACATATGGACTTCTGTGACCCAAACACGGACGCGTTACGTAAATTATTGAATCTTTAGCATGGGGGTCACTTTTGGGGTCAAACTAGACTCAAAAAAAGTTTTTCTATCAATATCGTGTGACATATCAAATGATAGAGGGTTTTAATTAATTTTTTTTCGCAACTTTAAAATAAATGGGTTTGAAGTTATTCAAGAAATTAAACAAAAAATGACCATTCCACCCTTTATCTCCGAAACCACTGAGACTAAAATTTTGACAAAAATGGAGATAGTCGATCTTTACCCTTAGATCACAGGAAAACCTATAAGAAATCTGTAGTGTTAAAATAACATGTTAATAAAATAAAATTCGTTCGGAACCCTTTGCACGCGAGTCCGACTCGCACTTGGCCAGTTTTTTACTGACCAGAATTATATTACATATATATGCTGAAAAATATAAAATACTTACATTTCTCTTTCTTCGTTACTCGAACATTTTTTTGCAGCTCCAGCAGAGCCAGAGCTGCTTCGTACTCCTTCTTATCATAATTTGCAGCGGACATCTTTGAATGTTTGGTACTACAATAAAGACATATTTTTAAGGTCTAAAAAATGAGCCGTTCAAATCATAATTTAACACAGTTTAAAAACGAGCAAGAAAGATCCGGCTTCGGTGAAAACATAGAATCTAGATGGTGAAGTCAAACTTACGCAATTTTTGATTTAGTTCACAGAAGTTCACTCCAACAACAAATGTGGATAAACGTATTGATAATATCTCGAACTAACACTCGAACAACTAATGTGGATAAGTACTGATTGACTTGCGATGGGAGCCACAACCACTCACAACACGATCTCAAAGAGTACTGACGAAAATTTAGAAATGGTCCTTTTTATGTACATAGCTCGTTGATTCAATGGGTGATACAATAAAACACCACGCCGGCTAAGCTCTTCTAAGGTACCTGCTACTCGTAAACACCAACAGCCGAACTGATTACTTTCCTATTGTTTTCTTCAGGGTTAAGTACCTGTGAAAGTTTATCTTTTGTTGGTCACACTGGCTCACACGGATCCTCAGTCGTAAAATCGAAAAAAAACAAATTTAAATTAACTTTTGAAACTGCAATAAATTGAAACAATATTTGAACAGTGAATGCTGCGCTAAATTAAGACGGCTTGATTTGTATAGATAGGTATTGTCGTAACAAAGAGCTTTACTAGGAGATTCAAATAGGCCCGTATCTAAGTCCAGCGGTACGTTAAGAGGGGACTCTAGTCCCGAGGAATTTGAAAAATAGGTATTTGATGAAACTATTGGCGACGCGTTGCACTGTGCCCTATCAAGTAAAGTGCGAAACCTTGACCAAAAGACGTTTTGTATTCCGCTGTTTTCTTCTTCAGAACTGGACTGTCCTAAAAAAATCATATATAAAAATTTAGTAGAAGACGATTCTATGCTTTCATTATTTTTTATTCTGTTAAAAATAAACAAATTTCAAATTTGTCTGGTAGTCGTCTGAACATAGCGGTAAAAACCGGCTGTTTTTTCGGGTTTTTGGACTGTCATAATTCTTTAAGTGATTATGTTTTGGAATAAAGAAAATGATAGAGGCACGTATTAATTCGATAAACATTTTCTAGAAAAAAAAAAAAACATTGCTTTAGCAGCATTATTCACGAAGAAAAAAGTGGAATGCGTTAATATGGAGAAAGGCCCAAGATTTACCGATCCAAGTCCCCTCTTAACGGGTGCGGTTATTTTATCGTCTATAACTACTCCAAGATATGTTTGCTTATTGACCACATTTATTTGAGTACAACAATTGATCACATTGACCGCATGCAAGTAGTCATGGTCATGGGCTATTAAGTTCCGTAAGAGCATTTTTTTAGCGATTTAATAACCAAAAGTTTGGTTTTGCTTGCATTATGGACTAAGCCAGCATCGTGACACCACCTTGTTAGAGCATCCAGGTCGAGCAATAACAAGGCAAGTGTCATCCGAAAATTGATAGCTTTTACTGTGTGTTATGCCGTTACTCATGTCATCAATTCACTCTCTTCAGAGCCTTCTGTACATCTTTTAACACCAGCAGCCTGTGGGCAGTCTTTACTCAAAAAGCGTACAGTGCCCTACGTGTACAATACAATAATCACGTATGTTTGCGGAGTCGCGCATCGATTGCTTAGCGTAGATGCGATCTCTGCGCAAGCGGTGCGCGTCAATGCTGAGCCGAGTGCGGGCTAGTCGGAACAGGGTTTTAAGTATGGTAGCTATTAGACTTGACTGTTTTTACATTAGTCGATGTATTAATGCTCACATGAGTATTGATACCTCGAGATGATGTTTTACTAACACTAGTTATAAGTGTTTATACTGCTTACAAATTGCATCCTAGTTATTAAAAAATAAACGTTAATTAATTTATTATATTTATTAACATACGACAAAAAATGCAAGGAGCATAATACCGAGCCCTGATCAGTTTCCTCTGTTATATTCACGCGCTAACTACAGGTGTTGTCAATATTAACAGTAAATGTTCGATTTTTAAGGTAACTTTTACAGCAGATGAGTAATGGACCACGTACGCCGCAGCCGTCTAATTTGTCAACAGTATTATATATATTATAGTTGATTATGGATAAGAGTGTCAAAAGTACATGACAAGTCAATAAAGAGTGTGCGTGGTGCTTTTGCCGGCCTTAGAACCAAATCGATACGGGTTAATTACGTCGTGCTGCCTGTAAAATGTATGAATTTGTTCAAGAACATATTTTTACACTATCTTATCAATAAACGAGAGCAAAATTATTGGACGATAGTTTGGATAATCGTTTTATTTACCCTTTTTATAGATTGGCTTTATGCAAGCGCTTTTTAAATCATCTGAGTATATACCAGTTTCAAGCCTTCGATTAACCAAGTCGGCAATAGGGTTGGATATACCGTCACCTATCATTTTAATATCGGAATCTTTAATATTGTCTGGACCTGGAGCTTTTCTTGACTTTAACTGTTTTATAATTTTATGAACATATTTGACACTAATTGACGAACATGTGTCAAGTCATCAATATAATGACAACTGTTTGTTTTGAATTGGATGAAATTATTACAACTCGTGCGAGTTAACTTTATACCTGGTTTATAAATTCATAAACTACCCTTTTATTGGAAAGAAACCTTAAAATAAAGGCCAACCGTCTGGTCGAATAAATATTTCAACAAATTGTAAAGAAATGAGTATTATGCCAGATTAGAATACACAATAGTGCCAACATCTCGATACTATAACTCGGCTCGTATGAAACCCAAACGAACCTTTAAAACAGTTAAGGAATTTTGCAAAAACAACCATTTCTGCGAATGTTTAAGAAGTTTGGACTAACGTGTTATTTTTAGGGTTTCTGGATGGGCGTGTTCGTTTTGTCTGTCATAGGTTGTCCGTTATCTGTAGGCAATGAACTATTATAAAATATGTAGGTTATTTTTTCAAAAAATTTATGTTAATTGTTAAATAAATAAAAAATAAATAACTTTACTGACCATAACTTAGTTTTTTGGAGCATTGCACGAAACTACATATACGGGTAGTGCGGTCCTGATCCAATGTTTCCGTTGTTTTGTGTATTTCTTGTACTCTTATTATGTATTTTTTTTAACCACGTATTTGTTATTTATCTGGAATAAATGAATTGTTTTGAAAACTAGATCTTGTAAAACTACGAACGATGGCATCGAAAAATCTTTTTTAATATTTTTTTAATTTGCTCCTCCAAAGTGTGACCTCATTATTAAAATTTATTGTTCTCGTTACACGTCCGTGTTTGGGTTACAAAAGGTTACTGAACTGATTCTTTTGGAATACCAAATGTCAAAAGAATCAGTTCAGTAAATTCGAATAAAACCAGCTGTGACAGACAGACATTCTGGGACAGCCTACCCATAACTACCTACAATGCTTGCGCTGTTTTAGAGCTATAATGTTGGTTCATGACGCGTCCATAATATGTGATACAACGTTTTGACTACTTTACCCAAAGAACTAATATTTTCACAGTTCAACTTCAAATCAATCAAAAATCAAAAGACATGTATTCAAAGCACTTTCTGAAAATTTACATGAAGAAAGTCCGCCCCATCGCCCAGCCCGTCATCACTTCCTAGTGTTTTAGCTGGGAAGAAGAAGTGGCACAACGAACTCCACAGCAACACAACTGTCTGTTAAGTTTATTGATTATAAATTTTAACAATGATATAGATAAACATGGTATGATAGAAATAGAAAATTACATTAAAAGAGAGGGCTAAATTATCTCACATTAACTGAGAATTCTTAAATATTCATTAATTAATTGTTTAGTGTTTGATAATTTTCTAAAAGTGGTGTGAACTGTTTTACATAAAAAAGTAACTTAATTATTTTTCAAGCATTTTCTGTTTGACATGACAAGGTAGGGAAAGGTCATATCACATTTCCAGAAAGTCCAGTTCAAATTGTACATTTATCGATTTTTGTTAACGTATATCAAAACGATTTAGTCCGTCAGTTAGTGTTGAAAAATAATAGACACGTATTTTTTTATTTTTGTAAATAAATGAGTATTGACAAAGATAAAATGCATCAAAACTCAGGAGTGGCTGCTCGTGACGTCTGAATGCTCAAAAAATTATACCACGGCATGACGTATTGAGAATTTTAAAAGCATCGTATCTTCGTCGATTTTGGTTTACGTAACAAAAGAAAAAAAATGGGTAACTGACGGATTATTTAGATTTTTTTCGTTGGATCAGCCTATGACGGCTGGATAAGCACATTACTAACACTTCGGGTGACTTCGGATCGATTTGGGCTTCATTGTGATGTTTGGCTTAACTTCAGGAGGCTTGGCTAAATTCGGTGGCGATCATTAGGTGATATCGCAGTAATCTCAGTTACTTCTGGTCCGATTTGAAAAAATCTTTCAGTGTTAGATAGCCCATTTATGGGCTAGGCTATATATCATCACACAAAGACCAATAGGAGCGGAGCAGATGAAGTTGCGCGGGTCAACTAGTGTAGACAAAAATGAAAATTAAATAAAACCAGAATGACCTTTACGGTCAGAATAATAAACAATAATTGCAACATGTCAAAAGTAGAAAAAACAAATGAACGCTAGTGATGTTTCGTCAAGATTTCATACATACATACATTCTAAATTCGTTAACCTTTCTAAACTAGTTTTTGTACAGCACAGTCGGCTACAAAATTTGCCAATTTCCTTTTTGACGCTCTTCTTAACACTCGATATTCCTAGGTGTGGGTATATAATTTGTGTATAAATTTTGAAATGCCTTGATCCTGACTTATGGTAAAAAGTCATCTTATTTTGGAACTTTGTACGGTCAGCAACAAAAATCGATTAACAATGCTAGTTACACGTAATATTGAAATTTAAATAAATGTTGTTTTGTTAGCTGTCAATGTCAAAAGTGTTGACCTATCACACAACTAAATTGAATAGGTAATCCAATAAGAAGCTGGTTGTTGTCGTATGCTAATAGATTGATATACAGCTGATGAAATTAATTACCTACCGACAACACAGCGACCAAGTTCTTTAGAAAACGATTTTAGTTTTCTGAAATGAATTGTGTCAACTAAGAATATTATATTATATTTAACGCAATTTAATTGTTCTAGTATATTCTATAGATTTTAATAAACCCATAAAGAATTTTAGATTTGTGCAAATAACTAATCAACCCAGGAAATGCTGTGTATAATAATCATATTGCGGGATTTTGTGTCAAGCTCCAATATTGCTCAAATATAGAATATTTTGAATACTATGTATGTACTATAAATATTAAAAAGTTTACAGAGATTTTATAGAAAAATAATTTATCTGTATATTTTATATTCACTAAGGTTAGCATAAACATTTGTTATAGGTTAGGCATAAAAGTGAAAACTAAATTGCTCTTAGTAACAATTACTTTAATTAAAACAAAAACACTATTATGTAACAAAATAAAAAATACAAACGAAAAATAACAAACTAAAAATTATAAAATTAAAATTACCAAATGAAATATTACAATATAATGATAATTTACATTTAATTCGAGTAACAAGGCTCATAGTGTAAGTAATTAAATACTATGTTAGTAAAACATTAACAAACACAAAAACCAAAACAGTATGCGACATCACTACTGCAAGGTGACAGGCCCAGCTGATACCCTGGAGCAATGGTTCACAAACTCACAATCTAGCCTGCCTGCTATCGTGGACAGCACCCTACTGACCAGCGATGCGCACAGTACATTACTGCACAGATGAAATACAAGCAACAAATGTCGTACCAAAAAGAGCCACTTTAACATTCAGAACAATAAAACCTATCACTCAATGCACCCTGACGGCAAAGCACACGCTGGAAGTGCAGTTCTCATAAGATATAATAACAAACATCATGAAACATTACATCAATGCACAGATGGAATACAAGCAACAAATGTCGTTGAAGACTGGGCGGGACCTTTTACAATCTCGGCTGTATACAGTCCACGTAAACATAAACTTAAGTTAGAAGACTACATACGGTTTCTTTCTAGATGGGCCACAGATTCATAGCTGGACGTGATAACAATGCCAAGCACCACTACTGGGGCTCACATACTATAACTACGAAAGGTAGGCAGCTGTTAATGGCCATTGAAAAATTAAAACTAAACATTATTTCCCTCGGAGATCCTACATACAGGCCTACAGACTTGAATAAAGTACCAGACTTGCTTGACTTCTGTATTACAAAAGCCATCCCCAACAACGTTATAACAAGCAAAACGAGCACCGAACTATCATCCGATCATTCGCCGATAGAAATAGTAATAAAAATGAAAATCACAGTTGCACATAAACCTTGTAAGCTATACTCCAATAAAACTAACTGGGATCTCTTCAGACAGCAACTGACAGAAAATTTTGATTTAAAAATTCCTTTAAAGACGGACTACAACCTATCTGAAGCAGTAGAACATTCAACAATCTGCCTGGTCTGATTGCTACCACAGTTGCCGCCGACTCGTACCATAAACTAGATTACTCTACATCAGTAAGAGAACTAGTAGCTGAAAAACGAAAAGCTCGGAAAAAGTGACAAATAACAGGTTATCCTGCTGATAAAAAACAAAACTAAACATTTTGCTAAAAGACAATGAAAACCAAGGCATACAAACATTTCTTGTAAACCATGATGCTACAGCAGAGAGACAAATTACTCTTTGTGGAAAGTCGGCAAGTAATCAACCTTCTATCGTAACATATATACATAATAGTAAATTAGAATGGAATTGTAGCGATGAGGTCAAAGCTGCTACATTTGCTAAACATCTCAAACAGGTTTTTTGTACCAAATTCAGATACAGGCTCCTCTAACATCCAAGAAGTCACAGAATTATTGGGCCAAACCCATCCAGTCGATCTTCCCATTAATAAACTCACTTATAAAGAAATAAAAACAGCAATTAAGGCTTATAACACGTTACGACCTTATAACAGGAAAAATCCTAAGGGAGCTGCCAAAGAAAGGGATCACATTTCTCACATTTCTGAATAACGCTATCTTACGAAGAGGAATAGTCCCTCCTCAATGGAAAATAGCCCAAGTTATAATGGTTCCTAAGCCTGGCATAAATCCGGTTGAGGCGCAATCATACAGACTTATTAGCCTGTTACCCATACTCTCAAAAATCATGGAGATGGTTATTTTGCTTAGATGATTGCGACAAAAAAAAATACTACCTGACCATCAGTTTGGTTTTCATCAAAGCATGGTACTATTGAACAAGTACACAGACTAGTGGAACATATAATCATAACAATACAGTGTCGCAGCTTTCCTGGGTATATCTCAGGCATTTGATCGAGTTTGGCATGACGGACTTCTTTTCAAAATAAAAAATACCTACCTATAAACTTCTATAACCTAATAAAGTGATAACATTTTTATATGCTATCGGAGCTGGAGTTCCGCAAGGCAGCGTCATGGGTGCCACGTTGTATCTGCGTATCTACTTTTTACAGCTGAGCACCTAACTCGATCAAGTGTCAAAATGGCACAAAGACCAGCGAATCAAAGCCAACGAAACCAAATCTGTCCAGAGTACTTTCACAAACAGGAAAGAAACATGTCCACCCGTCACTCTCAACGGCGTACCTCTACCACAAAAGGATCACGCTAAATATCTTGGAATATACTCGGATAGACGCCTAACCTGGAAGAAGCATATTTTCACAAAGCGATTAGCTATGAGCCAACATTTGTGCACTATGTATTGGCTACTAAAAAAAAATCACGACACTCACTTCAAAACAAACTATTGCTTTATAAATGTATAATAAAACCCATATGGACATATGGCCAACAACTTTGGTGAACAGCAGCAAAATCAAACTAAGCACACGCAGAAAAATGAAATACTACAAAGATTCCAGTCAAAGATACTAAGAGTAACAACGAACGCACCTTGGTATTTCTCAAATATTAGACTCCATCACGAGTTTGCGTCAAAAGTGTTATTGAAGAAATCTCGGAGAGGACAAAAGCGTACAAGAAGCGAATCACTAATCATCCGAAGATGTTGGCAGTCAATCTAATGAACACCCAAACAGTTGCTCGTAGACTGAAAAGAAAGAATCATCAAGACCTTCTCTGAGAGGCACAAGAATAAACGGAGCAGTCACTGGACTGCTTTCGTGCAAGCCCTTTAAATAAATAAAATCTTTCACGTGTTGCTGAATATAGGCAAGATTGATAACTTGCAATAATGACTTTAAAATAAAATTAGAAACACCCTCTCCTCCTTCTTCCAGGGTTGAAACTGCCACTGGCATTACTCCAATGGCGGAGTTATCTGTAAACAAACATTTGCGTTTTCATAAACTAAAAAGATTATAAAAATAAAATTACATGGTTTCGTTATTTTGCAATTCTTTGTTAATTGATGTAATTGGATTTTTAACGCGAAAATAACCAGCTTTCAGTATATTTTTTTAGAGTTACAATAATGTTGTACGCGTACAAAAATGTATGGGGCAGTCGATTTATTTTTGCGATTTCTGTGTAAGAAAAGAAGATTAAACATTACCTATTTAAGTTTTTCGGTACACGACATCTCTCAACCACCGCCTGCACAATGTTTTTTACCAGTGCGGGATCCAACTTCTTCTTTGAAGGTTTGTTTTGAAACGCTGGAGTGGGCTTTCCTGAGGGAATGCCTCGCTTACACTCTAAAAAATAAAATGCAATCATTAGTGAGGTCTTTCATCGGATTAAAACGGGACGTTCGGAACATAAATTGATGTAAATAAGTATAATACCTGCGTGGAAAAACTGCTGTCAGTAATTTCTGAGTGTTTTCTTCACTTGTATAAGGGTTCCAATTGACATGCCAGAATACTCTTGATGGTTTCAGAGTTTGTCTATCTCCTATTTCTACCTGAAATATATAGAAAATCACTATTGTATAACGGGTTTTTTGAATTGAACGATGCATTTGTCAAAAGAAAATTACAAACCAAGTCATCAGATTCTGATTTAACATTTATTGTTTCCACTATACTGGCCAGCATGGTCAGAATTGGAAGGACCACGGTTGTCTATCATCTGAAAATGAACACAGTTATCCTTCAACACGAAAACATCCAGATATAACCAAAGAAATCCTAACCAAATACAGATGCGTCCCCCGCGAGCGCAATATTGCAGGAAAAATATAATACCGCTACCCGCAGGTATCAGGAACACATCTTTTTTAATATATTCAAAGCTAAACTCAAGCAATACGTCACACACAGTACAAAACTACTAAGTTAACGATATAAGCTACTCTTACACACAATAATAATGTCGACATCGTACCTAACTGCATAAAGAAAACAAAGCTTTTAGCTACTGGACTACACTAACCTTAGTTATGTACCTATTTATTCGCTAAGTGAACAATGTATCTATGTTCTTTTGGAATAAATACAAAATCATTAAACACACAAAAGATGAAAGTTATAAATTAAATACACAAAATTAAAATTGAAATTTACCTAAGAAGAATTATTGAAAAAAAAATAGCATTAAAAATATAATACGATTTCTTGACACTTAACAGTTGGGTACTTGCCAATATTGTTTATTTTCATGGGTTTACAATAATTAAAACACCCTCTCCTCCTTCTACCAGGCTTGAGACTGGACCCGGCACTGGTAAACAAATATTTGCGTTATCATACAGTCAGAAAATTATAAGAATAAAATCACATGGTTGCTCGTTTTTATTAGAGGAATTCTGGAACAATGCAAAAGTTATCTAAATCTTATTGGAATGGGGAAATATTTGAATTTAATTCTTACCAAAACAACTATTATTCTGGCGGGATGTTCTCGCTACTCGGATGCTTCCCCTTCTTATTTTGTCGAGTGCGGAACATCTTGCTCTCGTCAGCGCATTTCGTTGTTATAATTGTCCTGTAACAAGATAGAAAATTCAGAAATTATATTTAAACTATAGATAAATTATCCTCACTCTAAAATGGCAAAAAAAGAAAAGTTTTTACAAAAAAGTTATTTGGAAGGCGGTTGTATTTTTTTGTATTTTTTTTTTTTATTTTTCCCTTTTAAGTGGTACCCCACACCTAACAACACCACTGGAATCGCAGGAAAGCAAACTACGCAGTTTCGTTTACTTGGATGACAAAAACCGCCATCCAAGCTAACGAATTCCAGCTATTCTGATTTAAAAGCCAAACTTCTTAACCGATTTTGATAAAATTTCTATGGGACCAATCGGGAAGTACAGGACCTATATCCTTACAGGTAAAACAAGAATTTTTCACATTGGTTCATATATGACCGAGTTATGAGGTAAAAAACATAAAAAAAGAAATCCAAGCGATTTGAGACCCTCCTCCTTTTTTTGAAGTCGGTTAAAAATTAAGGCAACTGCCACGATCCTATACCCACGATGAACATTCAGTTGTCTTGCTACCGATTAGACGGTGGCACGTTTACGGAATCCCGCAGTGAAGTGGTAGGTGAAGTGAACATGAAGTGAGCAGCATTGCGATTCTGAAAGCATGTCGAAGTGATGGCTTGGGTGAAGTGATCACGAAGTGAACTGTCATTCCATCTTGATAACTTGGACTGACAGCTCACTTTGTGATCACTTCACCCAAGTCTTTACTTCGACATGTTTACAGAATCGACCGGCTGTAAATCCATACAAACAAGATGGAATAACATTTCACTTCATGCTCACTCCTCCAAAGTGTAAACGGTGAAATGTTGACAGAATGGACCGGGTCTGGCTGTTTGTGCATGTGTATTTATATGTTTGTACGCACCCACGATACAGGAGAAATTCCTAGTGTGGGGCAACGTTTTTTAAAAGAGAGAAAGAAAGATAATGCATTTTCGCTGTTTTTCACGGCTGTGATGTACCTAAACCACAGCGGTGAAAAACACACGTCACAGCATGAAGCGTCTACATACATATTCCTCATTGGAATCAATCAATATATTAAAAAAAATCTTCCGTTACTGACAGATTAAGTGGCTGACAGACAACGTACAGACAAAACTGTTAATCTTAGAAAGCTTAAATTTGGCATGTAGGTTCCTTGGGGAGTACAGAGTAGCTCTAAGAGAGGATTTTCCAAAAGGGGATTTCCCAAAATTTCCACGAGGACGGGAAAAAACAGTACATGCACATACGAAATCGCGAACAAAAGCTAGTACAGTATAAAATCTGACTTAAATGTTAGTGTTCTTAACAAAGAAAGATGAAACTATTACCTGACCACGTTTGCCGGCACGCGACATTTTTGGACCACCGTTTTCACAATGTCGTTTATTATCACGGGATCCAACCTCTCCTTTGCAGCTCTATTTAGAAATGCCGGTGATGGCTTCCCAGAGAGTGAATGCGTCGCTAACACTCTAAAACATAAAAAGGACGCATTAGCGAGGTCATCAATCTGATTAAAACAGAACGTTGAGAACATAAATTGATGTTATAAATAATACCTGCGTGGAAAAACTGCCATTAGTAATTTTCGTGTGGCACTAGTGTGAGAATGCCAATTTATATGTTTGTATACCATTATTGGTATCTTAGTATGGCCATCTCCTATTGCCACCTGTAAAAATATTGAACAGTCAGTATAATACAAAGGACTTTTCAAATTAAACGATGCAATTTGTCGAAAGAAAAGTACAAACAAAGTCATCAGCATTTCCATTAACTGTTTTTTTACTCAAGACTTGCGCAGGAGTATCTCTGTCGACCATCGTCTGAAAAAAAAAATAGATTGTCATGACCTATAATCTCATTTTTAATTTGAAGATTAACAATATTACTACAAACTTGGTTTACCATTCCACTCTGTTTCACTTTGCCCGCCGAGGCATTGTGTATCAAAACGCAGCTGAATAGAAGCATTGCTGCTTCTAAAGTGTTCTGATGCTCACCTGCAAATAAGAAAAATATGGTTCAAGTGTGAATGGTAAGGCCGCCCGTTGTGTAACCCTACGTAATGTTTTCTTAATCTATATTTTTCTGTAACTTATATGGTGTACATAATGAAGTGTATCTATTCTACACTATGGTTTTTAGGGTTCCGAACAAAAAACGGAACCCTTATTGGATCACTCGGGTGTCTGTCTGTCTGTCCGTCCGTCACAGCCAGTTTTCGCCGGATCCACTGGACCGATTCTGTTGAAATTTGGTGCACATATGGACTTCTGTGACCCAAACACGTACGCGTTACGTAAATTATTGAATCTTTAGCATTTTTCTTACAACATCGTGTGACACATCAAATGATAGGGCCATACCGTGAGGGTTTTAACGACATTTTTTTCACAACTTTAAAATAAATGGGTTTGAAGTTATTGAAGAAATTAAACAAAAAATGACCATTACACCGCTTATCTCCGAAACCACTGAGACTAAAATTTTTAAAAAAATGGAGATAGTAGATCTTTACCCTTAGATCACAGGAAAACCTATAAGAAGTCTATAGTGTTAAAATAGCATGTTAATAAAATAAAATTCGTTCGGAACCCTTTGCACGCGAGTCCGACTCGCACTTGGCCAGGTTTTTACTGACCGGAATTATATTACATATATGCTGAAAAATATAAAATACTTACATTTCTCTTTCTTCGTTACTCGAACATTTTTTTGCAGCTCCAGCAGAGCCAGAGCTGCTTCGTACTCCTTCTTATCATAGTTTGCAGCGGACATCTTTGAATGTTTGGTACTACAATAAAGACATATTTTTAAGGTCTAAAAAACGAGCCGTTCAAATCATAATTTAACACAGTTTAAAAACGAGCAAGAAAGATCCGGCTTCGGTGAAAACATAGAATCTAGATGATGAAGTCAAACTTACGCGATTTTTTATTTAATTCACAGAAGTTCACTCCAACAACAAATGTGGATAAAAGTATTGATAATATCTCGAACTAACACTCGAACGACAAATGAGGATAAGTACTGATTGACTTGCGATGGGAGCCACAACCACTCACAACACGATCTCAAAGAGTACTGACGAAAATTTAGAAATGGTCCTTTTTATGAACATTGCTCGTTGATTCAATGGGTGATACAATAAAACACCACGCCGGCTAAGCTTTTCTAAGGTACCTGCTACTCGTAAACACCAATACCCAAACTGATTACTTTCCTATTGTTTTCTTCAGGGTTAAGTACCTGTGAAAGTTTATCTTTTGTTGGTCACACTGGCTCACATGAATCCTCAGTCGTAAAATCGAAAAAACAAATTTAAATTAACTTTTGAAACTGCAATAAATTGAAACAATATTTGAACAGTGAATGCTGCGCTAAATTAAGACGGCTTGATTTTGATAGATAGGTATTGTCGTAACAAAGAGCTTTACTAGGAGATTCAAATAGGCCCGTATCTAAATCCAGCGGAACGTTAAGAGGGGACTCTACTCCCGAGGAATTTGAAAAATAGGTATTTGAGGAAACTATTGGCGTTGCGTTGCACTGAGCCTTATCAAGTAAAGTGCGAAACCTTGACCAAAAGACGTTTTGTATTCCACTGTTTTCTTCTTCAAAACTGGACTGATCTAAAAAAATCATATATAAATATTTAGTAGAAGACGATTCTATGCTTTCATTATTTTTTATTCCGTTAAAAATAAACAAATTTCAAATTTGTCCGGTAGTCGTCTGAACGTAGTGGTAAAAACGGGCTGTTTTTTCGGGTTTTTGGACAGTCATAATTCTTTATGTTAATGTTTTGGAAAAAAGAAAATGATAGAGGCACGTATTAATACCATCTAGATTTTTTAGAAAAAAAAAACATTGCTTTAGCAGCATTATTCACGAAGAAAAAAGCGGAATGCATTAATATGGAGAAAGGCCCAAAAGTTACCGATCCAAGTCCCCTCTTAACTGGTGCGGTTATTTAATCGTCTATAACTTTTGCTTATTGCTTATTGACAACATTTATTTGAGTACAACAATTGATCACATTGACCGCATGCAAGTAGTCATGGTCATGGGCTATTAAGTTCCGTAAGAGCATTTTTTAGCGATTTAATAACCAAAAGTTTGGTTTTGCTTGCATTATGCACTAAGCCAGCATCGTGACACCACCTTGTTAGAGCATCCAGGTCGAGCAATAACAAGGCAAGTGTCATCCGCAAATTGATAGCATTTACTGTGTGTTATGCAGTTACCCATGCCATCAATTCACTCTCTTCAGAGCCTTCTGTACATCTTTTAAAACCTGCAGCCTGTGGGCAGTCTTTACTCAAAAAGCGTACAGTGCCCTACGGGTACAATACAATAATGCGCTTAGAACGATGTTGCGGCTACGATGGTGCATCGCAAGTAAATCACGTATGTTTGCGGAGTCGCGCATCGATTGCTTAGCGTAGATGCGATCTCTGCGCAAGCGGTGGGCGTCAATGCTGAGCCGAGTGCGGGCTAGTCGGAACAGGGTGTTAAGTATGATAGCTATTAGACTTGACTGTTTGTACATTAGTCGATGTATTAATGCTCACATGAGTATTGATACCTCGAGTCAATGTTTTACTAACTTTGGTTATAAGTGTTTATACTGCTAACAAATTGCATCCTAGTTATCAAAAAATAAACGTTAATTAATTTATTATATTTATTAACATACGACAAAAATGCAAGGAGCATAATACCGAGCCCTGATCAGTTTCCTCCGTTATATCCACGCGCTAACTACAGGTGTTGTCAATTTTAACAGTAAATGTTCGATTTTTAAGGTAACTTTTACACCAGTTGAGTAATGGACCACGTACTCCGCAGCCGTCTTATTTATCAACAGTATTATATATATTATAGTTGATTATGGATAAGAGTGTCAAAAGTACATGACAAGTCAATAAAGAGTGTGCGTTGTGCTTTTGCCGGCCTTAGAACCAAATCGATACGGGTCAATTACGTAGTGCTGCCTGTAAAATGCATGAATTTGTTCAAAAACATATTTTTACACTATCTTATCAATAAACGAGAACAAAATTATTGGACGACTAGTTGACCCGCGCCACTTCGTCTGCGTCACAATTTTCATTGCTGCTTCGCTCCTATTGGTCTTAGCGTGATGATATTATAGCCTATAGCCTTCCTCGATAAATGGGCTATCTAACACTGAAAGAATTTTTCAAATCGGACCAGTAGTTCCTGAGATTAGCGCGTTCAAGCAAACAAACAAACAAACAAACTCTTCAGCTTTATATATTAGTATAGATAGTTTGAATAATCGTTTTATTTACCCCTTTTATGGATTGGCCCTATGCAAGCGCTTTTTAGATCATCTGCGTATATACCAGTTTCAAGGCTTCGACTTACTAAGTCGTAATAGGGTTGGATATATTGTCAACTATCATTTTAATATCAGAATCTTTAATATTGTCTGGACCTGGAGCTTTACTTGACTTTAACTGTTTTATAATTTTATGTGTTATTTGACACCGATTGACGTACATGTGTCAAGTCATCAATATAATGACGACCGTATGTTTTGAATTGGATGAAATTATTACAAGTTGTGCGAGTTAACTTTACACCTTTTTTTTTTTTTTTTTTTTTAAGGATGGGAAATCATCAAATGACTCCTTCCGCTCTGGGTGAAGTAGAAGGGAGTGTCAGACTCTTACTGACTAAAACCCATCCGTGTTCCTCCTAATGCCCTTTGCGTTCCAGGGCCGCGGTGACTCTTTCGAATAAATCCCGCAACCCCGGCAGGCATTGGGCCCTAGCGGGCCCCGTCTTTAATGCTGACAGCTCTTTGAGGCGCGCGTGGAACACAGCGCGCCGTCGACCCGGGCCTGGTTATGACCAGACGGCGAGTCACCCAATGCTCGCCGTCCGCAGGCCCGCGCCTACGGTGGCCGAGAATCGCCCTGCGACTCCCGACGCCCGGGGAGTCTTCTTCTGTTGCGGCGGCTGGGGCGTGAGGCTTCCCTCTCCCTCACGCGTTCGGCTTCCTCCTTCGCAAGCATTACTGCTTCGCAGAAGGAGGTGACCGCTTCCCAAGTCTCCTCGCTCCGGACCATGGCTTGAAACAGGGCCGACCGCGACAGGTCGCCACCGCCGATCGCCTCGACAAGGACACGGCGGTGTTCCGCCCAAGCAGGGCAGACCTCCACCGTATGCTCCACCGTGTCCTCCGGGCGATCCTCGCAGTGTTGACATCCGGGCGTATCCTCCCGCCGTATTCGAAACAGGTACCTCCCGAAACAACCGTGTCCGGTGAGTACCTGCGTCAAACGGAAGGTAAGGACGCCGTGGCGCCGCTCTAGCCACTCCTCAAAGAGGGGACTTATCGCCGCAATTGTGGCGTGCCCAGCGCTGGGTTGCGACAGTCGTTGTCTCCATACCGCCATGAGATCCCGCCGGAGCTCCGTCCGCCGTGTTGCGATTTGCCGCGGCAGAGGAGTCTCGCCCCGGCGTAGCGCCTCCACGCGCCATTCGTAAATGAGCGCGAGGGCTCTCGCCTCTAGATCCCATGGCGGCAGTCCGGCAAGGAGGCTCGCCGCCTCGCCAGAGACCGTGCGGTATCCCCGGGCCAGCCGGATGGCCATGACCCTCTGGGACGCATTGAGGTAACGGGCAGGTCGCTTCCTCAAAGTAGGCGCCCACACCGGTGCCCCATAAAGGGCCATGGACCGCACGACCCCCGCATAAAGCCTCCGGCAGGAGGCGTTTGGACCCCCTAGATTAGGCAGAAGCCGCTTGAAGGCAGCCCCGGCTCGCCCCAGTCTGGGAGCCAAACGTCGGAAATGCTCGACGAAGTTCCACCGGCTGTCAAGGACGAGACCCAGGTACGTCATCGTCGATCCGACGCCGATGTGAACCCCTCCTACCGTTATTTGTTTTATAATTTTATGTGTTATTTGACACCGATTGACGTACATGTGTCAAGTCATCAATATAATGACGACCGTATGTTTTGAATTGGATGAAATTATTACAAGTTGTGCGAGTTAACTTTACACCTGGTTTAAAAATTCATAAACTGCCCTTTTATGGGAAAGGAATTGTAAAACAAAGGCCAACCGTCTGGTCAAATAAATATTTCAACAAATTCTAAAGAAATGGGTATAATGCCAGATTAGAATACACAATAGTGCCACCATCTCGATACTATAACTCGGCTCGTGTGAAACCCAAACGAACCTTCAAAACAATTAAGAAATTTTGCAAAAACATCAATAAACCCATTTCTGCGAATGTTTAAGAAGTTTGGCCTAGCGTGGTATTTTTAGGGTTTTTGGATAGGGCGTGATCTTTTTGTCCGTTATAGGTTTTCCCGTTATTTATAGGCAAAAAACTATTATTAAATATGTAGGTTATTTTTTCAAAGTTTTAGACTCAGTAGTTTTAGATATAAAGGGGAATGGACATTTTTCGTCAAATTTTCATTGCACAAAACTACATATACGGGTAGTGCGGTCCTGATCCAATGTTTCGTTTGTTGTGTGTATTTCTTGTTCTCTTATTATGTATTTTATTTTAACCATGTATTATGTTGTAATTAACTTATGTGATTGTTATTTATCTGGAATATTTGAACTGTACTGAAAACTATTTATTTTAAAATTATGAATGCGTCCAAAATTTTGTTTTTTAATTTGCGCCCCAAAGTGTGACTCCATTATTAAAATTTATAGTTCTTGTTACACGTCTGTGTTTGGGTTACAAAAAGTTATGTGTATACCAAATGTCAATAGTAGTCCAATAGATTCGGATAAAATCAGCTGTGACAGACAGACATACAGTCAGACAGACAGATATACAGACAACCGAGTGCTCCTATAAGGATTCCGCTTTTCTATATAGAGGTTCGGAACCTTAAAAAGGTTACTACCCCGACCCCATACCACGAGCGCGTATATAAGCGCTCATTCGAGGTACAGCCTACCGATTACTACCTACAATGCTTGCGCTGTTTTTAGAGCTCTGATGTTGGTGCATGACGCATCCATAATATATAAAACAACATTTTGGCTACTTAACACAAAGAATTCAATCAAAAATCAAAAGACATGTATTCAAACTAGGCTGAAAATCTGCACTATTTGAAAATTGTCATGAAGAGAGTTCCGCATATTGCCCAGCGCGTCACCACATCGTTAGCTGGGAAGAAGAAGTGGCGCACAGAACTGTATGTTGAGTTTCAAGATCTTGAATTTATGCAATGGTATAGTTAAACATTTATGATGGAAATTAAAAATAAAAAATTACAATAAATTACGAAAGAAATTTCAGTATCTGGAAACTGTTTTTGGAAGTATTACATGAATCCACTTGTTACTATCAACTTTTATAACGCCACGAATTGAGTGTTAGATGCACGTGCCAAATAAATATGATTTATGTTGAATGTCGTAATCAGGAACGGTCCTTCTATGTGTAGTGTATTTGGCACAATGCGTGCATTATTTTGAAGTTCTGATGTGTTTTAAATTAACAGTGCATTTGCTTTGCGACATGCCTTCAAGAAGGTAAGTTTTTAGGGTTGCGTACTCAAAGCGTAACCAACGGAACCCTATTACTATGCCTCCGTTGTCCTTCCGTCCGTCCGTCCGTCTGTCTGTCTGTCAGCGGGCTGTATCTTAAGAACCGTAAAGAGTAGATAGTTGAAATTTTCACAGAATGTGTATTTCTATTGCCGCTATAACAACAAATAATAAAAATTAAGGTTTATGGTACGGAACCCTTCGTGTGCGAGTCCGAATCGCGCTTGGCCGGTTTTTGAGTTCATGAATGTGGTAATAGTGGAGTGCCCTAAGCTTAGACTATTACCTCGAAATACCAGATCCACTGAGCGGATTTTTTTAAACCGGATGTGTTTTTGGCACTAAATACCAAAAAGCCATTAATTTTTGCCGACCTCGATTTTTTTTTCTAAATTTTTTTTTTTGCTTTTTCGTGTTCTTGCTAGCCTAAACTGTTGTATTATTACGCTTTAACAAAGATCAATGATTGTGAATGCATGTATATTAATTATTGTGGATTTAGTGCGATGAAAGTTAATTATAAAACATTTTCTGTTGGAAGAACTTTGAAAACCTAGCATACTTACATGGTAAGTATTTGTTTTCATTTATGCCTTCTCTATGCTATCCTGTACAGTCATAATTCTCCTTAATAGGTACTAAAGGTACCTTCGTGAGCCCTTTGAGTATCTTGTCTCAAGAGGTAAACCATGTCATACTGTCACTTTTCTTTTTCGGGAAATCCTCTTAGTGCTCCCTACACTCCTCAAGGAACCTACATGCCAAATTTCAGCTTTGTATGACCAGGATTTTTGGCTGTGGGTTGTCTGTCAGTCACTCAGTAACGAAGAAATTTTATAAATTAGGATCGATAAAATATTTACAGGCACTTTAGAATTGTCAAGATCAGTCAGTCAAAATCATAAAGCTATTTGCATGTTTGTTTTGGTTGCACTTTCTCTGTCACTGCATTGCATCTTTGGAGCTCTCTCCCATACTCCCTACGTGACAGTCTTGATGTCTTCAAAAGCACAGTTAAAGACATAATATTCTTAGGAATGTATGTATTATTGTAGTTAGATATATTCATGTATGATAAAATATGTAGTATTGAATTTGTGCATTGGATCTTACCCTCTATTGTGATCCTACTCTCTATTATAAAAGGAAGCATTGGCGAGGTCTTCAATGCAATTAAAATAGGACGTTGAAAACATAAATTGATGTTAATAAATAATACCTGCATGGAACTACTGCTGTCACTAATTTCTTAGTAGCACCTGCGTGAGAGTTCCAATTTATATGCCGGAATACTCTTGTTGGTATTAGAGTTTTTTCATCCCTATTACCAATTGTAATCCTATTATCACCTGTAAAAATATTGAACAATCTGTATAATACAAAAGATTTTTCAAATATAACTATGCAAGTTGTCGAAAGCGAAATACAAACCAAGTCATCAGCATTTGTATTATCATTTCTGTTACTCAACCTATGCGCAGTGTTATTGCTGCAACTGTACTGGCCAGCATTATATTTTATTTTTACTTTTTCGTAAGTCTCACGGTCGGTGAATGATTTATCCATATCTAGATCAGGGGATCACTGTCGTCCATCGTCTGTAAATAAAAAAGAAACATTGTCATGGCAAATATTCTCATTTTAAATATGAATATTAACTCTAGGAACTAAGTTTACCATTTCACGAGTGTCAACTTTATCAGACTAGTCATCATCGTCATCATTAAAATTATTATAGTTTTCAGGAACATCTTGCTCAGTTGTTTTCATACACTGCACAGAACAATGGTCACTTTGGACTAGGAAAAAACAGAAATTGGTAACGAGTGTTATTATTGGATATCTTCGTTTATTTTTTACTAGTGGACGTCACGCGGTTTCACCCGCGTAGTTCCCGTTCCCGTGGGAGTACGGGGATAATATATAGCCCATGTTACTCCCTGATAATGTAGCTATCCAATGCTAAAAGAATTTTTCAAATCGGTCCAGTAGTTTTGGAGCCTATTCAATTCAAACAAACAAACAAACAAATCTTTCCTCTTTATAATATTAGTGTAGAAAAGCTGGGGAAATCGAGATAATCTTTTTAAAAAATACTACGTTTATCAGAACGCAGTATAAAATATTCATATTCGAACTTAGGGTTCCGAAAAAAAAGGAACCCTTATAGGATCACTCGGGTGTCTGTCTGTCTGTCCGTCTGTCACAGCCAGTTTTCTCCGGATCCACTCGATCGATTCTGTTGAAATTTGGTACACATATGGACTTCTATGACCCAAATACGAACGCGTTACGTAAATGATTAATTTTTTAGTATAGGGGTAACTTTTGGGGGTCAAACTAGACATATCAAATGAAAGGGCTTACTGTGAGAGTTTTAATCATATTTTTTTTTTCATAATTTTTAGTATAAATGGTTTTGAAGTTATTCAAGAAATTAGACGAAAAATGACCATGCCCCCCCCCCTTATCTTCGAAATTACTGAGCCTAAAATTTTGAAAAAAAAATGGAGATAATAGTTCTTTATCTTAAGATTACTGGAAAACCTATTAGAAGTCTGTATTGTGAAAATAACATGTTAAAAAAATTCAATTCGTTCGGAACCCTTTGCACGCGAGTCCGACTCGCACTTGGCCAGTTTTTTATAGTCTATGATGATTTTATTTTTTAAACGAAATTAAATCCCAGGCAATATCAACCGTATAAACTCACGTTAAATACTTAGCCTTAACCAGTAATATAATTTCATGATACTTCGTGATAAATAAAGCCATGAATAAAATAAAAACTAATGATTTACATTAAAAATCGATTCTGTCAAAAATCGATCGATTACGATATTGACAGTCCCTCCCTATTTTTGAAATGTAAATACACAATGACGGTTTCTGCACTGACCGACCACCTTGTTGTAGCTTCTGCGACGACTGTATTCTGTGCGATTTTCTCTTCCTTTCCTTGTTTTCTGTTTTTTTCTTTGACCATAGAGTACAAAACATAAATGCTACAGATTAAATATATAAGCATAACCTCAAAAACATATTTCATAGTTTTACAAGATTCTCCGGCCTTTTAAAAATATATTGTAGACCGCTCTTAGTTATATTTATATAGGCGAATGAAACGACACATGTTTCATCAACTTACTTTTTGTTAGATTTTACTAGTCCAAGCATATTAGCCGAGTGGCCATTGTTCTTTCACTTGATTTAGTCTTCAAGCGATTTCATCTGCTCATAAAGTTTGGACTCCATTGTCTCTATTCTTGTAAGATTATAGTTATCCTCGGTTTGTGTTCCCACGGACACATTGTTCATGTTATGCTCATCTGGAAAAAAAGAAAAATATGGTTCATACATGGAATGTACTGACCGGAATCTTATTAAATATCCAGAAAAAATTAAATGTGTTTACCTGACCGGAATCTTATTAAATATCCAGATAAAAAATACTAACGTTTTGCTTGCTTCGTACCTTGAATATTAATAAGATCCAGCAGTGCTTGCGCAGCATCAAATTTATTTGCTAACATTTTTTAATACTTCGGCACTGCATTGAATAAATAATTGATACATAAAACACCACGCGGGCTAAGCGTTTCTCAGGCACCTGGTCTGTCGTTTTTGGTTACCTGTGAAAGCTTATCTTTTCATAGATTCATGGTCCTCAGTTGTAAAATCGAAAAAACGAGTAATTTAAATAAATGCTCCGCCACTTCATTAAATGGTCATATTCAGACAAAACAATGTTGCCGGGATTATCTTTGACAATAGATATTCAATTACCCTATTCATAACTTATTGGAACTGAGTCCCATAAAAATAAAGCCGAAAGTGTATATTTTTGAATGTATTTATTACCAGTGGCCAACGATTTATAAAATATATAATAAGTATTTGATATTTTTAATATTTTACTTGGATAAACAGAGATACTTGGGCGAGGCCTATGTCCAGCAGTGGACGTCTTTCGGCTGACATGATGATGATAAACAGAGAATGCTGCGCTGCAAACCACATTTCCAAGAACATAAACTTTTAACCCTTCCCTCTGTATATATCTTGGAAATGTGCAAATTCGTAAGAAACAACCAACAATTATACACTACACGAGAAGACATACAAACTAAATTTAGACTACGACACAAAAATAGGTAAAACCTACCCGGTTCTAAGCTGAGAATACACTCAACAAGCGCTCCAGTAATGTCAATAAAAATTTACAATAAATTACCTGAAACAATTAAAAATGAAAAAAAATATACAACATTTGTCAATAAATTGAAACATCTTCTAAATTTAAAATGTTACTATACTATTAACGAGTATCTAAGTGAAAATGTGAAATAGATAAATAATATAATTATAAAAAATTCATAAATGTAATAAATAAAATAGCCCTCTTCCACTATCCAATTTTGCTGTGCCTGTCAGGGTCCACAATGATCCGAAGCAATGTATTGTAATATATTATAAGTAGGTACCTACCACCTAAGCTCACATTTGTGGAACGCAATAAATATATATTGAGTATTGAATAAGGTAGCTTGATTTTAATAGATAGGTACTCCCATTACTAGGAGACTCAAATAAGTCCGTATCTAAGTCCACCGGTACGTTGACAGGCGCGGTTAAATGCATGCTAACTCATCCGACATCTTTTTGGAATGAATAAACGTATATTATAAAAAAAAAGAGCTGAATGTATCCATATTAAATAAAATAATTGTATTTATTTAAGAAATAATTTATCTCTGTTTGGTAAGAAAGATCTTATCGTACTTCATTTCGACGCTAATAAGTTGCGCATCAATACTTTCTGTACTGTTTGTTTTGATACAAGGCTAGATAATCGTGAGATATTTTATATTTTTTTAATGTACACATCGTCAATCAGGAGAGTAATCGCCTAACGTTTGTAGGCAACAATGACTGACTAGCGCACCCTTAATGTTGCAATTAATGAACCTATTATAATACCAAATAATAATAATCATCATCATCATATCAGCCGAAAGACGTCCACTGCGGGACATAGTAAATAATAATATTCCAAGTCATTTCAATCACATTACATACTAGTATTTTTAATTTTTGTACTCAAGTATCCAGATTTGGCGATATAAGAAACGTTTTTGTATAATTTAGTTTAGAATAGTTTAAACATATAAAATTAAACTCTAATTGTATTAGTACAAGTTCGTTCTTCGTACAACTCAAAAAGCCGTTCCCTACTCTTATAAATACCAGTGGTGGCCCAGTCACTGAAAGAACTGTTATTATTGTAACAGAAATATTCTTAGGAATATATGTATTTAGTGTGAAATTGTGTTCAGTCCATTTTGGTAAAATCATCATATCAATCGTAATGTTGATTAGGGTCATTATTGGTTGAAAAACATGCCATTTGTGCAAGAGTTTAGTTTTAAATGTAACGTTTTACACATTTATTGTGATTCAGTTATGGTCGTCAATGTCGGAAAACTGCATGTATTAAAGCGTATTAAACGGTCACTTGAATAAAAAACCTTTCTACAATTCGGGGTGGTAACCAAATAAGTTTTAACAAGACATCAAAAAGAGCTTTGAATCTTTAGTAGTCAAAACATGTGCAACTGGGATTAAACTAGGAGGATCCCTGTGCTATATAATAAGCACCAGTAAATATTAAATATAGATGTCATAAAACTCTAAAAAATCTTTGTAACCCTCCAACACCCCTTTTGTGCATTTTTTTCTTTGCAAGTTTTCTATTTCTTGAAAATTTTCGGGCGAGGTGGCGCCACTGCCACTGTAAACAACTAGCTCCGTATTTAAAATTATTAGAAAATTACCTAACCGTAAAAGTGTCTTAAATTGTGTCAAACTTATGCGCAAACGATCAATTGTTGCTATTAAACGTTTGCAACAACTGAAAATAAAATCGAATGGTACTCGGAACTCAAGTTTGCGTATAATATCATCATCATCATATCAGCCGAAAGACATCCACTGCTGGACATAGGCCTCCCCCAAGCGTAATAATATAAGAAGTGAAAATTTTCAAACTTTCATTTTAAAAATTAAAACCGCAAGCCATACACGATCTATCGCTGAGTAGCGGTATCGCGTCAAATTGCTGATATATACGCCTGATGATCTACTGCTGCCAATCGATAATAACGCCATCTAGTTATACGTCAAAGAACTAGGTTGTAAACCCAACACGCACTGAGTGACAACATGTCATCCCAATCAACCTCCACAAATACCTCAAACAAAGGCCACAAGATGCCAGCACTAGCAGTACGTTACAAATGTCAAAAAAATGTTGACATTAAAAAAACTGCGTTGTGCTCAGTTTGTAACAACAGATTTGAACCCGACTGCTATGGTTATTCGGAACACACGTGTAAAAAGTGGTGCTAGATGCTATGGTGACCTAACCCTACTTTCTCTTATTGATAGGATATGGTTTATTTGGTATAAGTTAAAGTCTCAAATTGTAAAGGAAATAGCTATGTATTGATTCACTATAACACTTCGACACAAGACTATGGTAATGGTAATTGGTAAATGGTTTTGTGTACGTGGTGTCTCTAATGAGATCTGAACGCGAACTGGCCCATAGTTTGGTGGACGAGCGAATGTGCATATTTGCGTCTGTTGCAATTATGCATTTTCGCTTAGTGTTCGATTAAAATTCGAACAACACGTATCGATCAATGAATCAAGAATCCAAAAACAAATGGCGCTGCAAGATGTGTATTAAGAAAAAGACTAGCAATCCTACAGAGCCATCAAATATAACAGTGAGAAAACCACCGACGTGTCCTTCTATAAAAACGGCTCTCCCAATTCACACAAAGAAAATACAGTCGACCCCTGACAGGATTCTCATGTATTGACTGATTACGATACATTTTACGAAATTGACGTCACACTGAATAGACTCTCAAAAAGTGTAGACGGTACTACAACTAATACATCTTCTTGTCCGACATGCAAGATACAATAGCCCAACTGACTATAAACTTGAAAGCACGGAGAATGAGTTAGAAAATACGATATTAGAAAACAATGATTTAAAAAGACAAGTGAACAAACAGGCCCAAGAAATTAAAATGTGAATTGCAGTAAACTCGTTATGTCATCCTTGTACAAGAAAAGAAAGCAACCCTCTAAGCAATGACAAAAAGAAAAGACACTCTCGCTTATGTCAAATCGCGTCATCTACTCTCTCCTTGCCGAAACTTACTATAGATGCTGAACATAATAATAACTTTAACGTAAAAATATCTCTGCCTTACAAAAGGATCTACAAATAGCATAAAACGAGATAATAACTCTAAATACGCAAAATAGAAGTTTTGAAGCAATCTCTTAGGACTACACCAAAACAGAGTTTTTCAGCCAATAACTGTACAACAATCCCAACTGCTTCAGATAAAAAAAACACATATCTGGGAAAACAATAAGGATATTCGGTGCGCAACAATGCGTCGGACTGTCTGCTGCCCTTATATTCAAGAAAAACAACACAATATGAAAACTATGAAGTCCTCGCCCATACGATGCCAAACGCACCTACGACCACATGACAAAATTGTAGTATCTTTAGGTGAAAATGACTATAATATGGGACATGTATTATGTCAGTTAAAAATTATATTACAGAAATTTTATAAGAATAGTATAATAATTTTAAACGTTTAAAAAAAGTAGCCATTTAGATGTCGATAAATTGAATTATCGTTTCAAATATATTTGTAAACATTATAAAAATTGTGATTGCATTAATACCATACACCACAACGTATCTGACATTTGCAAAACTATAAATTACAGATTAGATTGTGAATAATCATCAACATATCAACCGAAAGACGTCCACTGCTGGACATAGGCCTCCCCCAAGTGTCGCCAGATTGTGAATATTATAACCAAAAATATCTAAATATCCAGTTGAGCTCAGGAAACACCTCGCGAGTAGCAAATCAAGTTCTTTGCCAAAAAGGGAGACAAATGTACCCAAAAGAGGAACTATTCCCTTTTATTTTAGAAATAGCAATAGTAGTGAAAATGAACAAAACGTAAAATCTCAAATTCCTTCTGAAGTGCGCAAAAAAGTTACTATACCGTACTATTTTCCCACACTTACAAAGAACAGTACATTTATTCGTAGCTAAGAAGACGGCACCTACATCACACAACTTTAGGATACTCCACCAAAACATTGCAAGTGTTTTATCTAAACAGCTAGTAGCTACTCGAAAGTTTTTTTTGTAAAGACCATATTTTGAGTAACATACCTGATGCAATCCCCGCAGTGCTACCACTTCATCTCTCTGATCACGAAGCATAAATATTAAGATTCCCTTTAAGGCTTCTAACGACAACAGCTTCAATATACCATATCTACAACGGTTAAAGAACAACTTTATTTCTCATAAGAATTGCATACATAATTCACTTACTGAGAAACAATATTTAAAACTGAGATTAATAATTAGAGCGCACAGATGTACGTATATAAAATAACAAAACTAAACAGCAACAAAAATGTGGGTAAACAGATAATAAACTCGATCAGTTAACCAAGCAAAACATGGATGTATGAAATTGATTTTACTAGATGTGGCAGACTGTGTGGGAGACTGCATCTTGAGTTTTTTATAAATCAGTGGTGTTTGTAACAATTTTTCTTAAGATCTGTAGGTACATAATGTGATACAAATACATTTTTTAACAGCTATAATTTTCCCGTCACTATTCCCACCCAGTGTGCCTGTATGGCGGTAACAGTCATGGCGGGATGCGATCATTTGCAAAATGCTATTGGCGCTATCGCGCAGTCTTTGAAATAATGACTCCACTTTCTTACGCACTATAGCGTGGAAACCGTCTACACGCGCGTTTGTGAACATTTGTGACGCACTACAGTGGCGCGGCAACCCCAACAACATCCTGAATGCATAATTATACTAAATACGCAGGACGTTCAAGACTCGCTGCGTATACCGAACACACACGCCGCTCGAGTAAAAAGATTGGCAATATGCCCTAAAAAGTGTTATCTTAACTTCCTTAGTACATTGAGCGAACCTTCGAGCCAGCATATTGCTCCTCACCGCCAACGCCCTGCGTTCTCTTTCTACATCTGGATCATCTTTTTAGTCCTCTGTGATGGCCAAGATATTTAAAGTTCTGCACAATTTCAGAACCGTTCCATCGATCACGATCGGAGGCACTGTACTAAGTTTCTGATTTCCTGCCCTAAAAATCAGTACCTCACTTTTTTGTGTGTTGTACGTGAGACCATGTTCGGATGCATCGCGTTCACAAATTCTAACCAATGTCCTCAAGGCGTTGACCGAGGGGGCCAGCAGAACCATATCATCGAATCAAATCAAATCAAATCGTATATTTCAAATAAACCATTTACAGGCACTTTTGAATTGTCAAAGTCAGTCAGTAAAAACATGAAGCTATTTGCACGTTTCAAAGCGTAGATCTCTATGGAGAAGAACGTGCAAGAAACTCCACGGACACTCTTTTAAACCATGTGATGTATTACAAAAATCTTGTTAACATTATCTTTGATTGCTTCTATATGTGAGGACAATGCAAAGAACAAGAAAATATATAAACAATTCAAAATGCAGGTACAGATTAAAATAAGCCAGTGGCAGGTAAGATATGACCAGTCTCAACTGACGGCGCCCGTTCACGAACATGACGCGTGCATCAGCACCATCTAACTCAACCATTTTGAAGGGAATCAAATGATCCAAAACACGCACCACCATCAGCAAAACATTTATGTGAGCATGACAAGCTCTCAACTGCCACACTCGTTCATGTCAAACTAATTTAATAATGAAATCTATAATTACACATGTAAATGGCTCCATAGTGCTCACATTTACAAAAAATTGAAAATATGCTTCTACGTTATACAAAACTATGGTTTCAAGTAACTAAGACAATAATGCAAAGAACTAGTAAATAAATGATTGTATAGGAGAACAAAAAAAGGATAAGCATTTCTTCCAATTATCAAAAACCTAACAAGTGGACCCATGCTGCTGTGGCTGTGGAGCAGGACCGGTATTTAGCCAAGCATTTTCATCAAGGACATAATCTTCCAGTTTATAATATGCTTGTCTACATAATGTGCGTTTTATACATGTTTTAAATTTTCTCTCATTCAGTTCGAGAATATCAAGTGGTATTTTATTATAAAAATAGCATACCTTATGTTGTTGACACATGTTCCGTCAATGTAGCATCCGACATGTGTCCTGCTGAGCTCCTCGATCAACTGGTTCACATACAGGCTGAAGAGGCCGGTAGATGTGAGGCCGCCCTGCCTCACACCACATTCCAACATATATTCGTCAGATAGTGAGTGTATCCACCTATCTCACCTGGTTAGCCTGGTTTTTATACCAGAATTTAAAGATGCTAAGGAAATTAAAAAAAAATAATTTGAAACTTAAAATTTACAATTTCAGTTCCAAGCCAGGTGCCGAGTTAACTCTCACGAGTTGTAAAAAAATCATTAATTTTCATTATATTGATGCACAAGTCCGATCCTGCATGGAGTATTGTAGCCACCTTTGGGATGGCTCAGCTAAGTATCAGCTTGCCGCGCTTGACTCGGAGTAACGCAGAGCTAAAAGGCTCATTAGTGACGTAAAACTGCTAGATGCCAAGCTACATAGCTTGGCTCATCGCCGTAAGGTTGCCTGCTTGTCGGTCTTCTACAGATTGTACTTCGGTGAGTGTGCCCAAGAACTCCACGACGTCATCCCACCGGCCCCCTTCTACCATCGGACATCCAGACGCACTGCATTACCATCCCTACCTTGTTGCTATTCCACCATTTTGCATTAAGCGTTTCCAAACGTCTTTTATAATGCGCACAGCAAAGGAGTGGAACTCTCTGCTTGCGTCTGTGTTTCCAAACGCATACAACCCTAATCTCTTCAAAATAAGAGTGAACAGGCTCCTTCTGGGTAAGCTCGCTCCATCGTAGACTTCGTCTCTGTCATCTCTGACCTAGACTAGAGTCAAAAGCAAACCCATCACAAATAAAAAAATAAAAAAAAAATGACGTGACACATGTTCGTCAATCAGTGTCAAATAGGGATGGGCTTGAGTGATCATTTAAATCATCATCATCATCATCATAACAGCCGAAGACGTCCACTGCTGGACATAGGCCCAAAGGGAGAGGGGGGGGGTTTGTCATAATCGCCGCGCTTGGCAAGCGGGTTGGCGATCGCAGTGTATGGTGTTGCGTTTTACAGAGAACGCTGCTGCCCATTCTCTGGTGAGTCCCTTAGTCGCCTCTTACGACACCCACGGGAAGTGATGGGATGATATTATTCTTTTACGGCACCATACGGCACCGGCTGACACCATACGGCCTAAATCGATACCTTTTAAATAATAGATCAATCAATTATCTCGATTATAGAGTAAATATGATTATTGGTAAATCAGAAGCGGATTTAAAATCAGCATATAGATAGTATTTGTAATACTACGCATCGCATCATGTCCTCGCATCATCTCTTAGGGATAAGAAGACTTTTCCGGGAGGAAGTGCAGGAATCACTCAAATCATCAAAATATCATAAAAATAACATATTGTGATGTATGTATATGAAGGACTTACCTTCATAATACTATTTATAAATTATGTTAAGAATATGTGGGTAGGGCTACAAATGTAACATAGCAAATTTAAATAATAATCTGCCAGTCGGAATTACGTGTAACCGTGACCAGCTGTTTTATTCCCTGGCTCCGTATCCCGGCATTCCCGTACCTCAAAGTGTTTCAGTGGCGACGAGGACTAAAAGGAACTTGTGTGTTTTGTTGTGGTAACCCTATTGAACATAAACTGTAACGATGAGCATCGGTAAAATCAGAGAGTTCAAAGTGCAATCAGATGACTGGAAGTTGTACGTGAAACGTCTTGAAAATTATTTTCTAGCTAACGGTATTAAGGATGATTTGCGGGTGCCGACATTGATAACGGTAATGGGAGCAGAAAGTTACAAATTACTGGTTAACTTGTGTACGCGCATAAACCGAGTACAAAGACGTTTATATAGGCCATCATGGAAAAACACCTACAGCGTTTTAGTCGAGCGATTTAAATTCCACCAACAGAAACAATACGCGAACGAAAGTATACCTGAGTATATGGCTGTTTTGAAAAAGATGTCGAAATCTTGCGAGTATGGGAAATGGCTGGAAGCAAGCATTCGGGATCAGTTCGTGTGCGGGATGAATAGCGAAATCATACGTCAACGTTTATTTTCTGAGGATTAACTAAACTATACGAAGGCCTACAGTATGACCATGAGTATGGAAGCAGCAGAGAAAAATGCAGCTGAGGTCGAGGGCGGAACTAGGTCCACGGACAAGACGAGCACAGCGGCTGATTGTCTAATGGTAGTGACAAAGAGGCGAAGCGACGAGACGTAACATAGATCGGCGGCGGCGAGGGTGGACGGCGACAGGCGGCGGGAAACGTGGAGCCACGTATGCGAGGTACCGGCATCGACGGCGCCGGGGGAGCGAGCTCGGCGGAACCAACCGAGCAACGCATGTGGAGGGCTGCATGATACGGCATGGTATAAATTCACGCGATACGTGTGTCGGGTATGCAACAAGCAAGCACATTTGCTATGCGTTAGAAGTAGAACATCATCATCTTCATGAAGTTCAAGATGCCAGCCGCTCGGATGACAAGCGAAGCGATGAGGTAATGAATGCCGACTAAATAATTTATCAATATCTCGGTGTCCACCAATATATTTAATATTAAAAGTGCAAGAGAGAGATTAAAAGATGGAATGCGACATGGGAAGTGCTATTTCGTGTATTAATGATGAAACGATCTCTAAGATAATATACAGGGGAAATGATTAATCCAATTGGGGTATTAAACCGGAAGTAAGGTGTTAAGATGAGTGTAAAAAGTTATATTTATACATATAATTAAAGGTGGAAAAACTGTATTAAAGGGTCGACAGTGGAAGGCCGAATTAAACAAATTAAAACAATTATTTTGTTACTCAAATGACGCGATAGTGTCCGTAAATAGTTAAACAGAATAAACAGTTTAATATTTCTGAATGTAGTTTCAGATACTGTAAGGTGTTTGAGGATGGTTTGGGTCGATTCACCGGCGGCGCAGTAAGCATACACGCGCGGCCGGCGTTCATGCGCGCGCCTGCTGGCGTATGCGCTGCGCGAGCTGGTGGAGCGCGCGCTGGAGCAGCTCGTGCGGGACGGCCTCCTCACGCTTGTGGACCCCTCAGATTGGCACTATGCCAGCGGTAAAAAGACGGTACTATCAGAATTTGTGCTAAACTAACTTTAAACAAGGTCTTGGAAGTCGATCGTTATCTATTACCGCGAGTAGAAGATTTATTGACTCGCTTGCATAGGGGGAATATTTCAGTAATGTTGATTTATGGTACCTACTTGAACAACTACCACTAGTGCCACATGCCTAGATAATACTTAAACAGATATTTTATCTACTCACAAAAAACTGTGAATTTAATGGATTCTGATCTTTGCGTACAGTTAGGGACGAATTATACATATAAATTGCTCTTGAATCATTCTGTCTATTGATGAAAACCGCATTAAAATCCGTTGCGTATTTTATAAGATATAAGCGTACAAACGGAAAAGCGCCTTGGTTTTATACTATGTAAAGATAAGACATTTGATATAAAATATTTCCTTTAGTTTCTTTCCATAAACTTAAGAAAAGATTGAATCATTAGTTAGACACTATATTAGTAAATAAGTAAAATTAAGTGTCCACACTCATAAACCTTATTATTAATACTGTTTGTTCCGTTCCCACAAACAAACCGTGAATCTAATTATCACCTGGAAACATTTAAAAAATTAACTCTTCTATAAAATGGCATCTTTGTCAACCAACGATGGCCCTAATCAACATTACTACATTTATTCCCAAGTCTAGTTCTGTTAATACAAACACTTCTTTCAGTGACTGGGCCAACATAGGTATTTATTAGAGTTGAGAACGGCTTTATGAGTTGTACGAAGAAAGGAGTTATATTAGTACGGTAGAATTTAATTAATATGTTAAAAACTATTCTGAATTATCTAAAAAGTTTATTATTTCGTTCGAAGTCTGCGAAATAAAAGATTCATCAATTTTAATACTATGGTGGTGCGTAGTCTGGCGATTACTCTACTGACTATATAGACTTAAAAAAACTGAATAATTCGTCATTTTCTAGCCGTGTATGGAAACAAACAGTAAAGAAAGTATTGATGCGCAAGTTATTAGTGTCGAAAACTCTAAATACTAACGCAACTACGTGCGTAAATAAATAATTTATGAAGTACGTAAAGATCAAAATGCTTACGAAACAGGAAAAAATTCTATTTAATATTCAATTTGCGAAGAAATGCATGGCACGAAATTTGTGTTTTGTACAAAAGCAGAAGGAGAAGTTGTCATCAGTTCAACGCAGCCATTCGCTAGTTTGTTTTATTTCTACGCACTACCACGCACGACAACTGCAATAAACTGATTGAACCACCGAGATCGTCGCGGTGCACAAACGATCGCCGTCACGTCAACTTGATCTTGGCCGGAAACAATCTCGTTCTCGGTGACGTCCCGATGACGGTGGCGGTGGACAAACGGCCTTAGATACGGACCAATTTGTATCTCCTATATAGTAAAGCTTTGTAATGATAGTACTTATCTATCAAAATCAAGCTACCTTATTTAAGCGCAGTATTCTTTGTTTAGCCAAGAAGTCTCAGTTACATGAGAAGCAACGGTCACTGGAAAATACGTTCATAAATATAGAAATAGGCGTGGTATTTTATGACGGTATAAGTTATGAATATCGTAATTTCTATTGTCAAAGATAATCCTGTCGACATTGAAACGTCTGAATATAGCAAGTCAAAGATGCAGCGGAGCATTTAGTTAAATTACTATCATTGTTTTTTCGATTTTACAACTGAGGGCCATGAATCCAAGAAAAGATAAGCTTTCACAGGTACCAAACCAAAAATAATACAAAAAGTTATTTGTATCAGGTGCCTGAGAAGCGCTGAGCCCGCGTGGTATTTTATTGAATCACCCATTGAAACAACGAGCTACATAAAAAGGATCATTTCAAAACTTTCGTCAGTACTCCTTGATTCCGTGTTGCAAGTGGTAGTGGCTTCCATCGCTAGTATCAGAAGTACTATCCCAAAAATCAGAAGTATATCTAAGTGCTGTGCCAGTGAATTGCTGTAGACTAAATCAAAAACCGCGTAAGTTTGACTACATTATCTAGATTCTATGTTTTTACAGGAGTCTGCCTTTCTTACTTCTTTTTAAGTGTGTTAAATATGATTTGAACAGCTAGTTTTCTAGACCAAGTGATATTTAGATTGCAGTGATATCTTCTTTGCTTTTATTTTGTTTACATTTGGTTTAGTAATTGACTGTCCGCAATGATTAGAATCTATAAAGTTAACAATTTCTTGTGGATAGGTACAATGTCTGTATAAATATTATTTAGGCATTTAGCACTATAATCCCCGTCACGAGAAGATATAAATGTTATAAACAAAGATATTCTACTAAGTTACGTAGCTATACCAATAATACCAAATTCACTCAACTCACATTAACATACACACATCAAATAAAGTTTGTGATCACTAGCATAAGCTGATATATATTTTTTTAATTTAACTTTATCAAAAATTCGTTGTTGTGTGTTTTCTTTAAATACAAAAACCCTATTTCAAATTATAAAATAAATGATTTTTTACTAACAACAATTGAGTAATTAATTAATCAGAATGTAATTGTAACAGGAATTTGATAGAAAGAAAAAGACTGTTTAACCAAACTTAAACAACAACTTATAAATAAAACGTTTATATTCAACTAGTGGACGTCACGCGGTTTCACCCGCGTAGTTCCCATTCCCGTGGGAGTACGGGGATAAAATATAGCCTATGTTACTCCCTGATAATGTAGCTATCCATTGCTGAAAGAATTTTTCAAATCGGTCCAGTAGTTTCGGAGCCTATTCATTTCAAACAAAAAAACAAACAAATCTTTCCTCTTTATAATATTAGTGTAGATATAATATAACTCCTCCCCTAGCTTGAACACATGCAGAGATCCTCCTGGGCATGCTGAGGATCAAATTATGTAGTATTTCTTGGGGTAACCTACCCCATTCTTGAATAGCGGCTCGCTTAAGAGCATCCCACGCGTGCTCTACTGGGATTAAGTCAAAAGCCGGCAGACCAGTCTAACCTTGTGATGTCGTATTCTTGGAGAGCAGCATTGACTCGTTGAGCTCGATGTGCGGGCGCATTATCATCGACCAGTACAAATTAGTGCACGGGGTTTACTCGAAATGGTCTGACAATTCCATCAATAGCAACTTCTTAATACATGTCTGCTGTCATGAAGCCTCGATATGGGATCAAAGGCGTTCTAGCTCAAATCATAATACCACCCCAAAAGTACACCGGTTTCCCGCTTTGCTGAACTGTTCCAGTGGCAGTTCTTTGCCTTTCACGGTCTGCTGGTCTTCTCCAGACACGGACACGTCAGTTATCTGGATGAGTACTGATTCGCGATTCGTCAACGAAGAGATAGATAGTTTTGCCAAATGTTTTCTTCTTCATTTTGCCGAAGCCTAGTCAACTGCAATCTCCGTCGTTGACGTTGCCTGGAATTGGCGCTCACCAAGACCTCCGTGCTCGTAATCCAGCCTGGTGCAAGCAATTCCGAATGGTCTGAGTGCTAACTTCAAGCCCAGAGTCGGCCCGAACTTCTGCTTTTATTTTAGTGGCGCTGATTGTTGGGTCACGGGCTGCCAGTAATCTAATATAGCGCTTTTGGGCAGCAGTCCAAACAGTTGTGCGCTTTTGGGCAGCAGTCCAAACACCGTGCGGGATTGGTCAGCTAAATTACCCATCCCGTGGTACCTCTGCAACATGGTCACGACACAGGATTGGGATATAGCAACTCTGCGTGCTATTTCTCTCGTGGTGTATCCTTCTTCCCTCAAAGATACTATTCTTGCTCATTAAACTTCTGATAATTCTCTTGGCATTATTTCAATTACAACTTTCCGCGAAAGAGTATTTTAAATCCGTTATAATTGACTAAATCAGAATTCTGAATGAGCGTAAGCTAGGACTGCTTTTTAGGGTTCCGTACCCAAAGGGTAACCAACGGAACCCTATTACTAAGCCTCCGCTGTCCGTTCGTCCGTCCGTCTGTCTGTCAGCGGGCTGTATCTCAAGAACCGTAGTAGACAGTTGACATTTTCACAGATTGTGTATTTCTATTGCCGCTATAACAACAAATAATAAAAATTAAGTTTTATGGTACGGAACCCTTCGTGTGCGAGTCTGACTCACAATTGGCCGGTTTTTATATGGAAAAACAATTGAAATATTAAATTGTTTTATATTCTAATTCTATATTTTTAAATACAGAATCTAAAAAGAAGAAGAATTCATAATATAATCTACCGTAACAAAAAAGTTTTCAATTTTTCAAAGTGATCGCAAACTGTTTTTGATGTGTGTACGTGTTAATACGAAACTAACGAACAATTTCATTTAGTTGGGTTATATTCATCATCGATATAAGGGAGTACTCACACTTTTTCAGCTCTATTTAGCTTACGCCCATAGAAAACTACGATTTTGTATGGAGATGCTTCCGCATCCATTCAGCTTTCCGTGTCTTTTCAGCTTTCGCGGCAAACAAGTAGAAAATGAGGACAAATGTGTTTTTATCATGCGAGTGCTATGTATGGAGTTCAGCGCTGTTCCGCCGCATTAAGCGTCGAAAGCGGCCTTATGCAGCGGAACAACGCGGTACACGGATGGCTAATGTGGCTAACACTGGCATGGCCACCATCAGGGATTAGAATTTTGATAATATAAAAAAGTCACTAATTAGTCGCCAGATACCAGAATTAGTCGATCACTGGTTCAAAAGTTATAAGGGTTTATAGGTAGCCGATCTGGGGTGCGCCTACCCCAGCTTGGCCTATTTGAATCTCATAAGCTAGGGCACCTAGTGAAGATCTGTTTTCTTTCTCAATAGTCGCTAATTAGTCGCAAGTTTTCGCCAAGTCACAGATTTAATCTTAGTTTAGAAGATATAATGAGTTTAATTTTTAAGGTAAGTATTGTCCAAGAGCTAGATCGAAGAGTAATCTCTTCGAAGAAATTGCCAAGAAAAAATATTTCTATTAATATGTGAATTATACTTCTAGTTTTACAGACGTCTAGTCTGACAGAGAGATAAATTCTCAATCCTTCGATCTAGTTCTTGGACTGAACCTGTACTGGGTCGACCCACTGTCGCTTGCGTTTTAATTTTTTACGTTTATTTTTATCTATTTCTTCTGCAAGAAGCCAAATGTTAAAAATATCGCACATAGAAATGTCCATTTTCAGGGCACAATACTAAATGAGTAAAGTACGTGACCACCTTCAAAGTCGATTTTCTCGAAAACTACGAAGGTACCATTTTTTTTGTTCGAGTACTAATAATTATTACCAAATATGGAAGCAATTGGCGGCTGTGGTCCTGCGGTAGTCACGGACATCTTACCGTCTCCGCCGCGTATTCAGCGCCTTTCTCATTCTTACGACGCTGTACGCGGCTGATAGAAGCAAAACTGTATAAGTGTGACCAAAATCGTTCAGCGAAACGCGAATGGAGCTGAATAAATGTGAGTAGTCCTTAAAGCGGCGTCTAATATTTTGTGGTACTTAAACGCGTCTGGCTCATGGAACAAACAATTGAATGTGTGTTTCAAAATTTATAGCTTCTCGTGGCGAGGATTATTGTAAAAAACTTGTGACTTTAAAACTTAATAGTTAAACCAGAATATTCTGTCAAATTAACATTAAAAGTCTCAACATGGTGGTAGACTTGTTGAATTACAAATTTTGTGCAAAAAATCATCCATCACTGTTTCAAAACAATCATACAATCCTGAAGGTGGTCTGTAATTATCCCCTCAACAGAGAGACTAACAATATCCTTACAGTCAAAAATGAAAAAGCGTGCACTAAAAACGAAACCCACAAACAGTTAATATTTTACGGGCCCGCTGTTTTGGAATGGCTAGTGTTCAAATTATGCCCAGTAAAATTAGATATTTAACGAGAATCAAGAAACCTAATTATATGTATTCATTTCAGTATTAAACTTTCAGGTTCAAATATGTCGGCGAATGATCGTTATGAGGCTGCGCTAGCACTTTTAGAACTCAATAATATTCGAGGTACGCAGCAAGCAAACTAATTCGTATTACTAGTAAATTTTGTTCTGCATATTTAATTATATTTCGGTCAGTAAAAGACATTCCACGTGTGAACCATTTTATTTGTTTTTGCAGATGAGCGACATAACGCGAATGAAATAAGTGCTGCGCAAGCACTATTGGGTCTCCGAAATATTCAAGATATACGAAAGAAGCCACCAAAACGCTCGTAATTATATTCTGGATTTTTAATAAGATTCCGGTCAGTAAGAGACATTCCAGGTGTGAACCATATTTTTCTCTTTTGCAGTCGTGCATAACATGAGCAATGTCTTAAAGAATAAGGTCTCCGTGGTAATTGCTGAAAGACGCTGTACCAGCTAACCTGCAAGCATCGCATCGGTGACACCTCCGCACGCGAAGCGCGCATGAAGCACGGGCAGCGAACACTGGTGCGCTCGCGCCGGCGGCGCGGTATTTACGTGCCGCGTTACTGTGACCCTAGGGACTCCGCTGGCGGGCAAGCTCGCCCGTGATTGGTGAACTATATTTCGGATGGTGCCCTCAGTACCTACCAGTGCTACCCAAAATGTAAATACAGGATAAGACATTTTGTAAATAAAGTTAGTTTGTGAATTACTATACTGACGCTGTTTTAATTACCACAACCTTGGTAAATTGGTGATCCCGACCGACACTCTCCGGTTACTAAGATGGAATCCGAAAACGTCGGGACTATCTCCGTCAAAGCCCGTATCCCTACGTTTTGGCGTGATGAATCAACATTATGGTTCGGGCAGTTTGAAACGGTCGTCAGCCCACAGAAGCCCAGCGAGGAATCGAAATTCAGCTTGATGGTGGCACATCTTGAGAAAACGGACGTCAAACAGATAAGTGACGTCATCATTTATTTATTTACTAGCTGTTTGCTCGCGACTTCGTTCGCGTGTATGTCGAAAAGTAAAATTATGACGCTATGTAAGATCGCTAAGATAAGATATACAAACAGTCAATATCTAATATTGCTAGACCCCTCTTAGAATTAGGAATTTGGAAGACTGTTATGCAAGGCACTAGTTGCTGTTATCTCTTCTGTTTAAAATGCCGTCTAGTCCTAGTAATTTTTCGTAATTTTCGTAATGAGAAACTTCTGTACACGATGTTGAAGAAAGTTGTTAGGGTTGTTAACACGCGATAGAGCTACATAAAGTCTGCTACAGATATACCAACCAGAAAAGAAGTCTACCTCCGCAACGAATGGAGTAGAGACTCCATAATTACGCTAAAGTGTTCTGGCTAAGTAAGCCAGCCTAGCTTCTTCCAAATGCACAGAAGCCTCCTGGGTGCTACACAGATTTCACGGAGCGACTCAACTCACCGTTCCAAGGATTTGTTCACGTAGGGAAGCAACGGCCTCATTTCCAGGATGAAGTGGGTGACTGATTTGTCGGCGTCGAAGCAACCCCTGCAAATTGGGCTGTCTGTGGCGCCTTTATGTAAAAATGTTTTTTTTAGAGGTCAATGACCTGTGGTTATATCTTTTATTATTCGGAAGGTATTTCTACTAAGGCTGAGAAGTAGTTAAGTTAGTCACCATTTTCGACTGCCATAGTTGATCTCTGGCAAATTCGTGTACGAAACTGTGAGAAAGGTAGCAGGAAGGATAGGTATGGGTCCAGCACTACCATTTTGGAACCTCTTCGCGAGTTCGTCTGTAGCGTCATTGCCTAGGGATCTACAGTTCCCCATGATCCACTGGAGGATGAAGCCCGCAACGGATAATTTCTGGCCCTGAGCTGGTCATGACGTAACTGTCATAGGCTCACTGGAAATTTACCAGTTTTGAAAATAAATGGGAATTTGGGGGATTCTGGGAATGATCACATCGTCACCGGAGCAATCAGCCGAAATCTTATTTGAGCTACTAAAACAGTTTGTTAGGTATGTGTGACTTTCAGCCGAGTGCTCTTGCAAAATTTAATTCAAATTAAATATATAAATACAAATCATAGAATTTAATAGGATGATGTGTACCATTTCTTCCATGCCTGTTTTCATGGATTTTTTTCCCCACAAACATTTATCAATATTATGCATATTGATGGTTGCTGCTTGGTCGGTGGTTCTCCGTACACAGAAGAAATGAATGAATGCTGAAGCAACGGGATAACAAAGGCTACCTTCTAAAATAACCTAACTACATTCTTGATTGTGGTATACGCCATCAGCAATCTTTAACAGTATTCGTAAAATTATGCGCATTTGAGTAGCCCGCTTTTTCATCATCGTTTCATCACTGCTGAAGATCGCGACCACATACGTCGCATCTCCAAGCCATTCGGTCTTCTTCAGTGTGGATCACTCTGTAATGCTACCACTAACAGCCTTCATTTTGGAACACAGTTAGACATCCGATTAACCGAGCTAATTCAACTGTTTTTACGACTCCTGTATCATGGGACTTCGCCACCTGCTCGCGGATGACATGACTCCTGGCTTCAGGCCTGTTAAGGTTCATTTTTTTCATCTTTTCGAGTCGATGGTTAACTCTTTATGCTGTTTTAACCCAGTAGGTGGCTACGTTAATTGCAGCATCAATGGTATTCATTATATCCTCCAAAGTACAGGTCTTATTGAGAAGCTTTGGCTTGTTAATCGCAGCAAAAATAAGCGCACGCAAGTTGACGACTATTGTAATCATAAAACTACGACGAGATCAAATGCATAACGCCATCTATGGAATATGAAGTTGAACTATCAAAAGATGAGTTATGACATTTTAAATGTGCCACTAATAACTAAAAAAATGTTTTGGTGTAATCTCATGCCGTCGAAAGTACTATTTGGGTCAATAGATGGCATTGCAGGTATCTGTTTTACGTAGTTAGTTCATTTCATTTATAAAAGTTATCTTCTTTGGTTTTGTACTTTTTATCGTAATACCATTGATGCGAACAATAAAGATTACAGAAAAACAGAAAATAGGTTCTGTTAATAATCCTACTTATCCGGAATTTCAGTACTTCGTCACATTAAATTCCACACATTTTTAAACGTACAGGCATACGAAGTCGCGGCCAACGAAAATATTAGAGCAGGAACATAAAAAAGTAAAAATTAGTCAGCAAAAACTTAAAAAATGTTGCGAAAATTTGGATTCGAACTTATACCAATTCATTCGAAGTCAGTCGTTGTACCGCCGGGTACCGGGTCTATGAATTCAGTTGACGTTTAATTTAAATAGCGGATATTATAATAATTTATGGTTATTGACTGCTTAGCTCCTAGAAGATATAGCGTGATGATTACAATATCTAAGGATATGTTTTTAAAGGCTAATTTTATACTAAATTGAACGAATAATTGAAAGTTGGACAAAACTTGTCGAAAAACGTTGATACGTAATTTTAAAATCTTTAAATGTCCATAACTTTATTTTCCGGCCACCAATTTGAATGAAATAAAGACTAAATGTTGCTCAGAAATAAGTTGAATCTAACTTTGAAAACCCCAACAAAATATGTTCAGATTTTCGGAGATTAGCGTGTACAGACAGACAGACAGACAAAAAAATAAAAATGCTCTTTTTGTGTTCTATACCTATTTTATCACCCCTACTCGATTTTTGGTATTTTTCTTTAATGTACAGAAATCATGGTCTCTACTGTTTTATTACATGTATAGATTTATTTATCTCCTTACAACCATCATTACAGGTTCTAACCTAATGAGACAGTGTAGTGATTTACTCTATCTAGATTTACTCTAGATAGTGTACATGGAAAATCAGCAGATAAACATAACACGCCTATCGTCGTAGAAACGGGCTCCACTATTCTGAAGACTGAGATTCTGAAAATGGCAAAGGCATTTAACGTAAAGCATAAAAACAAATTATCCTGTAAACATATGGGTTTTAAAACTCAAGTAGACACTCCAGTATTTATATCGGAACATCTGACCGCCAAAGGCTCCCGTCTCCACTTCCTGGCACGTGAACTAACCAAGTCTGGAACCTGCAAGTTTTGCTGGACAGCCTACGGCAAAGTCTACATCAAGAAAGATGAAAATTCCCCAACTATAGTTATTAGAAGTGAAGACCAGGTACACAAACATTTGCTAAAAAATTGACTATTACCTTGTAGCTCTATAGTTAAATTTCGCGTTACTGTTGAATTAATAATATTATTGCATACACTAGATGTGCCTGTTAATCTACATTTGGAATTGTTTTGCCAAATTTCCTGCAATGGTTTGCCCAGACCTTTAAACTTTTCTGTTGATGTTATTTATACGCATAATCACACAGTACACAACCTAATTATATCCATACATATAAACTCACAAACTCAAAGCACATACCTACAATATATACACTCATTCGTTTACCCAAACACTAGAACTTACACAACAAAAACATACTCCTCACGTATAAAGTATTGTATTAAAGCAATCGTTATACGTGAGGAGTATGTTTTTGTTGTGTAAGTTCTAGTGTTTGAGTAAACGAATGAGTGTATATATTGTAGGTATGTGCTTTGAGTTTGTGAGTTTATATGTATGGATATAATTAGGTTGTGTACTGTGTGATTATGCGTATAAATAACATCAACAGAAAAGTTTAAAGGTCTGGGCAAACCATTGCAGGAAATTTGGCAAAACAATTCCAAATGTAGATTAACAGGCACATCTAGTGTATGCAATAATATTATTAATTCAACAGTAACGCGAAATTTAACTATAGAGCTACAAGGTAATAGTCAATTTTTTAGCAAATGTTTGTGTACCTGGTCTTCACTTCTAATAACTATAGTTGGGGAATTTTCATCTTTCTTGATGTAGACTTTGCCGTAGGCTGTCCAGCAAAACTTGCAGGTTCCAGACTTGGTTAGTTCACGTGCCAGGAAGTGGAGACGGGAGCCTTTGGCGGTCAGATGCCCACCATCCCCAGTACAAATAGTGTGGGGTACATCAACGGATAGAACGGATACACCCCATACTGTTTGAAATACAAGTGCCTTGTAAACTTGTTCTGTACTCGCTCTAACATGACACCGTATTTGGCTTGATGTGGTACCCAAATGACTGCACTATGTTCAAGATTGCTCCTAACTAGTGCGTCATACAACACCTTGAGCGTGTTAATGTTTGTGAACCCCCGTGACTGCCTCAGTAAAAAACCCAGGTTTCTGTACGCCTTCCCGCAAATCTTTACGATGTATTCGCGAAAGTTAAGCTCTGGAGTGAGATAAACGCCTAGATCCCGTACCTGCGACACTCGCTGCATTGGTGCTGTCTCTACTCTGTACTCGTAGTTCAACGGGGTCCGCGTACGGGTGAACGTTATCACCGAGCATTTGTCAACAATGCAGTAGAACTTATTCTTATGGCTCCACTCCACCACTCTGTCTATGTCCTCCTGCAGGCGTTCACAATCCGACTTATCTTTAACCTCGAGCAGCAATTTAAGGTCATCTGCAAACAATAAACATAAGCCATGTCTGACGACCTCTGGTAAGTCGTTTACCATTATGATAAATTCGAGAGGACCCAAATTGCTGCCCTGGCTCATTCCAGACCTTGTGTAGTAAAGATCGGACTCACACCCATTGTACTCCACATACTGCTGCCTATCTTTCATGTAACTCACGAAAAACTGCAATAGGTGTGGTGTACAGCCAATCTCTGCAAGTTTCCTTAACAGGACATCATTGTCGACGGTGTCAAATGCCTTTTTGAAATCAAAGTATGCCGCATTAACCTGCACCCCAGCATCGAATGACGGTACTACCTTCGCCTTAAAGTTGAGTAAATTAGTAGCAGTGCTGCGCTTCGGCCTGACCCCATGCTGCGCATCCGACAGCTGCGTGCGCACTTGCCCCTGCATACTGCGCTAGATGGCGGACTCAAAAACTTTTGCAGGCGTAGACAGCACAGCCACTGATCTATAGCCGCTGACATCTGGACCTGCCTTACCTTTAGGAACTGGAATGACACGCGTGATCTTCCACCGAGGCGGGAACGTCGCTTTTTTTAAACAGGTGTTAAATATATGATGCAGCGGTTCTGCTAGCACCCTACCACAGTCTCTGAATAGAAACGCTGGTACACCATCAGGGCCAGACGATCGTTTCGGCTTAAGATTCCCAAGCGCATCCTGTACGTCTTGAAGACTTAAAGTCCCAATATGGACCCGTGCACTGGTCGCGCCGTACCCCGCCGCCGCCCGCGCGTCCAGTCCAGGCAGTTCCGCAAATTGTTTCGCACACTCATCATAAGCAAGATGCTAACCATCCTTTACCCTGCCTATTAAATCTACTTCGCTTTGATCTGATATATTGCCAGAACGACTTTTGATCTTTTGAAAATTGGTACTGGATTTTATTTCTGTGTTCAATGTGTGCTCTTTCAATTGATTTTTTAACACGGGTTTTGCATTTAGCAAATTCATATTAGTCACTATCGAGTTTGGTTTTCTTAAATTTCTTATGAAGTTGGGCTTTAATCTTTATGTCTTTAATAATATCTGCAGTGTACCATACGGGATAAACGTACTGCGAATTTTGTTGTTGTAGCTTTTTACGGGGTACACTTTTATCCAAAATACTGTTAAGTTTATCATAAAAGATATTTAACATCTCTTCCAAGTCACACACGTCATAGATTGCACTCCAATCAGTGGACGCCAACAAAGAGTACAATAACTGAAAATCGGCCTTATAAAAATTCCACTGCAGTCTACTACTGCGTGCGCTGCTTCTGACGGGCATAAAGGGCGCGGGGGCGGGGGCGCGGGGGGGCGTAAGCGCACACTTACCGCGAGCGGCGGGTGTTGCACGTCGACCGGCACGAGCGGCTCGGCAGCCGCCACAACTGACACCTCTCCTATAAAACATGTACTCAGATCCAAATCTAGCTGACGACCTAAGCAATTAGATACTGCGTTACTTTGAGTGAACTCACAATAGGACACAAAACATTTATAATAATTACTAATACTAACAGGACACGAATATAAATTAAAATCTCCAATCAAAATTACTTCTCTATATCTATCACATATTTTTTCTATTAATCTAAATAAAATCATGTAATCATTCTCTGAACTACCTGGTGGGATATAAATAACGCAACACAAGAACAGAAATCGACTATTTAAGTGAACCGTTGCACAAACCATTTCAAAAACGTAAGTGTCTAACGACGCGTCCGCGATATGTACTTGCCGCAGCTCGTAACGGTTTGTGGCCACGAGAAACGCGCCTCCCTGTTTCCGACCATCCGCTCGATCGCAGCGAAGTATGTGATATCCTGGCGGAACAATTTCCGGATCTTGTATAGAATCATTGCAACCAGATTCCGTGATTGCATATAAGTCGGAATTTAATGAATCTATACTATTTCTGAATTCGTCCAACTTCGTTCGCAGATCTCTAACGTTTTGGTAGAATATTTCAATGTTATTGATTTGATGTTGTTTTGATTGACTTCCGAAACCAATTCCACTTACTAAATTCCGCGTTCATGGGCCAAATTTCTGCTTGGTTTTATTTTTCAAAACATTGTTCAGGCACTCCTACTATAAACGACGAGTAATCTCGCTCGGTTTTGTGCTTGATTTTATCGACTTTAATCGAAACATTTGGGCCACAAACGTTTTGCAGGTGACCGGTTATAGCTTCAACCGTCGTTTCTGGATGCAACCGCCAGACATGCAGGTGCTTTTCCGTTCTGTAGCTTGAATTGCCTTCAGTTCCGTATTTGTTCCTACTCGCACATCTTCAGGTTGCCGGATATATTTTTTATTTCGCACAGTTACCCAGCCGGATTCATAGTCTTCTGTACCTGCACTAGATGGTTCGTTAGCAGTAATTGAGTTAATCTTAGATGTAGTCTTTACCCGTAGCACAGCGGACTTTGTGGCCATTGTTTACATTTTGCGCTATAGTGTAGGTAGAAGATGTTTTCTTTGGTATGCGTACGTTAGAAGTAGCACTGCTCTTTTTACCAACTATTTCTGCCAAAGTAGAAGAAGGAGGATTGTTGGATGATTGCGTAATTCATGTTCAAATCTCGCACAGGCATATACGAAGAAGCCAAGAAAAGGTTACTTTCCGTGTACGAAGAATCGGAAACCAAGCAGCTGCAAAAACTTCTCACCGAGATGGAGTTTGGAGACCAAAAGCCATCGCCGCTTCTCAGGCGCATGAGAGAACTAGAGTACGAAAAAATGCCCGACTCAACGCTTCAGGTGTTGTGGATGCGTCATCTACCTGTGTCCAAACGTGCAGTCCTAGCAGTTAGTGAACCAGTCATCCCTCGATGTTCTTGCCGCGATGGCCGACAAAATGCATGACCAATCAACCGAGTCACGCTCTGTGTGTTCTTGCACCTGCCAAGATCATTTCAAGACATCAAAATCGACAACACACGTGCAGGAACGACAAATACACGAGGGAGATCGCGGAGCTAAAAGTACAACAGTCGAAGTCGCCGCACGCACCTCGCTGTTCTATTCGTTCACGATCGCACTCACGCGCTCAATCTAGAAGCCAAGGACATAAATTCGAGCGCACAAAAGCGACACTTGTTACTTTCACAAACGCAACTACAGATCACCACAAAAAAAAGTAACGAAATCAATGTGTGAGTGTAATGAAATTCATCAGAGAATTGCGTGAGAAATATCATAAAAGGTAGAGAATGACTTTTCATAGTAAGAAGTAGACTAATTAACGTATCGCACCGACTCCTTACTTTGACAAGATCGGGAAGACGATAGATTTAAAATTAACTATGTCCCATTACAGAGTTTTTTTTTGTCAACACTGTTTTTTTTATCCGTGTATATTTAAACATAGACAAAAAAGTACTCACAAAGTGCTGGTAGCAAGATTTGTGAATATTGTAACACTTAAGTATATCAACATAAGATTGGAACATTTTTTTGATAAAATATTCTCTGATCGTTTCATCCTCTTCATAACAGTTTAAAGCTTTATAATTCCATTGACAAACTTCATTTTCCAATAATTTAATCATTCTTGCCGCATAAATTAAATTAAAATCAGCAACATGCAAAAGGTTTATACACAATGTTATATAGAAGGGTTGTAAAAACGAAATATAAACACACACAAACAGGATGACAATAAACCAATTCCAAGTAATGAAGTATTTAAAACTGACACCATTGTTAAGAAATAGGTGTACATTTTGAAAAGTTAGTATAAACTTGACAGCTTTTTTGGTACGTGTTATTCCGATCACGAAATTTATAATGAATACAAAATTATAAAGGCAACAGTCAAAATAAGCGCTGTTTATTATGAAGACAGTACGTCCTGGACAACCATCGGTAATGTTTACCACATAGGTCTTAAGCCAGTATGACAATATAAACAGTAGTATTCCAATCATTGTAACACCATTCGAGATGAAACCGTTTGGTTTTATATAATTGTTTTGGATGCGGTATTTAGGACAGAACATAACGTATTGCATTAGATTTAAAGGCAAAAGCATGGACCGCACGTCTTAGTCCATATTATTATTAAAAACAGAGTTCGCTGGATAATTTTGTTTTTCACGACGATTACCACTCTTTTTTACTAACCGATAACTAACAGTTGCGTCTTCGCACTATAATGATGCAATAATCGAACATAACAAACATCAAATCCATTATGATAATAATAAGATAACAGCGACTTTATACTAAAAACAACGCTCATGCTCACATCAGTAGACAGCTGTCATGAGCCCGAAAGTAAACGAAAATTTAATATTTTATGATGAAAATACGTTGACAAGTGCCTACCACGTCTGGCCTCGTCGCTCAACTTCGTCCCGCTGCCGCGCCGCCATTGAAACACAGCCGTGAGTGCTGTGACACTGGCCGTGGCAGTTGCGTCGAGCTCGAAGGACAAGTACTTGAGGCCAATGACGCGACCATCTGCACGTCAACAAAGAGTCTACTAGCATTTTTTTAAATCGTTAAGATATTATGCTTCTGCATTCTTGGTTAAAATGCGCAGTTGAAACCCATTCTCATCATCTTTGCAATTTGCTTCTTATTTACATATATAACGACTCTAATTAGTAAGTCAAAAGAACAACTTAACAAATTATTTCCTCCTCCAATTTGATAGCCTTTGAATCAATTTAAGAACTCAACTAATGCGTTAACCACGGCTAAACAATCTCTTATTTGATCAAGTAAAAATAAATCACAAGAAATTCTAAAGAAATTTTTTTGACATCTCGTAGCACTTTTGTAGCTTCTCGTAGCACACTCGTAGCACCGTCGTAGCACGTTCGTAACTCAAAATTAGAAGTTGATTAAGAATGATTCTGGGATGTGACTGTTTGTTGGTATTTTTTGAGTTTGAATTTTTATTTACGGTTGTAGATTGAAGTAATAATTTACCATATAAATACTACATTTAATTACTAATGGAAAAATGGTATGCTGCCGACCTGAACCAGAATAGATACTTTACCATAGTGGCATTCCTTGATGTTTTTATCCATCAAGATCTGTTTTTGAATGGGTATGGATATCCGTGTAACTTTTAAGTGACACGGGTATCGCGGGTGTTTTTTTTTTTGAACTGGCAAGAAGCTGCTCTTATTGACGCTGCCTTCGCATTTTGCCTCTTTAGTTAAGTGGCTACAACCGCTACTGCTGAGTTCGAGGTCTTAGAATCGAATTCCGGCTTGGGTTGTTATTGCCTTTTTCTATCGGGAATTCTATTTCTCAGAAGCAACTCAGAGTCTGCGTTTGTGCTCGATCTATGGCAACAATATCGCCCCTATTTTTTTGTACTTAAACAAAACTGGAAAAATGTGGGTGTGCGTAAACCCCCTTCGGGGAATACATGCGTGGTCTTATGATTACGCAGGTCATACCAATAGGTACGCAACACTCGAGACATTCTAACACGTACAAACTCGCCCACGCGTCTATGAGACTTGCTATGCATCTGTGAGACTTGCCTAGCAATGCTTATGTATCACGTAGCCAATATATAAATCATGCACAAAGTCGGATCTCGGGAATTATCGATCCATATCGGTAATAACAGTAGTATCAAAAATTTTTGAACGATTAATTTACACAAGACTAGAAAAATACCTAAACTACGCCAACTATATTTATGATCGGCAGTTCGGTTTCCGACCGAAACCGAACACTTTTTGCGCCGCAACATATTTAGTCACCACGATTAAAACAAAAATTGTCAAAAAAACATAGCACTCGAGATTTTTATTGACCTTAAAAAAGCTTTTGACACTGTCTCGTGAAATCCGATTATTAAAGCCAAAACGCATTGGTATAACTGGAAAAAATGTTAATATCTTTTCCTCATACCTAGACAATACAAATCAAATAGTTAAAATAGGAAACGCAATTAGTGGAGACTCTCCCATAGAATTAGGTGTTCCCCAAGGATCTGATTTGCTATTTCCATAAATAACATTAAAGAGCTAGGCTTTATTGGACAACTAACTTTGTACGTTAATGATACTAGTCTTCTACTTCGGTAACAACATAAACACTATTGTAGCTGACGCTCAAACGCTTGGACATATTGTATAACTGGATTAACTCCAATTTATTTAGTATTAGTACATTATATTCTCAGCTAAAAATAAAACTACTCTGATCACCCAGCTTTACACATAAACAACACTAAATCATCAAAAGTAATTGTGAATACCTCGGATTTAAATTAGACAATAAAACCACTTGACAAGCGCACATTGATACCATAAAATCAAAAATAACATCGCTATTGGAATCAATCACGGGTACATAAAAACATCTAAAAAAAATCCGTTTCAAAATTTCCAACTCACTAATTTGCTCACACATAAACGATTTATTCAAAATTGGGGATACGCTACAAAATTTGCAATAAAAGATTATTTGTAGATCATTTATTGCAAATTTTGTAGTGTCCCAAAAAAATCCGCTTTAAAATTTCCAACTCACTAATTTGCTCACTCATAAATTATCTATTCAAAATCTGTGGATACGCTTCAAAATTTGCTATAAAAGATCTACAAATAGCTCAAAATAAAATAATTAAACTTTTATTCAACGACAATTATCACACACCAACATCGGAACTGTACAAAAACACCAAACTAATAAACATTCATCAACTTTACAACTAGTTAGTTATCCATCAACACGAAAAAATCAAGATAAAGCCAAAGATACCCTAACCAAATACAAACGCGTCCTCCGCGAACGCAATATGGCAAGACAAATATAAAGTACTCTACCAGCGGCGGCTTCTTATATGGTGTACATAATAAAGAGTATGCTATTCTATTCTAGTCAAAGCTAAACTCAAGCAATACGTCACACACAGTACAAAACTACAAAGTTAAAATATAAGCTAGTCTTATCTTGATTTTTTTTTTTTGATGTTATTAGGGTTGATTTTTTTATTTGTGATGGGCTTGCTCTTGACTGCAGTTTAGGTCAGAGATGACAGAGATAAAGTCTACGATAGAGCAAGCTTACCCAGAAGCAGCCTGTTCACTCTAACTTTGAAGAGATTAGGGTTGTAAGCGTTTAGAAACACAGACGCAGGCAGAAAGTTCCACTCCTTGGCTGTACGCATTATTAAAGACATTTGGTTATTGCGCTGGACAAGTATCTCTCTGAAATTGTACTGTCATCTGCGTATCCAACAAGACCAGGCTAAAGTAGGTCATTGATGTGCAGCAGAAAAAGAGTTGCAGAGAGAACAAACCCCTGAGGAACTCCAGCATCAGGTCAGAGAAGCAGCCGTCAACGACAACTCGGATCGACCGTTGACTTAGGAAGTCTGAAATCTAGCTACAAAAACCAGCTGGGATGCCATAAGCAGGAAACTTGCTGGGTAGACCTGCATGCCAGAGCTTATCAAAGGCCATCGAGATTTCGAGCGACACGTCAAGTGCCTTGCCGTATCTCACGATGGCTTCGCCCCAGCAGTGTGTGACATACACAAGAAGATCGCCAGTTGACCGTCCCCGGCGAAAGCCCTATTGACGGTCACTGAGGAGATCATTTTCTTCAAGATAGTTCAGCAACTTACTGTTCAGACCCCTTTCCATTACCTTGCATAGGATGGAGGTAATTGCGATCGGACGGTAATTCAGGGTCAGCACGGTCTTTCTTTTTGGGCACCGGTTGCACATTCGCAAGCTTCCATGATTTCGGCACCGTTCTTATTTCAAGAGAAAGGCGGTACAGGCGTGTCAACACAGGATAGCGACATAAATTTACTTTTCGACATACACGCAAACGAAGTCCTGAGTAACAGCTAGTGATATATATAATCATTTGGATGGTGACGATGATGACGAGTCATATAAACTTGACTTAATCTTCATATTTAAAATGAGTTATTTTGTCATTACAATGAATTTTTTCAATTTTACAGGATGGAAGACGGTGATATTCGCGAAACAGTAAATGACAACAATAGCTCTGCGCATGGGTCGAATGACAGAAATGTTAATAGAAATGCTGATGACTTGGTTTTAAGGTCTTCGTGGGAACCCAAACCGAGGATTACAACAATCTTCCAAGAATAGAGACATTCAAGTCCCTATATGTATTCATTTCAGTGCTGAACTTTCAGGTTCAAATTTTTCGGCGAATGATCGTTATGAGGCTGCGCTAGCACTTTTAGAATTCAGTAATATTCGAGGTACGAAGCAAGAAAAACTAATTCGTATTACTAGTAAATTTTATTCCGCATATTTAATTATGATAGTCGCGTTCGATTTTCGCTGAGAGCAGTTGTGTTGCATGCGATCGCGCGCATACCAGTGTTAAGTGCTTAGGCATCTAAATAACGCTGTCTAGTCAGCTGCATCGCAATGACCTAGTTATAGCGTATTGCTGACGGCCGACGGCGAATATTATTAAGTCGGTATTTAATGTGCCAAAATACAACAATAACAATAAACAATAACAATAATGTTTATTTAAAGAAGAAATTTACACATAAATTACAAAATATTATTTTAGCAGGCTAATTTAGAAAAGATTAAATGGTGTAGTCATCTGTAGCCGAACTAGGCAGAACCTGTATTTCGGCTATCAGCGCCAAACCCCTCGAGTAATATTAGAGATTAAACGAACTTACCTGTGAGTGAAGTTCGATCCTAATTATATGAAGGCTTCGTCCGAAGAGATTAGCATTTTATACACATGTAGTAACGCCTAGTACACACCATTCCACACTATTTTGAGAATATTTTTTTTTTTTTTTGTTTTTTTTTTGTGGGTAGATTACTTAGTCTACTTGATTCCTGCACCCGCAATCCGTGTCATATAGTTTAGAGTTTAGCGCATTCACTTCATATTTTACGATTGATTAGGGTAGAGACTGAACGAGTGGGTGGGGGGGTTGCTAATCTCTTCGGACGAAGCCTTCATATAATTAGGATCGAACTTCACTCACAGGTAAGTTCGTTTAATCTCTAATTATACTTCAGGCTTCGTCCTCGAGATTAGCGTTTTATACACATGTAGACTTTTAGAGATACGAATCGTAAAATATTATTAAATGTAATACATGAGCTATACGTTGCAAAGTATTTTTTATTCTTAACAACCAAAAAATCACTTAATTTTACAATTGCTGTAACTAAGTAGGTAACTAAAAGGTTAACTTGTTAATTGAATCATTCATAATAGCCATACCAAAAGAATCATTAGACGTATTACTAACAGGTATATTATAAAATTTTGCAAATGTTTGGGAGCTAGGGCTCTAACCAGCAGCTTTCCTAATTTTATCAACATTGACACCTAATCTTTGCGCAGCAGATGTGGCAGCATGCCGAGTGCTATGCGCAGTGAACGTGGAAGTATCAATTCCGCTTAAACTTAGGGTATGTTTTATTCACCTAGATAAAGTTTGTGCACCTACGGACTTATGAGGCCTTTTAAAACTGATAAATAAATTATCCGTATTAATACGAAGTCCTTCAGTAATTTCGAGGTAATTGAGTAAGGCTTTTACTGGACAAATCTCTAGTTTTTTATTAAAAAATGGAATCATGAGCATGGGTTGAGATGCCCCATTTCTAGATGTTTTTATAAGGTCGGGAATTTTAATTTTGATTGCTTTTGGAAACTTTTCAATATTACAAATTTTAATTTTTGATCATGTTTGTACCCTATGTGCAGTAACAAGAGCCAATAGAGTAAATAATTTCTTTGAAAATTTTTCAAGGTTTAGGTCTCCATTTGGGTAGCATTTTTCCAGATAATTTAATACCAAAGACGTGTCCCAGGTTTCATTATACTTAGGTAGAGGGGGTCTAGAACGAAATACTCCTTTAAAAAATCTTTTAATATCTTCATTCTCAGAAATGTTTTCTTTAGTAATTAAATTCAAAGCGGACCGGTATGAAGTTAATGTTACATATTGTGCACCACCCTTATACGCAATTGTTAGGAAATAATATTTGGTATAGATATATATATATGTTCAATTTATTCTCATTACAATAAATGAACCACTTTTTATAACATCCTTCATATTGTTTATAAGAGTTATCCGAGAAGGAGTTAAGTACTATATCCATAGATGAAAGTGGGATACCTCTTCTTATCATCGCCTCGCGGATAAGATCCCTGCCACCAGGGTAAGGCTGTTGCGCATGTGGAGGCGACTGAAATCATTAGATAAAATTAAATTATCATTAGCCCTAAATATTAACATTTCTGACACTAAAAGACTTTTGAAAAATGGGTACCAGGGCTGTGTTGGCCAGTGTGAGACAACCATGATACCCTTGGCGTTATCAGACTGAATTTTTCGTAATGATTTGAATATCATAGTAAACGGAGGAAACGTATAGATATAAAATCCTGACCATGATATTGTAAAAGCATTTACTGCGTAGGCATCCGGATTTCTGTGCCAGGAGACGTAACTTGGGCGTTTATTATTTAACCGACTGGCGAATAAATCTATGTTTGGGGACCAAATTTTGTAACAATTTTACGATAGGCATAGTCTGCAAGTTGCCACTTAATATCTGGATGCGTAGGTACGTTTTGACTCCAGATCTGCTTCAAAATTCTCTGAAGAGCTAATATATGAAGCAAAAACATATAAATTTCTATGTTCGCACCATTGCCAAAGTTGCTTCGTAACCTCTGTTAAATGGGGGAACTGGATGCCTCCCATCCTGTTGATGTTGGAAATAGCGGTGGTATTGTCAATTCGAAGGAGAATCTGAGAGTGAGATAAATCTTTAGCAAATATTTTAAGACCAATATAAGCAGCCATAATTTCAAGAAAGTTTATATGCTGGCTGAGTTCATCGTCTCCCCACAGGCCACTAGCTCTTTGATCATCACACGCGATTCCCCACCCCGTTGTTGAGGTATCAGAGAAAATTTCAAGGTCATATTTATCTATTTTGACTTTACAAACAGAATGATCGATAGCATGATTCCACCATTTTAAGTTTAATGAATTTGGTAAATTCATAACAGTTTTATAATTTTATGTTTTGTATTTTTAATTTAATTGTAGCATTGAGACTAAGTGCCCTAATAAATAAAATGTATTATTATAATTATTGTTGTTTGCATTTTTTAAATTAAGATATTTGTATTTTTCAAATAGTTTAGTGTAGAGCCAGCCATACTCCACAGCCGGGCAGGCAGACACCAAAAGACCAACAAAGTTAGCAAAAGCTCTGATTTTGCATTGTTTTAATTTTGTATTTTTTTTTTTTAATTTCTAATTTTATTCTATTATTATTTTTTTTTTTTTTTTGGTAATGTGACCTGAAACTTTTTTGTATCTATTATGTATCCTAAATATCTGCAAAAGTGTGAAGGATTTAAATTACTTTTTTCCTTATATGATAAAAACCAAGGCTCGTAAGGAGGTTTTGTGTTTCTTGTAGGTTTTTATAACATGTTTGTTGATCATGACTAATAAGGCAGATGTCATCTAAACATAATTATAGTAGATATGCAACCACGTGTTCGCAATAATTTCATAACCTTTGTAAATATAAACGGAGCAGTATTCAAGCCGAAAGGTAAGATTTAAATTCATAAATAGAATGCTCAAACTGGAACCGTAGGTAACGATAATCTTTATCAATCTTGATGAAATAAACATGCGTCTTTTAAGTCGATAGTGAATAAGTAACAATCTCGTGATATTAGTTTTAGTACAGTTCTCATGTCTTCCAGTTTGAAGTGATTGGTGTCTATAAATTTATTTAAAGATTTTAAGTTTAAGATAAAACGCAACTTTCCGTTTGGCTTGGGTATTAAAAAGACATTTGACAAATATTGGTCGGACCGAGCTTCACATTCTGAAATGGCTCCTATTGACAATAAATTATTATCAATGGCTTCAATGAAGTGTGCCCTTTCTGACTCCGAGTATTTCCGAATACTAGGGGGTACTGATTGACTTGGCAACCGAGAAAAGGGAATTTTATAACCCTTTATATATGAAAGGATCATTGAATCCTGTGTGATCATTGACCATTCTTTATAAAATAAGGACATTCAACCAGCAGGATTTACCTTGTTTAGCGACGTCTGTAGTTCTGTCTCTGCTGCGGATGCTGAGACTGCTTGGATGAGCTGGCTGGCCGATTGAGCGTCGAGGTCGTTGCAGGATCCTTCATCCTTAGTGGACCCGTCGGCCTGCGAGCCGGACCCGGATTTCTCCAGTTTAAATTCCTTGAAGGATTAGCTGTGCTCTGTGTAAACTTCTTATTTGCAGGTTTAGGTGTCGGTGGTTTAAGATCTGTACCAGATTTATTGATGGCTTTTGCAGTTTTGATGGTTTCTGCTAAGTTCTCACCGAAAAGAAGCTCATCAATTTTTATATTCTGTAGTTGCTCTCTAACTTTTTTCTTGACAGCATTCAATAGGAAGTTTCTCCGCATCACAGAGTCAGCATGTTGAGAGTCGCAGATGATACGAGTAGAATCTATCAGAAGTTTGAGTAAATCAGTGTTTTTCTCCTTAGCAGATAATTTAAGCGTGATGGCTTCTCCTAAGGAAGTAATGGCTAAGGTAAGTTGTTTTTGTTTACTTTCAATAGTTTTATCGCGTTTAGCAATAATATCGGATACAGCTGCTTTTATTTCTGCATTCAATTCTGGAGGATCAATCTACTTGGCATTTTCAGGAGTTAAATAATTTTGTTTAAGCTCCTTACGCAGTTTCTTTTGTTATACCCGCCGTTAAGTCCTGAGTCTTCTGTTGCTGCAGGTGTCATTGCGTCTGCAAGCGGAATAGGTTCTGGGACTACGGGCGGTGAAGGGTCCGCAGGATCCGGCGCAACTATCACGACAAACTGAATCGGGACAGAGTTCCCTCTCAAGCTGCGTTAGGTCTAAGTACATCTGTTTGTTGCTCGGGAGAAGGCTGAGCTAGGTCTGATATGACCGCTTCATTGCTAAACAACTCCGTATATTCTTCGTCTAAAAAGGAGACGTAGATAGGTAGGAGACGTGATGTAGCCTGGCAATGCGAGTCAATATTATAATGTAAGTGACAGTCCCAAGTTATGATAACACGTACTGTCCACAAACAAATTTATCTAGCACCATGAGACAGTCCCATTGTACTGCTCGGTGGGCGCGATTATGACTGCATAAACTGTCTTAGGTGTTATCGTTACAATAAAGATTGAACATGTTGTTCAATATCTTAAAATCTTTAATGTTTTCAATGTAAAACACTTGTTAGTTACTTACGTAAAAGTCTGAAAGACTGAACTGTTATTGTGTATTGGAAATTAACAGTAAGAAACAGTCCCAATGCAAGCAAGTACTGTCCGCAAACTATTATTTCCTAAAGAATAATTAAATCTTATTTTGTCAGGCTCGTATTAGTGAAAAAACAGTCCCACTGTACTGTCCGTAACACCAATTTATCGAGTAGAAAAAAGTATGTACCTACATTATTATTGGTAGGTATATACAATGTTAAACAACGTAAACAAGTCATGTAATCTCGTACACTACATTTGAATAACAGATGTAGATAGTTATGCAATAAAATTGAAAAACCATTATTATGTAGGTCAAATACTGATTAATATTAGGGTACAATAATAAACCATACCTTGATTGTCTAACGGAGAACGGCGGCACAAACTTGTTGTTGACGATCGCTGTGAGTCATCCGAGTAATATAAATCACGCGATCGACGCCATTTGCGTCGTAATTTTCTTTGTAATCTTCTAATTTTATGTTTTATACGATCACAATCATCACCTTTTCTTTTAGGCATTATTATAACAGCAACACTAAACACTAACATTTTAAATAAGTAATTGTAATCGCGAGCGAGTGTGGAACGGCGCAGCACTAAAAAGCGAATGACACGGATTGCGGGTGCAGGAATCAAGTAGACTAAGTAATCTACCCACAAAAAAAAAAACAAAAAAAAAAAAAAAAACTCAAAATAGTGTGGAATGGTGTGTACTAGGCGTTACTACATGTGTATAAAATGCTAATCTCGAGGACGAAGCCTGAAGTATAATTCACATATAATAGCCATAATCATATTTTCATTTGTATCATATTCATAATCTACTTTACAACTTGTAATTACTTAAAAAAGAAAAAGGTATATAAAAAGAAAATATGTGTAGTGTTTGCATACTGGAACTCTTATTTGTGTGAGATGAGAATGTACGTGTCTGTCTAGTGTTCTGTTGTGTGTTGTAGTGTGAGTGAGCGTGCGCGCGATTGTATATTTATGTTATGAGAAATGTATGTTACATTGTATTAAATGGAATTTATAATAAGGAAGCCATATAAAGAAGAAGTTCAGTCTGTTCATATGTAAGAGTTTTCAGGTATTCGGTAAGTATCTTTTTACATTGTATTTTTGGCAACGGATAAATATTTAGCATTCTGTTTAACCTATTGTAAATTAATGGTCCAATGGAGTGGGTAAAGCGTTGACTAAATTTAGTATTAAACAACTCAGTTCTTTCGCATACTGTGTATTTTCTTCGCTTTTGTAAGAGTAGTGGGTTGTATTTTAGTTTACTGTGTTGAAGGAGGACAACGCTTAGCATATATAATTGTCTCACGATCATGACCTCCCAAGTTTCGTACAGCGTTGTTGTAGAGAAACGGATAGTCTTAAATGACGCGACTTTGAGTATTGCACGCTGGGCGACCTCGATAGACTTCAAAGTTGTTTTTGATGTCCCTCCCCAAGATGATAGACATTATGTTAGAAGCGATTGACAGAGAGCATAGTATATCTGCTTTAGCAACTTAAAGTCAGCAATGTGCCTCAGGTTTTTAAAAACATATATGAGCTTTCTTATTCTACAGGATAGCAGCCTAACGTGTTCCTTGAAATTGAGGTTGCTATCTATGTTAACTCCTAGATATTTTATTAAATGCACGCGTTCCAGTGAAGGACACTTGCAGTTTTTTCCAGAGCGACACTCATGGGATATGATATTTCTTACTATGCCATCTCCGGTTCCATTTTTTATGTTAAAGCAGATATACTTGGTTTTGTCCACATTTAATGTCAGGATATTACTCTGAAGCCACCTTCCCACGATATCGAAGCCCCTCTGTGCAACACCGAAAGCCTCTTCCCATGTATTGGCAGCAAAAGAAAGAGCAGTATCGTCTGCAAAACAGATAATTTCACCATGGGTAAGTTCAAGATTCGTGAGAGCAATGATATACACAAGAAACAATGTGGGACCCAGTATACTACCTTGTGGCACGCCGTGTGTAACCTGAACGTGAGAACTTTTATAATTTCCGACACGAATACACTGAGACCGGCCAGTCAGGTAACTAGTAAAGAGTTCCAGCTGTTTACCTCGAATTCCAAATCTTTCGAGTTTGTCCAGTAAGAGGGAAACAACAATCGTATCAAATGCTTTTGCGAGATCTAGAAAGATAGTGAGACATTTTTTTTATCTAAATTGGAAGTTACAAAATTTATAAGTTATTTACTGCTTGTTCAGTTGATTTCCCTTGTAGAAAGCCATATTGGTTAACTGAAAGCAGCTTGTTTTTTTCTAAATATTTAACTAGTCGTGAATTTATAATTTTTTTCCAGTATTTTTGATGTCGCTGGTAAAATAGATATAGGTCGATGGTTACAGATACGATTTCTGTCCCCACTCTTATAGATTGGACAAATTTCGGCTTTTTTAAGGACGTCAGGGTGGTCACTTTGTAAGAGGTGGTGTGACAATGATGTTTCTATAAGTTTTCAGAAGTTTATTACTGATATTGTCTCCACCACTGGCACAGTCTGATTTTGAGTTAAGGGTGAGACGTTCTACCTCCTCTACCTGTCTAAGAGAGCAAATGAATGCGCAGTATTGGTTTGTCTGTTGTTTATAGTATGCGTATTTTGCTGGTGTATTTTGTTTACTAGTGAACTTCCTATGTTTATAAAGTAACTATTTACTTCACTCAATGAATTTTCAGGAGAGTTTGAAAGCGTCAGTAGTTCTTTCGGAAGAGTCGTTACCTTTGATGTATGTGTGATCTCTTTTATTGCTTTCGACAGTTTTTTATTATCTTGTTGAGCATTTTGAAGTTGATTTTTTTCATAACTTTATTTAGCAACGCATTGCAGAAGTTTCGGTATCGTGTGTATGTCACTTTTAGAATGAGATTTTCTGGTGCAATCTTCGATTTCAAGTGCAACTTATCCCTATTTCGTGTGCATCGTATCAATCCCTGTGTCATCCATGGTTTTATTATTTTGTGACGTTTAGCTAGAGTGATATGTTTAGTATTGTTAATAATTGCGTGTTGAAGACAGTTTGTAAAGTAATTTAATGATACGTTTGGGTTTGGTAAGCGATTAATTGGGTCAAAGTTAATTTTTATAAGATCTTGCTCTAGGTTTGTAAAGTCAACTTTAGTTATTGTTGATACCGCATATTGTCGTGTTTTCTTAGCAGTCACACACAATAAAACGGGGTAGTGATCTGTTAGGGTAGTTTTTGGAACCAGAGTAGTAATTGGATAATCGGTCTTTAGTAACGCATGATCCAAGCAAGAATTGCTTGCAAAGCGAGTTTTTGCTTAGGGTTTATTTTAGTACCGACGTGAAAATAACCTGCAAGAATTGGTAAAACCGAAGAATTTGAGAGCCAACATTCGGTCAATATAATTATATCGCATTTTAACTTCATTCTTGTAAGTAATACTTCAAGTCCTGGCATGTTACAGCTTATGCTGCGTTTGTTTAGCGTGAAGATGAGTAAGTGATTAGGGTGGTTTGATATTAATTTATGACAGTTTTCAATGCTTGTTTCTTGCGACTGCGATACAGACAGTTTATCGATATTTTCTGTTAAATTAATTATGCCATTGAATTTGACGTTATTAAAAAGTGTTTTAAGAATCGCTGGTCACAGTTACAGAATAATAATTGGACTGGAATTTGGTAACTAAAAGATTTAAAATGGGTTGCGTGCACAAAGTTTGTGATGTATGAATTCATATAAAGTACTCGTGTTGATGGAAGCGTGTCATACATGAGTGTTTTTGTAAAAAATTCGAATGTGGCTAAAGGATCGTGTGATGGGAAATAAATATCTACATGTTTTGATTTGTAGTATATACTGTGAGTATAGTGGTGTTTAAATTTAGAAATAAAAGTGTTGTCTTTAATGTGAAGTGTATAGTTTCTGAAAAGTGTATTAAAATGTAAACAAAAATATCTTGCATTTTGAACTGAGAAAAAAAAAAAAAAAGTAGTGTATAATATCTGTATAGTGTGTTAAAGTGTAAAGCCTGCCAGTATTATGTACGTCATCGTGTAGTCATTGAAGTGTTCTTAGGAGTTTTATGCAAAAAAAAAATGGTAATGTAACGATATTGTCTACCCCGATCGTAAAACTAAAAAACCAATTTCGAAATTTTTGGAAAAAAATTGCCATGTTTGAAGTGCTGTACGTCAACACCTATTAAATCTAGAGAGTAACCGTTCCAGTCAAATTGTAGCAAATTTTGTCTACTTTAAAAGTAATTGTATTGATTTTCTCCGAAGAACAAACCGGAGGAGAAAATCAATACAAACTAGGAGAATTAAGCTTAACTCTTAAAAATGACCGAAAATTAAGAAGTTTTCTGAGCACCACGCAGTTAGCACAGGTTTTTCGAGGTTGAAAAATTGGTAGAACAGTACTGGCATCTATCCTAACGACCACCCTAAACATCAGGATGGTCCAATTTTCTTCGACCTAACGCGTTCAATCTGTCTACGGTGACTGGCCTAGCTACCTGCATTAAGAAAACAAAACTGTTACCCAGTGGACTACACAAACCTTAGTTATGTATCTATTTATTCGCTAAGTGAACAATGTATATTCTTTAAGAATAAATAAAAAATCTTTAAACAAATACGTAAAAAAAAATACAAAATTAAATTTGTTGATTTTCATGGGTTTAAAATTATTAAAACACCCTCTCCTGCTTCTTCCAGGCTTGAGACTGGCACTGCTCCAATACCGGATTTATTGACTATCTGAAAACAAAAACGTTTGCGTCAAAAAATGATTTAAATGGAATCACATGATTGCTCATATTTATTAGAGGACTTCTGAAACAATGCAAAACATATAATTAAATGTAAATAAATGTATCTGTGTGTGTGTAATTTAAAGTAATTTCTTAAGCAATGAACTATTCTCATTCTTATTCTTATATCGAAATCTTATTCAAATAGGCATATATTTGAATTTAATTCTTACTAAATTTCTAAATGATATCCAATTTATGTAGCAATGTTATAAAACAACTAATAAATTATTCTGGCGGGATGTTTTCGCCATTCGAATGCTTCCACTTCTTATTTTGTCGAGTGGGGAACATCTTGCTCTCAAACATTTCGTTGTTATGCTTGTCCTGTAACAAGATAGAAAATTCAGCAATTATATTTAAACTATAGATGCGTTATCCTCACTCTAAAATGGCAACAAAAAATAATAAACCGGCCTAATGCGAGATGGACTCGCCCATCGAGGGTTCCGTACAAATTTGTTGCTACAAATTAATTTAAATTAAGACTATATGTTTGATGATTAAATAACAAATGTATAGTTTTCAGACTTTTCCCTATACTTGTAGTATAAAGCGGTATTACTTGCCAAATTTTGTGATTCTAAGTCAACGGGAACTACTATATAGGTTTCCGGTTGACCTAGAATTTTCAATTTTGGTCAATTTTGGGTCTATTTGCACAAGTAAAGGGAAAGTTTTTACATTAATAAAAGTTGAATATTAAGGTAAGTTTTGGTACTTACAAGTTTTCGCGAAAATCTAAGTTTGCCCATATTTTTTTATCGTGTTGACTCAGGTCCTGATATTTATACACCTAACAGGAACTATAGACCCCATTATCTGACATAAATTTCAACTTGCTAGGTTCACCCGTTCAGGTATCAGGGCATCAGGTAACGACGGGTTTCGTCACGGCGTTTGGTTTTCTGTAATCTCCGCATGGTCTGGGTTCACCATTTTTCTTCTGGACTAGGTGTAGAGGACTAGCCCATGGTTATTTGCTGGGTCGGCCATATACCTTGCTCAAGCATTAACTGGAACGTGTCTTTTGCGGCTTTATACTTGTGTGGCGGCAACGGGCGTGCTCTGCAGTACACGGGCAGTCCGTGTGTAACTATGTAATGCTCCACGTCACTTGCATTTATGTCACTGAAGTTGGCTGATGTGTTGTCGCTGTATTTCTTCAGCAGGTTGCAATACGGATCATTCACGTTGAGTGTGAATACCATCGGGGGATGAGCTGTTTGACAGATAACCGTTGATTGATAAGCCTGTCTTCTTATCAATAAGTTTCTGGGCCCGTAGGTCAACTAGAAGGTTGTGATGCTGCAGGAAATCGGCACCGATGATGGGCCTCTTCACGTCGGCAACGGTGAATTTCCATTTGAATGATCGGCGTAAACCAAGGTTAAGGTCCAAGTTGTGTTCGCCGTTCGTACTTATGGGCGTGCCGTTCGCTGCGTACAGTAGTATGTCACATGCCGATGAAGTTTTTTGCTGAGCGGTACAACCAACACGTTTGCTCCAGTGTCGATCAGGAAGCGTAGCTTGTTCGCAGAGTCGTAGATGTATAGACGGTATGCAGATATGTTGCTGATCTTGGCTCCCGTCGTAGCCTAGACCTCGACTAGTTTTCCTGCCGCTTGACATAATAACATGGTGATCTGCAGTTACGGGTGCACTCGTCGAATATTTGTGAAAGTAACAAGCGTCACTTGTTGTGCTCTCATATTTATATCCTTGGCCACTAGATCGAGTGCGTGATTGCGACCGTGAACAAATGGAATGGCGAGGTGCGTGCGGCGACTTCGACTGACGTACTTTTAGCTCGGCGATCTCCCTCGTTAGTTGCATTACGGCGTCTCGCAGGTCCTGTTTTTCGTGCGTTTGCCGTTCGTGCACGTGTGTTGTCGATTATGATGCCTTGGAATGATCATGACAGGTGCAGGAACCCAAAGAGCGCGACTCGGTTGACTGGTCATGCATTTTGTCGGCCATCGCGGCAAGAACATCAAGGGATGACTGTTCACTAACTGCTAGGACTGCACTTGTGGACACAGGTAGATGACGCATCCACAACACCTGGAGCGTTGAATTGGTCAATTTTTCGTGCGCTGGTTCTCTCATGCGATGGCTTTTGGTATCCAAGCTCCATCTCGGTGAGGAGTTTTTGCAGCTGCTTGGTTTCCGATTCTTCGAACCTTTTCTTGGCTTCTTCGTATCGTGCGAGATTTGGACATGATGATGTTACTTATCTGTTCGACGTCCGTTTTCTCAAGATATGCCACCATCAAGCTGAATTTCGATTCCTCCTTGGGCTTCTGTGGGCTGACGACCGTTTTAAACTGCCCGAACAATAATGTTGGTTTATCACGCCAAAACGTAGGCATACGGGCTTTGACGGTCTGACGGATAGTCTCGACGTCTTCGGATCCCATCTTAGTGACTGGAGAGCATCGGTCGGGATCACCAATTTACCAAGGTTGTGGTAATTAAAACAGCGACAGTATAGAAATTCACTAACTAACTTTATTTTCAAAATGTCTTATCCTATATTTACATTTTGGGTAGCCCTGGTAGGTACTGAGGGCGCCATCCGAAATAAAGTTTACCAATCACGGGCGAGCTTGTACGCCAGCGAAGCCCTAAGGTCGCGGTGGCGCGCCACGTAAATACCGCACGTCCGGCGCGGGCGCGACAATGTTCGCTGCGCGCGCTTCGCGTGCGGAGGTGTCGACGATGCGATACTTGCAGGTTAGCTGATACAGTCTTTCAGCGATTTCAGCGTTGGGATCCCACGGAGACCTTATTTTTTGAGACATTGCTCATTTTATGTTCATCTGCAAAAAATAAAAATATGGTTCACACATGGAACTTCTTTTACTGGCCAGAATCTTATTAAATATCATGAAAATAATTACTAGCGTTTTGCTTGCTACATACCTTGAATATTTCGGAGACTCAAAAGTGCTTGCGCAGCTGTTATTTTATTCGCTAACATGTTATGTCGCTCATCTGCAAAAATTAAAAAAATGGTTCACACGTGGAATTTCTTTTACTGACATAAATATAATTAAATATGCAGAACAAAATTTACTAGTAATTAGTTTTGGTTGCTGCGTACCTTGAATATTCCTGAGTTCTAAAAGTGCTAGCGCAGCCTCATAACGATCATTCGCCGACATATTTGAACCTTAAAGGTCAGTACTGAAATGAATACATATTATTAAATTTCTTGATTCTCATTAGTCAACACTAAACAAATCCACTCATGAAAATGATAAAATATCTAATTTTACTAGGCATAGTTTATTCCTGCCACAAGAAGCTATAAATCTTGAAAAACACATTCAATTGTTTGTTCCATGAGCCAGACGCGTTCCAGTACCACAAAACATCAGACAGCGCTATACATCGATAAAATACAACCCGACCAATTGAAATTGATCGTTGGTTTCGTGTAACACGTATGTTAATGTGAGTAGATTGAATTTATAACTACGTAACTTAGTAGAATTTCCTTGTTTATAACATTTATAGCTTCTCGTGACGGGGATTATAGTGCTACATGCCTAAATAATATTTATACAGATATTGCGCCTACCCACAAAAAATTGTTAACTTAATAGATTCTGATCATTGCGGACAGTCAATTACTAAACCAAATGGAAAGAAAATTAAAGCAGAAAAGGATATCAATGTAATCCCAAAATCTAAATATCACTTGGTCTAGAAAACTATTGGTTCAGATCATATTTAACACACTTAAAAAGAAGTAACAAAGGCAGACTCCAGTGAAAACATAGAATCTCGATAATGTAGTCAAACTTACGCGCTTTTTTAATTTAGTTCACTCGCACAAGTCACACAACAAATGAAGATAAAACTAATGATTGACTTGCAATGGGAGCCACAACCACTCACAACACGGAATTAAAGAGTACTGACGAAAACTATGAAATGATACTATTTATATAGGTCTTTGTTCCGATGGGTGATTCACTAAAATACCATGTGGTCTAACTGGTATAAATAACTTAACTTTTGTTTTTGGTTTGGTACCTGTGTAAGTTTATCTTTTCTTGGATTCATGATTCTCAGTAGTAAGATCGAAAAAACAATGATACTAATACTTATACCGTCATAAAATACATTGCCTATTTCTATATTTATGAACGTATTTTCTAGTGACCGTTGATTTTTTCATATAAATGGGGCTTCTTGGTTCAGAGAATGCTGCGCTTAAATAAGGTAGCTTGATTTTGATAGATAAGTACTTTCATTACAAAGAGCATTACTAGGAGATATAAATAGGTCCGTATCTAAGTCCACCGGTTCGTTGATGAGCGCGGTACAAGCTAACTCATCCGACATCATTTGTGCAACGAATAAACACTGTGATTAGCAATATGAAGCTAGAGCGCGCATTAATTCACACTTCCAAAACACAACGAATTTTACTTAATCATTTCAGTAAGTAAAATTTATGAAAAGACCTTTCAAAGTACTTACGGATATTATGAAAAAAGTGATGTATATATTCGTATTAAAAAAATAACGTTTTTTTTTAAATTTATCCCTCTGTGGTAAGAAATTTGTACTTCATAAGTTATTTATTTACGCACCAAGTTGCGTTAGAATTTGGAAGTTTCGACGTTAATAATTAAGTTGCGCATCAATATTTTCCTTACTGTTTGTTTCCATACTCGGCTAGATAACGACGAAATATTTTTTAATGTATATCGTCAATCAGCAGAGCAATCGCCAGACTACGTTTGTAGGCAATAATGACTGACTAGCGCACCCTTAATATCGCAATTGATTACTATAATTTTTAAAATTTTTGAACTCAAGTATAATAACTTGGCGAAATAAGAAAATTTTGATATAATTTAGGATAGTTTTAGTAACTAATCAGTTTTAGTTGTTCTTGCTAATAAACCTCAGACGCATTTCATTTTAAAATCAAGTGACACAGTGCAATCAAAAGTAAACCTTATCGCTCATAACATATGGTCGAATACGAGCTGGATCGAACCCCATTAAGAATTGATGTAGCAGCCGTCGTGCGAACAAAAGAACCGCATTCCATTGAGCGATAAGGGACCACTTGGAGTTGTTTTGCACAAATTTCATAGAACTGGTCAATTAGTGAGTACTTAAAGTGTATCGGTTTATCATTTGAACATTAATAATTTACCAAATAGTAGAACATTAGTAATATACATCAACAATGACTCAAGCAAATCAAGCGTAAACTGTACTAGAAGATTTGGCGTCAACACTTAAAAAGACTCAAATAAACATTAAAAAGTTCCCAAGAGAACGGTTATCGTAGCATGGATATCTACAAGGTCGTATTCAAACGCTCAAGAACTGCCTACATGGAATGAATTACGCGAGTTTTTAGAAGCCTAATCCCGGACATTTGAAATGGTATCCCCAATGACTACCACTAAACCTACCAAAGACCGTGTTCCTCATGTTACAGCAACAGCAAATAAAAAACAAAAACCATGTGCTTTATGTAAAGAAACGCACACACTATGTCATTGTAGCACGTTCAATAAAATGACAATTAATGAAAGAAGCGAACATGTCAAAGCAAACAAATTATGTTTCGAGTGCATTGGGACGGGACATTCGGTGTTCAAGTGCCGTATGCCAATGTCTTGCTGCACCTGTAAGAGACGACATCACACACTTTTACAGCAACCGTAGAAGATTAATGAAGTGGCTCCAAATGTAGAAACCAACTTTATCCAGCCAAGCAGATGTGCCTAGAAGAGAGGAAGTTTTACACAATGATTGCGTTTCATTATACCGCGGGGTAGAAGATATCACTATTGACTACCGCAGTAGTAATTTTGAAGAGTGAACATAGACACACTTCTGTTGAGGAGCCCTGATAGATTCAGGATCTCATGCATATTTCATAAGCGAGAAGGTAACTCAGATTCAGAATCTAGAAAAAATCCCAGTAAATCTAATCGTCTCCGGGATGGTAGTCATGAAGATGAAATCAAGCATGAGGTCAAGTTTCATCACGGTGGGAAAACCAATTCTACTAACCTATCAGAGCCTCCGTGATGTTCAAAACCATGACTTCGAACGTACCGAAGAACACCATGATAGTTACTGATTGGCCGGACATAGCAAACCTCCAACTAGCAGATACAAATTATTTTGCATCAGGACCGATAGATCTGTTGTTGGGTGTTAACGAATATGCAGCAATTCTCAAGCAAGGACTTTTTAAAGGTCCACCAGATACACCATGCACCCAACATTTAATAATTAAACTGAAAGCAAGAGAAAAATCATTGACGGCCATGAAGCAAGAAATTAATATAGAAGATGTACTAACCACTATATGGGAAGTTGATACAGACACGAAAATAAAACAAACCCTAAGTGAACAACTATGTGAAAACATATACGAAAAGACACTTAAGCGAGATAAGGAGGGAAAATACATAGTCAAGCTACAATTTAAAACAGAACATCCAAAATCAGTTCAGTGTCCAATTCTACAAGATGACTTGAGAAGCATTATCATTAGATTGAGGATGCATGCTATTTGTTTTGTTTCTGATATTCACAAGATGTACAGAATAATCTGGACAAACAAAAAAGACATCGACTATCAAAGAATTCTATGAAGAGATAATAATACATCGGAAGGCATCAAAACCTACAGACTTTTGACCGTGACATTCGGAACGACTTTCACACCCTATCTCGCCGTAAAGACACTTATGCAATTGGCTGATGATCATCATCATCATCTTCCTGCCCTCATCCCATTGAATTGGCTGATGATGAAGGTGAAAAATATCCCGAAGCTGCAATTTCATTGCGTGAGGGTTTTTATGTCGATTATGTTATTTCCGGACATTGTACGATGATCTGGAAAAAGTAAATAAGAATTGCACAAAATCTCAAAAATCTACTGCGTCTATGTGACTTCGAACTAAAAAAGTGGTCTTCTAATAACCGAGATTTCATGAAAACTATTGGATCAAGCGAAAGATCATCTAATGCACATCTAGAACTAAAGATTGATGGAACAATAAAAGCCCTGAGCAAACAATGGAATTTGATTAAAGAACAATTCGAATATAATCTGAACTTACCAGCTATCGGCAAAGCAATTTCGAAGCGAAGCATTCTATCCGACATTTAAAAGTTATTCGACCAGCTCGGATGGATTGCGCCTTGCCTTGTTATGGTGAAGATTTTAATTCAACAACTCTGGCAGGATAAGATTGATTGGGACGAATTCTTGAATACGACACTAGCTGAAAAATGGCCTACAATACGAGCTGATCTAGAAAACGTTAACGGAATTTACATAAATAGATGGATGGGAACGTTAAGCTCAAGAAAAGATTCCATGGAAATTCACAGATTTTGCGATGCCTTTGAAAAAGCATATGCGGCTGTAGCATACTGCCGAGTCACAAACTCAGAGCGCACGGTCAAAAGCACAATCATTGCCGCAAGAACAAGAGTAGCTCCTTTGAAAACCATTTCATTGCCTCGAATAGAACCGTGTGTAGCTTTGCTCCTATCCAAACTACTGAAGCAAATAAGGCAAGCAATGAGGATACCCACAACACAAATCTTCGCTTGAACAGATTCATCTATTGTCATCTCCTGGCTACAAGGAGATCCAAACAAATGGAAAGCGTTTGTGACCAATCGTGTTGTCGAGATCACAACCAATGTAAGTTGCAGTCAGTGGCACCATGTTCCATCCCAAGATAATCCATCTGATATTGCATCAAGAGGTATGCTAGTAGCTAACTTGAAAGGTTGCGACCTACTGTGGGACGGACCACAGTGTTTGTTACACCAGAAGCTACAGTTCACTAGATTAAACATAACAGCAACAAAACAAAAAAGAAAGAAAAACACATTACGAGCTCTGAAAATAACAATAAACGACAACAAAGAAAGTAATAAATTATCCGCACGCCTCACCTACTGCCGAAGATTCCTGAAATAAACTAAACTAAAGGAAAACATAGACAGTACGATCACAACTGAAGAACTCCAAATCTCCTTGCAAACCTGCATTAAATTAGAATAAGAGGAAGAATTAAAAGAAGAGATAGAAAGCTTTAAAATAAAGAAAAGAGTAAAGAAATCAAGCAAATTAAAATCACTAAATTGTTTCCTGGACGAAAATGGAGTCCTCAAGGTGGGCGGCCGGCTCAGGAACGCGGAGCTGAGTGATGAATGCAAGCATCCAATCATTCCGGGTCGAAAAACCTAACTTACCTACCTTTTAATAGCAGAAGTCTACTCGAAGACTTTGCACGGAGGTATACAGTTGATGCTTACTTACCTTAGATCCAAGTATTATTAAAATAAAATCGTTTAAAGTGAAATCGCTGGTCAAATATTACATCTATGGTTGCTTTGTGTGTGCAAAACTAAACGTAAAAGTGAGGACACAATTATTGGGTGACTTACCAAGCGTACGGGTGAAACCAGCACGAGCATTCCTCAATTCAGGTGTCGACATTGATGAGTAAGGACAGTAAGGCGAGAACTACTTAGGCCTATGTAGCAATATTCATTTGCATGTCCACCGAGGCACTTCATTTAGAATTGGTCGGTGACCTAAGCATAGCGGCATTTTCCAAAGAGTCACTGTGGCCCTGGAATGGAAAGGGCACTAGGAGGAACACGGATGGGTTTTAGTCAGTAAGTGTCTGACACTCCCTGCTGCTTCACCCAGAGCGGGAGGAGTCATTTGATGATTTCCCATCCTTAAAAAAAGAAAAGCATAGCAGCATTCATAGGCGCCTTCAAAACGTTTTGCGCCCTCAGAGGAAAATGCATAAATCTGTGGAGCGACCGTGGACGATATGAAGCCTGGAAAGAAGTAGTATACTTTAATTTATATGTTGTTTTGGGCGAAAAGGTTTACTTTTGATTACACTGTGTCACTGGATTTTAAATGAAATGCGTCTGTTGTTTACGAGGTTTATTGGCAACTAAAACTGATTAGGTCATGCATCTCTTTATAACTATGAAATTGGCGTTAACATAAACGCCCACCAAAGGATTAAGTCCTTTAAAAACCATAATTTATGATTTTAAGAATACATGCAATAACTAAAATATACTATGTTAAGCAATCATTTCGTCTGGTACCGTGTCGATTGGTAAAGCGCACAACTTTGTCACATATCGCTTGGTTATACTATCACCGCTCTTGACGCTATACACTCTGGTTAAACCGTCAAGGCCGGGGTGCTTGTCAGTGATGCGTCTCATGGACTATTTTCCCGGTGGGAGGTAGTCTTGCTTGATCAGCACTGTATCTCCCTTCTTGAACTCTTCTTCGCGTTTTAACTATTTTGGTCTCTGCTGGAGTCCTGTTAGGTACTCATTCTGACATCTCGACCAGAAGTCGCTCAACAATTTTTGCGTATAAAGTTGCTCATTTAGCGTCTTTTAGGTTTGGGTTCGGAACGGTGACAGGTGCTTCCGTTATTAAAAAATGACCAGGTGTTAGTGCTTGCATGGTGTCGTCGTCCATTGGACATAACGGACGCGAGTTCAGGCATGCTTCTATTTCGCAGAGAACTGTCATCATCTCTTCGAATGTTATGTTTGTAGTGAGGACTCTCTTCATATGATATTTTACTGATTTTACTCCGGCCTCCCATAGTCCTCCGAAGTTAGGTGAATATGCGAAATTAGGTGTATAAAATGTCATTGGGTTCCGTCATTAGCAAGCAACTCAGCGACTTTGCCATCAAATTGCAAACCAGCTTATTTCCAGGCTTCATATCGTCCCCGGTCGCTCCACAGATTTATGCATTTTCCTCTGAGGGCGCAAAACGTTTTGAAGGCGCCTATGAATACTGCTATGCTTTTCTTTTTTTAAGGATGGGAAATCATCAAATGACTCCTCCCGCTCTGGGTGAAGCAGCAGGGAGTGTCAGACACTTACTGACTAAAACCCACCCGTGTTCCTCCTAGTGCCCTTTCCATTTCAGGGCCACAGTGACTCTTTCGAAAATGCCGCTATGCTTAGGTCACTGACCAATTCTAAATGAAGTGCCTTGGTGGATATACAAATGAATATTGCTACATAGGCCTTGGTAGTTCTGGCCTTACTGCCCTTACTCATCAATGTCGACACCTGAATTGAGGAATGCTCGTGCTGGTTTCACCCGTACGCTTGGTAAGTCACCCATTACTTGTGTCCTCACTTTTACGTTTAGCTTTGCACACACCAAGGTAGGTAGGTAAGTAAGCATCAACTGTATACCGGAATGATTGGATGCTTGCATTCATCACTCAACTCCGCGTTCCTGAACCGGCCGCCCACCTTGAAGACTCCATTTTCGTCCAGGTAACAATTTAATTATTTTAATTTGCTTGATTTCTTTACTCTTTTCTTTCTTTTAAAGCTTTGTATCTCTTCTTTTAATTATTCCTCTTATTCTAATTTAATGTAGGTTTTCAAGGAGAGTTGGAGTTCTTCAGTTGTGATCGTACTGTCTATGTTTTCCTTTAGTTTAGTTTGTTTCAGGAATCTTCGGCAGTAGGTGAGGCGTGCGGATAATTTATTACTTTCTTTGTTGTCGTTTTTTGTTATTTTCAGAGCTCGTAATGTGTTTTTCTTCCTTGAAGTGTATCTTCTGGTGTAAAAAACACTTAGGTCCGTCCCAAAGTAGGTCGCAACCTTTCAAGTTAGCAACTAGCATGCCTCTTGATGCAATATCAGCTGGATTATCTTGGGATGAAACATGGTGCCACTGACTGCAACTTACATTGTTTGTGATCTCGACAACACGATTGGCCACAAACGCTTTCCATTTGTTTGGATCTCCATGTAGCCAGGAGATAACACCAAACAATCATGATCATCTTTGAATTATATATTTTTAAATTATTCGTTTCCTTCCTTTTTTGATTCTATCTAATATTTTCATACATTAAAAACATGTAATTGTTGTATTTTGTATATTTTTTAGCATGCATCTATGACAAAATGAAAAAATAAAATAACCAGAACCAAACCAATAATTAACAACCCAAAATAACCAACAATATAATAAGTATCAGAACATATTTTCTTCTCCATATTTTTTGTTCGCATCATGTTAAAAAAACAAAAGTAGATAACTTACTTACATATGTTAACGTGATAGGAATAGGGAATATGCATGATAAAAATATTTATTATCTATGCAGTTTATCTAAATATATAGAAAAATATAATATTAACAATGAAAATAGAATCAAAATTACTCGAAAAACAATCGAGATATAATAATTTTAAACAAATATATTTGTCCCTCTCGCGAAAACGCTGTTTTCTATGGCAGCTGTATGTGCATCATGAATTGTGACGTCAAAGTTTAAATCGGACTTCACTTTCTAATTGTAATCTTTGAAGCTTTATAACTTCATCGTTGATGAAGGCATTTAAAAAATAATTTCATGCTTGTTTACTACAGCTGATAAGTATTTTATTTTGCAAATAAAAAAGATGGCATGCATATTCCCGTGACAGTTTGATTTAGATGAAACATTATATCAATGAGATGAAATCAACTTATTACGTAATGCAGATTCCCGTAATGCCATCTATTGACCCAAACAGTACTAACGACAGCATGAGAATTACATCAAAACATAATTATTTTAAGTCTAATATTTTGACAGTTCAACTTCAGATTCCATAGATGGCGTTATGCATTTGACCTAATTTTTTGTATCACGGTGTTATTAATATTAGAATATTCGTCAACAGGCGTGCGCTTACATTTGCTAAGCTTAACTTGAGTTGCTTAATAATGAATTTTTACGGGTCTAGGGTCAGGGATCACGTCATACTACCCTCGAGCAGCTGGCGAAGTCCCATGATAGAGGTGTCGCGAAAAGAGTTGAATTAGATTGGTTAATCGGATGTCTAACTGAGTTCTAAAAACTTAAAAAGTAGTTTCTTAACTTTGTAGTTTGAAGAATAGCACCCATATTGTGCTTTATAATATCATCACATTAAAGTTCAAATATGCAAACATAGTATGGCCTTCTTTATGGCCCGATGCCATAAAGGAGGCTGTTAGAAGCAGCACGCACCGAGCGTGCACGTAGCAGAAGACCGCGTGGATACACCTCGTATGCGGTCGCAAACCTCAGAAATGATGGAACGACGCAGAAGAAGAAAAATGCAGACATCGTGTTATTAGAAGGCAAAATTTACGAATAGTGTTAAAAATTTCTCACGGCGCACACCACAATCAATAAAATAGTTAGGTTATTTTAGAAGACAGCTTGTGTTGTTCCGTTGCTTCAGTATTCATTTATTTCTTCTGTGTTCGGAGAACCCACCGACCAAACAGACCATCAATACGAATAATATTGACAAATGTTTTTGGGAAAAATAAGGAAAATATGTCCATGGAAAAGTTATAAATTCATCCGATTAAGTTTTATGATTTCTATTAACATATTTAATTTCTATAACATGTTGCTAAGGCACTCGTCTGAAAGTCACACATAACCAACCAAATTCCCAGTGAGCCCATGATACATCATGACTGTTTCTGTCTTCTCAACAATAGACGCCATAGACAGCCCAATGTGCAGAGGTTGCTTCGTCGCCGAGAAATCAGTCGCCGACTTCATCCTGGAAATGAAGCCTTTGCTTCCCGATGTGAATAAATCCTCGGAACGGTGAGGTCGCTCCGCAAAACCTATGACGCACCCAGGGGCGGAGCAAGGCCGGCCAAGCCAGGACTCCTACGCCCAATGGAACGGATGAGATTCTAAATGCGGATGACGGAGTCTCAACTCTACTTTATCCGTTGCGGGGTAGACTTCTCTTTTGGTTGGTTTTCCCATCTCCAACTTTATATAGCTCTATCACGTGTTAACAACCCTAGCAACTTACTTCACATTGTGTATAGAAAAGCGTTATCGTTAAAACGTGACAGCTAGCGGTGATACAGCCAATGCCTTGCATAACATTCTTCCGAATTTCTAATTCTAAAATAGTCAAGCAATTCTAGACGTTGACTTTTCGTATACCTCATCTTAGCGAAATCATTTAACTATCCGACATACACGCGAATGAAGTCGCGGGCAACAGATCCTGAAACACATCCCTCGAGCCTGGCTTAGGCACCGGTCTCCCACATGTATATACTTACCTGAATTATTTATGGAATCTGACCAATGTAAAATAATTTATGTAAATTGTGGTGAGAAATAAATAATGTTTATGCTATATTAAAAGAAAAATATTACCTACTAGCTGACCTGACAAACGTTGTTTTGCCATATAAATAAAAAACTAGCCTACGACCTATTCTCAGTCCTACCAAACAAAAAAAAAATCTAAAATCGGTCAAGCCGTTTCGGAGGAGTTCGATAAGAAATACCGTAACAGAAGTTTTTTTATATATTAGAAGAAAATTAGATTATATAGCTAAAGAGTTTGTTTGTTTGTTTGCTTGCTTGAATGCCCTAATTTCGGGAACTACTGGTTGGAATTTAAAAATTACTTTAGTGTTAGATACGTTTTATCGAAGAACGCTACAGGCATATAACATCACGCTACGACCAATAGGAGCGGAGCATTAAGGAAAAAAGTGGCGCAGACGAAGTTGCGCGAGTCAGCAAGTACTTAAATAAAACTCAAATAGGGATTAAACCATAACTTACTCTTATATTCGGCATATGCCTTAGAAGCGAGCTACTAGACTGACTTGTTGAAACAAATGTATTTTGACCTTTCCCAATTCAAATACTATTTCATAGCTTTGCCAGAAGTTTTCAAAACTCAAACGACTAACTTGTCTGCCGCAGCGCAAGCGCAAGCGCAGACAAGGGTCTGCGCTTGCTGGCAAACATATTATCAACCATGTAAACCTCCTTAGGTTTACATGGTTGATAATATGTCTAACCATTATGACTGCTTTTTAAGGTTCGAACATCCGTAAAAAACGGAACCCTTATAGGATCACTCGGGTGTCTGTCTGTTGGTCTGTTGGTCTGTCTGTCTGTCCGTCTGTCACAGCCAGTTTTCTCCGGATCTACTGGACCGATTCTGTTGGAATTCCAAATACGGACGCGTTACGTGAATAAATATTTTAGGGTTCCGAACCACAAACGGAACCCTTACAGGATCACTCGGGAGTCGGTCTGTCTGTCCGTCTGTCACAGCCAGTTTTCTCCAGATCCACTAGACCGATTCTGTTAAAATTTGGTACACATATGGACTTCTGTGACCCAAACACGGACGTGTTACGTAAATCATTAAATTTTTAGTAAGGGGTTCACTTTTGGGTGCCACCTAGAAAATCAAGAAAAATTTTTTTGAACAATATCGAGTGACACATCAAATGAAAGGGCTTACTGTGAAAGATTTAATTATATTTTTTTATAATTTCAAAGTTAATGATTGAAAATAATTAATGGTTTTGTTGTTATTCAAGAAATTAGACGAAAAATCACCATTCCCACCCTTATCTCCGAAACTACTGAGCCTAAAATTTAGAAAAAAATGCAGATAATAGTTCTATACCTAGATATTACAGGAAAACCTATAAGAAGTCTGAAGTGTTAAAATAACGTGTTAAAAAATAAAATTTGTTCAGAACCCTTTGCACGGAAGTCCGACTCGCACTTGGCCAGTTTTTTTTTCTAGAATAGGATATGGAATTTTTGGATAAAAAACAATTGAAATATAGCAAATTCATAACGAAAGATTTGATAAGCCAGTCAATTTGCAAAAATCACTGATAATTATGAAATGAGCACCAAAAGCCCCGATAACAGTAATCCAATTCCAAACGATAAAATATTCAAAACTAGTTCCATTGTTGAGAAATCGGTGCACTTTTTGAATACTTAGAACGAACCAAATCTGCGTTTTGGTTTGAATCGTCCCGTTTAAGAATTCAAAGTAAATTCAAAAGAATAGTGAACAAAATCATAAAAATGAGATATTTTGTACGAAAAATAGATGTTTAACACGTAGCGTAAAAAAATGACATACTTTATACAAGTAATGCAATAATCGAAACAAAATTGCTTATGAAACCATTACGAATTATAGCACTATGTTTATTTATTATTTATCTATACATATAATAATCCATACATAAAATAAAATCATAGACTAACCGTGTCTGTACATTGAATATTTTTGCATGAAAATTATACAGAAAACTCAGGAAAAAGATATAAAACACAAAAATGCAATTTTTGAAGTTTTTGTCTGTTTGTCTGTGCGTTTGTGGGAGCATCACGCATAAACCACAGATTGGATTCCAAATCTAAGTAATCCAAAATTTTAAGTGATAACCCGAGTAACATTTAGCGTTTATTTCATCAAAATCGACTCACAAAATCAAAAGATATTTAATTTTTAAGTTAGGCTGTAGGGTTCCGTACCAAAGGTGCTGACGGGACCCTACCGCTAAGCCTCCGCGATTGATTCCGTTTTGAGCAACAACGAACGGTTTGATTTGCGAAACAAGGCTAATAAAAATAAGGTACCGTACCAAAGGTGGCCACGGTGACGGGAGCGTCCGAAGTCCGTAGTTTCGGGCTTAGTTGCGGGCGGGCGTATTCTAATCCGTATCACCTACAGACTTACGATTAGTCCCGAACCCGAACTAAGAATGAATGACATCAAATCGTGTTTTCATCAGTTCTCAGTGGTTAGGTGATACGGAGTAGAATATGCCCGCAACTAAGTTTTTAATTCGTGCGAAGTGTCAGACGGTTCGATTTGCTAGCCAAGGCAAATTATAGGGTTCCGTACCAAAGTTGCCAATGGGACCTTATTTATTAATAAGCCACCGCTGTCCGTCTTCCTTCAGTTTATTCGTTTTATTTCTGTCTCGCTAATATAAAAATGTCTTCTAGACAAAGATCGAATCTTTCACAATGTAGCAAAAATCTTAATCTTCTTAATATATAAAACAAAGTCGGGTTTGTCCGAACACTTTTCTAACTAACTCGAGAACGGCTCGACCGATTTTCATAGTTTTTGTGTTTTTGGATTAGTCTTCGTCCGGAATAGCATAAAAAGCATAAAAAAATGAGTAGGTAGGTAGGGTAGGTAGGCAGGTAGGTAGGGTAGGAAGGTAGGGTAGGTAGGTAGGGTAGGTAAGGTAGGGTAGACCATGATAAGTAGGTAGGGTAGGTAGGTTAGGGTCGGTAGGTAGAGTAGCCAGTTGACGCGAGCGAAGCCGCGCGGGTCAGCTAGTTTATTTATAAATCACAATACAAGCTTACAGTTTTTTATTGTTTTTTTTTTGTGATGGGTTTGTTCTTGACTCTAGTCTAGTTTCAAACCAAAACGCTTATATGCTAACAATTAACATCCATATCAAACATAAATACCTTTACTTAATTAAGAAAACTTAAAAAATAAATAGAAATTAAATTAAAAAAAAAATAAAAAATTACATGTCAAATTAAAAAATGTCAAAGGAACTCAACTAACACTCAATCAATCGCACACTTAAATGTCAAACATAGATATTCAAATTCGTTAAAATAAGATATAAATTAAAACGTCAAAAAATATAACATAAAACAATATAATATTATTGTATTGATTCAAAAATGCATTCTATCATTTGTTAAAAAGGACAATACATATTTTCTTAATGTGTTAATTCTATCTTTAAATTTGTCGGCATCTGGACTGCTCTCAATGTAACTAATAATAAGAGAGATTGCTCTCGCGGTTGGGCTGTTATTAACATGATGGGTACGCCATGCCGGTGGGCACGCGAGAAGTTCATGCCGCCGCCGCCCTATGCCACGCATGTATTGCTGCGGAACATACAAATGTATATGCTCTCTCGCCGATGGGATGCCAATCTTATTGTTAATTAAAAGATAATAATGCACAATGTGCATTAATTTTCGCTTGAGCTGCAGAGTATCCAATCCGATCATTCCCGGCACAAATAAAGAAGGATACAAGAATAGGTAATATCCGTAAATCAGTTTATACACATAACGGTAAAATTTCCTCTGAATTCTTTCAACCATGAGTATATGTGTATATGTGTAGATATCTTCTCCGAAGGATCCCAGACAATTGTATTATACTCTAATTTACTGCGCACATATGCATTGTAGAGCAGCTTGACAACCTTGACGCTTCGAAATTGGGAGGAAGTTCTAATGACGAACCCCAATGCTTTATTTGCATCTTTGTACACATTTTTAACGTGTTCGCGAAAATTAAAACCACTATCTAAGGTAAGTCCCAGGTATCGTATTGTTGAGACACGTTCAAGTGTTTCATCGGCCAGCTTATAAGCCGAGGTTGTTGGCGCACGAGACCTAGAGAATGTAATGACTTTACACTTAGACTTGTTAAGCAGCAGTTTATTTCTTACACTCCAATCCAAACCGGCATTAATATCTCGCTGAAATGCCAGACAGTCTTCCGCTCCAGTGACTGATATAAATAGCTTCAAATCATCAGCAAACATAAGACATTTTGAAGCAGACAAAACTCTCGACAAATCATTAACCATGATTAAAAATTGGGGAGGACCCAGGGTACTTCCCTGGCTGACGCCTAATCCGGTAAAATACTCCGGTGACTGATAGCCATTGAGTTTTACAAACCGTTGCCGATCTCTGAGATAGTCTGCTAAAAATCGGAGTACTTGAGGGCCGACTCCGAGAGATACAAACTTCATCAGAAGTATATCATTGTCGACTAAATCGAACGCCTTTCTAAAATCAAAATAAGCTGTATCAATTTGACTGCCAGCGGCCATTTTGGCCTTCAAGTAGTCAGCAAAACATGTATGATTAAATAAGGTGGAACGTGCAGGACGGAAACCATGCTGGGAATCATCTAATAAACTACTGACTTGCTTGGAGATAGTATGGTTTAAAACAGACTCAAAAATTTCCTGATAACTAGCAGCACAGCAATAGGTTTAAAGTTCGTGACGTCTATTGATGATCCACCATTTTGAACGGGTGTCACCCTGGAAACCTTCCATAGAGTGTGATATACACTGTGCTGCGGTGACAGATTAAACACAAACAAGAGAGGCTTCTCCAATACTGACAGAGAGTCCTTCAAAACGAAAACTGGGAAAACATCAGGCCCATAAGCAGACGAAGCTTTAAGTCCAAGGACCGCTTGCCGCAATTCTGATGAATTAATGTGATTTACCCTGATCACAGGTAAACAGCCTCTATCAGTTGCATCACGCTCAGCTGCATCAGGATCTAACTTAGGCAGGTCACTATGGAAAACGGAATTAAAATAATCTGCAAACGCATTAACGGCTCCCTGTCCTTCCACAACCTTGTCCTCATGTAGTGTCATGTATTTCCAAAACTTTGAAGGATCACAGCTTATAGTTTCCTCCATAGCTTTAATGTACGTTTTAAAAGCAATTCCAGTGAGCTCCTTGACTTTAGTTCTGTAGTATCTAAATAGTTCTTTGTTGAATTGTAGGCAATTTTGTTTACATTTTTTAAGTTAAAATGTTTTAGTTTAATGTTATGTTTAATTTCCGAAGTATACCATATTGGATAATTATATTTAGAAATTAAATTTGGAACTTTCTTTTTACGGACACTATCTTTGAATACGCTGAATATTTCTAATATACAAAAATCTTGTGTCACGGTGTTTGTTACCGAACTCCTGCGAAACAGCTCGACCGATTTTCGTGAAATTTTGTGTGTAATGTTTGGTAGGTATGTACACACAAAATTTCATGAAAATCGGTTTTTCAGCTACACCTGCAAAATAGAACCCTGTTATACAAAACAATAATCAAGCCTATTTGGACCTATAGGTTACAGCTGTGGGGATCAGCATCACACTCCAACATTGAAATCATACAGCGATTTCAGAACAAGATACTAAGAATGACCACAAATGCACCATGGTATGTTCCAAATGAGGCTCTACACCGTGATCTGACGATTCCCACAGTCAAAGAAGAGGTACAGAACTACATCCAGTCATAAAAGGAACGAATTACGCGTCACATCTTGGCAAGCCACCTTATGGATGAAAAAGGGGCCAGAAGGCTTAACTACAAAATACCGCAAGACATGATCAGATAAACATATGCTACATAAGTAAATAGGATGTGTTATAGGACACATACCGACCAAGACATTTAAACACGTCAATAAAAATTACTTAATGTCCACTATTTCTGAGACAGATTGTAATAACAGAAGAGTTTTTATATAATATGTCTACTGCTACAAGAACATCCTGCTGCAACAGCAATTGAGTCCAATCTATTTCAGCAATACCCATATACAACCCATGGAGATTTTAGCCTTATTTTAGCCTTACAAAAATTCACGTCAGAGCTTTGAGCGCTGGACATTGCAGACGAACGATCCTTGACAGCTGCACTTTTGGGTAAAACAACAGTTTTGGGTAATACAAGGCAGGGTTTAATGCGGTATTTCGGACAAAAACTTATATATTGCATGAGATTTAAAGGGAAAAGTATCTATTGTACATCACTATCCACCATTCAAAATAGTATCCACGCGACTTTAGTATTTCCCATTTTGAAAAGTATTCAATATAACGAAGTTAGTTCCATAGTTAACAGTTACAATCGAAGACAATTGTTTGCTCTTCAAAGAAGGGACAAAATCAATCATTTAACTAAATCTTCATTACTTAATTCGACTGACCAGTTTTATTATCAAATTCTTTCTATTTTATTCGAGTATCTCTATATGTATGTTGCGGTAATGGACAAGTGGTGTATCCTAGTTTACATTATACGTTGCGGAACCTGTTGTTGCGTAATGTGTTGAAAAGAATCGCCGCGACCCTGGAACGCAAAGGTCATTAAGAGGAACACGGATGGGTTTTAGTCAATAAGAATCTGACACTGCCTTCTACTTGCCGTATGGTGTCGGCCGGTGCCGTATGGTGCCGTATGGTGCCATAAAAGAATAATACCATACCATCACTTCCCGTGGGTGTGTGTGTGACTAAGGGACTTGCCATAGAATGGGCAGCAGCGTTCTCTGTAAAACTTAACACCATACACTGCGATCGCCAACCCGCTTCTAAACGTGGCGATTATGGCAAACCCCCCCAACCCTTGACTCCGGTAGCGGTCAAGGTCACGGCGAGGCAAGGAGTGCGAAGAATCCCCGGAGTGGACCCGGCTACCCTAACAAACACCGACGACTGGACCTGGCAACACTGAACACGAGAACACTCGGACCGACGAGAAAATCTCCGAACTTGAGGAGGAATTGAGCTGATTGCGATGGAGTATTGTAGGATTGTCTGAAGTCCGAAAAGGGGGGAGGACATAATAATTCTCAAATCCGGTAACCTGCTCTATTTCTGTGAGCCGACCAGAAGTCCCAGGGTGGTGTCGGGTTTATCGTTCACAAGTCCCTTGTATCCAATGTGGTGAGCATCGAGAGTGTGTCGACCAGGGTGGCGTACCTAATATTCAGAATATATGTCAAGATATTCGTTGAAAGTCGTACATGTTTACGCACCAACCTCGACACACCCCAACGACTAAATATAGACCATGTATGAGGATATATCCAGAGCCATACACGGTCATAAAACTCACTTCACCGTGGTTATGGAGTACTTCAACGCAAAACTGGGCAAACAAGACGGTGACGAGCTGCGAGTGGGGGAATTTGGATTTGGACGTCGGAACCACCAGTAAGTGTCTCCGACTTACTGGCCAGTTTTATATAGAAGGAGGGCCTCTCTATGATGAACTCCTTCTTCAGAAAGCGTGAGCACAGGAAGTGGACTTGGCAGAGCTCCAACGGTGCAACTAAAAATGAGTTTGAATTCATCATGTCGACGAAGAAGCAAATATTCAATTATGTCTCTGTGATCAACGCGGTGAAAACCAGAAGTGATTACCGCATGGAAAGAGGCACATTGAATCTAAATATTAAGCTGGAAAGGCCTCGACTGATGAGGTCTACGCTCCGTCCAGCAAAAATCCAGATCCAAAACTCCGAGAGCTTTCAGCTCGAACTTCAGAACCGTTTCGAGTGCCTAGAGAGCTTCGTGGACGATTACAACGATGGGTTCGTGGAAACTGTCCATACGGTAGAGTCTAAGTTTTTCAAGACTCGCCGTACTGATAGAAGGTCAAGAGGGTCTCTGATCCTACTTTGAAGCTCATAAAAGAGAGGCGGGAGATGATTATGCAGTCTTCAGGTGATGCGTGTATATACGGGAACTCAATAGATGGATCTCCAAGTCCTTGAAAAGCGACCTCCGCCGCTTACTAATACTGAAAAGATTAAAGACGATAGAGCGGAATAAGGGCTCCAGGGACTTTGCTAGAGATCTGTCTACTAGGCAGAGCCGGCTCGCGAAACTGAAGACCGCCGATGGCAGAACCATCTCCGCCAATCGGACATTCTGAGAGAGATCGAGACATTCTATGGACAGTTGTACACGTCAATAACTAAACCCGATACGAATCTAGCTAAAGACTTAAGAGCTAGACAGACAGGGCACTATACCGAGGACATCCCGGAGTCAGCCTGTATGAGATTAGGATGGCTCTGAAGCAGTTAAAAACAACAGGAGGTGAGGACGGAATTACAGCCGAACTCCTGAAGGCGGGGGAAGACCAGTCCTTAATTCCCTTCAGAAACTGATCAATTCCATCATACTCAAAGGGAAAACGTCACAGGCTTGGAGCAGAGGTTTGATGGTACTCCTCTTTAAGAAGGGTGACAATGCCCTGCTTAGGAACTATAGGCCCATCTCACTTCCGAGCCATGTCTACAAGCTGTTTTCCAGAGTAATCACGAACCGTCTCGCACGCAGGGGTCTACTCTAAGCCCGAAGTCCGTAGTTTCGAGCTTAGTATTCTACTTCATATCACCTAACCGCTAAGAATAATGACAACACGATTTGACAGTTACTGTTAAATCGTGTTGTCATTCATTCTTAGTTCAGGTTTGGGACTAATTGTAAGTCTGTAGGTAATACGGAGTAGAATATAGGTTTGGTTAATGGATTTCCAGCCTCCCGAACAAGCCGGAATCCGAAAAGGCTTCAGCACCGTAGACCACATACATACGCTCCGTCAGGACACACAGAAGACCGAAGTGTATAATCTGCTGGTCTGCTTAGCGTTTGTAGACTACGAGAAAGCCTTTGATTCGATCGAGACTTGGGCTGTGCTGCAGTCTCTCCAACGGTGCCAGATCGACTATCGGTACATCGAAATGCAGAAATGTTTGTTCAAAAACGCCACCATGTCAATCCGACTTCAGGATCAGACCTCGAAACCTATCCTCTTGCAGCGGGGTGTGAGGCAGGGAGACGTTATTTCTCCGAAACTGTTCACGGCCGCAATGGAGGATGTCTTCAAGGTTTTGGACTGGAGAAGGCTAGTCATTAATGTCAATCAATCAATCAATCCATTTCAATGGCAAGTAAATCAGCCAGTTTTCATGACTGACACAAAGAGTGGGTTTCCCAAAATCATGGTAAATACCTATGTACTATCAAGATCGAAAACTGTAGACGAGTAGGTCTACCTAGGACAAACGGTCCAGTTAAGTAGGACCAACTTCGAGAAACAGTCAACCGTCGAATCCGACTCGGCTGGGCGGCGTTCGGGAAGCTGCATGGTATCTTCTCGTCCCACATACCACAATGTCTCAAGACGAAAGTCGTTTTGCGAGTAATGACATATGGACCTGAAACGTGGTCGCTCACAATGGGCCTCATCAGAAGGCTCAAAGTCACTGCTCAAAGGCAATGCTTGGAGTTCCCTTGTGTGATCGAATCAGGAATGATGATATCCGTAAGAGAACCAAGGTGCATTGTGCATAAAGTTTAAATAAAATAATAAATAAGGTTACCGACATAGCCCGTAGGATCGCCAACCTAAAGTGACATTGTGTGGCGACGTTTGGGGGAGGCCTATGTCCAGCAGTGGACGTTTTCAGCTGTTATGATGATGACTCTCAAGCACTTGATCTTTGAGTAAGATTTTTAGTTATAAAACGAATTGATACATGACACTTTAGCAATTTGCAGATAACACTTTTAGACTGAGATCTCAAAGCTGCCAGACCGGGATTATTTTCTCCCTAATAAAACATGTGGGATAAAATAGTGACAGTATGTACTTTTAACATACGCGTACCTGCTAGCTTGGGCCGGCGGCCAATTTTTTTTTCTATGTTATGTTTCAAAGGTATTTAAATAATCAAGGAGGTAGTTTTGCGTCCTCCCAAATCCAAACAGACTTTAGCTTTCATCATTTACACCTAGTAAATAAACTATGCCCAAATTACAGCCTTATGATGGACCTCACTAGTACTGTAAAACATACATAAAAATCAGTATGGTTTTGGCACCTGATACCTGGAAATCGGCCATGGACCTAAATAACCACGTTTGCGTATGTTCAAAAACATATTAACACTACCTGCAGTGTTCCTGCCAACAGTCCAAAGGAAGATGCAAAACGAATAGATGTGCTTGTAAGAAAAGTTATGAGCATATATTTTTGTTTTAAATAATTCAAGTGTTTATAAGTATTTTTAAATTAATGTATACGAGTAGTAGTAATTTAATAGATGATGTGGGCTGCCGTTGTTAGAAGGCTAAAATGGCACCGTGTATAGGCTGATGACGATTATGGTGCCGAACCAATAACATTGCTCTAAACACAACATTGCATATTTTCTAACACTTTGTTAACTTGATCTTTTCAGAGAGTTTGCTGGAAGGAATTATACTCGGCTTTCGTAACGTTTTATGTTATAAAAAAATATTTCAATGCATTACAAAAAGGCAAACTGCAGCAACACAACAGTATAGTTAGTGACAAGGCTCATCAGACTTAGTTGTACGGAAGCGTCTACGTAGAACAGGCCACACACACGGATCTTGCTGAATGATGCTCGATGTAAGCGTAGTACGTTCTTGCAGAGCTTTTTCTGGTACTCTGTGGAATAATAAAAAAATGAGAATTCGAAAACAAATCCGCCTAAACCACGATATCGTAATGATGATAGGTTGACTGGTAGAGAATGCCTTGTTGCATGATTGCTGCCCATGTACCACTATTTTACATACATTAACAATAAATAATACCTGAATGATTTGACATTAAAATGATAGCGCATGAATCTTGGAGTCTTTGTATAGATGAGTAGAATTTCTCGCAGCGATGGCTCAAAAATGTTTGATACGTCAAAGTCTTAATAAACCAAACGAACGTCACCATAACTCCCCAGAATGGTTCACCCTGTAACACAATACATATTAAATCATTTACAAAAACGGTATTTCATACAAGTGCAAGTCTTTCAGATCTCGAGAGTTCATGACTCACGTTTTAAACGCCCCAGGCACTCGACTATAAGTACCTATTATCTATTTTAAATTACCAATTTACTATTGTTTAGCACTTAATAAAGCTGACTACCCTGAGAAGAAACACCGAAACAAACGTATGTTGTTATTGTTGTGGCGTTAACTGGGTCACCGGCGCGTGTAAGTAATGTTATTACGCGCCGTGATATCGGCTGCCTAAACACAGCGCTCACGAGTTTTGCGTCAACAGTTTTGTCACCGGCGCCGATTGCTGAGTCTGCGTTGCGCGCTGCAAGCGTGTCTCGTAGCTCCACTCCCGTCCCCGCAGCACTACCCGACAGACGCGACCAGCTGACCAGTTGGTCACTGTGAGCACCCCGACTGCTCCCCCCGTAAAGTCCGTACCTATAAAGGAAACGGACCGGGCTGATAATGACAGCTTCGTGATGGTGCAGTGGAGGAAGCGCCAGCAGAGTAGCTGTAAGATCCGCTGCAGCAAGGCACCTACGGAGCCTAACGAAAAACTGCGTGCTACAAAGCCGAATACCCCGGTGTACATTTCCCGTCTCCACTACACCACTGACGCGGAAGACGTCGTGAAGTACGTGCGCCAGGGGCTGAAGTACGCGCCGAGGCTGCAGCTGCTGGAGTCGGGTCGCAACGTCAACTTTAAGGTGTTTGTGGTGCGCATACGAACATGCTACCTGCCTCAGGTGATGGAGAAAAGCTTTTGGCCACAGGATGTGGTACACCGCCGCTTTCGCCGACAAGTGCCACCCGAACGCACAAAGACTAAGTGGAACTAAGTGATACTAACATAGTTTTAAGTTTTATTTACTAACACAATTATAATTTTATTTAAACTTAGGTTAAGGTATTTATCTATGGGTCTTTGTAACCTGAAAATAAATGGTTTATTTAATATTATTAAAAAAGTAAAAGACCTAAGTGGTCTTTTACTTTTTTAAAAATATAATAATAAAAATAAACTTCTTTTTTAACTTTTAGTTTAAAATGACATCAAATTTTACTAAAACGACAGTCGCAATTAAAAAAAGTCTGCGGAATTTAAACCCAATGAACCCCTTCGTGTGAAAGATTCAGATGTTTCCCTTCGAAGCCATTATTTTGGTGGTAATTATTTTAATCCATTAAAGTACAAAAAATCTTCTGGCTACAACGTCGATTTCCTTCTTTCTACTGCAGATCTGTTATCTACTACTTGAATTTTACTTACTACACTAGTTACTGTTCCATGTTTTAACAAGTCAATTGACACTTGGACGTAAATCAAAGTGTGAGTGAACATATTTACAATGTAATAGAGTATCTGAAACAAAAACAGAGATCAGCGGGTCTAAAAAGCCCACTTTAGCAGAATCAGGGGGGCTACTCTCTAAGCCAGAAGTCCGTAGTTTCGGGCTTAGTTGCGGGCGTATTCTACCCCGTATCACCTAACCACTGAGAATGAATGACAACACGATTTGACAGATAATACTAAATCGTGTTGTCATTCATTCTTAGTTTGGGTTTGGGACTAATGGTAAGTCCGTAGGTGATACGGAGTAGAATACGCCCGTAACTAAGCCCGAAACTACGGACGTCGGGCTTAGAGAGTAGCCCCCCAGAAAGCAAATCGCGCTACCCGTCACTGTCAAATTTTCCCAATCAACCTAAACCTAATGCATTAGCGATAAAGATGAAAATTAAATTTCACAAATTGTTGTGTGATTAATATTATGATTCTCAATTATTCAAATTAATAAAGAAAACAAAATTGGTAAGTTCAATTTAAAGTTAGGTTAGGACCGGTCGTTGTGGCGACGCTTGGGGGAGGCCTATGTCCAGCAGTGGACGTCTTTCGGCTGATATGATGCTGATGATGAAAGTTATGACTTTGTGAATAATAGTCAAATCAAATCAAATCAAATCAAATCGTATATTTCAAATAAACCATTTACAGGCACTTTTGAATTGTCAAAGTCGGTCAGTCAAAAACATGAAGCTATTTGCACGTTCCAAAGCGTAGATCTCTATGGAGAAGAACGTGCAAGAAACTCCACGGACACTCTTTTAAACCATGTGATGTGTTACAAAAATCTTGTTAACATTAACATTGATTGCTTCTATATGTGAGGACAATGCAAAGAACAAGAAAAACATATAAACAATTCAAAATGCAGGTACAGATTAAAAAAAGCCAGTGGCAGGTAAGAGATGACCAGTTTCAACTGACGGCGCCCGTTCATGAACATGACGCGTGCATCAGCACCATCTAACTCAACCATTTTGAAGGGAATCAAATGATCCAAAACACGCGCCACCATCAGCAAAACATTTGTGTGAGCATGACAAGCTCTCAACTGCCACGCTCGTTCATGTCAAACTAATTTAATAACGAAATCTATAATTACATATGTAAATGGCTCCATAGTGCTCACATTTACAAAAAATTGAAAATATGCTTCTACGTTCTACAAAACTATGGTTTCAAGTAAATAAGAAAAGAAAAAAAAAAGAAGGCTGCTTTATTGTGTATACTTTGCTAATACAATAATGCAAAGAAATGATAAATAAATGATTGTATAGGAGAACAAAAAAAGGGTAAGCATTTCTTCCAATTATCGAAAACCTAACAAGTGGACCCATGCTGCTGTGGCTGTGGAGCAGGACCGGCATTTAGCCAAGCATTTTTATCAAGGACATAATCTTCCAGTTTATAATATGCTTGTCTACATAATGTGCGTTTTATACATGTTTTAAATTTTCTCTCATTCAGTTCGAGAATATTAAGTGGTATTTTATTATAAAATTTAACACAGTACCCCATAAAAGAAGTGTGTACTTTAGCTAATCTGAATCGGGGTTGATCTAATTTGTTCCGATTTCTAGTATTAAAATTATGCCTATCACTAATTTTACTAAAAAGATGAAGATTTTTCCGAACATACATAATGTTTTCATATATGTATTGACAAGGTACCGTCATGATGTTAATATCCTTAAACAATTCCCTTAGGGAATCGCGCCGGCGGAGATTGTAAATGGCTCTGATAGCTCTTTTCTGCAGAATAAATATAGACTCGATGTCTGCAGCACGTCCCCATAATAAGATACCGTAAGACATGATACTATGAAAGTAACTAAAATAGACCAGCCTCGCGGTATCTATATCAGTAAATTGACGGATTTTTCTGACAGCATATGCTGCTGAACTTAGCCGTCCCGCAAGAGATGTTAAATGAGGACCCCATTGTAGCCTTGAGTCAAGCGTGATCCCCAAGAAAACTGTGTCATCGACGAATTCAAGTTTCTCTTGGTTCAATACTATGTCACAATTAATACTTTTAACGTTCGGTAATGCAAATCTGATACACTTTGTTTTTTTCTCATTTAAAACTAAATTATTAGCAGTAAACCAATTTTGGACCTGCTGAAGGGCGTTATTTACATCGTCAAGACTTGTGGCACGCCTATCTATCTTAAAAATTAAGGACGTATCGTCTGCAAATAACACCATTTGAGTTTGATTTTTTAAAAGATGGGGAAGATCATTAATATATACCAGAAAGAGGAACGGACCCAATATTGAGCCTTGTGGTACCCCCATTTTAACTTTCAGACCCCGTGAATTGACACCATTTATTTGAACTTGCTGCTGTCTGTCATTTAAATAAGACCTCACTAAACTGAGTGCAAGTTTACCCAGTCCGTAATGTTCTAGTTTTAGGAGCAAGGTTTCGTGATTTACACAATCAAATGCCTTGGAGAGGTCACAAAAAATTCCTATGGCATCTTGCGCCTCTTCCCACGCTGTATAAATGTGTTTTAACAACGTGACTCCAGCGTCAGTCGTACAACGACCTTTGGTAAAACCATACTGTTGTTCGTGTAAGATTTTATTGGTGTTAAAATGATTGAGCATTTGATTGAGCATTACTTTTTCAAACACTTTGCTGAAAACCGGCAATACAGATACAGGTCTATAATTATTAGTATCTTTATTATCTCCAGATTTAAAAAGTGGTATCACCCTACTATATTTCATTATATCCGGAAAGACCCCTTGGTCAACACATAAATTAAATATTAGTGCCAAGTATGGTGCTATGGTCTCAAATATGGACGTGCACACTTTGATAGACATTCCCCATATGTCTTCAGTCAATTTAATTTTGATTTGCCGGAAAGCTTTAATAACTGTCATAGGGTTGATATGTTTGAATTGGAATTCAACCGTACAACCTGGAATGTTTGCTCTTAATAAATCAAATGAGACCTCGGGTGAAGAATTTAAAGCTTCAGTTGTTTTTGATGGTATATCAGTGAAAAATTTTACAAATTCTTGAGCTACTTCCACATTACTTACTAAATTAGAGCTTATGGCACCATGCGCAGTCTCTAGTAAATAGTCAGTGTTTCGTACTTTATTTCTGTTAGTTTCATTATTGATAACTTTCCAAACTGTCTTTATTTTATTATCTGCCAATTTGATCTTGTTGCTTATGAACAGGGCTTTAGCTACTTTACAAGTATTTCTGAAAACCTTAGAATATTTGTTTACATACTTATTAAAGGATTCAGTGTTAATGAAAGACTTAAGGCCGTATAGATCATATAGTCTTTCCCTACTTATCCTAATGCCTTTAGTCGCCCAATCACTAAATATAAACTTAGGGAAAGTATCTTTGGACTTCTTTTCAAAAGTTGCATTGAATTCTTTTAGTACCACTGAAAAGAAACCATCATAAAATTTATTCGCATCCTCAATATTGTGGCCTAGAGCATTTAACTTATTTTGTAAGGTCCCATTAAATTTTGCTAGTTTGCCAGTTGTTATTGGCCTAAATTGTATTTGAACTTTTTGCAAGGCTGCTTTATACTTAAATGTTACCAGTTGACCACTGTGATCAGATTGAAGGTAATTAACTATAGCTTTATCTAAATAATCACAATCGCAGAATACATTATCAATACATGTTGCAGAAGTTGGAGTTATTCTAGTTGGTTCTGTAAAAACATTAGACAGATTGAACGATTTAAAAAGACTTAAAAATCTGCTGCTATTTGAATTATTTTCTAAAATATTAATATTAAAATCTCCACAAATAATCACGGATTTGTTACCTGCTGCAAGTTTCGCAAGGACATCTTCCATTGTTGTTTCAAATAACGTAAAGTTTTGAGGGTTAGGGGGTCTATACACGCACACTATAACATGCTTATCTAGCTCAACACAGGACAGTTCGATGCAATGTTCCACTGACAAGCTAACAATGTCATTACGTTGCTTAAATTTTAAACATTTTTTAACTAAGATGAGGGAACCACCGCGCGACTTAGATTTGCGGTTAAAACAACTGCCCACACTATAATTTTCATAACTAATTAGCATCTGGTAATCCTTCAACCAGTGCTCACTAAAACATACAATGTCATTCATTGTTTTCTCTAAAAACATTTCAATTTCTAATATTTTGGAAGAGACACCTTGAATATTTTGATGAAATATTTTCAACGCATGCTGCTTACCCCCTTTCTGACATCTACTTAACAGAGAGCAAGAAGATACATTGTTTTTGGTAGGCATAACTATTCTGTCATTGGTATCCTCTGTTGTCTTAAGACTTAGTTTAAAAGATTATCCGGAGATTGCCCCAAGAACTCAGTATCATCACTTGGCAGTGAGTTGCAACTACTTGTGGCCCCCACGTTAAACAATGAGACTTCCATAGTGATACATGGAACCTCCTTCGTACAATTTGTAAAAGAATTTGTAGCAATAGTGCTACAGTTATTTAAGCCCTCCACCTGATTCTTAGTATAATTACTAAACATTGTGGATTTAATTACACAAGACTTCGACATACTACTTATGTCTGAGTTAATATAATAAGCTAATAGCCTTGCTATTGTGTGTCTAAAACTAATTGGCAAATACACAGTATCCCTAGTCGATTTTAAATGTTCCACAAAAATATTTGTGTCAAAAAACATAAACTTGTCACTATAATGACTAACTAAAAAATGCATGTGTTTATTTAACCTATGAATATAATTATTTTGTCTAATTGACATCTTATCAAAATATGGAAAAGCACACAATATTATTTTATTACAATTTAACTTTAACATCTCAGTTAGATTGTCTGTGATATCTGCTTTTCTTACATTTAAACTATTCCCTATAAACACCGTAATGTTGGTATCAGAATTATATTTATTATTTATTAATGATGCCATAATATGTTTGTATGATGAACCTGGCATACAATAATTTTGTGTAGAATAACTCAGGTTGTTACTAACTAATTTCCCTAAACCTCTTCCTATACTGTCTGAAAACATAACTGAATGATAACCACTATTCGCAGAAAAATAACCACCAATCTCAAGCTGATCAATTTGAGTTAAATCCTGTTCAGAATCAATTAAGTTTTGTTCAATGACACAGTCTTGAGACAAAATCTGTACCTGGGACGGGACCACTGTTACCTCAGGCTGGACGGCATCAAGGTTTGATGCTGTCTGGCAAGTACACTGACACATAACTAACTCATTTGCAGCAAGAATATGTTCTTTTATTTGATTCTGAGATTGAATATATTTACAGTTAAGTGAACTCAGTGAAGCCTCGAGTACCTGTATTTCAGACTGTAAGTGCTGTGTATCAATTTCATATATTTTTATGCTGTCCTCAAGTTTAATTTGATAATTATGTAATTTACTAATAAGTTCAACACGTTCTTTCCTGAGTGGAATATTCTTGGAAAAGTGTTTATACTGCTCCTTGTATCTATAACATTTTTTGATGAATTTATTTATTTTTGCATACCTTTTTAACTTATTATGACTACTTTTATAACTACTGTTCTGTTTCAATATGGAATCCTCAGTTAGGTCAATCGTGACTAAGGAATGAGGTTTACAATTATTTGAACTAATTAGTTCAGTAAATAAGTGGTTTGTTTCCTTGACCTGAGCTCTTTGTTTTTCATTCTGAAATTTGATAATACTACTGTTTGCATTTATTAGTTCATCCTCTAGGTCCCTAACTTTACGTAAAGCCTCCTCATACAAGTCGCTACAGTTGTTGAAACCTTCCGTGATTACCCGCAGTTGGTCGCGTTCATCAACAACATCTTGGAATTGTTGGCTAAGGTCAACCAGCTCCCGCTTAAGGCAGGTGTTTTTAAGTACCATTTTTCTTACTTCCACCTCATTATCCTCTCGTTCCTGTAACATTTCTTGGCATTGTTCGTTCGAGGCTTTTAATTCCTGGAGAGCAGTTCTCAGTTTGAGCTCCATATCCTGAGCTGTAGCTTTGCGGGTCATCACAGGCATGGTTTCAGGGTGAAGTACTGAAAATAGAATAAGAGAAAATATGAGAATCTAAAGAAAAGACAAAATAAAGGAAAGTGGGTAATTAAAGGAAAAATAAAAATGGGGAGAAATTAGTGCAGTTAAGTGGAGAACTAAGGTAGGCTGCTGAATTAGCTTTAAAGGCTATTGTTTATTTAATTTTCTCGCTTTGGATTGCTTTTAAATAACGATTTTCTTAATGTGGGTAGGATGCCTAGATTAAAATATACTTATAAGATTTAATAATTCAAGGGTGAGCTATGCAAAATAACGATCTTAAAAACGTTTTGTTGCTATTTATTATTGAAAAATATCGGAAAATCAACAGAAACTAGATATTTTTGACGTTTTCTACGATGTAAACAAAGCGTAAAATTCTCAACGCAGAGTCCAAAAATCTGCATAAAAGTTAATAAAACTTAGTAAGGACGTGCTACTGAGATAAAGTGACGAATGTGTGCTATTATAAAATAAAAGTAAACAATACTTCCTCGTTTAATTATTGTTCCATACGAAGTCCATACGTCAGCTGGCAGTTTTAGGTTACCGGTGACAGCCGGTATCGAAAACTGTGTTTTTCTTGATAAAAAACCAGGAAAACATTAATCCTGTGTATTTATGCAGTTATATCGTGTTTTCTCAAACAATTACACCTTAATTTTACTTAAATAATTAAATCTAATTTTAAAATACGGAACAAATATTTAACATGTCACTTGGGCAGTGTTGCCACTTTTTTTTTCAGTCCAGTCAACAAGTGCCTTTTTGTTCAAGTTTTTTCAGCAGTCTCGGTAAAATATGAATGAGGTGTCATTTGATTCAGAAGAGCATGTATATGATATCATATCCAAGAATTGTTAAAGAAAAAAGTAGACATTGACATAATCTGCATCACGGAACATTTTGTTATTTCTGGACAAGAGAATCTGATTAACATTCCTAATTTTAAACTCGCCGTATATAATATTATTCTCAAGATAGGAAGAAAGACAAGGAGGCGCCTGTATATTAATACGAAAATGCTACGAGTTCAGGGTACTAACAGATATAGCTAGATTCTCCACTTCCGGAATAATATAATTTTGCGCAATAGAATTAGTAAAACAGAAATTAGTTATTGTAGGTATCTATAGAGTGCCAAAACTGTCAAATTTCAGTGTATTCTGCGAGAGATCGGAATCTGTGCTTAAAAAACTGTGATCCAAGAGGAATAGGGAAGTTGTGTTGTGCGGGGATTTCAACATAGATTCTTAAACAAAATCGGTACACTTTGGACTTTGAACTGCTGCTTCTCAATCCCAATCTGAAGTTAGAAATAAGGCAACCGACCAGATCAAGTAGCAAATCTTGTCTGGACCATTTTGCGCATAACGCTCAGAAAAAAATGTTGTGTGATGAGAGGTTATCGACTTTGCCCTTTCAGACCATTCTGCACAATTATTGAAAATACATATTAATAAAACATGTGATTATACATGTTTTATTGTGGCGCGTAAAAAAACGAGATTTATCTAAAGTTAACGCAATTAAGTTAAAAAAATACTTAAAAAAAATATGTTTTTCGGAAGTACTTGAGACTACGAATCCTAATGATGCATATGACAATTTTATAGAGCTATTTCGTCTTTTATACAACCTATTTTTTTTTCAATTAATTAAATTAACGTAAAACCGGACAAGATTTTTTTTTGTAGAAAATCGCCTTTATTAGAAAACAAAAATAATTTCAAAGTATTTTCCCAAAGATTTAAAAAGTTTGTAAAACACACAAAAAGTACAGACTAACCACATTATAAAACAAGCATCGGATAAGTCTAAAGCCTCTTGGCAAATAATAAACGGTAGTAACCAGACTAATGATCCTATCATGTAAATCAAGATAGGCAACTCAATTATTAGGGATGCTAAGGAAATTGCAGATTCATTCAATAACTTCTTTGTCGATCAAGTCCGAATCCCTTCAAATAATAATTATAACGAGCTCATTAGGATAGAAAACAATCCAAACTCAATATTTATGTCTCCGGTAATACCGGCTCATATAATAAGAATAATTAAAATATTAAAAAACAAAAAAAGTTGTGGATATGACGGAATAGAAATTTCTGTTGTAAAATTTGTTGCTGATGTTATAGCTCTTCCCTTGTGTCATATAATGAATCTCTGTATAAACTCAGGCATTTTTCCTAATAGCCTAAAAACTGTAATTATGAAACCACTACTTAAAAAAAATAGCAAAAAAGACATGTCAAACAACAGACTAGTTGCCATTGTCTTGGTATTCTCCAAGATCTTTGAAAAACTCATATATGAATATTTTTTTTTAATTTCTAGATAAATATAATATTCTCTGTTGACAAAAAAATACCAGTTTGTGCAATATTTACAGACATGACCAAAGCATTTGACTACGTTAATCATAATATCGTGCTAAAAAAGCTTGACAGTTACGGTATTAGAGGAAATGTGTTGAGCCTAATAAAATCATACCTCAGTAAAGCAAGTAGCAAGCAACATACAGAAATCTCTCGAGTATATTTTAGACGTAAATTAGAATTTAAATATTTATCTAATAGTAGAGAAGTCAAATTTGGAGTGCCACAGGGGAGCGTCATCGCGGTTCCATTATTTCTGATGTATATCAATGATCTTCCGAGAAAAGTGCAACAGCCGATAGTGTTATTCGCGAATGATAGCACAGCGCTAGTAAAATGCGTGGAAAAAGCAAATTATGAAAATTTCACTAATGACACTTTAAAAGAAATAGTTATTGGCTAAACGATAATAATCTTAAAATTAATTTACAAAAAAGCAAAAATTATGCATTTTTTTCAACGTTTACACTCAGATCCTCTAAAAATTGAATACAACGACAAAATATTGACAAAAAAAATGTTGCTAAATTCTTAAGTATAGTCATTGACAGCCAATTTTCTTGGAAACGGCAAGCAGAAGAAGTCTGCAAAAAGTTAACTAGAGGTTCTTATATTCTATACAATTTGTCAAAAAAGTTAACATTGACACCATCATTATAGCTTACCATGGTCTGGTTGCCTCTGTCTTAAGATACGGTGTAGTATTTTGGGGGAATTGCAGTGAACGAGAAAGGGTATTTAGAGCCCTAAAATATTGCATTAGATCAATGACCGGCATTAATTCAACAAACAGCTGTATTCCTATGTTTAAATCCCTAAAATTATTAACTTTTCCATCAATTTACATTCTAGAGGTAGCATTATTTGTTAAAACTAACTTAAATCTTTTTGAAACAATGATAAATTATTCTTCAAGACCGGGCATTACTGAGATCCCAATACAAAGGTTGATTACATACAGGAAGTTTCAAAACTGCATTACTAAGAAAGAATACCCGTCGTAACTTTTAAACGAAAGGTCAGATTTGAATAATTTAAAGTGTAATTTACATGTATACATCTTCAACCTTAATTATCAAAGCATTTAAATGGATAAGCATTAAAAACATGATACCAAAATCACCATTATTCCATTCCGCCCGAATTTTGGTTCAATTATTTGAATAAAAAGCGTAAACTTTTTTATAGGTAATAATGAGTACTTCAATTATATAGTACATTATTTTTATGTATCATCAATAGTTTTCTCAGCGCACGCCAAATAATGAATTTTATTGGCAACATTTTGCTACTTTCGGTTACATGATTGCAATTTTCTTGAGGATCTCTAATTTTTGTGAAAATATAATATATCCTATGTTCATCAGGGATAATGTAGAATTCTAATGGTGAAAGAATTTTCGGTCCAGTAGTCTCGGAGTCTATTCATTTCAAACAACCATACAAACAAACAAATCTTTCGTCTTTATAATATTAGTGTAGATTAAAGTAGAAGTATAGATTATAAATTCATATCTTATTCTCTAATCATAAATAGGTTAGTAATATAAGCTGCGTTTCTTTTTTAAACAGAAATATTTGTACGCCATATTATTATGGCAGGATATGCTGGAACTATTATTATAACATTTACTAGCACTTCGCCCGCGACTTCGTCTGCGTAGACTTTAGAGGTGGCGCGCAACTTTTTTGTCCCACATTCTCATTCTCGTAAACTCATCTTCATGATCATTTATCCTGATAGTTTGTGAGTCTTTGCTGTCCGTGTTTTCAGCCCCGGAACTACTTCGACGTGTTTCCTGATCTCCTGGCACTTGTGAATCTTTAACATTCACAATTCCAGCCTCAAAAATACTTAGACATGTTTTTTGGTTTTCTGTCACTTCAAAGTCAATAACAGCTTACAATATCGGCCCAGAAAATATTTGGACATGTTTCTGGTATCTTCTTGGTACTTGTGAATCTTTAAAGCTAAATTCCAGCCCAGAACCAAACCTCCAGATGTTTCTAATGACGACCTATGTTTCCGCAAGCAATGGCGCATTGCGCAACATTAAACTGATGCTTTCTGGGGGCGGTGCATAAAAGAATATTTACCTACTTTGCTACCTAGATATAAGAGGAATAAAGAGCAGAGAGCATTGCGAAACTGTTCTCCCGGTACTTTTAAATCCTAAACACTCAAGTTTCCAGCGCCGGATATATTTCGACATATTTCTGTTCTCCTGGTACTTGTGAATCTTTAGCATTCACAATCCTAGCCCCGAAAATACTTTGACATGTTTTTGGTCTCCTGGCACATAATGAATCTTTAGCGCTCATAACTCCAGTCCGGAAATTACTTCGACATTTTTCTGTTCTCTTGGTACTTTTGAATCCTAACAGCTCACGATTCCAGCGCCGGTAATATTTCGACATGTTTCTGGGCTCCTGGTACTTGTGAATCTTTAGCACTCACAATTCCAGCCAAAAAAATACTTTGACGATTCTAGTCTCCTGTTACTTATGAAGCACTCACACTCCAAGCACTCACAGTCCTAGCACTTCGCCCGCGACTTCGTCTACGTAGACTGAGTTGGCGCACAACTTCATTGTCCCATATTCTCATTCTCGGAAATTCATCTTCATGATTCTTTATTCTGATAGTTTGTGAGTCTTTACTGTCCGTCATTCAGCTCCGGAACTACTTCGACATGTTTCTGGTACTCTGGTACTTGTGAACCTTTAGTGCTCATACCTTCAGCCCAAACCTCCACATTTTTCTGTCATTTTGGTACTTTTGAATCCTTTCCGCTCATATTTCTAGCGCGGTAATATTTTGACATGTTTCTGGCCTCCTAGTACTTATGAATCTTTAGCATTCAGAATCCTAGCCCCGAAAATACTTCGACGTGTTTCTGATCTCCTGGTACTTTTGAATTCTTACCGTTCACAATTTCAGCCAAATAAATGCTTCTTTAACATGTTTCTGGTCTCCTGTCACATTTGAATCTATCGCGTTTGCAATTCTAGCCACATACATATCTCTGTTTGACGGTTAAAAAAAATACAAAAAGTATTCTAGCCCAAAAATACTTTAACATTGTTCTATTCTCCTGGTACTTGTGAATCTTTAGCACTTTCAATTTCAGCCCGGAAATACTTCGACATGTTTCTGGTCTCCTGGTACATAATGAATCTTTAGCGCTCATAATTCCTGCCCGGAAAAATCTTCCACATTTTTCGGTTGTCCTAGTACTTTTGAAACCTTACCGCTCATAATTCTGGCACCAGAAATATTTTGACACTAGCACTTCGCCCGCGACTTCGTCTGCGTAGACTTTAGAGGTGGCGCGCAAATTTTTTGTCCCATATTCTCATTCTCGGAAATTCATCGTTATTCATAGTTTGTGAGTCTTTACTGTCCGTACTTTCAGCTCCGGAACCAATTCGACATGTTTCTGGTTTTAAGGATAGAAAAGAAAGAAAATGTTTATTTGGGACTCGCACAAGATAAATATCGCGCATAATATATAAACTTTACTGCTCATATTTCTAGCCCAGTAAAAACTTCGATATGTTTCGGTTCTCCTGGTATTTTTAAATGCTAACCACTCACAATTCCAACTTCAGAAATACTTTGACATGTTTCTGGTATCCTGGTACTTGTGAATCTTTAACGCCCATAATTACAGCCCGGAAAAAACCGCTATATGTTTCTGTTTTCCTTCTTCACTTTTGAATCCTAAACACTCAAAATTCCAGCGACGGAAACATAAAAACATTTTTCTGGTCTCCTGGTACTTGTGAATCTATAGCGCTTACAATTCCTGCCCGGGAACTTCCACATTTTTCTGTTGTTTTGGTAATTTTGAATCCTTACCGCTCATATATCTAACGCGGAAATATTTTGACATATTTCAGGCTTCTTGGTAATTGTGAAACTTTAGCATTCACAATCCTAGCCTCGAAAATACTTCGACTGTGAATCTGTAGCGCTCATTGTTCCAGCCCCGAAAATAATTCTACATGTATCTGATCACCTGGTGCTTTAGAATCCTAGCTGCTCACAATTCCAACCCTGGAAATACTTCGTCATGTTTATGGTCTCCTGGTACATAATGAATCTTTAGCGTTCATAATTCCTGGCCGGGAATAAATTCCACATGAATCTGTTGTTTTGGTAATTTTGAATCCTTACCGCTCATATATCTAGCATGGAAATATTTTGATATGTTGCTGGCCTTCTGGTACTTATGAATCATTAGCATTCACAATCCTAGCCCCGAAAATACTTCGACGTGTTTCTAGTCTCCTGGTACTTTTGAATTCTAGCCGGTTACAACTCCAGTGCCGGAAATAATTTGACAGGTTTATGGTCTCCTGGTACTTGTGAATCTTTAGCGCTCATAATTTTAGCCAAAGAAATACTTCTTCGACATGTTTCAAGTCTCCTGTCACATGTGAATCTATAGCGGAATTCCAGCCCGGAAAAATCTTCAAAATACATATTTCTGTTCGACGATAAAAAAAATAAAAATATTAAAGCCCAAAAATACTATAGCATCGTTCTGTTCTCCTGGTACTTGTGAATCTTTAGCGCTTCCAACTTCAGCCCTGGAAATATTACGACATGTTTCTGTTCTCCTGGTACTTGTGAATCTGAAGTACTAAGGCAGCAGAAGCGCTGGGTTTCCACTTCCTCCTCAGTCTCCATTAAGCCATGCCTTTTATCGGGATAAAAAGTAGCCTATGTTTGATTCCAGGATGTGGACTATATGTGTGCCAAATTTCATCCAAATCCCTTCAGCCATTATTGCCTGATTGAGGCACAAACATACAAACATACAAACATACAAACTTTCACCTTTATAATATTAGTAGGATATTTCAGGCTTCTTGGTAATTGTGAAACTTTAGCATTCACAATCCTAGCCTCGAAAATACTTCGACTGTGAATCTGTAGCGCTCATTGTTCCAGCCCCGAAAATAATTCTACATGTATCTGATCACCTGGTGCTTTAGAATCCTAGCTGCTCACAATTCCAACCCTGGAAATACTTCGTCATGTTTATGGTCTCCTGGTACATAATGAATCTTTAGCGTTTATAATTCCTGGCCGGGAATAAATTCCACATGAATCTGTTGTTTTGATAATTTTGAATCCTTACCGCTCATATATCTAGCATGGAAATATTTTGATATGTTGCTGGCCTTCTGGTACTTATGAATCACTAGCACTTCGCCCGCGACTTCGTCTGCGTAGACTTTAGAGGTGGCGCGCAAATTCTTTGTCCCATATTCTCATTCTCGGAAATTCATAGTTTGTGAGTCTTTACTGTCCGTACTTTCGGCTCCGGGACTAATTCGACATGTTTCTGATTTTAAGGATAGAAAAGAAAGAAAAACGTTTATTTGGGACTCGCACAAGATAAATATCGCTCATATATAAACTTTAGCGCTTATAACTCTACCCCAGAAAAAACTTCGATATATATCGGTTTTCCTGGTATTTTTAAATGCTAACCACTCACAATTCCAACTTCGGAAATACTTCTCCATGTTTCTGGTATCCTGGTACTTGTGAATCTTTAACGCCCATAATTACAGCCCGGAAAAAAACCGCTATATGTTTCTGTTTTCCTTCTTCACTTTTGAATCCTAAACACTCAAAATTCCAGAGACACTTCCAGAAACATAAAAACATTTTTCTGGTCTCCTGGTACTTGTGAATCTATAGCGCTTACAATTCCTGCCCGGGAAAAACTTCCACATTTTTCTGTTGTTTTGGTAATTTTGAATCCTTACCGCTCATATATCTAACGCGGAAATATTTTGACATGTTTCAGGCTTCTTGGTAATTGTGAAACTTTAGCATACACAATCCTAGCCACGAAAATACTTCGACTGTGAATCTGTAGCGCTCATTGTTCCAGCCCCGAAAATACTTCTACATGTATCTGATCACCTGGTGCTTTAGAATCATAACTGCTCACAATTCCAACCCTGGAAATACTTCGCATGTTTCTGGTCTCCTGGTACATAATGAGTCTTGAGCTCTCATAATTCCTGGCCGGGAAAAAAATCAACATTAGTCTGTTGTTTTGGGAATTTTGAATCGTTACCGCTCATATATCTAGCGTGGAAATATTTTGATATGTTGCTGGCCTCCTGGTACTTATGATCATTAGCATTCACAATCCTAGCCCCGAAAATACTTCGACATGTTTCTAGTCTCCTGGTACTTTTGATTTCTAGCCGGTCACAATTCCAGCGCCGGAAAAAATTTCGACATGTTTATGGTCTCCTGGTACTTTTGAATCTTTAGCGCTCATAATTTCAGCCACAGAAATACTGCAACATGTTTCTGTTCAGCTGTCACATGTGAATCTATAGCGTTTACAATTCCAACCCGGAAAAAACTTCAACATACATAATTCTGTTCGACGGTAAAAAAAAAATATTCTTGCCCAAAAATACTTTAACATCGTTCTGTTCTCCTGGTACTTGTGAATCTTTAGCGCTCCCAATTTCAGCCCCGGAAATACTACGATATGTTTCTGTTCTCCTGGTACTTTTGAATCTGAAGTACTAAGGCAGCAGAAGCGCTGGGGTTCCACTTCCTCCTCAGTCCTCATTAAGCGTTGCCTTTTACCGGGATAAAAATTAGCCTATGTTTGATTCCAGAATGTGAACTATATGTGTGCCAAATTTCATCCAAATCCCTTCAGCCAATTTTGCCTGATTGAGGCACAAACATACAAACATACAAACATACAAACATACAAACATTCACATTTATAATATTAGTAGGATGTTTCTGGCCTCCTGATACTTATGAATCTTTAGCATTCACAATCCTAGCCCCGAAAATAATTCGACTTGTTTCTGGTCTCCTGGTACTTTTGAATTCTAGCCGGTCACAATTCCAGCGTCGGAAATATTTCGACATGATTCTGTTCTCCTGGTACTTTTGAATCTGAAGTACTAAGGCAGCAGAAACTCTAGATTTCCACTTCTTCCTCTGTCTCTATTAAGCCATGTAAGTTACCGGGATAAAAAGTAGCCTTTATATGATTCCAGGTTGTGAACTATATGTGTGCCAAATTTCAGCCAAATCTCTTCACCTATTTTTGCCTGATTGAGGCACAAACATACAAACTTTCAAACTTAAAACATTAGTAGGATTGTACCTTATTTTAACAAATAAACCATTTTGATTTGATTCGATTCATATTTTTCCGAGACTGCTGAAAAAAATTGAACAAAAAAGCACTTGTTGACTAGACTATACATGTATACTTAAATTGAAAGGTACTTACGAAATGCTGAAAACAATCTTTGTGTATGTTGTAGCACTCTAATAGATGAGTATAAGCTTGAAACACTTTATTATTGTAATTTTGTTCGCGTATTTTTCCTATTTCTTGACAATTTAAAACGTGAATACTCCAGAGAACAACTTTACTTTCCAACAATTTTATTACTCGAATCGCATAAACAATATTTAAATCAAATATGACTACGATGTAGGAAACATAGTACAAACTGTAAGGTAATTTGATCAATATGAAAGAGACTGTGACAACTATGACATAACCACCCACAGCACCGATTACAATAATCCAATTCCAAATAATGACATCTTTTAGACTACCTTCAGCGTTGAGAACTCTGTACACTTTTTGAAAAGTAAGCACAAACTGAGTTGACTTCTTAGATTGAACTGCCGCAATTAAGAAATTCATGGCGAATCCCGAAGAATAGAAACATGTGTCGAAATATGATGTGAAACACATAAAAGTAGTTGCCCCTACAGAATCATTGTGAAAAAACAGCATACGTGTATTGTAAACTAATAACAAACTTAATATCAATGTTACAATTATTGAAACGAATTTGGCGATCAAACCATTGGGAGTTATAAGATTATTTTTAATGCGATATTTTGGATAGAACGTAATATTTTGCACCAGATCTAAAGGAAAAAGCGTCGACTGCACTTCCTTATCCACAAAATTGTTCAAAATTCTTGTCACACAAATTGGTCTCGTATTTCGTAATATCTTCATTTCTGTTAGTTGTTGTCGATAGAACCCTTGCTCACAAACAAGACAACAATATTATTGAAGATACCACTGAAATGTTTAACAACGCACATCAAAGTAACATCAATATACGCGTAATCATTAAGAGTCTATCTAGCCTTCAAGTGGAACAATATTAATCGGTGGTAAACTGGGGTCATCAAACTCAATAATATATTTTTCAAATTACTTTCTACCGGTCGTAAATCTTTAGCAGTTGTTCCGAATTGCCAGTCTGACTCCAGTCTTGCCAAAAAGTATATGTTACCCAGTTATGGTTTGTGGAGGTCTGGTAGGCGGGCGTTTCATGTACAATACTGTTATTCAGCTGAATCCAGTTTAACTGGAAGCCGAACCCAATTATACATAGTTGGGAAAAGGCTAGACAGATGATGATGACTTTCTACTTGATTGCCCAGTAAGTAAGTACGCAAATAAATGTGTGTTATGTCGAGTAACATACAGTGTCGTGTTGCAGTTTTAAATATTTCATGTTATTTTGTTGATTTGAATTTGAACCCTCGCTTTCTCCAGAAATTACTAGTCGTTACTAAGAGACACCTCATGAAAGGTTGCGTGCTACTACACTGAATTTTAACCGACTTATAAAACTCGTTTGCTTTCCCGAACACATCGTTCTATAGGGATCCGAAGAAAACATACTAAGAGAAACATATGAAATAGACGTTAAACAAAATCGATTTAGATCACTATCTGATATCGAAAGACGGGTGAGCGTAAAGTCATCAAAATAATGAATGACCTGCCGGTCGTTTTGAATTGCGTAAATTACTATATACCTAGCTGACCTGTGCTCATTTCGTTGAGTGGTATTTTTCGGGTTAATATGTAGCCTACTACCTGTACCTGTTGCCCGCGGCTTTGTTCGCGAGTAAGTCTGAAAGTAAAATATTGTCACTAGATAAGATCTGTAAGATAAGATGTATACGAACCATCAATATCTGGCATTGCTTGACTTCTCTTACATTTTTTTTGGGGTGGTTGGGATCTACCTCCTCGCGGACCACCCCGGGCAACGGCACCACAGGCTTGCCTGTGGTACGGCAGAACGATCCCACTAAAAAGCGGTGGTAGGCTCCGCAAGGAGCCGCCTGGCTCGCTACCACCATCCCGCTGAAGTCCGGCGCCAAGCAGCTTGCTGTGTTCCGTCGGTGTGCGGGAGTGCCAGTGCCTTTGGGGGAGAAGGAGATTGTCAGTTGTTCTGCTCAGAACCGGTCTTGGTAGCTGGGCTAGGCTTTCCGGGTAACTCATTTTGGAGGGTAGCGGGATCCGAAGCACGGTGCCAGCCGTTGGCCGACCGCAGTTAGTAGGGGGCCCAAGTAGCACGCCAGCCACGTGTGAAAGGCTGCCCCGCCAATTAGCGAAAAATCCCGATATGCCTCACCGTGCCAGCCGGCGACTGGATGGGAGGACCCGGTGGCCATATCCGGGGGGGTTCGGGCGTCCCCGCAGTCTCCAAATGAGTTCCCCATAGGTTAGTTTAGCTCTAGTGTCCTTCGACTTTTTTCCCCAACTACTCTCCACTCCAAAAAATTAAAAAAGCGAAGAAAAATATGGTGAAACAACGGCTGCACTTCCTCCCGCTAAAAGTGCACCTCACTAATATCAGGGGGCTGCACTCCAATCTCGATCTGGTCCATCACCATCTTGAGACCGAGAAGCCGCACCTGTTTTTCCTAACGGAGACGAAGATATCAACCCCGTCGGACGTGGCGTACCTCAACTACCCGGGCTACTCTCTGGAACACAAGTTCAAGAAGCAGGCTGGGGTTTGTGTGTACGTCCGCGATGACATTTGTTGTCGTCGTCTCCGTTGCTTTGAGAAATCGGGTTTTTCTGCCATATGGCTACTTGTGGACACTGGCGTGGAGAAATTCATCTACATCGGCGTATACCGATCGCACAGCGGTGACCAGGAGACAACAGCGCTGTTTAATTCCCTCGTGGAGTCGACCAACGTAGCCCAACAACGGTACCCAACAGCGAAGCTCATTTTTCTGGGGGACTTTAACGCCCACCATAAAGAGTGGTTGTTCCCGTACCAGAAAACTGACCATGCCGAAATAGAGGCGCGCAAGTTTGCTTTAACGCTAGATCTAACCCAGGTGGTGAATGTGGCAACGCGGGTACCGGATGTTGACGTCCATACACCCAATTGCTTGGACCTTCTGCTGACAACTGATCCGGGCAGTCATTCAGTATCGGTCTCAGCCCCGCTGGGAACGTCTGACCATTGCCTGGTGAAATCCGTATTGACCTGCTCTCCTCCAGATAAGAGTCCTAGAGGCACGAGACGAGTATGGCGATACGAGTCAGCAGATTGGGATGAGATGCGGCACTTTTTTGCATCTTATCCATGGCGGCAAGTGTGCTTCTCCTCGGGTGACCCCTCGTGCTGTGCCGACATGATTCTGACATGATGACTTGCCAGAGCGCAACGGAGTGGAGCATTCTAAACCTAAAACACATCGCACCCTTAGTAATATAAAGGCTTAAAACAAAAAAGTAGTTTTTTGGGAATACGTGTTTAACGATTCTGAATTATAACATTCTAGCTTATTTTTCTAATAAAATGCTTAATATTTTAGTTATAAATGTGATTTTCTTCAGATTTATTCTTCGATACCTAAACTATAAGTAGCCAATAAAAATGAATAATAATATGAAATTCGATAAATTATAAGTATTTGAAAAAACACTTTCAAGTTAGGCCCATATACTACAAAAAAATATATCAGTAATGTGGACCTATTTCAGTTTGATCCAGTGTATCATTAAAAGGCCTGTCACTATTTAGTTTTTAATCATAGTTGGTACTCTATATCATAAAGCCAAACTGCAAGTATGAACTAATTGTTTCCATTTTAAAAATAAAACATCAGATAAATCGAAAATAATACTTTAATAATAATCAGTCAAAATTAAAAAGGTAAGTAACATACCTATAATATCTCTAAAATTTAAATTTTAATCAACAATTAAACATTAGATAGATGAACATTACAATAAAGTTATTAACTCAAAAAATATTTATTCTCAATAATAAAAAATAAGTATCAGAAACTTTCTTTTAATCAACAAAAACTTGAGATATTTTTTAGAAAAATATCCATAATAAAAAATATTCATACTACAAAATAAGCAACATAATAGGTAATACTTTTACGTCGTAATCAGTCTAATCTTAACAAAAATATCTCTAAATTAAAACAAGTTTAATAATTACCATAAAATTAAGACAACCTGACATTGTAATAAGAAGCATAGTATGGATCTATCAATTGTTTATCAATAAGATCCTTGGGATCATTCTTTTTAGCAGTACTAAGTTGAAGTGGCTCTAAGTATGCCTTTTGCATGGTTATTTCCTCAATATCTGGCAACCTTTTCCTCTTATTACGAACATTAACTTTCTTACAATCATCCCTATATGAACACTTGTAATAAAATGAAAAGGGGTCATCTTTGGTAAATTTCAGTGCTTTAATGCTATTCCATATTACATTATTTTTCTGTCCATCGGTATTAAAATTATAGCCCCATTTTTCTTGCAATTTCTGAAAGTCATAAAAAAAACTATGTGTTAAACTGTGAACTTTAAATGGAGTACCAGTTTTCCTAGCACTGGCGAGTAAATTGGTCCAGTTTTTAAATCTCTTGTTATCTGCTTTTGAATCTAACTGTGTACATTATCAGCTTCATTTTGTGTGTGACCTTTTATCAAATATTTGTGAGTTATTGATGACAAATTATTTATATTTGCAACAGCATATAAATATAAACAAGTAAGATATTTATTTTTGTTTTGGCCACAACAGTTATCAGATATGAATGTTATATTTACTTCCCTCTCCCCAGCTTCTTTACACACCATCTGTAAATAATTGAAAACACAGCTACCTATCTCCGTAGCGCCTCTTTTGGCTTGAGTCTCATCCCAAAAATAACAATGAACAGTTTCATAGCTTTTCATTGTTGACTCATTATCCTCGTGAATTTTACTTAATTTAGTAATAGTGAAATTATAGCTATTAAGTTTTGATTAATAATAGAATGACGAAGTTTCACCATTCGGACTTTGCATAATGGCTTGCACATCGTAGCATACACAAATATTGCACTCATTAATGTTCTTTCTATCGTTCTTTTTTTCTTCTCTGCTTAATTCCTTTTCTTCTAAATGAGTATTATATTCGTTTCTCAGTTGCTGCTTTTGTGGTTCAGCAGAATTGTGGAACTTTAGACAAAGATCGCATTGATCTTTTTTGGGCTGATAAAAGCCTAAATTAAATTTCGTGTTAAATATTTCATAAAACGTATGACAGAGTCCAGCAGGGCGAAACCTGTCCTTTTGCAAAACTTCGAAATCTCTAAAGAGCTCTGCAATGCTTTTGCCACTGCTGATGTACTCTCTAGACGTAGATAGTCTTAGGTAGTGTGATTCAATGCGAGGTATGGAGTTGATAAAGTTGATGATGTCATTAATAAGCTCATCACTTGCAGTTTTATGATTTTTGTGTTTGCCGCGTTTATCATCCTTTATGAAACCTCCAGTATTTCTGCTCTTAATCTGCACGGTTCGAATCATCTTATGGGAAATATCAAGAGTATTAATAAAAACATTTTACATACCCTTATTTTTTCATCGTCCACTGAAAAATAGAGTGCATGGTTTGGATTACGTGGGTTCGCAGCATTGGTATACTTGTACTTAGGTGTAATCTTTGTACTATTATACAAAATATACATTCTTTGTAACTGTCTATCTCCTAATGCCCAGAATGTATTAAAGATATCCAACCTCCTAGCATCATTTATTCGATCAGTGCATTTTAGTCTACAGTTTTGGCCACAAGGTGGTTTAATACTACGTGCAGGGACCAATTTCTTCGAATGTACAGCTACATAACTTTGACCCAAGTTTCGTTTAATTTTTTGCGCGTTTTGCATCCATTTATTCTTATCTGCTTTACGTTTCCTTGGTTTGTTAGAACTTATAACTGCTGGGCTTGGTGAACGTTGACGAAGATTTTGATCTTGATTATAAGTGGGATCGTCATCACTGAGGTCTACGTCACTTCTCCAGAGTGAAGTGGCGAAATAGAGTAATTACGAACCGCTGTTCGGGGTCTAACTGATGGCGACTCGTTGCAAATCGGTGTCATTAAGGATGCTGAAACATTGTCTCTCGAAGTACTAGGCTGTGGTTCGGCGTTTTCATCTAAAGGTAGTCGCTGATCGTCAGAAGAGCGTCTACTAGAATTACTGCTAGATCTAGAACTTCCAGAGCTACAAAAGCTGGACGAACATGAGCTAGAAGAACGACGGCACGTGATGGGTTTCTGAGGAGAGCTCCTATTACTATTTCCTATTACTTCGTCACTTTCTACAGGAGGAACCGATGGGTACTGTGATAGTATTTTCTCTTCAGAACTATCAAAACCAATTGGTTGCTGCTGAGTAACAGCAGTTGTATTTTTTTCTGGACTAGTAGGTTCCAACGGTATGTTTTCTTTTTCTTCGTTACAAATAACCTAAAAAAAAACTGTAAATCACTAGGTATACCTACATTGAATAAATTGATATATGACTATAATAATTTACTTAAATTACAAAATAAAATAATAATTATTTTTTCTGTTGCTAAAGATCGATAATTCTCACTGCCGCATTCCAATCTATGGTGACTTGGTGAATTTAGTAGTTTCATAATTCTTCGTGCCCGGGAATCCATTTTTCTAAAAAAGATTTAAGTAATTTAACGTACTTAATACTAAGAATATTATTTAAATAGCGTAACTACTTAAGAAAACACTTGAAAATGCACTATCTACCTATATATTGCATCGGTATAACAATAAAACTTATAATATTTATACAAAGACAAAGTATTACCACCTATCTAGTAAAAATGATTTGGATTTCTGTAATTTACCTAAAATTTAAATTGTTTAACTGGCACTTTATAAAGGCCGAAGTAATAAGAATTTTTAATGTTTCCAATAAAATAAAGGCCTATCGCAAAATACGTCATCGCACATAAAACAATTTACGTACTATATTGAACCATTCAGATATAATCCCCTTCAATATCTTTACATTTCGACAATATAGCGATCTATTATGAATTAAACCCAAAAATATTAGTATATTTTTATAATATAACGGCACAACTACAAATTGTTCTATATAGTACAAAATGGTTAGAACAAAACTCACCTGTTTTATTGTCATAGAAGGCACAAACACGAACTGCACAAAGTTTGAACGGTCTGCCTTCGATAAATATGGACACGTTACTGGTTGCGACCTTATAGAAGTAAGAACGGGAGACGAGCGGGGGGAGTGTGAGAGAGACACAGTTATATTTACCGAGTCTTTAACGTTCTGTTTCTCTCTCTGTCAGCGGTAGCCGGTAGATAATTTCGTTTTGTGCCCTTAGCATTCAAAATCAAACTTTACAAAATTTTGACTTGAGCCCTTGTATTATTAAGGGTGCGCATGGGTAAGAGCTCAGATATAAGAAGACGGACCAACGTAACAGAGGCTCTAACTCACTGCAAAAAGTTAATTGGAAATGGTCAGGCCACGTTGCACACATGAAAAATGACAGATGGTCCAACAAAAGAGTAAACTGGTAAAAGAAAACGAGGTAGACCCCCTGAAAGATGGCTTGATGAAATAAAAGAGACAGCAGGTAATGATTGGGCATCAAAAGCCAAGGACAGAAAACTGTGGAGTGAAATGGAGGAGGCGTTTAGTCGAAAAGAGGTCCTTAAATAAAATTAAGTAATTTAACATAACTTGCATGCTTCAACTATATTAATTGTAATTATTGAAACAATATTGAATTTAATTAGAAAATTGTATGTATTAATGTTAAAATGAATAATGAATATAACATATAATTAAATGTAATTTAATAATAATAATAATTTATTTACTTCAGATATCAATTATCCATATTTAAAATTCTCACACGTCAACTTAACACTGAAATCAAATTAAATTAACTAAATAATAATAATAAAATAAACAATAATAATAATGGCTATAATAATAATAATATTTCCAGAAATCACTCTCAAAGTCTACAATGTACTAAACTCGATGACGAAGCGAATAGTTGATTACTGATTTTGCATATCTAGTTCCATAATGATACTGTACCTTTCCATATTATCTTGTAAATCTATTTCTATAAGTACTTAATATTATAAATGCGATAGTTTGGATGGATGTTTTTTCTCGATCACTTCAGAACGGCTGACCACACCAGGACGAAATTCGGCACAGAGGTAGACTATAATCTGGAATAATAACACATAGGATACTTTTTATCCTGGAAATATGTTCCCTTGGGTTAATTTTCGAACTTCACGCGGGTGGAGCCGCGGGCGGCAGCTAGTTATTCATAATTAACCCTCTCAAGTGTCAGGCTATCATAGTTGGGAATCCCCATAGCTTGAAAAAGCTTAATGGCTTAACTGTACCACCTGTAATCTTTGACAACACAGTCATTCCGTTTGGCTCCGAGGTTAGGGATCTTGGTCCGCATGTCGACACCTGTCTTGACTGGCGAAAGCAGGTCACGAACGTCAGTCGGAAAGTTACCGGAACGTTCCGGTCCCTGTATTGACTGAAAAATCTTCTCCCAGCTGACATAAAGGCCATGCTTGTACAGTCCCTAATTTTCCCCATGATTGCCTATGGTGATGTGTGCTACTACGACCTGAATGCAGATCTCCTCAATAAACTTGACCGTCTTCTAAATAACTGCATTCGATTTGTCTTCAACCTAAGTATGATCACGTATCAGCGCATCGATCACTGTTAAAATGGTTACCCATCCGTCAGCGCAGAGCGCTGAGAGCCCTGACTAGCTTGTTTTCTTTTCTTAATAATCCTTCTTCTCCCTCTTATATTACTTCACAAATTCATTTCCTTTGCTCTGCCCACAGTAAAAATCTTCGCTCATCCAATAATCTTCTTCTACGATGTCCCTCACACCGCTCTGGGTTTATCCACTCTTCTTTCTTTGTCACTAGAGTCACTATAATATTTTATTTTATTTTAATTTGACGTTCAAAAGTGCCTTTATTGGTCTAGTTGAAATAAATCATTTGACTTTGACTTTGACTTTTGCCCAGGCGATTTTCCTTTGGAATGCGCTTCCTTCCTTTAAGGTGAAGGCACGTGAGCAGATTCGCAAGAAGTTGGTAGAATCCTCACAGCGTTAATTCGTTGATTTCGTTCTCTCTTAATAACGTTGTAAATTTTATTTATGTGTATGTATGTATCTATGTATTTATGGTTGTATTTTTTTTTCACGCTCTGTTTTTTCTTTTCTATAATTTGCACCTGCCATATTTTCTCTGCACCACCCTAAGGTCGACTGGTAGAAAATGCCTAAGGCATTAAGTCCGCCTTTGTACAGTGTTTTTTTTACTTGTGCATAAAGTTTTAATAAATAAATAATAATTATTTTATCAGTATTAAATTAACATAATAATAGTGATACTAGATAAGTTACAGTGCATGACGTTATCAGTGAGTGTGCCCATCGCATACACTGCACGCTCCCGCCGGGAGCTGGAGCCCTCTTAGAGGCCGGTAGACCTCGAGGTCTATGCGAAACGAAAGATAGTGGTATCGTTGGTCTCAAATACTTGTCGCTCGAGCTCGACGCAACTGCCACCGCCGGTGTCACAGCAATCGCAAAGGGGCTGGGTTTCAATGGCGGTGCGGCAGCGAGACGAAGCTGAGCGACGTACAGAGGTGGTAGGCACTTGTCAACATGTTTTCAACATAAAATATTAAATGATCGATTATTTTTCGGGCCCATGACAGCTGTCTAATTATGTAAGCGGAGCTCTTTTTAGTATAAGGTCGCTGTTATCTTATTATTATCATAATGGATTTGATGTTTGTTGTATTTTTTTTATTAATGCATCATTTGAGTGCCAGGAAGCAACTGTTAGTCATCGATTAATAAAAATGAGTGGCGATCGTAGTGAGAAACGAAATTATCCAGTAAATTTTGTTTTTAATTATTCGGTGGAAAAAGACGTGCGGTCCATGCTTTTGCCTTTAAATCTAATGCAATACGTTATGTTCTGTCCTAAATACCGCATCCAAAACAATTATATAAAACCAAACGGTTTGATCTCGAATGTTGTTTCAATGATTGGAACACTACTGTTAATATTGTCATTCTGGTATCGGACCTATATGGTTAGCATCACCGATGGTTGTCCAGGATGTACCGTTTTCATAATCATCAGCGCTAATTTTGACTGTTGCTTTTATACCTTTGGATTCATTATAAATTTCGTGATCGGGATAACACGTTCCAAAGAAGCTGTCAAGTTTGTACTATCTTTTCAAAAAGTGCACCTATATCTCAAAAATGATGCCAGTTTTAAACACTTCATTATTTGGAATTGGTTTATTGTCATCGTGTTTGTGTGTGGTTATATCTCGGTTTTTACAACATTTTGCGTTTTGCTTGGAGAACCCTTCTATATAACATTGTGTATAAACCTTTTGCTCGTCGTTGATTTTAATGTAATTTATGCGGCAAGAATGATTAAATTGTTAGAAGATAAAGTTTGTCAATGGAATTATAAAGCTTTAAACTGTTATGAAGAGGATGAAACACTCAGAGAAAATTTTAGCAAAAAAATGTTCCAATCTTATGTTGATATACTTAAGTGTTATAATATCCACAAATCATGCTATCAGCACTTTGTGAGTACTTTTTTGTCTATATTTAAAATAATATACACGGTGTATATGTGTAAAATCAGCGTGGACTAAAAAAATCGTCGTGAGAGAAAATTAACTCGGTAATGGGATTATTTACATAGTTCATTTTAAATTTATCGTCTTCTCGCTCTTGTCCTGTATGGTGAGGAGTCGGCGCAATACGTTAATTAGTCTATTTCTTACTATGAAAAGTCATTCTCTCCCTTTTTATGACATATATCACGCAATCCTCTGATGAATTTAATTACAGTCACACATTTATTTCGTTACTTTTTTGTCACTTTCATTACTGTTATTTTAAATTGTTTAAAAATTAAATACAATACTTAAAACACAGACTATGTTGTGGATGAAATGGAAAATGGTGGTCAGGTTGACGTGGTCTACACTGATTTCGAAAAAGCTTTCGACCGTGTGGATCTCGTCATCTTGTTACGTAAGCTGTACGCGTTAGGAATTCATGGAGATTTGCTCAGGTGGATTGAATCGTACCTAACTAATCGCTCTCAAGCTGTTGTATTGAGTGGGTTTAAATTTGACTTCGTATCCATCCCCTCTGATGTGCCCCAGGGATCGTACCTTGGCCCTCTCTTCTACAACGCCTATGTTTTTGACATCACTCACCCCATTATGCACTCACATCACATTCTCTACGCTGATGACAAGAAGATTTATACATCCATCAACTCTTTATCTGACTGTGTCTTGCTTCAAAAAGTTCTCAACTCTTTATTTAAATATCACACTAAAAACAATATCACGGTTAGCATAAAAAAATAACAAATTATATCCTTCACTCGTAAAAAAAATCCTATCATTTATCAATACAGTTTCAACGGTGTTGCAATCGAGAGGGTCAAGTTTGTGCGGGACTTGGGTATACTATTAGACTCGGAGATGTCCATGCGACAGCGTATCGATGCGGTATGCAGCAGGTTATTTCGTAATCTCGGTTTTGTTATAAGATCTTGCCTACCTTTCAAGAGTTTGTTAAGCTTAAAAGTAGTTCTTTTTCTTTCGTCCGTAGTACACTGGAATTCGGTTGTCAGATATGGTCTCCCTGCTACGCAATACATAAAAATAGCCTTGAACGTATTCAGAAGAAGTTTATAGATCACCTTAATTTCAAATTTTATCACTGCTCACATGATTACAAAGATAATTGTCGGTTATACAATATTTTAACTCAGCAGGAGAGGCGTATTCTCATGGATATGGGGTTGCTATATGACATTTTGCGGGGACGGACCGATTGCCCTATGCTTTTAAATAATATTAAGTTTAATGTTCCAAAGAAACGCACTAGACACACTACATTATTTTGCACTCCATTTCACTCCAGTAATTATGGTAAAATAGTGTAATACCACGTGTACTCGACTCTTATAATAAACACTTTAACAGTGTGGACTTATTCATTGGTACTAAAAATGATTAAAAAACACGAGTTTTGCTTGATTTATTATCATAACAGGCTATTTTTTATCTCATCCACGTTACAATAAATGGCTGGTTATTTAATTAGTCTATATTTTCATTTCGATATATATTTTTTTTGTTTTTCTTCTTATGTATACATATGCATATGTTATTCTGTAAGTTTATTTATTTATTATATGATATATTTTATATCTTACATTAATATACTTATCTCTTCAAAGTTGCCCAATCATCTTTAATATTGATAGATATTAAGACTGTAAATAGCATATTCATCCATCCTATTTATCTGCCACGGATAACTAGTATTGGCTACTCATGTAATCTTAGATAAGTACCTAGTTAAGATTTGGAAGCTGTTGTTATCCCTAAAAATAAATAAATTAAAAAATATATTACGATTCTCTTTTCAGGCACTTTATCATATAATAGAAGCATTCATCCATACTCTGGTTTATTTTCAAGCGACACTTGATATATTGAAAACTGGCGTTATGCATGATGACATAGTAAGTGTAACTTTTTTTCTTTTTTTAACAGCTCAATCTCGCGGTCACAAGCGCGACTGAGCGTAGTGTTCTAGGTGCTATTCCCAGATCGGAGTTTAGTAATTGGTCGTGACACCGTGTACAGTCGTGCCTCGGAAAGGTCGTTCAGCCGTTGGTCCAGCACCAGATCTCTCTCCAGTCGTTTCGGGTTGCCGTCGTAGTGATGGAGGAGGGAGTGAACTATAATATGTCCTGCGCCGCTGGCTTATCTCCGTTGATTTCTGCCATGGCCGAAATCGGTCAGGTGGACTATTGAGTCACTTCTAGCATAAGCGAAGCACAAGTTTAAGTAGGACTTCCAATAACTATTAATCATTTGAAGGAGTAGTTTAAGATCTACCTCCTAGCGGTCCATCTCGGGCAACGGCACCACAGGTTTGCCTGTGGAAAGGCAGAATGATCCCACTTAAGCGGTGGTTGGCTCCGCTAGGAGCCGATATGCTCACAGCAAAGGGGTGGAACTCTCAGCCTGCGTCTGTGTTTTCGAACGCTTAAAACCCTAATCTATTCAAAGGTAGAGTGAACAGGCTTCTACTGAGTAAGCTTACTCCATCGTCGATCTTGTCAATGTCATCTCTGACCAAGACTAGAGTCAAGAGCAAACCCATCTCAAAAAATAAAAAACATATTTGGTTTTATTATATATCTCAAAATATAATAAAACCAAAAAGTCAAATTAAAGAGTTTTTCGGTCGTATTTCCTGGGAGACCAGTTTTATTTTATAATATTTTCTGTTCCAGTCTGATCCACCGTACAGGGCATCACAAATAAATTTAAATATTTTATTCTGGTAGGATATCCTAGCTGTTTATTAATAGATTTTTGGGACAGTGAGCAACAAACTATAAGTAGGTACAGATTTTATTGAAAAACAAATTTTCATAATGGAAACAAATACAAACATTTTTTTTTTAATAAACTACTGTTTTTCTCTTGACTGTACTTACCTGGCAAAGAGAGTCAGGGTATCAGATCGGAATAATAAAATTTATAGTAGATCAGAAATGAGTTAAAACAAAATAATAACCAGCAGGGGATAATATAATAGTAGGAGATCTGACCGGAATAACTCAAATTAAATTCTGACCGATGTCATCGTAGCATTAATAGCAGCTAGTTTTTTAATTGTTGGGAATGTCAAGCAAAGACATTTATTTTAAAGATATTTATAGATATTTTAAAGATATTTATTTTATTTTTAATTACATCTCGGAAATAATTTCAATTTGTTGCAGAACGGAGCAACAATGAATACACTGCCCTTATATTGTTGGATGATAAAGTGTTTGGCGTGGCAAACAATATTGAGCAAACTATATGAGAAATTTTACATAGCAGTTGAAAGTATTCAAGATTGTTGTGCAGTCATTTTGAAATCAAGTTGTTCAGGTATCTTTATAATATTTTAAAATAAATATATTGGCAAGTGTCACAGACCTGAGACCAATGGCAGGTAAGAGGGCTTTTTCCAGCTGTGGCACAGTTCAGGCTAGATATACACCGTGAATGAATAGTAGTTTTCCCGCGGCAGAACGATTAGCCAAAACGTTAAACTTACACAAATAATAATAATTCGGTTTTTAAATAATTATAAAAAAATATTCAAAAACTAGGAAGCGTGAAAAACAATAGTGACGTAGGTAGGTAACTACTCAAACTACACACGCTGCCGATAAGTTAATAGTGATTCATGAATGCTCAGAGCAAAATAAGCTCTCATGCGTAGGATGAGATAGATAACCGCACGCAAGCATTTTCAATTTTTTTTATAAATCGATTGTATTACCCAGACGAAACCATTCCGCTGTGGAAAAACAACCATTAAAATTTCATGGTGTATAGGCAATAATATTAATTTTAATTCTGCCAATTTACAGATACTGAGAAAAAACTATACAAGAATATTCTGCGCTTGCATCGAGCATCATTCAGCAAGATACGCGCGTGTGGCCTGTTCTACGTAGACGCTGCATTACAATTAAGTTTGATGAGTCTCCTCACTAATTACATCATTGTGTTGTTACAGTTTTCATTTTTGTAATGGAGGTTAAATCAATCAAGTTTGGTGGATTGACTGTTGTTTACCCCTAATAGCAAAGTATAGAGCACTTAAAAGGAATGTAACATCTCACGCACCTATGTAACTGTTACCTGTTTACAAATAAATACCCTGAATCTGAATTTTTATGTACGGTAAAAGCGATGAACAAATAATAAAAATCTTACGAAGTTTTACTGATAGAAAGCTTTAACTGTTTTGTCCGTCACCTTTATGCATATGTTATAACTCATGAAGCTGTTGACAGTTTATTCACTGCATTAATTTATCTGCTAAATAAACAAGATTACTTTAAATATTGTATGTATGACACAATCTTTCAAGGCAAGAAAAAAATTATCAATAAAATCAGCTGTTCGGTATATTTATATCCAAACTAGCTGTTGCCCGCGACTTCTTTCGAGTGTATATTGAAAAATAAAGTTATATCGCTGTGTAAGATCGCTAAGATAAGATATACAAACAGTCAATATCTAGCATTGCTAGACCCACCCCTCTTAGAATAAGGAATTTGGAAGACTATTAGGCGATTAACACACGGCTCCGCGCACCGCCGCGGTCTGCGGTGAAGCGGATCTCACGTCGCATTGACCTCTAATAAATCCGTTGATGTCTAACACACGTAAACCGCCACCGCGCACCGCTACGAAATCCGTGCCGTATGATAAAAGCCTTATGCAAGGCATTGGCTGTATCCTCTCTTCTGTTGAAAATGCCGTCCAGACCTAGTAATTTTTCGTAATATTCGTAATGAGAAACTTCTGTACACGATGTTGCTGAAAGTTGCTAGGGTTATTAACACGCAATAGAGCTACATAAAGTTGGCCATGAGTATACCAACCAGAAAAGAAGTCTGCCCTCGCAACTAATGGAGTAGAGACTCCGTAATCCGCATTTAGACTCAGATTCGGTCAATTGCGCGTAAGTGTTCCGGCTAAGTTAGCAAGCCCAGCTCCACCCAAATGCACAAAAGCCTCCTGGGTGCTCCACAGGTTTCACGGAGTGACCTCACCGTTCCGAGGATTTGTTCACGTCGGGAAGCAACGGATTTCCAGGATGAAGTGGGCGACTGATTTCTCGGCGTCGAAGCAACCTCTGCAAATTGGGCTATCTATGGCACCTTTGTTGCGAGGACTTCATTATTTTCATATTGTGTTGTCTTTCTTGAATTTATAAGGGCAGCAGACAGTCCGACGCATTGTTGCGCACCGAATATTCTTATTGTTTTCCCAGATATGTGTTTTTTAGATCTGAAGCAGTTGGATTTGTTGTACAGTTATTGGCTGAAAAACTCTGCTCTGGTTTTGGTGTAGTCCTAAGAGATTGCTTAAAACTTCTATTTTGCGTATTTAGAGTTATATAATATATAATCTCGTCTTCTGCGATTTGTAGATCCTTTTGTACGGCAGAGATATTTTTACGTTAAAGTTATTATTATGTTCAGCATCTATAGTAAGTTTCGGCAAGGAGAGAGTAGATGACGCGATTTGACATAAGCGAGAGTGTCTTTTCTTTTTGTCATTGCTTAGAGGGCTGCTTTCTTTTCTTGTACAAGGATGACATAACGAGTTTACTGCAATTCACATTTTAATTTCTTGGGCCAGCTTGTTTTCTTGTCTTTTTAAATCATTGTTTTCTAATATCGTATTTTCTAACTCATTCTCCGTGCTTTCAAGTTTATAGTCAGTTGGGCTATTGTATCTTGCATCTTGGACAAGAAGATGTATTAGTTGTAGTACCGTCTACACTTTTTGAGAGTCTATTCAGTGTGGCGTCAATTTCGTAAGATGTATCGTAATCAGTCAATACCTGAAAATTCTTGATTCATTGATTGATACGTGTGTTCCGAATAACCATCGCAGTCGGGTTCAAATCTGTTGTTACAAACTGAGCACAACGCAGTTTTTTTATATCAACATTTTTTTGACATTTGTAACGTACTGCTAGTGCTGGCATCTTGTGGCCTTTGTTTGAGGTATTTGTGGAGGTTGATTGGGATGACATGTTGTCACTCAGTGCGTGTTGGGTTTACAACCTAGTTCTTTGACATATAACTAGATGGCGTTATTATCGATTGGCAGCAGTAGATCGTCAGGCGTAATATAAGCAATTTGACGCGATACCGCTTCTCAGCGATAGATCGTGTATGACTTGCGGTTTTAATATTTAAAATGAAAGTTTGAAAATTATCACTTATATTATTACGCTTGGGGGAGGCCTATGTCCAGCAGTGGATGTCTTTCGGCTAATATGATGATGATGATGATATTATACGCACACTTGAGTTCGAGTACCATTCGATTTTATTTTCAGTTGTTGCAAACGTTTAATAGCAACAATTGATCGTTTGCGCATAAGTTAGACACAATCTTATGCACTTTTACGGTGAATGACTATTTTTTAATAATCTCAAATACGGAGCTAGTTGTTTACAGTGGCAGTGGCGCCACCTCGCCCGAAAATTCTTAAGAAATAGAAAACTTTTATTACAGAAAAAAAAATGCACAAAAGGGGTGTTTGTGGGTTATAAAGATTTATTAGAGTTTTATGACATCTATATTTAATATTTACTGGTGCTTATTATAGCACAGGGATCCTCCTAGTTTAATTCCAGTTGCACATGTTTTGACCACTAAAGATTCAAAGCTCTTTTTGATGTCTTGTTAAAACTTATTTGGTTACCACCCCGAATTGTAGAAAGGTTTTTTTTTCAAGTAACCGTTTAAGACGCGTTTATATGCAGTTTTCCGACATTGACGACCATAAATGCATGTGAATCACAATAAATGTGTAAAACGTTACATTTAAAACTAAACTCTTACACAAATGGCATGTTTGTCAACCAATAATGACCCTAATCAACATTACGATTGATATGATGATTTTACCAAAATGGACTGAACACAATTTCACACTAAATACATATATTCCTAAGAATATTTCTGTTAAAATAATAACACTTCTTTCAGTGATTGGGCCACCACTGGTATTTATAAGAGTAGGTAACGGCTTTTTGAGTTGTACGAAGAACGAACTTGTATTAATACAATTAGAATTTAATTTTATATGTTTAAACTATCCTAAACTGAATTATACAAAAACCTTTCTCATATCACCAAATCTCGATACTTGAGTACAAACATTAAAAATACTAGTTGTAATGTGATCGAAATGACTTGGAATATTATTATTAACTATGTCCCGCAGTGGACGTCTTTCGGCTGATATGATGATGATGATTATTATTATTATTATTATTATTTGTTATTATTATGTCAAATAATAGGTTCATCGATTGCAATATTAAGGGGGCGCTAGTCAGTCATTGTTGCCTATAAACGTTAGGCGATTACTCTCCTGACTGACGAAGTGTACATTAAAAAAATATAAAATATCTCACGATTATCTAGCCGTGTATGAAAACAAACAGTACAGAAAGTATTGATGCGCAACTTATAAGTGTCTTAATTTCCAAATTCTAACGCAACTTGGTGCGTAAATAAATAACTTATGAAGTACAATAAGATCTTTCTTACCAAAAAGAGATAAATTATTTCTTAAAAAAATAAAATTATTTTTTTAATATGGATACATTCAGCACTTTTTTCATAATATCCATACGTTTATTCGTTCCACAAATGATGTCGGATGAGTTAGCATGCATTTAACCGCGCCGGTCAACGTACCGGTGGACTTAGATACGGACTTATTTGAATCTCCTAGTAATACTCTTTGTAATGGGCGTACCTATCTATCAAAATCAAGCTACCTTATTCAAGTGCAGCATTCTCTGTTTATCATCATCATCATACCAGCCGAAAGACGTCCACTGCTGGACATAGGCCTCCCCCAAGCGTCTCTGTTTGCCCAAGTAAAATATTAAATACTTATTACATATTTTAAAAATCATCGGCCAATGGTAATAAATACATTAAAAAAAAACACACAATAGGCTTTATTTTTATGGGACTCAGTTCCAATAAGTAACGAATAGGGTAATTGAATATCTATTGTCAAAGATAATCCCGGCAACATTGTTTTGTCTGAATATGAGCATTCAATGAAGTGGCGGAGCATTTATTTAAATTACTGTTATTGTTTTTTCGATTTTACAACTGAGGACCATGAATCTATGAAAAGATAAGCTTTCACAGGTAACCAATAACGACAGACCAGGTGCCTGAGAAACGCTTAGCCCGCGTGGTGTTTTATTGTATCATTCAATGCAGTGCCGAAAGATTAAAAAAAATTTGCGAATAAATTTGCTGCTGCGCAAGCACTGCTAAGCAAAACGTTAGTGATTTTTTTTTCTGGATATTTAATAAGATTCCGGTCAGTTAAAGACATTCCATGTGTGAACCATGTATTTCTTTTTTTCCAGTTGAGCATAACATGAACAGTGTCTCTGAGAACAATGTGTCCGTGGGAACACAAACCGAGGATAACTATAATCTTACAAGAATAGAGACAATGGAGTCCAAAATTTATGAGCAGATGAAATCGCTGGAAGACTAAATCAAGTGAAATTTGCAGCGTACGAATGCGACTGAGCAAGATGTTCCTAAAAACGATAATAATTTTAATGATGACGATGATGACGAGTCTGATAAAGTTGACACTCGTGAAATGGTAAACTTAGTTCCTAGAGTTAATATTCATATTTAAAATGAGAATATTTGCCATGACAATGTTTCTTTTTATTTACAGACGATGGACGACAGTGATCCCCTGATCCAGATATTATATATAAAACATTTACCGACCCTGAGACTCCAGAAAAAGTAAAAATAAAATTTAATACTGGCCAGTATAGTAGCAGCAATAACAATGCGCATGGGTTGAGTAACAGAAATGATAATTCAAATGTTGATGACTTGGTTTGTATTTTGCTTTCGACAACTTGCATCGCTTTATTTGAAAAATGTTTTGTATTATACAGATTGTTCAATAATTTTACAGGTGGCAATAGGAGATGGGAAAACTCTGATACCAACAAGAGTATTCAGGCATATAAATTGGAACTCTCACACAGGTGCCACTAGGAAATTACTAACAGCAGTTTTTCCACGTAGGTATTATTTATTAACATCAATTTATGTTCTCAACGTCCTGTTTTAATCGCATTGAAGACCTCGCTAATGCTTCCTTTTTATGTTTTAGAGTGTTAGCGACGCATTCACTCTCTGGAAAGCCATCACCAGCATTTCTGAATAGACTGGCAAAGGAGAGGTTGGATCCCGTGGTAATCAACGACATTGTGAAAACGGTGGTCCAAAAATGTCATCATCCTTTGTTAAGAAAACTATATATACTACTATATAACAGATTTTATACTGTACTAGCTTCCTTTTATAATAGAGAGTAGGGTCACAATTGAAGGTAAGATTTTCAAATTCAATACTACATATTTTATCATACATGAATATATTATCTACCTACAATAATACACAAATTCCTAAGAATATTATGTCTTTAACTTTGCTTTTGAAGACATCAGGACTGTCACGTAGAGAGTATGGGAGAGAGCTCCAGAGATGCACTGCCGTAACAGAGAAAGAGCAACCATAACAAACATGTAAATAGCTTCATGCTTTTGACTGACTGATCTTGACAATTCCAAAGTGCCTGTAAATGTTTTATCGATCCTAATTTATAAAATTCTTCTGTTACTGAGTGACTGACAGACAACCCGCAGCCAAAACTCCTGGTCATAGAAAGCTGAAATTTGGCATGTAGGTTCCTTGTGGAGTGTAGGGAGCACTAAGAGGATTTCTCGAAATTCATAAGGGTACGGGAAAAACGGAATATGCACGTACGAAGTCGCGGGCAAAAGCTAGTTTGAAATAAATGCTTTGAATCTTGAATCTTGAACGATAGCGGCTGGAAGTGTGACGTGGATTACGAAGGGAAAGAAAAGTGACAGTATGACATGGTTTACCTCTCGAGACAAGATACTCAAAGCGCTCACGAAGGTACCTTTAGTACCTATTAAGGAGAATTATGACTGTGCAGGATAGCATAGAGAAGGCATAAATGAAAACAAATACTTACTATGTAGGTATGCTAGGTTTTCAAAGTTTTTCCAACAGAATTTTTTTTATAATTAACTTTCATCGCACTAAATCCACAATAATAAATATACATATATTCACAATCATTGATCAATCATTCAAAACCAGTTTTTTTCTTAAAGCACAATAACTCCATAGTTTAGGCTAGCAAAAACACGAAAAAGCAAAAAAAAAAATTAAAAAAAAATCGAGGTCGGCAAAAATTAATGGCATTTTAGTATTTAGTGCCAAAAACACATCCGGTTTAAAAAAAAATCCGCTCAGTGGATCTGGTATTTCGAGGTACTAGTCTAAGCTTAGGGCACTCCACTATTACCACATTCATGAACTCAAAAACCGGCCAAGCGCGAGTCGGACTCGCACACGAAGGGTTTCGTACCATAAACCTTAATTTTTATTATTTGTTGTTCTAGCGGCAATAGAAATACACATTCTGTGAAAATTTCAACTATCTACTTATTACGGTTCTTGAGATACAGCCCGCTGACAGACAAACGGAACCACGGAAAGACAACAGAGGCTTAGTAATAGGGTTCCGTTGGTTAAGCTTTGGGTACGGAACCCTAAAAACTTACCTTCTTGAAGGCATGTCGCAAAGCAAATGCACTGTTAATTTAAAACACATCATAACTTCAAAATAATGCACGCATTGTGCCAAATACTATATACACACTACACATAGAAGGACCGTTCCTGATTACGATTTTCAACATAAATCATACTTATTTGGCACGTGCATCTAACACTCTATTCGTGGCGTTACAAAAGTTGATAGTAACAAGTGGATTAATGTAAGACTTCCAAAAAAGTTTCCAGATACTGAAATTTCTTTCGTAATTTAATGTAATTTTCTATTTTTAATTTCCATCATAAATGTTTAACTACACCATTGCATAAATTCAAGATCTTGAAACTCAACATACAGTTATGTGCGCCACTTCTTTTTCCCAGCTAACGATGTGGTGATGCGCTGGACAATATGGGGAACTGTCATCATGTCAATTTTCAAATAGTGCTGATTTTCAGCCTAGTTTTAATACATATCTTTTGATTTTTGATTGAGTTCTTTGTGTAAAGTAGCCAAAATGTTGTATCATACATTATGGGCGCGTCATGCACCAACATCACAGCTTTAAAAACAACGCAAGCATTGTAGGTAGTAATCGGTAGCCTGTACCCCGAATGAGCGCTTATATACGCGCTCGGGGTATAGGGTCGGGGTAGTAGCCTTTTTAGGGTTCCGAACCTCTATATAGAAAAGCGGAATCCTTATAGGAGCACTCGGTTGTCTGTATATCTGTCTGTCTGACTGTATGTCTGTCTGTCACAGCTGATTTTATCCGAATCTACTGGACTGATTCTATTGACATTTGGTATACACATAACCTTTTGTAACCCAAACACGGACGTGTAACAAGAACTATAAATTTTGATAATGGAGTCACACTTTGGGGGAACAAATTAAAAAAAGTTTTTTCGACGCTACTGTTCATAATTTTAAAATAAATAGTTTTAAATACAATTCATTTATTCAAGATAAATAACAATCACATAAGTTAATTACAACATAATACATGATTAAAATAAAACACATAGTAAGAGTATAAGAAATACACACAACAATGGAAACATTGGATCAGGACCGCACTACCCGTACGTGTAGTTTTGTGCAATGCAAAATTGATGAAAAATTACCATTCCCCGTCCCTTTTATCTCTGAAACTACTGAGTTTAAACCTTTGAAAAAATAAACTACATATTTAATAATAGTTTTCTGCCTATAAATAACGGGAAAACCTATAAGAGACAAAAAGATCAAGCCCTATCAAAAACCCTAAAAATACCACGCTAGTCCAAACTTCTTAAACATTCGCAGAAATGGTTTTATTGATGTTTTTGCAAAATTCCTTAATTGTTTTAAAGGTTCGTTTGGATTTCACACGAGCCGAGTTATAGTATCGAGATGGCGGCACTATTGAGTATTCTAATCTGGCATTATACTCGTTTCTTTAGAATTTGTTGAAATGTTTATTTGACCAGACGGTTGGCCTTTGTTTTACGATTCCTTTCCCATAAAAGGGCTGTTGATGAATTTTTAAACCAGGTGTAAAGTTAACTCGCACGAGTTGTAATTCATCCAATTCAAAACATACGGTCGTCATTATATTGATGACTTGACACATGTTCGTCAATCGGTGTCAAATAACACATAAAATTATGAAACAGTTAAAGTCAAGAAAAGCTCCAGGTCCAGACAATATTAAAGATTCCGACATTAAAATGATAGGTGACAGTATATCCAATCCTATTGCCGACTTGCTGGTTTTAAGGCCGGCAAAAGCACCACGACCCTCTTGTCAAATAAAAATATGTTCTTGCTCTCTTTATTGACTTGTCACGTACTTTTGAGACTCTTATCCATAATCAACTTTAATATATATAATACTGTTGATAAATTAGATAGCTGCGGAGTACGTGGTCCGTTACTCAACTGGTGTAAAAATCGAACATTTACTGTTAAAATTAACAACACCTGTAGTGAGAGCGTGGATATAACAGAGGAAACTGCTCAGGACTCGGTATTATGCTCCTTGCATTTTTTGTCGTATGTTAATAAACAAAATAAATTAACTAACGTTTATTTTTTGATAACTAGGATGCAATTGGTTAGCAGTATAAACACTTATAACTAGTGTTAGTAAAACATCGACTCGAGGTATCAATACTCATGTGAGCATTAATACATCGACCAATGTACAAACAGTCAAGTCTAATAGCTATAAATTACTTAAAACGCTGTTCCGACTAGCCCGCACTCGGCTCAGAATTGACGCGCACCGCTTGCGCAGAGATCGCTTCTACGCTAAACAATCGATGCGCGACTTCGCAAACATACGTGATTTACTTACGATGCACCATCGTAGCCGCAACATCGTTCTAAGCGCATTATTGTATTGTACCCGTAGGGCACTGTACGCTTTTTGAGAAAAGACTGCCCACAGGCTGCTGGTGTTAAAAGATGTGCAGAAGGCTCTGAAGAGAGTGAATTGATGACATGAGTAACTGCATAACACACAGTAAATGCTATCAATTTACGGATGACACTTGCCTTGTTATTGCTCGACCTGGATGCTCTAACAAAGTGGTGTCACGATGCTGGCTTAGTGCATAATGCAAGCAAAACTAAACTTTTGGTTATTAAATCTTCCTACGCTAAAAAAATCCTCTTACGGAACTTAATAGCCCATGACCATGACTACTTGCATGCGGTCAATGTGATCAATTGTTGTACTCAAATAAATGTTGACAATAAGCAAACATATCTTGGAGTAGTTATGGACGATAAAATAACCGCACCCGTTAAGAGGGGACTTGGATCGGTAACTCTTGGGCCTTTCTCCATATTAACGCATTAAGCTTCTTTCTTCGTGGATAAGGCTGCTAAAGCAATGGTTTTTTTTTTCTAAAAAATTTAGGTCAAATTAATACGTGCCTCCAGCATTTTCTTATTTCCAAAACATAATTACTCAAAGAATTATGACAAGCCGACTACCAGACAAATTTGATAAATTTTTAACAGAATAAAAGATAATAGAAGCATAGAATCGTCTTCTTCTAAATTTATATATATGATTTTTTTTAGATCAGTCCAGTTTTAAAGAAGAGAACAGCGGAATACAAACCGTCTTTTGGTCAAGGTTTCGCACTTTACTTGATAGGGCACAGTGCAACGCGTCGGCAATAGTTTTTTCAAATACCTATTTTTGAAATTCCTCGGAACTAGAGTCCCCTCTTAACGTACCGCTGAACTTAGATACGGGCCTATTTGAATCTCCTAGTAAAGCTCTCTGTTACGACAGTACCTATCTACCAAAATCAAGCCGTCTTAATTTAGCGCAGCATTCACTGTTCAAATATTGTTTCAATTTATTGCAGTTTCAAAAGTTAATTTAAATTTGTTTTTTCGATTTTACGACTGAGGATCCGTGTGAGCCAGTGTGACCAACAAAAGATAAACTTTCACAGGTACTTAACCCTGAAGAAAACAATAGGAAAGTAATCAGTTCGGGTGTTGGTGTTTACGAGTAGCAGGTACCTTAGAAGAGCTTAGCCGGCGTGGTGTTTTATTGTATCACCCATTGAATCAACGAGCTATGTACATAAAAAGGACCATTTCTAAATTTTCGTCAGTACTCTTTGAGATCGTGTTGTGAGTGGTTGTGGCTCCCATAGCAAGTCAATCAGTACTTATCCACATTTGTTGTTCAAGTGTTAGTTCGAGATATTATCAAAACTTTTATCCACATTTGTTGTTGGAGTGAACTTCTGTGAATAAAATCAAAAATCGCGTAAGTTTGTCTTCATCATCTAGATTCTATGTTTTCACCGAAGCTGTATCTTTCTTGCTCGTTTTTAAACTGTGTTGAATTATGATTTGAACGGCTCGTTTTTTAAACCTTAAAAATATTTTTTCTTGTAGTACGAAACATTCAAACATGTCCGCTGCCAATTATAATATGAAGGAGTACGAAGCAGCTCTGGCTCTGCTGGAGCTGCAAAAAAATGTTCGAGTTACGAAGAAAGGGAAATGTAAGTATTTTATATTTTTCAGCATTTATGTAATATAATTCCAGTCAGTAAAAAACTGGTCAAGTGCGAGTCGGACTCGCGTGCAAAGGGTTCCGTACGAATTTTATTTTTATAACATGTTATTTTAACACTAAATACTTCTTATAGGTTTTCCTGTAATCTGTAATTTCTTGAATACTTTCAAACTCATTTATTTTAAAATTATGAAAAAATTTAATTAAAACCCTCACAGTAAGCCCTTTCATTTGATATGTCACACTATGTTGTTAAAAAAAACTTTATTTTAGTTTTCTTGTTTGACACTCAAAAGTGACCCCCATGCTAAAAATTAAATACTAAACGTAACGCGTCCGTGTTTGGGTCACAGGAATCCATATGTGCACCAAATTTCAACAGAATCGGCCCCGTGAATCCGGAGAAAACTGGCTGTGACCGACGGACCGACAGACAGACACGTTACACGATTAAGTTACAGAAAAAAATAGATGAAGAAAACATTACGTAGGGTGACACAATGGGCGGCCTTACCATTCATATTTGAACTATATTTTTCTTAATTGCAGATGAGCATCAGAACACTTTAGAAGCAGCAATGCTTCTATTGAGCTGCTCTTTGATACACAATGCCTCGGCAGGCAAAGTGAAACAGAGTGGAATGGTAAACCAAGTATGTAATAATATTGTCAATCTTCAAATTAAACATGAGATTATCGGTCATGACAAAGTATTTTTTAATTTTCAGACGATGGTCGACAGAGATCCTCCCGCGCAAGTCTTGAGTAAAAAAGCAGTTAATGGAAATGCTGATGACTTTGTTTGTACTTTTCTTTCGATAAATTGCATCGTTTAATTTGAAAAGTCCTTCGTATTAGACTGTTCTATATTTTTACAGGTGGCAATAGGAGATGGCCATGCAAAGATACCAGTAATGGTATACAAGCATATAAATTGGCATTCTCACACTAGTGCCACACGAAAATTACTGATGGCAGTTTTTCCACGCAGGTATTATTTATAACATCAATTTATTTCTCAACGTTCTGTTTTAATCGGATTGATGACCTCGCTAATGCTTCCTTTTTATGTTTTAGAGTGTTAGCGACGCATTCACTCTCTGGGAAGCCATCACCGGCATTTCTGAATAGAGCTGCAAAGGAGAGGTTGGATCCCGTGGTGATTAACGACATTGTGAAAACGGTGGTCCAAAAATGTCGCGTGCCGGCGAACGTGGTCAGGTAATAGTTTCATCTTCCTTTGTTAAGAAAACTATACATTAAGATTTAAGTCAGATTTTATACTGTACTCGCTTTAGTCCGCGACTTCGTATGCGCATATAATGTTTTTTCTCGTCCTCGTGGAAATTTTGGGAAATCCTCTCTTAGTGCTACTCTACACTCCCTAAGCAACCTGCCAAATTTAAGCTTTCTAAGATTAGCAGTTTTGCCTGTACGTTGTCTGTCAGTCACTCAATCACTCAATCAGTCAGTAACGGAAGAATTTTATTGACTGATTCCAATGACGAATATGTATGTAGACGCTTCATGCTGTGACGTATGTGTTTTTGAACAGCGAAAACACATTCTCTTTCTTCTTTTTTTCTCTCTTTTAAAAAAACTTTGCCCCACACTAGGAATTTCTCCTGTATCTTGGGTGCGTTTACAAACATATCTTTAGAGGAGTGAGCATGAAGGGAAATGTTATCCCATCTTCTTTGTATGGATTTACAGCCGGTCAATTCTGTTAACATGTCGAAGTAAAGGCTTGGGTGAAGTGATCACAAAGTGAGCTGTCAGTCCAAGTTATCAAGATGGAATGACAGTTCACTTCGTGATCACTTCACCCAAGCTTTCACTTCGACATGCTTCCAGTATCGCAATGCTGTTCACTTCACCTAATCTTACACAGCGAAAGGTTCACAGACTCGCACTGCGGGATTCTGTAAACGTGCCACCGTCTAATCGGTAGCAAGATAACTAAGTGTTCGTCCTGGGTATAGGATCGTGGCAGTTGCCTTCATTTTTAACCGACTTCAAAAAAAGGAGGAGGTTCTCAATTAGCTTGGATTTCTTTTTTTATGTTTTTTACCTCATAACTCGGTCATTGTGAACGGATTTAAAAAAATCTTATTTTACCTGAAAGGATATACTTTCCGATTGGTCCCATAGAAATTTTATCAAAATGGGTTTAGAAGTTTGGCTTTTAAATCAAAATAGCAGGAATTCGTTATCTTGGATGACGGATTTTGTCATCCAAGTAAACGAAACTGCGTATTTTGCTTTCCTGCGATTTTCCAGTGGTGTCGTTAGGTATGGGGTACCACTTAAAAGTGAAAAATACAAAACTTTTTACCGCCTTCCAAATATTTTTTTTGGAAAAAGTTTTGCTTTTGTTGCCATTTTAGAGTGAGGATATCGTTAAAATATTATTTCTGAATTTTCGATCTTGTTACAGGACAATCATAACAACTAAATGCGCTGACGAGAGCAAGATGTTCCGCACTCGACAAAATAAGAAGGGGAAGCATCCGAGTAGCGAGAACATCCCGCCAGAATAATAGTTGTTTTGGTAAGAATTAAATTCAAATATTTCCCCATTCAAATAAGCTTTAGATATGTTTTGCATTGTTTCAGAATTCCTCTAATAAAAATGAGCAACCATGTGATTCTATTCTTATAATTTTCTGACTGTATGATAACGCAAATATTTGTTTACCAGTGCCGGTGCCAGTCTCAAGCCTGAAAGAAGGAGGAGAGGGTGTTTCAATAATTGTAAACCCATGAAAATAAACAACATTGGCAAGTACCCAACCGTTAACAGTGTCAAGAAATTTTAATATATTTTTAATGTCTTTTTTTCAATTCTTCATAGGTTTCAATTTTATTTTTTATGTATTTAATTTTGTAATTTTTAGTTTTTGTGTGTTTAAAGATTTTGTATTTATTCCAAAAGAACATACATTGTTCACTTAGCGAATATATAGGTACATAACTAAGGTTAGTGTAGTCCAGTAGCTAAAAGTTTTGTTTTCTTTATACAGTTAGGTACGATGTCGACATTATTTTTGTGTTCAAGAGTAGCTTATATTATTAGCTTATTATAAAGTACTATACAATAAAAGTACTATACTTATATTTTTCCTGCCATATTGCGCTCGCGGGGCACGCATCTGTATTTGGTTAGGATTTCTTTGGTTATATCTGGATGTTTTCGTGTTGAAGGATAACTGTGTTTATTTTCAGATGATAGACAACCGTGGTCCTTCCATTCTTGACCATGCTGGCCAGTATAGTGGAAACAATAAATGTTAAATCAAAATCTGATGACTTGGTTTGTAATTTTCTTTTGACAAATGCATCGTTCAATTCAAAAAACCCGTTATACTATAGTGATTTTTCTATATATTTCAGGTAGCAATAGGAGATATACATACTCTGAAACAATCAAGAGTATTCTGGCATGTTAATTGGAACTCTTATACAAGTGAAGAAAACACTCAGAAATTACTGACAGCAGTTTTTCCACGCAGGTATTATACTTATTTACATCAATTTATGTTCTGAACGTCCCGTTTTAATCCGATGATAGACCTCACTAATGATTCCATTTTATTTTTTAGAGCGTAAGCGACGCATTTCCTCAGGGAAAACCCACTCCAGCGTTTCAAAACAAACCTTCAAAGAAGAAGTTTGATCCCGCGCTGGTAAAAAACATTGTGCAGGCGGTGGTTTAGAGATGTCGTGTACCGAAAAACTTAAATAGGTAATGTTTAATCTTCTTTTCTTACACAGAAATCGCAAAAATAAATCGACTGCCCCATACATTTTTGTACGCGTACAACATTTTTGTAACTCGAAAAAAAATATACTGAAATCTGGTTTTCGCGTTAAAAATCCAATTACATCAATTAACAAGGAATTGCAAAATAACGAAACCATATAATTTTATTTTAATAATCTCTTTACTTTTTACTTATAATGTTTGTTTACAGATAACTCCGCCATTGGAGCAATGCCAGTGCAGTTTCAAGCCTGGAAGAAGGAGGAAAGGTTGTTTCTGATTTTATTTTTATGTCATTATTGCAAGTTATCAATCTTGCCGATATTCAGCAACACGTGAACAACACTACATAACACTTTTGACGCAAACTCGTGATGGAGTCTTATATTTGAGATATACCAAGGTGCGTTCGTTATTACTCTTAGTATCTTTGACTGGAATCTTTGTACTATTTCAATGTTTGATTTTGCTGCTGTTCACCAAAGTTGTTGGCCATATGTCCATATGGGTTTTATTATACATTTATAAAGCAAAAGTTTGTTTTGAAGTGAGTATCGTGATTTCTTTTTAGTAGCCAATACATAGTGCACAACTGTTGGCTCATAGCTAATCGCTTTGTGAAAATATGCTTCTTCCAGGTTAGGCGTCTATCCAAGTATATTCCAAGATATTCTATTGTGGTAGAGGTACGCCGTTGAGGGTGACGGGTGGACATGTTTCTTTCCTGTTTGTGAAAGTACTCTGGACAGATTTGGTTTCGTTGGCTTTGATTCGCTAGTCTTTGTGCCATTTGGACACTTGATTGAGACAGGTGGTCTGGTGAATTGTCCATTGATAGAATCACTGTTTTATCAGCAAATGTTCTAGTAGCTACTCCATCGGTCGTACGGAGATCAGCTGTAAAAAGTAGATACGCAGATACAACGTGGCACCCATGACGCTGCCTTGCGGAACTCCAGCTTCGATAGCATATAATGATGTTATGACTTTATTAGGTTGTAGAAGTTTATAGGTAGGAATTTTTTATTTTGAAAAGAAGTCCGTCATGCCAAACTCGATCAAATGCCTGAGATATATCCAGGAAGGCTGCGACACTGTATTGTTTTGATTATATGTTCCAGTAGTCTGTGTACTTGTTCAATAGTACCATGCTTTGACGAAAACCAAACTGATGGTCAGGTAGTAATTTTTTGCGGCAATCATCGGGGATAATCTAAGCAAAATAACTATCTCGATGATTTTTGAGGGTATGGGTAACAGGCTAATAGGTATGTATGATTGCGCCTCAACCGGATTTTTGCCAGGCTTAGGAACCATTATAACTTGGGCTATTTTCCATTGAGGAGGGACTATTCCTCTTCGTAGGATAGCGTTATACAGAAATGTGAGAAATTTGATCCCTTCCTTTGGCAGCTCCCTTAGGATTTTTCCTGTTATAAGGTCGTAACCTGTTGTAAGCCTTAATTGCTGTTTTTATTTCTTTATAAGTGAGTTTATTAATGGGAAGATCGACTGGGTTAGTTCAGCCCAATAATTCTGTGACTTCTTGGATGTTAGAGGAGCCTGTATCTGAATTTGGTATAAAACCTGTTTGAGATGTTCAACCAATGTAGCAGCTTTGTCCTCATCGTTACAAGCCCATTCTGAGTTACTTTTACGGATAGGAGGTTGATTACTTGCCGGGCGTTTAAGTTTTTTAGTGACTTTCCACAAAGAGTAATTTATCTCTGCTGTAGCATCAAGGTGTTCAAGAAATGTTTGTATGCCTTGGTTTTCATTGTCTTTTAGCAGAATTTTTAGTTGTGTTTGAAGATAATTTAGATGTTTTTTATCAGTAGGATAACCTGTTATTTGCCACTTTTTCCGAGCATTTCGTTTATCAGCTAATAGTTATCTTACAGATGTTGGGTAATCTAGTTTATGGTACGAGTCTGCGGCAACTGGGGTAACAATCAGACCAGGCAGATTGTTGGACGCAGCTATTGAAATGTTGTACTGCTTCAGATATGTTGTAGTCCGTCTTTTAAATCATTTTTAAATCATTTTTTTCTGTCAGAAGCTGTCTGAATAGCTCCCAGTTAGTTTCATTGGAGTATAGCTTACAAGGTTTAGGTGCAACTGTGATTTTCCTTTTTATATGAAGTTATTGTTAGGGATGCCTTTTGTAATACAGAAGCCAAGCAAGTCTGGTACTTCATTCAAGTCTGTACGCCAGTATGTAGGATCTCCGAGGGAACTAATATTTAGTTTTAATTTCTCAATGGCCATTAACAGCTGCCTACCTTTCGTAGTCATAGTACGTGAGCCCCAGTAGTGGTGCTTGGCATTGTAATCGCGTCCAGCTATGAATCTGTGGCCCATTGTAGAAAGAAACCTTATGTAGTCTTCTAACTTAAGTTTATGTTTACGTGTACTGTATACAGCCGAGATTGTAAAAGGTCCCGCCCAGTCTTCAACCACATTTGTTTCTTGTATTCCATCTGTGCATTAATGTACTGTTTCATGATGTTTGACATAATATCTTATTAGAACTGCACCTCCAGCGTGCGCTTTGTCGTCATGGCATTGTGTGATAGGTTTTATAGTTCTGAATGTTAAAGTGGCTCTTTTTGGTACGACATTTGTTGCTTGTATTTCATCTATGCAGTAATGTACTGTGCGCCTCGCTGGTCAGTAGGGTGCGTGGCAGCACCAACAGCATCCTGTCCACGATAGGCTAGGATAGCAGGCAGGCTAGATTGTGAGTTTGTGAACCACTGCTCCAGGGTATCAGCTGGGCCTGTCACCTTGCAGTAGTGATGTCGTATACTATTTTGGTTTTTGTTTTTGTGTTTGTTAATGTTTTACTAACATAGTTTCTAAGTACATATTAAGTTACTTACACTTTGATCCTTGTAACTTGAATTAAATGTAAATTATTATTATATTGTAATTTTTCGTTTTTTAATTTTCATTTGGTAATTTTAATTTTATAATTTTTAGTTTGTTATTTTTGGTTTGTATTTTTTATTTTGTTACATAATAGTTTTTTTGTTTAAATTAAAGTAATTTTAACGAAGAGCAATTTAGTTTTCACTTTTATGCCCAACCTATAACAAATGGTTATGCTAACCTTAGTGAAAATTAAATATACAGATAAATTATTTTTCCATAAAATCTCTGTAAACTTTTTTAATATTTATAGTACATATTTAGTATTCGAAATATTCTATATTTGAGCGATATTTGAGCTTGACACAAAATCCCGCAGTATGAATATTATACACAGCATTTCATGGGTTGATTAGTTATTTGCACAAATCTAAAATTCCTTATTGGATTATTAAAATCTATAGAATATACTAGAACAATTAAATTACGTAAAATATTTATTGTATAATTTTCTTAGTTAACTCAATTAATTTCAGAAAATTAAAATCGTTTTCTATTATCTGTTTGACGACTACCTGACTGACCCTTCTGAACGACAGACCTAGTTTCCTATTTTGTTTGTATTTATTAGGTGTTAGTCCTCCATGTACTGAATAAAACAATAACTTGTATTCGGTCCACTGTAGTGTAACATCTACTACGTTAGACAAAACACATTTAGTGTTTGCAAGATGCACGGCTTATATATAGAGACTAAAGTGTAGTGCAGTATTACTTACCCACGTATTTGTTGACGAGTGTGCTACGAAGTGCTACGAGTGTGCTACGAAGTGTTACGAGTGTGCTACGAAGTGCTACGATATGGCAGAAATATTCGTTACTTTAGAATTTCAGATGTTTTATTGCAACTATCAACAGAAGACCAATTTTACTAACTTTTAAGTAACGTTCGAATTCGCATCTCGTTCGCAATCTGTCAAAAAAGCCTCAATTTCCATACATTTTTGACAGATTGCGACTGACATGCGAATGCGAACGAAATTTAAAAATTTGTAGAATTACCCCTCTAAGAGAGGATAGCCTCTCTTAGAGGGGATAGACACCGATAGCATTGCTTGCCCCTATCATAAGGGTGTTAAAGAAATCGGTTCGCGATCTTTAGGTCTTTGTATTGGATTTAGAGTTATAACAATTAGCTGACCAACCGACCTCATCATCCAAATCAAACGTGTATGTAGAGGTTACTAGGTTGGGGATAATTGTTTGAAAATTCATTTACGAGAAGTAGCTACCTTAACTAGCTTACAAATAAGGCAAAGAACAATAGCAGCCACACATACATTGTTTAAACTGAGATTAAATTCCTACCTCTTTAAATGAGAAGTCCCTTGTTTATTTCAGCGTCACTTTCTGAATTAGTTTGTTCGAGAAGGCTGAGAATAAAAGATATTCAGTCATGAACTTTTGTTGGTTATGTCTATGGTAATTTTTACATTCAAACTCGAGGAAATAAAAGAGCAATATCGCACTAGTATTCGCCTTAGTTATTTCAGAATGAAATTTATTGTAATAGTATTGTAAAAGGTACGTAATCTCAGTGGTTCTAAATACTCTTTGGTAGGCCTTGTCTTAGGTACACAATAGATATCCACAACATGAGTATCACTATCAACCAATCAACAGTCGTCACTAACCAAGCTATAGCTATATCGTCAATATAAGCTTACACACCCCAAAGAAACTACATGCCAAATTTCAGCTTTCTACCAGTAGTTTCGGCTGTGCTTTGTCTGTCAGTCACTCAGTCAGTCAGTAACGAAATTTTATACATTAGGATTTCCTAACTAGTAGACAAAATATAATGGAATTTCTTTCGTATACGTCACTTTTTGATACTCAAATTTAATTCAACTAATATTTCACCAGTGTTCTTTGTAAATAAAAGCTTGTAAATATTGATCACCATAAAGAGATCGCTTGCATTTTGGGGAGTGTGCGACGGAATTGCATGATTTAATTCCGCCAAGCCCGTTCCATCATCGGACCACAAGACGAACGGCGATGCGCCACCGGTACATGGTGGACATCCCACCCACACGCACTAAACGTTTTGGGAACACATTCATAGTGCGTACAGCTAAGGAGTGGAATTCCCTGCCAGAGTCTGTGTTTCCAGATAGCTACAACCTGGGAGTCTTTAAGACAAGAGTTAATAGGTTGCTTCTAGGCAAACGTGCTCCATCTTCGACCACATCATCGCTTACCATCAGGTGAGATTGTGGTCAAACGTATGCCTATATAAAGTAAAAAAAAAGAAGTACACTCAAATGCCCAAACACCATAAAGCAGTACATTCACAATCCTAGCCCCGAAAATACAACGACATGTTTTTGGTCTCCTGGTACATTATGAATCTTTGGCGCTCATGATTCCAGCCTTGAAAATACTTCGACATTTTTCTGTTCTCCTGGTACTTTTGAATCCTTACCGCTCACGATTCCAGCGCCGGAAATATTTCGACATGTTTTTGGTCTCCTGGTACATAATGAATCTTTAGCGCTTATAATTGCAGCCCGGAAAATATTTCGACATTTTCTGATCTCATGGTACTTTTGATACTTTAGCGCTCACAATTCTAGCCAAAAAATTACTTTGACTTGTTTCTAGTCTCCTGTTACTTGTGAATCTATAGCATTTACAATTCCAGCCCGGAAAAAACAGCGACATACATATTTATGTTTAACTGTTAAAAAATATATATTATAGCCCAAAAATACTTCGATATGTTTCTGTTCTCCTGGTACTTGTGAATCTTTAGCGCACTCAATTTCAGCCCCGGAAATACTTCCACAGGTTTCTGGTCTCCTGGTACTTGTGAATCTGAAGTACTAAGGCAGCAGCGGCTCTGGGTTTCACTTCTATCTCCATTAAGAAAAATCTTCGAATTGTATCTGCTGGACACATGGTACAAAAAATCTTGCTTAAAAATACTTTGACACGTTTCTGGTCTCCTGGTACTTCTGAATCTTTGGCGCTCAACAATTCCAGCCCTGAAAATACTTTGACATGTTTTTGGTATCCTGGTACTTTTGAATCTAAGTACAGCGCTCATAATTCCAGCCCAGAAAATACTTCAACATGCTTCTGCTCTCCTAGTGCTTGTGAATCTATAGCGTTCACATTTCCAGCCCGAAAAAATCTTTGACATGTATCAGCCGGTCGATTCTGAAACATGTTAAAGTGAAAGCTTGTATGAAGTGACCACGAAGTGAGCTGTCATTCCATCTTGATTACATGGATCGACAGGTCACTTCACCCGAACCTTCACTTCGACATGTTTACAGAATCGCACTGCTGTACTCCTCGTGAAAAATAAATATTTTGCTCAAAAATACTTTGACATTATATTTGGTTTCTTGAAACCGGTGAATCTTTAGCGCTAACAATTAAAGGCCAAAAATACATCGACATGTTTCTGGTCTCCTGATACTTGTGAATCTTTAGCACTCACAGTCCCAGCCCCAAAATACTTGGACATGTTTTTGTTCTCCTGGCACTTTTGAATCTGAAGTACTAAGGCAGCAGAAACTCTAGATTTCCACTTCTTCCTCTGTCTCTATTAAGCCATATAAGTCACCGCGATAAAAAGTAGCCCATGTTTGACATACAAACTTTCACATCTATACATATAATAAAAAAGTAGAGACCATGATTTCTGTACATGAAACATAAATACCAAAAAAAAAGCTATAGAACACAAAAAGAGCATTATGTATGTTTTTATAAAACTCCTTAATTATTGTTTTAAAGGTTCGTTTGGGTTTCACACGAGCCGAGTTATAGTATCGAGATGGTGGCACTATTGTGTATTCTAATCTGGCATTATTCTCATTTCTTTAGAATTTGTTGAAATATTTATTTGACCAGACGGTTGGCCTTTGTTTCAAGATTCCTTTCCCATAAAAGGGCAGTTTATGAATTTCTAAGCCAAGTGTAAAGTTAACTCGCACGAGTTGTAATAATTTCCTCCAATTCAAAACATACGGTCGTCATCATACATATTTATGACTTGACACATGTTCGTCAATCGGTGTCAAATAACACATAAAATTATAAAACAGTTAAAGTCAAGAAATGCTCCAGGTCCAGACAATATTAAAGATACCGATATTAAAATGATAGGTGACAGTATATCCAACCCTATTGCCGACTTAGTAAGTCGAAGCATTGAAACTGGTATATACTCAGATGATCTAAAAAGCGCTTGCATAAGGCCAATCCATAAAAGGGGTAAATAAAACGATTATTCAAACTATCTTCCAATAATTTTGCTCTCGATTATTGATAAGATAGTGTAAAAATATGTTTTTGAACAAATTCATACATTTTACAGGCAGCACGACGTAATTAACCCGTATCGATTTGGTTTTAACCCGGCAAAAGCATCAAGACCCTCTTGTCAAATAAAAATTTCTTCTTGCTCTCTTTATTGTCTTGTCATGTACTTTTGACACCCTTATCCAGAATCAACTTTAATATACATAATACTGTTGATAAATTAGATGGCTGCGGAGTACGTGGTCCACTACTCAACTGGTGTAAAAATTACCTTAAAAATCGAATATTTACTGTTAAAATTGACAACACCTGTAGTGAGAGCGTGGATATAACAGAGGAAACTGCTCAGGACTCGGTATTATGCTCCTTGCATTCTTTGTCGTATGTTAATAAATATAATAAATTAATTAACGTTTATTTTTTGATAACTAGGATGCAATGTTAGCAGTATAAACACTTATAACTAATAGTGTTAGTAAAACCATCTCATTTTCTTTAGTCCAAAAACCCGAAAAAACAGCCCGTTTTTACCGCCATGTTCAGACGACTACCAGACAAATTTGATAAATTTTTAACAGAATTGAAAAAAATAAAAGCACAGATATAGTCTTCCTCTAAGTTTTGATAAATGATTTATTTAGATCAGTCCAGTTTTGAAAAAGAAAACAGTGGAATACAAAACGTCTTTTGGTCAAGGTTTTATAGGTAAAAATCAGCCTAAGCTGCAGTTGTCGCTTTTGCACTTTACTTGATACAGTGCGAGGCGTAAGCAATAGTTTCTTCAAAACCTATTTTTCAAATTCTTCGGGACTAGAGTCCCCTCTTAACGTACCGCTGATATTAGATACGGGCCTATTTGAATCTCCTAGTAAAGCTCTTTGTTACGACAATACCTATCTATAAAAATCAAGCCGTCTTAATTTAGCGCAGCATTCACTGTTCAAATATTGTTTCAATTTATTGCAGTTTCAAAAGTTAAATTAAATTTGTTTTTTCGATTTTACGACTGAGGATCCGTGTGAGCCAGTGTGACCAACAAAAAATAAACTTTCACAGGTACTTAACCCTGAAGAAAACAATAGGAAAGTAATCAGTTCGGGTGTTGGTGTTTACGAGTAGCAGGTACCTTAGAAGAGCTTAGCCGGCGTGGTGTTTTATTGTATCACCCATTGAATCAACGAGCTATGTACATAAAAAGGACCATTTCTAAATTTTCGTCAGTACTCTTTGAAACCGTGTTGTGAGTGGTTGTGGCTCCCATAGCAAGTCAATCAGTACTTATCCACATTTGTTGTTCAAGTGTTAGTTCGAGATATTATCAAAACTTTTATCCACATTTGTTGTTGGAGTGAACTTCTGTGAATAAAATCAAAAATCGCGTAAGTTTGACTTCATCATCTAGATTCTATGTTTTCACCGAAGCCGGATCTTTCTTGCTCGTTTTTAAACTGTGTTGAATTATGATTTGAACGGCTTGTTTTTTAGACCTTAAAAATATTTTTTCTTGTAGTACCAAACATTCAAACATGTCCGCTGCCAATTATGATATGAAGGAGTACGAAGCAGCTCTGGCTCTGCTGGAGCTGCAAAAAAATGTTCGAGTTACGAAGAAAGGGAAATGTAAGTATTTTATATTTTTCAGCATATATGTAATATAATTCCAGTCAGTAAAAAACTGGCCAAGTGCGAGTCGGACTCGCGTCCAAAGGGTTCCGTACGAATTTTATTTTTATAACATGTTATTTTAACACCATAGACTTCTTATAGGTTTTCCTGTAATCTGTAATTTCTTGAATACTTTCAAAACCATTTATTAGAAAATTATGAAAAAATTTAATTAAAACCCTCACAGTAAGCCCTTTCATTTGATATGTCACACTATATTGTTAAAAAAACTTTGTTTTAGTTTTCTAGTCTGACCCCTAAAAGTGACCCCCAAGCTAAAAATTAAATACTAAACGTAACGCGTCCGTGTTTGGGTCACAGAAATCCATATGTGCACCAAATTTCAACAGAATCGGCCCAGTGAATCCGGAGAAAACTGGCTGTGACCGACGGGCCGACAGACAGACACGTTACACGATTAAGTTACAGAAAAAAATAGATGAAGAAAACATTACGTAGGGTGACACAACGGGCGGCCTTACCATTCATATTTGAACTATATTTTTCTTATTTGCAGATGAGCATCAGAAAACTTTAGAAGCAGCAATGCTTCTATTGAGCTGCTCTTTGATACACAATGCCTCGGCAGGCAAAGTGAAACAGAGTGGAATGGTAAACAAAGTATGTAATAATATTGTCAATCTTCAATTAATTAAACATGAGATTATAGGTCATGACAATGTATTTTTTTATTTTCAGACGATGGTCGACACAGATCCTCCCGCGCAAGTCTTGAGTAAAAAAGCAGTTAATGGAAATGCTGATGACTTTGTTTGTACTTTTCTTTCGATAAATTGCATAGTTTAATTTAAAAAATCCTTTGTATTATACTGACTGTTCAATATTTTTACAGGTGGCAATAGGAGATGGCCATGCAAAGATACCAGTAATGGTATACAAGCATATCAATTGGCATTCTCATACTAGTGCCACACGAAAATTACTGATGGCAGTTTTTCCACGCAGGTATTATTTATAACATCAATTTATTTCTCAACGTTCTGTTTTAATCGGATTGATGACCTCGCTAATGCTTCCTTTTTATGTTTTAGAGTGTTAGCGACGCATTCACTCTCTGGGAAGCCATCACCGGCGTTTCTGACTAGACCTGCAAAGGAGAGGTTGGATCCCGTGTTAATCAACGACATTGTGAAAACGGTGGTCCAAAAATGTCGCGTGCCGGCGAACGTGGTCAGGTAATGGTTTCATCTTCCTTTGTTAAGAAAACTATACATTAAGATTTAAGTCAGATTTTATACTGTACTAGCTTTTGTTCGCGACTTCGTATGCGCATGTACTGTTTTTTCCCGTCCTCGTGGAAATTTTGGGAAATCCCCTTTTTGAAAATCTTCTCTTAGAGCTACTCTGGACTCCGCAAGGAACCTACATGCCAAATTTAAGCTTTCTAAGATTAGCAGTTTTGTCTGTACGTTGTCTGTCAGTCACTCAGTCACTCAATCAGTCAGTAACGGAAGAATTTTTTTAATATAATTATTCATTCCAATGACGAAAATGTATGTAGACGCTTCATGCTGTGACGTGTGTTATTTTGAACAGCGAAATCACATTCTCATTCTTCTTTCTTTCTCTCTTTTAAATAAACATTGCCCCACACTAGGAATTTCTCCTGTATCGTGGGTGCGTACAAACATATAAATACACTTGCACAAACAGCCAGACCCGGTCCACTGTGTCAACATTTCACCGTTTACACTTTGGAGGAGTGAGCATGAAGTGAAATGTTATTGCATCTTGTTTGTATGAATTTACAGCCGGTCGATTCTGTAAACATGTCGAAGTAAAGGCTTGGGTGAAGTGATCACAAAGTGAGCTGTCAGTCCAAGTTATCAAGATGGAATGACAGTTCACTTCGTGATCACTTCACCCAAGCCTTCACTTTGACATGCTTCCAGCCGGTCGATTCTGTCGACATCTCACCGTGACCACATAAGTGGAGTGAACGACAAGTGTGTTGTCACGCCATCTTGTTTGTATGGTTTGACAGCTCACCTGTCGTTCACTTCGCCCAAGTGTTCACTTCGATATGTTTACAGAATCGCACTGCAGAATCGCAATGTTTACTTCACCTAATCTTACACGGTGAAAGGTTAACAGACTCGCACTGCGGTGTTCTGTGAACGTGCCACCGTCTTATCGGTATAGGATCGTGGCAGTTGCCATCATTTTTAACCGACTTCAAAAAAAGGAGGAGGTTCTCAATTCGCTTGGATTTCTTTTTTTGTGTTTCTTACCTCATAACTCGGTTATTATGAACCGATTTGAAAAATTCTTCTTTTACCTGAAAGGATATAGGTACTTCCCGATTGGTCCCATAGAATTTTTATCAAAATCGGTTTAGAAGTTTGGCTTTTAAATCTAAACAGCTGGAATTCGTTAACTTGAATGACGGTTTTTGTCATCTAAGTAAACGAAACTGGGTATTTTGCTTTCCTGCGATTTTCCAGTGGTTTTGTTAGGTGTGAGGTACCACTATAAAGTCTTCTTCTTCTTCTTGTGTGGGCAGTAAGGTCTAACGACCCCACACACCCTAGTGTCAGAGTTTCTAAACCGCCTCAAGGGCCTCTGACATTGTTTATTTGACGACCGCCATTTCGCGGCCGGGACCACGCACGCTTATACGTGCCTTCCGAAGCCCGGAATCATGTTTTTATCAGACAATCAGGTGACTCAAGCCTGCAATGTGCTAGCCAAACTAAAAAGCGAAAAATAACAAACTTTTTACAAAAATATACAACCGCCTACCAAATACTTTTTTTTTTGTAAAATGTTTTTCATTTGTTGCCATTTTAGAGTGAGGATAATTTATCTGTAGTTTAAATATAATTTCTGAATTTTCTATCTTGTTACAGGACAATCATAACAATCAAATGCGCTGACGAAAGCAAGATGTTCCGCACTCGACAAAATAAGAAGGGGAAGCATCCGAGTAGCGAGAACATCCCGCCAGAATAATAGTTGTTTTGGTAAGAATTAAATTCAAGTATTTCCGCATTCAAATAATATTTAGATATGTTTTGCATTGTTTCCAAATTCCTCTAATAAAATGAGCAACTATTCTTCTAATTTTTCACTGTATGACAACGCAAATATTTGTTTACCAGTGCCGGTGCCAGTCTCAAGCCTGGAAGAAGGAGGAGAGGGTGTTTTTATAAACCCATGAAAATAAACAACATTGGCAAGTACCCAAGTGTTAACAGTGTCAAGAAATTGTATTGTATTTTAAATGTTACTTTTTATCAATTCTTCTTGGGAAAATTTCAATTTTAATTTTGTGTATTTAATTTTGTAATTTTCATTTTTTTATAATTTTTATATAGTTAACTTAGTAGTTTTGTACTTTGTGTGACGAATTGTTTGAATTTAGCTTTGAATATGATAAAAAAGATGTGTTCCTGAGATCTGCTGGTTGATTATTATAAAGTACTTTATATTTTTCCTGCAATATTGCGCTCGCGGGGGACGCATCTGTATTTGGTTAGGATTTCTTTGGTTATATCTGGATGTTTTCATGCTGAAGGATAACTGTGTTTATTTTCAGATGATGGACAACAGTGATCCTTCCGATCCAGTTCAAGATGAACCATTGGCCAGTATAGTGGAAACAATAAATGTTAAAGCAAAATCTGATGACTTGGTTTGTAATTTTCTGTCGACAAATGCATCGTTTAATTTAAAAAATCCGTTACACGATACTGATTGTTCTATATATTTACAGGTAGCAATAGGAGACAGACATGCTCCGATACCATCAAGAGTATTCTGGCATATCAATTGGAACTCTTATACAAGTTCTACTCAGAAATTACTGACAGCAGTTTTTCCACGCAGGTATTACTTATTAACATCAATTTATGTTCTCAATGTCCTGTTTTATTCCGATGAAACACCTCACTAATTATTCCTTTTTATTTTTTAGAGTGTCAGCGACGCATTCCCTCAGGGGAAAGCCCACTCCAGCGTTTCCAAACTAACCTTCAATGAAGAAGTTGGATCCCGCGCTAGTGAATAACATTGTACAGACGGTGGTTGAGAGATGTCGCGTACCGAGAAACTTAGATAGGTAATGTTTCATCTTCTTTTCTTACACAGAAACAGCAAAAAAAAAACGACTGCTCCATACATTTTTGAACGCTAACGACGTGTTTGTATCTCAACAAAATATACTAAAAACTGATTTTTTTTCGCAATCTCGGGGCTGTTCATTTTTGATTCCCATTATAGAGTGAGGATAACGCATCTACATATATTTATCAATGCTTAATTTTTTATCTTGTTACAGGACCAATATAAACACGAAATGCGCCGACGAGTGCAAAATGTTCCGCACTCGGGAAAACAATAAGAAGAAACTTCCGCACTCGGGAAAACAACAAGAAGAAACGCAAGCATACGGGTTTAGTTAACGGATAGAACATCCCACCCGAGATGTTCTGTGGACTGTGGACTCCGAGGGAATAGTAAAATGAGGAACCATGTGATTTTATTTAGCGGTAGAGGTATGCCGTTGAGAGTGACGGCTGGACATGTTTCTTTCCTGTTTGCGAAAGTAACCTGGACATATTTGGTTTTGTTGGCTTTGATTCGCCAGTCTTTGAGTCATTTGGATTCTTGATCGAGACTGTTTTGAAGATTTCGTGCTGCAATGTATGGTGAATTTTCCATTGATGATGTAAAACGCAGATACAACGTGGGACACATGACGCTGCCTTGCGGAACTCCAGCTTTGATAGCATATAAAGATATTGTCTTCTCCTTGTTTAACAAAAAAGTGTCTGTCACTTAGATATGACTTTATTAGGTTGAAGAAGTTTATAGGTAGGTCTTTTTTATTTTGAAAAGAAGTCCGGTTGCCATGCCACACTCGATTAAATGCCTGAGATATATCCAGGAAAGCTGCGACACTGTATTGTTTTGATTATATGTTCCATTAGTCTGTGTACTTGTTTATTAGTACCATGCTTTCGACGAAAACCAAACTGATGGTCAGGTAGTAATTTTTTGCGGCAATCATCGGGGATAATCTAAGCAAAATAACTATTTCGATGATTTTTGAGAGTATGGGTAACAGGCTAATAGGTCTATATGATTGCGCCTCAACCGGATTTATGCCAGGCTTAGAAACCATTATAACTTGGGCTATTTCCCATTGAGGAGGGACTATTCCTCTTCGTAGGATAGCGTTATACAGAAATGTGAGAAATTTGATCCCTTCCTTTGGCAGCTCCCTTAGGATTTTTCCTATTATAAGGTCGAAACCTGTTGTAAGCCTTAATTGCTGTTTTTATTTCTTTATAAGTGAGTTTATTAAGGGGAAGATCGACTGGGTTGGTTCGGTCCAATAATTCTGTGACTTCTTGGATGTTAGAGGAGCCTGTATCTGAATTTGGTATAAAACCTGTTTGAGATGTTCAGCAAATGTAGCAGCTTTGTCCTCATCGCTACAAGCCCATTCTGAGTTACTTTTACGGACAGGAGGTTGATTACTTGCCGGGCGTTTAAGTTTTTTAGTGACTTTCCACAAAGAGTAATTTATCTCTGCTGTAGCATCAAGGTTTTCAAGAAATTTTTGTATGTCTTGGTTTTCATTGTCTTTTAGCAGAATATTTAGTTGTGTTTGAAGATAATTTAGATGTTTTTTATCAGTAGGATAACCTGTTATTTGCCACTTTTTCCGAGCTTTTCGTTTATGAGCTAATAGTTCTCTTACAGTTGTTGGGTAATCTTGTTTATGGTACGAGTCTGCGGCAACTGTGGTAGCAATTGTAAATGTTGGACGCAGCTATTAGAATGTTCTACTGCTTCAGATATGTTATCGTCCGCCTTTAAAGGAATTTTTAAATCTAATTTTTCTGCCAGTAGCTGTCTGGAGAGCTCCCAGTTAGTTTTAATGTAGTGTAGCTATAGGAAAATCACAGTCGCACCTTAACCTTGTAGGTTTAGGTGCGACTGTGATTATCCTTTTTTTACTATTTCTACCGGGGAATGATCGGATGATAGTTCGATGCTCGTTTTGCTTGTTATAAAGTTGTTAGAGATGCCTTTTGTAATACAGAAGTAATAGTGTACTGTTTCATGATGTTTGATATTATATCTTATTAGAACTGCACTTGCAACTGCAACTGCGTGTGCTTTGCCGTCAGGGTGCATTGTTTGATAGGTTTTATAGTTCTGGATGATAAAGTGGCTCTATTTGGTACGACATTTGTTGCTTGTATTTCATCTGTGCAGTAATGTACTGTGCGCATCCCTGGTCAGTAGGGTGCAGGGTAGTAGCAACAGCATCCTGTCCACGATAGCAGGCAGGCTAGATTGTGAATTTGTGAACCACTGCTCCAGGGTATCTGGGCCTGTCACCTTGCAGTAGTGATGTCGCATACTGATTTTGTTTTTGTGTTTGTTAATGTATTACTAACATAGTTTTTAAGTATTTAGTTACTTACACTATGAGCCTTGTTACTTGAATTAAATGTAAATTATAATTATATTGTAATTTTTCGTTTTGAAATTTTCATTTGGTAATTTTAATTTTTTAGTTTGTTATTTTTGGTTTGTATTTTTTATTTTGTTACATATTAACATATAGAGTGTTTGTTGTTATTAAAGTAATTTTAACTAAGAGCAATTTAGTTTTCACTTTTATGCCTAACCTATAACAAATGGTTATGCTAACCTTAATGAACATAAAATATACAGATAAATTGATTTTCTATTAAATCTCTGTAAACTTTTTTATATTTCTAGTACATATATAGTATTCAAAATATTTTATATTTGAGCAATATTTGAGCTTGACACAAAATCCCGCAATATGAATATTATACACAGCATTTCCTGGGTTGATTAGTTATTTGCAAAAATCTAAAATTACTTATTGGTTTATTAAAATCTATAGAATATACTAAAACAATTAAATTACGTAAAATATTTACAGTATAATTTTCTAACTCAATTAATTTCAGAAAACTAAAATCGTTTTCAATTATCTGTTTGACGACTAACTGACTGACCCTTCTGAACGACAGACCTGGTTTCCTATTTTGTTTGTCTTTATTAGCTGTAAGTCGACATTGCCCTGAACGAAACGTGTCGAATTATATCGGGTTGCCTTAAACCGACTCCGCTCAATAAACTCTACCCGTTGGCTGGTATTTCACCACCAGTAGTACGCAGGTATGTAGCATGCGCGCTTGAAAAAAAGGACCTAGAATCCGATCCCCGACATCCTCTTTACGATCATACAATAGTCCCGGGTAGGCTTAAGAGCCGGAAGAGTTTTCTTCGTCGCACAGAGGCCATCCAAGACCGTCCACCTAATGCGAGAACTAGGCTGTGGGAAGAACATCATCCCCCACCACCTGACTATATGCAGCCCCAGGAAAATCTGCCTCCGGGACGTGATCTGCAGTAGCCTATTTGGAAGGCACTGAACCGTTTGCGTACTCAGGTAGGCCGCTGCAGACACAATATGGCGAAATGGGGATTCATGAACCCGTCGGATACTCAATGTGAGTGCGGTACTCCTGTTCAGACCATGAGCCACACGTTGGAGTGCCCCAAGTGCCCATATACCTGTACTTTGGGGGATTTAATTAAAATAATGCCAACGACGCTGCAATTAACATAGCCACCTACTGGGCCCAAAAAATCTAAGAAGTTAACCATCGACTCGAAAAGAAGAAGAAGCTGGAAGTCCTCCATGTACTAAATAAATACTAAAAAAATAAATAAATAAAATTTCATTAATATGTATAATATTAATAAATTTTCCATTTGTCCACTGTAGTGTAACGTCTACTACGTTAGACAAAACACATTTAGTGTTTGCAAGATGCACGGCTTATATATAGAGAGCAAAGCGTAGTGCAGTATTACTAACCCACGTATTTATTAGGCAATCAAACAGAGACACGTCAACATGTTAGGCGGTGCACAAACGTCGTAAAAACGTATACTATATAGTCGGCGCCAGACAAACTTGCAATAAGAAAGTTGATTTTTCCCTAATATCCCCTCGTAGATACTCGAACAAACAATTATGAACCGTCTTTCATAACTAGAAAATGTAAAGGATCACGATAGAAGCCGATTCAGGACAGCTTTATGTCATTATTTTTGTTTTTGATATTTAGAAGGTCAATAACATTTACTGACTTTGCAATAACGGACATTGACATATGGGCCATTGACTGTTATTGCCCAGGTATCTGACGTCTACCACAGGCAAGTCTCACAGACGCATAGCAAGTCTCATAGGACAATCAAGTCGCAATCGAGTCGCAATTCTTAAAGAGATCTAAGCAAGCAATATCACAGCGAGCGAATCGGGGGCGCGCGCATAGTCCGCGCGCCATGGTAGCCAATATTGACGACGCAGTCGCGCTACCACGTGCGATGCCACTACGAGCTACGAATATGCTATGAGTGTGCTACGAGGTGCTACGAAAGTGCTACGATATGGTAGAAATATTCAATACTTTAGAATTTCAGATGTTTTATTGCAACTATCAACAGAAGACCATTTTACTAACTTTTAAGTAACGTTCGCATTCGCATCTCATTCGCAATCTGTCAAAAAAGCCTCAATTTCCATACATTTTTGACAGATTGCGACTGACATGCGAATGCGAACGACATTTAAAAATTAGTAGAATTGCCACACAGAGCTATCCTCTCTTAGAGGGGCTGGACACCGATAGCATTGCTTGCCCCCATCATAAGGGTGTTAAAGAAATCGGTTCGCGATCTTTAGGTCTTTGTATTGGATTTAGAGTTATAACAATTAGCTGTCCAAGCTTATCATCCAAATCAAACGGGTATGTAGAGGTTACTAGGCTGGGGATAATTGTTTGAATATTCATTTACGAGAAGTAGCTACCTTAGCTAACTTACAAATAAGGCAAAGAACAATGGCAGCCACCCATACATTGTTAAAACTGAGATTAAATTCCTACCTCTTTAAATGAGAAGTACCTTGTTTATTTCAGCGTCACTTTCTGAATTAGTTTGTCCAAGAATTTTTGTTCAAGAAGGCTGAGAATAATAAATATTCAGTCATGAACTTTTGTTGGTTTTGTCTATGGTAATTTTTACATTCAAAGTCGAGGAAAGAAAATAGCAATATCGCACTAGTATTTGCCTTAGTTATTTCAGATTGAAATTTCTTGTAAAAGTATTGTAAAAGGTACGTAATCCCAGTTGTTCTAAATACTCTTTGATAGGCCTTGTCCTAGGTACACAATAGATATTTAGCTATAGCTATATCGTCAATATAAGCTTAGTGCTCCCCTACACTCCCCAAAGAACCTTTTCTTTTTTTTTAAGGATGGGAAATCATCAAATGACTCCTCCCGCTCTGGGTGAAGCAGGAGGTAGTATCAGACTCTTGCTAACTAAAACCCATCCGTGTTCCTCCTAGTGCTCTTTGCGTTCCAGGGCCGTGGTGACTCTTCCGAATAAAGTCCACAGCCCCAGCAGGCACTGGCCCTAGCGGGCCCCATCTTTTGTGCTGACAGCTCTTTGAGGCGCGCGTGGAACACAGCGCGCTGTCAACCCGGGTCTGGTTCTGATCAGACGGCGAGCCACCCAATGCTCGCCGTCCGCAAGCTCGCGCCTACGGTGGCCGAGAATCGCCCTGCGACTCCCGATGCCCGGGGCGTCTTCTTCTGTTGCGGCGGCTGGGGCGTGAGGTTTCCCTCTCTCTCACGCGTTCGGCTTCCTCCTTCGCTAGCATTACTGCTTCGCAGAAGGAGGTGACCGCTTCCCATGTCTCCCCGATCCGGACCATGGCTTGAACCAATGCCGAACGCGAGAGGTCGCCGCCGCCGATCGCCTCGAAGAGGACACGGCGGTGCTCCGCCCAATCAGGGCAGACCTCCACCGTATGCTCCACTGTGTCTTCCGTTCGATCCTCGCAGTTCCCCAAAGAACCTACATGCCAAATTTCAGCTTTCTACCAGTAGTTCCGGCTATGCGTTGTCTGTCAATCACTCAGTAAGTCAGTAACGAAATTTTATACATTAGGATTTCCTAACTAGTAGACAAAATATAATGGAATTCCTCTCGTATACGTCACTTTTAGATACTCAATTTAAGTCATTTAAGATTTCGCCAGTGTTCTTCGTAATAAAAACTTATAAATATTGATCACCAAAAAGAAGTACAGTCAAATACAAAAGTTTATTGTATTTGTTACTGTTATGTGACCAATGGTTTCGTAAACAATAATATTCATTTTTTGTATTTGCATATTTACGTGGTCTCCAATCCATCAATACATTCGTACCTCCTCGAGATTTTCAAACTAAACAGTATAGAACTCGGCAGAACTTGGTCGCTGTGTTGTCGGTAACGTATTCCATTGGCTGCATATCTATTGGTATACGGCAACAACCAGCTTCTTATTGGATTATCTATTCAATTTAGTTGTTTGTTAGGTCAACACTTTAGACATTGACAGCTGTCAAAACAATTGTTTAAATTATTATTTTTATTTGAATCAATTTATTTAAATTTCAATATTACGTAAAACTAGCATTGTTTATCGATTTTTGTTCATTTGTTTTTTCTACTTTTGACATATTGCATTCATTGTTTATTATACTGACCGTAAAGGTCATTCTGGTTTAAATTAATTTTCATTTATGTCTTCACTCGTTGACCCGCGCGACTTCGTTTGCTCCGCTTCTATTGATCGTTACGTGATGATATATAGCCTAGCCCATAAATAAGCTATCTAACACTGAAAGAATTTTTCAAATCGGACCAGTAGTTCCTGAGATTAGCGCGATATCACCTTATGATCGCCACCGAATTTAGCCAAGCCTCCTAAAGTTAAGCCAAACATTACAATGAAGCCCAAATCGATCCGAAGTCACCCGAAGTGTTAGTAATGTGCTTATCCAGCCGTCATAGGCTTGTCCACTGAAAAAATCTAAATAGTCCGTCAGTCACCCATTTTTTTTCTTTTGTTATGTAAACCGAAATTGACGAAGATACGATGCTTTTAAAATTCTCAATACGTCACGCCGTGGTATAATTTTTAGTGCATTCAGACCTCACAAGCCCCCACTCCCGAGTTTTGATGCATTTTATCTTTGTCAATATTCATTAATTTACGAAAACAAAAAATACGTGTCTATTATTTTTCAATACTCTAACTGACGGACTAAATAGATTTGCTATTTATTGATGGTAGAAACTAGCCTATTATTTAGTTCCAGAAAGTTAATCGTTTTGATAACTGTTAACAAAAATCGATATAAGTACAATTTCAATTGGACTTTCTGGAAACGCGATATGACCTCTCCCTAGCTTGTCCTGTCAAACAGAAAATGCTTGAAAATAATTAAGATACTCGTTAATGTAAAACAGTTCACACCACTTCTAAGAAATTATCAAACACTAAACAATTTATTTAAATATTTTCAGTTAATGTGAGATTCCTATACATGCGATCTTGAAACTTAACAGACAGTTGTGTTGCTGGGGAGTTTGTTGTGCCACTTCTTCTTCCCAGCTAAAACACCAGGAAGTGGTGACGGGCTCGCCGATGGGGGGCTTTCTCCATGTAAATTTTCAGAAAGTGCTGATTTTCAACCTACTTTGAATACATGTCTTTTGATTTTTGATTGATTTGAAGTTGAACTGTGAAAATTTTAGTTCTTTGGGTAAAGTAAACAAAATGTTTTATCACATATTACGGACGCGTCATACACAAACATCACAGCTCTAAAAACAGCGCAAGCATTATAGGTATAGTAATCGGCAGCCTGTGCCCCGAATGAGCGCTTATATACGCGCTCGGGGTATAGGGTCGGGGTACTCGTAGTAGCCTTTTTAGGGTTCCGAACCTCTATATAGAAAAGCGAAATCCTAATAGGAGCACTCGGTTGTCTGTCTATCTGTCTGTCTGACTGTATGTCTGTCTGTCACAGCTGATTTTATCCGAATCTACTGGACTGATGATATTGACATTTGGTATACACATAACCTTTTGTAACCCTAACACGGACGTGTAACAAGAACTATAAATTTTGATAATGGAGTCACACTTTGGGGCAGCAAATTAAAAAAAGTTTTTTCGACGCTAATGTTCATAATTTTAAAATAAATAGTTTTCAATACAATTCATTTATTCTAGAAAATAACAATCACATAAGTTAATTACAACATAATACATGGTTAAAAGAAAATATGTACATAATAAGAGTACAAGAAATACACACAACAATGGAAACATTGGATCAGGACCGCACTACCCGTTTATGAAGTTTTGTGCAATGCTCCAAAAAAGCGAAGTTAAAGTCAGTTAAGTTATTCAAAAAATTAGATGAAAAATCACCATTCCCCTTTATCTCCGAAACTACTGAGTCTAAGACTGAAAAAATAAAATATATATTTCATAATAGTTCTTTGCCTACATATAACGGAAAAACCTATGATATACAAAAAGAACATGCCCGATCAAGAAGCCCAAAAAATACCACGTTAGTCCAAACTTCTTAAACATTCGCAGAAATGATTTTATTGATGTTTATGTAAAACTCCTTAATTGTTTTAAAGGTTCGTTTGGGTTACACACGAGCCGAGTTATAGTATCGAGATGGTGGCACTATTGTGTATTCTAATTTGGCATTATTCTCATTTCTTTAGAATATGTTGAAATATTTATTTGACCAGACGATTGGCCTTTGTTTCAAGATTCCTTTCCCATAAAATGGTTCATGAATTTCTAAGCCAGTTGTAAAGTTAACTCGCACCAGTTGTAATATTTTCATCCAATTCAAAACATACGGTCATCATTATATTGATGACTTGACACTTGTTCGTCAATCGGTGTCAAATGTGTTCATAAAATTATAAAACAGTTAAAGTCAAGAAAAGCTCCAGGTCCAGGCAATATTAAAGATTCCGATATTAAAATGATAGGTGACAGTATATCCAATCCTATTGCCGACTTAATTAGTCGAAGCATTGAAACTGGTATGTACTGTACTAAAAAGCGCTTGCATAAGGCCAGTCCATAAAAGGGGTAAATAAAACGATTATTCAAACTATCGTCCGTATCGTGTCGTCGTTGATAAGACAGTGTAAAAATATGTTCTTAAACAAATTCAATTTTACAGGCAGCACAACGTAACTAACCCGTAACGATTTGTTTGTAAGGCCGGCAAAAGCACCACAATCCTCTTGTCAAATAAAAATATGTTCTTGCTCTCTTTATTGACTTCTCACGTACTTTTGACATTCTTATTCATAATCAACTAGTTGATAAATTAAACGACTGCGGAGTACGTGGTCCATTACTCAATTGGTGTAAAAGTTACCTTAAAAATCGAACATTTACTGTTAAAATTGACAACACCTGTAGTGAGAGCGTGGATATAACAGAGGAAACTGCTCAGGGCTCGGTATAAGGCCCCTTGTAATTTTTATCGTATGTTAATAAATAAAATAAATTAATTAATGTTTATTTTTAGATCCAATTAGTTAGTAGTGTAAACATTTATAACTAGTGTTAGTAAAACAACCGGAATCTACTCGCCCCCTACCTGCCCATGACTTGAGGTATTAATACGAGGTATCAATATTCATGTGAGCATCAATACATCGACCAATGTACAAACAGTCAAGTCTAACAGCTATCATACTCCAAACGCTGTTCCGACTAGCTCGCACTCGGCTCAGCATTGACGCGATCCGCTTGCGCAGAGATCGCTTCTACGCTAAGCAATCGATGCGCGCCTCCGCAAACATACGTAATGCACTTATGATGCACTACAGTGGCGGGGTAGCCGTAAAATCGTCCTAAGCGCATTATTGTATTGTACCCGTAGGGCAAAGTACGCTTTTTGAGTGAAGGTTTTGAAGAGAGTTAATTGATAACATGAGTAACTGATAACACACAGTAAATGCTATCAATTTGCGGATGACACTTGCCTTGTTATTGCTCGACCTGGATGGTCTAACAAGGTGATGTCACGATGCTGGCCTAGTGCATAATGCAAGCAAAACCATACTTTTGGTTATTAAATCTTCCTACGCTAAAAAAATGCTCTTACGGAACATAATAACCCATGACGATGACTGCTTGCATGCGGTCAATGTGATCAATTGTAACTGTACTCAAATAAATGTTGTCAACAAGCAAACATATCTTGGGGTAGTTATAGACGATAAGTTAACCGCACCCGTTAAGAGGGGACTCGCATCGGTTACTTTTGGGCCTTTCTCCATATAAACGCATTCTGCTTTTTTCTTCGTGGATAATGCTGCTAGAGCAATATTTTTTTTTTTAAATCTAGCTCAAATTAATACGTGCCTCTACCATTTTCGTTTTTCCAAAACATAATGACTTAAAGAATTATGACAATCCAAAAACCCGAAAACACAGCCCGTTTTTACCGCCATGTTCAAACGACTACCAGACAAATTGGATAAGTTTTTAACAGAATAGAAAAAAGTAGAAGCACAGATATGGTCTTCCTCTAAGTTTTGATAACTGATTTTTTAGATCAGTCCAGTTTTGAAAAAGAAAACAGTGCAATACAAAACGTCTTTTAGTCAAGGGTTTTATAGGTAAAAATCAGCCTGAGCTGCAGTTGTCGCTTTTGCACTTTACTTGATAGGGCACAGTGCGACGCGTCGACAATAGTTTCTTCTAAACCAATTTTCCAAATCCCCGGGACAAAGATAATCCTGTCGACATTGTTTCAATTTATTGCAGTTTTTAAAGTTAATTTAAATTTGTATTTTCGATTTTACGACCGAGGATCCGTGTGAGCCAGTGTGACCAACAAAAGATAAACTTTCACAGGCACTTAACCCTGAGGAAAACAATAGGAAAGTAATCAGTTCGGCTGTTGGTGTTTACGAGTAACAGGTACCTTAGAAGAGCTTAGCCGGCGTGGTGTTTTATTGTATCACCCGTTGAATCAACGAGCTATGTACATAAAAAGGACCATTTCTAAATTTTCGTCAGTACTCTTTGAAACAGTGTTGTGAGTGGTTGTGGGTCCCATCGCAAGTCAATCAGTACTTATCCACATTTGTTGTTCAAGTGTTAGTTCGATATATTATCAATACTTTTACCCACTTTTGTTGTTCAAGTGAATTTCTGTGAATTAAATCAAAAATCGAGTAAGTTTGACTTCATCATCTAGATTCTATGTTTTCACCGAAGCCGGATCTTTCTTGCTCGTTTTTAAAGTGTGTTAAATTATGATTTGAACGGCTCGTTTTTTAGACCTTAAAACTTTTTTTTTTATTGTAGTACCAAAAATTCAAACATGTCCGCTACCAATTATGATATGAAGGAGTACGAAGCAGCTCTGGCTCTGCTGGAGCTGCAAAAAAATGTTCGAGTTACGAAGAAAGGGAAATGTAAGTATTTTATATTTTTCAGCATATATGTAATATAATTCCGGTCAGTAAAAAACTGGCCATGTGCGAGTCGGACTCGCGTGCAAAGGGTCCGTACGAATTTTATTTTTATAACATGTTATTTTAACAGCATAGACTTCTTATAGGTTTTCCTGTAATCTGTAATTTCTTGAAAACTTTCAAAACCATTTGTTTTAAAATTATGAAAAAAATTAATTAAAACCCTCACAGTAAGCCCTTTCATTTGATATGTCACACTATATTGTTTATAAAACTTTGTTTTAGTTTTCTAGTCTGACCCCCAAAAGTGACCCCCATGCTGAAAATTAAATACTAAACGTAACGCGTCCGTGTTTGGGTCACAGGAATCCATATGTGCACCAAATTTCAACAGAATCGGCCCCGTGGATCCGGAGAAAACTGGCTGTGACCGACGGACCGACAGACAGACACGTTACACGATTAAGTTACAGAAAACAATAGATGAAGAAAACATTACGTAGGGTGACACAACGGGCGGCCTTACCATTCATATTTGAACTATATTTTTCTTAATTGCAGATGAGCATCAGAAAACTTTAGAAGCAGCAATGCTTCTATTGAGCTGCTCTTTGATACACAATGCCTCGGCAGGCAAAGTGAAACCGAGTGGAATGGTAAACCAAGTTTGTAACAATATAGTTAATCTTCAAATTAAACATGAGATTATCGGTCATGACAATGTATTTTTTTATTTTCAGACGATGGTCGACAGAGATCCTCCCGCGCAAGTCTTGAGTAAAAAAGCAGTTAATGGAAATGCTGATGACTTTGTTTGTACTTTTCTTTCGACAAATTGCATCGTTTAATTTGAAAAGTCCTTCGTATTATACTGACTGTTCAATATTTTTACAGGTGGCAATAGGAGATGGCCATGCAAAGATACCAGTAATGGTATACAAACATATCAATTGGCATTCTCACACTAGTGCCACACGAAAATTACTGATGGCAGTTTTTCCACGCAGGTATTATTTATAACATCAATTTATTTCTCAACGTTCTGTTTTAATCGGATTGATGACCTCGTTAATGCTTCCTTTTTATGTTTTAGAGTGCTAGCGACGCATTCACTCTCTGGGAAGCCATCACCGGCGTTTCTGACTAGACCTGCAAAGGAGAGGTTGGATCCCGTGTTAATCAACGACATTGTGAAAACGGTGGTCCAAAAATGTCGGGTACCGGCAAACGTGGTCAGGTAATAGTTTCATCTTCTTTTGTTAAGAAAACTACACATTAAGATTTAAGTCAGATTTTATACTGTACTCGCTTTAGTCCGCGACTTCGTATGCGCATATATTGTTTTTTCCGGTCCTCGTGGAAATTTTGGGAAATCCTCTCTTAGTGCTACTCTACACTCCCTAAGGAACCTGCCAAATTTAAGCTTTCTAAGATTAGCAGTTTTGTCTGTACGTTGTCTGTCAGTCACTCAATCACTCAATCAGTCAGTAACCGAAGAATTTTATTGACTGATTCCAATGACGAATATGTATGTAGACGCTTCATGCTGTGACGTGTGTTTTTTTGAACAGCGAAAACACATTCTTTTTCTTTCTTTCTCTCTTTTAAAAAAACTTTGCCCCACACTAGGAATTTCTCCTGTATCTTGGGTGCGTTTACAAACATATCTTTAGAGGAGTGAGCATGAAGGGAAATGTTATCCCATCTTGTTTGAATAGATTTACAGCCTGTCAATTCTGTTAGCATGTCGAAGTAAAGGCTTGGGTGAAGTGATCACAAAGTGAGCTGTCGGTCCAAGTTATCAAGATGGAATGACAGTTCACTTCGTGATCACTTCACCCAAGCTTTCACTTCGACATGCTTCTAGAATCGCAATGCTGTTCAATTCACCTAATCTTACACAGCGAAAGGTTCACAGACTCGCACTGCGGGATTCTGTAAACGTGCCACCGTCTAATCGGTAGCAAGATAACTAAATGTTCGTCCTGGGTATAGGATCGTGGCAGTTGCCTTCATTTTAACCGACTTCAACAAAAGAAGGAGGTTCTCAAATCGCTTGGATTTCGTTTTTTAATATTTTTTACCTCATAACTCAGTCATACATGAACCGATTTGAAAAATTCTTATTTTATCTGAAAGGAATACTTTCCGATTATTTTTTCAAAGTCGATTTAGAAGTTTGGCTTTTAAATCAAAATAGCAGGAAATCGTTAACTTAATCAAAATGGCAGGAATTCGTTAACTTGGATGACGGTTTTTGTCGTCCAAATAAACGAAACTGGGTATTTTGCTTTCCTGCAATTTTCCAGTGGTGTTATGTGTGGGGTACCACTTAAAAGTGAAAAATAAAAACTTTTTACCGCCTTCCAAATATTTTTTTGTAAAAAGTTTTTCTTTTGTTGCCATTTTAGTGTGAAGATATCGTCAAAATATTATTTCAAATTTTTCTATCTTGTTACAGGACAATCATAACAACGAAATGCGCTGACGAGAGCAAGATGTTCCGCACTCGACAAAATAAGAAGGGGAAGCATCCGAGTAGCGAGAACATCCCGCCAGAATAATAGTTGTTTTGGTAAGAATTAAATCCAAATATTTCCCCATTCAAATAAGATTTAGATATGTTTTGCATTGTTTCAGAATTCCTCTAACAAAAATGAGCAACCATGTGATCCCATTTTTATAATTTTCTCACTGTATGATAACGCAAATATTTGTTTACCAGTGCCGGTGCCAGTCTCAAGCTTGGAAGAAGAAGGAGAGGGTGCTTTACGAATTGTAAACCCATGAAAATAAACAACATTGGCAAGTACCCAACTCTTAACAGTGTCATGAAATTGTATTGTATTTCTAATGTCTTTTTTTTTCAAATCTTCATAGGTAAATTTCAATTGTAATTTTTTGTATTTAATTTTGTAATTTTCATTTTTTGTGAGTTTAAAGATTGTGTATTTATTCTTAAAGAACATACATTGTTCACTTAGCGAATAAATTCGTACATAACTAAGACTAGTGTAGTTCAGTAGTTAAAAGTTTTGTTTTCTTAATGCAGGTAGGTACGATGTCGACATTATTATTGTAGACTAGCTTACATATCGTTAACTTAGTAGTTTTGTACTGTGTGTGACGTATTGCTTGAGTTTAGCTTTGAATATATTAAAAAAGATGTGTTCCTGATACCTTATTCTAAAGTACTTTATATTTTTCCTTCCATATTGCGTTCGTGGGGGACGCATCTGTATTTGGATAGGATTTCTACCACGGAAACATCCAGATTTAACCAATTATATCTGGATGTTTCCGTGTTGAAGGACAACTGTGTTTATTTTCAGATGATAGACCACCGTGGTCCTTCCATTCCTGACCATGCTGGCCAGTATAGTAATAAAAGCTGATGACTTGGTTTGTAATTTTCTTTCGAAAAACGCATCGTTCAATTAAAAGAATCCGTTATACTAGACTGATTGTTCTATATATTTACAGGTGGCAATAGGAGATAGACATGCTCTGATACCATTGAGAGTATTCTGGCATGTCATTGGAACTCTTATACAAGTGATGAAAATACTCAGAAGTTATTGACAGCAGATTTTCCACGCAGGTATTACTTATTAACATCAATTTATGTTCTCAACGTCCTGTTTTAATCCGATGAAAGACCTCACTAATGATCCCTTTTTATTTTTTAGAGTGTTAGCAACGCATTCCCTCAGGCGAAAGCCCACTCCAGCGTTTCCAAACAAAGCTTCAAACAAGAAGTTGGATCCCGCGCTGGTGAAAAACATTGTGCAGACGATGGTTGAGAGATGTCGCGCTCGAAAAACTAAGGTACTGTTTAATCTTCTTTTTTTACACATGAATCGCGAAAAAAATCGACTGCTTCATACATTTTTGTACGCGTACTACGTGTTTGTAACTCGACAAAATATACTGAAAACTGATTTTTTTTTCGCAATCTCAGGGCTGCTCATTTTTTACTACCATTATAGAGTGAGGATGACGCATCTACGTATATTTATCAATGCTTAATTTTGTATCTTGTTACAGGACAAATATAAACACGAAATGCGCCGACGAGTGCAAAATGTTCCGCGCTCGGGAAAACAAGAAGAAGAAACGCAAGCATACGAGTTAAGTGAACGGATAGAACATCCCGCCCGAGATGTTCTGTGGACTGTGGACTCCGAGGAAATAGGTTAAAAATTTGAATATGTATCTAACGTTCAAATAAGATTTAGATTATATTTAAAAATAATGTTCATATTTTCAGAATTCCTCTAGTAAAATGTGTAACCATGTGATTTTATTTACTTAGTTTTAGTTAATTAAAACGTTTAAAATACAATTACATCAATTAACAAAGAATTGCAAAACAACAAAATCGTAAAATTTTATTTTTATAATTTTTTACTTTATAAGGCGGTTTAGAAACTGACCCTAGGGTATGTGGGGTCGTAAGACCTTACTGTCAACACGATAAGAAGAAGGAGTAGAACTGTATGATAACGTGAAAATGTTTGATTACAGATAACTCCGCCATTGAAGCAATGCCAGTGCCATTCTGAAGCCTGGATGATGGAGGAGAGGGTGTTTTTTTTTATGTCATTATTGCAATCTACCTATCTTGCAGATATTCAGTAATACATGTCAGATTTTATTTAATTAAAGGGCTTGCACGAAAGCAGTCCAGTGACTGCTCCGTTTATTCTTGTGCCTCTCAGAGAAGATCCTGAGGAATCTTTCTTTTTAGTCTACGAGCAACTGTTTGGGTGTTCATTAGATTGACTGTCAGTATATTTGAATGATTAGTGATGCACTTCTTGTACGCTTTTGTCCTTTCCGAGGTTTCTTCAATAACACTTTTGACGCAAAGGTCGTGATGGAGTCTAATATTTGAGACATACCAAGGTGCGTTCGTTATTATTCTTAGTATCTTTGACTGGAATCTCTGTATTTTTTCAATGTTTGATTTTGCAGCTGTTCCCCAAAATTGTAGGCCATATGACCATATAGGTTTTATTCTGCATTTATAAAGCAATAGCTTGTTTTGAAGTGAGTGTCGTGATTTTTTATTTAGTAGCCAGTACATAGTGCGCAACTGTTGGCCCATAGCTAATCGCTTGGTGAAAATATTCTTCTTCCAGGTTAGGTGTCTATCCAAGTATATTCCAAGATACTTGACGTGATCCTCTTGCTGTAGAGGTATGCCGTTGAGAGTGACGGGTGGACATGTTTCTTTCCTGTTTGCGAAAGTAACCTGTACAGATTTGCTTTCGTTGACTTGATCGAGAATGTATTGAAGTTTTTGTGCTGCAATGTCTGGTGAATTGTCCATGGATAGAACTGGTATATCATCAGCAAATGTTCTAGTAGCTAGACCATCGGTCGTAGGGAGATCAGCTGTAAAAAGCAGATACAACGTGGGACACATGACGTTGCCTTGCGGAACTCCAGCTTTGATAGCATATAAAGATATTCTCTTCTCCTTGTTTAACAAAAAAGTGTCTGTCACTTAGATATGACTTTATTAGGTTATAGAAGTTTATAGGTAGGTATTTTTTATTTTGAAAAGAAGTCCGGCATGCCACACTCGATCAAATGCCTGAGATATATCCAGGAAAGCTACGACACTGTATTGTTTTGATTATATGTTCCACTAGTCTGTGTACATGTTCATTAGTACCATGCTTTCGACGAAAACCAAACTGATGGTCAGGTAGTAGTTTTTTGCGGCAATCATCGGGGATAATCTAAGCAAAATAACTATCTCCATGATTTTAGAGAGTATGGGTAACAGGCTAATAGGTCTGTATGTTTGCGCCTCAACCGGATTTTTTCCAGACTTAGGAACCATTATAACTTGGGCTATATTCCATTGAGGAGGGACTATTCCTCTTCGTAGGATAGCGTTATACAGAAATGTGAGAAATTTGATCCCTTGCTTTGGCAGCTCCCTTAGGATTTTTCCTGTTATAATGTCGTAACCAGGAGGTTTATTTGGATCCAAAGCCTTAATTGCTGTTTTTATTTCTTTATAATTGAGTTTATTAATGGGAAGATCGACTGGGTGGGTTTGGCACAATAATTCTGTGACTTCTTGGATGTTAGAGGAGCCTCTATCTGCATTTGGTATAAAACCTGTTTGAGATGTTCAGCAAATGTAGGAGCTTTGTCCTCATCGCTACAAGCCCATTTTGAGTTACTTTTACGGATAGAAGGTTGATTACTTGCCGGGCGTTTAAAATATTTAGTGATTTTCCGCAAAGAGTAATTTGTCTCTGCTGTAGCATCAAGGTTTTCAAGAAATGTTTGTATTCCTTGGTTTTCATTGTTTTTAGCAGAATTTTCAGTTTTGTGTGAAGATAATTTAGATATTTTTTATCAGTAGGATAACCTGTTGTTTGCTACTTTCTCCGAGCTTTTCGTTTATCAGCTAATAGTTCTCTTACAGATGTTGGGTAATTTTGTTTATGGTACGAGTCTGCGGCAACTGGGGTATCAGACCAGGTAGATTGTTGAACGCAGCTATTGAAATGTTCTACTGTTTCAGATATGTTTTCGTCCGTCTCTAAAGGAACTTTTAAACATAATTTTTCTGTCAGTAGCTGTTTGAAGAGCTCCCAGTTAGTTTTACTGGAGTATAGCTTCCAAGGTTTAGGTGCAACTGTGATTTTCCTTTTTATTACTATTTCTACCGGGGAATGATCGGATGATAGTTCGGTGCTCGTTTTGCTTGTTATTAAGTTGTTAGGGATGCCTTTTGTAATACAGAAGTCAAGCAAGTCTTGTACTTTATTCAAGTCTGTAGGCCAGTATGTAGGATCTCCGAGGGGAATAATATTTAGTTTCAATTTCTATATGGCTTACCTTTCGTAGTTATAGTTCATGATTCCCAGTAGTGGTGTTTGGCATTGTAATCACGTCCAGCTATCAATCTGTGGCCCATTGTAGAAAGAAACCGTATGTAGCCTTCTAACTTAAGTTTATGTTAACGTAGACTGTATACAGCCGAGATTGTAAAAGGTGCCGCCCAGTCTTCAACGACTCTTGTTGCTTGTATTCCATCTGTGCAGTAATGTACTGTTTTATGATGTTTGATATTATATCTTGTTAGAACAGCTTGCTTGCTTTGCCGTCAGGGTGCATTGTGTGATAGGTTTTATAGTTCTGGATGTTAAAGTGGCTCTTTTTGGTACGACATTTGTTGCTTGTATTTCATCTGTACAGTAATGTATTGTGCGCATCGCTGGTCAGTAAAGTGCGGGGCAGCACCAACGGCATCCTGTCCATGATAGCAGGCAGTTTAGCACTGTTTTGGTTTTTGTATTTGTGTTTGTTAATGTTTTACTAAGATAGTTTTTAAGTATTTAGTTACTTACACTATGTTATTTTTCGTTTTGTAACTTTCATTTGGTAATTTAAATTTTTATAATTTTTAGTTTGTTATTTTTGGTTTGTATTTTTCATTTTGTTACATAATAGTGTTTTTGTTTTAATTAAAGTAATTTTAACCAAGAGCAATTTAGTTTTCACTTTTATGCCTAACCTATAACAAATGATTTAGCATAATCATTTGTTATAGGTTATATATAGGATACCTTAGTGAATATAAAATATACAGATAAATTATTTTTCTATAATATCTCTGTAAACTTTTTAGTATTTATACTACATAGTATTCACAATATTCTATATTCGAGCAATATTTGAGCTTGACACAAAATTCCGCAATATGAATATTATACACAGCATTTCCTGGGTTGGTTATTTATTTGCACAAATCTAAAATTCATAATTGGTTTATTTAAATCATAGAATATACTAAAACAATTAAATAACGTAAAATATATAATATTATTTTCTCAATTAGTTTCAGAAAACTATAATCGTTTTCTATTATCTGTTTGACGACTACCTGACTGACTTTTCTGAACGACAGACCTGTCTTACTAAAGTTTCAACTTTTTATGTATAATTTTGCGATCTACTAAAGTGCCTTACTTGTATTCGGTCCACTGCAGTGTAACGTCTACTACGTTGGACAAAACACATTTAGTGTTTGCAAGATGCACGGCTTATATATAGAGGCTAAAGTCTAGTACAATATTACTTACCCACGTATTTATTAGTCATTTAAACCGACACACGTTAACATGTTAGGCGGTGCACACAGGTCGTTAAAACGCATACTATATAGTCGGCGCCAGACAAACTTGCAATAAGAAAGGTGATTTTTCCCTGATATTTCTTCATGGATAATCGAAAAAAAAAATGAACCGTTTTTCATTACAAGAAAACGTAAAGGATCACGATAGAAGCCGATTCAGGACAGCTTTATGTCATTATTTTTGTTTTTGATATTAAGAAAGTCAATAACTTTTACTGACTTTGCAATTACAGTCATTGACTTGTGGGCCAATGACCGTTATTGCACGGGTGTCTGACGTCTACCACAGGCAAGTCTCACAGACGCATAGCAAGTCTTATAGGACAATCAAGTCTCAATCGAGTCCCAATTCCTAAAAAGATATAACAATTTATATATAAATAGATATAGCAAGCAACATCACAGCGAGCAAATAGGGGGCGCGCGCATAGTTCACGCGCAATAATAGCCAATATTGACGACGCAGCCGCGCTACCACGTGCGATGCCACTACGAGCTACGAATAGGCTACGACTGTGCTACGAGGTGCTACGAAAGTGCTACGATATGGCAGAAATATTCGTTACTTTAGAATTTCAGATGTTTTATTGCAACTATCAACAGAAGACCAATTCTACTAACTTTTAAGTAACGTTCGCATTCGCATCTCATTCGCAATCTGTCAAAAAACCCTCAATTTCCATACATTTTTGACAGATTGCGACTGACATGCGAATGCGAACGAAATTTAAAAATTAGTAGAATTGCCACTCAGAGATATCCTCTCTTAGAGGGGATGGACACCGATAGCATTCTTTGCCGACTACAAGTTGTAAATTATAAAATCTTTTGAAAAATTTGTTCATTAATTTGGTATTCCTCTTCGCAAACTCTAACTTATCCCCTATCATAAGGGTGTTAAATAAATCGGTTCGCGATCTTTAGGTCTTTGTGTTGGATTTAGAGTTATAACAATTATCTGACCAACCGTGCCTTATCATCCAAATCAAACGTGTATGTACAGGTTACTGGGTTGGGGATGATTAATTGAAAATTTATTTACGAGAAGTAGCTACCTTAACTAACTTACAAATAAGGCTAAGAACAATGGCAGCCACCCATACATTGTTAAAACTGATATTAAATTTCTACCTTTTTAAGTGAGAAGTACCTTGTTTATTTCAACGTCACTTTCTGAATTAGTTTGTGCAAGAATTTTTGTTCGAGAAGGCTGAGAATAATAGATATTCAGTCATGAACTTTTGTTGGTTATGTCTATGGTAACTTTTATATTCAAAGTCGAGGAAATAAAAGGGCAATATCGCATTAGTATTTGCCTTAGTTATTTCAGATTGAAATTTCTTGTATTAGGTACATAATCCCAGTGGTTCTAAATGCTCTTTGGTAAGCCTTGTCTTAGGAACACAATAGATATCCACAACATGAGTATCACTATCAACCAATCAACACGCCAAATTTCAGCTTTCTACGACCAGTAGTATCGGCTGTGCGTTGTCTGTCAATCACTCAGTAACGGAAGAATTTTATATATTAGGATTTCCTAACTAGCAGACAAAATATAATGGAATTTCTTTCGTATACGTCACTTTTAGATACTCAAATTTAAGTCCACTAAGACTTCGCCAGTGTTCTTTGTAAATAAAAACTTGTAAATATTTATATAATTATTATTATTCTTTATATTTATTATCCTTACATACTAATTTACATTTTTAAATATTTCTTAAAAACAACACATTATAAAAAATATTTAAAAATATAAAAAATAGTAGTCCGCCGGTGTCGGGAGCAGGGTCCAAGCTACCGGTGGTTAGGGCTCCAGAGAAAAACCCGATAGAAGCGCCCGTGAAGCTCCTTGCCTTTCCATACCTCCTTGCGGTCATCTGTGGTAATTATTATTCTCCTTATTTTTTATCCTTACATACTAATTTACATTTTTAAATATTTCTTAAAAACAACACATTATAAAAAAAAAAACATTTAAAAATATATAAAATAGTAGTCCGCCGGTGTCGGGAGCAGGGTCCAAGCTACCGGTGGTTAGGGCTCCAGAGAAAGGAACCTCCTCACAATACGAGCCGTATCGAGGAGTACTGCCTTCTGTATCAGGCCCTTTATCCAACCGCGTAACGCCAGCTTCGACAGATGGTCGTCGAAGCTTTTAGCCATCAGGCCATTGGCCGTAACGACTATCGGCACAATGACAGCTGAGTCCACATTCCACATGTCGACAACCTCGTGAGCTAAGTCGAGATACTTGATTTGCTTCTCTTTCTCAGCCTTCACGAGGTTCTCGTCATAAGGGATGGTAACATCTAATCTAATTATTATTATTATTAATGGTTTCCTAAACAGTAACAATTATTTTTGTCTTTGCATTATTTACGAGGTCCCCAATCTATCAATACATTCGTACCTCCTCGAGATTTTCAAACTAAACAACTCAGCAGAATTTGGTCGCTGTGTTGTCGGTAACGTATTCCATCGGCTGCATATCAATCTATTAGTATACGACAACAACCAGCTTCTTATTGGATTATCTATTCAATTTAGTTGTTTGTTAGGTCAACACTTTTGAAATTGACAGCTGTCAAAGCAATTGGTTAAATTATTATTTAATCAATTTATTTGAATTTCAATATTACATGAAACTAGCATTGTTACTCAATTTTTGTAGCTGAGCGTACAAAGTTCCAAAATTAGATAACATTTTACTGTGAGTCAGGATCAAGGCATTTCAAAATTTATACACAAATTATATACCCACACCTGGGAATGTCGGGTGTTAAAAAGAGCGTCAAAATGGAAATTGGCAAATTTTGTAGCCGACTGTACTGTACAAAAACAAGTTAAAAAGTTTAACGAATCAGCTCACTAGGCATCACTAGCGTTCATTTGTTGTTTTCTACTTTTGACATGTTGCAATCAAGCGAGAAACACACTTGTCCTACGTACGCAACGTATGCAACGCTTATATATAAGCGGGCTGGGCGATGGGGGGGACTTTCTTCATGTAAATTTTCAGAAAGTGCTGATTTTCACCCTACTATGAAAACATTTATTTTTATTTTTATTGATTTGAAGTTGAACTGTGCAAATATTATTTCTTTGTGTAAAGTAGCCAGAATTTTGTATCATTTATTATGGACGCGTCATGCACTAACATCACAGCTCTAAAACAGCGCAAGCATTGTAGGTAGTAATCGGTAGCCTGTACCCCGAATGAGCGCTTATGTACGCGATCGGGGTATAGGGTCGGGGTAGTAGCCGTTTTAGGGTTCCGAAACTCTATATAAAAAAGCGGAATCCTTATAGGAACACTCGCTTGTCAATTAGAATTTAATTTTATATGTTGAAAACTATTCTAAATTAAATTATACAAAAACGTTTCTTATATCGCCTAGTCTCGATACTTGAGTTCAATAATTAAAAAAATAGTAGTATGTAATGTGATTGAAATGACTTAGAATATTATTATTTGGTATTATTATGTCAAATAATAGATACATCAATTGCAATATTAAGGGTGCGCTAGTCAGTCACTGTTGTCTACAAACGTTAGGCGATTATACTCTCTTGATTGACGATGTGTACAATAAAGAATTATAAAATATCTCACGATTATCTAGCCGTGTATGAAAACAAACAGTAAAGAAAGTATTGATGCGCAACTTATTAGCGTCTAAATTTCCAAATTCTAACGCAACTTGGTGCGTAAATAAATAACTTATGAAGTACGATAAGATCTTTGTTACCAAACAGAGATAAATTTTTTCTTAAAAAAATTAAATTATTTTTGTAACATGGATACCTTCAGCACTTTTTTCATAATATCCATACATTTATTCGTTCCATAAATGATGTCGGATGAGTTAGCATGCATTTAACCGCGCCCGTCAACGTACCGGTGGACTTAGATACGGACTTATTTGAATCTCCTAGTAATACTCTTTGTAATGGGCGTACCTATCTATCAAAATCCAAGCTACCTTATTTAAGCGCAGCATTCTCTGTTTATCATCATCATCATACCAGCCGAAAGACGTCCACTGCTGGACATAGGCCTCCCCCAAGAGTCTCTGTTTACCCAAGTAAAATATTAAATACTTATTACATATTTTAAAAATCATCGGCCACTGGTAATAAATACATTCAAAAATACACACAATAGGCTTTATTTTTATGGGACTCAGTTCCAATAAGTAACGAATAGGGTAATTGAATATCTATTGTCAAAGGTAATCCCGGCAACATTGTTTTGTCTGAATATGAGCATTCAATGAAGTGGCGGAGCATTTATTTAAATTACTGTTATTGTTTTTTCGATTTTACAACTGAGGACCACGAATCTATAAAAAGATAAGCTTTCACAGGTAAACAAAAACGACAGACCAGGTGCCTGAGAAACGCTTAGCCCGCGTGGTGTTTTATTGTATCATTCAATGCAGTGCCGAAAGATTAAAAAAATTTAGCGAATAAATTTGATGCTGCGCAAGCACTGCTAAGCAAAAAGTTAGTGATTTTTTTTTCTGGATATTTAATAAGATTCCGGTCAGTTTAAGACATTCCATGTGTGAACCATATCTTTCTTTTTATCCAGTTGAGCATAACATGAACAGTGTCTCTGAGAACAATGTGTCCGTGGGAACACAAACCGAGGATAACTATAATCTTACAAGAATAGAGACAATGGAGTCCAAAATTTATGAGCAGATGAAATCGCTGGAAGACTAAATCAAGTGAAATTTGCAGCGTACGAATGCGACTGAGTAAGATGTTCCTGAAAACGATAATAATTTTAATGGTGACGATGATGACGAGTCTGATAAAGTTGACACTCGTGAAATGGTAAACTTAGTTCCTAGAGTTAATATTCATATTTAAAATGAGAATATTTGCCATGACAATATTTTTTTTTATTTACAGACGATGGACGACAGTGATCCCCTGATCCAGATATTATATATAAAACATTTACCGACCCTGAGACTCCAGAAAAAGTAAAAATAAAATTTAATACTGGCCAGTATAGTAGCAGCAATAACAATGCGCATGGGTTGAGTAACAGAAATGATAATTCAAATGTTGATGACTTGGTTTGTATTTTGCTTTCGACAACTTGCATCGCTTTATTTGATAATGTTTTGTATTATACAGATTGTTCAATAATTTTACAGGTGGCAATAGGAGATGGGAAAACTCTGATACCAACAAGAGTATTCAGGCATATACATTGGAACTCTCACACAGGTGCCACTAGGAAATTACTGATAGCAGTTTTTCCACGTAGGTATTATTTATTAACATCAATTTATGTTCTCAACGTCCTGTTTTAATCGCATTGAAGACCACGCTAATGCATCCTTTTTATGTTTTAGAGTGTTAGCGACGCATTCACGCTCTGGAAAGACATCACCGGCATTTCTGAATAGACTGGCAAAGGAGAGGTTGGATCCCGTGGTAATCAACGACATTGTGAAAACGGAGGTCCAAAAATGTCATCATCCTTTGTTAAGAAAACTATGCATTAAGATTTAAGTCAGATTTTATACTATACTAGCTTCCTTTTATAATAGAGAGTAGGGTCACAATTGAGGGTAAGATTTTCAAATTCAATACTACATAATTTATCATACACTAGTGGACGTCACGCGGTTTCACCCGCGTAGTTTCCTTTCCCATGGGAGTACTGGGATAAAATATAGCCTGTGTTACTCCCTGATAATGTAGCTATCCATTGCTGAAAGAATTTTTCAAATCGGTCCAGAAGTTTCGGAGCCTATTCATTTCAAACAAACAAACGACTAAACAAACAAATCTTTCCTCTTTATAATATTAGTGTAGATGAATATATTATCTACCTACAATAATACATACATTCCTAAGAGTATTATGTCTTTACCTTTGCTTTAGAAGACATTAGAACTGTCACGTAGAGATTATGGAAGAGAGCTCCAGAGATGCACTGCCGTAACAGAGAAAGAGCAACCATAACAAACATGTAAATAGCTTCATGCTTTTGACTGACTGATCTTGACAATTCCAAAGTGCCTGTAAATATTTTATCGATCCTAATTTATAAATTCTTCCGTTACTGAGCGACTGACAGACAACCCACAGCCAAAACTCCTGGTAATAGAAAGCTGAAATTTGTCATGTAGGTTCCTTGAGGAGTGTAGGGAGCACTAAGAGGATTTCCCGAAATTCATAAGGGTACGGGAAAAAGCGGGATATGCGCTTACGAAGTCGCGGGCATTTGCCCGCGACTTCGTTTATGCTAGTTTGAAATAAATGCTTTGAATCTTGAATCTTGAACGATAGCGGCTGGAAGTGTGACGTGGATTACGAAGGGAAAGAAAAGTGACAGTATGACATGGTTTACCTCTCGAGACAAGATACTCAAAGGGCTCACGAAGGTACCTTTAGTACCTATTAAGGAGAATTATGACTGTGCAGGATAGCATAGAGAAGGCATAAATGAAAACAAATACTTACTATGTAGGTATGCTAGGTTTTCAAAGTTTTTCCAACAGATTTTTTTTTATAATTAACTTTCATCGCACTAAATCCACAATAATAAATATACATACATTCACAATCATTGATCAATAATTCAAAACCAGTTTTTTTTTTCTTAAAGCGTAATAACTCCACAGTTTAGGCTAGCAAAAATACGAAGAGCAAAAAAAAATTTTAGAAAAAAAAATCGAGGTCGGCAAAAATTAACGGCATTTTAGAATTTAGTGCCAAAAACACATCCGGTTTAAAAAAATCCGCTCAGTGGATCTGGTATTTCGAGGTAATAGTCTAAGCTTAGGGCACTCCACTATTACCACATTCATGAACTCAAAAACCGGCCAAGCGCGAGTCGGACTCGCACACGAAGGGTTCCGTACCATAAACCTTAATTTTTATTATTTGTTGTTATAGCGGCAATAGAAATACACAATCTATGAAAATTTCAACTATCTACTTATTATGGTTCTTGAGATACAGCCCGCTGACAGACAAATGGAACCACGGAAGGACAACAGAGGCTTAGTAATAGGGTTCCGTTGGTTACACTTTGGGTACGGAACCCTAAAAACTTACCTTCTTGAAGGCATATCGCAAAGCAAATGCACTGTTAATTTAAAACACATCAAAACTTCAAAATAATGCACGCATTATGCCAAATACTATATACACACTACACATAGACGGACCGTTCCTGATTACGATATTCAACATAAATCATATTGATTTGGCACGTGCATCTAACACGCAATTCGTGGCGTTATAAAAGTTGATAGTAACAAGTGGATTCATGTAATACTTCCAAAAAAGTTTCCAGATACTGAAATTTCTTTCGTAATTTATTGTAATTTTCTATTTTCAATTTCCATCATAAATGTTTAACTACACCATTGCATAAATTCAAGATCTTGGAACTCAACATACAGTTATGTGCGCCACTTCTTTTTCCCAGCTAACGATGTGATGATGCGCTGGGCAATTTGGGGAACTGTCTTCATGTCAATTTTCAAATAGTGCTGATTTTCAGCCTAGTTTGAATACATGTCCTTTGATTTTTTATTGAGTTCTTTGTGTAGAGTAGCCAAAATGTTGTATCATATATTATGGACGCGTCATGCACCAACATCACAGCTTTAAAAACAACGCAAGCATTGTAGGTAGTAATCGGTAGCCTGTACCCCGAATGAGCGCTTATATACGCGCTCGGGGTATAGGGTCGGGGTAGTAGCCTTTTTAGGGTTCCGAACCTCTATATAGAAAAGCGGAATCCTTATAGGAGCACTCGGTTGTCTGTATATCTGTCTGTCTGACCGTATGTCTGTCTGTCACAGCTGATTTTATCCGAATCTACTGGACTGATTCTATTGACATTTGGTATACACATAACCTTTTGTAACCTAAACACGGACGTGTAACAAGAACTATAAATTTTGATAATGGAGTCACACTTTGGGGGAACAAATTAAAAAAAGTTTTTTCGACGCTACTGTTCATAATTTTAAAATAAATAGTTTTAAATACAATTCATTTATTCAAGATAAATAACAATCACATAAGTTAATTACAACATAATACATGATTAAAATAAAACACATAGTAAGAGTACAAGAAATACGCACAACAATGGAAACATTGGATCAGGACCGCACTACCCGTACGTGTAGTTTTGTGCAATGCAAAATTGATGAAAAATTACCATTCCCCGTCCCTTTTATCTCTGAAACTACTGAGTTTAAACCTTTGAAAAAATAAACTACATATTTAATAATAGTTTTCTGCCTATAAATAACGGGAAAACCTATAAGAGACAAAAAGATCAAGCCCTATCAAAAACCCTAAAAATACCACGCTAGTCCAAACTTCTTAAACATTCGCAGAAATGGTTTTATTGATGTTTTTGCAAAATTCCTTAATTGTTTTAAAGGTTCGTTTGGGTTTCACACGAGCCGAGTTATAGTATCGAGATGGTGGCACTATTGTGTATTCTAATCTGGCATTATACTCGTTTCTTTAGAATTTGTTGAAATGTTTATTTGACCAGACGGTTGGCCTTTGTTTTACGATTCCTTTCCCATAAAATGGCAGTTCATGAATTTCGAAGCCAGGTGTAAAGTTAACTCGCACGAGTTGTAATAATTTCATCCAATTCAAAACATACGGTCGTCATTATATTGATGACTTGACACTTGTTCGTCAATCGGTGTCAAATGCGTTCATAAAATTATAAAACAGTTAAAGTCAAGAAAAGCTCCAGGTCCAGACAATATTAAAGATTCCGATATTAAAATGATAGGTGACAGTATATCCAACCGTATTGCCGACTTAATTAGTCGAAGCATTGAAACTGGTATGTACTGGACTAAAAGGCGCTTGCATAAGGCCAATCCATAAAAGGGGTAAATAAAACGATTATTCAAACTATCGTCCGTATCGTGTCGTCGTTGATAAGACAGTGATAAATATGTTTTTAAACAAACTAAATTTTACAGGCAGCACGACGTAACTAACCCCGTATCGATTTGTTTTTAAGGCCGGCAAAAGCACCACAACCCTCTTGTCAAATAAAAATATGTTCTTGCTCTCTTTATTGACTTCTCACGTACTTTTGACATTCTTATCCATAATCAACTAGTTGATAAATTAAACGACTGCGTAGTACGTGGTCCATTACTCAATTGGTGTAAAAGTTACCTTAAAAATCCTATAGTGAGGGCGTGGATATAACAGAGGAAACTGCTCAGGGCTCGGTATTAGGCACCTTGTATTTTTAACGTATGTTAATAAATAAAATAAATAATTTAACTTTTATTTTTACATAACTACGATCCAATTTGTTAGTAGTGTAAACATTTATAACCAGTGTTAGTAAAACAACCTTAATCTACTCGCCCCCTACCTGACCCATGACTCGAGGTATCAATACGAGGTATCATTATTGTATTGTACCCGTAGAGCAAAGTACGCTTTTTGAATTAAGACTGCCCACAGGCTGCAGGTGTAAAACGATGTACAGAAGGCTCTGAAGAGAGTTAATTGATGACATGAGTAACTGCAAAACGCAAAGTAAATGCTATCAATTTGCGGATGACACTTGTCTTGTTATTGCTCGACCTGGATGCTCTAACAAGGTGGTGTCACGATGCTGGCTTAGTGCATAATGCAAACAAAACTAAACTTTTGGTTATTAAATCTTCCTACGCTAACAAAATGCTCTTACGGAACTTAATAGCCCATGACCATGACTGCTTGCATGCGGTCAATGTGGTCAATTGTAACTGTACTCAAATAAATGTTGACAATAAGCAAATAATAAATCTTGGAGTAGTTATAGACGATAAGTTAACCGCACCCGTTAAGAGGGAACTCGGATCGTTAAATTTTGGGCCTTTCTCCATATAAACGCACTCCGCTTTTTTCTGCGTGGATAATGCTCCTAGAGCAATGATTTTTTTTCTTAAAAAATCTAGATCGAATTAATGCGTGCCTCTATCATTTTCGTTTTTCCAAAACATAATTACTTAAAGAATTATGACAATCCAAAAACCCGAAACAACAGGCCGTTTTTACCGCCATGTTCAGACGACTACTAGACAAATTTGATAAGTTTTTAACAGAATAGAAGCACAGATATAGTCTTCTTCTAAATTATGATATATGATATTTTAGATCAGTCCAGTTTTGAAAAAGAAAACAGTGGAAAACAAAACGTATTTTAGTCAAGGTTTCTATAGATAAAAATCAGCCTGAGCTGCAGTTGTCGCTTTTGCACTTTACTTGATAGGGCACAGTGCGAAGCGTCGGCAAGAGTTTCTTCAAAAACCTATTTATCCAATTCCTCGGGACTAGAGTCCCCTCTTAGCGTACCGCTGGACTTAGATACGGGCCTATTTGAATCTCCTAGTAAAGCTCTTTGTTATAACAGTACCTATCTATCAAAATCAAGCCGTCTTAATTTAGCGCAGCATTCACTGTTCAAAGATAATCCTGTCGACATTGTTCAATTTATTACAATTTTAAAAGTTAATTTAAAAGTTAATTAAAATGTGTTTTTTCGATTTTACGACTGAGGATCCGTGTGAGCCAGTGTGACCAACAAAAGACAAATTTTCACAGGTACTTAACCCTGAAGAAAACAATAGGAAAGTAATCAGTTCGGGTGTTGATGTTTACGAGTAGCAGAAGAGCTTAGCCGGCGTGGTGATTTATTGTATCACCCATTGAATCAAAGAGCTATGTACATAAAAACGAACGTTTCTAAATTTTCGTCAGTACTCTTTGAGATCGTGTTGTGAGTGGTTGTGGCTCCCATAGCAAGTCAGTCAGTACTTATCCACATTTGTTGTTCAAGTGTTAGTTCGAGATATTATCAAAACTTTTATCCACATTTGTTGTTGGAGTGAACTTCTGTGAATAAAATCAAAAATCGCGTAAGTTTGACTTCATCATCTAGATTCTATGTTTTCACCGGAGCCGGATCTTTCTTGCTCGTTTTTAAACTGTGTTGAATTATGATTTGAACGGCTCGTTTTTTAGACCTTAAAAATATATTTTCTTGTAGTACCAAACATTCAAACATGTCCGCTGCCAATTATGATATGAAGGAGTACGAAGCAACTCTGGCTCTGCTGGAGCTGCAAAAAAATGTTCGAGTTACGAAGAAAGGGAAATGTAAGTATTTTATATTTTTCAGCATATATATAATATAATTCCAGTCAGTAAAAAACTGGCCAAGTGCGAGTCGGACTCGCGTGCAAAGGGTGCCGTACGAATTTTATTTTTACAACATGTTATTTTAACACTATAGACTTCTTATAGGTTTTCCTGTAATCTGTAATTTCTTGAATACTTTCAAACCCATTTATTTGAAAATTATGAAAAAATTTAATTAAAACCCTCACAGTAAGCCCTTTCATTTTATATGTCACACTATATTGTTAAAAAAACTTTATTTTAGTTTTCTAGTTTGACCGCCAAAGGTGCTAAAAATTAAATACTAATGCGTCCGTGTTTGGGTCACAGGAATCCATATGTGCACCAAATTTCAACAGAATCGGCCCAGTGAATCCGGAGAAAACTGGCTGTGACCGACGGACCGACAGACAGACACGTTACACAATTAAGTTACAGAAAACAATAGATGAAGAAAACATTACGTAGGGTGACACAATGGGCGGCCTTACCATTCATATTTGAACTATATTTTTCTTATTTGCAGATGAGCATCAGAACACTTTAGAAGCAGCAATGCTTCTATTGAGCTGCTCTTTGATACACAATGCCTCGGCAGGCAAAGTGAAACAGAGTGGAATGGTAAACCAAGTATGTAATAATATTGTCAATCTTCAAATTAAACATGAGATTGTAGGTCATGACAATGTATTTTTTTATTTTCAGAAGATGGTCGACAGAGATCCTCCCGCGCAAGTCTTGAGTAAAAAAGCAGTTAATGGAAATGCTGATGACTTTGTTTGTACTTTTCTTTTGATAAATTGCATAGTTTAATTTAAAAAATCCTTTGTATTATACTGACTGTTCAATATTTTTACAGGTGGCAATAGGAGATGGCCATGCAAAGATACCAATAATGGTATACAAGCATATAAATTGGCATTCTCACACTAGTGCCACACGAAAATTACTGATGGCAGTTTTTCCACGCAGGTATTATTTATAACATCAATGTATTTCTCAACGTTCTGTTTTAATCAGATTGATGACCTCGCTAATGCTTCCTTTTTTGTTTTAGAGTGTTAGCTACGCATTCACTCTCTGGGAAGCCATCACCGGCATTTCTAAATAGAGCTGCAAAGGAGAGGTTGGATCCCGTGATAATCAACGACATTGTGAAAACGGTGGTCCAAAAATGTCGCGTGCCGGCAAACGTGGTCAGGTAATAGTTTCATCTTCCTTTGTTAAGAAAATTATACATTAAGATTTAAGTCAGATTTTATACTGTACTCGCTTTAGTCCGCGACTTCGTATGCGCATATATTGTTTTTTCCCGTCCTCGTGGAAATTTTTGGAAATACTCTCTTAGTGCTACTCTACACTCCCTAAGGAACCTGCCAAATTTAAGCTTTCTAAGATTAGCAGTTTTACCTGTACGTTGTCTGTCAGTCACTCAATCACTCAATCAGTCAGTAACGGAAGAATTTTATTGACTGATTCCAATGACGAATATGTATGTAGACGCTTCATGCTGTGACGTGTGTTTCTTTGAACAGCGAAAACACATTCTCTTTCTTCTTTCTTTCTCTCTTTTAAAAAAACTTTGCCCCACACTAGGAATTTCTCCTGTATCTTGGGTGCGTTTACAAACATATCTTTAGAGGAGTGAGCATGAAGGGAAATGTTATCCCATCTTGTTTGTATGGATTTACAGCCGGTCAATTCTGTTAGCATGTCGAAGTAAAGGCTTGGGTGAAGTGATCACAAAGTGAGCTGTCAGTCCAAGTTATCAAGATGGAATGACAGTTCACTTCGTGATCACTTCACCCAAGCTTTCACTTCGACATGCTTCCAGAATCGCAATGCTGTTCACTTCACCTAATCTTACACAGCGAAAGGTTCACAGACTCGCACTGCGGGATTCTGTAAACGTGCCACCGTCTAATCGGTATCAAGATAACTAAATGTTCGTCCTGGGTATAGGATCGTGGCAGTTGCCTTCATTTTAACCGACTTCAAAAAAAGGAGGAGGTTCTCAAATCGCTTGGATTTCGTTTTTTTATGTTTTTTACCTCATAACTCAGTCATATATGAACCGATTTGAAAAATTCTTATTTTATCTGAAAGGAAATACTTTCTGATTATTTTTTTCAAAATCGTTTTAGAAGTTTGGCTTTTAAATCAAAATAGCAGGAAATTGTTAACTTAATCAAAATAGCAGGAATTCGTTAACTTGGATGAAGGTTTTTGTCGTCCAAATAAACGAAACTGCGTATTTTGCTTTGCTGCGATTTTCCAGTGGTGTTATGTGTGGGGTACCACTTAAAAGTGAAAAATAAAAACTTTTTACCGCCTTCCAAATATTTTTTATAAAAAGTTTTTCTTTTGGTTCCATTTTAGAGTGAAGATATCGTCAAAATATTATTTCTGATTTTTCTATCTTGTTACAGGACAATCATAACAACGAAATGCGCTGACGAGAGCAAGATGTTCCGCACTCGACAAAATAAGAAGGGGAAGCATCCGAGTAGCGAGAACATCCCGCCAGAATAATAGTTGTTTTGGTAAGAATTAAATTCAAATATTTCCCCATTCAAATAATATTTAGATATGTTTTGCATTGTTTCCGAATTCCCCTAATAAAAATGAGCAACCATGTGATCCCATTTTTATAATTTTCTCACTGTATGATAACGCAAATATTTGTTTACCAGTGCCGGTGCCAGTCTCAAGCCTGGAAGAAGGAGGAGAGGGTGTTTTACTAATTGTAAACCCATTAAAATAAACAACATTGGCAAGTACCCAACTGTTAACAGTGTCAAGAAATTGTATTGTATTTCTAATGTCTTTTTTTTTCAAATCTTCATAGGTAAATTTCAATTTTAATTTTTTGTATTTAATTTTGTAATTTTCATTTTTTGTGAGTTTAAAGATTGTGTATTTATTCTTAAAGAACATACATTGTTCACTTAGCGAATAAATTCGTACATAACTAAGGTTAGTGTAGTCCAGTAGCTAAAAGTTTTGTTTTCTTAATGCAGTTAGGTACGATGTCGACATTATTATTGTGTGTAAGAGTAGCTTATATCGTTAACTTAGTAGTTTTGTACTGTGTGTGACGTATTGCTTGAGTTTAGCTTTGAATATATTAAAAAAGATGTGTTCCTGATACTTATTATAAAGTTCTTTATATTTTTCCTTCCATATTGCGTTCGCGGGGCACGCATCTGTATTTGGTTAGGATTTCTACCACGGAAACATCCAAATTTAACCAATTATATCTGGATGTTTCCGTGTTGAAGGATAACTGTGTTTATTTTCAGATGATAGAAAACCGTGGTCCTTCCATTCCTGACCATGCTGGCCAGTATAGTAATAAAATCTGATGAATTGGTTTGTAATTTTCTTTCGAAAAATGCATCGTTCAATTAAAAGAATCCGTTATACTAGACTGATTGTTCTATATATTTACAGGTGGCAATAGGAGATAGACATGCTCTGATACCGTTGAGAGTATTCTGGCATGTCATTGGAACTCTTATACAAGTGAAGAAAATACTCAGAAGTTTTTGACAGCAAATTTTCCACGCAGGTATTACTTATTACCATCAATTTATGTTCTCAACGTCCTGTTCTCAACGTCCTCAAAGACCTCACTAATGATTCCTTTTTATTTTTTAAAGTGTTAGCAACGCATTTCCTCAGGGGAAAGCCCACTCCAGCGTTTCCAAACAAAACTTCAAAGAAGAAGTTGGATCCCGCGCTGGTGAAAAACATTGTGCAGACGATGGTTGAGAGATGTCGCGCTCGAAAAACTTAGGTACTGTTTAATCTTCTTTTCTTACACATGAATCGCGAAAAAAATCGACTGCTCCATACATTTTTGTACGCGTACTACGTGTTTGTAACTCGACAACATATACTGAAAACTGTTTTTTTTTTTTCGCAATCTCGGGTCTGCTCAATTTTGACTGCCATTATAGAGTGAGGATAACGCATCTACGTATATTTATTAATGCTTAATTTTGTATCTTGTTACAGGACAAATATAAAAACGAAATGCGCCGACGAGTGCAAAATGTTCCGCACTGTGGAAAACAAGAAGAAGAAACGCAAGTTAACTCGTATAGTTAAGTGAACGGATAGAACATCCCGCCCGAGATGTTCTGTGGACTGTGGACTCCGAGGAAATAGGTTAAAAATTTGAATATCTATCTAACGTTCAAATAAGATTTAGATTATATTTAAAAATAATGTTCATTTTTTCAGAATTCCTCTAGTAAAATGAGTAACCATGTAATTTTATTTACTTAGTTTTAGTTAGTTAAAACGTTAAAAATACAATTACATCAATTGACAAAGAATTGCAAAACAACAAAATCATAAAATTTTATTAATATAATGTTTTACTTTATAAGGCGGTTTAGAAACTGACCCTAGGGTGTGTGGGGTCGTAAGACCTTACTGCCAACACGATAAGAAGAAGGAGTAGAACTGTATGATAACGTGAAAATGTTTGATTACAGATAACTCCGCCATTGAAGCAATGCCAGTGCCAGTCTCAAGCCTGGATGATGGAGGAGAGGGTGTTTTTTTTTATGTCATTATTGCAATCTACCTATCTTGCAGATATTCAGTAATACATGTCAGATTTTATTTAATTAAAGGGCTTTCACGAAAGCAGTCCAGTGACTGCTCCGTTTATTCTTGTGCCTCTCAGAGAAGGTCCTGAGGAATCTTTCTTTTTAGTCTACGAGCAACTGTTTAGGTGTTCATTAGATTGACTGTCAGCATATTTGAATGAATAGTGATTCGCTTCTTGTACGCTTTTGTCCTTTCCGAGGTTTCTTTAATAACACTTTTGACGCAGAGGTCGTGATGGAGTCTAATATTTGAGACATACCAAGGTGCGTTCGTTATTATTCTTAGTTTCTTTGACTGGAATCTCTGTATTTTTTCAATGTTTGATTTTGCAGCTGTTCCCCAAAATTGTAGGCCATATGACCATATAGGTTTTATTCTGCATTTATAAAGCAATAGCTTGTTTTGAAGTGAGTGTCGTGATTTTTTATTTAGTAGCCAGTACATAGTGCGCAACTGTTGGCCCATAGCTAATCGCTTGGTGAAAATATTCTTCTTCCAGGTTAGGTGTCTATCCAAGTATATTCCAAGATACTTGACGTGATCCTCTTGCTGTAGAGGTATGCCGTTGAGAGTGACGGGTGGACATGTTTCTTTCCTGTTTGCGAAAGTAACCTGTACAGATTTGCTTTCGTTGACTTGATCGAGAATGTATTGAAGTTTTTGTGCTGCAATGTCTGGTGAATTGTCCATGGATAGAACTGGTATATCATCAGCAAATGTTCTAGTAGCTAGACCATCGGTCGTAGGGAGATCAGCTGTAAAAAGCAGATACAACGTGGGACACATGACGTTGCCTTGCGGAACTCCAGCTTTGATAGCATATAAAGATATTCTCTTCTCCTTGTTTAACAAAAAAGTGTCTGTCACTTAGATATGACTTTATTAGGTTATAGAAGTTTATAGGTAGGTCTTTTTTTATTTTGAAAAGAAGTGCGGCATGCCACACTCGATCAAATGCCTGAGATATATCCAGGAAAGCTACGACACTGTATTGTTTTGATTATATGTTCCACTAGTCTGTGTACATGTTCATTAGTACCATGCTTTCGACGAAAACCAAACTGATGGTCAGGTAGTAGTTTTTTGCGGCAATCATCGGGGATAATCTAAGCAAAATAACTATCTCCATGATTTTAGAGAGTATGGGTAACAGGCTAATAGGTCTGTATGTTTGCGCCTCAACCGGATTTTTTCCAGACTTAGGAACCATTATAACTTGGGCTATATTCCATTGAGGAGGGACTATTCCTCTTCGTAGGATAGCGTTATACAGAAATGTGAGAAATTTGATCCCTTGCTTTGGCAGCTCCCTTAGGATTTTTCCTGTTATAATGTCGTAACCAGGAGGTTTATTTGGATCCAAAGCCTTAATTGCTGTTTTTATTTCTTTATAATTGAGTTTATTAATGGGAAGATCGACTGGGTGGGTTTGGCACAATAATTCTGTGACTTCTTGGATGTTAGAGGAGCCTCTATCTGCATTTGGTATAAAACCTGTTTGAGATGTTCAGCAAATGTAGGAGCTTTGTCCTCATCGCTACAAGCCCATTTTGAGTTACTTTTACGGATAGAAGGTTGATTACTTGCCGGGCGTTTAAAATATTAGTGATTTTCCGCAAAGAGTAATTTGTCTCTGCTGTAGCATCAAGGTTTTCAAGAAATGTTTGTATTCCTTGGTTTTCATTGTTTTTAGCAGAATTTTCAGTTTTGTGTGAAGATAATTTAGATATTTTTTATCAGTAGGATAACCTGTTGTTTGCTACTTTCTCCGAGCTTTTCGTTTATCAGCTAATAGTTCTCTTACAGATGTTGGGTAATTTTGTTTATGGTACGAGTCTGCGGCAACTGGGGTATCAGACCAGGTAGATTGTTGAACGCAGCTATTGAAATGTTCTACTGTTTCAGATATGTTTTCGTCCGTCTCTAAAGGAATTTTTAAACATAATTTTTCTGTCAGTAGCTGTCTGAAGAGCTCCCAGTTAGTTTTATTGTAGTGTAGCTTACAAGGTTTAGGTGCAACTGTGATTTTCCTTTTTATTACTATTTCTACCAGGGAATGATCGGATGATTAGTTCAATGCTGTTAAGACCCAAGCGTGTCTATTTTCCGCCAAAAGGAGCCAATACCACCCAGCTCCTTCTTTCCGAGGTGCAACCGTGCCGATAATCGACCAACTTGAACTTCTTGGGGTTACATTAACATCTACCCTCAATTTTGGCCCTTTCATAGAGACAAAAGCTCAAGTGGCTGCAAAGAAGTTGGGGATCCTAGCAAAGGTGAGACGGCACTTCACGCCGGAACAGCTGCTCAGACTCTATCAAGCGCAAGTTCGATCGTGTATGGAGTACTGATCTCATCTTTGGGACGGATCTGCCAGATACCAGCTTGATGCCCTTGAGTCAATTGAGAAACGAGCCAATAGGATAATCGGCAATGATAGGCTCGTCGCGACGAAGCTCCAAAGTCTTGAGCATCGACGACGAGTCGCTAGCCTGACGGTTTTATACCGGTTGCATTTTGGGGAATGTGCGACGAAATTACAAAATTTAATTCCGCCAAGCCCGTTCCATCATCGGACCACAAGACGAACGGCGATGCGCCACCGGTACATGGTGGACATCCCACCCACATGCACTAAACGTTTTGGGAACACATTCATAGTGCGTACAGCTAAGGAGTGGAATTCCCTGCCGGAGTCTGTGTTTCCTGATAGCTACAACCTGGGAGTCCTTAAGTCAAGAGTGAATAGGTTACTTCTAGGCAAGCGTGCTCCATCTTCGACCACATCATCGCTTACCATCAGGCGAGATAGTGGTCAAACGCGCGCCTATAAACAGTAAAAAAAAAATGATAGTTCGGTGCTCGTTTTGCTTGTTATAAAGTTGTTAAGGATGCCTTTTGTAATACAGAAGTCAAGCAAGTCTTGTACTGTATTCAAGTCTGTAGGCCAGTATGTAGGATCTCCGAGGGAAATAATATTTAGTTTCAATTTCTCAATGCCTTACCTTTCGTAGTTATAGTACATGATTCCCAGTAGTGGTGTTTGGCATTGTAATCACGTCCAGCTATGAATTTGTGGCCCATTGTAGAAAGAAACCGTATGTAGTCTTCTAACTTAAGTTTATGTTTACGTGGGCTGTATACAGCCGAGATTGTAAAAGGTCCCGCCCAGTCTTCAACGACATTTGTTGCTTGTATTCCATCTGTGCATTGATGTAATGTTTCATGATGTTTGATGTTATATCTTGTTAGAACTGCTTGCTTGTTTTGCCGTCAGGGTGCATTGTGTGATAGGTTTTATAGTTCTGGATGTTAAAGTGGCTCTTTTTGGTACGACATTTGTTGCTTGTATTTCATCTGTGCAGTGATGTACTGTGCGCATCGCTGGTCAATAGGGTGCGGGGCAGCACCAACGGCATCCTGTCCATGATAGCAGGCAGTTTAGCACTGCTCCAGGGTATCAGCTGGGCCTGTCACCTTGCAGTTGTGATGTCGCAAACTGTTTTGGTTTTGGTTTTTGTATTTGTGTTTGTTAATGTTTTACTAAGATAGTTTTTAAGTATTTAGTTACTTACACTATGTAATTTTTCGTTTTGTAACTTTCATTTGGTAATTTAAATTTTAATAATTTTTAGTTTGTTATTTTTGGTTTGTATTTTTCATTTTGTTACATAATAGTGTTTTTGTTTTAATTAAAGTAATTTTAACTAACAGAAATTTAGTTTTCACTTTTATGCCTTACCTATAACAAATGATTATGCTAACCTTAGTGAATATAAAATATACAGATAAATTATTTTTCTATAAAATCTCTGTAAACTTTTTAATATTTATATTATATAGGATTCACAGTATTCTATAATTGAGCAATATTTGAGCTTGACACAAAATCCCACAATATGAATATTATACACAGCATTTCCTGGGTTGGTTATTTATTTGCACAAATCTAAAATTCATTATTGGTTTATTTAAATCATAGAATATACTAGAACAATTAAATAACGTAAAATATATAATATTATTTTCTCAATTAATTTCAGAAAACTATAATCGTTTTCTATTATCTGTTTGACGACTACCTGACTGACCCTTCTGAACGACAGACCTTACTAAAGTTTCAACTTTACATGTATAATTTTGCAATCTACAAAAGTTCCTAACTTGTATTCGGTCCACTGTAGTGTAACGTCTACTATGTTGGACAAAACACATTTAGTGTTTGCAAGATGCACGGATTATATATAGAGGCTAAAGTCTAGAACAGTATTACTTACTCACGTATTTATTAGTCATTCAAACCGACACACGTCAACATGTTAGGCGGTGCACATACGTCGTTAAAACGCATGCTATATAGTCGGCGCCAGACAAACTTGCAATAAGAAAGTTAATTTTTCCCTAATATTTCCTCGTAGATAATCGAACAAAAAATTATGAACCGTTTTTCATTACTAGAAAACGTAAAGGATCACGATAGAAGCCGATTCAGGACCGCTTTATGTCCTTATTTTTGTTTTTGATATTTAGAAAGTCAATAACTTTTACTGACTTTGCAATAAACAGTCATTGATTTGTGGGCCAATGACCGTTTTTGCACGGGTATCTGACGTCTACCACAGGCAAGACTCACAGACGCATAGCAAGACTTATAGGACAACCAAGTCTCAATCGAGTCCCATTCTGAAAAAGATATAAGCAAGCAACATCACAGCGAGCAAATCGGGGGCGCTCGCATGGTCCACGCGCAAGACATGCCACTACGATTTACGAATATGCTACGAGTGTGCTACGAGGTGCTACGAAAGTGCTACGATATGGCAGAAATATTCGTTACTTTAGAATTTCAGATGTTTTATTGCAACTATCAACAAAAGACCAATTCTACTAACTTTTAAGTAACGTTCGCATCTCATTCGCAATCTGTCAAAAAAGCCTCAATTTCTATACATTTTTGACGGATTGCGACTGACATGCGAATGCGAACGAAATTTAAAAATTAGTAGAAAAGCCACTCAGAGCTATCCTCTCTTAGAGGGGATGGACACCGATAGCATTCTTTGCCGACTACAAGTTGCAAATTATAAAATCTTTTGAAAAATTTGTTTATTAATATGGTATTCCTCTTCGCAAACTCTAACTTATCCCCATCATAAGGGTGTTAAAGAAATCGGTTCGCGATCTTTAGGTCTTTGTATTGGATTTAGAGTTATAACAATTAGCTGACCAAGCTTATCATCCAAATCAAACGTGTATGTAGAGGTTCCTAGGTTGGGGATAATTGTTTGAAAATTCATTTACGAGAAGTAGCTACCTTAACTAACTTACAAATAAGGCAAAGAACAATGGCAGCCACCCATACATTGTTTAAACTGAGATTAAATTCCTACCTCTTTAAATGAGAAGTACCTTGTTTATTTCAACGTCACTTTCTGAATTAGTTTGTGCAAGAATTTTTGTTCAAGAAGGCTGAAAATAATAGATATTCAGTCATGAACTTTTGTTGGTTTTGTCTATGGTAATTTTTACATTCAAAGTCGAGGAAATAAAAGAGCAATATCGCACTAGTATTTGCCTTAGTTATTTCAGATTGAAATTTCATGTAAAAGTATTGTAAAAGGTACGTAATCCCAGTTGTTCTTAATACTCTTTGGTAAGCCTTGTCCTAGGTACACAATAGATATCCAAAACATGAGTATCACTATCAACCAATCAACAGTCGTCAATAACCAAGCTATAGCTATATCGTCATTATAAGCTTAGTGCTCCCCTACACTCCCCAAAGAACTTTTTCTTTTTTTTTGTAAGGATGGGAAATCATCAAATGACTCCTCCCGCACTGGGTGAAGCAGGAGGTAGTATCAGACTCTTACTAACTAAAACCCATCCGTGTTCCTCCTAGTGCCCTTTGCGTTCCAGGGCCGTGGTGACTGTTCCGAATAAAGTCCACAGCCCCAGCAGGCACTGGCCCTAGCGGGCCCCATCTTTTGTGCTGACAGCTCTTTGAGGCGCGCGTGGAACATAGCGCGCCGTCGACCCGGGTCTGGTTCTGATCAGACGGCGAGCCACCCAATGCTCGCCGTCCGCAGGCTCGCGCCTACGGTGGCCGAGAATCGCCCTGCGACTCCAGATGCCCGGGGCGTCTTCTTCTGTTGCGGCGGCTGAGGCGTGAGGTTTCCCACTCTCTCAAGCGTTCGGCTTCCTCCTTCGCTAGCATTACTGCTTCGCAGAAGAAGGTGACCGCTTCCCATGTCTCCTTGCTCCGGACCATGGCTTGAACCAATGCCGAACGCGAGAGGTCGCCGCCGCCGATCGCCTCGAAAAGGACACGGCGGTGCTCCGCCCAAGCAGGGCAGACCTCCACCGTACGCTCCACTGTGTCTTCCGGGCGATCCTCGCAGTTCCCCAAAGAACTTACATGCCAAATTTCAGCTTTCTACCAGTAGTTCCGGCTATGCGTTGTCTGTCAATCACTCAGTAAGTCAGTAACGAAATTTTATACATTAGGATTTCTTAACTTGTAGACAAAATATAATGGAATTTCTTTCGTATACGTCACTTTTAGATACTCAAATTTAAGTCATTTAAGATTTCGCCAGTGTTCTTCGTAAATAAAAACTTCGTTAATAAAAATATTGATCAACATAAAGAAGTACAGTCAAATACAAAAGATTATTGTATTTGTTACTGTTATGTGGCCAATGGTTTCGTTAACAATAATATTCATTTTTTTTTTCTTTGCATATTTACGTGGTCTCCAATCCATCAATACATTCGTACCTCCTCGAGATTTTCAAACTAAACAGTATAGAACTCGGCAGAACTTGGTCCCTGTGTTGTTGGTAACGTATTCCATCGGCTGCATTTCTATTAGTATACGGCAACAACCAGCTTCTTATTGGATTATATATTCAATTTAGTTGTTTGTTAGGTCTTGGCAGCTGTCAAAACAATTGGTTAAATGTTTATTTTTATTTGAATCAATTTATTTAAATGTCAATATTACGTGAAACTAGCATGGTTTACCTGGAGTTTTGTTCATTTGTTTGTTCTACTTTTGACATGTTGCAATCATTGTTTATTATCCTGACCGTAAAGGTCATTCTGGTTTAAATTAATTTTCATTTATGTCTTCACTAGTTGACCCGCGCAACTTCGTCTGCTTCGCTTCTATTGATCTTTACGTGATGATAAATAGCCTAGCCCATAAATGGGCTATCTAACACTGAAAGATTTTTCAAATCGGACCAGTAGTTCCTGAGATTAGTGTGATATCACCTTATGATCGCCACCGAATTTAGCCAAGCCTCCTGAAGTTAAGCCAAACATCACAATGAAGCCCAAATCGATCCGAAGTCACCCGAAGTGTTAGTAATGTGCTTATCCAGCCGTCATAGGCTTGTCCACTGAAAAAATCTAAATAGTCCGTCAGTCACCCATTTTTTTTCTTTTGTTATGTAAACCGAAATTGACGAAGATACGATGCTTTTAAAATTCTCAATACGTCACGCCGTGGTATAATTTTTAGTGCATTCAGACCTCACAAGCCCCCACTCCCGAGTTTTGATGCATTTTATCTTTGTCAATATTCATTAATTTACGAAAACAAAAAATACGTGTCTATTATTTTTCAATACTCTAACTGACGGACTAAATAGATTTGCTATTTATTGATGGTAGAAACTAGCCTATTATTTAGTTCCAGAAAGTTAATCGTTTTGATAACTGTTAACAAAAATCGATATAAGTACAATTTCAATTGGACTTTCTGGAAACGCGATATGACCTCTCCCTAGCTTGTCCTGTCAAACAGAAAATGCTTGAAAATAATTAAGATACTCGTTAATGTAAAACAGTTCACACCACTTCTAAGAAATTATCAAACACTAAACAATTTATTTAAATATTTTCAGTTAATGTGAGATTCCTATACATGCGAACTTGAAACATAACAGACAGTTGTGTTGCTGGGGAGTTTGTTGTGCCACTTCTTCTTCCCAGCTAAAACACCAGGAAGTGGTGACGGGCTCGCCGATGGGGGGCTTTCTCCATGTAAATTTTCAGAAAGTGCTGATTTTCAACCTACTTTGAATACATGTCTTTTGATTTTTGATTGATTTGAAGTTGAACTGTGAAAATTTTAGTTCTTTGGGTAAAGTAAACAAAATGTTTTATCACATATTACGGACGCGTCATACACAAACATCACAGCTCTAAAAACAGCGCAAGCATTATAGGTATAGTAATCGGCAGCCTGTGCCCCGAATGAGCGCTTATATACGCGCTCGGGGTATAGGGTCGGGGTACTCGTAGTAGCCTTTTTAGGGTTCCGAACCTCTATATAGAAAAGCGAAATCCTAATAGGAGCACTCGGTTGTCTGTCTATCTGTCTGTCTGACTGTATGTCTGTCTGTCACAGCTGATTTTATCCGAATCTACTGGACTGATGATATTGACATTTGGTATACACATAACCTTTTGTAACCCTAACACGGACGTGTAACAAGAACTATAAATTTTGATAATGGAGTCACACTTTGGGGCAGCAAATTAAAAAAAGTTTTTTCGACGCTAATGTTCATAATTTTAAAATAAATAGTTTTCAATACAATTCATTTATTCTAGATAAATAAAAATCACAGAAGTTAATTACAACATAATACATGGTTAAAAGAAAATATGTACTTAATAAGAGTACAAGAAATACACACAACAATGGAAACATTGGATCAGGACCGCACTAACCGTATATGAAGTTTTGTGCAATGCTCCAAAAAAGCGAAGTTATGGTCAGTAAAGTTATTAAAAAAATTAGATGAAAACTGACCATTCTCCTTTATCTCCGTAACTACTGAGTCTAAGACTTTGAAAAAATAACCAATATATTTCATAATAGTTCTTTACCTATAGATAACGGAAAAACCTATGACAGACAAAACGAACACGCCCGATCAAGAAACCCAAAAAATACCACGTTAGTCCAAACTTCTTAAACATTTGCAGAAATGATTTTATTGTCATTTTTGTAAAACTCCTTAATTGTTTTAACGGTTCGTTTGGGTTTCACACGAGCCGAGTTATAGTATCGAGATGGTGGCACTATTGTGTATTCTAATCTGGCATTATTCTCATTTCTTTAGAATTTGTTGAAATATTAATTTGACCAGACGATTGGCCTTTGTTTCAAGATTCCTTTCCCATAAAATTACAGTTTATGAATTTCTAAGCCAGGTGTAAAGTTAACTCGCACGAGTTGTAATAATTTCATCCAATTCAAAACAAACGGTCGTCATTATATTGATGTCTTGACACATGTTCGTCAATCGGTGTCAAATAACACATAAAATTATAAAACAGTTAAAGTCAAGAAATGCTCCAGGTCCAGACAATATTAAAGATACCGATATTAAAATGATAGGTGACAGTATATCCAACCCTATTGCCGAATTAATTAGTCGAAGCATTGAAACTGGTATATACTCAGATGATCTAAAAAGCGCTTGCATAAGGCCAATCCATAAAAGGGGTAAATAAAACGATTATTCAAACTATCTTCCAATAATTTTGCTCTCGTTTATTGATAAGATACTGTAAAAATATGTTTTTGAACAAATTCATACATTTTACGTAATTAACCCGTATCGATTTGGTTTTAACCCGGCAAAAGCATCAAGACTCTCTTGTCAAATAAAAATTTCTTCTTGCTCTCTTTATTGACTTGTCACGTACTTTTGACACTCTTATCCAGAATTAACTTTAATACACATAATACTGTTGATAAATTAGATAAATTAGACGGCTGCGGAGTACGTGGTCCATAACTCGACTGGTGTAAAAATTACCTTAAAAATCGAATATTTACTGTTAAAATTGACAACACCTGTAGTGAGCATGGATATAACAGAGGAAACTGCTCAGGGCTCAGTATTATGCTCCTTGCATTTGTTGTAGTATGTTAATAATAAAATAAATTAATTAACGTTTATTTTTTGATAACTAGGATGCAATGTTAGCAGTATAAACACTTTTAACTAATAGTGTTAGTAAAACCATCTCATTTTCTTTAGTCCAAAAACCCGAAAAAACAGCCCGTTTTTACCGCCATGTTCAGACGACTACCAGACAAATTTGATAAATTTTTAACAGAATAGAAAAAAATAGAAGCACAGATATAGTCTTCCTCTAAGTTTTGATAAATGATTTATTTAGATCAGTCCAGTTTTGAAAAAGAAAACAGTGGAATACAAAACGTCTTTTGGTCAAGGTTTTATAGGTAAAAATCAGCCTAAGCTGCAGTTGTCGCTTTTGCACTTTACTTGATACAGTGCGAGGCGTAAGCAATAGTTTCTTCAAAACCTATTTTTCAAATTCCTCGGGACTAGAGTCCCCTCTTAACATACCGCTGGAATTAGATACGGGCCTATTTGAATCTCCTAGTAAAGCTCTTTGTTACGACAATACCTATCTATAAAAATCAAGCCGTCTTAATTTAGCGCAGCATTCACTGTTCAAATATTGTTTCAATTTATTGCAGTTTCAAAAGTTAAATTAAATTTGTTTTTTCGATTTTACGACTGAGGATCCGTGTGAGCCAGTGTGACCAACAAAAAATAAACTTTCACAGGTACTTAACCCTGAAGAAAACAATAGGAAAGTAATCAGTTCGGGTGTTGGTGTTTACGAGTAGCAGGTACCTTAGAAGAGCTTAGCCGGCGTGGTGTTTTATTGTATCACCCATTGAATCAACGAGCTATGTACATAAAAAGGACCATTTCTAAATTTTCGTCAGTACTCTTTGAAACCGTGTTGTGAGTGGTTGTGGCTCCCATAGCAAGTCAATCAGTACTTATCCACATTTGTTGTTCAAGTGTTAGTTCGAGATATTATCAAAACTTTTATCCACATTTGTTGTTGGAGTGAACTTCTGTGAATAAAATCAAAAATCGCGTAAGTTTGACTTCATCATCTAGATTCTATGTTTTCACCGAAGCCGGATCTTTCTTGCTCGTTTTTAAACTGTGTTGAATTATGATTTGAACGGCTTGTTTTTTAGACCTTAAAAATATTTTTTCTTCTAGTACCAAACATTCAAACATGTCCGCTGCCAATTATGATATGAAGGAGTACGAAGCAGCTCTGGCTCTGCTGGAGCTGCAAAAAAATGTTCGAGTTACGAAGAAAGGGAAATGTAAGTATTTTATATTTTTCAGCATATATGTAATATAATTCCAGTCAGTAAAAAACTGGCCAAGTGCGAGTCGGACTCGCGTCCAAAGGGTTCCGTACGAATTTTATTTTTATAAAATGTTATTTTAACACCATAGACTTCTTATAGGTTTTCCTGTAATCTGTAATTTCTTGAATACTTTCAAAACCATTTATTAGAAAATTATGAAAAAATTTAATTAAAACCCTCACAGTAAGCCCTTTCATTTGATATGTCACACAATATTGTTAAAAAAACTTTGTTTTAGTTTTCTAGTCTGACCCCTAAAAGTGACCCCCATGCTAAAAATTAAATACTAAACGTAACGCGTCCGTGTTTGGGTCACAGGAATCCATATGTGCACCATATTTCAACAGAATCGGCCCAGTGAATCCGGAGAAAACTGGCTGTGACCGACGGACCGACAGACAGACACGTTACACGATTAAGTTACAGAAAAAAATAGATGAAGAAAACATTACGTAGGGTGACACAACGGGCGGCCTTACCATTCATATTTGAACTATATTTTTCTTAATTGCAGATGAGCATCAGAACACTTTAGAAGCAGCAATGCTTCTATTGAGCTGCTCTTTGATACACAATGCCTCGGCAGGCAAAGTGAAACAGAGTGGAATGGTAAACCAAGTATGTAATAATATTGTCAATCTTCAAATTAAACATGAGATTATAGGTCATGACAATGTATTTTTTTATTTTCAGACGATGGTCGACAGAGATCCTCCCGCGCAAGTCTTGAGTAAAAAAGCAGTTAATGGAAATGCTGATGACTTTGTTTGTACTTTTCTTTCGATAAATTGCATAGTTTAATTTAATAAATCCATTGTATTATACTGACTGTTCAAAATTTTTACAGGTGGCAATAGGAGATGGCCATGCAAAGATACCAGTAATGGTATACAAGCATATCAATTGGCATTCTCACACTAGTGCCACACGAAAATTACTGATGGCAATTTTTCCACGCAGGTATTATTTATAACATCAATTTATTTCTCAACGTTCTGTTTTAATCGGATTGATGACCTCGTTAATGCTTCCTTTTTATGTTTTAGAGTGTTAGCGACGCATTCACTCTCTGGGAAGCCATCACCGGCGTTTCTGAACAGACCTGCAAAGGAGAGGTTGGATCCCGTGTTAATCAACGACATTGTGAAAACGGTGGTCCAAAAATGTCGGGTATCGGCAAACGTGGTCAGGTAATAGTTTCATCTTCCTTTGTTAAGAAAACTATACATTAAGATTTAAGTCAGATTTTATACTGTACTAGCTTTAGTCCGCGACTTCGTATGCACACATATTGTTTTTTCCCGTCCTCGTGGAAATTTTGGGAAATCCTCTCTTAGTGCTACGCTACACTCCCTAAGAAACTAAATTTAAGCTTTCTAAGATCAGCAGTTTTGCCTGGACGTTGTCTGTCAGTCACTCAATCACTCAATCAGTCAGTAACCGAAGAATTTTATTGACTAATTCCAATGACGAATATGTATGTAGACGCTTCATGCTGTGACGTGTGTTTTTATGAACAGCGAAAACACATTCTCGTTCTTCTTTCTTTCTCTCTTTTAATAAAACTTTGCCCCACACTAGGAATTTCTGCTGTATCTTGGGTGCGTTTACAAACATATCTTTAGAGGAGTGAGCATGAAGGGAAATGTTATCCCATCTTGTTTGTATGGATTTACAGCCGGTCGATTCTGTAAACATGTCGAAGTAAAGGCTTGGGTGAAGTGATCACAAAGTGAGCTGTCAGTCCAAGTTATCAAGATGGAATGACAGTTCACTTCGTGATCACTTCACCCAAGCTTTCACTTCGACATGCTTCCAGAATCGCAATGCTGTTCACTTCACCTAATCTTACACAGCGAAAGGTTCACAGACTCGCACTGCGGGATTCTGTAAACGTGCCACCGTCTAATCGGTAGCAAGATAACTAAGTGCTCGTCCTGGGTATAAGATCGTGGCAGTTGCCTTCATTTTAACCGACTTCAAAAAAAGGAGGAGGTTCTCAAATCGCTTGGATTTCGTTTTTTATGTTTTTTACCTCATAACTCAGTCATATATGAACCGATTTGAAAAATTCTTATTTTACCTGAAAGGATATTATACTTTCCGATTATTTTTTTCAAAATCGGTTTAGAAGTTTGGCTTTTAAATCAAAATAGCAGGAAATCGTTAACTTAATCAAAATAGCAGGAATTCGTTAACTTGGATGACGGTTTTTGTCATCCAAATAAACTAAACTGCGTATTTTGCTTTCCTGCGATTTTCCAGTGGTGTTATGTGTGGGGTACCACTTAAAAGTGAAAAATAAAAACTTTTTACCGTCTCCCAAATTTTTTTTTTGTAAAAAGTTTTTATTTTGTTGCCATTTTAGAGTGAAAATATCGTCAAAATATTATTTCTGATTTTTCTATCTTGTTACAGGACAATCATAACAACTAAATGCGCTGACGAGAGCAAGATGTTCCGCACTCGACAAAGTAAGAAGGGGAAGCATCCGAGTAGCGAGAATATCCCGCCAGAATAATAGTTGTTTTGGTAAGAATTAAATTCAAATATTTCCCCAATCAAATAAGATTTAGATATGTTCTGCATTGTTTCAGAATTCCTCTAATAAAAATGAGCAACCATGTGATTCTATTCTTATAATTTTTTCACTGTTTGATAACGCAAATATTTGTTTACCAGTGCCGGTGCCAGTCTCAAGCCTGGAAGAAGGAGGCGGAGGTGTTTTAATAATTGTAAACCCATGAAGATAAACAACATTGGCAAGTACCCAACCGTTAACAGTGTCAAGAAATTGTATTATATTTTTAATGTCTTTTTTTGCAATTCTTCATAGGTTTCAATTTTATTTTTTTGTATTTAATTTTGTAATTTTCAGTTTTTGTGTGTTTAAAGTTTGTGTATTTATTCTAAAAGAACATACATTGTTCACTTAGCGAATAAATTCGTACATAACTAAGGTTAGTGTAGTCCAGTAGCTAAAAGTTTTGTTTTCTTAATGCAGGTAGGTACGATGTCGACATTATTATTGTGTGTAAGACTAGCTTACATATCGTTAACTTAGTAGTTTTGTACTGTGTGTGACGTTTTGCTTGAGTTTAGCTTTGAATATATTAAAAAGATGTGTTCCTGACACCTGCGGGTAGATTGTTATAAAGTACTTTATATTTTTCCTGCCATATTGCGTTCGCGGGGCACGCATCTGTATTTGGTTAGGATTTTTACCACGGAAACATCCAGATTTAACCAATTATGTCTGGATGTTTCCGTGTTGAAAGATAACTGTGTTTATTTTCAGATGATTGACAACCGTGGTCCTTCCATTGCTGACCATGCTGGCCGGTATAGTGGAAACGATAAATGTTTAATCAAAATCTGATGACTTGGTTTGTAATTTTCTTTCGAAAAAATCATCGTTCAATTAAAAGAATTCGTTATACTAGACTGATGGTTCTATATATTTACAGGTGGCAATAGGAGATAGACATGCTCTGATACCATTGAGAGTATTCTGGCATATCATTGGAACTCTTATATATATCTTATATATAAATCTTATATAATCTTATACAAGTGAAGAAAATACTCAGAAGTTACTGACAGCAGTTTTTCCACGCAGGTATTACTTATTAACATCAATTTATGTTCCCAACGTCCTGTTTTAATCCGATGAAAGACCTCACTAATGATTCCTTTATATTTTTTAGAGTGTAAGCAACGCATTCCCTCAGGAGAGAGCTCACTCCAGCGTTTCCAAACAAAAATTCAAAGAAGAAGTTGGATCCCGCGCTCGTACAAAACATTGTGCAGACGATGGTTGAGAGATGTCGCGTACCGAAAAACTTAGGTAATGTTTAATCTTCTTTTCTTACACATAAATCGCAAAAAAAGTCGACTGCTCCATACATTTTTGTACGCGTACAACGTGTTTGTAACTCGACAAAATATACTGAAAACTGTTTTTCTTTTCGCAATCTCGGGGCTGTTCATTTTTGATTGACATTATAGAGTAAGAGCATCTACATATATTTATCATTGCTTAATTTTGTATCTTGTTACAGGACCAATATAAACAGGAAATGCGCCGACGACTGCAAAATGTTCCGCTCTCGTGGAAACAAGAAGAAGAAACGCAAGCATACGAGTTAAGTTAACGGATAGAATATCCCGCCCGAGATGTTCTGTGTACTGTGGACTCCGAGAAAACAGGTTAAGAATTTGAATATCTATCTAACGTTCAAATAAGATTTAGATAATCTTTAAAAATATTGTTCATTTTTTCAGAATTCCTCTAGTAAAATGAGTAACCATGTGATTTTATTTACTTATTTGTAGTTAATTGAAACGTTAAAAATACAGTTACATCAATTAACAAAGAATTGCAAAAAAACAAAAACATAAAATTTTATTTTTATAATCTTTTTACTTTATAAGGCGGCTTAGAAAATCTGACCCTAGAGTGTGTGGGGTCGTTAAACCTTACTGCCAACACGATAAGAAGAAGAATTAGAACTGTATGATAACATGAAAATGTTTGTTTACAGATAACTCCGCCATTGAAGCAATGCCAGTGCCAGTCTCAAGCCTGGAAGAAGTAGGAGAGGGTGTTTTTTTTATGTCATTATTGCAATCTATCAATCTTATAGATATTCAGTAATACATGTAAGATTTTATTTAATTGAAGGGCTTGCACGAAAGCAGTCCAGTGACTGCTCCGTTTATTCTTGTGCCTCTCAGAAAAGACCCTGAGGAATCTTTCTTTTTGGTCTACGAACAACTGTTTGGGTGTTCATTAGATTGACTGTCAGCATATTTGGATGAATAGTGATTCGCTTCTTGTACGCTTTTGTCCTTTCCGAGATTTCTTCAATAACACTTTTGACGCAGAGGTCGTGATGGAGTCTAATATTTGAGACATACCAAGGTGCGTTCGTTATTATTTTTAGTACCTTTGACTCGAATCTCTGTATTATTTCAATGTTTGATTTTGCTGCTATTCCCCAAAATTGTAGGCTTTATGTCCATATAGGTTTTATTATGCATTTAAAAAGCAATAGCTTGTTTTGAAGTGAGTGTCGTGATTTTTTATTTAGTAGCCAGTACATAGTGCGCAAAATATTCGTCTTCCAGGTTAGTTGTCTATCCAAGTATATTCCAAGGTACTTGACGTGATACTCTTGCGGTAGAGGTATGCCGTTGAGAGTGACGGGTGGTCATGTTTCTTTCCTGTTTGCGAAAGTAACCTGGACAGATTTGGTTTCGTTGGATTTGATTCGCCAGTCTTTGAGCCATTTGGATAGTTGATCGAGACGGTTTTGAAGCTTTTGTGCTGCAACGTCTGGTGAATTGTCCATTGATAGAACTCTTGTATCATCAGCAAATGTTCTAGTAGCTAGTCCATCGGTCGTAGGGAGATCAGCTGTAAAAAGCAGATACAACGTGGGACACATGACGCTGCCTTGCGGAACTCCAGCTTTGATAGCATATAAAGATATTCTCTTCTCTTTGTTTAACAAAAAAGTGTTTGTCACTTAGATATGACTTTATTAGGTTATAGAAGTTTATATTCCACTAGTCTCTGTACATGTTTATAAGTACCATACTTTCGACGAAAACCAAACTGATGGTCAGGTGGTAGTTTTTTGCGGCAATCATCGGGAATAATCTAAGCAAAATAACCATCTCCATGATTTTTGAGAGCATGGGTAACAGGCTAATAGGTCTGCATGATTGCGCCTCAACCGGATGGATTTTCCAGACTTAGGAACCATTATAACTTGGGCTATATTCCATTGAGGAGGGACTATTCCTCTTCGTAGGATAGCGTTATACAGAAATGTGAGAAATTTGATCCCTTGCTTTGGCAGCTCCCTTAGGATTTTTCCTGTATATATAATATATGTATAAGGTCGTAACCAGAAAGTTTATTTGGATCCAAAGCCTTAATTGCTGTTTTTATTTCTTTATAATTGAGTTTATTAATGGGAAGATCGACTGGGTGGGTTTGGCCCAATAATTCTGTGACTTCACGGATGTTAGAGGAGCCTGCAACTGAATTTGTTACAAAACCTGTTTGAGATGTTCAGCAAATGTAGGAGCATTGTCCTCATCGCTACAAGCCCATTCTGAGTTACTTTTACGGATAGGAGGTTGCTTACTTGCCGGGCGTTTAAGTTTTTAGTGACTTTCCACAAAGAGTAATTTGTCTTTTCGTTTATCAGCTAATAGTTCTCTTACAGAGGTTGGGTAATTTTGTTTATGGTACGAGTCTGCGGCAACTGGGGTATCAGACCAGGCAGATTGTTGAACGCAGCAATTGAAATGTTCTACTGCTTCAGATATGTTGTTGTCCGTCTTTAAAGGAATTTTTAAATCAAATTTTTCTGTCAGTAGCTGTCTGAAGAGCTCCTAGTTAGTTTTATTGTAGTGTAGCTTACAAGGTTTAGGTGCAACTGTGATTTTCCTTTTTATTACTACTTCTGCCGGGGGATGATCGCATGATAGATCGGTGCTCGTTTTGCTTGTTATAAAGTCGTTAGGGATGCCTTTTATAATACAGAAGTCAAGCAAGGTCTGGTACTTTATTCAAGTCTGTAGGCCAGTATGTAGGATCTCCGAGGGAAATAATATTTAGTTTTAATTTCTCAATGGCCTACCTTTCGTAGTTATAGTACATGATTCCCAGTAGTGGTGTTTGGCATTGTAATTACGTCCAGCTATAAATCTGTGGCCCATTGTAGAAAGAAACCGTATGTAGTCTTCTAACTTAAGTTTATGTTTACGTGGACTGTATACAGCCGAGATTGTAAAAGGTCCCGCCCAGTCTTCAACGACACTTGTTGCTTGTAACTGTTTGCTTGTTTTGCCGTCAGGGTGCATTGTGTGATAGGTTTTATAGTTCTGGATGTTAAAGTGGCTCTTTTTGGTATGACATTTGTTGCTTGTATTTCATCTGTGCAGTAATGTACTGTGCGCATCGCTGGTCAGTAGGGTGCTGTCCACGATAGCAGGCAGGCTAGATTGTGAGTTTGTGAACCACTGCTCCATGGTATCAGCTGGGCCTGTCACCTTGCAGTAGTGATGTCGCATACTGTTTTGGTTTTTGTTTTTGTGTTTGTTAATGTTTTTCTAACATAGTTTTTAAGTATTTAGTTACTTACACAATGTAATTTTTCGTTTTGTAATTTTCATTTGGTAATTTAAATTTTATAATTTTTAGTTTGTTATTTTTGGTTTGTATTTTTCATTTTGTTACATAATAGTGTTTTTGTTTTAATTAAATTAATTTTAACAAAGAGCAATTTAGTTTTCACTTTTTTTGCCTTACCTATAACAAATGTTTACCGATACCGATAAATTATTTTTCTGTAAAAATCTCTGTAAACTTTTAAATATTTATAGTATACTAGCTGACCCGCGCAACTTCGTCTGCGTCACATTTTTCCTTAATGCTCCGCTCCTATTGGTCGTAGCGTGATGTTACATAGCGTATACCGTTCTTCGATAAAACATATCCAACACTAAATTAATTTTACATTGGTCAGATTCCATACACAATTCAGGTAAGTATAGATTGTGGGAGACTGGTGCCTAAACTTGGCTCGAGGCACGTGTTTCAGGACACCAGGATGGAAAATGAAAGTGTGACGGGGTGCGCCCTTTACACTTTTATTTTATAAATTTCTATTGGTTGCCCACGACTTCATTCGTTTATAGTATATAGTATTCACAATATTGTATATTTGAGCAATATTTGAGCTTGACACAAAATCCCGCAATATGAATATTATACACAGCATTTCCTGGCTTGGTTAGTTATTTGCACAAATCTAAAATTCCTTATTGGTTTATTTAAATCATAGAATATACTACAACAATTAAATAACGTAAAATATATAATATTATTTTCTCAATTAATTTCAGAAAACTATAATCGTTTTCTATTATCTGTTTGACGACTACCTGACTGACCCTTCTGAACGACAGACCTGTCTTACTAAAGTTTCAACTTTTTATGTATAATTTTGCGATCTACAAAAGTGCCTAACTTGTATTCGGTCCACTGTAGTGTAACGTCTGCTACGTTGGACAAAACACATTTAGTGTTTGCAAGATGCACGGCTTATATATAGAGGCTAAAGTCTAGTACAGTATTACTTACCCACGTATTTATTCGGCATTCAAACCGACACACGTCAACATGTTTGGCGGTGCACACACGTCGTAAAAACGCATACTATATAGTCGGCGCCGGACAAACTTGCAATAAGAAAGTTGATTTTTCCCTATTTCCTCGTCGATAATCGAACAAAAAAATATGAACCGTTTTTCGTTACTAGAAAACGTAAAGGATCATGATAGAAGCCGATTCAGGACAGCTTTATGTCATTATTTTTGTTTTTGATATTTAGAAAGTCAATAACATTACTGACTTTGCAATAACGGTCATTGACATGTGGGCCAATGGCCGTCATTGCACGGGTATCTGACGTCTACCACAGGCAAGTCTCACAGACGCATAGCAAGTCTCAAAGGACAATCAAGTCTCAATCGAGTCCCAATTCCTAAAAAGATATAAGCAAGCTACATCACAGCGAGCGAATCGGGGGCGCGCGCATAGTCCGCGCGCCGTAGTAGCCAATATTGACGACGCAGCCGCGCTACCACGTGCGATGCCACTACGAGCTACGAACATGCTACGAGTGTGCTACGAAGTGCTACGATATGGCAGAAATATTCGTTACTTTAGAATTTCAGATGTTTCATTGCAACTATCAACAAAAGAACATTTTACTAACTTTTAAGTAACGTTCGTATTCGCATCTCATTCGCAATCTGGTGGCGGTCCGCCGTGAACTTGCTGTTGTTGAGAATTTTGACTGGCATTCCAGTGCGGAAGACATATGGATTTCGATTCAATTAAGAACCAGCTGTGATAGACGTACCTACCGACTTAATATATGTACACTGTATCTGTGTGAACATAATTCAGGCAATAGTTTCGCTGGTCAGTTACATGCTTATTTAGACAAACTTATCCGAATTAATAACTAACCACCCCACAGACAAATTTATTATTCTTGGGGACTTTAATATGAGCTCCATAACCTGGACGACTTCACATGATGAAATCAGGCCCATCGCGCCTCAAACTAGCTTGTTTACTCATTTTGTTGACACCATTCATTTTTGTAGTTTACAGCAATTCAATCTTATTGATAATAGACACGGCAAAATTCTAGATCTTGTCCTCGCAAATACTCCCGTCACCGTCTCAGCATGTTTAGAACCCTTAACTATCGAGGACGCATATCATCCTGCGCTGTTAATTCAGCTTGTTACTGCGCAACCACAGTCACTTAACGCGAGTGCGCGCATGTCGTATCAATATAATAAAGGTAATTACGAACGTATTCGATCTGACCTGCGAATCACTAACTGGGACGACATAATATTGAAAGGTACTGTTGAGGAGGCTGTCGGGAATTTTTATTCAACGGTATTCGAGATCAGAGATAAATACGTTCCTTAACGTCTGTGTAAACTCTTTAAATATCCACCTTGGTATAACACGGCGCTCATTAAGATAATTAAAGAAAAATTCAAATACTATCGGAAATTTAAAGTCTATGGTAACATCTCTGACCGCTTATCGTATCAATTACTGCGTGAGAGAGCCAATGATATCGAACAACTTTGTTATAAGGCCTACATAACAAAAATCGAGTCTTCAATAAGTACTAACCCAAAACTACTCTGGTCATATGTGAAAAGTAAACGTATGAACAGTAATTTCCCATCGAGTATGTCATATGGTGATGATATAAGTAACTCAGGGGGAGGAATTTGTGAGCTCTTTGCTAATTACTTTCGCACAACTTTTCTGGATGATCCCTCCGCAAGTCACAGCTGTGGTTCGAACGACTGTGTTTCCAACTGTGATTTATGTACAATTGAAATTGACATAGCAATCGTTCATAGGCATTTAAAATCCCTTGACTTAAGTAAATCTGCTGGCCCCGATGCCCTACCTGCTGTCTTTATAGTCAAGTGTGCTGAAGAACTAGCTTTACCTGTATCACTTTTATTTAAGAGGTCGATATCTGAAGGTATTGTGCCTTCTTTATGGAAGTCTGCTTTTATATCACCCATCCATAAGAAGGGTGCTAAAGACAAAATTGAAAATTACAGGCCAATTTCTAAACTTTGTCTGCTAGCTAAAGTTTTGGAACGCATAGTCTATAGTCAGTTATACAGCAGTATGGTTTCTAACTTTTGTCCTCAACAACACGGGTTTCTGAAAGGAAGGTCTACAGTCTCTAACCTAGTTCTGTTCACAGATTATATTGCTGAGCATATGAATGATGGATCCCAGGTCGATGCAATTTATACTGATTATAGTAAGGCTTTCGATAGGATCGACCATGACATTCTACTGAGGAAGCTTTTCGACTTGGGCATTAGGGGTGACCTATACAGATGGTTTTTCTCTTATGTGCGAAATAGGACACAAGCGGTGGTTCTCAATGGCTTTATGTCCTCCTGGTCAACCATCCCCTCTGGTGTGCCGCAGGGTTCCCTACTGGGGCCGTTATTATTTGTACTTTTTATTAATGATATCAGCGAGTGCTTCAAACATTCTAAATACCTAATGTTTGCAGATGACATGAAAATCTATACTTCAGTTAAGAATTTAAATGACGCTAGACTTTTGCAGGCTGACATATCTAGATTAGAAAACTATTGTAGAATAAATAAATTAGATCTTAGCATACCCAAATGCTTAGTTATGACCTTTACCCGGAAGAACCTTCCAATCATATTCGACTACTCACTTACAAATCAGCTTTTAACTCGAACTCATGTCACTAGAGATCTCGGTATTCTTTTGGATGATAAGCTCACCTTTGAGTGTCATGTCGACCATATCGCTAAAAAAGCTTCTAAGGCCTTGGGTTTCATCATCCGTAATGCAGGTTCATTCAATAAAATGAAAACATTAAAAATGATTTATTGTGCTTACGTCCGCAGTCATCTCGAATATGGTAGTCAAGTTTGGAATCCAAAATATGCAGTGCACTCAGACAGGTTGGAACGAATGCAAAAGAAATTCACCAGATATTTAAATTACAAATTTAAAATCCCTTATCTGAGTTACAACGATAGATGCGCTCGTTTCCACTTACTTCCCCTTGTAACTCGGAGGAATATATCTGACATACGTTTCCTAGTGAAAATAGCACAATCTAAGATTGAATGTCCTGAACTTCTTTCAAAGCTGTCTCTGAACGTTCCTCCTCGACATTCTCGTTTAAGATATCTTCTCCATACTCCTTACGCTCGCACAGTTCACCGTGGCAACTGTTACATGATTCGCTCAGCAAAAGCATTCAACAAAATTGTTAAAGATGAAAAGCTTTCAATAGATTTGTTTGCAAGCAGCTTAGCAACCATTAGCACTGTTTCATCCAAACACTTTATGCGTTCTGATATTTTCTAATAGTGGTTGCATATTTCTACCTACGCAGGTAATTAATTTTATGTTAACTTAGTAGTACTAATAGTAAATTAATTTTGCAACTGTACATCAATACCTACTTTATTGTTAACTGTGGAGGCTTGTAAATGGCTTGTTGTGAATTAGCTTACTATTACCCCTGTATTAATAGCTGTAAGCCACCCAAACATAATAAAATAAAAATAAAAAAGCCTGAAATTCCATACATTTTTGACAGATTGCGACTGACATACGAATGCGAGCGAAATTTAAAAATTAGTAGAATTGCCACTCAGAGCTATCCTCTCTTAGAGGGGATGGACACCGATAGCATTCTTTGCCGACTACAAGTTGCAAATTATAAAATCTTTTGAAAAATTTGTTTATTAATTTGGTATTCCTCTTCGCAAACTCTTACTTATCCCCTATCATAAGGGTGTTAAAGAAATCGGTTCGCGATCTTTAGGTCTTGGTATTAAATTTAGAGTTATAACATTTAGCTGACCAACCGTGCCTTATCATCCAAATCAAACGTGTATGTAGAGGTTACTAGGTTGGGGATAATTGTTTGAAAATTCATTTACGAGAAGTAGCTACCTTAACTAACTTACAAATAAAGCCTTATAAGTAACGAAATTTTATATATTAGGATTTCCTAACTAGTAGACAAAATATAATGGAATTTCTTTCGTATACGTCACTTTTAGATACTCAAATTTAAGTCAACTAAGATTTCACCAGTGTTGTTCGTAAGTAAAGCTTGTAAATATTGATCACCATAAAGAAGTACAGTCAAATGCAAAAGTTTATTGTATTTGTTACTGTTATGTGACCAATGGTTTCCTACACAATAAAATTCCTTTTTTTGTTTCTGCATTATTTACGTGGTCTCCAATCCATCAATACATTCGTACCTCCTCGAGATTTTCAAACTAAACAGGACAGAACTCGGCAGAACTTGGTCGCTGTGTTGTCGGTTACGTATTCCATCGGCTGCATATCTATTAGTATACGACAACAACCAGCTTCTTATTGGATTATCTATTCAATTTAGTTGTTTGTTAGGTCAGCACTTTTGACATTGACAGCTGTCAAAACAATTGGTTAAATTATTATTTTTATTTGAATCAATTTATTTAAATTTCAATATGACGTGAACCTAGCATTGTTAATTGATTTTTGTTCATTTGTTTTTTTCTACTTTTGACATTTTGCAATCATTTTTTATTATTCTTCCCTTTCCTTTCTTTATTAACCTTAATACAGGTTGCTCCGCAATCTAACGAGGAGAACAGCAGCTCACCCTATAATTTGTAATCTCTATGCACATTTTCTTGAATACCATCTGTGTTTACTACAAATACCTTTTTTAGCAATAAAAGACTTTATTATATTATTATTATTCTCTTTATTTTTTATCCTTACATACTAATTTACATTTAAATATTTCTTAAAAACAACACATTATAAAAAAAAAAAACATTTAAAAATAGTAGTCCGCCGGTGTCGGGAGCAGGGTCCAAGCTACCGGTGGTTAGGGCTCCAGAGAAAGGAATCTCCTCACAATACGAATTATTATTATTATTATATTCCGACCGTAAAGGTCATTCTGGTTTAAATTAATTTTCATTTATGTCTTCTCTCGTTGACCCACGCGACTTCGTCTGTTCCGCTTCTATATATCGTTACGTGATGATATATAGCCTAGCCCATAAATGGGCTATCTAACACTGCAAGAATTTTTCAAGTCGAATAAGTAGTTTATGAGATTAGTGCGATCACCTTATGATCGCCACCGAATTTAGCCAAGCCTCCTGAAGTTAAGCCAAACATCACAATGAAGCCCAAATCGATCCGAAGTCACCCGAAGTGTTAGTAATGTGCTTAACCAGCCGTCATAGGCTTGTCCACTGAAAAAATCTAAATAGTACGCAGTTACCCATTTTTTTTTCTTTTGTTACGTAAACCGAGTAAAGATACGATGCTTTTAAAATTCTCAATACGTCACGCCGTGGTATAATTTTTAGTGCGTTCAGACCTCACAAGCCCCCACTCCCGAGTTTTGATGCATTTTATCTTTGTCAATATTCATTAATTTACTAAAACAAAAAAATACGTGTCTTTTATTTTTCAATACTCTAACTGATGGACTAAATAGATTTGCTATTTATTGATGGTCGAAACTAGCCTATTATGTAGTTCCAGAAAGTAAATCGTTTTGATAACTGTTAACAAAAATCGATATAAGTACAGTTTCAATTGGACTTTCTGGAAATGTGATATGACATCTCCCTAGCTTGTCCTGTCAAACAGAAAATGCTTGAAAATAATTAAGATACTTTTTAATGTAAAACAGTTCACACCACTTCTAAGAAATTATCAAACACTAAACAATTCATTAATGAATATTTAAATATTTTCAGTTAATGTGAGATTCCTATACATGCGATCTTGAAACTTAACAGACAGTTGTGTTGCTGGGGAGTTTGTTGTGCCACTTCATCTTCCCAGCTAAAACACTAGGAAGTGGTGACGGGCTCGGCGATAGGGGGCTTTCTCCATGTAAATTTTCAGAAAGTGCTGATTTTCAACCTACTTTGAATACATGTCTTTTGATTTTTGATTGATTTGAAGTTGAACTGTGAAAATATTAGTTCTTTGGGTAAAGTAAACAAAATGTTATTACGGACGCATCATGCACTAACATCACAGCTCTAAAAACAGCGCAAGCATTATAGGTATAGTAATCGATAGCTTGTACCCCGAATGAGCGCTTATATACGCTCTCGGGGTATAGGGTCGGGGTACTCGTAGTAGCCTTTTTAGGGTTCCGAACCTCTATATGGAAAAGCGGAATCCTTATAGGAGCACTCGGTTGTCTGTCTATCTGTCTGTCTGACTGTATGTATGTCTGTCACAGCTGATTTTATCCGAATCTACTGGACTGATGCTATTGACATTTGGTATACACATAACCTTTTGTTACCCTAACACGGACTTGTAACAAGAACTATAAATTTTGATAATGGAGTCACACTTTGGGGGAGCAAATTAAAAAAAGTTTTTTCGACGCTAATGTTCATAATTTTAAGATAAATAGTTTTCAATACAATTCATTTATTCTAGAAAATAACAATCACATAAGTTAATAACAATATAATACATGGTTAAAATAAAATATGTACATAATAAGAGTACAAGAAATACACACAACAATGGAAACATTGGATCACGACCGCACTACCCGTATATGAAGTTTTGTGCAATGCTCCAAAAAAGCGAAGTTAAAGTCAGTTAAGTTATTCAAAAAATTAGAAGAAAAATGATCATTCCCCTTTATCTCCGAAACTACTGAGTCTAAGACTTTGAAAAAATAACCTATATATTTCATAATAGTTCTTTATCTATAGATAACGGAAATACCTATGACAGACCAAACGAACACTCCCGATCAAGAAGCCCAAAAAATACCACGTTAGTCCAAACTTCTTAAACATTCGCAGAAATGATTTTATTGATGTTTATGTAAAACTCCTTATTTGTTTTAAAGGTTCGTTTGGGTTACACACGAGCCGAGTTATAGTATCGAGATGGTGGCACTATTGTGTATTCTAATTTGGCATTATTCTCATTTCTTTAGAATATGTTGAAATATTTATTTGACCAGACGATTGGCCTTTGTTTCAAGATTCCTTTCCCATAAAATGGTTCATGAATTTCTAAGCCAGTTGTAAAGTTAACTCGCACCAGTTGTAATATTTTCATCCAATTCAAAACATACGGTCATCATTATATTGATGACTTGACACTTGTTCGTCAATCGGTGTCAAATGTGTTCATAAAATTATAAAACAGTTAAAGTCAAGAAAAGCTCCAGGTCCAGGCAATATTAAAGATTCCGATATTAAAATGATAGGTGACAGTATATCCAATCCTATTGCCGACTTAATTAGTCGAAGCATTGAAACTGGTATGTACTGGACTAAAAAGCGCTTGCATAAGGCCAGTCCATAAAAGGGGTAAATAAAACGATTATTCAAACTATCGTCCGTATCGTGTCGTCGTTGATAAGACAGTGTAAAAATATGTTCTTAAACAAATTCAATTTTACAGGCAGCACAACGTAACTAACCCGTAACGATTTGTTTGTAAGGCCGGCAAAAGCACCACAATCCTCTTGTCAAATAAAAATATGTTCTTGCTCTCTTTATTGACTTCTCACGTACTTTTGACATTCTTATTCATAATCAACTAGTTGATAAATTAAACGACTGCGGAGTACGTGGTCCATTACTCAATTGGTGTAAAAGTTACCTTAAAAATCGAACATTTACTGTTAAAATTGACAACACCTGTAGTGAGAGCGTGGATATAACAGAGGAAACTGCTCAGGGCTCGGTATAAGGCCCCTTGTAATTTTTATCGTATGTTAATAAATAAAATAAATTAATTAACGTTTATTTTTAGATCCAATTAGTTAGTAGTGTAAACATTTATAACTAGTGTTAGTAAAACAACCGGAATCTACTCGCCCCCTACCTGCCCATGACTTGAGGTATCAATACGAGGTATCAATATTCATGTGAGCATCAATACATCGACCAATGTACAAACAGTCAAGTCTAACAGCTATCATACTCCAAACGCTGTTCCGACTAGCTCGCACTCGGCTCAGCATTGACGCGATCCGCTTGCGCAGAGATCGCTTCTACGCTAAGCAATCGATGCGCGCCTCCGCAAACATACGTAATGCACTTATGATGCACTACAGTGGCGGGGTAGCCGTAAAATCGTCCTAAGCGCATTATTGTATTGTACCCGTAGGGCAAAGTACGCTTTTTGAGTGAAGGTTTTGAAGAGAGTTAATTGATAACATGAGTAACTGATAACACACAGTAAATGCTATCAATTTGCGGATGACACTTGCCTTGTTATTGCTCGACCTGGATGGTCTAACAAGGTGATGTCACGATGCTGGCCTAGTGCATAATGCAAGCAAAACCATACTTTTGGTTATTAAATCTTCCTACGCTAAAAAAATGCTCTTACGGAACATAATAACCCATGACGATGACTGCTTGCATGCGGTCAATGTGATCAATTGTAACTGTACTCAAATAAATGTTGTCAACAAGCAAACATATCTTGGGGTAGTTATAGACGATAAGTTAACCGCACCCGTTAAGAGGGGACTCGCATCGGTTACTTTTGGGCCTTTCTCCATATAAACGCATTCTGCTTTTTTCTTCGTGGATAATGCTGCTAGAGCAATATTTTTTTTTTTAAATCTAGCTCAAATTAATACGTGCCTCTACCATTTTCGTTTTTCCAAAACATAATGACTTAAAGAATTATGACAATCCAAAAACCCGAAAACACAGCCCGTTTTTACCGCCATGTTCAAACGACTACCAGACAAATTGGATAAGTTTTTAACAGAATAGAAAAAAGTAGAAGCACAGATATGGTCTTCCTCTAAGTTTTGATAACTGATTTTTTAGATCAGTCCAGTTTTGAAAAAGAAAACAGTGCAATACAAAACGTCTTTTAGTCAAGGGTTTTATAGGTAAAAATCAGCCTGAGCTGCAGTTGTCGCTTTTGCACTTTACTTGATAGGGCACAGTGCGACGCGTCGACAATAGTTTCTTCTAAACCAATTTTCCAAATCCCCGGGACAAAGATAATCCTGTCGACATTGTTTCAATTTATTGCAGTTTTTAAAGTTAATTTAAATTTGTATTTTCGATTTTACGACCGAGGATCCGTGTGAGCCAGTGCGACCAACAAAAGATAAACTTTCACAGGCACTTAACCCTGAGGAAAACAATAGGAAAGTAATCAGTTCGGCTGTTGGTGTTTACGAGTAACAGGTACCTTAGAAGAGCTTAGCCGGCGTGGTGTTTTATTGTATCACCCATTGAATCAACGAGCTATGTACATAAAAAGGACCATTTCTAAATTTTCGTCAGTACTCTTTGAAACCGTGTTGTGAGTGGTTGTGGGTCCCATCGCAAGTCAATCAGTACTTATCCACATTTGTTGTTCAAGTGTTAGTTCGATATATTATCAATACTTTTACCCACTTTTGTTGTTCAAGTGAATTTCTGTGAATTAAATCAAAAATCGAGTAAGTTTGACTTCATCATCTAGATTCTATGTTTTCACCGAAGCCGGATCTTTCTTGCTCGTTTTTAAAGTGTGTTAAATTATGATTTGAACGGCTCGTTTTTTAGACCTTAAAACTTTTTTTTTTATTGTAGTACCAAACATTCAAACATGTCCGCTACCAATTATGATATGAAGGAGTACGAAGAAGCTCTGGCTCTGCTGGAGCTGCAAAAAAATGTTCGAGTTACGAAGAAAGGGAAATGTAAGTATTTTATATTTTTCAGCATATATGTAATATAATTCCGGTCAGTAAAAAACTGGCCATGTGCGAGTCGGACTCGCGTGCAAAGGGTCCGTACGAATTTTATTTTTATAACATGTTATTTTAACAGCATAGACTTCTTATAGGTTTTCCTGTAATCTGTTATTTCTTGAATAACTTCAAACCCATTTATTTTAATATTATGAAAAAAAGTAATGAAAACCCTCACAGTAAGCCCTTTCATTTGATATGTCACACGATATTGTTAAAAAAAGTTTTTTTTAGTTTTCTAGTTTGACCCCCAAAAGTGACCCCCATGCTAAAAATTAAATTCTAAACGTAACGCGTCCGTTTTTGGGTCACAGAAATCCATATGTACACCAAATTTCAACAGAATCGGCCCAGTGAATCCGGAGAAAACTAGCTGTGCCCGACGGACCGACAGACAGACACGTTACACGATTAAGTTACAGAAAAAATAGATGAAGAAAACATTACGTAGGGTGACACAATGGGCGGCCTTACCATTCATATTTGAACAATATTTTTCTTATTTGCAGATGAGCATCAGAAAACTTTAGAAGCAGCAATGCTTCTATTCAGCTGCGTTTTGATACACAATGCCTCGGCGGGCAAAGTGAAACAGAGTGGAATGGTAAACCAAGTATATAATAATATTGTTAATCTTCAAATTAAAAATGAGATTATAGGCTATGACAATGTATTTTTTATTTTCAGACGATGGTCGACAGAGATCCTCCCGCGCAAGTCTTGAGTAAAAAAACAGTTAATGGAAATGCTGATGACTTTGTTTGTACTTTTCTTTCGATAAAAATTGCATAGTTTAATTTGAAAAATCCTTTGTATTATATTGCCTGTTCAATATTTTTGCAGGTGGCAATAGGAGATGGCCATACTAAGATACCAATAATGGTATACAAACATATCAATTGGCATTCTCACACTAGTGCCACACGAAAATTACTGATGGCAGTTTTTCCACGCAGGTATTATTTATAACATCAATTTATGTTCTCAACGTTCTGTTTTAATCAGATTGATGACCTCGCTAATGCGTCCTTTTTATGTTTTAGAGTGTTAGCGACGCATTCACTCTCTGGGAAGCCATCACCGGCATTTCTAAATAGAGCTGCAAAGAAGAGGTTGGATCCCGTGATAATCAACGACATTGTGAAAACGGTGGTCCAAAAATGTCGCGTGCCGGCAAACGTGGTCAGGTAATAGTTTCATCTTCCTTTGTTAAGAAAACAATACATTAAGATTTAAGTCAGATTTTATACTGTACTAGCTTTTGTTCGCGACTTCGTATGCGCATGTACTGTTTTTTCCCGTCCTCGTGGAAATTTTGGGAAATCCTCTCTTAGAGCTACTGTACACTCCCCAAGGAACCTACATGCCAAATTTAAGCTTTCTAAAATTAGCAGTTTTGACTGTACGTTGTCTGTCGGTCACTCAGTCACTCAATCTGTCAGTAACGGGAGAATTTTATTAATATAATGATTCATTCCAATGACGAATATGTATGTAGACGCTTCATGCTGTGACGTGTGTTTTTCACGGCTGTAGTGTACCTACATCACAGCCGTGAAAAACAGCGAAAATACATTCACTTTCTTCTTTCTTTCTCTCTTTTAAAAAAACGTTGCCCCACACTAGGAATTTCTCCTGTATCGTGGTTGCATACAAACATATAAATACACATGCACAAACAGCCTAACCCGGTCCACTCTGTCAAAATTTCACCGTTTACACTTTGGAGGAGTGAGCATGAAGTGAAATGTTATTCCATCTTGTTTGTATGGATGGAATGACAGTTCACTTCGACATGCTTCCAGAATCGCAACGTTCACTTCACCTAATCTTACACGGTGAAAGGTTAACAGACTCGCACTGCAGCATTCTGTAAACGTGCCACCGTCTAATCGGTATAGGATCATGGTAGTTGCCTTCATTTTTAACCGACTTCAAAAAAAGTAGGAGGTTCTCAATTCGAATTGGATTTCTTTTTTTATGTTTCTTACCTCAAAACTCGGTTATTATGAACCGATTTGAAATTTTTTTGTTTTACCTGTAAGGATATAGGTACTTCCCGATTAGTCCCATAGAATTTTTATCAAAATCAGTTTAGAAGTTTGGCTTTTAAATCTAAATAGCTGGAATTCGTTAACTTGGATGACGGTTTTTGTCATCCAAGTAAACGAAACTGCGTATTTTGCTTTCCTGCGATTTTCCAGTGGTGTTGTTAGGTGTGAGGTACCACTATAAAGTCTTCTTCTTCTTCTCGTGTGGGCTGTAAGGTCTAACGACCCCACACACCCTAGTGTCAGAGTTTCGAAACCGCCTCAAGGGCCTCTGACATGGTTTATTTGACGACCGCCATTTGGCGGCCGGGACCACGCACGCTTATACGTGCCTTCCGAAGCCCGGAATCATGTTTTTATCAGTCAATCAGGTGACTCAAGCCTGCAATGTCCTAGCCAAACTAAAAAGCGAAAAATAACAAACTTTTTACAAAAATATACAACCGCCTACCAAATACTTTTTTTTTTTGTAAAATGTTTTTCATTTGTTGCCATTTTAGAGTGAGGATTATTTATCTGTAGTTTAAATATAATTTCTGAATTTTCTTTTTACAGGACAATCATAACAATCAAATGCGCTGACGAAAGCAAGATGTTCCGCACTCGACAAAATAAGAAGGGGAAGCATCCGAGTAGCGAGAACATCCCGCCAGAATAATAGTTGTTTTGGTAAGAATTAAATTCAAATATTTCCCCATTCAAATAAGATTTAGATACCTATGTTTTGCATTGTTTCAGAATTCCTCTAATAAAAACGAGCAACCATGTGGTTCTATTCTTATAATTTTCTCACTGTATGATAACGCAAATATTTGTTTACCAGTGCCGGTGCCAGTTTCAAGCCTGGAAGGAGAAGAGGGTGTTTTAATAATTGTAAACTCATGAAAATAAACAACATTGGCAAGTACCCAACTGTTAACAGTTTCAAGAAATTTTATTGTATTTTTAATTCTTCTTGGGAAAATTTCAATTTTGTGTATTTATTTTGTAATTTTCATTTTTTTATAATTTTTATAGAGTTAACTTAGTAGTTTTGTACTTTGTGTGACGTATTGTTTGAATTTAGCTTTGAATATGTTAAAAAAGATGTGTTCCTGAGATCTGCTGGTAGATTATTGTAAAGAACTTTATATTTTTCCTGCAATATTGCGCTCGCGGGGGACGCATCTGTATTTGGTTAGGATTTCTTTGGCTATATCTGGATGTTTTCGTGTTGAAGGATAACTGTGTTTATTTTCAGATGATAGACAACAGTGGTCCGTCCAGTCCGGACCATGCTGGCCAGTATAGTGGAAACAATAAATGTTAAATCAAAATCTGATGACTTGGTTTGTAATTTTCTTTTGACAAATGCATCGTTCAATTCGAAAGACCCGTTATACTATAGTGATTTTTCTATATATTTCAGGTAGCAATAGGAGATAGACATACTCTGATACCATCAAGAGTATTCTGGCATGTCATTGGAACTATTATACAAGTGAAGAAAATACTCAGAAGTTATTGACAGCAGATGTTCCACGCAGGTATTACTTATTAACATCAATTTATGTTCTCAACGTTCTGTTTTAATCCGATGAAAGACCTCACTAATGATTCCTTTTTAATTTTTAGAGTGTTAGCAACGCATTCCCTCAGGGGAAAGCCCACTCCAGCGTTTCCAAACAAAACTTCAAAGAAAAAGTTGGATCCCGCGCTCGTGCAAAAAATTGTGCAGACGATGGTTGAGAGATGTCGTGTACCGAAAAACTTAGGTAACGTTTAATCTTCTTTTCTTACACATAAATCGCAAAAAAAAATCGACTGCTCTATACATTTTTGTACGCATACAACGTGTTTGTAACTCGACAAAATATACTGAAAACTGATTTTTTTTTTCGCAATCTCGGGGATGCTCATTTTTGATTGCCATTATAGAGTGAGGATAACGCATCTACGTATATTTATCAATGCTTAATTTTGTATCTTGTTACAGGACAAATATAAACACGAAATGCGCCGACGAGTGCAAAATGTTCCGCTCTCGGGGAAACAAGAAGGAACGCAAGCATACGAGTTAAGTTAACGGATAGAACATCCCGCCCGAGATGTTCTGTGGACTGTGGACTCCGAGGAAATAGGTTAAGAATTTGAATATCTATCTAACGTTCAAATAAGATTTAGATAATCTTTAAAAAATATTGTTCATTTTTTCAAAATTCCTCTAGTAAAATGAGTAACCGTGTGATTTTATTTACTTATTTTTAGTTAATTTAAACGTTAAAAATACAATCACATCAATAAACAAAGAATTGCAAAACAACAAAATCATAATATTTTATTTTTATAATCTTTTTACTTTATAAGGCGGTTTAGAAACTGATCCTAGGGTGTTTGGGGTCGTTAAACCTTACTGCCAACACGATAAGAAGAAGAAGTAGAACTGTATGATAACAGGAAAATATTTGTTTACAGATAACTCCGCCATTGAAGCAATGCCAGTGCCAGTCTCAAGCCTGGAAGAAGTAGGAGAGGGTGTTTTTTTTTTATGTCATTATTGCAATCTATCAATCTTATAGATATTCAGTAATACACGTAAGATTTTATTTAATTGAAGGGCTTGCACGAAAGCAGTCCAGTGACTGCTCCGTTTATTCTTGTGCCTCTCAGAGAAGGTCCTGAGGAATCTTTCTTTTCAGTCTACGAACAACTGTTTGGGTGTTCATTAGATTGACTGTCAGCATATTTGGATGAATAGTGATTCGCTTCTTATACGCTTTTGTCCTTTCCGAGATTTCTTCAATAACACTTTTGACGCAGAGGTAGTGATGGAGTCTAATATTTGAGAGATACCAAGGTGCGTTCGTTATTATTTTTAGTATCTTTGACTGGAATCTCTGTATTATTTCAATGTTTGGTATTGGTGCTGTTCCCCAAAGTTGTAGGCCTTATGACCATATGGGTTTTAATATGCATTTATAAAGCAATAATTTGTTTTGAAGTTAGTCTCGTGATTTTTATTTAGTAGCCAGTACATAGTGCGCAACTGTTGGCCCATAGCTAATTGCGTTGTGAAAATATGCTTCCTCCAGGTTGGGTGTGTAATATATGCCATAATAACAGATAATATATTATCACTTGAAATAACGTTCACATGATATAATTTTCATATCCTATAAAAACAAATAACCTAATTTCATGTGATAATATTACATCTAAATATATGTAACTCACAGGTGACTGACTGACTGACTGACTGACATAGTGATCTATCAACGCACAGCCCAAACCACTGGACGGATCGGGCTGAAATTTGGCATGCAGGTAGATGTTATGACGTAGGCATCCGCTAAGAAAGGATTTTGATCAATTCTACCCCCAAAGGGATAAAATAGGGGATGAAAGTTTTTATGAAACTTGGTCATTTTTAAACTTCTTAACGCGAGTGAAGTCGCGGGCAGAAGCTAGTTTCATATAAACTTCTTTTGCTCTAATAACATTTAGTATAACGTTCAGTTGACCTAATTTTCATTTGACCTAATTTTCATATTTACTCATTTTCTGCCCAAATTCTGAAGTGAATAAGTAAATATCAGAAAACATCATACTGTTATTACCTCATCTAACCCAAATGATTCACCAACAATAGAAGGGATCTGCCGCTCGGCTACGAACGGCTACGAACTACGAATTAATATGTTTTTTGGTTGTTTATTGTAGCGTTAAATTGTTTATTGTAGCGTTAAATTGTTTATTGCAGCGTTAAATTGTTTATTGTAGCGTTAAATTGTTTATTGTAGCGTTAAAATTCCACGAGTGAGGACGCCTATTCCCAGGAAAAGACAAATACAACAGTGGTTGCCCGTTCCACTGAGGTTGGCGCCAGAAACTTATTTCCCACCAGTCACACATCCTCTCGGCACGTTGCCCACCTTAGGATTGGGGTTATTTATTTAATTGTGTTGCGAGGTTTTCTTCCGACAATTAAGCCAAGCCTCGTAGATGTTCGTGAGTTCAGAGGCCATTCCCTGCCTTTGATTGGTCGAGTCGAGTTTGTTAACCACCGCTAGACATTCGGCGTTGTTGCCTGTTTAGCAACACCCGGTTGTTTTTAATTTAAATCAAAATTGTATCATGTAATTTTAATGTTATTTTTTTAATTCTTCTGGCTTAGGTAAATTTCAGTTTTAAGTTTGTAATTGTTACTTTGTATTTTTTTTTGGAATTTTTACTTTGTAATTTGTAATTTTATGTATATAATTTTCAATAAGTTTTTTAATAGTCATCATCATCTGCCTAGCCTTCTCCCAACTATATTGGGGTCGGTTTCTAGTCAAACCAGATTCAGCTGAACAGCTGAATCCAGTCGACTAGAATAGTATTAGTGATTTTCCATAAATAACTTAAACTTTTTAATTAATGTCTCCAAAATGCATCTGCTTAAATTTTTTATTTGAATTTTTCGTTTTGTAACTATATTTAGTACTTTCTGCACGTCTTTTTACTCCTGCAGTCTGTTGGCTCATTTTACTCAGAAATCATACAGCCAGTACAATAACGCTTTTATGGTGCTGATGGGGTTGCCCCGATGCTGCAGCGCATCGGGGATGTTTGCTGAAGCTCACGTTGACTGTTAACACTGTGATACAGAAGCGATGCGCATCCCTGGTCAGTAGGGTGTGGGCAGCACCAACAGCATCCTGTCCACGATAGCAGGCAGGCTAGATTGTGCGTTTGTGAACCACTGCTCCAGGGTATCAACGGGGCCTGTTACCTTGCAGCAGTGATGTCGCAAACTGTTTTGGTTTTTGTTTTTGTGTTTGTTAATGTTTTACTGACATAGTTTTTAAGTATACAGTTACTAACACTATGAGTCTTGTTACTTGAATTAAATGTAAATTATTATTATATTGTAATTTTAATTATGTAATTTTTGGTTTGTTAGTTTTGATTTGTATTTTTTATTTTGTTACATAATAGTGTTTTTTTTTTATTTAATTAATTTTTAACTAAGAGCAAATTAAATTTCACTTTTATGGCTAACCTATAACAAATGGTTATGATAACCTTAGTGAATATAAAATATACAAATAAATTATTTTTTCATAAATAACTCTGTAAGCTTTTTAATATTTATAGTATATAGTATCTAAAATATTCTATATTTGAGCAATATTAGAGCTTGACACATGAAATCCCACAATATGAAAATTATACACAGCATTTCCTGGGTAGATTAGTTATTTGCACAAATCTAAAATTCCTTATTGGTTCATTAAAATCTACAGAATTTACTAGAATAATTTTTAACTGACTCCGTGGTCGAGTGGTTAAGGCGTTTGCCTTGTGACCCGGTGGTCGTGGGTTCGATTCCCACGGGAAGCATACTTTGTAAAGTTGTTTCCAGTTTGGCTAGGACATTGCAGGCTTGAATCACCTGATTGTCTGATAAAAAGATGATTTCGTGCTTCGGAAGGCACGTATAAGCCCGTGGTCCCGGCCGTCAAAAGACGGTCATCAAATAAACCATGTCAGAGGCCCTTGAGGCGGTTTAGAAACTCTGGCACTAGGGTGTGTGGGTTCGTTGGACCTTACTGCCCACACGATAAGAAGAAGACTAGAATAATGAAATTACGTAAAATATATATTATAATATAATTTTCTACTAAAACTAAAATCGTTTTCTATTATCTGTTTGACGACTACGTGACTGACCCTTCTGAACGACAGACCTGTCAAACTAAAGTTTCAACTTTCTATATGTAACTAGCTGTTGCCCGCAACTTGGTTCGCGTGTATGTCGGTTAAAATCGCTAAGATACGATAAACGAACCGTCAATATCCTGCATTACCTAACTCCTCTTAGATTTAGAAATTTGAAAGAGTGTTATGCAAGGCACTGGCTGTATCACCTCTTTCGTTTGAATGACGACCAGCCCTGGTAAATTTTTGTAATGAGAAACGTTCTAATGATAACGCTCCACTTTACACGATGTTAGCGGTTGTCACCGGATAATTGCAAAATTACGTAAGACTACAAAATATCTCAAACTTGCAATAAGAAATTTGATTTTTCCCTAATATCGTTTATACTCGATCCAGGACAGCTTTATGTCATTATTAGTTGACCCGCGCAACTTCGTCTGCTCCGCTCCTATTGGTCTTAGTGTGATGATAATATAGCTTTCTCTATAAATGGGCTATCTAACACTGAAACAATTTTTCAATTCGGATCAGTAGTTCCTGAGTTTAGCAAGTTCAAGCAAACAAGCAAAAAAGAAGCTTTATACATATATTAAGTATTAGTTGACCCGCGCAACTTCGTCTACTCCGCTCCTATTGGTCTTAGCGTAATGATTTATAGCCTAAAATTAAAATCTAAGCCCAAAACTTTCCAACTAACAAAGTCAAACAATCCCAGTATCATTCTCAATCAAGTCCCAATTCTTAAAGAGATTTAAGCAAGCATTATCACAGCGACCGAATCGGGGGCGCGCGCCCAGCTACGAATATGCTACGAGTGTGCTACGAGGTGTTACGAGGTGCTACGAGGTGCTACGAAAGTGCTACGAGATGGCAGAAATATTTGTTCCTTTAGAATTTTAGATGATTGACAGATTACGACTTACTTGCGAATGCGAACGAAATTTGAAAATTAGTAGAATCGACACTAAAAAAAAACTCTCACTATTTTTTCTATGTTAACAAATCTCACAAAGGAAAGCTGATTAACCACCATCCAATCGCTGACCAGCACACTGTCACTCATAGAAAAAATATTCGTTCGGAAATTGCACTACCAAAAATTACGTAGCTTGGATACCAGTCCTTTGACTTCGTTCTGATTACGTTCCAACACACGAAGCATTTGTTATTTTTACTTTAACTATCAATAATGGACCTCGAACAAAATATTACGTACCGCACTAACAGACTCCAACGCGTAAGCTCACTTGACGATGTTTCAAGAAGTGAGTCTTCTCTTTTTGATACCACCACGATAAGCCTTCATGAAAATATATTTGAACTGACAAACCAATTGACTAGTGCACCAAGAAATTGAGAATTTAAATACTCAGAATTTCCGCTTAAAGTCTGACCTCAGCAAGACCTTGAAAGTCGTTGAAACCTACAAAAATCTTAGTCTATCGGACAACACAAATATAACACCAAATTGTAATAGGAAGAGTGTATATATATATACTCTTCCTATTACAATTTGGTGTTATATTCAGGAAGACTACCCCAAGTAAAGAAAGAAGAAAGAAAACTAGTTTATTTTGCACACACAAACACACACAATGTAAAAAGAGACAAAGGAACACAAACAAAAAGGAACTTAATTTTAAAACAATTACATTGTGTGCCCCGCGGCTGCGCCAAATAGGTCCAGTTCAGCAAAATGCCGGACAACGGAGTTGTCTGACGCTGGTTTTCAACTGAACCTTATGTTGAAATGTACGGATGTGAATCAGTTTTACAATGTTAAATATACAGGTACTTAAATAGATTTATGGCAGTGTATAGTAAACGATATAAATCTATACTAATATATAAAGCTGAAGAGTTTGTTTGTTTGTTTGCTTGAACGCGCTAATCTCAGGAACTACTGGTCCGATTTGAAAAATTCTTTCAGTGTTGGATAGCCCATTTATCGAGGAAGGCTATAGGCTATATATCATCACGCTAAGACCAATAGGAGCGGAACAGTAATGAAAATTGTGACGCAGACGAAGATGCGCGGGTCAGCTAGTGTATAATAATTTGTGTCAAAGATAGATAGGTTTGTGTAAATAACAATAAATAAAGAGAACAAAAGTAAACAAATTGAAACAAACAAGCACAAATTAATTAAATTGAACAAAGTAGACGTAAATCCACGCTAAATAATAATAAATAAATAAATAAAAATGTTCTGCAACACACAGAAACCGGTTTCGTGCAATCCTGACTAACCGATTAGTCGGCGCTGTGCATGAGACCAATAGTCACCATACCACTATGCCATGAGCAGATGATTGTAATATTCATTTTATGCTCTGGTAGTTTGAAAAATATTGTGGTCAGTTCAAAATTGTCACAGAAGTAGTATGTCAGAGAGGTTAATCAAAGTGTAATATGGACATTGTTATGGCTTGACATCATATCAAGTGTATCAAGTCTAGTTGCCGTTGCGCGTCAATTAAATACTGCCGTAAACGTCTTCTAAATGTACCTATTGTATTTATTGCTCTAATAGGCGGCGGTAGATTGTTCCACACTTTGGAATTTGGATGCTGCGTAACGGAAACTGCCTCTGAATGCTGCTGTAATGTGGGGCTGCGATGATAGTTGTTGCGAACATTGCGTTCTTCCACATTCTCATTTGCTACCAATGAGCTTAGCTGGCAGCTTGTTATACAGGTAGTTTGGCTTTTGGAGCTTAATGACACCGAACATCAGGCAGGCCAAGTGTAACAATAGCAAACCTAAACATAAACGACTACAATTAGAGACCGTAATTTCTGCATTTTAAGTACCAAAAAGAAGAACAAAGTTAGAAACATTACGGAAACTACGCCGAACTGTAACCCTGAACAATTATTAAATGACATAGAAACCAGATTAAAAAAATTCACATGCAATGATTTTTGCATTATATTGATAGGGAAGAAAGATTTTAGCAGTACGAACGACTACTTTCACCTGGTATTATCTATTCAGACGACCCTACAGAATATAAAACACACTAATGTTACAATCTGTGCTTCAACTTACATTTACAACAACTATAAAACAATGTACAATTGGAGGGTCGAAGTATTTAACAACCTACTTTATCTCGATACATTGACACATGAGCATGTATACTTTCTGGACTCAAATAAGAATCTGTCAAATGACTATACGATGTTTTCAAAACGCACTGGACTAATTAATAACTTTGGCATGCATACAATACAAAAATATGACATATTTTATAGACAAACCCGATGAGAGGAGCTGTACAAAACTGACGAATTATCAAGTAACCAGTTATTTCTCTGATAACTATTTGCATATCATACATCAGAACCTTAGAATAATAACGCATAGAAGCCGCGTCTAGAACAAAACACGAGCGAAATCGTGAGTCTACTTCATTTTCTTTGTGTGCGTGATCCGAATGTGTCTACATTCCTCAAACGCACACAGATATAGCTTTCAGTGATACCATTACCAAGCCGTTATCCACAAAATATGGGAAAACGCATTACTATGTTGCTTTGTCAAATCAAGACAAGTGTTTTATGTTATGGAAAAGATGAAGATGATTTTTCATGTAATATGAAATATTTTTTCGGAAGGTAAAGAGTTTCCGCTTTCTCTTTTTGAGATATAAAAAAAAACAGTTTTTACAATCAGAATAGGCAGACCAGCTAATTAATACAACACTTGATTTGTGTACCTAATCAAACAACTTCAGGCAAATAAACATATACAAACTTAGTTGGTCCGGTTTTTAAAATTACAATAAAACACTTTTAGTTTAAAAACAATATAGGTACCTAGCAGTGTCGATAACGACTATAATTCAGAGGCTGTAAATAAATATAGTTTAGTTTAACGCATACAGAATCGCCACCAGTACCTATCCCATTAATAAAGATACATCAAAAACTATTTGCTTTTTGCTAAACAAAAATAAGTGCAAAATTGAAAGCAATGTGGGTATTTTGTTCCTTACAAATAGCAACACTGTGTTATGACAAGTTAGGTTAGGTATTAGAATTTTGTTTTAATGATCGATTTACGTAAAAATAGTTTATAAAATGTAAGTACGTACTTGTGAAATGTAATTTGATAACATTTTTTTTGTTTTCCTGAAGTGCTATAACATCCTTTCATGCAACAAACTGTCATTTTCAATAGAGTATTTTACTGAAAAAAACGAATTAGTCCGTCAAATAAATTTCCAAAAATTATTGGACACGTATTTTTTCTTTTTTCACGTAAACAAATATTGACAAAGAAACAGTTTGTTGAAAACTCGCGTGACGTCACTACGATAGTACAATTTTCACTAGCGACGTGACGTCACTAGCCCCCTCTCCCGAGTTTTCATGCGTTTTATCTTTGTCAATATTTGTCAACAAAAAATATGTGTCCATTATTTTTCAATACTCTAACTGACGGACTAAATAGATTTTCAATATATTGATGGTGGAAACTAGCCTATTATTTACTCGCGAGCTGTGTTCGACGGAACGTGACCTTGAGTACTGCAGGCTAAGTTTGACGGATTGACGGATAAGACTAAGAATAATAACGCGTAGAAACCCAGTAGTTGCCTCACTTTTTGCACTCGTACTAGGTTTCTAAGCGTTATTATTCTAAGATCAGAACATAGCAGGACTCCTAAATAAAGCAGATGCTCTCACTGTCTGCCTAGAAGAGCTTAGTACGAAGAATATCGACATTGACGTCATATGCATCTCTGACCACTTCATTATGTCGGGCTATGAAGACTTTTTGACCATCCCTAACTTTGACCTAGCTGCGTGTTACAGCAGAACGGAATCAAAACGAGGTGGAACATGTATTTTGGTTAGAAAAGGACTTCGATGGGTAGATTTGCCTGACATAAATGAACTAGCAATAAGTAAATCATTTGAATGTTGTGCTCTCGAATTAACGCAATCAAGAACAATTGTCATCTGTATTTACAGAATCCCAAAAACTAATAATTTGACCATATTTTTTGATAGCTTGGATAAATTATTACAGCTAACAGCAAAGAAACAAAACAAAAATATTGTTTTCGATTTCGAATCTCATTTTTCGATTTTAATATTGACACATTAAACCGCAGTTTAATGTGTCAATATTAAAATTCAAAGCAAAACATTCGTGATTCGATTTTAATATTGACACATTAAAACGCAGTAATATATCCCTTGACCTAGAATGTTTGCTCCTTAATTTAAATCTTAAGTTAGAAATCAACCAGGTTAAAAAGTAACACATGCATCGACCACTTTGCACAAAATCTTGGCACTAAATACAAAGCAGATGTAGTTGAAGCTTTGTCAGATCATATCTGTCAAATATTGAAGTGCCCCATAGAAAGAACTTTCCGCCTAAATCACTGGTTTGTAAAACGACGGGACTAGTTTAAGCAATATGAAAAAGTTTAAAAAATTTCTACAAAACACATCTTTTTCTAATATGTATCAATGTGATGATCCAGATGAAGCGTACAACCTATTTCTGGATACTTTTTCCTTGTTCTATCGTTTGTGCTACCCATTTATCTTAATAAAAATTAGGCTGTAAAAATAACCTCAATGGGTGTCGCGAGGAGTAAAAAGAAGATGACACTTTTGTGGAGGTACCGTCTGAACCGAAGTGAGGCAAATAAAACGAAACTTTAAACTTATACTAATACCTACAAGCGAATACTTAAATTAACTAAACGAGCTCAAAATACGTATAAAATAAAATCGGCAGTAAATAAATCAAGAACGACATGGGACATCATAAATCAGTCGAAACCAAAATTACCAAAAAAACACAATTACAAACATTACAACTGGGAATAAAATTATAACAAACCTCTGTAAAATAGCTAATATTTTTAACGACTTTTTCATTGGCAAGATTAAACCTGCTTTTATTACCAGAATAAACGTCAATTCGAATATATCCAAATCAATTCACTCGATGTTTAAACCCCTTCTACACGGATGTAATATAGCGTTCCATCCAATCCTATCCAAGGTGACCTTGTTGGATTGCATCCGTGTAGACGGCAGATGTAATCCAAATTCATACAAAATTCGCGGATGGAAATCAAGCTCCCACCAAGGTCACCTTGGATGGTACGCTAGATTACATCCGTTTAGGGGTTTTATGGCACCACGCCACGAAGACGACATTAAACAAATAATCTAATCCTTAAGAAACAATAAGAGCGTAAGACTGACGGTATATGCACAGAAACAATAAAATATGTGTCAGACTGAATACAGTCTGACACATATTTTATATAAGTTACATCATTAATTTGTGCATTTAACGAGGTATATTTCCGACCAAATTAAAGACTGCTGTAGTAATACCACTTTACAAAAGAAAATATCGAGATAAAACGGAGTCATACAGGCCTATTACACTTGTACAAATATGAACAAATTCACTTACGAGAAGTTAGTGAAGCTACCTTAACTAACTTACAAATAAGACAAAGAACAATGGCAGCCACCCATACATGGTTTAATCTGAGGTTAAATTCCTACCTCTTTAAATGAGAAGTACCTTGTTTATTCCAGCGTCACTTTCTGAATGATTATTAATTGGTTGTCCAAGAATTTTTGTTCGAGAAGGCTGAGAATAACGTCATGAACTTTTGTTGGTTATGTCTATGGTAAGTTTTATATTCGAAGTCGAGGAAATAAAAGGGCAATATCCCATAATTATTTTCCTTAGTTATTTCAGAATTAAATGTCTTGTAAAAGTATTGCAAAAGGTACATAATCCCACTACTTCTAAATATTCTTTGGTAGGCCTTGTCTTAGGTACACAATCCACAACATGAGTATCACTATCAACCAATCAACAGTCGTCAATAACCAAGCTATATTTTTAGATTACGGATACTAGTCTTTTTGCCAGTCATGAAAATAATTCAATATGTTTTACACCACAGTATTTTTAGCTAGCAAGGAACACCGAGACTTAGAGATATGAACCGTGTAACTAACTCTATAACTAAAACTGATTACTGTATAATAATACTGTACTTACTGACACTGCAGAATAAATATAAAATGGTAACACTAAACAAACAAAATAAAAAAACCCTGACTAAGTGATTGAGTGACTGATAGACAACGCACAGTATATTCATATATTTATCGCTTGAATTACTTGAAAATCCCCCTAAAATAAAAGAAAACAAGTAACCGCAGATGACATAAAAAAAAACCTTTTCGACACATTTGCTCAAAAAATGCATTGACGAAGCCTGTACACATTGTTCGAAAGTTAAAAATTACACACCATACAATGGAGCGTGCGGTAAAATAGGTACTCTCACCTAAGTACCTACTTTACCACACGGTCCGATACAAAGCGCCGTGCGTAACCTTTACGGTTTTTTTTAAATTTCCATAAACAATATAATAAGAATTCCGCTAAGGAGTTTCACGCAGACGCAGACGGCAGCGCTTTAGCTTCCGTCTGCGTCTGCGTGAAAGAAAAAAATATACGATAGATATAGTTTTAATTACCCGACTGCGCCAGGAGGAGGGTTATTTTATGTTGTGGTTATGTGTCGATTGTATGTATGTATGTATATTTCTTTGGAACGCTCTGTAGCCGCCGTTAAGGCTTGATGGATTTTAACTTGAGAGATGTCGTTAGATTCGTGTTATTTAGGCTACAGAGCGTGCTAAAGAAATATATATACTTACTTTCAAAAACTCGATAAAAACGAACTACACAATAAATGAGACCATAGTTTTTTTTTTTTTGTAAAACATACGTACTGAGCAAAAACGCATGTGTCTGCGTCTGCGTGAGTTTCACAATACGAGAATAAGAAAAGTTCAGAAGCTAGGAGGTGAAATAAAGCGCAGCCTACTTTCCACTGTTTTTTTTTTAAATAATACTCAATTAATTATTAACAAATTTATATTCAACTTTTCATGGCAGGAAAATCACGAGTACCACAGATTAAAAATGACCGCGACATAAAACTAAAGCTCATTCATATAAGTAGGTAAGTACTTTAAACTCAACTAAATTAAATGGAACATCCGAAATCTAACTAATGCTTATTCATTGTAAGTATTTTGAATGATTTTGAAGTTCAGTTTTGAAAATAGAATATCAGCAAAATAGTAAAAGATAACAGTTAATAAGCTGAATGATCGAACCTTCTTGGAAGCGCTCTTATGCATTAAAATTTGTGAGTCGAGACGAAAGATGTAGTTCTAATTTTAAATTTGCAAATGCGACCCATTGTTATATTGCAAACTTTTTGTTTTTAGATATCAGTCGGAAAGACGCAACCAGTCATTCCGACTGATATCTAAAAACAAAAAGTTAGTCTCACAGTTCTCGCAAATGTGTCGAAAATTTTTGTATGTTATACGTGCGGGTATTGGTATTTACAAACTCGTGACTATGGTAAGCACACGCAGTTACATTCGTCTACTAGTTTGAAAAAATCAATTTACCGCACTAATATCATAAATAACACTAGTTTACAAAAAAAAAAAATGTCCTTGCAGTAAATTACATATTTTTTTAATTAGCTGCAATAACTCAATGCAAACATGTACATTTTTAATTTTTATCACGTCACAGATGGAAGATATCGACCCCTTTTAGTTTCGACTACCCACAAGTTTGTTCCGAAATAGCTAGTCTTCATTTTGATAAATGTTTGTTTCCAAAAGGTCAAAAAGGTTGGTTAGAGTACATTCTGGCTGTTTTTGGTGAAATTATTGTATCTAAGAACGAATATTCTATAAAGAAAACACTCAAATATGCCTATCTTTTATTACTTGAAAATTCCGGTCTCTCATCGGGATAAAAGTGGGTTTCTCAAGTGTTTATTGAAAAATGTAGAAGAACGCTAAGCTGCTGGAATGCAAGTTTAAATAGATTGTTGAAATTGCAAGCAAATTATAAAGACCCACCATGCAACCACGAAACTGATTGTTACTCCTATCGCTAAAAGCATTTGGCTTTAATCATAAAACCAAGGGTTAAATTACACGTGCGGATGTCCAAGCAGCTTTTTTAATATTTCAAAGGTGCTAAAAAAAGCATTAGGATTATTAAAAAATATCAAAAACGTCGACACTAATTCATTTTTAGTCTCGTTATCTTTGCAGAAATATATGGGGAGTATTTTCGAAATGTGACGTGTTGGAATTTTTTAATATTTTTTTCTAAACTTGCAGCACCTCATTAATTAAGAATAAACACTTTTCCATTCCAGGACAAAAACCTTGTAAACTAGTGTAATTATTTTTTTCTGGTTCTTCTTCTTATTTTCTGGTTAACACGCGATATTTTTTTTTATATATATTAAACTCCGCATTCTTAACAAGTAACAAGGATTTGTTCTGGATGTCATTAGTCGCTAGGTCAATAAATGAAATAAATTAACTGGATTGGGTTATCTCAGGGTCGATACTTGTAAATAAAAGCTACTAAAAAATATAGATCCCCTAAAAAAATCACGTGTCACTTATTTATCGCCTAAATTTGGTAACCCTGGCTGTCGTCCGATAGTTTGTTTCCGTCTGCTATGCACAGTTATCAGCCGCGTCTATCGGACGCGTCCGATAATATATTTCCACCTTTATATCCCAACACCTGGGTGTAATTGGTGTTGCTTGAATCTTCGAGACACCTAGTGTTGCAGACCTAAAATTTTACTCAATAATAAATATGGTGCAAAATTTAAAATATAAAATGGCGCCAAATGCATGACTCGCCCGGGGCGCTTTGATGGTTAAGGCCGGCCCTGAAAAGGCCACTTTAGCAGAATCAGAAAGCACATCACGCTACCCGTCACTGTCAAATTTTCCCAATCAACCTTGAACCTAATGCGTTAGCGATAAAGATGAAAATTAAATTTGACAGATTGTTGTGTGATTAGTGATTAATATTATGATTCTAATATGATTCTACTAAAGTGACCTTTTTCGACCCGCAGTTTTGAGTTTCTTACTGTAACTTTAAACCAGGATTAAGCCGCATTTTCACTAGGGGATATTTGTTCCGCGACTCAGTCGCTCGATAAACGCCTAAACGCTTTTATTAACGTATGCTGTTGTAATGTTAATTTACGAACAATTTGATGCAGTTTGCGGGAGTTTTATTGTTAAAGAAATACAATTTACGTACCTACGTTGAAAATAACAAAACGTTGGGTTCATTTTCTCGTTTCGTCAAACGAGTTGATTAATAAACGTCGTTGTCTCGTAACTCGTTGACGAATTCAACGAGTTGATTTGTACACGGTCAACGTTAATCCCGTTGAAGAGACATCAACGTTGATTCAACTAGTTCGTTGATTCAACGCCCATCACTAGTCGCCGGTTGGTCGCTGGACAGGCTTTGAGTAGTGAGAACGTGTGTCGCTTTGTGTTCGAAATGTCGAGCGACATTGTCCCATAAAGTTGCAAAGACATACCACGTGGATGTTGGGCGATATGTCTCCGCGACATGTCTCCTAGTGAAAACGCGGCTTTAGTTTATATTGGTACTTTACATTCGCTATACACCATATTCACTAATACTTAATAACTAATCATGTGGGTATCTCATTTTGCATAAAGTTGTTTAAGACGTAAACATCCATTAGTATGTAGAATTGTAGCTGTACATGAATATTTTGCATGTTACGTTTTGGCTCAACTGCGACACTGCGTGCTATTGGACCGCTCATTAAAAATCTGGTTCTTATCAATGTATACAGGTTGCTTCACTTTTATTGATACGTAACTCAAAAATTCAAAATAAATATTGGAACGAAGTTCCTTATCGCGCGTTGTGAAAGGGGGCTAGACGGAAAAAAATCATACAAAAAGTTGTAACGACACTTTTTGCTATAGTTGTAAGCCGTGCGGCGTGCGCATGTTTCTCTGTCTGTCTCTCTCTCTCTCTCATAGAAAGCAAGCCAGTTATTTTCGTTTCGTCTTTCTATTTCTGTTTACATTATATTTGTTAATAATAAAAAAAAATATATTATAACTTAAAAAAAAATAAAACTTTATTACAATTCCTTCACTAATTAATCGAAAGGAACTTCGTTCCATCCGGGTGTCACTTGACACGTCTCAAGTTTTTATATTTAAACTAAGTTATTTATATAGTTGTGATAGTATTTCTTCAAACTGGTACCAAATAGGAGGCCTTTACCCAACCTGGGGACTATGCTTAATGCATATGAATAAGATAATTAAAACTGAGTCATAGCATTACTACAAATATAAATTTAAGTTTGTATACCTACCAATTAGTAAGTAATTAATTTAGTAACCAAGATGAAATGGAGGTTGGTCAAATAATAGCTTTTTTTAATAGTATTTCTTGTATTTTTGTTTACATTTTTAGTAATGTTTTAAGTCGTTTGTTGGTGGGATTTCATTTATTAATGTGGGAATTAATTATTTTATTGTTAGCCTACCGTAATATTTTCTAACCCGAGGTACTAAAAAAATATTTTTGGCGATATTCCTGGTGGTTATTTTATGAGAAATGCGTGTTTGGATGCTTCTATTGTTAACTTATTCAATTAAGAGGACCATGTTTAATCTTATTTGTATTGGCAAAATTTTAAAATATTGAAATAGTTCCATAACATTTTCTTTGTATTGGTATTTTTTTTTTTTGGTAGGCACTATTAGTTTTAAAAACCAAACTTGAAGTTTGAGAATTCTTTAAGTATATACGATTTAAATGTGCGCCGATAGCTCGTGATTCCATATGTTATTATCCGCAAAAACAATGTACATGTGAAGCAGGATTTTGAACGGAACTTTAGGTTTTAAAATTTGTCAGTACGGCTCGCATCTTATCACATACTGAATCTGCGCGATAGCCTCTTAGATTGTTAACAATTAAATCCAGATCTGTGTGGAGCGTTACTTGATCGATTACCTCATCACTCAATCATCATCAATCAATCAATCAATATATATATATTAAATTCTTCCTTTACTGACTGATTGAGTGGCTGATAGACAACGCAAAGCCGAAACAACTGGTCGTTGAAAGCTGAGATTTGGCATGTAGGTTCCTTAGGGAGTGTAGGGGAGCACTAAGAGAGGGTTACCTGAAATTCTTACGCGAACGGGAAAAAACGGAGTACGCGCACACGAAGTCGGGGGCAAAAGCTTGTATTGATATATATACAATCTTGTGCGATCGTCTTAACAGTGACCATTTGTTGGCTAGAGTGAATTGTTTTTTAATTTTATAAATAACAGATCCTATCGTTTACACATATTATTATTAATTCAGGGTACTTTGTTTCTTTAACTGTTTTCATTTATCTTATGATGTATTTTGATTCCTCGTAACTTTTATGATTTTTTTTAGATGCAGTCGTAAATTATATTATTTGGACATTCTGTATTATCTATTTATCTCCAGTTTATGTTATCAAGATTAATTTTAACATCATAAATTTTTTGGTCCAGTTTTGTAACAGCCTGTATTGGTGTTTGGTCAAGTCCCACACACGACAGTATTACCATCCAATGATCCGCCATTACTGTTCCGAATGCGGCCGAGCATAGTTCTAACGAGTGTGTTCTTGTAAATACGTGTTCTGAACAGGTACGTGCAATGTTATTACCACGTTTTTCAATTCTTGTGCATCAGATACCGCGCTTGTCAGACCATAGTCGAACATACTACTGACGTAATATTCCCAGATGGAGTCGTATGTTTTTAGATCTATATGAAAACATAGACCCGAATTTTTTTTAAACACCTCTTAGAAGAGGTGTATAAAAACAAGTCGGGCCGCGCAGCACTGGTTTGTATTTCTAGGAAATTGCGGCAGGCGACGTGTCGCTAGCTACGAAAGGTATTTTATAAAATACACAGACACCAGTAGTAACGCGACGACACGTCACCTGCCTGCTGCCTGCAGTCGGCTAGGACCGTGTACTTTAAGTTTCGCCAACACAGAATATGATGCTGCTCAAGCACTACTGGATCTGCAGAGTTGAGATACGAAAAAGAAAAAAGTTTTTTTTCTGGATTTTTTAATTATATTCCGATAAGTAAAAGACGTTCCATATTTGAACCAAACTTTTCTTATTTCCAGATGGCCGTGAAGAAGCTAAGGAAACACAAAGTTTTTCTTGAGCTGTATTAAAACATTCAACGCAGTGGTAAGTTTTTTCTTAAATTTCGGAATTGAAAATCATTTATTTGCACAGAATGTTACCTACCTACCTACTACCTACAAAACATAGATTTGATGGAAAAATAAAACACGTGGATCCAGTACATTCTACCGTATGGCGTGCAATATTAAGCACTACCTATAATAATCACAAGTACAGCAAATCTATATGAATAACTAGCTGACTCGCGCAACTACGTCTGCGTCTCAATTTTCATTACTGCTCCACTCCTATTGGTCTAGGCGTGATGATATATAGCCTATAGCCTTCCTCAATAAATGGGCTATCTAACACTGAAAGAATATTTCAAAACGGACCAGTAGTTCCCGAGATTAGCGCGTTCAAGCAAGCAAACAAACAAACAAACGAACAAACTCTTCAGCTTTATATATTAGTATAGATAGATTGTCAGGTAATCAGTTTTTAATATCACATTCTTAAATCACATTCACCGGAAAACAATAGTCATGCATATATATAAAATAAGCATAATTATAGCAATTTTAATAAATTGAAATATTATTTAGCATTTATGTCATAGGGTGTTATTATTTAAAAAAAACTGGCCAAGTGCGAGTCGGACTGGCGTGTAAAGGGTTCCGAACGAATTTTTTTTTTAACATGTTATTTTAACACTACAGACTTCGAATAGGTTTTCCTGTAATCTTTAGGTAAAGATCTATTATCTCCATTTTTTTCAAAATTTTAGGCTCAGTAGTTTTGGAGATAAGGGGGGGAGGAATGGTCATTTTTCGTCTAATTTTTTGAATAACTTCTAAATCATTTATTTTAAAATTATGAAAAAAATATAATTAAGACCTTCACAGTAAGCCCTTTCATTTGATATGTCACACGATATTGTTCAAAAAACTTTTTTTTTTAATTTTCTAGTTTGACCCCCAAAACTGACCCCCATACTAAAAATTTAATGATTTACGTAACGCGTTCGTGTTTGGGTCATAGAAGTCTATATGTGTACTAAATTTCAACAAAATCGGTCCAGTGGATCCGGAGAAAACTGGCTGTGACAGACGGACAGACAGACAGACAGACACCCGAGTGATCCTATAAGGGTTCCTTTTTTTTTCGGAACCCTAAAATCAATATAATCAGTCGAATAAAAGTGTAACTTCAGCAAAGTTGGGTCTGTTAGTCCCATGCATGTGGTTGGCAAAAAAACAAAGAGAAAGTCTGATTGTGTTGTACTGAATAAATGTTTTATCTATCTATCTAAAAACAAATTATTGTGTCTTTAAGAGGAAATGCTGGCGGAGAAACTTTGTTTGTAAAAAGTCATAATTCGAGGTTTGGCTCTCGACTGTTTTCTCCTCCAATATTGAACCGATTTAAGATATATTTCACAAACAGAATAAGAAGGATATATATTGTGCCCCTATGTTTTCTTTTTTTGATTAATAGTTGCCAAATTTGTACACTAGGGCTCTGTTGACAGCAATTTATCGGACAGTTTTGAGCATTTTGTGAGGGTTCAAGTGCTTATACGGTTAATAAATCATCAAAAAGGAAAACTTAAAGACACAGCACATTTCCTTCTTATTCAGTTTGTGAAATTTGGCATGTGATGAAATAAGGTAATACAGATTACAGATAGACAATAATCCAACCAATTTTGTTACGTGAAGTTAGGTTTTTTTACCTAAATATGAAAATCGCTTATGAATATTTCCTCAGACTGAAATACTTTACCTATACGTATGTATGTACTAGTTAGAATAAGTATGTAAAGGTATCCAATATTTTTTAGATTTCGGAGGTACCCCAAATTTCTACATTTTACATTATAACTTCTACTGAAAAATTGGTCTGCTGATTGTTATTTTTTTATAGGTTTTTATATCCTTACATACATATCTTTGCTTTGTAATCCAAGAGATTTTCCTTTTTAAACTTATTTTTTTTTATTTCTGCTTAATTACATGATGCGAAAAATATCTCCGTCCATTTTCGTATCTATATGAGTCATAACATATTTATCAATTATCCAACAAATTTTCATACGTTCATTTTATTTGCTCCGATAGTTCGCTGATTAATGCTAAGGGTTGACTTTCACTTGACCGCTCAGAGCTGCTTTGCCACGCACTACTTTTGGAGTAGTGTAAGCAAGTTTGGTGGCCGCCGTTATTATTACAAATATTTTTGTTTTATATGCACAACGTATGTACATACAACGGCGTTTACAAATTCGCTTTATAATTCTAAATACTGTGTATTACTTATATGGATTTAAGGTAAAAGATAGATATCACCATAAGGACTTATGCGAAAAAATGGTCAAAAAGTTTAGAAAGACACTTGTTGAGGAAATATCTAGTAAAGAAAAAAAAGTTTTGTTCCAAGGTGTACCAATTATATATAAAATAAAATAAATTATAATAATTACACGATAGCTTTAAAATGAGACTAGCTTTTACCTGCGACTTCGTACGCGTATATCCCGTTTTTTCCCGTCCGCGTTGGAATTTCGGGAAATGCTCTCTTAGTGCTCCCCTACACTCCCCAAGGAACCTACAGGCCAAATTTCAGCTTTCTCCGACCAGTAGTTTCGGCTGTGCGTTGTCTGTCAGTTAGTCAGTCACTCAATCAGTCAGTAACGGAAAAATTGTTTATAAAACTTCTTATTGGAAAATCTATTATAATACAGTGACTAGTTACCAATATAGTTCATGACAATGTATTTTTTATTTTCAGACGATGGACGACAGTGTTCCTTCCGAGCAAGTATTCAGTAACAAAACTGTTAATGCAAATGCTGATGACTTGGTTTGTACTTTTCTTTCAACAAATTGCATCGCTTAATTTGAAAAATCCTTTGTATTATACTGACTGTTCAATACTTTTACAGGTGGCCATGCTGAAATACCAGCAAGGGTATACAAGCATATAAATTGGAATTCTCACACAAGTCATCATCATCATCATCATATCAGCCAAAAGACGTCCACTTCTGGACATAGGCCTCCCGCAAGCGTCGCCACAACGACCGGTCCTGCGCGTCCCGCATCACACAAGTGCCACAAGGAAATTACTGATGGCAGTTTTTCCACGCAGGTATTATTTATAACATCAATTTATTTCTCAACGTTCTGTTTTAATCGGATTGATGACCTCGCTAATGCTTCCTTTTTATGTTTTAGAGTGTTAGCGACGCATTCACTCTCTGGGAAGCCATCACCGGCGTTTCTGAATAGAGCTGCAAAGGAGAGGTTGGATCCCGTGATAATCAACGACATTGTAGACGGTGGACCAAAAATGTCGGTAACCGGCAAACGTGGTCAGGTTGTTGCGAATGCGAAGTGATATACCCCACTCCAGTCAGAATCAGTAGCTTAACAGATAATAAATAGTTAGGACATGGCGTGAGGTGGAAGAGAGTGGGGGTAGCGCGCACGCACCCGTCACTCACTTGGGCCTGAGGGTCGGAGGTGGTGGGAGCAAGCAGTACATTGGTGAGCGAACCTGTTTTATCTCAGTGCACGTGTCTTCAGATTTACCATATTTTCATTATATATTATTTGCCAATGTTGTCGATGTGTGTGTGTATTATTCTAACAGCGATCAGAATCAAAAATAATACCAAATCAGACCAGCATTCCGATGCGAGGCTCGGGGTGGCAATAAGGGGAGGTTGGAGGCCACTTCAGGGGAACAGCCCCCTATATCATTGCGATGATAACTCAGAAACGGTTATTCAGTGAGAATGCCACATTAGGGGACCAGCCCCCTAGTACATCATAGTGATGACATTATTCAGTGACGGTTATTCTGTGAAAATTTCTTATCGTACATTAGCGTGATTCAGATATTCGTCATTAAAAGGCAATTAGCGACACGGGTAATAGTTTCATCTTCCTTTGTAAACAAAACTGTGCATTAAGATTTAAGTTAGGTTTTATACTATACTAACTTTTGTTCGCGACTTCGTATGCGCATATGCTGCTTTTTCCCGTCCTCGTGGAAATTTTGGGAAATCCTCTCTTAGTGCTCCCCTACACTCCCCAAGGAACCTACTTGCCGAATTTCAGCTTCCTACGACTAGTAGTGTTGTCTGTCAGTCACTCAATCACTCAACCAGTCAGTAACGGAAAAATTGTATCTATTAGGATTGTAAAAACTTTGGTATTAGGCCGAATTTCCATTGGCTTATTGGAAAATCTATTAAAATACAGTGACTAATCTATACATATAATAAAATCGTAGACTAACCGTGTCTGTACATTGAATATTTTTCCATAAAAATTACACAGAAAACTCAGGAAAAAGGTATAAAACACAAAAATGCAATTTTTGAAATTTTTGTCTGTTTGTCTGTTTGTCTGTGCGTTTGTGGGAGCATCACGCATAAACCACAGATTGGATTGCAAATTTAAGTACTTAAAAATATTAAGTGATAACCCGAGTAACATTTAGCGTTTATTTCATCAAAATCGACCCACAAAATCAAAAGATATTGAATTTTTAAGTTTAGGAAGAAACTTCCTAATGTATTCTGATGAGTCAGAGCGCCATCTATTGAGAAAAAATAAAATGCACGAAAGCATTCAAAATTGTTGTGTTATTCGTGAAACTTTTAATACGTGGCAAAATAAAAGTGACCATTTTTATACCTTTTCGTTATTTATCGTTACAATCGATCCACAAAATCAAAATATATTGAATTTTTAGTTTAGTAAGAAACTTTCTACTGTGTTCTGATCAGTCAGAGCGCCATCTATTGAGGAACCAACAATTGCATGAAAGCATGAATGTTACACCAAAACACATTCATTGAGTTATTTGTGAAACTTTTAATACGTAGACGTAGCGAAATAAAAGTAAACATTTTAATACTTTATCGTTATTTATCGTTACATACGGGCTTCTTATTTAACGTTTTCTGCTGCCAAATATTTTGTCAGTTTACATGGTCGATAGATGGCGTTGCACTGATGACGCGTTTTTCTGAATTGCGGTGTTAAGATTTTCCGCTGGAGAATGACCTCACACGATTATTAAACACTGTCGTAGTTCGTAGAAATTTCGGTTTGGTCTCTGGAAGGTCTTAAACGAATAGGGGCCAAAATTGCTTAAATCTCTGAGTTGTGCTGGTTTCGTTTAAAGTGCTTTTATCGTAGAGTCTTAAACTGATTTAGAACTCAGTAGTTTTGTGAAGTACTGGACGGTTCGACTTGCGGATCAGGCCTGTAGGGTTCCGTACCAAAGGTGCTGACAGGACCCTACTTCTAAGGCCTCCGCGATTGATTCCGTTTAGAGCGAAGCAACGAACGGCTCGATTTGCGAAACAAGGCTACCGTACCAAAGGTGGTCACGGTGACGGGAGCGATCGATTTTGGTGGGGCTACTCTTTAAGTCCGAAGTCCGTAGTTTCGGGCTTAGTTGCGGACGTATTCTACTCCGTATCACCTACAGACTTACGATTAATCCCGAACCCGAACTAAGAATAAATGACAACACGATTTCACAGTAACTGTCAAATCGAGTTATCATTAGTTCTCTGTGGTTAGGTGATACGGAGTAGATTTTTTTTTTACTATAGATAGGCATACGTTTGACCACTATCTCACCTGATGGTAAGCGATGATGAGGTTGAAGATGGAGCACGTTTACCTAGAAGCAACCTATTCACTTTTGTCTTAAAGACTCCCAGGTTGCCCGCAAAGTTTTTAATTCGTGCTAAGTATCAGACGGTTCGATTTGTGAGCCAAGGCAAATTATAGGGTTGCGTGCCAAAGTTGCTAATGGGACCCTATTATTTTAAGCCTTCGCGTACGATCTTGATTCGTGCGAACCAAGTCGATTTTTAGGGTTCCGTACCAAGGTTGCTAACGGAACCCTATTTATTAATAAGCCACCGCTGTCCGTCTTCCTTCAGTTTATTAACCGACTTCAAAAAAAGGAGGAGGTTATAAATTCGACTGTATATTAACCGACTGGAAGAACCGATTTTCATGATTCTTTTTTTATTTGAAAGCTGGTGCTTCCCGTGTGGTCCCATTGCCACCACGTCAGGATCTGATGATGGAAACCCTGAGAAATCGAGGGCAACTCTCGAAAATTGTAGGCACGTATTTGGTAAAAACTTGATATTCGTGTGTATATCGGGTGATACTACAAAAGGATGAAAGCTTGGATCAGACCTGATGATGGAGATGACAGAGAGTCAAGGGAACTCCACATCGGTATGTAGGAACTACCAAGTGTTTGGGCTTATTTCATTCGTATTGACGAGACCTTTACACCGAAAGCACTTAGTAAGTTTTATTTTCATAACATAACATCACGCCGGTACGCTGTGAATGGGTACGCAGGTACCACTAAAAAGTGAAAAATAAAAAACTTTTTTTTTTTCAAAAAATGTAACCGACTTCCAAAACAAAACACTACAAAGTATAAAATAACATTAACTTCGGAAGTCGGTGTCAAAAAGCGAAAAAAAAATAAAAACAAGTCGGTTACATTTTTTGTAAAAAAGTTTTTTTCGTTTTATTTCTGTCTCGCTGATATAAAAATGTCTTCTAGAAAAAGGTCGAATCTTTCACAATATAGCAAACTTCTCAAAGTCGGGTTTGTTCGAACACTATTCTAACTAACTCAAGAACGGCTCTACCGATTTTCATAGTTTTTGTGTTTTATTCGGGACGAAGACTAATTCCTTCGTCCGGAATAGCATAATAAGAATTAAAATACAAAAAAATGAGTATGAAAGAAAGAAAGAAAAATTGTTTATTCCGCCCAAACAGACGCACATTAATAATACACAAATAATAAAACAGCTATAAAACAAAATAAGAGACAAACATTCGTCCGTAAAACCACTGCCAGCCTGTGTCAGGGACGGGCATTATAAAAAAGTCATAACTGTCGCGGTCATGTCATAGACAAACCATGAATAACAAAAAACAAAAAAAAAATAGATATTGACATGTGGCCACGACAATGACTGTCAGTGAGTGATGGATGCAAGATGGATGTCAATCCTGACACAGTTCCTGACACAAACAAAACAAAACAACAAACAAGTATGTAGGTAGGGTAGGTAGGCAGGTAGGTAGGGTAGGTAGACAGGTAGGTAGGCAGGTAGGTAGGGTAGGTAGGCAGATAGGTAGGGTAGGTAGGTAAGGTAGGTGAGGTAGGGTAGATATGGTAGGTAGGGTAAGTAGGTAGGTAGGGTAGGTAGGTAAGGTAGGTGAGGTAGGGTAGCTATGGTAGGTAGGTATGGTAGGTAAGTAGGTAGGTAGGGTAGGTAGGTTAGGCTCGGTACGTAGAGTAGCCAGTTGACGGGAGCGAAGCCGCGCGGGTCAGCTAGTTACGAATATAGTTCATGACAATGTATTTTTTATTTTCAGACGATGGACGACAGTGTTCCTTCCGAGCAAGTATTCAGTAACAAAACTGTTAATGCAAATGCTGATGACTTGGTTTGTACTTTTCTTTCGACAAGTTGCATCGCTTAATTTGAAAAATCCTTTGTATTATACTGACTGTTCAATATTTTTACAGGTGGCAATAGTAAGTGGCCATGCTAAGATACCAAAAAGGGTATACAAGCATTTAAATTGGAATTCTCACACAAGTGCCACAAGGAAATTACTGATGGCAGTTTTTCCACGCAGGTATAATTTACAACATCAATTTATGTTCTCAAAGTTCTGTTTTAATCGGATTGATGACCTCGCTAATGCTTCCTTTTTATGTTTTAGAGTGTTAGCGACGCATTCACTCTCTGGGAAGCCATCACCGGCATTTCTGAATAGAGCTGCAAAGGAGAGGTTGGATCCCGTGGTGATCAACGACATTGTGAAAACGGTGGTCCAAAAATGTCGGGTACCGGCGAACGTGGTCAGGTAATAGTTTCATCTTCCTTTGTTAAGAAAACTGTGCATTAAGACTTAAGTTAGGTTTTATACTGTACTAGCTTTTGTCCGCGACTTCGTATGCGCATATACTGCTTATTCCCGTCCTCGTGGAAAATTTGGGAAATCCTCTGTTTTGGCAATGAAGACAGGGGGCTGGCAGGGGCTTCTTCAATAAAGCTCGAAAGCAGTTAATAAAGAAATATATTCTCGGTTTTACAATAGTTTTAGATTTTCTAACGTTAGGTACGCACGATCCTGCTGGTTATAACGCACTGGCGGGGGCGCGGCGGTCGCAGACAGATGTTCCGCGAGCCGCACGCCGTCTTCTCGAATCCAACGATAGATGTCGCCGTTTTCTCTATCGTAAATCTATCGATAGTCGACAGATGGCGCTGCTTGACCCAACATACCGGCCGCCTTGGAAGATCTGTCTTCCAACTAAACAGGAGCCACGCTGGCTTCGCTTGTGGAAACCGGCATCGGGCAGATCTTCGAGGAAGCACGCTTGATGATGCCTGCTGATGTTCGGATTTCTGCAACTCTCGAGATTTCATCCTTCCCTGGAAACAGATGAACAATCCTACCCATTCTCCACTTGTAGGGTGGTACGTTGTCTTCTTTGATGACGACATGACTGTCTTGAGCTATGTCATCTTTGTTATTTGCCCACTTCGTTCTGCATTGTAGCTCAGACACATATTCTTTGGACCATCGTTCCCAAAAATGTTGTCGTTGAATTTTTCAAATATAGCTGAAAGCTTCCTTTCAGCTCCAACAAAATTCCTACCGTTATCAGAGAAAACTTGACACGGCTTACCGCGTCGTGAAATGAAACGTTTGAATGCCAATAGATAGTCCTGAGTCGACAATGAACCAACCAATTCTAAATGCACAGCTCTGGTAGCAAAACATACGAACAAGCAAATATATCCTTTAATTAGTTATGCACCTCCGCCTTTGCGATTCAATATAGATATTGGTCCGGCATAATCAACACCACACCACATGAATGGAAATCCAGCTTCTAAACGCTCGGCAGGTAGATCGCCCATGTATGGGGTTAACGTATTTCCTTTCATGCGAGTGCAGGTTATACATTTATAAACCACTTGCCTTGCTAGACTACGCGCTCCTAGCACCCACCATCTATCACGCGTGGCAGCCACGAGAAGCTGAGGTGCAGCATGAAGTAAACGTTTGTGTTCACACGAACACAATAACCACGTAAGCCGATGTCTAATAATAATAAATAATGATTTATTTCTCTCAAAAGGTACCGACATTGGTTCGTGACATATTATTTCAATCAAATTTGTAACCTTTGTGAGAGCTGGAGTCTGTAGTGGGTTCGGGACCTGTATGACAGATCTCCAGGCTCTCACCCTCTTAAAACAATACTATTAAGCACTAATTTGTAAACATCCAAGCCTTCACGTACAAATTTACTATCTAATTTATTTTAAAACAGCTAAAATATTTTCTGTCTCAAAATAATCCAAGTCGAGAAGCCAATTTTTTTACGACATAACAACACTGGATGTTTCTTATCGTAATCAAATTTTGAATAACTAAGTCTGCCACCAACACGAATTATACTATCCTTATCGATATATACTAATATATAAAGCTGAAGAGTTTGTTTGCTTGAACGCGCTAATCTCAGGAACTACTGGTCCGATTTGAAAAATTCTTTCAGTGTTAGATAGCCCATTTATTGAGGAAGGCTATATCATCACGCTAAGACCAATAGGAGCGGAATAGATGAAGTTGCGTGGGTCAACTAGTCTAAGAATATACCGAAAACTAATGTTTTGTTGCTACACTTATTGTTCAAATGTAAGTTTTCTTTAAGGCAATGATATTCATTACTGAATGATTGTGAGTGATCTAAACGTGTCAACACAACTAATGAGCTATTTATGTCACTTGCGGTGAATGAACCGGTTTTGCGACCTTGACCGATATGCAAAGCACATAAATTAAAAATGAACTGTAGTCCGTAAGACATACGCTACTGTTCTTTTTAAACGATTGAAACAAGAAAATCTTTCAATATCGATCATAATATTATAAATTTCTACATTTAACAAATTAGTAGTTTTAGAACATTTAAATTCCGGTAACTTAATCTTAATTTCTTTATAGTTTGTTGTCGACCAACGTGAAGTCGATTCACGAAGAAAGGTCTCCGACCAAACTACCACAGCTAATATCTCTTCATTGGATCAAAGAAAACGACTCGTAATAAGGTATCAGCTGGGGCCTTTTTAGTAAAACTTACTGGTGACAAGTGACATTTAACGGGCTACAATGTCCGACAAGTTTCTGTTTAATAAAGCAAAATTCCCGAAGAATATCCTGACAAATTGTGGTTTACGCTATATTTGTCTATGGTCAACGTGTTACATATTACAAAAATAATGAAAAACATTAATCATTTAGCTAAGGATCTGTGCAGACAGACTAGAAAAATGCTTGAGCATACTCTAAAACATTTTTTGCTGTACAGTCTTGAGTCAAAATATGCATGATGACGCTCCAAGACACCTCACAGGGAAACATATAAAGCACGCACTCTTTAACAGTTTTGTACCATGATCCACTTCATAATTAATTTTTCCATGCAATAACCGGCCAAGTTCGAGTTTGTATCACCAAAACTTTATTAGTATTTTTTATTGTTTCTCAAAAGCCCAGTTACATATATTAAGTGAAAATTGCAACAGACTACCTAGTACAATGTGATACTATTAGCCCTGTAATATATAGATAGAAATACTGTGTGGGATTTTATGTATAGAATTCCGCTTTCATCTATTTGGTATGGAACCAAAAAATCAATACATTCACGCGAAAAAATTAAGTATATTTTATCGGTAAACAAAAATTGAGTATAGGTATTAATAACAACTAAAATAATAAAAATAACTATTGACTGATAGGTACTTATGGAGCGAGTTTAAGAAACCATCCAGCTTTGTAGAGCGTCGCCACTTCTATACCTATAATTATAGGTAGACCCATGATATGAAAAGTTTTATGTGCGATGGAAATTTTAAAACTTAAAACCTCTTTTATTGTGTTTGAATATTTTTAACGTTAAACCTCTTTAAATTCCACACATTTTTTAGTTTATTTGACAGAACGCTGACGTATTAATGTCTGAATCTATGGTCTAAAACCCCTTCTACACGGTTGTAATCTAGCGTGCAATCCAAGGTGACCTTGCTGGATTGCATCCGTGTAGACGCAGATGTAATCCAAATTCATACAAAATTCGCGGATGGAAATCAAGCTCCCACCAAGGTCACCTTGGATAGAACGCTGGATTAAATCCGTGTAGAACGCGTTTTAATGACAAATCAAAATGTTGTTTTGAACATGTTTCGAAGTTATATTTTTATTAATAACTAGTGGTCGTCACGCGGTTTCACCCGCGTAGTTCCCGTTCCCGTGGGAATACGGTGATAATATATAGCCTATGTTACTCCCTGATAATGTAGCTATCTAATGCTGAGAGAATTTTTCAAATCGGTCCAGTAGTTTCGGAGCCTATTCAATTCAAACAAACAAACAAACATACAAACAAACAAACAAATCTTTCCTCTTTATAATATTAGTGTAGATGAGTTTGTTTACGAATAAACGTAACCATTGTGGAAATCATATTGATCGACGAGCACTCGTTGTACATGAAGATTTGCCTTGTTTGCCTTTCTACTATTTGAATTTGCAGCGTAATTTTCAAGCCGAGGAATTCTCATGGATGTTGGACAAGGCTGGGCAATACATATCTAATGCACTGCATGAATCAAGAAGATTGAATAAAAGGAAGAAGGCTGACTGATTCGGCTTGGGTGTTTGAGACCCGGATTAGGTGGATTATTACAGAGAATTAACTCACATGAAGTTGGTAAAATAGTGAAAAGAACACACGTTATATTTTAAGTTTCTACTCTTAATTGAAAATGTGTCATCATTGTAATAGAATATAATAAATACTTCCTTAAAATCACTTTGTTTTTATTTTTACTTGATAAGTTTGCAATAATGAAAATTTGAATTTAATTACCACTCAGGGGGGCTACTCTCTAACGAAATCCGTAGTTTCGGGCTTAGTTGCGGGCGGACGTATTCTACTCCGTATCACCTACAGACTTACGATTAGTCCCGAACCCGAACTGAGAATGAATGACAACACGATTTCACAGTAACTGTCAAATCGTGTTATCATTAGTTCTCAGTGGTTAGGTGATACGGAGTAGAAAATGTCCGCCCGAAACTACGGATTTCGTTAGTGAGTAGCCCCCAGATTCGTATCACCAAATGTTACGAGTTACATACATATAAAAGCCTTTAAATATAGCTATCTTTTAGACGAATCATAGATTTCTTGAAAACCTACAATCATTCAAAGATTTTGGTTAAATTATGCAGCGAGTGCATCCATTTTAATTTGACATTGACAGCAAAAGATTTAAATCGCTAGATATGCCATCACATACATTATACACTCGTACAATAATTTAGACTAAGGCGTCGTTCTCAGATATCGATAATCGCGCGAATGTGGGTTTTTCGCGCTCATTTATAAGGTAAAACTGAAAGGCGCTCCCTGATAGCGCGTTAAGGTTTGCCGTAAAAATGGATGCGACGGTCGCATATTTGCGCAATAATCGCTTCTATTACGTCGACACTTAAATCGTCTTCATAACGAATTCGTTTCGGTGATTCGAAGGAATTTCGGTCAAACCGTTTGTCAAACAGATTGCCTCTATGTTATAGAGACAATCGGTTTGGTTGCAAGCGTCAAGTCGCTGCCGAACTTGGTCGACTTTGGCTGCAAACTGAGTCGTCAGATAACTGGGCCTTAGATGACTTCGTTTTCCCACCGACGAGTTAGTGTCCGAAGACTTTATAATACATCATAAGATCATGAGAAAAGTATATTTACTTAGAGTGAGCTCACACAACCAGACGCGCTAGGGGCGCATCTAGTTATTTAAACCTTGAATGACCTCCGACTTATATCGCTAGATATGCCCTCATGATAAGATTGAGCTCATAAATCTTTCATATGGTATTTCCATTCCTGTTATATCTTTGTTTACAAGTAAGGTTTACATTTACATATTTGCCGGCTTTATTAAACGCACTTCATAGTGAAAATGTGACAATATTCTCGTTTTCTGTCATATTTGTCGCATTGTCAGTTATATTAAACAGGGCCCTGGATTCTCCTTTCCTTTAACATGTAACGAAATAGTGATACTCGTAGTAAGTAATTCGTTGATTTGCACAACCCTATTCTATACAAAGGTTTTTTTAACAAATTTGGTGATGTCCGAAGGCAGCCTTGAACTATAGTGAAGTCAGTCCAGAAATAAACCTTATCGAATTGTAGCCTAAGAGAATTTATAATTTTTTATATAGTTTAGCTCCAACTTAAGCTCCACACAGTTCAAGGCATGGCATCTTAGCACATAATAATCGGATAGTAACTCGCGACACATGAATCCTTACTTATATAAAGTAACTCTGTCTGTTTGACTGTCTGTCGCGCTTTCACGCCAAAACTACTGAACCGATTTAAATGAAATTTGGTACACAAATATTCTAGAGCCTGAGAAAGGACATAGGCTACTTTTTATCCCGGGAGTATGTTCCCTAGGGACCACGCGGGCGAAGCCGCTGGCAGAAGCTAGTATTATTATATGATCGTATGTACGCGCACGCAACATATGCGGACTGTCTAGAATCGGAAAAATATGCAACTCTTTATTTACAATATCAGTACACATGACACAACGCGGCACTAATATTTCGGAAAAATATTGTAACGAATTAATAAAATTATACCAGATACTTGCAATTTCACTTGGGACTTCATCATCCCAACTTACTTTAGCAAGCCATAATCTACACTAATATTATAAAGAAGAAAGATTTGTTAAAACTACTGGACCGATTTGAAAAATTATTTTAGCATTGGATAGCTACATTATCAGGGAGTAAAATAGGCTATATTTTATCCCCGTACTCCCACGGGAACGGGAACTACGCGGGTGAAACCGCGTGACATCCACTTGTTTTGTAATAAGACCTTAGCTGTGGTAATAGATGGTGCCAATAATCCTAGTGGATCGTAAATCTGCGTAATGACTGACAAAATTAAACGTTTATTTATCTTCGCATCAATATGATTTTCATCTAAACTAGTTGAAAAATTAAATAAATTGTTCTTGTTAGACCAACCAACGCCCAGAATTTTAGACTGACAATAGGTATTCACCAATACGTAAATCCGTAGTACTTTCTGAAGTTACATCAAAATTAAAAGTCCATTTCCTTAAGGGAAACAATTGGTTTGTAGAATGGCGGACGTTTCATTGCAAAAGTCTAACAACATTTCACACTGATCATGACCCGTCAATAGGTCATCGACATAAAAATCTTCATTGATAACGATAGCGATGACGTCATCCTTACATTCCTTTGCTACTTTGTATAAATAGCCTATTATTTTAATACCTTGCTTCTAGCAGGTCCCACGCGTCACGCTAGTTGCCTGCTGTAAACTCTAACGAACTGATAACATGTAACGCAGATCCACTGAGAGACGATTTTAGGTATTAAATTTTCTGGGATCTAAGTCGTCGCGATCATGTATCATGGAAACATATGAGTTACTAAATTCTAAGCATTTATCGAATGAACCGTCAAAGGCAGGTAGTTTTATTTGCGGTAATTTAATAGACACTCATCATCATATCAACCGAAAGACGTCCACTGCTGGACATAGGCCTCCCCGAAGCGTCGCCACAACTACCGGTCCTGCGCGTCTCGCATCCATCGGCTACCCGCGACCTTCACCAGGTCATCGGTCCACCTTGTGGGAGGTTCCTTGCGGGGAATAGACACTGATTTACCAAAAATGCACTGAGAATTAAATTCTGTTCACAGCCTCTTATCATGTCTTTTGCTATAACTACAATTGAATAATATTGGTACTCAAACGAATCTCTGTAATCCAAATTTGACTGTAATTCTTTTTCATTCATCCACTATTCTTTCTATTTTAGATTGCACGTCGTTAAACACAGCAATATGTATGAATACCTAATTGCAATTGAGTTTTAATCACAGAATCTAAACTCGATCTATCTAACTTATTAACTTAGAATAATTCTAAGCTTATTAACATATATTACGAACAATGTCAATCTACCGTTAATCACACCACGTTGTTTTTTAGGATCAGATATCTGATTATCATTACGAGAACTACGAGTTGTTTCATTCTCACTCATTTTGGTTGTTTATGAAAGTAGGTACTCACAGTTTCAGTCGTGTTTTGTCACCTGAAGACGAGCCCAGCAATGCCAGTAGGTAGATTCTAATATCGATCAGATCTGAAAAAACTTCTAGGTACGGTATTAACACAAGGCGAAGACAGGGGAAGGAGGAAAAAAAAGGGTGATTGGATAACCTGTCCATTAACTATGGCTGCGGGCTTTCAGTCTCCTCAACGTACTTCTTTCGAAGTTCCAATCGCTTCCTCACTTCTTCAACCCGGCTCGTAACGTGACTGGAACTTATTGATTGATTCCAATGACGTATTATACATATGTAGACGCTTCATGCTGTGATCTGTGTTTTCCACGGCTGTGATGTAGGTACATCACAGCCGTGAAAAACAGCGAAAATGCATTCTGCCGGTCCATTCTGTTAACATTTCACCGTTTACACTTTGTAGGTGTAGGTAGCAAGATAACTAAGTGTTCGTCCTGGGTATAGGATCGTGGCAGTTGCCTTCATTTTTAACCGACTTCCAAAAAAGGAGGTTCTCAATTCGTTTGGATTTCTTATTTTTAAGTTTTTTACCTCATAACTCGGTCATATATGAACCGATTTGAAAAATTCTATACTTTCCGATTGGTTCCATAGAAATTTTATCAAAATCGGTTAGGAAGTTTGGCTTTTAAATCGAAATAGCTGGAATTCGTTTGATTGGATGACGGTTTTTTGTCATCCAAGTAAACGAAACTTTTTTGCTTTCCTGCGGTTTTCTAGTGAAAAATAGTTTTACAAAAAAATACAACCGACTACCAAACAAATTTTTTGAAAAAAGTTTGTCTTTTGTTAAAAGTGAAAAATAAATAACTTAAAAAAAATACAACCCCCTTCCAAATATTTTTTTGTAAATACTTTTTCTTTTATTCCCATTTTGGAGTGAGGATAACGCATCTATAGTTTTTATATAATTGCTGAATTTTTATCTTATTACAGGACAATCATAACAACGAGATGTTCTGACGAGAGCAAGATGTTCCGCACTTGACAAAATAAGAAGTGGAAGAATTCGAGTAGCGAGAACATCCCCCAGAGTAATTACTATATTGGTAAGAACTAAATTCAAATATTTCCACATTCAAATAAGATTTAGATATGTTTTGCATTGTTTCAGAATTCCTCTAATAAAAATGAGCAACCATGTGATTCCTTTTTTATAATTTTTTAACTGTTTGATAACGCAAATATTTGTTTACCAGTGCCGGTGCCAGTCTCAAACCTGGAAGAAGGAGGAGAGGGTGTTTTAATTATTGTAAACCCATGAAAATAAACAACATTGGCAAGTACCCAACCGTTAACAGTGTTCCAGAAAATGTATTGTATTTTTAATGTTATTTTTTTCAATTCTTCTGTCTTAGGTAAATTTCAATTTTAATTTTGTGTATTTAATTTTGTAATTTTAATTTTGTGTGTGTTTAAAGATTCTGTATTTATTCTAAAAGAACATACATTGTTCACTTTGCGAATAAATAGGTATATACCTAAGGTTAATGTAGTCCAGTAGCTACCAGTTTGGTTTTCTTAATGCAGGTAGGTACGATTTCGACATTACTATTGTGTGTGAGACTAGTTTATGTTGGTTTGTACTGTGTGCGACGTATTGCTAGAGTTTAGCTTCGAATATATTAAAAAAAGAAGACATGTGTTCCTGAGATCTGCTGGTAGATTATTATAAGTACACGTCTTTTAAGTTAGGGTTTTTTTTGGTTTTATCTGGATGTTTTTGTGTTGAAAGATAACTATGTTTATTTTCAGATGATGGACAACGATGTTTGAAACAACGAGCTATGTACATAAAAAGGACCATTTCTAAATTTTCGTCAGTACTCTTTGATACCATGTTGTGAGTGGATGTGGCTCCCATCGCAAGCAAATCAGTACAATTATCCTCATTTGTTGTCCGAGTGAACTGGTGTGAATTAAATCAAAAAGATTTTTGAAAGATTTTAGAAATTTATGATTTTATAATAACATTGTAATTTTCTTGGTTTAATAAATTATTATTATTATTATTAATTAAATCAAAAAGCGCGTAAGGTTTACTTCATTAAAGTAGAAAAGAAGAAGAAGCCCTGTTCTCGTAACCAGTGCGGTACCGCAACGAGTGGATCCAACATGCTGCTGCGCCCTGCTGTGCCTTCGACGCATACGTATATTTCACGTCTGCATCACTCCACAAGGGTTGAGGAAGTCGTGCAGCACCTCAGGGTCCCGAGATTGTTCAAGACATAACTTAAATAATAATAATTATAATCATTTAATATCAGGCAACTGAGGCCCATAGATAAAATACACAAAATTATTTTAAACATTAATAAACTAATACATATTGATAAAAAATTATTAAAACTATAACTATACACGTTATGTTGTCGTCGCCGTGTTCCGCTGCGTGGTGTCGCGTAACCATCCTCGGAAACGTCGAAATACGACACCTTTCGGCCAAAAGTCCTCTACAGATGGTGGGTTGGAACTCGAACCACGAACGATGTAAAGTTGATCAACATCAACTTTGGCATCAAGGTTGGCATCGCGCCAGTTGTGGCCTTTCGACCCTCAGAGTCCACTTGGTCTTCTCTATCAAGTAGTACACGACTTCCTCAACCCTTGTGGATTGATGCAGACATATAATATAATTCCGGTTAGTAAGATACCATTCATATTTGAACGATATTTTTCTTATTTGCAGGTGAGCATCAGAACATTGTAGAAGCAGCAATGCTTCTATTGAGCTGCGCTGTGTTACATAAAAGTTGCATGAGCAATACCTCGGCGGGCAAAGAGAATCAGTGTGAAATTGTAAACTAAGTTTGTAAAAATATTGTTAATCTTCAAATTTAAAATAAGAAGATGGTCATGAAAATGTTTTTCTTTAATTACAGACGATGGTCGTTGAGATCCTCCCGCGCAAGATAATGGAAATGATACAGACTTTGTTTGTAAGTACTTTTCTATCGACAAATTTCATCGTTTAGTTTGAAAAAACCTTTGTATTATACTAACTGTTCAATATTTTTACAGGTGGCAATAGGAGATGACCATGTTATGATACCTGCAAGAATAGAAGTATACAAGCACATTAATTGGAAATCGTACACTAGTGCCACAAGAAAATTACTGATGGCAGTTTTTCCACGCAGGTATTATTTATTAACATCAACTTATGTTCTCTACGTTCTGTTTTAATCGGATTAAAGACCTCGCTAATGCTTTTTTTATGTTTTAGAGTGTTAGCGATGCATTCATTCACTGGAAAGACATCTCCAGCTTTTACAAAGAAGTTGGATACAGCGCTGGTGATGGACGTTGTTAAACCGGTGGTTGAGAGATGTCGCGTTTCGGAAATCTTAGTCAGGTAATGGTTTTATCTTCCTTTCTTAAGAAAACTATGAATTCAGATTTAATGTAGATTTTATACTGTACTAGCTTTGTTTGCATATTAGAAAATCAAAACTTTTCTGAGCAAAATTCAAAAGAACAACGTACAAATCAACAAAATTTAAAATAACGATGGTCATTTGATCAAAAGTTCAGCTGACCAAAGTCAGGAATATCAATGTTTATATTATTTATTACACTATTGACCAAATCTTTTAAAGGTCAAAATGGATTACTGGCGACTCATCCTAGTTCTGGGTGGTTTAAAAAAATAACTACGAAGGCTAAGGCGGGAGCTCCGCTCCGCTTCGCTCCGCTTCGCTCCCGCCTTAGCCTTCTAACCGAACCTATCCGAGTCGGGGTAATCTGAGTCGGGGATATTTTAAAATTACATCTAGCAACTTTTGATCAGTCGTTCATTTGATGTCACATACATTGGGAGTCTAAATTTTTTCTAAATAAAACATTAATTTGGTCATTTAAATTTTGCTATTTCGTTTATTGTTCTTTTGAAATTTGCTCAGAAAAGTTTTGATTTTCTAATATGCAACCCTAGCTTTTGCCCATTTTTTCCCGTTCCCGTAGGAATTCCGGGAAATACTCTCTTAATACTTAGTAGCTTTCTACAACCATTAATTTCGGCTGTGCGTTGTCCGTCAGTCATACAGTCACTCAATCAGTCAGTCACGGAGAAAAATATATGTTAAGATTGTAAATACTTTGATATTAGGCCAAATTTCCATTGGCTTATTGGAAATCATAACGAATAAACGTATTGAATTAACTTGAGCGGTTATTCACATGACGTAATTAAATGAAAATGAAAAATAAAAATGTTCTACAGGAAATTTTTTTGAATAACTTAAAAAAGCTATATATTTAAGGAAATTAAACGATGTTAAATAATAAAAATTAGCAGACCAATTTTTCAGTAGAAGATAAAACGCAAAATGTTAAAAGTTATATTTGGAGTGTCTCTCAAATCGAAAAAATGTTGGATGCCTATACTTGCCTATTCTAGCGTTTACATTCGTACTTATAAAGAAAGTATGTATTTCAGCCTGATCCTGATCATCCTTTATATTATACTGTATATGTATACTCTATATTTTTACAGGTAAAAATAGGAAAAAATAACCTTAAAAACAAAAACCAAAACTCTAACAACGCCAACCCTAATAAAATAACCTTAATTTTGGAAGTCGGTATTAAAAACAAAGATACAAAACCAAAACACCGACTTCCTTCGGTTCTCAATTCGGTGGGTATTTTTTTTATGTATTACCGATTACTCCGAGGTTTCTGTTCCGATTTCTGTGATTATTTTTTAGTTCGATGCGGTATACTTGCCATTTGGTCCCATAAAAATTTGATTCAGTTTGGTTCAGCAATTTTTTTATGAGCACTTCTGCTTATTTAAATTCCTGCGTTGACGAAGTAGTAGGACGACGTCCGTCCAAGTATCACTACTTAAAAGTAAATATTAAAAAATAAAACTTTTTACAGAAAAATTAACCGACTTCCAAACAAAACACTACAAAAAGAAGACGGCGTTCAAAAACAAAGAAACAAAACCAAAAACACCGACTTACGAAATTACAAAGTATAAAATAACCTTATTTTATACTTTGTAGTGTTTTGTTTGGATGTCGATTATATTTTTTTACTTTGTTTTGTTCGGAAGTCGGATTTTTTGTAAAAAGTTTTTTTTTATATACTAACCAATTAATGGACTTGATGTCTGAAATATAATGCTGCCCAGTATACTGAAAAAAAAAACAGAACTGTTAATGCAAATGCTGATGACTTTGTACTTATCTTATGACAAATTGCATCGTTTAAGTAGAAAAATCCTTTGTATCTTCTCTTCTCATCGTGTGGCAGTAAGGTCTAACGACCGCCATTTGGCGGCCGGGACCACCGGCTTATACGTGCTTTCCGAAGCACGGAATCATCTTTTTATCAGACAATCAGGTGATTCAAGCCTGCAATGTCCTAGCCAAACTGGAAACAACTTTACAAAGTATACTTCCCGTGAGAATCGAACCCACGACCACCGGGTCACAAGGCAGACGCCTAAACCACTCGACCACGGAGGCAGTTAATCCTCTCCTTTGTATTATACAGATTTTTCTATATTTGAATCATATTTTTCTTATTTGCAGGTTAATGGGCATCATAGGGCAATGGTGCTATTGAGCTGCGCTGTGTTACACAAAATGAGCAAATACCTCGGCGGGTAAAGGGAAACAGTGTGAAATGGTAAACTGTGTTTAGAAATTGTATTATATATTTTTAAAGTTTTTTTTTTATAATTTGTCTTGGGTCAATTTCAATTTTGCATATTTAATTTTGTCATTTTAATTTTTTAGTTTTAATTTTGTTATTATTTTTGGTTTGTAATTTTTATTTTGTTTTTCCTTTGTTATTATTTTTTAATTTAATTTGATTAATTTTAAAGCAAAGTGTTAAATTGTTTCAATTTAGATTTTACTTTAATGGGGAATGCGGTGCCTACCTATATGAAATTGTAATACTAACCTAAGTTAATAGAAAAACATTATTTAAACATGTACAAGCTTGCACTTAGCAGACAAAAACAAATTTTTGGTTAGACTGAAACAGCATTACGCTACCACATCATACCGATTAACAACTTGGTGGTTAAAGAAAATCTCAGTCGCTCACATGGCGTAACGGGTTAAAGCAATATGGAACAAGTTCAGACTAATGAACATGGCGCTTTTGCAGAAGTTAGTTTGTAGTTTTGCAAGAGAATGAATTATCTATTACAATCGGAGGTAAAACATCATCATCTTCATATCATTCGAAAGACGTCCACTGCTGGACATAGGCCTCCCCCAAGCGTCGCCACAACGATCGGTCCTGTGCGTCTCGCATCCATCGGCTACCTGCGACCTTCACCAGGTCATCGGTCCACCTTGTGGGAGTTCTTCAACGTTGCGTGTTCCGGTACGCGGTCGCCACTCCAGAACTTTTCGGCCCCATCGAATATGTTCTGCGAGAAATGTGCCCTGCCCACTGCCACTTTAGTTTGGTGATCCTTCGCGCTATGTGGGTCACCTTGGTTCTCTTGCGATCACGCAAGGAAACTCCAAACATTGCTCTCTCCCTTTGAGTGAATTTGAGCCTTTTGATGAGGCCCATTGTGAGGTAAAACATAAAGATAATTTATTTACAAAGAGACACGTCGCCTGGACTGTGTTTATGTGGGTCGCTGTTGTGCAATAACTCATGGTTTGTCGCAGCAGTGATCCACCGTTATTTGTTGTGTTGTTTGTTTTTATCAGTGTGTACTAACATAGTCGTAAGTTTTAATAACAATTTTTAAGTCTTGATACTTGATTAAAGAGAAATTCTATTATATGAATGAAATTTCAAAACTTACTAATTATATATATAATGTCAAATGCTTACAAAAAACAACAGTACAAGTCAATGGGTACACACATACACTAAGTATTGATACAATGTTATAAAGAAGCAGCAATGCTTCTATTGAGCTGCGCGCTGTGCTACACAATATGAACAATACCTTGGCGGGCAATGGGAAACAATGTGAAATGATAAACTGTGTTTAGAAATTATATTATGTATATCTAATGTTTTTTTTATAATTTGTCTTGGGTACTTTTCTATTTCAATTTTGATATTAATTATGTCACTTTAATTTTGTACATTTAATTTTGTTATTTTAGGTTTGTAATTTTTATTTTGTTTTTTTATTGTTACATTTTTTTTATAAAAATGTTAATTAGTTTTAAAGCAAAGTTTAAATTGTTTCAATTTAGTTTTTACTTTTATAGGGCATGCGGTGCTAACCAATATGAAATAGTAATACTAAACTAAGTTACACAACAGTTAACAGTTGTTACTGGTTATATTGTACAGGTTTAAATAATGTTTTTCTGTTTGGCCAATTATAAAAATGAATCCCTATTTCCCTTGGTCAACGGCATCAAGCGTGAACGACTGGACCTATTTCTTCTATTCGCTCCCGTCAACAGGCTTTGTCAAATATAAAATTAACAAATAAATTGATTTTCCATAAATAACTCTGTAAACATTTAAATTAATGTTTCCAAAATGTATCTGCTATAGATATTTGCGCTTGACATACAATCCCACTATTTTAGGAAAAAATATTATTTATTAGGTCATTGAAAATGCATTTATAATCCGTGTGTTCCGAAATGTAACCCAGTATACTGGCCAGTGCTCATGACGTTATGAATCCGACGCCATATTATACTGGTGTGCCGCCATATTCTACTGGTGAGACAAGTGTGACGTAAACAGTAGTATATCAAACGGGCGTGTGTGGATTCATGACGTCATGAGCACTGACCGGTATACTGGGTTATATTTCGGAACTCACGCTAGCTTCCACCAGGGGCTTCGCCCGCTGCGTGTGTGACGGAAATCATCCCAAGGGAACATACTCCCGGGATAGCTTTTGTGCTATTCCAGAATATAATCTACCTCTGTGCTAAAATCCCTCCAAATCAGTTCAGCCGTTCTGCCGTGTTTAAGGTTGCCCGCCCACATCCGATAATCGGCGACCGATTTTTTGTAGGAGATAAATGGAACGTACTGATTGCAATAGTGTAACGCAACGTCCTACAAAAAATGACGCTAGTTTTTACCCAGCTAGGAAAATCGGCCCGATTATCGGTGCTACAAAAAGTCTGACGTGGGCGGGCAGCCTAAGTTAGAATATATGTTTAGTGATAGATAACAAAAGTGGAAAAGTGTTTGATTTAAACCCAAGCGAGTGTCATACGTGGTAAGGGGCCTTCCCTTGCCAGCTAGACCGGGATATACCAAGCTTGCACTTAGCACACAAATACAAATATTTGGTGAGACTGAAACAGCATGACGCCACCACATCATACCGATTCACAACTTGGTGGTTAAAGAAAATCCCAGTAGCTCACTGGGTGTGCACATGGCGCAACGGGTCAAAGCGTTGCTTCTGCAGAGGGTGGGACAGCTCGAATAGTCTCTTAAAAATCATTGCGGGGAAATTTGATTGTCCACTCGTCCGTTATTTTTCCAACCTGCATGTTTACGTTTACTTATACTACTAATTATGGAAGTATTTCTGTAATAAAATGGTTATTATTATTAAAGCAATATGGACAAGGTCAAGAACAATGAAAATGGCACTTTTGCACGAGGTCGTCATCATCATCATCATACCAGCCGAAAGACGTCCACTGCAGGACATAAGCCTCCCCTAAAAGGGGGGAGGGTTGCCATAATCACCACGCTTGGCAGGCGGGTTGGCGATCGCAGTGTGTGGTGTTGATTTTTGCAGAGAACGCTGCTGCCCATTCTCTAGCGCGTCCCTTAGTCGCCTCTTACGACACCTACGGGAAGTGATGGGATGGTATTCTTTTACGGAACCATACGGCACCGGCCGACACCATACGGCAAATTCCATTCGGCCATTCTCTTTGCACGAGGTAAAGAGAATGAATTCTAGTTTATTACAATCGGAGGCAAAACATAAAGATATGAATAACAGCTGCACAGGTCGATCTTCAAGGTTAAGAAACGCTTGCCAAGGTTGGTCTGTGCATGGGTGACCATCTTAACATACCGAGCTTCCTCCGTGCCTCGGAAAGCACGTTAAGAGGAAATGCTGGCGGCGAGACTTTGTATGGTAAAAGTCATAATTCGAAGTTTGGCTCTCGACTGTTTTGTTCTCCAATATTGGACCGATATTTAGAGATATTTCACAAATTGAATAAAAAGGATGTATACTATGTCTATGCGTCTCGCATCCATCGGCTACCCGCGACCTTCACCAGGTCATCGGTCCACCTTGTGGGAGGCCTTCCAACGTTACGTCTTCCGGTACGCGGTCGCCACTCCTCGATACTCGGTACTCGGTCGTTGTGGCGACGCTTGGGGGAGGCCTATGTCCAGCAGTGGACGTCTTTCGGCTGATATGATGATGATGATGATGATACTTTGTCTCTATGTTTTGTCCTTTTTAGGGTTCCGAAAAAAAAGGAACCCTTATAGGATCACTCGGGTGTCTGTCTGTCTGTCTGTCTGTCTGTCCGTCTGTCACAGCCAGTTTTCTCCGGATCCACTGGACCGATTCTGTTGAAATTTGGTACACATATGGACTTCTATGACCCAAACACGGACGCGTTACGTAAATTGTTAAATTTTTAGTATGGGGGTCACTTTTGGGGGTAAAACTAGAAAATTAAAAAAAAAATATTTTTATATATTTTTTATAATATTTTTATCACATATCAAATGAAAGGGCTTACTGTGAGGGTTTTAATAATATTTTTTTCATAATTTTAAAATAAATGGTTTTGAAGTTATTCAAGAAATTAGACGAAAAATGACCATTCCCCCCCTTATCTCTGAAACTACTGAGCCTAAAATTTTGAAAAAAATAGAAATAATAGATCTTTACCTAAAGATTACAGGAAAACCTATTAGAAGTCTGTAGTGTTAAAATAACATGTTAAAAAAAAAAATTCGTTCGGAACCCTTTGCACGCGAGTCCGACTCGCACTTGGCCAGTTTTTTTATTAATAGTTGCCAAATTTGTACACTAGGGCTCTGTTGACAGCGATTTATCGGACAATTTTGAGCATTTTGTGAGAGTTCTAGTATTAGTATTCAGTTTGTGAAATATCTCCTAAATCGGTCCAATATCGGAGGAAAAAACAGTCGAGAGCCAAACCTCAAGTTATGACTTTTTACATACAAAGTCTCGCCGCCAGCATTTCCTCTTAAGCTGTTGATCCCGGCTGTCATTTATAGAACTTTCGCAGTCTTTACGGATTGTCATAAGCCAGTAAATCTGACTCCAGCCTTGCCAAGAAATACCGTGTTACCAATTTAACGGGTTGTGGAGGTCTAGTAGGCAGCGGCTCCACCAGTCGCGCGTAGCTGAATCCGGTTTGACTGGAAGCCGACCCCAATATAGTTGGGAAAGGGCTAGGGGTGTGTAATGTTTGGTATAATAACAAATACTCTAATTTCACTTGAAATAAAGTTTATATAATATAATTTTCATATGCTATAATATCAAATAACCCAAATTCATATCACCTAATGTCTTATATCATATAATTTTCAATATATATAATATTCTTTTTATATAACGTTCATTTAACCTAATTTTCATGTTTAATGGTCACAGTTCTAACCTAACAGAAATGGAACCTAACCAAACCTTAAAATATTCTATGTATGGTCGAAGGTAGGCTTGGTCGACGGAGCCTCGCTTCGCGGGGCTCCTACTTCTGGGTGGTTTATAAAAAAATAACCACGAAGGGGATGGCGGGACTTATTCGCTCGCTTCGCTCGCTCACACGGCCTCGCCATCCCCTTCTAACTTAACCTGTCCGAGTCGGGATGCCCTAAAGTCCAGATTGCATCCAGTTTCTCCTGGTAACAATAGTTGAGGGTGGCAGGTGTATAGGGTATAAAGCGAAGAAAAAAAAACTTAATACAATATTTATTTAATCATAACATAGCAACACATATATGAATAATAATAATATACTAAATGAATATTATGTCAAATGTGCACTATAGGAAATGTTCATTATATCATCAACTGATCGTTATTTTAAACAAAAGTATATTAACTGAAATTAGGTCAAGTGAACGTTAGATTTTTTGTTATTATATCAACCGTTACACACCCAAAGGTTAGGCAGATGATGGAGGATGGACAATATAAGTACAGTGCAGTTTGTCATCAAAAAGATCATTTAAAAGATATTAAATAATTATAAATTAGTTTTTAAGTGTAATGTAGGTAGATTCATAATAATTAGTTTGTAAGTATGTCGGTAGATTTAAGTGATACCTGTTTAAGTTTTATTATAGCTCTGCAGTGGAACGCTCGGCTTTAATTTCATTCCCCTCAAACATCACATTAAGTATAGGTGAGTTTTATACAATGTCAAGTTTTATAGACAGAACTAGCTGACCCGCGCAACTTCGTCTGCATCACAATTTTCATTTCTACTCCGCTCCTATAGCCTTCCTCAATAAATGGGCTATCTAACACTGAAAGAATTTTTCAAATCGGACAGCAGTTCCTGAGATTAGCACGTTCAAGCAAGCTAACAAACTCTTCAGCTTTATAATTATACTAGCTTTTGCCCGCGACTTCGTACGCGAATATCCCGTTTTTTCCCGTTCCCGTAGGAATTTCCCATTCCCGTATAGCCTATAGCCTTCCTCGATAAATGGGCTATCTAACACTGAAAGAATTTTTCAAATCGGACCAGTAGTTCCTGAGATTAGCGCGTTCAAGCAAACAAACAAACTCTTCAGCTTTATATATTAATATTAGTATAGATTAGTATAGATATAGATAACACTCTGATATGGAGGGCAGTCAAAATCTTTAACAAGCAATTTACCCCCACGCGGGTAAATTGTTGAAGATTTTGACTGCCATGCAATTGGAATTCCTGCCACAAATGTAGTCTCTGGCTAGGTGTAAGTAATTTATTTGGACTTCTGCTTCCGAAAACAAAACCAGCATTTGAATAAGACCAGAGCAATTGGTATGAGCGAGGATTACATGAAGACAGTTAATAGAAAATGTAAAGAACCAATTGATACCGAAATTAAAATATCTATCATGTTGACGTAAAGAGCAGAGAGTTATGAAGTACTTAGGCAGCAGCGGCTCTGGATTTCCACTTCCTCCTAAGTCCTCCATTAAGCCATATTAGTTATTGGGATAAAAAGTAACCTATGTATTATTCCAAAATGTGAACTACATATGTGCCAAATTTCATCCAAATCCTTTCAGCAGTTTTTGCGTGATTGAGCCACAAACATACAAACTTTAACATTTATAATATTAGTTGGATTGATATAAAATATCCCCCATAATAAATAAAAAATATAAATTTTCTTAGTAAATTTGACTAATTACAGGAAAATAAGTCGATTCTTATTATCTGTTTGACAACTACCTGAACGATGACTAAGCGATAGACCTGAAAATTGTGTTCAGTGTTCGAATGTTTGTTGGATGGCTGTCGGCGCATATCCCACAGGATCCGAGATGTTTTCAAGATAAAAAGTATCGTATGCACTCAGTGATATATAGCGATATGTCCATTTTGCATTAAATTCACTGATAAAAGCTACACAGCTAATATCAGTGAGTTTAAGAACATAGATCGTTATTTACTAATAAATTTAAAGCACCAAAATTGAACACAGTAACAATTTTTTCGATCAACAAAAGCGCTCTAATTTTTCGTGCCTGACTTGTATCGGTCCACTGAAGTTAACGTTAGACAAAACATAATTATTATTATTTAGTGTTTGGAAGATGCACAGAGTGCAACTAGAGAGTAAACTGTAGTGCAGAATTACTTATCCGTGAATTCACTAGGCATTCAAACCATGGCACGTCTGTATTTTAGGCGGTGCACACACATACTAGGCAAGTCTCACCGATGCATAACAAGTCTCTTAGACACATACTGTGCGAGCTTGAATGTGTGAGAATGTCTCGTGCGTCGCGTGCCTATCGAGTATGACCTGCACAATTAATAGACAACATGTTAACCAGTAATTCACGCAAACGGACGGTTTTATTTGACGTGATAACGTCTTATAAATCGATGAACACCGGCTGCACGCACAAAAAAGTGTCACGGTTACGTTCTGCACTTTCAACTGTTTTCTTATGACGTTATTACGTAAAATTATGGTCCATAAACCGACTTTACAAGCAACCAATTTTTTTTGTTTAGCCTGCTCTTGTGTCCCACTGCTGGGCAAAGACCTCCCCTTTCTCCTTCCAAATCGCTCTGTCTTGGGCGATCTCTGGCCAAGTTTGTCCCGCAAACATGATGAGACCATCACACCATCTTCGCCGCAGTCGACCTCGACGACGACATCCATTTTCAGGCGTCCAGTGACTGACGATCTTCGCCCATCCACGGACGGATTAAGGTATTATTAATGTGTGAAGGCTCGTAGAGTAATAATTTCGTAACATTTTTATGTTACAAAATTATTCCACGCCTCTATTCCGCGAAAGGTAAGGCAGACTCTTATTTTTGTAATTATTTTTAAGTACCATATAATCGAGGAAGATTTTGTTGCCGTAGACTGCGCAGAATCCCAGACTCAGGGCTGCTACTTAGTAGTGGGATTCCTAGTAGAAAAACGAGATAACACTTTTCCCGACCCGTGATTCGATTCTAAGAGCTCGAGCTGAGCAGTAGGGTCTACGTCCTCTACAATAACGAGGCAGAACTTTTAAACCCTTTTACAGGTGCAGCTTTTGTTCTGGTGAGAAGTCTCTTACTAACAGTCAGATGGATAGTTGTCCACTCTGAAAAATTTTTTAATGACAAAAAAAAGACATTTCTCCATGGTATTTTTGGGAAATGGTAGCACAGCATTCTTCTATATTATTAACATAAGTAGGTAGATACTTAAAGTTATAACCGTAAAATTTAAATTCAACACTCCAACAAACACGGCCAATGAAGTCATTGTCAATGAAGTGCCAATTTCTAAAGAGATATTATAATTATGCTAGCAATATCACAGCGAGCGAATCGGGGGCGTGCGCCAAAGACAGCCGCGCTACCACGTGCGATGCCACTACGAGCTACGAATATGCTACGAGTGTGCTACGAGGTGCTACGAAAGTGCTACGAGATGTCAAAAATATTTTCTATAGAATTTAATATTTTTGATTATTTATTTTTCATTAGCTTTTGCTCGCGATTTCGCTCGCGCAAAGTGGAGATAGTTTAGCTATGGTGACTGAATAAATTTCATGATTTCCTAAACGGAGTGAAAGGCTATCAAATGGGGTTTCTTAAAAAAGAAAGAATTACTTTTGGAGGGAAAAATTCTTTGCTGATTAAGGAAACAATTGTCAATCCCCTTTGTGTAACTATTTAGAGTGGCCTGTATTATATAAATAAAAAGAATATTGCAATGATGATGACGATGGGTTTTAGCTACGCCTTTTAATCAAGAAGGCAGGCGCATAATGCGTTTGCGCCTATAATTCATCGAATACAATCCTGTTCTAATACAAAATTCAAAGGTCAATAACAATTTATAGTCATTGCGTATTTATTATTTATTTGCTCAGAATGTAGGTATTTACAATAAGATGGTGACAATAATATTAAAGAGTCCTTGTACATTCTACCATTTTGGCACGCAAACATTGATGCAATTCATCATCTAACATAGAAATACACAACTAAAATTTATCAGCTAGAAAATCCGATACAGAGTAATAACATTTATTTAATAGTAATTCTGTTAATTTCTTTTTGAAAGTTGATACCGGTTCCACTTTTATGGAGTTAGGGATGTGGTTAAAAATAGCCGGTGCCATACCAAAAACAGTTTTCCTCAACAAAGCAGTCATATATCCACCTGTGCGTAACAAGTTTTGGTATTGGATTCGCAAAGTTACATCTCAGTATCTACTCTCCGATAGAGATAAAAATAGATGTCGATTACATTTAAAAAATAGAGCAATTTCTAAAAAGTAAAGGCACAAATGTCAATAATCCATGACTTTTAAAAATTGTAACACAGCTTTCACATGACCTTTAAACTAAACATTGCTTGTAGGCAGCGTATTTGGGCTTTAAAAATACTCTCTCTTTCGGTACAATGCGTAATTACCATATTGTATAATTAAATTGTTGTTTTACAAAATTACATAGATTCTTAAAAACTTTAATGAAAACTGAATGTAATTTATATAAAAGCTTTGACAGAATTCTGATGATGCAGAGAATTTTATAGTAAGTAATGATTAAGCTCAATATTTGCCAACAAGCACTTTGTGTAAACGAATTCTGATATAAGTGCTTTTATTGAAAACCTATTACAATTATTGGGAATATGTAAAGTAGGTAAATGCAAAATTTTCCATTATCAGACCATGTAATTTTAAGTTAAAGAGAAAAATAATGAAATACAAATATTTAAGCGTAGTTGTTTTTAATTACAAAACCTTATCTTAGTCTGCAGGTCCAAAGCTATGTCTTTGCACATCTAAATTGATTTGGACTTTATCTGAGAAAGTGTATTAAATGGACTGAGAGGATAGATAATAATATAATGATTCTTTGCTCAAAGAAGCAAACGTTGAATGCCAGCATTGCCATTCAACGTAGCAATGCTGCCAGTCTTCTGGGCACGTTTCCGGATGACAGCGATGCGAAGGAATTCTTCGACGCCTAAATGTATTTTGTTTTTGTATATTCATATGTAAATAGTTAGATTTATTAGTTTTTCTACTTGTGATAATAAAGATATATTGATTATCACAAATAAAAAATATATAATTATTTGTTCTTTTAATATTATACAAGCTTAGAACAACAATGTAACCAACCAGACTTGGATATCTGACGCCTAGCAAAAGCTGAGATGGTATCCTTTCGTTATGGGCACGCTCAGCGCAATAGGATATTTTGCTGAAAAAATCTAATTAATTCGTCAGATAGATATCCAAAAAATATTGAACACGTACATATTTCTTCTTTTTTTTGTTTGTCAAGAAATCAATGAAGACGATACAGTGCGTTGAAAATGCAAGTGACGTTACTACGATGGTACAATTTGTACCAGCGATGTGACGTCACCAGCCCGGGATCTCTAAAACTTTGATGCGTTATATCTTTATCATTTTTTATCGATTTGATGTGGTAAAAAAACTTTTTACAAAAAAATATAACCGACTTCCAAACAAAACACTACAAAGTATAAAATAACCTAAATTTCGGAAGTCGGTGTTTTTAGTTTTGTTTCTTTGTTCTTTAAAACGGTTAATTTTTTTTGTAAAAAGTTTTTTATTTTTCACTTTTAAGTGATGATACTCGGACGTCTTCGTCTACACAGAAATTGAAATAAGCAAAAATGTCCATATAAAAAACTACTGAACCAAACTGAATCAAATTTTTACGGGACCAAACGGCAAGTATACCGTATCGAACTAAAAAAGAATCATAGAAATCGGATCAGAAACCTCGGAGTAATCGATGTACATACATAAAAAAAATACCCGCCGAATTGAGAACCTCCTCCTTTTTTGGAAGTCGGTTAAAAAATACGTGTCCAATATTTTTTGGAAATCTATCGGACTGGCTAAATAGAATCATATTTTTTCTATCTAGTAAAATAGCCTATTTAGTCATTCTTCACTGTTATATCTTTTACTTTGCGTTTGTTACTGTTGTTTTGTGTTAGTGTCGAATATTTGTTTCATACCTGCTTGTACATACGAGTATATGGTAGACGCTAGATAGATGTGCAATAACGGTCATTGACCCACAAATACATACATTTATATACCTACTTTGTTTTTTTTTTCTTTCTTTTTTTTCAAGAGTGAATAGGTAACTTGTAGGCAAGTGTGCTCCATCTTCGACCACATCGTCGCTTACCATTAGGTGAGATAGTGATCAAACGCGTGCCTAAAAGTAACAAAAACAAAATATCAATACCAGAAATAAAGACATAAAGTAGCCCTGAACCGACTTCTATCGTGATCCTTTACGTTCTCTAGTAATGAAAAACGGTTCATAATAATTTATTTTTCGGGTATCTACGAAGGGATATTAGGGAAAGTTCAATGCACTTTATTGCAAGTTAATCTGGCGCCTACCATAGTAGAAGTAGGTTTGAAACAAGGGGCAGAAAAAGGCGTGGATGTCTTTCACCAAATTAATGATGATCATCATAAACTTCATCTGTGTCACATTTTTCATGAATGCTTCGCTCCTTTTGATCGTAGCGTGATTTTACATAATTATATAGCCTGTATAGCATAGTCGGCCTTATAATGTTCCCACTGTTGGGACTCAGGCCTCCTCTCTAGGAGAGGGAATGGGCCGTAATCCACCACGCGGGCCCAATGCAGGTTGGTGAATGTCACATGTCTTCGAATTTTTGGTTCTAGGACATGCCGGTTTCCTCACGATGTTTTCCTTCACCGTTTTGAGAGCAGTGGTGATGAAATAAATTACACAAAGTAATGTGCCTGGCTGGGTTTGAACCCGCGACCTACAACTCATAAGTCGGAGCCACCACTGCTCTAGCCTAGCCTGTATCCTTCCTCGATAAATGGGCTATCCAACACTTATTAGAAAAGAATTTTACAATTCAAACCAGTAGTTTTTTTTTTTACTATTGATAGGCACGCGTTTGACCACTATCTCACCTGTTGGTAAGCGATGATGTGGTCGAAGATGGAGCACGCTTGCCTAGAAGTAACCTTTTCACTCTTGACTTAAAGACTCCCAGGTTGTAGCTATCAGGAAACACAGACTCCGGCAGGGAATTCCACTCCTTAGCTGTACGCACTATGAATGTGTTCCCAAAACGTTTTGTGCGTGTGGGTGGGATATCCACCATGTACCGGTGGCGCATCGCCGTTCGTAAGGGGTCCGATGATGGAACGGGCTTGGCGGAATTAAATTATGCAATTCCGTCGCACATTCCCCAAAATGCATCCGGTAGAAAACCGACAGGCCAGCAACTCGCCGCCGATGCTCAAGACTTTGGAGCTTTGTCGCGACGAGCCTATCATTGCCGATGATCTTCTTGGCTCGTTTCTCAATTGACTCAAGGGCATCAAGCTGGTACCTGGCAGATCCGTCCCAAAGATGAGAGCAGTACTCCATACACGATCGAACTTGCGCTTGATAGAGTTTGAGCAGCTGTTCCGGCGCGAAGTATCGTCTCACCTTCCTGAGATTAGCACGTTCAACCAAACAAACGAACTTTTCAACTTTATAACATTAGCAGCTTCGTAATATTGGTATAACTGCCTCCGTGATCAAGTGGTTAAGGCGTTGGCTTTGTAAAGTTGTTTCCAGTTTGGTTAGGACATTGCAGGCTTGAATCACCTGATTGTCTGGTTAAAAGATGATTCCGTGCTTTGGAAGGCATGTATAAATCAGCCGGTGGTCCCGGCCGCCTATTGGCGATCATCAAATAAACCATGTCAGAGGCCCTTGAGGCGGTTTAGAAACTCTGACACTATATAAGAAGAAGAAGATAACGCTGTAAAATATGATTTCTATGAATTTGTTAGGACCTTGAACGGTATTTTGTAATGTTATTTACAGTCTTACACTATGCTACAGAGGGTTTAGATTCTTCCATACAAACTTTAGCACCCCCTAAACCCCCATACAAGGTAGTAATATGGCGTTGTTTATTATTTTTTTCAAGTTTCTAGTTTATAAATTCAATGCATAAGATTCTTCCATACAAACTTTAACACCCCATAAATCGTCTTTTGGGGGTAGTTCTGGAAAACGAATAATAACAACCTTTATTATTTACTTAGGCCAGTATTTATACCAAGTTTCAAGTATATGCTTTGAAGGTGGTCTGGCGGTAGTCCCGCTCTTTACTCATTTAGTATTGTGCTCTTAAAATGGACATTTTTATGTGCGATATTTTTATCGTTTGGCTTCTTGCAGAAGAAATAGATAAAATTAAATGTAAAAAATTAAAACGCAAACGACATTGGGTCGACCCAGTATAAGTAGAGTCCAAGAGCTAGATCGAAGGATTGAGAATCTATCTCTCTCTGACATATAAACAGAAATATTTTTTCTTGACAATTTGTTCGAAGAGATAACTCTTCGATCTAGCTCTTGCACTATACCTGCCTTAAAAATTGTACTCATTATATCTTCTAAACTAAGACCCGATTAAGTCTGTGACTTGGCGAAAACTTGCGACTAATTAGCGACTAAATTTGAGAGAGAAAACAGATCTTCGCTAGGTGCCCTAGCTTTAGAGATTCAAATGGACCAAGCTGGGATAGGCGCACTCTAGATCGGCCACCTATAAACCCTTATAACTTTTGAACCAGTGACCGACTAATTTTGCAACTTATTAGCGACATTGTTTTCATATTATCAAAATTAAAATCCCTGATGGTGGCCATGCCAGTGTCAGTCACACAAGGAGTCGGTAACCATCCGTGTACCGCGCTGTTCCGCCGCGTAAGGCCGCGTTCGACGCTGAATGCGGTGGAACAGCGCTGAACTCCATACATAACACTCGCATGATAAAAATACATTTCATTTTTTTTTTGCCGCGAAGTCTAAAAAGCCGCGGAAAGCTGAATGGATGCAGATCTCCATACAAAATCAATGTTTTCTATGGGCATAAGGTGAATAGATCTGAAAAAGTGTGAGTACTCACTAACTCAACATTCATCTGACAAATAGGTACCAACAATTTTGAGTAGAAACTTCTCCGTCGTTTGATCGATTGAAGGAGCGATCAATCAAGCGATGTCTCGAACACTGAAAGCCGAAGCAAAACAAAGTCGTTTGAAGTCGTGACGGCTTTTAAAACGGCATGTATGTAACCTCTTTGTAACATAATCACCTTGGTATCGCTAAGTTTAACTAAGGGGAACATACGGGAAGTACGGTGGGAATGTAGACGCTTTGAGGACAATATTTTATTGGATTGTTTTTAGGGTTCCGTACGTAAAGAACAACCAACAGAACCCTATTACTAAGCCTCCGCTGTCCGTCCGTCCGCCCGTCCGTCCGTCTGTCTGTCTGTCAGCGGGCTGTATCTCGAGCACCTTAATAGGTAGACAGTTGAATATTTTCACAGATGATGTATTTCTATTGCCGCTAGAACAACAAATAATAAAAAATGAGGATAATGGTACGAAAAACATCAGAATCAAACTTTATTTGTGAAACATAGGTATTTACATAAAGGTCTTAGGTTAAAACATATGAGCGCTATGTTTTGCCGTGAAGGCGTACAAATATTATTTAAAAAAAAAGGTAATAATAAACTATAAAAAACTAAATTAAGCACTAACAAGAAGGATAACACTTAAAATTTAATAAATATCTTTATAAAATCTACAATCGTATCGTATCTTTCGTGTGCGTGTTAGAAATATTTCATGAACTGAATAAGAAGGATATATACTGTGTCCATATGTTTTCCTTTTTGATGATATCTTAACCGTATAACCACTAGAACCCTCAAAAAAATGCTCATAATTGTTCGATAAATCGCTGTCAACAGAGCTGTAGTGTCCAAATTTAGCAACTATTAATGAAAAATAAAAAGTAAGGACACAGTGTACAGCCTTCTTATTCAGATTGTGAAAAATCTTTTAAATACGTCCAATATTGGAGGAGGAAACAGGCGAGAGCCAAACCTTGAATTATCACTTTTACATACAAAGTCTCGCCGTCCATGTTTCCTAAGTAACATACTGAGATTCCTCCGTGCCTCGGAAAGCACTTTAAGCTATTGGTCCCGGCTGACATTAGTAGATGTTTGCCAGTCAGGAAGGACAGAAGTCAAGAAAACTGACACCACTCTTGCCAAGGAGTATCGTCTTACCTTATTACTGGGCTGTAGAGATCAATTTAACAGTCACTCCATGTACAAAACTAGTATTATCATTCAAGCGATGAGTAAGCAAAACAAGCAACCAACAAAACAAGCGCGTGGAGCAAGCCCGCTTTTAAAACGAGCGAGCGAAACAAATCCACCGTAAACCCCACGAGTGAGCTGAGTGCGCATTCACACGAAAAGATTTAGCAGCCCTCAACAGGACCACCAAGGAGGTTGTCACTTGTCTCACTACCAACGAGGAAGCGATTAGTTACCAATAATTTTCCCACTGAGGAAACGGACAAAAGATATAATTATGTAGATTTCGTGTGAGCAATAGAGACATTTCGTGTGAGAGAAGAGCTGGCTGTTCAGACTGCCCGTGCCGGGGAAAACTCTCTTATAATATTAGTTTCTCGCAGGGACAAGAAAGAGCTATCAATGACAATACTTGCTTAGCGATACTCGCTCAGTGATGCTCGCTTGACGGTCAGGAGTCAGAAGTCATGCCGAGAGACCAACCGGCGGTCATTTCTTCAAATAGTGCGGGCCGGAGCGAGTGGTGCGAGTAATCGCCCGTCGCACAAGAGCACTTGCTTATAGCCTAGCGACAAAACTATCGGAACTGCACACTCGCTAACTCGTATCTAGTTTTAAGATTGAAACAAGTGCCCAAGCCTAAGTATATATTTTGCATGCTTTATAAAATAACGTCACATTCTGTCTTTTCGCTCACGTAAAATACATTGGTCGATGCCTGTTATACTTCTTATAATTTTCCCGTTCAGTATTCTGTACCGAGATTATTAAAAATATGTATAAACAGTAATAACCATTCATCTTTCAATGCAAACAGTTCCTTTAAGATTGCGAGAGCCAGACAGAATCGCGCCATGAATAAAATTAGATTAAGTAAGTGCTTCTAGGAAACCAAGCTTTTAATATGGTGTAGAATATTAAAGTAAGCTTATTAATTTAATAAACTGCTTTCATGTTTTATGTTAACATTATCAGACTTTCATTAAGAATTTATTAGCAGACGCTACTACGTCAAACTTCGTGGTCATCACCATCATCATCATTTCAGCCAATATTTGTCCACTGCTAAACGTAAGCCTCCGCCAAAGAGCGCCAACCATCTCGGTCCTGAGCTATGAGCAGTTCGCATCCATCCGCTGCCAGCCACCTTCTTTAAATCATCGATCCATCGTGCCGCAGGGCTTCCCACACTACGTTTGCCCATACGCGGTCTCCATTCTAACACATGTCTGCTCCATTGATCGTTTGTCCGTTTGCAGATATGGCCGGCCCACTTAAACTTCAGCACGTCGTGGTGTCGTAGTTTTAATACCTTTAACGTTTTTTTTTTTGTTTTATTAAACACTAGCTTCTGCCAGCGGCTTCGCCCGCGTGGTCCCTAGGGAACATATTCCCGGGATAAAAAGTAGAAGTGTGTGAACTATGTCCTTTCTCGGGGTCTAGGCTATCTGTGTACCAAATTTCATTCAAATCGGTTCAGTAGTTTTGGCGTGAAAGCGCGACAGACAGACAGACATACAGACAGACAGAGTTACTTTCGCATTTATAATATTAAAGTAAGGAAGTAAGGATTGTTCCACACTAGGAATTTCTCCTGTATCGTAGGTGCGTTCACAAACATACAAACTCGCATACACAAACAGCCTGACGTAGAACACCTATCTGTAGGCCATACATATTATATGTTCCGTGCGGAAATCGAACCCGCGACACGCAGCGCAGCAGTCAATCGCTTAACTACTGCATCAACCGTGCCGTGCTGTTAGTATTACTACCTAGATAGTTTCAAATGGCGCCTGCTTTCCGAGACGACAGTGACTAGATACTTCTTTACTAATAATAATACAACGTGTAAAAGAAAAAATGCAATACCTCTTAAGAGGTCATTGTACTCATCAACAACTTTTACGATGGGACCGACCCCGAAATCGTGAAAAAAAAATCAGCTGTTCAGTACATTTTGTCGAGTTATGTGCACATAAATGGGAGAGTCAATTTATTTCTCGCGATTTCGTTTTTGGTCCCATAGTCTTCTTCTTCTTCTTATCGTGTGGGCAGTAAGGTCTAACGACCCCACACACCCCACCCTAGTGTCAGAGTTTCTAAACCGCCTCAAGGGCTTCTGACATGGTTTATTTGACGACCGCCATTTGGCGGCCGCGACCACCGGCTTATACGTGCCCAATCGTCCCATAGAGAAAGTTATTCATTATGATGAGTTCAATGACCCCTTAAGAGGTATTTTGTTTATTCTGTTACTGGTTGTAAATGTATGTGCCCGCACAATCAGCGCTGAGCACAATTTCGGTTCCCATACTCATAGCTATAATCAGCATTGCCACAGGCCGACAATTTGTGTGGAGACGTCCAGTGCACAGAGAGTGATCTCCTGTGGGAGCCGAAACTTGCTGTAGGTGGAAGAGTACCTACGTACAGCAGTCTGATTCTGTAAACATGTCGAAGTGAAGGCTTGGGTGAAGTGATCACGAAGTGACCTGCCCGTCGATTCTGTAAAGATGTCGCAGTGAAAGTCTGGGTGAAGTGATCACGAAGTGAACTGTCATTTCATCTTGATTACTTGGATTGACAGCTCACTTGGTGATCACTTCACCCAAGCTTTCACTTCGACATGTTTACAGAATCGCACTGCTGTCAATCCACCCAAGCCTCCACTTTGACACGATTACAGAATCGACCGGCAGTACTGGGTGTTTTTTATGCCAGAGCCACCATATCATGGGCTGTAATTTTCTACGACCAGTCATCTTCAGATGCCGCTTACGGTTAGTTTTAATTACCTTACTTTTATATATAATGATTGTATATATGTCCTGTGCGAGTCCCAAATAAACCTGTTTCTTTCTTTTCTATTCACGGCGATAAGGTCAGGTTGTCACCGCCAATTACCGAAACGCCCGAATCAGTACTGTAAGTACAGCTACTTATCCCTAGGTAGCCCAAATTATTTAATCAGCTAGCTTTTTAATCGACTTGAAAAAAGGAGGAGGTTCTCAATTCGGTACCGAGGTACCTCTAAAAATTGAAAAGTAAAAATCTTTTTACAAAAAAACACAATCGACTTCCAAATAAAAAAGCACTACAAAGTAAAAAAAAAACTTTAATTTCGGAAATCGGTGTCAAAATACGAAGAAACTGCCAAAAACATCGACTTCCGAAATTAAAATTATTTTTTTACTTTGTAGTGTTTTTTTTATTTGGAAGTCGGTTGTGTTTGTTTTTTTCATCATTGATAAGGCTTTATCCAATGCAGAGCAAAAGCCTCCTACCATTTCTCCCGGTCAACAGCGATCGTCTACTCTGACTTTTCCCTCGTTTAAGCCCTGAAAGGTGCAGATGGTCATGTACATATGATGCGCAGAAGGAACATAAGGCATATCCCTTGAACCTTCATATCTACACTGGCTAAACATGGCTCACACACAACTAATCGCTGTTTAGTAGAATCGAAGACACTTCCCAAGCCTTTCACAATAAACTCAAACCAAAGACAAGACGTAAAAGCCGCCGTAAATCCTCCGTCCCCGGTACAACCGCGCACAACAGTACATTCCATCAACTAGTAAGTACATTCGAGCACACACGCTTTTGCTTGTTAACGATTCTTAACACTCTCTAGTCTAAATACGTTCGTAACTACACAATCCCGTTTAAATTCGACTAAAGTGAAGATTTGGAAACAGTCTGCGGCTTTTAAACGTCTTATTTCAATTTAGATGTTGGTACCTATTGTTCTGTGTAGGCTTAGAGTACGTAAATGTTTTAATTATGGGGATTTTTGTGTGTTGTGGTGAGACGTAGGTAGTCTACACTAATATTATAAAGAGGAAAGATTTGTTTGTTTGTTTATATGTTTGTTTGAATTGAATAGGCTCCGAAACTACTAGACCGATTTGAAAAATTCTTTTAGCATTGGATAGCTACATTATCAGGGAGTAACATAGGCTATATATTATCCCCGTATTCCCACGGGAACGGGAACTACGCGGGTGAAACCGCGTGACGTCCACTAGTATTTAATAATTATTGATTATGTACATGGGCAGAGGGCCTAGTACGATAGTTTTGACGTATAGTTTAAAACAACTGCAACCTCATAGTATTTTGGTTTAATTTTATGCGACATACACAATTTGTACGCGACATACAGTCGAACATAGAAGCTACTGCTTTTTGAAGAAGTCGGTCAAAATATGAATATACTAGCTGACCCGCGCAACTTCATCTGCGTCACATTTTTCATTACTGATCCGCTCCTATTGGTCTTAGCGTGATGATATATAGCCTATAGCCTTCCTCGATAAATGGGCTATCTATCACTGAAAGAATTTTTCAAATCGGACCAGTAGTTCCTGAGATTAGCGCGTTCAAGCAAACAAACAAACAAACAAACTCTTCAGCTTTATATATTAGTATAGATTATCCAATTCAAATAAAATATTACATGCAAAACGAGTATTATAGTTATAGTAAAAACATAACCCTTCCTTGGCAGTCGGGTAAAAATTTACGTTACGTTACTATACGTTAAAAACATTCGTGCTAGGCCCATGATTAAAAAAGAGTGTCCGTGGAGTTTCTTGCATGTGCATCTCCATAGAGATCTACGCTTTGGAACGTGCAACTAGCTTCATATCTTTGACTGACTAACCTTGATAATAGGGTATTTTACTAAAAAAATCTAATTAGTCCGTCAGATAGATTTAAAAAAAATATTGGACACGTATTTTTACTTTTTTCACGTAAACAAAAAATGAAGACGATACAGCGCGTTGAAGACACGCGTGACGTCATGTGGCTTGGTAAAATTGTACCATCATAGTGACGTCACGCGTGTTTTATCATCTCATCGTGAAACTATATCATCTTCATCTTTTGTTTACGCGAAAAAAGAAAAAATACGTGTTTAATATTTTTCGAATATCTATATGACGGACGAATTAGATTTTTTTAGTAAAATACCCTATTCAATAATGCCTGTGGATGGTTTTATTGAAATAAAAGCTATGATTTCTTCTTCGTCTACCTTCTTCTATTAGGGCGGTCTGTTTCACCACCACTTAACACAAGCGTACGTTATAAATGGCGCTAACTATCGTTAAAATAAATAATGGGTTGTTTCACAAAATGATGGCCATAATGTAGGTACGTAAAAAAACATTACGGTAAAATAACGATTACGGTAACAGATGGTTTGAGCGCTGGTTTACTTTTGTTTCGTCAAATAGAACAATAGTATATTTGGACTTTCTTATGAATCCGTAAATAGCTGTTCTTGTGATGATTTAATAAAGTGTAGAACGTATAAAAGTATTTTTAAGGTGGAGATACCTGAGAGTGAGCTGATTTTAAAATGAGAATCACGACTAGTCGTAATTTGTGACGTGATAACGTCTTATAAATCGATGAACACCGGCTACACGCACAAAAAAGTGTCACGGTGACGTACCACACGCACACTTCAATTGCTTTCTTATGACGTTATCACGTAAAACTATCGTCCGTAAACCGACTTTACAGACCATTTTTTTTTAATACATATAAGGTGCATATAATTTTTTCAAAAATGGTTTTGGTTAGACTATTTTCTTAATAATTTGATACATGGAAATTTTGAGTTTTATTTGTTCAACATATTGTAATTAATTTGTAAATCTAACACGGACATAAAAACGACAGTCGGATCAAAACCGCCGGGTGTATTGTAATGAAATTTACTATCACAAAAACAATTTAATTATACGCCTATTTTTTTTAAGTCTTAGAATAATAAGGTAAGTAAAAAAAACTACTGAATTTTGAGTCACGCGGGTGTTAAACGGGGTGCGTGTTTTGTTCCCTCAAGGTCGCTGGCGTATGTCGTCGCCTTAAATTAATAGGAATTTATCCCAACAACAAGATATTTATTTATATTTCCGCCGTGCTTCGGAAAGCACGTTAAGCCGTTGGTCCCGGCTGTCATTTGTAGATCTTTGGCAATCGTTACGGATAGTCAGAAGCCAGTAAATCTGACTCCAGTCTTGCCATGAAGTACCGTGTTACCCAGTTAATGGGTTGTGGAGGTCTGGTAGGAAGCCGCTCCATGTAAAATACTGGTATTCAGCTAAATCTGGCTTGACTGGAAGCCGACCCCAATGTAGTTGGGAAAAGGCTAGGCAGATGATGATGATCCCAAGAACAAGATATCGTGTATCATAGATAGTAGCTCTATAGTTTATAGCTATTGATAACACGTAAAATCGAGGCCGAAATAAAATTAACCACAGAAAACAAAAGTTAGTAGCACAATATAACAGTAGGATTTCTCATTTATACCTAGGTATTTTGATTATTATATTTGTCCATCCGTAGGTAAGTAACCTTGGTTAGTCCCCGCCGGCATTAAACTCTGCATAATTCACAGCTCAAGTCTTTTTTTAAATAATAATACTGATTGATATAGTTTTATTTAAAAAAAAAACTGCCCAAGTGCGAGTCGGACTCGCGTGCAAAGGGTTCCGAACGAATTTTATTTTTTTAACATATTTTTTAACACTGTAGACTTCTTATAGGTTTTTCTGTTATCTATAGGTAAAGATCTATTATCAGCTCCATTTTTTGCTGAGACTAAAATTTTGAAAAAATGTATGGTATTGTATGTAATGGTAATTTTTCGTCTAATTTCTTGAATAACTTCAAAACCATGTATTTTAAAATTACGAAAAAAAATATAATTAAAACCCTCATAGTAAGCCCTTTCATTTGACATGTCACACGATATTGTTCAAAACACTTTTTTATTAATTTTCTAGTTTGACTCCTAAAAGTGACCCCCATACCTACTGAAAATTTAATAATTTACGTAATGTGTCCGTATTTGAGTCACCAAACCACCAAATACCAAATTTCAAAATAATCTTTCCTATGAATCCGGAGAAAACTGTGTGTGACAGACGGACAGACAGACAGACACCCGAGTGATCCTATAACGGGTTCCGTTTTTTTTGTCGGAACCCTAAAAACAATATTTCTTTGTATCTTTTCATCAACGAATGAAAGCGAGCTCTGTAAAGAAACCACGATACGAGGAGTCCAAAATGGATGAGAAACGTTCCAGTTCTTGTGGCGACACTTGGGGGAGGCCTATGTCCAGCAGTGGACGTCTTTCGGCTGAAATGAATATGAGGATGATGATGAAACATCTTCCGTAATCGTTACTTTTTGATGTACCTACGTATGTTACGTTAACCAAACGTTTAAACAACCCGCCCTTGTTTTATTTTTTATTTGTCATGGGTTTGCTCTTGACTCTAGTCTAGGTCAGAGATGAAAAAGTCTACGATGGAGCGAGCTTACCCAGAAGGAGCCTGTTCACTCTAACTTTGAAGGGATTAGGTTTGTAAGCGTTTGGAAACACAAACGCAGGCAGAGAGTTCCACTCCTTTGCTGCGCGCATTATAAAAGACGTTTGGAAACGCTTAGTGCGAGTTGGTGGAATAGCAACAAGGTAGGGATGGTAAGATGCAGTGCGTCTAGATGTCCGATGGTAGAAGGGGGCCGGTGGGATGAGCTCGTAATAGGCCCTTAATGTACAATATACTTTTACATTAATAAAAATATCTTCTTCTATCCCTCCTTCCAGTTTGATTTGAGCATAAACATAAACTTTTTCGGGATAGGCAAGTAATTAGACCTCAAACTAAAGACATTTTCATAAAAGAAGTAATGTGATAATGACGACGCTTTGACAGAAGAGAGTGTCAGAATTTGTGATATTTTGTCTGAAAATATTATTTAAAATAACGATCGGATAAGAAAAATGAGCGTTCGTATAATTTCTTAGCTGTGTCAAGTATCTTTCTTAGGCTTAGCACGCACTGCGATTAAACGCCCGCGTTTAACCGCAGGTCTGAAACCGCAAAAAATGTAACACATAGCTTTCTATACAAGCGCACGCATTAGTGACTTTTTTCAGTGACTGATTTTAAAAACGCAACTTACGCTTTTACCGCGGTTTGAAAACGCGCGGTTTTTTTGTGTCCCATAGTAACAGTACTGTGGCGCACGCACGGCGGTTAATCGCATTCGGTTTTTATTCAGTCTCGACTGATAATTTCAATATCAAAGCTACAACACATGCTGCTCGCCAGAAATCCATGGTGAAATGAAATAAATGTAAGCAAAACGCTAGCCGCAGTGCGTGTTGATGCTCGTTTTTGCGTTTTCAGCTATTCGTAAACCGCGTGTGCGTTTAATGGCAGTGCGTACAAAGCCTTATTTTGTTCTTTATTGTACACACTACACGTAAATGCAAAAAGACAGCTACTGTACAAAGGCGAGCTTAACCCAGTTATGGGTTCCGTACCCCTTGTAACCAACAGAACCCTATTACTAAGCCACCGACGTCCGTCCGCCTGTTTGTCTGCGAGCTGTATCTCTAGAACCGTAATAGGTGGACAGTTGAAATTTTTTCGGTTCATTGTATGGAACCCTTCATGTGAGAGTCAGACTCGCACTTGGCCCATTTTTTTGTTATAGCAAACAACAATACGATAGATATTTTTGCAAATGAGTACAGTCTTAACCTATGCAAAAGCAGACCACGAAAAGTTATAAAACCTAAAATTTATATTCATCAATTCCAACGAGTCATCCAACGAAAATATCATCAGTCAGCACATTTACCAGTCTTGTACTGCAGTGAGGTGCTGTTAGAACCAATAGAATCGCATCTACCTAGCCTCAATGCCGCCACAAGAAAAACCAAAGGAGCAAATCTACATCGCAACAAAAAGAATCGCAAAACTACTACGTCGAAATCCTGCATCGCACAAGCAGAGTTTACTATGCGATTTGAACATAAACATCAACCCGAATATCAACTATAGGGCAGTTGCCCGCCAGGCACAACAACCGCTTAGTCGGAGGATCCTCCCTTTTCAATGGAGGTTTGCGGGACTTTACCCTCCAAAATACTATTGGTTCTTAACAAACACATCCCTCGCTACGCATCCTCGCACATCTCTGGGGGAAACGCAGTCTTTTAGTGTCGAAATCTCACATGATTGTGTTTTTTTTCACCTATGTATTTTATTTTTCAGTTTTTTGACTTCCCCTGGTGGGTGTATATGTCTCTTGTCTTCAGTTTTTTCGGAGTATGCATGGGCCTCAACTACTTAGTTAAAAAATTGAATGGTGAGTCTGGTTTTTTTAATTCCGTTAAAAAAGAAACAAAAAAAATAACCTTCAATCTACACTAATATTATAAAGAGGAAAGATTTGTTTGTTTGAATTGAATAGGCTCTGAAACTACTGGACCGATTTCAACAATTATTTTAGCATTGGATAGCTACATTATCAGGGAGTAACATAGGCTATATATTATCCCCGTACTCCCACGGGAACCGGACCTACGCGGGTGAAACCGCGTGACGTCCACTAGTATTAGATAAAGTACAAAAAAGTTTTTCTATATATAATTTTACCTTTTTGCATTTCAGAAGCAAAGATCGAAGAAAGATTAATCAGGATGCTCCAAAAAGCTTCTACGACACAATCTACTCAAGTTACTGGACCTTTGATAGCAGTAGAAACTAGCGGAGCAGCCAGGCTTGATAGTTTTAGAACAATGCCACAGACCTTTCCTCCAGGCATCTCTCTTGTATTCAATCGAGAGGATAACAAAAGAAGAAGTGATCCTCACAGTCTGATTAAACCTATAATCCCACGCCGATCGATGGAAAACATTAACATTAAATCACCAAACGCACATACCACCAGCTCTGTTCCCTTGAAAACGATTGAATCAGCACAAGTTGTTACTAAAGCCAATTCTTGTCACATCTCAACTGAAAAAGTTTTCCTTAAAACCAACGAACACGGTAACCAAGCAGTTAGAAAAACTTCATCAACTGCTAAAAGTGATTGTTACGTAGCCAAATTAATTACGGTTAAAAAGAATGAATACGGACACGGCACATACTCCGTTTGCCGGAAACGTAGCAATACAAGCGAATTGGATTCCGAAATTGAAGTCTTAGCTCCTGGAGAAAATACACCCTCTATCCACGTTCAAGACGAAAGAGCTATAGAGAATGTAGCCAGAATGGAATCCAGACGTAAAGCTGAAGAGCATACACCAAAGAAAAAAATCGATGAAACCGAAAATGTTCTATTTCAAAAAAATATTTACACCAGCCGAATTATTTGCACCAAAACAAGTATTGTAGATATTACTTTGGAAAAACAAGACGTAAACAACAAGGAATCTAACGAAGAAATGGACACTGGCTGTTCTATTAAAAAATCTGTAGAAAGTATTATTTCAAAGATCGCATCGAATCTAAAAATTAAGAACGAGACTCCAAAAATAGATATAAATGTGGCAGACACTTTGATTGCTGCCAAACAATCTTCATCTAATACAGGAAGTGATCGAAAAGTAACCAAAATAAGTTCCTCTGAAAAGAAAGAATCCATATGCAATACAGCCATAGAAAGTTCATCTCCTGCCGAAATAGATCATGTAGGAGAAACCTTTCCTCTAAAAGAGATTGTATCGCAGATCATTAAACGGAGTTCTTCTGATTCTAAAAGTAAACGCTCAGAAGAACATGTTGAATCTGAGAATATTGTTGTGAAAAAAACATCTTCTCAATCACATGTAGGAGAAAGCATTCTAGTCAAAAAAGTTGAATCGGGGCATATTGTCACTAAAGAAACCACACCTGCTCATTCCCATAACGAATGTGCAGAAGGAAACATTTTGACTAAAAAAGGGGGATCGGGACATATTTCTGATAAGGAACACACTTCTGCTCATTCCCGCATCGAACTTGCAGTAGACAACATTCCAGTCAAAAAGGTTGAATCGGGGCATGTTGCCACGAAAGAAACCACTTTTTCTCATTCCAACGATGACCGTGTAGGAGGAAATATTCCAGTTCAAAAGATTGAATCGGAACACCTTGCTGCGAATGAAAGTAGTTCATTATATGCCGGAATTGAAGTCCCTAAACGAGAATTAGTATCCGTAAAGAAAAGTGTAACCCTGATTGAATCCAGACGAAGTGATTGCGAAACCCCTTCATCTATTTTGCGAACTAACTGTAAAGCGAGAGAATATGCTGCCATAAAAAAGATGGACTCCGGACACAAAACTAAAGAAACTGTTCCGCTTACCCGAAGTAATTCTATTGTGACCATGCCAGGTCCTGATGAAGAGGGTGCTACAGAGCGAACTGGGGCCAAAGAAAGTCCTTTTCATATCGTAAGTAGCATTACTTTAATAAAACAAGGTATTAAAGAGCAAATAGTTGCACCCATTGCTACCAAAGAAACGTCTAATATACGAATTGATAATAATATAGCCGAATCAAGTGACGCGAAGATGAGTAAAGCAAAATGTTCACAAGAATTAGTTTTGGAAAATAAGAAAGAAGATATTGAATCAAAAGAAGAATTGAAAACTACGGACGACCCAGAAGAAGAAGACCCCAATAATTCACTGACGGCTAAGATTAAGGAGTTACTAGAAGATGAAGATATTGTGGAACTCAAGTAATATAAACCTAGCACTAGCTCAAAAAAATAATGCTAGAGAGCGACTGCAAAGGATAAGGTATTAAGGAGTAAGTAAGGAGATAAAGAGAAGGAAGGACTGAGAAGGTTATGCATTTAAGGACGCAGCACATACATCAACTCGGAAAGGGATCGTAACCGTACCGCCTTTCGCCTCGTCGTCGACCTTAGTAAGCACGTAACCAAAGCGGATCAGCAGCTCCGGTACGTCGACTCGGGTACAACTAGGCGTCGCGGCCGCGCTTGCCGCGCTTGACTCGAGGCGAGGCGATTACGGCTCGAGCCCTTTCCGAGTTGATATATACATATCAACTGTATCCTTCTTACGACGATTTTTTATGTAAATATTAATTTAGTACTTAATCCTTATATTGCATGGTTTTTTCGTATGTGTTAACAGTTTTGATGTTTTATATCGAAAAACTATTGTAGAATTTAAATAAACCTAAGCTCTTTATTTTAGCGTTTATTCACTGAGGGTTTTCAGGGAAATTCACGCCTCAAATTGAGGCTTACACGCCACAACATTTTTTTGCTAAAAGGCCACTTTAGGAGAATCATAATAGAATCATCAACAATCTGTCAAATTTCATTTTCATCTTTATCGCTAACGAATTAGGTTCAAGGTTGATTGGGAAAATTTGACAGTGTCGGGTAGCGTGATTTGCTTTCTGATTCTGCTAAAGTGGCCTTCTTAGACCCGCTGGTGAGAGCTATAAGAAAATGTTTTTTTTACAGCGTCAGACGCCGTGATACTACCTGGTTTAATTCATTTAAAAAAACCCTTGAGTGTTGTCTAAGCATTTATAATACAGTTTAATGCAGTAGCGTAGGGAGGGGAGGGGGCGGCCCGCACTGGGTGACACCCAACCGTTCAGGCCCACCCAAACGTTTGCCGCAATGAAACCTGTCAGGAGTGGGGTGCAAACATTTGTGAGCTCACTTTGCTCGCTCTTGTATTCTACACTATCTAAATTCATGTGCTTTTCTATATTATTCAACAAAAGACTTTTATTTAAGTATGTATGATCAAAAGACAATAAAACCCTTCCGAGATGAGGTGTTAATTTTTTACTATTTATAGTCACGCGTTTGACCACTATCTCACCTGATGGTAAGCGATGATGTGATCGAAGATGGAGCACGCTTGCCTAGAAGTAACCTATTCACTCTTGACTTAAAGACTCCCAGGTTGTAGCTATCAGGAAACACAGACTCCGATTCAGATTTCTTTACTTCTTGAGGTTTTCTGCACTTGGGGTGACACTCAACAGTTATGACTTTTTTGTCACGGTCGGGTGCCACCCCTAAACGGTTGACGTAATGAAATCTGTCCGAGATGGGGTCTAAAACTTTTCGAGCTCGCTTCACTCTCTCTTACATTCTGCACTCTTTTTGCTCTCCAGCTTTTCTGTCTAACTCAACAAAATGACTATGTCCATGAATTAATGATCAAAAGACAATAAAATCTTTCTGGGTGCATAGGTACATTTTCGAGCTCGCTTCGCTTGCTCTTGTGTTGTACCCTCTCTCAGTTAATGAGCTTCCTTGCATCAGTCCATAAAGTTTCTTTTATTTAAGGGTGAATTATCAAAAGAAAATAAAACCTATCCGAGGTGGGATGCAAAACTTATCGATCGTCAGTCAGCAAAGTTGAGTTTAGATAATGATGAAAAGAAAATCAAAATAATCCGAGATACCCGAGAATAATAGAGATTTAATTTGTAAGTGTGAAGAACATTCCTGAAAAAAACATTTAGCATAATATATAGAACACCCTCCGGAAAGATGGCTTGCGACTACGAGAACGAAAGGCACAACCCATAATTATTGAGGGGTGGGTCATTTGGGGGGTGACACCACACCATCCGCCCCGGGTGTCCTCCATGCTAGCTACGCTACTGGTCTAACGTTAGAATGTTATTAACCCAACTCGTACACTGCGTACGAGGCGGCAACCGCGCTGCACTTCTGCAACAAGCGTTGTTTGTAACAGTCTTGCAGCAAAATACACTCGGCCGCGGTGATTCGAATATGATGCATATTCGAATCACATAATTATTTGCATGTATTTATTAGTAGGTACTAGTCAGTTCGATGTGCAAGGGTGCAGACGTCCTCTTGTCCGAAATGCATCATACAAACGTTTCCAAACGTCTTTTATAATGCGCACTGAAAAGTAGTGGAACTGCTGCCTGCGTCTGTGTTTCCGAACGCTCACAACCCTAATCTCTTCAAAGTTAGAGTAAACAGACTCCAGACTTCTTCTGGGTATGTTCGCTCCATCGTGGACTGTCTCTGTCATCTCTGACCTAGACTAGAGCAGACTAGAGTCAAGAGCAACAAATAAACAAAACAACATTTAGAATTATTGTAAAGTTTTACTGCATCGCACCCACCACGCCAGCCACGTTGCCAACGTGTGGGGAACTCCCCCAAACTACGGGGAATCTGAAGTTGGTTGGGTATTTATTGGGATTGGCAAGATAATGATCTTCATTAAATGTGCAACACATTTAATTTTCGGATTTATTTCGATAATTTTTTTCCGTCACCAATAGTAAAATATTTTTTTTGTATCATTATAATGCTTTTTTGCATCTATTTTTTATTCAAAGTCACTCCAAAAATACTTTAGCAAAAACAAACACACAAAAATAGAAAAAATTGGGGAAAATTTAAAAGCAATTAAGTATTAAATTTTCCCCAATTTTGTCCCCAAATTGGGTAATTTGACTATGACTTGCATTTTCAGGTAGGGATGGCGATTCTTTCCGAAAAAGATCGATTTTTAAATCGATTCGAATCGTGACCTAATGAATCGATTCACAAAAAAATCGAGGTCTATAAGATCGATTTCCGAAAAATCGATCTTTTTTTCAAATTTTCGTTTATAATGTAATATAAATCTATTTTATTAAAAACAAGATACATATTATAATTTAACTATCTCTTATCAGTAAAATCAGGTAATTCGATAATAAAAAAAGTGAAAGACTAAAAAAAGTCAAATAATAAAAAAGTCAAAGACTACAAACGTAACTTTTTTTTATTCAAGAGACGCGAAGGAATCTAAACATACAGCCATCTCGCGAGTTTTTGAATAATTATTTCTTTAACCGGCAGCACTTTTATAATACGAGTACATTCAATTAATTGTAAATAGTATTATGGTAAAAAAAAAAATCGAACGTTGATTCTCAAGGGTGAAAAATCGATTCCCCGAATCGATTCAATACTACATATCGATTTAAAAAAATCGATCTTTTTGACTCCAAAAATCGATTCTTCGATAAATCGATTTCAGATCGCCAACCTTATTTTCAGAGAATTTGATAAATTTGTGTTGGCAACGCTGTTCGCCGCGTAAACTAAATAGAAAGAAAACATATTGTTGAGTGAATACCTTAATTAATATTGTAGTCTTTGAATTAATATAATATCTAGTGAATTCTAGTGACAGCGTTTTTAAGATACAGTAATGCAGAGTTAGATTTTGGATTAAGAAAGGGAATCTAGCCCCCCTAGCCGGTTCATCATGACTTCAATTATCAAGTTGCATTGCCTCTCGGGGGCTGGCGACGAAACTCCACCATGCTATGTGCTTCAAGTAGACGAGTTCAAGTTCCTCTTAGACTGCGGATGGGACGAGAAATTCGATATGGACTTTATAAAAGAACTGAAGAGGTAACAGTTTGAGGTTATGTTGTCAATACAACTTGTTGAAAATGCTGACAATTTTTGTTCTACGCTAATGCTTTTAAAACCTCTAGAAGAACGACTTACTATTAAGTACTAAAACTAACCTGATAAAACTCATTAGATACTAGCCAGAAATAGTAATAGGAACGTACTTCCTATAGATTTTATATGAAACTGGACCTAACTAATTGGAGATGTTTTCTGCATCGTTACTTCATTTCTTAGTATCGAATTATACCTTAACCAGATTAATAAAGTCCTAGATTACACATATTCATGCAAGCAAACAAACAATAAATAATTTCCGTTATTATTTCAAAATCACATCTTTTAAACTTGTACAAATGATAATATTTCTTTATTCACTTTTCAGACACATAAACACGATAGATGCAGTACTCATATCTCATTCAGACCCCATCCACCTTGGTGCCCTACCATACGCAGTGGGTAAACTGGGCCTGAACTGCCCGATATACGCTACATTACCTGTATACAAGATGGGTCAGATGTTCATGTATGACTTGTACCAGGCACACAGGAATGTGTCTGATTTTGATCTTTTCACGTTGGATGACGTTGATGCTGCATTTGACAGGATTGTACAGCTAAAGTACAATCAGAGTATTGACATGAAAGGTATCAAGTTTTTTTTGCAACATTTTTACTGTGTTTGTGGTTGTACTTTGTTGTGTTCTGGAGTGACGACTGCATACCAAAAGAGGCAATGTTGGAAGGCCTCCTACAAGGTGGACCAATGACCTAGGGAGGGTCGCGGGTAGCCGATGGATGCAAGATACACAGGACTGGTTTTTGTGGTGACACTTAGGGGAGACCTATGTCCAGCAGTAGACGTCTTTCAACTGATATGATGATGATGATGACTTTATTGTACACCACTTGAGCCGCATAGGACTGGTTGCTGTGGCGACCCTTGGGGGTGACCTATGTCCAGCAGTGGACGTCTTTTGGCTGTATGATGATAATGACTTTATTGTACACTACTTAAGACGCACAGGACCGGTTGTTGTGGCGACACTTGGAGGAGACCTATGTCCAGCAGTGGATGTCTTTTGGCTGATATGATGATATTGACTTTATTGTACACTACTTAAGACGCACAGGACCGGTTGTTGTGGCGACACTTGGAGGAGACCTATGTCCAGCAGTGGATGTCTTTCAGCTGATCTGACGATGATGATGATGATGACACCACATAACAAGCACAGGACAAATTGTATTAAAACAAGTGTACAATGGATAGTTTTATTGCATAGGGCAATATCTTACAGACCTTAATGTGTATAAAATGAAAAGTGTACCAACATTTACTAACTTTCTTTGGACAGGCAAGCATTGGTACAGATCTCTGATCTGATCTAGACCAAGTTATTAGGAGTAATAAAACATGAAATTCAGTATAGAGATTTTAAATTGAAATGTTGATTTAAAAATATTATTCATTCCTTGCACTAAAATAAAAATAAATTCATTTATTTCTGATTACTTGATCCATTCAGTCCAAATTAAGTTAAAATAAATTGACATTGAAATCAACATCACAAATCTAAACTAATATTATAAAGAGGAAAGATTTGATTGTTTGTTTGTTTGTAACAATTAAACTCAAAAGTACTTAACCAATTTCAAAAATTATTTCACTATTAGAATGCTACATTATCCCTGAGTAACATAGGCTATATTTATTACAAGAAAACATTAGCGATCCGTAAGAAAATTGCAGTGCAGGCTAAGTGCTACTAAAAATAAATTAACATCTTAATGAATATCTTGTGTTGTAATCAAGGTCAAAAATTAACATTTTATAGAAAATATTGGCCATTATATTTTAAATCCCATCCAAATTTTATAAGACCAGTTATCATATTATTCAAGACATCCTAGGGAACCCAATAATAATAATAAATTTACTCTCCAGGCAAAGGCCTAGGCCTCCGCATCACCCCCCTCCCCGCGGGCCACTCGCTCGGCGGCACTGTATGGCGTATCGCCGCGCCTGGAGAAGAAGACATAGTATATGCCCCTGACTTCAACCACAAAAAGGAACGGCATCTGAACGGTTGTGAAATAGAAAGGTTGATGAGACCATCTCTGATGCTGCTGGGAGCAATGAATGCTGATTATGTGCAACAGAGAAGGAGATTGAGAGACGAGAAACTGATGAGTAAGTGTGAAATATTATTTAGTAGCTTTTGTCAACAGGCTTTAGGGCACTAGATTAGTGCAGGCCATAGTCATTATCTACCTGTGTTCCAATTCCTTTCAGTCATTGAGCGCATTCATTAACAAACTGTGAATAAAACTAATTGTCTTCATCATAGTTTGTTAGTGTTTTTCGCCACAGGAAGGTTATTTCACACAGAACTTAATTTGGATACTTTCACATTTAGAAGAAGTAGCATTATTAAGATTGCAGAATTCATCAGCCTGCATGTTAGCCCAACAATCACCAACACTAAATCTCTGGGCAACTTGCATTCTCTTCGAAAACATACCATATTGGTTGCAAACATAAACTTAAAACCATCTTCCAGCTACAATCCTAACAACACTTCGCGGCGGCGGCTGCGTCCTGGTATGCACGGACACAGCTGGACGAGTGTTGGAGTTGGCGCACATGTTGGACCAATTATGGCGCAACAAAGACTCCGGGCTCGTCGCATACTCCTTGCTACTGCTGTCTAACGTCAGCTATAACGTTGTGGAGTTTGCTAAGTCACAGGTAAATTGATTTTATAATAATGTTTAGGGCTGATGATGATTCTAGCTTTTTCCCGCGATTTCGCATGAGCATATCCCGTTTTTTCCTGTCTCCGTAGGAATTTCGGGTAATCCTCTCTTAGTGCTCCCCTAAACCCCCCAAGGAACCTACTTGCTAAATTTCTGCTTGCTATGGCCAGAAGTTTCGGCTGTGCGTTGTCTGTCAGTCACTCTATCACTCAGTCAGTCACTCTATCACTCAGTCAGTCAGTAACAGAAGAATTTAAATACGTTGATTGGACTACCTCTCTAACCTATGCCTTAAACCCTACCTTAGAATCGGTTTTTATCTGACACTAGGATTACCAAACATGCATAATTAATTTATAATGATAAATAGCCACTGTTGCCAAACATAGGATGTTCCCCATCAACACTAACCCTCAATCTCTTTCAAAAATCTACTTCTATAGGGAACATGCAAGGCGAAGACTGTGCCATCTAGTGTAAAGAAATCGGAACTTTTTCCTTATAAAAACTTGAATTTCACGCATCTGTGCTGCCACCTAAAGTTCCTACACGGTCCCTTTAGGCCTTTGGGAAACATACACATAGTAGACTGTGTCATCTAGTGTTGTGAATTCGGAACTTTTTCCTTGTAAATACTTGAAATTGACACTTCTGTGCTGCCACCTATAGTTTCTGCACGCTCCCTATTTCACAGATCGAATGGATGAGCGACAAGCTAACCCGCGCGTTCGAAGGCGCCCGCAGCAACCCATTCGCGCTGCGGCACTTACAACTGTGCCACTCAGTGGGCGAAGTGAGCCGCACTCCAGGACCCAAGGTCGTACTGGCTTCCTTCCCTGACCTGGAGTCAGGGTTCGCCAGGGACCTGTTCTTGCTGTGGGCTCCTAACCCACAGAATTCTATCGTTTTGACTGCTAGGTAAGTTATCTGAGTTAATTAAGAAATTCTACTTGCTAGAGGTACATTATCTGCCTAACCTATTCCCGAAAATTATGTGAAGACCTAAAGGAAAAGAAAGTATTCTGTATATAAATACTAGCTTCTGCCAGCGGCTTCGCCCGCGTGGTCCCTAGGGAACATACTCCCAGGATAAAAAGTAGCTTTCTCAGGCTCTAGGCTATCTCTGTACCAAATTACATTTAAATCGGTTCAGTAGTTTTGGCGTGAAAGCAAAACAGACAGACAGATTGACAGAGTTACTTTCGCATTTATAATATTAGTAAGGATTGTTTAATAATAAACAATATTTTTATCGTCAAACAGGACTTCCCCTGGCACGTTAGCCCGTGATCTCATAGAGAATGGTGGCGACCGTACCGTAGAGCTGATCATCAACCGCCGCGTGCGACTCGAGGGCGCCGAACTAGAAGAGTACATGCTGAAGCAGAGGGTCAAGGTCAACAGCACTGTCAAGTGAGTACCATAGAGACTAGTCTATGTACCGTAGAGCTGATCATCAACCGCCGCGTGCGACTCGAGGGCGCCGAGCTCGAAGAGCACATGAAGAAGCAGAGGGTCAAGGTCAACAGCACTGTCAAGTGAGTACCATAGAGAGTAGTCTATGTACCGTAGAGCTAATCATCAACCGCCGCGTGCGACTCGAGGGCGCCGAGCTCGAAGAGCACATGAAGAAGCAGAGGGTCAAGGTCAACAGCACCGTCTAGTGAGTACCATTGAGACTAGTCTATGTACCGTAGAGCTGATCATCAACCGCCGCGTGCGACTCGAGGGCGCCGAGTTAGAAGAGTACATGCAGAAGCAGAGGGTTAAGGTCAACAGCACTGTCAAGTGAGTACCATAGAGACTAGTCTATGTACCGTAGAGCTGATCATCAACCGCCGCGTGCGACTCGAAGGCGCCGAGCTCGAAGAGTACATGAAGAAGCAGAGGGTCAAGGTCAACAGCACTGTCAAGTGAGTACCATAGAGAGTAGTCTACGTACCGTAGCTTAGAGCTGTTCATCAATGGCCGCGTGCGACTCGAGGGCGCTGAGCTAGAATAGTACATAAAGAAGCATAGGGTCAAGGTCAACAGCACTGTCAAGTGAGTACCATAGAGAGTAGTCTACGTACCGTAGCGTAGAGCTGTTCATCAACGGCCGCGTGCGACTCGAAGAAGCCGAGCTAGAATAGTACATACAAAGGCAGAGGGTCAAGGTCAACAGCACTGTCAAGTTAGTACCATAGAGATTTAAATATCAAAGCCGCTCCTGTCTCTCGATTTCTTTTTTGTCCACTCATGACTGAAGAGGCAGTAGTTACATAGTCAAGGTCAACAGCACTGTCAAGTGAGTACCATAGAGAGTAGTCTACGTAGTTACGTACCGTAACGTAGCGTAGACAGCCATATTTTATGAATGTGTGAATGAGTAATAACCTTGTGATCCAAATGTCTTTTCAGAGAAGAAACAGCCGGCATATCGTCCGACTCAGATTCCGACGGTGAGCTGGAGATGTGGGTGGTGACGGGCAAGCATGACATCCCCGTGCGACACGATGTGCGCGCTGCGGGTTGCTTCAAGTCCAACAAGCGCCACCACGCCATGTACCCCTTCCACGAGGAGCGCTACCGGCACGACGACTACGGGGAGATGATCAAGGTGAGTCGTGATCTGCGAGGCTTGCCGAAGTCGCAGACGCTTGTATATGGGGATCGTGCGAATTATGGCCTTGTACGGGGGATACGACGGGGCTGTCAGGTCAGCCTCGTCGTATCGCAGTGTTGCGAGTACAACAAAGGGCGATGGCCGTCAGAGTCATCAGAGGGTATCGCACGGTCTTCTACGAGGCGGCGTGCACACCAGCCGGGTCTACGCCGTTTGACCTGGGAGCGAAAACCCGCGCGTAACTGTACCGCCAGCGGTGGCGTGGGGAGAAGCGTAGTGTGAACTGTACTGGAAGATCACGCTGCGCCCGTTCGATTTTCGTCAGGTCTTAGTGGCGGAACTGGCTTCTACGCCCTATCGGCCTCATCACGATAGAGGCGGTGCTCGGCGACTGACTCGGGAGGAGGCACCGCTGATGTCATTAAGGACCCTGCAGGTTATCAAGGGACGGATGCTTCGGAAAGTTCCTGTATCGTATAAGCAGAGAGCCAGAAGCTTGATGTTATCAATGCGTCTATTGTCGGGAGAACACGGCGTGGCATACGCTTGCTCTGTGCAGCTTGGGAGGCGCCATGCCCTCATTTTAGAAGCTAAAGCATGTGTTGCTAAAGATAGTCGTTAGCAGTGGCGTGCCTAGGGTTGCAAAATAAGGCAAGCTCAATAAAATTTTATCCGATTTCAAAAAAAGAAAGTTCAGTTTTCGACTGAGTATGTAGGCACCTTCGTATGTATCATCGCAATTTTCTCATAAACTGATATAGATGTCTCAATTCGTTGTTTACCAAAATAAACGAAAGAAACCATTGCACACAGGTGTTTATAGGAATTTGCGTGCCTTTTAATGGCGCCAGATATGTTATTTAAATCATTATAACCAGATGTATTCCAAACGGAATCTGCATTCGAAAAAAATATGCAGCACCAGCAATACAACTTATTAGTGTGCGAACAGCCAACAATCCAACTAGTTTTATACACTGATCTATTAAATTTTCGTTTATGCGATTTACTAGTCTGAGAAAAACACAGATTAGGCGTCGGTTTTAATGAAGAAATTAACTGTTTTTTCTGAGCAAAGTTTAAAGATTTTACCTTATCTTCGCCAATCAAAACTTGAACGCATTTTAAATCCTCACAAGGTACAATTACCTCCATTGTTGTAGGTAAGTCACCAAAACAATTGTATCACTGAGAAAATCTAAGAAAACACACAAAAAACTTTAACAATATAACTTTTCAACTCTCAAGCAAATGAAACTGAAGTGAGTTGCACTCGGGTGTCGAGAACTACTTACGCAGAGTTGCAGTGTTGTCATTTAGGCAAAAAAAGTCGCCAGGTATATGAAAAATCTAGCTAGATGTCGCAATTTTTTTATTTTTAAATTATTGCTTGAATATTTAATTTCTTTATTTTAAAAAGTCGCTAGTTTTTATTGATGCTAAATCTTAAAAAAAGTTTCCAAACTCGTTAAAAATCTCCAAGATCTCACAACGTCGCTAAAACGGCAACACTGCAGAGTTGGCAAGGTGACAAGGTCACGCATACGCGTGCAACTTCATACGCATGCACGGCTTAAGTAGTCCATACTGATCGATTTGTAGACGCACAAGGTTTAGAACTCGTTATACGGCACATCGCTATAAGTGCGAAAGTGACGGAGATAGTATTTGAAAGCCCGGTAAAAGCCGGTGCGTGTAAGCGAGATAGCTATATGTAGATGCTGCAAATGCGAAACTCTGCGCGCGAACAATCGCGATGTGTAGTTATGTAGTAATGTGGCATAGATAATACTTTGTGTTATTTTGATAAGAATTAAGCGCGCGAACTTTTATAAATAGTTCGGGTTTGATATTGATTCTCTATCGAGCATTTTAGTAAGGCATGCCGGGGCTTTTGGGCTTATATGAAGGTACCGCCACTGGTCGTTAGGTTCAACTTATAGTAAATTGAAGAATGTGTTCTTCTAAATAGTATAGAAACGCCTGATTAAAAGAAAGAGCTATAAACGAGGATGGAATATTATAATTGCACCGGTGGGAAGCCGGGGCGAGTCGCTAGTGAAAAATAAAATTACTCGAGTTGTTGCACTTTTATCATCCTAAATCCTCAAACCAGTTTCTTGTATTGATGATATGGATAAAACTGAATAAATGTTATGTTTCTTTGTTTCAGCCTGAAGACTACAGGCTTGCCGAGATCGTGGATGCGGAAGGAGAGATCAGAGATGTGCCGCCCGCTCCGCCACCAAAGCAGGAGCCAGAAGGTAAAACTTACTTCTTAACGTACATAAAATATTTGCGAAAACATAAATAATTTATGCACGGTGTTTTTAAATCAAATCCTTTAGATTGCAATGTGTTTTAACTTCCCAGAACTTGATCCTTATAAGCTACACTTGGTAATAGTCTAGTGTCTTATTTTTTTCCAAAATGAACGGGTTTGATGCCTTTTTAGGGATATTGATTTAATTTAAATCGAATGATTCATTTTTAATTTTCATCAAAGTCAGACGAGACTCCTTTCAGTGTTTTTCGCTATTCCTCATAGTTTCGGATTTGACCATCCACGGACACTTGAAAAATTATGTATGTGTTTGTGGTGTTACTTTTTTATATTGTTATTGTTACTGGTAGTCTTTGTTACTTGTTTATGATACAAAAAGTATAAACGCAAAAGTATTCTAGGAACGTAACACTTTTTTACGCGATTGCACCTGCGCGGTCGTCACTAAAACCTAACTTCAGAGGGGTAAATAACGCTGATGCGAACTGGCCTACGCCGCACGCCTTTTTCTTATGAGGTGGTATCCTCAACAGCAACGACAGGGAACGCGCTCGGCGTTGACTACGCCATCTAGTGTCACATATTCGAAACTTAAATGTTATGCTGCCTCCACACGCTTGGCAAACAGTGACAAACAGCAAACAACAAACACGAACGTGTGGATAGGTGTTTGCTGTTTGCGTGTGTTCGGGAAGTGTTTGGCAGTGACCGGCATCGGTGTCGGTTTTTGTGCACAAATCAAAGGGTATTCGACAAACGTGTTTGCGATGTATCCACACGCTTGTTCAGTTCCATTCTGTCGTCATAAGAAAAGGGACGTATCTACATAAAACGAATTAACCGATTTCCGACTTTTAGAAAACAACTTAAGGTCGGAAATCGATTACTTTGTTTTGTATAGATACGTATTTTTTTTTACTGCGGGAGTACTATTAACCCGAAAGTAATCCGGAATATACTAGTACGTTCGCCAAGCATGTGGATGCCGTCTTTGTGTTGGGTGTTTGTGGTCGGTGTTCGGGACGTGTTCGGTGTTTGCCCTGTTTGTGGCAAACACCAAGCGTGTGGAGGCAGCATTAAAAATATTTATTTATTTATTTTATTTAATACTTCAGCACACAAATGTACATAGGCGGACTTAATGCCATAGGCATTCTCTACCAGTCAACCTTTGGGTGATGCAGAGAATAGTGGTAGGTGCAATATGATGAATTAAAAGCGATTGAAATTATTCAAATACAATTAAAACGAACAATAATATACATATACAAACTATACATGCACTATTAATATATAATAAATACTCAAATTAACAAGATAAATATAATAATATACATATACAAACTATACATGCACTATATATATATAATAAATACTCAAATTAACAAGATAAATATGTAAACGAAATACTTAAACAATTAATACGAATAGGTAATTGGGAAATATTAGCGCTGTGATGATACAACAGCCAACTTCTTACGAATGTGTTCACGAACTTCAACTTTAAAGGTTAATCGGTTGGTGGCCATCCTGATCTCCTGGGGGAGCGCATTCCATAGAGAAATAGACTGTACGAAGAAAGAAGAGTGAATAAAGTCAGTACGGTGAGTGGGACATTGAAGGAGATGGTTGTTTGATGAGCGTAGATTTAGATTGTGGCTGGCGCAAATGTATTGAAAGTGAGGGGCTAGATAACTGGGAGAGTTTGGAGAGATAAGAAATGAAAACAAGGTAGTAAGAGCCCTTAGCTCTCTGCGCTCGCGTATGGGCAACCACTTTAAAAGCGACCGATGCGCAGAGACATGATCATATTTACGCAGATTGAAAACAAATCGAATGCAGTAATTCAGAAGACGGTCGAGTTTGTTGAGGAGATCTGCATTCAGGTCATAGTAGCACACATCGCCATAATCGATGATAGGAAAAATTAGGGCCTGTACAAGCATTGTCTTCGTGTTTGATGGTAAAAAGTTTTTCAAACGATACAGGGCCCGCAACGTTCCCGTAACCTTCTGACTGACACTAGCGACTTGAGTACGCCAGTTTAAGGTATTATCAATGCGCAAACCTAGATCCTTCACATCAGTGCTAAATGGGACAATCGTACCATCGAACAGGACATTTGGCAAAGCTGTTTCATCCACTTTAGCGATGCTTCGAGAACTCCCTATGATGATTGCCTGACACTTATCAGGGTTTACAGCAACACCAAATCTATCCGACCATGTTTTTATGGCTATCAAGTCTCTGTTTAATTTGTTGATGGTGTTAGGTAATTCGTCGACCCTCCCTTGATAGTACAACTGCAGGTCATCTGCATACAGATGATACGCACATTGAAGTTCAGAAGTTATAAGATTAATAAAAATAGAAAACAAAAGGGGAGAAAGAATGCCACCTTGAGGAACGCCAATTTCCAAATCACGCCAGCAAGATGAGGAATCCCCAACGCGAATCGACTGCCGACGTCCCTGAAGATAAGAGGTAAACCACACCAGTGCCTCGGGAGAGACCATAAAATAGGAGAGAATGGCTAACAGGATGTCGTGACTGACGGTATTGAAGGCATTTGAGAAATCGACCAACACTAGTACAGTTACCTTGGTGTCTTCCAGTCCTGCCCTTATATCGCCAGTCACTTTAAGGAGAGCGGAAACAGTACTGTGCCCGGGCCTGAACCCAGATTGTAGAGGGCTTATGAGAGAGTTACAATGTACAAAGTGCGAGAGCTGTTTGTGTACGCAGGCCTCGAGCACTTTGGATAGGAATGGAAGCATAGAAATTGGGCGGAAGTGGGTTGGAAGTGTGGGATTGGAAACTTTTGGTAGAGGACGAACATAGGCTTTACGCCATAAGGACGGGAATACGCCGGAGAAAAGGGAAAAATTAACAATGTGGGTGATGGCAGGTAAGAGGTGATCTAGAATAGTGATGATCATGCCACGAGTGACATTATCACAGCCCACCGCTTTGGACTTTACGGATAGAATGATTTTTCTGATCTCTCCCGATTCAACTGGAACGAAACGAAAAGAATTAATTTGAGGACGCGTTAGACCAGAGATTAGAGACAGGGTAAGTTGTTTGGTTAGACGATCCATAGTAGGTACAGTAGAAAAATGACAGTTAAGATCGTCTAACGGCCGAGATTAATAATGTATCTCTGATCTAAGGATAGAATCAATCTAAGATTGATGTCTACTGCTCGATCGATCTCCAATCCAGATGCCAATAACAAAACTATGCAATCGTTATTTTTTTTTCGATCCAGATTGCAAGCGATCCTTTCCCTCCCGATCGTTCCATTTCACACATAATTTTGATAATGCAATGTGTTACGTTCAGTGTTTTATGAAAATGAACTAGTCATTATACTACACTAAAATATACCTTTTTTAACAAAACAAAATAGTTACGTATCAGAAACTCCGTAAAATTTCCAATCGTTTAATTACATGTAGAATACTTCAACCATTTTGTAAGGAACGGAACGTAAATTTGGCGCCTGACTTGACAGTGACGCTAACGCATTTCTGTTTACTGTTTGATTGGCGATACTATTAAAGAAATACGACGACTACTACGAGAAATATTATTATTGACCATTTAGCTATAAATTGAACTTTATTTGATCTTTGTGTGTAAAAGGAAGTACCAGATATCTAAAATGGACTGCGAAATTGTAAGTATATTTCCCTGTAATTGTAATTGTAATGATGCATCTTATTTCGCGCCTTCCCGGTGCGGAGGTGACGACTGACGCTGTTCCAGATGTTTATCAAAGTTTCTTTTTGTTTTTAGGTAAAAGGCAAGCCACTAACCAAAGAGGAAACAAAATTTATATTAGACCTGATCGAAAAAAGTAAAATCATCACTACGAAAACTACGAACGCTAGCAATAACAAGTTAAAAAATGAGGAGTGGATTCGGTTAGCAGATAGTTTTAATCATAGATAAGAATAAGTACTGTTTTAATGCCAATGCTACGAACGGCCCTCGGACACCGCAGCAGCTGCGTTTGAAGTGGGAAAACTTAAAAAAGAACGCACGCAAACGCAGCACTAAAATCAGGATGAACCAATTGAAGGTATATTTGCAATACTTCTCATTTCTATTGAGATAATTATGTCTTAACTTAATTCATCAATCTCACAATATTATTAATGACTGTTGCTTTCAGACTGGTGGTGGTCCCGCCGACTACATACCCTCAGATGACATTTTAGACCGAGTAACTGGCTTACTAGGTAGTACTGCCAGTGGATTCTCGGTACCATTTGGGGGTGACAGGGAGACAGAGGGTTTGAATGTTGGTGATGGTGGTGATGATGGTGGTAGTGGTGATGGATTTTGTGATGCGAGGGTGTTAGTTGAGGATGCAGTTCTAATACCTGTAGACCAGAGTATTGAGCCTGTGATCTATGATGATGGCGGTGTTGTCATGACTGATAGTCAGGCTATAACCAATATTGATCACATCATAACACCAGTCAAACCCAAGAGGTTCACATTTAGTACACCTAGGGCAGGTAATTGTCATTGATATCCTTATGTATAATAATTCCCTTATATATGTATAATAAAATGACAAGACATAGCAATGGAACTAAATTTTATCTCTAAAAATACACCCATGTATTTTTAGTGATAAAATTTATTATAGTTATTATATATTTAGTAAGCCATGTTAAAGCTAGTTTTCCATTGTTATATTTCTTATTAATTTACCTATTTTATTTTGGTTATAAAAATATTTCTCTAAGAGCAGTGCGCAGTAAACAACTCTTACATATTGTTTTTTTTTTTTTTCAGTGAAAAAGAAATTGAAAGCAGATGATGGCAAAGCAGCTAGAAATAATGCAATAGCTGAATATTTTAGTGCTAAAAAACAGTGTGTTGATGCTAAATTATTAAATATTAATTTAGAAAATGAATATTTTAAATTAAGAAACTTAGAGCTTAAGTTGAAAAACGAAAAACTTCTATTAGAAAAAGAAAAATTAAACTTAGAATTAGATAAGTTAAGGAACCACTGATTGTTGTTAAATAATATAATCAGTGATTCCTTATCTTGTCTAATTCTAAATTTAATTTTATGTTTTTCAAGTTAAGCTCTAAGTTTCTTAATTTTAAATATTTAGCATTGACACACTGTTTTTTTTAAATAACAACATGTATAACTTTTAGTAATAATAAACATTTCAGAATGTTTCATATTTGTTGTAAATAAAACATGTGAATTATAGATATGTTGATTTATTTTTGAATACCTCCAAACTTTCTTTGATATAAGTATAATACAATAAAATATATCACTTTCATCTGCTACCGGAAGTAATTATTTATAAGATCAGCTCTTTCCCGGATGTCTTGATCTTCATTATTTAAATATTCTATGGGCTCTGCTGGTGGCAGGTCCACTTCTGCAGGAATTTCCTCCAGGTTATAACTCCTGCAAATGTTGTGCAGCACTGCAGTAGCTATTATTACTGCTTGGGTCTTCGGCAATGATAGCCGCATTGTAAGTGCCACAACAGGAAATCTTCGCTTCCAGACGCCAAAGGTTCTAAAACAATAAAAATCATGCTGTTAAAAGCTTGCTATTACATGATTTTGGGTGGCCTTGGCTAGCTTCTATAAAACCATACTATTTTAATAGTTGTACCACAATGGTACATAAAGTTTAAATGAACAAATAGTTACCTTTCTATAGTATTCCTTGTTCTAATATGTGCTTGATTATAATTCTGTTCTGCTTCACCAACAGGATTTAGAAGTGGTGTCAGCAGATAGGGTCTGTTTGGATAAGCACTATCACCAAGCATCCAGCGGTTACCAAAGTTACCTGCATCACATTGGGCTGCAAATATACATAATAATATATTTAATATCAAATAAGTAATATTAACATCACAAAACAATGTATGTAGTAATATATACATACCTCTAAGAATAGAGTTGTTGAAAATTGTGGCATCATGTGATGAACCTGACCACCGAGCTACCACATTCATAAATTTTAGATCAGCATCGCAGATCGCTTGGACATTAAGGGAAAAGTAACCCTTACGATTTCTATATTCTTCACCTATATTATGACCTGAAATAAACCAAAAAAGAATTACTAAGAATATTAACTTATTTTAAGTTATTCATACACATGTTATTAAATAAGTACTCACATGGTGACTGAATACGTATATGAGTGCAATCAATTGCAGCAAGAACTCGAGGAAAGTGTCCAATTTGGTAGAATTTTTCTGCACTTTGTTGGTGAACATAAATGTACTGATCATATAAGTTTGAGATTGCAGAAGATACATCACGTACTATTCTTCCTGCTGTTGATGTAGATACTCCAACAAAGTCAGCTACAGATATCAACATAGTACCTAGTGCATAAAACCGCAATGATAACAATAGTTGATGGAGTGGCGAAACACCATGATTCCTGTAAAATAAAATTATTCTAGAATAAACACTTGGATTTGCCAACCAACAGAGAGTTAACACAAGAGATTTCTTAGTTTAAATAAATCAATGACTACTTTATGAGATTACACAAATTCAAAAAATTTGTTTCAAAACATAAAATGCACAAGTACACATTGTTTCTAACTAGTTTGCATACCTTGTAGAAGTTACACGGATGAACGGCATCAACTGAGGTAATAGAGAATTCACTGCAGCTTTAGATAACCTAAATCTAAAGGTGAATTCAGCATCATCAAGACTTTGCATATAGTTCACCCTTTTGAGTCTTCGTGAAACAGCACGTTGTCTATCATCAGCGTCGCTGTCGGTGTCCCAGTCGGATAACAGAGCAAGGACCTCCATATCACTATCATCACTATCACTTGAAAATGCCATAACTTGTTCCAAATCGTAATTACTATCAACGATTACTTTCTTGAAATCCTCGAAATTTCTTGGATCGCAAACTGCGATCGTTTACACCGATCGAAACTAATGTCAAAATGGACAGATTGGTTATTGGCAACCAAAAACTGTCATTTCCGAACAGAGGCTAATCTTTTATCTGTGATCCGTCCTCCCATGGATTGATCGATTCCGGGGATAGTAAAATCAATCTGTAGATTGGTTATAGGCAAGCATTTCTCGAAAAATGGATTGGAATATCGATCTTGGATGGCAAAAATTGGATCAGGATTGATTATTAATCTTGGCCGTTAGTCAATAGCATTTGGAAAGTCTTTATGTCGCGGTTTGCCGATACCAAGAGTTCCTAGGAATTTCCAAATATCGGCAGAAGAAGAAGAAGAAATATTTTCGAGAATATGGCGGCGTTTAGCGTTGCGTATCATCTGGTTGCATCTATTCCTTGAAACCTTATACAATGCCCAGTTCTCGTCAGTACGATTCCTCTTATGTTTACGGAACGCACGGTCCCTGCGTCGCATGGCCATCCGTATTCCTCTCGTCATCCAGGGTGCAGGAGGACGTTTCAGGTTTACTTTTTTGATGGGAGCATGCTTGTTGTAAAGTTGGATCACAATATCATTGAAGATCGCAACCTTATCGTCAACTGAAGTGGCCTCAGTCATAAGCACCCAGTCGACAACAGACGCATCTTTGTTGAGTTCCTCAACGTCCATTCTCGCAAAACAGCGCCTGTACAGAACCCTGGGCTGAGGTTTAGGAGGTTTAAGGATATAGGAAATAAAAATCATGTCGTGATGAGAGAAACCGGGAGCGTCATGTTGACCATGGGAGGACACGAGGGAAGGATTCGAGGTGAGGATAAGGTCAGGCCAGGTGTCATCGCTCAAAAAAAAAAAAAAGGTGTCATCGCTCACAGCGTTGTGATAAGTGGGTCTAAGCGGTAACACGTGCAGACTAGCTGACTCCATAAGATTAAGAAGCTTACGGGATCTAGGGGAATTTGGGGCAAGGTTTGTGTTAAAATCACCCATAATTATGTGGTGTACATACTCAGAACCCAAATATTTGACATTGATGCTTCTGTGCTGCCACCTATAGTTCCTGCACGCTCTGTTTAGAGGAACGTGCACGAAGTAGACTGCCATCTAATGTTGCAAGTTTCAAACTTATACAACCTGTAACAGAATAACCGCAATACCTCTTAAGGGGTCATTGAACTCATCAATATGAACAACTTTCACTATGGGACCAACACTGAAAAAAAAATCGGATTCCCCATACATTTATGTGTGCAAAACTCGACAAAATGTATTGAACATCTGATTTTTTTTTCGCGATTTCGGGATTAGTCCCATAGTAATAGTTGTTCATAAAATTACGAGTACAGTACCCCCTTAAGAGGTACACGTAGTATACTTGACAATGACAATTCTATACTGCCACTAATAGTTTCTGCACGTTCCCTGTAGCACTATCTAATACAATCCTTACATCCTGTTGATGTTAACATTGTTAATACAAAAAAAAAAACATGTAAATAATACATCCTTACTGTCGCGGTCACATCATAGACAAACCACCGACAACAAAATAAACAAAAAGACACTGACGTGTGGCCGCGACAGCGACTGTCAGTGACAGATGTCAATCTTGCTTGACACAGTTCCTGACATAAACAAAACGAACCATAAAAACAACAAAAAATAACGTTGTGTTTAATTATAAGTACAAAAATACGATCATTTATGAGGTAGAATACAATGTTTATTTATTGCGCTATCGTACACAAATATGACAATTTACATGTTATTATTCATAATATTATATCGTTATTTATTTATATATTACATTAATTTTTATCTCTTAGAAAAATCAACTTTCATCCATAATTTCGTAATTTCGTATCCTTGGATACGCGTGGCACGCTGTACATAAACACAGACGGACATTCGCGCAAGCGCCCTGTGCCGCCTAAGCGGAGCAGCACACTCAGGCACGGTAGAAAGAGTGGGAGATACTAGTTCCTCTCCCTTCCCCTCGATCTTACGCTTTTTCGCATCACGTGACCCTGACGCGAGTCCGTCTTACGCTTTTTGCGATCAGGTCACGTGACCCTGACGCGAGTTTAAGATTTTATACCCATTACAGAAAAGTGCTCAACGCCGCTAAAGAAGTTTTCACTTCAAAAACTATTTGTGATTCTTATTACAGAAGAAATGACGGAAATACCGAGCAAGTGCATCTCCCAAATGAGGCAAGTGCAGATAAAGGCGAACATACAGTACATCGAGCTGGAAGGGCGCTGCGACGGCGAGTCCCTACTGCGCGTTGTGTCGCAAGCCAAGCCGCGGGCTATCGTAGGCCTTAGAGCCAACCACGCCGCTCTGCTGACTCTCAAGTAAGTAATGCTTCACCACCAACAAACTAATAGCTGATATCAAGAACTAGCTGATGTTCGATACTTCGTCCGCGTAGATGTCGGCTTCAAGTAACATAGACTAAGTTTAAATTACCAAAAATACTTTTTGATGCTATCTCACCTTCTCCTACTCCTTCCTCTTTTCCTTCCTTTCTTCTTGATGCTTACTTAATGAAATAAACCTAAATTCCAAATTTCAGCTTTCTAGACTTAGTAGTTTTGGCTGTACGTTATAAGCAGAGGTCGGAATTAGGTACAGTTATTTATGCACTAACACTGATTTCATACAGCGAAAGAATAAAGTGGAAATGCCTCAAATCCCGAGATTAATTTTACAGAGCAGAAAAATCCCGTGATTAATCTATACTAATATATAAAGCTGAAGAGTTTGTTTGTTTGCTTGAACGCGCTAATCTCAGGAACTACTGGTCCGATTTGAAAAATTCTTTCAGTGTTAGATAGCCCAGTTGTCGAGGAAGGCTATAGGCTATATATCATCACGCTAAGACCAATAGGAGCGGAGTAGTAATGAAAATTGTGACGCAGACGAAGTTGCGCGGGTCATCTAGTTAAATAAAAAAGTTATTATTTTTACACAATTTAAACCACTACACGCGCAACGTTGCATCATTACATCAACGACATCGAATGTCCGAAGTTGCAAAATTCCAATGCGCACGCGCGCGATGTTGCCACATTTGTAGTTCGCACAACATAGCTTGTGAGAACAAAAGAAAACAATAGCGGAAACGCGGAACACTCCCCGCTTAATGAAATGTACTAGATCCCGGGAAGATCCATATTGATATCAAAATTTCGATGCAAGTACATAAATAACTCTACCTAATTCCGACCTCTGGTTATAAGCCAGTCAGGATAAACGTTTTTAACCGATTTCAAAAAGGAGGAAGTTCTTTAACCTAAGGAGGACACTGAAAGCAGATAGCTGGGGTTGGTAACTGCATTGTTACTTCTCGGCTAGAGCAGAATAGAAATACTTTTTATTGCACACTATAGCAAAATAGGAGCTTAAAATCGTTAAAAGAATTCTTTTACAAACAACCTTGATGAATGATTCCACCAATTTACGCATAAAAGATCATCTACTTATCTAATGAAGTAGAAGAATCAAAAAACTAAAGTTAAACTCATTGTATTGTTACAGGAAACATTGCGAGGCTGAAGGCATAGACAAGGTATACATCCCGTATGCCGGCGACATCATCGACGCTACCACAGAGTCGCACATCTATCAAGTACGTACTGAAATACTGCGTATTTTTAAATATAATTAATTAATTAAATCTTTATGCACTAATACAAAGGCGAACTTATTTATTACTAGTTGACCCGTGCCCACTTCGTTGGGCGGTATTTTTCGGGTTAATATACATATAGCCTATGACACTCACAAATAACGTAGCTTTCTATTGGTAAAAGAATTTTCAAAATAGGTTCAGTAGATCCAGAAATTACCCCCTACAACCTCACAAACTATACCTCTTTATTATATTATTATAGACTAGTTGACCCGCGCAACTTCGTCTGCTCCGCTCCTATGGGTCTTAGCGTGATGATATATAGCCTATAGCCTTCCTCGATAAATGAACTATCTAACACTGAAAGAATTTTTCAAATCGGACCAGTAGTTCCTGAGATTAGCGCGTTCAAGCAAACAAACTCTTCAGTTTTATAGATTAATAGGATCGCGTTTGATCAAAACCTCACTTGCTGAAAAACGAATCATCGCGCACGCTTGCCAAGAAGTTTTCATGCTTGACTAAGACTGCCAGGTTGAAGCTATCAAGAAACACAGGCTCCCGCAGGGAATTCCACTCCTAAACTACATGCAGCTAAGAACACAGCTATGCGAACCCATTGAACCTCAAAGATTGATTGAATTATATTATTTTCCAGGTCAAACTGACGGACAGCTTAATGTCTGGGCTGGCGTGGCGCTCCGCAGGCGACACGGAACTAGCTTGGCTGTCCGCTGTAGTGCAACCCCGAGCTCACCAGCGGGAGAATACTACTTCTACAGGTATGTGACCCGACATTCATTTAATGGGAAGGCTGTATGAAGATAGGTACATACATAGTTTGCCTGTGAGTTTTGTAATACTTCTATCTGGTTTCGGTATTGTATATCGCTTTCGTTCTTTATTAGATAAAAAAATATTGAAAATAACTTTTTCCAACAAACCCTTTTTATCAATTTGATACCCTTAACAAGGAGGTTCGTAAAAATAATTGCTTTACCATCTTTGGCAGCCCTCCATGTTAGGTTTAAAAAACGGAACTCTTATAGGATCACTCGGGTGTCTGTCTGTCTGCCCGTCTCGTCTGTCACAGCCAGTTTTCTCTGGATCCTCTGGACCGATTCTGTTGAAATTTGGTACACATATGGACTTCTGTGACCCAAACACGAACGCGTTACGTAAATCATTATATTTTTAGTATGGTAAAAGTGACCCTTTGGGGGTCAAACTAGAAAATTATAAAAAAAAAGTTTTTTGAACAATATCTTGTGACATATCAAATGAAAGGGCTTACTGTGAGGGTTTTAATTATATTTTTTTCATAATTTTAAATGATGATCTTGAAGTTATTCAAGAAATTAGACGAAAAATTACCATTCCCCAGCCTTATCTATGGAACGACCGAGCCTAAAATTTTGAAAAAAATGGAGATAATAGATCTTTACCTAAAGATTACAGGAAAACTATTAGAAGTCTGTAGTGTGTGTGCACGGGTAACTACGTCTAGTTAGTTACCCGTGCATTGTCATCCAAACCAAACATGTAAGCAAAATAACCCAAAAATGGTGCCTTCTATTTGATGGCACACTAAAACTTGATAGATGTGTGATGTGGCAGCTCAGCTCTAAAGTACATCTATCTCGAACGCGTTATAGATTAGGTAAAAAGGTCAGTTGCCCATGCATTTCCATCCCTTTCACTTTAATCGGTTGGGGAAATCAGTTTTAAAATTCGGTTGCAAGACCCGACCCATACATACTTTTTTTTTTGCTGGTTTTCACTTTTGTCCTTCTACTGGGCATAAGCCTTCCCTTTATCCTTCCAAACTTCTGTCTTATCTCTGGCCAAGTTAGCCCCGCAAACATGATAAGATCGTCTCACCACCTACGACGCGGCCGACTTCGACGACGACGACCTCTCCAGGTGCATCGGTGCGGCACGACCAGCCCACTCTCATCTCAGAATGACTGAATTTTCGCCAACATCTGTTGGAGCGCAGTGTGGTCTTTCTGAAGCGATATTTTCGCTTAAAACCTGTTATGCTGTACTAATTAATAAGGTAATAAACGCTTGTAACAATAAATAAAACCCCTCTCCACAGAAGAAGCCACCTCAGACGTGTCGATGTGCCTAGAGGCGTGCCCGGGTGGCGCTCACTCGGCATCGTTCATCAACTCGCTGCGCCTATCAGAGCTGCGCGCCGCGCTCAACAAGCTCGGCCTCAGCACCGAGTTCACCGCCGGCGCGCTCGAGTGCTGCAACGGCACGCTCGCTATACGCAGGGTCAGTATATCAAACCTCTCTTAACTCAAGAGTGATAATAGTCAGACGGGATGTCTATCCGACATGACTGAGGAGGAATCAGGCACAGGACCAACAGCGACAGGTGCTTTCTCAAACACGGGGGTGTCACCAATTCTCAAAAAAAGAATTCGAAAGAAGAAAGAGTGCTTTTTAACTTTCTATAGGGAACATGCAGGAACTATAGGTGGCAACACAGAAGTGTCATTGTCAAGTATATTTTACCTATTAGTTTCGAAATTGCAACGCTAGATGGCACAGTATACTAAGTGCACGTTCCCTAAACGGAGCGTACAGGAACTGTAGGCATAGAAGCGTCAATGTCAAGTAGTCTTAACCTTAAAGTTTCAAATATGAAACACTAGATGGCGTAGTCAACGCCGTGCACGTTTCATATACAGAACTTAAAATTGCTCTTTCTTTCCCTACATAGGTATCTCCGTATGCGTATAAAGTTTCATTAAAATCGGTTCATTCGTTTCTAAGAATAAGGCTTGAAAGTCTTTATGGGTCACCGTGAGGCGGAAACGCTCTTAATATTTTTTAGGTGTCGAAATAGGACCACTTTAGTAGAATAATATTAGGATCATATAATTAATCATACAACAATCTGTCAAATTTCATTTTCATTTTTATCTCTAAAGCATTAGGTTCAAGATTTATTGGGAAAATTTGACAGTTTTAGTTAGCTTAATGTGCTTTCTGATTCTACTAAAGTGGGCGTAGTATGATTATTCCTTTATATTTCAATCTATTGATGAGGAAACTAATTATTTATATAATATATTTAGTATATCTTTTAGACCCGCAGGTCATCTAGTCATTCATAAAAGCCATGCAACAACCAGTAGTTTCTTGTAAATTCATGTTGTTTTGAGTGATTTGTACCTTATACGTGAAGTTGTGTATATTTAACAACTAGCTGACCCGCGCAACTTCATCTGCGTCACAATTTTCATTACTGCTCCGCTCCTATTGGGCTTAGTATGATGATATATAGCCTATAGCCTTCCTCGATAAATGGGCTATCTAACACTGAAAGAATTTTTCAAATCGGCAATTCCTGAGATTAGCGCGTTCAAGCAAACAAACAAACAAACTCTTCGGCTTTATATATTAGTATACATTACTTTCTGTTTCAGTTGGAAAACGGCCGCGTAGCGTTGGAAGGAGTCCTATCCGAGGAGTACTACAAAGTCAGAGAGTTGCTGTACGAACAATTCGCTATTGTGTAATGTTAGCTAGACTTTATAAAACTGATTAAACTCACGGAATGAAATTGTAAATATTTGTTAGGTTTTAAGAAATAAAAAACACTGAAAAAATGTTTGCTTCTTATTTTATTAAAAACTAGCTGCCGCCCGCGGCTTCGCCCGCATCAATGTCTAATATTATCACAAGAAAACATTCTCCTGGAACAAAAATATCCTATTTCCAGAACATGGTCTACCCGCGTGCCAAGTTTCATCAAAATCGATTCTGTGGTTTAGGTGTAAAATCGTAACAGAGGTTATGTTCCCGTTTATAATATTACTAGCTTCTGCCAGCGGCTTCGCCCGCATGACCCCTAGTGTTAGATGAAGAAAATCGATTCACGTAGAACCACACTAGTTGTCACGCGTTATCGGAACTTCACTATGACGTTTGACATTAGTCTGTGGTAGTTGGTGTTCCCGCGCTTTTTGCAAGGCTTGTGAATAAAATTGAGTAAATGTATTAAAGTTGTTTAATGTATTAAATTGCTTTTAATAGTATTCAGAAGTGCGATTTACTTACGCTTATAAAGTTATTCATACGGTTTGGTGTGATTTTTGCCAAAGAAAACTACTTTGTGATCCACTATCGTTACATTTGCATTGTGCTTGTAAAAGTGGAAAAACTTTAATATCGGATTGCAAAAATGGATGCTTGTTATTGTATATATGCTTAACTAACTCTTTTAGTGCCCAATCTAACATATCTAGAAACATTTTGTGTGATGTGAAAAGCTTACGCACGGAGCAAGTTGTGACAAGTCGCACTACTGACGCACCCGCTTGTTCGTTGAATTTTCCCGGTTTTGGGTGAGATGATCAAGGCTCTGCGCTTTGGTTGATAATCCCCGAGGCTGAGGATTGTGTGGTGCACGCTACTTTACCTGCTTGCAATCTTCAGATGCTTCAATTCTTTGGTGAGGTCCATCCATACTTTTTATGTAATTGACTGTAATTTTGACTTTATATTATTCAAAGGATGTTGTAAAGTTGTTACAACACAAATCTAAACTAATTACAGTGAAATACAGTGATAATAAAAGGGAGAAAAAAAAAACAAAGCAATTAGAAACAACCTTTGTTGTGTAAATAAATTAATTTAATTTCTATTATTTTTTGTGTAAAGTGTACAAACTTTGAAAGGAACAAGTTGTAACATAAACTGTGTTATAGTGATAATACTATTAAATTTACTATTTGAATCTTATTTCAATTATAACTATGGGTCGGCATAGGAAGAGACATAGGTCTCTCAGTTCTACTTCTTCTAGCTCAAGCAATGTGGGAAACACTATAAAATATAAGAAGAATTTAAAGAAGAAAAGCAGTAGGATAAAACCCTTGGAGGGGCTGATAAGAGAATTGAGAAAGAAAACTAATTATCATACTGGAGATACATCCCAGCCCCCCATAGTTCGCTACATGGGTCGCAATGATTTTATACCTGTGTTTGACCCACAGACTTCTCCTGTCTCTGTTGAACATTGGATCCGGAACTTGGAAGGAATTGCCAATATGCATGGTTGGGATGAACGCACACTAATATGTAACTGTACCTATAAACTTGGTGGCTATGCAAAGAGTTGGTATGAACACCAAGCATCTTATGAAATGAGTTGAACCGAGTGGAAGGAAAAGTTGGTTAAAGCATTCCCGTTCACTAAAAATAAACTAACACAAATAAGAGAATTAGTGAACCGAGTCAGAAAGCCCAATGAAGACCCGATTGAATTTTATTATACTAAACTTGGGATTGAAATGTCGTACCAGTTAAGTGATGAGATCATTACTGAAGCTGTCATAGGTACACTTGGGAACCAATTATTGGAGGTTGGTGCTAAATCAGCTGGGTGCCGGGACACCAATTCTTTACTTCAGTACTTGGCTAGTATCAACACTTCAGCTGCTAGCAAGCAAGACAAACCTGAAACATTCTTGAAAAATAGTCATGGACCAGATAGGGTGACAATGTGGTTCTCTTGTGGCAAACCTGGTCACAAAGCAAGCAGATGTCGCAAAAACAATAATAATACAAATAAAACGCACAAAAACAAGGAGAATCGAAAATGCTCATTTTGTGAAAGGCCAGGCCATACTGAAGCCGAGTGTTTCAAAAAGAAAAACCAGAGCAAACATTGTTCTTTCTGTAATATTGATGGTCACTCACTGGAGGACTGCAGGAAGAAATCTAAAATAGGTACGCAAATACATAAGGTCAAAACTGTATGCTGTGATTCTTCAGACAAGAAGTACTTCAAGGGTGTACTTGTTAATGGAGCTCCGGCAAATGCTTTTATAGATTTTGGTAGCTCGTGTAATACCATGAAACAGAGTTTCTTTGAGACCCAGGACTTGGTGCTAATACCCAACGATGAAACTGTTATAAAGGGATATGGAGATGCATTAACAACACCATTGGGATTTGTTTCAACTTCTCTTGTCGTCGATGATGTGGAGAAAGTCAATCAATTCTATGTTGTGCAAGATGACCTACAAGAAGTTGATGTTCTCATAGGACAGCCTTTCACAGAATCATCGAATATTGTTGTTGTAAAAACCCCGCCTGAGCTTAACATATATGAAAATGAAATGGCATTTCAAGTGACTGAACTGTGTGATTTTTTTGGCAAAATACGGTTGTATCCACAAGCAGATACAAAACTTACCCCTGGGGTCAACAAAGTCTTGGTGAGACCAAAAACAGAACCTGTTGTTGATGGTGTTTTGTGTATCAAGCTGAGCGTACAAAGAAAACCATTGTGCGAGAAGAATGTTATAGGGGACAGTGTTGACTTACATGATGGTCAGGCTTTTATAAAGCTTATCAACAAGACAAATCGGACTCTGGAATTAAAAGAAAAGTACTGTTTTGCCAAAGCAGAATTGGAAGGCCAATGTTGTGATAACATTAAGGTGGGCGATCATTTAAATGAAAATCAGAAGGCATCCCTAAACAAACTGCTAACCAAGTATGAGCACTGCTTTTCTGGTAATGGAATGGCACTGGGTAATTGCAGTGTAGAGATGAGCATAACGCTAAAAGAAGACAGGATTATAAATTACCAGTCGTACCGAGTCTCATTTCATGAAAGGGAAATTATAAGGAATATCATTGCCGAACTGCTCAAGGCGGGGATCATCGAAAACTCTAAATCCCCTTTTGCAAGCCCTGTAGTGCTTGTGAAGAAGAAAGATGGAGGACATCGGTTGTGCATAGACTACGGAGCACTTAATAAGATCACTGAAAAGGAACGATATCCTTTACCAGTCATACAAGACCTATTAGACAGGTTGGTGGGCCAGTCGGTATTCTGTTGCTTAGATCTGGCCAATGGCTACCACCAAATCAAAATTGCGGAGGATTCAAGACCACTTACTGGATTTGTTACGCCGGATGGCCATTACCAATATAAGATGATGAGTTTTGGCCTCTGTAATGCCCCAGCAGTGTTCCAAAGAGCCATGAACGACATTCTGGAGCCAATAATTCATGTGTGCGCTGAGGTGTATATTGATGATGTCATAGTCTGGGGCAGGGATACCGAGGAATGTCTTGCTAATTTAGAGAAGGTGTTCACCTTGATTGCAAATGCAGGTGTCAAGCTAAAGAAAACCAAATGTTCATTTCTCACGAACAGCGTTGAATACTTGGGCCATGAAATATCTGGCGGTGTGATAAGACCTTCACCTCACAAAACTATGGCAGTTTCCAACTTCAAGGCACCTACAAATGTGCATGAGATGCGGCAGGTCCTCGGCCTGGCCAGTTACTTCCGGAAATTTATTAGGAATTTTGCGAGCATTGCACGACCGCTCACTCTACTCACGAAAAAGGCCGTGGAGTGGCGCTGGGGACCTGAACAAGATCAAGCCTTTAAAACTCTAAAGCATATCCTTACCTCTGATCCAGTGCTGGTAATTTATCATCCGGACAGGGAAACCCAAGTGCACACCAATGCATCAAAAGCAGGACTCGGTGGTGTTCTCCTTCAACGACTACAAATGGCGAAATGAGGGTTGTCGCTTATGCTAGCCGACAAACAGCAGAAACTGAACAAAGATACCACAGTTTCGAATTGGAAGCTCTTGCTGTGGTGTTTGCTGTCAATCGTTTCAAGGTATACCTTTCTGGTGTTAAGTTTCGAGTCGTGACTGATTGCTCAGCCTTACGTATTGCTTGGTTGAAAAGGGACTTGTCACCACGGATCGCCCGTTGGTGGCTCGATCTACAAGAGTACAATTTTGAAGTTGACCATCGACCCGGTACTTCTATGGTGCACGTCGACGCCTTAAGCAGAAACCCTATGGCAGTGCACCACATACAGGAAAAGGATCTAATTGATGTGTTGCAAAATGACGATGAGGAAATTCAAGCATTGCTTCTGAATTTGAAACTAGAACAAGAAGCCAATAAGAAAAAGAAGGAGGGGCTATCGAACGATTATAGAGTCGTAGACGGACGGTTGTGTCGTGTAATAGAGAATGGGTTGAGACCGGTTCTACCTAAGAGTTCGAGATTCCATATTATGAAAATATGACGAACATGGGCACCTGGGAACTGAAAAGTGTCTTGAAGCAATACGAGCTAAATATTGGTTTCCGAAGATGAGAAAGTATGTGGCAAGTTGTCTAGGATGCCAATTCACGAAGAAACCAACTGGGAAACAACCGGGTTTACTACACCCTGTTCCGAAGGTCTTCCGTACTGTACATGTAGACCACCTGGGCCCTTTTTGTAAGAGTAACGGGAAAACATATATTTTTGCGGTTATCGACGGATTCACTAAATTCGTGTGGTTAGAAGCTGTTGCTACAGTAAATGCCAAAGGCGTGATTACCGCGTTATTAAGTAAACTGAGACACACATTTGGTTATCCCGAACGAATTGTTAGTGGCCGAGGCACAGCATTCACGGGTAAGGAGTTCAAACAATTTTGCGACACCAACGCCATCAAACATGTTTTGAACGCAGTGGCGTCGCCACGGGCGAATGGACAGGTCGAACGTCTGAACCGAACGATTTTAAATTCTCTGCCAGCCCACATGGGTGATAGTGAACGAGGATGGGATGCATACTTGCCAAAGGTTCAATTAGGTTTAAATTCGACGGTAAGTCAAGGGACAGGCAAGTCGCCTTTAGAGTTGCTGTGTGGCTTAAGACCCCGTTTACCTAATGATTTGCAGGGGGTCTACAGTGGAAACTTATAGACTTCTCGAGACGAAGCTGCTCAAAGTATTGAAACGAATGCAGCTCAGATGAAAACACGTTATGACAAAAATCGGCGAGTTGTAGAACCTCTAGTTATGGGTCAGTTGGTAATGGTAGAGCGGAAAATATTACGTCCTGGTCTAACAAGCGGAAAACTTGTCCAGCGATATGCAGGACCATACAGGGTTACAGCTGTGTTACCTAACGACCGCTACGAGGTCACATCGTACACGAAAGGTAAACGAGCGTACAAAAATATAGTTGCCCGTGATAAAATTAAGATTTGGCATCATAGACGCCGAGACTCTTCATCTGATGAAGATCTGGCAGAGCAGTCGTGAGTTGCTCTTGTATTGATTACCATGCAATCCATTTTCTTTTATATATCATGACGGACGTATGCCTCAGGGGCCTACACAGCGTTGACCCAAGTGCTTGCTTACGGAGCCTTATAGCACAAATTATCTCTAACTCAACTATCACGCTTGCCTACGGGGCCTACACAGCGTTGACCCAAGTGCTTGCTTACGGAGCCTTATAGCACAAATTATCTCTAACTCAACTATCACGCTTGCCTACGGGGCCTACACAGCGTTCACCCAAGTGCTTGCTTACGGAGTCTTATAGCACGAGCTTCTCTAATTTAACTAGTTTTGCTTTCGGGGCCTTGGTTTTACGCTTGCCTTCGGGGCCTCACAGCGTTTACTATAGTGCTTGCTTCCGGAGCCTTACAGCACATATACGTCAACCACCAGACGATTGCCTACGGGGCCTAAATTGCAGCCATAATACCTAAGACTTGCCTAAGGGGCCTTTCTGTCGGGTATTCAGTCTTTGCCTTCGGGGCCTTATATAACCTTTGTTTTTACGCTTGCCTTCGGGGCCTCACAGCGGCAGTTGCCGGAATGGTGAAGATCGCCAGTGGAACCCTGCAGCGAGCATACGGCTGAGCTGTCGTACCAAGCTGAGGGGACCTTTGGGGACCGAAGGACTGCAGGATGGCCGAGCTGTTAGATGAAGAAAATCGATTCACGTAGAACCACACTAGTTGTCACGCGTTTTCGGAACTTCACTATGACGTTTGACATTAGTCTGTGGTAGTTGGTGTTCCCGCGCTTTTTGCAAGGCTTGTGAATAAAATTGAGTAAATGTATTAAAGTTGTTTAAAGTATTAAATTGCTTTTAATACTAGGGAACATAGTCCCGGGATAAAAGTAGCCTATGTTTTGTTCCAGACTATAATTTACCTCTGTGCCAAATTTCATGAAGATCCTTTCTGTGCGCATCCATCCTGACAAACCTACACATTTATAATATTAGTAGGAAGTATAGATATTGTCATCACCATTTTCCTTCAATGTTCTGTCAGATTATCCAAATACAAGGCTATTTCGGAGACCCTGTTAGTAGATCACCTAGGTGAAATTTCAAGGCACTGTGCCCGCGTGGTGTATTATTTATATTTCACATCACGCACGCGGTGTGGCGGTCAAATCCTAATATCGCTCCTGTTGCTGTAAATTCGAAGATCACGTTCCGTGTTTTATTTTAAGGCTTGTGAATTGTTCCCAGCTGTGGTCTAGTGCATTAAGTGCGTGTCTTGTAACAGTATTTTACGTGGAGCGACAGCCTATGGGTGTTTCCACACCAATCGTTCGATCGATGGTAGAATGGATTAGTCGACGTCTATCGATAGTTTCTACTACACCGATCGATCGATCGTCAATGGATGGTAGAAAGGTAAGTCTTTCTACCATCGATCGACGATCGATAGTTTCTACTTCTTTCTTCAAGCAGTTTATCAATGGTATCGATCGCCGGCAGATCAATTGTTTTCGCCCGGTATCAATCGATCAGCCAAAGCTACCACACCAATCGATCAACGTCGATCAATGGCATCGATCGATTGGTGCAGTAACACCCTATATGACCTCTAAACTTACTGGGTACCACGAGATTCATACACTAGTGTCATACTTACTCTTCATCTACAAAATGTGATAGCCAGGACCAACGGCTTACCGGGCACTCTGAGGCACAGAAGTCTTAAGTATGTTAAGATGGTCACCCACCCACAGACCGCACTAGGCAAGCGTTACTTAACCTTAAAGATGGACCCGTGCGGCTGTTATTGTTTAGCCAAGAACCCTGAACATCCTTTTAATTAAAAAAATACAAAATCGGAGATTTTAAAGTCGTCAGATTTGAGCCAGCATTTCTTTATTAGATTTTCCTATAATATGTAATTTTAGGTCAAGGCGCACCTGATCAAATAAAAGTGAATAGCTCTGAAAGTAGGCCATTTTCGGTATTCTCTCAGCAGGCCGAATCTGCTCAGTTGTCAACTTTTCCCCCAGTATAATGTTGCTCAAAAACCCTGCATACTCCCCACTTACCAAAACTTCTCTACAAAGCAAGAAAAATTTAATTTAAAATATTCATTTTTACTTTACGAAATTTTAGGTATGTCCTCCCTTTGGGGAGCACAATATCGTGTTGTTACGTTACGTAACAGGCGTAGTTTGTGTAGAAATGGTATACGTCTTGATTAAACACAAATAAAAGTACAAAATAAAATGTCACCACTTTATATATTTTTTATTTTATATCCGGGACCGGTTCACATTAATAACATTATGTAAAGAAATAAGGTACGAATTTATTAAATACAAAATTTAAGACACGGGTATTATATTGGTTTTACCTAAGGTTCTCTAGTTTGATCTGAGATTACATATCACTAACGTCACCTACTCTCGAATCAAAATGTTCTACGATATAGAAATTCAATTTACTTTTCAAGTCCAATCAGTTCGTTTATACAAAGTAAAATTTTATAAAAGGCGATTAAAAAATCTTTTTTTTTTTTGGATAAATATTATTATACTAACAAAACTTGAGGTTTCAGTTTGTATGTAAGCGGGTAAAAAGCTGCCGATCAGATAAAACTTAAATATTATGGATGTAAGTAAATACATGAACAGGTTTTCTAATTCATCAAATCGATTATTTAAGAAAAGGCATCATTAGCCGTTTGTTTTGTAGTAACCAGCTCACATACAGACTGCTACCAAACAATCACAATTTCCTTAATTGTATACATCAGTAATCGCAGATCAATAATAACGACGATAATAATAATTAAACTTAATAAATAATCTGGCACAATCACACTTCACAGCTCGCTCCGACTACCACCGGTTACGCATTAAACACTATTAAATAAAGTAAATATTCTTAACATAAGAATAACTACAACAGAACGCGTTAAAACTCACATGGAATTTAAGATACGTAGAATTGTTTTTTTTTCGAGTCTAGTAATAGTAGTTTAACTCGAGTCTAGTGCCGGAGTCCATAAACTTTAACACCGTATGTGCTTTTGCCTTGACCATGCTTGCCTTGGCAAGTGGCTTGCTGACAGAACCGCGGCCTTATGCGGGCCATACACGTTCCCGTAACTTGAACAAAATAAAACTTATTACAAAAAAAAAAAATTACCGACTTCGAAACAAAAGACTACAAAGTATAAAATAACCTTAATTTCGGAAGTCGGTGTTTGTGGTTTTGTTTCTTTGTTTTTTAACACCGACTTCCGAAATTAAGGTTATTTGGAAGTCGGTTATATTTTTTTTTTTTTGTAAAAAGTTTTTTATTCTTCACTTTTAAGTGGTGATACTTAGACGTCTTCGTCTACGCAGAAATTGAAATAAGCAAAAATGTTCATAAAATAAGAACTACTGAACCAAACTGAATCAATTTTTTACGGTACCAAATGGGCAAGCATGCCGTATCGAACTAAAAAAGAATCACAGAAATCGGATCAGAAAACTCTGAATAATCGGTGTACACACATAAAAAATACCCACTGAATTAAGAACCTCCTCCTTTTTTGGAAGTCGGCTAAAAAAGCTGGTTCAAACTGTTTGATCAAATTTACATGAATACCTGTGGGAAAATTTGATCAAAACTGAGTCGTCAAATGGCATGAAGTAATACGAAATTTCGTATCTATTTCGTTTTTCGATCAAACAGTTTGAACCAGCCTGTTTGATCAAACTACTTGAACATGTATGGCCCGCTTAAGATATATTCCATGTCTCTTTCTGCACTTATACTTTCACAGTTGTGCGACAGAGATAGAAATAATGCTTAGTCAAAGCACACGCTAAATATTGTTTCCAACTTGGCTTAAAACCTGGCAACTTTCAAAATTATTTGCTTATCCTTAAACCTAAAGCCATCACATTGATTTTTTACAATTCTTTTTTGTAACTATGTTACAACAAATATCATTTTGAAAGTTGACCTACATAATTATGTTGACATTAAAACACCGTTGTTCGGTAATAAATTTGCGTATAAACAACCTTTAGCTTGTTCAGACACATTATTTTAAACGTAATAGCTACGAAGCCAATAAACAAAATTATAATAAAAATAAAACTGCGAATCCGTTTTTTTTTTTTTTTTGACGTTACTTGAAAGATATTGTTGCCAGTCACTTATGATATCTCGTCAGCGACGCTTCTACATAAGAAGCAAAAATAAATCACAGTCATACAGATTGTTTGCAAGAAAATGAGTGCAGAAGACCCTGAAGCCTCGTTTCCACTTGGCAACATTTGACGCGCGACATGTTGGCGGTTTCGAACATCCGAAACGGAACCCTTATGTGATCACTCGGGTGTCTGTCTGTTCGTCTGTCACAGCCAGTTTTCTCCGGATCAACTGGACCGATTCTGTTGAAATTTGGTATACATATGGACTTCTGTGACCCAAACACGGACACGTTATGTAAATACATAAATTTTTGGAATGGGGATTAAAAAGTTTTTCAAACTGTATCGTGTGACATATCAAATGAAAGTGCTTACTGTGGGGATTTTAATTATACTTTGTTCATAGTATAAAAATAAAAGAGTTTTGAAGTTATTCAAGAAATTATACGATAAATGACCATACCCCCCTTATCTCCGAAACTACTGACCCTAATATTAGTTTTATACTGTTCTATAAAGATTATAGGCAAACCTATAAAAAGTTTGTAGTGTTAAAATAACATGTAAAAAAAATTAATTTGTTCGGAACCCTTTGCACGCGCTTGCTGGCAACGTCGCGCGGTGTTGATTGCTGCACATGTTGGGCGTCACGTGTTGCGCGTCAAATGTTGCCCAATGGAAACGAGGCTTCAGGGTTTCAAGTCACTTAAGTCACCAAAATCTAATAATTCCGATTTGACAGCTGAGTAGAGAGGGATAGAAGATTGCTATACCACTAAGTTGGAAAGAGATTTATTTATATCTCTTTCATACTTACTAGTAAAGCAATGTTGTATCCTGCTGTCAAAACGGGCCTTTTATTTTTAAGTCCTGGTAAGAATGCGAATACTTATCGACACAAATGTTTTGAGCAAATCACAACAAAAATGCACCATACACGACAACCTTTAAGTGGACCGTAAACTTATCATTTTCAATAACAATTTTACAAAATCAACCGAACTATGGGTGCAATTTTGAATAGATCTCCTTCGTTCGACGTTTTTATACAACTTATTATTATTTTAGTCGTTTTCGCATTGATTGTTCACACATTTTGTTTTACATTAGCGGAACTAGCAAAAAGGAAGACATATTGAACAACTTTAAAAATAAAAATATATCTATGGTGAAGCCATTTTTTTTTTAAATTTTGTGAATACTAAATTAAGATCTTTCGTTTTATATTCTCCAATCAATTTTAATTTAATTATTTTCTTTTAAATGTCGTGAACTAATTTCATTGTGCATCTTTCTTGCATTTTAGATACAGTTCTAAAATGCCACCAATGGGGTGGTATTTTGGACTCTATCAGCACTTATACTTTCACAGTCGTGCGACAGAGATGGAAATAATGCTTAGTCAAATCACACGCTAAATATTGTTTCCAACTTTGCTTAAAACCTGGCAACTTTCAAAATTATTTGCTTATCCTTAAAAGCCTAAAGCCATCACATTGATTTTTTACAATGCGTTTGGCAAGTGAAAGCTGATCTCAGATGGCGCCACTACTACACGGATCTTTGTTAAAGTGAGATAAACACTATTAGTCTGTGATTCCAGTCTTTAAGATCCATTTGTTCGTTTGTGTATTATAGGCAGTCTGATTTCTTTTAAGGTTTATAAAATCGAATTCGCATTATCTTACATTATAGGTTATGTGATGCAAGTAGGTTTGGGATCGTACAAATAATTGGAAATAGTTTTTGATGATCTAATCAAACTGTCCAAGGCCTCCCACAAGGTGGACCGATGACCTGGTGAAGGTCGCGGGTAGCCGATGGATGCGAGACGCACAGGACCGGTCGTTGTGGCGACGCTTGGGGGAGGCCTATGTCCAGCAGTGGACGTCTTTCGGCTGATGATGAATCAAACTGAAAGTAATCATTTACCTAAAGACTACTTTGTTATTGGTCTGCGCGCTACTAGCGCCACTTTGACAGTTGTCGGCCCCATTCTTTTTAACTTTGTGTAACTATGTCACACCCCATTGCTAGTTCCGAGTTTCACCGACAGAGGCGCTGGCATCAACCTCACCGCTGTATTTGAAATGTATTGTACTTATTTACATTTACATCAGTTTGTACAGTCACTCGCTCATGGTAACAGGTATGAGGTATTCGATATTATCTGTTCCACTATATCTTTAATTTTTATTCTATTTACAAATCAATATTATTATGTACTTAATACAATTCTGTGATGTTACAATTAGGTATAGATGTTTTACTATAGTGTTTCATATGGAGGATGCTTCTGTATTTTGAATCTTATTCCCTTATTCATAAATATGAAATTCCTATAGCTAAAAGCTCTATGTTTATTTACAAGGGTGGATAGGGGTATATTATTTAGCAATTGCACTCATGACTGGTCTTAATCCTCGGCACAAAGTAATCTTCAGTCAAATAAAATAACGAATTCATATTTAATCATGTGTGTGATGTCCGCTTTCCACTGCGCAGTGACATTATATTTAATTCCACCTTTACAATTTTCCTTTTAGCTATTTTTGGCGCGAACTGTCATCATTTCCTAATTCAAGGAAATAGGCTATAACGAAAAAGACAGACATCTGCGTATATATTTATACTCTCTGTTAAATTTCTGTAGAGTGCTCTTGCTTAATAAAAAACCAAAGACAAAAGCATACATTAATACAGACATTTACTTTATGAATAAGGGATATATTAAAAGTCCAGAAGAGTATTTTTGCTTGTACTTTGTACATTACGCTAACTACCTACAGATATGTTACAATCACGACAACAGCTCAACAGAAACACCAACATACCAACACTATAGTAAGATTACGTTATATTAGAAGAAAATATTTTTAACTGCGGTTTACACTAATTCCTTGTTAAATTATAACTAGGATTAAAGATATATAGGATTCTACTTTTATACGCGATTAAAAATACTTCCATCTAATATAGGGGTTACTACAACTAGTCTATATAAATTATCAACTTTTGCCGGGCAATGTGAGACAGTGTTGTTCACAATACCCAGGTATTGTCGATAAAGGATCAGACATTCACTGGGGTTACAAGCTACACAACTAAGTTCATTTAAAATATATTTTTTTGTTAGTGGAACAGCTCTAGAAATACATTTATAACCTTTATATAGTAAATATTGCTACATAATCTGTATTTATTTAAATAAATTCTATGATGTTATATGTTCATTATTTTTATAAAACAGTTGTACAAGAATGAGGGCGCGTTGTTGCACTGCGACTTAATTCTTCAGAAATAAGAATATTTTTGTCTGAAATATTTCGTTTAGACAATTATTCTTACTTCAAAGAGTAGTTTATATTTTTTAAATAATATTTAGCAACAATATAAGACTCCTTTTCTGAGAAAACAAGTATATTAATATGAAAACAGGTGTAAAACTTATGTAAATTTGTACTTTAGAAATTCTATTAAAATTACAAGAAATCCATTCGATATCATAATTGCATTGTTTTAACAACGAATATTTTTAGGTCCACACTAGCGCGTTATTTTTTAATACGTCGCAGTGCTAACGACACCTCTTAGCATTTAAACAAACAGAATAAAAACAATGTTATATTTTAATGATAAATGCGCCGAATACGGCCCCCGCATTTACCGAGACATACTGAAGTAGTTCGTACGGTCGGGGAAAAATATCATCGCCACAACAGTGAGGGGCCATCGCAGAGAGCCACGAGATTTAGACAAAGCAAAAAACATGGCCGTTAAAGCTAACAGTTCTAAGTCTGTTCAGAACAGAACTAATGACGTTTCAGGTCACTAAAATACTAAGTGGATCACCCGCGATCAGTCCGAGGATACTTCCCTCGACCATACAATAATCTCGAAACATCCACAGTAAAACTAGATATAATTTTTAATATGTTAATATTATACAAAAATAGTAACAAGTTTTGTACTAGATCCGTCCATCGTTTTGTACATTTGGCGCGGGGACGCGACGCCCGCCTGAGGTGAAGAAACAAAAATGTTATTCCAGGAAGGAACACGCACACGAACATTAAACACTGACACCAGGGGACAACCAGTTACTGGGTATTGCAGGTCACATAAGCAGTCGTTCAAGGTGAAGCTGCATCCGGAGACCACACACAGATTGAGCATGCGCACTAATACACCTCCTTTGGTTCTGGTATCCTGGTACTTATCGGAGACACACTTCGAGAATTTCAGCGAAGAGTTGGTTCATATGCAAACTAATCCTTTTTTACAGTTCTGGTACCCTGGAACAGCTTACCGCAGGCTCCACGAAGAGACTGTTCATATGGACACTGAACCTCCTCTACGTTGATGGTTTCCTGGTACTTATCGTTCGAATATTCCCGCGAAGAGTTCATATGCATACTAAACTTCCTTTACAATGCTGGTACCCTGGTACAGCTTTTCGCAGACAGGACTCGAGCAATATTTATACACACTGATACACCTCCTCTGCGTTGCTGGTATCCTGGTACCTATCGTGCTTACTACAAAGAGTTTGACGTGCACACTGATGCACTCCTGCCTTGCTGGTGCCTGGTTATCGGTCACAGGCCTCCAGCATCTCCACGAAGAGTTTGTTGCTATGCACACTGATATACCTCTGAGCTGATAATATCCAGGTCGAGCAATTCTACGAAAGAGTTTGTTCATGTACACAGTGATCCTCCCTTGCGCTGCTGGCACTTATCGCAGACAGGCCTCCAGCATCTCCACGAACAGCTTGTTCATGGGCGCGCGGCGCTCGCGGTGCACGTGCGCCCAGAAGCGCCGCACGGCCACGTCCGCGTGGCGCAGCGCCGGCAGCACGAGCAGTAGCTGCTGCAGCGCCGCGTTGCCATTGTACGGCCTGCACACGACATCGCTATGGATTATTAGATTACTCTATACTAGACATATTTAAGCGTGGGAATAACTTTTTAAAATGAGAAAAGGATTATGTATTTGACTGGCCAACTAAAACGTTGAGTTTCTATAAATACTTGATCCTATTTTTTTTGACGTGGTAACGTCTTTACATCGATGAACGCCGGCTGCACGCACGAAAAAGTGACACGTTCCGCAAGCGAAAGCGTGATACAAGCGATAGAGAGGCACGATCGGCCTAAGCGTTCGGCTTGTTTGTTAAGAACTCAATTTTTTTCTTATGACGTTATCACGTAAAATTATGGTCCGTAAATCGAAACAACCAATTTTTATTTCATTGAGTTATCTAAAGATGAAAACAAGGGACTTCAAGTTCAAGGTGTAATTCGGGTTTTTGATTTACTTTATATTTTGAACTCGGCAAAACAGAAAAAAAATAGTTTCTAACTAACACAGTAAAACTTTTAAGTACTTATTTTATATTTGTGCCCCAATGCTGAGCAAAGGCTTTCCCTATCCATAAATTCTATTCCCGCTCCACCTCTTTGCTCCACCTCCATGTTTTTTTTTTTCTTTCTGCTTTCTTCGCAAGTAGTTCATCAATAGCTCGGTAAGGTAACATTATAGAGCAGGTTTGAAGCTCACCTGAGCGCGGAGACAGCGTCGTTGAGCGCGGCGAGGATGGAGTCCCGGAAGCGGCGCAGCGCGGCGTGCTCGTCGATGCGCGCCTCGGAGTTGGCGAGCGCCAGCGCCTTCAGCAGGTAGCACTCCTCGCGCAGCGCCGCCGCGCGCTCCAGCCGCTTGGCCACGCCCGCGATCTGCAGTACAACGCATGCTTTCAGAACATCACTGCTAAATGTACGGCGATGTGTGCTAAATGGCAGCCATCCAACCTACACGCACCAAAATATTTTGGGAATACTTTCATTGTGCAGACAGCTAAGGAGTGGAATTCCCTGCCGGAGCATGTTTCTTAAAAGCTACAACCTGAGAGTCTTTAAGTCAAGAGAGAGTACATCTAGAGAAATGAGGTCAATCGTCGACTGCATCATCGCTTTCAATTAGGAGAGCATGGGGTTAAATTCGAGCCATTCTGACTGCTGCCGAGATCGACCGGTACGCCAGCATCAGCGACACTACCTACTACGTTCCGAAAGGAAAGCATCGACGCACTGAAGGTACTCTGTGACGCACTGAGGCCCCACTTACCGATCGCAAATACCTAGAATGCGATAACAACACACTGACCTATTTCTATTTCTTTTACGCGCGGGATGTTTTGCTATGATTGTCACTCTCGTAATGAAAGTGCAAGTGTGTGTTTATTACTTCCTTTTTTGCATTGCCATCTTTTTAGTGAAAATTTGGTTGTACTTGTGACTTGCGTCGGAGCGGCAACAACGCATCGTAGGTTATACTCAGATTTATCGTTTTAAGGTGCATGACCGATGCGTAGGCATAGTCAGCTGTTAAGAAAGATACATCGTGTTCAAACGGGGCAAAAACTTAAAAAATCATTTGCGACTAAACTATTGCCCCTATTTAATAGATTTTTGGTACAGAGCTTGGAAATGGTACCTGGTATAGGCAGTTTAAAGGAAAGCCCCTCTGCCGTATCAACTCGGTATAAACTGACCTGTGTAAACAAATCATGCGCTCCGATCTCCCGGGCCTGCTGCTCGTCGAGCGTGAGGTCGGTGGCGAAGCGCAGGCGCAGCGGACTGCCGCCCGACATCGACCGGTACGCCAGCATCAGCGACAGCATCTCAGCCCATGTGCTTTGGAGGAGACGCATCTGTGGAGAGAATGGGTGAGGTTATTTTTTGGTCACTAAAAGTTGCCATACAAAAAATACACACAAAATGACCCCTCCGCCGCATCTGTCTGCCTGTCTTTTCGCGATAAAGTCACAAACTACCGAACGAATTTTCATACAGTTTTCACCAATGGACGAATTGATTCATGAAAGTTAAGGAGCATAATTCGTTATGCTTTATGAAAATTGTTTCTAATGAATACGGAGCATGATTTGGTTTTTACTTCATCTAATTAGCAAAATGTTTACACATTTTTAGGGGTCCGAACATCCGTGAAGAAAGGAACCCTTATAGGATCACTCGGGTGTCTGTCTGTCTGTCTGACTTCTGTGACCCAAACACGGACGCGTTACGTAAATATTATTTTTTTAGAAAGGGGGTCACTTTTGGGGGTCAAACTAGAAAATTAAAAAAAAATCTTTTTTAAACTCTATCGTGTGACATTTCAATGAAAAGCCTTACTGTGAGGGTTTTAATTATAACTTTAGAATAAACAGTTTTGAAGTTATTCAAGAAATTAGACCAAAAATGACCATTCCCCCCCCCGCCTTATCTCCGAAACTACTGAGCTTAAAATTTTGAAAAAAAAAACAAATAATAGTTCTATTCCTAAAGATTACAAAACCTATAAGAAGTTACATACATCCTTCTTATTCAGTTTGTGTAGTATCTCTTATATCGGTCCAATATTGGAGGAAAAACATGTAGTGTTAAAAATAACATGTTAAAAAAATGAAATTGGTTCGGAACTCTTTGCACGCGAGTCCGACTCGCACTTGGTCAGTTTTTTTTTCCCTTAACTCCACAATTAGCTTGCAAAATTAACTCAGTACTCATTAGTTTTTATGCTTCGTTCTCAAATTATTTTCAAGAAGAACAATAATGATTCTGTCCACTGATTTCAAATTAACAATGCAGTTGTTAGATTAATGCATTTGTATTGTACTTGTTATAAGTTTTGTCTTGTTATAAGATTGTATTTTAGACTATTATTCGGCAATAAAATTACTATAATATACAATTATACATACATAGCTCACACTTATTGTCATAATCTGTGAGTTATTTCGATTAGAGGTTATCGTGTAGCTAAGAGGGAATAGGGTATTTTACTGAAAAAAAAAAAACAAATTAGTCCGTCACATAGATTTCCAAAAAATATTGGACACGTATTTTTTCTTTTTTCACGTAAACAAAAAATTACGAAGATACAGTACGTTGAAAACTCGCGTGACGTCACTACGATAGTACAATTTTACTAGCGACGTGACGTCACCAGCCCCCTCTCCCGAGTTTTGATGCATTTTATCTTTGTCAATATTCATTGATTTACAAAAACAAAAAATACGTGTCCATTATTGTTTTTTTTTATTTATTTTTTTAATATAATTATTTTTTTACTCTAACTGAAGGACTAAATAGATTTGCAATTTATTGATGGTGGAAACTAGCCTATTCCCTTTTAAGCTATAAATGTCAGATTTTATGATTTTTCATTGAAGACCTGCTCATTCTAGATGTTACCTTACCCCCATGAAGTTAAGTTGTAGTTTAGACTGTAGCAGTGATAGTATTCATTTAGTACACCATACTATGTCATTAGCCAGGCATAAATCTTACTCTATGGTGCTACTGAGAATGCTTTGAAGCGAACCACAGACAATCATAATCTATCAGTTTACCTAGTCTTTTCCCAACTATGTTGGAATCAGCTTTCAGTACAACCGGATGTAGCTGAGCACCAGTATTAGGGTTCCGTACCAAAATGGTAAAAAGGAACCCTTACGGTGTGACTAAATCTGTCCGTGTGTCACAGGTGGATATCTCAAGAACTACTAATGCTATCAACTTGAAATTTGGAATAGTTTTAGATGATGTTTGTTCAACTATTTTGCAAATAAGAAAGAAATAAAAATGTTTATATATTTTTTGCAACAGCGACTGAAAGGGACTCTTAAAAAATCGAAGTGAGGCTACTAGGGCATGTAGAGTATCATATGAAAGAGCGTTATTTGCACATTCTCAAACCTTTTTTTTTTTGTAGGCCGCTTAGTTTTCCGTTCAAGGAATTTATTCTCATAAGAACAATACATAGGTTCACTTACAATGAGATTCAAAGTAATTGTTTAAGTCTAAATAAATACATTTTGCCTCCGATGCCTGCTGTTAAAGGTATCACTTTCAGTGCCAAGTGCAAAAGTGTTTTTACAGTTTTAGTGCGAAGCACTCAACACATGGGCTGAATAACAATTCGTTCGTGTGCCCACAACCCGCGCATGAACACAAGTCACATATAGCTACTTAAAACAACGACTCAGATACGGGTTGTGGGCACATAACGAATCACTGCTCGACCCATACGCTGAGTTCTTGGCACTAAATGTGATAGCAAAACAAATAAATAGGAAGTATGTAAATTGCTAACATTTAAAATGCGGTATGGCTACATTTCTTAAACGTAATTTGTCAGTTTTCGTTTAAATCTGTTAATATTATCACAATCTTTTACGTCATTTGGTATGTCGTTAAATAGCTGTGCCTTCGAACAATATAGTTTTTTTACCGTAGTTTGTGCGAGCTTGTCTTCGTTGTAATTTATTTTTATTTCTTAGGTTGTGTGATATTGTTTTTTTATTTAGTTGTAGCTTTGATTGTACGCTGTTTGTGGTATTTTTTTTTAATTAGAATACAGGTACCGATTTCGACTTTCAAAAAAAATACCATTTACTCCCTTCTCTTCGAAGTAGCATATAGAAATTTCAGAAAATAATTCTATGTGACAGAAGTTTATGTAAAGATAACAGGAAAAATAGAATGATGTCTCTAATCAGCACAATCATCATCAAAAGTTACAGTAGTTCCACTAGCGGTCAAGAGATGGCGCTGATCTAAAACTACAATATACACCGCAGTGTTAAAATTCTATGACGAAAAAAGTAACACGGCACCACTGGGGAAGACTGACGTCAGATTTTCTGTCTTCGGGCTATCCGTAACGACTATGAAAGATGTACAAAAGACGGCCTATGGCTTAACGTGCTTTCCCAGGCACGGAGTAGTCTCGGTATGTAATGGCTGGTAACCCATCCACGGATAGACCTCGGCTAGCGTTGCTTAACCTCAAAGATCGACCCGTGCGGCTATTATTATTTTGCTACAAGCACATCAATCATGCTCACAATTTAATTTCCGTATTCTATAACAGTAACTTATGTTAAAAAAAAAAACTTGTTATGTTAACGCTAGACGGAGGTTCCAGACGGCCTTAGAACTGACAAATAAAACGATGAAGCTAATTATTAAATACTAGCACTTCGCCTGCGACTGTGTTCGCGCGGATTTAGTATTGCAATTTTCGTAGGGATCTCTATTTCTTTTTTCAGAAATAAGTTATAGCCTATGTTACTCAAGGATAATGTAGCATTCTAATGGTGAAAGAATTTATGACATCGGTCCAGTAGTTTTTGAGTTTATCCGTTACAAACATACAAAAATACAAATCTTTCCTCTTTATATGTAAACTAGTTGACCTGCGCAACTTCGTCTGCTCCACTCCCATTGGTCTTAGCGTGATGATTGCAGACGTTCCAGGTTGGGGACTTCTGAAACGTCTCGGGATCGATATGAATAAAAATATTTTTGGCGATTTAAGAGGTCATTATATTAAGCGGGTGCTCTCAAGAAAAACTTTTACAGGTCTGTCAGAAAAACAAATCAATCATCGTATGTCAATATTTGAACCTATTCTAAATTCCTAATTCTTCTAAAGCTTTTTTTATGATTAAATTGACTGAGGTCCCCGGAGGGTGAGACATCCAAGGAGGTTGTATCACAATATATACCCTATAGCCTTCCTCGATAAATGAGCTATCTAACACTGAATGAATTTTTCAAATCGGACCAGTAGTTCCTGAGATTAGCGCGTTCAAGCAAACAAACAAACAAGCAAACTCTTCAGCTTTATATATTTGTATAGATACAATACTAGCTGATTCGGCAAACGTTATTTTACCACATAAAAAATAGCCTACGACCTTTTTTCAGACCTACCTAATGTTTATATTAAAAAATAAACAAAAAAGTCGGTCAAGCCGTTTCGGAGGAGTTCGATAACAAACACCGTGACACGAGATTTTAATATATTAGATAAGATTAGATTAGTGTAGACGATGCTTCTTATGCAACGGACTAGACTTATACCGTTTGGCTTTAAGTTTTTATTTCATCACCCGTCTGTCACTATGCAAGTTTAACACAATAACGTTACCGAAATTATTTATGTCAAAGGCATTTTAGATGTGCGTTTTTTTCTTTCAATCATTCTCACTTTTTCAGGTCTTGCGTATGTGAATCAAGCGTCGTTCAAATCGCTTCATTCATTTCCAAGAATAAAGACTTTCCTGTTAGACTCTTGAAATTATGTGAAGACAATTTCCTGATGGGTTTTCCAATCATCAAGAGTGACCTGTGACACTGCAGCGGAATTTAATGTACAAGGAAGCTGCTGTCTATTCTGTAAACAACTACTCGAAGCTCGAGCTTCAACTGAGTGACAAAACTCACAAAATGAGCTTTATTGCTCACAACATAAAGGTCTTAATTTGAAACTCACCCCGGATTCCACTGTCGAGATACGAAAATGTTGTTACAGAATAGCACTACTGTTTTGTTAATATACAACAAGTGACACGAGATCGGCCGCTCACTACACAATCTCGCGTCATTTTTAGAGTTCCGTACGCAACGGGTAACCAACGGAACCCTATTACTAAGCCTGCGCTGTCCGTCCGTCCGTCTGTCTGTCAACGGGTTGTATCTCAGGAACCGTAATAGGTAGACAGATGAAATTTTCAGTGTGTGTATTTCTATTGCCGCTATATCAACAAATAATAAAAATTGAAAGGGGGCTCCTATACAGGAAACGTGTTTTTAACCGTCTTCCAAAAACGAGGAGGTTCTCAATTCGATGGGGTTTTTTTTATGTATGTACACCGATTACTACGAGGTGTCTGGGGGGCTACTCTCTAAGCCCGAAGTCCGTTGTTTCGGGCTTAGTTGCGGGCGTATTCTACTCCGTATCACCTGTGGACTTACGATTAGTCCAAAACCCGAACTAAGAATGAATTACAACACAATTACAACATTGTCATTAATTCTCAGTGGTTAGGTGATACGGAGTAAAATACGTCCTAAGCCCGAAACTACGGACTTCGGGTTAAGAGAGTAGCCCCCCGATCCGGTTCCTGCTTTTTTTTTGTTCGATGCCGATGATATACTTGCCACTTGATCATGTAAAAACTGGCCAAGTGCGAGTCGGACTCTCATGCAAAGGGTTCCGAACGAATATAATTTTTTTAACATGTTATTTTAACATTACAGACCTGTAATAGGTTTTCCTGTAATCTTTAGGTAAAGATCTATTATCTCCGTTTTTTTTTTTTTCAAAATTTTAGTCTCTGTAGTTTCGGAGATAAGGGGGGGTGGTGATGGTCATTTTTCGTCTAATTTCTTGAATAACTTCTAAATCATTTATGTTAAAATTATGAAAAAATATAACTAAAACCCTCACAGTAAGCCCTTTGATTTGATATGTCACACGATATTGTTCAAAAACCTTTTTTATTTAATTTTCTAGTTTGATCCCCAAAAGTGACCCCCATACTAAAAATTTAATAATTTACGTAACGCGTCCGTGTTTGGGTCATAGAAGTCCATATGTGTACCAAATTTCAACAGAATCTGTCCAGTGGATCCGGAGAAAACTGGCTGTGACAGACGGACGGACAGACAGACACCCGAGTGATCCTATAAGGGTTCCTTTTTTTTTCGGAACCCTAAAAATGAGCATTTCTGCTTACATGTTTCGGTTTACGGTACGGAATCCTTCGTGAGCGAGTCCGAATCGCACTTGGCTGGATTTTTGTTCGTACATGACCTCGCCTAAGCTAAGTCCTTTTCCAACAGACATGTGCTGTACAAGGCTATAAAAATGGAGTAATCCTATTGGTAGATATTTAGAGACTTATTAATTTATTATAAACTTTATTGTACACCTCATAACAAGCACAGGAAAAACGCTTATAAAAACTAGTGTACAATGGGCGGTCTTATCGCACAGGGCAACCTCTTACAGACAACCTTTGGATGGACTGAACTAAAGAAATTAGATTTAGGGCGGTCAGTGTACAAAAATCTATACTAATATATAAAGCTGAAGAGTTTGTTTGCTTGAACGCGCTAATCTCAGGAACTACTAGGCCGATTTGAAAAATTCTCGAAATTCTTCTTTCAGTGTTAAATAGCCCATTTATCGAGGAAGGCTATAGGCTATATATCAACACGCTAAGACAAATAGGAGCGTAGCAGTAGTGAAAATTGTGACGCAGACGAAGTTGCGCGGGTCAGCTAGTCATAAATAATATTAATGGAGAGACATACATAATAACATAAAACAAATACTAAATAATATACCAATAAAGATCAAATATATAACAGGGAAAGGAGACAGGTATTATTTTTTGTCTTTTTTAGGGTTCCGTACCCGAAAGGTAACCAACAAACCCCTATTACTAAGGCTCCGCTGTCCGGCGGCAGTCTGTCATAGGAAGACAGTTGAGTTATTCACAGAATGTGTACTTCTATTGCAGCTATAACAAAATGTAAAATTAAGAGAAGGGGTATTTTTTTTTTCGATTTGTGGTACGGAACCCTCAGCGTACGAGTCCGAAACACACTTGACCGGCATTTTTTCGCGGTCGTACCTCGTAACTGTAAATCTATTTGAACGATAAAAACTTTATTTATATTCATCAATAAAAACTGAAATGCCAAAATTGCTAAACTATTTTCGATAATACACCTACATACTATTTGTATACAATGCTTGATAAAAACTGGTAATGAACACAGAATGAAAAATTATTATTTAGTTAACAATTTAATGCAGTCTAGTGGTCGATAATAATCTTTTAAAAATATATCTAAAGTGACATCACTTGCATAAATCAGTCTAATGTTCTGACTGCTGGGAGTCACGCCTTCAAGAAAGGGCTCTATATTTGTGACTAGTGGACGTCACGCGGTTTCACCCGCGTAGTTCCCGTTCCCGTGGGAGTACGGGGATAAAATATAGCCTATGTTACTCCCTGATAACGTAGCTATCCATTGCTGAAAGAATTTTTCAAATCGGTTCAGTAGTTTCGGAGCCTATTCATTTCAAACAAATCTTTCCTCTTTATAATATTAGTGTAGACAATCTATGTATCAAATCCGTCTTGGATTTGACAGCAGGATACAGCATTGAATGACTAGTAAGTGTGAAAGAGACATGAAGTAAATCTCTTTCGCACTTAGTGGTAAAACGATCTTCTATCCCTCTCTACTCAGCTGTCAAATCCGACTTCTTAGGTTCTCACGAATATAATGTTGCTGTTATAAACTACAGTGGTAACCAACTGATAAAGCGCGTCGTGAATCTTCGTTCGCACAGAAAAGAAAGTATGGCCCCGAAGATTAACGAAAGAAAGCAAACTTACAATCAACCTTACATCACTACTGTAAGGTTCATAATACACTGCAGCTGTTAGTTCCGTCTCACTAGCAAGTCACGTGCATGCCACGCGGCGCGCGTTAACATGGCGGCAGCTGCCGACCAATAGCTGTACAGGAAAAAGAAGCGCAGTGCGTGGAGCGTGCCGATTAGTCAATAGCATTTCCCGCGCTTTGAAAATAGTAAGCCATATCAGTTGGGTACTACTGTACGTGGGATTTCAATTTTCCGCTGATCCATATTTGAAAGATCAGTGAGAAGTGACAAAATATATCGTAAAAATCATAACATTGTTGTCCTTATCACAAACTAACTGACCCGTACTCACTTCGCTGGGCGGTATTTTTCGGTTTAATACATAGCCTACTAGCTTCTGCCAGCAGCTTCGCCCGCGTGGTCCCTAGGGAACATACTCCCGGGATAAAAAGTAGCCTATGTCCTTTCTCAGGCTCTAGACTGTGTACAAAATTTCATTTAAATCGATTCAGTAGTTTTGGCGTGAAAGCGAGACAGACAGACAGACAGACAGAGTTACTTTCGCATTTATAATATTACTAGCTGACCCACGCAACTTCGTCTACGTCACAATTATCATTACTGCTCCGCTCCTATTGGTCTTAGCGCGATGACATATAGCCTATAGCCTTCTTCGATAAATGGGCTATCCAACACTAAAGGAATTTTTCAAATCGGACCAGTAGTTCCTGAGATTAGCGCGTTCAAGCAAACAAACAAACAAACTCTTCAGCTTTATATATTAGTATAGAAAAGTATAGATATAGATTTTCGCAACATGTTTTTTTCTTGCGTACTTCTCAATTAGTCGTCAGTCCTATTATTGTCCATCCACACGATATATAAACTTCTATATAGAATTTTGCCGGTACAACAAAGCAATACAGGAAATTATCGGTGTAGTAGAATTGTTTTATTCAGTGTTCAAAGGATGAAACGCAGGTAACTAGAAGAGTTATGAATATAAATGTGAATGGATGGATAGGGAGAGGAAGGCAGAAGAAAAGATGGATGGATTGTGTGAGGAGCGATATGAAAGAAAAGAGAGTTAGTGATAGCGTGACGGCTGATAGATAGGACAGAATGGAAAGAAAAAAACGTGTTGCACCGACCCCAAGTAACATGGGATAAGGGCAGGAAGATTATGAGTGTTCAAAGTCTGTGCAGACAAGTCTGTGCAGACAAGTCTATATCGTGTAGACCCACTATTCTGCGGTCATAGGAAAAAAGGAAGTATGTACACAAAAAGAAGTAACCGATTACCGACATTAAGAAAATACATTAGGTCGAAAATCGATTATTTTTGTGTAGATACGGCTTTTTTTATGGCGGCAGTATTAATCGCCCTTTTTCTAGACATAAAACCTAATATCGTCGAAAAAGAAAACGTTCTAAACCATAGACTGCCGCTTCCTACCTCAAAAACGAAGCCTAAAACGCGCGCCAAAACAAAACTACAATATTACACTAAATGCATTCAGACCTGACCCACACTAATATCAAAAACCTTGACAGTGGCACACACTTACACAAAATTTTACTCACAGACGGACAGACAATAGACAGGGATATACACACAGGTCCAGAATTATTATCAAAAAACTAACTTCCACGTGCTAAGAATTAATGCATGCAATAATTATATTGCATCCAAGGCCATAGACTAGACTATTGTAGACTGTAGTTTTTTACTGAAATAGTCATAATTATAGTTGTCTATACCTAATAATAATTTTATTAGTTCGAGCGTTCTATTTTTTCGTGTGTACGGGACTTTTAGATTTCGCTTTTATTTGGCGTGTCGAAGGTCGTCGCTAACGGTGTTTTGTTTTCAGGGTCATTCATTTTTGTTTGAATTAGGAATAAAATATGAGTTCTGCGTTTGTTGCCAGTTTCATTTGAAGTTCCAAATTCGAAATGATTTAAATAGGGATAGAGAAAAAGGTAGAAGTAGAAGTAGGTTTCCTTTAGTTTCCTGGTTGATGGAACTATTTGAATTTATTCCATCATGAATAGTCTGAATCATTTGTTTAAGGTTCATTTACATAACACGACCAGCATGCTTTAAGGCTATGCAATAAATAATTTACATTGACTGTCTCAATTTTCTACTGGTCGGCACAACTGAGGGTTAGGAGCAGCAATCTTACGGCCTTTTTAGCATTTTTGTAGCTTGTTAATGGAAATCTCATCCCTATGACATGACACTTATAAGATACCTAGTGAAAAAAACTATACACCACTGGCAACAGAAAACAAAAGCGTGGTGTAATATTTATACTACTAATAAATGCGAAAGTTTGTTTGGATGCATGTTTGTTACTCAATCACGCCAGAATTGCTGAATAGATCTCGATGAAATTTCGCACAGAGATAGATTACATTTTTTAATAGCACACAGGCTATTTCGTTTTATCCCGGGATTATGTTCCTTTGGAATAATTTCTGTTATTCACGCGGGGAAGCGGCTGCCAGAAAATAATATTTATTAAACTTTCCTGATAACTTGATGACCTCGTGAGGGTCGCGGGTAGCCGATGTATGCGAGACACACAAGACTGGTTGCTGTGGCGACACTTGGGTGACACCCATATACAGCAGTGGACGTCTTTCGGCTGATATGATGATGATGACCTTGTTAAGTCTTACCTGATCATTTAACTGCAACTCAGTGAAGCCGGGGATCTGCTTGGCCCAGCCGATGACGCCGACCAGCTCGCGGTCGTACAGGTCTGCCAGCATGGCTAGGGTCTTGGCGGCCGGCTCCACCACTGTCGCCGGCGGAGCTGAGCATGTCAGGAGCTCTGGCTCGTACGAGTTCAGAGCTTCTAGGACCTAGAACGAGATTGGGATCCTCTTCAGTGTTGTAAGGCCTACCAAACTTTAGGATTTTCAAAAACCTTTGAAGTGGACATGAATTGAGCTGTCATTCCATTCAACCATAGTGGAATCTCACTCACTGTTACTCGCTGTTAACAGAATAGACAGGCTGAACCTGAACTTTATTTGGCGAAACAAAAACTCTGTACCTAATTCCCAAATTTCTGATTTCAACTTCTGTAGGTAACTTGCAGGTGACACGTTAGTGTGCGAATATTTTCATAGGTAGAGAATTTTGTAAAGCCCGTCTTGCATAAAAAAGGTTCTTCTTATAACATTTCGCTAGAGTACATACCTTGATGTCATCAAGCTGCGGCCTGGGCTGGGTCATGGCCGGCGCATCGGGCGCCCGCCTGTACTTCTGGCGCCCCCCCCGCACGCGGTCCAGCCGCACCCCCTCGCGCAGCATGCCCGTGCGCAGGCACTTGCGGAAGCGGCACGCCTGGCACGCTTTCCGCCGCCGCTTGTTGATCTCGCACTCGTTTGAGGCGGGACATGTGTATTCTATGTTGCCCTGGTACACGAAATTGGTGAACGTCAGTTTTGGGGTGGTTTTTCCAATTAAAATGTTAAATTTTTAAAGCTTCACCGTTTTATTATGATATTTTTAACCGACTTCAAAAAAAGAAGGTTCTCAATTCGGTTTTATTTTTTTATCTACACTAATAATATATATATCTACATAATATTATAAAGAGGAAAGATTTGTTTGTTTGTTTGAAATGAATAGGCTCCGAAACTACTGGACCGAAATGAAAAATTCTTTCACCATTAGAATCCTACATTATCGCTGATGAACATAGACTATATTATATTTTCAAAAAATGAGAGGTCCTTAAGAAAATTGCAATAATGTAACCCAAAGTAGCAAATTTTTTCCTATCAAATTCATTATTTAGCGTGCGCTGAGAAAACTATTGAAGATACATACAAAAAATTGTACTACATAATTAAAGTACTCCTTATTACCTATAAAAAGGTGATATATGTCTAACTATTATGGTTAAGTCGCAATGACCGATTTTTATTCAAAACCCGGGCGGAATGGAATAGTGGTGATTTTGGTATCATGATATTAATTCTTATCCATTTAAATGGTTTGATAATTAAGGTTGATTATGTACAAGTAAATTACAATTTAAATTATTCAAATATGACCTTTCGTTTAAAAGTTACGACGGGCATAAAATGCTTTAAGTAAGAAAAATGTTGCGGTTAGAGCGAATCTATTAATTTGTGATACACATTACCCTATTTATTTAGAGGGAGGTATAGAAGATGAAGTTCGTGGAGTACCTACTTAAGTCGCGCGAACGAAGTCGCGGGCGTAGTGCTAGAGTTTGTCAAAACCGATTTGAAAAAAACTTTTTTTTGATGTGCAAGGTTGTGTATACACAAATGTGTGTGTGTCCGACCGATTGTTGTATGTCCGATTGCTCCCGTAGAAAGTTCATCAAAAACGTTTTAGTAGTTTAGTTTTTAAATCAATAGAGCTGGAAAAAAATTGTCATCTAAGTAAACGAAATTGCGTATTTCGCTTTCCTTTGATTTTTCAGTGGCGTTGTTAGGTATGGGGGTGCGACTAAAAAGTGAAAAATGAAAAACTTTTTTACAACCAACCAAAAACACCGACTTCCGAATTAAAATTATTTTATACTTTACTAGCTGACCCACGCAATTTCATCTGCGTCACATTTTTCAGTAAGACTCCTCTCCTATTGGTCGTAGAGTGTTATTTAGGCTCGATAAATGGGCTATACCCAACACTAAAATAATTTTTCAAATCAAACCAGTATTTCCTGAGATAAGCGCGTTCAACCAAACAAACTCTTCAGCCTTATAATATTAGTACAGATAGTGTTTTTTTTTTTATTAGGAAGTCGGTTGTATTTTATAGAAAAGCTTTTTTATTGTTTCATTCGATTTTTTAATAAACTTATTTCTAGCCAGGATCAGTAGTGCTATTCTGAAACAACGTTTTCGTGTCTCGGCAGCGGAAGCCGAGGTGAGTATCAAATTCGTATAAATAATATAAGACTTTGATGTGGTGTGTGATAGTCACTCAGGTGAAGCTCGATATTAAAATAGTTATTTTCAGAATAGACTATCTGATCTTAAAATCAGGTACGGAAAGCGATGGCAACAAAAGCAGGCGGCAAGTAATGTGGTGTAGGTAGGTATACAACGTGTAAGACTAAACGCAATACCTCTTAAGGAGTCATTGTACTCATCATTATGAACAACTTTTATTATGGGACCAATCCCGAAATAGCAAAAAAAAATCAGCTGTTCAGTACATTTTTTCGAGTTATGCGCACAGAAATGTATGTGGGAGTCGATTTTGTTTTCGCGATTTCAGTGTTGGTCCCATAGTGAAAGTTGTTCCTAATGATGAGTACAATGACTCTTTAAGACGTATTGCGTTTATTCTGTTACAGGTTGTATAAGACTTTGATGTGGCGTGTAATAATCACTCTGGTGAAGCTCGATATTGAAATAGTTATTTTCAGAATAGGCTAGCTGATCTTAAAATCAGGTACGGAAAGCGATGGCATCACAAGCAGGCGGCAACTAATGTGGTGTAGGTAAGTATGTAGCGACATAGTTTTGAAGATCTAGGTAAGCCTATAGAAAAATGTGTAAAAGTGTTTGATTTCAGTAGCTGGCACACGCTTCGTTTGGCAAGAATCTCTTTTAAAATACCTATGTAAAATATGTTGTTTGCAGTGTGTGAAAGATTTCAGGAACATTACTTTATACAGGCTATCTAGCCATGTATTTTATATGCAAAGCTTGGTTTATTTATGAACTAGCTTCTGCCAGCGGCTTAACCCGCGTGGTCTCTAGGGAACATACTCCCGGGATAAAAATTAGCCTGTGTCCTTTCTCATGCTTTAGACTAACTGTGTACAAAATTTCATTTAAATCGGTTCAGTAGTTTTGGCGTGAAAGCGCGACAGAGAGACAGACAGACAGAGTTACTTTCGCATTTATAATATTAGTAAGGATAAATAAAATAAATATTTGTATAAATATAAGTAAGGATTAGAGGCATTTTATTCTACAGATACTAAGTGAACTAAAGATTCTAAATTACAACCGTAATTATAGGATACAATACAAAGAAGTTCTCTGAAATGAAAAATACCTGAATATTTTTGTTACTATGTTCAAAATATTTACTTCTCACAAGGCAAATTGACGAAGATAATAAATTTCTCTAAGAAAGCCTTCAATAGTAAGTAAGATTTACATATTTACAGAGAACTTCACAAACTTTGAGAAGAGAATTATACAGATTTGTGTGTTTACATTAAAACTTCAGCCTACCAAACGAAATCAAAGCAAACATCCACAGTTTGAAACTTTGTACCTATAAATCTAGATATCCTAGGATGCCTAAGTCCCAGACATTGAGACACCAATGACAAGTAATTGAAAGATTTATAAAAATTGGCGGCGATCCAAATTCGTAGCGTTCTATCGACGGCTTAAAACTATTTTAGTAATGCTATTCCGGATACGCCCTCTTTTGAAATATAAGGTGTTTAATACTCACACAGGTATGATTCTTTGTTATTTTTAAGACCCTGTCAGACATCCTAACATTATAAATACGATTGAACTGATTTTAACGAATTTTGAAGGTAAAGAAGATTGGAAGGAGACGGTAATAGGCTCCTTTTTTATAACCGGTTATGGACGAAAAGCTACATTAAAGCAAACGAAGCCGTGGGCCAAAGCTAGTTAATAATAACGGGTATGGTTGTGTTAACATTATCAAGGACCTGTACACCTATTTTTATTGGAATATCCAAATACACATTTTCCAGCAGCAGCTCAGTTACATATTCATGCTTCCATCTTTAATCCAGGGAATGAGGATATACAGTATCTGTCAGTGATGGAAGTGATTTATTCTGCTTGGCTGTACATGCCAAAATGATTAATTTTATGTATGACTAGTGGACGTCACGCGGTTTCACCCGCGTAGTTCCCGTTCCCGTGGGAGTACGGGGATAATATATAGCCTATGTTACTCCCTGATAATGTAGCTATCCAATGCTAAAAGATTCTAATCGGTCCAGTAGTTTCGGAGCCTATTCAATTCAAACAAACAAAAAAATCTTTCCTCTTTATAATATTATAATTATATATATTATAATAAAAAGTGTAGACTAGTTGATGAGCAACTTCGTCTGCTCCACTCCTATTGGTCTAGCGTGATGATATATAATATAGCCTACAGCCTTCCTCGATAAATGGGCTATCTAACACTGAAAGAATTTTTCAAATCGGACCTGTAGTTCCTGAAACAAGCAAACAAACAAACAAACTCTTCAGCTTTACATATTAAGAAGATTAAGATTATTAAGTATAGATTTGTCATTCCACAAGAACTGTTTGATATTATATAAAAACCTGAGGGAGAGGTGAAGAGTGAAGCGTGAAAAGCTCAAGACCGTACCCGATAGAAGACTATGGCCCTTCTGCCCAGCTAGGGGCCATAGGACAATAAGTCAAGTAAGTCATGAAAAGCTTGAAATGCATGATGATGACTGAAGTTAGTTGTGATAAAATAACAAAAAATGTTTATCACCTTCCTACTGACCTGTATAGTCCTCTTGAAAAACGCCTTACAGGCCTCACAGCTGGCTACTCCGTAGTGGAACCCTGAGGCTGTGTCGCCGCAGACCAGGCAGACCCTCCTGGGCGCTTCGTCGTCCCTCGCCCCACTAGCCGCGGCCGCTGTGGTCGACGAACAGTGTTGCTGCTCCGGACTGGTATTGCCAACAATCGTGCCATCTCCCGGAGATACGCAGAATTTGACGTCCTCCTTACTCTCGAGATCCAACTGGTAAAAATGATAGAACTGTTATGAATGAAGAGGTATTTAATTTGGAATAATTAGAGAAGTTTGTAAACTAGTCTGTGTGATTCCATACTTTTTAGGGTGCCATACCTCAAAAGGAAAAGACAGCCTTATAAGATCACTTTGTTGTCCGTCCGTCTGTCTGTCAAGACCCTTTATCTCGGGAACGCGATCTCGGTATCGAGTTTAAATTAAAACCATATACTCAGGTCTACGGTCCCTTGAAGCTGAGAAAAATCAAAGTTCTAAGTTAACGTAAAAAAGATACGGCCGTTTATGCTGCAAAAAATGTATATTTCGACACTCTTATGGGAACCATAAAAGTATAGGGTATTTCCCGTAAACCTAGAACTATGAAATTTGGCAAGTGAGACCGTCTTATACTACAAGTACAGGAAAAAGTCTGAAAACTATACATTTCTAATTAAATCATAAAAAAATATGGTCTTTATTTAAAGTACTTAATATGTATCTACAAATTTGTACGGAACCCTCGGCCGGCGAGTCCGACCCGCACTTGGCCGGTTTTTTTTTCATACAACACTGCTTCAATTTGAATGAGGGCGCTATCGCGTTTGGATTCGCCGCTAGAGGCGCTAGTGTAGCGTGAGGTCTTCGAAATTGTCAAATTTCACTATTGGTCGGCTTTTGACGGGATTTATTCACATATTTGTTTTGATTTAAGTGAATATTTTATTAAAACGGCCTAACTATGGCAAATTAGGTTATGATTCTACTGACCACTGCTTTGAGTTTTTTTCCGTCGAAAATTTGTATTATGTTCTTCTTTTTATCCAACAAAATGAGTCTGCGTAACACTACGGCACTATCTTTGTTGTATTTAATAGCGCGTTTACGGCATTATTGATGATCTTACTTCTAACTTTTGCTCACGTACGCGTAATAACATCTTTCAATGATATGATTACGGACCTCACTCGCCAGTGGCGCCAACTGGTGAGCAATTAACGGTAATCGTAGGTTAAGAAAGTCATTGTCTCCTTCTAAATACAAAAAGATTTTATAGTCTAGGAACTCATTCGTTTTTCTCACCTAATAAAGTTTCATTAGTCAGTAATAAAGATCGCTTTAATAACATAATGTTTATTATTATTCATTTTTAAACCGTTCAAAAACAAAGTGCTACTAAAAAATTTGTGGGCGGTGTGATTAACGACAGTGATGCAAGAAACATGAAGGGAACATTTTTTAACCGACGGAGCGGAACCAATTTTTAAAATGACTCCTAATGACCATTATTTTGTCGTGCAAAGAAGTACCTAAGTTTTGTTTTAGTATTTCTTTTTATTCGGACTAAAATCTCAATTACACGCGTTGAATAAAATTACCATCGGCCGAATGACAAAGCCAATATTTAAATCAATCTGGCTTGGTATTACTAAAAGGTAAAGGGGTCAATATTTGTTAGAGCCGTTGAATTAGAGGCTTGAACTATCTGATATGTTTCAATCTCCTTTTTATTTTGCCGATTTAAAGAGCTCAGTCTAAAGTAGGGTAACCAAATTGGACATAACGACATTTTAATTTGAATGGCTGAATCTAGGTTAATAAAATCAAAATATATTTTTTTTAGGTATATTTAAAAACTTTCAAAAAAAACTCAATTAACATTACTTATTTATTTATTTGAAAACCAATTATAGTAACTAAAAACAAAGCACATGAATAAAAATACACAAAAGAGAACACAAACACAGATAAAGATTAAAAATTTAAACAGAAAACAATAAAGGTAAACAACTCTTTCATGAATCCCTCTCACAGTAATTACTTCTGGTATCTTATTGGTATGTACCAATAAAATCTTCGTCCATTCATCCGCAAACAGATCGTTTGTGGGATTAGAATCCAAGAGATCATTGGGGACTTAGCACGCGCAACGGTGCGAAACGGAGGCACAGCAAACAATCTGTGCTTTTTGCCCCGGCAGTAAATGTCCGGCACAAAGAAACGAGCCAGCACAGCAAGCAGATCAGGCGCGCCAATAGTACCACGGAGATCTTACTGGCTATGGTGAGCTGGTCACTTGCTCGCCTTACCTCTTACCTTACTTATTATTATGAAGTATGAAGGATAGTGAAAAATATTAAAACGAGTCTCCGGCCAGACATAAATCAAAGCTAAAACGTGCATCATGGGATTTTTTAAAATCTATATCCCCATGATAACGTTTGAAAAAGAAAGTATCTTTATTAAAAATAAGCTTTTTAATAAGCCATTATTTTGCCATATCATTGCCTTACTTTCCAGAATTTGCAAAGGCAAAGGGTCTTCATATTTTCTAGGAACGACAGCAAGAAAATAAAATTACGAAAGAAACCGTTCGCTAGTCGGATCTGAGAAATATAAATTGGTACTTATGGCAATCCAATTAGAAGTCGTCATGTAACTAGTTATAATGCGATCAGAAATAGAATTGATCGATATCACGAAGTTATTTCAATGCCAAGAATTAGGTCGTTCAAGACTTGATAAAAAGTAAAGTAATCCTCCCACGTTCGCCCTCTCCGTAAAAGGTAAGTAAAAGATCCCGAAAATCAGTTTGAAGAGCAATTTGGACGAGATTTTAACTACTGTAGGTACTTAAGTTATTGTTGACAAAGGAATAAATTGGAGATCTTATTCTGGAATCGATTCTATTGGCAATTTGAGAACACTTATATAGATTTGAACTACAGTAAGATTTAAATTTTTGTTGAAAAAGGAGTCAGTTTTTTTTGGAACCTTTGGTCTGTGTCGTCAAACACGATGTTTGATGGCGATTTGGGACACCTATCCAGTCCATCATATCCTATAGTAATCCAGCAATGGACAACTATGGGCTGATAATGAACAACATTTCTGACAATTCCTAATTGTGCCTCTTTAAGGGAGATTGCTTGCCTGATCGTTGTTGGATCAGGCAAGCAATCTCCCTACGACAAAGCCAAAAGGAAAGGTTATGATTTTTCTAAGTTAGAGTGCAGAGCTCAAATAGCAGCCACTCCTTTAGCTTGGAAACTGTCGCCAACACGGAATTTTGGTCCATACTAACTCTACTGCAATTTGTGCGTAGCTCTGGCTGCATCATGGACATGGTGCGCGGCTGCAGTGGTTGTGTGCGGCGACTGCGGCTCTGGCGGCGAGTACTGTGGCGGCTCTGTCTCCTGCGTGACGTCAGTATGTCTGTGAAGTATGCACGTACCTCTGGCTGCATCATAGGCATGGTGTGCGGGTGCAGTGGTTGTGTGTGCGGCGGCTGCGGCCCTCACGGCGAGTACTGTGGTGTCTCTGTCTCCTGCGTGACGTCAGTATGTCTGTGAAGTGATCACCTACCTCTGGCTGCATCACAGGCATGGTGCGCGGATGCAGTGGTTGTGTGTGCGGCGGCTGCGGCTCTGGCGGCGAGTACTGTGGTGTCTCTGTTTCCTGCGTGAAGTCAGTATATCTGTGAAGTGTGCACCTACCCCTGGCTGCATCATAGGCATTGTTCGCGGATGCAGTGGTTGTGTGTGCGCGGATGCAGTGGTTGTGTGTACGCGGATGCAGTGTTTGCGTGTGCGGCGACTCTGTCTCCAGCGTGACGTCAGTATATCTGTGAAATGTGCACCTACCTCTGGCTGCATCATAGGCATGGTGTGCGGGTGCAGTGGTTGTGTGTGCGGCGGCTGCGGCCCTCGCGGCGAGAACGGTGGTGTCTCTGTTTCCTGCGTGACGTCAGTATATCTGTGAAGTGATCACCTACCTCTGGCTGCATCATAGGCATTGTTCGCGGATGCAGTGGTTGTGTGTGCGCGGATGCAGTGGTTGTGTGTGCGGCGATTCTGTCTCCAGCGTGACGTCAGTATATCTGTGAAGTGATCACCTACCTCTGGCTGCATCATAGGCATTGTTCGCGGATGCAGTGGTTGTGTGTGCGCGGATGCAGTGGTTGTGGGTGCGGCGATTCTGTCTCCAGCGTGACGTCAGTATATCTGTGAAGTGATCACCTATCCCTAGCTGCATCATAGGCATGGTGCGCGGATGCAGTGGTTGTGTGTGCGGCGGCTGCGGCTCCCGCGGCGAGTACTGTGGCGTCTCTGTTTCCTGCGTGACGTCAGTATATCTGTAAAGTGATCACCTACCTCTGGCTGCATCATAGGCATGGTGCGCGGATGCAGTGGTTGTGTGTGCGGCGGCTGCGGCTCTGGCGGCGAGTACTGTGGCGGCGGCTCTGTCTCCTGTTTGACGCGGCGCAACATCGGCTCGCCGCTCACCGCTGACATCAGTTGCACCTGCAACAATAGACGGGGATATGAAACTCTGGAGCTGGACAAAACTTGTGTAAATCCTTGGAAGCTATACAGTGGATGCGAGACACACAGGACCGGTCGATGTGGCGACTCCAGAGGAAGGCCTACGTCCGACTGTGGACGTCTTTCGGCTGAAATGATGATGGATACGGTGGAATGAAGAACGTTTGGAGCAATAAAAACTAGAAATAAAATATTCTTTTCAATTTTTGCATGTGCTTAGATCTCTGACTATGGAGAATCTTTAAATCCATTATGAATTTGGAATAAAGTTTTGATGAAACTTTGGAAACTCGTCGATGAAAATCTGGATAACTCTTGAAAAATTAAACCTCTGAGCCTCTGACTAACAAGAACAGTCTGGACTTGATATAACCCACCAAAAAAAAAAAACTTCGATTACGCTAGTCCGTCGAGACTTTAATTACCAACTTATACTTTTTACCTACTTTTACTTTAACAGAGTATATGGACTAAGCGAAATGAGATAAGTTTCCCTTCTAGATCGACGTCGGTAGCATAAACAAGGCTTACAGGTTAGGTAACGTTTAAGGCTCACAAAAGTGTTATTAACAGGCGACGTAGTTTCAGACGAACTATTCGAAATTAGGATTCGGGTCCATATAGTGGATTAAATTATTAGAATTTCGTGTTAACCGAGGTATAGCCACATAAGGCTGAAAGCCCAGACTGAACTAGAAATTATGTTTCGCAAATTCAAGTAAGCCATTAATCTTCGAACACAATTGGCACGAGCCTAAAAATTCACCTTTCAAAAATCCTTCGTCAACTTCAAGTCCAAAAAACAGCCAACATTCTCCATCATCATACCGGTTTCATCAAATCCCACAATACTGGCATGCGAAAATCTTTTTTTATTATGTCCAGTTTTTTTTGCAATAGGTATTTGTAACGCTATCCACGCTGACGTCATGTGTATCTATTAAAGTTGGTCCCAAGGTCTTGTTGAGGTAGGCCAGGTTTGTATCACACTGAACAAAAATATGTACCAGTCATGAGTCTGCAAGCACCTAATTTGCACCTTATAAAAAGTTATTTTGTTCGCTCATGATTTTGTTTGATTTTTTGCACGAATTAGTGGGAAAAAAGCGATGTGAAATTTATGTGTGACAATGCGCTTTTTACTTCTAGGATTCCCAAAAATTGCTGGTCAAAAGGAAATTCGGTAAAGGTTAGGTAAGCTTAGGTTGTTCTTGTGGTAACAATTTGTCTGCACAAAGTGGGCGCCTGTGGCCTTAGTGCGAGTTTTTTAACGTTCTCGATCGCGTTAGCGTAAACGTCAATTTGTATTGAAACTGAATAAGCGCCGTCTGGTGACATTAACGACAACCCTTTTTTTTCTATACATTTTGACATAAGCAAACGTTTACGTTAAGGCGATCGAGTGCGTTAAAAACTTACACTAAGCCCTCTGAGGAAGGACGACGGCGCCGCGCGCCGTCTAGCCCGGTCTCGGACGAGGTGTCGAGTCGACCCAGACGCCTTAAGCGAGGGCTGGTTCAAGGAGTATCGGGAAAAGGACAAGAAAAGATTTGAGGGAGACCTTTGTTCATATTCATTCCAGAAGAATTGCCATACTGCTAGTTTTATCTTATACTCCAAATCTATATCTATACTTAATTATATAAAGCTGAAGAGTTTGTTTGCTTGAACGCGCTAATCTCAGAAACTTCTGGTCCGATTTGAAAAATTATTTCAGTGTTAGATAGCCCATTTATCGAGGAAAGCTATAGCTATATATCATCACGCTAAGACCAATAGGAGCGGAGCAGACGAAGTTGCGCGTGTCAACTAGTAATATAAAACCACAGATAAAGAAAATCCAAAACCGACAGAAACAATTTGATAGATGATCAGACTATTGCCATCTTGTCCCTAACAAATTCTTTAAACAAATTATTCTGAAGGTTCAAGATAGAAATATGAATAGAGAGGAAACGGTCAATAAAATCATTTGTGCTAATGATTTGGGAATATCTGGCGTTCTCACGTGGCACGAAGGTGAGCTATAAAGATGTAGGTAACACAAACTAAACATCACACCGAAGAAAAATTTTAAAAATGTTTTACCTAAGACACTATAACTCCAAACGATTATAAAATAATTAAATTCTGACGTTTTCCTGTAAGCATTCAAGATAAGCTTTAAAGAGAGAAAAAAATGAAAGTTAAGGAAAACAGACAATTCCACAGACTGTAAATTATCAAACGCTAATGCAGCGATGTGTTGACTACGCCTCAGACAAAACATACAGACATAACTACAAATATGTTACCTGTTTGTTACATATAAGGTTCAGTCTACCTATGCGAGAAAAAAAACACAGACCATACGCAAAACGCTCACAAATCGATATAAATAAAACAGCTTAGGCCGAACAAGATAATAGGTTCATAACATTTCCAATCAGGCTTATCAGACGCCAGAAAAAAACAGCCGACGATTTGCAATTAAGTGTAACAGGTCAACCTTACTGAGACCAAACATACTTTGTTTTTGTGAGACATCTTTATCTAGCATTCAAGGCTATATATAAACTATTACGCAAAACGATACTAACGCAATAGGGTATACGACTGGTTTTTTTTTACATTTCTCAAAACCTTGAGAGCAGACAAGACGTATTTAAAAAATATTGCTAAAAAATCTCAAAAAATAGCGGAGTTGTCAGCATTTTAAAATCTGTGACAAACAGAGACAGCACTAATGACGTGTGACGTCACACACAATTCCCGCCATATTGAATTGAAGCTATCCAGTACTAGCGACATTTTGTGTGACAAGGATAGAAGACTATAATAACTTTGTTTTTCCACCAATTTTATTTATATTTTAACCAATCGTACTGTTTTAATAACATCTACGAAATAAGACGTATTCATTCATGTACATTTTTAACAGTAGTAAAAAACCCTATTCTGAAGCCTATTTAAAGGGTCAGGATTTGGATCGATTTCTGTCCAGTTTTCTTTACTTATGTCGCGTCGACGCGAATTTTGCGAGGAAAGCCAGTCTGGAAGATAAAAGGGCCTCCAAGAGCGTGTTGGGTAGAAGCTATCGTCAAAGCCCCAGGTAAAACCTGGGTCAGGGAATCCAGAACTATGGCCCAGGAAATGTGAGGCTTACACCCAAAAGTGGGTGACTCCGGACTTATTAATGGATCACGAGACCAAAGAATTGAATGAACGTACAATTCAAGAAAATATGAAGAAGACTATTAAAGAGAGTCGATATAGTTTCGGGACCCTTGAATTTGGATCGATCTCCAAAGTACAAAATATGCTTTGGGTGGAACTATTTAGAAACGGTTGATAGGTACAGACAGACTTAGGTACGTACCTACCAAGAGTTTGATATGTAGCCTAGACTGGAAGCTAGTGCGTGTGGGTCGTATGACATTGTGAAGATGTCTGGAATTGTTAAGTAATACGAGGCGCGAGGCACGTCATTATTCAAAGTAGCGCAATAAAGGACATATTTATGCTTAGTAGTACCTACATTAGGTTGGTTTCAGGCTAAAGAGATGAGAAGTATATCTGTATATCAGATAATTTCAAGCAACACTTGAATGTGAACGAAATATGAGAACGTTCATGTTTCTGGAGCCCACTAAACAATGTTGATTATAGTATGAATTTTTGTGACCATGATGTACAATCAAATTCATTTATATTAAATTTAACTGCACAATCAAACTTTTACCTAATATCGCTATCTTTTTATTAATTTCTCTTTCGATACCGCCCGTTAATCTTTGATACGCTACGAGCTGCCCGATTCCTGACCTGCACAACTTACCTTTTTTTCGACACGTGATAAAATCTTTATGACATATCACATGACGTCAATCACAACGCAATCGTCCCCATTTTATCAACTGAAACAATATTTGACAGCTAAATCAAGGCTCAAAATGTCGCCTAAAACAGAAAATCATCGAATGCACAACGGTTATTTTAAAAGCGTTCCATTTTTAAATGAACAAAAACATGGCGGCGTTACTCATTCGTTCGCGGAATGAGCGTACCTGCACGTGAAAAACATCGTCTATCTTTATTTACACAGTATTGAAAAAACAAAATTATCTATCAAAGATAAGTACAAAAAAAGTGTTCAAGGATGCAAGTAGTGTGGGTTCAACGTACTCATGACATTGCTCTGTGCATGTGATAATGATCGTGATGCAACGTAAGTAGGTGACTACCTATATCCAGTACCTACTCATGCATCACTAATTAACCGTCTGTTTTAATAAAGTAGGTATGCTTGGAACGTCTGGATATAATATTTCTTATTCAATTTGTGTGATATTGGATTGGTGTGAATGTGGGTCACATGATCTACCTCGTGGGTGATATAGTGATAACAGATTTGACAGTAAGTTTTTTGGGTAAATCAAAGAAAGCAGGTCCGTTTCGAACCCGTCAGTTTCGAATCCCTAATAATCTGTTCGCTTTTACAAGTGCTCATATTTTTTTACCGAAATAGAATTAAGGAACAAAACAATGCAGTTTTCACGAACTTCATGAAAATAAAAATGAACACTTAGTTATTGAAAGCCTATCCAGCTCAAGCTCACGGTGAGTACTGAATGACATCGGCTGCTATCACTTCAACCAATCACGATATCTAACATGAAATTGACTAATTAGGATCTAGATAAGGATTTTAGAAAGAGAGGTTTAACCCAGGAATAAAATAACGAAAAACCGCTATAACTCAGTTATGCTAAATCATAGCAGTTTTCCCTCCGTTTTTAATTTCTTATTTCTGATCGAGAATAATTCTACCTATTCTTTGAATAGTCAATTAGCCGGAATATCCCTAGACACTTGAAATTCAGCTTTAGTCAAGTATAAACACATTACTACATCCTCTTATTAATAAAATATAACATGAATACTACTTCATCAAGACAATAGGTTTAGAAAAACCACCTTTAAAACGCGTTGAAGTACCTACCTACAGGCAAAATTATTCTTCAATACATCCTCCACGTCCTATTCAGAGAGTCGAGCGAATTTTAATTTTATTCGACTAGCATCACTGATAAATTTGGGCCCAGGTATCTTACCAATGGAACTTAATTACTCAGGTCGCTAGCTATGTCAGTTCAAAGAGACGTAACTAGACAAATAAGAAGGAGGCTCATACAGTAGCGTAGCTAGTCTCAAGGGACGGACCCAAAAAATGTCAGAAACAGGGCCCTGTTTCAGACATTTTTTGGGTCCGTTTTTAGGGGTATTGCTTTTTTAAACAAAATAGACCTTACTAGCTCAGAACTGTCTTGGCAGGCCACGAAGGAGATGGCAGGACTAAATGTACAACTTTGGGTCCACACGTCGGGGCCGTAGTAGTCCAGGGGGGCCCCCGTATCTTTAATACGGCAGCTACGCTCCTGGGCTCATAATTTAAGGGATATTCCTTGGTGGTGTAATTTAAAAGAAGACCAAAGAAACACTGGACAGACTTGTGAAAGAAAATAGAGTTAGAAATTGGGTGACTACTAATAAAAGAAATATGGAAAAAGATATGTTGCGCCGACCCCAAACAGAATGGGATAAGAGATAAAAATAGTGACGTAATGTAAAAGTGCACTAAAGCAATCAATTTCGTATTAAGTTTATAAGTCTACAAACGCCCAGACACCATGTTAAAGCCACGTGGATGGGCGTGGAAAAACAAAATGGCTGTCTTTATTTGATTTAATCAAAGCACGTTTTGGTAGATTGTACAAAAACAAAATGCAAAGGTGTTCGTTTGATAATACTTTTTTGTGTATGTATAATTTGTAATTTAACAGAAATCCAAGAAATAATCTTCGATTTCAAGATTTTGCTTTATAAAGAAAAGGGAAAACTGCTCAAATCTTAATAAAACTCTAAGATGGCGTGGATTAAAAACGATTAGGAAAACGAAACCTGTTTACAAAAATCAAGAACGTAATGTATTGTTTATGCTAACACAAATTGAATAACACATCAGATAAATTGTGTCGCAGACAAGTAATTATTTTTCTATTTATGTAAGCACAATACATAAGTAGACCATTTACTGGCTTAACAAATGGTCTGTTTTGACTATCCGCCACTGGATAGGGTAGGTCAGTACGACGGCGGCTCGGCATGACTCAGTCACTCACTCAGTCTTTACCAAAAGCAAGTCATTGTTATTTGACAGGAAAATCTAGGCACGAATTATTTCAGTTATGAAATAGCCTCAATTATCGATCATGTTTTTGGTTAAACCTACGATAAACTTCGGGAAACGAGATAAGGAAAATGTTTTTTTTTTAATATCAATTAAAGAACTCGGCTTATCTTAGCCCACTGCTGGGCATAGACTATAAAGACATAACAGTTGCAACAAAAAATAAAATGAAAGGTATTAACGTAATGTAATGCATAACGTGTTTTTAAAAATTGTATCACTTCCGTATAGGTAGAAGCGAAAAAGAGTAAAAGGTTTTTGTTCTATTTCCAGATAGCTACATAGATGATTTTCTAATGTGGGTCACCCATTGTACCTAAAGAAAAGCAACTAGGTTATTCTCTTACGCAAGGTTACAGCATCATTAGACTTGATCTTCCCAATGGACCTGCTTACAATTCCAACTAACATACCAATATCAAGATGATATTTGAATCCCAGATTTTCAAACAAGAACGCAATAAATAAAGCACACTTAAATCTTTTGTTCTCTTTAAGAACAACATAGAATACGAAATTAAAAACCTGTTCGATAGAAAAACGAATGAAAATAATTCTAGAAATAAACCGATAACTCCAAAATATCGAAAGATTAAACACTTGTACAGGGATTGATTGCCGATAATTGCCGAATGTCTCAAAATCGGAGAGCAAACAATCCAAAATCAACATTCCACGCCTCCAGGATTTGGGCCTTAAATAGTACTCATGATAAAGGTCTGTAAAAGCGTAGGCGGTAAAGTGTCTTAGAAGCGTATAACGTATCAACAGTTTTAATCATGCTCTACACCCGTTGAGCTAACATACTCAGTAATCCCTACACGAAATGGCGCCCAACTCTCGTGGACGGAAAAACCTACTTCATTGCAGCATGTATGTTTAAGTGACGTGAGTAAAAGGCTCAAAATCCGTTTTGAACCCTAAACAAATCAAGCAGAAAGGTCTTATAATGACACCTGCCAAGTATACAACTGCATTTCATAAGACTACACTAGCAGTTTTGCTAATGTAGTGTTATACATAATTATTTAAATTTTGTAACAATCGAATGAAAATAAAAATTAAAAAAATATTCGAACAACACCTGATTCCTTACTGCGCCACAATACTATTTATGTGTTGGCACAAAATAGGTAGGTATTCATAATACGGTTGAGTTCAGCGACCGTGCGTCCGTGGTCTCACCTTCATAGATAAACGTCATTTCGAATAGAGCAGGCGGGCGCGCGACCGCCAAACTGTGTTCGTAACTACGCCGACGTTGAGGCAGGCCCGGTACCGTCTTGTGTTACAAATTGGGGCACCGGCAACCTCACACTCCTCCCGGGCCCAACAACACACATCACAGACCCCGATAAAACTGAACACAAAACACTCATGCTTTTACCATTTTTTACACGATTATGTATCAGAACAAAAGAACTATAATTATAAAGAATTATTCAACAGCTTGAAATATCTAAAAGAACATCCCACTAAATGAGTGTCAATACTTAGACACTGAAAGTCAGACGGTTACATTCAGTCCAAACAAAGCCCAAAAACTTACTTCATGAACTTACTTAAAGATCATTATAATCTTCAAAACTTCAATAAGGATACAGATGCTGACCTTGAAACCCAATCTAACAGTTTATGCATTTGGCCACCTCGACGCGCCCAAACGAGATCATGTTAGCATGAGAAAAACTTAACCTGCCCGACCCATATTTAAAGACAAATTAGATAGAAAGATAATGTATTAAAATAAGGTGTTATCATAAAAACATGAGCGATAAATCGTTTCAAAGTGTGTTACTAATCTAGTGACGTCACGCCACGAACGCTCAATAGAGTCACACAAAAACGCTTTGGACAGCTTGTCGGCAATTCTTCGCGACCCGGACCTACCTCAACACAGAACCGAATTCACTCGCTACGTGTGGTACTTTTCCATGCGTTATCATATCTCAATTTAGCACTTGATAACTGCGCTAACGCATTCTACAGTATCATTGTGATAAAAATGCAGAACACACACGAAATCGTTGGTTGTATGCATGTAGTTGTGCAAGTAAATGATCACGAAGTTTACACAGATGCATCCTCAGCTTACAGTGCTGGCTTTGTGGTAGGTCTCGATAGGTACACAATTTTTTTTACACAGTGATACTTGTTCATTTCTACTCCCGATTGAAGTTCTAGACTTTGAAAACAAAATGACTGACAGGTGTGCCTTATTCAACACTTGTCACGTTTCATTCAAACCCCAGAATAATAAACCAGACTTGGAAAACTTCAGAACAAATATGTACGTTTTCTTTTAAAGGAACATTATTGATCTAAGGATAGAAGTCGGCTCGAAAAATTGCCCCACATTTGCCCTACAAAAAAAAGTGGGCCATGCCTTTCCTTACCCTTCACCCGGAGAGTTCAAACCGGGTTCAAATGTAAGTCGTTAGATCACTATCGTATAATACAAAAGACATAAATAAATTAATATGCATAGTTGGTGTCTCTAGTAATAATATAAGTACTTTTTCGACTGTCTAACTTTAGAATAAACACTAGCCAGCGTTTGTGGCTCAAGCTGATTACATCATGTGCACTCCACATTTTTACGACGCATTAATAAAAAATTTCAAGAGCAAGGCCAAGCGGAACTTTATTTAGATCTAAAACGCTCTGAGTGTTTTCTTTATTTCTTTTCAGAATTTCGTTGAAAGCAAATCAATGCTTCCACGTCAATTTACCGCTGGTTTTATGTCTCGGCAGGATTGACGTCAATAAATATAAACACTTTTCTTTATCACATCTATGGCTTTTCCCAATTGTGTAGTAATAATAATTGGGTTCTATTCTGCTCCTGAAGTCCTGAAGAACTAAAGATGCCAATTATGTATGTAGTTCCACAAGCTCCTGGTGACGTCAAAATTTTATTTAATAAACGACCACTAACGCAGTCATTATATATTATAATAGGTATAATACCTATTCTAAAAAAAAAAAAAAAGTATGGCCAATAATAGTTTGGAGGCACGCCAAAAAAAGAACTAGCTGAAAACATAAACACATGTTTTTTTAGATATTCAAATTCGGAATTCGTCATTATGCTGCTATGACTGTATCTAATCTTAACCTATCTCAAGCGGAGATGTGTAACCATTGTAATAGATAGTATGTTATGTTTGCGCAGGTCAGGATCCAGTGAGCTGTGAAGCTTTGCCCAGGCAAATTCGGGAGTGGAGGTAAAAATAGGTAGCATGAAGGTGTAGCCTGGATCGGTAGGGTGAGGAGGAGGTTAGAGGGGCGGGGATGCGCGGGCGGGGGGTGCGTCTAGACATCGGCCTTGACCGCGGCGCGGTTTCCGCGCGCCCGAGGTCGGCTCGACCCACAGCCCAGAGACCGAGTGCGAGCAACGGTATACTATGCCATGCTATGGGGTGCCGCATGGCATATGTTCCGTCTGGCTTTGAACGAGAAGTGTCGAAGCAAACCCGACAGCGGCCCGAGTGATCTAGGTATCCAGCTAAGTCGATAGAGCGACAGAGCTCAGACGTAACTCCATTAGTTGGAATATGGTAGACTTTTAACTTTAATTATAGTCTGTTCAGGTAGACAGGTCGTCCATATAGACAGCATAACGCAGTAAGTATGTGTATGTAATTACGATATTTATGTACACAAGCCCATTATTAAAACAGATATACCTAGAATCGATACTATCTATAATGTATGTGTAAGTGTCTATAAAAATTCGGTCGAACAACACAGTTGGGTGAGGAACGCGTCTCGCGCCTAGGTCCGTGAACTCGAGTGAGTTTCGACATTGCGCCGACATTGAGCCGGGCTAAATAACGCAGATAGCGAGGGGTCGACGACCGACATCGCCCAATATCACGCGGACGATCGCAAGATTTGCAAGCACCTGCCGACGCCGCGTGGACGTTATATAATCACGACCTACCCCAACAGGGGCTTGCGGTTTAGCAGTTTTTACACATTGCGAAAATCAAGTATCTGCCCAAAAAAAATGTAAAGAGCATAAAGTTACCGGATTAAACCAGCTCAAACTTAAGGCCGAAGTCGAAGTAGATTCAATGCAACTCGAGGAACTCGCAAAAAGCGAACCAAAACCAGAGAGGCCACAAAATTGCGGATCGGAAACGATGCGAACAAGGCGTGCCAGGGTGTGGGAGCGGGCGGGGTGGGGGCCGAATCTTTCGGCGCGGGGTGACATTGCGCGGACGTCGACACTATGCCCGACCTACGGCACGGCTGCGGCGCCCGCCCGCGCCGCGCCGCCCGCGGAAAAACGACGCCTCATCCGCACCACTACTTCGACTACACAAATTCACTAGACCAGAATGTTCAGCGTGTGCGCAATGCGTATCAGCTTCAACAAACGTAATTTTTAAACAAGCAGACGCACTTTTGGCCCTGATTTGGGAATCTTTCGTTATGCGACATGACGGTAAAACACCGTTTTTTTAAATAATTCAAAGCTCATCGCTCTGTTACATAAAATGACGCAATGAGTTTTCGAGATATTTTGTGACCAAAATGGTCGGGGGTAAACAATGCAGCATGTGACGCAATCATCAACATAAGGAGACAATATTTTCTCGCTTGCCTCTCGAGACACGTCCTCATTACGGACGAAAGCTTTCAACACATTTATGAAAACGATGAAAGTTATAGATTACATATTACTTAGCCATTTTTTTGGCCCGGCAGAAAATGTTGAGTTGTCCCCATATAAGTTTGGGCACTTTTTAAATCGAAACTTATGGTTGCAAAATATACTAACATAGCAATTTACGTCTGTCATTTAAACCAGACGGTCTGTCTGGAATTTGGACCAGCAACTAGAGAGCAATTTGTACAGTAAGGAATCCCTTCAATGATATGGACTCTATCTGAGACGGTCTAAGCATCAGTTTGTAGATTCATTGCTTTATTTGGCGAGACGACTAAAGACTCACAGTCACACATCATCCTCGATCATATACAAATAAACCTACAAAAAGAGCAAAACAGAGACATCTTATTTTAAAGCAAGTGGTTAAAATTCTTTGGGTTAACATTATTCAATCTCAAAAATGCTTTTCACTTCTTATTTTAGAGAACCTTGTTTTAATACCAAAAGTAAAGGTCACACGATATCGCTCTTGACATATTACTTAAACCATTATAGCCATATTTCATTCTCTTGTTAAAAGCATTATAATAATCCTTACCTACATTTGTAATAATATACTTGACACCGTCATTTATTTCAAGTTGTATTTTAATTTATGTAAGAGACACTTGCTCTGATGAAGCGTCAGCTAGGCGATGTATTGTGACATCATAACTGTCTGAACTGTCATTATCTGTCTGACTGACACTAGCATTGTCATTGTCTGGGACAACTCACTATTGCATCGGTATAATTGTATTATGTTAGGTAGGTTGCAAACTGAGTAGGTCAAAATGTCGAACACATTTTAAATAAACTGCGAAGGTCTTGAAAATTTCAAGTTAAGCAACAAAACCAAAGATTGGAAAGAAATTCTAAGACGGCCCGTGTTCCTAATGGATTTTGACGCAACAAGCAAAACAACTATGATGTATTGCGACGATTGGAGTCGCCAAATGCATTGTGACATCCCAATACATAAGTACTGTCGTCGCATGGGAAAATGCTAACACTAAGTATTTGCCTAAATCTAATTTTAATTTTCTCATCTAACAAACTGGGTTTACAATAATGAGATATTAAAGAAAGATGCGAAATAGCTTGAGCAAAAGACAAGAAAGAAATCGAAAAAATACCTAGCTGAAATAAAATAACCTTCATTGGGTTCAACTGAATCATCCAATTGAAATTCATGATTGTAATTAAATTATTCATACAAAACATAAATTAATCATGATTTCAAGTAGATTGAGGTGAAAAATAAATAATGAAGTCATTAAAATTGACGTCCCTAAACAATCAGTTCCCCTACATCTCTTCATCAGCAGCAAAAACTACCGGAAGGCTAGTTGTGTATTCAGGATAAAAACAAATCTATTTCACACAAAAATTATAAAATTCTGCATGGCCGAATACCTAGATAAAACAGAACTACATTTCTGTGTCGGGCATCACACAACCGGAATATTTAGATAAAAAGTGCAACAAGTGCTGAATGCAGTTCAATGCCCATTTGACATTGAAAAGGCAAACAAAATGCAGTTTCATTTATTATCGTCTATCTCGTGATGTATGTATTAAATAAACACTCGTTATATTTGTAGAAATACTTCCGAACCCACTTCTGATGTAAACTGTGTATTTAGGATCCTTAACTAGCGATTTTGGGAATAAATTATTTATTGGTCCTAACTGACAGACAGTTTTTAACAGGTGTGGACAAGTTTAGAAAATAATATTTTGTCTTTGGAGCCAACAATTGGGAACATTCATCTATACGAATTCTGATTGAGAAAAATAGTTTTAGGTTCACTCTTTTTTACCACTCAACGTAATATTTAAGCCGTGAATAAGATTTATCTAAGGCTTTCGACACGTTTGACCATGCAAACCTGGATCTATTTTCATGCCAATCTTATATCACTGAACCAATTTATAACACGGTCTCTGTATATGATAAAATTTATCTATTTCAGTCATAACGGACATTGTATCTAGTAGTTATCGAGTAAATATAAACAACTGTACTTATCATGAAGACGTCACGTGTTGAGCCATTCGTTATTCTTATTATGTTTATTTCTCGTCAGTGTTTTATTCCAATTTATAGGTCAAAGATCATCTACTGAAAACGTAGATTTCTATTTTCTCATTATCTCAATATGCGTCGGAATTATAATTTTTATCTGATTTCTATACTACGCATGTCTTCCGAAAATATCTAGGTACATAAAATATGTAGCTAACGTTGGTAATACCTGAATGCATGCACAAAAAACTGTAGAGAATAAAGTTTTGCAGTAGGTAAGTAGGTACTTTCAACACGGACACTGAGTTCAATCCACTGCTGATACATACTTTACATAGTGATTTATAACACAAATAAACGAAACCGCCCAAAACCCGTGTTTTCTCAATAATACTAATGAATCACCCATACGATACAATGCACCTCCCAAACTTGCGCAGGCTTCAGTACTCACATTGTGAGAAGATTCGATCATATCCAACGTAGTGGCTATATTTGAGAACAACCATGCATCCTCTACCGCACACATTTTTATGCCTTTATTAAAACAAATCACAGCACTTGTGCACAAACATCAAACATTGGAGTTCAACGCACTTCGTACGTTTATTTAAATGTATTTGTATTTAGTGGAGCGCAATAGATGAAAAGCTTGATGCGCGCTGAGCGACTCGTACGCACTGTCCGCACGCATTGCGTACACGCAGGCCACGCCTCCACGCCCCTCCAAAGTCCACGACTCACGCATGCGCCGCCCAACCATGCGCCACGTGCTAACCGCCTTTCAGATTGGTCCCTTCACTTACAATCCGACGAATAAAGGCATAACGTTAATTTTCCTGAAGCGCTGCCAAGGGACGGGCGCTAGCCATTGGTCGAGCGTACAATCTCTATATTTCCAACGTTATCGAATATTTATAGTCCCTTTTTAGGACCAAAAACAACGATAATTCGGTAATTCAGAGTTGTAAATATGCACTTTTACAAAGACAACAGTTTTGGTTACCATTTGAATAAATCGTTATGTTACGCAACGACTAAGTTATGAATAACGATGTGTTAACTTTATTACATTGATTATTGTAAATAATATTTATCGCTTGTTTTGCAGTGTAATAGATAATTACTAGCATATGTAGAATAGGTTTAATTACGATCAAACTGGAAATACGAATCGAGTAAGAACTTTATAATAAAAGTACCTAAGTAGGTAAAAAAATAATTAAAAAAGAAACAAGGTGTGTCAAAGCAATTAGGTAATACGACGTATACGAAAAAAAAATATATAAATAAAAAAAAATATACGTAGGTAGTGAAAACTTTTATATCGAAGACCGATTCGACCGCCATGTTTGTTTTGGCAAAATTCAAGAGAGATTTCTAACCCATAATTTCATAATCCACAGGAGGTCATCATCCAGAGATACAATAACGCAACCTTGTTTTAAATCAATTACTCAAAGAGACACTATCAGAAATTTATATTTGAACAGTTACAACGGCTGAAACAAAGATTATGAAAGGAAAAAAATGTGAACGATTATGGCTAGACTGAAAAATGTACCTACAAAACGAACTTAGATAATAATCGTAAATCCATACACGTGTCTGAAATATAGTTTTCAAGGCAAACACAATTAGGTGCGCCCAATGAAAACCACTTTGATTTTCAAGCAGGTATAATAAATTGGATTTATTTTAATCATTAACTGCAGCCATTCATCACGACAATCGTTTATAAAAAACTTATTAGGGAACCAAAACTATCCATCGACTGAAATAATAGAATCCAAAAGTAGTCTCACATTTTTTGCCACTCACTCGGACCTAAAAAAAAGTGAATCCACCGGACGAAATCCTACACAACCAACCATTTACATACAAAACCAAATTCTAAAACGGATGACACTATAAATGTGTGTAATCTACAAAATCAAAGACAAAAAAAAAACAAGAGGTACGAACTTAAAAACGAAGCACAAGTCTACACGCCACAGGAATCTAAATTAACAAAAAACTGAAGCTAGATCAGTTAAACGTTTAACAAAAGAAACTGTTAAATTTAGTTATATGTAGTTATAATGATGTCATAGACAAGGTACGGCAGACACACAAAAAAGTTGCCATATACCTTCATACGTATGCAATTTGTACCTGTAGGATATATTAATGTTACCTACTGTCTAGCTCAATATGAGACAGTGGCCTTGCGTTCTGTTGCCAACTCTGACTTTCTACAATTATATAAATCAAGTTACCTAATTCTTTTACTGAATCTACCTACTGCTTTATTACATTACTTATCATCGCCAAATTGTATAGGTGCCTACCTACATTTTTTATGAAACATCATTAATTTATTTGAGACATATTTTCCGAAATCAGGATCGAGCCAATCCAGAAATTTCAAAGGTGCATGAAGCTAAATTTGGGAATGTTATCGTTTTCAAAAGCCCAAATTGAATGCGCAAACAAAAGGCTATACGGGTATGTACAGTAAAGCAACACAAGCCAGACTCAGGACTCGTTAGTGGGGAATCTTTTGGCATTATCGATAAACATCCCGTCGGGCCCTAGGCTGTCTATGTATAGGTTGTCTTAGGGCAGGCACGCGGCGACGGCGCGCCGGCCCAGACTGAATTTGTTAGCTTTTTTGGAGGTAGGGTTGGCTCTGTGCCTGTCGCACGTGACTGACTAAATACTACAGATAAAGAATTTAAAACGCCGTCATCTTTGACAGAATTCGTATGATGCCTTAAGCATCCTTCGCTGTTTTGGCTAACTTGACATTTGACAATAGACAATTAGGAATTAACTTCATGGAATACATACATGCTAGAGCTACGATAGATTAGAACGCTATTTGAATTTAGCCGTAAGCACCGATTTATGGTTTCATTGTCAAATCATTGAAAGAAGAACGTTTTGCAGATTTGAAAGAGTTTCATGGGAACAGATTCACCTTTTCTTTTTTCTTTTTATGTGTAATTTGATCAAAAAACGATCTCCCTCTTAGTTTTTTGTTCAATTCCTGATCAGACTTCCTGTGCACTAAACATTCATTAATCATGTACCTAAGACAGCCCTAATATTTAATTGTGTGGGAGGAGGCAATTCGTGGAACAGCTCCTAATTGTGTGTGTGCGTGTATTTCAAATACAAATAAAATCGCACTTGTGTGCGCGCCGCCGGTTCATTGTCAAGGCCAACAGCCAAATCTCCCGCTCGAGCCCCCCTCACTCCCGCCTCACTCCACCCATAGTCAATTATTCGAATTAGCCGAAAACATTGGTTTGCTGAACGCATATTGCTCGGCCGACGAAGCCTTCTACTTCGTTGCTTCTAAGTGGAGCAGCAATAGTTACCGAACTGCATCAACTACGAAGTTTTAGGTTGGTGTCATTACTTTTTGGTCTTTTGGTACAGGGACTGTGGTTGCCGCCGACGCGATAATCGAGTATTTTTAACGTTGCATATCGCATTCCGCTAGCTTTTTATCTACGGTGTGCCGCTGCGTCAGTGTGAAATCTTATTGCAATAAAAACAACATTGGCTTGCATCTATCGGTCTAGACTAGACGCTAAAACATCTCCAAAAGGTGACGCTAGACATCACGTTTTTTCACCAAGGCCCGCCGAATTAGTCGTTACTCAAATTTGATCACAGATCTATGTAAATTGCGTGACTAATAAACTGCAGTGTCTGATACGATATTATGTAATTGTCGTTAAGGCAAGATAAAGGTGGAAATTTTAAAACAAACAGACCATTCACGAAAGGTCTATGGAGAGTTTTCATTTATGTAAGTAATACTGATAAACGATTACAATCGAAATTGATCGCGGAAGCATTAACATGAACTAATTATTTTATTATCTGTGAAACCTGCCCTGCCCGTGACCAGTAGTCTTGTAACCTAAGGTCGGTTGATATCAAACTATCATCTGCAATTAATTAAAGATATGCGAACGCAAACTGTTTTGTTACAAATCCACTAACTGGAGTAATTAACTCGTTTTACTAAGTTTATCATTTCGAAATATTCGGCGGGAAAAAAATCTCCTACAAGATAAGCGATAGACTACTTGATTTAGTTAAGCAATTTTGTTCGAATATATTTCTTTTGCATGCCTATAAATTTTCGTAATTACTGAATTTGCACGTCGAATAGAGGCCAGAGCACGTGATAAAAATGTTACGGCCTGTTATCGTTATTATTGCATCGTGCTCATGTAGTATTATGTAAGGACCAGGGCAAGGCAAACAATAAAATGTTGCTATACTAACAGAATTAGTTGAAACCTATCATGATGTCTACACTGAAACTTCATAAGATAGTTTCGGTAAATAAAATGATAGAATGAACATTCAGGCGCTGAAAAACAATGACAATATCGCTAATATAAAAAACAATATTTTAGTACCTACCTAATTATTTCGTGCAGGAGGTTATGCTGCTAAAAATATGTGTCAGTGCATGGAAAGATTGAGTCGATAAGTCCAGTCAAGGCCGCATTATATCACCAACGTTTGCATCACGTTGCAACAAAAAATGATTAGATAGAGTAATCGCTGCACAAAGTATACAAACCACTTTCTTCTGTCTCAATACAGTAACCATAATATTTATATAATTTTGAAAGGATAGTTTTTGAGCTCAGTCGTGATAAAGAAAATGGGTCAGAGGACCAAGATTAAATTAATACTAATCCTGGACATAGTACTGCAAATATTAATGAAGTAAACCTAAACTTGAGACGGCAAAGAGAAACAAAGAAACTTATTGATATAACTCAGAGACTATTAATAATACAGAGCTCATCAAAGAAGCCATTATACGCGCCCGCGATAAAAACGAGCCTCGATATCAACCCGAACAGGATTATACAACATGCGAAAAAATAGACAACATTTAAAATTTGGCCGCACATACAGAAAAATGCAAGCACAATGATCAATCTAAAAATCCAGCAGCGAAGAATTTATTTTTTTAGAATATACTAACGGCTCTAAATATTTTTAAAGACCATCAATGAGATATGGTAATTTTGCGTGACTAGTTGCTTTTAACAGCCTGTAAAATTTTACGTCAGTACAATTAACATTGCATGCTTTCCTTGAAGAAAAAAAATAAAGAAAATTCTAATATTGGGAAAAAATACCGGCTTCGAAATTTAAAGAACGTACATCTTTGATAACCATGTGCGTGACGAACCAACAACCCTAAATACACCGTTAAATGAATCAAGAACGACAGCGGAAAAGCATACAATAGAGCCAGAACGTGAGTCGAAATTTTTTCTGGCAGCGGTAAGAAAATAGACGCTACAAGGCACAACAGTTAGAGGCGGGTAATGGTAGGCGGCGATCGATCACGGGTTGGGGCAGGTCGGGCACACCGCGGTCTACGTGTTGAGCTGTTTGGGACCGAGACTGCCGCACTCGAATTTTAGAAACATTAAAGAATATTTGCATGATAGTTATGCAAGATTATAATGCATGACAAAATAAAATATTACACAAGTTGAACTAGCAAAATGACGGTGAAAATTTCGGACATGAAAAATATAAAGTTCACATTAATTATGTTTTCATTGGAAACTTTAAATTTTACATTCTTGATTCAACGTTATTTCTGGCAATACCTATACATTATTAATGATTGTTCAATACACATGCATTTAAGCTAATAAATGCATTGGTCACAATTTTATACTTCACTTGGATATTCACAAATATATTAATGGTTCACTAAATCTGAAAAAAAATATGTGAATGTTCCTGAATTAACTTCATTATAAGCTTAAACCGCATAGGTATCCACAATCATTAAAAAACTTAATAACATGAGGAAACATAACACCACTGCGATAAATATTCGGCAGCCCAGCGTGTAGCTGTTGATAAAATGTTAGCCTAGGTCAAGGTAAAATTTCGTTTACAAAAAACCGGCATATTTTCACGATCAAAACGACGGTTAATCGTTTAAAAGATAGAAAATAAACTATGAAATGTACGCACCACATCCTCCATCTCCATCCAGTCCATGTCGGCTTGTTATTGTATGTCTAGGTTAGCTTAGAAGTCTGGATCTAGTGCTGCGCGAAAGTACTGCGCGTGTCGACGTTCGGTACACGAGTGCAGCGTCGTGTAGTGTGTGTTGCACCGAAAATTCGTTCCCGCAGCTCAGACCCGCGCCCCGCACCGCACCCCCGGGGCTCGCGAAATTTTCAAACTTCGAACGATTCGCGCAACGCCATCTAGGGGCGATCGGCGCCCTATTGCCTCCGTGTGTGGCCTTGAACTTGACTGAACACGTCGCGAGCGACCCACTTTTGCGGCGCGTCCCGCGCCCCGCCCCGACAGTCGCGCGCATTGTCACGGCCGCGCCACCTGAATGGATCTTAGTCGGCATAAGGCGTATATTCGCATGGCGGCGCCGAACACTCTCGTTTTCACCGTACTGTATTACGTCAGGCTGCACGTTACATCGCTGGATTATCTTGCACACGTTCAGCGCGGCCGATAGCAGGGCAGAAACTTCTCAGTTCTCACAATGTAATAACGATGTGAGTACTTGTTTGCTGATTCGTTGTTTCCTCGTTATTTGATCTATTGACATTGTTTTGACGCTTTGTTTCTAAGTCGATGTTGTTGGTTGTGAGTGGTGATTTTTTATCAGTTACCCAATTGAGTAATAAGAAAAATTAGCCAAGGCCATCTTTATTTTTATCATTACCATTTTTTTATATAGTGACATATAAAAAAATGGTAATTATTATATCAATACTGGTATTCAGGTAAAATCCGGTTTGACTGGAAGCTGACCCCAATATAGTTGGGAAAAGGCTAGGCAGATGATGATTATTTTTCATCGATTTTTTAAGAACTTTTATATGAATTATGACTATAGACAATCACTTGATGGATATAGGTTTATAAACGTGACGAGCTGAATGTTTCAGGTGCTGGACTTCGGAGCAGTGCGTCGTTATCAAGATCAAAGTTTCTGCAGCGCGTGGCTAACGTACGAGGAAAATTACGTCGCGTTCTGAGCAGAACGTGAACTTTCTGAACTCTTGGAATCGCCGCGAACTATAAGGTTTTGTTTATACTTTCTTAACTTCAATTCAGACTTAGTAAGCACGATAGACAACTATCTGTATCTGCGCAAAAGCCGTAACAGTTCTTACACGTACAATTCAAGTCAAAATAAAAGAGTCGTCTAAGTACACAAAGTGAGAAGCCTAACAAACTCCAAATCTTGCTTGTATGTAGACATTAACTATAATGCATATTGAAGGTAAAACGACTTAGAATCCGTAAATACAGAACACAAATTGGAAGATAGACAAAGATTGGTTGGACTCAAATCTACCGCTCAACTGGAATTTGATAAAAGGCATTACGTAATTCCATCAAGATCTGAGCATGTTACAAAAATGACCGTGTCCAAAAATGTCATTCAACTTGCTAGTTAGTCGCAAGAAAGTAGAACGAAGGTAGATTCAAGTACGAACATAAAATTGTATAACATTTCCCAGCACAATGGGCATGAGCGTATGACTACAAGAATATTGACTCAGATTAAGGTCAATCAATGAACGGGGATGCACGCTACTACACGACTGCAGCGAGATTACATTTCCACCGCATTTTAATCAAAAGATGATTCAAGTGTCGCAATAGTCGCGATCCATCTCTTGTTGCCAACTTAAGCAAATCTAAATCGTTGACCCTTTTGCTTTAGCCGTTATGGAATCTAATTTTTCGCATGTAAATTATTTTTAACCTCGGAAAGGGTTTGCTATTTCGGTAGGCTGAAATTAGAAGCAAATTATTTAGGGCCTTGAAAAGTTTGAAGGAACTTTGTGAGGAAATTGTGTATGCATAACATTGCTGTCTATTTTTCAGAGGTAGCAATCGGGATTTAGGTAATCTTCTTTAATGTTTTGTAAGTTTTAATCCTCTCTTCTTCTTATCGTGTGGGCAGTAAGGTCTAACGACCCCACACACCCTAGTGTCAGAGTTTCTAAACCGCCTCAAGGGCCTCTGACATGGTTTATTTGACGAATTCTGATTTTTGTTTAGATTGAAAATTTACGTCTTCTAAAAATAGGCGTTTACATTAAGGCTGCTCTCTCGAAAAAAGCTTAAAGCAGCGTGCAGATGAATCAGCTTTTCGGCGGCACTAATAGAGAATTTACATCTAAAAAAAATAGTTCCCACACACACACATGCTACATGATATGATTCGTAATTTGGTATAGCCAGAATTTGTCTATCGGTATCACATAATAAGAAAAAAACCACCAAATTACCTCCAAATCGTTGAGATGTAACCATTTTACTCCTTCAATTTTTATTAAAAGCGTGTAAAAAAATATTTACTGCTTTGCAATACAAAAGAAAATGATATGGTTTTGTTACGTTTTAAAAACATGTATTATTTTCATCATAGAAAATTAGAAATGCGGGTAGCGGAGTGGCGCGTAGAGGGGTAGTTAGCTCCGTTTATATGCACAAGTTCATTGGCATGAATACAAGCCTTAACATTTCGATTTGCGCGCGAGTCATCTTAAGCGCAATCGGGTATTGCTTCTTTTAGCACTTGTTGTCTTGCTATTTTTGGTTGAGGCTACCCCCTGAGCAGAGAATCGTCTCCCTGGCGGCAAATTTAATGAATTTCGTGGCTGTGAAAGTGCGAGAGCACATCTACGGTCACCAACTTTAAAGTCGTTAGTAGTGCATGGTTACATGACTCTTGGTTTGTATTGATGGTTGACAATGCCAGCTCTAGCAGCGACCACCGAGGTTTCACCATGGTCTGTGGAGCTACCCAACTAAAACTAGGTCAAAGTGTGCTAAGTTCTGTTATACCATTCCTCGGCTTTAAATTTATGTGACGAAGGTCCTCCTTATACAGATTTTGTATTATTATTTTTTTTCAAAATTACCCCTTTGATAACTATGTGCTTCCTATTATGATTCTGATATAAATTTTTCCATTTTTCAGGTGTTATCATTCCAATACCGATAACTTCCGAGTGAGATAATGATCTTAATGAAGCCCAGATACCTCTTAACTAATCTTAGTGGACTATCAGCAGAAGTATGAAGCAGTCAAAACATAATACCATCGGCCTTTGTTTTATAGTGAGTCACGCCATCTAGTTATGAAAGACGACATTAATGGGCAGTTTACTGCTAAAAGGCTTCGGTTTGAAATGCAGCCAAAACGTTTGGGTGAATCATTATGATAATAATATGCAGTTTATGAGTGTCGACAGTACGTGTAGAAATTGAAATTGATTTTCCAAAATTAAGTTGAATTGATGATTTTGTTGTTGAAAAAGAAGAATTAACGACATGCTTTAGCGTGGGTAAGGATTTTACAAGCCAGGGAAATATAATAAACCAAGCTTGTTCAAATGTAGACCTTTCAGTGGTAAGGAAGAAATGAGCTGATGAGCAAGCTTCAGCAAATGAAGAAGAAGAAGATACAGCTATAAGGACGTTAGAGGATTATACTAGGATAACTGTAAAACCCCTAAATTAACAATGAAAACCTTTTTGCTGAGGATTCGGGTGGTCTAACAAACAAAGCGGATTTTAGATTCACAAACTACATGAATAAAACACTTTCGCACATGGCAAGTAAAAACATCCGTATTCATAATGACGTAGCCATCATTGAATCCTCACTTGAACTTAATGGTCACGAAAAAAAGAACGAACACTTACCTGAGAAATAATCAAAGAAGCAAACATATTTGAAAACTTAAAAAGGTTTAATATACAACAAAAAAGTTACTAATTGAAATAAAATACATAGTATCGTATCTTTTCCACGTGGAATTCAAATTCAAACTGGATTTTAGCTAATTTGGCCTTGTTATATACCCCAAAAGTTATCTACCACATCCGCAAAAAAATATGATAACTTTTCAACCTTACAAAGTAATTTGCCATAATGTAATATCGCAAATAAATATACCAACAAAAGAATTAAAATTCCGTCATCGACTGACTAACGGACCCGACCAATTTTCACGTTTGCTAAATCAATCCTCTATCTTTGTCAGCTGGTAAAAACCTATGAAATTCGCTCCATTTAACCAATCCATCCATTTAATCACTTCGTGATCACTTCACCTAAGCCTTCACTTCGACATGTTTACAGAATCGCACTGCTGATAGCATCCATAATGTGTACCATATGAACACATCGACCTCCTCATGTCGTTGGACATATAAAATTTACAGTAAGCCGAACGTCAGTGTTAAGGTGGAAACTTGCCTCAAAGAGATGTCAGCACAATAGACGGGGCTCGTTACGGTGCCTGCCAGGGTTGCGGAATTTATTCGAAAAAGTCACCGCGGCCCTGGAACGCAAAGGGTATTAGGAGGAACACGGATGGGTTTTAGTCAGTAAGAGTCTGACACTTCCTTCCGCTCTGGATGGAGCGGAAAAAGGTGGAAACTTCGTACTTTGCCTAACCTGCTCAGGGTCGAAGTGTTACCACCGAAGATCAGCGGACTGAATGATAAGAAACTCTCTACCTTTTTTAAGAGCTTCCCAAAACACCGACAACGATGACGTAAATACCGGCCGGTGCATCAGTGGAACGGAAATAAAAACTAAAAATAACGTGACATTAACATCCAGGGCATGAGGAAGATGGCTGCAGGAGCTAACCAAAACAATGAGTGTTGCCAAATTGAGCTGAGACATTTTTTTTAATGATCACACTCAGTCTCGTGACTCGACGATCTTCAAAGTTAAGCAACGCTTACCGAGGTCGAGGCCTGTGGATGGGTGACCATCTTAACAAACTGAACGTGCCTCGGAAAGCACGCTAACGCCGGTCACGGCCGTCATTTCTAGATCTTTGGCAGTCGTTACAGAAGCCAGAAAAACTGACATCAGTCTTGCCAAGGACTACCGTGTTACCCAGTTAATGTTTGTGGAGCTCTCCTCCGACGCCCGGGGCGCCTGCTGTGAGCCGGAAGAGAGGTCGAGATCTCCCTCTCCCTTTCCCTTTCCGTAGCCTCCTTCTGCGCGATAACTGTTTCGCAGAAGGAGACCACTACCTCCCAGGACTCCACGCCGTCGAACATAGCACGGACTACGGCCGGCAGCGAGAGGTCACTGCCTACCACAGAGATGAGGGCACGGCGCGGCTCCTCCCAAGCGGCACACTCTGCCAGCGTATGCCGCGCCGTGTCCTCCCGACAGTCGACGCAGTGGTGACACCGAGCGTCCGGTTCCCTGCCTATGCGACACAGGAACCTCCCGAAGCAGCCATATCCCGAGAGAATCTGCGTCGCACGAAACCACAGGGAGCCGTGCCTTCTCCCGAACCAAAGTTCGAGCACTGGCCGGGTAGCCTCGATAGTGACGAGGCCGGCGGTAGGTCGTAAGAGCTTGACCTGCCATTCCGCCACCAGGACATCGCGCAGCTGCGACAGACGCAACTCGATGTGTCGCTCGCTGCGCACCCGCGTGTCCTCACGCCACCGATGCAGTGACGCGAGGACTTTTCTCTCCAGGTCCCAGGTCGGAGATCCGGTCATTACGCAAGCCGCCTCGTAGGAGATCGTGCGATAACCCCTGATGACTCTGACGGCCATTACTCTCTGCGGCTTCCGCAGAACAGTGATGGTGCTCGCCGTCGGGTCAGCCGCCCAGATCGGGGCCCCATACAGGGCCATCGATCGCACGATCCTCACGTACAACCGCCTGCTCGGGTCCCCCAGATTGGGCAGCAGCGTTGACAGCGCCCCAGCCGCGCTGCCTCGTTGACTTAGCGCTACTGTTGAGCATTAGGACCTGAGTTCCATTGCCGGGTCAGACAAAGTATTACTGACCCTCCATCTAGAATTCCTCAAGCAGCCCCGAGCCTGAATTTGGCCCGGTTGATGACAATGGGTAGCCTCCTATTACATAGGACTTCAAGATAAGGATAGGACATCTCTAACTAACCCTTCGAGGGATACAGGCGTGATGATATGTTTTGTTTTCACTCTTTTTGACTATAAGGAACTCCGCCAAATAGCAAATAAGTCGCTGAAACTCGCAATTAATGAAGAGGAGGAAAACGATGGGTAGGTAACAGGAACAGCAAGAAACACATGTGTGCAAACAGAATTGATTGTGACAGTGCCTTTGGCATTTCTAACTTCAAAGAGTCGCTAATCAAAAACAAGACAACCTTCTTTTGTCTCTGAGCCGACTCGTCATTGAATAACAAACTCGTCATGGACTAGCAGACTCGTCATCGAATGAAAATGTGATCGCCGCCTTTGCGGACTTACGATGTTCCGACTGTTGGTCATTGACCTGTCAGCTTACTATTAATGAAGACTTTGAAGTTCGAGTAATAATCAAATTCTAGTTTAACCGGAAAACCTGTCCAACCTAGGCGTTCTTAGTTGTTAAGTGTCAATACAGATTTTCAATAGTCAACAGACAGTGGTATCCAACTGATAAGGCGCGTCGTGAATCTTCGTTCGCACAGAAAAGAAGGTATGGCCCCGAAGATTAACGAAAGAAAACAAACTTACAATCAACCTTATACCACTACTATAAGGTTCATAATACACTGTAGCAATTAGTTCCGTCTCACTCGCAAGTCACGTGTATGCCACGCGGCGCGCGCTAATATGGCGGCAGCTGCCGACCAATAGCGGTACAGGAAAAAAAAGCGCGTTCCATGGACCGTGCCGATTGGTCAATAGAATTTCCCGCGCATTGAAAATTCATCTTCTGCGCAGGTACATCGGTATGCCATATTAGTTGGGTACCACTGTAACTGCAAATACTCATTTCAGGAACCCCTAAGAGTCGACACTCCCTTCCGCTCTAGCAGGAGATTTTTAAATTTATAAAAAACCTAGTTAAAGTTATGTAAAACTTAGGCAACCATAAATTCATGTAGATCATACTTCTTGTCATTTTGTTCTGTTTTTTTTTTTAAAGTAAAAGGGCATGTATGAAGTATTGTCCATGATGTGAAATGCTTTACTACAGCAGTTTTTTTTTTTGGAATATGCACATTACCGTCATAAAAATAAGGTTCATATTTATATGATATGCTTACTGTGCTCAACTTGAATTTAGTTTTAATATGCTTTGTAGATCTCAGTAGGTACATTTTATAGGGTGGGACACTATGTCTGAGATGTCTAAATTACATATAAAAAAGTTGCTTAGAGAGGGGCAGCTCTCTCTACATCTCTGCAACTCTGGTTACTTCTTCTAAACCATATTTTTTACGTACAGGACCAGTTGTTGTGGCGACATTTGGGGGAGGCCTATGTCTAGCAGTAGACGTCTTTCGGCTGATATTATCTAATTATGATGTGTAGATAATTTTCAGCTGTGCGCAACCGGGGTTTGTCGCTACTAGAAGAGTGGGACTAGCTTTGAGAAGTACATTGCCCCAAGTCAGTTTTACAAAAAGCTTTAGGTGTCTAGTTTAAAGCAGAGCCAAAATCGAGAATATTTGTATACTTAATCTATACTAATATTATAAAAAGGAAAGATTTGTATTTTTGTTTGTAACAAATAAACTTAAAAACTAGTGGACCGATTTGAAAAATTGTTTCAGTAATGGATAGCTACATTATCAGCGAGTAACATAGGCTATATTTTATCCCTGTATTCCCATGGGAACGGGAACAACGCGGGTGAAACCGCGTGACGTTCGCTAGTATTTAAATAAAGCTGAAGAGTTTGTTATTTTCTTTGATTGAATGCGCTAAACTAAGGAACTACTAAAACTAAAATTCTAAAAATTCTTTAAGGAATGGATAGTCCATTTATCCAGGAAGGCTATAGGCTGTATAACATCACGCTAGAACCAATAGGAGCGAAGCATTTATGAAAAATGTTACACAGACAAAGTTGCGCAGGTCAGCTATAACCATAATAATGACTTACCTTAACAAACACGGTTGTATGATTCTGGTTGTCTTTCACAAATCTCTCTCGAGTTTATGATGCCATTGAGCTCAGGTTTGTGTCGAGACATAGCCAGGTCCCAGCTGAAATATAATTTTGAGTCATGAACAGTAAATTTATTTACTCATTCAATTTATTTGCTAGGTACGGATCAAAAAGACGTCCTATGTTGAGTTGAGGTACGTTTTTATAACAACATACAAACAAACAACTTAAAATAATATAATGGATTATTGGGTGACAGATTTTTAGGGCAAGGTTGACAATAATAAATAATAAGTTAAAGTAGAATCTAATTGGACCAAACTTCAGTGAGTCTTTATTTTTGGAAATCATACATAAAAATTATTAATAATAAGGCGCAAACCCACTGCGGTCCGCTGCATGCACTACACACAAGCCATATCTCAAAACTGCTCCAATACCGTTTTGACATAGTCGTGGGTTAATATCCGTGTATAGCGTGTACCAAGTGCAGAGCGTGCATGGCGTCGTCGACGTTGAGCTATGTTAGCGCCATATTCAAGCAAGCCACGCGTGTACCAATAACGTCAATTGATGCGTAGAGACATACATTTTCTTGCATAACGAAACTTAATACACGTGCGTAGCCTCTCCGTGCGCCGCGGTGGGTTTCCGCCTCTATCCTCAGAAAAGATAATATTTTTCTATTTTGGTATTCATTTAAAAATCTATCAATTGTAAATAAAAACTTTCAAGAAAGTTTTGACACAAAATTTATGAACAAACACTTCAACAATTTTCTGACAAGTAACATTATCTAAATAATTGATACTTACAGTAATATCAGATTATTATGGATGTGATAATTTTATGGAAGACTTCCAACTTCTTGTTGTTTATGTATGACTCCACAGGTATTCTGAAAAGTCATTGAACTGTTCATATGATGAAATGTAACAAAAACAAAATAAAAGCAAGGTAAGGAACTGTTTTACAAAAATGCAATTGCATTTTTGATGAAAACTATACTATTATGTAAACACGTATATATCTTACGAAATATCACTACTTACTCAGAATAATTCCATAAACAATTTTGATAACATTGTGATTCAAGTAAACAATCGAAAACTTTCAATAATACCCTCAAGAATTCAATTAAAATAAATAATTATTGGAATTGTAAAACCAGGGAACTGTCAAACATCCAAGGCTGCAGTTTCGGATTTCACGATTTTAGCGACACTTTACTGTTCATGGCCTTCCAGAAACCTTTTTTAGTACTACATTTATCTTACACTATACAAGACATGCACAATTTTAGCTAAACACTAATTCAAAATCAATTAATTAGGTTATATTGCTGTTATTATCCACTTGCACTTTCTAGCAAAAAGTGCATTCCAATAAACTACAAATATGGATGATTTAGCAATGCAGTTAGCTATCCTGCTTCCGCACTCTTCAAAGTAAATGGTTGATGTATTGTCATTTCGTTCTTATGCTCGTGTAGCTACAGTATTCGTACAATTGTACTGGAACGTGACCTTAGTGTTACTATTTCTCTCACTGATTATTAATGACATTTGTTGAAAAACGAATATTTTGTATGAATTTTCAACAAGAATATCTCAATAATTTACAGAATGAGCTTTGTTGACATTTTTATTTTACAAAATAAATTAAACCAGCAATATTGTTAACATAACAACATTTTTTATATTTTCCAGCCAACGCATAGCATTTTTTCATTGTTTTTTTTTGTTGGAGCAAATGTCAGAAATTCTTCGTACATAATTTACATAACGAGCAAAATGGAAATTTTCACTAAAATTCATGATGCATTGTTGATAATGGTTAATGTTTTGAGCAGAATGTTCAAATTGTGATCACTTTTCTTGATCATCAAAAGACGTTCCATTTCGTTACTGACGTGTAACATAACCTGGCAACTTTTCTCAAAAAGCCGACGACGTTTCTCGTTTCGGGCCAACTCATCGGTCTTTTTGACATAGAATATGTTTGTTTTCAGTTCTTTATGTTATGAATTGTGACTGAATTATTGCGATAGAGACGTATATTTTCAATTAAAAACATGGAGGTGCAATATCTCGTGTTTGTTTTGAGTGTATTATGGCACAGCACAGACGCTATCATGTGGAACCTCGCGCCCAACACTCAGAAGTGTTTGAAGGAAGAACTGCATGCTAACGTGCTCGTGGCAGGAGAATATGAAGTCACAGAGGTTGCCGGACAGAGAGTCGACTATGTCGTAAGTTATAAAGATAATTTTTCTTGGCAAATTTCCACCGCCCATACGGCAGTGGTATAACTGTAAACGGGTACATTTGTCATGTTGTAACACTGTAGAGTAATTTTAGTCAAATCTTGAATAAAAAAATCTATTGAGAGTTGTCTAATTTTGTGTCTTTTCTAAAAATATTGATGAATTAGATGCTCCATTTGAAGACAGCTCTCACGCAGCATGACAATAGTTTATTGGTGGTTTATTGACACCCCTTCCCAACATAGTACATACCTTTGCCTTATTCATTATAATATAGCTATTGTTGACATAAGTATAAGTATAAACAAGAAAGCCTATTCAAGAGCATCACAACCAATGAATTTTGTGTTATAAGTATGAGCAAACATGTTGCCAACAGTAGATGATTGGTACTATGCTTATCTAGCATACACATTGAAGTGTTAACTAAAATATTAACATTATAACTTCTCCATTGACCGTAGCTGTGTTACTGATAAGTTACTGAGTTTTAATTAATTGTTTTCATTCTTTGACTGATATTCTGTGACTTTAGTTTGCCATACTTTACTGATGTATAAAAAACTTTGTACTTCGTAGCAGAAGTTTGATTTTTACTCTAAACCAGATACAGTTTCTGTAGAGAGAGAGAGAGAGAGAGGTTAAAATGTATCTAGATTCTTGAAACAGTCCCATAAAAATTTGTTAAATATCCAAACAGACTGACAGCAATTATATGCATAGGTATCAATCATTGTACTGATAGTTGTGTCGGCCAATGGCTTAATAGCCACCAGCCTTGACCAACACCTTAGGAGGCTCTTGTTAGGCAACTGGATCAAGGGCTTGCTTCAGTAGATTCATCTCTCTAGATCCCTGACCGCAGGTAGCTTTGACCGTGTTCCCAATATCCGTGGGCTACTATTTTTATAGTTTTAAAAGTTTTATTTATTATTTTATTGAAATATTTAAAAAGTAATGTATAAGACAAGTATAGTTGAATGAATAAAGGATATAACTAAAAATGAATTTGGTTAAATAATTGAAGAAGATTGATATAAGTAAGACTTATAATTGATTTTTGTAAACGACATGAATGCAATAAATAAATAAATAAGATTGGTATAAACTCAAACCATACCTAAATCCCTTCAGGGAGAACAAAAAAACAAATTGGCCATACATACGATTTATCATATGCCTTAATCACTTGTTCTATGTTTTCTTAGCATTTGTATTGTAAATCGGGCTGGTTTCAGCAACTCCGTGTCTAAGGTCGTTTTTTGCGTGCAGATCCACCCCAGCTCCCAAGAAAGGCTAGCCAACTATATCACAGAGGGTACCTGGGTTTCCTATGCAGGCTCTGCAGAATGGGGAGTCTGTTACTCCTATGACACAGAGTTCTTTTTATAGGACCCGTGGCCAGTTGTAATGGCTGTGACTCCGAGCAGTCATACCTACACTAGAAAGGTTTAGTTAGTTTAATAAAGGTCTCTTTTGTCTAAAAAACCAATGTAAATATAGCAATAATGATTACTAAATCAATGGAACCAGTAGTTTAAGCAGTATTTTACTTTTTTAATATGTGTTAGTGTAAAAAGTCACATCAAGATTGTTTACCTTTGTTTAAATACTTAAACCTTTCAAGTACTTGACTTGAAATAAGTTGTAACACGTTATTCTCTGCCCTTTTCAGATTCGCGATTCCAAAGACCACATATTATCACAGAGAGATTCCATAACCAAAGGGAAGTTCACATTTGTGACAGAAACTTACGACACATTCGAAGTGTGCTTCATATCAAAAGTTCCCCCAGGTAAGGGAGCCATTTCTTTTTTTACTTTGCTGTTCCATGTCTACATACACTTTGAGAGACCTAGGGAACCTTTTACTGGGAGGTAAAATATCCTATGTGTACCTTATTCCAGGACATATTCTGCCATATTTTTATATATTTTGGTAAAAAAATGATATCGTAAGATTAAAATTCGTACTATATCTGAACATTTGTATTCAAGTTTAATGACATATAGTTGTAACAACTATTCTTGTTAAATACTGCTTAATAGCTTATTGTTACTAATATTAAAAAGCTGAAGAGTTTGTTTTTTTGTTTGTTTGGTTGAAAGTGCTAATCTTAGGAACTACAAAAACATTTTTTAGTGTTGGATAGCATTTATGGCTATATGCTATGTAATATACGCACTATAACCAATAGAAGCGGAGCATTAATGAAAAATGTGACCCAGACGATTTTGCGCAGGTCAGCTAGTGTAATACATAAGGATATGACCATGGAAAAGTTTATATTGTAGAGTAAATATATCTGCTATTCTATGTATTTGATAGCACAGCTGTATAATAATGATGTCATTATTGTAATGAGAAAAGGAAAAAGATTATTTCTGTAAAGAAATTAGCTGCTATGTTTTCCCAACCTTCCTGTCAGCTTATATTACTGACTGGCTTTTACCAGCAGCTTCGCTTGCGTGATCCCCAGGGAACATATTCTCGGGATGAAAAGTAGCCTATGTCCTTTCTTAGGCTCTAGACTATCTGTGAACCAAAATTCATTTAAATCTGTTCAGTAGTTTTAGCGTGAAAGCGCGACAGACAGACAGACAGAGTTACTGTCGCATTAAAATATTAATAAGGATTTATACATTCCAATTTGAACCCACTTTGAATGGAAGCCAACTCCAATATTATGTAGTTGGGAAAAGGTTGATCATAGATGATGATTTGTATGTTCCAATAAATGAAACAAAACAAAAAGAGTGTAAAGATCATACGACGGCCGTTATAAGAAAGGACGTATGTACACAAATGAAGTAACCAATTTCCGACACTAAGAAAATAAATTAAGCTTGGAAATCAATTACTTTGTTTTGTGTAGATAAATCCTTTTTCCTATGGTTGCAGAGCAGGTGACATTCTGTAGTTTCTTCTTAAACATTAAATGGAAAGAAGTGTGAATAATATATTTAATTTGTATGATTTAATAACTGTCTAATGTAAGTGTAAAAACTTTCCTTCTTAGCATTTTTAAAGGTTCGGACGCTAACAGTTAAACTTGCGGTGTTTTTTCTTACAAATTATAAATTGTTTTTCAGAACGCCGTGGCGTCACCCAAGATGTGATGTTGGATATCAAAATTGGAATAGAAGCCAAGAATTATGAAGGCGTAAGTATTATTTCTTTACTTTTATTCCTTATTTTTCTTAATTTTGTACTCATTTCACTTACTAAAGTTGATATAGAAAATAATTAATATAGATCAGCAATTTAATTACTGGCAACCGTATTTTTGGTAGCTTTTATTTTATATTTACGGCAACATTCTCAATCTTTCATCACTTGAACTCTAGCCCTTTCTTTAGTTATAGGTATGTAAGTATGCTAATATATATATTTTCTTGATTATCGGTGACTCTTCTATGACAATCCACGCTTCACCAGAACACTTGGGTAATAATGGCTTTAAGTGTGACTAACAAATAAGAGTGTATTTGAAGCATGTGTAATGTTATTACCGCAATATATGTCCAGTTCCATTCAATAGTAGTGCATTTCTGTTCCTGCTGAGTTTATTTCGGGAAACAATCAATACAAACAAAAAAATAATGTTTAATAATACTAAACCTTTCAGTTAGTTGTCAAAATTTTATTTTATTGGATGTTTTTGAATCAATCACTATTATTAACAAATGTATAGAAGCTCAAGGGCCTGCTACTAATGTGATGTGTGTAAAGTTGTATTTTTTCTTTCATTAACCTATAATGCCTAAACTATAAAGACTTTAGACTATGAGATAAACTAGGGATTTTGATTATTTCATCTTGTTATGCAACACCATAAAATGTCACTACTTTATATTATAAACTCCCCTTTAATGATTCACTAAGATCAAGCAATCTTTCTCGTCAAGTGTGATAAGAATCCACAAATCCAACCAAAGCTTCTCTGTGACTTTTAAAAAACTAACCATAAAGGGGTTAGAACCTTTTTGACATAACTACCGGCCGGCATTTATTTACGTTTTTTTTTTTTTTTTTTCAATATTCATTTCCTGATGAAAACTGTAAATACGAGTAGAGAACACTTAAACAATAAAAAAAAATGTTAATAACGTAGTACCCTAATACTTCACGTTATCGAGATTTACCGAGATATTTGGAGGTAAAGTCGCCATGTGAAAACAGCGTTCAACCAAACAAACAAACTCTTCAGCTTTATAATATTAGTCACTCATTAGACACACGCCACAATTTTGAAAAAAAAAAATGGCGGTTAGTGTGTATGCCGCTCCTATAGAAAAATGTTATAACCCCTGTGTATTAAAACTTATTCAAATGCCAAATCAAATCCTTTCTTCACCATCCAACAACACTTTATAGATGCATATTCTGTGTAACTGTTATGATTTAATTGTGTTGACAGAGACATGGCTAGTCCCTGCTATAAATAATAGCGAATTTATAGATAGTCGATATATTGTTTTTCGCTGTGACCGCGACAGAACTGCAACGGGTAAATCTGAGGGTGGTGGAGTACTAATTGCAATCTTACGCAAATATAATGCGATGCGTATTCCTTCATTGCAACTAGGAGTCATGGATAAATACCTTGAACAAATTGCTATTATGATTCCCAATAGTAATAACTCGGCACACACTCTTGTATGTGCAGCATACATTCCGAATAGTTCACCACTCTCAATTTATAATACCTATTTTGATAATATTGACAACTTAATTGATTCGATAATTATTGATAACATTATATTATTAGGCGATTATAATATACCTGCAGCTCAATGGTTTCGACTTGATCCTGATCATTATTTTCAAACGTGTCGGGGAAACTCCTCCATCTGTAACCGTCTAAAGGAATTCTTGATTGTACATGATATGCAACAATATAATCACTTGACAAATTCTGTGGGTCGCATTCTGGATCTCCTAATGTCTACTGTTAGATGCACGGTATTTAAACCTAACCAAGATCTCGTTCCACCTGATGATCACTATCCACCTTTCTATACGTTGCTCTCTTTGAATATTAATATCTGTTTAATGAATCCCCAGTATACCCCGAAATATAATTACCGCAGGGCCGACTACACGATAGTAAATAGTGATATTGGTCAAATTGACTGGGATAATACACTAGAAAGTCAATCACCAGAAACCAGCGTTGAGATCTTCTATGATCATATTTATAAAATAATAAAAAACCGTGTACCTTTGTCGAAACCAGTGGATGCACATTTTCCTGTGTGGTTTTCTAGATCACTTATTCGTATCTCTAAATGCAAAAAGAAAGCTTGGTCCAAATGGAAAAGGTACAAAAACATAAGCGATTATGAGGTATTCTCTTTGTATAGAGCGCGCTTTAAAGAGGAATGTGGTAAATGTTTTAAGAAATACATGAATAGTGTCGAAGATGCCATTCCTAAGGATGTTAAGCACTTCTGGGTTTACTTGGCAAATCGTCAAGGGGGATCGGGTATACCATCTTGTATGTTTTATAAAAATGAATCTTCTAGTGACCCACCTACAATATGTAATAATTTTTCCAAGTTTTTCCAATCTGTGTACGAACCATCTTCTGTCAAACCTGACTGGTGTCCGGCTCCGAATCAGGCAAACTCTAATAATAATTCTCTTTGTACCTTGTATTTCGATAAGGATTCTGTTTGTAAACAACTCAGGTTTTTAGATGCAGATAAGGGGTCTGGACCTGATGGTTTGCCACCACTGTTTCTAAAGCGGACAGCTGAAACTATCTCCAAGCCTTTGTCCGTTATATTTAACATATGTATACAAAAAGGTATATTTCCGGCCGTGTGGAAAAAAGCTAATATTATACCAGTTTACAAAAGTGGTTCAAGGCAAGATATTGAAAATTATCGCCCTATTTCAATACTTTGTACTCTGGCAAAAGTATTTGAAAAGCTTGTCCACCGGGACATTTATCTTTTTTTACGACATAATTTAATACCGGAGCAACATGGATTTGTTAGGCAGAAGTCTACAAATACTAACCTGATGATCTTTGTTAATTTTCTGTTTAATGTCATGGATATGGGACTTCAAACAGACACAATTTATACGGATTTCATGAAAGCTTTTGACAGGGTGGACCATGAAATTTTGTTAAACAAAATTGCATTCAACGGCATCAGAGGAAACTTGCTGCGCTGGTTCTGTTCATATATATGTAATAGAAATCAGATTGTTGTGAGCAACGGGTATCAATCAGAAGCATTTTTGGCTACGTCTGGTGTTCCCCAGGGATCCATCCTTGGTCCTCTTCTTTTTATTATTTACGTGAATGATATTGGTAACTGTTTCCTTCATAGTAATTTTCTGTTGTATGCTGACGACCTTAAAGTTTATCGAAAAATTAATACTATAAATGATTGTTACCTTCTTCAAGAGGACCTAAATAGGCTAACTGAATACTGTCACAGAAATAAGCTTAAATTTAGTATTAGTAAATGTAAGTATGTTAGTTTTACAAGAAAGAAAAATGTAGTTACTTACAATTATTCGCTGTGCAACGAAATATTAACCAGAGAAACAAGTATCTGTGACTTGGGCATCCTTCTTGATAGTAAACTGCATTTACATCTGCATATTGATAAGATCGTCTCTAAAGCTTTCAAAATGCAGAACTTTGTGATGAGGGCTGCTTCAGATTTTAAAAGGCCATTAACATATATGTATCTTTATAACACCTTGGTACGCCCACAGCTCGAATATGCCTGCATGATCTGGGACCCATACTACGCCAAATATGATAATGCATTAGAACGAGTGCAGCATAAATTTCTCAAAAATATGCAATATAAATGTCGTCTGAAGCGCCTCTCTTACGAAGATGCACTATCTAAATGTAAATTACTGCCACTGCGGTCAAGGCGCCAGTTGCTCCAAGCCATGATGCTACATGGACTAGTGCATAGTAGATTCGATTGCTCAGAATTAATTAACAATATATGTTACTTTGTGCCTAGAGCGGTTATGAGACGAGAGATTCGCTCTTACCCGTTGTTTGCCACGACCCCCTGTCGTACAAATGCGGGGCGGAGGGCTCCTCTGTACAGATTGGTCACTATATACAATAATCATTTTAATCACGTAGACATATTTAACCTAGCAAAAAATGTATTTAAGAAAGAATTAATTAAATGCCTTCTGGTTTCTGAGACAGATCAAAATAGTTTGAGTAGTAAATATTAATCAATCAGTTAATCATGTATTTGGAGGAATAGTTTTAATTTATTTATTATTTTTGTTAAGTCTACATAAATATATTAATTGCATGTATCTGCATTGTATCCTACAATAGTAAAATTTGGAAACGTCATGGATTGTACATTTATCTATAGTTTAAACCATCTCAATGTATTATACAATGTATGATTGTTTGTTTTCCCAAATATACAAAAATAAAATAAAAAAAAATAAAATCCAGCTTCTAAAGCAAAGAAAACTATTCATACTAATGTCTTTCTTCTATCCAGATTGGTGAAGCTGCCAAGCTAAAGCCCATGGAACTTGAACTGAAGAGACTAGAGGACCTGTCAGAAGCCATCGTCCAAGACTTCACCCTCATGAGGAAGCGAGAGGAGGAGATGAGAGACACCAATGGTAATTATAATTTACTTTAGCTATTTTATATCCATAAATGAAAAAATTCAGGATTGATTAACATTTTCGCGTGCAAAAAAGACCAATATAAGTTAACCTTTTGACCGCTTGTGTCGCATTTATGCGACACATATTTCCGTGCCCCTACCGCTCGTGTCGTGTTTACGCGAAATAGAACTTGCATGATTTTTTCGTTCTATTTTCATCCTATTAACTGCATGGTACAACTTATACCATTATTAATCGATACAACGATTAATCGATACAACGATTGCTACAATAAATAAAGAGTATTTATTGTAGGTATTATTTTATCGATTTGTAGCCGCGCGCTAAGGGCACGGCAATTGATATTTAGCCAAGCAATCAAAAGGTTAACGAAAAAAAATTACCGAAGTTGATGTATTTGTTTCTTAAGTTTTTGGTCTCTGCATGCATGATAAATTGATAAGTAGGCAATTGATTTTTTTTCTTGTTCAAGAAACCACTTGTAGCTTATTTTTAGAAGCTCTTGTAATATTTCTTATTATAATATCAATAACACTACAAAATAAACTATACTATACTACACTGCGGGCAAAGAAGATGGCCTCTCCCATAAAATATACTTACAAAAATAATTATAATATTTTGATCATAGTTTCCATTGTCATTCTGTTTCAGAGTCCACAAACAACCGCGTTCTATTCTTCAGCTTATTCTCTATGGCATGTCTCCTGGGTCTCGCCACGTGGCAGGTTCTCTACCTTCGTCGGTACTTCAAGGCCAAAAAACTCATTGAATAGCACAATAAATATTTAGCCGCGGCTAAAGTTGCGTGCGGGTCCATAAGCTAGAAGTTCGCTAAGAGGTTGCGTGCGTCAAGTGTGTTCTTACATGATCTCTTTTTATTTCAAAGTATTCCTTTATTTTCATGGCAACAAAAGATGTAAATATTTTATGTCTATTATAAACAAATTCTGACAGCTACATAGTAGAATTCAAATCTAAAACTGGCAACACTGAATTCGATCAAATCCCTAGTAATAATGAAATGTTGAAACAGTTCATCACAACACCCCCGCAGGCCACTTTAACCGCGAGAATAGATCTTATATTACTTTATATTTAAAAATAATAAAATTTTGGAATACTTAAAGCAGATTTATTATTTAATAATTTTGTTGTAAATGATTGCGTTCTTGTCTGTTTACGAATGTGGTAAATAATATATTTGAAATAACGTTTTGTTTTATTAATATGAAGTGAACAGACTTGTGTGAATCTCACGATTCACAGATCGCGCTTTGACTCACATTGCCACATAAAGTTAGCCTTTCATAGAATGATGAATCATTTAAACTTTGAAATAACGTTCATATTCGTATAAGTGAATGTGAGCCACCGTTTCATACAAATACTAATTACATGTGCTTAGGAATAAGGTTCATTCACGTGGTTTTGGTATGAAACTCGAACTTTATTGAGAAGTACGATCTGTGAAACGGGCCCCAACATTTAGGCGCCGACCCCACTGCACGCGGTCTAGCAGTCAGAGTTCCGAGTTATGTGTTCCGCGTCCACTGTAATCTATGCGGTGACTAAGAAGCCTACACACACAAAAGCTGTTAGACCGCGACGGTCAAAGTGGACGCGCTTCTGCCGGAGTTCTTTATATTTGCAAAAGCTGGAAGGTCACGATGTCCGACGAGATCAAAATGTTTTTTTTTTTTTACCTGCTTGTGTCCCACTGTTGGGCAAAGGCCTCCCCTTTCTCCTTCCAAATCTCTCGGTCTAAAAACGTTTTCTTTATGATTTGCGAGTCATTTGGTTTTCAGTAAAAAGAGCGTGTGACGTGTTATCACTGCTAAGATTACTGAATTCCAGATTTTTAGACCGAGCTCGCAGTGTGCGCGTGTGGACGCGGAACGGACCGCGCGCAGTGGGGTCGACGCCTTACCTTGGAGATACGGATCCATAAATCACATATTACCCAACAGAAGCGTGGTTTCCTTTTACCTAGTTTCTGAATGGCTAATCAACACTAGATTTTTAGATGACGCTTGCGCATTGCCTACCATCGTGAAAGGATCACTGAAGTAAAAATAAAAGTCAAGAAAATTCGGTAACTTACGTTTAATCTCGTAGAAACTGATTTAATCGGATTTTCACGGCGTAAATACAATTCTCACTCATTGGAAGAGCAGTTATTTTTACAAAACATTGTACCTTTACATTATTTTAGTATAAAAACAGAATACTTGAAGTTATGGGACCACCCTCCCCTTTTTAAGACAAGATGAAAATCTACGACTGAAGCAGTCTATGTTAAAGCACCCACCTGACCAAACTACATTTATTTTACCGTCTCTTCTAACAGACGAAACAAAAATGATCGAAGTAATTACTGCTCAAGATTAAATTTTAAAACTTCAGTTTAAAAGACAGTACAGTAGAATCTCACTAACCCAAAACTAGTAAAAACCAGAGGGTGCCGGATTATTGGAATATTCGGATTGCTGGATTGTTACGAAAAAAAAAGACAAGATAAATAAAGGGTATATGTAAGAAGTGGTGGAGGAGCCATGAGCAGAGGATGTCGGACTGCTGGATGTGCCGGATTAGTGACTACTGTGTATTGAGTTGTCTTACAGTGGTAACCAACTGATAAGGCGCGTCGTGAATCTTCGTTCGCACAGAAAAGAAAGTATGGCCCTAAAGATTAACGAAAGAAAGCAAACTTACAATCAACCTTATCTCACGACTATAAGGTTCATAATACACTGCAAGTCACGTGCATGCCACGCGGCGCGCGCTAACATGGCGGCAGCTGCCGACCAATAGCGGTACAGGAAAAGGAAGCGCGTAGCTTGGAGCGTGCCGATTGGTCAATAGTATTTCCCGCGCTTTGAAAATTCATCTTCTGCGCAGGTACATCGGTAAGCCAATCAGTTGGGTACTACTGTACTGTAGAATAATATATTGACAACTATAACTTTCTTCTCTTCAATATATTTTACCTGCAGGTAAAGACAGCAAAATGCTTAGTTTACGTAGTAAATTGCTAGCAGTAAACGTGCTATTCTTCACACTTTAGCAACAAAACATTTTTTATGAGTCGTAGATGAACATCTTTGCTGATCCACCTGCAACCAGCTCTTATGCAAGTTGCATTACATTGCGATCTACCGTCAAACGGGGTGAATCGAAACAAAACTTTCATAGCAATTTTCAGTTTTAATATAATTTTTTACAGCAGTGTTTTTTTTTACAATATGTATTTAAATAACGTTAAAATCCCAGTCAAAATTTTGTTTTGATTCACCCCCAGCATTCCTATTCACCCCAATTGTAGGTACCGAAGAATAATGTGATGAATCGGATGGGTAATTGAACTTGCATGCAAGTTGCTTGCAGGTGAAATCGCGGCCTAACGGGGCAAAGAAGGAACATGTTGAGTTTTATACAACAGGAAAACTTTATTAAATAAGCTCGCGTCGGGCAAAAAGCTTAGAACTGCAGCAGAGAGTGGTATTTACAGATAAAACTTGACAAAGTCTCATAAGTAGTCTCAACTGCTGCCTCCAGTCTATGTACATCAGCTACTAAATACTGCACGTAGTAGTAAGCTTTATGCCCTCCGCATAAGCGTCAGAATTGAAAAACATTTTGTAATGTACACCGTGATTCTATCACATAGAGTAATATCTATTGAGGTACTAAACATAGTACAGCCAAATCCCTGGTATTATATTCTAAGCCGAAAAATATTTTGTGGCCTTTCTATAAAACCTTTCAATTTACAAATATGTTGGGTCATGGATACTTAATTCTTAAAATTTGAGGAATCGTCTAAATGCACTTTTTTACAATTTTATATTCGCCTTCCAATACAGGGTTAGCACGACCACAAGCAGTTTATAGAAAGAATTATAAAATTACATAAATATCCATAAGTTAAAAACAACGTTAGAACAAGCCGAAATATTTATGTACAGTCAACAAAGTTATTAGGTATGCAGGCAACTAACTTGCGACATTTTAACCAATGTTGTGAATGTGCTGAGTAGACAATTATTGTACCACACACTCGTAAGTATATCAAAAGCTTAAAAAATTATAATGCACACATTAGAAATAAACATTGGCAGTGCTGTGGAAAATTTAATATTTCACCTGTATACCGAATAGCTTTGTTGACTGTACATTTTTTGAAATGTCTAAAAATATTTATAAAGTTAAATTAACTATCAATTTGCTAATTTCATAATTTGTTTCATAATATTATTATAGGACATTATCCAGGCTATCTCTGAACTTGAATGCGAAACGCGCTATTCGAAAGAAGGGGTTCCACAGACGTGTTTGTGAACTTTTAACAGTACTTGTTGCTCATTGGAACACGTTGCTACATCAACAGCGCGTCTAGCACCTAGCACACAAATGTCTCTGATTTTTAATTATGTATTTTATCAGATTTCAAAGTATCCAAGTGATGAAGTTCCTCGACTGATTAATCAATTGGAATGTTAAAATACGAATAAAATTAAATAAAAAGAAAAAATATAATATAAAAATATACTACATATAATTAAAGTTCATAATAACATACAATTTATGCTAATATACACTAAACCAATACTTTTTAAGCAGGTAATTTCAAAGGCATACATATTGTATTCAATTATTTTTTTATGGAAATGTGAACAGTATAAAAAAGAATCTTCTTCATCACAAATGAATAAATCATACAAAAATTGAAACTTACAATCAGCCCACCGAAATCATAATTGCACAGTATATTTAATTAACTTATTCTGCTTATATACAAGACACGGGGCCACTTCGTGGTCATGCGTGTGTTTGTGATCATCAGAGGGGGTAGTAGTCGAGTTGCACGGTGAGGTGCTTGACGCCTGCCTCGCGGAAGATCCGCGACGTCTGCTCCGTCACGTACCTAGGATCCACTTCCTTCGCCACTTCTATTTTAAGCGCCCCCACGTGGACGTCACTACACAGGGTCCAGAAATGCGGCTCGTGGACCGCGTGCACGCCGGCCAGGCCCACCACGCGCGTGTACAAGTTAGGCAGCGCGCGCTCGAGAGACGTGGGAGTCCGTTGCATGAGCACGCCCGCGGAGTCGCGCACTAAAGGTATCACACTAGCGGCTATAAGGAGGGCTATAGCCATCGAGCAGATGGGGTCGGCTCTCATCCAGCCGAACGTTCTCATGAGGATGGCCGAGATGATGACACCGACTGAGCCTAGCGTGTCGGCTAGGACGTGCAGGAAGACGCCCCGCATGATGGCGGAGCCAGCGCCGGTGGGTGCCTCGGTGTCGTCGTCGTGCGAGTGGCCGTGGCTGTTGTGTGAGTGGCCATGGCCGCCTCCACCGTGGGAGTGACCATGTCCACCGTGGCCGTGCCCGTGTCCGTGGTGGAACGCGTATATGCCCACCATGTTTACTAAGAAACCCAGTATCGACACCAGCAGCAGGCGTTCATGTTTCACCTGGAAATAACGCATTTATTTTAATTTTAATGTATTTAATATTATTTTATATTTAGATATATTTATAAAGCTGAAGAGTTTGTTTGTTTGTTTGCTTGAACGCGCTAATCTCAGGAACTATTTGTCTTTTGAAAAATTCTTTCAGTGTTAGATAGCCCATTTGTCGAGCAAGGCTATACGGGAATGGGAAATTCCTACGGGAACGGGAAAAAACTGGATATGCGCGTACGAAGCGGTCAAAAGCTAGTTTTAATACATAACTTCTACACTTACATAGAAGTACAATATTGCTATCAATTTTCAAGTTAGTAGGTGTGAATTATTCACAATTTAATTGGCTTCTAGTAAGTAGTTTCAGCTAAATTGATTTGATTCGACAATGGCAGTCAAAATGAGCTACAATATAAAATAGTAGCCGTTTGATTTCACTATTCGCGAACGTAGTTAATAAACAATTAAATACTCGCAAAAACTAAAATAGCGTGTTAAAACATTAGGTACCTAGAGGAAAATCATTCTGTTATACGATGAAATAATTATAGTTGACTAGTTGACCCGCGCAACTTCGTCTGCTCCGCTCCTATTGGTCTTAGCGTGATGATATATAGCCTATAGCCTTCCTCGATACATGTAGCCCATTTATCGAGGAAGGCTCTAAAACTGAAATAATTTTTAAAATCGGACCAGTCGTTCTTGAGATTAGCCCGTTCAAGCAAACAAACTCTTCAGCTTTATATATTAGTACAGATATGAGTACAGTACTTTAGTACCCTTACGCCCTGTAAGGGTACTAAAGTTCTGCACTCAACTGTGCTTAAATTTTAACAACTAGGCGCGCTGCTGCATTCGAGCGCAGGCGCAGTTCATTGGTCTGTGAGTACCCCTAATATTCCTCCAATCATCAGGGGTATCCCTATACTTATGTGCTGGTTTTCACACCACAATTCTCTGTGTAAAGAATTATAAAAAAATTGAAAGTCAGTTAAAAAATAAAAATCAAAAAACACAATTAGGTACCTATAAATTAAATTAAATAAAACTTGAATTCAGACAAAAGTCCATAATTTTATTAATATTAAAAGCATATTAACCTTTTTAAGTCGGTTAAAAAGAAGCCGTTTCAGTGTTGATTCAAAATTAGAACAGGGGGGCTAAAAAGGCCACTTTAGGAGAATTTTATTTCCATCTCTAAAGCTAACGCATTAGGTTCAAGGTTGATTGAGAAAATTGACAGTGACGGGTAGCGTGATTTGCTTTCTGATTCTCCTAAAGTTGCCTTTTTAGACACACAGATTACCACAGTCATCTGCTAGTTAAGATAAGCGAAACTTTTCTGTAGGTGGTTCAATAGGCTTCCTTAACGAGGGCGTGTCTCACTTTGTATGTCTTATATCTATGCATTATGCAGTCTAGTATAGATAACATACTTAAACATACTTTACTTGAGACTATATTGTAAGTTTGTTATAGAAATTATTATCAAAATATGTATTACAAAGAACGATGGGTATTTCCTGTGGCCGAGTCGAAGTTATGTGTATTTAATCATAATAAACAACTGGTGTGATTGTCAGAGAATGGATTATTATTCAATTTTGTTTTAGTCGCGGCTCAGTCATGCATTCACAGATGGGGAAAAATAGCCCATAGTACTTATCGTTAAAAGGAAGCAATTGGTGTGATTTTTACAAAATGGAATAAGTGTCAATTCAGTGTCAATCACGGCACAGTGCTGTATTCACAGATAGGGCAAAGTACTCCATAGTATCCCATAGTACCCCATAGTATAAGGAAGCCATTGGTGTGATTGGTACAAAATGTCTTAGGAGACAATTTATTTTAGTCACGGTTCAGTGCTGAATTCAAAACTGACCAAGTGCGAGTCGGGCTCGCGTGTAAAGGGTTCCGAACGAATTTCATTTTTTTAACATGTTATTTTAACACTACAGACTTCTAATAGTAATTTTCCTGTATATCTTTAGGTAAACATCTCAATTTTTTTTTTTTCAAATTTTAGGCTCAGTACTTTCGGAGATAAGGGGGGGAATGGTCATTTTTCGTCTAATTTCTTGAATAACTTCAAAAACATCTTCTATAATATTAAAATGAATCGCAAAATGTGTTGGTAAGCGCATAACTCAAGAACGCCTGGACCAATTTGGCCAATTCTTTTTTTAAAATGTTCGTTGAAGTTCAAAGATGGTTTTTACGGCGAGAAAAATTCGAATAATTGCCGGAAAAACCCTAAAAAAAGCCGTTTTCTTTTTCCCATACAAACGTTTTCTAACTAAAACGAGCTTTATTGCTATTGTATAAAGTTCATATTGAATTACAAGCAGTCACTGTTGTTTAAACAATGTAGGTATGTAGGGTAGGAGTAGGGTAGGAGTAAGGTAGGAGTAGGGTAGGAGTAGGGTAGGAGTAAGGTAGGAGTAGGGTAGGAGTAGGTTAGGAGCAGGGTAGGAGTAGGGTAGGAGCAGGGTAGGAGTAGGGTAGGAGCAGGGTAGGAGTAGGGTAGGCGTAGGGTTGGAGTAGGGTAGGGGGTAGGACACCACGCGAACGAAGTAGCGCCGGGCAGCTAGAAATAATTTATATGGCAAAACAACGTTTGCCGGGTCAGCTAGTTTATTTTAAAATTATATGTCACACGATTTTGTTCAAAAAAAAATTTTTTTTAATTTTCTAGTTTGACCCCCAAAAGTGACCCCCATAGTAAAAATTTAATGATTTACGTAACGCGTCCGTGTTTGGGTCACAGAAGTCCATATGTGTACCAAATTTCAACAGAATGGGTCCAGTGGATCCGGAGAAAACTGGCTGTGACAGACGGACAGACAGACACCCGAGTGATCCTATAAGGGTTCCTTTTTTTTCGGAACCCTAAAAATAGGGAAAATTACCCCAAAGTATCCTTAAAAGGAATCAATTGGTGTGATTGGTACAAAATGGCTTAGGAGACAATTTAGTTTTAGTCACGGCTCAGTGCTGAATTCAAATATAGGGAAAATTACCCCAAAGTATCCTTAAAAGGAATCAATTGGTGTGATTGGTACAAAATGGATTATGACTCAATTCAGTTTCAGTCACGGCTCAGTGCTGCATTCACACACAGATAGATGAGATAGAGCAAAGTACTCCATAGTATCCTTAAAAAGACTTAATTGGTGTGATTGGCACTGTATTCACAGATGGGGCAAAGTACCCCATAGTATCCTTAAAAGTAAGCATTTGGTGTGATTGCTACAAAATGGCTTAGGAGACAATTTAGTTTTAGTCACGGCTCAGTGCTGAATTCAAATATAGGGAAAATTACCCCAAAGTATCCTTAAAAGGAATCAATAGGTGTGATTGGTACCAAATGGCTTAGGAGACAATTTAGTTTTAGTCACGGCTCAGTGCTGAATTCAAATATAGGGAAAATTACCCCAAAGTATCCTTAAAAGGAATCAATAGGTGTGATTGGTACCAAATGGCTTAGGAGACAATTTAGTTTTAGTCACGGCTCAGTGCTGAATTCAAATATAGGGAAAATTACCCCAAAGTATCCTTAAAAGGAATCAATAGGTGTGATTGGTACCAAATGGCTTAGGAGACAATTTAGTTTTAGTCACGGCTCAGTGCTGAATTCAAATATAGGGAAAATTACCCCAAAGTATCCTTAAAAGGAATCAATAGGTGTGATTGGTACCAAATGGCTTAGGAGACAATTTAGTTTTAGTCACGGCTCAGTGCTGAATTCAAATATAGGGAAAATTACCCCAAAGTATCCTTAAAAGGAATCAATAGGTGTGATTGGTACCAAATGGCTTAGGAGACAATTTAGTTTTAGTCACGGCTCAGTGCTGAATTCAAATATAGGGAAAATTACCCCAAAGTATCCTTAAAAGGAATCAATTGGTGTGATTGGTACCAAATGGCTTAGGAGACAATTTAGTTTTAGTCACGGCTCAGTGCTGAATTCAAATATAGGGAAAATTACCCCAAAGTATCCTTAAAAGGAATCAATAGGTGTGATTGGTACCAAATGGCTTAGGAGACAATTTAGTTTTAGTCACGGCTCAGTGCTGAATTCAAATATAGGGAAAATTACCCCAAAGTATCCTTAAAAGGAATCAATTGGTGTGATTGGTACCAAATGGCTTAGGAGACAATTTAGTTTTAGTCACGGCTCAGTGCTGAATTCAAATATAGGGAAAATTACCCCAAAGTATCCTTAAAAGGAATCAATAGGTGTGATTGGTACCAAATGGCTTAGGAGACAATTTAGTTTTAGTCACGGCTCAGTGCTGAATTCAAATATAGGGAAAATTACCCCAAAGTATCCTTAAAAGGAATCAATAGGTGTGATTGGTACCAAATGGCTTAGGAGACAATTTAGTTTTAGTCACGGCTCAGTGCTGAATTCAAATATAGGGAAAATTACCCCAAAGTATCCTTAAAAGGAATCAATTGGTGTGATTGGTACCAAATGGCTTAGGAGACAATTTAGTTTTAGTCACGGCTCAGTGCTGAATTCAAATATAGGGAAAATTACCCCAAAGTATCCTTAAAAGGAATCAATAGGTGTGATTGGTACCAAATGGCTTAGGAGACAATTTAGTTTTAGTCACGGCTCAGTGCTGAATTCAAATATAGGGAAAATTACCCCAAAGTATCCTTAAAAGGAATCAATTGGTGTGATTGGTACCAAATGGCTTAGGAGACAATTTAGTTTTAGTCACGGCTCAGTGCTGAATTCAAATATAGGGAAAATTACCCCAAAGTATCCTTAAAAGGAATCAATAGGTGTGATTGGTACCAAATGGCTTAGGAGACAATTTAGTTTTAGTCACGGCTCAGTGCTGAATTCAAATATAGGGAAAATTACCCCAAAGTATCCTTAAAAGGAATCAATAGGTGTGATTGGTACCAAATGGCTTAGGAGACAATTTAGTTTTAGTCACGGCTCAGTGCTGAATTCAAATATAGGGAAAATTACCCCAAAGTATCCTTAAAAGGAATCAATTGGTGTGATTGCTACAAAATGGATTATGAGTCTATTTATATTTCGTCACGGCTCAGTGCTGTATTCACAGATAGGGAAAAGTACACGATAGTATCCTTAAAAAGACTTAATTGGTGTGATTGGTACTGTATTCACAGATAGGGCAAAGTACCCCATAGTATCCTTAAAAGGAAGCAATTGGTGTGATTGGTACAAAATGGATTAGGAGACAATTTAGTTTTAGTCACGGCTCATTGCTGAATTCAAATATACGGAAAATTACCCCAAAGTATCCTTAAAAGGAATCAATAGGTGTGATTGGTACTAAATGGATTAAGAGTCAATTTATTTTTAGTCACGACTCAGTGCTGCATTCACACACAGATAGGTGAGATAGGGCAAAGTACCCCATGGTATCTTTAAGAGGAAATGCTGGCGGCGAGACTTTGTATGTAACGACGTCATAATTCGAGGTTTGGCTCTCGACTGTTTTCTCCTCCAATATTGGACCGATATAAGAGATATTTAACAAACTGAATAAGAAAGATGTATACTGTGTCTCTATGTTTTCCTTTTTTAATTAATAGTTGCCAAATTTGTACACCAGGGTCCCTGTTGACAGCGATTTATCGGACAATTTTGAGCATTTTGTGAGAGTTACAGTGCTTATACGGTTAATAAATCATCAAAAAGAAAAACATAGAGACACAGTATATATCATCACGCTAAGACCAATAGGAGAGGAGCAGACGAAGTTGCGCGGGTCAACTAGTAAGATACATTCTTTATCGATCTACTTCCCCGTTCCCGGCCCAAGAACTTTCCCGCAATTTGCCCGCCACAGACTGATGCAATGCATCCTGATAATAGATGGTTACAGTTTTCTTTAAATTGATTAACGAATGATGTCGAAGCCAAACAAAACGTGGTTCCAGTACAACTCACAATCAAGCGATAAATTACGACACAGATATTTAAACACGTGCCCTAAACTAATGGATTGGGCTTATCTGCATCACGCCAGGCCTCAAAAATGTAAGCACGTGCTGACGTGTTCCGGTGAAAATATACCTAGTTTATCTTGCTAAACGATCCTTATCTAATTACTGTGAAACTGAAAAAGGTTCTGTTTTGGTTATTTGGCCCTTTAGTATTGATGAAGGTTTACATGCTTGCTTAGATTTTTTATTGAAGATGAATTCGGTCTAGACTTTGATTAAGAAACGATAGATGAGGTATTGTATGGAACATGTTCACTCTTGCTTTTGAAGGCTGACTGGTTATAGGTGGTATGGTTTTCAAATGTCTCCTTCTGCTCTGGAAGAGGAAGGAAGTGGCAGACTCTTACTGACTTAAACCCATCCGTGTTCCTCCTGATGCCCTTTGCGTTCCAGGACCGCGGTGATTCTTTCGAACTCAGCAACCCTGGAGGTGGTAGGCTAAAAAGATATTAGCCACAAGATGGAGCTAGCACTTCGGCTGTGCGCATAAATGTTGTGATACTTTTAGAAAAAAAACATTAATTACAGAACTATAGTAGATCTACTATAGTTCTGTAATTAATGTTTTTTTTTCATATCTATGTGGATCGGACGATGCCACCTAGGACATCGTTGGGGATATCTGGGATAAGTATTTTATTTCGTCCGCCTAAGTAAGATATTTAAGGGGTCTCATGCTAAAATATATTCTTAATTGGCGATAACTGCTTTGGCAGTACAAATTAAGATACATATTTCTATTTATGAATATCTTAATTTGTAACCTATAATAGTAAGGTAAGTATGTTTTATCAGCCGCTACTATTACGTCATTGGCTGCATCAGACACATTTATTTACAACGTCAGTATTTCCTGAACAGAACGCTTAAGTAAACAATACGTGAGATTTTATCTTTTCTGATTGTCAGTCACATTATGCGGTAATTAGTTTTAAGCTTATTATGTAGTTTTAAAAAACATTTATAAAAAGGTAAAACTGTCTGTAGGAGGTAATCTCTGGAACATTCAATCTTTACCCAACAATACTTTTATAAAATTTATTATTTTCATTTATATTTTATTTTAAGTTTTGACTCAATCACATCAGAACGGCTGAACGGATCTTGATGCAATGTGGCACAGAGATATATTATAGTATGGAAAAACACATAGGATACTCCATTTTTTATCCCGGGAGTATTTTCCCTTGGGATAATTATCGACATCCACGCTGTCGGAGCCGCGGGCGGCAGCTACTTACAAATATTCTGACACTGATAGAATGCTACGCTGTCACTGTACTCAGCGATAGCTGTAAACGAGAAGTATTTCTTTGTTTATCTACGTTTATCTTGCAAATTTGACGTTCTCTGCAGGGTTGACTAAGGGGACGAAGCTAAAAACAAGTTATTTTATTAAAGAAACCGATAAAGATAGGTACTTGTTTTAGAGACATACGAAATAATGCGGTGTTGGGTGAATGCGCATGCTCAAGCGCATCTAAAATTGATTGTACAGGAAGTCCGATTGGGTTGTCATACATTGGTTTTTCTTTCCAAATATCCTGGTAAACTACGTATAAATCAGTGTTCATGCCATATATTGACAAAATTAGGTAACCGGTAATCCCCAGCTCCATACAAATTAATCATAATTATTGGTATCTACAGACCGGAGAATACCCACCATTTTTATTTGACCCCAAAATTTGGAGTTCAGTAACAGTGTCTCCCTCGCCACTGTTTTAAAGATACCACGAATAGATTACTTGAATTTACGCGCCTGACCTTTGGCTTCGCATGTCATGGTATTATTTTCTATTTATTGAAGCAGCGGGCTGGACTACAGTTAGCGGTGGTTTATATAAGACATCAAAACCAAGAGTTATTGAACTTGTGAATGAAATCAGATAAGAAATTAAACATAAGCCTTATAGGAAGCTATTGTGTATAACCACCTTCGGGTAATCGGGGTATACAGGGTGAATTTTTTAAGTGTGACTTCAGGGCCAAATCCGAAACTATAAGGAATATCGAAAAACACTGAAAGTACTCTCGACCCCGATTTTGAAGAAAACTAAAACTGCATCATTGGATTTTTGAAAAATCGTTTTTCCTACCCATGAAACGAACCAGTTGATTTTGAAAAAAAAAAACACCTGTATTATTATACCATCTGAAAGTGTAGCTAATAAGGATCAAATTCTGGGAAGTAATAATACATGGCAAAGTAAAGGAAAGAGTGTTTTACATAATATGAAAAACTTTTTTTAACTGTCAAAGAAAAAAATATCGACTCAATTTTTTTTCAAAAATCAATAATGCAGTTTTAGTGTTCATCAAAATCAGGCCCGAAATTCTACAACTGAAGGATTAAAAAAAATATCAGTAACGGTTTAGATAGGTAGCCATAGTCAGAAATTTTAAAACTAATTTGCTAACCGACTTCCAAAAAAGGAGGAGGTTCTCAATGCCGAGGAAGACCATGCAAACGCAAGCGTGACGAGTTAGAGGCGTTCATAAGGGATTGTTCGGCGAAGGCAACACACCAGAAAGAGTGGAAGACTATGGAGACTACTGCCCAGCAGTAGGACCAGAGGTAATATAGGTTAGCTTGCTACGCGGATGAAAAGACTAGACGACCCCAACCCAAGGGTGCGGGAGGACGATGCACGATAGGGGCAGATTAAAAGCAAAATGGTGGGGATTACGCAATTTGGGAGACTTGCAATTATGTATTAGCCCTGGCTGGGGGGAGCTTAAATTCATTTGAGGTTACCACGGTATAGTCCGGTTAAGCAGTATCCAGCCTTAGCTTGCTGAACTGCGAGTGGCCAAATAAAAAAAAAATTGGAATAGACCTTTGAGCACCAAAGGACTGCGATCAAATACGTCAGTATTTCAATGTGTTGCAATTTCTATTATAGGTGCTATGCTTTCATTTTCACATGTAAATTGAATCAAGACCACACCATACAATAAACCCTGATAAAATGGCGCAACGATACGGCTATTTATGACAAATAAACTGTTGGTCATACTTATAAAATACGTGCCTTCAAGACAAGCTTTTTGCCAAGAGAATTTCAACACTATAACATAGGTGCTGTGTTGAAAATCGTGTGGCTAAGGTAAGGTGAAAGTTGGGTTTACAGTGGTAAATTTTTCGGTGTGATTATGTATTGATTTTTGACGGCAGACTGATTGCATTTCAGATCACATTTGGAATTTGCCCACTCAGGATTCGTAAGTGCCTTTCGGGAAAAAATCGCGGGCGCAATCGCGCGAGCGTCGGCTTGTCCCGAAACGGACTTACGGATTCTGACGGTTGGGGCGTTTTGTCCCGAAAAGGACACAGATCCCGAGTGGGTAATACCTATGCCTCCAGAAAATGCAGCTCAATATTTGTATCTTTTTGTGGTTTATACTTTCATCCTACTACTCGTATTATTACAGACTAGCTGACTCGCGAAACTTCATCTGCTCATTAATGGTCGTAGCGTGATGTTTTATAGCCTATACCCTATGTATAGCCTTCCTCGGTAAATGGGCTATCTAATACTAAAAGAATTTTTCAATTCGAACCAGTAGTTTCTGAGATTAGCGCGTTCAACAAAACAAACTAACTCTTTAGCTTTATAGTATTAGTATACTTACTGTGGTTTAAAAGATGCTTCTGTGTGAATTGCTCTTGTAAGACAGAAAATGGTAAATTAGTTGCTAACTGTTTCTGCTAATCCCAGCTATTGGTATGAGGATTTCAAATTTTTTCAAATATTTCAGAAAATTAAGCCTTAATTGAGTGATTTAACTATGTTTTTCTTTAAACACATAGTTTCAAAGATTTATTGTTTTGCTAAAGTCAATGGGACCATAAAGCTGATTGGTTCTGCTGATATTATCAAATACATTCTAATGTAGACCTTATTCTGGTAAGAGAAAGATTGAGTCTTGTGTGAGTTGTGGTTGATCTTATCAATATCACAAGGAATAGTGTTAAACAATTGAAATGTTATGCATTTAAGTAATTTCATATTCTCTTACTGGTTACCTTGTGAACTAAAGACTTCTCTAACTGCATAAAACATTTACTTTGGCCTTGAACTTTATTATTTTACCCAATGTAGCAATAAGACGCTTTCTTTTTAAAATCTATACTAATACATAAAGCGAAAGAGTTTGTTTGTTTGCTTGAACGTGCTAATCTCAGGAACCACTGGTCCAATTTAAAAAATTCTTTTACTGTTAGATAGCCCATTTATCGAGGAAGGCTATACATAGGGTATAGGCTACCGGAGCAGACGAAGTTGCGCGGGTCAACTAGTATTAAAAATATTAATATAAATGTTAAATATTATTTATTTGTACCAGAATTTGGACAATTTGTTGGGATATAATAATCTTCATCTTAGGCTGATTAAATGGAAGAACGACATTAATGGTTTATTAATGAACAAAGGTGGACCGATGACCTGGTGAGGGTCGGGGGTAACCGATGGATGCGAGACGCACAGGACGGTTGTTGTGGCGACACTTGGGAGAGGCCTATGTCCAGCAGTGGGCGTCTTTCGGCTGATATGATGATGATGAATTAACAAAGTTTTTAAGTAAAAACTGTAATGACTGTCGTAAATGTAACAAGCGTATGACGAAAATGTAGCATTCTGTATTCTGTTGTATTGTGTGTACTAGCTTTCGCCCGCGACTTCGTAGGCGCATATCCCGTTTTTCCCGTTCCCGTAAGAATTACGGGAAATCCTTTCTTAGTGCTCCCAAGGAACCTACATGCCAAATTTCGGGTCTCTACGACCAGCAGTTTTGGCTGTGCGTTGTCTGTCAGTCACTCAATCAGTCAGTAACAGATTTTTTTTTTTTTATTAGGATTTTAGTAGTAACTTTAGTAAAACGGTCTGCAGGATGGCTGAAAGTGTCTCACAGGCATTGTTTGCAGAACCGGACTTGCGTGACCTAAACAGAACTTTACCTTTTTTGGGATTTAACTAAAAAGGGTTTTTCATGATTTGGGAGCCCTGGCAGACGCCCAAACTTAGGTGGCCAATGGAAGGTTTAACTTGAGTTGTTAAGTTTAACTATTTTGAATATTACAAAGCTGAAGAGTTTGTTTTTACCTATGTTTGGTTGAACACACTAAAATCAGGAACTGGGGGGGTACTCTCTAAGACCGAAGTCCGTAGTTTTGGGCTTAGTTGCGGGCGTATTCTACTCTGTATCACCTAACCACTAAGAATGATTGACAACACAATTTGTCAGTTACTGTCAAATCATGTTGTTATTAATTTTTAGGTCGGGTATTGGACTAATCGGAAGTCCGTAGGTGATACGGAGTAGAAAACGCCCACTACTAAGCCCATAACTATCCGTAGTTACGGGCTTAGTAGTGGGCGTTTTAGGGCTTAGAGAGTACCCCCCGGTTCGAATTGAAAAAATATTTTATTTTTTACTAGCTGACCAGTGCCCACTTCGTTGGGCGGTATTTTTCGGGTTAATATATAGCCTATGACACTCACAAATAACGTGGCTTTCTATTGGTAAAAGAATTTCCAAAATCGGTTCAGTAGATCCAGAGATTACCCCCTACAACCTCACAAACTTTACCTCTTTATAACTATAGATATACTTTATTGTACACCTCATAATAAGATGAGGACAAACATTTATAAAAAAAAACAAGTGTACAATGGGCGGTCTCATTGTACAAGGCAATCTCTTACAGAAAACCTTTGGATGGTCGAAAGAAGAGGGATTTACAGCTGTCAGTGAAAAGCCTATTTACCGAAGAAGGCTACATAACATCACACTACGACCAATAGGAGTGGAGCATTAATTAACACATTTAGTGCCAAGAACTCAGCGTATGGGTCGAGCAGTGATTCGTTATGTGCCCACAACCCATATCTGAGTCGTTGTTTTAAGTAGCTATAATTATGTGACTTGTATTCATGCGCGGGTTGTGGGCACATGAACGAATTGTTGTTTGGCCCATGTGTTGAGTGCTTGGCCCTAAAAATGTAAAAACACTTTTGCACTTGGCACTGAAAGTGTTAAAAATGTGTCCTAGACAAAGTTGCGCAGGTCAGCTAGTGTTACATAATATCTAACAGAAGATGTTGTAAGCTTATCATGCCAAGCAATAATATAGATAAAAGATTAAGTTAAACTTTGAATAAAACTTTATCAAGGTACAGATAACAGTTTGTTGCATAATTGATTCTGTAATAATTACTCTCTTTTTACTAGGTACAATATGCTAGTTTCCAATTTATTTATTTTTTTAATTGATATGCGTTTGCTCTTTAGTCTAGGTTATTTAGACAAAGTTGATGATGGAGTGAGCTTACCCAGAAGAGGCATGTTCACTCAAACTTTGAACAATTTGCCTTTTAGATTGGTAATCAGTGGCAAGACTATGCAAATGATATGAAGAGTTACAAACCCAGTTTCGAATTGATAGACTTGCATTTGACCACTATTGCGACTGAAGTTAAGTAAAAAATGGAGCATGCATGGAGTACTCTTGACTTGGAATACCATAAGTTTTAGCTATTAGGCAACACAAGTAAAGTTCCACAGCTGTATGCATTCCACAGTAGTATTTCCAAAACATTTAGTAAAATATTGAAAGAGCATACTAGACATTGTTTTATTTTTTAAACTAACCTTTATATATCTTAACCTTTGTATATCTTATTCAATGACCTCAATGTAATAAATGAGTACTGGGACCATCTTGAGTTCCATGGAGAATTGAGGCCTTTTCTAAATTCTATGACAGCAAAGGACGAGTCAAAATCCTACTGGTTAAATACACATTTTTGAAAACTAAACTACTTATTTTCTATTTAAGGTCAATTATTAAGAAGAAATTAAGGTTAAATGAGTATTTACCTCTGGTGGCTCAATAGCTCTTTCCACGGCCTCGCTCATGATGAAAAATGCAATAAATAACAGGAACAATCCATTTACAAAACCAGCCAGTACTTCAGCTCGCGCATAGCCATACGAAAATCGTTCATTGGCGCGCCATTTCGACACCAAGGAGGCCGCCAGACCCGCCACTAGCCCCGTACAATCAAAGAACATGTGGAATGCATCAGAAATTAGACCTAAAACCAAAACAAACACAAATCAGTGTCACATTAGTTTACAATATGCTCCAGAAGTCTTACAGGAAAAACATGATAAAAATAGTGAAGAAAATGTTTTTCAGACAACTTACCTAAACTATTCGTCCAAACACCGTAAAACAACTCAACAAACGCAAAGGACAGATTAAGAATAAGGAACATGAATAAATTCCTCGAATTCTTATCAGAATAAATTAGTCTCATCCAATTTGCAATCTTTTCACGTATTCCACCAACAGTACCGCGCGGAAGCCGCGTGTCCTTTTGCGTAAGGGGCAACATTGTTTCTTTTGAGTTTTCTGCAGGCTCTATTCACGTCATTTCACTCAAAAATCACAAAAACTGAACATTAGTAACATAGCTGCATACGTGTACTTGACAAGCGGTTCTAACCTATTACGATAATAACTTTAGGTGGAAGATTTTTAAGAAAAATAACGATATTCAAAACACTCCAGTGTCTAGTATCGTTAGTTATTTCATTTACACAAACTTTAATTGTGATTTTATAATAATTTATAAACTTTACATCGTGCGACAACCCATCGACAACTCAACTTGTCGTTCGTAAACTGTCAAAAAAATGTATGTTACCATACCAATTTAAAATGTCATGGGATTTTCAGTTTATTTCACAATATTTTCAATAAATTCCCATTTTAATTTTATGTTCAACTTTAAAATGAGATACAGATTTTGGAATTATAAAATTAACGAATGGAGAGATTATTATTTTCTCCAGAACAATCTGAAAACATGAAGGCGTACACCGCAATACATAAACCATGTGGATTAGAATTTACCCGCTAGTTTAATTGTATGTTTGCTAATTTATAAAAAAGCGATGTGTTTTTTATCTTTTTCAAATAGTAATGTTACAATTAATTTTATTTTATTTTTCTCACAATGGTTTTGTTTGTCTATGATAAAATGCCTGTTCAATCTGAAAACACTGAACGCTTAACCATTGGTCAATGAAGACATGTGTTATTTTACAACCAATAGGGAATAAGAATCACTTAATAATATTTGTAATCGAAAGAGCACTTTTTGATGAGTCATAGACTTTCAACTGACACTCGTTTCCGGAAAAGTTTTGCATAAAATCTATGAACATTAGTTTACATTGTTTATGTCATCGAATTGCACATTCCCTTTTTGTGATTCATTTTATTTGAAAAATTAAAATAAATCATCCTATCGCAGTATAGTAAACAATTTTTAATCCCGAATTTATTTTCGTGAGGTTGTCGTCTTCTATTTGCAAGATTCAAGTTTCTTCCCGCCAACTTTTCAAATCAATTCCACCGGAAATTCGTCTATAGATGCGTTTGTTTCCGAAAAGTGAACGTTTCACGAGTCAACAGCAACGTCTTTCGAGAAGTTCTAGGCGCTGTTTGCGACATTTTTCCTTCTTTTATCCGTCATTCAATGGTTTATGTGATGAAATAACACGTTGATTAACGCTTATTTTCAATTTTAGTGTTCATAGTCGTAATTAAGTAATCGCTAGATTACGATATAAGCTAATATGGGCGACGAAAGCCATCCCAAAACTCTCTACGTCGGTAATTTGGACGCGAGTGTTACAGAAGTATTCATATGTACGTTGTTCGGACAAATAGGCGAAGTAAAAGGTTGTAAGATAATCCGCGAGCCCGGCAACGATCCCTATGCCTTCCTTGAGTTTACAAGTCACACGGCGGCAGCTACAGCTCTGGCCGCCATGAACAAGCGAGTGGTCCTCGACAAGGAAATGAAGGTTAACTGGGCTACGAGTCCTGGCAATCAGCCGAAGACTGATACCAGCAACCATCATCACATATTCGTAGGAGATTTATCACCGGAGATTGAAACGCACATATTGCGAGAGGCATTTGCGCCATTCGGTGAAATTTCGAATTGTCGGATAGTCCGCGACCCACAAACGCTCAAATCTAAAGGGTACGCTTTCGTTTCTTTCGTTAAGAAGGCTGATGCAGAGGCCGCTATTCAGGCTATGAACGGGCAGTGGTTAGGATCACGCTCCATACGTACGAACTGGTCGACGCGCAAGCCACCATCGAAGCCAAATGAAGGTGCACCGAGCAGCAAGCGAGCGAAACAGCCAACTTTTGACGAGGTGTACAATCAGAGCTCACCAACAAACACGACGGTATACTGCGGTGGATTCACTAGCAATGTAATAACTGAGGAGTTGATGCAGAACACATTCTCACAGTTTGGCCAGATACAGGACATACGAGTGTTCAGGGATAAAGGTTATGCCTTCATTAGGTTTACAACTAAAGAAGCTGCGGCACACGCCATTGAAGCAACACACAACACAGAAATTAGTGGGCATATAGTTAAATGTTTCTGGGGGAAAGAGAATGGAGGAGGAGACAACCAGGTTTGTATACTTTTGTGCAGGTAACTAACATTTGTTTACAGCGTGCACAGACTTGCATGGTACAGAAAATATTACGTGAAAAAGTTTGGTAAATATTAATTTGACATCGAAGAAGCAAGCCACATGTGTCTTTTGTAACAATTCTGCAAAAAATACGGCTTTAAATGGAAGTGACCAAAAAATAAGTCATGAAACTTCACATACTGTGCCAATACATGCCATAATAGTACAAAACACATGGCTGCGGTAAGTAATCACAACAGGTGTATTTTTGTAATACCTTGTGTAGTTATAAGTTTCAAAGACAGTTGTAGACCTTTTCTCATTGGGAAAGTAAACATTTAAAACATAGTGTTGCTTCTGGTGTTCAATCATCCTGCTTTCATGCAGTGTACACCAGAACATAGGCCTTTTGTGGATGTTATAAAGCCTAATAGGTGTTGTAGCCATGTTAATGCCAAAGCATAAGTTCCAAAGCATTTTGTTTCCATAACAATGTTTGACAAATAATTCATGTTAGTAACAAGTATTATTGATCAAATATTGAATATAAACCAAGTCTTGCCAAAAGTAACAATGAAACAATTTGGACTTTGTTAAAATTTGGTGGTTTACTGGAAACCACCAAACTTAACAATTAATTTTATATAATTTGTTGTTAGTTATTTTTAATTATTACCATACCAGACAGTTTTTGACCAACATCATATTCTTGCATTTAATTCCAATGTGCATTATATGTAAATCATTAAAAGATTCAAGACCTGTTTCAAAATTTAAATGAACTTGTTGATCACCTGTATGATTTTTAAAACGGTCAACTGTTTGAGGTTATCTTTATTTGAATAATTAAAATCTAATTTCCTCATACTTATCAATTGCATTGTAAGAATATTGTTATCAATATAATAAGCCCAAAATATGCAGCTTGTACAAAAATGCATAGTCACCCTTAATTTCTGTTGATGGAAAATTGACTTTAGATGTTGCAGTTTAGGTTGCTTTTCATTTGCAAACTTTCTCTCACACTAAAACAGTAAATTGGCATTAATTCATGCTAACAAAACAACAGCTGTGGTTGAGACTACACTTGTTACAATTACAAAAAGAGGGTCTGCTTTGTGCAGTATTTTAAGCACTCGATGAATCAACTCTGGTTTTAATCTTGTCACCAGACAATTTTCATAGTTAGAATACTACCATTTTGAGAAACCTGCCATAGACATTCTGATTAATTTGTTTTCATAATACTGACCTAAGTGGTCAACTAGCAAGTTCAATGTGAAAAAAAAAAAAAAAACAAATCTTAAGAGCCAACATGAAGATGTTGGCTCTTAAGCGATAAAGCACTAAAAATACTGTTTATGAACAACTTTTTGCATTTTGAGGATATAGGTACCATCATAATGTTACCAAAGTTACTTGCTGTTATCAGTAACTAGGCACAAGAGTGCATTTAAACCAGCAAGTGTATCTATTACAGATAAGTAAGAAAAATCAAAATCATATTAATGTTATTTTGTTGAACAAAATGAGGTCACGTTTCTCTTAGTAACTTATAAATATTTATTTTTATAATGACTTGATAAGTGTCCAAAATAGAGTAACCCTACTACCATATTTAAGTAATGCATTGAATGAGAAATAATTCCAAGTAAAAAGTCAAAATGTGCCTGCATAAAGAATGACTAATTTTCGGAATAAACAAATCAGACGTTCTTTATCAAAATTTCTATTGTCTTGGTCAGTGAACTTCACCAGTGTTACTAATTGCATACTTTGTTTGCCTATTATGCTAATGGTGCAGATAATTGCTTTGTATGTATTCCAATAACACGAGAATATTTGTAATTCCAGAGCACGAACAACGCGACAGCGGCGCCGCCCGCGATGGGTGCACAAACGCAGTACCCGTACCCCTATCAGCAGGGAATGGGCTACTGGTACGCTCAGGTAAATATCAACAACATGGCATACTTTAGTGACTATCATTCTTCTCGCATAAATTACTCATTTTGACCGCCCAGTGCGTAGCGATTGGAAGGCTATCTCCATTCTCATTAAAACAACCATGGATTAGTAAAAAGTGGTGTGATTATGCACGACTGAATCACACAGCCAAGCAAGTAAACGTTTCTCATTGGCTAATTGCCTGTGTCGCGTAATAAAGCGTTGTTTTGATTGGTTGATATCGTCATTACGTACGTCAGTTCCTATGCAGGCGTGCATCACGCCGTTCGCGTACATAATCACTCCATTTCGAACAACTCCGTGATAACGATCCTAACGACTCTTAAAAGAAATAGCAGTACACGAGTTTCATGTACAAAGTTATCAACACGGAAATATACATTTTTATTACAAAAGGATAAGTGATCGCTGTACAGTGTGATTACTTTATCGTATTTTGGGTCAAGGTTAGAAAGCTGTGTATGCTTCGTTGGCCAAAGCAGAAGCGGCGCTAGCGCAACTCTCATGAAATAAGTACCCACGATATAATGACATTGTGTGTTTAAATAAATGTAACTTCAAAAAAACTTTGTAACCTTGACCAATATTTATATAATAATAAGCTGATATCTAACTTTGTAATATAAAGATTGTTTTTATTGTTTTGCATACAGAATCAGGTAGTACTTCTGAATTAATAACTTCGTTTTATTCTTGATGTGTGGTAGATAGATTTGTTTGGCACTTTTAGTAGAGTACCTTTTTACAAAATCGTAGAGTATTTTTTTAATTGTGTTTTTCTATGTAGTTAGTTGCTTTTTACAAAAATCTACATATATATGGATTTTAGTCTTATCTATGTGCTTACCTAAGGGCTGATTTTTGAAAGGTCAGATAATGGCCTGCACAGAGTGGCATCCGGGATGGCAGAAGATTTTTAATTTATCAATTGAATTTAAAGGTTATCCAGTAGAAATCCTTACTTCCTTCCTAATATTATAAATGCGAAAGTAACTGTGTCTCGCTTTCACTCCAAAACTACTGAACCGATTTAAATGGAATTTGGTACACAGATAGTCTAGAGCCTGAGAAAGGACATAGGCTACTTTTTATCCCGGGAGTATGTTCCCTAGGGAACACGCGGACGATGCCGCTGGCAGAAGCTAGTAAGGTATATATTTCAATGCTCGGTGATGGACCTCAGAGCATCGCAGCGCAGTTTTCGGTAGTCTCTGCAGGCCATAACTTTTACCTCAAGAATATATTGACAAAAGCTGTTGAACTGCCATTTTTGTTCATCAATACGTCTACCATGAGTTTTATCAATCTATACTCGCTAGCGACTGTAGCGCTTCTTAGTTAACAACTTAAACAAATAAATTGGAAACTTGTTTTAATAAAGTTTTCATACATTTTTTTAACTACAGTCGCTAGCTAGTATAGATTGATAAATCTCATGGTAGACGTACAGATAAAAGTTTTAAAACGATTGAAAAATCGGCTCTTTAGTAGTCATCTTACTTAGAAAAACTTTGTAGCTGCCTATCAACAGGTAAATGTGTTTTGTATTTGCTTTTGTAGTCGAATTGCAAAACATGAACATTTAATCGGATCATAAAAATTGACAAAGACTGTATTTGGAAGAACGATAGCATACCATAAAAACCCAGTAATTGACTTGACAGAATCAGTATTGTCCACGCGTTTTACTGACAACTTGCCGTGTTTCTTGTACGCTCGTATCATAAGCAAACGTTTATTAATATTTACTATTGAATTAAGTTAAAACTTTGTGGATAGTCTGTAAATATGTGTTTTTAACAAACAAAATTATCAAAGGATTCCTTTGGAATTTGATGAGCGCAGCCCTTAAGCGCTTATATACACTACACGGTATTCAGAAGTCCCGATTTAGGGTGGTGTAATAAGACGTAGGGAACCCTATTAGGGTGACCGGAGCGGCCCGGTCTTATTTGCTCTTTAACTCCCTTACTACCGGGCAGTGTAATAGCGTTTAAGGAGTTAGGGAGCAGTGTTGTCAACACCAATTTAAAATTTCCCCGTTATTGCAAGTCTAATTCCCCAATTTGGGGACAAAAACCTACTGATTCCCCACAAATTCGATATTTAGAATCATATCAGAAGAATAATATCGATATTTCCCCGCATTTTCCCCACATCTTGCCAACCCCCAATAAATCCCCAATCAATCATCTTGATATTCCCCGCAGTTTGGAGATTCCCCACACGTTGGCAACGCTGGTCACTTCACATTTAAGTTAGGGCCGAATTGGCCGGCTAGTGTAATAAGCGGCTCCCTAGTTAGGGGCCACGTCCACCCTTGCCACCGGGCCCTGAATACCGTGTAGTGTAATAAGCGCTTCACTGTTGTTGTATAGAAGGTACATGAGTTTATCTTTAAAAAATAAATCTAAACATCCTTTTCCTGTTAAGTAAAATGTCTTGTCATCATATTTATAAATATTTATTCCCTGTACTAAAATATTATATTGTCTGCATGCAATGAGCACTTATGAGTAAACTATGATGTACAAATTGTTTGTCCTACGGTAAAAATGGCTGCCGTTTCGTTGACTGTAACCTTAACTATAAGAATTCCAACCAAACGCGAGTTTCAAATTCTACTCGCCGACGATGAAGTTACGTGTAGACTTTGATAAGAGTTTGTTATCACTTTTCCAAACAAATGCCAGATGAAGTATCCAAGATTTGAATCATTTTCTGCAACAATTCGTGGACAACCCACCGAACTGATTCATGCTTTATAACTATTTCTACTCGAGAGTTGCATTTTATATGAATCTAGACTAGACAACTAATTTCCATAAATTCCACAAAACGGTAAATCAGTCTTTCATAAATTTATTTTAAGCCATGCTTTTACGTTAATACTTTCACCTGAACGATTGCATAAGCTGCTGAATTCTGAACATTCTAATCTATGATCGAAAGTTCACTTCACCTTACAAGTATTTTCTACAAGTCATTTGCGAAAACTGTAAATGTCAAACTGATAATAATTTATGACCAAATTCTCGCCAGATACACACATGGTGCGTTACCTGTAAGCCAATCAGATGACCGATAAAATCTTTATTGCTAACGGTAAATCAGATTAGTTGCCATAGTTTGACTCTCAGAAACATCTACAGCGTCCAAAATAACCGCTGTAAATTAAAACCAGAAAACAGGAAAAAAAACTAATTAATTTTACGGAATTTTTGGTTGGGCAAAACCAGTCTAACTATAAAAAAATCTAGATTTAATCTACAGGTGGTTATAGCTAAGCTCAGCAACCTGTTAATCGTGTAAACAACAGTGTGAATATAACGCTTAAGTGCTATCGATCTGAATTACAGTAGACCACGATATGTACTCATGAAATATGCAAATGCGTCCATTGAAAGTTTCACGTTCACGAAGGTGGCTATTGAATTTAAACGCGCGATGTTTTTGTGAGAGTTATACGTCGTCTTGTACTAGCTACTCACTACACAGTGTGCATGACATTCGACTGTACTCATAAATAATGACGAGGCATGAGATTTCATGTATTTTCGTTAGTTTTATTTATTTAGCTGGACGTTTTGTATGAATTATATTCTTTTTTGGATTTTTTGGCATGATTAACGTCTAGTATTATTGGAATGCAAACTTTTACAGAAATGCATGACAACAATGACTCGCTTTGCATTAATATCTAAGTATGTACTTCTTATCGAAGAGGTTAATTTTAGTAGGTATAGAAAGTTTCCTTCTTTATTTCCTCGTTTTAAATGTATTCTAAAACTAGTTAACCCGCGCAACTTCGTCTGCTCCGCTCCTATTGGTCTTAGCGTGATGATATATAGCCTATAGCATTTCTCGATAAATGGGCTATCTAAAACTGAAAGATTTTTTCAAATCGGACCAGTAGTTCCTGAGTTTAGCGCGTCCAAGCAAACAAACAAACTATTTAGCTTTATATATTAGCATAGATATATTTATCCTTTTCATAGAAATTCATACTATAAGGAAATGCTGCAGGAAGTAGGTGCGAATCAATGATATCATCTACGTATAAGTACAACATTCAATTATTATAAAATGTTATAAATATCCTAAAGTGAAGGTATTAATGCAACATTACATAGAGACATCTGTCAATTATGAAATGAAATAGCTTGTGCCAGCTGCCCGCGTGTATGTCGGAATCATCCTAACATCATCCGGAGATATAAGGTAGCTTATGTGCTAATCCAGACCATAATCTATCTGTGTGCCAAATCATCATTCTTATCCATCCAGCCATTCTGGCGTTATTGAGTAACAAACATTCATTCATCCAAACGTTCGCATTAATAGTATTGGTTAGATAGTAAGATAATGACATAACACTACAAAAATAACATCCAAACGACATCATTTGTTTTAAAAAACAATAATCACAAAAAAAAAAACAATTTCTTTCTTGAAAGTGTTGTTGCGTGTCTATCGGGTGATAATCGCAATGCACCTTTACTAACGAGCGCGCGTGTTATTTCAGGGCTATCCGGCGTTACAAGGATATATGGCGCCGGGGTACTACCAGCAGTACGCCACCGCCTATAGCAACCCTCAGGCTGCAGCAGCAGGTATGTCATGAAAAAAATATATATACTTAACCACTGTCCTGTTACAGTTATTTTAACTCTGAAAGCAACCCACCAGCAACCTTATAGCAACTTCCATAAGGACCATTGTTATTATGACAGTGATGTTAAATCAGAGGTAAAGTAACTGAACAGGCTGTGCAGCGATCAAGACTGTTCACGTTTCTGCTTTGATCTGACAATGTCGTTAGACTTGATTGTCATGCAAACACCAGTATTATTGTGTGAACTCACTCTTAGAATGGCCATCTGAAGATATCTCTGGGTCACTATGGTCCACATTAGCACTAGGCAGGAATAGCTGTTAGCCAGGAGTCAGTTGATGTAGGCCATTGTTGGCTAATAGTCTCAGTAAGGGCAAAGTCAAACGAGCGTAATTTTGTGCTTCTTTACGGCATTTCTTTCAAATGTTCTTTCGTCAAAGTCTTTGCTTCTTGTTTATTTTTATCATACTTGAAGAAGACCAGAATAATGTTGTTCATCATTTATTAATTATCCTTGTCCTTTGCAAATTTCAGCAGCTCTCTGGGTATCAGTTGCATCCACGAAATTTTTCAGCCGCTAGCTAGTTAGGCTGATCTCAACCACCTCAAGGGCCTCTGACATGGTTTATTTGACGACCGCCATTTGGCGGCCGGGACCACCGGCTTATACGTGCCTTCCGAAGCACAGAATCATCTTTTTATCAGACAATCTGATGATTCAAGCCTGCAATGTCCTAGCCAAACTGGAAACAACTTTACAAATTATGCTTCCTGTAGGAATCGAACCCACGACCACCGGGTCACAAGGCAAACGCCTAAACCAACTCGACCACGGAGGCAGTTACCTTTCAAGTTTCTTTGGGTTTTAAATCCTCCAGTTCCAAGTTCTTTGACGCTTAACATCAATTTTATGGTCGATGCTATCATTGAATTCCTGACTTATTTGGGACTCCCAAATGATCCTAAAACAATTTTATTGATTATTGTAACTCGTTTATAAGACTAGAACCGCAGTACAATTGAAGTGCTCGGGTGCATATTTATTTTGATTGCATTAAATATTTATTTATGCTTTTTCGAGCCTAGCCTGATAGAAAAGTGCGCTCTTGCAACGCAAGAGACTAGTTAAATATACGTGAATGACAACATATCAAACATCGTGGTGCCGCTATCAGTGTTGCTATCTGCCACCTCAATTCTATTGTTATCAACGCGTGTTAACTAACGACTTACTGCGAACATTTTTATAGCTAAGTGACCGTCGTGGTTTGCCTTTGTTAACTTTCAAAGTATTATTCTCGAGACATCATAATTTCCTAATCCTTACTAATATTATAAATGCGAAAGTAACTCTGTCTGTCTGTCTGTCGCGCTTTCACGCCAAAACTACTGAACCGATTTAAATGAAATTTGGTACACAGATAGTCTAGGGCCTGAGAAAGGACATAGGCTACTTTTCATCCCGGGAATATGTTCCCTGGGGATCACGCGGGCGAAGCCGCTGGCAGAAGCTAGTATTATATATACATAACTCGCTAATGACAAAGACTCATACTAGATCCTTCCATTTCCTCCTTTGAAAATTGAGATTTCTAAAAATTCCTTAGTGGATATTAGATAAGACTGAGCGTTAAGTCAGTCAAACGATTTTTACAAGAGTATAGATAGAATTATGTTGATTTTATTTACATACACTTAACGTCCAGGGAATCCCGGAGAATCAGGGAATGTCATCTCATAAGTTTATTTTTGCCTCGTTTTGTCAGACTGCTATGGAAAGTAATTTCTCTATAGCGTGGCGAATATTAAACCAGTTAATCGTAATTTACTATTGCGGTCATTAAACTCGTCATTAATGCGACCTAATTATTTTTGCGGTAGTACTAGTAAGTAGTGAAGAATTTATTGGGTATTTCGACATTTAATATGTTTTTGGTTCATTTGAGAGGCTTCCAACATCATCTTCGTGGTCTTGTACCATGTTACTTGGGGTCAGTGCAACACGTTTTCTTCGACTTCTTTTGCTTTCTTTTATTCTGCTTTATCAATAGTTACGCTCTGCGCGTGCGCTAAACCGTCTAAACAGGAGTCAGATATTTTCTAACGGATAGTGTTTTATAGGTTGATTTGATCCTAACATAAGAAGCCATGAAAAAATATTTATGGCAAATGACCAATCGTTTGCACAATATTTTCCCTGTAAATTGTAATTTGCATACAAAGTTCAAGTTCAGTGAGCCATTATTTTGATGACCTTTGATCCTTGTTAATTCTGTGGTTTCTCCCAGCATTCTGATTACGAAAGGTTCTGGAAGTATCGTTACAGTTTACAGTGTCGTAAGCGGGAACAATACATGCAATGTTCTTTTTTTATCATAACTGGACTAACTAACTACCGTTAACTAACCGTAACCGTAACGTTTGCTTTACTTGTAGGAGACGTCGTATCTCTTTTACAGCTCGGAGAGAGACAATGTTCCATTTGTCTATACCACCAACTTGAGATTTATGTTTTAGTAAACGTAAGAGAGTTGCAGGACAACATCAGTGACGCATGCTCTCTTCACTCTTCAGAGTAGCCCTATGTTATGTGTATTGTTATGATTGTAGTAAAGTGGACGTGTTTGTTGCAGCGGGGTACCGCATGAGCATGCCGGGCGGCGGCTCGGGCGGCGCGGGCGGTGGCTGGGGCGGCGGGCCGGCGCCGCTCATGTACGCGTCGCCCATGCCGTCCGCGCAGTACCCGTCGCAGTAGACGCCCGCGCTCCCCCGCGACGCCGTGCAATGTCGCCTCATTCTGTGCCTCACGCCGGTCCAGCGGACCCGACGTAATACAATACGAACTCTGCGTCAATTTTGTAAAACTGTCTCTGGACAGATAAGTTTCGGTTTAGATTTTATTTTTGTACAAGTCCAAACGGTTTTCCGTGTAGAGACTCCGATAAGTCGCGTTGCGTGCTTGCAACTACATTTGTATAAAATTGTTCTTGTTACTGTATAATATGACGGCGATGGTGTTCGCGTCGCAAATGTATATTTCATAGCATTGCACACTGTCAGTCGAGGGACCTAACATCGTCTGTAAGTGCGGGTGGTGTGCCGAAATATATAAGCAATCGAGTTATCGTACATATCTCGACATGTTGACATTGGAGCAGTCAAACAGTGTACAAAAATGTTGGAAAATAGCAATACCGTTCAGCTCATGTTACAGGTGGTTAGTGATGGGAGTCCGTGGCCGGCTCTGGATGGTATTTTGTTTGCCAACAGTTGAATTTCATAGAGGTTTGATGTGTGAGCTAGTCCTCCGGCGTCCGCCACTGACTCCCCTCGCTGCTCTTGACCGACCTTACTCACTAAATTATCCGAGTGTTGTCCGGCGCCATCTAGTTTCTGTAGACTACAACTAAATGACGCTATGTTCGCAGCACCGTACAGTTTCGGATTCACGGCGCAACGGTGTTAGTCGACCTACATAGATAGGACATAACGAAATAAATTATAAATTTTTAATGAAAAGTTATAAATATATAGGGGGAGTAGTGTCGCGAGTGGCCTCGTGTACATACGTTGATATTTATTGGCGCCCTGCGCTGGCAGACTGAACTATGTTCCCCGAGACTCTCACACGACGCGCCAGACAGTTTTGACCTATTTATATTAAGTTGGGCACATGTTGTTTTGTTTGACCTGAATTGTTATGATTTATTGTATGGAAACACTGGTGAGTCAATAAAGCTGTGGGTCTGGGACAACGGGTGTTTGATTTGCCGTCTAGATTTAATATACAACAACTGTATTATGTTTCTGGGTCCAAATTTTTTTTATATGAGTCGACTGCTAGGTCCATCTGTGATCGAATACAGCAAACGTTCGGATGACGTGAATGATTAAAAATTATTGTAAATTCATAATGAAAAAGGAAAAATTTTGTAAAAGGATAAATAAATAGTTTAAGTTTACAATTACTTTTGATTATTGTTGTATTATTAGTGGCGTCGATCTCTGTTACGATGTACCCTTTATGTGAAATGCCAGAACTATCAGTTTCACTAAATCACGCATACAGGAGGCATGCAGACTTGTTCTGAAGTAATTTATAACTTGGGACTCTTGAAAATGATTTGTTATTACTGTTATCACAGATTGTGATAGGCCACACACCACAAAAGCTTACAGCTCACGTATATTGGTCTTACATATAAGAAGTTGTTGCCTTACTTGCTGGATGCTTATGTAGTGTACGGCCTATCTTAGCATATTAGAGAGATATTGCAACAAGTGTGCAGAAAATATACAATTTCATTACAAAACATGAGTTGATTTACATTACACCTATTTGAGACAATACATTTCGAAATCAACGAATATTACTGTTATAATAAAGTGATATTTTATTTACCCAAATTGAAATAAAGAACATTGAAATAATTTTCATCAATAATTTAAAAGCAATAGATAAAAACACCCATTACAACTGCAGCAGTTCGGTGACTTCGTGAATGTTGAGCGAATGCTGCGCAAGCGCAAGTTCTACATTTCGGCGACCAACAATAGATCCAAAGGCACCTGGAATTATAGTGCATGGCACACCGACGCAGATCCGAAGCGTCAGTGTGAAAATTTACATAGCCTAACGTCCCTTAGCAAATAAAACCGCTCAAGTCGAAAATGGCAGTTTTTACTTATAGATGTCACTAGATAAAACTTTTTGTCGCTGATCGAACTGCGTATACACCTGGCGATCACTCAATTCTAGGTCAATATTCAACTAGTTGTAACATAGGTCATTAATCAGTTTTTGCTATGGAACGATTTTGACTCCTATCTCCACAACATATTGCATAACTGGCAACCGCAAGTTCCTAAAGGGGTCGTCGAATAATCACGTGAGGCTCAATAGGTGGGGGGAGGTTGAGAAACAATCGCGAAATATCACAAGGAGGGAGGGAGTTAGATATCACGTGCATTTATTTTTTCGATGAACGCGAATTTTTCTGAATCTAATTAGATAATCCCTGCATTTAAAGAAAATCTATTCAGATTTTTTAAGATACTCTCTTACAAAAAATATAAAACCTTTTTTACAAAAAAAATTACAGACTTCCAAACAAAACACTACAAAGTATAAAATAACCTTAATTTCGGAAGTCTGTGTTTTTGGTTTTGTTTCTTTGTTTAATAACACCGACTTCCGAAGTTAAGTGGTGATACCGACGTCTTCGTCTACGCAGAAATTGAAATAAGCAAAAATGCTCATAAAATAATAACTACTGAGCCAAACTGAATTAAATGGTCCCATAAAAATTAAATGTGATATGGACCAAGTATGCTGCATCGAACTAAAAAATAATCACATAAATCGGATCGAATCCTCGTACCTAATCGGTATACATACATAAAAAGAAATACCAACCGAATTGAAAACCTCCTCCGTTTTTGGAAGTCGGTTAAAAAATACACGTGATTATGGGTAGGGGGGGGGGGGCTACTATGAACCTCAACAAGTATCACCAGGGGGGGGGGGGGGGCTTAAAATTAAAAAAACATCGACCCCAGATACGCGAAATGCCCAGACACGCATATTGTGATCGGCAGAATTCGTCGCAAAATGTCAAATACGCAAATCGTCAGAATCTCTTAGTGACAAATACGCAAAATGCTATGAACGCTGAATGTCAGATAGGTAGGTACTCAAAATGTCAAATACGCATGTGCCAGGACAAGGATGTCTAGAAAAAGATTTTTGAGTACCGATATGCACTTCACAAAATTGGTCAACGTGGTAAACAAACGTAGTTACTTCAAGCAACCTTTTAAAAATAAACAAAGTACCCAATCTGATCAGTTTCTGACTTTTTGCGTACCTACCTGACATTATGCGTTTCTAACTTTTTGCGTACCTGGCATTCTGCGATCCGGATTTTTTGCGACTCAGTGTCAATGTGCCTTGACCGTAAGGCATTAGATAAAAAAAATTGCAACCTTTTTACCGTCGCATCTATTGATTCCGTAATTGTTAAGTGCTGAAAAATCGGTACAAGATGAAATGCAGCACCGCTTGATAATTCTCTGTAGCTTAAATCTTGGAATGTATAATAGCAGACAGCGGTCGCTCTAAAAGAGTGGTAGGTACTGGACTGCCACCCTTGCCGTTCCGCTCCATCATAGTCAAACAAAATTCGTCTTTTGTTTATTGTATTCCAAGGAAAGTCTATTGAACCTTAATTTCTGCAACAAATTAATTGCTACTGCTAGAGGCCACATATCATACTAAAACAAATAAAGACATACACACAAAATAAATAAAATATGTGGATTGGATATTGCAAGTGTGTCTTTTTGGCTTGATTCGTCAAAGCGCCTGTTAGCAAACTCTACTATTAGTTGCTGTCAATGATCATGCCATTTGCATAAGGCGCCGCTTCCTCGAGCGAATGTACCGCGGCGATAACATTGTCCTGCCATGTAATCCTTACTTCCTTACTAATATTGTAAATGCAAAAGTAACTCTGTCTGTCTGTTGCGCTTTCACGCCAAAACTACTGAACCGATTTAAATGATATTTGGTACACAGATAAATTTAGAGCCTGAGAAAGGACATAGGGAACTTTTTATCCCGGGAGTATGTTCCCTAGGGACCACGCGGGCGAAGCCGCTGGCAGAAACTAGTTCTACAATAAATCTATGAGGGTTTATCCATACAAATGATACGATCGCGGTGATGACGAATGGCAATGACGAGCAAACCATCAACGCCACCCGACGACGTGAGACGCACTCTCACTGAGCGTGCTCGCCCGCAAGACGCAACCTACTCTGAGCGCACTTGCTGCAATTGGTTATGAGGTACCTAAGACCTAAAAAGGTAGAGAGGTAAGGAGGAGAACACTTGCACTACAAAAACCGACCTTATTACTGCAACATAAAGGTAACACATGCACTACAAGATAGGTAAAGTTTTTATTTGTAAAAAAACCGACTTTATTACTGCAACATAAAGGTCTTTGTCAAATTGTTATTTCGTTGCCTTGCCTAAACTGGTTGTGCAACTTGTGCATGATGGGGCAGCAAAGGAGGTGACGCTTATTAGGTGTTCCGCACTGGCTCTGGGATGGACGGAGGATACCCCATTTTATACGTATAAGTTTGTACAGTGGTACCAACCCCGGTCTAGATTATAGAACCTGTCTAAAATAAATCCAGATCGGCCACTGCAATTCCTGTCTAGGAAGCCGTATTATACCGGAGTGATAAAGGGCGAAGGAATGTAGTGTTATTTATTTATTTAATACTTCATGCACACATATGTACATCTCATAAACATTTTAAGACTCTATAGGACGGGCTTACTAATTGGTGCTAATGCAGGTGATGACGTCTGTCTCGTTCTTGACTTCCCCTTTCCAATGCAGCAGAATTTCTCAGCGAACTTCTGGTGGAACTAAACCTACCAGTGCATATAACATCGTGAGGGGACTAAGACCCTACGGTCTAGGCACATAGTTACGATGCGACACGTAGATATAGTCTAGTACTATGCCAACTTCCCTAATCCTTACCGTGGGCTGACAATTTATTATACACTAGCTGACCCGTGCCCACTTCGTTGCACGGTATTTTTCGGGTTAATATATAGCCTATGACCCCATTGGCGTGTCTAGGGATTTTTTCCCGGGGGAGTCTGGCCCGCAACCTGAGATGCGACGCCCAATAAGAAAAACCGTTGCGGTGTGAACGATCAATTTTAGGACAGTCATAGTCAGAAGGCCCAGGTAGCTCCCCACAATCCCGGGGCCCGGGACGATATAAGTAACTTTGTTGACAGGAAAGCTCAAGAATTTAGAGAGTAGAATGCAAGAGCGAGCTCGAACTTTTTTTACCCTTTATCGGTTAGGTTTGATTTTCTGCCATAAATAGGTATCACTTCACTTCCTTCTCCTCTACCTTACTCACTCAATATGACCAGGACCAAAAAGAGAAAAGCTGTACAGCGGCAGCACTCCCTCTCACACAAAGTGCACCTCTCTAATATACGAGGTCTGCACTCAAATCAGTCCATCACCACCTAGAGACTGAGAAACCAGCGCTCTTGTTCCTGTCGAAGACGCAGATCGGATGTCCGTCAGACGTGTCGTTTCTTACATACCCAGGGTTTACCCTGAAGCACCACTTCAGACCACGCGCGGGCGTATGTATGTACGCCCGGGACGACATCTGCTATCGGCGTCTCCGCAATCTTGAGAACTCCAGGTTCTCAACGCTGTGGGCTTTAGTGGACACCGGCCTGGATAAAATCTACGCATGTGTCTACCGTTCGCACAGCGGTGATCTGGAGACAACTGGGCTAATACAAAGTTACTTATATCGTCCCGGGCCCCGGGATTGTGGGGAGCTACCTGGGCCTTCTGACTATGACTGTCCTAAAATTGATCGTTCACACCGCAACGGTTTTTCTTATTGGGCGTCGCATCTCAGGTTGCGGGCCAGACTCCCCCGGGAAAAAATCCCTAGACACGCCAATGGGGTCATAGGCTATATATTAACCCGAAAAATACCGTGCAACGAAGTGGGCACGAATCAGCTAGTGTATAATAAATTGTCAGCCCACGGTAAGGATTAGGGAAGTTGGCATAGTACTAGACTATATCTACGTGTCGCATCGTAACTATGTGCCTAGACCGTAGGGTCTTAGTCCCCTCACGATGTTATATGCACTGGTAGGTTTAGTTCCACCAGAAGTTCGCTGAGAAATTCTGCTGCATTGGAAAGGGGAAGTCAAGAACGAAACAGACGTCATCACCTGCATTAGCACCAATTAGTAAGCCCGTCCTATAGAGTCTTAAAATGTTTATGAGATGTACATATGTGTGCATGAAGTATTAAATAAGTAAATAACACTACATTCCTTCGCACTTTATCACTCTGGTATAATACGGCTTCTTTACCTCTTTATAATAATAGTATAGATTTGAATAATGCCACATAACTAAAAGTCGGAGGCTAGCTGAAATGAAATCTGATCCACAAGTCAGAAGGAAACCTTCGCAGACAGCGAAATAAGCTGGACCTGCTCGAGATTGGTATCCCAAATCGAATGTTTAAAAGTACAGCTCCATAGGTACTAACATTTCGAAAAGTTTGGAATCGAGCCACCACAAATACGAGGAAACAAACAAACATTGGTAACATAGAATTTAACACCTTAAATTCTATGTTACCAATGTTTGTTTCACGGGCCTGGAGAGAAAGTTCTCTCCAGGGCCCGTGCGACATCGTAATGCTTAATTTAATATTTAAATTCTTCCGTTACTGACTGACTGATTGAGTGACTGACAGACAACACAGCCGAAACTGCTGGACGTAGAAAACTGAAATTTGGAATTTAGGTTCCTTGGGGAGTGTAGGGGAGCACTAAGAGAGGATTTCGCGAAAAACCTACGGGAACGGGAAAAACTGGGATTTGCGCGCACGAAGTCGCGGGGTTAGTCTAATACTACTTAACACGAAAGGGATAGTCTCTGAGTATTCGCTGCTTGCTTCACTTGTTGTGGGTTCGATTCTCGTAGGCCGAAGAGGACATTGGTATGCGAGATCGAGATTTGATTGTGACGCACTGTTTGACAGAATATAGTAGAAACTGTACTTAGGAATATACCTATACATATAGGTACGTTAAGCTATGTTAATTTGCGAGTAGGCTTGAACGTCTCTCCCAGTACGGAAAAAAAATCTTTTTTATAAAAAATATAACCGACTTCCAAAAACAAAACACTACAAAGTATAAAATAACTTTAATTTCGGAAGTCGGTGTTTTTGGTTATTTCGTTTTTTGACACCGCACACACAGTTGATGGCTGGATCGTAGACTAGGTGGGTGGTGGCCGGTGGGTATAGTAGTTATAGCAAACGTGGCAGAATTTGTGGCGCCACCAAAAAACAATCGGTTTATTCTACTGAGTTCAGCTCTCCTTTATTAATGTAATTATGGAGCTACGTGTAGGTCAGATTTTATAGTTCCTCTTGCCTATCCTACCCTACCTAAATCCTCTTTCCAAGAAGCCGGATAGGCAAGTACAAGTACGTTACCAACTCACATAAGTATTATTTTTATTGGTAGACTCATCAAAATCTAGCTCCGCCTTACCTACCGAAATAAAAAAAACTATGATTCAAAACTCCTACGTAAAAAAGTAAATAAAAATACAACACAAATTCCCTTTTGTGTCCTCGTCCTACACAAATTCGTCCGACATTGGAATTTGATTTTCAAAACAAAATTATCTTGATGATTCAAGTGGACCATTCTGGATAACGTCAGTTCATAAATTGTTTTTATTAACCTCCGCGTGTCTTCTGCTACACGCAGCGTTCTTCGTCGACATTCTGATTATCCTTAACCCACTTGTGACATCACAAGCAAAACAACAAGTATTTTATAATTTCTGTGAGAAATCCGTGCGGGGTTCGGGAATGACGTGAAAATTGCAATGACAGTGATCTAAAAATAAGGTCGACAGCGTCGCGCCGCTGCGTGCGCGCTCTCTTCAGTCGAGGACCAACCGTCGCGAGTTACAGTCGAACGAACATAAATCAGCAGCCATGGTGTACGAGAGTGACTTCTACACGACCCGCCGCCCCTACAGGCCCAGCACCAGCTACAGCAGCGTGACGGTGAGTGCCGCAGCCCTTCTAACACCTTCTACTGAGCGTGCCTCGCACCTCGCTCCACTCTCCCGGGAGCCGGACGCCCCTCGCACCAGCTCGACCTTCGCCACTCGCGTCCCTCAACAAACGGCTATAGACGCCACTCCCGCCTCATCGGTTATGTACATAGTGTTCTTGTTCAGTGACCGGAATCCACAACGGTGATAACGTGATACTATGATTTCTCGCTGTCTTCCCAAGTGTTGACTTGTTCCCGTTTTCGTTAGTTCGCTTGTAAACATTATTGCTAATGATAAGCTAGATCCACGTCGCCGCTTCTATCTGAAAGGACTTAGGTTTTGATAGGCGTCGTTCGTGGTAGCGTTCCGCAAGTGGGTCATTTCGAATCGAGAATTGGAGTCGGAAAGCGGAGCTACCGGGCGCGCCAAATATAGCCGCGGCTGGAGCCGCGCCCGCCCGACTAACGGCGACTTCTCCGCTTGCAGCGGCAGCCGCTCGGCGACTGGGAGAAGGTGCCGTTCGTGCCGCGGCCGAGTCTCGTGCCGGATCCGGTGACGGCCTTCGGGCGGCGCTCGCGTCCCGGCGCGCGCCACTCCATCCTCGAGCCGGTCACACGGCAGAACATCGCGCCCAAGCCGGAGTCCAAGCTGGCGCCGCTCGCGCCGTACGTGTCGCCGCGCGACCAGACACGCGCGCGCGTGCTGGCGGCCGTGGGGCAACGCGAGCGTAACCTGGAGGCAGACCCGCTGGGCACGCCGCGCGACCACATGGACGTGCTGCTGGCGCAGTCGCACGGCCGGCCGCAGCATGCGGCGCATCGCCATGTCTTTTACAGCAACTACGCGTCGTATTGACGAGCGTAATGTCTTTGTCGTGTGTCGCTTTCGCTATAGTAAGCTAGTCGGTCGGGTCGGGTCGGTGCGAGGGCGGGCGGCGAGGTGTGATCGGCGGTGGCTATAGGGCAGGGTTGTTGCAGACGCCGCGTCACTACGTGGTGGTGGACCGCGACCCCGTGCTCCCGCGCCGCGCCGAGGAGCAGTACTCGTACTCGTACCAGAGCACGAGTGAGAGGCGCGCGGGCGACCGCCTGCCGCAGCGCAGCTCGTACAGCAGCACGGTGGAGCGCCGCACCGGCAGCGGCCCGGGCGGCTACTCGTACAGCAGCGAGCGCAGCAGCAACCTGGGCGGCCCCGGAGGCTACTCGTACTCGTCCACGTCGAGCGGCCGCCTGCCCTACGGCACCACCTACCGCCACTACTCGTACCGCGTGTAGCGCCCCGGCTCCCGCCCCGGCCCACCTCAACGTTCCTGCTCCCTAACTCCCTGACCCCCAGCTTCCCCAACATGTAACTACCTAATCAGTATTCGCTGTAACGTAATGTGATCGCTCTACTTTATTTTGTTCACAAGTGGAAGTTGATCCTACTAGAGCTTGTTTTTATGTTATTTTAAATTATTTAAAATGTGATTTAGACTGAATTTTTAATAAAGCTTGCGTTTTCTAATATATTCTATTTTCTTTGTGTCGTGTTCACACAACAACCTAAAGAAACGGGTCGATGATGAGCTCGATCCTTGTTTACTAACAGTTTACTTCCAATTCCAAGTTACCCACTCTGTGTTGGTTTGTTCTGTACCTATGTCCTATTGTTATAACTTTTGAATTATTTAACTATTTCTTACGTGTAGGGAAATCAAATTGGAAGGAAAAATACAAGTTGTACCAGCAGCTCTTGAGTTAAAATGAGATATTGCACTATCGTCTAATCAAAATAAACAAACTATGAAAATAGCCAGAGTTGTTACGCATTGAAATCCGAACATGACATCATAGTATCTTTCTACATCCAAGAACAAAACATTTTTTTCCAATTATAAGACATGGTAATGTGTTGACGTCGGTAGATAGGTACACAAACTTTTGAGATACACAAACTTTTCTAGAAACATAACAAGCACCACTCTCTCAAAATAGAACATGAACTTTAAGAACAGTCTGGTACTAACAATAAGTCAAAACAACTTGCAGGACACTTTCAAAACAGAACAGACCTTTTCTTTGATTAAATCAATCCTATCAATAGGATCAAGTACAAAAATAAAAACTAGGATAATTGATTAATGGATGAGTTTAACTGGTACCCATTTCCCTGACAGCCGTGGTCGTCAGTGTACTACCTACCCTACTACTCATCATACGTTCCCTACTATTCCGAGCCGTACATTACGTACGTACCCAAGCTCTCTCAGGTAAGTTCGAGACTTCTGTAGATAGTGCATTGTAAGTAGATCATCCTTGGCTGCCGGGTACACGCCGCTATCACACCGCCCATGGACATACGCTCTAAGCACAGCTAAGTAAGTAACATTGCTTCCAGCACACGTAAGCAAGACGCATATTATTTTAAGATTGCACCCAACGTGCTTGTTATAGAAATAGTACGTACATGACATGCCAGCAGTTGTAAATATGTAAATATTTAGTTTTCGTGTTTATCAAATTATCACTTGTAGATATTAAGTACCCCGTTCAAGGATAATAATTTATTTGGCTTGATCTTAGGTTGTTTCGCAAGGTAGGTATATTAATCTTAGTATGGATATTTAATTAGATGAATACTGAATGTACTTTCACAAGAAAAAGTAGGTTCTCTCTGGCAAACATATTATTTGAGTTAGTAGAATCAAAATCGTGCGGACCAAGAATTAAACCTTGTGGGACCCCAAATTATTGTGACTTGTTTAGTTGAGTTTCTTTGAAATTTTCTCGCGACATAATTTATTTATAAAGCTTATAAAATTGACGTACAAGGTGAACACAATCAAAAGCCTTCAATTAATTACACCACAATACAACAACAAATTATCAAGTAAAATCTTGAATTTTCTTTAAAATGAAATAATAAGCTCTATTTCAGAAGCAGGGGGCTGATCAAGTATTACGTAAGCAGAATTTTAGTAATTTTTAACCTCCCCCCCTCCCTTTGTCAACGATAGTCAACGATAGTAATCAAAGCTCTTACCCGTCCCTCCTATGCTTACGTAAGCATTGGTATAGTTTTTACTCACGCGGGACCTACCTATTTCCCCCACTTCTGTTATTTCATACTTAACTATGAAACATCGCGTGAGAGTAAAACCAATTAACTAGCCATATTTATGTTAAATCAAAATCTACTAAGATTTGCAAACAAAAAAGTAAGTAAATATTGCTGACGTAATCACCATTCAAACCCCCCCACCCCTAGTGGTGCTTACGTAATACTTGAACGGTCCCTAGGTAGGATATCAAGAATACGTCAAGGCTGTTAAAAATAAGATCTCAAAGAAACCAAAACTTTTGAAAGATTAGTAAACAAGTCTAAAAAGTTAAACTTCTCAATCAATCAAATCAGTTTTAGTTAACCTCGACCTAATAACGTAGCGTTCAACAAGTCGTAAAATTAAATGCTCTTGCATTGTTTATTTCCTAACATCTTGTGCCAGAATATTGGAACTGAAGGGCTGTCTAACTACCCACTTTTAAACAAGAAAAATCAAGGGACCTAAATAGCTCTTTGCGAAACACGAATTCTTTTTGAAATTTCAAAGGAGGTTAATGGTATCAAAGAATTTCCACCGTTTGACTGTGGCACAAGGCACACGAAAATTATTTAATGATACAGGTGTCCGTCTGCGACTCGCAGAAAGAATTCAGCCAGCTGGGTTTCATGAGCTCATCATAGCATGTTATTTCTTTGCTCAATTGAAAATTTCTGTTTTCCTAAGCAATCCGACGGTATACCTACCAATAGGTAGTTAGGTACTCTTACGTAACAACAATCGATTTAAAACATTAAAGTCTCTACCTAAGCTTTAATGGGTAGGTACATTATCTCATAAACATTTCCCCACTGACTCCCATCTTTCAAATGCAAGATTTCCATGAACAGCACGAGTTAATATTGAAATCTATTACAACTCATTCCAAGATAATCTCTACAGAAATGGCTTTAGGAGTTTTGGCAGTAGATAAGAAACTATTCATAACTGCTCCAAAAGCACCTGTGGCGAGCGAATATTTTAATGGCAGCCAAAACGTTGATTCAGACATCTTGAAACGCAAGTGTTTTGTAGGTCTGACATAACCCGCATAACGATCTAAATCATTATTTAAACGGCTAGATATTTAGCCAGATGATAGTTTTATATCTCAAGATCATCGTAGGGCAATTTGGCAATTCGAGTGGGTTCAACGACTTTAGAAGATGCCCTTGGATTATTCACTATGATACTATTAGACATGAAAAGATCTATTCTAATATAGCCCAAAAATAACATGTCTATGAAAAATCACTTCATGTTCTGAGCAAACAGACATTATCTAGTTTTGATAAAGAATTGCTCGAATAATTATTTTATCGAACTATTATGTTTTCACAGTTGGTTAATAAAATATGAGGTGGTCCATGTACACTGCCAAAATTCATGACGGGCGAAATGTTTCAGGAATGCATCATTTAGTCCAGATTAAGACCTACCAAATGGTGTCGAAATAAGTTTTCATTATTTTAAAATAAAAATCAACACTTGAAAGAATAAATACACCTGTTGATTTTAAACAAAAATAGCAACACATCTTAGAATTTTCATTTCGTAATTTCTATTTTTTATATTGACTTTTTTCTACTTTAGAGATATGTAATACGTACAGAAGTCTATAAGAATAGGTGTACCTACTACTGTGTGTGTTAAACTTTCACAATGTCATCTTAGAAAAGGAGTGAAACATAAGAACGTGCGATCGTGCACGCAGCGGCGATTGCTTTCATGGAAGAGGAAATGGATGCTCGTTACTATAATGTTTATTCTATTGCTAATTTGAGAAGCTCATGCAACTACAGCCCAGCAATAATTGTGGAATGCAACTGCAAAGGGCCAACATGAAGCAACACAGCAGCAGGTGCTGAAGTCACCGCAGTTTTGTACCAAAAGTTACACGTGTAGTGAGCCCTTGAACAGTGTTTGACTTGGTACGTAATGTTTGGAATCATTAAATTTATTTCGAGGATGTGTGGTGTTTCGAATGAATAATACAAGAAAAGTCTGAAAATGGCACCCGGGACTGAACAATTGTGTGTAAATCGGTTGGAAGGTTTGAAGGAAAACTTTGTGTATAAGAATACGGATACGTATTTTGTACGGAAATTGTGTATACGAATATTGCTATAAGAATACTGGAAGACCAAAGGAACCATGGACGGACTGTCTGAAAGGTGATATGTCAAGAAACGCTCACACGATGCCAGCGTATAGAGAAGTGTGGTGTGGGTGATGAAGCCGACGCCGAAGCCATTGGAATAAGGGCAAGGGAATAACGATGATGATGATTTAATATCTATTTGTAAAATCAATATTTAGCTTTCCAGCTCAATTTATTTTCTAGATGCAGTTTATTTCTTGTTTGCGTTCAGTGCCTGATTTGAATGCAAACCTGTAGCTTCAAGTTTCGATCTACTTCTTGTATTACCGTTGGTCATGACTCTGAGAAAAGCCGTTTAGGTTAACCATCGTGGTGAATGGATTAGTCAGCTAGACTCGGCGTTACCGAGTGCTAGCTGTCCAGGGTGCGCCGAGCGTTTGAAGTCGCAAGGGAGGCTCCTTTTCATGCACCCAGTTTCAATCGACTAACTGCAATTATTCCGGATGCTGAAGAAGCAAGTATCGGCTACTTTCAATTCTTCACGTTATTTATTGTGGTACACACTACTCAGTAAAAGAATTACAGCTTAGAGCAATCCACGTAACACGCGAGTCGTGGCAGCATGCCAATGTAGGTAGGTACAACTTACTGTAATCAAAACGAACGTTAAAAACATTCTTCGTCGTAATAAAATGTATATTCAAAAACAAGTCGTTAACAATTATACAAGATTTGTACGAGGCACACATTATTCCGACGTTTCTAGTAGTAGGTAGTTTACTGAAAGAGCAGACATGTGGATTAAACGAAAAGCATCTAAATGCAGATTTGTTTAAAGATAATTCATGATTCATCAAAGAAGCAATAAATAAAATAAATAAAGGAAATATTTATCAACATGAAAGACCAAAGGAAAAATTCAACTGACTGATGAAATCACCCGGGAGCTTAAGAACGGCCAACCTGACATACTTTACAAATAAACGCTCATACGTGATTATGCCGTTGAAGCATATTTATGTTTTATGTTTTTGAACAAATAGGTATATTGTAGACTATATCTAGGTTTCTATAAAATCAAAAAAGAAAAATTTGGAGAAACAAATGTATACTAATATACAGAGTTATTTGTAAAACACCAACAACCTCTTAGGCAGTGAAAGTAGGTACACATGATTATTAACAACTTTTACTTTGAGACCAACCCTGAAAACTCGAAAAAAATATCAGCTGTTTCATACAAAATGCAATATTTAGCCAATGAAAGTGTGTGTCAGTATTAGATAGCCCATTTATCGAGGAAGGCTATAGGCTACATATCATCACGCTAAGACCAATAGGAGCGGAGCAGTAATGAAAATTGTGACGCAGACGACGTTGCGCGGGTCAGCTAGTTCAGTATTATGCCTCCAAAAATCGGCTGTTTTGCACAAATTTTACCTGCACTTTGGTCGTTTATAATGTACTCATAATTGTAAAAGTAACGAAAAAATCTTGACACCTAATCTCAACAAACCTAAATGACAAATAATTAATTCACAAGCTATTAAGGCTTATGCAAAAACACGTATTACCTGGAACAAGTTTTACGAAATTGTCGAACACTATTTTTCGTTCATTGTTATCGCGTTCTCACTTGCTTGTTAGTTTTCTAACACTGCGCTGGGTGAAACAACAAGCTTTTCAACCATGCTCGCGTTGATGATAGACGGATCGCGAAAGGTCTTCTTAAAAAGCAGTTACAGTTAGTGATATTCATTGATATATAAAAAACCCAAGATACACACTCAGCATCTCAAAAGCGTCCGCAAAAAATAAGCGCAATATGTATAATTATGCGCAAGTTTCAAACAATCTCGCATCGCTCGCCATAGTGCACTGCTTTGTAAAAACAACTTTAAGCGATCCGTGTAAGGTTGAATTTGCAAAAAAAAATTGCACATCACTCGCCATACTGAACTGCTTTGTAAAACCAACTTTAAGCGATCCGTGTAAGGTTGAATTTGCAAAAAAAATTGTTTATATTACTATAAACAAATTTTTTCGTAGTAATATTAACAATTTTTTTTAATATGAACTAACACAACTCACACATGCCACTTGATACATGTCAGTTTTTGACGAAAGTTTCGAGTGTTGCATTTGTTCGAGACTGTGCATCTTGGGTTTTTTATATGTATATCAATGGTGATATTGCATTATTTCTACTGCTACCGCCGTATAAGCCGTATTAAAGATACGGGACACCCGGACTACAAGGGCCCGACGTGTGGACGCAAAACATTTAGTCCCGCCGTCTCCTTAGTGACCTGCCAAGACAGCCCTTAGCTAGTAGCCTATTTTGTTTAAAAAAACTGGCCAAGTGCGAGTCGGACTCGCGTGCAAAGGGTTCCGAACGAAGTTACTTTTTTTAACGTGTTTTTTTAACACTACAGACTTCCAATAGGTTTTCCTGTAATCTTTAGGTAAATATCTATTACATATTTCCATTTTTTTCAAAATTTTAGGCTCAGTTGTTTCGGGGATAAGGGGGGGGGGCATGGTCATTATTCGTCTAATCTCTTGAATAACTTCAAAACCATTTATTTTAAAATTATGAAAAAAATAAACTTAAAACCCTCACAGTAAGCCGTTTCATTTGATATGTCACACGATATTGTTCAAATGCTTTTTTTTTTTAATTCTCTTGTTTGACCCTCAAAAGTGACTCCATATTAAAAATTTAATTATTTACGTAACGCGTCCGTGTTTGGGTCATAGAAGTCCATATGTGTACCAAATTTCAACAGAATCGGTCCAGTGGATCCGGAGAAAACTGGCTGTGACAGACGGACAGACAGACATACAAGACAGACACCCGAGGGTTCCTTTTTTCCTAAAAAAGGGTTCCTTTTTTTTCGGAACCCTAAAAAGCAGTACCCCTAATAACGCCCCCCCCCCCCCCAAATGTACGATATGATGGGCCCCTTTGAGACAAGCTACGCCACTGCAATATTCACACTTAAATGAAAAAAATAGCATGATTGATGATCAAAATATCTTTGGCGGAACCAAAAATTACATTTAAGGGTTATTTATTGAACTGCCCTGACAATGCAGAACATTTAAACACAAACATTCAACATATTTCGTCAACCAAGAACCTTGAAAGTCTATAACTAAAGATATTTATCCAAAACACTGGCCGGATGTATCACTCCCTAGACAAAGTGTGAAAACAAAAGCTGGAGCCGGATCAAGGGAGAAACATTTTTGGCAACCGGACAGAAGCCAAGAATACCGTTAACGCCCATGTTATTATAAGAAACCTATAGAACATTCTACTCTTCAAAATTTCCAAGTATCCTGAGCATTTTCTCTAAGCTAAAAGACGAGATAGCACAAACAACGCATCAAATTATTTAAAGATCGGATGATTGGTAAGCCGCTGGCAGAGATGGACATCGTAACTTGATAGCATAGCCCGTCACTCATCCATGAGTGATTGATGCCTTCCTGTTGATTGAAACTTGGCAATTAAACAACTGAGTACACAAATTACATTACTTTGGAAAATGTTTGGTACCTAGAAATGGATGTGTTAGGTATAAATGGACAGCACGAAAAATAGCGTCGCAGCTGCTCATTAACGCTCCGAGCAAGGTTATGGCTGCGAACTGCTAGATCATGTTTCTACTATATAAATAGAAGGTGGAAAAGTCTCTATGGTAATAAAAGTTGCAATCACTATCGCCATCTCAGTTACGGCGGCGTGTGCGCAGTGAAATAATCTAATTTTACAACACTCGGCCGATGATTCACGCCGCCATTGAGACGTACAGTAAGGTCCACCACCAAAATAGCACTATGATTTAACGTATTATAAACAAACAGAACTCTGTAGAATTCCATGTTTTGCGCAGAATTCCATCTCAGGGAAATGCGTCGGCGTTGCAACCTGCACTCATACATATCTCGTTACATCTGCACCCACATAATGTTTCACTAGCAAAGCTTCAATAGAGTTATTATTATAAGATTATTTTCGTCAGAAGCTTTTAATAATATCTTTCGTTTTGCATGTTCTTAAATTCTTTAGAAACACGTTTTTCTTGCATGCGCATGATTATCATGAAAATACATTTCATGACATGCTTTCCGCATTACTTGTACTACAGAAAATGTAAATTTTGTAGCTTGTGAGTAACAGCATTCACTTGGTTTAGCAATTTGTGTATCTGGCATGGCCGTTAAAGTTTTATAGTGAGTTCACGAATGCGTAATGCTTACTATTATCTCGATATTCTACTAGCTTTCGTATAGCTGTAACTCATTTCAGGGTAAGCATATGGGCTGGCTCATCTTCAATTACAAACGCCTCAAGAAATTCTTGTTTAAAATTTTACTGACACGTACATAAATACCAGTACAATGAAAACTATAAATAACCGCGTATGGCGGTAATAAGAGGCCATATGCTTGCTCGTAAACACATAAATTCATTGTTTTAGCCATCATAAAGACTGCTAGATTCCGATTGACCTTGGGCTTTACGAACATTCCAGGCTGAGCTGATATACAGGCCGTCAGCTCCTCGCACTGTCACTCGACTCGTCACATACCCGGAGGCACCCCACCATGTAGTGCGCGTGCGCGTGCGTCCCTCAGTAGTCCTGCGGGAGTTGGATCGCATTGCGTACCGCCGTCGCCCCGAATTTTCCGTCTCAGCCGTTGACGATTTCTTCCGCTCTGAATCCACCAAGGTATGTCCGAACTTCACTTAATCTCATCGAATTTGACATTCCTTGTAAACTACCGGCATTCTGCTGGATCCGATTACACTGGAAATAATTCTAAAAGTAGTTGGGAAAAGGCTAGACAGCTGAAGAAGCGTTCGACAACATTTTCTACCTTTTATATACGCAGAAGTGAATAAAACTTTCCAAATGAGCAGTCTAGAAAACAAACTCCACAGAAGGCCATTTTTTTGTAATATTTTCAATCACATAGTAGTTTTGCCTGCACCTGTTCCTTTAGTTGGCTGGACTTTCTTAAAAATGATGTCCTAATGTTTCCAGAACTTCGAAGATGAGACCAGCCGCATTCGCGCCGACACTGCTGCGCTACTCACGCGCGCACGTTCCGTTGTGCCCCGCGCTAAGACCGTAGCACCCCTCGATACGATTTTTTCGTGAGTAGACACTCCACGTTTCTCCTGCATCAATTCTAATATGGATTGCTTATGGGGAATACTAACAGACTCCCCTTCACAAATGATTCCTTGGCTGGAATACTAGAAAATATTTACGATTTCAAAGTCGCTTTTCAAATGATAAAAATATCTTATTTGTCATCCACGGACTCAAGAACGTCCAGAAGACCTTGTGCATGTACCAGTTCCAGGGCTAGGTCAAGTTTTTCTTGGCCTGACATAACAGTACTAAAATAGCCGCCCATTGATGCGTCTATCTATCAAAAGACCGCCCTGGCAGTGACATTGACGACACAACTACCTGTCGCATGTCATTTGGCAATCATGTAGGTACACGATGCAATAATGAAAAACCTGTGTGGCTGCCAAAATCCAATGAACTTCAGAGGATCGGAAACTAAAAAATGTAACCTTCATAAAGAAAGGATGTCCGTACCGTGGGTGTACATTTCATAGCTTATTTCTTGCGTCAGCACATGTTTTGAGAGGGACGTACGTGTCCAGTATGCACAGACGCTTATTTATATCCCGGTTAAATGTCAGCGTTTGTTGTCTTGTGTTCAGTAATAAAACAGCTAACGATTTATTTTCATTTAGATCTTGGCATGTTTATCGTGACGAAGATTATAACATCCGTTATACACTCATAAACTGCGGTTATTTATTTTTCTTACAACTTCATCAACAGATATTCGTACGGGGAACCAGTTCCGTATCGTTTCAGCAATGAGGCTTACCTCGCTAAGCTCGTGGTGCCCCTGCGCAGCGTGGCCGACCACATCCGCAACATTTCTTACTACAACAAACCCGCCGAGAAGTTCACTGGTGAGGAGAATAAAAATAACAAAGTCCTACATCGAACAGTGAATACGACACTCGATGTTCTCCAACTAAACGAATTAAAAACCTGATAATTTTATATTTGTCTTTAACTGTGTCGTCCGTTGTCCTTCTGTTTGACCACCGACTAACAGTTAAATTCCAGTGTGACCCTGTGGTAACCGTGAGGTGTTCTCGCCAGGACGCGGTCACCTCGCATGTCTGCAATACACCGGTAACAAGGCCTTCTCCAAGCGTAGGCCTCTCTACAAGGAGCTTAGCATCAGGGACGACGTGAACCTCCTCTCTTTCTATGCCAAGAACAGGCTCGCGGCCGCCGGTCTGGCCGTCGAGAGTGCCACAGGTACCTCGCCACCGTCGCATCGCTAGCGCTCGCTTACAACCCCTCGCTTAATTCTTTAAATTGAGTCTTTAAACCGGTCTAAAAGTGAAAAGCTACGCCTTGATGGGCTCGGAGCACTAAACGAATATTAAACCGAGATATAAAGTCCGTGTCTAACCCTGCGTGTGGTGTCTCTTGCAGCGGGCGGCGCGCCGGAACAGCCGACGGCGGCGCAGTGCGCGTAGCTCCCCGCGGCGCGGCGCGGGCGCAGGCGCTGCCTCCACTCGGGCAGCCCCGCGCTCGCGCCGCGTTCGCCCTTCGCGCTCTCTGATCTCGGTATAACACGCTAGAACTAACCAAGATCATCTATTTTTTTATTCATATTGCAGATTACATATTTTTGTTACTGATGTTTACGAGTTGCGACAAACGAATTTTATTTTATTTATTTACAAGTCATCGTTGTGATAGCGCGGTGATCTGCGCCGAAATTTTGTCGGTGACCGAGACGTCTCGTTTCACTTAACTCGACTGATTTTACTTAACAATAAAGAATTTTTACTGAAAATGTAGTTGTTTTAATCATTTGCACGTTCATTGTTCCCAATGTCACGCTTATAAATCCAAGCTTTAGTAACGCTTAGCTTTCTGACTAAAATTGTTTTAACTGTTCGTATAACACACGTAAATAAATATGATAAAATCACGATTTAAATGATCCCTCTAAGTATTTTAGCATTCAACGTAAAATAAACACTGAATCCACATTTAGACTACACAAATATCATTTTTTCTGGAACATGTTCATGTCTCATAAATATTATTCTGACTTTAATAATGTTCGAGAAAAAGATGGACCCAATGTAGACGCCACACTGGACAACTGCACTATCATTCGCATTACAGCATGAAGCAGCACTGAAAAAGTATACGAAGTCATAGCGAATGCCATGCCATCAGGGTTTGTCATCGAGCTTGGTGCTGGGGTCTAACAGCTTCGTTTAGACGGCATCATGATCATGAGCGTTGTACTGCGTCGCTTATTGTCGTCATCGTTCTTGTAACAATGACCATTGACATTCATCTTTCATGCTGTGGAATGATTAGCAGTTGTCTCAATGAGAGCTAATTGTTTCACCAATGGTCATTGGTTTACGGGACGCGCGTAACATTGGCCTCGGTGCAGTCAAGCTGCTCCCATGGAGGCCGAGCCGCAAGTTCCAGGTCCCGCAGATGATGGAAGACCCTGCTCTGGACCTGAAGGCAGCTAAGGCTGACCGCGAAGCCAGATTCCGCGCGACTACCGTTGAGCCAGTAATGACTCCAGCGACTGACCTGGCAGAAATCAAAAGGAAGAGGCAGGAGGAAGCCCGAGCTGCCGAAGAAAAGTACGTCAACTTTATTACTTTACTGTATTACTTGCGAGTACGGATGCACCAATAACGGTCTCATGAAGTTATGTCATTAACTGTGTTTAATTTCTGTTTCAGGGCATTGAAGGAGGAAGCAAAACGTGAGGCTGAACGAAAGGCTCAAGTATGTATATTCAGAGTTATTTTAAAGTAATTTTTAGACAATATCTATACAAATAAATAATATATTTTCACCGCCTGCAGGCCGAACGTGAAGCCGCAGAAAAGAAGAGGGCGGAAGACGAAGCCCGTAAAGCAGAAGAGGCCAAACGCAAGGCTGAGGAAGACGCTAGGAAAGCAGAGGAAGATGCTCGCAAAGCTGAGGAAGCTCGCCTTGTTGAGGAGGCCCGTTTAGCTGAAGAAGCCAAGCTCGCCGAGGAAGCGCGCAAAGCTGAAGAAGCCAGACTAGCCGAGGAAGCTAAAAAGGCAGAGGCTGCCCGTTTAGCTGAAGAAGCACGTTTGGCCGAAGAGGCGAAACTCGCAGAAGAAGCCCGTTTGGCTGAAGAAGCTAAGTTAGCTGAGGAACAGGCCAGGCTCGAGGAAGAAAGGCAGGCGGAACAGAGGAGACAAGAGGAACTCGCAAAGTTAGAGGAGTTAGAGAAACAAGCTCAGGAGGAACGCGAGGCGGAACTTGCACGACAGGTACGAAATTCCTTATTTCGAAAACCTGATCTCTGTAACAACAATATAATCACAATATAATCAGAAAAAGAAACTAATCACTGATTTACTCATCATTTCAGGCTGCTGAATTAGCCGAGATCGCGAGACAAGAGTCAGAACTTGCGGCCGCTCGTCTTGAGGAGCTTTCACACAGTGGTTCTACCGCTGATGTTCTTGAAGCTGATGCTAGGTGAGGATTTAAACGATAAAATAATTGTCGGTACGGTTGGCGCAGTAGTTGAGCGATCGGCTGCTGCGCCGCGTGTTCGATTCCCGCACGGAACAAATATTTGTATGGCCTGCAAATAGTTGTTCCGGGTCTGGCTGTTTGTGTATGTGAGTTTGTATGTTTGTAACGCACTCACGATACAGGAGAAATTCCTAGTGTGGGGCAACGTTTTTTTTTTTTTTTTTAAATATCGTAATTATTAATTACTCAGAAGTTATGACTATGAGTCAAACCTCCACTTGCAAAGCCAAACCCAAAAAGTTACCAAGCCAACTTCATAGTTATAGGAATGTGAACCTCTAATATCACTGTTTTCAGTGAACCTGCTGCAGATGAACCTGAACCCATTGTAGAAGAGCCCGAATCTCCTGAAATCATCCCTGACACACCCGCCGAACCCGAACAGACCGGAGACGTCAGCGAAGACGAGAAAGCGGAACCCGACCTAACTGATGAAGAATAAACATCCTTAGGCACTAATAAATATTTTTATAGTTAAGCATTTTCTGTTATTTATTGTATGTAAATGCTAAACATCATTCATGCGCATTTTCTGTTAGAGTAGACATGAATGATGTGATAGCACCAAGGTGGTTAAGTTTGTCGCCGTCCTTTCTTCTGTGTAATCAAATTACGCACCAATGAAAGTCATCCTTCCTTGTGTATAAATGTATGTTTAGGAAATCTACCACCGTTAACCAAGTGAATTTTTAAATTAAACTAAAACGTAAATGTTACTAGTTTAAGTGTTTTAATAATGTTATATTTTATTAAATTTTAACAATAAAAGACATATTAACATGTTGGGTTTTCATTTATATTATTAGAGGTTCGCTGCGAGAAGCCAAAAGGCACGGTTGGCGCAGTGGTTGAGCGATTGACTGCTACGCTGCGTGTCGTGGGTTCGGTTCCCGCACGGAACAAATATTTGTATGGACTACAGATAGTTGTTCCGGGTCTGGCTGTTTGTGTATGTGAGATTATGTGTATGTAAATGCACCCACGGTACAGGAGTAATAGGGAATATGCATGAAAAAAATATTTATTATCTATACAGTTTATCTAAAAATATACACAAATATTATACTAACAGTAAAAATAGAACCAAAATTGCTCGAAAAACAAACGAGATATAATTATTTTAAACAAATGTATCTGACCCTCTCGCGAAAACGCTGTTTTCTATGGCAGCTGTATAGGCGCCAAGAACTTTGACGTCACAATTCATATCGGACTTCTCTTTCTAATTGTAAACTTTGAAGCTTTATAACTTCATCGCTGATGAAGGTATTTAAAAAATAATTTCATAATTGTTTATTAGAGTTAATAAGTATTTAATTTTGCAAATAAAAAAATCGCATGCATATTCCCTATTCAGAGTGTGGGGCAACATTTCTTTTAAAAAAAAATAAGGATGTTGTGGCAATAAAGGAAAAGCTGTAAACCAACCAAAAATGCATTGGATACCTGCAGGTATATAAGTGCTTTATAGTTTTGTACTTAACTGTACATTGAATATAAGCATCGGACAAATTGGGTTTGCGTCGAAATACAGCATGAGACGAGTTGGGAAACTAACATAATGCAGAAAGTGACATATCAGTGAATGTGACAGAAATGCCATCACATCCCAACATGAATTTGATTTTGTTTTAAAGTACCTATTTTAATTAGTATTATTTATTTTAATTAAATCAGATAGCCTATGCTATCTGATTATACCATTATCAGACTAGTCTTTGTTCCATTTAGTACCTTACCTAACATTTTAAAATTAGTATTTGTATTTGCTATGGGTGACATCACATTCTGTGATCAACTGACAACATGACATACAAACGAAATACATGAAAACGCAAAAAATACTGTAAGACTTTGATACCAATATCACTGGAAACCTGTCCTAAGTGGATATTATATTCGTAGAAATATAAATAACACAATCTAGAGATACTCTACAACTACATCTACTAATTTATAGACAAAAAGGGTAAGTAGGGGCTGGTTCTTTGAAATATAATACACAACAGATATAAATAAAAAAATATAATTATAATACTTAACAATATAACTTATATCCTAAATAGTTTCTAATTTTTTACTATTCAAAAAATGTTATAAGTCCATTTTCACCATTTCTTCTGTAGTTTTTGCAACTTCCTCTTTAGAAACTGGTTTTTCTAATTTCTTCACTTTTGCTGGGACTTTGATGAGTGCTGGTGCATTCTTGTGCTGGGGTGCTTTCGGTTTTTTGTTAATCTCTACAAATTCTTTATCTATATCTTGTACTTTTTGTTTAATCTGGAACAAAAAAAAGGTACTTGTTTAGAAGTGTTCATGCAATATATGCCAGAGGATATAAGGCCAGCCTCATAGACGCCTGTCGTTGAGGCTGGCCCAGAAAGCTGTAGCAAAGCTTTCTTGGATGCAAACTGTGTAAGCTGGTTTGCGCATTGCCAGAAAACAGGGTCTGCAAATCTATTAATTTGGGTGTGTCTTTTCCCAGCAGTGGGAAATACCTGGCTAGTAAAAAAACATTAAGTACCTATGTATTTCTCTCAAATTAATATTCATGTTTATTTGATTTAAATCTGATTTTAACCTGTCAGGATCCATAAGGACTGATTGGGGCCAAATCGTGCCAATCATCATAATCTGTAAGGCCCTATTGGGGCCAAGCCCACTCGCGCGGTGTAAATGTTACTTGTAAGCGTCTTGCTGATTATTATTGTTTATTTCTTATTATTTTCCCTTATTTTCCCAGTTAGTTTACTAAAGGTCCTTCAGGGGTTAAACTAAGTAATAACAACCTAATTTTATTTCTCCTTTGTTAAGACTATTGTACTCTCTAATAATATTAGAACATACACAAGATGCCACAGTGAGTTGAAATTGAACTTTAGAAACAACCTGAATGAATATGCCATCGTGTGATGGATGAAGCAAGGTGCAATATCAGTATTGCAGCAATTGCAATGTTGAGAGACCTAAAGACTCAAAGAAGAGACTTGGCAAAAAGTTGAACTTCTGCTTTAGGTACTCCAATGCAATCAAATAGAATCATAACAGTTGATCAAACTCAATCGTGATTCATAAACACGGAAAGAAGAGCTATTTAATTGATAGAGAAAGTAGTTCTGTTACAATAAAATAAGAGCAATAAAATCATTGATATATAAAAAACCCAAGATGCACAGTCTCGAACAAATGCAACACTCGAAACTGTCGTCAAAAACTGACATGTATCAAGTGTCATGTGTGAGTTGTGTGTAGTTATACTATAAATTTTTTTTTGCAAATTCAACCTTACACGGATCGCTTAAAGTTGTTTTTACAAAGCAGTGCAGTATGGCGAGTGATGCGCATTTTTTTTGCAAATTCAACCTTACACGGATCGCTTAAAGTTGTTTTTACTAAGCAGTGCAGTATGGCGAGCGATGCGAGACTGTTTGAAACTAGCGCACAATTATACATTGTGCGCTTTTTTTTGCTGACGTTTTCGAGATGCTGAGTGTGTATCTTGGGTTTTTATATATCAATGAGTAAAATAAATAAGTAAAAAGTTAACCTTACATTTTTCAAGCCTAAGTTGACGGCTTTGGCTTTCGTTTTCTTGAGGCTCTTAGCTCCAGCTACTTTGAAGACGTTGGCTTTAGACCCCTTTTTATTGCTTTTACCCATTTTGATTCAGAAAACTTGGTTAAATCAGTAGTATTAAAAGAACACACGTGCGCTAAGCAACATTAAAATGTATGTCAATCACTCTATCTGTCAAGTCAAGTGTCAATGTCAAAATTGTGTTTTGAAAAAATCATTGGTTTTGAACGAAAATGACTTGATTTTTTACAATTTTTAATTTATAAGAATTTCATGACTCTTTTTAAGAAGTAACATTAAAGTTAAATAGAAATAAGGACAATTAATTATCTTATTTCCCAACAATTCTATTTTTTTTAAGGAATCTACTGTGCGACTTGCGTAAATTCGAACGTAAAATTGATAAATAGCTAATGAACTCTGTGCAACACTTTGCTATTTCAGTGATAAAGGGGCTGATTATTTGTTTTTACTAAGTTAAACAATTATTAATTGATTTTACTTGTGAAAAAGTATATAAACGCCGTCAAAATTACTTACTACTCCAAATACAACGGGAATATTTCCGCCATGGCTAAGGTATGAATTTTACACACCTGTTTACTTACTTCTCGAGACCTATCATTTTTTTTTATTTAACGAGATTGGTATTTGCATACTGGACTATCTCGCTATGTAAACTTGTTATAAATATCTGGTTTAACTTGTTGAATACTGTCTTATTGCGGTTATAATCAAGAAGTATTTGAGACTAATCGAAATATTGAGTCGTGCTTATAAACTGATTATTTCTACAATGGGCGATATCGTTGAAACCAAGGTAAATAAAACAGAATCATGAAAAAATATAAACCTGTTGATTAAATACCTGTACTTCCAAGAGTACGCAACAAGTTATCTAATAGTATTATATGTCCCTTCACACATTTTTAGTTGAGTCTTGTATAGCCATGCTTGCTACCTATTTCATTAATTAATTGTCTTCAATAAGTACCTTTAGCTCCAGATTTATATCTAAAAAAATTATCCACTTCAAAAATTAACCAAATGAAATGTTGTAATTCCAAATCCAATTTTATTTGTCTTTTCTTATTTACAGCCAGTACTATACTCATACTGGCGAAGCTCATGCTCCTGGCGGGTGCGGATTGCGCTCAACTTGAAGGAGATCCCATATGACATCAAGGCAGTCAGCCTGATCAAGGGTGGCGGTGAACAACACTGCAATGAGTACCGGGAAGTCAACCCTATGGAGCAAGTTCCATCGCTGTGTATAGGTAAACATTGTATCAGTCATTTCCACAATAACAAAAAAAAAACGTAGGTATGTAAATAAGTTTTCAATTTTATTTTTTCCTAATTTTTTTCTTTGTTATTGTAGATGGGCACACTCTTGTGGAGTCGCTGAACATCATGCATTATCTGGAAGAGACAAGACCAAATCAGAGGCCGTTGATGCCCCAGGATTGCTTTAAACGGGCCAAAGTTCGGGAAATATGTGAGGTATGTTGAACAATAAATATTTTTCTTTATTTCTCCCCTTTAATTTATCAGGATCCCTCTCAATTAAGAAATTTAAAATGCCTGTTATGTCCATCTTCTAGGTGATTTCCTCAGGCATTCAGCCTCTCCAGAACCTGATAGTCCTCATCTATGTAGGAGAGGAAAAGAAGAAGGAATGGGCACAGCACTGGATAACCCGAGGATTCCGTGCCGTGGAGAAGCTTCTCTCTGCATGTGCTGGAAAGTATTGTGTGGGTGACGAGATCACTTTAGCTGACTGCTGTCTGGTGCCTCAAGTGTTTAATGCTAGAAGGTAAGAAAACATGGTGTAATAAAACATTTTGTATAATTTTTTTTTCTTGTTCTATTTTGTCAGCATAAACATACCAAAGCAAAGTAAATACTTTAAACAAGAATTAATGAGCAGGAATCTACTGGGCCAACAGCATAGTGTGGATTGTTTTGGCAATCTTTGGGAGAGCCAGAGACTTGAGGCCCAGTACCTAGCATATTCACAATCAGTCAGCTTTCTTAAATCTCTCTTTAACTCTTACTCCAGATTCCACGTGGACTTACGCCCGTTCCCCATCATCCTTCGCATCGACCGCGAGCTTGAGAACCACCCGGCGTTCCGCGCGGCTCACCCATCATCCCAGCCTGACTGCCCGCCGGAAGTCGCCAAATGAACCCGAACTGACGCCACGTCCACATATTGGTCGCACACAATTTCGACTTAATATAGAACGTTACGAATTTTGGACTTGAAAAAAAGTGGTGCCAATAAAACTTCTGAAAATTAGGTAAATATCAGGATCGAATTTTAGTAAATATCGGTGCCATTATAAATACGATCTTAAATAGTTTTGATCTAAAATTCAAAACATAGTGGAATTTAAAATTAAGCTTAAAAGAAATACCGCTTTTGTATTCGTAATTAAAATACCTATATAAAAAAATGTAAATCCAATTTGTGGACATGGTAGGAGTAACTTCACTAGTTACTTTCTTTTCTCAAGATTTTTGCAATTTTATACAAAAGTCGCTCTTTTATTTTATTGGACATAGTCGTAAGCTTTTAATTCTAATCTAGTCTGGTAACTAATTTTAAGCCATTTTATAAGGTTTTTGGGTATTAGTAAATATTGCATATGTATATTTTTATCGTTGTATAATTTGTTAGTTATTTTATGTTAAAGTTGAATTTATTTTTAATTTTTAAGAATAAAAAATATCCAATTACCTACCTACTCGATTATTGTGTTATGCATTGGATTATAATTTTAATATAACTGTTTTGTGACTTACTACTGTTTATGGTATATACTTTTATTACTTAGAAATAAAATATTTTTCGTTTGATAGCCATGACTTTTTCTGATTTATAGGAATTGATATATTATCATGAAATTACTCGTCCGCAGTGCAATAAAACAGAATTAAAAAAAAAATAATTAATCGGCTCTATTTGATCACAATGATCACTAAGCAGAATGGGCGTAGGTATAAAAGAAAGGTGTTTAGGGGGTACGGATTCCGGACCCTCCCCTTTAGCCGTTAATAAAAATCTCTAATAGGTACACATTAAATAATGAGATAGGCCTTCAAAATTCTGCGTGAAGCCCGTCTAAAAACTTGTTTATTTTTGTACATTTTTGGACTCTCGGACTCCCCCTTGTGAAAGCTATAGCTACGGACGCCCGTGCTAAGCAGATTCTTTGATAAATGTGTGTAGGTACTGGTACGTCAGTGATCCTGTGAGTGAATATGAATATTCCATAAGAAACGTAGGTACCTAGCTATGGATGCGCGATTGTTTTTTTTTATTAAAAATGGGAATAAAAAGTCACCTACTTCAGATGATTACTGTTGAGTGTTCAAGATAGAAAAAAAAAAATACCTACTTTATTGTCAAAGATGTTAAACACCTTATGGTACGGAACCTTAAAAGAGAGTTCACATGTCATATTGCGTTGCTCATCTTTTAGGCTTCTAAGGCGCATTAATAGGCGTCGGGAGGAGGTTGCAAGGGGGTGCAATTGCATATTGCACCAAAACCCAAAATATAAGTATGTATTAGACAAGCGAAATATAGTAGGTAGGTAAAAGAGACTTAGCAAATACGAGACGAAGTACTTCGAGCTCTTTCACGTTCGGCCTTCTATCCATTTCTTTGATTCTGGGCAAATAAAAACCCATTCTAACAAGCCAACGCCCTTGGGCGCATCGCATAGCATAGTATATTGGTTTATTTTTGTTATAGTAAAAAAATACCAATATACTAAAAAAAATGGTACAAGTTGACCCCAAATGATAGCTCCATCTAGAACTAATTACTACAGTTGTTCATATAAAAAAGGACAGTTATTTTTGCTTCGTTGTAGAAATTACAGTGAAAACATTGTTTTTATTTATTACTGTATTTTTTATCGGTTGCATAAAGCGAGTATTTCTTGTTACATGCTACTTGTAGATACAAAATAACCAATTCAATTTCATTTACAGTTCAATCTGTGTTGTTTACAACAACGTGTTAACCAGTCATTTTATTTTATCAATGAGATCCTGAAATGAAAATACGAAGTATATAATTTAGAACGCAACCATAAAGTGACATCTGTCGTTGATTTTTGACAACTTACGGTGTAGCAAGACTAATAAAAACTGCCCATCTTAGTGGAAAGTGAACGAACCTCAAAATTGGTGTTCGTGATTTATTTAATTAACATTACCTTTTCAATTAAAGCGTTGAAGTTTACTGTTGAAGTTACTATTTGAGCAAATATAAGATGTCAGCCGTGTCAGTAGTAATAATTGATCCTTATCTCTAAAAAAACTCATCAATCAATGACATTCAATATTATTTCTATTAATTATACATGTTGATATCATACAAATGATTTCTCATGTAAATATTTTAGTTACAATAGAATGTACAGAAATATGTCATGGAAATTAATATTTTCTAAAAAAAAATAGTGTCAGGGGAAGTTCTCGAAGAGAGGCAACACTAGGCAGCTGGCTGTCAAACGTATCGAACGCCCTCGGTTAGCCCGCTGCGATTCTCCAGTCGACCGTGCTATAAAATTACTGAGTATTGTTGTGATTGTATCGGCATCGGCTTCGTATATGAACTGTGTTAGAAAAATGAATATAGTGTCGTGTTTAGTGATTAAATAACAATGCCAATTGTAATGTACATTAGTGTTGTGCTGTGAATCCGTTGTTTGGTGCTGTTTAAGATGACCGAGAAAAATAAATCGGAAAAGATGACTAATGCATCGAAACCTGTTCCCATGAAACTTTTTGCGGCCTGGGAAGTTGACAGGACGCCTTCCAACTGCATTCCCAGGTAATTTTGTTGTTGTTTAAGTTAAGAAAGTACGATGTTTATGTTAAGTTTTGAGTTTCACATTCCGTCGAATATTACGATGTCCACGATTTGCATGCCTTTGTATTGGCTGGAGATTGTTAACGTTCGGTGCGTGTCTGTAGTATTATGTTGTTTATAACGATGTTTTCGTGGGGCGTTGCTCATAATCGGCTCGCCGGCTTATCGGTGTGATGCCACATCGTTTGGTTCGTCTGAAACTGCCGGAGTTATTGTAACGATACGTACTGCCTTTCACGGTTTATTATTGTTTATATTCTCTGGCATTGAAATGGTCTAACTCTAAGTTGAATTAGCATGCTTATTAGAATAATGATGTCAACTTGAATGCTGATTTATTCAATGATATCATTTTGTACTTACTTATATGTAGAAGATAAGAAATTGATCCATCATTCTAGATTATTGAAGTATTTTTTTAAATCTAACTGGATAACAATATAGAATCTTATACAGGCCAAGAACACAATATGGATCTTTTGTAGATGGGTGTATAGTTTTGTGTTAATTAGTGTGAGAAAAACCTTTTATTCCGTGGCTAGTACTAATAGTGCAAACCTATTTGTGACATTTTTCGGAACACTATTTGCAGTACAAACCTATTTGATTAAACCAGTCACCATACCTATACAATGTGATTTTAATTCCTATTATAAAATATTATATTTTCCCTAACATTTAACTCACTTCAGCCAAAATTGTGTACACAAAATAAAACAACTTATAAACAAAAAAAAAAAACTACTCAACTTTGATTCTAATTACCACTATTGTTTGATACCTAATTAAGTTCAATAACATCCTTACTAATAAGTTAAAATTAAATCATTTTGATTATTTTATTTAGAGTAATTAAGTAATGAGACCAGGAAACAATGGATTGTTTGTTTTAACATTAGTGTGTTAAGGATTATTACTTATTTTTTTTTCCTACTTCACATATAAAGCTTGAACACAAGGTACTTAATGCCTTATATGAATACCCAGAGAATACCGCCCCCAACTATGTTGGTATTGGCTTCCAGTCACATCAGATGCCGCAAATACCAGTATTTTTATTTTGTACTATAGATAGGCATATCTTTGACCACTACCTCACCTGATTGTAAGCGATGATGTGGTCGAAGATGGAGCATGTTTGCCTAGAAGCAACCTATTCACTCTTGTCTTAAAGATAAGAGTTACTTGGAGCAACACCCTATTTGGCCTACAGAATCCACTGGTGGCATTCTCTACCATTTAACTTAAATTTTGATAGTAAGAAGCAAGTCCAAAGAGATAAGATAGGCACAGTAACTAATTACCTACCTAATTAGTTAAAACTACATTATCTACACAGTAACAAAAGTTTTATTATCTTTTACAAAGTTTTATTGATGATGTAATTTTATTGATCTTAGTTTTAGAACAAAATATTGAATGCGGAACAAATTATTATCACAATGACAAATGCATTGATTGTTTTTGCCAAACTAAATGATTTTTAGTCATTAGGATACTAAATAACATGAATTATATTATCATTGAAATAGGATAGAGTAATAATTTCTTGTAATTATAACAAATGAATCCACTAGCAGAGTTGGCAGGAGTAAAACAATAAACATTGAGTAACAAAATATACCTATGTGAGTACATTTGAAAACAAAGCCTTTTCCACAAAATCATATTCCTCAACATTTTATTAGTGAAGGAAATAGCTCTGATCACATGTCCAGCAAAAACCTATTTATTTAGATTTATTCTGGACTAATAATAAGATTTTATTAATAATAATTCTGTTATATCAATTTATCCAAGCCTAAACTAACTTTGGTTGCTTTATCAGACATATTAACTAACTAGTTGACCCGCGCAACTTCGTCTGCTCCGCTCCTTTTGGTCTTAGCGTGATGATATATAGCCTATACCCTTCCTCGATAAATGGGCTATCTAACACTGAAAGATTTTTTCAAATCGGACCAGTAGTTCCCGAGATTAGCGCGTTCAAGCAAGCAAACAAACTCTTCAGCTTTATGTATTAGTATTCAGCTTTATGGATTCTTACTAACAAAACGAACAGGCAAGTCTGTCATGTACCTACCATTCTAAGAACATCAAATGTCCATTTAGCATATCTAAACCCCTCCAAAGTTGCGTATACACGCTCGATCTTCCGCCTGTCCGGCTCCCCCCATTCACACGACTCAATGGATTCCCGTCGGAGCACGATACAAATGATTGGCAAGTGGATCTCGACCTTACGATGCTGAACATAAAGTCACAAACAACATAACCATAAAAAAGTCTACAGATATATTCTGAGTACTTAGTTGTCTATTCAGCTTAAGTCTAAGCCTCTTCAAAATTGCACTTGCACGAAAGATCTTCCGCCCACAAAAGGTAAGTCAGTACGCGGCTACAGTTTTTCCAATTTTAGGCACTTGTCTCACCGCCGGCGATCAGCGAGTAGCGAGCAAAACTTGAAACTCGAAACGAGTTGGCGAGTAGCGAGTGAAAAGTTTTGATAGTTTTGACGCTCGGCTTTAAGCGAGTGCTTTTGTGCGGCGGGTGATTACTCGCAATACTCGTTCCGGCCCGCACTTTATGTAGAAATTACCTCTAGTTGGTGAGTTCTGACCGCCAAGCGAGCATCGCCGAGCGAGGGTCGCTGAGCGACTACCTAAAATCTTTGATAGCTCTTGTCGCTGTAATCAACTATTGGTAAGAGCCGCTCGCCAGCAGTGTGAACAGCCAGCTATCGACAATGAATGTATGTGTCTCTTTAACTCACACGAAATCTATATCTTTTGTCTCTTACCTCAGCGAGCAAATAGTCGATAGCTAATCGCTTCCTCGCCGGTGGTGAGACAATGCCTTAGGATAAGGTCTATTTTGTAAATTAGTTAAACTAAAAAGTGTTCTAAGCATACATTTCAGCTTATCAAAGTTGTGTACGAAATTCCGCACATAGGTACGCACCAAACGACCGCAAGTACAGTCCTGCCATAATGGTACCTACTCTCGTGAAAAAGAGATGGTATTATTCTTCCTGTGTAGCTCCGTCTTTCTTACACCCAAATGATGCAGTCGATGACGTCACAGTAGGGTGACCCGTAGGCATATCTGCGGTTTTTTCAAATTAACGCCCTGGACCCCATTGCACTTTTAACACAATCTGAAATTGTTCCCATTGCTTCATGTATTCGTTCGCTCTTCAACTTAAATAACGCAATGAATCTTCTTGATTCGTCAAAATGAAAAGGTATGAAAAAATCGATGACAATACGTTGATTTTGTTATACGGAATTACCCCGCGAGTACTATAGGGTCCCCTCCATTCACACGGCGCTGAGTCCGTAGGAAACAGTCCCGATACGAATGATTGGCATGTGGGTGTCGAGCTCAGGATGCCGTTGCTTCACAATAAATTGTCACTGTTTGATCACGTTTTTAACACAAGGCCGACGGTATTATTCAATTGAAATTTTTATTCCTAGTCTTAGCTGTGTCCGCATGTTTGCGTTGTGTACTCTGGTTAGGAAGCGGTCGATCTTTTTTGATGTCGCAAGACCAGGGCCCCAAGTCTGCTATTACAATAGTGTCAGAATGGTCATTGATTTCATAATGGTTGATTTTGACAAGATTCTATGCCATTTCTCTCAATGGAGTGTCAGTGGTTGACCACTGGATATAAAAGCGTCATATGAATTTATGGTATAGGCAGCAATTGCTTTAGACATAGCTTGAAATAAATTATTTCCAAGTTGTTGATTTATACATATTTTGAAGACAGGGTAGACCGCGAGCTTTTCTGGTGCTATAATTTGGCCCGACAATGGTTCGAGTACTTCGAGTAGGCGGAAACGATTTCAGAATTTCTTTCAAGTTTTAGTCCTTGGGTTCACGTCACGTGGCTCTGGAAACTACATCCTACAATGCTTGAAATACACAACATGATAGTATGTAGTATATACTTATAAAGCCTTCTGATGAAGAGGAAGATCACAAACACATTGTATTTTTCGCTACATAAATCCTAATGAATACTGAGTATTTTACTGTGAATAAATCCCAATAACCCCTCAAGAAAGAACGACGCAGATACTTGACAGACTCAAGTAAGTATTGAATGTTTCCATATTAAATAATGAAATCAAAGGCTTTTTCCCCCTCATTCATTTCCAGTTTAATTGAAGTAGAGCAGCTGCATTCGTTATTTACATTTGAATAGTTAAGTCTAAGTTCGTGTGCTGATCAAGGAAGTGTTGCATGAACCCGTTTCTCGTGAGGTCGTGAGCACGGAGCGCGGACCGACTCTAATTGGAAAAAAAACTAGGAAATAAGGTCTTAATACTAGGGTAATGTTACTATAAATACTTTTCTCTGTGCATTTAACTGCGCATGAAGGCGACGCGAAAGAAAACAGAATCAGATAGAACAACTTCTACGAAAAAGCGTTGTCCCATAATTGTCGCATCGCGCTTGTCTGCAAAAGCCATTCCACCACGTTTTCGCATCGTAATAATATCGAGTGTCTACACTTTTCCGCTCTAGTGTAATCAGAGCCGTAAACACGAGTTAGATAATAATAAAATATGTAAGTAATACACACTTATGATATAACAAAGTAGTATCAAGTACATCTTATATAATAACTAGTAAACAAACACAAACTTTCCACATTAAGGCTGGTTTTTTAGAAGAAATCTAATTCGTACCTTCGCTTTTAGCCAATTTGCTTTACCCAACTTTTATTACCTAAAATGTTTTTCAGGACCTGAATACCACGTTTGCCAAAGAGCCGCTTATCTTCGCCTTCGGGTAGATTATTATCGTCTGGAAACTGTCTTTGTCAGGCAAAGGTATTAAGAAATGTTCAGCCAAGATGAAACCTTTTTTGTGAAATAAATGTTTGGCGGAAAAAAAACATTAAGTTAGGTTAGTTGGACATCCATTTTTGTTTGGCGTTATACTCGTAGTAAACAAGGCGTATTAATTAATTTTTGTTACGTAACGATTGAGTGCACAGCTGCTGAGGAGTCGGGGACATGCTTACATACCATAATGGAGTCATAGACTAATTAAAAAGTTGCTAGAAACTCGTTCGTCGGTAAGTTGTTGCTTTGAGTGATTTTTTTCTCTGGGGTTCCACTAGATAAATAAGATCTCTTAGTATTACTGTTTTGTATCTCAATTTTTTTTTTGTATTTCGTTTCAATTTATTCCTTTTTTTCGTTTATTACATTTATTTCATAAAGGTTCTATTTGTCCTCTTTCGTTCGTATCAAAGGACCAAAATGTATTTGATTTAGGAAGGTACGTGGAATACCTATCAAAGTCCGTTACTTTGCAATTGGAGAATTCTTTTGTATCTTGAATGTACATTAACTCGAAAAGTAGTACGCAGGTACCACTAAAAAGTGAAAAAAAAAAAAAAAAATAGTATTTTGTTTTTGGAAGTCGGTTAAATATTTTTTGTAAAAAAGTTTTTTATTTTTCACTTTTTAGTGGTACATGCGTTACCATTCACAGCGTACCGGCGTGATGTTATGTTATGAAAATAATGATTTCGGTGTAAAGGTCTCGTCAATACGAATGAAATAAGCCCAAACACTTGGTATTTCTTACATACCGATGTGGAGCCCTTGATTCTCTGTCGTCTCCATCATCAGGTCTGATCCAAACTTTCACTGTAGTATCACCCGATATACACACGAATATCAGGTTTTTACCAGATGCGTGCCTACAATTTTCGAGTTGTCCTTGATTTCTCAGGGTTTCCATCATCAGATCCTGACGGCAGCATACCCTTTCATATAAAAAAAGATTCATTGAAATCGGTTCATAAACGACGAAGTTATCCGCGAACAAACATTAAAAAAAAAAGAAAAAATATATATATACGCGGTCTAATTGAGAACCACCTTCTTTTTAGAAGTCGGTTAAAAGTACAAAAAAAAATCGAGCAACAAATTACAGCATTAACCTTAGCTAAAATGTTCTTTAGTTTGGTCACTGAATGAAGCACGAAACGATTCGTCATTAGCCCTGGCGTATCATCTTCACTCATAAACATTGTCTTTACGAACATAATTCCTTTGCATTTTTATGTAATAACAATGTAGCTACTCCTTAGCTGATAAGAATCTGTTGAAATAGAAACTTGAAAACCCAGAAGGAATGCTGCACCTCCTAGCGATTATTTCTTAGGAATAAACTACAGAATAATTTCCTGATCGGCCTACAAAATACGTCTTGTTGAATAGTTATTTTGTAGGAACTATAATGTAGTCAATTTTTTCACAAAGAGTGAGAGCTGTGAGTCATTTTTATGCAAATACAGGTTATGCAAATGGCCGTATTGGCATTGGCACACTGCGATATGAGCTCGTCTTCACATCTCGTATTGGGTACAAATAGATCCAATATTATTTACTCTAGGAACCTTTACGGAATACAACCACACAACGGAGGTTTTTGCAAAGTTATCTATACTTCTATACTTAATATATAAAGCTGAAGAGTCTGTTTGTTTGCTTGAACGTGCTAATCTCAGGAACTTCTGGTCCGATTTGAAAAATTATTTCAGTGTTAGATAGCCCATTTATTGAGGAAGATATATATTACTAGCTGACCCGCGCAACTTCGCCTGCGTCACAATTTTCATTACTGCTCCGCTCCTATTGGTCTTAGCGTGATGATATATAACCTATAGCCTTCCTCGATAAATGGGCTATCTAACACTGAAATAATTTTTCAAATCGGACCAGTAGTGAGATTAGCGCGTTCAATCAAACAAACAAACTCTTCAGCTTTATATATTAGTATAGATTGATTTACAAAAACAAAAAATACGTGTCCATTATTTTCAAATACTCTAACTGACGGACTAAATAGATTTGCATTTTATTGATGGTGGAAACTAGCCTATTATGCGTAACGGCTATCGTCCATGTCCCATTCCCATCCTGTGATACTACAGCTTGGGACATCATTTAGAATTGTCACAAAAGTGGTCAATTCTCAGCTCCTGCCAATGTAAAAGGCGATATACCAAATTTAGTAGTACTTAAATCGAAGATCGAGACTTTGAGATAGCTTCAGCAGTTGACGACCTTCCGATTTTTATATATTTCTATGTCAGAGGTTAAAAGTAAGCGACAAAATTACTGTGTGGGCGGCAAATCGTGTCAGTTATTATCGGATTTTATTTGAGAAGCTGGTACTAAATTACACTTCGATATTATCATGGGTAAATATATGTTAAACCCGTGTTTAATGGTGGATGTTATATTATTTTCCTTGTAGGTACTGAGTACAAAGCAAACGAACCACAAATTGTATTTACTGCATTTGTAGAATTCCCCTTATGCTGTACCTAAAATAATGAGCATACCATTCTGAATCAAACGTGAAGTAGGTAAATGTTACCAACTTTCCAAAAATAACTCATTTCTAAGTTTTCTGTTATTTACGCAACAGAATACGCAAAGAACTATAATATTGTGGCCAGTGCTATAATATTGTGGCCATTAATTGTTATATTCTATTTTCAAATTCAAATAAAGAACATGAAACAACGCTCGTCACCGCTGACATGACCACGCGCAGTAATTGATGCGCTTGCGCCGCCGCAGTCGAGGGTGACCGCAAGGTCGGCATTACCGGGGGGTGACACACCGAGTGGGTGATCGATTGAGTCATTGTGGTCCGTGCTCACTTACGACTCATCTTACAACGACATTCGAGATCTTGTTCAGGGTTCCGTGAACTAGAAATACAGTAACTGGCCATTCAGAAATTGATATAGGAAAATTTCAATCAGTCTATCTAGGCCTTTTCCGCGTGCACTCTAGCTAGATGCAGCTGAATACTAGTATTGTATACGGTTGTTGTACACGGTGCGACGGCAAACATGACCTCCACGGCCCAGTAACTATGTAAGACGGTAATTCTTGGCAAGACTGGTGTCACATTTTATGGCTTTGGGCAACTTGTAACGAACTAATCAAAGATTATAAATGACAACGAGACCAATGTGCTTTCCAAGGCACGGAGGATACTCAGAATGTAAAAGACGCCCACCCAGTCTAGGTTGTCTGAAGATCGACCGTGCGGCTGCCACTACTTAGTCTCGAGCTTCATAGGAACATGTAGTTTTAAAGAAAGTTGAGCTTCGTAGAGCAATCAATCTCTGCCACTCATGCCTCAAGGAGACTCGGTACGTACCTACTTGACGGTCACCAATTCGCGTACCGTCAAGTGTTGGTTAACCTTGAAGATCGACCCATGCGGCTTCTACTTAATCTCGAGCTTCATAGGAACAAGTAGTTTTAGAGAAAGTTGAGCTTCGTAGAGCAATCAATCTCTGTCACTCATGCCTCGAGGAGACTCAGTATGTGCCTAATTGACGGTCACTAATCCGCGTGCCGTCATTGGCAAGGCTTCTTGAAGATCGAGCCATGCAGCTTCTACTTAGTCTCGAGCTTCATAGGAACATGTAGTTTTAAAGAAAGTTGAGCTTCGTAGAGCAATCAATCTCTGCCACTCATGCCTCGAGGAGACTCGGTACGTACCTACTTGACGGTCACCAATTCGCGTACCGCCAAGTGTTGGTTAACCTTGAAGATCGACCCATGCGGCTTCTACTTAGTCTCGAGCTTCATAGGAACATGTAGTTTTAGAGAAAGTTGAGCTTCGTAGAGCAATCAATCTCTGCTACTCATGCCTCAAGGATACTCGTTATGTACCTAGTTGACGGTACATAACGAGTCTCCTCGAGTTAACTGGTTAACCTTGAAGACCCATGCGGCTGCCACTATTTAATCACGAGGTTCATAGGAACATGTAGTTTTAGAAAAAGTTGGCCGTTGTACAGCTTCCTCGTGTAACAAATTAACAAACTCTTTCTTTTCGCCGATGTGTCATCATAACGTTCGGGTGCTGTGTTACAGGTTCATTCTACGGTACTCTTTTGTGTAGTGTAGGTTCATAGGAACATAGTTTTAGAAAAAGTTGGCCGTTGTACAGCTTTCTCGTGTAACAAATTAACAATCTCTGTCTTTTCGCCGATGTGTCATCATAACGTTCGGGTGCTGTGTTACAGCCTCATTCTACTGTACTCTTTTGTTTAGTGTTTTTATTAACAATTAGCGGTCCCCCGGTTTCGCACGGTTGCCGTTTTTCGTGATGGATGTCGATTTGGAGTGTCGTGTTTTCAAAAGCTGTCCCGTTGTAGAAAACGGTTAATTGAACTTGAGATTCGAGAGTTTCTTTTCTTTTTTTGTCATTCTCTTTTTCATCAGGTTCATGGTTGATTGCGAAAATTTTACAGTGACGGGTAGCGTGATGTGCCTTCTGATTCTGCTAAAGTGGCCTTTTTAGACACGCTGGAGAATTGAGGACCTAATGATTGCCACTGATGTCGCTAAACGTAGCCACTTACTGGGCACAAACTGTATAAGGGTCACCATCGACTTGAAAAAAGAAGAAACAATTTACAATTTTAAATTAAGTACCAAATAATTCATCAAATGTAGCACACCTAATTTGTTTTCAAAACCCTGAAATACATCGGCAATGGATTACGAATAATTCATTACAAAAAATAAAGGAAAACGGTAATTAACGAAAGCATCGAGGTCACGGCTGTCTTAATCTAATCTACATAAGTACTAATTAGCACGTTTGTTACTTGTCTGGCAAGGTCGTCGGTTTTAGTTGCAAGTGCAACGCCTTATTGCTAAACAGTGCATGTTGCATTCTAGACGTACTGTTCATGATTAGTGTTATGTGTGGTGTTATTGTCTATTATAAATCATCATCTGCCTAGCCTTTTCCCAACTGTATTGGGGTCGATTTCCAGTCAAACCGGGTTCACTTGAATACTAGTATTTTACGTGAAGCCAAGACTCTACAAGCCAGTGCCAGGTCTTTTTTTTGGGACAAGCCCGTCACCCATTCCCAATCACTGCAACTCCTGAAAGCCAGAATCAACAGTGGTGACCACCAGAAAAACGCCGAGCCAATGAAGCCCGACGAGTCCAACGATTCAACTGTCCTGCAACGAAATTAATCAGAAAAGTACAGCAGAGCAATAGGAAAAAAAATATAATTTCCACTTCCGTCCTTATAAAGCAGGAGACAGAATAGAGCTAGGCCAATAGGCACCAAGGGACATATACAACTGGGTTAAGCCTAGTTGCCTGAAGCAAGAACCGCGTTAGCCAGTACCTGGATAACACGGTTCTTTTTTTGCAAGTCTGGTGTCAGATTTTCTGAAAGCCGAGACCAATCTACACACCGACCTCGGCAAACGTTGCTTAACCTTGAAGATCGACCCATGCGGCTGTTATTATTTAGCCACGAGGGTTTTTGTTGCATCACTTTGTTACTGAACAGTGCACGTTGCATTCTAGCCGAACTGTTTATGATTAATGTTATGTGTGATTGTCTATTAATCATAATCGACAAAAAAATATGTTGTGTGTAATTTTTTGCTGAAATGCTTGATGTGATCGCGTGCCCTTGAAAGTAGAATATGCATGAGGATTATGTAGATTCGCCAAAACATGTAGGAAGTATTTTTTAAGGTGACGATAAAATAAAAGATGGTCCTTCTCTAGGACTGCAGGACCATTACTCATATTTCATAGAAGTACACATTCACACTAAAATTTAAATAAGTGAATCCTCATACAGCATTATAGCAAGAAAACATCGTCAAATTGCAAGTACTCAAAGATTCAAGAACCTGTTCCTTCATCGGACCAGAAGACGTACGGTGATGCGCCACTGGTACATGGTGGACATCCCACCCACACGCACAAAACGTTTAGAGAACACAGTCATTGTGCGTACAGCTAAGGAGCGGAATTCCCTGCCCAAGTCTGTGTTTCCTGATGGCTACAACCTGGGAGTAGTGAAGAGTGAATAGGTTACTTCTAGGTAAGCGTGCTCGCATCTTCGACCGCATCATCGCTTACCATCAGGTGAGATAGTGGTCAAACTGTGCCTATCAATAGTAAAGAAAAAAGAAACATAACGAAAGAGGCCGCACAGTGCCTACAATACACTAAACTAGGAACGGTATTTAAAAGGAGATGATAATAGAGAGAAATCTTGAGACGATCTTAGATAAACAAAACCATAGAAAAATATTATGCGTGTAAGACGACCTTCCTAGTTATGCAACGTGCCTGGTGGTAACAAACAAGATTATTCAACATAATTTAATGCATTATACAATATTAATTTGCATATATTATGTAATTATGTCATTCATAATATTATGGTTGGATTGTAAGACGCTTAACTTACCTTTAGCCGTAAAACCTCCTAGTAAATCATGAAATGACTCCTTCCGCTCTGGGCGGTGTAAAAAGGTAGTTTCGATACTGTTACTGACTAAAACCCATCCGTGTTCTTCCTAATGCCCTTTGCGTTCCAGGGCCGCGGTGACTCTTTCGAATAAATTCCGCAACTCTGGCAGAAATGACTGCATGACGGCATGAATGCCTACGAACCAAGTAAATTCCTGTTGCTTATCTCTAATATGTTTTCGCCTATAATTTACCAAAATGAATCATCCTCAAACCAAATATGTACGACCATAGTATGTCCAAATACACAATATGGTTTTATAAGCTTGACAAAATTGGCCATCTACGTGTTACCTAAGTGGTTGTCAATGTCAACTTAAAGGTGGAAATGAGACTTGTAAATATAATAAGATATATCGATTGTTTTGTTTATTATATATTCTTTTTCTATGCAGGAGACTAATGTATTGAAAAACATCGGTATCTTAAAGGAATTACAGTGATTGTATTGTTAGGTTTGTCGTTTTCAGTCGAAAGACGTCCACTCGTTCCACTGCTGGACATAGACCTTTCCAAACTTCATAACATCTTTGCTCCCATAGTTTTCATATCTGGCATACCAATATTCATAAACATTTATTTGCGTTCCACAAAGTAAATACAAGATGTTAACAAAAGGCTTAGAGCTAAGAGCCGTTGTAGACCCTGTTAGGGCACAGCAAAAGGTATTGTTATACATAACTACATATTATTCTTACTTAAGTTTAAAAATCAAAATCGTAGAAACCAACGTTTAATAACTAGTTACACATAAATTGAGCAATTCAATTCGGTTAAATGTTAATAACGATAACATTAATAAAACTATATTAGGTCAGGCTCTCGCGGCTCAGGTCAGGTTATCGGCGGAAGGCCTTTCATATTGTAAGGATATCAATCGCTACTGTTCCAAAGACAGTATAAATGCAATCTGCAAAAATGAAGACGATATAAAAAGAAACTGAACTAAGATTACCAGTACAGTCATCAGTCTAAGTTTAGCTGTATCTAAGACTGATTTAGATAAACTAATAGATAACGGTTAGAAAGTAAAAACGGTTGTATTTACTATTCCAAGATTGACGTCACTTAGCAATTGGACTTTGAATTTAGAATGTATCTATTTTTAAATCGTTTACATCGTAGTATTCGATTGAGCAAACGCTACGCGTGATATTATCATCCCCTTGTCAAGTAAGTTCCTCGTTTTCTTTGGATCGACTTCCATATTCATTTATGACTTCAGTGTTTTACATACTTTTACGGCATAGTTTTAAACTACAATCTTAAAGATTCTACAAGTCGACCTTGTTCCTCGGTACAAAGCATGTCCCAAATTCCGCGCCATAGTAACCGCTCATCCGTGACCGAGTCACCGAGTCTGCTCAAGAGCCAATCGTTCAACGCGACACCCATTATCTCTTTTGACGATAATAAACGCTGCCAAAGTTTCTATAAGCAAATTCTTACGACCCTCAAATAGAAATAGCAAAATGTATTTACATTTCTTAAAGGACAAGCAATATTAGGAAAAATGTTAAATGTTGTACAGAATTGAGGAAAAACGAAATTTTATTATTGTGATACGAAATAAAATATTGTAATGTTGAATTTTCCTCATCTAATAACCTTTCTCGGAAATTCAGAGAGGAGAAATTTTTTTCTTAATAAAATCTACGTTAACGATATTAAAGTAGCAGGATATTTTATCATATGTACACATTGCATACGGTAATCCGTACCACATCTTGAGGGTATACAATGGGTGTCAAGGGAGCAGAAGTATTCGAAAAATCTAGAAAGAATTCGGTTATCGACGATCCATCATCCAATATTGATACATCAAACATTTACTCATAAATTGTTGGCAAAAATCTTTGTAGTAAAACGTTTTATTCCCCAGATGTCGACCACATGTTTTGTATCGGTTTACGTACAATATTTATTGGAAGGCTCCATTGTTTTACGAAGTTGTTATTTAGTTGTGGACACAATAGTGAGGCTTCGCCCCGAAGCTTTGACACTGCGGGTCCTTTGAGCATTGTCTTGAAGATCAATAGACGAGTTTTCCAATAGTACCCGTTCTGTCTGTAATTAGTTCTAGTGGTTTATCAACTATGTTCTATGTACGATGTAACTGTATTATATTGCTTCCACTGATGTTTGATTACAATCCTATTTTATTAATTACATGGTAACATTAATTTAGTCGGTTATTATTACGTGATCGAATCTATATAGTATATCAATCTTTACAAGTGTAAACTTATAAAAATACCCATTTCTTCCATCATCGAGAGCTGATTCATTTGAAATGATTTCTTCGTTATTTTTTAGCTTAAGTGTTACTTCAACTATTACTCAGGTGGTCAACAACAGAATTTTCAACATGACCGTCACAGGAAAACACGTGCAAATCAGGACCCCATGTCGTGATGGCAATTTGTCGAGCGATAGAATTACAAACCTGTGCGGAGCGAGTATATTGCGTACCTGTGATACATCGCTGTCCCAGTTCCTAACTGCCAGAGCTCGCATTACGAACATTAATTGGATACAATGCTTGTAAAACACAATCTACACTTACAATTGGCTCGGTAAATCTAAACAGTAATTTCGCGTTGGCCCCATATCTCGATACCGTTAACTGCAATGAGTGTGAACAGCCCAGTCAGATCGGTACAGTTTTTGTGAACTGGTCGATGACCCGTCTACCGCACGCTCCATCAAATCGGCAGGTACTTAATATTTGCTTTATTACTCTTTACGACCGCTTTGATCAGAGTTTAGGGAGCGAAATGAACGCTAAACTCGCCTCACTCTACCTTTTTGGAATAAACTAGGTCAGTTTAAACGAAATTTATATTTCGTTTATTAAAAATCATAATCTACATTCTAGATTGATAAGAACCATGATGTCCGACAATTCCCAGACGAAGTGTAACGTCTATTCTTGTTAGTTCTGAGAACTGCGCAAGCAAATCATCCTGTAATTACAAAAACTTTAATCAGGCAGTACCGTTTTTTACCTCAAAAGTCCATTGTTTGCGAAAATGTCTGTTTTTATTCTGTCCATCGAGAAAGTCTTCAAATGTACCTGTAATTTCAGTCTTCCATTTCGTACTCAAAAGCAGCGGATTTTTTGTACGAGCGGACAGGCTAATAAGATTTCATCATCAGAAGACCGCGCCAAATCTACGTGATTTATTTCCTCATCCCAGTCTAGTCTAGGTTTTAATACAGGTCTTAAATCAAGGCTTTTTCGGCGAACAATGTGCGATATTTTTTCATTACTTATTGCGGTATTTTTTGCTTGAATTGAACTTGAAAAGGCTTTGAAATTAAAATTGTTTGGAGCGTAACAGTTTTCCTAATCTTGAGCAATTTTAGCTCTCGCAGTTGCTAGATTACTGTAAATGTTTTCCGAACATTTGGTACTAGAAAGACTGACGACTTACTCATTTGTTAAGAATTCTGTAGTTTACGCCATTACGATTTTATTACAACGGTTTTTAGTTCATGTATTAGCGTGTTCATTATTGAACAGTTACATTGACGTCAGTTTGGATCTAACGGCTTGTTGTAATTTAAACGCACGGAAGTAATCAATTTTCGGGAAATTAGTACAAAAAGTGCCATCATGACCGGAATAGATCTCTTGTAATTACGCGGAGTTAATCGAATGTCGGAGTCAGTCAATTTTGATGGCTTGATGTTTGATGTACTTCGTTGGCAGCGATAGTTTACGGCTGATGGATTTTGAAATTTCGATCATGTCACCGTGCAATTTTCGGCTGGTTGAATCTTTCCGTCCAGCCAATTCGATTCCAAGTTATTTAAATGAAACAAGAAAAGTTCTAGAATTTCTTGTATCATTAAAATAGCTTGGAATCGAACAAAGGTGCACTGTTTTGTATTTTATTGATGCGTGGGTGACTGTTTCCTTAACTTTAATGATTCATCAATAACTGAATAATGGTACTGATTCATCTTGTTTGTTTTGTTTTTAAACATATATGCTTTTTAATGCGCACCATATCTTTGTTTGGTTGGTCCTTTTGTCCGTAGTACGGAAAAAAGGTACCTTTCTTACCAAACACAAATGTAGTGCAAAAAACTAGATCGCAATGATTAACTCAAACGCACTTGCATCTTCTTATGCCGCAAATTGTTAAAGTAACTACCAATCAAATGCATTCTTAAAAGACAACTACTTTGTTTATTAGTATTGTCCTATCCTGCAGTTTGATCATTCGTATTTCTCAGTTTCTGATTTTATGCTATCCTCAATATTGACTTTATGCTTTTTCTAATACTTTTCTTTCTTCATCTCTTAGTGTATTGTTTCCTTTCAATTTCACGCGATGCATTTTTATTTCCATATAGGTATTCGATTTTGCCAATCGTGCTTGTCGTGTCCCAGTTCTTACCTGTTTTAAGTCAGACACCATAATTTAATTTTTCACAACCATCGTGTCCTCATCACGATGAGCATTGTCGCGCAATTTGTTGATGTCACAACGATGCCTACTCTACTATTATTTACTTCAGGTAATTTTCTCTACGTGACACATCCGAAAACATTGTGAAACCGCTTTTTGTATACCCGGCTGCGATTCTGCAATGCTGCAATTAGTGTTCTGTTCCATGGCTTAATAATGAAGCCCTTTTTGAAGTTAAGTGTTGTTTTGATTAGTGGTTGGTTGGAAACGACTCTGGTATACAGTATTTCTTCATTTCAAAGTTCATAAGGAACTGTAATTCCACATGTTGCAATTTCTGATAGAGTTGAAGAATACATATAGGTTACTAGACTCAGACTTTAGATCGAATCTTGTTTTGTATGTTGAATTTGTATATTCCTGTAGATCTGAAATCGGGTTATCAGCATCTTGTCGACGCAAGTCATAAATCTCTACTAAGAGAAAGTATAGACTGGCAACCATCCAGTAAATCGTGACATCCTTTCAGTCCACATAAGCATCATCATTTGCAGTTACATTTTTAATAAATTTGTTTCTGCCAATTTAACTTCTCGTCCATCAGCAAGTCTAAATTCATTCATGTAATTTTTATAAATCATGCAGAGGTCAATACATCGTGTTAATTGTCAGTGACTGCTAATGACCATGACTCAAAGTGATAGTTTGTTAAACTCTGACATTGTGGCACCGTTGTTTTATGTGATTGTCGTGCACGTAATGCGATAAACATGCTATTACTCGCATTAATTGCTTTTGGCTTTGCTTTAATCGAATAATAATGAGCTTTATTGATATTTATTTTATTAATTTGTTTCATCATATCGACTTAAATAGCATTTTCAACATAGATGACAAAATCCATTGCATTACTCACGTCTACTCCGTCTTATTTAATTAAAACTGCTTCCTTATTGAATACTGTTAACAAGAACCCATTTGTACTTAATCTCATTGTGATCAATAAGGTTCTTATTGGACATAATGATACTGCAGCAGCAAATATCTCAGGCGAACCGAGGTTAGAGGTAATAAATATGGAAGAGACATTTCAAAGTGCCGATTGGAGCTACCGGTGTGACAAATGGCGGGAGTCGCGACATTAAAGTCGTATTGTCGCGTCTATTGGACACCCACCTTAATGTGCGAACAATGGACGATTCCAACAATTCCGTGCGTATTGTCACTTGTTATTTGTGGACGACGCCATGTTTCCTGTTAACACATTGTTTTCATTTCATTAACATAATATTTAGTGTTTTATGTTTCAACGGTTCGTGTTTTAATCATTTTGCTACATATTTGTTATTGTGTAATCTTCAGCTAACGGAAAATCACGTATTTAGTAACCTGTATTTGGACCTATGTAGTGTCACCTACAAAATATATTACACAATGCTTATATACATTTGGTTTATTTCAATAAAGTTTCTCACAAAGTCACGTCTTGTTTTCTCAACAAATTCTTATAGAATAAAAATTTCTTTGCGTTTAATGTTTCCGTTATTGCTTTTCTTAGTAAAAGGGAGCGACAATGAGTGCCTTTGGAATTTCATTAGTTTTCAATTTGGAGACTTACTAGGATTTATAGTGTTAGTCTTTTCCAACAGACGTGTGCAATCAATCTTCGGTTCGAGAAATTCCAACAAAACCATTAAAAATAATACTTTCGCTGTGTAAATAAACTAGAAACACTAAGGACACCAGCAATGGCAACTGTAGCTTCCCCATTATCGTTCAAATTGTCAAACATTACACACTATGCGTCCAAATTACTATAATTTACTATTCAAGTCAGTGTTCTACCGGAGTCATAATAACATAATAATTACGAATATACTCGTAACATTGAACAGACGTGGATGTTTAAACAATTCAATGTTTAGCGTCTTCGTTACATTTGAATTTTCTTGAAGTAAAGGTGCCAGTTTTATCATCTCCCTTGGATGCATGACATCGTCACCATGATCATCATCATCATCTTCCGCTTGTTCCATTTCACTAGGAGTCGGCACAATTTTCATTTCTCAATATTGTTTTCTTCTTTCTTCAACATTTATGGAGATGTTTGTAGTATTAATAGTATTAATACCATCATATAAAATATTAAATGCATTGCTGAATTTGTCTATTGGTTGTAGGAACACGTGGCTAGTTAGGAATCCTCAATTTCTTGGAAAATTTAATTTTATGTAAGGATATTTCAATCTCGACAACGATGACGCAATTTGCGTCATCAAGCAAGTCAATTGCTGTCATCCAGGTAAGTACCTATGTTTTGCTTTATAATTTATGTTTCTATTTTCTACGTCCGTCCTGCAAGTTTGTTGGTAACTTGTATTATTTTACTAGTAAATTCACAGCGGAAGTTTTTCCTTTATAAAAGTTTCAGCACTTTAGTGCAAAAAGCTCTAGCAAACTACATAGTTTCATTTTCAAGTACCTATTAAAGGAACTTTTTCTTTACCAGTGATTGTGTTATTGGAGTTAATTTTTCAATGACATGGGACAACTCTATTCCCTCACTTCATCATGATATTGACCCAATTGGTTAGTTAAGTAGCCAACCTGCTCTGCAATCAGTAAGGCATAAAGATTAAAGCAGCTAACTTTGCCAGGAGCAGTAAAACTGATTTGGATTGCCCCACATTGCCGCCACACTCTTTCCGTGTCACACGGAAATAAACTTGTAATAAAGTTTAAGTTGTAGCGAAGTGAAGACTAGAAACTTCGTTTTCCGAACGGTGGGTGAAATCTACCAAGACACTTATCTTCATACTACGAGTGCTTCGTACTGGCTAGATCTTGAGTTACCAGTTTCTAAACTTCATTGCATTGCAATTTTATGTTAGTTCTTTCTAGAAGCTCTAAATCTGGAACATGGTGTACTTTTACTTGAATCAAGTACTTTTCTTCGAAGAATATTGTGAGCAACTTGGATCTAGTTCAATTCAAAGCACGTAAAGAAGGAAAGGAAAAGTTTAATTAACTGTGCTTTATGCGACAAGGCTCGTTTATTTCGATTAAAACTAGAATTTCCTGCAGTAAAATCGTAGCTTGATTGTACACAAACAGTAATTTTCCTCTACCTACTATAGCCAATTCTTCTTTTTACACTCGGAATGCTGTTTTATCTAAATAAGGAAGTATCTTGTCACTGCCATCTGCTTTTTCATAGGAGACAAGAAAACTCCGAGTGAAAGCGCTAAAGCCTTCGACATTCGTCATCGAACGGTCGAACTTAATAACCAAGTTACATAATGACGTATCGAAAGCTTCCATCCAAATATAAATGACAACACAATAGAAGATTTAATTCATTGTTCGTCCATTATGCAGTTTTTGATGCCTTCGCTTTCCCTCTCAATCAGTTCAGTTCTTATAAGGTTTAATATAAAGAAAGTTGTGTATTGGAATTAACAGATGAAAGTGAATTGTAAATGGAGTTTTATGATGGGTGACAGGTGTTATTAGAAAGATTGGAGACCTTTTGTCTTATTACTAGATTAGCTGACCCGCGGAACTTCGTCTGCGTCACACTTTTCATTAACGCTCCGCTCCTTTTGGTAGTAGCGTTATGTTATATAGCCTATAGCCTTCCTCGATGAATGGGCTATCCAACAGTTGAATTTAAAATTATTTTTTCAATTCGAATCAGTACTTCCTGAGATTAGCGCGTTCAACCAAACAAACTCTTCAGTTTTATAATATTAATACTTATGGATTGAGTACAAATTGCATAGCAACGGCAGGTCTATTTTTGAAAACAAACAAAAATTTGGTCTGACCTTCCTTACTGAGCCTTAACATTTAATTCAGCTCAATTTGGAACTGTACCGATTAATCCTGACACCTGAAGCGTAACTCCCGAGTAACTCCAAGTCAAAGGCTTCATTAGTAATTCTGTCGAAGTCTGGCTTTTGCCAACTCCCTTGATTATTTGTCGCTCACGGTTTCATGTAAATAAAGTCTCGTGGATAGCAAATTGCCATTTAATATTCCTTTAGAACAAACTTGTTCTTTTTAGTAAAAGATGGAAAGTTTTCAGCTTATACTTTTCGGACTGGGGTCCAGCAGCGAAATTTTTGGTATGACTTTAAAGAGTTTGGTAAATTTTCGAAGTTTTTAGATGGCAAGGATATCTTTCTAGGTATGTTGGTGCAATTAATTCAATAATGGAAGAATGTGCAAATTAATTAATATAAAGCAGCAACCATCGCAGTGATCAATGAAACTGTAGTTGATTAACTAAAGTAAACTATGCCTGCCCATACTCTTAACTTATCGATTTGTGTTGCTAAAGTGCGTATTGGTACAAGCAAGCTATTTAGAGATACGAGGGCTCCGGATTAGATTTTCTCCAAGTTTGGTTGTGTCAATAGAATTGCAAAATTATATTTGCTTATCATCAGCCTTATTTCCTTTGTAGAGTTGGAACGAATACTACAAGGCTGGAATTGAATTTGAGATGATCAAAAAATAGGACTACAGAGATTTCTATTAGCGCCATCCTCTTATTTATTTTCATTAGAAAGCTAATTTGGGTAACCAAAATACACTCGTGATACGAAAAAAAACATCAGTTCTTCGATTAAACACGTGGTGTTGATTTCCAACTTCAGGATGGAACCTTTTTATTTTAAAGTTCAAAGCCAGAGAGGAACGATGAAACCGAGAAGCGCAACCTGTGTAAACAAAACACATGTTATTATTCTAAACATTAGTTGTATTATTGATATGGCCGGAAAGCGGCTTTCCTGTTGTGGTGCACACGTTCTTAGGTAAAGATAAACATAGGACCTGTGTGTCTGGTCTCGACAATCGCTTGTAGCAGTATTATCCTTAGTTACATGTTGTTATGGTTGTAATAATGTTTCCTTACCAGCTTTCCGGCTGCAACTTGGACATAAACACACACACATGAATTTAGATGCAGTAGGTTGTCGTTAAGGATATCTGTAGTTCCGACAAGTTTATAGTGACCATTATTTTGCTTATTAAAGGTGCTATAATCCAGAAACTGTCAGTTTCCACCACCAGATGTTGTTTCTCGTATATTGTAAGAGTTATTTTGAGTAGGACTAGAAAGAATAAAATATGCTAATATTATACTTAGGCACCTACTTTATAGGACCCTAAGCCGAACTTATGTATTCTGAAGTAAAAATTATGCCAGTCACGTTCGAGAAGGCCCTGGATCATTCTCGAAGCTTCGTAGTCCTGGGATTTCTTTTGTAGAAAATTAATTGTTTGTAAGGTGCTCAGGATATTGAATGGGAATCGTTTTAGCCCTTATTTTGTTCTTTTCAGTGCTTCAGTTTTTATTCAGTTTCAGAAACAATATCTTCGCTTGTGTTAGCACTTCTATGATAGATAGAACACTATCTACTTAATATCTATTGGTAGTACCTAGTTTATCTATTTATCTAATCTTTACTGGGCATTTTGCGCTGAATATGATCAGTTGACTCGAAGAGTTTCGGTTTGAAGTCCTGCAACTTCGTTAACGCATTCTTGATGAAAGCACGTTGTAAGATTTCGAATGCAAAGTTTTCTACTTTATTGGTAATCTGTTTTTGTCGCCGATCAAGAGAAATGAACCTTGAAAAGTTAATCGAATGGAACTCAAGTTTTAAAGATGACGTAAAGTTTCGCACTCAACTTTGACAAATTTTTGCCGAAGGATTTTCTACTTTAAGATTTATATACGAGTAACAAGAGAAGTGTTTTAGCGCTCATATTTAGGGCACTCCCTTTCTTGCTCAACCTTGACACCAATACCATCTTCGTAACCAAACCGAGCATGCAACCTTAGCTGTCAATCTAGAAAACGCAAACGTACAAGTCCATAAAATGCCTCTTCAAACGCTAAGGGACTTGAGCAGTTAACACTTTGAGCAAACGCACTCAACGATAGTATGTTAACGTTTACGTAACCGCGTGCGTTTGGTTTACGTAACGTGCTAGTTCGGACAATGACCGTGGTTAGTGGAAGGTTGAAGTGCCTTTTTATGTGTCGATGATAGACGACGCTAATTCGGTTGTCATTATTGTCAGTTACCGTTTTGAAAAGACAGAATACGATGGTATATATTCGGGGCATCAAAGTTAGTTATCTCTATAATATCTTCCCTTTATTACCTTGCCGTTACCTTTCAGCTTCCATTAAGTTATTAACCAGATCAGTGAGAGCGTTTAATGGGGTAACAGTTTCACATACAGTATAGTGAGCCTGATCTGATCTGATAAGGCCTGCGAAAATTGGGTCGTCTTTGGGATCATTGACTGGATTCATATCTTGAATTCGGGTGAATTTTGCTACCAAATCATCAATCTGCAACTTCGCAAGTCTTGACAAGTCTGCATGTATTCCAATGTTTTTAATGCGGCCAAGTCGGGATTCTATGCGCTTATGGAGTAAATGGGTACTTTAGAAAGTAACATATAACCCAACATTACAGCTTTCGTGAGAGTTTGTCGTAAATAAATGTACATCAGATAGCCGGACGAGTACTGGGTGACATGAGTTATAGCTTCTTCTGAAACATGTTTGTTTTTATTAACGTTAGCAATTAAGGCTTACCCGATAGGAATGATGAAGAAGCAATAAATCGTTTGTAGACAAATCGGCAGGTTGATATTGATGAGTCTACATTATGTAGCCTTATTATCATCAATCCATCTCGTGTTTCCTCCAATTTTATATTCTTGTCAAAGTACTTAACATCTATTTTTGTCTGTACAAGGCGACTTTAATAGTTTATCAGATCGTATTTATAAGACATGGACAAAAAAGTACATTCCATTTACACAAACATAGTCAATAATATTATATATTAAAAAAAGAAAAATGAATTAATACGTAGTTTTTGACCTCTCTGAACTCGTCAGTTTTTATTTCAAAATAATAGTAATGCAAGATGAATTCAAAGTACCATTTGTCAACGTCCGCGATATTGGACCATAGAGAAAGATAAATATAATAATGGGCGTTCCATACCAAGCATACTACTTGTAGACATGTGATATGGACGCCAAAATGCTTTTATTAAGAACATTTTATTCATATGAAACTGTCTTCATTAGTATTTTTTGCATTTAATAAAATTATCTATTCATAATGTTGATGTGTAAGATAGTTTTTTTATATATTTCACACAATAAAATATCTTAAAACGGAACGCGTTTAATTGTTTGACCATGTGTCATTGTCTATGTCAAATGTCAATGTAATGTCAATGTCATTATTGCGTAGGTAGTTTGTGTTTTTGCGATTATTTTCTAATATTTTTGACCCCTGCTTATTTCTACGGACTGATACCTTCTATCGCTCGATTATCTATTAGCTATTAACACTGGACTCTGATTTGCATTACGTTTCGGATTTGTTTTGTGGATCAAAGTGGATGCAAAGGTTGCAGAGACATCTCATATCCTCGCTTTCTGCACACCATCAAACAAAACTTTCGCATTGGATAACCAATTCTCAAACCCAGGTAAGAAGTTGGACTAGAAAAAACTTAACCCGATTTGTTTTTATGTAATTCTGGTATGCGAAATTAACTTACAGTGCATCTTATTTTCAGTTTCCTCTGGATACATTTATTTGTCATCCATGCTTATTATTATTAAATGCCGAAGCTGGGGAACACGAGAGACTACGGGGCATAACATGGTTTGCCTCGGTTGTGGCAAATCTGAGAGGACAATAAGACACCATAATGTCAGAATGGAGTGTCCATTGCTGGCTGTCCTAATATCACAAAATACTAATTATGTGGTAAGCATTTTGGTTTTCATTACTATAAATACCTATTTGTATTCATTTATTAAAATACGAGTTTTCATACTATGTATGTATGATTGTAATATCTGTATTTTCCATCTTAAACATATGCTTGCCTAAAGTAGGCATGTGTAACATAGTACTGCCTTTTAGAATAACATAATACTTGAAAACATAAAGAGATGTATATAAAAGATACCCCTGTTACTAAAAATTATATAAACATAAGCATTTATCAGTGTTAATTCTGTGGTTTATTTTCAGCCCTCAAGAAACAACTATGTTTGCCATGTGTGTTGGATGCGAGAAAATAGACAGGCAGTGCATGACTCATCATGAGACATGCAGGAATTGGCTTCGGACAACGATGCAGCAGTCCCTAATGTTCAAGTTGTCAGCCCACCAGAGCCACCACTACAAAGGGAAAATAATACCATATCATTACCTAATTATAAGCGAGCTTCGATCACATCTGTTCATTGTATATTTCAACAATGCAGAAACAGAATGTTGCATTTGGTCCCGCAATTCATTAAAAGACTGCTTTTGCAAGAACATAGTTTCTATGTTCCTTGGAGCTGTAGAGTGTATGAAACACACTTGTACAGCGATCAGTGGCATTTATTGCCTCAAATGAATGAGACACATTCTACATTTAGTGCCATCCATATAGAAGACATAATTAATATTATGAAGACAAAAGCTAATATTTTGAACTTTGAAAATGTCTCAGAAATGCCAAACCATTTTTGCCATTATTGGACGGGTCTTACAGTACCCCAGTTTTTAATTCTGTATAATCTTTTACCTCCTGTAAATGTTAAGTAAACTAATAGGGTACTATTGTAATTGCTTTGTAGGGAACCGGACTGTTGGTTGTTGTTGTCATGTTATTATGACAATAATTTGGTACCTTGGTTGGGCAAGATACCAAAACAATATCCAGCAGGATTTTTAGACAACATACTATTAACAATTCAAGAATATTAAAATATTCTAACAAAGGCTAATATTTCTTGAAAACCATAATCACAATTTAAAATAATAATATATAAATCAACTAGCTTTTGCCCGCGACTTCGTACGCGCATATCCCGTTTTTTCCCATTACAAAAAACTATCCTATCTTTTAAGTTGGATCAAATAACAGACAGTTACAAAGTTTCATCAAAATCGGTCCAGTAGTTTAGGAAGTCCATCGCGGACAAACAACGTGACACGTGATTTATATATATTAAGATGGTTGTATTTTTTTACATGTCTGGTTATGTTTAAAGCAGTTATTTATGTAATTACTGAAGCCCTATACTTACACTTTATCCAGATTTTTATTTGTGAAATAAAAAAAAAGCTGGTTGATTGTCCTCTCTCGGTCTCTTTATTAATACTATCGCTGCATTGCTGTAATGTATGTTATCTAGGTAGGCACTTAAGATATAATCATTATAATACAGCAAAATATTTTTATTTATTTTCTCTAATAAATAACTAATTATTTTTACTTTTTGTTTTATTTTGTGCTTCCCTTGTATATTGAACTATTTTAAAAAAAATATAAGGGTAACCTGTAAAAATGTACTTTAAAGAAAAACATTGGTTTTGAATATATACTTTGTTAATATTGTTATTATGACTGCCTCGTTGGTCTAGTGGTCGCAAGCGCTACTGCTGAGCATGAGGTCCTGAGTTCGATTCCCAGGTCGAGCAAAGTGATATTGGGTTTATTCATCAGGAATTTCTCAGTAGCAGCCCGGATTCTGGATTTGTGCCCGGTTGATGGCAATAGACTCGCCCCCTATTACATGGTATTCAAAATAACTGGTGAAATGTGGGTGTACTGTAGATACACCTCTGCCCAACCCTTCGTGGAATACAGACATGATGTTATGTTTGTTATTATTGTCACATTTTTTGAGACTATTTCCCAGTTTAATAAATGTTAATCAATATGCAGTTTAAAATCCTTCATTTAGGTGGCCAGTACTTTGTTTAAATGCTTAATAATACTAAAACCATATACCTAAGTAATACCTAAACGTAATAATTCACAACTGTTCGCTATTTTAAAGCGCCTATAAGTTTTTTAATAGCGAAATTATAATCTAACACCTTATTGCTAGCAATCTGATTAAAAGGTTTTATGAAACTGTTTTTGTCTAGTCTGTTGTAATGACAAGTTCTCTGAGTTTTTTATTTATAGCAATTTAATGAGCCAATATTCACGAATATAAAACACCAAAAATCATTGGTGTAAACCAAATTCAATAACTATGCCGACGTCCATTCAAAAGTTGGCCATGTCCTTTGATATGTCAGTAACTGATCTAAGATAAATCATCTCTTGTTTTATAGCGGACATAGAATTTTCCTCTTTCATTTCCCAAGAAACGGTGGTATCGACTGCGTTATCAATCGTCGTGAATACTTAAACTTTATCGGCTTTAATACAATGCATATTATTCTACGCTTGGTCTCTTATCTTTACTTGTCTGATAATATTGTTCTGTATACCATAGCTAATATTTGTATTTCCTAAACGATATCATTGTTGTTAACTTTATTCTTTATCTTTCGATGATTCATATTTTATTTTATCTAAGATTATGCCTTTAGGTGTCGACACACTTCTATGGTTATCGGTCTGATTGTGTGTGTTCTGATAGGTATACAACTATACAGCAAGTGCACTTGCACTTAAACTTGCAAGCATTTCGATATTATCATAATCGGTATCCTGGATGGAATTTGTTTTCTGTTATGTGCTATTACAAGTCGGAGCTAAGACCACACTGATTTTCTGAATGTATGTTTTCAATGGCAAGATATCCGTGTCAGTCTTTGTCGATGATATGATTAAATGTCTATTTGTGAGTTCTTTAAAAGCGCAAATAAATTAGGCATGAAACAACTTTCCTCAAGCTTACCCGCAATCATCTGCAATGTCACAGTGAGCAGTAACAAATTGAAGCACTAAAATATTTACCACAGCACCAGGTGTTTACATAAACGAAAGTGCAAAAGCTTCTCCTTAGACATACAAAATTCAAACATTACCCAAGATCAATTTTGTCTCTGCAATTTAAATGTCATTCGCTTGTATATTCGAGTCACCTTTCGGTACCGTTCACATCCTGAGTTTCTCTGAACGTAGGATGGCAGTAATAAAATCGGGCACTGAGCACGACACTTTCCCCGATACGCTCGACGAAGTCCGTTGCTCAATCGAGCGGGTGACTGGCTGCAATCGCAAACTTGCCCCTTCATGTGAACCAGTGGCAGTGACAAAACAATATGGACTATCGTATGTCATGAAAACTAACTCCAACACTGAGACGACTTCCAGTATGCGGTAACCGTGCATATGGACTTCATTGTTTGTGGTAGAGTTATGACTGCTAAAAAATACTTGGCCCAATGACAAAATATATAGCCTCATATTTTGTTTCAAATAGCTACTTAGCTAGAATGCACCATTGTTGCACCACGCAAAATTAAAACTGTCCAAGGAAATATCCGAGAGATTTATTTATAAAATTATTAACTGAGCTTTCGCTACGCCTCTATTATAGAAAATTAGATTTGCTTACGGAACATGGTCATGATGAAATCCGTGGGGAACCAACAATAATATGGTTGCGCGCGTTGGGAATAACAATTTCTCCGTAATAAGAGGCTGCAACGTTGAAAGTGTTTATGAGGTGTATAAAATCGAAAATGATGGGTTGTTGAGCCAATCTGTGGTCTAGGATACAACGTGACTCGGGTACATTAGATTTCAAAGAAAACCTAAGGAGACGTAAAATTACCATGGTGTAATCGATTTACTATCTGTTTTAGTTACAATCTACAGATACACCTGCTATCATCAATATAAGATTATCTACGGACATTAAATTGTCATCTATGCCTCTCGAGTTATCGTTAAAGTCTTAGCACGGATCGATTTTAAGTAAAAGTGATTTTATACACGATTTGGTGTCACGGATTAATTTATCACCTGTACGCTTTCGGTTATTTTACTTATCAAGTAACAATGTCACGTGTAATTATTTATAGATTAGATGAGCAAGTAAAAGAAGTAGCCCAGAGGATGCTACTAACAAATGAACGGTTTAGCAAAATTATTCTTTTATGCGAGAGAAATTGTCACCGACAGCGGTTTTATCGTCCGTAACCTTAGGGAATTGTGGATCCTTTTTCTCAAGTCGGAGATCACAATGAACCTCTGTAATAAAATGAAGCTTGACTAGAAACAACTCATTATTATCATAAATTGGATTGTGGTAAGGTGTTTGTTTAGAATTTTCTTTCCTTAACAAGGTAAGTAGGTTGCTTCCAAGAATGTTGGCACGAAGAAGACACCTCATTGCAGCCCTTTATCCTGTTGTTTGTTATTACATTACTAAACACGATAAAATGCTCGATTTTGATAACCTAATCAAGATAAACACAATAATGTACAATTCTAATCAGACCAATAGTCACTTTTGCAAATATGTAAGTACTCCATTCGGTACTTGCATTTACAATTCAATCGATATTATCTTTGGAACCGATCAATCGATTCCGATCATCGAACTCGCGTGCAAAGCAGTTTATAAACATACGGTAGCGCACGTTGGTATTAGCAGTCACTTTCTCTATTATGTTTCTGTCATCGTTCATTACTCCAGTTATATCGGGTCATTCGGACTACCGCTATTCGCCAGCCTCTGGCCATTGTTCACTGTTCCACTGAGATTTATTTCTTGGATGATGGACAGTTTGCGTAATTGCCTTGCGCGTCCAGGATTTTCGAAATGACGGATGGAGTTCTTTTAATTGGATATTATGCAGCAGCCGCTGGATAATTAATAACAAACTTCCTAAAATATATTTAAGAAAACCGCAGTGTTGATATTGGAGAATGATATAGATGCAGATTTTTCAAGAATGTTCTTATCGATTGCTACTTGCATTTTATATACAAAACAATGATGGTTGCCAAGCATTATCGATCATGCCATAAGTTACAATCAGGTTATCCTAAGCTTCTTTAAAAACAATTTCAGAAAGATTAGTATCGTTGAAACACTTACCAATTATTCCAACAACATGCTTGAATTATGGGTGAGATAATCCAATCTCCATATTTCTGTATTCAACCACTTTTGAACAATAAAGCAGTCGGCTTATGGCCATTAATTTAATTCACCTTATCGGATATCGTGGGAGAATCGAAACAATATGCAGCTTCTTGTGTTCAGTGAGATAGTTTTTCATTGTTTTAGAGGTATAAAATTCTCTTGACTCAAGTTATGTAGGAAATATTGTTTTGAATTATCTTATCTCTATTAATCGTGACTTACTGTAAATGTTCAACATAGGTTTGTTCTATCCTTGTGTTATTTACTGAATGTAATGTTTCTTATGTATACAACTAGTTTATTCGTGTCTAGTTGGATTCTCAGTGCTTTATACGTAAATGTATGTAACATTCCATTAGCAATAATAATTTCTATGGACATCTGTCAAAATTATCCAATTATAAATTATAATGTTATGCAACTGTGATATTTGTATAACATTTCACTGTTAGATAGTCTCTGTCTAAAATATTGGTTTTCGATTTAGCATTCGTTGTTTTCATAATAAATTATTATTGAAGCGGGCTTTTACTAAATCGGCTGAAAGATGGAATCTTATAATATTGTGTATTATGTTCTTTTTCTTACGAAAAGTATTCATTTCCCTTACATTTTCCTCCTCTGTCATGATATCATTATTTTTAAGTGCATGTTTCCTTATCTCGATGTCCCTACTACTCCTGCGCGCTGAAATGTCATTCCATCAATTTACTTTACCGACATGACGAGTACAACAAGCTTGTAATTTTTAATTACTTTAATTAATAAACTTGGCAGTTCCATTAAAAAGTACGCAGGAATATTGTTGTTTGTAAAATGCGTGCAATTTTCATTGTTCGCGGCGTTGTGACGCATGCCTATTTATATTTGGATTAGTTCAGTTTATTCAATTAGCGATTCAGCAGCACGTGAGCAGATATTGTGCGTGGTATGTTGCGTGACTACAAGCCTACCAGTAACGAGATTTGTTTGGATATCTAATACTGTTGCACAATGCGTGCCTCTGATTGCACCAATTAAACCTATCACGAAAACTAGGTTTACTTCAGTGCAGTGATTTGTAGGTATTTTTTTAATTTATTACATTGATTATCATATTATATTATACTAACTGCGAAATTATACTGCCTCGAAATGGGAGCGATGGATTTTTATTTTGCTATTGTGAGGAAATTTTCGCTCGCTTAGGGTATAAGATAATCTCAAAGCCCGGAAAACCTATATTGAATGGTGTATGATGTCGGTAAAGTGTTCTAGTTCGATCAGATTGCTTTGAGAGCTGACCCGCTTGTATATGAAGATACGATCTAGACTTAAATGGAAATGGTCTAAGATGAATTCAGACTTAGTGGTGTTACAAATTTCTTGCATGTTAGAAGAACTGATGGCAATTCAGATTATTGTATAGACGAGCTGTGCTCAAAAAAAGAAGTTACAGATTAATACCTGGAATATTACAACTACGTAGTAACCTTGTTAAGAATGGTACAGTATCCTGGTAATAAATGTTCAAGCAAACTGTATCATGATTCATTAGCAGAAAAAATACCTTTGTTAGGACTATACTAATAAACTTATCTATTGGACTGACAGAATGATCTCTGTCTAAACGACGTTTGCTTGTTTGAAAACAGTAGCAATGGTGTTTGTCTGTTTGACAGAATGTTAAAACTTGTTTTAGAAACTTTCATCATGTCTGCCTGAAAATAATCTTTTCTAGATGTCTGGATTCTGACATTACATGATTAAAACATTCCATGACTTGGTTCCCTAGTTTAAAAGTGAATGCTGGTCTGAACTGGATATTCTAAATTCTATCGACATAATATCACAAGTACCATAATAGAATCCGATCGCGATCGTGACCTATCACTTTAAACTAGTCATGATCTTCAGAAGCGCGGGAGGGAAAAACCTTGCGAGTATTTTTTTCGCTGTTCAACATGCCAAATTGTTTTCAATTGTGCAATATGTTACGTTACGCCATTGGGATTATTCATAGCTTTGCAATTATTTACATTTACTATCTTTCTGTTGTATCAATATATTATCATGTGTTTCATCTTGGTAAATGTAGGATCAAAGAATATTCAATGAAATTTCTGAATCAATCTTATTTGTTTTCGTATCTGAAATTCTGAATAGAGCAACAAATTGCTTTTTGATTCGAATTAGATGCGTGAAACTTACTACTGAGTTGAAATCTATTTCACTTTATCCAGCAATTTCGGAGTTTAATTTATGTGGGTTTAGTGTTAGCTCTATCGCGCTGTTATAGAGCATCCATTTATATTCTCCGACGCATGTAGGTCTCGCGATACGCCGCATTAGACACATTTCTGCTATCTGGCATTCGCCACCCCCCGCTGTTGGGGTTTTATCAGTCAGCGACGTCCTGACCTCAGCTATCTAACCCAGTATGTCCGTAAGTAGGGTAAGCTTTATTGTAAAATAAGGACCTTTTATGTTAGGGATAATAGGACTTTGTTTGTGATAGAATAAATTCCTTTTGTTCTGTAATTTTATGTCTCATTCCTTTTTGGGTAGCTATAAAATCGTACGTTACTTATGACCATACATTTGTTTCGTCCAACTATTCGCTTCGGGTTATTTTGCCAACGATATTGCCAACAAAAATTGGAGTCGTATAAAAGCTGGTCTACCGAAAATTCTTTGCAAAATTACGCAGAGCTTGAAACAATACAGATGAACAGTTGTAAATATTTCGCTTGCACTGAACTGTTACACGTGTTCGGAGATTGGACGGTTCGCATTCATGGCGCAAAATATTTGTTTTCATATTAAACAAGAGCCATTAATTCAAACACGCCATGTGGTGTTGCGACTGCGTCGCTTCAAAGACCAACGTTATAAATTATGTAGACACGACAACTGCTTTGAAACATTATCCTCCCGAAACTGTCTGAGAATGTTGATGGAGGGTAAGACACATATTATACCGTTTGAATCTGTCTGCAAAAATGTGATATATCTCGTATCTTGGTAAACAATTATGCAAACAATGTCATACGCATGTATGCTGTCTGTGTAATATCAACAACATAACAAAGAATCTAGTCAATAAAAGAAGATTTTAGGAATAAGTGCAATATATTCTCAACTTCAGTCCCTATATGTTCCTATTCCCAAAAAGCTTAAGATCTTAGATTTAGAGTCTTACGTTTTTGTCTTCGTGTAATAAATACTACACAACCCGTAAAATCGTTGCGCCCTATTTGCGATTAAGATATCTTGAACTTATATCGTGACCCCTTATTTAGATTGCCATTTGTTGTTATGCAGATGTTTCAAGATTAAACGTAACGAATTTTCTTAAGTAAACAAGATAAGCATTAGGTACGAGTGTTATGTAGTACTGTATCAATTTTGGATTTGTAAAATTACTACAGTGTTGATAAATAAAACTCTTGGTAGTCCCAATCCGTAGCGATAAGCGAAGTAAATGTTTTTTGACGCGATAACGTCTTATAAATCGATGAACGCCGGCTGCACGCACGAAAAAGTGTCACGTTCCGCTTGAGCCGAGCTTGCAAGCGAGAGCACGTCGGCCTAAGCGTTCGGCTTGTTTGTTAAGAATTCAATTGTTTTTTTATGTCGTTATCACGTAAAATTATCGTCCGTAAGCCGACTTTACAGACATTTTTACTTATTGGAAAGAAGTTTTGGAACAAAGTTTTGGAACGAAGTTTTGGAACGAAGTTTCTTATCGCGCGTTGCGAAAGGGGGCTAGACGGAAAAAATTAAGACCAATAGTTGTAACGACACTTTTTGCTATAGTTGTAAGCCGTGCGGCGTGCGCGTGTTTCTCTGTCTGTCTCTCTCTCTCTCTCTCTCTCATAGAAAGCAAGCCAGTTATTTTGACAAGCCAATTATTACTAAAATTGAGCCTACTGATTAAGTTATATTACATTATATTTGTTAATAATAAAAAAATATTATTATAACTTAAAAAAAATTACAATTCCTTCACTAATTAATCGAAAGGAACTTCGTTCCATCCGAGTGTCCCTTAACACCTCTCAAGTTTAACATTTTTACTTACATGGTCCCTAACATTAAGCAATTCATCTGGATTAAGTTTCAGTCAAAAGATTTCAAATCTTAGTCTCTGAATATCCATCGTCATATGTTTCTGCAACTGTAAATCTATTTATATCACATCTGCTTGATCGCTTGTCCCATAAGTGGCGTTATCCAGCTGCGCTTAGTTACGTTTTGATATGAAATCATTAGCGCTGTGCGAATTAGAATAACGCGTTGGTTACATATCGCGCATATGTACGTCGCCCTCATTGTTTGAAGCCAGCTATTGTTCACATTTCTTGGAATTTAGAGCATTTTGTATCATTACTTTGACGCTTTAGTCCTTCTTTAAGCTTCGACGTGGGTTTAAAGTTCATGATTTGCATATTTGTGGTTAGCTTCGTGGTAATCGACGTAGGTGTTGGTCATTACGGTTAAGTCGTAATTGTTGTAATGTAAGAACTGTAATTTTGTAATATGTACGCTTTATGTTTGTCTTTAACAAAGTTTTCCATGCTATTATATACCTAGAGTTTCTGATGATTGTAATGTTTTTCAACTGAAGGGTCTTTTATCGATTCGTAATTTTGTGAAATTAACATAGGTATTTTACTTTCACCGGGAAAGTATATTTAATCGTTGAAATCAGTTCATTGTCCTTCTTTGTTGATGTTGCACTCATAATGTGGTATTAAGTGGGGTTACTTGGTGAAAACCGGTTGGTATTTCTTATTTAAGTACTAGCTGACCCGCGCAACTTCGTCTGCGTCACAATTTTCATCTATAATATAACTCCTACCCTACTCCTACCCTACTCCTACCCTACTCCTACCCTACTCCTACCCTACTCCTACCCTACTCCTACCCTACTCCTACCCTACTCCTACCCTGCTCCTACCCTACTCCTACCCTACTCCTACCCTACTCCTACCCTACTCCTACCCTACATACCCACATTGTTTAAACAACAGTGACTGCTTGTAATTCAATATGAACTTTATACAATAGCAATAAAGCTCGTTTTAGTTAGAAAACGTTTGTATGGGAAAAAGAAAAGGGCTGTTTTTAGGGTTTTTCCGGCAATTCGTTGAATTTTTCTCGCCGTAAAAACCATCTTTGAACTTCAACGAACATTTTAAAAAAAGAATTGGCCAAATTGGTCCAGGCGTTGTTGAGTTATGCGCTTACCAACACATTTTGCGATTCATTTTTATATTATAGAAGATAACGAAACTCCTATCTGCCGGATTTGGCAATGTGTGATTTCTCGCGCTGCTTTTTAATAACAATGAAGCCTATGACAGGGGATTCCAAGTAAATTCCTGTTAGCATAGCTAATCAAGTTTTAAATTAGGTTCCATAAGCAAAACTGGCATACAAATTCCGACCTTATTTCGTGCAGAACCACTTATTCTAACCCATAACACGTTTCCGTCCAATTCGTATCGTAGCAACAAGTGACGGATTTCACTTTCGCGTTTACCGGGGTCGGTGAACTGGCTATGTTTGCCCTACCGGCTTGGAAAACCAAAGTTAATTGCTTGCTAAAATGTCAAGCAAACAAAACTGTAGCCTCTATTACAAAGACATACGGTCCTGAATTACGGTGCTTTTGTTTATGTAAGAGCATTACAAATGCTGGCAGAAGGCCACCGTCCAGCGATTTACCTGATCACGTAAGCGAACTGATAGTAGAATGGTCGTAGAACGTAGATGATGGTATTGTTAGGGTTGGCCTTTGACGCGATCTACTATGTTATGCTTATAATAGTAATACCTAGTATTAGCCAATGAAGTTGTTGCTTAGAAAATGTTAGTATCAGTTTCATTAATATGTATTAAGGTTTCTCCTTAAAGACCATTACCAATCCCCATATCATCACAAAAATCAGGTTGACATTAATACTATTGCCGCAACAAATAGATATTTATTTATAGAACAAACAAAAGTTACCTTTGTCTTAAGATAAAACGGTAATTTATCAGGGAAGAGTCGGCTGAGTGGTCAGTAAATTCGCTACTCCGAAAACAATTTTGCTCTCCAAGCCTACCCACGTTATTGTTATATTTCTCTTAGTCCCCCTCGTGTCCACTCGACTCCCCCTCCCAGTTCTTTCGCCAAATCAATAAAGCTTTTAACGTTAATGGTCGTCTCAGACGATGTTTACGAATTAACCAACCTCAAATCGTTAACGACTTTCTGAAATTCTCAGATTTTTTCGTACTTCGCGCCATTGTCATGTATTTTTTCTTCGTCATTTAAGTCAGCATCTTTGAAATGTTCATTAATACTTTTGAGTGTTTTTATAAATGTTGAGAAACGGTTTTCCTTAATTTATAAATACTTTGTTGTCCGTCTCGCGTCTGATTAAAAAGCAATTTGTAATCTTTTGAGCTTTTCGATTTGGACCTGCTAATTGGTCTTTTGGTACATAATGAATAAGTAATTTAAGTAGTTCAATATAATTAAGAGACTTTTTCAATATAATTTTTGCTTTATGTGCGTCAACTTTCGCATACTAATGTGCAGTCTCATGTTTAATCCATTTTGTTCTGAGAAGTTATCAAGTCTTGTATATTGTATTTGTCAATTGCTTGTGAGCTTATATAATATGTAGACGATATCTTTGTTGTTGGACAACATAAAACAAATTCTTCTAAGACATATAACTTAGGTCATAGTGTATATCGCTTAACTTAACACATACTGGTAAATATGTCATACTTACTAATAAGATATAACCCAGAAACATCACCTTCACTAACGTGAATTCTAGTCTATCTTCACACTTGACTGCGGAACTTTAATGCCTTTAACTCCCGAAACCAATCGAGTTCTCCAAGCGGTTTCAAACTTGCTACTTCTGTCCATCTCGTTGAATCTATTGTCTTCTCTAAACTTGCACGGTAACTTATTTGGGCTTTATTGTTCAACATTATAGCTCGATGATCATGGTATTAAACATTTTTCCTGAAAGCTCCTGACGCGTCAATTAGGTGCCAAAATTGTATTTCTGTTTTTGCATTCAAGGTAATATTAACTGTTTTAACTTGCTCAATGTCAGTTTAATACGCTAATACATTAATTATGACGTATTTGTTAATAATTTGTTGTATTATGTTAATTGTTTTAACAAACGTCATGTGTGAACAACTGTTTATTTCCTTAAAGTAACAGGATGGATTATTAACTATTGTTCCGGGCTGTTTTCTTTAATTTGGTAACGAGAACTTTTTTTATTAAAATTCTCACAATGCTACAGTTTTTGTTAAAAATTTGAATTAAATTCAACAAAGGCTTTTGATAAATGTAGGTCAGCTTCTTTTGATAAATGTTTTTCTTCTAGACTAATTAAAGCGCTTTTTAGTCTAATCTGATTGCACTAAAACTTACTAGCACGTACATAAAAAATGCTCGTGAGAAATTCGTTGACTCTGTAGTTATTTTCCTCTTAGTTCTCAATTACATATAACTTCCATTAGTTTAATAAGACGTTACATTCTCATGGCATTCTGCCAAAAACATTTTTCTAATCTTTAACAACTTGCTGTGGTAATCCATCACGAGATTACTCCGATAATTAATTAATTATTCGTGTTAAGTAGGTAACTTAATTATCTCAAAAGACAGAAACAACTTAAGCATGGAAAAATACATAAAAAGCTTTTGTTAGCTACCTTAATGATACTTGTTTATAGTTTTTGTTGTCGAGATAAAAAATATAATAATGTCTTCCATATTAGATGATTATGATGTAACGAACAGGTAAATATTGATATGGTCTAGAACAGCCCAGAAATGCGTTTATTGGCAATTTGCAACAAGCTTTGTGAAGCAGAAAAAGCTATCAGGGATATGAAGTCAATCAGAAATCAATCTGGCTGACCAACGTTCATGTCGCACACATAGACACACTAGAAACAACAACAAAACGAAAACATGAACCAATAAACTTGAAACTAGAAATCGGTGCACTGATTTCAATATTCAAATCAAACAAGCAGGCATAACAAGGAAAGTGGAAAGAGAAACTGATTAGAATACGTAAGACAATGAAGAATTTTAATCGAGCCTTTGATACATTTATTTAAAAACAAATAATTGCCACATTGACCTTCACCCAGTAAGAAGTTGCAAATTGTATGTACCTATCGGACCGTTTCAAGTGGGGTCGTGCTTCTTTTTGCTGCAATTGTTTTGACTGTTTTTTATTATTACCTAATTAGCTTTTATCCGTTACTGTGCGCGCATATCCCGTTTTTCCCGTTCTCATAGGAATTTCGGAAAATCCTCTCTTAATGCTCCCCTACACTCCCCAGTGAACCTACTTGCCATTTAATGTCAGCGTTCTACGACCAGTTTCGGCTGTGCGTTGTCTGTCAGTCACTGAGTCATTCATTCAACACCAGTAACGGAAGAATTTTATAAATTAGGATTTGGATGTAACGTCTCTTCAAAGTAATAAGAAACTGGATTCGAGTCTTTAATAGCAGTGTTTTGATACTCCTAATTAAACATAAACATAGTCATTATAGATAGACAGACCACTAAAACCGGTTCTCTTAATATAGACAAAATCGGTGTAATATGTGATAGAATTAGTGCCGATTACTAACAAAACCATAAAGTTTTCCATTAACAAGAAAATATAGAAAATCTAGGTTGCATAAACACTAGAAGTGAAGATACATTTTTGAGCGGTTATAATGATTTAACGGTCATCGACGTGGATTGAAGAAATATCGGCTAAGTGCGTGATAGACTCACATCGTTTACACAATTTATTATTGGTCGAGTTGTTCTTTGATCCGAAAATGGGTCGAATAATCCGAAAAGCTTTGAAATAACTAAAACAAATTCCATTAAGCTTTTCCTTCCGGGTGCCAAACCTACACGAAAACGTTTTAGGTTATATCATTAACATGTTAAAGCAATTTCCTTCGAGATTATCCTATTGTAGGAGATCATTCTCTCCTAAAATTAAATTGAAATCTCTGATAAAGTGGACTAACGAACCATGTCAATGAACTTTAGCTAGTAGCCTTAAAATTGGATAACATTAACCCATATTATCAAGTTACAAGGGTTTCCTTTATAGTTATAGTAATATCTGCTCCTTCGAAATAATTGAATTATGGTTATTGGAATGTAGAAAGCCAATACAATAGAAATTGAATTAAGTTGTTATAATGTGACGGAAAATATAGAACCTTTAATTATAACTGACTTTGACAGCATGCCAGAAAGTTTTAGACCAGATGTTATAAAACAGTTCAGGGTATATTGGAACCAAAATAAATGTTCTGCTGAAGCAGAATTAAGTTGCATAAAAATTTAAGTTTTGAGATTTAGCTTTCAATTAGGCGACGATAATGAAAGGGTACTACTTGATGAAGCATTGTGGATTCGTCTGCCTGGAATTGCAAATGTGTCCGAGTTCTTCAACAATTTTCATGTCCCGGCCAGACCCTCAGGCAAAAACGCTTAATCTTCTAAAATATTATTACAAACAACCTTACCGTTAGTACTGCAGGTCGTTTACAGACAGTGCCGAATACCGGTCGGTGTTTTAGGACAACGTCGTCAACATGATCCTTGAACTTGTGACACACTTTGAGGTGAACGTGTCCGAAGTTTGGCGCTCTCCTCGGTACATAGTTCAGTTACGCACCGTACGGTTAGCTAGCTGTTGGTATGTTTCGGCGCCATTCATGGTTCTCGTGTTTGGGAGTTGTAGAGTTTTTGGCAATTATATTTTTTATGTTTATTCTCTGTTGGCGTTTTGTTTTCATAATAGGCTTAAGTGACACTAATACGTAACAACTACCAATTTTATTTGTTACAGATGGAGTATTACCAACTGTGTCACCCATCTATTTAAATTGACGGATAACTGTCAGTTCAATAATGCCGCAGTCGGTTGATACGATTCGTTCAATGCCTTTAACAAACTAGAGTAGGAACAAATATAAAGATAACGGCTTATAATTAGAACGACTGTTTAATCAATTACTGCATGTCAACATCCTTTAACATATAATATGTCAAAACAAACACAGTTAAATGTTACGCAGTGCACGATAACACAAATTGATTACTTGAACACGGGCAACACTTGTTTTTGTTGAAAAATCAGGAACATTTTTTAAAATCATCAGTACATTTGGAGTGGAGGTGAATCATCGAGGTAAACGGTATCTCTCCACAAAATCACTGGGTTGAGCAAAATTCAATTGCAGAAAGCGCTTTCGAATGTTTCAGCCGTAACAGGTAAAATTAGCGAATCATCTATCTGCTGATTGGTGTTGCTACGGACTATGGAAATTTGATTTTATCCGTCGGCTTGATCGACTAGGCATGATATTTTGAACCTTATGATCTAAATCTTTGAATTTGTATCTAGAACTCAGGTCTCGTCACAAATAAATCATACTTCATTTCTTAGAAAAAAAAAATCTTAACGTTACGAAAAACAAGAACGTTCGAATTGACATCAAATTGAAATGTTACTTGCTTGTAGATTTACGTACAAAGTAGCTCTAATTGATGTTTCGCGTAGCGACAAAATGCTGAATTTCATTTGAGAGGTCGTTTGCTTTTACTGTAACTTTGTTATTATTAAAATCATATTCCGTCGTTTATTCCGTGATATTTTATTTCAGATAAAATGCGAATGCTTTTTCTCCTATGTTTATTTTATTAATCCACATCTCTCTCGGTTCTGCAAAATGTTTGGGAGGCTCGGATCTTTTTTGGCCTTAAGGGCTTTATCGATTTCTTTGTGAAACGTTGTTCCAAATGTACTTTTATTTTTCATCCATAGCAACAATGTTGTAAGAATTAAAACCCAACCGTTGGCATTTCTGGATTTACATCATTCTGATCGTAAGCTTCTATTGTTATGCTAATAGAATGGTGCAAATTAGTCGTGAAATAACTAGAATTTACATGAACGCGCTATAACTATGAAAGTTGAGGAAGTTGTGGTAATATCTAGTCATGCTGTATGTGAGTGCTCATTGGATTTGGCAATACCTGTCGAAAGTTGCGATTCTTTTAACGTATCCGGAATTCTGCAAGGGTCTTGACTTCTTGAGGCAAAGACAAAGACGTGACATGCTTCCAAATATTATTGTTTTGACATCCTGCACGTTTCAATAATGCATAGGTGCTTTATATGTTAACGAATGAGAATGTCATGAATTATTACTTCTGCCTGACCTGACGTGTCCTCTAAAGCAATGTTTAAGCTTTTAGCGAAAATTGCTTGTAACATTATACATTTTGGTGCCAGACACCAGCTGCGCCATTTTGTCTACCTTTTAACATAATATAATAGCTTTTATAACAACACCTGTGATTTCTTTCTCATATCCTAAAACAATAACTATCTATTAAATAATGTTTCCTTATTATAGCACTTTTGTATTTATGAGTGAGGAATTAAACAATTATTTTAATTCGACGATTGATTGGTCTATTAGTGTACGTCCGGTGATTTTTCACTTTATTTAGCTTCTAACATCTTTTAACTTGTCAAATTTCTTGAATAAGTACGAATATCTATTCGATTAATTTGATTATTTTATTTAAACAACTGACGCGGCGGTGGTGATGTGCTGTTAAACATAATTTTGTTTAAGGTACCAGCTGAATTAGGACACTCTTGCCCTAATATTGACTCAGATGGCTTGTTTGGACCTTTTTGCTAAACTGACGTCTTTCCAAATCAAACTAGGTCTGTGTTCGAGAAAGATGAGAGGGTCTGGGAATATAGCGACATTTAACTCTTCAAGATAAATGGAGTCAAGTACAGCAACATCTAACCCTGTAATAATTTATTATAGAAAGACGTGGTCTTCCCACCCGAGTATGATTAATTTGCTAATTTCTCACTGCCAGGGGATGCAACGTGCGGCGCGCGATAAGTAATTGACCTAATATGTTTTACTTTTCTCGCTTGGTTAGTTTCTAGTGTCTACTATGATTTGTGCAATACATTTATTATATTTACTGATAATTATTTTGCTATTTTATTCATGTGGTTTGTCCTCTTGTAACATTTAATACACATTTGTAACAGCTGCAGAAATGAAGCCACGAACTAGAAAACATTCTACAAGAACCCTTAATTAATTAATCAATCAATCATTTATTTATTTGCAAACATGGGTATGGGTACATAGATGTTCTTTTTTAGGGTTCCGAACAAAAAACGGAACCCTTATAGGATCACTCGGTTGTCTGTCTGTCTGTCTGTCCGTCTGTCACAGCCAGTTTTCTTTGGATCCACTGGACCGATTCAGTTGGAATTTGGTACACATATGAACTTCTGTGACCCAAACACAGACGCGTCACATAAATGATTAAATTTTTGGTATAGGGGTTACTTTTGGGGGTCAAATTGAAAATTAAAAAAAAAAGTTTTTTGAACAATATTGTGTGACGTATTAAATGAAAGGGCTTACTGTGAGAGTTTTAATTATATATTTTTCATAATTTTTAAATAAATGGTTTAGAAGTTATTTAAGAAATTAGACGAAAAATGACCATTCCCCCCCCTTATCTCCGAAACAACTGAGCCTAAATTTTTTAAAAACATGGAGATAATATATCTTTACCTATATATTACACTATAGGTAAACATATATTATCAAAACCTATAAGAAGTCTATAGTGTTAAAATAACATGTTAAAAAAAATAATCGTTCGGAACCCTTTGCACGCGAGTCCCATTCGCACTTGGCCTTTTTTTACATAGTATAGTCCTCCATATTTTACCGTCGCAAGGGAATGCAATTAATATTGAATTCTATTCAAATTAAAATCAAATAAAATAAAAAATTAAGATCACAAAAATTACAAATGTCAAATTTAGTCAAATAAATGTCATGTTAAGGTTAATAAAATGTCGGACTGGTTCCGCTAGTAAAAATTAAAAATGTCAAATCATAAAAAATATAAATGTTAAATTAATCCTATAATCTCTATCAATTTCATTTTTTTTTATTGATTTTATTCCATTATGTTGACGTATCGTTAATATACATAATTATAGCTTGTGGTTGAGGTAGCTTACTACTTAAGCAATTACTAACCTTTCGTCGCCTCTCAAGATGCACATTTGGATGATTCTCATTAAGCACACTACAATGCTCACAGCTCATTGTTGACGCAATTTCTGATGTAACATTTAGTATTCAAAGTAACCCACGGTGCCTTTGTGTTCTGCCCTTGGAACGTCGATCGGTTACTCGGATTAACAGAGCGGGACCCGGCCCGTTCCCGGTTACGTTACCCTGTGAACAACAATGTCACTTCATTTCAATTTCGTTACTTTCGCCTCTTCGGAGTTAAGTGTTTTGTTCCGACATGTTTCGTTAATGTCGTTTGGGTTTTTGTGTGAGTATGGAAGCGTTTCTTTCCAAATCATCTTTTGTCATTAGTCATAACATATGTTGTTTATTGCTGAGAGCTATTTTGTCTCTTTTGTTAATGTTATCAGCAATGACATCGAAACTCCTGACTGGCTTCTCCCAAATAGTAATTATGTATATACCGTTTTATACCTACCAATATTTCTACTTTTATCACAACTCTCGCTCTTTCAAGCTGTTAATATTTTCCGTCCACAACCTCTGCTCTTTATATAATTCTGGAAATATTGGATTTTCGTTCAGGCACAAGTGCACTTCCCATTTGTCACGTAAAGATGGTCGTAACTCTTTCTAGAATTGGACTGATTCCGATGAGCTTTTAATTTCATAGTATTTTATTTATCTTCGTCCAGATCTCTAGCAATGTTTTCGAATTTACTTTAAATTCTTCTAGTTGTTGTTCTAGTTGTCATCTGCCTCAAGGAATAATCAACTTGGTAAAGCCAACCATATTTATCTCCTCACCCACATTTGAATATGAATGGGCATGAACCAAATCAGTATTGTGCGTATAAATTTGAGCGAAACTGCGCAGTTGTGGCCACTTGTTACATTACCACGGTGGATTGTCAGAATGATTGATTGACGAGCGGTCCAGGTGTAGAAACATACCGAAAACAGACATGAATCAGTTACGGTATGTTTGTTATATGCAGATCTTGTTTACTACGGTCTTAATGAATATTCATGTGAATGTATGGATGTTAGTTGAATGCGGATTGTGTCAGCTATCCATAATTTGGCACCAACTGTTAATAGCATATCGTAAACGCGTTGTAGTAGTGAGCCACTAAGAACAATATTTGTACTCAACTCAATGTCTTTAACCATCTTCCTTATGTCGCTAATGATGTCCCAATAAAAACTTTTTTAGAATTAAGTATTTGGTACCTACTTTGGAGTTTTATTTGCCTCATCAGGCAAAATGTTCCGAAGAAAAGTTTCGTTATTACCTTGTGAAGTATTTATTGAATTTCTCAATTGAAACTCAAAACTTCCTCCAAAAATAATCTCGCCTTCCAATTTGGTAATAACATCAAAACCTGGTAGACGATTCAGAAAAACTTTTATGAAATTGAATTTGAGTTCGAAATATGATTTGAACTCCCTCTTTTACGGAAGCAGATCACATTTTTATTTAGCTAGTCTTCTTGGTTGGATAGTGTAAAATTTGTCATCACTTTTATTTATTTCATTTATCTGTCCAACTTTTGTATCACCAGGACACACCTGAAATGTCCTTCCTGTATGTTTTCGCGTTCGAGCTAATTGAACTGCGCGGTAATTGGTGTTTTCAATTTGCCACAACCACAACATTACCTTTGTTTGCTTCCAATTAATCTAATTAGAATGATGACCCTAATCTCTTCAAAGTTAGAGTGCACAGGCTCCTTCTGGGTAAGCTCGCTTCATCGTAGACTTTGTCTCTGTCATCTCTGACCTAGACCGGAATCAAGAGCAAACCCATCACAAATTTAAAAAAAAGATTTATGACTTGCTATAAGTCGCGAAGATGCATGGGTGCGGCTGATAGGATTAACTTGAGTGAATGGTTTCTTTTAACTATTAGCGCATATCAGCACGGTAAGGCTACCTCCAGGGTAGCGGAATTGTTCGAATGAGGGAAGGAACACGTATAAGTTTTAGTTAGTAAGAGTCTGACTCTCCTACCCAGTCCGTCCAGGGCGGGAAGAGCCTTTTGATGATTTCCATTCCCATCCATAAGGCTATTATGTCTATATTATGTCGCCCGCCGTTTTGGCGTTTTACCAGATAAAAACGAAAATTGTTCCGAAACAGGCTTGACTTCAAATCATGCAGCTGATACAATTGGTCAAACTTCACTAGAGCCGCGCACATAGGCAACATGACTCCATATCTCGTAATTATCCAATCAACAAGTTTTAATCACTTTCTCGTTTTATCGCCACATAAAAGTACCAGGCTACAGCTCGGAACATAATCAATAAAATCAATTAGGTTAATTTGATTGTGCAACGATGGCGGTTTCGCAGCTACGTTAGTTATCTCAGACACGTGGCGACCACCGTGCTTTGTATTATTCACCATGTTGTATGGGGTCCTACGGTAATTAAATGGGTTTATGGTGGAAAGCAATTCATTCAGTTTATTTTGATTCAATTTATGTTCGGTTTTATTCGGATTTGCTTCGGTTTTATTTTTTTGATGATGTGATTTAGTGTTGGGTTCTTGTAATGGAGTTGTTAGTATCATGGTATGTTTTATTGATTCAAATTAAGGTCATATAGGAATGTAATTGATATTTTTTGCACGAATTTGGTGTTTCATAATATTTCGTCAAGTCCTTGAATAACCTTTACAATTCGCACAAACAATCGTCTATGTAGACACCACACCTTATTTCCAATCGATCAAAAATTAATCACCCACTGTCACTATCGGTCCTATCAACAAAAGTACAACGTGTGAGAACTGAACAACAAATTGTGGACGCATTCACAAATTACATAACGATGCGCTATTGGTATTGTCCGGCCGGTAGTAGTGAATCTGTGAGTGACTCACGCGCAACTCCTAGCCCTAAAATAGCGGCACAATTGCGAGAGGTCGTGAGTAACTGGCTCGGCATTCCAGTTTGCTAACATTTTTATTGTTAGAACACGTCCTTTGCTTAGATTTGTTTCCAGACCGGCTGAATATAAACACTAAGAATTATTTATTATTTAAAAAATTACATTTAAATGCGTTGATTCCTGGAACTCATACTAGGATTCAGTGTCATGAGATGCAGGTCCCTTCTTTCCGTTTACATTTCTTGCTTCTTAATATACTTTTGTTACATTTAAATTTCTACAAGTATAAAATATAAAGCGCTAAAAATACATACCTGTGAATTATATCACCGACCGACAGAGTGGTCCGATATGCTTCCAAGAAGCAATTGGAATTTTAAATCATATATGGAATACATCTATATATTTTATGGACAGCGATATTGCCTCGGTATTGCCGATAAGATTTATATTTTATGATGAAGAGTTTAATATTTTTTGGTGCTGCATCCGTTCAGTCAACTGCTGACTGTCGTGAATATGTTTCAATGTTAAAACCGCCGTTGACATGTTGCATATTATCTACTTTTGTCTGGCTGTAATCTAACTTAGAATTAAGCCAGACAACCTACAAAGTCAGTCCGAAAACTTTTTTCTTATAAAAAGCAGTCCCAAAGACATGTCTCGAATTCTTAATGTCATCTTAAATTCTCTAAAATATTTTCTAACTCGAAGTTTGCAATCTTTCGTTATTCTTATTCAACGCTTGGAGAATGGCTAAAGTTTTATAGATTCGCTAAGTTTGTTCAATGTGACACTTACCTGTAACGATGTTTGCTATTTTAGCGAGTTTGTTCAGTAGATTAAATTCAATCAGCTCAAATGGAGTGAAGGTTGTTACTTTTAAAGCAAAATTACTTGCTTTTCGGCAGACTGAAATCAAATTACACGCAATTTTGTTTGGTGCTCTAACGGAATGCATTAAATTTATCAAGCTTATCCTTGATATTAAAACTGATCCATTAGGTTGTTATCAGGGAGCTCCCATCCCATATGCAGCACTCCCGACCGTCAACGCCACTTGTGATATCAAAGACATTACAGATACCGGAATAGTTCGTTCGCCCCAGATTATTTGATTTCCTATGTCACGACTGCCGTGGGAATTGAACGGGTGCATAACGGATGGTGCTATTATTAAAGTGGGTTTCGATTTTAGTGATTGATTCGAAATGTCAGTGTAAGACGTGTTTGTTAATTCAATTTTATGTCTTGTTTCAGGTAATTACTTCTAAGGAGCCATATTGCTGTTCTGGTCAAGTAGTCATTTGGGTCTGAACTTTAAACGAAGATTATTGACCATTAAATTGGTAATGTTAGCTTTAAAGTATCGTTATTTGTACTAGCCCTGACTCTAATGTGATTACTTTAGCAATACCCGGAGTCATGTTCATTTTATAACGTCTGCAGTCCTCCGCCTACGCATTTCAAATGTCCATATCGCTGTTAGTGGGCGATTTGCTTATTTTTCATCATTTTAATAGAGAGCCCAGACGTGGTCCTCTTGCAAACCTACGTAGTTTATTGACCTGACATCTGCGCCGCAATCGCGTGCACTCTATGTAGATCCATATTGGTCTTGAATAAGTTATTGAATTTATTGTGTGGTTCCATTCCTACAATGTTAGTTTTGTTTTGCACTGAGGCACTATGTGTCTTTTTGCGCAATTGAATTTGTTTGGGTGCTCGAACGACATGACTCGGATTTGGACACCCTAAGCAATAATTACTCTGATCATCGCACTATAACACGGACCTACGACTGCGACAAGCTTGCCTGAAGTCACTGAAACTGGTCTTGATTGTCTGAAGACGTACTCGACCCTGTTCATTTAAAATTGGTCGTTTACTGGATCGCATCACCATTCATTTAGTCATATACTTTTACATTTCTTCTTCTTCGTTAGCCACCTGAGTCATCCAAGAAACAACTCTCCCAACAGCAATTGCGTAAAAATTGTCATGCAATAGACCACGTTCAGCTTCCATTATGCATTATCTGTCCATCCGTGAGTCAGTAACTCAGTGTGGCATGCGTTTGAAGCCGCAGGCTCCGCATCGCATATCGGACAATTGTACACATCGCATTCAATAGCCACAAAGTGCTCGATTGAATGTGAATGAGCTAAGGTACGGAGTCGGTGAACTTAGGGCTGTGTCAATTGGCGTCAATTGATTCATATCTTCTATTGATAGGGACTTATGATTGATTGGCCCTAACTCGCATTCCTTTCAAACAACATCGATGTCATTGTTAATCGAGTGAGAGTTCTCAAGAATCGATTCTTATTCTAGTTCAACAAGGTAAATTGCCTCGAAGAGTTTCCGATGTTCTATGAATATTAATTGAGTTTTAAATGATACTGCGGCTAAAAACGGGTCTGACTATAAATAGAGGCTTTGTAGGAAGAAATATGAGTAGGTATTGGCCAAGCACTTAGTGAAAGTTGGTTTTTGTTTGTTTGGCGAATCCTTGACTTACATAACGTTCTGTGATATCATTTGTCATGTTTCGGTCGCTTTCGAAACACTATCTCTTTTTAAAACGTTATGTCTGAAAGAGATAACATCGTTATAATCCTTTTATGGTGAATATGGTTATACAGCTATTATAAAGCTAGCTAATTCATGAAATGCAGGTTCAAAGGAAATGCAGGCGGACTTAGTATGTAAAAGTCATAATTCGAGGTTTGGCTCTCGCCTGTTTCCTGCTCCAATATTGGACCAATTTAAAAGATATTTCACAAACTGAATAAAAAGGATGTATACTGTGTCCCTATGTTTTTCTTTTTTAGGGTTCCGAAAAAAAAACGGAACCCTTATAGGATCACTCGGGTGTCTGTCTGTCCGTCTGTCTGTCTTTCTGTCTGTATGGGGGTCACTTTTGGGGGTCAAACTAGAAAATTAAAAAAAAAAGATTTTTGAACAATATTGTGTGACATATCAAATGAAAGAGCTTACTGTGAGGGTTTTATTTTATTTTTTTCATAATTTTACAATAAATGGTTTAGAAGTTCTTCAAGAAATTAGACGAAAAATGACCATTCCCCCTCCTTATCTCCGAAACTACTGAGCCTAAAATTTTGAAAAAAAAAAAATGGAGATAATAGATCTTTACCTAAAGATTACAGGAAAACCTACCTAAATAACATGTAAAAAAAAATTGTTCGGAACCCTTTGCACGCGAGTCCGACTCGCACGGCCGGTTTTTCAGTAATATTTACCAAATTTGTACACTAGGGCTCTGTTGACAGCGGTCTATAAGACAATTTTGAGCATTTTTTGAGGGTTCTAGTGCTTATAGGGTTAATATATCATCAAAAAGGAAAACATAGGGACACAATTTATATCTTTCTTATTCAGTTTATGTAGTATCTTTTAAATCCGTCCAATATTATAGGAGGAAACAGGCGAGAGCCAAACCTCGAATTATGACTTTTTACATACAAAGACTCTCCGCCAGCATTTCCTCTTAACGATATGCAGACGAACAAGCACTTATTAGTCAGTCATCGTCTTCTATAGATATCAGAGTGACCACTAATATCTCGACTTGCTCCATCAATTATATGAACTATTGAAACTTAAGTGACATAAGAATTTAGCTCGGAGCAAGACGAAATTGAGAATGGGCAGCAGCGTTCTCTGTAAAACGCAACACCATACACTGCGATGGCCAACCCGACTGCCAAGCGTGGCGATTATGGCACCCCCCCCCCCTTTGGGGAAGGCCTATGTCGACGAAATTGACTCTTACGGGAAGGACTAGTCCGTAATGGCAGAGGGAGATCTTTGGCTAGCAATGGGACATAATGGGCTAATTTAGATTAGAAGAATTTGTTGCTGAATAGTATAATGAAACTAGCTGACCCGGCAAACGTTTTGCCATAGAAATAAAAAAAAATTGTAATAATAATCGGTCAAACCTTTTCGGAGGAGTTCGATAACAAACACTGTGACACGAGATTTTTACATAGATGAAGATACCAAAATACGAAAATTTTTGATAGTAAATCAATTGTATATATAAAATTCTTTCATTACTGATGAGTGACTGACAGACAACGCACAACCGAAACTACTGTTCGTAGAAAGCTGAAATTTGGCATGTAAGCCTCATAAAGAGTGCAGGGCGGATTTCCCGAAATTCCTACGGGAACGAGGATATGCTCGTACGAAGTCGCGGGGAAAAACTAATATAGGAATATATTTTGGAATTATGACATCCGCCAAAATCGAAATTTATTTTTAACAACGCAATCTATGTTATTTGGAAAGAAACTAAAACGAGTTTTTACAATGATTGTTTAAAAAAAAAGTATTAAATTACAAATTGTGTTCACCACAAGAAATATAAGTTAGTATTTCGATAACAGAGTAAGCGATAAAATACATTGAATGATTGAGAGCAAAAGAAAACTAGATTAGGAAAGACGTCTGAGAGTACCAGGGAGCCAGGGACTCGAGGAGTTCTAGGACGAGCATAGTTAGATTTCCCTCGAGGTTACATTACGGCATATAAGACGGCAGCGGTTGCTGAGTTGTAAAAGTGTACCTAGGCTAAATAGACCTCGTTATGGCCTAGTACACGTTACCTTGACATAAAAGATAGATATATTCTATATTCTTCCCTAGATATCATAATTGAATACATTCATCACCAATAAATAAAATTGAAGTTTGTTTGTAATATCAAAATAACACCTTTTTAATAAATTCTTATGAAAGTGTATATACGAGCACGACATTTATAACAAAAAAAAAATTGTTTACTGTCCGTCTGTTTGTTCTGGCTAATATCCGAAACGACTGGACCGATTTTACTGGCTTAGGCTACTTTTATTTTAGAGTAGGATAAAAATTGAAAACCATGAAAATATAATACACGCGGGCGAAGCCGTGGGCAGAAGCAGGTCTTCTATGTCATAATACATATATATAATACTAGTGGACGTCACGCGGTTTCACCCGCGTAGTTCCCGTTTCCGTGGGAGTACGGGGATAATATATGTATAGCCTATGTTACTCCCTTATAAGGTAGCTATCCAATGCTAAAAGAATTTTTCAAAGCGGTCCAGTAGTTTCGGAGCCTATTCAATTCAAACAAACAAACAAATCTTTCCTCTTTATAATATTAGTGTAGAAGAGCGGAGTCTCCTAACACAGGCATTGTTTGTCTAAAAGGAGGCTCCAAACACAATTCATTGTTTATGAAGCATTTTGTTTTAAATAAAGATTTTTTCATTTTCATTTTCATAATCTGTCCACAATATTTCAGGTAATAGTCAACTTAGAAGGAATAGATTGAAAAAGTGCAATATATTATAGGCCGGGAGCTAGATTGAATTATGGTCGCGGTAATGGAGAGGCTCACAGCAACTTATCATCGCATCGTAAAGGCTCTTGTACTTTAATATTAATCTACACGATATGAGGTAGATTGCTAAAATAAAAAATACGAGGACTTTTTCTATGTTGATGTAATTTCAAACTCCTAAAATTCAAATATTTTTTCAAACAGTAATTTATCATACTGTCAGTCACTTTGCTTTTAGTATTTTATGTCATCGCTATAGTCTTTCAAAATGGTTAAAAGGTTAGTTTTCAACAGCCAGCTTTGTCAAAATTTCATTTATCGACAGCCGACGCTTAATATTCATAGATTTTGAATAAAACTTAGAACAAAAGTTATTTTAGTATTCAACTGAATTGAGTGACTCGCTTGGAAGTGTGTAAAGTCAAAAGCACTAGTAATAATGAATGGATTCAGAATTAAACTACTATCGAAAAAGCATTTTTCAATAATATTTAGAAATCGTTTCTACCAATAGAATTCTTTAGTCTAGAATTATATTGGCCTAAATAAAACAGGTCCCAATTTCTTTTCTTTATTACAAAAATTTTCGCTTAATAAACGTGACGCGTTTGCTTTCATGCTCAAAGTATAAAGAAAACGTTTTTATTAAAATTACTAGGCAATTTCATTAACGTCCCTGAAAGTTCTTATTTGATTCTGAAAATGGTTTTCCTTTATTACTGTTTTTAGAGTAGAATATTAATTTACCATCCTAATATTTTTTCTTATAGACACTTTTAATCGTGATATTTCAGCAACGAAATTCAGAATTAAGTTTCTTAAATAAAGTTGTATTAAATTTGTGTAATGAAATGAGGTAGATTAACGTGATTAGTGTTAGCTGCGGTCACTTAAGTTTAAATTATGCGATCTTAACACGATAACACCTAGTTTATGCAGCTGTAAAGATTTTTCTACGTCGTAAACTTCTTTTAAATATGCTTGTTTTTGCACGCTTTTTTACTTATCATTTTGAGATATGATTGGATTTTGTAGAGCAAAAACTGCATCTTATCTAGTGTGTATCTCTTAAATTGCTGTTGTACAGTTATAGAAAATATGTTTTATAGGGTTACGTAGATTTTTCTAATAAATTACCGATCCCCATAGAACTAGATGATATCGTTGTTTCAACGTATCGTTTAACCACGGTATCGTGTACTAATTATCACCGTAGCACGATCATATTACCCAAAGAAAACACGCAAAGGCAAGCTTTCTGTTCAGAATAAATGGTTTTTATATCTTGTTAAAATTCCAAATAAATGTTGTAGTTTCGATCCAATAAATAAGTATGCCAATCGGCTCGACGTCCATTAAAATCTATAACAAAATGATGCTGAGCGGATGTACACAAACAAAAGTTAATTAAAAACACTGTAAAAGCTTTTTGCAATTCAAAACAAGGGGCTTGTCGATAAAAAAATATTCTTGACGTAATCATATTGAATGTAAACCTAATAAATTGCGTCAAGCAACTAATGGAAAATGGGATGTTCGCTTGCGGGTAAATACATTAGCCTACTCGACTTTGAATGACAGAGGAAAATCTTTTTAATGTGAAAAGCACTGACAAGCCTCCCCGAACGATTTGATTACATTCCAAAATCGAATAATTTTGAATTGATTAGAATGGCGGCGTTCCTTTTTTTAATTCGAAACATGAGTCATCATGACGTTTCGGCGGTTGTCTATTGTGTTATTTAAAGATTCGTTTCCAGATTTATTATTTATATTTTAACCGACTTTTTAAAAAAGAAGGAGGTTCTCAATTCGACCGCGCATATATATTTTTTAAAGTGTGTTCGCGGTTATTTTCATCGTTTATAAACCGATTTCGATGAATCTTTTTTTTATATGAAAGGGTATGCTGCCTAAGTGGTCCCATTGCCACCACGTCAGGATCTGATGTTGGAAACCCTGAGAAATCGAGGGCAACTCTCGAAAATTGTAGGCACGCATCTAGTAAAAACTTGATATTCGTGTGTATATCGGGTGATACTACAAAACAATTAAGGTTTGAATCAGACCTGATGATGGAGACGACAAAGAGTCAAGGAAACTCCACATCGGTATGTAGGAACTACCAAGTGCTTGGGCTTATTTCATTCGTATTGACGAGACCTTTACACCGAAAGCACTTAGTACCTAAGTTTTATTTTCATAAGATAACATCACGCCGGTACGCTGTGAATGGTTACGCAGATACCACTAATCATAATCATAATTTATTTGTCAGAACATGGTTGGTATGTACATTACAAGGTCTTAAGTTTAAAAGTATTGTTTCATCATATTCTACCACATAAGCGTACAAATGTTGAAAAGATGATATACATTATATTATAAATAACAATATTTTCAATAATTATAGTTAAAAGTCAAAAGAGAATGTCACAAAATGAAAAAATATAAATAATAATTGAATTAAATTAATATGTCAGTGTCATTTAGGTAGTCATTTAAATTATAATAGCGTTTATTACATAAAAATAAAAATAAAAAAATAATAAAAATAAAAGTGATAAATAAAATACTTTTTCACATGTGTGATTGGATTCTTTAAACTATTTTATTTTTACAATTTATTCATTCTGATTTTATTTTGCATTGTACTTCTAGAGATTACCACGTAAAATCGAACAACTAACTAGTTCTTATCTTATCTTATCTAATCTAACTAGATTAGATAATATTAGTTACAATCATAGGGTCGATAGACCACACATTACTGGTCAGGGCCTACGTTATTCATTACGGGTGACTAAATAAATCCAACAGAGTTAATACGACCCTTGTTTACTAGTTTATCCAGTCACGGGTATTGGAATGGAAAATAAGCTTAGATTTAAACTAAAATAGAGTAAGGGATTTAGAAAACTCCTCTATGATTAAGCTTGGGTCTACACATTCCATTGGATTTGTGTATCTATAGTTTAGGAAAGAAGGCTCACTTGCACACACCACTTATTAACAATTTATGATATACTAGCTGACCCGCGCGGCTTCGCTCCCGTCAACTGGCTACCCTACCTACCTAACCTACCCTACTTGCCCTACCCTACCTACCTAACCTACCCTACTTGGCCTACCCTACTTGCCCTACCCTACTTGCCCTACCCTACTTGCCCTACCCTACCTACCTACCCTACCTACCTACCCTACCTACCTACCCTACCTACCTACCCTACCTACCTACCCTACCTACCTACCCTACCTACCTACCCTACCTACCTACCCTAGCTACCTACCTACCCTACCTACCCTACCTACCTACCTACCCTACCTACCTACCTACCTACCTACCCTACCTACCTACCTACCCATTTTGTTTTTGCTTTTAAACCTTCCCTGTATTCTGGCGAACTTAACAAAAAAAGAATGATTAAAATCGGTCTAGGCGTTCTCGAGTTTTAGCGAGACTAACGAACAGCAATTGATTTATATATACTTTGGTACTAGCTTCTGCCAGCGGCTTGGCCCGCTTGATCCCTAGGGAACATGCTCCCTGGATAAAAAGTAGCTTATGTCCTTTCTCAGGCTCGATAATTTCATTTAAATCGGTTCAGTTGTTTAGGCGTGATTGCGTAACACACAGACAGATAGAAAGAGTTACTTTCGTATTTATAACATTAGTATGGATTTAACCTCGTGGCAACTAACTGAAAGTAAAGATAGTTTGCGCGGGCTGGCCTTAGAGGATTAAAATTAGCTTATAATAAAACTCCTTTCTCAAAACTATTTCACAGAGAAGAAAAGACATATGAATAAACAATTCCTTGGTTCGCTAGCTTCACAACCAGCAGCATTTTATCAAAGAAACCCAATTTGCATATACACAAAACACTGCCACCGTCAACAAAGCAGTACATTTCACGAGAACTTTGCAGTCTCGCGCCCTTTTGCAACATGGATGCGTTTATTTAGCTCTCCATTCAACGGATCCGAGCGACCATGTGACCTGGATTCCCTCAGTTTTCAGCTCATTAAAATTCCTCACATTATACTAATATCGTGGCTGAGTACACTTGACCGCACAATTGTGCAGACCGCCCGACTATTCTATCCGATACGTGTAGCTAGTTATGAATGAAGCACGTGGTTTAAAAATTGTTGCCGGTACTAAAACTGTTGAAGTAGGTGAAATAGTGCTGTCAGTTGTGTTTCGTCGTACGCAGCTCGTAAAAACGAATATGAGGGAACGGGTAAACTGTCTGTAGCAATAAAAACAGACGTTGTAGATCATCATAAGTGCGACTACCTGCCATGTTGCAAAACAGTTTTACTCTAACGTTCTGGTATATATGTTGTATTCAAGCATTTTGTTCCAAGATTAATGTCATGTTTATACTCAGACACAATCTCCATCCAACTTTAGAAAGAAATTCTAAAGCTTCCTACTTAGTTGATATATATTTTCATTTCCTGAAACGCCAAGCGCTTGTTAAGATTAATTTGTTCAATGCTACATTAGCTGCTTCCGATAGCTGTCACCGTGAAGTTCTAATTTCAAGCGAGTAACGTGTCTCTAATATATTAAATAACTAGTTAGTGTCAGATGGAATTTGCAGCGGCTCCAATATCAAGTTAATTTATTAACAGTGACGTAAACACTGCAGTAAGTAGTGACGAAATTAAAGCTCACCATGTTTTGAACTACGCTGCATCGCTGGATAAAATGCGAGTCGACACGACAAGGACACTGCAGCCGGAACCAAGGCTGATGTTACTATAACCTTTGCAGCCGTCGTGAGAATGCCATGGTCATTGCCACCTATTAAAATATACACTGTTCATTTTCCAAAACAAATATGCAAAGTATGCAATTTCTATTTCATATTGTTATTTCAGCCGAGAAGTAATATGCGGTATTGCGCCGCCGTTACAAGGACATGTCTGATTGAATTAAAGGTAATTTATATGCTTTAATCTTTTAAACAAATTACACGTTATGGGTTTCTATTAAATGTTTTTTCGATGGTTATTGTAAGTTAATTGCACCCTTGTCACCTATTAAAGTAACGATATTACCCACACCACATGTAACTGAACAAAAAGAAACAGTTTCTATGCTCGATCAAATTCTTCCAGAAAAGTTCATTACCTAAAGACAAGCTTCTACTTACCATGGTCAAGGACATAGACAGTGGCATTTGGCACTAAACCCAAAACGCAATGCAGAAAAACATAATATCCCACATAGTCATGCCAACTCATTTGGCATTACATTACTTACACCGAAACATCGTATTTGTCAAACGATGCAGATTTCTTTTTCTATGATGTAAATCAAACAGCCTTTGAGTTTTATAAGAAAGCAATGCATTCGTCGCCGGATAAGTACTAGAGCAAAAGCATGTAGGTAAGCAAGAGCGAATGAAATTATAATATGTAATGTTTTTAATTTAAAACATGATCGTATTGTCATTAAAATGAACGACTTTTGGCTGAAGGAAATTGCAGGAGATAAGGTCGTCTTTGTAAAGGAAAATTAAATGGGGTCTGTAACGAGATTGAGGAACGTAATTTTTGGGGTAATTTCGAGGTTTCTTTAGTCTTTTAGAGATTTTGCTAAAATTTATGTTAGCAATCTACCAAAAAATCTTTATGGGCTTTCTTAGTATCGCGTCACGAGATCTGCTCGTTCTGTTGTACCTTGCCGTATACTCTTTTCAGATAATGATTCTGATGCCAGCCATATTTTCGTCAAATAAAATAACATAGCTTTTAAAAAACCTGAATTCGTCAAATACAATAACGTAGCTTTTAAGAAACCTGAATTCTTCTTTCTTGTTTTAGTTAAAACTTACATAAAATAACAAATAAAAAGCTTGAGACTTATTCTAATTTACTGACAAAGATCTTACAATTTGCAAACTGTCAATGAACAATATTTTACAGCTGGTCCCGAGAAAGCCACAGCGGTGACTAAAGTCGCATTTGTAAGTAATCTTATATTAATGGATCAGATTAGTGCCAAACATTGAAAAGATTCTTCAAAGTTGAAGCATCTATCTAAAATAGTAAGTAAGGCCTTTCTAGATGGGGTTTTTGCTAGACATGATTAGACATATCTCACAGATTGAAAAGATGATTCAGCCAAAATTAAGAATACTAAGTATCTAACGAATGAAACGGCCAGTCAGAAGATAAATTCAAAGTAAAAAAAACGAAATAGACGAAATAACCAAAGATATCCTTGTGAATGGCAATGACACAGGACAGACGTGAGAGGAAAAAGGGCAGGGAAGCCTTTGCCCAGCAGTGGGACATAACGGGTTGATTAGATTAGATTAAAACCTTTGTGAAACTAAGCTAACATTGAAGAGTTTATTAATTACAGCGGAATGGAGTAGACACAAAGATACGAGTATCATCAATCTTGTTAAGCTTAATTTAATTCCAATCCTTTTATCGGATTTCGTATAAAGCAATAAGCATTGAAGGCATTGATGTGAACACAATGGGATGCTGCATTATGCTCGCAGATTGCAATAATATTATTGACAATCGCTTTAATGTAATCTCTGGATCCAATTGGAGTGAAACGTGGAAAGTTGCAGACGATTGCATTGTTGTCTTCTTTTTCTTTATTGAAATTGATAAAAGACGCAACGGTTATTTCTTCTATAGATGTTTCATCTCTAACGGATGTCTGAAGTTGTGAACAGATTTCATTTAAAGCTTTTCTTGAAATCAAAGTAGTTTTAATTAAGTATTCTACTTTTTTAGACAGAATGCCTAAAATTATAGTAATTTGCATACCAATTGATGAAAAGGACCAAATGATCAGTTTAACTGTACCCAATGTACCCAAGGTTTGAGACTGACCAATTACTTAATAGTTTTAACGATTTGTCTGGAATAGTGGGTGCGTCTAGGAATTGTGACCCGATAGCTTGGTTGCAACCTTGGTTTGAATTGTATTAGAAACGAATTAGATTATCGCAAGAAGAATAACTTTTTGTCGTATGGTTGTAGAAGACAATGAGATGTCCAAAACAATTCCTTCTGTGGTTTTTCAATGCTAATTAAATTCCTACCAATCAAATGCCAAGTGCTAATATAGAAATCAGTGACAATAGGTGAACCCATTGTCTCTGACCGTATGCAACTTAAACTGGGCCAAGAGAGTGGAGTGGGCACTATATTGTGTCAATTTCTCGAGTAGTCCCCCTTTCTGCCGCGCCCCCTGTCGTGCCAGCTGCGCGTTAACTCAATGTTACGTCCATTCTGCCAAGTTCAAGTAAAATACTTGCTTTTGTAACTAAAGTAATTGTTTGCTTCTTTAAAGGTTGGAGGCTAATGTGTTAACTTTTAACGATGCGAGTACCTCCTGTTAGCTACTCCGCAGTGCGCACTATTCTTCAAACTCTTGCTGTTTTTCTTTATTCTGAAGAAATAGTGTGTTTGACTTTTTCTCCTCAAGTTTTTCTTTTATACGCAAGCTTTTTATGATTTCGGTCTCAATTTTCTTTATAGCTTTAGACGTGACTTTTCTCGTGATTTACACACAGCGAATTTCGACTTGTTAAGGATCAGCAATTTTCTTAGTTTGCATTATAAACGTAGTCGTGTAAAGTGTATTTGAGGTTTACAATATAAATGAAAGGACTTGAAAATCCAGCCGTATTCGTCTTCTTACAAGTTCATGGTAGATAACATTTGGGAGTTAGGAGTGTCTAGACCTTCACGTAAGGTGACATGCAAAGACGAATTGAAAATATTGCTTCAATTCTGGGGCCATCTGTGGAGCTTGGTGCTAATTTGGTGTTATGTATATGTGAAGTCAATCTAACATTCAATAGAGCTCTAAATTGTATTCCCGTACCAAAAATATACCTGAACGCTACACAAATTCCGAATTAGAAGTCGTGTGTAAAAATAAACACAAAATACTTTCTGTATTTAAAGAATTCGTTCACGTAGTAAAATTAACGGTCACACGCATATGGCGCGAAGTCGTTTCAGCTACATACATAAAAATCTTTTATGGGTGGCTTGAGCAAATTACTTCAACCTCCAAAACACCCTGACTAATTAGTGAAAATACTAAAGATGCATACGTTACGCATTTAAAACCCTCCACGCTTTTGCCGTCAAAGTTAGTTAGTTTTTCACGAAATGCTTTCTTCTTGGACATAAATAGCTTCGCTACAGTTTATTAAAACAAGTTGGCTTTGACATAATTCAACGTCAATACCGTGGTGAATCTCGACATTCTCCAAAACGTCGCTTGGATGTTTAACTGCTTTTAAAATCTCCACGAATTTTTCTTCGATAAAAGCGAAAAAGGCAGTTTCATCCAAACCCATAAAATATTTATTACCTTCATTAGGAGGAATGGGACTCTTCAAACTTTTTTCAATATTTACCTCCGCTTCGTGTATCTGATGACACACTCGGAATATAAAATCGTTTACATTTGGAAAATTGTTTCGTTTCGGGAACATTAGCGTTGATTTATATGTTTTCGCTTCAGTCGGGTGAATTCAGTTCCATGTTCATTATCATGGTTGGAAGCTGCACACGTGTGGGATTGATGTGCTGGTTAAAACATTAATTGTGAACGAGTAAATTGACACCAGGGAAAGCAAAGCCATGTGCTAAAGATGATTAAGGCGATGACATACGCCAGTGACCTTGAGGAGAACAAAATGCGCACTCGTTTAACTCCCGCGCGACCCAAAATTCAGTAGTTTTTTTGTTCTTACCTTATTATTCTAAGACTTTAAAAAAATAGCCGTATATCAAAATAAAGATAGTTAAATTATCTTTGAGATAGAGTAAATTTCACTAAAATCCGCCCGGCGATTTTGGTCTGATTGTCGTTTTTATGTCCGTGTTAAACATAACTTTACAAATTAATTACACCATTAATTACAATTGTTGAAGACTAAATTTTCATTAATCAAATTATTAAAAATATAATATGTTACATTAGACTATGGTCTAATGTAACATATTATATTTTTCCAAAAAACTACGACTAGCCGTTAAGACGTGATTCTCATTTTAAAATCAGCTACTCTCAGGTCTCTCCCCTACGCTATTTAACGCCGTACTCGAGCACATCTTTAGACAGCTAAACTGGGATCACTTAGGTCTGAACATTAATGGAGCTCGCCTAAACAACCTAAGATTTGCCGATGATCTGGTGCTTTTTGAAGAGAATCCAGCAGCAATAGAACAAATGATGCAGTGCCTAGCAAATATTAGTAGAGAGGCTGGTCTAGAGATCAACGCCAGTAAAACAAAACTGATGACAAACTCAAGGGAAATAGACGTTACGGTAGATGGCAACAGGATCGAATATGTCAACGAATATATTTACTTAGGACAGATAATATCCCCTTCGGATGAAATGACAAAGGAGATAAACAGGCGAATAGCCCAAGGATGGAGAAAATACTGGTCACTGAAGGAAATAGTGAAGAGTAAGGATCTTGGCATTCACATAAAAAAGAAAACATTCGAGACCTGTATTCTACCTGTTCTTACTTATGGCTGCGAAACTTGGTCAACAACACTCAACCACAGGGAGAGGCTAACAAAATGCCAACGTGCCATGGAAAGAAGCATGCTAGGGTTAAAAATCAAGGACAGAGTCAGAAACGAAGACATAAGAACAAGAACAAAACTCATAAACATTCTTACCCGGATTGACGCCCAAAAATGGAGATGGGCTGGACATATGCTACGCCACCCCATTAACAAATGGAGCAAGCAAGTCACCCTCTGGCAACCAAGAGACGGCAAAAGAGGAAGGGGACGTCAAGTCAGAAGATGGGAAGATGACTTGAAGCAGACAGCGGGACCATTTTGGTTGAGAGTGGCAAGGGACAGGACCCATTGGAAAGAATTGGAGGAGGCCTATGCCAAAAGGCACACCGAACTTAGGGACCTCTTGTAACCCTATGTTTAGGAATAAAAGGCTATTATTATTATTATTATTATTATACTCTCAGGTATCTCCGCCTTAAAGGATTGCACTAATTGATGTCTTGGTAAACAGAATTTCAGAACCCAATAAACTGAAGCGTTAAAGCTGCTCTCTCGAGAAATGCTTAAAAACAGCGTTCAGATGAAGCAACTTTTCGTCGGCATTTACTGAGAAATTACATCTGAATAAAATAGGTAGTAATCTGCATGATATGTATGGTACGTAATTTGGTTAAGCCAGAATTTCTGTAACGGTATCACATAATAAGAAAAAAAATCACCAATGCACCTCCAAGTCGTTGAGATGAAACCATTTTACTCCTTCATTTTTCAACAAAAGTCAAAAAAAAAATCTACTACTTTGCAATACAAACGAAAATAATTTGGTTTTGTTACTTTTTTAAAATATGTGTTATTTTTTTTAAAATAAATTAAAAATGCGAGTAGCGTAGTGGCGCGTAGAGGAGTAGTTAGCTCCGTTTGTATGCACAAGGCCATTGGCATGTATACAAGCCTTAAGCACAGGGTATTTTCGTACCCACAGCAGCAGATAACGATAAAGACATTGTTACTGCTTTTATATTTACATTTATGTATAAAATTTTGCATACAAATGGGCGTTTCGACGCGTTCATCGATTTCGTCCTACAATGAAACCATCCCGAAACGGAACAATACATGTTAACATATTGTATGTAAAGAACAAAGGCTTATTATAAAATCAATTATCACGACATTGTGTTTGCAGCGGTTCGGCTCGCTCGTTCGTAACCCGTCGTGAGGCTTGCAATCTGCGGGATACTTAATTGACGAGAGGTATTGGATGTTGCTACAGCTTTGTTTGAAGCGAGACGGGAAACTGTAGCAATTTATTTTTCTCATCATTGGTTGGCTCGTGAAACAAAATGATCCAATTTTGTTACTTGGTCTTCTCTTCGTAAACCATTTTCATCATCATCATCTTCGTCGTCATCATCAAGCTTGAATCTCTTAACTGCTAATTTCTCTATTTACTTTTACTTCTTTGGGTATATCCTAATCCCATCTACGAATCCTCGCAGTACCTTTTCATGTTACATAGTGGGTACACGAAGTCTAAATTGGAATTGTAATAATGCGAAGCGACATTCGCTGTTACACCCACGCAAACGAAAACCCCTGTGTGGGATGATACTTTTTACATTAATAGACCTAAATGAATATTGTAATGTCGCTTGAAAAGAGTCCTTATGAAAAGAGTCTTATATTTATACTTAAACTTTTTGGACTGTTTGCATGCTTCTTCTCTCAACAGTAAAGCTTGAAACTAAGTCAAAATATAAGCCAAGAAGATTAAATGTAGAGGTACATGTAGTTATTATCAAGCTGCGTACTTTAGCTGGACTAATACTATTACTTAGATCTTCTCGTTGTTATTACGTACGAGTACAATACTAGAGACCTCATACTAACGATATTATATGTAAAGATTTAGCGTAATCGAGCCAGTGATCTCACAACTCACTATCCTCTGCGGAATTTTCGCTTTACGTAATCTGGTCATCCTTTACAATATTCATTGTTTCTGTGGAAGCATTTTAAATAAAATCATTTCGTCTATTTTAGTTCTATTTCGGCATTTTTACTCTGGATTATATAACACAAAGTATTCCTTTATGATCTCTTTTATTATTCTGTTTGGAGAGTTTTATGTGCTCTCTGGAACTATCGTAGTAAACAAATTTTACCTATGGTGCTGTGAACGTTGGAGCTTTTATGCGTGTGGTTTCATATTGAATTTTATGTAGTTTATAGTACTGCGATGTTTGAAAAGCAATTTTATGAAATTTATTCTGAGCAACGGCACACGAACGTGGTTACAGACATCAATCGTCATAATAATATATGAAAACATTTTGCATTCAGTTCGAAGAATGCTTCAAGAAATCATACAATCAAAAAAGTTCAATTACGTAAACCCATTTTCTAGTGACATATCAAAACAAACCGAACTGAGCTGAATTTTGAATGACAATAGTGTATTTCTTTCCGAACGCTGATTTAATGAACACCTCGTGAGTAAACATCGATATCATTCGTTAAGTGCGATTATTGAATCAATTACAAATCGACCCGGTGCCAGCAATAATATTTGCATTTCGCGTGAGCCAACGTCGAGTGTGATGGAGAGTGCCTATTTTCTTAAACCGAGTTTACACAGATTGTGAGTAAGTCTGCGGTCTGTAGCAATTAAGGGTTATAGTTGTTTTAATTGCTTAAAGCAATTAAACGCAAGCTGCTCCAGGGATTAATCGACATTGTTGGGTTAACCTCTTAATACGTTCTTGTTATTTCTTGTCAACGTATTTCTTAGTAGGAACCCTGGTATACTTTTTCTTGTGTCTGGTGTTTGGTGAATGGTAGCAGTAGTAAAACTTTTTATTGGCAACCTTTTATACGTTATGGCTGGCCGCATATGTTTGCCGAAAACCCAAACGACCTTTAAGTTCTGTCCTAATTTTTATTTTTGCCTCATCCCACTCCTTTGTGAGTTCTCTTGTATTTTTGTTAACAAGCGAATTCTTTTGTTTTAGGTACGAATTTTCGTCAGCAAATACAAAGAAACGTTTTCTTAACCATCTGCCATCTGTTTCATCACACCCAATAACATGTATTTCTTTCTCACTGTCAATCGTATTCTTACAAATTGAATGTTTTTCACGTTTCAAACGATCGTATTAAACCCTTTTATTCGCTATTATGTTTAAATATGTTTAAATGAGTCATTTGGCGGTTGGTGTGGGTGTCCAACGTGTGAAAGGCATGGTTATTACTTCATTATTTGTGGCTTTATTGCTTTCAGTATCATTATTAAATTGGCTTAATAGAGGTGTGTAATGACGCTTATTATGTCATTCTCGTAATCATCGGGTGCTTCAGTCTTATGGTGTGAACAAACAGATTACATATTATATGCCATTGTTGCTGCTGTTAGCATATATTACTTAACAGATACGTAACTTGAAGTTAGTTTTCTTAATCTAAGCTCTCTGTTCTAGCGTACTAGATAGTAATTAGTGCGGGGTCTTCCATACCCGCCATTGATATATAAATACCCGCATAATTTCTTTGGCTTGAGTTTTTATAAGGTTTCTCTAAGATCTTACAAGTTAATCGCGGTGTTAAGTAAGGAGACGTATCAGGTGTTGTCTTCCCCTTTGCTTTTCTTTCGTAGTGTATGTTATTGCAGAATTTGTTGCTAAGACTAATAGGAGCAACTTGAACACTATCAAAATATGAGTGAAAGTGTAAAGAAACGAATCCTTTTAGCAAAAAATAACCACCTCCATTCAGTTTACGTAGAATCCGACAGCAGTTAAAAAAACATCCACATTCGCACAGCGTTCAAAGAGGCACCAGACAGAGCCAGATCTAAAAGCTGTATAAAATAAAAGGCTGGGAAAGCGGCGAGAGATTAGGGTTGACAGACTGAACAAAAACCAGTTGAAATATCTAGTAATTTCGTAGAACTTGCAAGAGTTGCTTGTTTTTAAGTGACACATTAAACATAATCCGGTCATTGTGCTTACAGGGATCTCTCTATTTCTGCTTATTTTACTATACTTTTGAGTCTGCAATGAAAATGATAACAGTTTCAGTGCCAAGAAACCGTAAACAGATTAGCAAAATACTCAAAATTCTATGAACACCACGAACATTCTTCTACTTCAGACACCCCTAAGACGAGTTTGCAATGCCACAGAATTTCACTACAAGCGAAACCTTCTCTACTTAAACGCAGTTATACGTTTGTGGTTTTCTGTGCAGCTATTAGATATGCTTTCATTATCAGGATAGCTTGTTTCTGGGTAAAAACATCTTAATAATGTCGGACTGTTATCTGTTGCTAACCATTAAATGGGTTAATGAATCAAAAATGATTGAGGAAATTTTCATCAGCAAACCTGAAATAAACATAACATATTTAAGGAATGTAAAAAGTTCTAATAACTAATTAAAGAAACCTTACCTTAAACATGCCTCCACAACGTAGCTAACGAACCATTGTAAGTACATGAAGCCTACATAAAATACAAGAAACCTAAAACATACCTAATTAGCAAAAACATGAACCAAAGCACGGCATTAAGGAAAACATTGCCCTACTTGTAAGTTATTTTATCAGAACAGGTTGAACTAAATTCGACGAAATAATTTCAATACATATTTGCAGTTACCAGTTAATACACCGAATCACCATAGGTAACTTATCACTTCGGTTTAGAATCGGAGACATTAAGTTGTATTTGCGTCATAAAACGAGGTTCAGCGAGACTTGGTTTTGATTTATTAACCATTCACGATTGTCTTGGTTTTGTTTCTGTCTCATCAACCATTTCTCGGGTATATGCTGTGTTAGTTTCACTATTATTAATGAAGATATCTGCTTCATTTTCTGTTATTTGACTTTGTATTAGAAGCTTCTTGATCATAAATCCGAAGCAGCATTGTTTTGAGTTACTTTTGCATCCGTTGTAAAGCGAACCATTATTTCTTAGCTTGTGCTTTCGAGTAATTGCCGTCGGTCTGAGCCGTTTCTAAGGGAAACCAGATTTTTGCACTGTAATTTTATGCCTGTGTTAACAGATTCCTTATTTCCTTTATAGCACCGCCTTGCATTTCTTAATTACACCTTACAATGCCCAAGGAGGATTTATTATCATGCCATTATTTTGGTTTGAAACTACTCACTGGTGAGTAGTTACATAAATTGAATAACCCGCCTTCTATCTTAACTAGCGCTTTTATTTAAATCACCAAGAAAACTACAGCCTTTCTACACCATTGCACTTTTTCAACCCATTGGCTTATCACTATAAAGTCCAAGCTTCACCTCGGATAAGCCCTCTGCTAAGCCTAGCTATGCAAGCAAAAAACACATAATGGACACTTAGTTATTCTACAGGACGCAAACTGTTCGCCATAATCGTTTTAAGTGAAGTCAAAATGACTTTTGCATTCTTAGTAGCTCCGTTCTTGCATTTAATGTTTGTTTCAAGTGCATCCAAAGAGCTTTGGCAGTGTGTGGGTGCCATTACTTTGATGCTAAGTTCCAGAGCAGTTTATAGTGTTGCATATTGAATAACCAGCATATTGAAACTAACGGCGGCGGCCTCTCAAGTTTGTTTGATAACTCACGTTTACCCTGGCCTTGTTTAGAACCGTCTTGATTTTGGAATTGTTAATATTGTGATGTCCTTTGTTGATAGATTCTGTTTCTGTTTCACACATATATTGGTTTTATGAGTTCATCTCTAATCGACTTTAAAAGTGCCGTTCTTAATAACAGACTAAATAGAAAATTATAATGTGCTTCCTGTAAAAATTGGCGAGACAAAGGACCAGTAGTGCTATCTTTAACAACATTTTCATGTCTCGGCAGCGAAATCCGAGGTGAGTATTAAATTCGTATAAATATAAAACCTTTATGCTGTGTGCAATAAAGCTCACTTTGTGAGCTTTGTCACTCAGGTGGAGCTCGATATCGAAATAGTTATTTACAAAATAGACTAGCAAGTCTCTGGTAAATGTTCGAGAAGTTTCTCATCGATATCAATTGTTGTTTTACGAAGACAAACCTTGAAACTAAAAGATGTTTTCTGCCATTCCAATTTATCTTACTCGTGTTCCAGTAACCCTGAACCAGTTTTGTATTCTGAACGGCATTCAATAAGCTGTCACTAACTACAGGGTGGGTTGGAGGCAGTCCAACATTGTAATAGATTCTGGATCACGTGGCTTTCACTTTAATTTATTTAACACATTTCTCCAGACCTACGAATTTTTATTTGGAATTGTAAGAAAAAGTTCGACTTGTTTTATTACCCAAGTGTTGTAACAAACTGCCTCGTAGATTTAGTCACGCGGCTTCCAGTTCCTTACAAATACTTTTCTAAAGAGTTCAAAGGCGCGGGCTTGTTCTTTCTTTTACTGTTTGTATGTTTTTACCCACCATTATTCTTTTTCTTTACCTACCATAATTCGTCGTTGCTGGGGTCAAGGAATAGAATATCGTCGCTTAGTAAATGTTCACTTCAACCCTGTCGTATAACTTAAACTGCCTCCGTGGTCGAGTGGTTTAGGCGTCTGCCTTGTGCCCCGGTGGTCGTGGGTTCGATTCCCTCGGGAAGAAACATACTTTGTAAAGTTGTTTTCTGTTTGGCTAGGACATTGCAGGCTTGAATCACCTGATTGTCTGATAAAAAGATGATTCCGTGCTTCGGAAGGCACGTATAAGCCGATGGTCCCGGCCGCCATATGGCGGTCGTCAGAGGCTCTTGAGGCGGTTTAGAAACTCTGACACTAGGGTGTGTGGGGTCGTTAGACCTTACTGCCTACACGATAAGAAGAAGACTTAAACTACATCTGTAAACGTCAGTACAGCTACCTCCTTACAGAATCGTGGGCGTGATAGAATGTTATGATAAACAACCAACCCAGCACATGGTTTAAAGCGGATGTCATCATAAATAACATCCACATTTACCCCTTCAAAATGACGTATATATGTTTACCATCCAAGTCTAAAGCCATGACAATAAACACAAACAAACAATGAATTAGACCCGCGTTTGTAGGTTAAGGCATTAAACTAAAACTAGGCTATCGATTCTACGTTATTAAGCTTACTTACTTTGTTTGTAAAACTAATATAGACCATGACTATGAAAAGTTTCAGTGGGTCGGTAATCGAGTTGCTTCCGATTTACGATTTCATTTGATTAATGTTTAATATACTATCAGTTCATTATTTATTTGTAGTAGATCAACGGCCTTTGATTTGTGTTAACTATGGCAGTCCGTGTGGTGTTCGGAAATGAATTTGGCACCTCTTTTTATGCCAGTATTATGTAGTACTCTTCTATGTGTGTCCCAATAACTACTACTACTATTATTTACAGTTGCGGTTAATTTAATGTGTTGATTCTGGCTCTAAACTTATTGTTGTAGCTTCGTGAAGAGCCAAGATTCATTAGAAAGCATTAAGATACCAGCTGATATGAAAGTGAATTTATTTAGTTGTTATTTTTCAACCCGAGATTTATTCGATTCAGGTGGCAATAAATATTGAGCCGACACCCGTTAATCAGATTTGGCCGTTGCGATTCCGACTACGTCTGACTGAAAAATATACTACTGTTTTTTTTATTTATTCGAAAAACAGTTACAGTTTTCTTCCACATTTGAATGAAATTGAAATACTGTTTTCATCTGTCGTGATAACAAGTATGTATGTGTGAGGTTTATCTTAATATAAACCCAGAAGGTATATAATTACGAGTCCATAAGGTTTAGCCAAATTAAGTAGTTGCCTTTTATTAATGTTCCCTGGTGGCACACAAAGGGCTTCTTTGCTGAAAGGGACATATAAGCTTCTTACAATGTTGACCAACCAGCTTTTGAGACATAAATAAATATATTTTTGGTTCGTTGTTCAACTAGCCTTTTTCTTTCGACCGTCTTTTAGGATGTGTCCTTCAACTGAAGATTCACATTTAATACCCTTTCATGTTTCCTGTCTTTCTAATTTCTGCTTCAGGTCTAAGATTATTATGTTTATTGAGGTTTTCGGTTAGCGATGCTTCTTTATCGTCAACGTCATTATTTTTTCATTTATGTTTGGTAACATTTAGAGAGAACTAACGACCCGAGCTTCGCGCGGGTGCAATTGATAACGCCTAGTCATAATTCAGCCATTTTTACAAAATATTTACAAATTGTATGCGAGAAATATAAGTGAGAATGCTTGCTCGTTTATCGTTATTTCTATTAATGGAAACCATATCTAAATCCTTTGCGTGGTTTAAAAGAAATAAGCGGAGAAACAGACAAAGGCAGACAAAGACTTTGTTTTATACTATTTAGAGAAGAGATGCTTCTTTGGGGTAGTGTTTTAAAACACGTTATCCAATTATAAAAGTCCTTTCTTAAATTACAGGTGTTAAGTTTGATACTGCTGACCCCAAAAGCGAAAACAAGCATAAACAAACTGAACGTATAACGTTTACAGATAAACTTACATAAGTGGAGTCTCCCGAACTCATAAGTCACTATAATTATACCGGAGATAACTTAAACATGCAGGGGTTATCGGTACTGACAGCGTAAACGCACCCTTTGTTGCGCCAGTGAATCAATCAAGTATGCCTTATCTTCTAATTGATGGGAACCAATACGCGATGAGCTTCCTAATTTAGCATTGTTTGTTGTTCTATACTACACAAGAATAAGACCCTTATGCTAGGTTCAGGAATTTGAATAAGAGGAATTTCAAGATGATTCACGGGAATCATGGGTTATTTTAGGATAATGGTTCATTCTTGTTTTGTGTTTATAGCTAAACTGGGATTAATCGTTCTGAAATTTACATTAAGCCAGCCAGGATCTATTCCGAACTCTAGGAGATCGGAATAGACACACGGTTGGTACGGTGTAGCTTCTAGCATTAAGAACAACAGGCGGACAATTGATTTCCTCGGAAAACTTTACGTGCATTAATTTAACGAGGTAACCCAAATCCAGAATTTAATTGCAGAAACAAGAAATCCCTAATTAAATAATTTGCAATATCATTCACAACCATTACCCGACATCCTAAGCAAACAAAATAACAGTACCGCAGACAAACAATACTTCCTAAAGTCAAGGAAATAGCAATTCCTATTCAAATTAGGTGCCCACCGCTTCGGTCTCAGCGTAAACAAGCCTCGAGTAATTAAATCTAAATGCGTATCTTCATTCCTTGTGAGTTCCGTACATAGAATGTTTACGTGTTCGGATAGAATGTTTACCAATGCGTTGCTGAGGTGTGGTGGATCAAGGTAAAAGGAGTCAGCGAATGAAGAAGACCTAGCGTTAATGAGAAACTCTTAATCTAAATCTTTTTTTTTTTCTGAAAGAAAATGTGGTAATTAGAACAGAAGTTGGAGATAGGTTGGAAAGTAATCTTGTTAAAGAACTGACCTTTGATGTTGATGTTGTTGGAGTAGAGGATAATGTAAATGTTAACAACTGTTTTTCTTTCATCTCTTTGTGATAAAACGTGTTCATATTGCGACTCATTTACTTTATCCTTCTCTTTTGAATACCAAGTACTTCAATCTATAGATGCTTTCATATATGCTCCTAAAGCCATTCAGTTCAATATCGCCACAGTTCAGTGCATAATTCAACATCTTTAAGGAAACCGGTTGCTATAACCATGGAGTGCAGTGTCGAGAAACTAATAAATATTCACAGCAGACGTACTCGTACGGAGGTCTATTTCTGTTCCTAGGAAGTATCGTTTGTATTCCTTTATTATGTATTCACGTCGACTTAGCCACTTGTCTTGACAGAATTAGGGTGTGTCAATAAGTTAGCATCAGTTGTAGCTGTTTGTTTGATTTTATGAGGAAGATTTTCTTTATTTTGATCTATTTTTGGTTGTTGTGTTTTTTTGTTTGTTTCGAACTTACTACGCATCGATTTTGCCAGTTCGTTGTTTTTCATTCTGGCTTGATATGTAGGGATTCATTACTGTTCGCATTTAGACATTCTTCTAGCTCTAGGTAAAACTTAACACTGCTATTATCAAGCGCGAAACACTTGAACATAAAGGTGAAATATGTATGTATTTACGATTTCAATGACTTATTTTATTAGTAAGCGCCAAGCTTGTTGATCCAAACATACACGAGCAAACACAAACTATAACCGAGTACGAAAACAAAGCTACCATTGCTTTGGAAACTAATCGGACGCGTACCATTCCTCCATAAGCCATAATCCCTTACAACAGGCCTGTATAAATAATCAGCTAAGTGCATATAGCCCGTGAATACGCACTTTATGATGGTCTTGCCTTCGCATTTGCCGATGCTAACGTTCGGGGAGCCTCGTCTTCGGCGGTAATGGCGAACGAAATTAATATGGACGCCGTAAAGTGAGATGTTAACCTCCGCATCTGCGGTTATAATGTGTGGATTGTTATTTTTTTACGAATGTGGTACAAAATATACTTGTCAACGGAATTTAAGGAATCACTAGAATTGTAACAGAAGCTCCAAATAGGAAGGTATTGTATGCAAACTGTAAGTTTAAACAAACAATGAAAGCATCTGGTTTTTTAGAGAATCTATTATTTAGTTTTTCTGAATAAAATTGGATTAAAACGACATCAAGGTTAAAATCGATGGAAAGAATTCAGAATAACAAGCAGATTTCTTGACACCCTACTTTGAATTCCCATTTTGAATAAATCAATTTGATCGCCTGTGAATTATTTAAAGGCAGTAAAAGTTTTTCTTGGCTCCCTATCTGAGCTGAAATCATCAACGTCGAATATGACAGGCAAAGTTATTTGATTATTTTATTTCATTACTCTGCTCAGGCTCCATCAATTTTAATATTGTCTACTCTCTAACTAGGCGCCTTTCTATGTTCGAGAGTCCTGAATAAACAAAGGGAGACTAAGCTCCAGATAAATCAACTTTATAAGCGAAGTCTAATTGAAGTCTTTGTATAATTACATCTAGAGGCTTGTTTAATCCAGTACAATACTCAGCTATATCTTTGTACAAATTCCTTTGATCTTAATTAAGTTTAATACCATAATCAACCATGAAGAGCTTGGAAGTAGATTTATTAGGGACCGTAGTTTACCTAGCATCGGTCCTGATGGAGTACTTCTATTAGGCTGGCAACGTATTGGGCAATCATGCGCGTCGTCTAATACGGTGACTGTAGCCCAGTTATCCAGTGTGACGTGCCTCCGCCTCCGGTACGTTAGGTTGGCGGCTTTGAGCTTTATTTGTCGTAAAATAGTCTAGGCTAGGGTTTACGACGGGATGGGTTTATAGATTTCCTGTTTTTTGTACGAGCTGGACTGGAAATTGGAGTAGGCAGCCTCATTTATGCTTTTAAAGATGTGATTAGTTCATGTTGATATTCTTTCCAAAATTGTCTCGATTCAGAGCGTGTACGCGTCTGGGCGTAAATATTACCAAAAATTGACTAAGATTAAAAAAGCCTTTAAACATTCAGATCAAACGAATAATACGCTTCAGGTTCTGTAATTCGCCTCAAAAGATAATGTAATTAAATACAAATCCGATACACAGACACCGATCCTTCGAATTAGAATTCCAATTTACCGTCAATATCAATGGGCGATGCTCAAATTACTGAATTCTGAATAAACACAAAGGAATCAGGGAGCAGATTTATTCGTGCATGAAGACAAAAAGCAGTATTTTAAGGGCACCAGCACTCCGGTAGCTCTATGAAGGTCATATTGGCACATGCCGGAATAATTATGATTGTGAGGGCCGTATAACCTTTTTTTGGTGATCGCTAATGCCCTGCGGTTTCTTTAGTAGATGTCGACGTGTTGGTGGAATGTTTTGGTCATTACTAATACGGGTAAGTGAGATTTGAGAATGTTCGTTTTAATTTAGCTCAGAGCTTTATAAGTTTTATAACCTCGGGTGTCTTGCAATCTCTCTAGCTAGAACAACGATGTTGATGGCATTAAGTCCGCACAACTTTTCACATGTTTGTTGAGTATGTGTGTTCTATCTACGAATGTTAATTAGACACAAGTTCTTCAGAATCTCAAATCAAATTAAACATTCCAATTTGACCTCATTGTCGATGGCCAAAGGTCCAATTACTGTTCTGAACAAACACAAAGGTAGCAGAGATCATTGAATTAAATACGATCATGCGTGAAGACAAAGGCTTTAAGGGCACAAGCCCTACGAAGGTCAATTGCCGACACGTGCTGTAAGATGAGGATTCTATTAATGGCGGAGAACATTCTGAGGAAAAAGTTCAGATGGTAGTTCAGTTGCTCTACTGCTCAACAAATCCGAAGAGACGAAGGTAGCGGGGATCGAATCGGATCGTGCGTAACTGACGAAAACTGTCCGTAAAGGTCAAATACCGACTTGTGTTAGAAAATAAAAAAAGTTAGGATAGTCAGCCCAATGAGAAAATAACATTTCTGAATGCTTCTGAATTTTATTAAAGAAAATTTGTGTGTTCCTTTTTCTAAAATAATATCTTCAGACAAACTAGAAATAAGACATCTCAACGAACAAAAGCAACAGGGATAATTAGATCGAATCTGATCGTACGTAAATGTAAAGGCGATGCTTTAAGGGCACCGTTAGATCTGCAAAAGTCAAATAGCCAGAAAGAGCTAGAAAAATCTGGAAATTATGCCCAATAAAAAATATTAACTGCATGGTACGGGTTTCTTAAAATTAAAGAAATCTTAACACACAAAGGGCGTCAGGGATCATTGACTCACGCACATCAAAACTGATTGTGCGTAAACTTTTTCTTAAATAACATCTTCCGAAACACTAGAAATAAGACATCTTGACATATAAAAACAACGGGGATCGTATCTGATCGTACAAAAATGTAAAGGCGGTCCTTTAAAGGCACCGGTAGCTCTGCAAAGGTCAAATACCAACACGTGTTAGGTGCTAGAATAGAAAGAAATAGACAGTCGTGTCAACGAAAATAAAGGAACTGCTTTTTAAAATGCTCCAAACAAGTAATTAGAAAACACAAATCTTCCAAACATTACCAACCAAAGTCATGTCCAATCCATTCAGCATAGGATTTGGATGAATCTGTTCGTGCGTACAGACAAAGGCGACTCTTTAAGGACACCGGTAGCCCTTCGAAGGTCGCATACCCACGTGCTGCTTAAATATGTATTTACGTTTTAATCAACCTCAGGACGCGCATGTTCGGGGTTCTAATGATGTCGCCTGTTTGATTATTATGAGTTGGCTTAGCTCCTACGTGCCTGATGGTATTTGTACTTAACATTCTTGTTAAGTTGGCAAATATACCTACTACATAGCTATTATTTGGTTGTAGTTGTTAGCTTGGGATTTTGTGTGGACGAATCTTCTTCTATATTAACATTCATTGTTCAAAGAGTTTGATTAAATGCTTTGATAATGAAGTTCTAACGCTATTCCACAACTTTAATGCACTTTAAACTTGTGTTACTAAAGGATTTTTATTGCAGTTGCACCAAGTTTTATAATCAGCAATTTAATCCCGTGATGACTCGATAATCTCAATTGGATTTTGTAATTTACCTTATGTCCAACAGGAGGAAACAGATGTTTTGTATTTCCTAGAACCAGTTATAACTCCCAAAAATATCGGCTAAGGAACATAAATATTAAATCCTCTACTGCGAATTTCAATTGCGGTTTTCAACCAAACAAAGTCCGTGTATCTCATCTCGGATGAATAGCAAGCAACAGTGAAGCTTCAAAGTTACACACGTCCCTCCAAGAATAAATTAATTCAACTTGGCAGAGTTGCCAAGCCAAAGATTTCCCCTTAAGGCCTTTGCTTTGCCTGGCTTGCCTCAGTTTGGGAGCTGTTTTGGTCTGGCCCCTCCCACTGGCTTCTCATTGTGTGAATTGAATTTGTGCAACAGTGTCTGTTACAGTTATTCGTTTGTTAGCGTTTGTTAGAAAGTGCTTGCTTAAACCGTTTAGCAACGGTTTCTGTTGCCAAATAACGAAAATTGACCATAAACTAACTCGCATTTGATGTGCGCCGAAAATGTCAAAACACACATGGCTGTCTCGATAATATGATTAGCTTCGGGTCAAAAGGTCGACTTTTAACCTAAACGTCGTAAAATAATACGACAATATGTCACATAAAAATGTCAAAGACCATACAAAAGTAGTTGTTTTATGGTATATAGTTAAAAATACCAAACTAAAAACCGTATCCAGCTAATAAAACACAGAACGTAACTTGAACCCACGGCGTTGAAAGAATAACTTTTTACAACGTCACAACTTATTACGACGATATAAATAAGAAAGGGGCGCACAAAAGAAAATAAAACTCCTTCGACACGACCACTTTGTCACATGATATACTAAATCCTTAACGAACGGTTTCTTCACCAAGTGCCCTTTCATATGAACGCTCTGAAGGAAACTCGCTGGCCGGTGCTTCGAATCGTCGATCTTATCTCGATTGAGCAGGTTGACTTATTTTGGTAATGTATTGTACGTTTATGTGAGTCCATGAGTTTGTCGATTTATTCTGTATGTGGAGTTTTATCGCCTTCTTCATACGACTTCTATACGCAAGTGGCTTGCAATTACTGTCATTGATCTGGATTCTGGACATCCTAATGTTTAGAAGAGTCATGCGGGTTCTGATTTACATACAAATGAGTTTGATGCTTTGCGATCTCTGCATGGTAGTTAATGACAATAGGAAACTACCTTCATAGCACATCCCTAAAGTTGGCTAATATGAACAAACTAGGTAGGTACCTAAAATCTACATTATAATTTAATTCTGTAATAAACATCTAGTTCACATGGTTATGAGCGGTGCCAAAGCAATTAGCGTTGCTGTCTCAAGTTTTAATGCTCAAATGAATTCATTTAGTTAAAGAAGGTGCCAACTTCCAGCTTTGTTTTCTTGACATTGTTAGAGAAACCTGTAACATGATTGCAAATTTTCTTTTGTGATAATATTCAGTATATCATCTACGTTAGAAGGTAGCCTCTGCAATATTAGTGTAAGAACTTGACACGAGTTCTTCCTTTCGACGGCAGCCATGTGAGAGGGTGCGAAGGCACTTTCGGAGATTAATACCTCCTCGAGTTATTTGATACGGAGCTGAAACACGGCCTTTGTTACGTCATTTCTTTCTGTTTTTCCTTAATACGTTTGTCATAGGATTGGATAGGCTATTTTTGTACGGAATCAGATTCTTTCATGTCGTTTGACTCGTATGATATTGACATATAATTTCTTGGATGAGATGGGTTTCAACTTGCGAAGTCTAGGAATTTACTAATTGTTTTGTCGTGTTTTTGACGCCAAAAATGTTTTCCATTTTCGTTTGACGTTTTTACGAATAGTAGTATCCACAACCCCAGTGACATTTTTAGTCGTACAACAGAACAATGCAGATAGGAATTAATTCGTTCGAATGAAATACTGGGGTCTGCCTCGACGCAAAGGGCAACGTAGATTAATGTGGTGCCGCTATTAGGGGCTGGATATCGGCTCGGCCTATCGGAAGCTTTCCATAATCGCCGAGTGCGTCCATTTCAATGGAACTTCCTTCATTTTGATTGACGGTTTTGGGTCATCGAGTTTTGAAACGTTGTTCCAGGAAGGTTTTCTGAAAATATTCTTTTAGTAAGGATAAATATGGATAATCGCTATTCACTTTTTACATCGATGATATATTCATTTTCGGCTTACAAAATTTTAACACTAACGTCTTTAAGTAAAGTCTCACTAGACCGGAGACATACTTCAAAGTAATATTTGGCAATAAAAATGAGATTGAATTCACTGTTCGAAGTAAAAATATGTTATTACAGCTTAGAAGTTATAAAACTCTCGTCCATATCAGCTCGATGACATCATATTTCCTCTTCCGATATTTCTATATCCTGTGTATTAGGATGACTCACATTATTGTTATGTGGCTATAAAGTCCCTTTCCCTGTCCGTTATTGCATTTATCCAATTGTCCGGTCATCAAAGTCCCACACATGAGTAGATAAAGCCATCTGGTCAGGATATCATGTGCTTAGGGAAACCCTGAAATTGATTTCGGATCGTCCTGAAATATAGCGTCACAAAGTGGGTCCTTAATGTTAATTTGGTTGCAAATTAAACTATTAAGTGCCTTTATAACTTTGACCCTTAGATATTAATGCATAATTGTGTTCAATGCTTACATCGATATTGTTTTGGCATAATCACTAAACCATATTTATAAACTAACCTGTGAGTACCCGGTCGCAATAGCCGTCGCGACGCAACAACAATTGAATAATTTATTGTAAAAAAAATCGGCGGCCGCCATGTTTTTTGGTCGATCGGGGGCCATAGGATATTAAACAATGCGTTATTTAAAAAAAGAAGTTTAAACCGCGTGATTTGGTATGGCATGTGGGATGCCATTATACGTCAATTTCAGTTGACGCCCAATGGCACTCGTGTGCCAATGAAAAATAACAGGACTGATGCTATCACAAAGAAATGCAATGAAAACTGAAACATTCGAAGCGGAAATGACTATGTATTGTTGAACAATGCATGCAACTGATACCAGTAGCTCGCACGATCGGTTTCAAATAATAGCTAGTACTGCACCTTATCTATCATCATGTATTTATTCGGTTTAATTACATACGTGTTTCAACTATGCACTAGCGTCATACTGCATAGTTGAAGTTTACAATGTTGTATGAGCTAGAATTTGTAGTGTTAAGAGGGGACTCTAGTCGGTAACTCTTGGGCCTTTCTCCATACAAACGCATTTCGCTGTTTTCTTCGTGGATATTGCTGCTAGAGCAATGATTTTTTTCCATAAAATCTAGAACGAATTAATACGTGCCTCTATCATTTTCTTTTTTCCAAAACATGGTAACTTAAAGAAATTCCAAAAACCTAAAAAACAGCCCGTTTTTACCGCCATGTTAAGACGACTATCAGACAAATTTGATAAGTTTTTATCAAAATATAAAATAATAGAAGCATAGATATAAGACGCCTCTAAATTTTGATATATGATTTTTTTAGATCAGTCCAGTTTTGAAGAAGAAAACAGCAGAATACAAAACATCTTTTGGTCAAGGTTTTTATAGGTAAAATCAGCCTCTGCTGCAGTTGTCGCTTTCGCACTTTACTTGATAGGGCGCAGAGCGACGGCATCGGCAATAGTTTTTTCAAATACCTATTTTTCATATTCTTGGGGACTAGAATCCCCTCTTTAACGTTATCGTGTTCTCCAGAGACGAACCTCAGTGTAAGTAGCTAACATTCGAATAATCTTACATAAGTGTTAGGGAGACTACACAACAGGAAGCTTAGCGGCTTTGTTGGGATCTTATAAGACGAATGCAGCCTTATGATAAGTTCACGTGTCTTTACTGCTATTGAGTGTGCTATCTCCTTTAGCTTGCTCGCGTTACGGATTCAGGAATTCGCCGAAATATGGAACTTTGGAGTAAAACTTTAGCGTGCTGCTGGGTTCCAAATTAGTTAAGAGCTACTTAATTATTTAACGCGGATATTACACGTTTCGACTGAGTATATTATGTGACTTGTTCGTATTTAATTTTTCTCTTTTTCCTTTTCAGGTAAACATCTTTTCCATTATGCCAGAGGTCCTCGATTTGGTAAGACAGATGAATTCGCGTTATTTTTGTTATTGGCAACATGCAAGTTGATTTTGTTTCCACATGCTCCTGTTGTTTACTTGATTCAGTATAGCTCCACTTTATGACTATATTTTAGACTTAGAATTAAACGGCCTTACCGAAATCTTTTCTTCTACTTACAACTCACCGATGCGTGCATTCGTACACTCAGCCGCAAATTTTCATTAACATTAAGCAGACACTTTCGTATACTTCGTCTGACATGTGTCGTGTATATGCGACTGCATAATTATGTAAATGTCGTAATTTATGCGTTTCATACTGTCTGTGTCGCACTGTACCTTTTCCAACTCGTCAAGTTCGCATACCATTCGTGCGGTTAACTTGTACGTGGACAGTCGCGTACAAATTGATTTAGAATATTTAACTCGTTTCAACTCGTTTTGCTGTAATGAGATGGTGAGCTGAATTTTCATTGAACTTATGTTTGATGCACTGATACAGACTTCTGCACTTGCAGTTGCACCATATTAACTACTTATTTGAAAATCTCCCGAAAAATTTGAAAGTTCTAAAGCTCTGAGTGAATGCTATAACGTTAATTGGACGAAATTATTGGGAATCGCAAACGATCCAATTCGGTCTAATGATATCCCAATTTAGGATAATACCAGCTGGGATCGTTTGTAAAGTCCTCGATAAAACCAATTGCTTTTAAAGTCCTTCTAGTGAAACAGATTTTCCAAATTCGAAAATTGAAATCTGGGCTTCTGTAATGAGCCAGGGTAGAGTCATTAGAAAAGGAAAACCTAACTACAAAAGTTTAAAAGCGTACATAATCCTAAAACTGTTAGTTTGTTTAGAGGTGGAAAACATGAATGATATTCATTTTTCGCTTGCTGAACTTTAACACTAGTGATACAGACAGATTTTCCCAATTCGAAACTTGAGGTATCTTGTGGGCTTTTCTAATGAGCAAAGTTCTAAAATTATTTATGCGCACCGAGTCCCTAAAACGGTACTAACTCCTGTATAATTAGCACATTATTATAAATCACATACGCTGTCTGCAATAAACCAGCCACATCTGCCCACTCTCAGCTGTGGCAGGTGCTCTAGACGATCGCGATCGCGGTGATAACATCGTTAGCACGGCGTCGTCAGGTGCTGCAGCGTTTTACGTAAAAGTATTAATTTATACAGCTTTATTAAATTCAGCCTCGACAGCTGAAACTTTTTGATAATTTGCTGGCTGGCTGCAGAGTTTTATGGCAAAGGTGCGTTCAGCAGAATTATTTGTATCGTTGATTACGCTTATTTCTCGTTTGGCTTTTGCCGTTTCTTAAACAATATAACCCAAATTATTTTGATTAAACTTTTGTGAAAATTATGGAAAATTACTTATATAAACGTTTTTAAGCTGCCATTAGGCAGTTAATCAGTCTGGAACAAGCTTTTGCCCACGGCTTCGCTCACGCTAATTCAGATTTCGCCTATAAACATCTTCAGGTCCCTCCAATCTATCTCTTTTCCGAAATATACCAAAATTTGTTCAGCGATTAAGACTTGCTAGCGTGATAACGAATTAAAAAAACTCAATTACGCTGTAATAAGTTAGGATTTCAAATTCTGACTTATAATAATTATTCAAAAGTACAGTTATAACACTTTTCCACCGACATGTCTAATTCGCGTAAGTCAACACAATGCGTGCGTTATAGCTTTCCTTATTATAGCACAAACATCATGGCATGTCATCTGTCTATACCCGAATGCTTGACGTAACCTTTGACGTAATACCAGCTAATCATCAGTCTCCAGCCTGTACAGTTAACTGTAGACACGCTTGACCTTTCGCTAATCGGAGTAGGTAATCGAAAGTTCGTCTGGATCGCAACTTCGTAAGTGGAAAACTTTTGATTAGCTTATCAATACTTACATGTAAACATGTGATAGTGAAAACATATTGAGGATTAAGTAACCCACAATCGATATCATATTGAACTTGTTATATCAAAACATTATGTCATCAAAAATTGTCAAGGTTACTAAGTTTTTTTCCGACAGACCAAAGTTGCTATGCAACCAAAATATGGACTTGTTTTTTTTAAATATTCGCATAATATTACTGCATTGCCAAAATACGAAAGACTATGTTTATATAATAGTGCTGATACATATTATATCGACAGACAACAGCTGCTGAGTCCATTCAGAAAATTTGGCACGCTCTTGAACTTAAAATGCCAGCATATCTTCCGCGTTTCTTCGAATATGAACCTTAACTGCGAGTGTTAAAGGTCATGGTACAGTTTGGCAATAGAAGTCGTGTTGCGGTATTCAAATATGTTGGCTAGCGGGGCATACAAACACGAGGGATGTGCCAAACTCTATGTATCCGTGCGTAGTAATAAAACGACTGGATATCGTCCAAATTATAGGAGACATCCTCTGTTTTTGAGTGCATTCAGTGCCATTTAAGTTCGTGTGATAGACACATCAAAATGTATGTTACTAACACTATATGGATATTTGTGCCTTTTTAGGGAGCGTTCAAGTATTACGTAACGCAATTTTTGGAGATTTTTGACCCCCCCTCCCGCCATGTAACGCGCCGTAACGTTTTTCTGTACCCGCTCCTCCCCCCTAGTAAAACGTTACGTAACCACCAAGTGACCATTTTACCTAAAAGTCTGAATTTTGTAGCGTAAAGTAAGTAAAAGGTAAAGCCCCTGTAAAGCATCGTAACGTTTTACGCTCCCTTCTCACAACGGCAGTCCACTTCATCTATCCAATGACTACTCATCTACGTCATTAAAAAAAAATGACAATTTTTATTTATTCAAAAAATTAAAATGTTATTCATAATCATGATGCATGACGCAGTTTGATACATCCAGGGGCGAAACCAGTCCAAGCCTTGTGTTTCAAGGACGATAATTTTGGTATGTAAACATTATTAACAGGGTGTACTATTCAGCTTTATAGTATTAGTATAGATTCATAGTTTAAACTAACTGCCAAAGTACAGATCCACACATCCAATTTCGCAGTTTCGTCCTGAAACCTTGAGTCAGCATAACAAATATCTAGTTGCTGACAAAGTTTTCATACAGGAACTTTAAATTAGATATCTCTGCGACAGACTCGAGGCGCAGGATCCGTATGTGTCACTCCAAGTTAGGAAACTAGTTCAACTAAATGTGGAAATTATCTGAGGGGCAATTCTAATAAGTTTTAAACCACATTCGCATGTCAGTGACAAACTGTCAAAAAAGCTTTAATTTTCATACTTTTTTGACAGGTTGCGACTGAGATGCAAATACGAATGTTGTTTGAAAGTAGATGTTTCAAATTGGGCCAGGTCTATTTACACTACCTACCGACTATTTACCTCATAAAAAAGAGAAAAATCCGAAGAATTCGGAAAAATACTGATAATTAATTTAAACGTTTACTGTTGTGGTAATTAATTGATGTTTATAAATTACTTTTATCGATATTCAACATGGCGTCGCACCGACTTAGTTAATCTGTGCTTAAAAACAATGACAGTAAACCATAGATCATAGAAAGATAACTGCCAGCTGTCACTTCAGTCACTTTCGTCTCGTTGTCGGTAAATAAACATGTCAGAAATAAATGTCAAACGTCATTAATTAATCAAAATGACAACTTGCCACCATGACAGATTTTTGTGGAGTGTTGCAATTTCATGTGTTTTACCAGCAAACAAAGCCATTTTAATGGAATTGTACAGTTGATAACTGTTTTAAATGTTTTTCCCTATTTTTAAGCATAGTGTTCAAGGTCTTGGCCCAGGCTCCATACATTTTGGAACAAATCCTTAGTAGAATTGGCACTCTGCTGGAGTAAACAGGAATTTGATGTAACAGAGGGTTTCCACCAGATATCTATCATTAGAAAAGTTTGTTGGTTAATGACACTTTATCTAGACTTAATGGTTCGGTTTTTAGCATATTTTAATAGCTATTTTACTCTGAGTATTACGTTTTGATAGTACTGTTCAATATTTTTATAAATCAAATAAAATGCGTTTGAAAATTATCAAGGACCATAAATGAATCAGCGGGTCTTCAAGATAATTCCAATTCGTAACATAAAACTTTTAGTACAGCGATAACGTAGCTATTGTTCATATCTCATGATTGATGGAGGCTTACGAATCACATTCTCTTGGGGTTGGATGAGGATGATTAATATCCTAGAATCTTTTACGTAATAGTGCTTCATTAATAGTTCTTGATTTTGACGTTCCTTTTGTTTCGCCTCCAACTTGATATTTAATTCACTAGTTTGCGCTATGATTGATGTCGCCGTCTGCCTCTAGAGCTGTATTCGTTGAGGCATTATGGTGACGGCCTTATAACCGTAAATTATGATGTTCAGGAATCGATTAAGGTCGCGTCTTTGATTATCAAGATATTAAGTGCGGTTGGTTTACGTTGATGACATAGGTACTCATTTTGTCCACCGTAGTCCGTACCACTAGGGGTGAACCGTTACTTCATGGAAGCAATATAAAAATCAAGTTTTATTTCACTATTGATTGGCATACGTTTGACCAGTATCTTACCTGATGGTAAGTAATGATGCGGTCGAAGATCTGCATCTTCGACCGCATCATGCTTGCCTTGAAGTAACCTATTCACTCTTGACTTAAATACTCCCAGTTTGTAGCTATTAGGAAACTCTGGCAGGGAATTCCAATCCTTAGCTGTACGCACTATGAATTTGTTCCCAACTCGTTTTGTAGCAACAATATTATCAATAATGTATAGGCCACTAAAATTTCCAGCGTCCAACATTGAAATTTGGTTTTAAGTGTCAGGACCGTTACACATATCTCCAAACCAAATGAGGTTAAGTTCGGGAGCTCGTGTCTCCTTGTTCTATCACGTGGCTCCTTGTCCCTGAAATTCCGGTCACGGACAAGACGAATATTATTTATGGATGCAGCGAACGGGATATAAAAATTTGGAGCAAGAGCAAATAGAATAACTAACTGAATTCGGTCACGTTTTCGATGAGGATTGTCTCATAATTTACAGACAAATCCATTTACGACATTAAACGGTACATTCATTCATAAATCATTATCTTTCTTGATACTCTTGTATGATAAACGATCTTTGCTTATAGAGTTTAATCCATTTGATTCAAAGCCAAAAAATACTCGATCTGCATTAGCTTTCAGAAACCCATTAGTAATGTTATCTTTTTACTAAATTAGGTCAAGTTTATCCTCTGCGGCAGTTCTTGCGGATCTCGAATCACCATTCGTGAGTCCGTGTCCCGTCCCTGACATTCACATCCCCTTAACAGCTTTAACACGATTCATTTATTCCTCTTGTGTAAAAATAGCGTTGTAAAAACATTCTTATAGAAACTATTTTCTGGGTGTTAATTGGTTAAAACAACTAGGCTTGGCATGCCAATTAGCGTGGAATTCTGTACGGTGTTTGTGCGGTTTTAATTAATGAATGTTTTTGTCAATTGCTAGTCAATTGATAGTAAGCTTTAATGTTGTTTAAGGATTATCCTAATAATGATGTTGGTGCAAAATCATAATTTATTGAAGATTGATCGTCACTAAAAGTTTTGAGATTGCATACGAGCGCGTGTTTATTATGTGCATATATTCTTTACTAGTTGACCCGCGCAACTTCGTCTGTTCCACTCCTATTGATCTTAGCGTGATGATATATGTATAGCCTTCCCCGATAAATGGGTTATCTAACACTGAAATAATTTTTCAAATCGGACCAGCAGTTCCTGAGATTAGCGCGTTCAAGCAAACAAACAAACTCTTCAGCTTTATATATTAGTATAGATAACATTCTGATATTTTATTAGGGTTCCGAACAAAAAACGGAACCCTTATAGGATCACTCGGGTGTCTGTCTGTCTGTCCGTCTGTCACAGCCAGTTTTCTCCGGATCTACTGAACCGATTCTGTTAAAATTTGGTGCACATATGGATTTCTGTGACACAAACACGGATGTGTTGCGTAAATTATTAAATTTTTAGTATGGGGGTCACTTTTGGGGGTCAAACTAGAAAATTTCAAAAAAAAAATTGTTTTGTACAATATCGTGTGACATATCAAATAAAAAGGTTCACTGTGAGGGTTTTAATCATATTTTTTTAATAATTTTAAAATAAAAGGTTTTGAAGTTATTCATGAAATTAGACGAAAAATGACCATCCCCCCTCCTTATCTCCGAAACTACTGAACCTAAAAACTACTGAGCTTGAAAAAAAATGGAGATAGTAGATATTTACCTATAGATTATAGGAAAACCTATAAGAAGTCTATAGTGTTAAAATAAAATGTTAAAAAAAAATTCGTTCGGAACCCTTCGCACGCGAGTCCGACTCGCACTTGGCCAGTTTTTTCATGCTTCACTTCGGTAACTGTTTTGATATAAATGAATAATGATGTGGGTTTTTAACGTAGGTCTACATCTGGTAATATTGTTTCAGAAGGGCATGCAATGTCAAGTTTCCAAAGAGAACTCTCTCGCTTGATTTATTTTTATTGGACCCTCGTTAGCATTAAATGACGTTTTACCAAAAAGTACAATAAAATAGAAAGTGGAGATTTATGATGGAGAAATATCTGTTGGACATCTGAGTACGTTGACTGTGAGGACGAAAGGTCAAAGAGAGGTCGAGAGGTAAAAAAAATACATACGGCAATAAAAGATACTTTCTTTTTCAAGAATTCTGTAGTAGTAGACGATGAAAAGGTTAATGATTGAATCATTTCGTATTTTGGTATCCATTTTGTAAATCAAAACCACGAATGCAAGATATTCATATGGTAGTGACAACGGCATCCTGAAAATGATAGATGCCAGACCGGACTGTCCCTTTCAGAGATACTGGGTGGGGACAGTCATAGGTATAAATAAATAAATCATTTATTTAAACTAACAATACTAACCACCAATGTTACTAACACCAAAATACTAACTAAATTTTGGACTGTAGTCTGAAATAAAGGTTTTTTAATATTGGTTAAGGACACCGACATTGTCACACAGCTAAAATTGTTCGACATAACAATAGCAGATATGACTAAGTACCGAACAATTAGCTATTTTAATAAAGCACGTAAGCGAGTTACGAGCATAAAGTCATGTCGAGAATTTAGTCATCGCGTACTGATTTACAGATGGGTCATCAGTAAGTTCCAAGAGAAAACGATAATAATAATATTACTCAGAGATGTGAATCAGGATAATCCAGTTCATTCGACGAGAAAAGTAATCTACAAACAATTTCACACTTTCCATCAAATTTTAAAGCCTTGAATTTTTCTATTACTCACGCCCGAAGACATGATCAGAATTTTATTTCGAGGATTGAGTCCGTGTGTACCGAACTAGATTAGTGGATTATTTTTATTTCGTTCCTTCAGCCTTCAGTGTCAATCTAGACTCGGATCATCATAATAAACGTCTGCAGTAAAAGTGCTTTGATCATAAAATATATCGTTCCTTTCCCCCGTTATGTCACCCGAAAAGACATGACCTTCTGCTACAAATTACGGTACCTCATAAAGGTTTGTTTTATCGCGACCGCCATGGGCAACCTTGCACCTATAAACAGTACCATTTGACCTAGACCGTGTACTCGAATTTATCTTGTGATAAGTATGGCGCCGCTAATAATAGACTAGGTGTCGCCGACGGGCGTTGCCCGGAGCCCGGTCCGAGTCGTTGAGCTTAACTCAGACGGCGAGACTTGAGAGGATTTTGGTAATGAGGTTGATGTATTTTCAGGTCTGCCTAACGTCCCAGCTAATGTTTCCAGACATAAAATTCAGCACGGAATATTAAACAATAAAGTATGTCACTTTGAGGATAAAGAAAGTAAATCGTCCAAAGCCGTCCTTATTTATGCTCGACGTATATCAAACTTTGCAACCCTAAACTTTTTCGTATATAAGTTTTCTACTTAAATGATTCTTAGTACATACCCTAGGCGAACTCGGGAGATTAATTTTCTTCGAACAGCTGTTACTGTGAATTTCAATCATTTGGAATTAAATTCTCTTATAGATTGCTCTCAGTTTTCGCCATGACCTTTACTAGGCTTGCTTTCATATTTGATTTTCTTAGATGTTGTAAATCACTCTAAAGGTACGCTCTTGATCATAGTAATTAAACTTCCAAGAAGACATTTCAATTCCAGATTTATACCGAGACGTTTCAACTTCAGCCCTGAGGTTAGTTCACTCATTAATTAGCGGATTTTTGCTTGGCAGTTGTAAATTACGACCAAGTTCAACAAGCGTTACATTAGAACTGTTTCACACACATATATTTTGTCTGTACTCATAATGGATAAATTAGGGCGTTGGGTAATAAGTGGAGCATACAAGGGTCGGTCATTCAAGCATGTAATGTCACCTAATTTGTGATGACCTTGCGAGGTTACTTTATTCTACACCAGTTGACCCGCGCAACTTCGTCTGCGTCACAATTTTCATTACTGCTCCGCTCCTATTGGTCTCAGCGTGATATATAGCCTATAGCCTTCCTCGATAAATGGGCTGTCTAACACTGACAACAACAATAATTTTTCAAATCGGACCAGTAGTTCCTGAGATTAGCGCGTTCAAGCAAACAAACAAACAAACTCTTCAGCTTTATATATTAGTATAGATACGGCTAACTAGCGGTAACTTGTTAGAAATCAGTTTCTCCAGGTTTATTGTTAAGTCCCTGTTCATGCGGTATCTTATCATCTCGAAAGCTTTGGCGAGATGCAACAACAATGGGCCGATAATTTGTTTTAGGATACATAAATCTCTTTTGACTCATTACACCGCCCGTAATAACTACTCGTAAAATTAATTAGAAACCATTATATATCACGTACCCGCAACAATTTCTCGTATAACAAGCCGAGTAATAGGTGCTTAATTAATTCGCTTGCGAAATTTCATTGCAGTATATTATAAATTATAACAAAGGTGAAGGTCGCGAACTTGGCGAGCGCTGGCGGCAGTTCACAAACTTCGTTAATTTGCAGCGAATGCTGCTGGCAGCTTTAATGGCTGTTTGCTACGTTTCAAAACTTGGCTGTGTCGCCGCGTCTTGACATCCGATTTGCAGCTTAATTGTGAAGCGCTTTTCTGTTTCAAAGGAAAAGTGAAAAGCGCTGCATGCATTGGGGTGTTTTGGCACGCTCGTATGACATCTGTCGCTGCTATTTTCCGGAAGCCTTTTTGTGTTTTCCGAGGTGCTTTGAGCAGAGTTTCGTATTCATTTACTTTTCTGTAGGGTTCTATCTGTTTTACTTTCGCATAGCAACAAATACTTACGTCTAGCCTTATACTCAGTGAGGCCTTGTACACCAGTGTCTTCTATCTTTAAACCTCTTTAAATTCTGACAGAAAAAAATGTCACATTCCGCCATTTTACTAAAACTAAACGACTTCCTCGTAATTAATCTCCGCAAGTACTTTGCGTACAGTTGTCCGGAGTTTGTATAGTGACAGATAACAGAAATAGTATCAACGCACTCTTCTTGGACCGTCGCCGAGTGTACGCATCGATAGGAATTCTTTACGCATATCTTATCGAAATGTCTTGTCGGTCGCGAGTAACAGCTGTTCATACAGACGGAGAAAATGATGGAATGTTACTAGAGGTTGGTGTTTCGGGTTCGGGTATATATTTTTGGATTAGTTTAAGATAAGTTTTTATATTCTGTATCTTCTGTCCATTTGTTTTATATCTCTGTCATTGTTTCTCACTTATCAGTTAGTTACTAGCTTTTCTTGCGGCTTCGCTTACTCAGAATCTATCAATATCACATAGGATCCGTGCTTGTTTCCTTAATAAAAAGTAGCCTATAGCAATCGAAACCTCACTGGCGTTAGTGTAGCTTTAGCTATCAGTGAAAGAATTTTGGGAATCTGTTCAACACAAACAAACTTTTTACCTCTTAATAACATTAGTTCACAATTCGCCTGAGAACTACTAATCTTATAACGTCTATTGTCTTCCGCATGACGGGAGTAATCCCGGCTTTCAGGCGCTCACCTAATTAACTTAAAGAATCCATTACAAGTTATTTCCTATTCACCTTTGATTTACCGCGCTTCCTGAACGAACATACTGAACCGAATTCTTTTTATAGAAGCAAGGTGCTCCAACACTTCCTTTAATAGGTCCTAAACATACAATCTTGGTTAATTGAAACACGCACGTACTCACCCTCTTGTACGAAACTCACACGCACTTGCACGGACTTGGGTGCAGGTTACACCACGAGCTAAGCAAACCAAGCTAACGTAGCTTAACGTAGCGACTATGGAATCAGAGCTAGCTAGCTTAGCATATCTCTATGACCAATAATGCACTCAAATTAAGGCTTGTATACATGCCAATGACCTTGTGCATACAAACGGAGCTAACTATTCCTCTACGCGCCACTCCGCTACCCGCATTTTTAATTTATTATAAAAAAATAACACCTATTATAAAAAAAAAAAATATTGCAAAGCAGTAGATATTTTTTTAGACTTTTGTTATAAAATGAAGCAGTAAAAAGGATTTGAAGGTGATTTGGTGATTTCTTTTCTTATTATGTGATACCGATACATAAATTCTGGCTAAACCAAATTACGGATCATATCATGTAGATTACTACCTATTTTTTTTCAGATGTAATTTCTCAGAAAATGACGACAAAAAGTTGCTTCATCTGCACGCTGTTTTTAAGCATTTCTCGAGAGAGCAGCCTTAACAACTTAGGATTTAGTTGCGAAGCTTTTCACAAATGTAGAGTGAAGCGAAGCAGAAAAGTTCACTAAACTAAGCGAGTAATAATTCTGATCAGCATTCAGTCCTTTTGATCTAGCGAGATCGTGGTCAAGGACAGGCAATTCTGTAATGAACAAAATTTAGCTGACATCATCATCATCATATCAGCTGAAAGACGTCCACTGATATGGTTCAGTAAGTTCCAGCAGCACTGTAATTCACGGACCCAAAGAGTTCGGCTTTTGCTTTCTTGTTTCGTGAAGACTGTTGACCTCGATCGCACCTGATGTAAAGCGATGAGATTGATGGAACTTACGAGCGAGTCCTGACATTGCCTGTTCACTCTTGCTTTGAAGACTAACGGGTCTGTAAAGTATGAAGAACTGCCTAAGCTGAGCTAAGTTAGCTTGACTCGCGGTGTGACCTGCCCCTATCACACATGCCCACGTCAAACCCCGGTATGCTAATATCCAAATATTATTTTTAATTAAACCTCATATGTTTCATTTCACTATACGTTTACGTTAACCGCTTCAGCTATTTGTAAACATAGTTATTTTTACGGTTTCAGCTTATGTATTGTTATGCAGATGGTATTCGATAAAGCTTTCGTGCGTGTTTACTATTTTTCGTAATTTATGCGTGCGAAGGTATTTTGTGCGTATGTTTAAGAAATGGCATTTGGGTGATAACGGTATTTATTGTTTGATGGTAAAGCTGAGTTCTTTTAACAATGTGTTTTGTGTTATAAGCTGATCTTTAATGAGAACTTTATGATGGTTCTTTAGAAATGTGACTTGATGCACAGTACCTTTTTTTTTTGAGGATGGGAAATCATCAAATGGGTCCTTCCGCTCTGGAGGACTACTCTCTAAGCCCGAAGTCCGTAGTTTCGGACTTAGTTGCGGGCGTATTCTACTCCGTATCACCTAAAACTTACGATTAGTCCCGAACCCGAACTAAGAGTGAATGACAACACGATTTTATTTTCAAATCGTGTTGTCATTAATTCTTAGTGGTTAGGTGATACGGAGTAAAATACGCCCGCAACTAAGCCCAAAACTACGGACTTCGGGCTTAGAGAGTAGCTCTCCTGGACGGAGCGAGAGGCACAGTGTTTTTTGAGACCCAAAAAAGTGACATCAGCTTTTTATTGAATATTTTAACTCAATAGTTTATTACAAATGTACGAAAAGAACTCCCATGTGCCAATTTTTTAATACTTTATTTTTAAAAATGCCATAAAGTCCACCTTCAAGGTGAAAATAGTGAAAATAATTCGTCAAAAAAAAAAAACTGTATATAATTGAGTTTTTTTTGTATTGCACATTTATGAAGCAGGTCTAGGCGCATATTTTGTTCGCTGCCATTTTACTAAAAATGATAACAGAGCGTCCAAAAAAATATTTTACCAAAATCAGTATTTATTTATTTTTAATTTTTCTAGCTCGAAGTAGAACCTGTGTCTGGTACTAATAGATTCCTTATACTAAGGCTTATCACCCGCAAAAATATTACGTTCAACTTGGGCGTAAGTTTCGAGAAAACGTTTTTTATGTAATGAGGTCAAAACTTCAAAATTTTGCCTACGCTGACTTAATGCAACAAGGTATTCTCTACCAGTCAACCTATGGGTTTAAAAGACTACACTTTGGTAGGTGTACAATAAATTACATCTGAAAATCTTGCAACTTATTTTTTGTTCTTACAATTGCAAAGAAAGGGTGCCTATTTAACCGCAATTTTTTGTTCGAAAAAAAAAAACATGAATTTAACTTCTCTTTGTATTACGGTATTCTATTGTTCATCTAATGAGGCTCTTTGTTTATACCGGCCTCATTATGCTTATTTTAATAAAATCCTGCTTACAACTTTTAACGAAAAATAATGTGTTTTCTTGTCATTATGAACTGATTCATACTTATCGATCGCCTAGCGACCGAATTCGGTAAAGTACCCGTACACAGTAAATTAACACGGAAGATGAGACTTGACGCACCACTTAAAATGAATTATTTCGTAATAAATATTGTTAAGAGTTTTAATCTAAATGTCATCGAAAAATCCCTGAATAGAAACACAAATTATGGATAGCTATTTCGTCACGACTGTACCTGCGCAAGCTTCCGACTACTGCCGCTCGTCAAGTCTCATCTTTGGTGGCGCGTATTGTACGCGGCCTTAGGACTTAACGACCAAATTCTGTCTGACTCTACAGACTCCAGGCCCAGGTCAGTAATAAATACCTAATTAAACAGTTTTCTGTTAAAACAGGGTCTTCTAATTAAAATTGTTATCATATATTAATTAAAGGTACTGTTTGGTTTACAGCCAAATTTCAAATTGGCTTAGTAGGGAGGTAGAGGTAAAATACAAATTCAAACATGAAACTTAATTTACATTAGAAACCTTTAACTATATTCACAGTTTTGACAGCTTTTGGAATAGAAATATATTTTTGGTAAAATTTTTGCAGTTTATATCTTGTTTTACTATTAATAGGCATACGTTTGACCACTATCTCACCTGATGGTAAGCGATGATGTGGTCGAAGATGGAGCACGTTTGCCTAGAAGTAACCTATTCACTCTTGTCTTGAAGACCCCCAGGTTGTAGCTATCTGGAAACACAGACTCTGGCAGGGAATTCCACTCCTTAGCTGTACGCACTATGAATATGTTCCCAAAACGTTTCGTGCGTTATCTAACCATAAATTAATTTAATTTAACAACTATCGATTTATCAAAACCGTAAGTCGCCACATCGATGAACAGGTGATTAATCCCAAAGCAGCTGCTATCAATAAGTACACTAACATGTTTTTCCTTAGAAAATATTTTTCTAGAAAATAAAAATACATATAGAAATATACTCATTAAACTCAGCAGTCTACAATTTACCCCTATTAACCTTCCCAACACTCAAATCAACTAAAATAATAACCCTACTTTATTCCGTTAAGTCATTCTATTAAGTAAATTCTTTACAACCCCTCGCTGCTAAAAATAGCACCCCCAAAAATAGTCTAGCTAATAACCCCAGGTAGCGTCAGCAACGTGACTCACCGTAGCGTCATTGCGTCTGACTGTACGTCTGTGCTGCCGTCATAAAAAAAGGACGTATCGACACAAAACGTAGTAACCGATCTCCAACCTTAAGTTATTTTCTTAGTGTCAGAAATCGGGTAGTTTCGTATTGAGTAGATACGTCCTTTTTTTTGTTATGACGGCAAGAGCTTAACATTTATATCACTCTCACTTATCACACGTTGCCTTAGAGACGGTAAAGATTTATAGCATGGAGATGCAGTAAATTAATGCATCTTACAAAGACTTTTATTCGGTTTTAATGGCAAAATATAATTGTATTTTCTGTAGAATGTTTGCGAAATGGAAAGAAAGACAAAAGCATTTATTTGCGTAAAGCAGTTATGCTTTGCGCAAATAAATGCTTTGTCTTTCTTTCTTTACATACTTTATTTAAATACATTACTTTGCATACCATAAAAAGGAAACAAAATCAGTGACTAAGGGCTGATTTTTCAATAGTCCAATAACTTTTTCCCGAGGAATAATAAATGGCCGTCTGACAACTTTTGTTTGGAAAATAATTATGTCAATATGACGTATTTATTCTTCCAATAAACTTTATCTGACTATTGAAAAACTGGCCAAGTGCGAGTCGGATTCGCGTGCTAAGGGTTCCGAACGAATTTCATTTTTTAACATGTTATTTTAACACTACAGACTTGTAATAGGTTTTCCTGTAATCTTTAGGTAAAGATCTATTATCTCCATATTTTTTCAAAATTTTTAGACTCAGTAGTTTCAGAGATTAGGGGGGGGAGGAATGGCCATTTTTCGTCTAATTTCTTGAATAACTTAAAAACCATTTATTTTAAAATTATGAAAAACTCTCACAGTAAGCCCTTTCATTTGATATGTCACACGATATTGTTCAAACAACTTTTTTTTTAATTTTCTAGTTTGACCCCCAAAAATGTCCTTACTAAAAATTTCATGATTTACGTAACGCTTCCGTATTTGGGTCATAGAAATCCATATGTGTACCAAATTTCAACAGAATCGGTCCAGTGGATCCAGAGAAAACTGGCTGTGACAGACGGACAGACACCCGAGTGATCCTATAAGGGTTCCGTTTTTTTTTCGGAACCCTAAAAATCAGCCTTTATACAGTTTGGGAACATATGCGTCACATCTGCTAAAAGGCCAACGCTCAGCATAATGCTGGGACTCATGTGTTATACCGAGCCACAGTGATGGTTTTCAGCGATAGTCAAGAAATTAATGTAGGGAACATCTAGTCGAATGACATGTTAGTGAGCGGAATCTTCTGGGCTCGCCCATTCAGACCACATCCATAGCTTATTAAGCGATATCGAAGTCAGGAGCCGACTCATTTGAAATAAAAAAAGAATGTTCATGAAAGTAATGTATACTGATCTCTCATCTTCATAGCCTTTCTAGGTAGACTTAACAATTAAATTATCCTCTTATATCTGTATATCTACACCGTTATTATCTTCGCAAAGTCCTACAGACAAACTAGGACTAATAACAAAGACACAATTATGAGGGAAATTCCCACGACAGGTAGCGTGGCGGCGCCTTCTTCAACGTGAGTCATGTTTGTTAGTTCGTCTGCCCGCACGTCTGTAAGACTTGGCGGTAGGGCTGCCCCGAGCCTTATTTATTTATGAAAGGTATTTTTTTTGTGATGGATTTGCTCTTGACTCTAGTCTAGAGACAAAGTCTACGATGGAGCGAACTTACCCTGAAGGAGCCTGTTCACTTGAAGAGATTAGGGTTGTAAGAGTTTGGAAACACAGACGCAGGCAGAGAGTTCCACTCCTTTGCTGTGCGCATTATAAAGGCGTTAAATTAAAAATTACGTTTTTTATTACGTCGGTACGTACATCGACAATATTGCTTTGTATTTTACTCTTGTGAATCTTGTGATGCACAATATGAGATTCTGCGTCGTATGGATGATCCTAAATTATAGGTAGGAGTTTCCGTTGCCCTCGCCAGTCTTTCAAAAGCACCTATATGGCACAGAGTGCACAAGAGGTGAGGAATTTTTTGGGAACCCTTTCTCGAACATTAAATGAGTAGAATTAACTTAATCAGATGGAAGTACTAAGCGGTACCTTAGCTCGACTAACTAAATAACTAATGTTGTGTAAAAAATGTTAGCCTTTTTCCAAAAGGGTAATATCCTACCTCCTTAAATAAATATCGTCACAGGAGGAGAAAATTTTAATTTCTGAGTTCCCCAAGTTTTTCTTTCAAGAATACTTTCGCTTTGCTGAGTTTGTAGACCAGAGGGAGAACAAATAAAATAGCAAATTAAATTAAACTTGAAACCTTACTCTAAGAAATTACCAACAGTTATTTTCAAGTAAGAATTTACTAGTTAAAGAAAAGTCACTGAGAGAAACGCTTGAGATTTTCCAGGGAAAATTAAACTGTCTCGGGGTTAGCCAAGTATTCATTCCAGCGGAAAGCGGTAGGGCTTAAAATGCACTGTTCTTGGTGCACCAAGAACAGTGCATTTTGCAAATTATTACTATTATAGCATTATTATTTTGCAAATTCCCTTTAATTTCCGAGAAAATAATGGGTTTCAAAATTAAGAAAGTATTTTATTTGAAAACTAGTTGACCCGCGCAACTTCGTCTGCGTCACAATTTTCCATTACTGCTCCGCTCCTATTGGTCTTAGCGTGATGATATATAGCCTATAACCTTCCTCGATTAATAGGCTATCTAACAGTGAAAGAATTTTTCAAATCGGATCAGCAGTTCCTGAGATTAGCGCGTTCAAGCAAACAAACAAACTCTTCAGCTTTATATATTAGTATAGATTGATTTTTTATTGTTTTCTGTTAGAGACGGTATTATTTGAATCGATGCGGAAATGATGGAAATCCATTGTCATACTCACCAATCTCACATTTATCACCAGACCAGCTGTGGTATGTTTTATCCCAGTGGCACGCAATATCGGTATAAAAATACAGTATTTCCTAATCTAGATCTCAGTCTACCCGATTGCCAAATTTCATCTGAATCAGGGGGGCTACTCTCTAACGAAATCTGTAGTTTCGGGCTTAGTTGCGGGCGGGCGTATTCTACTCCGTATCACCTACAGACTTACGATTAGTCCCGAACCCGAACTGAGAATGAATGACAACACGATTTCACAGTAACTGTCAAATCGTGTTATCATTAGTTCTCAGTGGTTAGGTGATACGAAGTAGAAAATGCCCGCCCGCAACTAAGCCCGAAACTACGGATTTCGTTAGAGAGTAGCCCCCCTGTTTTGTTCGTGATTTATTATTAAATATCTTAACTGTTTCATCTAAAAAGTATGTATGACCATATCACATTTAATAGTAGTACGATACTAAAATGGACATCCCTACTAAAACCACCGGCCGTGACCCCTCGATGCGTCGATAATAATTACCGACCGGTAGCACAGGCATTCCGACAAGACATCTAATGACGTCATTTCAATTCTTTCAACTCATGTGAGCCTAGTACTCGTTCTCAATGGAAATATATATTTTCGTATTTAATGAAGGCGAGGTTGATAAAAATGAAATGCTTTTATCTGATTGTTGGTTTTGTATGAACGTGATATGTTTCAGCAATTACGTTAATGGTTTTACCGGATATATGTGCAGTGATACGGGTTAGTTGGATAGGTTTTATTACTGTAGTGATAGATATCATAGCCAATGATCTAGTAAAAAGGAGGTGAGTATTAATTAGGTGGCGACAGATAGATGAATGGAAGAAAATTAAAGTAATTTTTTGTAAAAAGGTTTATTACTTTTTGCTGTAAGTTTTTTCGGAGGTTTAATTTTTTTGTTAAAAAGTTTTAATTTCATATTTTTTTTGTGGCTATAATCTACTAATTACTACTAACATGGGAAGGCCTACAAAAAATGCTACACAACTCCGCATTAAAATCTGTGAGTGAACAATAAATCACCCCTATTTTCCCACCCTTAGGGTAGGATTTTTTTTACAAATTTATATGGGACTACTTTCTTTTATACCCTTTCCAATAAAAAAAGAATTATCAAAATCGGACTAATCTGTAAAAAGTTATGCGTGTTCATCGATACAAAAAATACGCGTCGACTTGAGAACCTCCTCCGTTTTTTCGTCAGTTAAAAATTACTCCGAAATGACCACCTTAAAACCAATTGACATGAGGGAAGAAGGAGGATGATAATCACGTTTTCATTAGAGTTAAAAATATCAACATCGTTTTTAACCCGTTCATCTTTTCTCATGTGTGATGAAGTAGTCAGCCGCTTTGCTTGATCATCTTTGGGTAACTCTTCAATAAGCGACGGTTCACCTAAATTCCCCCTATTTATACCTTTCTCTTTAATATAATATCAGAGACATTCATTTATACGGCATGTTTACAACCATTCATTTTATTAATAGCCTCTCCAATTAACATTAACTGCTCTTTATTCTTAACCCTGTTTACTTTAATTCCAATTATTCTATAACTAGTTGACCCGCGCAACTTCGTCTGCTCCGCTCCTATTGGTCTTAGCGTGATGATATATTGCCTATAGCCTTCCACGATAAATGGACGACTGAAATCGGACCAGTAGTTCTTGAGATTAGCGCGTTCAAGCAAACAAACTCTTCAGCTTTATATATTAGTTTAGATATCTAAAGCTTCTTCTTTTTTTAGTTCTTTTCTCTACAATCTTACTAGTAATTATTCAGTCCGGTGCCTCTACCAATAGTGAGGGTGCTTTTCAGCTAGAGACACTTATTCAAAAGTTGCGAGGATGTGTCGCGGGTGCTATGAAAATCTTAAGTTTTTTTGTCAAAGATGTGGTAAATTTTTGCTTCATACACCATTTAGCTTTTTTTTTGGATGGTTAATCATCTTACGCTCCGCCCAGAGCGGGAAAGAGTTTCGGACTCTTAGTGAGTAAAAACCAACTTAGTTACAACTAATGCCCTTACCGCTTAGCTATCTCGCAGATCTAAGCGGGAATTGCACCCTAATGCTAATAGCACAAAGCTCATTAGTTGAACGATCATCTTTATTGCAGCTCAACTGTCATAATATAGCTGGATTACACTCTAGAGTCTTATTGTCTAAACTGGAATATTACTCGCAGTACCGACGAGGGAGATGTTCATTACATAGCATGCAGAACTACATTCACGAATGTAAGGAGTATTTTTGTCGCTGTACTATCTTGTCAAATATATGAGACACGCTTAAACACGTCTCTATTTATAGTTGGCTAGCTTGTTTCCACGAACCGGGGAAAAAATACAGACTCAGGCTTGCTATTTCGCGACTGAGAACTTCGCAATAGCATTTTGCCTCATCTTGAAATTAAACCTAGTCTCAGAATCGCGCTTGCCTACACTAGATTAACGCCGTCAAAAACATTTTCTCGTGTATTTATTCTGTTGAAAGTGATACTTCAATCATTCCACTCGGCACTCGTAGAAAATGTAGATCGTATTTCTCTGAAACATTCCAAGAAACCGGCACGACACCGCAGTCTTCCATTACAAGCATCTTTCAGTTCGTGACAGCCACAAGTTATTCAATCGAATCGATTAGAAAAAACAAAACAATGACATCGTGCGAATCGTCTACGTCGTGTTATGTGAATTACGTGAGCGAAGCCGGCCCGCATGGCAACCGCCATTGTTGAGCATAATCGATACTGTAGCGTCCCGATCAATCGAGATGTTGGTACGAGATAGGACAGAAGATTCAGTCTTGATAATTTGGGAATGGGATATAGCGAAATTGATGTCTCTAACATTACTGCAGTCATTGATACTTGTAGTTAGCGTATAATCTGTGTTTAGCTTGTCATCATTCATTAATGAGATACCATTAGATCATTCTTTTAAAATCTTCAGCTCTTTGCCAGCTATTGAAGTCACACTGTGCTTATGTCATGTAAAGAAGTGTTTCGACAAATACATGGTTTTTATTGAGAAATTAAAGAGACCCTGTCTGTCCCAGGCCTGGATATTGTAAATACGTTATCAGATTCATCATTGTTGATGATAAATGCAAATTATGCAATCCTGACATCCGAAACCCTATTCCCGTTACTACACATAAGCTTGCTGTGTTTGTTGTCTCCTCACGCTAACCGAGTGGATCTTCTGCCCCTATCTCCTTGACACATTACACAACACGCCGAGTGCGTTAACCGAGCGTTTAGCCGAGCCTGCCAGTATCGATTGCGTGCGCCAATTAAACTTCATTGTAATCAGACTATAATGAACTGTGTATAACCTAGGCAAGATCTGTTGTGTGTTTACTTTACACCTTGTAGTAATTGTTAGTAGTTGTAGTAATTAATGGTTACTTATACAAGCGCGTGTACAAGTTGTTTTTAGATGTTGCAAGGATGGAATCGTGGAAGTCACGATCACAATAAACACGCTTGCCTTTCGGATTGTCGAGACTTAACGGTCTATCTCTTGAATTAAGTTTTATCTTCATCAGCATCAACATTAATTGCACTCAATCCTAAGTCTTTCTTTAGTGTTTTCTTCCCTGGTCAGCGCGAGTTTCATCCAGGTCTTACCGGTTCTTGTTCCTCTTTTTTTTACTTTTGATAGGCACGCTCATTTAGCTGTAGGTCTGCCTACGCTTCTTCCGCTGTCTCTCTCTTTTTTATAAGCCTGTGTCGCCGTCCCACCGCAGAGCAAAGTCCTTCCTTCCATCTATCTACCTCCGTAACATTAAAATAATATTAAAGTTTATCTTCCCCAGCTTTTCATAACTTCGCTACGCTACTGATATCTCGAAACTATTCTCTACTTGTTAGTTCTCTACCCACGCTATTCTCGATATCTGCCCGCAGATGTATTTTACCGTTCACAGCGTCCTTTTAAGATGCTGCTAGCTATTGATTTCAGATCGAATATAAAACAGTTCTTTTGTTCATTTGTCTAGTGTTCCACAGAGATCTCGAACGAGAGAATAATGTAGATGTATCTGTTGAATATATTTGGGTTGTTGGAATGAATAAATGGAAGCTAGAATCGGTTTTTCTTCATATAACCCTGTATTCATTTGTGGTAATGCTTCTTTTACTTTTTGTAGACAATATATAACTACTTTTTTGAGAACTTTTATCAACATAATCCTTTAAACATGGATGGTGTTTCTTATGTACATAATCATTATTCTTAATCATACACGACAAAGCTGCCTGCCATGTGTTCGGGAGCGATATCAGGAATATAAATGATCCTCATTTTAATGATACATTACAGCTGTAATCTCTCCAGCTCATATTTTCGTTTATCATAAAATTACGAAAAGGTTTTTGGTAACACGTTTTCTTAGCTGACGTGGGTGGCTCGAACGTGAGTTTTGGAGAGAATTATAAATTAAGAAAATTATCTGTGATCGTTTTATCCTTCATTTTCATAGCATCATGGCGATGTATATCTAAGTCAAAAATCTTTCTACATTGGAATGTAATTAATTGAAATTTTATCCTTACTTATTTCGCAATGTTAGAAGTTAGAACGTAATTTGATTTGTAGATTGCAAAGAACGCTTCAATTCCAATTCAATCTGAGTTGGTTGTTCAGACAAAACAGTGTCTATACTTCAGATGTTATCAGAAATCGTGACTTACGATACAAATAACAACTTCTAAGATATTATTGATGTAGCAATCAAGCACGACAGGAGTGTAATAGTTTCTTTTGTACGAAAACCTGCAACGGACAGGTTGACGAAGCACGTAAGTGATGTTATAAGGGACGCGTTTTTCCTTTTGAAGTACAAAACGCTTTAGGCCCTGACAATCCACTCAGCCGAAATCGATGCTTAAGTATAAATGCTTTGTAGGTAAATTTATCTTTACTTGAAAAAGATGAAAAGGTTTTAGGGAACCCTCCATTAGAGTAGTAGTAGCAGAAATCTGGCCTTTTCACAACTATGTAGGGGTTGGCTTCTTGAGGAGGATTTTTGGTGTTGTCTAACATCACGCTGGGAACCTAAGATGCCGACCGAATAATTATGAGGAAATGCTGGCGGCGAGACTTTGTATGTAAAAAGTCATAATTCGAGGTTTGGCTCTCGCCTGTTTTCTCCTCCAATATTAAACCGATTTAAAAGATATTTCACTAACTGAATAAGGAGGATATATACTGTGTCCCTATGTTTTCCTTTTTGATGATTTATTAAGCGTATAAGCACTAGAACTCTCACGGAATGCTCAAAATTGTCCGATAAATTGCTGTCAACAGAGCCCTAGTGTACAAATTTGGCAACTATTAATTAAAAAAGGAAAACATAGAGACACAGTATACATCCTTTTTATTCAGTTTGTGAAATATTTGTTATATCGGCTCAATATTGGAGCAGGAAACAGTCGAGACCCAAACCTCAAATTATGACTTTTTACATACCAAGTCTTGCCGCCAGCATTTCCTCTTAAACTTCAGAAAGAACGCTAAGTGAAAACGAAGTTATAGCGCGGAAAAAGCAGAATACAGCTAGTAAATATATAGGTAGTAGAATGTGGGTACAGATGTCTAAGTGTATGTGTAAACCGAGCAATCGAAAGTCGGACCCAATACACTAAAAAGTTAGTACCGTCCCATTGTTTTCCATAAAGAATTTAGCCACAAAAAGGTTAGTTTTATGTGGGAGAATATGTTTAGTGTCGTTTCGGACCTTCGTTGCAGACATTGTGGTTAGGGGAAATTGCGCTTACATTACTGTATGTTACTCAGCATTGATTGATATAGGTTGTACATGGTCTCAAGAATTTACTGGAATCAAAAGTAGCTCACAATTTAGGACCCATTCGTTTTAGTGTTACTATATAATCCGTGGTGCTTAGCAACTGGGCTTAACCCAGTTGTATATGTCCCTTGGGTGCCTATTGGCCTAGCTCTATTCTGTCTCCTGCTTGATAAGGAGGGAAATGGAAATTATATTTTCTTTTCCTACTCCTCCGCTGTACTTTCTGATTAATTTCGTTGCGGGATCCAAGACAGTTGAATCGTTTCTCCGGGACTCGTCGGGCTTCATTGGCTCGGGGTCTTTCTGGTGGTCACCACTGTTGATTCTGGCTTTCAGGAGTTGCAGTGGTTGGGAATGTGTGGCGGGCTTGTCCCAATAAAAAGAAAAGGTCTCAAGAATTTGTGTCTCAAACTTATTTCCAGTTCTGCAGCAATAACCGAGTTCGGTGTGTCATATTCTAATCTTTATATCCTTTTATCCATCAGGCGTGTCATTTGTCACAGCTCATGGTTTTCTTTTCTAACAAAAATATTTTTATCGGGCATGCGTTACCTTTGTCCGGACCTCACATTTTTTCCTTTACACCCAAAAACATGACACCACTCAAGCGTAGTTTTTAGCCCTCTTTCCTGTCCCTTTGACACATATCTACGTTTTCTCTTCCAGACCGTTAAGCTTTAAATTCCATTAGATACGTGTGTCTGCGTGAGTCGTATCTCCATAAATTCGCTCACATAGCCCGTTATTCATGAGGGTGTCGTGAAATGCCTAAGCCTCTCGACTTAGTGACAGCTGTTATCTGGCTTAGTTTACGGTAGAGTCACCTAAATATTTAAGCTTTAGAGGTTGTGCGATACAGGACGAAGTGCATGCTTCCTTTTGATAAATTTTTGCTCGTCTAGCACTTTCACGTCCTTAAAAAGTCCACCAATTTGGTTATGGGCATGTGTTAGGGAAGATTGTGGTTTTCCAAAATGCAGTTCTACAATGTCTTAATGTCTGCACTGTTTTTGACACTTGAATTCTACGTTTTACTAAGCAGTCTTCATCAAATAAGTTTTTGGAAGAGCCTAAACACATATTTCTTTTAACAAAACCTTATCACCGAAACTCTCATCACCACCATCATCATTAGCAGCCATGCACCATCCTTCAATACTGCTACACCCTCTCTTAGCTAAGATACTCGTAAAACACACGGACAAAAACCCTGAAACAACACCATTACTTATCTCCTAAAAACGAGAAAGGTCGTAAAACCGTGGTGTGTCCTTACATAAATACCTATGTACAATATATACTGCCCGCTTCCTCTACAACGGCGTCGGTAAACCCGGCACGTGTCTGTACGTGTCCCGGAGTAAGCACCAAACACCTTACACATGTGTAAAAAACTACTGCTCTGTCAATGTCGTTGCATGCTGCATGTTCAGGAATTCTTTCAACAGGGTGCGGTGTGTATTTGTTGAGTTGGTATGTCTACACTTGGATGAAGTATCATTTCATTCTTATGACCGTCTGTCATATCATTTCATGCTTTTAACCTCGTCTTTGCTACCGTGTCCTATCCAGGGGGGCTAGTCTCTAACGAAATCCGTAGTTTCGGGCTTAGTTTCGGGCGGGCATTTTCTACTTCGTATACACGTAAACATTATTCTTGTTTAGAAACTGGTTTCGAACCATGGTTTCGAATATGGCCGAAGGGAAAATACACGGTCCTGGGGGGCTACCCCCAGGACCGTGTATTTTCCCTTCGGCGTATCACCTACAGACTTACGATTAGTCCCGAACCCGAACTGAGAATGAATGACAACACGATTTCACAGTAACTGTCAAATCGTGTTATCATTAGTTCTCAGTGGTTAGGTGATACGGAGTAGAAAATGCCCTCCCGCAACTAAGCCCGATACTACGGATTTAGTTAGAGAGTAGCCCCCCTGTGGTCACCATAGGCTGGTGCCTATGGTGAGTGCAGAGTTTATTTTTATCAAATTTCGTATTAGGATCAGAAATAGACAAGAGAATTTATTTGAAAATTTATTGGAAGCTGGAAGTACCAGAGATCTCATCCTACAAGCAAACGACCTTTTTATTAAATTAGATTATCTACGCTTTGGAACGTGCAAACCAACTAGCTTCGTATTTTTGACCAACCGACCTTGACAATTCGAAATCGTCCGGAAATGGTTTATTATGAATAACCTGATTTTGAATTTTGACTTCTATTTCAACAGTTTTTGGAGTCTTATCTGCTGTTTTGCACTCTGCAATGGCTATATTTACGGTATAAATAATTTTTGTCGCTCTTAATTTTGTTCTTGTTATGTTGTCTATCCTATAGATTTTGTTAGAGGGACTAGAGTAGAAACGTTACTGTTGTAATGTACTGTAGTTTCGGGTCAAGACCACACCTTGATTAATAACTTTGGAATTACTCCGGGTCCCTCTAATTCTGTTTGAGTAGGATACAACTTACAGCTGACAGATCGTTCCCTCATCTAATCCCTCGTAATAAATTCCTTTCCGGTATAATGGCTGCGTAAATATTCTATTCCCTGTTAGTTTTACTTTTTACACGCGGTTTCGCTTACGTGGTTTATCCCGCAGGAACAGTACATTTTTCGAGATTAAAACTAGCAGTGCATTAGTGACAAAGAAACCTTTAAAATAAATCATTCTGATTTACGAGTAATTTTGACAAAAATGAATAGTTGATAATAACCAAAACCAAATAACTTTATTGTAGCCCATTATAAGTTAACGTAACTAAATGTTAAACGTTGGGACAGTTAATTGCGATACCATATCAGGCAGACCCTCATGCGCTTGACCTTCTTCTGTAGAACCAGCATAGCGTACAGGAGGGCTTCAGCCGTTGGTGGACAGCCAGGTACATATATGTCAACCTTAAAGAAGAAAATACTAATTAACAGTGTTTTTTCATAGAATTTAAACGAACATTTACCTGAGTCAAAATCTTTGTCCTTCTGTTTTGCTCTACAAAATATTTAAAGAAGCTGCATAGCGCAAATTCAGTTTAATTCCCATCATCATCATCATAACAGCAGAAAGACGTCCACTGCTGGACTAAGGCCTCCCCCAAGGTCGCCGGTCCTCTGCATCTCGCATCCATCGACTACCCGCCACCCTCACCAGGTCATGTGGGAGACTTCCAACGCTGCGTCTTCCGGTATTTAATTCCTGCTGCTTGCGAATAAATGCTATGATGCTATCTTAAGTGCCAACATTCGTTAATCTCCTCCAAGCAAAAAAAACTGGCCAAGTGCGAGTCGGACTCGCGTGCAAAAGGTTCCGAACGAATATTTTTTTTAACATGTTATTGTAACACTACAGGTTTCTAATAGGTTTTCCTGTAATCTTTAGGTAAAGATCTATTATCTCCACTTTTTTCAAAATTTTAGGCTCAGTAGTTTCGGAGATAAGGGGGGGGGAATGGTCATTTTTCGTCTAATTTCTTGAATAACTTCAAAACCATTGATTTTAAACTTATGGAAAAAATATAATTAAAACCCTCACAGTAAGCCCTTTCATTTGATATGTCGCACGATATTGTTCAAAAACTTTTTTTTTTTTAATTTCTAGTTTGACCCCCAAAAGTGACCCCCACACTAAAAATTTAATGATCTACGTAACGCGTCCGTGTTTGGGTCACAGAAGTCCATATGTGTACCAAATTTCAACAGAATCGGTCTAGTGGAACCGCAGAAAACTGGCTGTGACATACGGACAGACAGACACCCGAGTGATTCTATAAGGGTTCCGTTTTTTTTTTCGGAACCCTTAAAAACCTTATGTTATACAGGAGCCCTTAAAAAACAGTTCTCCGTTTTAAAGGCACCCATGCAATAACATGTTTACCGGTATAATCCTATCAGCACCCCGACACGTAGAGTAAGTGTAATGATAATAGCCCCCGCCGTTAGCACAGCTGCCCATAGACACCACCCACTTAGGCTCTGGCATCATGTCATAGGTCTTGCGGAGACACGGCGCCATCTTGTTGGTCACCGTGCCGGCCACGATGATTACGTCCGTCTGTCGAGGTGTACCTCTGAAGACCATGCCGAAACGATCCATATCATATCTGGAAATAACCTTCAGTTAAACAAAGTATCTTTAAAAAAAAGATGTTTTATTTAGACAAGTCCGCCACACTGCAACTACAAACATGCAAGACAGAATTAACAGTGGCCCAGAAAAAGCGCAGAAGCAATGAAGCTCGATGAGAATGACGACTTAACTTGTCGTTTTCTATCCCGCAGCGAAATTAATAAAAAAGAATGGCGAAGATGTTATAAAAACATATGATCGTGTTCCTTACCTCCATGTTAAGCAGGATAGAACATAGCTGGGTCAATAAACACAGGGACATTTACGACTGGGGAAGCAGAGTTGTAACGTAGCCCAGTAGAAAGAGCTTTTATAAGATTAGGGGACTCTAAAAGTTGAGGGTCAGCGTGCATTGTCACGACTGACTTATCATTTTGAATAGAACTTCAAGCGACCCCACCATAGCCATAACAAGGGCTTCGTTGTACGTAAAACCCATTGACGTTGCTATACAATGACATTTGATGGGAAATGTCATGTCTCAACCTTTGGGGGTCGAGTCGTGGATATCGAGAGTCTTAGCTTCGTTCCAGAACAATGGTATTGTTTGTTGGTGCGGATTCGTGATGTGAACTTTGCGACTCTTCAGAGTTTAATGTCACGGAAAAGTTTGCGTAGCAGTTGAATTATTAAGGTTTTACTTTAATTTATAATGAAAGGGAGAGTGAATAAATTGTCACGCTTCCCTTTCCTGGTTACTTTTGTGTACTTAAATCTTTTTTCTGCCACCGAATTTTTTTTTATTCGGAAGTTTTTTATTTTAGAACCGGTGGCGAGCTCGCTATGGGAAATTAATTCCAATTTGTTAGTGAGCGTGTTGTATAAATTTTCCAGAGCTGTACTTGTCAAAGGTTGTAGTCAATTATGCAACAAGAACATGTAACGAGGTGCAGTGAGGCGTGTCGATAGCCGCGCCTCGGTTCATTCCCTTGACTGAAACGATCTCCTATCGGTTACGTGGTTACGAGGCAATATTTTTTTATACTCGGCTGCAGTGCTCTCGGCTAATAACGGGGTCGGTTGGCCTAGAACATGTTTATAATTGTTTACTATTAAGACGGGTTTTTGAAGTCTGTTTCGTTCAAGTTATCCCAAAATAAGGAAAGTTATAAAGAAATTTTGTTGGTTTTTGGTCATTTTTAACCGACTTCAAAAAGGAGGAGGTTCTCAATTCGTCGGATTTTTTTTCTAATACATTTAGAATTATCTGGATTGGGAACTAACTTCGTTGCAATTTTTTGGGTAGACAACGATCTTACGATCTATGTTTTATTTTGTTGTTTGTCCTGTGCTCTGCGAGTCGCAAATAAACGGATTTCTTTCACTTTATATTATCTTTTGCCAAAAACATACAAGAAAATGAAAAGCACACATCACACACACACACCACACACACACACACCACACACCGCACATCACACACACACCGCACATCACTTACCTGGGACCAGCATAATGCATCATCTCGAGAGCACAGCAAGCTAGCCCGAAAGTCACTGGCCATAGAGAATTCCTGCGGCTCCAGTTGAGGATGTCGTCAGAACGGGCCATAACCCATTCCACCATTGACTGCAATCATAAACGGTTATAAATAAAATAAATGTTGCTTAAATCGAAACAGCCAATTCCGTATTAGGTATTACTTAGACCCACGCACAATAGTTCACCTTACGGATTAAGTGCGGAAACCAAATCCTGATATATGTGGAACCTTACATCTTGTATGCAATGCAAGTTCCCACAAAGTGTCATCCTTAGTAATGTCAAATTAAATAAATGCATATTAAATCCATAAAGTCTACTTAAAATAAATGTCAAATTAACAGAATTATTGAACAGCAAATACTGAGATATCAGCCGAAAGACGTCCACTGCTGGACATAGGCCTCCCCCAAGAGTCGCCACAACGACCGGTCCTGTGCGTCTCGCATCCATCGGCTACCTGCGACCTTCAGCAGTGGACGTCTTTCGGCTGATATGATGATGATGATGAAATACTGAGATGCAATTTATTTGTAGCGTGCCAATTTAATTATTGGAAAACTGATTAATATGAATATTTCTGAAACCTGCGTTGATACTGAAATTTCAATTAAAACTCAATCAACACCTAGAATTGACTGCAAAAAATATTTATTTGAAATGAAATTAAAAACGAACTCTCAAAGGATACCTTTTTGATTGGTATATGAATAATCATATATCAATCAAAAAGGTATTTAAGGTATAAATTAAAGCAATTGGTTTTTCCTGCGGCTTCGGTCCTGTCATTATCATCTTATCAGCCGAAAGAGGTCCACTGCTGGACATAGGCCACCCAAGAGTTGCCACAACAACTGATCCCATGCGTCACACATCCATACGCTACCCGTGACCCTCACCAGGTCATCACTCCACCTTATGGGAGACCTTCCAACGCTGGTTCTTCCGGTACGCGGGCACCACTATGTCAACCAGAGGGCAATGGAGAGGGCAATGCTTGGTGTTTCCTGCGTGATCGAATCAGTGTCACAATGACTTTTTTTTTAGATAGAACATATAGTGCACTCAGCTGCAGTTTAGCTTTCTATGTGTGAAGGAATTAACGTAATGGTATCAATAAATTCTTCCAGTGATTGCATTTACAAACATATAAACTGAGATTGACCGACTTTTGCGGAATTCACATATTTTCATTTCGAAATTTTAGAGCAGGGTGCATATTTTATTTCTGTACAGTATTCATTTAGATAAAAGCTCATTATACAAGATTATTAAAGCTTATTAACACATTTCGTGTATGCCCCAAGCATTACATATTTATTACATTACTATTGCAACATTGACGTCACACACGTCATGAGTTCATGACACATGCTATCGTTCGACATTGACATTCTGCTGCAAAGAACTTGACCGAAATTGAACCTCAAAACTCATCCAATATATATTTCGAGCATTCCGACTTCGGAGTATTTAATGTACCATCAGCAATGTTTTATGAATCCATTCATTGGGAGTCATAGACTTTGGGCCAATGTTTGAAACTCCTGTACTTGTTGCCAATGTTTGTAACTGCTGGACTTGTTGCCAATGTTTGGCCAACATTCAAATTATGTATTCTTCAGAGATAATGTTGTGTAATCTGCTATTTATAAGTAACTATTGTCCCGTGACGTAAGAGATTCCAGTACGTCTACCATGAGTTTTATCAATCTATACTCGCTAGCGACTGTTATTTAAAAAAAAAATGAAACTTAAAAAAAAAACAAGTTTCTAATTTATTTGTTTATTGGTTAACTAACAAGTAAGCAAGTTACAGGTAAAACTTTAGTTAACAACAAAAACGACGAGGTGTTATAAGTTTGACGTGTCACTGTGTGTGTCTCTGTGGCATCGTAGCTCCCGAACGGATGAACCGATTTTGATTTTGTTTTTTTTTTTTATTTGAAAGTTGAATTAGTCGGGAGTGTTCTTAGCTGTGTTTGATGAAAATCAAAACTCGCAGTAATGACTTTGTTAGCACAAAGTTTCTTCTAATTCCAAGCATGCGGAAATACGACCAACTTTAATAGGAGAAAGCTACAGGGTTTGTGTAACAGGTCGGAAATAACTTTCCTGTATAAAATGTTATCAACAACAAAATTGCTTTTCTAAGTAATTTCGCAATTCTGTGTTACACGTGTAATCTAAATCCCTTTCCTTGTTTATTCCCAACTTTATTGATGCTGAAATTAATTTTGTCAAAGACTTGTCAAATTCAAACTATACTTTGTATATCTATACTAATATATAAAGCTGAAGAGTTTGTTTGCTTGAACGCGCTAATCTGAGGAACCACTGGTCCGATTTGAAAAATTCTTCAAGCATTAGATAGCCCATTTATTGAGGAAGGCTATAGGCTATATATCATCACGCTAAGACCAATAGGAGCGGAGCAGACGAAGTTGCGCGAGTCAACTAGTAATATTATAAGGCTGAAGAGTTTGGTTGAACGCGCGTATCTCAGGAACTTCTGGAAAAAATCTTTTATTGTTGGATAGCCCAATAAAATTATCGAGAAAGGCTGTAGGCTATATAACATCACGCTACGACCAACCCGCATTGGGCCCGCGTGGTGGATTACGGCCCATTCCCTCTCCCAGAGAGGAGGCCTGAGTCCCAACAGTGGGAACATTATAAGGCCGACTATGCTACGACCAATGAGAGCGGAGCATTCATGAAAAATGTGACGCAGACGAAGTTGCGCGCGTCAGCTCGTAGCTCGTAGTAGATAGTAACAATCTTCCAGTTAATTATTATCTTTAAAGATAACCACATAGCTCCATCCGATTATGGGCTTAATATCTACTGAGATCTGATTTGCAATTAACAAAGAGTTTCTGAAATTGTAGGGTTACAGTGGCACTCCACTACATATCATGAGGGAGTGTAGAATAGCGAATATGCATGAAAAAAATATTTATTATCTATACAGTTTATCTAAAAATATACAAAAATATAATACTAACAGTGAAAACAGAACCACAATTACTCGAAAAACAAACGAGATATAATTATTTTAAATAAATATATCTGTCCCTCTCGCGAAAACACTATTTTCTATGGCAGCTGTATACACGTCCTAAACTTTGACGACAAAGTCGATATCTGACTTCTCTTTCTAATTGCAATCTTTGAAGCTTTATAACCACATCGCTGATGAAAGTATTCAAAAAGTAATTTCAATATTGTTTACTGGAGCTAATAAGTATTTCATTTTGAAAATAAAAAAATCACATGCATATTCCCTATTATGAATCACGTGTTAGTCACCCCTCGTCAAGCAAAGTGGCTAGAACACCGTTTTTATACATAGCGTTTAAGGCGACGACATACGCCAGCGACCTTCAGGGAATAAAATGAGCAATCGTTTAACACCCGCGCGACCCAAAATTAGTTTTTGGTGCTTACCGTAATGTAGATAATTAAACTGTCTTTGAGACAGTGTTAATTCTATGAAAATACACCCGGCGGTTTTGGTTCGATTGTCGTTTTATGTCCGTGTTAGACATAACTTTACAAATTAATAACACTAAGTATGTTGAACGAGTGAAACTCAAAATTTCATATATCAAATTATTAAGAAAATAGTCTAATGTAACATATATTTTTTCCAAAAAATTACGACTAGCTGTTTAGACGTCTCATTTTAAAATCAGCTACTCTCAGGTATCTCCGCTTTAAAACGTAAACATCAACTTGTATTGAAACTTGATAAGCGCTGCCTGGTGGCAATCACGGAAGACCTATTTTTAGGGTTCCGAAAAAAAAGGAACCCTTATAGGATCACTCGGGTGTCTGTCTGTCCGTCTGTCACAGCCAGTTTTCTCCGGATCTACTGGACCGATTCTGTTGAAATTTGGTACACATATGGACTTCTGTGACCCAAACACGAACGCGTTACGTAAATCATTAAATTTTTAGTATGCGTGTCACTTTTCGGAGTCAAACTAGAAAATTAAAAAGAAAAGTTTTTTTATCAATATCATGTGACATATCAAATAAAAGGGCTTACTGTGAGGGTTTTGATTATATTTTTTTTCATAATTTTAAAATGTATGGTTTTGAAGTTATTCAAGAAATTAGACGAAAAGTGACCATTCCCCCGCCTTATCTCCGAAACTACTGAGCCTAAAATTTTGAAAAAAAAAATGGCGATAATAGATCTTTACCTAAAGATTACAGGAAAACCTATTAGAAGTCTGTAGTTTTAAAACAACATGTTAAAAAAATTAAATTCGTTCGGAACCCTTTGCACGCGAGTCCGACTCGCACTTGGCCAGTTTTTTTCTGTACAAAGCGACATAAGTGAACGTTTACATTAACGCGATCGATTGCGTTTAAAATTTCGCACTGAGGCCACTAGTTGTAACTTTACACAGTGTATCTTAATAGGGAGTTACCTGCGGATTACCATACATTCTTCAAAGTTTCAGTTTTGCATAACTTTCCTCAGCGTTCATTGGATTGAGAGATTAGTGATTAGAGAAAGCATCCGTGGCATCCGTCAGATGCTTCATCGAGCTCGGGGTTGAAGTAAATTCATGACTTAAAGAAAAAATCGGCTGCATCTATTTCAAACACTACCAAAATTTTCTAGATCCAAATATACCTAAAACGCCTCTCCCATGAGCGAGAGTCTCGCGACGATTATGGTCCTTCTCGCCTATACGAGTGTGTTGCGATTCGAATCACTTTTTTATTGACAGGTCACCTAGGGAAGGGTCCCATAGATTCTCCTCTGATATTCCTCAGGTAGTGTATCCCTGGAATCCGGGCACGTGTCGTATTGTGTGTAGTTATTTCGGTTCACATCCTCCTGTATTGCAATCCGGGGACCTGATAAAGGACGACCGCGTACTGGATATCCGGATAACGCTCAATCTGGTACTGTAATTGGAATGTCCGTAGGGTTGGTATAGTGCAAATAGCTAGTGTTTTTGTTTTTTCAATAATCCTTTTATACAACTTAGTCTCACATAGGAATACAGTAAAATTGGGGATTTCATTGGACTTAAGTTAAATTGGTGATTTCATAAAATGCGATGTTTCACGACTAAATAGTCTCCAATTCGGAACTAGGAACGTCGCAAGAAATTCTTTGTACCTTTATAGTTTTATCATGAGGTATGTCATTCGATTTTCAACAATATCTTAACTGAATAAGTAAATAATACTTTTAGCAAACCACCAACTCACTTTTATTTTTGCTTTCTCGTAATCAGGTAAAAAGTAGCAGCCCTATGAAGTTCAATACCTGTTCCGAACACACTGTAACACCTCTATTGGGTGCGTTAGATCCAGAAACGTATTACATACCGGATGCGTATTTGCTTTTCCGTATTTTATGCCCTGCGCTTTTCTTAGCGCCTGTCAACTGGAAAACCGTATTGTATACGTCCCTTCATGACGACTAATTGCATACTCAGTCTCACATCAGTTGACGTAAGACAGAATACGAAAACCTAAACACGCGTCCAGGATCCCGGCTCCTCGTTTAATTCCGCTCTTAGTCCGGCACCGTTAATCCGGGATTACCTCCATTTTGTACCGGATATTATCCTCACACATACACTAGAGTGTTTTTGTTTTGTCGTCAAGTTAGGAAGATTATCGTCATACATTAGTAATGAATATGGGACTATGTCAGGAGTTATTTCAGGGTATTATAAAGCTTCTTATCCGACACTTAATCCAATTGGGATGCTTCCTGAGCAGTTCGCCTCGTGTACAAAACGAAAGATCAATTTCCTTGCAAGAACAGAAGATGGATGTTATACGAGTTCTCTAGTTCTATTTAGTATTGTGTAGATACAGTTCTATTATTAAGTACATAGGAACGTGTTTCAATATAGAAATGTTTATTAAATGTGCTATTAAACAGAATTATGACGTAAGTCTGGCTAATGCCAAACACTAGCCTGGGGGCAACATGAACAAAGCATTGTTTAATATGAATATAATAAATAACCCCCGATGTATAAAGTTAGTACCTTCAGTTTATAATTATGACTATTTATGACTTCTGTTTCATCCCGGTTTCCAAGAAATCCCTTTGTTTCAAACTGGATATAAATTGGAAGGTACGTAATCCCAGAATCTATATCCGTGATAATGTGAGAAGTTTATACGCTCTGTGACAGGCGATGTGTAATAAACAGGGGTTAAGGGGCTTCAGAAAGTTTGATATTCGATGGGTGTTGGATTGGAGAATGGCTTTGAAGCGGAGACAAGGGGGAGAGGAGACGCGACTCGCAGTGCAGGACCAATCAAAAGTTTTGACCGAGTTGAGATATATTCAATGAGGTTTTACGTGTTGGGCCATTGATCGTAGCCTCACTGTGACACTGCAATGGATTCCTGTTTCGCCCCTATGTTTCATTTTACACTACGCTATCCTGTTTTATTCCTGCATGTTTCCTTCTCTTTCTACTTAGCTCCATCAAGCGATATCTTAGACAGTCAGAGTCATGGAGAAAAGTTAGTGGAAAAATGTGACTAATAAGACATTATTGCATTTATACCACGTAAATTAGTCTCAAAGTACTCATACTTGATAGGAGATATACTAATCGTTAATCTATTTTTATCCCTTGTACGATATCAAATTCGTCGCATATTCCACCGGCTCGTATATCACCGGTGTCACGCCATAACTCACGTTCATTAATTATTAGGTACACAGTCTACACAGCAACTTACTCGTAGAATATGCACCACCTTGTTGTGCTGGTCATGTAGTACACTGTGTCCTGTGGACTCTACAAGAGCCATTCATCATTACTTTAGACTCAACTATCTCTTTTGTTATGTGTTGGACTAGGCTTCCTATATAAATGAGGAGCCAAGAGGATCATTGGTAATGACAGGCTCGTCGAGTCGAAGCTCCAAAGTCTTGAGCATCGACGCCGAGTTGCTGTCCTGTCGGTTTTCTATCGGTTGCATTTTGAGGAGTGTGCGACGGAATTGCATGATCTAATTCCGCCAAGCCCGTTCCATCATCGGACCACAAGACGAACGGCGATGCGCCACCTGCGTACATGGTGGACATCCCACCCACACGCACAAAACGTTTTGGGAACACATTCATAGTGCGTACAGCTAAGGAGTGGAATTCCCTGCCAGAGTCTGTGTTTCCAGATAGCTACAACCTGGGAGTCTTTCAGACAAAAGTGAATAGGTTGCTTCTAGGCAGACGTGCTCCATCTTCCACCGCACCATCGCTTACCATCAGGTAAGATAGTAGTCAAACGTATGCCTGCTTATAGTAAAAGAAAAAAAAATGGGAGAATTCTTTTTTACGGATAGACGTGTACTGACTAGTAAAGGTGTAAGCCTGCACAGTTTTGCGTCTAATGAATTGTACCAAAAGGATTAGGTGCGTCCATGTCATTTTCGCAGAACCGGTCGTTGTGGCGGCGCTTGGGGGAGGCCTATGTCCAGCAGTGGACGTCTTTCGGCTGATGTGATGATGATGTAATTTGTATTCAAAGATATTAAGTGCCGTCAGGTTTCAATAATGGAAAGCTCTTTTTTCCCTTTAACTCAGCTTATGCCAAAAGCAAAAGTTAACGATAACGCAATAGAGTATGTTAAAAAATTCTCAGTAGGCCTTCTGAACTGAGGTCGCCTACTCTAAACCCCTGTACTCTAAACCCGTGTGTTCTTTGGATACAGATGGCTGATTAATTGATGACATAATCACAACAGCTTACGCACAATTGTGAACTTGGCACCCTGGCGGCTTCAAACATAATATGCATATTCATACGTAGCTAGGTTTACATTGCAAATCAATCAACTGGATTAAAGTTTCCCAAAAAGGAGTATGGAAATGAAACGTACATCACATCTGAAAAGTTTTCCATTTCCTTCTTTCATATTTTCAATTCAAAATGTAAAGTTTATCTTGGTAAGCACCTACCGCCCCAGTTCGGCGGGAATATAAAATTGAGCGCGAGTTCGGGAGAGACGGTCGCACAGATTTAATTCAGCACAGATTTTTGAATAAAGCATAAAGGAATATAAAAATGTTTGGGAACTCTTTACAAATGTTTGGGTAAATGAAAGTGGCGGATATCCTGGCAACTAGCATTCGTATTCGTTACGAAATAGAGAGAGCTAGAACTTTTGACGAATGACTCTGTTTTCAGCTATTTTCGGAACGAATTATCCTGATTCTAGACATTTTCGTGGTTGATTTTGTTTTAATTAACAACACTATATATATATATATATCTCTATGTACTAATATTATAAAGAGGAAAGATTTTTTGTTTGTTTGTACCGAATGGGCTCCGAAACTACTGGACCAATTTTAATCATTTTTTCACCAGTAGGAAGCTAAATTATCAGGAAAAACATGGGCATTAATTTATAAAAAAAAAAAAATAGAGATCCTTAAGAAAACTGCAGCGCGGACGAAGTAGCGAGCGAAGAGCTAGTTTGGTATATGTTGATTTTACCTTAGGTTACTGCCGGGAGTCTCACGTGTATAAAATGACAACAAATCCATAATCAGTACATTATCTGTTTAATTAAAGCAACACCAAAAATGTCTAAATCTATTACCTGTCCGGGTTGATGGAACGGGGAATATCTCCGAACTTCATCCGCCTTGAACGCTTTCGTGGCGTGTGGGTAGATGGGGGGAAACTTCCTGCCAATGCTGGGGGCCTTGGCTCCTCGCCCATCACAGTCGCAAGGGTCAGCGCCTTTAGTGCGAAATGTGCGAGATGACACGACCCTCCACATATCCTCTTTCTTAGATAATGCGACCGTCTTGAAACAGTGTTCGGGTCTGTAATACAAGAATTTAGATTTGAACCCTCAACGTCTACTTAGAAGGCCCTCAAATTGAAGGCTGGTTTTTGAGTTGAGTATTTTCAAAACTATAATGCTAAAGTTTGACATTTCTTCAGCCTAAAGTAGAGTATGACAAATACGCAACGAAAATTGAGGGTAATGAAATGGAATAATACCAGCCTGTTACTATTACCAATGCTAGGCAAAGACAACTCCTCACCTCATACACAAAAGACAAAAGCATTGACTAGTTCACCATCCTTGTTCAAGGCTGGCTGGCGATTCTACACTTCAATTAGATATAGTTATTAATTATGAAAGCTTCTTAAGAACTGGTTGTTCAAGAGGAAGCGGTTACTAAACTTTAGGGAAGGGTAAAATGTTCCTGATTTATTCAGGAACCTTGTTGTTAACGCTTACGTGACTGACGCGACAATCATGAGCTATGCTTAAATCGTAATAGAGTACAACCTTATTAATACAACTGGTTCTAAATGTTAATGAATTTATTTGATCTTAGATTTTTCCCCGTGGCTTATCACGCAGGAATCATACTTTTTTGGGAATCATTCAGCGATTGTGTGGCTTGCTATCAGTCAAAGAGTTTTCGTAATCTCAGGGGCTACTCTCTAACGAAATCCGTAGTTTCGGGCTTAGTTGCGGGCGGGCATTTTCTACTTCGTATCACCTAACCACTGAGAAATAATGATAACACGATTTGACAGTTACTGTGAAATCGTGTTGTCATTCATTCTCAGTTCGGGTTCGGGACTAATCGTAAGTCTGTAGGTGATACGGAGTAGAATACGAACGCCCGCAATTAAGCCCGAAACTACGGATTTCGTTAGAGAGTAGCCCCAGATCAGAACTTTCGGAGTGGTGGATCTAAAAGAATTGTGTAACAATTTTGGCGTACTATATACTACTTTATCTACTGTATGAATTTATGTACATTGTATGGATATACAGATACAATCTCATTGTGTTATTCGTATTTAGTGGCATATGCAAACGTGACACATTTGACCCTGACTCCTACGACCCTGGCACACTCGGTACCGTAACATGAACCAGACTTGAGGACTCGTTCGTTCGAGGCATTTTGTTATAAGATCATAAGATATTGTTTGCTTTCTAATATCGAGCTAATTAATTGAAGAATGTTATCTTCAGGTCAACATGAGTTGTGAACTCGTGAAATACAGTTTTAAACGTGTTTGTCATCTGCTAAGCCTTTCCCAATAGGAAATATGCATACAATTTTTTTATTTGTAAAATGTAAAACTTATTAGCTCAAGTAAACAATCGCGAAGTTATTGTTTAAATAACTTCATCAGTGATGAAGTTACAAAGCTTCAAAGATTACAATTAGAAAGAGAAGTCCAATATGAACTTTGAAGTCCATGACGCTTATACAGCTGCCATAGAAAACAGCGTTTTCGCGAAAGGGACAGATATATTTGTTTAAAATAATTATGTCTCGTTTTTTTTTCGAACAATTTTGATTCTATTTTCACTGATAGTATTATTATATTTTTGTATTGATAATCAATATTTTTTTCATGCATAATACCTAATAGTACTTCGCCCGCGACTTCGTCGGCGCTGCAATTTTCTTTAGGATCCCTATTTTTTTTTCTACACAAATTATATACTAAAACTATCGTCGAGAACCACTCTATCCATTGGTGAAAACAGCATGAAAATCGGTGCAGTAGTTTTTGAGTTTATCGCGAACAAACAGATACAGCTGCGTATTTAACATGAACCAACTGCCAATATGACCTCCACAACCCAGTTACTGGGTAAACAGTCTACCTCTTGGCAAGACTGATGACAGATGTACTGGCTTCATACTTACCTTAATGACTGTCAAAGTAAGTATGAAGCCAGTAAACCACAAATAGCCACAAATGACAGCCGGGATCAACGGCTTAATGTGCTTTCCGTGGTACGGAGAAGTCGTGGTAGAGTATGTAATTATCACCCACCCACAAACCGACCTGGGCAAGCGCTGCTTAACCTCAAATATCAAAACGTGCGGTTGTTTTTTACAGCCACGAGGTTCTCTTTAAATTTTGTGAATATTAAACACTGTGATACACAAGATCTATATACCAGACGCTGGGTAAATTTCTCCTACCTCTTAGATTTATTCAACGCCCTTCAAAACAAACAAGAACGCACAAATTCAATTCAGAATTACACTGCTAGCAAATGAAGCAACAATCAGTCATGATCACGTCTATTAGACGTATCAGTAGCTAATTCCATCTTGTTAGCGAACATGAAAGCTCACATCAGCACCTTACTCGCAATGCCAATGTAATTAGTTTCGATTGACTCTCGAGATATCAACAACTTGCTTAATTTCGTGACGTCTCAAAGACGTAATTGTATGGTGAGGGGTAGGACGTATTATTAGGTGGAAAATTAGGGTTAATTGGAGTGTATTATTTGGATGGTAACCTTATACATATAGTTTATGGAAATCGGAATCAATTGGATTGAAAGGCGCCGAAATGAGGAGTCTTTTATTATAATTAGGTGTAATCCGTGTGACTGCTGATAGTGATGAAATTTGAACCTATAACTAATTTTAAAAAAAACCGGTCCAAAGCGATTTGGACTCGCGTGCAAAGGGTTCCGAACGATTTTTTTTTAACATATTATTTTAACACTATATAATTTTTATAGGTTTTCCTGTTATCTATAGGTAAAGATCTATTATCTCTATTTTTTTCAAAATGTTAGGCTCAGTAGTTTCGGAGATAAGGGGGGAAAATGGTCATTTTTCGTCTTAATTTCTTGAATAACTTCAAAACCATACATTTTAAAATTATGAAAAATATGAAAATAAAACCCTCACAGTAAGCCCTTTCATTTGATATGTCGCACGATATTGATCAAAAAAATTCTTTTTTAATTTTCTAATTTGACCCCCAAAAGTGACACCCGTACTAAAAAAATAATTTACTTAATACATTTTCAACAGAATCGGTCCAGTGGATTCGGAGAAAACTGGCTGTGACAGACGGACAGACAAACAGACACCCGAGTGATCCTATAAGGGTTCCGTTGTTTGTAATTTTTAGAGTTCCGAACCCTAAAATTTTAAGGATCAGTGGTCAACGATAGGCTGTATTGCTATTTTACTATTCAATTAAATAGTTACATAAATATGCGAGTTATTCAAAATTGTATTCGACTCCGAAAACTGAACTGGCTCTTAGGAAAGACATCACACGTACCTATCATTAGAAAACCGAGTTCTCGCCTACAAAGCAGTATTAAAGCCTGTCTAGACATATCGAGCTGTGAGGCTCTGCGAGAAACTCAAATGTGGGAATTCTCCAGCGATTTGAAAATAAAGCTCTCGGAATAATATCAAAAACTCCTTCGTTAATGAAGACCTCAGAATTACATGAGCGTCTACAGATCAGAACTGTAAAAGAGGAATTAGAACACAGGGTTCGGTCACATAAATAAGGAACAACGTCACATACCAACACCGTAGCCTATCACCTATGTGAACCAATCACCATGAAACTACTCAAACGCCTCCACATATGGGTCACTAGCTTCTGCCAGCGGCATCGTCCGCGTGTTCCCTAGGGAACATACTCCCGGGATAAAAAGCCTATGTCCTTTCTCAGGCTCTAGACTATCTCTGTACCAAATTTCATTTAAATTGGTTCAGTAGTTTTGGCGTGAAAGCGCGACAGACAGACAGACAGAGTTACTTTTGCATTTATAATATTAATATATAATTATATATAGTATAAGGAAGTAAAGATTACTGAATAAAGCCCAAACAATTTTGAGGGGTAGATTTTTCGGTGGAAGAATGGACCTTCGCAATCAATATCAGCACAAAAGATCTGCTAAAGGTTTGCAACCAATTGCAAGATAAGCAATGAAAAAAAAAAAACGTTTAAAATAATTGAATAAAGGAAGATACATTTTTTAAATATTTATTATTTATGAAGAATTGCGTTAGAGTTTACTTTGGGTAGGAGTTTATTTTCAAGCTCAAGATAGGAAGTGCGTTCAGGGAATATAAGTTATTGTACCGAAGCTCCAGTTCACCGACACAGTTTAGTCTCAGCAAAACATCTCGGTTGTTTAAGCGTATCCTCCGGGTACTGTTTGCTTGCACTGTTAAACTATACGATATATAAACTAGACCCGCGCAATTTCGTCTGCGTCACAATTTTCATTACTGCTCCGCTCCTATTGGTCTTAGCGTCATTATATATAGCCTATAGCCTTCCTCGATAAATGGGCTATCTAACACTGAAATACTTTTTCAAATCGGACCAGTACTTCCTGAGATTAGCGCGTTCAAGCAAACAAACAAACTCTTAAGCTTTATATATTAAGTATAGATATACATATGTATATAGAAATTAATCCCTATTTCCCTTGGTCATCGCATCACGCGTGAACGACTGGACCGATTTCGCCTATTCTTTTTTTGTTGTGTTTGTTATTGTCAGGATATGGTTCTTATGAAAGTTGCGGGTTAGCTAGTTGACGGGAGCGAAGCCGCGGGGTACAGCTAGTTTCCAATAAAAAAATTGAAATCCTTAAGAAAATTGCAGTGCGGACGAAGTGCGAATATTGGTCAAATACTCAGCTGTATCCGATTAGATGGGATAATAGAAGCCGATCCCAACACAGTTGGGAGAAGGCTAGCCAGATTCATTGAGTTGGCCTTGTGATCGGGTTGGGACTGCCGAGCTTTAGATAGCAAAGTATTATTGGGTTCTACCACCAAGAACTTCAGTCTTCTTCTTATCGTGTGGGCAGTAAGGTCTACACGACCCCACACACCCTAGTGTCAGAGTTCTAAACCGCCTCAAGTGCCTCTGACATGGTTTATTTGACGACCGCCATTTGGTGGCTGGGACCATCGACTTAAACATGCCTTCCGAAGCACGGAATCATCTTTTTATCAGACAATCAGGTGATTCAAGCTTGCAATGTCCTAGCCAAACTGGAAACAACTTTACAAAGTATGGTTCCCGTGGAAATCGAACCCACGACCACCGGGTCACAAGGCAAATGCCTAAACCACTCGACCACGGAGGCTTGTCCCCCATTACCTAGCACAAGATTTAACTGACGAAATTTCGAATCACAATATTTTCGCAGAATATGTTTTGTTATATGAATTCTGTTCTATAGTCAAGTGTCTCTTTGTGTAGATAATGAATGTAGTGTCAGTGATCGTGAATCCTTGGCACTCGGCTCGCCCTCGTTAGGTGGAACGTGACTAGAAGCGCGACGTTCGCTCGCATTCATAAAACTGACGTATTATACGACATTATATTGCATAAGCATAGGGTGCTTTTCCAGTTGAGATGTGTGAGGTAGCTAGGCTAGCTAGAATGGAAAACTTCTCCAAAAAAACAATCATATTTTCTTAGCCTGGCTTAGCGCAACTCTGGTGGGATAGAGCTAGCTGTTAAAAACAGGAGATGTGTAGGAGGGATGCGAGCGAGGAATGTGGGTGCACTCAGCTGAGAAGTGTGTACTGCGCGTCCTCGCACTACTCAGCTACACACCGTTTCATATCTTCGTTATACACACATCCTTGCATCGCTCAAATCCTCACAATGCTTTGGTGGCAACAATCACACATTTTCATAGCTGCATCCTCGCTCCGGCTTACTCATTCGGTGTAAAAACAAGCTAACGATGTGAACTTGCGGTTCATAGCATCAGCATAACACTGTATATCCGTGGTTCATTATATCAGAATGAGGGTCGTATAGCAACCGCAGAATATGTATTTAGTAACTGAACTGAAGTTAATTCAATTTTCCCGGAAAATGGATGTTCAATTAATTGGATTCCTGCCTTATTACAACGTGTATGTGAACTGAAGCTGTTAAAGGGTAATACAATTTAAAACTGCGATAAATGGTGGACATAATAAGTACCATTGCGAACGAATATGTTTGATCATCCGAGCCAGGACTGTAGAATGATGCTGGGCTGCTGCCGAATCGCTTGGCAGATTCCCTAATCGCTTTGTGAGACTTATAAGAACCACGTAGATGGCTGTGCCCAAATTCTTTGCCAAGCTTCACTCAAAAATCATATTATCAACTTAGAACATTCAATAATTACCTGAACAGATTTTCTCTGAAAGCGTGTCCATACAAACGCAACATATTTGTATAGTAACAAAATATTATTCAGTCAAAAATTATTTCGATAACCGTTGTGCCGGCTCGTAGCTATGCATTTGACAAGGCGACACATTGACGGTTAAGCGTTCGTTCGGAATTCGAAACTTGGAATAGTTTGCTGTGAAAAGGTTTTCATTCAAATAGGGTATTTATTAGAATTTTCGTTTTGTAATGGAAACGGTTTACCCTTTTCCATTACAAAACGAATTCGTGTTTTCAGCTATTATTGGGAAACTTTTTGAGGCTTTTGCTTTGGGTTTTAATGTACATTGAATTCGATGAAGAGTTAAGCAAAGGTGTACCTGCCTACCTACCCATAGTACACCCACATATCCCGTTGTGTACAAGTCACACGTAAAAATAGGCGAGCCACCTATCTACTCCGGACTACAAGCCCAATAACTCTTTTCGCGAGCCGTGAATTGGGCATAGAACCTCATGATCAGCAGTAGCGCTTGCAAGCACAAACTTGACCAAAGAGGCTGTTTTTAAACCGCAATTATTTACACAACAACGTTACTAAACGAAACACTAAACCATAGAATAAATTAACCCGCAACAAACGCCGTTTAAACAAAATTACCCAACAATCTCGCACGAATACAACCAAACAGAATTTAAAACAAATTTTAAACACGCCGGAAGCCTACCACAGTATTTGGCGCCGCCATTAGCGCGATAGGCCTGCGATGTCGTCGACCTAATGCCCGGACTACATAGATTGCAGTCGCTGCAATTACTGCGGCGGACTGGTGAGGGGTTTTCCAATGACGTGGCCATGCATGGCGGGAACTGGGCCAGGCATGTGTGGACTAATGGCTTCCTTAACCGGAGTGGTCGTCGGAATGTTCTTTGAGAGATATGTGAACTCGTTGAGTAGATGTTCGTCAGACGGTGGTGTTGTAATGAAATGTGTTAATCTAGATCATAAGCAATGTAGGTAACTTTATAGTGGCGTACCCTAATCCATTTTTAAGATTAGATTACTTAAATTTAGGCTAATCGAAAACACACCTTCAATCGTTATAGACATTGCCTGATTTGCCTACGTTATCGAGCACCTCATTCGAGTAAATTGGATTTTTCATCCAACATGAACTTTCGCTTCCCTGGAACTGGTTCCAGGCCTACCAGCTCCCTCTATAACTGTAGGTACATGTGATGTTGTGTCTCATTTAAATTAAAAAAAGTGACAAGGATGAGAAATGTTATTTAGAAAACAAACTTGAGAAAATTTCTGGGAAGACAAGACAAAATAATCTTCATCAAAATATTAGCAGCAGTAATGTACCAAACATTACTGAGAAATAAAAACTTCTTCAAAAGACAAAGGTGATGAATGACACATAACGAACAATTATCTGAAGTAGGTATATTTAAATACGTGTGTCTTCAAAACGAACACGACAGATTTCAGCCGTGAAAATCTCATTTGACAACTCGAAATTCCGAACTCATAGGAAATGAGTTCGGAATTTCCTTCGTTTGTAAATGAAAAAACTTTCCTCATTACATATTCTTTGCATCTAGAATTATTTGTTCATGAAACGCCGCCTTCAGGCGAATTCGGAATCCTAACTTATAAAAAACTTATCCAAATATTTAAAATTCTTCCGTTACTGGTGACTGACTGACTGACAGACAACGCACAGCCGAAACTACTGGTCGTAGAAAGCTGAAATTTGGCATGTTCCTTGGGGAGCACTTAGAGAAGATTACCCAAAATTCCTACGGGAACGGGAAAAAACGAAATTATGCGCATACAGTCGTGGGCAAAAACTAATTATAAATGCGAAAGTGAGTATGTTGGTTTGTAACACTTCCGAGCCTAACTTGCTGAACCGATTTTGATAAATTTAGGTTCGGGGATAGATGGGACCCTGGAGACGAACACTTTTTCCTCAAAGGGACTTTTTCCTCTTTTTCCTTTCTGGGTAAGCTCGCTCCATCGTAGACTTTGTCTCTGTCATCTCTGACCTAGACTAGAGTCAAGAGCAAACCCATAACAAATTAAAAAAAAAAAGACGAAAACGTTGTTTGCGAAAATCTTAAAGAAATCATTAATACGTCCGAAGCCCTGTACAAAAGCTAGTACCTACTCGTGTATTTTGGTTGGGAGAGATCTAAATTCGTAATTTGTCCGGAAATCTTTCGGAATACCAGGACAGAATGTTCCAGTATTAGCAATCTGTAAAGTTATTTGCAATCAAACAGTCATGTTGTCCGAACATTACACAGCTCGCTGAACCGATTTTTAGGGTTCCGAAAAAAAAGGAACCCTTATAGGATCACTCGGGTGTCTGTCTGTGTCTGTCTGTCTGTCTGTCTGTGTGTCCGTCTGTCACAGCCAGTTTTCTCCGGATCCACTCGACCGATTCTGTTGAAATTTGGTACACAAATGGACTTCTATGACCCAAACACGGACGCGTTACGAAAATTATTAACTTTTTAGTATGGGGGTCACTTTTGGGGGTCAAACAAGAAAATTTAAAAAAAAGTTTTTTGAACAATATCGTGTGACATATCAAATGAAAGGACTTACTGTGAGGGTTTTAATTATATTTTTTCATAATTTTAAAATAAATGACTTAGAAGTTATTCAAGAAATTAGACGAAAAATGACCATTCCCCCCCTTATCTCCGAAACTACTGAGCCTAAAATTTTGAAAAAAATGGAGATAATAGATCTTTACCTAAAGATTACAGGAAAACCTATTAGAAGTCTGTAGTGTTAAAATAACATGTTAAAAAAAATCGTTCGGAACCCTTTGCACGCGAGTCCGACTCGCACTTGGCCAGTTTTTTTTTTTTTTTTCAAAACAACGCGTCCTAAGCCCTGTGCAAAAGCTAGTACACGTAAATCTTGTTTGGGAAAGATCTAAATTCGGAATTTATCCGGAAAGCTTTCGGAATATCAGGAAAGAATATTCCAGTTTCAGCAATCCGTAAAGGTATTTGCAATTGAACACTCATGTCCTTGTCCGTACATTACACAGAACAGAACAGGTGGAAACATGTTGGAGGAATACACCAAATGGAACAAAAGACACAATATTGTTCTCATCTCATCGTTATTACATTGTCTTCGAATGCAAACGTATTTGGAATCACATTTGCAAACGTATTTTGGTATGTAACGAGAAATGGAAATAGCTATGGATGTCTCATGTTTACCTTACCATTGATAAATTTGATACTCAATTGATGTTCTTGACTAATTTACAAAGGCTTTGTTAGATAATAGGAACCTTATCGGTCGTTTATCTCTCCGTTAACCACTAACCAACCAATGACGTTGTGACAAATAACATAAACCTCAGAAACATTAGGCATTAGTGATTTCCGGATATTTCCTAGGGGACCACTCTATTCTCTACGCTCTTACTAGTTCCTTGGACTAATACACGGTCACATTCATGCGGATAATAGGCTAGTTTCCACCATCAATAAAGTGCAAATCTATATAGTCCGTTAGTTAGAGTATTGAAAAATAATCATCATCATATCAGCCGAAAGACGTCCACTGCTGGACATAGGCCTCCCCCAAGCGTCGCCACAACGACCGGTCCTGTGCGTCTCATCCATCGGCTACCCGCGACCTTCACCAGGTCATCGGTCCACCTTGTGGGAGGCCATCAAACGTTGCGTCTTCCGGTAGGTACGCGGTCGCCATTCCAGAACTTTTCGGCCCCATCGACCATCTGTTCTGCGAGCAATGTGCCCTGCCCACTGCCACTTTAGTTTGGCGATCCTTCGGACTATGTCGGTAACCTTAAAAATAATGGACACGTATGTTTTGTTTTTGTAAATCAATGAATATTGACAAAGATAGAACGCATCAAAACTCGGGAGTGCGGGTGCGTGACGTTAGAACGCACAAAAATTATACCACGGCGTGACGTATTGAGAATTTTAAAAGCGTCTTAGCTTCGTCAATTTTGGTTTACGTAACAAAAGAAAAAAAAGCGGGTCAAATATTTTTTGATAATCTAACTGACGGACTAATTCGATTTTTTCAGTGGATAAGCCTATTGAGCTACTTCAGTAACCAACTAACAGGACGGTGAAATTACATCTCATCTAAAAAGATTCCATCTTTTCTACCTAAGTACTATATAATCGCTTCTTAAGAACCGTCGACTTGAAATCCGGACGACGTACAATGGCTTTTTCTCCTTTTTTTTCCAAACAAAAAGTTATGTTATTAAAAACTTTTCCATTCTGTTGAGCCCTTCCATTCCATGAATCCTTTTGAAAGCCACTTTTCTTTCAGAAATACTGCCGGACCATTTTATGAGTACACTAGCTGACCCGCGCAACTTCGTCTGCGGATATTTCTCATTAATGCTTCGCTGCTGTTGGTCGTAGCGTGATGTTATTTAGCCAATCGTCTTCCTCGATAAATGGGCTTTCCAACACTAAAAGAAGTTTTTAATTCGAATCAACAGTTCCTGAGATAAGTGCGTTCAAACAATCTCTTCAGCTTTATAATATTAGTACAGCGGGTCTAAAAAGGCCACTTTAGCAGAATCATATCAGAATCATAATAATAATTTAACCACACAACAATCTGTCAAATTTCATTTTCATCTTTATCGCTAACGCATTAGGTTCAACGTTGATTGGGAAAATTTGTCAGTGACGGGTAACGTGATGTGCTTTCTGATTCTGCTAAAGTGGTCTTTTAGACCCCCTGATTGCTACAGTTTTTGCCGAATTTCAAGCAGTGATACTAGATAAAGTTCTTGTGGCATTCATCATCATCATCATAACAGCCGAAAGACGTCCACTGCTGGACATAGGCCTCGCCCATAAGCTGGCATTAGTTTGAGATATTACCTCTGGTGTTAATATCTTTTTTAGCAGTGTTGAACTTGTAGGAATTATGGGAATATTCAGTTGCGAGCGAAAACCTAAAATAAAAATCCATTCTTGACGACCTGTAACTTCATTATAGCTTCTAGTTTAGTCTTGGTTTGATTGCTGAATGTTGTTGCTATCCAACAGGAGAATCTAATTCTTCATCCGCTGAACCCAATCCTTGAGTTAGGTACCTTTGATGCCACAGCCTGATAAAACGCCATATTTCTGACTTTCTCGTTTATCACATAGTCCAAAATACTGCCTCGCGTTATGAAAATCGCAATAAATCCACCGGGAAACGCCATTATCCTGAAAAAGCGCTACTTTTTTGCAAGAACCATTTATTCTGAAACCCATAATGTGTTTTTTCTGACAATATACCGTTCCAACAAATTGAATATCCGTGGAATTAACGTTTATAGCTAACCGTTAGAAGTATCGAACCAGCAATATTAAAAACATTATTTGAGAACAGAGTTTTTTGGAAGAGAGGCTTTGTTGAAAAAAAAAGCAACGTTTGAAAATTGCTGTTTATTTTTAACACAGCCCTGGGGACTAAAAAGGCTACTTTAGGAGAATCATATTAGAATCATAATATTAACCACACAACAATCTGTCAAATTTCATTTTCATCTTTATCGCTAACGCATTCGGTTCAAGGTTGATTGGGAAAATTTGACAGTGACGGGTAGCGTGATTTGCTTTCTGATTCTGCTAAAGTGTTTTTTAGACCCGCTGGTCTTAGATATGACATCATCTTCATCCTATGATTCTCAAAGGGTTAGGCAGATCTTCCATTATTGTACAGCGCTAACGGACACAAAAGACTAACCCAAAACAAAAATATAATAAAACCTGCCAAGTGCGAATGGGATTCTCACGGTTCCGTGTACCATAAACCGAAAAAAAAAAACACGTTTCTTGTATGGGAGCTCCCTTTAATTTTATTTAATGTTTATTATTTGTTAATAGCGACAGCAATAGAATACACACTCAATGAAAATTTCAACTGTGTACTTATTACGGTTCTTGAGATATAGCCCGCTAATAGACAGACGGACGGACGGACAGCGGAGGCTTAGTAAAATAGGGTTCTGTTGCTGCTCTTCGGGTACGGAGCACTAAAATGACACTTTGCTCTCCTCTGTAAACCACTTGTTGACCTGCAAACATCAAAACCCTATTCATCCACCTTAAGGCACTTGTCTCACCGCCGGCGATCAGCGAGTAGCAAGTAAAGCTTCAAACTCGATACAGTTGACGATCAGCGAGTAGCGAGTGAAAAGTTTCGATAGTTTTGACACTCGACTTTCAGCGAGTGCTTTACTGCGACGGGCTTTAATTCGCAATACTCGCTCCGGCCCGCACTATAGGTAGAAATTACCGCAGTTTGGTTGTTCTGACCGCCTAGCGAGCTTCGCCGAGCGAGTGTCGCTGAGCGTGTACTTTAATAGCTCTTGTCGCTGCGATCAACTAGATGCAAGAACCGCTAGCAGTGTGAACAGCCAGCTATCGACTATGAATGTATGTGTCTTTTTTTTTTTCTATATCTTTAGTCCCTTTCCTCAGCGAGCAAATAGTCGATAGCTACTGTTTCCTCGCCGGCGGTGAAACCTGGTGAGTGCCTAAAGAGCCCTTTGTATAAAAACATGTTTCCTTGGGGAACCACTCCGCATCTTCATGCCTTTATAACTTGTTTAATTATATAATAATATAATATAATAAATTTATTTCTCCATATGTTACATCAAAAATTGTACACCAACAATATATGGCTAAAATTGAACAATAATTATAAACCCTGACTTCTAAACTAGGTTTATGTACCTGTATCTTAGAACCCAGTGAACCTTTGAAATTTGAGTGCAGTATAAGCCTCTTACGTTATACCTACGATAGGACAGAAGTACGTACAATAATCCAACATGTCAAGTTCAAGAGAAATAATAAGGATACAATAACAAAAAGAAAATAACCATTCGAATTCATCAATAAAATCAGAAAAATTATGGAACCACTAGATAACACTCTGCCTTTAACTAGGTTTAAAGTTGTTAATCGCAGTTCAACGAGATTTATTGTTAGAGATACGTCGGTTAGCTTACCAATAATTTAGTTTTGTGGTTATCTCTTCGCTTGCGAACCGATGAGGGCCGTCATAAATTTTATTTGGTCTACGATCTGTGACCATCGATGTGATTGGATTGCTGTGAAATTGGCGGATCGAGAGTTTTGTGTCTGCGAGGGAATTGTTGCCTAAACTCTGTTGGTGTTTTGCGATATTTTTAATTGAAACAATCGCTTAGGTAAACAGCTTAGAAACTAGTCTGCTAGCCAATATCCCAGACAACTGAGATTCCAATTCTTGTTTGACTAACTCCCGGTTTTTTAAAAAAAGTTGTATTATCGACCCGCCACAAATAAAACGCAAATCAAGTGTTGCGATTGGGCGTCGATGACTCATTCAATCAATCACGCTTAAACAACGCGTGTTTGGCAATGGCTGTCATTCAACTAACCACAGGTAAATAACGCGTTTTTGACAATTTTATCATCATCATATCAGCCGAAAGACGTCCACTGCGGCAAATAGGCCTCCCCAAGCGTCGCTACAACGACCGGTCCTGCGCGTCTCGCATCCATCGGCTACCCGCGACCTTCACCAGGTCATCGGTCCACCTTGTGAGAGGCCTTCAAAAGTTACGTCTTCCGGTACGCGGTCGCCACTCCAGAACTTTTCGGCCCCATCGACCATCTGTTCTGCGAGCAATGTGCCCTGCCCACTGCCACTTTAGTTTGGCGATCCTTCGGGCTATGACGGTTTGTCAATTTATCAGAATAATATTGTGCACAATTATCACAATATTATTCTGATCCTGAAAGAGATTCGAGATTCTGGGCCTGAAAGTTTGACGTGTTTAAGGTTCAGTATTCTAGAAATACTATAACTTTTGATATGTAGTTACGGCAATCTATCGTTTTAGCCTATTTTATCCCATTGCAGATAATGGAATCCGTCTCCCTTTTCCACAAAATTCTGTTTTGTGCTAGTCGAGGCAAATACTTAAAGCCTACTATTATTTCTGTTTACTTTGTCTTAGTTGCTGTAGGTTTGTGCTGAATGTTTTCTATTCTATTCTATTCTAATCATTCAGTCAATTCGCTACGAATCTACTGCAACATAATACTACAATGAGCCCACTATATTCACACAACATTAAATTAATGGTGTACAAATACAGACATCCGTCAATGACGAAGCCTGTCTGTTGCAAAGTGTTGCATCCATTATTATATTACTATTTGGTTTGCATCTGATGCAGATTGATATTCAATATTCATGCCCTAATGGCGGGTTCTAATTAATCCTGTCAGTCAAGTGTGATGCGCTGCGAGTGACGGTACTTGATGGCAACTGTCGAGTGGTTGCGTTGAATGTTAGGGCTGATGCAGATTTGTGTTTGTTGGTATGTTTAGAATATTGACTTACTATAAAAACTTATATCAATCATCTAAACTAGCGACCTGACCTGGCTTCGCACGGGTGCAGTATCCGATTTTTACGGTAGATTTTACAAAGGAAATCTTTCATTCGTAGTCCTGACAATTAAGAATACAAGACTGATAGTTCATTTCCTTTTGCCTACGGCCCTTTGAAATAATAAAGAGACTCAGATCATCTATATACCATCTATACTTAATATATAAAGCTGAAGAGTTTGTTTGTTTGTTTGCTTGTTTGAACGCGCTAATCTCAGGAACTACTGGTCCGATTTAAAAAAATATTTCAGTGTTAGCTAGCCCATTTATCGAGGAAGGCTATATATCATCACGCTAAGGCCAATAGGAGCGGAGCAGACGAAGTTACGCGGGTCAACTAGTTGATACATAAAAAACTATCAATGACTCAGATAGAAAATCTTTATTGTACACCATGGCAAACAAAAACCAGGAGCTCATAAGTTAACATGGTGTAACAAACACTGGGCGATCATCTTAATCTTCATCTGACTTTCTAAGCTCAGCTTACAGGCTTTCAAAATCGTGTCCAATGGTATTAAAATCGGTGAAAGGCCAGAACGTTGGTCGTGATCTAGTTGCAGGTGTCGCCCGCCATCCGCCATATTACGCTATAAACGACGGACATGCCCGTTCCGGACACCTTTCTCTGCCCCCGGACACTGGCATGTGTAGGGCTGGTAGGTTAGATTTGTTTATATGGCAATCCTAATATATAAAATTCTTCCGTTACTGAGTGAGTGACTGACAGACAATGCAAAGCCGAAACTACTGGTCGAAGAAAAGTGAAATTTGGCATACAGCTTCCCTAGACTCTGTAAGAGAGCACTAAGAGAGTATTTCCCGTTTCCACGGGAACGGGAAACTGAGTGATTTCGCCCTTGGCGGCCAATCTCAACCGTGACTGGCCATAGGGGCAGGACATATTGCACAAGTGTGTGCGCAAATACAGGTGCTCTCCCTCTTCCATCACTCTTACTACACTAATATTATAAAGAGGAAAGATTTGTTTGTTTGAATTGAATAGGCTCCGAAACTACTGGACCGATTTGAAAAATTCTTTCAGCAATGGATAGCTACATTATCAGGGAGTAACATAGGCTATATTTTATCCCCGTACTCCCACGGGAACGGGAACTACGCGGGTGAAACCGCGTGACGTCCACTAGTATCGAATAAATTGGTAAGTAGTAAAGTAGTAGGACGGTCGATGGAGCAGACATGTGTTAGAGTGAAGACCGCGTATGGGCAAATGTAGTGTGGGACGCCCTGCGTGCGGCACGATGGATCGATGATTTAAAGAAGATGGCTGGCAGCAGATGGGTGCTGACTGCACCAGACCGGGATGGTTGGCGCTCTTTGAGGGAGGCTTACGTTCAGCAGTGGACGGCGATTGGCTGAAATAATGATGATGAAAATAGTAGAATAGCATACAGTGAATTTCGAATGTATGAATCTTTTGGCTCCTGCCATGAAGACAAAGAAAGTTGAAATTAAATCATTCTTGTTTATTAATTTAGTCGTAAACTGAATCCGGAGGCTTTTCATCTTTCATCTTTTACCTCTCAAGGCAAGTAGAGCTTGAAGCTAACACAAAGACAAAGTTGGAAACTTCTTCACCTGCTTAATTACCCTTTAAGTAGCTTTTAAGTTAGTATCAAAAGCTAAGTATCCTTTCTAGATTGAAGGCCGTTGACACAAAGGCTATTAACATTAAACTATTAATACAATTACTTACTTGTTTTATGGAAATTATTTAGCAGTTTTAGTAATTAGTTATGAAAATTATTTTTACTTTCAGCACCTCAACTTTATCTAATTGCATTAATCAACGTGACAGCATGTTTTATTGACCCCGACTAGGTTCAAAAGTCTAATGTTGAAAAGTCTAACTAAATTGACTTTGGCTACACACCAATGTATATTTATTTATTAATAAGGCACACCAACAACTTATTTACAAAATTAATGTTATAAATTGTCACGTCAAAGGTCCTGTGTAAATAAGCCACTTACAGTACAACTTTCACAAAACCAGTTGACATTATTACTATACATGATAATACTAGACAAAAATTGAGCAATAAAAGTAAAAATAACATTAACAGATTTAGAATTACTAAAGAGAATTATTGTAAAACATAAAGATAAATTAATAGAAAAAGTATAAAAAATTAGTAATATTTTTGGTAATAAACGTTTATTGTTTATTATTATATCATTATCAAGTTTAGCCTGCGTATTCGCCTGTTTGTACGTGGATTCAACCTATTCAGTCTTATTGCGATTTTTTTTCAACCTATATATTTTAGCGAGCTTACCCATATTGTCCCACTGCTGGGCTAAAGCCTCCCCCGTAGCCTTCCATTTTTCCCGGGGTATTCGAATCCGTCTTGAATGACACCACGCCAGGGTTTCCTAGGCCTTCCTAAGCGAACACGCCCTTCTTCGTCTTCTGGCACCCACTGCGTAACGACTCTGTGACATCTGTCCTGATGCATTCTACAGATATAACCTACACGATTACGAGTTTATAGGTAACAAAAAACTTTTGCAATTTAGACTTAATTACATTCACCTGAGATTAAATAGCTAACTTAACTGTCCACCATAACAGTACAAACTTTACGAGCGACAACAGCATTGAAACAACTAAACTACCATTAAACTGCCAATAACTGCTTTATTATGTACGTGCTTTCCATGTGGATACCGCTAACTTTTACACAGGAAACATAAAGTTAAACCCTGTTTAGACATGAGGAAAGTTAGTCGACAGCCCTGTTCTAGCCGCTATAAAGCTTAGACTAGATAAAGGCTGGTACAGACAGTATAGACTAGCCGATTAGCTTGCGACCGAGCGGCTATGTTAAAGTCGTATCATACGGATCCCTGCTACCGTTTACGTGAGTTTCTTTAGAGGTTTAGAGGTTGAGTGTGCATGTGCCTATTCAAATTGTGGATACTTTAAGATGAATGAGGATTAGGATCAAGACATCATAATATTAGAAAGCCGCTAATAATACATTATTTACTAGCTCCTGCCAGGGGCTTCCGCGTGATCCCTTGGAAACATACTGCCGGGATATATATAGCCTATGTGTTTGCTATTCCAGACTATACAAGTTCATGAAGAGCCGTTCTGACGTGACAGAGTAACAAACATCAATTCATCCATCCTCAGAAACTTTCGCATTTATAATGTTAGTAGGATATCAGTGATAATTCGTACAAAAACACCAAGTAACTAAGAAAGTACGGTTAGTGGTTACTAAAGAAACCGTTCTCTATGGTAGGCAAATATTTTACAGCAGTAAGAAGGCTTGGCCATTTAACTATCTACTTAGGTATTTGCAATGTCAAGCTAATTTCAGAGAAAGCATTTTTCATTTGGAGCAAACATTCCCTAATGAATGAACAAATATGCACGAAAAAATTCGAAGAAAAACGAAACGAATGACGAAATTCTGTGAATTGCGCGTACCAATTAGCTTGATTAGACCTGATGACCTAAGTTCGCATTGCGTAGGTCTGTTTACATTATAACAGTATCTGTAGTAAGGGGCGCGTGGCTAAATAAAAGCCGCACGTATCGATCCTCATTTTTTTTTATTTGTGATGGGTTTGCTCTTGACTCTAGGTCAGAGATGACAGAGACAAAGTCTACGATGGAGCGAGCTTACCCAGAAGGAGCCTGTGCACTCTAACTTTGAAGAGATTATGGTTGTAAGCGTTTGGGAACACAGACGCAGGCAGAGAGTTCCACTCCTTTGCTGTGCGCATTATTAAAGACGTTTGGAAGCGCCTAGTGCGAATTGGTGGAAAAACAAAAAGGTAGGGATGGTAAGATGCAGTGCGTCTGGATGTCCGATGGTAGAAGGGGGCCGGTGGGATGAGGTCGTGGAGTTCTTGGGCACACTCACCGAAGTACAATCTGTAGAAGACCGACAAGCAGGCAACCAAACCTCATGGTTAAGTGACGCTTGCTGAGATCGGTCTGTGGATGGTTGGCCATCTTAACTACCTGAGATCTCGTGCTTCGGAAAACACGTTAAGCCATTGGTCCCAGCTGTTATTTGTAGGTCTTCGGCAGCCGTTACGGAATGTCCGAAGGCAGGAAATCGGGCACCAATCAATCAATATATATAAAACTAGTGGACGTCACGCGGTTTCACCCGCGTATTTCCCGTTACCGTGGGAATACGGGGATAATATATAGCCTATGTTACTCCCTGATAATGTAGCTATCCAATGCTAAAAGAATTTTTCAAATCGGTCCAGTAGTTTCGGAGCCTTTTCAATTCAAACAAACATACAAACAAACAAATCTTTCCTCTTTATAATATTAGTGTAGATTAGCTTCTGCCAGCGGCTTCGCCCGCGTGGTTTCTGGGGAGCATACTCCCGGGATAAAAAGTATAGCTATGTCCTTTCTCAGGCTCTTAGACTATCTGTGTACCAAATTCCGTTTATATCGGTTCAGTAGTTTTGGCGTGAAAGCGCGACAGACAGACAGAGTTACTTTCGCATTTATAATATTACTAGCTTCTGCCCGCGGCTTCGCCCGCGTGGTCCCTAGGGAACATACTCCCGGGATAAAAACTAGCCTTTGTCCTTTCTCAGGCTCTAGACTATCTGTGTACCAAATTTCGTTTATATCGGTTCAGTAGTTTTGGCGTGAAAGCGCGACAGACAGACAGAGTTGCTTTCGCATTTATAATATTAGTAAGGAAAGTAAGGAAGTAAGGATTCTTCCGTTACTGATTGATTAAGTGACTGACAGACAACGCACAGCCGAAACTATTAGTCGTAGGAAGCCGAAATTTGGCATGTAGGTTCTCTGGGGAGTGTGGGGGAGCACTAAGGATTACCCGAAATTCCTACGGGAACGGGATATGCGCGTACGAAGTCGCGGGTGAAAGCTAGTTCTGTATACGTCTTTCGGATACATGTATTCTGCCTATGCACCTATGAGATGCACACAACATTTAATTAATAAAACTGCCCGAGATGGCAATCGAACCCGGACCTCCGATTAATCTAGGTAAGGCAAATTCTTAACTTCAGCTTCTCAATTCAACGGAAGTAAGATCTTTATGTTTTTGTTGATATATAAACTTATGTAATGGATAAGTTTACGACACGTTGTTGTGGTAGTACACGTGAAATGAATTAGCTTTGTGATACAATTCATATTGGCTTCAAACTGATAATATTATAACACTAGTGGACGTCACGCGGTTTCACCCGCGTAGTTCCCGTTCCCGTGGGAGTACGGGGATAAAATATAGCCTATGTTACTCCCTGATAATGTAGCTATCCATTGCTGAAAGAATTTTTAAAATCGGTCCAGTAGTTTCGGAGCCTATTCATTTCAAACAAACAAATCTTTCCTCTTTATAATATTATATAATATAATATATAGTGTAGACATGCAAAATATTACTTACAGGAAAAAAAATGATGTTATATTTAATTTTATACCAATGCTAGTTTATTAATGTAGGTTGGGTACGATGGGGCAAAAGTACAATACATAGAGGAAGGTGACCAAATATGGGATAGTATCCCTAAAATGGAATACCGGCAATTCTCTCAAACGGAAACTCACACACACAATAAACAGTGTTTGTCTCTTTCTTTCTATCCCCATTCGCGCGTACAAGTTGTAACACGCCAGTAGAGCGAGCCCTTTCGTCAATGTCGCAGTATTTTGTTTTGTCGCTTCCGCATAACTTTCTAAGGTATGTAAAAAATACGTATTTTTCGTACAAAAAGTGGACACAGTATTGTTTTTTATAATCGCTCGAGATAGTTTCGATGTTCTTTTGTAGGTTTGAGCGGCATTTGATTGCATTACTTTCGTATGTATAAAAATATGCATGTCAGTTTGAAGTCGTTGAAAAATCCAAATATGGACTATTGTTATTGTATTGTTTGATACAGACAGTGAGCCTGATGCCTTGATTGGAAATACAGGTCCATACTCTGAAGATTCGGAGTATATTTTCTGTGGCATGCTGTTTTCGAATGATGCTCATGGGGAAACATGGGTCAAGTGCCGCATGTGTGGACTCTGGGCACATAATGATTGCACAGGACCAGAGTTTGACGCCTGGATTTGTGATTTTTGCAAAAAAATTGTGTTCCTCTCAATATTATACCAGTTTCCAAGGAGTCTCATGTAAGTTAGGGTTAATTTTTGATGGTGTTTATAGTATTCCATAATTGGGGTACATGTTCCATATTTAGGAACCTTCATCATTATTTCGTTATTTATTTTTAATCCCATTTAAAAGTAATCAATGTAACCAAAACTTGTTACAAAATAAAGCACAAATATATGAATTTTAATAATTACTACAATTTTTTATTTATTTGTAATATTTATGCAAATTATGCGTCAAAAACAAAATAGTATTCCATACTTGGTCACTTTCCTCTAATAGCAATTCATTATGGTTTAACCATTTCTATATTTTATTTTATTTTACCTATTATCCCTTTTATCTATTGTTATAATTATCATAAAATCACAGTAATCACATTGTCTACATACAATCAGCGGAAAATAATAACAAAAATAAATAAAATTACCTACAGGAAAATTATTATTGCGAGCACAAAAAGGTATTTTTGTTAACACATAATAAACATTATTGCTCATTGTGTTCTGGCACGGAGAATTCGCCCGAGGCGCCAACCAGGTCGATGTCTTTATGTGCGATAAAATATCTTAAAGTCTTAGTAATCATGTTTCTTTTAGCAGTATCGGTGACCAGGCGATCGGTTTTGGAAGCTCAAAACAACGAATGTGTTCGAAACTCCGAAATGATAAATGATATTTATTTTGCAAATAGGTTACAAGTAACTCTTTTACACGTCAATTTTTTTTTTGACATATTTATCTAGATGAGGCCGAATGTGTCCTAGCTGACTACCCTGAGAAGAAACACCGAAACAAACTCAGAGGTCATAGTCTCTTTTGAAGTCCATACAATCGCCAATAACATATGAAAAACATGTAGGTTAAGGTCTGAGGTGGCCTTTTTGAGGAAAGCACCACGCGGGTTTGAGTGGGCTTGTCCAGACAGTGCAAGCATTTGTCAGTTATCGTGCAGCTTAACTCAGAACTTTGAGGAGCTCAACACTTACACAAATACTTTAAGTATCAGCGATTTAAACACCTTTCGGAATCTCAGAACAGCCATCGACACATCGACCTCAACAACAAAGCCAGCCGCAGCAGTATCAAAGCACACCGAATCGCGCTTTGATATGATGAGACTAGCTGTCCTGCGCAACTTCGTCTGCTTCACATTTTTCATCAATGTATCGCTCCTATTGGTCATAGCTTGATGTTATATTAGCTTATTTATAGCCTTCTTCGATAAATGGGCTATCCAACACTAAAATATTTTTGCCGTTCGACCCTGAGATCCTAAGATTAGCGCGTTCAACCAACCAAACAAACAAACTCTAGCATTGTAATATTAAAGTATAGATGCTATCCGATACATGAGTGCCGACAAGACGCGAGGCAGCATGGCAACCGTAAATGTAGCATATCTGCTAAAGCCCTAAGAGATAAATGTCTTAAATCAACTGAAAGAATTACATACATATTACATACGTTACTTTTAAAGATATACCTTTTCTCTGCACATGTGATCTGTTTTTTAGCGCCAACACCGTGCCGTCTTATTTATAACGTGCAGAAATTCTTGTGGCTTTGCAAATGTATGTAAAATGTTCTTAAGGCAATTGTCTCACCGCCAACGAGGAAGCGATTAGCTATCGACTATTTGCTCGTTGAGGAAAGGGACAAAAGATATAGATTGCGTTTGAGTAAAAGAGATATACATTCATAGTCGATAGCTGGCTGTTCACATTGCTGGCAAACCGGCTCTTACCACTAGTTGGTCGCAGTGACAAGCTATCAAAGATTGTACTCGCTCGGCGATGCTCGCTTGGCGGTCGGAACTCACCAACCAGCGGTAATTTCTACCCATAGTGCGGGCCGGAGCGAGTGGTGCGAGTAATCGCCGGTCGCACAAAAGCACCGCTGAAAGCCGAGCGTCGCTCGCCAACTCGTTTCGAGTTTCTAGCTTTACTCGCTGCTCGCTGATGGTGAGACAAGTGCCTTAAGATTAATTATATATTACTACTTGAGTATTTTTGACAACATATAATTAATATTGAAATAAGGTCTGAAAAGCGTTTGTAATTTATATTCGTCTAGAATGTTGTTTGATTTAGAAGTTCTAATTACATTTTCTTGGAGTTGGGCTTGTTATATTCTTGTTTAAATAGCCTACATTTCTATTTAGCCGTTATATCAGACTGAAATATTTCCACTGCTGGGTAACAGGCTTACAATTTTTTTACAATACTATTAAAACTGATTGAAACCCTTTTATTTGAACAATAAAATGATCTCTTTTATCCCACCAATTTTTAAGAACATTTAATAAATCAGCCTAACACGAAGTTTCCAAATCGGATCTCAATTCCACGCTCTTCTCGAAGGATTAAAGGCGGATATATCCTAATTCCCCCGGAATTGGACAGAGATATATTAAAGCCGGTAATACATTTTTCTACTGACTCAAGTCGGAAATAAAATGGTCGCATTTGATACGCAGATCGTCGGATAAGTCATCGGAACTGAGTCTGTGAAGGATATAAAAGGCTTTGAATCAGGTTTATACTGGTCGAACGATTCAGCTTATTTCTTCTCCGGAGCACATCACTAAATCCGGCTTAGTTCCGGAATGGACTTTACAACCGATAAATTCTTTTAAAATACGCTAATCCATTGGTCCCAGCTGTTGATTCAGCAGTCTAAGGCACTTGTCTCACCGCTGGCGATAAGCGATACCGCTGTTTGGTGAGTTCTGACCGCCAAGCGAGCATCGCCGAGCAAGTGTCGCTAAGCGATTACAATCTTTGATAGCTCTGGTCGCTGCGATCAACTAGAGGTAAGAGCCGCTCGCCAGCAGTGTGAACAGCTAGTTATCGACTACGAATGTATAAGTCTCTTTTACTCACACGGGATCTATATCTTTTGTCCCTTTCCTCAGCGAGCAAATAGTCGATAGCTACTCGCTTCCTCGCCGGTGGTGAGACGAGTGCCTAAAGCTAGAAAGTCTACTACCATTCTCGCCAAGGGGTATCGTGTTACTCAGTTACAGGGTTGTAGAGGACAGAAATGCCGTCGACCCATGTATAAGGCTGCGTATAGAATCGCTTGCGCTGAGCGAGCTAGGCAAATGAAGCGATTCTAATCCCTTGCTACACATCCTCGCACATTTCTAGGGGAAATAAAGCCTTTGGCATTTGTCACACCGCCAGCGATCAGCGATCAGCGAGTAAAGCTTAAAACTCGAAACGAGTTAGCGAGCAGCGAGTGAATAGTTTAGATAGTTTTGACGCTCGGCTTTCAGCGAGTGCTTTTGTGCGACGGGCTTTTACTCGCAATACTCACTCCGGTTTGCACTATAGGTAGAAATTAGAGTGAACAGGCATCTTCTGGGCACGCTCGCTCCATCATAGACCTCTTCTATCGCTTTCCATCAGGCGGGATTGTTGTCAAGAGCAAACCCATTCCTCAATAAAAAAAAGAGAGCGAAATAGTTATTTACAGAATATACTACCAGTTTGTTTTCTGCTATTTTTGCTCTGTGGTCGTTGTTTGGTAAAATAATATTTCGACCTCTGTAAATAACAAGATAATATTGTGTGGGTCGTTTCGTCGTATTTGCTCTCAAAGGTCTCCCGAGGGCTTTATTAATATTTTGCGCACAGGATATTAGATTTCAAAAAAACATCTAGAATGTCTAGCGAATTATTTTTATTTATTTAACAGTTGCTGAGGGATTTATTAACGTGGCTTCAATCAATTTTTAGAGTGGAATATTAACTTACTGTTGCTATTTGAGATATAATTTCATCTTCAACAATATTATTTGAACTGGTGTAGTATAGGTACCTTCATCTTCAATATTTGAGCCCGCTGACATAAGTATCTGCCGATAATTTCATTTAAATTCTGTAGTACTTTTAAACAAGACAGTCTAAATCAGACTCGAGTTTTACGGCTATACGGGCGAAATTTGTACTTCAACTTAAAAACTCTCGTCGAAAAAAGTATATTCATTACAGACGGAACTTCCAAAGCCCGTATATGGTCCAAATATTTGCCAATCACGCCAAACACGAACCGACGTGTAGTCCCAGTTACAGCGTGTAATCTTTCGGTGTAGCGCTGAAACCGTCGTCGTGTCGACATGTTTCTGCTATGTCATACATTTTTCACCTGTCTACGGTTATTTATGGCGACACAAGATATCTTTGGAATTGCTTTTCTGGCTTTTGCAGTTATTGGAAAAAGAAATAAGTTTACAAGTTCTCTCTCCCTTTGAATAAATTACAAGCTACGGAATCCAAGACATAGCGCTACGGCGTAGCACACGTAGCTATCTCGTAGCGCTGATTCTACGATACGCGCTATTAAAATAATCTGGGCAATGGTGTACCTTTCTATGTTCAGCAATTTTCATGAGCTGTATATTTTCCTTATGATGATTTCAATATTCATTTCTTAGTTTTTTAAATGCAAGACAGATTTTTATATAATATTGTATCCTCATGTTTTCTTTCTTTTTTTGTAATGTGTATCTGTATACCAAGCTTTCTGCACCTGGAGTCTAAAATACTAAAAAAAACATTTTCCTTTGTCCCCAGGTTATGCACACTCCGAATAACCCGGCTCCGTGTATGCGGCGCGCTGGGCGACACCGGAAGCGGCGCGGCCAGCGGCGCAGGCGCAGGTGCTGTCATCCTGGCGGCGCGCATGCACAGCTCCAAGCGCACGCTGCGCTCCAACGATATCGCTGTGCCGCCGCTTGATGTCGAGCTTGACCTGTGCTTCTCGCTACAGTACCCGCATTTTGTGAAGAGGGATGGTAACAGGTTAGTTGACCGAAATAAAAAGTACAAATTGGGAACATCTTCCTTTTTTGAAGCAGAATTTAAAATTACTCGTGAATATGGTGTCGAAGTTAAAAGGAGAAGATATCCTGTCTTGTACACTGTCCAGCAGTGGACTGGGTTAGGCTGACGTTGTTGAACTTTAAAATAAAGCACAGATAACACACTAGCCTCGATGTGGCATTAAGAACGGTGATACCAACTCCTGCCAGGGTTGCAGAATTGTTCGAAAGAGGTACCGGTGCTCTGGAACGCAAAGAAACCCTCACAGTTGCACCCTTTCATTTGATATGTGACATATGAAATGAAAGGGCTTACTGTGAGGGTTTTAACCTGTTTTTTTTTTATAATTTTAAAATTAATAGTTTTGAAGTTATTCAAGAAATTAGACAAAAAATTACCACCTGAGCCTAAAATTTTGAAAACAATACAGTTTAAAAAACTTTTTTTTTAATTTTCTAGTATGACCCCCAAAAGTGACCCCCATACTAAAAACTTATTTATTTCCGTAAAGCTTCCGTGTTTGGGTCATCATATGTATACCAAATTTCAACAGAATCGGTCCAGTAGATCTGGAGAAAACTGGCTGTGACAGACGGACAGACAGACAGACCGACGGATGGACAGACAGACAAACACCCGAGTCATCCTATAAGGGTTCTGTTTTTTACGGATGTCCGGAACCCTAAAAACAGGTGAGACTAATGAAAATGGAATGATCCGGTAAAATTTGTTCCACAGCATTATTTTTGGATCATTTGTCAGTAGAGCATATTACTATTATTATAGCATAGCATAGTCGGCCTTATAATGTTCCCACTGTTGGGACTCAGGCCTCCTCTCTAGGAGAGGGAATGGGCCGTAATCCACCACGCGGGCCCAATGCGGGTTGGTGAATGTCACATGTCTTCGAATATTTTTGGTTCTAGGACATGCCGGTTTCCTCAAGATGTTTTCCTTCACCGTTTTGAGAGCAGTGGTGATGAAATAAATTACACAAAGTAATGTGCCTGGCTGGGCATAATAAAATTCCAGATGCCATAAAAGAATTAAATCTTGCACAATTTAAGCAAAAAATGATTTTTTTATTAATTAATAAATGTTACTACACTATTGACGAATACTTAAATGACGAATTAATTTAGAATTACATTGATTAATACGAGTACTATTGACATATTTTTTTTTGACATTTTTATTATTTTGACATAGTTTTTTTTTATTTTATACGTTTGACATTTTAATAATTCCTCATTTAGGTCTGACATAATTGGAGTATTAAATAATATGTAATTGTACACCATGAATATGCATGATTTTTAATAAATTTGTAAACCTCACACAATATTTGTACGCCTCCTGGCATAACATAGCGCTCTGTTAATCAAACATAAGATCTGTAATTCTTTACCTATGTTAACAAATAAATAAATACAACACTGAATGAATACTGGGTTTGAACCCGCGACCTACAACTCGGTAAGCCGAAGCCATTACCACTCGGCCACCACTGCTCCCATAACTATTATTACTATAGCTTAATGGGCCTTATCTTCTTTTACTAGACTGACCTAATGCAGTCATAAACCACCTTTATACTCGTATTATTGTCGAAGAATAATGATGTGCAGTAGTAAGCTTTATCGTCCAGAATACTAACAATAAAATCCCCAAGCGGTTGGTCTCCGGAATCCACTAGCATTAAGAAAGCTAATAAAAGTTCAGCCAACTATAAACCTCGTCTCCCGTCTCCACTCGTTATGAAGAGATTAATCTAGTTTTTGCCGTTTTTATATGTAGTAGTGTAACAAGCTGTTTGGCGCGTGTGTCCACAATTTCATGGGTTTTATTTTTTTTTGCACGGAACCCTAATTCATTTTCTAAAATTAAAGTAGCTAAAGCATTGATATATAAAAAAACCCAAGATGCACAGTCTCGAACAAATGCAACACTCGAAACTGTCGTCAAAAACTGACATGTATCAAGTGTCATGTGTGAGTTGTGTGTAGTTATACTATAAACAATTTTTTTTGCAAATTCAACCTTACACGGATCACTTAAAGTTGTTTTTACAAAGCAGTGCAGTATGGCGAGTGATGCGCAATTTTTTTGCAAATTCAACCTTACACGGATCGCTTAAAGTTGTATCTACAAAGCAGTGCAGTATGGCGAGCGATGCAAGACTTTGAAACTTGCGCACAATTATACATTATGCGCTTGTTTTTTGCGGACGTTGTTGAGATGCCGAGTGTGTATCTTGGGTTTTTCATATATCAAAGCTGAGCTAAAATTACAGTTTCGGTTTTACTGGAAGCCGACCCGAATATAGTTGGGTAAAGGCTAGGCAGATGATGATGGAAGTAGCCTTAGTTACTCCTTGTAATATCAGCTATCTGCCAGTGAAAATGGTTTCAGTCGTTTCGAAGATTAGCTGGAGGAAACAGACAAATAGAAAGGCGACCAGCCTTTGCACGGGTGCAAGTTAGACAGAACACGAATCTTCCTCGTTTATGGCTCTTTTTTTTCACTTTCTCGGGTTCCTGGAGTCCCGGTCTTTTGATAGGCGTACGAGGAGCCGAAGCCAACTCGCAGAGGCCCCGTTAGACATTTCTAATGGAATGGGGCACCAACCGACGATTATCCCTGTATGCACTGTGAAAGTGATAATCCCCGGTTGGAGCAATTTGACTATTCCATATTTTGCAATAGTCCTTACAAAATATGGAATAGTCAAATATCGCTCTTTTTATTATTAGTGAAAACCGTATGAAAATCCGTGTCGTAGTTTAGTAGAAGTTAGCGGGGAAATAAAAGTTTTAATAATATAGAGATTTAGTAGTTTTTAATGCAGTTGTTAATGTAGGAATTTTCTGAAGTATTCATGTTATGCGGTCAAGGTTGATATCGTTATTAATCTTCTTCACTTTCTACCTAATTGTCAGTTTTTCTTTGGTTGATGAATCGTGTTTACCTAGTCATTAGTTCAATTTGTAGATTTTGTACATACTAGTGCGAGTATATCGCACGATTTTGAGCTTTGTTTTCAGTCTTCTTTTTATCTTGTGGGTAGTAAGGTCTAAACGACCACACACACCCTAGTGTCAGAGTTTCTAAACCGCCTCAAGGGCCTCTGACATGATTTGTTTTCAGTGACTTATGTAGAAATGCTACTGGCAATATTTTTGGGACAGTAAGAGGTTGTTAGTCCCGCTAGGGCCAGTGCCTGCTGGGGTTGCGGAATTTGTTTGAAAGAGCCACCGCGGCCCTGGAACGCAAAGGGCATTAGGAGGAACATGGATAGGTTTTAGTCGGTAAGAGTCTGACACTCCCTTCTGCTCCGCCCAGAGTTGGAGGAGTCATTTGATGATTTCTCGCTCCATGTAAAATCCTGGTACTCAGCTGCTTATGGTTAGACGAGAAAGTTGCTAGTGCTATAACATAACCCAAGAGGGCTGAAATCTCAACAGAGGGCCAATTTTACAAATCCCAAAGGGTAACCAGCTGAACCCTATTACTAAGCCTCCGCTGTCAGTCCGTCCGTTTGTCCATCCGTCCGTCCGTTTGTCTATCAGCGGGCTACATCTCATGAACCGTTAAAGGTAGCCAGTTGAAATGTTCACAGAATGTGTATTTCTGTTGCCGCTATAACAACAAATAATAAAAATTAAGGTTTATGGTACGGAACCCTTCGGTGCGAGTCCGAATCGCAGTTGGCTGGTTTTAAACAACGTTCGCATTTCCCAGTCGCAATCTGTCAAATCCATACAGATTTGACAAATTGCGACTAGACTGCGAAAGTAGCTTCAAATTTGTAGAATTGGCACTTAAATCAATGCAAAATTCAAGGTTTTCCGATTACCTAATAGGTACTATACACTATAGAAAAATCTCTCAAAGTAATCATTTATTTATCAGATAAAATCATTATTTTTTTTGTTATTAGAAACAAAAAATATTATTTTATTTAATAATTGCAACAAGAAAAAAATCTGAAGGGTTGGTTTGGAGAGTCCAAATGTGTTAAACATTTAGACCCCTGAAAATATTTAAACCTCACTCGTACATAAGGAGTTTTAGTTAATGACTTAACTAAAACTTTTGTGGTTTGTGGCAACCATGTGGTTGCTATTTTCACTATACACAATGTTTTAGAAATTCGTCACTCCAGCCAGTACCTATAAAGTATTTTTAATAAAAGTTTGAGCACAATACGAGCACGGCTATAAAAGTATAAAAGTTCGTATTAAATATTGGCTGGTTTCAATAACACACGCGATATTAAAAATTTATCGCACAACACTTATATTCCAACTTTATGTTGTTTCATCAGTTTTAGAGTTAAAAGTTGCAGCCAATATTATTTTTGTTGATTCAGTCATGTTGTTTTTATAGCCCAATGCCAGAGCACAATTAATAGAACATAAATTCTGTCTGATTTAAATGACACTGTGTTTCCTGATAGCTACAACTTGGGAGTCTTTAAGTCAAGAGTGAATAGGCTAGGCAAGCGTGCTCCATCTTCGACCACATCATCGCTTACCATCAGGTGAGATAGTGGTCAAACGCGTGTCTATCAATAGTAAAAAAAAACACTTTATTATTTACTTCTATCTTCTATCCTCTACTTGGCTTCTTAGGCCTATCGCACGGGAAATGCATGCATTTTCCAGGAATATGAAGTTCCCATGGCGCTCGGCGATAGCGTAAGCTTTCAATCAGCGAAAGAATTTTCACAATCAGATGCGATTCGTCGCGCGATGAAAATGATTCCTGTGCTCGCGCGATGATTAGGACACACTCTAAATAAATGTGGGTGTTTAATCTCATCGTTCGACAAAAACCCAACTTTAACTCGTACCATATTTAGCCAATTAGGACGACTCCTAAAACCTCTCATTAAGGCCACCGATCATATCTTCTAGAAATTACGTTTTATAAGCATTATTTGGGTCAGGCGAATAATAATGCTACTCGAAAGCTCCTTGTTCCTAATTTTTAGATATTTATCGCAATTTACACAAGCAGCTTAACAAGCTACAACATTTAACATCGTTTTAATCTTTTCAACATACCATTCCTTTCCCTCTAAATACATTCTTGTGAAACCAAAACACGCTTCGTTATCGAACACAAATCGTCTTCCAGATCCCAAAACGGCTGTAAAGCTGCATCTATTTATAAAACTCGGTCTTTTTACCATATATTCAAACACACGAGCCAAACAACATGGTATAAACATTCTGGACAGTAAAATGGGCCATAAAACTATGCACACAGTTTGAAGATCCAATGTCGTAGTTCACGTTCAAAAAAAAACTTTGTAAACGGTTTTATAATACGAATAATCGATTTGTTTGTGTGTTGATCGAGACTTTCCATCAGGCGAGATAGTGGTCAGACGCAAGTCTATCAATACAAAAAAAAATATAAGGGAGAGCAACGCGTTAGAAATACTACAAAAATGTGAAATGTCATATTGCACCCCTTTCCTGATTTAGTTGTTGGTAAATCCGTTCATTTAGCTGCTCTAAATACATTCTTGTAAAACCAAAACACGATTCGTTATCGAACAAAAAATCACAAATCGCATTTAGCTCCCAAAACGGCTGTAAAACTGCGTCTATTTATAAAACTCGGTCTTTTTACCATATATTTAAACACTCGAGCCAAACAACATGGTATAAACATTCTGGACAGTAAAATGGGCCATAAAACTATACTAACTGTTTGAAGATCCAATGTCGAAGTTCCCGTTCAAACAAAACTTTGTAAACAGTTTTACAATAAGAATAATCGATTTGTAATGACTTTTCCATGTCTGTCCGCATTTGAAGTAGCAATGTTCGTTAAAAAACACTTCAACTTATTTAAAACCTAGTAAACGTCACCAGGACATAATTCACGTGATGCCTCATAAAACCGCATTATATGCAAAAAGCGTTCTGGGAATGGCACCTAAAATTTATAATAAGATACCCATGACTATAAGAATTGAGAAAGATATTAACAAATTTAAAAGAATCCTAACAGACTTTATGGTTGAAAAGGCATACTATTCCATTGGTGAATTTTTATCAGACAATTTAAATAAATAATAATTGAGTTTTTGTTTGTGTGAGTCAAGTGTCAGATTTGTTTAAAAACTGAATTCTATGTAATGCTTTAATATTATATATTTTAATTTGAATAATAATTTAATTTAATTTAATGTATCCAAAATTTGTATGCCTATTAGGCTAAACATAGCGATCCTAACATTACAATACGATCTTATTATTGTACCTATGTTTTGCAAATAAATAATTTGTATTTGTATTTGTTTGTGTTCATCGACGCTTTAATTGATTTTGGGTATGCTGAAATAGTTATGGGTTGTAGTTTGAATTTATGAGTCGAGTTTATAGTTTTAAGCCGTACTATAATTTTAATGTCTACTTTAAAATTTGATAAAAACAAAATTGATCGGTAAAGTTAATTTCTGTTGAGAGAGTGAATTCGATTCAAACTTTCAGAGTGGAATTAAATGATACATTGAACTCGTTAAATATGTTCGCAAACTAAGTTTGAAATACTTTTTAACATAAATGATGGTGTGTTTCAGATTGCAGATAATGCTGCAGCGCCGCAAGAAATACAAGAACCGCACAATCCTGGGTTACAAGACTTTGGCTGAGGGCGTCATCAGGATGGATCAGGTCAGTTCATAACACTATCCTTTCCTTTAGTTCTTAGATTTTTTTCTTTTTTGAATGGGAAATCATCAAATGTTGAAGGAAGTGTGTCTCTTACTCAATAAAACCCATCCGTGTTCTTCCTAATGCCCTTTGCGTTCCAGGGCCGCGGTGACTCTTTCGAACAAATTCCACAATCGTGGTAGTCTTCAGCTATTATCGAATTCGATGATTCTTCAGAAACATCCCCTTTTTTGATGGTTGGGATACAAAAATGACTAAATTCAACAAACGTTGACTGGAGGCTGTGTTTCCTAGTAGCTACGGCCTGGTGGTCTTTAAGTCAAGAGTGAATAGGTTACTTCTAGGCAAGCGTGCTCCATCGCTTACCATCAAGTGGTATGTTACCAAACGCGATTCTATCAATATGAAAAAAAAAATGAACTAAACTAGAACTAAATTAGTTTTGTGACAACGCTTTACATGCTTGTGCCCCATCTTCGAATATCCTTGCATTTAGATAGTCTCACATCCCTGGCTATAGTCTAGTTCATTGCCCTATTAGCCCAGTAGAAATCGACGCTAAAAAGGCTAAATTCGCAAAGCTGATCCAGCTTTAGTTCTGATATTTTTGGTATGTTTCATGGACCAGTTAGAATAGTGTGAATCCAAATTTGCAACTTCGAAAAACTTGTGCTCGATCCACGCGATAAACTGCGGTGTTTTGGGACTTTTTTCACTTTTTGCTCTAAAAGTCAAAAACTATTCAATTTAGACCTATAACATTCAGTAATCATATAAAGACACCTAAATTCTCAACAATCTAAGCCCAACCGCAGCTCTATGAACCTTATAGAGACCAAGATATGGCACTTCAAAGATGGTTATTTTTTCTCGGAAATTGTTAATTTTAAGTTTTGCTCCCGTCCTTAGCAAAATATTGGTCCCTATAAGGTTCATATATACACAATTCCGATCGGATATGGTCGCATCATCACGCTTGACCGGCAGCATGATCGCATTAGCACACCCAAAACAGGTGGATCTGCAGTCCATTGTCTCACTATAATCTCCTCGACAACTGTGTTATGTAACTACTGTGTTAGTACAGTGTACATGTAGACTATTGATTTTACCACACAGTGTATGCTTGCCTCGGTTTAAGCCGAGTACGTTGCACTGTGCCTTGACATACTCGAGGCCGTAGGGGGTCGTTGCTTCCGTTTGAACGGTGCAGAACATGTGTCACAAATGGGACTATTTTGATATGATTGTTGGACACAGTGGAATCTGCCACTATTCAGGGCCTATACCTGGCAACTGACAGAGTTGTCCAGCCACATACTTGTCAAACAAAATTTCAGTAGTTAATACATCGACACTAAAAGAAGTAGTAACTATTTGATCTTGTGGTACCTTTCAAGTACAGACATTTTCTTAGCAAAAAATCTTGTTTTAATTCTGCAAGCCAAAAGTTTGGCTAGCTTCTGAAGCGCAGATCGAGTTCAATGCCAGATGACTAACATGATACCAAGGAGCAAGGTTACTCTCATCTGAAAATAGTATCCCTTTCAATTCAAATCTTCAACGGCAATAAAGTTATGATCTCAGTGTTTCGGGAGTCGTAAACCGTTTCAATTGATTCTTTGAAGGCCGCGGTAAATCTGCGACTGTTTTAAATCGATTTGTTAGTAGTTCACGGATTTGTACTCAATACGCAGTATTGTGGCAATACCTGACTAAAAATTATAGGTTAATACGCAGAATTTTTCAGACGGTGCTAGGTACTAAGTGTCACCGATGCTTTGGCCTTCGCTGAAAGGAGAACTAATCTAGTAACTGGCTATTTAAGCCTTGTTTTTGACTAATCGTGGAGTTGTTTTGTTTAACGCAGTAATTAAATATTTTTGGTTAGCGAATAGCAGCAGTGCTATTCTGTCAACGTCTCCGGTGAAGGTGAAGTGAGCGGTCAATCCGTGCATCGCGCATCTTCGCTGGCAAATGACAGCTGACTACATGAGCTGTCATTCGCCCGTGACAATCACTTCACTTATGTTTACACGGTGCGTTATTAACAAAAATTGTATCGGCAATTCAATACTGACTCAGTCGCCGGATGTACGCCCTTTTATATACCGACAGTTATTTCTAGAACCTTCTAGTATGGAAACATCTAGAAAGTTTGGGTACATACCGGTCCCGACTGACCAGGTGTCGAAACATCGAGAATGTTCTAGCATAGAAAAGTCTAGAAAGATCGTGACTCTACTTAGTTCTGCTACTCGATACTAAATGTCGTTATGTACCTAGCATTAATTCTGGCGCGTAACAATATGTATATAGATGAATCCGCTGAAAAAACCGCGGCTAGTGACGCTATTGACGTGTGAAGAGCAGGCATATTAATGGTATTTTTTCTTTTATTTTACGAATTCCGAACGCTACAAAGAACAGCTCAACTATGCTGCAAACATTTTTCAAATTCACGTTTCCAATCCATGTTTCCTCTATTTGCTGTTGACACACCGGATGCGTCCTCTAAAACGACCATTCATTCCATACAAACAACGTAGTACGTACATAGATAACTCTAAAATTAGCCGCTTAATTGCAACGCCCTCATTATCAAGGCTCGCAGGACATTTGCCGTAATTAGTGAGTCATATGCGCCGACCAGCCGGATTAAAATTGTTTTCTCTTATTAGCGCTACGTTTTATCGTGGGACTAGCGTTGTAGCCCGGGTTTGCGCGGGATTTTTTTGTTTTGTTTTGTTTTGTGAAATAGATTTTGTTGCAAGTTTGTTTTTGAAACTGTCTATTCTCGCCTAAGTGTCGTAGAAGGTTACATAAGAAGTTCCCAAAAAATACTGATCCTAATGCCCATTAGGATCAGTATCTTTTGGGACTTACTCTGTGATCATGTTCCGTTTTCCAATTGCAGTCTTCGTAGCTCTTAGCGTGCGAACTCCCTTCAGCTGATATGACCATATTCTTCTCGTGTCAGTACGACCTAAACGTCATGACTGGGTTTTCTGATAGCTAGGGGGCTTATCTAACCTGGAAGTCTTTAAGTCAGTGAATAGTATACTTCTAGGCAAGCGTGCTCTCTCGTCCATCATATCATTCCTTTCCATCAGCTGAGATTATGTACAAACGCGAGCCTAAAAAAAATGTGTTCAAAGCTAAGCTACACCACGGCAAGATTGGTAGCGAATCTCATAAAGTTAGGAACTTGGTAATAGTCGTTCATAATTCAAATACTTATAATAGAGTAGGAATACAACATTGATGAACTAAAATAATTAACGTGTAATTTCACATTGTTTTGACCTATAACCTCCAACATTGATTATCCTGTTGGCTAGATTAGATGCTGATGATTGCGTAAAATTGCTGGTCGATAACAAAGGTATTTTTATGGGAAACTAGCTGACCCGCGCAACTTCGTCTGCGTCACAATTTGAATAACTGCTCCGCTCCTATTGGTCTTAGCGTGATGATATATAAGCATATAGCCTTCCTTGATAAATGGGCTATCTAACACTGAAAGAATTTTTCAAATCGGACCAGTAGTTCCTGAGATTAGCGCGTTCAAGTAAACAAACAAACTCTTCAGCTTTATATCTATTATTACTAGCTTTTGCCCGCGACTTCGTACGCGCATATCCCGTTTTTTCCCGTTCCCGTAGGAATTTCCCATTCCCGTATAGCCTTCCTCGACAAATGGGCTATCTAACATTGAAATAATTTTTCAAATCGGACTAGTAGTTCCTGAAATTAGCGCGTTCAAGCAAACAAACAAACAAACTTCAGCTTTATATATTAGTATAGATATTGATTAGTTTGTTGATGGTTTAGTTAAAGGCATAGTTAAGAGATGATTATCTCTGCAGGTACCTACGAGTATTTGTGTTAACTACGCAATCTAGTACAGTAATACTATTCTGTTAATACAACCTGTAATAGAATAAACGCAATACCTCTTAAGAGGTCATTGGACTCATCATTATGAACAACTTTCACTATGGGACCAACACTGAAATCGCGAAAAAAAAAAATCGGCTCCTACATACATTTTATGTGCGCATAACTCGACGCGATTTTGTTTTATTTATTTATTTTATTTTATTTCCCCCTTACATCTATCATGACAGGTTTAACCCAATGCGATAAATGCGTTAATCCTAACTTATACTAACATCTATAACTAATTATAAATAATGCATTCCTTGTGAATTCACCCAGAGTACAACAAAATAGGTCCATCTCATTAGCAATAAGGTTGAGCGTGCGAAGTGCACGCGTCAGCGGCGCCTCCCTTAGAAGGTTGGTCCGACTGCGCGGCTCCACCAGCAGGCGCGGTCGCCGTCGTCGCCACACGTACCTATCGGGGACACACAGGCTTACCTGCCCTAAAATAATGGCATTGTGCAATTTCCCTCTCAATATCTTAAATATATATGAGGTGATTGCCAAATCCCTCCTAACCCTTAACTCGTTGTATCCCACCATACCTAAAATAAATAAAGTGGGATACATCAACGGATAAAATGGATAGACACCATAATATCTCATATATAAATATCTTATAAATTTATTTTGTACTCTCTCCAGCATGAGACTATATTTAGCTTCATGCGGAGACCAGATGACTGTGTTACATTCTAGCTGGCTCCTAACTAGTGCGTTGTATAGTGCTATAATAGCTTTCATGTTCGTAAACCCTCGGACCGTACGAAGCATTTGGCTTTGGTCCCATAGTAAAAGTTGTTCATAATGATGAGTTCAATGCGTCTATTCTGTTACACTTTGTATATCACTGTAAAAACTTAACTGCAGTGAAGATGAAGTGAGCTGTCCTTTCCGTGACCAGCTAGGCTATTCTGTAAACAACTATTTCGATATCGAGCTTCACCTGAGTGACAAAACTCACAAAGTGAGCTTTATTGCACACAACATAAAGGTCTTAATTTGAAACTCACCTCGGATTCGACTGTCGAGATAAGAAAATGTTGTTACAGAATAGCACTACAGGAACTCATCAATTCGATGAAGTTGGAATGACAGTTCACTACAACCGCACTCCACCTAAATTTTGACACTGTGATGTTTACAGAATAGATGTATTGTTTGTCGTGGTGACGTTGATTGCAGCTAGTACAAAATAACAGCAGACTGTATAAGGCACTTGTCTCACCGCCGGCGAGGAAGCGATTAGCTATCGACTATTTGCTCGCTGAGGAAAGGGACTAAAGATATAGATCTCGTGTGAGTAAAAGAGACACATACATTCATAGTCGATAGATCACACTGCCGGCGAGCGGCTTTTACCACTAGTTGGTCGCACCAACCAGCGGTAATTTCTACTTACAGTGCGGGCCGGAGCGAGTATTGCGAGTAATCGCCCGCCGCACAAAAAAACTCGCTTAAAAAAATAAACTTTAATTCGGATAAGCAGCATCCATATAGGTTAGTAAACAAAAAGACAACTTATTCCTATGTTAGTAAACTTACAAATCTATTTAAAGACAAGGATGTTGTTCGAGATACATCTTCGAACAACATCCCCTAACAAAGGAGAGTCGTACCTCCCCGCTATAGTCTTCAGGATGGAGTTGGAGCTGACCCGCACTCTGCAAAGCAAAGAGGCAGATTTTTGTCTGACGATGGCGTGGAAGCCATCGACGTGTGCTTGTGCAAACATACCTGATGCACTACAGAAACGGGGCAGCCGAGCGTCAAAACTATCGAAATTTTTCGCTCGCTACTCGCTGCTCGCCAACTCGTTTCGAGTCTCAAGCTTTACTCGCTACTCGCTGATCGCCGGCGGTGAGAAGTGCCTAAAATACCTTTCTCAAAGCCAGATTTCGGCGCAATTTAATGCAAACTGCATCCTAATAACATTTGATTGAACTAACAATTGTTTCAAGAGGTCGCAAGAGCCGGGGTCCTTAGTTCCGACAAAGCGTTATTGACTTTTTCCGCTAGGAAGTTCTTGGTTACTGGCAGGGGTCGCCCCCTGTATACGTATCTTGTGTTCCTTCTGGTACACTTTAGCTATATATTTGAAAGGGCAATTCTCGTTTTAAGGTACTTTTTACCCTATAGTAATCTGCCAAAAACATCTCTAATTTTGCTACATTTTGCCAATAGCAAGTTTTTGATATTGACTGTCGCTGATCAGATAATATTTGAATATTAACGCGATTTTAATCATTAATAAATGTGAACCTTTCTTTTAGTTCGGGAATAAGCCTTCTAATTCCATGTTATGTTCACAACTAATTTCAATTTCCGTTTACCACAGGTGCTACAACGCTCAATGGATATGGAGTTGGAGCTGACGGGAGTTGGCGGCAAGGTTGGCGCCGCTGCTGGCCAGCCGGTGGCCAAGCTGACCATCACCGGGCTCGCCTCTACGCCGGTGGACCACGATACTAAGAACAACAACACTTTGCTTATAACTGGTAAGTTTGGCGGCAAGGTTGGCGCCGCTGCTGGCCTGCCGGTGGCCAAGCTGACCATAACCGGGCTCGCCTCGACGTCGGTGGACCACGACACTAAGAACAACAATACTTTGCTCATTACTGGTAAGTTGGCGGCAAGGTTGGCGCCGCTGCTGGCCAGGCTGTCTGAATTTACCTTACTGCTGGTAAGAGAATACCCTTCTAATGTGCCATAGGTTATTCTTCTGATCAGACCAAGTAATCTCATCCAGAGATTTAAGGATCAGATTGATTCGCGAATCATCTCCGCCGGACCTTCCGGATGAAACACCATGTGAGATAGACAGAATATACTGTATTGTACACCAAAAATACACAACTCTTCTGCTCCAAAAGCCCTGAGTGGACAGATACTTCTCTTAAAGTCACCAAAATCTAATATACCGATTTGACAGCCGAGTAGAGAGGGATACAAGATTGCTTTACCACTAAGTGCGAAAGAGATGTATTTTCATGTCTCTTTCATACTTACTAGTAAAGCAGTGTTGTATCCTGCTGTCAAAACGGGCCTTTTATTTTTTGACAGCTATAATACTTTATTGTACACCAAAAACAACTTACAGTCATAACCATCCATACCACCACCATACCAGTCATTGTCGTTACCTGATTGTCTGATAAAAAGATGATTCCGTGCTTCGGAAGACACATATAAGCCGGTGGTCCCGTCCGCCAATTAGCGGTCGTCAAACCATGTCAGAGGCCCTTGAGGCGATTTAGAAACTCTGACACTAGGGTGTGTAGGGTCGTTAGACCTTACTGCCCACACGATAAGAAGACGTCATAATAAAGTTCATGTACAAAGGCGAGCTTAACTCAAAGTTGAGTTTTCTCCCAGCAAACCTTTGTGTGATTGAGAGAGTTCATCATAGAGGGTAGGACCCAGTGTACAAATAAGAGACTTCTCCCCGAACTTCCCAAGAAACGCCGTATGTTTCTTGGGAAACTCAACTTGTCTCGCCAATTTTATCTACACTAATATTATAAAGAGGAAAGATTTGTTTGTTTGTTTGAAATGAATAGGCTCCGAAACTACTGGACCGATTTCAAAAATTCTTTCAGCAATAGATAGCTACATTATCAGGGAGTAACATTGGCTATATTTTATCCCCGTACTCCCACGGGAACGATAACTACGCGAGTGAAACCGCGTGACGTCCACTAGTCTCTACTATTCGTAGAATAGAATAGCATTTATCTTTACTACTAATATATAAAGCTGAAGAGTTTGTTTGTTTGCTTGAACACGCTAATCTCAGGAACTGCTGGTCCGATTTGAAAAATTCTTTCAGTGTTGGATAGCCCATTTATCGAGGAAGGCTATAGGCTATATATCATCACGCTAAGACCAATAGGAGCGGAGCAGTAATGAAAAATGTGACGCAGGCGAAGTTGCGCGGGTCAGCTAGTTTGCAAATATGGGTAGGTAGTAATATGGCAGAACTCTGATGTATTAGGTATACCTAATTCATCAGAGTTCTGCCATATTTCACCATTCGGCATGCAAATATTTCCATTATACAAAATTGTTAAAATTAAAAATCTCATTAAAACATTACATTCAATAAATAAGATTATTAAAATTCAAATTGTCGTTAAAACGTTAACTTAATTATTAGGGTCGAACGATTGTGGGGTTTTAACAATGTGAACTACCTTTATGCTAAAACTTAATACTGCCTCACTTTCCAGTTACATGCTGATATTTTAACCTAGCTCTGGAGTCAGGGTATCACATTTTTTGTACCTACCCAGTTCATACAAATAAATTTTTGAATTTTGTATTTCTTTCAGAACGCGGCTACTCAGATGAAGAAGAAGAAGGTGAATTCAGCTCAGTGGAGGAAGCCGACGAGATGACGTACGGAGCGCCCGCTAGGCGGCGCGCGCATCGCCAGCTGGGCTTCAACAAAACTGATCTCTCTTATACCAAGGTAATAAGGACTATAATTGAGTAAACAAGGCTTTTTAAACTACCTACATAAATGTTAATAATATTAGGTTTTTTTTCTCTTTGAATAAATGTAGACCTAGCTCTCTGACTACAGTAGCCAGTCAGTACAGGAGCCAGTTGTAAGGTTTTTAAATTATCTAGCAGTTGACATAATTTAGTTCAACATATTAAGAGAATGTTTAGGTACCCGTAAATAACAGTCATAAATAAAATAAATACGTAAATATTTGGCAGCAGGGCCTGCTTATTTTTGTATAAATAAAAATCTTAAAAAAGAAAAAAACCGCATGTTTTTAAAATACGCTTTTGCTTCAGGGAGCTTTCTACATTTCCCATGTTTTTACAATTTCCAGGCCATAGTTAAATACTGTAATAATTTATACAATATTTTATTATTTATAGCTAATAAATATTTAAGTAGAAGATAAAGCTTGTGCGTAATAGGCGTTGCATTGCACGCAGCTGTCCCGTTCTCGGGACTTGAGCTTCATGGAGCGCGAACGAAAGCGACAGAGCTATATGCACTCTAAGGCGAACGACAGGGACAGCGACAGTGAGCTAGAGCACGCGGCCGCGAAACGCAAGGGCAGCCGCGGGAAGCTCGCGGTGAGCGCTTGCGCACGCACGCTTAGTATACCATGTGTGAGAATAGAAATTGTACTGAAAATCGACTTGCTTATTAAAATCTTGACATTTGTAAGTGTCTATGTCTAATGCATGCATAGCACAGGCTGTCTTGGTCAGTCATACTTAACCTTCCGTCCTAATACAAAGCGATCACGCTAATACGCGGTCGTCGCGTTCATTTGTGTGACAAACCGGATTGCGTCGTCGCGTTCATTGTGTGGCAAACTGGATTGCTTCGTCGCGTTCATTTGTGTGGCAAACCGGATTGCCTCGTCACGTTCATTTGTGTGGCAAATTGGAATGCGTCGTCGCGACCTTGTGTGTGGCAAACCGGATTGCATCGTCGCGCTTATTTGTGTGGCAAATTGGATTGCGTCGTCGCGATCATTCGTGTGGCAAACCGGATTGCGTTGTAGCGTTCATTTGTGTGGCGAACTGGAATGCATCGTCGCGGTCATTTGTGTGGCAAACCGGATTGCGTCGTCGCATTCATTTGTGTGGCAAACCGGATTACGTCGTCGCATTCATTTGTGTGGCAAACCGGATTGGGTCACACCGACAGAGGGCGCTTTACAGTTTTGCCGAACAAATTAACGCGGCGATCGTGTATTCGCGCTATTATCGCTTTTTACTAGGACTAACATGTACAGGAATAAAAGAAAACACGTCTATTTTATCACCACCTTTTATAAGTGGTTCGGGGCTCCTTTCTATGAATGTCAGAAAAGTTTGTGGTGAAGAAACTTTCTATTATTTTATGCATTTTTCGGGTTAATTGTGCAAAATACCCTAAAAATTGTACACCCATTTAATACTATTTTGCTCTATTCTAAATCGATATGTAAGTAAATGTGAACTTTATAAACATCTTAGCAAGGCTTACAATTTCTATTCTCATGCCGTAGAGATGTGGTCTTCTAGTTTGGAATAGCATGCATCATGTATTTAGTTAGTTGTGTGTTAGTTGTAAATCTTTTGTATTTTAGAAACTCATGGACAAATCTTAACAACTAGGTACCTACACTTTAGTAGTATTTTCATTAGCGGTCACGAGATCTATTTCTTTATCACCGTAACTCATTATGTAATGTATAGAAATCATTAATTGAAAGAGATCTAGAGAAGCATCGATAGGCCAAGAAGAGTGACGATCACGATTAACAGACTCATTGTTCTGGCTGTGGCCTATGGTTACGACAAAAAATAGAATTTTTTGTCGCTTATCGAACTGACGGTATAATACTTTAGGAGTTTAGGCGATCAATCAAGTCACAGTGCCCCAATAAATTGGTACAGCATGATATTATTGTTTTGGTTCTGCTATAAAAGTCAAAATGAGTTATGCTGTGTTGTTTGCTAAGCGACGATTTCTACGCTACTGGGCTCGACTCCAATTATTTATTTATTATATATATACTTAATTGTACATCGAAAAGAACTTACACCTACTACACACTACACATACACACACACACTACACTTACACTTACTTGCTTCTTTGCTTAATTGGCGGCCTTATCACCAAGCCCCTCTTTCCCACTGGGCACTCGGGGCACGTGCCCAGGGCCCCGCGATCAATGGGGCCCCTTTGCGTCTGGCAGATCACTTACCGACGACTAATAAACACATTAGTTTTAAGAAAATCAAACGTAACATAGTTTTGAAGCACTTGTAAATGCTAAAAGATTTTCTGTTCCGGATAATATTGCAATAATTACTTTTTCATTTAATGTGATTCAAATTCTAATGTTCAACTGTTTATAAACAAGCTGTGACTGACGGACAGACTTAGTCACACCATAAGGGTTCCTTTTTACCATTTGGTACGGAACCCTAAAAACAGTTGAATAAATATAGAATTCGTTGTTTTTTTTTCGCCTGTTTTAGTAAAATAGTCCTCTACCAAAGTCATGGGGCCCCATTACTTCGTGCCCAGGGCCTCCAATAGACAAAAGACGGCCCTGCTTATCGCATTCCTAATTCTTAATTCAATTACGTGATCAATAACATAACTGGCATAAACTATGAGGGAAATACAGACATGACGTCAAATAATATCAATAGAAACAAACAGAATTTGAACTCGCGACCTCTGGCTTTCTCTAATTACCAACAAGATAGCGACATATCATTTAAGTGGTATAAACATTATGTCACGTTGTTTGTGAGCTTATCACTGCGAGATAAGATTAACTCTGCCCAAGACGGTGGGTGTTCAGTAGCGTTAGGTCCATGGAGGTGAAAACTGTATGTATATGTTGTGTATGCGCCTGCGCAGATTGTTCTAAGTGTGTTTTGGTGTAGTGGGGTGTGGATATAGAGCTGTGTGGTGTGTTGTGTGTTGTTTTGTGTTGTATTAATCTGTGTTTAGTTTTTTTTTGGAATCTATGAGACCTATAGGAGGGACCTTTGCCCAGCAGTGGGTTGTCCCAGTGCTGGGCGTAGATTTCCCCCATCTGTTTTTGCCTTTCTTTTAGTGAAATATACTAATAATAAGATTTAAAAAATGTGAAAGTGTGTATGGTAAAGTTTAAAAATATACAACGTGCAACAGAATGAACGCAATAACTCTTAAGGGGTCATTGTACTCATAATTTTGAACAACTTTTATGATAGGACCAACACTGACATCGCGAAAAAAATATCAACTGTTCCATACATTATTAACTTACTGAACAGCTGATTTTTTTTCGCGATTGAAGTTGTTCACAATGATGAGGACAATGCCCCGCACACATTAAGAGGTATTGAGTTTTTTCTGTAATAAGTTGTATATTTGAGAATAAAGGTTCTATTTTTGAGCCTGGCCGTTGTGATTTACACAATCTTGTAAGACAAAATAAACATTTTTCTTCTATGTCGTCACTTATCTTAATTTAAATTATCTCATCATAATGCACCAAACTATGCTCAAGGTTAAAATTCGTTTACACGTGCCGTTCAAAGTTCTATGTTATTGTTGTATGGGAACAATAAGAAAAACAATTGAATTGTAGTGTCAATAGTCCGGTATCGAAGTTTTGGTTTGATTAGATAAAGTAAAAGAAATAACAATAAAATCATTTCCAGTCCGGTTCTGATTAGATTTAAATGTAGGTATTAAAGTGATGAATGAATCCTGAATTTAGTCATCGATAAAAGCTCACTTTAATATACAACCTGTAACAGAATTAACGCAATACATCTTAAGGGGTCATTGTTTTCATCATTATGAACAACTTTCACGATGTGAAAAAAAAATCGCGAAAAAAAAAATCAACTGTTCTGTACATTTTGTCGAGTTATGCGCACAGAAATGTATGGGGGATTCGATTTTTTTTTTCGCGATTTCGGGGTTGATCCCATTTTAAAAGTTGTTCATAATGATGAGTACAATGCCCCCTTAAGAGGTATTGCTTTTATTCTGTTACACGTTGTATAAAATTCTTCCGTTACTGAGTGACTGACAGACAACGCACAAACGGAACTTCTGGTTGTAGAAAGCTGAAATTTGGCATGTAGGTTCCGTGGGGATTGTAGGGAGGCACTAAGAGACGCTATCGTAAAATTATTACGGGAACGGGAAAAAACGGGATATAAAAAAAATAGCTAGTAATGTATTGAGACATTGGCTATTTGTATTCAGGTAAAAGATAGATAGAATACACAGCCTACTATATGACACTCTTTCACTAACACAGTAAAATAGACGTAATGCATATTGGTTACTTACTTAGCTAAAAAGTAAAATAAAAAAGTACCTACCTATCATCTAATTTTCGCACTACAGTAAATCACTTTAAAACCGAAACGTAGATAACGTCACTATTCGCACTCTTCTCACGAACAAAATCAACATGCAACTAACGTTACGCACATGTTACAGCAACGCAACCTGAAGCAGAAGTTCGCGGCGTTGCTGCGGCGGTTCCGCGTGCCGGAGGAGCTGTCGGAGCGTGGCGCCACAAGGGACACGCATCACGCGCAACACGACATCGATGAACTGTTCCAGGTAAAGTTACACGTGTTGTGTTGCTGCAACAGAAATATTGATATCATTTATTGTTATTTTGATCTCTTCCAAATGTGTTTAACTGTGAAATTCCGCAAAAATCAGAAACAATGTTGCAGCAACGTTGGGTTGTTGAAATGCTGCTGTCAGTGGTACAAAACATTAATACGAAAAACTTTATTCCGACAGTCACAAATACGAATTTCAAAATACCGATTTTCATAATTCCGAATGGTTCAGTATTCCTAATATAACAACTCCGATTTATCATTCAACCTTTTTTTATAATTCTGACAAATCAATATTCCTAATGTTTATAATACTACTATAGGTCGTATTTCAATAAGTCGAATAACTAACAAAATTAATTTCAGTAGGTCGAATAACAAAAAGTCCGACTTAATGATAATTCGAAACATCAAAAATACGAATTCCGATTATTAAAATACCTATTAATTAGAATTCTGAAGTAAATTCTAAAATAAAACGCCTTGTAAAACTGAACAGCAAGCCAAATAAACACAATTGCTCGTCAGAACAAATTATATTATTATGTTTAGTATGAGGTACAATTAAAAAACTAATGACAGATGCAAGCTGCATGCAAGCAAGAAGCATGCAGCATGCAAGCAAGCATGCAGCATGCATGGTTTCTGTCACGGCTCCGGCGCTGCGGGGCTCCGGCGGTCCCCCGCGAACTTATCGTCGCAGATGGTTTTAACGCCCACCGCCGCGGCTAAGGCTAATATGACTCCTGCTCCTCAGCTCGCGGGCCGCCTCGCCCCTCCGCGCCTACGCGGGCTTAAATTACGCTCTAGGGGTAGGGCAGACAAGACTACGTGGAGTCGGTTTTACAGTGATTCGTTTCTGTCACTTACTTTTGTAACAAAACTTATTGACTATTTAAGACAATATTTTAATTAAAGGTTCAAAATGCTTAAAAATATTCGTTAGGTATATTAAACAGTAGGTCTTTTGACCGTAGTTATTTCGAAAATAGTTAAAATATCTTTGGATATAATAATATGTAAGTAACTGAATATTATACTGATTGAACCTAAATCAAAATCTTAATTTTAGCAGTTTTATTCGAAGTATTGAAAACCGGAATGTCGTTTTTCGGACCGAAAACCCATCGAACATTTGATTCTTCGGACGTATGAAAATCGGAAAACAAACAAATCGCATTTACGACTTTCGGTCAAATAAGCTTCGGGATTTTTAATAAGACATTATAATTGTTAGGTATTATGAAATTCAGATTTTTGAAAATTTGGATTAAAATATTTCGGAGTATTTGGGTGTTAAAGTTAGTGTAAACCTTGCCTGTGTTCCCTCATAATCTTATTTTTTAACTTTCAGGAACTTGAATCTTTATCATGCGGCGAGGGTGAGGACTCGGGTCCGGATCAGATGGACACCATCAGCATCGGTTCCACCCCCAAACCCTCGCTGAGACCCTTCTTCAGCAGCTCCCGAAGCCTCGCCAATCAGGAGCACCACAGGCATTCCAATGGTACGTACCTCCACGTGACATAATACAATGTTAGAAATATTGTACAAAACTATGTTGCCTAGCTCTCGATCTAATTTTGAAGATTGTTAACTGTTTTTTTTTAAGTTTACATTTTTGTGATATTGTATTTTTTTTTTGTTAATTTATTTTTTTCTTAACAATAAATTAATGTCAATTTTGAAACCGTTTTCATTTCTTTAATCCTTGATTTAAACTTAAAACAAGACAGTTGAACAATACGATATCAGTTGGGCTACTATGACGTGCCAATGCGATCATGATTAAGCTGAGAAAAAAAGGGATAGTGTTATGGGTCTTGTATAACTCTGTCTCCTTCCCACACCTTATACACGATCGTTGTAAGACGTCATAGTAGGCCAGCTGGTCTTGTTTTTCAAAAGATAGACCAAGAGCTGCACAACATAAACACATAGTCACCTATATTTTAATATAACATATAACTAGTGTATGGTATACAATATAATCAGTAACAAATTAATTGCCTGAGCATCAAAGCATATATTCGAAGATGCATTGTGTGACGTAATCGCTTAACTTTTGTTTTTGCTTACATACATAATGGAAGACATATACATTGAGATATCTTTTATGTTTTGTTTTGTAACGCTGTGTGCATTAGATTAGTTTGTGTGCGAGGTGGAATACTACTGATATGAGTCACTTATTTGGTAAGAACGTGTATATTTAGATGCCAAATTAATTTTAAACGGCATTTAGAGGCAAAATATCAAACATTTGACTGGTCGAATGAAAGTAATATTGATAAAGAGTATCTAATTACAAAAATCCACTCTTTGCCATATAAAACTGTCTATGAATGGAACAATTTGCCATTAAATTTATTTTCGACTGCAGAAACTAAAGGTTCTTAAAAGAAATCAACAGACTAACGGTACATACACTGGAAGTGGCCAGTATAAATTTGGAAAGCCCTCTTTGAGAGCAATAAAACTTCCTGAAACTAACACAGTCTAATAAGATATGATGAGCGTTACGCTACATACAATCTGTTGTAAGCTAAACCCAATAAGACAGACGTACTAAACATGAACCCATTCACCACGTACCATATCGCACGACCACGGTATTCCACATTGCACGCGGTACTGAAGGCGGAGCATGTGCAGTGGTGCGGCACGCCAGCGTGGCGTCGGGCGCGGAGCTCAGCGCGCTCAGGGAGAGGCATCTCGCTACGCAGACACTTACAGGTAAATAAGATTGGCTTATGGACTCAATGGTTCATGGACCCATTGGTTTATGGACTCAATGGTTCATGGACCCATTGGTTTATGGACTCAATGGTTCTTGGACCCATTGGTTTATGGACTCAATGGTTCTTGGACCCATTGGTTTATGGACTCAATGGTTCATGGACCCATTGGTTTATGGACTCAATGGTTCATGGACCCATTGGTTTATGGACTCACTGGTTTATACAACGTGTAATAGAATAAACGCAAAACCTCTTAAAGGGTAATTGTACTCATCATTATGAACAACTTTCACTATGTGGCCAACACTGAAATCCCGAAAAAAAAATCGGCTGCCCTATACATTTCTGTGCGCATAACTCGATAAAATGTACTGAACAGCAGATTTTTTTCCGCGATTTCGATATTGGTCCCATAGTGACAGTTGTTCATAATAATGAGTGTAGGTAATGACCCCTTAAGAGGTATTGCGTTTATTCTGTTACACGTTGTAGAATCGTTAGTTCATGGATTCGTCAATTTAATGATGATTTATATTAGACCGGTCCGTGGCCGGGCCGGGAAGGGGCCGGAGGAGCCCGTCCGCGCTGCACGTAAGCCTTTTCATTTGATATGTCATACGATATTGTTCAAAAAACTTTTTTTTCATATGTTCTGGTTTGACCCCAAAAGTGACCCCCATAATAAAATTTAATAATTTACATAACACGTCCGTGTTTGGGTCACAGAAGTCTATATGTGTACAAAATTTCAACAGAACCGTTCCAGTGGATCCGGAGAAAACTGGCTGTGACAGACGGACAGAAAGACAGACATCCGAGTGATCCTATAAGGGTTCCGTTCTTTGTTCAAAACCCTAAAAAAACAGGTTAAACGAAAATGGAGCGTGCATCCTTATTGAAAAAGGCGTAAATTTGACGGAGAACTTAATAATCTATGTAGATATTTATCAGACAATGAAGATAAATGCTTTGGATATTTTAGATTCTATTGTTATAAAATTTTAGAACTTTATATCCATGTTTTTTTGATGCGACATGTCATAAAGCACAGGATAAGTACTTTCGGATATATTCAATCAATTTTTCAACGTCCATTATCCGCTAAGTCAAGCAGCAATGGTGCAACAAAAGAGTCTTTTGTTTACGAATCACCAATTTGTGGCCAAACTAAGCTTCGGTGAAACAAAGATCGTGTGTGGTCGTTCACTAAACATTCGTCACTTACTGTCCGTACGCAGCACGGAAGATTTCGTATTACGACGGGACGTGGAGGCGACGGGGCAGGACCGTACAACAACCGTGGTGTAGACGAGCGTCGTCCGGCCCGTACCTGACACGGATCATGCACTGTGTAATATTAACTGCTTCATACAAAATGTGTGTAACGTTTCAAATCCGTGCCCCGTCCGGGCCACGTACACGGCACACCCCGGGCACGGCCCGTTCTATTATAAATCATCCCTTACGGTCCCATTGGTTCATGGATTTATTGATTTATCGACTCATGGGCTCATGGACTTATTGGTCTACGGACTCATAGGTTTATGGACTCATTTGTCTATGGTTCAGTGAACCTATTAACTTGTGAGTCTATGATATCACGAGTCTTAGACTTTGGGTCTGTAGAATTCTTGGTCTTTGGACGAATGACTCTGTAGACGCTTCGATTTATGAGCTTGTGATTCTGTAGACTTGTTAGCCTATGAACTTGTAGGTTTATGAGCTTTTAAGTCTATGGACCTGTCTATGGATAGAAGAAACTAGAGGGGACGATACGAGTGAGTATTGACGATGCAAAATGAAACAAAAATGTGTAATCAATCAAAAGGAATTAATAGTTTGGCCTAGTGCAATGTCTTATTGTAACTAGGACAGATGCTTTATCTAAATATCTATACTTCTATATACTAATATATAAAGCGGAAGAGTGTGTTTGATTGTTTGCTTGAACGCGCTAATCTCGGGAACTACCGGTCCGATTTGAAAAATTCTTTCAGTGTTAGATAGCCCATTTATCGAGGAAGGCTATATATCATCACGCTAAGACCAGTAGGAGCGAAGCAGTAATGAAAATCAGTTATAAAATGTAAACTGATGTCATCATTTTTTTTTTGTTGTTGTAAAGCTGCTTAATGTCTAAATTTGTGTTTTTGTACAACTAATGGAAAATAAACTAATTTATTGATATATTATTACTCTCTAAGTGCAAAACGGGTTTATCAAAACAAAATGTTAATAACCCTTGTATTTGGCTTAAACAAAACAATTTAGTATCGTCAAATATTTACTCGTCCACGTCTCTTATGGTTTATAAAAGAAAGTAAGTTTAATTACATAATATTTGGTCGAGATTGTGACAGAACACTCAAAGCTCATCGTATAAATATGTGACCTTCTATAGATTATTCTTATCACTTTTATTTCCTTATTATTTACTTGAGTTCTTTCACAATCTCTGTCAAAGAACATTATAATAATTAGTTATTATGACTATTAGCGTGCTTCTGTCTGTTATTTTATGTTATTATCACTATCACTGCTTTCTGTCTTCACTCGCGACCACCCGATACAGGTGGCACGGTTGCATGGTTTGATCGACTTGAATTATTTACTTATAACTTATAATTTCTAACTATTGCAATATACTGTGCCTAATATTTCATTCTTTCAGAAGTTTAACATATTATTATGAATGGTTTTAAAATATTGTGTTTTTGTTTTAAAGTCTTTATAAAATCATTTGAACATTATTTCAGAACTCTTTTTAGATTCCCAAAACTAAAGTTGACTGGTAGAGAATGTATAAGACATTAAGTCCGCCTCTGTCCATCCACAGGCTTCTTCTGGGTAAACTCACTCCATCGTAGACTTTGTCTCTGTCACCTCTGACCTAGACAAGAGTCGAGAGCAAACCCATCTAAAAAAAAGGAAAAAGTAATAAATAAATAAACAATACATGGATTAAATCTTGCGATCAGCCTGTATAAAAAAACTTTTAAATTAAATTTAAAAAAAAGTGACCAGAATTCTTTTACAATCTTGAGAGCCACAAACACAAAAAGTGGTATCTCGATACCGTCTCACCTCCCTTAACGAGCAACAAATCCAGGGGGTGTGACGGTATCTCACCCCCTAAACGAGCCGCAAATAAAAAGAAGTAGTATCTTGATACCGTCTTACCCCCCTAAGCGCTCGTCTAACAGTGCTTGTGCCGTCAGAATCAGAAGCGGTGCGAAGTTCAGCGGGTGACGAGCGCGCCAGCGACGGCAACAGCGACGGGGACGCCACCATCGACGCGCCCGTGTCCGGCGCCTCCGTGTCCAGCTCACCGCCTAACGAGACCAAGCTTAGGGTGAGCTGAACTAACTTTTCGTATCGACACAAAACGAAGTAACCGACTTTCGACCTTAAGTTATTTTCTTAATGTCGGAAATCGGTTACTTCGTTTTGTGTAGATTCGTCTTTTTTTATGAGGGCAGTATTTTTTATGTACACTGTATTGTCGCAGCATCAATGCCGCCACAAGAAAAAAACCATCGTAGCAAAATTTATATCGCAACAAAATGTACCGCAGCGCCATCTATCCAACCAGCAGCGAACTACTAACGAAATCCTGCATCGCGGTATTAGAGTTTTCCGTGCGATTTGAACATATACAACAGTCCGAATATCAACTATCGGGCAGTTGCCCACCAGACACAACAACCGTCTGGTCGGAGGATCCTGCCTTTTCAATGGAGGTTTGCGGGACTTTACACCCTGTTCTGCCTACCTTTTATATGTATACTATATAAGTGACAGAAAAGATAGATGAAAAAAACATTGCATAGAGTGACAAAATGGGCGGTCTTACGGTTAAAAACGATCTTTTTAAAACAACCTTTGGATGGAGACTATTTGGGGTCAATGTGTATGGTATGTTCAAAATTCATGGTCTTTCTTGCGTAATTGTTCCAGGATCTAAATTATGCACTTGACGAGCATCCGTCACGCACGCGCTCTTGAACTCAATCGCGGAAATATGAATACCTCGTTCATTTCGACAAAATATACAGTTTGCAACTTCGTTTACTAAAAATAATAGTACCAAATATTAAATTAAAACTTAATAATGGTGATGACGTAACAGGTTTCTTTAAATATTGTAAGATCTTGCCAATACACACGAAAGTACGAAAGGCATTAATTATAGAACAATTCGGCAACAAAGAGCTACAAATTAAATTCAATTATGGTAAAGCAACAAGAATGGCAGCCCAATCAAAACTGGTAGTACCGAGATATAAAAACTATTATGGGAAACGAACAAACGCTCATTTAATACCTACTCTGATCAATGAAATTCCAACGAACATTCAATCGGAAATAACCGATAAAAATTATAAAAACAAGTACAAACAATTCTTTGATTCTCTTTTATAATGCATCATCCTGTTTAAATTTCATTCATTGGCTAATTAGCATTGCGGCGGCTACCTGGCTGTACCGTTGTCATATTTGTAGTTTTTAAGCTATTTCAATCTACCTCACAATGTTTTATAAAATGTACTCGTATGACAACAGTGATTTACTTTGTAGTATTAAGGCTACTTTAAGGTGTTTCAACATCCAGACAAACCTATTAAGGTTTTTGTGATATTTCTGTTTGTTTTGTGTTTTTCATTACTTAATAAATAAAAAATAAAAAAAAAATTGTTTCTCATATTCCGTTAGATTTTTTTTTTGCCAAGGCAACCGCGTTGGCAGACGGATTGTTGCTCGATCGTCTTCTGATATAAGTGAATATACAAATACATCTATAGCCTTCTTAGCCATTTAAGTTCTTTAAAAAAAAACTTTAAAACACAGTTTTAAATACAGTTCAGCATACGCAACCGACGTAGCTCATTCTGAAATCGTCTGAATTAACACTGGTTTAAAGTTGATACTTGTTTAAATAATAATAACACCAATCGGAAACAACATTTTTTAGATATGCCATTGTTTCAGGAGGACAAGAGATCCAGGTTATTCCGTAGCGCGACAAGTGGTGGTAACCTCATACCAGGGGGTGGAGTGACACGCAAGAAAAACTCGCTGGTGGTGGGGGCGGAGAGACCGCTGTCGGCGCATGAGTTGCCGGCGCAGAGTCCTACCACGTTAGAGGTAAGATATCATACATTAAGATCTCATACCGGGGGCGGAGTGATGCGCAAGAAGAACTCGCAAGTGGTGGCGGCGGAACGACCGCTGTTGGCGCATGAGTTGCCAGCGCAGAGTCCTACCACGTTAGAGGTAAGATATCACACAATAAGACCTCATACCGGGGGCGGAGTGATGCGCAAGAAGAACTCGCAGGTTGTGGCGGCGGAACGACCGCTGTTGGCGCATGAGTTGCCGGCGCAGAGTCCTACCACGTTAGAGGTAGAATATCATAGATTACAACCTCATACGGGGGGGGGGAGTGACGCGCAAGAAGAAATCGCAGGTGGTGGGGGTGGAACGATCTCTGTCGGCGCATGATTTGCCGGCGCAAAGTCCTTAAGATGAACTCGCTGCTGGTGGGGGCGAAGCTATAATATATGATTTTTAATTATTTATTTTTGTCTATAGCCTCGTCGCACATGGGCGGAACAGGTGTCCCGGTTACTAGGCGAAGAAGCCCTAGGCCCTGAGTGCGTGGCGGTGTGCGGCGGCTCGGGCGCGGCAGCTGCGGCACTACATGCGCTCGCTGTGCCCGCGCTGCACTCGCCGCACCCAGCGCCCGACCCCAGGCCGCTGCTGCAAGCGCTGTACTCCCGGGCTAAGCAGTGAGTATCTTGCTCTATAGCACGTGGCGGTGTGCGGCGGCTCGGGCGCGGCAGCTGCGGCACTACATGCGCTCGCTGTGCCCGCGCTGCACTCGCCGCACCCAGCGCCCGACCCCAGGCCGCTGCTGCAAGCGCTGTACTCCCGGGCTAAGCAGTGAGTATCTTGCTCTATAGCACGTGGCGGTGTGCGGCGGCTCGGCGGCTGCGGCACTACATGCGCTCGCTCTCACTGACCCCCGCCATCATCTAAGTGAATGCCTAAAACGGACTTTTGTATTTTCAACGCTCAGCTTAGCTGCTAGACTTAAAAATCCAAAACCTTTCTACTACAGATGTAGTACATAACATGTTGCATTCCCCGCAGAAGCTCGCGGCGCTCGTGCATCCGCGTGGCCATCTGCGGCGGCGACCTGGCCGCCAGCGCGGCGCTGCGCGCGCACGCCGAGCTGGCGGCGCGCAGGCCGCACGACGCGCCCACCGTGCGCTTCTATTACGTGCCAATAGGTCAGTGACATCTGAAGGTCAATTAAAAAGTGTTCAAACAGGATTCGTGCTTAAACAGTGTTCAAATTGGATTCGTGTTTAAAAAGTGTTCAAATTGGATTTGTGCTTAAAAAGTGTTCAAATTAGATTCGTTCTTAAAAAGTGTTCAAATAGGATTTGTGCTTAAACAGTGCTCAATTTGGATTCGTACTTAAAAAGTGTTCAAATTGGATTCGTGCTTGAAAAGTGTTCAAATAGGATTTGAACGCATTTTAAGTCGCAATAACATCTTAACGACAATCAACTTCAAACACTTGTCAAAATTAGTGATGATAGAATTTTGTGTTATACCTATGACAGAATAATAGTGTATGACCCGTTCGTCGCTGATATTTTTTAACAGGCAATATAAAAATTGAATAAATTACAACTTTTTATCTTTCTTCTGTACCGGTATAATATTAGATTGAGAAGAAAAGATTGGTTTTTGGTAAAATATTGAAAATTAATTGAGTCTTCTAACGATTTTGTAAATTACGGAGTTAATTTTCGGCATAAATAATAATATAGTACATTGATTTCAAACGGGCGCCGCCATGTTGGATCAATTCACATTTTTGGATAAAGCACAATTACCATAAAATTTCCTACTTTCTGCTCAAAGATGTTGAAGATTTATTCCACATTTATGACCTTAATTTGTTAAATCCACCGTCAGGTCCTAGTGTGATAGCACGCCATCTAGCAGCGACGGACGGCGGCTACGCGGCGCTGTTCACAAGCGACTCGTGGGCGAACATCTGCGAGCGCGCCGCCGACGGCTCGGCGCCCGATGTCGCCGAGATGTCCTCAAGGATCGGCCGGTAGGTTACAACTTTGTGTACTCTACGCGTTAGGTCCCAGTCTCAGATTTTCTGGCTTCTGACTACTAATAACGACTGTCAAAGGTGCTCAAAAGACCTACCTCTACTGTACTAACAAAAACTCTGAACTTAAAAGTAAACACAGAACAGCTAGTCTATTCTGTAAATAACTATTTCGATATCGAGCTTCACCTGACTGACAAAGCTCACAAAGTGAGCTTTATTGCACACAACATAAAGGCCTTATATTTGTATGAATTTGTTACTCAACTCGGATTCCGCTGTCGAGACACGAAAATGTTGTTACAGAATAACACTACAGTTCCTAGGCCAGTATGTGGCTCGAACACGTCCGGACAATAACTGTCCTTCTAAGGTCCAATGTCGACACTACCAACATAGGCTCCGCCCAACCATATAAACAATAACGCTTGTGGCTAATTTCAAGTCCTAATTCGTCATAACAGATCCGACATATACTTCTAACCCTTAATCAGTTCACGTTCTGTTTGGTTTTGCGCAGGTATCTGAACAGCATCGGTCCAGTGAACAACGTGCCGATCGGCGAGGCGATGGTGGCGTACCGAGAGAAGTCAGGCGACGAGGACTCCAGCCAGACGTTTGTGCCGTTTATTGCGGTAAGTCTGCTCTAAAAACGTACCATACACATCAAAGAGGGGTTGCAAAAGTTGTTGTATGAAAATTAATGTGAAAACGGTAGTCGGTAGTAATCCTTCTATGAGCACATAATACGTGATCTGATAAGTAAGCCCGGTTTCTGAGGTAAGTACTTTATCTGTCCGTTAACTGTATTTTTGTATGACTTTATAGCGTTAACGGACAAATAAACGACCGATAAAGTACCTCGGAAAACTTGACATCACGTGGCGAAGAACAAAGGTGGAGCACTGTAAGCACCCCAAGTACCTAGGTGTTACTTTGGACAGAGCATTGACCTATAATGTACACTGTGCCAACACGAAGCAGAAGGTTGGGTCCCGAAATAACCTGCTACGTCGCCTTGTTTCTAACAACTGGGGTGCGGCACCAGATGTTCTTCGCATAACCGGCATGTCCTTATGCTTTTCTGCTGGCGAATTCGCGTGTCCAGTTTGGCACCGATCCGTACATGCGAAACATGTTGACATTGCCCTTAACGAGACGTGCCGATTTATATCGGGATGCCTGAAGCCGACTCCGCTGAATAAGCTTTACCCGTTGACTGGTATAGCGCCTCCAGCTGTACGAAAGGATGTTGCATGCGCGGTTGAGAAATATAACCAAGAATCTGATTCCCGGCATCTCCTCTACGAACATACAGCGGCCCCGGGTAGAAAGCAACGCTACCAGTGTGCAGCGAAGAGCCGGAAGAGCTTTCTTCGCTGCACACTGGCTGTCCAGGACCAGCCACCCAAAGTAAGAGGCAAGTTGTGGGCAGAACTGCACTCTCCACCACCTGATTTCTTGTAACCTCAGGAACACCTGCCGCCTGGACGTGAACTGCAGTGGCCAATATGGAGGGCGCTCAATCATTTGGCGATCCTTCGGGCTATGTCGGTAACCTTGATTCTCTTGCGAATAACATCATTCCTGATTCGACCACGCAAGGAACCTTCAAGCATGACCCTCTCCATTGCCCTTTGCCACTAAGCCTTCTGATGAAACCTATTGTGAGCGACCACGTTTTGGTTCCAAAAGGCAACACGCACTGGTCGTAGCCTTTCGTCTTGAGACTCTGGTATGTGAGACGAAAAGATACCACACAACTTCCCGAACGCTGCCCAGCCGAGTCGCATTCGACGGTTAATCTTTTTCTCAAAGTTAGCCCTACCTTTTTGTTTTAAGGATGGGAAATCATCAAAGGACTCCTCCGGCTCTGGGCGAAGCAGAAGGGAGTGTCAGACTCTTACTGATTAAAACCCATCCGTGTTCCTCCTAATGCCCTTTGCTATCCAGGGCCGCGGTGACTCTTTCGAACAAATTCCACAACTTTGCACGGAACCGTAAAGTCTTATTATAAAATAGCATTAGCCTAAGTTACCCATTATAAAATCAGAAAGCTATGTGCCAGTAAAAGTCTCGTCAAAATTGGCCTACAACTTCGAGTGTAGAGTCCCCGATCTTGATAGGAGTAGGTGCTACCTGACCATGACCTCTTTTTTGTCCATGTTCATTTTAGACCCACTCTTTCGGATGCTCTATTGAGGTACTCAAGCATTGTAAACATGGCTCAGAAGTGCAATAGGCTTGTAATTCTTTAACAAGGCATCGTCGCCTTTCTTAAAGAAGATTACTACCACACCTCTGGTCCATTCCTGTGGAGTTTTCCCCTTGAGTATGACGGAATCGGTTAAGGACCGGTTTTCCACCCGCCTTCAGGAGTTGGGCCGTAATTTCGTCCTCGCCTGACAACCTGTTACTTTTAGGCTGATTCAGAGCCATCCTAATCTCATACAGGCTGACGTCCGGAATGTCTTCAGTATAGTGCCGGTTCAATTTAGCTCTTGGATCGTTAGCTAGATTCGCAGTGGGTTTAGCTATTGAAGTGTATAACTGTCCTTAGAATGTCTCTATCTCCCTCAGTAGCTCCAATTTGGCGGAAATGGTTCTGCCATCATCGCCGTCGGTCTTCAGTATCGTGAGCTGGCTCTGCCCAATAGACAGATCTCTTGCAAAGACCTTGGAGCCCGTATTGCGCTCTATCCCGTCTTTAATCCTTTCAGTATTAAAGCGGCGGAGGTCGCTTTTCAAGGACTTAGAGATCCGTCTATTGAGCTGGTATTTGCGCGCACCTTCTGAAGACTGCAGAATCATCTCCTCCATAGTATTACATTGATTTGTAAAAATAATTTGTCCATCTTTCCCAAACCAGGAGGTCCGCGTAGGCTGCAGCGAGGGCGGCGTGTCCTCCATAGAGCTGGAAGAGGGCGGCTCCCCACCGGCGCGCGCATCCCCTCCCGCGACGCCCGCGCCGCACCCGCTGGCAGCGCCGCACAGCGCGCACACGCCGCACGGGTCCGAGCTGGCGCCGCCCGCGCTGCCGCTGCCGCTGCTGGCACGCACCGAGCCGCTCGAGCTGCAGCTGGACTACTGGCTGGTAAGCTTATGTATACATCTGCCTAGCCTTTTCCCAACTACATTGGGGTCGGCTACCAATCAAACCGGATGCAGCTGAATACTAGTGACTACATGAAGCGAAAGCTCATCTGACCGCGAAAAGTAAGTTGTTTTTTTTTGCACGGATCCTTTTGTTAGGACTGGAAATCACCAAATGTCTCCTTTCACTCCGGGAGGAGCGGAAGGGAGTGTCAGACTCTTACTGACTAAATCCGTGTTCTTCCTAATGCCGTTTGCGTTCTAGGGCCGCGGTGACTCTTTCGAACAAATTCCACAACTTTGCACGGAACCGTAAAGTCTTATTATAAAATAGCATTAGCCTAAGTTACCCATTATAAAATCAGAAAGCTATGTGCCAGTAAGTCTCGTCATAATTGGTCCAGCTATTCCGGAGATTAGCCGGCACAAACAATCAGACAGCCATACAGACAATCATTTTAAAAAAATGGTTGGTTTACGGACGATAATTTTACGTGATTACGTCATAAGCTGCCGTCTGTCTTCTACTCGGACGCATCGGCCGATGTAGTGGAAGAGAGATAGATGCGTCACAAGCCGAACGCTTAGGCCGATCGTGCTTCTCTATTGCTTGTTCCGCGCTCTTGCTTGCACGCTTGGCTCAGGCGGACCGTGACACTTTTTAGTACGAGCAGCCGGCGTTCATCGATTTATAAGACGTTATCACGTCAAAATTGTCATAGGTATCGTAAATGCATTTAGTAAAATGCTGTTATTTTGATATTAAAAACAGACGCTTCAATTTTATTATGAGTTAGTTTAGATGATGGTCAATTTCATTGACATAAGGTTTAAAATCAAATGTTTCGTACAGGTGCCCGGCCGCCAGTCCGAGGGAACAGACAGCAAGGTGACGGTGAAGGCGTCGTTCCGAGCACTGCACGTGACGCGACAGAACGCGCATCTCTGCATCACCTACCTCACCAAGGAGAAAAAGCAGAAGAGTTAGTATACTTGTTTTCTCTTTGACAATTACAGGAACACTTGTTCTGAGCTGAGATGAGCTAAAAACAGGATATGAAAAATGAAAAAATCTTTATTTAAAACAAAATGCTTGCTTGTATTATGGTTAGGTTCATGTTCTGCACCCACGGAACCTAACCAACGGAACCCTATTACTAAGCCTCCGCTGTCCGTGCGTCCGTCCGTCTGTCTGTCAGCGGGCTGTATCTCAAGAACCATAATAGGTAGACAGTTGATTTTTTTACATGTAATGTATTTCTATTGCCGCTATACAAATAATAAAAATTAAGGTTCATGGTACGGAACCCTTCCTGTGCGAGTCCGACTCGCACTTGGCCGGTTTTTTTTTAATTGTATGGACACTATAAGAGACTTTGACGGTTGATCTCTGAATTTGTTTCGGTGTTTCTTCTCAGGGTAGTCAGCTGTGAAACACCGGCCTCGTCTAAATTAATATGACAAAAAGATAGACGTGTATATCCCGTACGCGTTAACTTGACACCTGGTTCGACACATTTCGAATGACTTTTTAAGGTCTTAATTACAATTTAACAATTCGATTTCGTTGAATACAATATAAACGAGACAGCATTACGGTTACCGTTGCGTTTATATTATTTTCATCGAAATCGAATTGTTTAATTAAACGTCAAAACGTAATTCAAGCCAGGTGCCAAGTTAACGCGTACGGGTAGTAAAACACTTATCTGTAATCTTTTTGTAAAATAAATATCTTTTATTATTATCCAACTTACTATCAATCATCAGTTCTTGAGAGCTTCTATAAACACCTGTATTCTTGTGTATAAGGGGAGGGTAGGCACACTAACACAATTCTCAAAAGACCAACCAAGCCGCATGTGCCTCGTTCGTGAAGGCTCGATTAAAATTCTTGACTAACTTACTAAGCTTTTATTGACTTAACGTTCTGAAAGTTGGTGTTTGGCTTTTCAACTGTATAAAACGTCTAAAGATTTGCACAACATTTTAACAGACTTAAAAAAAGAGGTTCTCAATTGTACTAAATGTTTTTGTTTAATGTGTTTGTTTTAAACGATCTTCAGTAATTGTTTACCGATTTTGGTGATTGTTTTTTTTATAAGTCAATAGATTTCATAGACGATAAGACAATCATCTCGCATTTCAGAGTTAAGTATCTTCGAGACACACCGTATACTTTACTAAACTGTTCTGTTATTTCCAGTAATGCGACTGGGTAAGAAGAAGGAGAAGGGCGGCGAGGCGGAGGTGGGGCGCGCGCAGAGCGTGGACGGCGTCGCGCGGCTCATCTGCTCCGCCAAGAGCTCGCACAACGTGCCGCTCAAAGGTAACCCTGTACATATTGCTTTAGGGTTCAAAATCATAATCTCCACATACCTAATGGCTTTGTACTTTCCGCACATTCAGCGAAGACATTGGCCTTGTGTTGACGCAGCGTTAACATTGCGCTTGTGCAGCGTATACGGTTTCCAACTTCCTTCGTTGGACCATTATAGTTAAAAATGGGAATCATACAACTGAATTTGTATTTCCAAAAGTGCACAATTGGACTATAATTATAGTGAAAATTTTCTAGGCCATTTGAACTATTGGTTGATTTTTTAAGTGAACGGCACTGCAATTTAGCTGTCGCGAGATTTTTTTTTTTATTTGTGATGGATTTGCTCTTGTCTCTAGTCTAGGTCAGAGATGACAGAGACAAAGTCTACGATGGAGCGAGCTTACCCAGAAGGAGCCTGTGCACTCTAACTTTGAAGAGATTAGGGTTGTAGATTTTGCTAATTTACATTTTTTTTGTCCACAGTTTACATTGACGGCACAGAACTGAACGGCGTGAAGTTCTTCCAGCTGTCGACGCAGTGGCAGACCCATGTAAAGACGTTCCCCGTGGCCACGTGCGGCGCTCCGCTGGCGCCCGCGGAGTCGTAGGCGCTGCCAAGAGCTGCGCCGCCGCGCCTCGGCTATCTCCGGAAGCACTCGGAAAAACGAAGCGAAGAGGCTCTAAACTTTGTCTCACAAAACTGACAAACATATTGTAAAATTTAACGTTTATTTATTAATTAAGCTGTCGAGCTGCCATGATTATTGCGTAGAACACGCCTTCTGTTATGTATCTTGAGTTTATTAATATTCGCGTTATTATAAAATTGTTAATGTATTCCTCTAGCGTAGTTATCCGCCATATACCTGCATGCTCTATGGTGTTGCTCGATGTCGTGATTCAAGCTACATAATAAAGGCTCAAACGCGTTAACTATATCGTCATAGTCATTCATTGAATAGTTATTATCGTATTTAATATATAATGTAGTTGTTATCCGTGTACTCAGTATATATCGAGAAATAATGGTTCGTGACCTTTCCAATATGTGTATGTTATTTAGGTTAGTGCGTCGGTGAGTATTTAGAGTTCACCGAAGTTGTGTGTGAGAGCTTTGCCGAAGTGAGTGTGTGATGAATTGATGATGAATTTTCAACGAATCTTAGCTTACATTTTAGCCAAAATTTCGCCGAATTCAGGTGTTTGTATGTCGGTTTGTTTTTAGCCGAAGATAATCGGTGAAACTTTTGTAGAGAGAAGCTCTTCTTGGCTAAAGTTTGTTGATGAATGAGCGAGTCAATGATAGTGTAGTTATGTTTTATTGGAACGAGTATCGTCGGCACATATCAGCGTAGGTTCGGGCCGAGTGTTGCGCGATTTTATTTTTGATCTGTGATTCGTGAATGCAGTTTTTTTTTTTAATATCGTAAGGCAATGGAAACGCGATGTTGCAGTCATATTTTTGTGTAATTTTTATATAAGTGCAGCTACAGTGCGGTGTTTACATTTATAATTTTGTACGTCATAGATGTTTTGAATGAAATGTAGATTTTTACATAACGATAAACGTTTTTTAATTTTAAAAAGATATTATTGAGATTGCGACTAATATCTTCCTGATGGATTTCCTTGCGTTCTTCTAACAAAGTCTTCGACTTCCTTACTTTGTGACCAAGCCAAAATTTTTGATATTTTAGTCCCGAATAATGAAATTCGAAATTTATTCCGAGCCAATTTGGAAACTTATTTTCTATTTCGGCTAGTTTAATTTTGTAGCGGTAATCAGTAGAGGGCGTTAGTGACCCTACAGGCCAACGACTGTCTCATGATATCATAGAGTTAGTACTATATTCTCAAACTTTACATATACTATGTGTAATACTTAGATATAGCTGTGTGTAATTCAGATAATATGTGGCTGTGTGTACGTATGTTAGGTATACTGGAAACGTTTTTGACGAAATCTGGCATGGAAGTTTCGACTTTAGTGCTTCTGCTTACAGTCTGTAATCCGTTGTTAGATGTCGTCAAAAGCATTGGATGATGTATGAGTGGCTTCTCGTGTCGATATTTTGTATTATAAACATTTTATCGATGTTAGTTTCGTTCGTAGAGAAGCCTAAATTAAACAAAATGTTAATCAGTCTTATAGGCTAATATTTAAAGGCGTTTGAATATCGAAACGGAGGCCATGACACAGTAACACAGGACTTCCGAATATTTTGGTCTTAGACATTATCCTTTTAACGCATTGGCATATCGAAGTTTCGCTAGATAATGAATTAATCTATAGTTAAATGTAGATATTAAAAGCTAAAGTATTCCTTGCTATAATACGTTTTAAACGCCAAAAGGAAAATGATCGAAAATCGAGGTTGAACATTCGAACTAGAAGCAGTATTTGATGGGGTAACAAGAATATTTCTAGAAGCATCTTACGCGCCTTTAAAAGTAAGTAAAGCTGATTGCCAAAATAATTATAACAATTCTTAGCTTTGCTGACACAAAAGTTATCTCGATGGCCATCGCGCAATGAAAAGATTTAGAGAAAGAGGTTAAAGGGCTGACCTACCAAAGGTGGTTGAGGAAGCATGCCAGTAGTGGACTAACGGGGGGGGGGGGGCCTCGCCCCAGGCCTCTGGTCTTGGGGGGCCTCCAAACGTTTCCATGGTCCCTTGATCAAACCCTAAACAAGGCTTTAAAAATAAGCCCAACTTCGTAATACTTAGAAGTTTGGAGTTAAGAGGTCCCATACAGATATGATCCCATTCAGATGAAAATACGACGAAATAAATACGGCCAGAACCGGTAATCTAAATAAACATAAACACTTATACATGCGAATGTGAACTGAATAAAAACTTGGAAAATTACATCAACTTCTTAAACTAGAGGCACTGAACCAAGCAGTTCTTTTAACCTAAATATAGTCTGGAAAAAAGAATCACAGAAATCGGATCAGGGGGGCTACTCTCTAACGAAATCCGTACTTTCAGGCTTAGTTGCGGACGGGCGTATTCTACTCCGTATCACCTACAGACTTACGATTAGTCCCGAACCCGAACTGAGAATGAATGACAACACGATTTCACAGTAACTGTCAAATCGTGTTATCATTAGTTCTCAGTGGTTAGGTGATACGGAGTAGAAAATGCCCGCCCGCAACTAAGCCCGAAACTACGGATTTCGTTAGAGAGTAGCCCCCCAGGAACCTCGGAGTAATCGGTGTACATATATAAAAAAAGCAACCGAATTGAGAACCTCCCCCTATTTTGGAAGTCGTTTGAAAACACATGCTATGTAGTAGTACAAAGCATGCTAAGCCTTAAGCAGATGTTGCGAAGCATAAAATTAGCCTGCGAGTGCGAAGAGTAGGTATGATGATTTTACACAGTCATACGGATAGCATGCTGTAAATGAGCATACCAACAGCAACCGAGTTAACTTCCAGTAAAATATTCCATGCCTTTGTATGTCTTGAATCTTAGGATCGATTTCTGACTCGAGTTTATGGCGTTAAAAACGTTCTTAAGTCTAAGTCTGGCAGGTTTTCAGGAGTTTCACTAAAACAGAAATCGGGGTTTATCTAAGACCAAACTATTGGGAAGGCCCTGTTACAGAAGTCTGTATGCATCGGGATGTACCCCACAAATAATGAGACAATAGTTCGCGTATTATTGAATGTACGCTTTTTCAGAGTAATAACACTTTTTTAAATGTACGCTCCTAGTGTAAGTCGTGTTATTATAGTATTAGGCCTGTTTACCATTTTAAATCTAACCGTATCTTATCTAATATTCGATTTTATTCATGACTTGTTCTGATATGGTCGATAGTTAAACAACAAATTACACGATTATCGATAAAATCGTTATCGATTGATTGATAACGATTTTATCGATAATCGTCTCATTGTGAAACGAATGAATTATTGCTTAAAATCCTCGCTAAGTGAATGTGTTGACACGCTATTAGCGTGACCTTTTTCTCCAGAAATTTGATAATTGCGCAGCCATTTTGAATCGAGATGTGATGCTTCGAGTAGAAATTTTAATGATTGGCTGAATTATGAATTTGACGTCGTTGAATGAACTTCAGAGCTTGTAATAATAACTCTTTTACTCAGCTCATTTATGCTTTCTCAAACTAATATGTATCGAGGCAGTGTCCTTTAATTAAGACTTTACCTGGAGAAAATAGCTAAACAATTTTATTCTAAAGTTAATATGGGCCATGTCAGAACAGGACAACAGTTGTAAAATAACGTCAATAACAGTTTAACTCTAATTATGCGCAGCAATTTTAATTGTTCTATTTGTCAAAATATTTGATGAAATCATTCTGTTTCATAAATTATAACTAGGTCTATTACTTGTCTTCATTTTATGTGGCGGTTTTTGACAGAATTCTATTATAGAGGGCAAAAAGGTGTAATTCATAAAGGGGTATCCCAAGCCACCATACAGCAACTCGGCACGGCCATAAGGCCGCCCAGAGAAGGTCAGCAGTTGGCATCTGATAATTAATGGAGTAATAATTCAAGTTTAGATGTTTTTTGGAAAAATCTGCGAGCTAAGATTCATCCTCTTGAACTCATCCTAATCGTGTTTGTAAATTTACAAACCGATTTGTTTCCATTAAGTGACACTGAGTTCGGAGCCTAGCCAACATTTTACAGGTAGATCTTCTGCCTTGAGCTTAGCTTTTAAAATAGCTATTGCGTTATACAAACAGTAGCGGGTTTAGGACCAGGCGACGCAGGCGGCCGCTCGGGGCGCCGGCAATTGGAGGGCGCCAGCAGCTGCCGGGCGCCGGAACGTACAGGGCGCTCTAGCTTAACTTAACCACTTCATTTAAATAGCTATTTTTTCTATATAAGTAAAAACCGGCCAAGTGTGAGTCGGAATCACGTTTCTTATAAAATATCGTTATTTTAATTATAATGAATAATAAGGGCGCCAAATGCATGACCCACTCGGGGCGCTTAGATGGTTAAGGCCGGCCCTGTGTACAAACTTATGCGCAGTTAATATTTTCTCTCAATATATTTTGACAAATAGACCAAGAAACTGTTGCTGTGTATCATATCAAATCGCTTGTATGTTGTAATATGTAAAATAAGCTACGAAATAACTTGTCGGTAATATTCTTTAGGGTCTAGGTATCAAATGTAAACGACCCTTATTTTTAATATTCCATCAAATAAGCGGTACAAGATTATACCCAGTAGACTTTCATATTTATCCGTAATAAAATATACGAATATAATAATATTAGGAACTGTATAATGGTTTTCTGTATATTTCTTTTTATTAGGAGACGTTATGGCCAATTGTAATTTGATTAAAATTGTACCAACTGTTTAATCATTGTATTTTATGAAATATCTTGATAATGAATTATCTAACTATACTTATTTCTAAGCTTTGAATTAACATTGATGAAATATTAATTGTACGTAATTGAACACGCCCTTTGTCGAACTAACTCAGAGTGTAAAGCGATTTCAGGGTTTCTTTCTACCTTAAGGGGCAGTTCAAGTATTACGTAAGCGCCAATGCGGGGTGGGGGGGGGGTCTTTACTATGCTTATTTTTGATGACATGGGGGACGGGGAGGGGTTTAAATGGTGATTACGTCAGCAATATTTACTTCCTATTGTTTGCAAATCATATTAGATTTTAATTTGACATAATAGGGTATTTTACTGAAAAAAAACGAATTAGTCCGTGAGATAGATTTCCAAAAAATATTACACACGTATTTTTTCTTTTTTCACTTAAACAAAAAATGATGAAGATACAGTACGTTGAAAACTCGCGTGACGTAAAATTGTACTATCGTAGTGACGATAGTACAATTTTACTAGCGACGTGACGTCACCAGCCCCCTCTCCTGAGTTTTGATGCGTTTTATCTTTGTCAATATTCATTGATTTGCAAAAACAAAAAATACGTGTCCATTGTACGTATGTATTTTTCAATACTCTGCTTACGTAATACTAAAACGGCTAAGGTAAAACTGAACCACTGTAATATAAATTTTTGCCTATCTGTCCAATTTTTTTACAGAAACATCTGAGTGAACTCTGCATTCCCAGGTCTACACAAAAACTATGAGTATGTTCTGGCTGTATAATAATGGAGACTCCATACTCCGCTGGACCCCTTTATCCAGCGTTATTAAAACCCGATGCAATCAAAAGATTGGTTCACAAAATATTCAGCAAACATTTTAGCTTTACGTAAATATTTTCTTCAATGTTAATTCTCTGGTTTAAGCTACTCTGACATTCAAATTCCTTCTGAAAAAGTCTTCTATGATGGTGAGAAACGTGATATGTGCGCAAGCGCAGGGTAACACGCAAAGAAACAGTTAGACCATGGTTAAGACTGTGAAATTGGAAAACATTAAGTTGCAGTGTAAAACAAGTTTTTGTATGTGGTCCTGTAGGTAATCATACTAGGACTTACGTAACTGCCTTTCATAGTTTTGTTTGTTTTTTCTCTACAAAGTGTAATAGAATAAACACTATACCTGTCATTGTACGCGCACATAAATGTAGACGGTTTTTTCTGGGGAACACGATTTTCTCTGTTGCACAGCAAGACGTCGAGCAGTGTCCGCGAGAGAGTGCGCGAAGTGCAGTTCGCGTTGTCGCGAAGTGTAGCCGTAGCATTATCGCGATTTCAAAATGTCATGATCATGATGAGTACAATGACCAATGACCCGTATCGTATTATTCTGTTACACGTTATATAACATGGTCTACCAGGTAAACACTCCTTGAAAATTGCTTCTGGTGTAAATAAAGGTTTGGTTTTGATCTATTCACTCCCGAATATTCCTCCAAAATCTTGGCCAGGAAATATCCAAGTAGCCAGTCAGAGGGAAAATGAGATCTTGATAAAATGATTTATTTTAGACCTGAAGCAATGCATGATTGTTGGTCCTTGTAAGGAAACATCGCGATAGGTCTCCCAAGCTTTCGTTAGTGGCTTAGCCAAACGAATCCATATAATGACATTAACTTTTTAATATTAAGTATTAATCATTATGTTATTTTTATCTAACGTGCGACTCTGGCCACTTAGAAGTCTTGTTACATATTTGAGGATATTGTGGAAAAAAAGGTCTAGAGATATAAAAATCTTTGTATTCTAAAAGTTCTTTGAAAAATGTGTTTAAAAATGTCAAAGTCTCGGATTTCAAGATTGAAATATTCGATGGTACCTCATATCTTGATAGATTCCATTTTAAATGGAAATGCACTTTTTCTGAAATCGGATTCATATAGGCAGTCGCATACCCTGACTTTGAGAGGCTGAGTTCGCACGTTAAAGATTTTTAATAATTTAAAATATCGTAAGGGTGGGAATTGAAAGGAAAAGGCGACCATCTGTAGCCGTGCATCGCCTCATACTGGCTTCAACATCTGTAGTTAATCAACCCTGCCCTTGGAACTATGATTTTGATCTCATTACTGCTGACTGATTTATTTCACTTGGCACACTTCTTTATTACAATGGAATTAAAATTATATTTATTTTCCAAATGAGCTTAAAAGCCAGATTCGTCATCGACGTTTATATTGTATTATTTGTAAAATTAATCATCACAAATTATTGTTATGTCCATGTGAAATGGCCAAACAAACTTATATTAGTGCTATGGAAAGTTCATTTAAGTTGAATAAATTTAGTACAAAAAAAAAAATCTTATATTTTATGTTTCATTAACAATTAACTATTTAATTAATTGAATTCAATGCATTCTTTGCAAACATGCAAAATAGACTGTGCAATAATGTGAATGTTTCTTGAGAATTTAATGTTCATTTAATTTGACTTGTAAGTCAATAAAAATATGATTTCATTACGATATTTTTTAAGTAATGTGATGAGATTTATTATTTTATCATAATTTGCAAGTATAATTTGTATTTATTGTACAAATAAACATTTTGCATTAAAACAAACTTGTCTTTTATTTATTTTAATTAAGTTAAAAAATACAACAAAATATATAATAATATTGTCCCTTTGGTAACTATGTAGTATATCATTCTTAATTGAAGATCATACAATTTGAAAACATGCTTTTTTAACAACATTCCTTAAAAATATCAACAACATTCCTTAGAAATATCAACAACATTTAATTGATTAAATGAACAAACTTCTAGGTCCTTTGGATACCCTAAACATCTTGATTGTCAACATACAATAATAAAATTAAGCATTTGATCAGTGAAAAAGAGTACCTAGTAGCTTAGCCTCATATTTAATGAGTGCAGTATAATTATTGTGCAATAATTTGAAACCCTTTGAAAGAAATGTATTTTATAAGTATCAATATATTATTATTTTGATGATCTACTTTGATATGATTCATCATTTTATGCTTAACACTAGTCAAAAACCTTCAAATATCAAAAATTGGTCCCTCAGTCCATTTTCTCCTCCTAAACCCCCTTCAGGGAGGATATAAACTAAACCATCAGTCCCTTTCTTAGGAGAGAACTCAAACAGATTGTTATTACTCTGTGCAAGGTCATATAAGTTCCATGCAGCTAAATAATTGGACTTTCCATGTTTGCATAGCACATAGACATTTTTGGGGTCACTGATATAATCGTTTCCTAGGTCGTTGACCATGATGACTCCACAGACTATGGCCCAGTGGGCTGTGCGCCCATTTCTAAGGCATGGTGAGTGATCACAGTCTGCATCATAGCTGATAGAAGAGTTAAAGGTTATTTATTTTATTTCTTGGGCTGAAAAGAAAATTATTAGTAAAATAAACTCAAGGAAAAAAAAAATTTTTTTTCTTATGATTTGTGAGTATTTGAAAAGGATACGGAACTAATAGAACAGCACCATTCATAAGTCTTTCAATAGTCTCCAAGCTAAATAGGCCGCCTCGTTTCAACGTACAGCTAACATGCTCAATCTCTGCCAAGCTGTAGACTTTCTCAGCCAGTTTGACCATTTGCTTGCAGCTGAACATCTCCCCATTGCTTGTGAATCCTTCTAATTTTGCAATATTTAACAATTCTTCAGGCAATACTACTCCATTGACAGACATGGATAGGGCAACTAATCCACATGTTGGACCTATTTGTTTTATGGATTTAAAATATCTGTACTTGTATCTGAAAGGTGGTCTTTCAAGACAGATTTTGTTTTTAGTACACGCTTCCCTTAACTCCTCGTGGTCAGACGCCCAAGTACATACTGCAGGATCGAAGTAAGGTTTGTAAACATTGGTGGTTTCCACCTCTCTAGTGGACGAACTGATATCAGGCAGAGTTGGTGGCGGCGGTGGAGGCGGTATTGTGCACATTATAAAATATTTGTATTAACTATTTATATAAAATAATATAAAGTATTACAAATTACATAACAATAAATTAAAAAGGATTTAAGTAAATGAAAAATTATCACATTATAATAAACTAAACTTTTTGATAAAATAACTTCTTATTCATTTTCCTACCTAATGATGTATTACTTATTTATTGAATTTGAAATCATATTATAAACAAATAAATGATCTTTTCACAGTACAGACTGCTGCTTGTTTTGACAATTTAAGGTTTTCATGACCGATCACAGAAGGGAGAATGACAGACAGACAGAAATGACAGATAACAGACAGATTTTATCATAGACATATAAATAGTTTTATTAATAAACTGGATATGCGTTCCTCTTTACGCATGAAGTCTGTTCTTGTCATAATCGTGTACAAATAACCAACAAACCTAAACGCAACGCTCCCGGCTATCAGCGCCACGGCCACCACTTCTGTAGCTCGAGATACTCGATGACATCGTTCGGAAAGCACTTTAACCGTTAACAAGGCGTAGCTAGACCCAAAGGGGCTCTGTATAACAAAACATTTGAGGGCCCCCTTTCTACCTGACCACGGCCCTTTCTAACCCTCATTTTACTTCTTACTACAAATAAATACTCAAGATAGATGGATAGATACATGTTTGTTACTCAATCAAGCCAGAACGGCTGGATCCGATATATATTATTATACTCTTTGGGCTGGATGTTTGGCACGGAGATAGATTTTAAAGTAGGCGCCAGATAAATGTGCAATAACGGTCCTTGACCCACATTCATTTATTAACTTTCTTTATATTAAAAATCGAAATATTGACATAAAGCTGTCCTAAATCGACTTCTATCGTGATCCTTTATGTTCTCTAGTAATGAAAAATGGTTCATAATTTATTGTCCGGGTATCTACGAAGACATAGTCGGGAGAGGTCAATGTACTTTATTGCAAGTTTTTCTGACGCCAACCGTAGTCTGGAATAGCACATAGGCTACTTTCTTGAGATTGCGGACGGTATTTTACGACTTTTTGCTTCCACATGTGGGGGGCCTTTTCTTTTAGTCTGGGCGCCATGTGCATAATACGGCGGAAGCTACGCACCTGGCCGATATTCTCCATTTTAGTCAAAAGACGTCTACTACTACTAACTTCTGAACATACAATAGGCATCCCTTTTCGTCGCAAGGTTGTCTAGCATCCTCTGTGCATCTTTGACTAGAATCAAGCGAAAATTATTACTAGCATCTGCCAACTGATTTGTTTAGAAATTATCGCAAGGAAACTTACTCCCGGGATAAAAAGATTATCCCGGGATAAGAAGATTGTATGGATTTATATTATGAACGCACCCTTAGAGTGGAATTTCTGAATGAACGATCGATATTGAAAACGAGGCGTGGCATCATATCGGTCATACAACTCCAATTCATTCATTCTTCAATTCATTCGTTCGCTGACAGCTGTTGAGTTGCGAGCTGCAAAGCACTTTGTGAAAGTTAATTATTTCAATTATAATTTATTGAAGGGAAAGGGCCCACTTTCTTGGTATTGTAAAACCGGTTGGGTGTCCCTAATTCATCATGTCGGAGCCGCGGAAAAACCATCTCTCCATAGATGGAGGGCAGGTGAAAGAAGACGAACACGTCGCGTCTTACAAGCCCATCCCTGAGACGGATACAGGTATCTCTATTATATCTATAATCATGCTTCTATTAATCCATAAATTGGCTATTAATTCATACTTTGATCTTTAAAATAACTATCGTAGAATGCCCAAAAATTGCGTGCTAAAATGATTGCAATTTCATTGTGACGTCATTTTCATCAAGTTCATATTCAAATGAGCATTTATTGGCCTGTCTTATCTCTCGTTATCAATTTTTTGTGTCATGAACTCATGACGTTATCAATGAAAGGCAAAGATAATAAGGTCGACAGCAAACGTCAAAAGCAAAGATGCAAGCCGACAAAAATGAAAAGCTCCATCATATGCTCAATTTTATTTCTCATCGAATATTTTAATACTTATTCATTGTTTTTATTACATTTTGTGTTAAGGTTGCGGTCTTTTTTTAACTCGTTAAAACCCAAAATCCAATGTTGTTACTTTATTTCTACTTAGATTATGACCCATTTTGGTCATACGGAGGTGACACTTTCTTTCGGTCGGGTTATAAAGCGCTTTATTCGCCGCGGTAGTCAGCGCCATTTTGTTCTCGTCCGCTGAATGATGCAAGACACAAGTTTGTTTGCATTAAAAAGACGGTATTTATATCAAGGATAAAATTAATCACAAAGATTTTGAAGAAGAGATCCAGATGAGTGGTAACCATGTTTTTTTACTTTTCTCTTTGAACTCAGACAAGTGGCATTTCAATGTACTTGTCTAATAAGAAACTTCCTGCAAATTGAATTGACTGGAGCAGGACATTGTGAATAGAATGTTTGTTACAAATTGGTCAACTCAGTCCAATTTATATCAGAGAACCAACAGTCTGTTCTGTCAAACACTTGTCTCTTACAATGAAGGTTTATCACCATAGAGTTTATTTTCAGCTGAACCGGTTGAGTATCTGGAGACTGAGGAGGTGTACATACCACTGAACCAAAGTGAAATCATGGAAACAGAAACAGGAGATGACTTAGAGGACCACTGGGAACACAATAGTATAAAAATGCTGTTAAACGCATATTTACAAAACGTTGAAAAGTTTAGAAGTCCAAAAGTTAAGAAAAAGAATGTGTGGGTTGACATAGCCAATGCTGTTGGTAAAGGTCCAGATTGTTGTGATAAGAAATTTCGAAATTTAAAACAAACGTACATAAGATTACTTAAAAAGAGAAATAGGAATGAAGTAGTTGTCGTCAAATGGCCTTATTTTGAAGTGTTTGAGCAGATTTACAATGTTAATGGGGAATATCAGCCAGAAATACAGCAGAGGATACAAGATGGAGGTACAGAGAGTGTGACCAATGCTTTATTCTCTATGGCTGGGCCTTCAAAATATGAGCCAGACATTCAAGAAAATGGTGAAACATCAAACAGACAGAGTGAAGAGTCTAAAAGAAAGTTGAACAGAAGACGGTACACAGACTTTAGGAAGATAACATTAGAAATGAGAAATAGACAGCGGACTGTAGAAGAAAAGTTAGATAGACTCATAAATATAGTACAAGAATCAAATAGTATACAGAGGGAGAGAAACAGACTATTTCAACAGTTCCTTGATAGTTTACACCAAAATACTTGAATGTGTTGTCTATGTAATTTATATTTTTCTAACTTAATGCAGAAGAACCATAGATGGATTTATTTTATGCCAGATTGCAGCAGAATCGTTTTGCATTGGACATGAATGAATAATGTGGATTTTGTTAATATTTTTCTAATAATAATAATAAATTTTGTGATAAAATGACTACTTGTGTTATATTTTGTTAAAGGGAATGTCCCACATGTTAAACATTTTCCCCCTCAATCTGCTCATACATTATCCTGTTCATTATTCAATAAAATGGGTAGCTATCTATTTTAAAACTTATGGATCAGTTTTATGAATAAACAGTCATAGCATTATTTTTGGAATTTTTAAAAACAATACAAATGTTGGCCTTATCGCATTCTGCGATATCTTCCAGGCGCTCTGGAATATACACCATGGCTATAAGGCAATTTTTTCTGCATTAACGCCAAATGGCCGTCATATATTATATGACGGCCATTTGGGATTAATGCAAAAAAATTGCCTTACGGCACTATTACAAGTATTAGTAACTTTCACTACTAATACTTGAAATAGTGTCGCTCCTCGGGAACAAAGCGCTTATTAGTTCTTACAGTATTCAATTTGTAGGAAATATTTCACACAATTTAGGAATTATTACTGAGGTCGGGACTTCAATTACACCTTTTGATTTCCTAGGTAATTAGATTTCCTACAAATTGAATACCTAGTGTAAGGGCTTTAGTTCAAGTTTCGATCCATTATTCCATTTTGAACTCGTATCTCAATCTCTCTATTCAAATAGACAGTCGGTTTTTGTAATAGGAACATTAAGTTTGCCAAAATAAAGTCTCCAATGTTTGCCTTGGACAAAAGTTAGATCTCATTTTGTAATGTGACAGCTGTTGAATAATTTCCGTCACTTATGAAAGTGGTGGCTCTCCTCCGTGTGTGGGACTGTGGGTAACCACCCGAAGAATAGAGAAAACGCATTCCTATTTAGCAAATAAAATAATCGGTTACGGTTAGTTAAAAATTACTACATAAACATACATATAAAAAACGTTAATAGCATAAACTAGCACTTCGCCCGCGACTTCGTTCGCGCGGGTTTAGTTGGTACTCCACGAACTTCATCTCCCCTCTACTCTCGGGTAAACTGTAAATTACTTATTAATAGACTAAACGTAGGGCAGTTCGCTCAAACTGCAACATTTTTCTTACTTAGAGTATTTTTGTACCCGTCGTAACTTTAAAAGGAAAGGTCCGATTTGAATAATTTAAAGTGTAATTTACGTCTACATAACCAACCTATTATTAAACAATTTAAATAAATAAGGATTAGCATCATGGTACTAAAATCACCACTATTCCATTTCACCCGGGGTTTGATTGAATAATTTGAACAAAAAGCGGTAATTGTGACTTAACCATAATAGTTAGATATATACCCTCGCGGATTTTTTTGTAGATATTGATGTCCTCTATAAAACTGTAGTATATCACTTTGCTCTATTGTCAATAGTTTCCGCAGCGTACGCGATGTAAGGATCTTTTTTGGTATTTTTTTCACACCTTGGGTTACATTATCGAAGTTTTCATACCGATCCCTTACTTTTTTGAAAATATTCTATAGCCTATGTTCATCAGGGATAATGTAGGATTCTAATGGTGAAAGATTTTTTCAAATCGGTCCAGTAGTTTCGGAGCCTATTCATTTCAAACAAACAAACAAATCTTTCCTCTTTATATTAGTGTCGTAATCTACATGATCAATAAACTTCGCAATTTAGATCACTAGCGCATCGAAATAGTGAAATCAACACTCAAATCGTACATCAAATAACACAGAAATCAGTGAAATACAATACCGTTTGGATCTATTTTCGCAATTCGCTTAATAAGTAAAAACATCAAACCTTCTATTTTTAGTAATACACAAGTTTCGAAGTACTTATAATCGCTAATTTTCTACCACACGACTGTTTGATTCAACTCGGAGGCCTGTGGTTGTGTCCAGTACCAAACACAGTTATCACTCAAGTCGTGTTGAACTGATCGGTAGTTTAATTTCCAGTGGATATTTCCGTAAAATTGACTATTGTTTACATTGATGTTCAATCTAAAGTGCGTTTTTAGGTCTTTGTTGAAAAAGGAGTAGGTAAGTTTAGGATGAATATTATTTTCTTTTTTGTTTGATATAGCTGGCCAGACCAGGCTAGGGATAATTTGATGATAGGTTGGAAAAATGCGGCATGAAAATCGCAGAAACGGAATTTTTGCCCAAATAAAGCAATTTCTACATTAATTTTATTTACAACTTGCAGAGCTAAACCTTACGCTATATTTCAGCACATTTTTCCATGCGAATGTGACCCTAGCCATTCGCTTTCGGCACAGCAATTTTCTTAAGCTGTTGCATTATCAAACGAAACATTTGACTCTCATTTCTCCTAATTATATCGACATTTGATAATGTCCAGACCCAGGCCACTCAAAATCGGAAGTTCAAGCATAAGACACATAATGAACTTCATAATTATGTCGCTTTAGTCATAGATTACTGTACGAACAATTTAATTACGCATTCCAACTGGTGCATTCCTCAAAGGATCGCTACATTACTTAGCAAAGTCCACTACACGCGTGGCTACTCAATCACTTGAGGAAATGGGGCCACTCGTGATAATCTAGAAAATAAACGTGGGGTGCCGACGATATAATGTGTGCCAAGTATGTCTAGGGTCAACACACTTGGCATCTTCTTGACATTAACCCAGGACCTGTGGATTCGCAAACGCGCTTGCATTATGCGTGCACGAATACAATACCTCTGTATAAGAGGGAATGTCTTAAAATTGCTCAGGATCAACAACGAACAACTCTTCCTTTGTCCTATGATACTTGGGGTCGGCGCAATACGTTTTCTGCTTCTCCTGTCATCCGTCACGCTATCAATTACTCTCTTTCCTTTGCTCATATCTTCTTCATGTTAATTCTTTATTGTATCTATACTAAACATAACATAGTACATTATTAAATAAATCATCACGCAATTCATCTTTTCTTTGGCCTTCTCCACCCTCGAATTGAGAGCAAACATGAAGCCAAATATATTTCTAATAGCTATTAAGACTTATTACCTGTCAGTAATTAAGATACTCCAAACCTAAAAGGGCGACTTTAGGGAGTCCCTAAACACTCCTTTACTGACCATCATAATCTAAGGTCGTTATCCGCAAATGAGTAGTTTGTCCATTTGGACCGAAGCTATTATTCCATTAGATGTAATCTGAGACAGTTTACCTTCTTCGTTTCTAAGCCAGTGGTCTAGTTGTGATCCAAGCGGCTTGAGGGTCGTGCGTTTAACGTTGCGGACAGCAAAAATTGTCGGTTTAATTTTTTTTTCGCTTGCCGTAAGTGAGACATTTTGTTTTGAACAATTTTAAAAACAGCTGCATTGTCTGATTTCTGATTCAGTGTGTTTTTAGTGAAACGTGAAACATTTATGGAAAACTTCCACATCGTGTTTATTTAACCTTTCTTCCTTAATTGTCATGATGAAACTTTATTTTACACGTCTTCCGTTACATTCTGTGTGATGCTGCGTAACTACATTCTAGTTTCAGAATATTTTGTATTGACTAGCTAAACAAAGTTTTCCTTGCAACTGTGTGTATATTCTGTGTGATGCTGTGAACAGCATCACACAGAATATTCGTGAGAGCCATCGCCCTGTAATTTGTACTTACGAATAATCTGTGTGATGCTGTTCACCCCATCAATTACATCAGTCGCGTTTTTTTGTTCGGACGAAACCAGCCTCATTGCATCGCACTGAATTCCACATAAATCAGGTTCTCAAAGCCAAAAAAATTGCTTGCAGCGCCCGCTGACTTTTGGGAATCGCTGAATTCATCTTGCAAAACTTGTAATGCATCTCGTTCCTTTATTTTGTGGAGATATTTTTTGTTTTATTACACGCACATACGCAAGCTTGATATAAGCGTCTGGCGCTTTCGAGCGACTGCAGTCGTATTTTTGTGTCGGAGTGATAAACAGTGAAGCTTTTGAGAAAGTGAGTTTTTTCGTTTAGAAGTTGATTAGACCCTTTGTTGTTACGCCAGATATCTAGCATTATTTGATAACGATTTTATTGTATCGGTCGGTTCTGTGGTAAGAATGCAGTGTTGATGACCAGTTAAGAATTCGCATCATCCTACGATCCATGTCTTGATCTAAAAGTGCTGTATTCTGTCCCGAAACCACGTCCCAAGCGTATAGAACCGGGCAAACCGGCAGGTGTGTCCCGTTATTGCAAAAGGGTTGGACGATGGGGTAATAATCATTTTAGCCACCCCTTGACCTAATTTAACGTCAACAAACCACGTGGAAATAACTTAAGCCACAATCCACGGTATCAGGGTGACATTTTTAGCATGACAAGGACGGGAGACGAGAATAGAACGTAGTATCTATTCCAGAATTTAGTACCGTTCGCGTTGTGCGGCGGCCACAGTTTTGCGAGCTGGATCGTTAGTGCGAAAACGTGCTCCGGTTGGAGCAGGAGTGCGCTCATGACGTAACAGAACGGGATTCGCATTGCGATATTTTTTTCTACGTGTTTGGTACGTTTCCTTTATAGTTGTTTGTGTTTTTGAATCGATTCAGTGTTGTTTTGTTCCGAATTTTCGGAAAAGTTGTGTGATTAGTTAAAACAGAGGCTTGATAACAGCAAATGTGCTTTTTAGACCAGTGTATCTCAGTATGCATAAACAAAAATGATTTAGTAATTTATGATTCAGGAGTAGTTTATTAAAGGGGTAAGCTGGGGTAAGCAGATATTATTGTTGTGGACTTAAGTTTTATTTTGTGAGGTTGGCGATAATTTGCCAATGTTTTAATACCCACAAGAACTTACAGCAGGGCTTCATATTCTAGGCATAGGCTGCGGTTTCCTATCTGACTTGTGGGTTCGTCGTACTGCGGTACCTCGATGTAATGTATAATTAATCAGGTTGGCGACACTGAATAGTGCCCATTCCTGTATGGTTGCTATGAAATATTGTTCGTTTTGTATTTGTATTTATTCAGCCTGTACTGTCCCGCTGAGCAAAGGCCTCGCTCAAATCCTCTTTTCCGTAGCCGCCTCGAACCAGCCCTTGCAGTAGGTGTCTACATTGTGGATAGTGCTGCTCAGTTGTCACGTTGCGTGCAGCTACCGTGACCCGCCTAATCTCGTTTTCGTACGCAGTATGGCGTTTCTTATTTTGTCTGCACCTTTTATTTATATATCACATACACATGCTAAAATTACTAGCCAGTAAATAAGTAAGATAGACTGAGACAAGACAGACCTGTTCAGAGAAGTGAATACGTTCATGAATATCACAACAGACGTCCATCGACAGCGATGAAATATTTTTTTAACTCGTTATAACTACTCCTTAAAATATTCATCAAGCTATATCCTCGACTGCTTTTTCCAGAATTCCGCACCTCAAAATCAAATCTCTCCAAGTCGAAGGAGAAGATTTCTCCTGACGGCGCGGAAGAGAAGCTGCTGCCGAAGGAGGAGGAGGCCAAGATCGTAACCAGGGTCGACATGGCCGACGCCAAGTATGTGGTGGAGGACCACAGGAATGGCGACGCGAAGATTGAGCTTGATGCCAATAAGCGGGTGAGTTTTATAGACAAGATGGATACCCAATGTTGGGGCGGTGCTCCTGTTCAGAACATGATCCAAAGGATCTGGATTGGAGTGTCCCATGTGCCCATTAGGGAACGAATGTCACCGATGATGTTACAATTAGCTTATCTATTGGGTTTGGAGAACCAATGAAAGACAGTTATAGTTTCCATAGGATTTGTTTTATTTATAGGCAGGTGTGTGTGCTCTCTTAGTCCAGCCAGACCGCACACATTTTTTTTTGGGGTTCCGTACAAAAACAGAACCCTTATAGGATCACTCGAGTGTCTGTCTGTCTGTCCGTCTGTCACAGCCAGTTTTCTCAGGATCCACAGGACCGGTTCTGTTAAAATTTGGTGCATCTATGGACTTCTGTGACCCAAACACGGATGCGTCAAGTAAATTATTAAATTAGTATGGGGGTCACTTTTGGGGCCAAACTAGAAAATTAAAAAAAAAATGTGCAAAATCGTATGGCATATCAAATTAAAGGGCTTACTGTGAGGTTTATAGTTGTATTTTTTTCATAAGTTTAAAATAAATCGTTTTGAAGTTCTTCAAGAAATTAGACGAAATATGACCTTAGCTCCGAAACTATTGAGCCTAAAATTTTGAAAAACAAAATGGAAATAATAGATCTTTGCCTATGAATTACAGGAAAACCTATATCGTCTATCACCTATATCGTCTATAGTGTTAAAATAACTTGTTAAAAAAATGAAATTCGTTCGGAACTCTTTGCACGCGAGTCCAACTCGCACTTGGCCAGTTTTTTTTAGATTCGCTTAGCCGCTTACTGCAGTGCAATTCTATTAACTTCTCGCCGTGTGAGCTTAGGTGAAGCGAACGTGAAGTGAGCTGTCAATCCATACAATTAAGATGGAATGACAGGTAACTTCTTGCTTACTCCACCTAAGTTTACACTGTGAAATGTGAGACGTTGAAAAAATAGACCGGTTGCAGGCAGCCGAACAAAAGAGGATCGTCTTGAAAAGAAGAAGCGGGCATTTGTAACCTTTAGGCTTAGCACGCACTGCGATTAAATGCCTATATAGCATTCGCATGATAATAACATATTTGTCTTCATTTTATACTTGTTTGCCGCGAAAGCTGAATGGACGCGGAATACTGAACGGATGCGTACGCGTCTCCATACAAAATGTTTTCTATGGGCATAAGCTGAATAGAGCTGAATAAGTGTGAGTAGTCCCTTATTTTATCGTTTAGGACCCACCAACTCCCAAGACATACTATAATTTGTGTCCATATTAGTCCAAGCTTGATTGGTTAATGCTAGTCTTTGGCCTTGTATAGTTGAGGCGATTTTATTTGTCTCGGTTGAATTGTGTTAGTCAGAGCTAAACAGTAATGTTTCAAGTCCAATTGATTCAAGTCTGACTGCTCTCGAAATAGCACAATGTCAGGCAATTCGAGAAAATTGTCAATCGAATTGTGTCGTCTGTGCCATACGAAAAACAACTATTTGATGGGAGTTTTAGTTCGACATGGTTTAGGCACTCGTCTCTCCGCCGGCGATCAGCTAGTAGCGTGTAAATTCTCCAAACTCGAAACGAGTTGGCGAGTAGAGTGTGAAGTTTCGATAGTTTTGACGCTCGGCTTTCAGCGAGTGCTTTTGTGCGACGAGCTTTTATTCGCAATACTCGCTCCGGCCTGCACTATACGTAGAAATTACCGCTGTATGGTGAGCTCTGATCGCCAAGCGAGCATCGCCGAGCGAGTGTCGCTGAGCGAGTACAATCTTTGATAGCTCTTGTCGCTGCGATCAACTAGTGAGTAAGAGCCGCTCGCCGGCAATGTGAACAGCCAGTTATCGACTATGAATGTATGTGTCTCTTTTACTCACACGAGATCTATATCTTTTGTCCCTTTCCTCAGCGAGCAAAATAGTTGATAGCTACTCGCTTCCGGCACATGATTCAATGCCGGCAAGGCGTTGAGACATGTGCCTTAGACAGAATGTTCCAGAAGTGCTTGGTCATATTGTTTGAGTGTTGTTTCTCTGTTATACAGTGAAGAAAAAATCTCAGAATAAAAAATATCGACGTTTTTAAAAATAATTCGCCCCAAAAAGATACTAAACTGTTCCAAACAAAGCACTTTTCATGCAGTTTCGTGCAGTTGGTGGCATTTATTTTAGTTCAATCACAGTTTTTAACCGACTTCCAAAAAAGGAGGAGGGCCTCAATTCTTTTTTTTATGTATGTACACCAATTACTCCGAGGTTTCTGATCCGGTTTCTGTGATTCTTTTTTAGTTCGATGCAGTATACTTGCCATTTGGTCCCATAAAAATTTGATTCAGTTTGGTTCAGTAGTTTTTATGTTATGAGAATTTTTGCTTATTTCAATTTCTGCGTTGACGAAGACGTCGTCCAAGTATCACCACTTGAAAGTAATAATAAAAAATAAAAAACTTTGTAACTAAAAAACGGTGTTAAAAAACAAAGAAACAAAACCAAAAACACCGACTTCCGAAATTAAGGTTATTTTATTCTTTGTAGTGTTTTGTTTGGAAGTCGGTTATATTTTTTTTGCAAAAAGTTTTTTTGATGTCACCAACTGCATCAGACTGCTTGAAGTGTTTTCTTTTTGCCATCGGTTTTTTTTTGAAACTCTATATTTTTTTGGTTGAATATTTTTTCATTACTGTATAGAAAAAAAAAATTCGCCAGAGAACTAAAGTCACCGACATTGCGCGTAGAATCAGCATGCTGAAGTGGAAATGGACCGGCCATGTCTGCAGACGAACAGACGGTCGATGGAGCAGACATGTGTTAGAGTGGAGACCGCGTATGGGCAAACGTAGTGTGGGACGACCTGCGGCACGATGGATCGATGATTTAAAGATGGTGGCTGGCAGCGGATGGACGCGGACTGCTCAAGACCGGGATGGTTGGCGCTCTTTAGGGGAGGCTTACGTTCAGCAGTGGACGGCGATTGGCTGAGATGACTGTATAGAAGATACAGAATAACGCCCTTAAATATGACCACACATCTCTACAACAACTGCAAGTTAGGTGTTGTTCTTTTCAATTCATTTTGGTCGTGGCTGCTAAGTGCTTACTTCTGAAAAAGATTCTAGCCAGACTCAAGCCAATAATGGTAACCAAAAGCCTATTCATGCCTTCCTGATGTTGTTTTCCGTCTTTACCTTGCGTATTACGAATACAGTGTGAGGTGGCACTTGCTAGTTAGGCATACGGCATAAAATAAGGTTCTGTTGTTGTTCTATGTACATAAGTTAACATTAACACATGATAACTTTGTTTTCTGTTTTATATTGTAGCTGTTTTTTGTATAACCGGTGATTTTTCATTGGAATACGTGTGTGCCATTGGGCGTCAACTGAAATTGACGCATAATGGCGTCCCACATGTCATACCCTATTTAAATTAGGTAAAAACATGGCGGCCGCCGATGTTTTTTAACAATACATTATTCAATTGTTGTTGCGTCGCGACGGCTATAGCGACCGGGTGCTCACAGAATGAAATAAATAATAACCACCTCATACATTAGTGTATTTAACACATATTTATGCGGTTTATTGTCATTAGCAATACCTTCTTGAAATACAACAGAAAACAGGAAAACTCGTTGGATAAGTTGAAACCAAAACTGTTTACTCAATGGGCTGGCATGTCATCGTGACATATTAATGTAGATAACAAAACACCAATGTGTCAGAGATCCGCAAATAACAAAACATTACTAATAAAATAACTGAATGGCTATAGAATCGAGTAGGTATCGTTTTCTCCTCAAAATGTACAAACGGCTCAGTTCGGCCTTATCTTCATATTTATTTCATTATAATCGCATTTTTTATAAGAGCTCACTCCCCATAGATGGCGAACCATCCACTTCTGCAAAACCGGTTCGTACTATTTGAAATAACTTCTGATACTGCCATCAATGTTGCTTTCGTCATTCAGCCCAAAAACGTCCACTGCTGGCCAGCGCGGGGCCTGTTGCAAATTTTACTAAGGGGCCTCCTTAACCTACGTAAAATAAAAACGAAAATACCAAATTTAAACTTTTGTGACTTGTAAGAGGGAGTTTGCACCGTTTTAAACAGTCATGTAGAAGTCGAAAGGTATCAACATCTCGACCAGCAATCCGCATCTTGACAGCTGAGCAGATGTGGTAATCAAATAAACACATTCAGTGCCAAGAACTCAGCGTATGGGTCGAGCAGCGATTCGTTATGTGCCCACAACCCGTATCTGAGTCGTTGTTTGAAGTAGCTATATGTGACTTGTGTTCATGCGCGGGTTGAGGGCACACAAACGAATTGTTGTTCGGCCCATGTGTTGAGTGCTTGGCACTAAAAATGTAAAAACACTTTTGTACTTGGCACTGAAAGTGTAAATATGAACGGTTCTAATGATAAAATGCCCTTTTTGGAAAACTGAAAGTAGGCCCCTTACCAATGGGCTCGTATCTGAAACTTCAGATATATTTTCAGTATTCTTTCAGCAAGCCGCACCTACTAAGCTATCAGCTTTTCGCGCTCAATATTTCATCTTATAAAGCAAGCTATAGAAACATTCGATTTAGATCGTCATTGAAGTAAGCGATTAAGAATGATTACTGAACGCAACCTAGAATCCTAGATCGTCTTTATTACTGCTAACAACACTAACTAACAACTAGCTAACAACGATGTACTGTATTAAAGTACATAATAATTACATTGATACCGAGCTAGGTATCAATGTAATTATTATGTACTTTAATACAGTACATCGTTGTTCTTAGAAGATAAATTAGTATGCTAGGCTACGTCAACTGCAATGGAATATTAGATAGCTGGTTTAATGAGACATTCTTAACCCTGATTAAGTATGCCACGGGTTTCTCGAGTCTGATATAACTATTTAGGTTCAGTCTTTAAAAATCGAACTCAATTTACCAACCTTTTTATTTTAAACTAGTGAACGTCACGCGGTTTCACCCGCGTAGTTCCCGTTCCCGTGGGAGTACGGGGATAAAATATAGCCTATGTTACTCCCTGATAATGTAGTTATCCATTGCTGAAAGAATTTTTCAAATCGGTCCAGTAGTTTCGGAGCCTATTCATTTCAAACAAACAAATCTGTCCTCTTTATAATATTAGTGTAGATTATTTCAGTAAAGTTTTTCTGGTATATATCGCTTCAGCGATAAGATTGCGATTGTGGCGAAGTGCGAGTTGCGAGGGTGGTATTTAGGTATAGGGCACTTCATTTTTGTGAGGAAAAGGGAGATGGAAGCTTTTATCTTTCAGCGGGGCAATAGTACAGGCCTTCAAATTAGACTCTTTCCAACGTAACTATTCGATATCCGTCTTGTGGCGCCCTCAACCGCCATATTTTTATCTACACTAATATTATAAAGAAGAAAGATTTGTTTGTTTGTTTGAATTGAATAGGCTCCGAAACTACTGGACCGATTTGGAAAAATATTTTATTATTGGATAGCTACATTATCAGGGAGTAACATAGGCTATACATTATCCCCTTACTCCCACGGGAATGGGAACTACGCGGGTAAAACCGCGTGACGTCCACTAGTGTCTAATAATTATGTCTCCCTTGTTTTTAAATATTCTGGGCAGTCAGTCCTGCTACTTACCTGAGGGTAAATTACCGCATATTTAAGGATTTTCGCTTTATAATCTGTCACAATATGTCATCACCCTCTTTCTGGCGCAGTTGGGTAAGAAGAGGGAGAAAACTATTCCTAAAAATACAATTCCTTTACAGCAATTCTCCGGCTTGACCAAAGAGGAGCTGCTGAAGTATGCAGAGGACCCGTTCTGGGTGAACCTTCGCTGGGCGATGTTCATCCTGTTCTGGGCGCTGTGGCTGTGCATGCTGGCCGGGGCCATCACCATCATCGTCAGGGCTCCCAAGTGTGCCCCGCCGGAGCCTAAGACTTGGTATGTGCTGTTTATATGATTAATACGTAACGCATAAGTAGGTTCTATCGCGTTTTATACTGTTAGTAACTAGAGTACTAATTTTGTCTTATCAATGATCTAAAACGCTTTTTTTCTTATTTTTATAGGAACATAACTATTGGTTCTATTTAATTAGAATAACTTTTCCATATCTGAAAAATCAAAAAACCTTATACAAGATTAATTTCATTGCTGCAATCTTGTAAGTAAGATAAACAATTCTAATTTTATTCACATCGATTCCCTGTAGGTAGTTGATGTCATATAGATTTTAGACCTTGTAATGGAAACAGTTTTTTCTTTGATGATATCGAGATTTATGCCGTGATTTCGATTAAATGATTTTTGAATATGACGCTCGGCAACTGTATACTGCGGATATAAAAAGGTCACATCACGCTACCCGACACTGACAAATTTTCCCAATCAATCTTGAACCTAATGCATTAGCGATAAAGATGAAAATGAAATTTGACAGATTGTTGCACGATTAATATTATGATCCTAATATAAAGTGGCCTTTTTAGGGCGGCTTCAAATTAGCCGCAAAGTGCCGCGCGGCTACAGCGCTGCCGCCGCGCTGTAACCGCTAGGATCAAGCATCATAGTGTTGTACATTTAGTTTCACGATGGACTCTAACGACGAAACTCTGCTGTTAGTGTTACTATTAAAACGAAAAAAGATTTCGTGCTATTGTTATTATATTGTACAAGTCAACGAACTGAATTTCATAAAGTAAAAGGCTAACTGTGACCAAAAATTTCAGAACCACGTGCGATTATCAAGAAAACAATTCTACGAATTACTTTCTCGTTTGGAACCTTATATTGAAAAATAAAATACATCCATCAAAATACTATTTGTGCTGAAGAAAGACTTTAAAACACTTGCCGACTTCGAATCCAATGTCGCTGGACGACTCTCAACCTCATTGATAAATTCTTCAACTTGATTTTCGTTCATGTTTAGACTAGAAATGCCGATGCATTCCACCACCTTCTATGACAATTCTTTCATGATTCAAGCGGTGAGGTTATGGAATGCCTTGCCTGTGTCGATGAGGCGGGCTCAATCTTTGTCCATTTTTAAAACTTTGGTCAAGAACCACTATCTCTCTCTTTAAAGCGTTTTTTGCTATAGTTCTCTGCTACTGTTTCGTAATTATCATTGTATAATTTTATCTATTTAGTATGTATTGATGTTTGTAAGTATAAATAGAACACCTAAGACTACCTACAGTACTGTATCTCCTTTTTCTCTTTAGAATCCATCCAAAGGTTGTCTTGAAAAGATCGCTTTCAGCGATAAGGCCGCCCATTGTGTCACCCTATGTAATGTTTCTCATCTATCTTTTCTGTAACTTATATGGTGTACATAATAAAGAATATTCTATTCTATTCTTGAACAAAAACTACGTGCGCACCATCACTTGTCAGGCGCGGCACTTTGCGGCTAATTTGAAGGCGCCCTAACACCCGCTGTTCTGTCAGTGAAATAATTTTGCAGTCTTAGCAGTACTTCTAGAGATTACCTATTACATAAAAATTAGATATACCTAAGACATTATTGCTTACCGATAGCGATTAAAAACATTAAGCGAAGATACTTCCAAAATAACTCCCAATCCCTTCTAGGTTCGAGAAGGGCCCCCTAGTGGACATCCAAGACAGTGACTACGCCGTCGTTGAAGGCAGTCTCTCGCTGCTGCAGAGCTTCAAGGTGCAGGGCCTGTTCATCGGCGTGCCCACCTACGACATAGACGCCTCGCCCACCGCCAAGCAGAGCTTCGAGGCGTTCGTTAAGAAGGCTAAGGAGTTCGGTGTGAAGTGAGTATTGTTTGTTTATAGTTTTTTTTTTGTGTAAATCGCTGCACACATTTGATTAAAAACTTATCAGGTACTAGCTTTTGCCTGCGACTTCGTCGTACGCGCAAGTCCCATTTTTTCCCGTTTCCGTGGGAATTTCGATAAATCTTTTCTTAGTGCTTCCCTACACTTCTCAGAACCTACATGCCAAATTTCAGCCTTCTACGACCAGTAGTTTCGGCTGTGCGTTGTCTGTCAGTCACTCAATCAGTCAGTAACGGATGAATTGTATCTATATATTGATTGAATGATTTTATCAACAGTTAACCTAGTCGCAAGTTTGAATGTTAAGCGAAGAGCCCATGGCTTCGATACCTGGGTTGAGAAGTTTTATTAGATATAGCATATCTTTGACGGTCAGATTTAGCCTAGATTCTGTATTAATGGCAGCAACTTGGCTCTCTTTTGTATGTGTGTTAGTTCAAAGCCCTTTTGACTTTATTTTCTGAGTTTATGGCAAAATTTACCATCCAAGAATTGCCATCACCTTTTTATAGCGTTATCCTTTGGTTATACGCGTGTTCCTTCATAAATATGACGTAATTGGAAACCCAACTAAACCTCACATCATTACAGGGTGATCGTGGACCTGATCCCCAACTACGTGTCTGTTGACCACCCGTGGTTCAAGCTGAGCGAGAACAAGACCGAGGGCTATGATAACTACTTCGTGTGGAAGGAGGGCACCGACTTCGACGAGGCTGGCAGCGTTAGGAAGCCGCCTAACAACTGGGTGAGTGGGCAAATGTTAATAAATATTTTTTGTGATGGTATTTTTTAAGGCTGCTCTCTAGAAAAATACTTAAAAACAGCGTGCAGATGAAGCAACTTTTCGTCGGCATTTACGGACAAATTACATCTGGAAAATACGTAATTGGGTTTAGCCTGAATTTATGTACCGGTATCACATAATAAGAAAAAAAATCACCTCCAAATCGTTGAGATGAACCCATTTTACTCCTTCATTTTTTAATCAAAGTAAAAAAAAAATATCTACTGGGAGCTCGATTAAAACTTAATGACGTTTGCGAAGTTTGCTTCTCGCTGCGTACCCTTCACGTCCGCTGTCACATAATTTGCTACTGCTCAGCGACTCGCGTAGTTTTTTTTCGAAACCTATTTTTCGACCCAATTGGATTCATTTACAAGAAGGGGTTTTTACAACAATCCTTTCTACCCCCAGGTATCAACCCTCAACACATCAGCATGGACGTGGAGCGAGACCCGCAAGGCACACTACCTGCATCAGTACGAGGAGTCGCAGCCGGACCTTAACTTCAACAACATAGAGGTGGTCAAGGAGTTCGACAAGATCCTGCAGCTGTGGATGAAGGCTGGAGCCGCCGGAGTCAGGTGTGTGTCAGACATGTCAGACCTTCCTCTAGCCTGCATCAGTACGAGGAATCGTAGCCTATATGTACTTGAGACATCGTTGAAGGCAGAATTAAATAATCAAACATGTTATTCCAAAAAAATATCTTTTAAGTTCACATCATTCAATGTTAATACGAAATTAATAATTAGAAAATCCTTCAGGCATTTTAGATCTTGGTTAAATATCTGAATGAGTAGGTACTAGGTACGTCCATAACTCGGAAACATTACCTATCTTTTGGTATTCGCCAGTACTCTAAAATTAACAGTAACATCTCCTTCCAGGTTAAACAAAGTCCGCCAAGTCCTAGTGAACTCGACGCTGAAGGACGAGCTGCCGGCCACGGGGCGCGGCAGCGACCGCGCGGCCGACCACACGTACTACTCGTACTGGCGCCACTCGTACACCAGCGACCAGCCGGGCCTGCTGGACCTGCTCAGCCGCTGGAACAAGGTCGTGGACGACGCTAGCGAGGCTCCTGGCACTGGTGAGTAGCTATATGGAGGTATGTGGAACAGAGAGTAAAGCCCCGCAAACCTCCGTTGAAAAGGGAGGATCCTACCAGACGGTTGTTGTGTCTGACGGGACACTGCCCGATAGTTGATATTCGGGCTGATGTATATGTTCAAATCGCACAGTAAACTCTGCTTGCGCGATGCAGGATTTCGACGTAGTAGTTCGCTGCTAGTTGGATAGATGGCGTCGCGGCTCTTTTTGTTGCGATGTAGTAATGGAGAGGTTATTCATTTGTGCGTCTTTCTGTCTGTTTCTATTTCTATTTCTATAACACCCAGGTTAGCCCCCAAGAGCGTAGTCAGAGTAACCCAATATTATGCCAGTTATGTCTAGGTTTTAGGCGGTTACTAGATTTGTGCTCCAATAACGGCAATTTACTCAAATTGTCATTAGTCAGGCACTAGGCTGCTACTAGCTAGCGCGCTAGGCTGTTTGAACTCGCGTGGGATTCAATTCAAATTCTTGGTTTAATTTCATGAAACATCACACCTGTGTTACCTACCATACCATCAAACATTGTCGAAAACTCTTGGCTATAATTAACTCATCTCTCCACCAGGAACATCAGTATTTACGCTGAAGGAAGAGGGCGGGCGGCCCGAGCTGTTCCGCCTGCAACAGAACATGACGTCGCTGCGGCCGCGCGCGGCGGCGCCCATCTATGTGGGAGACAACGTCACCGCCGCCGCCAATGATATCACGCTGAGGCTCACCACGCCCTGGTCTGCGCTTCAGGTTGGTCATACGATCGTTTTTTGTGGCATTTTTTTTTCAGTAGATCGTTAAAAGGTCGTTTTGAAGAATTATGAGGAAAAATGTAAGGCTTGTTTCACCCGTGTCGCAAATACACTACAACAACAACACGTCCGTGTGCACTAATTGTATGAAAATTAATAGTTTCATTCAAACATTACTATTTGCCACGAAATTGAACTGTGTGGGCAATACCGATCACATCGTAACCATCAGTAACGCGAATACGGGCGATTTGATTATGCAGTGTCACAAAAAAAACGTTCTATTTCTACTTATATATTATAATATTAATGTCTTTTTTAAATCACAGGACCTTAGTCATTACAATTTTCAATGAACTTTTGATAAGTTGTTATTCGAAATATAGCTTTTAAAATATATTTTTGTTGAAACGAACCGAGCCATCTTATAACTTTGACACGGCACGACGTCGAATAAAATTGTTAACCAACAAGTTAGTAGTTAACCTACCATGTTGTCTCTGCACCACCCTAAGATCGACTGGTAGAAAACGCCTATGGCATTAAGTCCGCCTTTGTACAGTGTTTTTACTAGTGCATGGAATTTTAATAAATAAATAAACTGTCCACAGTTTGTAACATCCCCGGACGCCGAGGCGGAGTTCGCCGCCTTCGAGCTGCTGCTGCCCGCTGCGCCCATCCTCAGCATCCGGCAGTTCCACAAGGAGGACAATGACACTGTGAGTATATATTACGACTTTATATATTAGTCTCTATTACCGGGTTCTGCTTACAAAAATACACAAGTTTTTTTGTTTGGTTGAACATGCTAATCTTAGGATCTAGGGTCCGAATTGAACAATTCTTTTAGTGTTAGACAGCCCATTTATACAGGAAGGATAAGCTATGACTAATAGGAGCAGAGCAGTAATGAAAATTGTGACGCAGACGAAGTTGCGCGGGATTCATATGGAACGCTTTGAGTCTTCACTTAATTTTTATCTGAGGAATAAAATCTCAACCTTATTCTCGATTAGAGATAAATAGCACTACACAGTAGTGTTTGTCGTTAATTTTCTATAATCCGTTGTTTGTATATTTACAGAGTGAAGACCTATCGCACCTCGTGACTCTGCGCGAAGATGCGAGTGTCCAGCATGGACACTGCGCAGTCCAGGGCGTGCCTTCACGGAACTTCACCGCCAATACACTGCTCGCAGTCGCAAGGTATGTGATTTATGACTTTATTTTAATGGGATAAGGACTATATTTGGTCTGTCAGTAGAAGGAAACGTGCACGGTTTGGAGAGTCATCTAGCCTTGCAAATTCGGAACTTTTGCAGGAACTATAGGTGGCAACACAGAAGTGTCATTGTCAAGTATATTTTACCTGTAAGTTTCGGTATTGCCACCTTCATGCACGTTCCTCTAAACGGAGTGTAAAGAAACTATAGATGTTAGCACAGAAATGTTAATGTCAAGTATTCTTAACCTTAAAGGTTTGAATATGCAACAAAAGATGGCATAGTGAACACTGTGTGCCAGCCTTTGACACTTCTGGCCTGTCTACAAAAATGCCAATTTTTTATCATGGACTTGTGGCTGTCGGATTTGCTAACACCTTAACAGTCTACTGTACCTATGTGGTACACGCCGTGTGGTCCTGCCGAGTCCGTGTACCCTATGCGGTATACGATCCCAGTTCAACTTATAGCACTGATACTATAAGGACTTGGTTTGTTACTGTATTACTGCTGCAGTGACTGTTAACGTGCTAGGTAGGCATACGTCTGTATTATAGGGAGCGTGCAGAAACTATAGGTGGCAGCACAGGAATGTCACTGTCAAGTATGTTTCAAGTATAAAGTTCGAAATAGCTACGCTAGATGGCACAGTCTTCTTTGCGCACGTTCCCCTAAACTGAGCATGCAAGAACCACAGGCACAGAAGCGTCAATGTCAAGTATTCTGACCCTTACAACTTTGAATATGCGACACTAGATGGCATAGTCAACGCCGTGCACGGTCCCTATAATAACCGGCACGAGCACAGCGAGTCGTGAGCACATTCTATTGGTCGGTTTGACGCCGACAGCTCTGACGCTTCACGTTATTGGTTCGCCAGTCAATGCTCATCGACTATTGGGCTTGCAAGCTTCGTTCGCCTACTGTACATTGGCGAGATCATCTTTCTGCATTCGTCTGTGCTCATGACCTACTACTATACCAATATAATTCCTCTTGCCAAAACCTCCACTTAATCTTCTCTGATTTCTCGTACAGGTGGAAGACCGGGCACACCGGCTACCTGGCGCTGTTCAACCCCACGAGCGAGGAGCAGCGCGCCAACCTGACGTCGCTGTCGTCCGTGCCCGCCACGCTGACGCCGCACTACATGTCGCACACGGTGCGCGCGTACACCAAGTGAGTATGACGACGTCTGTAAGCATGGAATCGCAATTCCTCTCCCAAATGTCTTAACTCTACCACGAACTAAGTGTAACAGTCACACAATGACACAACTCCCTACCCATCTGTCTCAAAACTACCCGAAAAGTCCCTCTTCCGCCCCCAACTCTCATTATTACCCAATTCTTCCCCTCACTGTTTTAACTCGACCACAACTCATTTCAAACTGTGTCATCTCATCATCCATTTTTACTCAAAGCTACCGTCTTAATTCCTTCCTCAAATACTGTCTCAATTACTTCACAAACCATCTCATTACCACCCAGTGTCTCAATTCCACCCAAGTGTCCCAATTCTGTGTTCAGTGTCACAGCTCATGTCTTATCTCACCCCCAACTGTCTCCTTTCCACCCCAACTGTCTCCTTTCCACCCCAACTGTTGTCATCCCACCCACCCCAAATGTCTCCATTCCACCAATAACTGTCTCCATTCTCTATTCCACCCCATGTCTCCATTCAATTCCTACTGTCTCTATTCCACCCCGACCATCTCAACACTACCTAATATCTTTATCATTGTTCTAGCTATTCAAACCACAACGCTGAGCCGGCGGACGATCTCCTAGTCCCGCCCAAGTCGTCGGTGGTGTTTTCCTACGTACCAGACACTTCTTCGGAGAAGTAAATGTTTAAAAAATAAATGAACAAACGTTTTCTCCAAAACAAAATAATATTCACGCTTCCCCGATGTATTGAGTGAGGGGCGATCTTTTGCATTTAAGTTTTTAAAAGACAGTAAGCAAAATATAGAATTTGAAGCATATTTTTGTGGTTTAATTTTATGTCCAAGGTGGGAAGAAACGTAAAATGAAAATACACAATTTTACAAAATCATAAAGTACATTTTAATATTCCAATAACATCTGCATTGTTAACATTTAAAAAGCATAGGTTCTTTTGTACAAACGTCAATTGACTTAAAAATCTTTGTAGTCACAACTTTTATTTTCTATAATAAGGTCCCGACAATCGTTTATGGCGCTGTACTAAGTACAATTAGGTCTTATAAGTACAAAATGACAATTTAAACTAACTCTTACTTATAGTCCGTCTTTTCAAGTCCTCTTAATAATAAAATTGAATGAAATAATGTTAGTATGGATACTAAGTTCCATACAATGTCGAAAGTTCATTTACTGAACTGAACTGAGAAGTGATAATGTCACTTCATAAAAGTAAAATAGTCATTTATTGTATAAAGATCGTAAAGTAATTTGAATTGATTAATAGGTATTTAGGTCTGTAAAATATATAGTAAATAAGGTAAAATATCAATAAAATATGACCAAATTATTCAATAAAGTGAGATTAAGACCTGTCAATTTAATCCTGTGTATTAATAACTCGACTAAGTCATTGTATGAAAATTAATAAGAATAGTTAATTTGATAGTGACAACTTAAAGTTGTAGCTTACGTGAGTCATGCTTGAATCTTGAAAAAACTAAGTTAATATTGAAATAAAAAGTTACATAACTTGGCGAATAGTTTGAGAAATGTTCTACTCAAGTTCTACTTGTCTATGATAATATATCTGATAGTACTCTGTGTCTTGCGAATGATGGCCTTTGTCCACTACTGCAGAACAGCTCGTGAAAGTAGCAGACAGACATCCAGATCAAATAGTAGATAATGGACGCTAAACACATGCGAAGGAGGAAGTCTTGGAAAGAGAAAGGGCCCCTGCTGTGTCTGGGGCCACCGTACTCGAGCCTATAAGGGTCTAGTCCTACTCCATCGCCCATTTCCATCTTAGCTACAATTTGTTAGGACTTATGATATCAAAGAACGACTTCACTAAAGAAAATAATGTGTAAGTGAAAATGATTTGCAGGAAAGTTTCGAGTATCCAAGTCGAAGAGGAGGGCTGGCTGCAGTCGAAGTTAACATCAAACATAGTGTGGACAAAGGAACAGGGTCAGAGAGAGAGAGAGAGAGAGAGAGAGAGAGAGAGAGAGAGAGAGAGAGGAGCGGGATCTCGGGCTTAACGATTAATTTGTTATTCCTAAAATTAGTACAGCCAAAAATCACACCTAGACTGCGACGACTAGTTAGAACAATACACGAGTGATCTCGAAACGGAAAACCTACCTCAGCAATAAGGTCGCAAATAGCTTAAATCTGTTCGAGAATGAAGGACTAATTTTAAATGTAACGGTTGTTTTCCGTTCGGTTATCTCCGGTTATTACTCGGGTAAGTTCGGCTGTCGTCGCGATGCGTTCGGTCGGCTACCGGCGCTTGGTGGAGGGCTTCGGCTTGTTGAACTGGTAGCTGGCACACTTGGGGATATGCCGCTCGGCTGCTCCCTGGTTGAAGCGGCGCCCGCAGTGAGGACACGCCACGTAGTCTGGGTTCTCGGAAGGCGGCGGTGGCGGGAGGTCGCTTAGTTTACCTAGAAATGTAGAAGTGATCAATTAGACCATGTCTGAAGATGTGGCGCCTACAGGCTGAAGATGATGATGGTCAGGCTCTTGCACTTGACTTTTGAGACAATAACATCTTCTCGGAGAACATAAATGTCAAACAAAAAATTGGTGGTGGAATATGGTATCGCTCCCCTCAGATTTGTACTTAGACAACCTGGAAAATTTGTTCAACAACTCGAGCCTTATGGTACCGAACAAAAGGACATAGTTGTATGGATGTAGATTTTTAAACATAAGTATGCAAGACATAAAACAGAAATATGACCCTTGCTCTTGCAACTTTAGACTATCCTAGTCTGCTCCTCAACCTTGGACAATTATCATCTAAGCTATCAAAAATCTTGCTCATCCCTCATTCCCGCTGGGTTCATTCACTCACCGCCCGCGTCGAGATGCGCCTGCACTTGCTTGGCGGCTCGTATCGCCGAGATGAACTCCTCGTGCTTCTGTCTCCAGTTGTTGTTCAGCGTCTTGTTGACCTTGGGGTTTGATGGCTGGCTCGCTGGAGCCTTGCGGAGCTTGTTTATGAAGGGTTCTGCTTCCGTACCCTGGAACATGTGGGGGTCAGTCAGACGATGGAAAGAAAACAAACAGTTCTGCAGGTTTAAAAAGGCCACTTGTAGAATCAGTCAGCACATCAAGCTACCTGAAACTGTCAAATTTTCCCAATCAGCCTGGAACCTAATGCTTAAGAGATAAACATGAAAATGACACACACACAGTTACGCAATAAATAATTCTTATTCTAATGAAATTTGATAGATTGTTGTATGATTAATATTATGGTCCTAATATGATTCTACTGAAGTGGCCTTTTTGACCCGCTGTTTGTAAGTTTGAAACGTTTGATTAAAACTGTTTTGCCCGCATGCTTAATTGAAAAGCGATGTCAGAAAGAAGAATGGTAAGTAGCTGGTTAAGTTATAAGTAATTACTGTTCATCGTTTCAGATTAAATGGGGGGGGGGGGGGGGAAGACCCAAACACGATTTAGAGCAGTGGTTCTTAACCTTTTTGTCATGAGGGACCATTTGACAACATTTCTGTCGTAGCATGGACCACCAACTTTTTGGAGGCATTAGGAGTACAGACTTTTTTGTGACTTTATATTCATTACTGACTTTTAAACCCGATTTAGCGCTGTTTATAGTCAAATGCGTGTCGGTGCTGATATCAAAGTGCTTTTGGCGCTTGTTTTTAAAATTATCAGAAACGCCGAAAGCCCCTACTCGCGTAGTATAAAAACAAAGCTACCCTAACCCCACCCAAAGCTAAATTTTTGTAGCAATTTCACGAATATTTGAAAAATGTATCTGTAATGTAATTCATTTTATTCTCTTCATTTGTGAACTTTGCATTTGAAGGTTCAATATTATTCAGCTGTGCGAAAATTGCGTATTTTACGATCATCGCGAACCACTTTGAGAGCTACCAGGGACCACCAGTGGTCCGCTGACCACCGGTTAAGAACCCCTGATCTAGAGGGTAGTCTATAAAAACAATTTGTATCAGCATAACAGCTGGGGAGGCATTGATGCTAAATGTGGATTTACTCGAGCGTCATGGGGACCTATTACAATTTGTAGTTAAGATGATAAGAAGAATAAAAGGTTCTGTAATGTTTCTCAGTGGTGGGAGAAGCGTCCACAGATTTTCAAAAATGTAAAAAAAATCAGTTACATGGACATACTCGAGCGTGTCAGATATTGATAGTTTAGATGTTCCAACGTGTCTCTGATACCAAAGGTATGTTTATCTGCCAACTTGTGTGGGGTTGGCTATCCAGAAGTGTAGAAAATAAAGAAAATAAATTTTCTTTTGAGCGCGTCCGATATTCAGAGGGGATGTTAAGTGAACCCTAAAAATGCTCCCATTCTAAAGACTGACGTTTCGGAAGTAACGCAAGCTCGTAAAGATTTTTTTTAAATGCAAAAAAAATATCGTCATACTGCAATACTCGAGCGTGTCAGATTTTTATACAGGAAATTCAGCTTGATGTTCCAGTCAGCCGAAAGACGTCCACTGCTGGACATAGGCCTCCCCGAAAAGGGAGGGGGGGGGGAGGGTTTGCCATAATCGCCACGTTTGGCAGGCGTATTAGCGATCGCAGTGTATGGTATTGATTTTTAGGGTTCCGTATCTCAAAAGGAAAAAACGGAACCCTTATAGGATCACTTTGTTGTCTGTCCGTCTGTCTGTCAAGACTCTTTTTCTCGGGAACGCGTGGAGGTATTGAGTTGGAATTAAAACCATATACTCAGGTCTACGGTCCCTTGAAGCTGTGAAAAAAATCATTGTTATAAGTTAACATTATAAAAAGATACAGCCGTTTATGCCGCAAAAAAAACGAATATTGCGACACTCAAGAATCAAAATTCATAGGGTATTTCCCAGTGACCTAGAACTATGAAATTTGGCAAGTAATACCGTCTTATACTACATGTATAGGGAAAAGTCTAAAAACTAAACATTTGTAATTAAATCATGAAAAATATAGTCTTTATTTAAAGTACGTAATCAATCATCGAGCGTAATAAACCACTGATTGGATTCAAAATAAAATAAAAATAAAACAAATAAAAAGCCTTTATTGCTGTTCTTATTTTTACAAACTATATCAAATTACTTAAACATGCCAAAACTTAAATACTAAGTTCCTTATGGAATTAAATTAAATATCGGCAAACGGTTGTTGTGGTATCGCAGCTTGTCCTTCGACAAAGGCCTCCTCTAAAGATTTCCACTGTATCCTGTCCTTTGCTGTACGCGTCCATGTAGTACCAGCTATTTTTATAATGTCGTCCTCCCATCTTTTAGTCTGTCTACCTCTATTCCTTTTACCATCTCGTGGATACCATTCAGTTATTAAACTGGTCCATTTCTCCTTTTTCTCTCTGATCATATGTCCAGACCATCGCCATTTTAGTTGTTTGTAAGTTGTGTATGCGTTCTTAAAGTTTGTCTTGCTCTTTATGTCTTTTAGTTTTATTCGGTCTTTTCTTTTTACGCCTATTGTACTTCTCTCCATTCCGTTTTGACAAATTTTTAATTTGTTTGATAGTTCTTCTGTCAACGCCCAAGTTTGACACCCGTACAGTAAGCATGGAAGAATACACATATTAAATACTTTTCTCTTTTGTTTTATAGGCATGTCTTTATTTTTCATCACTTCGCTTAGCGACCAGAACCGTTTCCAGGTATTAGCAATTCTTCTTTCTATTTCCTTTTGCATGCAGTCTTCTTGAGATATAAGTTGTCCAAGATATATATATTCTTGTATATATTCTATTACCTCGTCATTTATTTTTATTTCTATATTTGTAGAATTTGACATTATTTTAGTTTTTGTTAAGTTCATTGACAGGCCTGCTTTAATACTTTCATTCGATAGCTGTTGCAACATGCTTTCCAGAATTTTTGGGCAATCCGAAAACAAAATAATGTCGTCTGCAAAGCGAAGATGACTTAGATTTTCACCATTTATATTTAGTCCCTTTGTCCATTTTAGGTTCCTAAATATCATTTCAAGAACGGCTGAAGATAATTTTGGTGATATAGGGTCTCCTTGGCGTACACCTCTTTTAATAGGGAATTCGTCTCCTGTCGATTCTAGCTTCACTCGAGCAGTGCTTTTTGTGTAGATATTTTTAAGTATTCTAATGTATTTTGTTTCGACGCCTTGTGCTTCAAGTGCGTTCCAAATAAAACTGTGTTCTAATGTGTCGAATGCTTTGTTAAAGTCAATGAACCCCAGGTAGTAAGTTTTGTTATATTCTTTAAATTTTTGTAGTATCTGTCTCAAAGCGTGAATGTGATCTATAGTTGAAAAATGACTACGGAATCCAGCTTGTTCTTTGGGCTGATTTTCTTCAAGGGTATTTGTAATTCTAGAAAGTATAATTTTTGAAAAAACCTTGTAAATATTCGACATCAGGCTAATGGGCCTATAATTTCCTATGTCTCCTTTGTCGCCTTTTTTATGGAGCAATATAATTGTTGATTTAGTCCAATCATCGGGGATGTTTTCCGTGTTAAGTATTTCATTAAATATATCCGTAAGCTTTGGAGCAATCACTGGTAATGTAGTTTTTAGAAGCTCGTTTGTGATGAGATCTGCTCCAGGTGCTTTATCAAGTTTTTGTGTTTTAATTGCTTGCATTGTTTCAATAGTTAGTATTTTCGGTGTCTGCTCTGCATCTGTTGGTATGTTGTATTCTTTTTGAGTTTGTTCAAATCTTTGGCTTGTGTACAAATGGCGGTAATAATCCGTAGCAATCTTTAGTATATCGAGTCTGTTACCTGTCGTTATACCATCCTTCTTCTTCATCCTTGGTATCCACTCTTTCTTGTGGTTTAGTTCCTTCCTTGCCTTTTTTATTCCTCCTGTTCTTTCTATAAATTTTTCTATTGTAGATAGTCTTTTTGTTTTCCTTTCTTTTCTAAGTTGTTCACTTATTTTTTTGCTTATTTCTGTAATTTTTTGGCGGATTTCTTTACTTTTCTTCTGTTGTATAAGTTCTTTACGTTCTTGCAGCAAATGTTTAGTTATGAGTGATATTTCTTTCTTATTGTTTGTGTTGGTTTTTCTTGTTACAGTTTTTAGTTGGTTGATTAGTCCGTTGTATTTTTCTTCAGTTGATGTAAGTTCTTTTTTCCCATGTCTGTCTTTCTTTAGTGATGTTTGGAGGTTTTCAAGAAGTAAATCTGTATTGCCTGTATATTCAATAGTGGTACACTTATTGTGAAATTTTCTTAGTTTCTTGGGACGTCTTCCTGTCAGTGTTACCCGAACCATTCTATGGTCTGTGTTGAAATTCAGATTCAAAATATAGGTACTTAAATAAATTAAGTGATATCCCGAGTAACATTTTGTTTTTATTTCTAGTTTCTTGTAACGTATTTTTGTTTATTTAAATGTATTCGTCCTTGTCATACTTAATGTACCTACCTAGATAGTAAGTGAATGCTGTGGTCGCCTGTAATTGGGGGCGCATTCTTGTATTTGTACCTGTCTCTATTATAGTGCATGTGAATGTGTAGCCTCTGTTGGCGATCCTAAATAAATAAATAAATAAATAAACATTTAGCGTTTACTTCATCAAAATCGAAACACAGAATCAAAAGATATTGAATTTTTAAGTTTAGGAAGAAACTTCCTGATGTATTCTGATCAGATAGAGCGCCATCTATTGAGAAAAAAACAAATGCCCGAAAGCATAAAAATATCACCAGAACAAATTGTTGAGTTATTTGTTAAACTTTTATTATAAGTACCGAAATAATAGTGAAGGTATTAATTAATAAATACCTTCACTATTATTTCGGTACTTTATTAATTAATACCTTATCCTTATTAATCGTAACATAACTTCTTTTAACGTCTTCCGCTGCCAAATACTTTGTCAGTTTACGAAATGGTCGATAGATGGCGTCGCACTGATGACGCGTTTTTATGAATCAGTGGTGTTAATATTTTCTGTACGACCCTCACACGATTTTAACTAATTTTGAACAGCTCAGCGTTGTAGTTCGTTAGGTGTATTCGGTTTCAAAAAGGTCTTGAAAAGTATATGCTATGGTTCAAATTCGTTAAATCTCTGATTTGTTCTGGTTCGTTAATCGTGCATAGCATTTATCGTAGAACTGTCTTGAACTAATTTGGTACTAGCGAAGTACTGGACGGTTCGACTTGCGGATCAGGGGGGCTACTCTCTAACGAAATCCGTAGTTTCGGGCTTAGTTGCGGGCGTTCGTATTCTACTCCGTATCACCTACAGACTTACGATTAGTCCCGAACCCGAACTGAGAATGAATGACAACACGATTTCACAGTAACTGTCAAATCGTGTTCTCATTAGTTCTCAGTGGTTAGGTGATACGAAGTAGAAAATGCCCGCCCGAAACTAAGCCCGAAACTACGGATTTCGTTAGAGAGTAGCCCCCCAGGCCTGTAGGGTTCCGTACCAAAGGTGCTGATGGGACATTACTATATTAAGCCTCCGCGATAGATTCTTAGCTCGGAAAAGCTGGGAAAAAAACTGCGAGACTTGATTCCTGAACTATTTAGCAAATGACATCGCTTTAATTCCGTTAAACAGATGTAACGTTTTAAACGTTTTTAGATTTGCAACCGTCGCGACTTCGTCTTGCCATTATAAAAGTCGCTTCGAGCAGAGAGCGAGTCGGGTAGTCCGACTCGCTCTTTACCGATTTTTTTTACAGAGAATGCTGTTGCTCCTTCTCTGGCGAGTCCCTTAGTCGCCTCTTACGACACCCACGGGGAGTGATGGGATAGTATTATTCTTTTAAGGCACCATACGGCACCGGCCGACACCATACGGCGATTTAATATAATGTGCTGAATGAAACCACGTAAAATTTTCTTAATATTTAGAGTTTAATTTATTTAGAACATCTTCCGGTTCCGGCAGTGAAAGTGTAAACGCGTACTTACAAGTGTTCTAAAAATATACATGTCACTAGCTTTTGCCCGCGACTTCGTACGCGCATATACCGTTTTTTCCCGTTCCCGTAAGATTTTTTGGGAAATCCTCTCTTAGTGCTTCCCTACACTCCCCAAGGAACCTACATGCCAAATTTCAGCTTCTTACGAACAGTAGTTTCGGCTGTGCGTTGTCCGTCAGTCACTCAGTCAGCCAGTAACGTATAACGGAAGAATTTTATATATCAGGATTATTTATACCTAAAATTACACACCCAAAGTAAATTCAACCGACATCGGATAACGGGAGGTCCATTTAATTCTTAACTCTATGGCGTACATGTGACGTTACATCTGAACAAACCAATGAGAGCCTAGTTTCTTGAAGACTTTTGCTCTGATTGGTCGCCATTTTATTTCAGTTCATAATTTCTGGGAATGATTCCGAAAAATTATGAACTATCAAATTATGATGCGCAAAAAGAATTCCAAATGTTCAGTTGACAATTTAACGAAAGTACAATCTCTCAAGTTATTTTATAATCTTACGAAGTTTGCCATTTTCCGGTGACATATATATAGATTATTACTATAATTGATCACTGTTCAATAGAATTTCATGCGAAATCAAAACAATTCCCGAAGAAAAAAAAATAAAGAAACAACTTACAATAGGCGCCCGATGCCAATTCATTTTTGAAAACTTTGACGTGACAGATGTTATGTCACATTGAATGCACAGATAATAAAATACTTTTAATTCAACTGGTAATATGCTGCCATGAAAGTATGCTCAAAATGAAAGTTTTAAATCCAAAAGCTGTAGATTTTTTTATAGCAAACGTATAAAAAAAAACCTATTAATTAAGGGTTAATCTGACGCGCTCGAGTAAATCGAGATATCGATTTTTTTTACTAATCTGATCAGCAGCCCTAGACGTTTGATGCTATGTACAGGGCTCAGGTATTGTGGGAGTACTTCACAAGGTGCAAGGTTGCCCCCCTTATGTTATTGACGCGCTCGAGTAAATCCCGAAATCCCCGCTTGGGCTCCCCTATAGCAAACGTATAAAAAAAACCTATTAATTAAGGGTTAATCTGACGCGCTCGAGTAAATCGAGATATCGAATTTTTTTACTAATCTGATCAGCAGCCCTAGACGTTTGACGCTATGTACAGGGCTCAGGTATTGTGGGAGTACTTCACAAGGTGCAAGGTTGCCCCCCTTATGTTATTGACGCGCTCGAGTAAATCCCGAAATCCCCGCTTGGGCTCCCCTACTATAACAACAGTCACATTCACATGTGTTGTTTAAAAATGTTCCGAGTGCTTTCTAATGACTTGAATGAAGATGTTAAAGCACTCACACAGGTAGGTATGTGGAGCTGACAGAACAGAGCTAAATGCTGCGCAGTGTTTGTTTGCATAGATTTATAGTGTATGAAACATTTGATGGTGTAGGACATTGAGTGATGTTCATTGATATAATGTTAAAAGTTTATCAAGGTGTTGCTTGCCTTATAACCATCAGCATCAGTTCCCTATTTGTAAAAGCAGCAGAAAAGTAGGTACATCAAAATATTAATATTGTTACAGATTTAGTAGAGACAGCAAGTTGCTTTGGAAATATCAATCCTCTGGTTCCTAAACACTTATCTGGATCATAGGGACCAGTTTCCAGTGTCACTATGGGCAAAAGGAGCCAAATCCTAAAGCCCCAATTCCAGAGACAGACAAATCTTGGTTGTGTGTTGCAAGCTTAGGGGGATTCAAACGACAAGTTCAGCGAAAGAAACCTTATGCGTTTAAGTAAGATATTAGTTAGGCAGGTATACTCACAGCAAGTCTATGCTTGAGCGCATCGAAGGGTTTCCGCTTCTTAGCGTGCGCCTTGCGGCAGATCTCCTGGTGCTTCTCGATACGGTCGGGCGCGAAGCGGCGCCCGCACACCGTGCAGGGGGCGCCCGCGCCGGCCGAGCCGCCCCCGGGCGCCGCCGCGCCGCCCGGGCTGCGCCGCGCTGTACCTGCGCCGGTGCCGCCCGAGGTGACGCTGCTGGAACTCTGCTCAAAACAAAACATGGTTCATGGTAGCTGTTATGCCGATAACATGCACATACCGACAAAATACTCGGAATGAAAATGGTTTGAGTCTTGAGTGTCCAAAAACGCTTTAAATTGATGATGGATGAATGGGAAGGAATGGTAAAGAATGGTAGAAGGGAAAGGAGGGTTGTGGGTTGTGGTTCAGGAAATTTCAATTACTGCTATTTAGTCAGGTACATAAGATCAGATTTTGCTTAGTTATGACGACAGCTACTATGGAAGACCACGCGGAGTCGAAGGTGAGTTATTTTGAAGAGTACCTACACTGATTGAACATTGATGATTGTAATAAGTTCATGTATAAAACAGAAAATAATAAAGATATAAAATAAAACCTACCACTGGTGGTCTTCTAGTCAACACCTGAAAAGAAAATAGAATAAAATAAAAATCAACCAAAATAATGATATAAAAAAAATGAAATGAAATAATACGGGAACTTATTAAAAAACAATAGGTAGGTGTTCTATTTTTTTTCTTTAGTCTACATCTACACTAATATTATAAAGAGGAAAGATTTGTTTGTTTGGCTCCGAAACTACTGGACCGATTTGAAAAATTATTTCAGCAATGGATAGCTACATTATCAGGGAGTAACATAGGCTATATTTTATCCCCGTACTCCCACGGGAACGGGAACTACGCGGGTGAAACCGCGTGACGTCCACTAGTAGCTAATAAACTGGTGAAAAATGTCAAAAGAGACTGGCTGCATTTGGACTTGGCCGTTTCGATGCAGTTGTGTAAACTGCTCGAAAAGAGCCTCCAAATTGCAATTTTGCATCTGGCATCTGTCCAAATGCAGCCGCTCGAATGTGCCCCATATATTTTAGGGCAACCTTATCTGACTAACAGGCTAACTAAACCCACCCGGGTATCATCCGCATTGGCAGACGATGCATTTTCAGAAAAAAGTTGCTTTTGTTTTTTCTGCGTCCCTCGTATCAATATGTCAATTAATTATCCTAATTTAACGATGATGTGTAATGTATTATGTTAGTTTTTTCGTTCGCTCACCGGGTTAGCACCTCGCTGCATAGCCCCGCGGGCCTTGTTGCTCTCCGACACCTGAACACATCACATACAGAGTATTGAGATCTGACCCCTTCGTCAGCTACAACATTTAACGAATTTAAACTAGAAAAACTTAATAATTTTACAAACTGTAAATTTTATCGGTCATGTTGACAAAAAATTGAGAATTTTCCTAATGATTCCAATTTAGAATGACATTCTCTTTTTTAAAATGTCAAATTATTTTTTCTTCACAACGGCCAGTACGTTTTTCGATTTATTAGTTTTTTTCCGATTTCGCCTCGTTGGTCTAGTGCCAAGCGCGGCGACCTAGCGTGGGGGTCATGGGCCGAGATTCCAAGGGTCCAAGGGTTTTCTGGAAGGAAATAAATGGCGCTATGACTGCTCATGTCTTGACGTGGGTGGACCCAGGGGGGGCTAAGGGCTCAAGCCCTCCCCGAAATAACTTTTGGAGTCTACAAATTAACGAATTCATTGAGGAATTTACTACAAGAGTAGGTAATCCGAGGAGGCTTTTTATGGGACATAAAATGTGTTGTGCTTTTTTAGTGTTTACTTTGATAAAACTCTACCGCCGACCGATCAAGCCGACCCCAAGGATTGTCGTTTGACAATCCTGGTTCGCCCCTGTGTCCCGAGGTACCCAATACGCTTCTGGCCAATCTGGCCAATCTTTCCAGGTTTAGGTACAGATAGACCGTCATTACAAAACGTTTTAACTAAGGTAAGTTCCATAACTAGCCTTAGGCATTTTTCTAATAGCAAGCGGTTATAGCTATGACGCAGACTCACAGCCAACTTAATCAGCCGTTTAATTAGCAGCCTAAGTGACATCCAGCTAATGCGTCTGATACAAAATTTAATGAATGGGCTGGCAGATGCTTAGGCCGTTCATAGAATAGGGTTGCTGTAATCCCGCGACGGCCACGTATTCGTGCGATGATTGCTTTCTGTTAGGACGACACCTACGCACACCGGGACGGAATAGCAGAGGTTTGAGAGATTAGCCACCGGTCAGTGCACACTAGCCGTTTTCGAAACCGCAGCGGGATCCCTTAGCGCGTTCTCCAATATCCGCGTACTGACTGAGTGAGCAGCATGGCGAGGCAGCCTCGCGAGGCAAATATTCGGTCAGTCAGGACGTACCTCGCCCGAGGCAAATGCACGTCCGGCCTCGGATGCCGCGGCCTAAGCCGAGATTTGTCGGTTTTTGTCCATGCTCAAAGACGTCTCAGCACGTTTGCCGCGCTCACTCAAGACGGTTTTGTATTGCCTAGCTGCCTCGCCGCCTTACTTGTTCGTCTCTTGCTAAGTATAATCATGGATAAAGAATATAGACGATTATGGGATGCGCAATGTCCAGAGGATACACATATACTCATTCTAGAAAAAAAAATCTGCGTCATCGATGCGCAACTCTTTAAACAATCTGTTCCCAGCTTGTAATCTGTTTTGGTATAATTGTTTCATCCAAAAACGATAAGGTTCCCGTTTTCTTTTTTTTTACAAGCCGTAGAATTATTATAAAGGCAGTGATGGCGATAGCGATTTGAACGTGCGGCCTCATGGCGATCTTGAGCAAAATTGGCTCGGCCTTTTCTCGCGCGGCAAATTATGTATCAAATGCTACAACCCGAGGTGGGATCGCGCAGCAAACGGCCCAGTCAGTACGCGACTAATGCCGTGTGGAGAAATTCCTTTTGATGCCACGGAATCAATTTAAAACAATGGCATTTATGTCGTATTCCTACTAGATAAGTTTGAATGTCCTTTGGTATAGATTTAGATTCGCTGCCATTTGGTCCAGGTGTGCGTTGGCCCTATAAAGTCTTGTTACAAAATATTCTAACAATTAATTAGTGAATACTTACAGTATTATCGCTTGTGGCTCTTCGGGGTGGCGCGACTGCTGGTGGTGGTGATGGCTGTGGCTTTGTTTTGGCTGGACTGGTTCTTCGAGCGGGACTTCTAAATAACAGAAAATTATATTTTTAGCTTTTTAATTTTTTTTTCTTTAGTTCGTTTAGATAGCTGGCTGTATTGGCGAGAAAAACTTGATGATTAAGGTTTTAAGTTTTGTAATAAGATAAGCATGGACTTGATAGAACAGGTTTAAACCAAGGTTTATTTAGTTTTTAGGGTTCCGTACCTCTAAAAGAAAAAACGGGGCCCTTATAAGATCAATTTGTTGTCCGTCCGTCTGTTTGTCAAGACCCTTTATCTCGGGAACGCGTGGAGGTATCGGGTTGAAATTAAAACCATATGGGTACTTAGATCTATAGTCCCTTGAAGCTGTGAAAAATAACACTTCTAAGTTAACGTAAAAAAAGATACGGCCGTTTATGCCGCAAAAAACGTATATTTCGACACTCTCAAGCGAATCAAAATTCATAGGGTATTTCCCGTTGACCTAGAACTATGAAATTTGTGCAAGTAATATCTTCTAATACTACAAGTATTGGGAAAAGTCTGAAAACTACACATTTGTAATTAAATCATAAAAATATATAGTCTTTATTTTGAAGTAATTTGTACCTAACGGAGATGGCTAAATGACTGCCCCAAGCATGTATAGGAATCTCCCATGAACTCGATAATATTTAAATATTCATTCATGAATTATTTACTGTTAATAAGTTTGTTCTGGAGCAGTGGTGGCCGAGTGGTAACGGCTCCGACTTACGAGTTGTAGGTCGCGGGTTCAAACCCAGCCAGGCACATTACTTTGTGTAATTTATTTCATCACCACTGCTCTCAAAACGGTGAAGGAAAACATCGTGAGGAAACCGGTATGTCCTAGAAACAAAAATTCGAAGACATGTGACATTCACCAACCCGCATTGGGCCCGCGTGGTGGATTACGGCCCATTCCCTCTCCTATAGAGGAGGCCTGAGTCCCAACAGTGGGAACAATATAGAAGGCTGACTATGCTATGCATGCTGCTAATAAGTTTCTAGAACTTTCTGTTTAACATAAAAAAGTATCTTAATTATTTATCAATAATTTTCTGTTTGACATGACAAGATCAAAGGGAAATAAAACAGTACTGCAAGCTAGGGACGGGTCATATTGCATTTCCAGAATGTCAAATCGAAACTGTACTTATATAGATTTTTGATAACAATTATCAAAACGATTTATTTTCTGACACAACAAACATAATTATGGCTGGGTAAGCAAGCACCGATGACTTGGTGAAGGTCGCGGGTAGATGCGAGACGCACAGGACCGGTTGATACAATCGGGCGGGAGCGATTTTTAGGCGGATTGTGGGAAGTTGTGTTACGTTATTTGGTGCAATAACCCCTTTGTAGATATTTACACAAGTACTATCGTGCGAAATCGAGGTAGGTCGCTACTCAAAAGTACAATAATTATCAATAAATCATCGCAGATTCATCCAAATGCCTAGATAAAAGTTCATAGCAAATGTCATTTGTTTGAAGTTTTCCATGCCTATTGTCTCGTAGGAGTTATACGATTTCATGTCCACGATTGTAAAGATATGAAAAGTTCCTGAAATTTTTCTTATACGAAATACTAATATTCAGCTATTCAGCATTACATATTGCTAGGTACCATGTTTATACATTGTTGGGGCAGTCGTCCATACTTCAATTTAGCCATCTCCTTTGTACGGAACCCTCGGTGAACGAGTCCGACTCGCACTTGGCTGGTTTCTTGTAACAAGTCTGAAGGTGTTCAGGCAGTTACTAAAACGTCTCGCCGACGAAAGAATCGCCAAAGAAACTTTAGCTGAATGCCTCTCAAATTTGTTCGTTGTTTTTATTTTATTTTATTTGGGAAAACAAACAATCTTACATTGTATAATACATCGAGATGGTTTCAACTATAGATAAACTTAACAAACAAAAAAAACTTTTCCTCCAAATACATGATTAACTGATTAATATTTACTACTCAAACTATTTACTCTGACTCAGAAACCAGAAGGGATTTAATTATTTCTTTCTTTAACAAATTTTTGCTGGGTTAAATATGTCTATGTGATTAAAATGATTATTGTATATAGTGATTAATCTGTTCAGAGGAGCCCTCCGCCCCGCATTTGTACGACAGGGGGTCGTGGCAAAACAACGGGTAAGAGCGAATCTCATAACCGCTCTAGGCACAAAGTAACATATATTGTTAATTAGTTCTGAGCAATCGAATCTACTATAGTTGTCTATCCTATATGAATGTAGGATCTTTCTGGTTCTCTCTAACCTTTAAAATGCTTTGATTATTAGTATATCTAATAACATGCTCAATTCAGAATACTTCCGCAGTATCCTAGCGTGATGTCTATAAAATTATAAGTTCAGGATGTAAGATGGATATGATGAATTTATCTATAGGCTCGCATTTGACCAAAATCTTACCTGACGAATGCGGCGATGAAGTAATTGCCTAGAAGTAACCTATTCACTCTTGACTTAGGCCACAACGTAATACACATATTTCTTCTGAGATATTTCTTCTGCTTAGTGTCTTCTTTTTATCTCAGAAGAAATATGTGCATTTTTACGTTTTGGAGATAAGGGTGAATTTGCCATGTATTTCAGATTGACGCCTCCGTTCCGCGGCAATGTAAATTGAGCCTTAAAGACCCCCAGGTAGCTATTATTTGGCTAGGCAGTTGATAAAGTTACCTTCTCGGAGGTGGTTTCTTGTTGAGTACAAGTGAGTCGGGAGACCTGGGCGTGGGTGTCGGCGCCAGAGCCTCAGGGAACGTCTCGTTCTCTATCAGGTAGCCGTTATCAGCCTTGTCCAGCTCGTCTGCGCTGGGGGGTATCACCTCGCCGTTGCTTTGTGGCAGCTAAAACAAATTGTAATGTATTTTGAACAGAGAAACAGACGCGTATGGAAAAGGAAACAGTTCGATTAAATTTTGAACAAAATGGGCTGACTAGAGATATGATGGAAATTATGAAAAAACCGCTTCTGTGGTCGAGTGGTTTAGGCGTTTGCCTTGTGACCCAGTCGTGGGTTCGATTTCCACGGGAAAGCATACTTTGTAAAGTTGGTTTCCAGTTTGGTTAGGACATTGCAAGCTTGAATCACCTGATTGTCTGATAAAAAAGATGATTCCGTGCGTCGGAAGGCACGCATAAGCCGGTGGTCGCGGCCGCCAAATGGCGGTCGTCAAATAAACCATGTCAGAGGCCCTTGAGGCGGTTTAGAAACTCTGACACTAGGGTGTGTCGGGTCGTTAGTCCTTACTGCCCACATGAGAAGAAGAAATGAAAAAATAAAATCAACATAAAATATTGATTGGTAACACATACATACCTACATACGTTCTGGGTGTTTAAATCTTGGAAAGCAAAAGGCTTGTTTATTTTAAAAAAGGTCTTTGTTGTACTACTTATTTTTAAATTATTATATGTATAGATAATTCGAACTTGGTTTGAGACGAGAAAAAACTAGAAGTCTGACTGCTTACCACATGTTTGACAGAGTTCAGATCCGGTTCGTGGTTATGATTGAGATCGCCAGATCCGTTGACTATGTTATCTATTTTCTGCAAAAATAACACACACGTTTGAATCACGTTTATGCACAATATATATCGTCATCCAAGCCAAGAAGAAAGAGTAACGGTCTTTATTTAGGGTCTAGTTCATAATATCACTTTGTCGACGGTCGCTGTATCCGAAACGTTCCATCAGGTGGTCAAGCTGTGGTTACCTACGTGTCAATAATGTCGCTACTCGCTGCGGCTTCTTACTGGTGCGTTGTGGTACCTACAAAATGAGGATGTCTTTGCATGGCCGGCCGCTAGTTTGCGGTGTCACTGGTGTTTACGTTGTGGGTGGATGTGGCTCCGATGTGATCGGTTTCATACACGCGGTCGATAATGACGGCAAAATGTGGTCCGTGTGAATTAAACTACTAAATTTCATACAAATTAGTACCTGGCCACGTGGTAAACAAGTCTAAGTTTTTACTGAGACATTTAAACAGAATAGATCAGCTGGTTTTAGAGTGATGTAGCCACTTACATGTTGCTGCTTCTTGGTGATGTGCGAGTTGTTGTGGATCACAAGCTTGCTGACTTTCCGCTCCAGGCTTAGCTTGTTAGTGGCCATCTTGCTGTACCCATTGGGTAGGGGCTTCCGGGCCGCAGCCCTGTTTGTGTTGTGGATCGGCTGCAGGGGGTAACTCTTATCGATGCCGGCTTTCGTTCGACGCTCCTCGAACATTTGTCGCACCTGGTAAACAATGAGAACATGATGATGCACTACTAGGATTACCGATTATGGCGTTGTCGTTTTTCATGCGAAATTCAAATCGGTGTGATCAATAATTTGTTCGGTAAACCCGAATGCGCAGAGGACGCCTTCCGGCTTTACCGAAGAAATGATCGCGTCCATACTCCATCGACTCTAGGTGCTAGATGTTAAATTCCTTCGAATAACAAACCTTACATCATCATCATCATAACAGCCGAGAGACGTCCACTGCTGGACATAGGCCTTCCCCAGAAGGGGGGTATGCCATAATCGCCACGCTTGGCAGGCGGGTTGGCGATCGCAGTGTATGGTGTTGCGTTTTACAGAGAACGCTGCTGTTGGTTCTAAAACATGTAAGGTTTGTTCTAGGATGAGGTTAGCCTAGGTTTGAAGAATTGCAAAATCTGTGGGCGCCATAATGCTCATGAAAACATGTGGTTGTGGTGTCCCACTGTTAATAAAAGTATTTTAATTTGACCTTGGATAATAAATATTGTAGGTCCATTTCCAAGACATGTCTTCACCTTTAGTAATTATGTTATTTTCTACATACCACTTAGTGAATAATAAATTGATATCGAGTATTAACATTCGTGGGAACGGCAATGAATTTGCCACATGTTCTTTTGGATAAACCTATACTTATTTGTTTTATCAACCATACAACCTTAACGGCCTCGTTTTGTTTGCTTTTAGAATCTTTGAGAGTTGAAGAAGCTTGTTCACTCTAACTTTGAAGAGATTAGGGTTGAAAGCGTTTAGAAACACAAACGCAGGTAGAAAGTTCCACTCCATTGCTGTGCGCATTATAAAAGATTTTTGGAAACGCTTAGTGCGAATTGGTGGAATAGCAACAAGGTAGAGATGGTAAGTTGCAGTGCGTCTGGATGTCCGATGGTAGAAGGGAGCCGGGGGATGGGGTCATGGAGTTCTTGGGCACACTCACCGAAGATGGATTAAGAAGACAAGCAGCACCGACTGGCAGTAAAATGGGATGGGTAAATGGGAAGGAACAGTAGACTAAGGTCAATTCGAAGTAATATCCTCCGACTCGAATCCACCTCGAATCATTAAATTGTCAGATCTAGTTTGTTATTGACATTAGTCAAGGGCTTTTCCGTTATCATGGCAACTGAGTCCCGTGGTGGTCTTTCAAACTTGGAATATGGGCCTTGATACCACAGTGTTTCTTAGCTTAATTTTTAAGGTAACCCCTTACCTATAAAGCAGTCACTGAAGTAAAAGTTTCTAAAAGCCTCCTTACCTTCCCCGGTTGGTGTGCAGCGGGCGACGGAAGTAGCGAGACATGACCCACGTTGCTGGGCGATTGCCGCACCCTGTTGAGGGCCCTCGCCTGCTGCGCCTCGTATAGAGAAGCGATCTTCAGCTCTCGCTCCCGGATCTAAGAGCACACCCTACCTATCAGTAAGTGAACTAAATATTTTCGAAAGCCATCCTTACCTTTCCAGGTTGATGTGCAGCGAGCGGCAGAAGTAGCGAGGCATGGCCTATGTTGCTGGGCGAGTGCCGCACCCTGTCGAGAGCCCTTGCCTGCTGTGCTTCGTACAGAGAAGCGATCTTCAACTCCTTTCCCTGCATCTGCTCATCCTACCTTTTTTTACACTCATCCGTGTTATTTCAAATACCCTGTGCTTTCCATGGCCGTGGTAACTCTTTCGAACAATTTTGCAACCCTGGCAGTGCTCACTCTACCTAGCAGTTAGTGAAAAAATCTCTCCAGAGCCTCCTTACCTTCCCAGGTTGGTGAGCAGTGGGCGGTAGTGGTGGTGAGGTATGGCCCACGCTGCTGGGCGAGTGCCGCACCCTATCGAGAGCCCTCGCCTGCTGTGCCTCGTATAGAGAAGCGATCTTATGCTCGCGCTCCTGCATCTGTTTCTGTTGGAACCGAGCCTGATGGACAAGGAAAAGAATGTTTAATTTCGTGGTAACATGTTATTTATCTTTCAATGAAAAGGGAGAGAATGATATCGTACCGGTTGACAGGGGAGAATAAAACAAAAAATCGTGTTGCGGAGACCTCATTTGACTGTGACGAGGGTAGGAAGATGATAATTTTCTTAACTTACCGGTTACGACCAATACAAATTGATGGTGCTACTTAATGAGTGTGCAGGAAAAACCTGCAGCTATAAGATGATAAGATCATAGAGCTATAAGCCTGCCTAGAACTTTTTCAAATCAACTATCCGAGAGCTTTAATTTGACCCCTGCGGTCTTTACATATACATAAAGTATTATTACCCGTACACAATAAAATTTTCCTTGATAGTTTTTCATTTGTATCTATTTATTTTATAGCAATTTTAGTAGCTTAACTTGTCCCACAGCTGGACAAACATCTTTATTTATTTAAACTTCACGTACAAAGATAGGTTGCTAAAAAGACGGCTTAAAACTTAGGCATTCTCTAACAGACAACCAAGATCGGTGAAGAGATAATAAAGTAGATGGATCTTTATTAGTAGGAACTGTCTTTCTACCGCCAAGAACCTATGTGCAAATATTATAATGAAACCTCAAATGAAACATTAAAATGACAATCACGTCTCGATAAGATTACTCATCGCATCGCCTCGTTTCTCACAGTGCTGCGATAGCTTCGGAGTGGGGGCGTGAGGTCGGCGCCCACGCTTCGCTGCGCAGGCGCACAGACAACCTGTCAACCGGCTAGCGGCTTTACAATGACATTATTGTGCGGTATACCTTACTTCCGTAATACTGGAAGATTGTGTTTTAGGAAGTATGAGTTATATAAGACATTGTGGCTTTTTTGCAGGTTTTTCGGCCATCATTTCGCGAACACACTTTTGCGTGCACTAATACTTATGTACGTAATACATTACATGACTGAATGATTTGAATTTGGATTTTTTATACGTAGCATAGGCTCTAAGTCTCTAACTTTGTGAAAGCCAAATTGAAATTGCGACACATCGGCTGTCTGAAGACAAACCACTGAGCATAAATATTTAACCATCCACGATTAACCAGTGTAAGACTCGAAAACTTTTGCAACCCAAAACCGAACGTCGAAATCATTTATCAAACAAACTGATAGATTGCTTATATTCATATTTCGAGATGAGTTTTGAGTAGTAGATTCACAGGTAACTCGATCACATACTTGAGCTAGATGGGACAAAGCATCTGGCATCTTTGTGTTTGACTTAGCATTTGTTCGTTGACATTAATGTAAGAACAAAGACTGGCAAGTTGTATGGAGATATATGACTATGGACGCTGTTGTTTACAGATAAAGGGAGTTACGTGTTTCAAGACAACACCTAAGTATATTTAGATATTGAATTATGAATCAACATACACAACGTACACAGTTAAAAGGGTTAACATCGGACCACAAGAAAAACGGCGATGCGCCACCGATACATGGTGGACATTCCACCCGTACGCACAAAAGTACGTACAGATAAGGAGCTGAATTCCTTGCTGGAGTCAGTGTTTCCTGATGACAAAAACCAGGAAATCATTAAGTCAGGATGAATAGGTTACTTCTAGGTAAGCGTGCCCCATTCCCAACCACGTCATCGCTTTCCAGTAGGTGAGATTGTGGTCCAACGCGCTCCTATCAATAATTATAATAAAAAAATATAATTTAGAACGATTAACCTATTCTAAATTTAACAAAACGATAGTGAAATAAATTACAGCCAATCTTTATATTTGGGCCGTGCCTAATACGAAATAATTAGTTCGAGTGGCCTAAATTATATTCAATGAGGTCCAGACACGAAGACCTATGTTGATTTAAAATAATGGGCTGGAATAATATTATATCTATGGTGAATTAACTCATTATCGTTATAATTACGAGTAGTCAGCTAGGATACATTGCCTCATACAGTTTAAACTGAGCACAAAGGATTGACAGGTAAAAGTGCTTTTTTTAATAGGTGAGATAGTGCTCAAATGCGTGCCTATCAATAGTAAAAAAAAACGTAGCACAAAATAAATATAATTTATCATTTAGGATGCTTTTTGATCCAGCAGTTTAGGCTATGCATTGTATTGTATATCTAGGATTTTATATTGAGAACTGGCTTGTGCCAGCGGCTTCGCCCGCGTGGTCCCTAGGGAACATACTCCCGGAATAAAAAGTAGTAGTAGTAGGCTCTAGATCGGGCTTTTGCACAGCACAACGATAGCTTGCGATGTTTTTGTTTGGGATAACTGAGTGTCTATTGCTTTTACTGAACTGCATGTGTAGTAGTTGCCGTGTGGGCATACTGGAGACACAGGGTTCCAATATATTTTCGTCTACCTCCTTGTTATTATATCTATGGTACTATCCATCCAAGACAAAAAAATATCAATGTAAACATTAATTCTCTCCAAAGTCAATAAAAACCCACACCAACTATTTCCCCTGCCACTGCTGAGCCTGAGGGTCTTGGTTTCGATTCCCGGGTCGGGTAGTGTTATTGGGTTTTTCCATTAGGAAATTCTCAATAGCAATGCGAAGTTTAGAAGTCGGTTATGAGATACCCCTGTGCCTCAAAAATCACATCCTGCGCCTTCTTCTTCCGCGATTTCTCCTCGGTCGTATCGGACACATGGAGTGGCCAGCACGCAGCCCCGACTTAAACCCTATTGAGCATGCACGGGACGGACTGGGACGACGTGTAGGTCAGCGGAATCCGCCGCCAATCACGCTACGTGTGGTATCGACGGTAAAAGAACAGAGTGTGCACAGATGGTTTCTCACAAACTTATGCACTAAAATGTGAACATACGAACAAGGCTCATCTCCGAGGTAGATCACCGCGATCGTAGTTCCGTCGGAAGGATCATTTATTTTTTAACATCTTTTAATACACCTAAACAAACGCATCACGCATGCAAGGCAAATGGTATACTTAGTACATTGTATACTAATGCCCGCGTAGGCCAGCTCATTAAGCAGGGCCTAGATTAACTAATTGAACGGGTTATAAGCAGCGATTAGCAGTCGGCACACTTGCATTGATTATTTTGTTTTACATCAAGGAGCGAATACATGCATGTTAACTGCATTTTTTTGTGAACATGGCAAGTCTTATTTAAAAAGTCCAGCCCGGGCAAAAAGTTATAGGTTTGTGCACAAAAATAGGAGCACCAGTTTTGCTCTTCATACCTCTGGCCCCTAGGTATTAGAATCGTAGTTCCGTGGTAAATTTTGATAAAAGTAATTTGCAAGACAAATCCTGGTAGAAAACTTTGGTAGAGGCAGTTTGATATTAAGATTTCCTAAGAGTCGATTTCCAATACTAAGCAGCTCGCAAGCTCAAAGGTCTGTGCCTAGGCCTACCAACGTCTTCTCTTATAAAAATGTGTAAGCTCTCTTCGCCCTTTTGAGAATCTCGTTGGGCTTCAGCAATATCCCAAACTTTACCATTATCTAGTAATCTGAAAAACACCTGAGCAGGTCGATAAATTTGTTAATACCAGGCAGGGTTTTTCAAAAATCAGCCTTATGCTCTATACAAGTACGTCACATGATATTAAAATTCACAATGCGACATTGTGAATTTTGAACGCATGCGATGAGTACTCAACAACGTGCAATCCACGACGCACGTTTAGCGTGTAGTGCACGCGTGTGTGCATCGTGCTTGTTTCGTGCGATCGTGACCGATGCACTGTGGTGTACAGTCGGAGAAACGGATTGGTAGTATACTGGGTGACAACTTGCGACAATTTTGTGACTTTGTGAGTGTGCTGAGTAGTATTTTTAACATCACATCTACTTAGTAAAAATAAATGTGAATGGATGGAGAGGGAGCGGATGGCCAAAGAAAAGATGGATGGATTGTGTGAGGAGCGATATGAAAGAAAAGGAAGTTAATGATAGCGTGACGGCTGATAGGATAGAATGGAAGACAAAATACGTGTTACGCCGACCCCAAGTAACATGGGATAAGGGCAGGAAGACGATGATCTACTTAGTAAAAATCTTAAATTATGAAATCTTTCAATCACTGACAGACCACCTAAACCGCTGGGCCTGGAATTAATTTTTTACAAGAGTTTGTTATACCGATAATGGAGGTGAGCACTGTGGAAGGATTTTTGATAATTCATTCTCTAAATTAGTTAAATGAATGTGTGAGATTTAGGCATAGTAGGTAGTTCCTATTTTTTAAGTTAGAATCGTAAAAATTGGTTGATGGTTTTCTGATTACAAGTTATGAGAATGTTTGGCATATCGTCTTATTTTGGAAACTTACGAGTATCTCCTGAGGTTTTGACAAGTTTTCGACAGGAAGTCACATCGGTCTCATTGATTGTTACAATTAGTAAAGAGTGGTAGATAGGATAAATAGTTTAACATGTATACAAAACTCTTTGTTTGACTGTATTGTCTACTGTTTATGATGCTTCCCGCTTTGGTTGCTAATGTCAGCTGCTGGGTTGAAGACGAGTGTTTGTTTATGCTTTCTGTAAGTTAAGTGCGGACTATTTTTAGAGATAGAATGTTAGGTATTCTGCTAATCTGCATCTTTAGGTCGCAAGAGTTAGGAGAATGACTGTAGTGCCAAGTTAACAAGCGCTTAAGATTTTTAATCAACGCTGATTAGTGATTGTTACTGGAATTTTATCTTATGTAGGTACTAGCTAAATAGTTTAAAACAGCTATTTCCCCCGATCTCTCAATTAAGAACTTGTTAAAGTTTAGCTAAGAACTTGTTCAAAATTCAAATTTCCAATTCATAAACCGGAGGTTAGAAAAGTAAAGTTCACAAGAAGTGATAAAATACCTGAAAAGTGGAATTTATTTAAAAATAAAATAAAATAGGTATCTAAGTATTCTAAAATCGTATTGATAATTGTTTGATATTGTTATAAATTGCTAATGTTACCTTTTACAAGAATACTACGGTGTAACAGTCATCACAATAGCTTCAATTGCTAATAAATTATTTAAATAGATATTCTATAAAAAAACTTTACTAACACAAAACAAAGCAACAAAACGTCGCACAACGACCTTGTAAACATATTAAAACGATTAAAAGTGAAAGGAAAAACAGTATTATTATAAAACGCCGGGTAACACCACTGTGGGTGTAGAATCAATAGCCTGGTAGTATGCAAACGGCAAGGTTGGCTGAGCGGCTCTAGGACCATTTGTGGAGACAATCGACACTACGCGGAAGATCGGCGCTGGTGACGAATTGGAAGGCCATTCCGGGTGCGATGATTAGGTCGAAGTGGCTATACAATTTCACTATTGGAGTTTTATTTTCTGAATTAGGATGGATTTTGATATTTGAAAGGCTCAAAGGCCTTATTTAAAAGTAACAAAATAAATCGTTCATTGCCAAATGAAAGCTTAGTTGTGAATGTTCTACCCGGTTGTAGCGAAATCGTTGAATTGCCCATTTCTCATTACGATTGATGGACACTTGATGAAATGGCAACTTTAAACTTTTTTTTTGTTGCCAGGGCGGAAAATCCTCTTGGATATCCCTCGCCTGGGGCAGGCGAAGGGGTCTGTCAGACTCTTACTGACTAAAAACCACTTCGGTGTTCCTTCTCACACTTGGACCGAGGACTTTAAACCTAACCTAACCTCGGCCACATTATGAAATGGCTCTCTTCTTCTTATCGTGTGGGCAGTAAGGTCGAACGACCCCACACACCAAATGACAAATAATGTAAAAAAAATGAAAACATGATAGAATGTGAATGAAATGGCTAATTCTACGATATAGCTACGCCATCTAGATTTCTTGGTCATTCATCTATCATTTACCCAAAACATATTCTGTCACCTGAAACACTTCGGGGTGTGGACAGAGTGACATTCTATGGGCGACAGCATCATTATCAGCCTAGTCTTTTCCCAACTATATTGGGGTTGGCTTTCAGTCAAGCCAAATTCAGCTGCATACCAGTATTTTACGTGAAGCGGCTGCCTACCAGACCTCCACAATCCATTAACTGGGTAACACGGTACTTCTTGGCAAGATTGGTGTTAAATTCTCTGGCTTCTGATAATCCGTAACGACTGCCAAAGATATAAAAATGGCAGCCGGAAATAACAGCTTAACGTGCTTTACGAGCCATGAAGGAGTCTCGGTATGGGCGACAGCGATGGTCAAAAAGTCAAAAATGTGTGGGATAAACACGCGCTAAATCATCATCTGCCTAGCCTTTTCCCAACTATATTGGGGTCGGCTTCCAGTCAAACCAGAATTAGCAGCATACCAGTATTTTACGTGAACCGGCTGCCTACCATAAGCACGCGCTAATGCTACTCGATAAATTCCGTACATTCTGTCAGTTCGACAATCGCTGAAGTCGAAACAATGGCTCTTTGTCCAGAGGCCCAGGTTTTTATTTTTATTTTTTTGTGATGGGTTTGCTCTTGACTCTAGTCTAAGTCAGAGATGACAGAGACAAAGTCTACGATGGAGCGAGCTTACCCAGAAGGAGCCTGTGCACTCTAACTTTGAAGAGATTAGGGTTGTAAGCGTTTGGAAACACAGACGCAGGCAGAGAGTTCCACTCCTTTGCTGTGCGCATAATAAAAGACGTTTGGAAACGCTTAGTGCGAATTAGTGGAATAGCAACAAGGTAGGGATGGTAAGATGCAGTGCGTCTGGATGTCCGATGGTAGAAGGGGGCCGGTGGGATGAGGTCGTGGAGTTCCTGGGCACACTCACCGAAGTACAATCTATAGAAGACCGACAAGCAGGCAACCTTACGGCGATTGCAGGTTTAAGTGTTTAACTATAAGTATCTGATGGAAACCACCAGTCGCACCAAACTTAGGTAAAGCTAAATTCTAAGTCAATTTAATCTATATTACCATAGACTCCATGAAGAAGCCACCGTCACAATATCGTTTCCTGATTCATTATACTTAATGGTCTCCGGGGCGGATGCTCTACATGCATGTTGAGAAGTGGAAATTAAACAAATATTGCGCACTCCTACAAGTTATGGGCACAAAGTCGGCAATCAGCGAAACTAATTATGTCGTGCAATTTATGACACATTTGAAATATGATGAGGTGCGGACTCGCAAGGAGATAATTGCGGTAAGGCAACATCCGCGTGGCTTACTACTGCTAATGTGACTGCTAAACTATCTAATTGTTGCAGTTGCAATGCTGCTCTTGTGATGTTCTCAAGGTGAAGTCACAATTTTTATATTTCTTCATCATCATATTATAAAAAATCGTTTGACCTGATTTCCTGACTGACTATCACCGCACAGTCAAAACTAATTAGTGTAGAAAGCTGAAATTTGAAGCAAGGGTTTATTTTATAAGCGAAATTAATCGCGGGCCTCAGATGTTATAAATAATATCATATCTGTGTTAAAAAAACTGGCCAAGTGCGAGTCGGACTCACGTGCAAAGGGTTCCGAACCAATTTACAGGAAAACCTATAAAGGTTTTCTGTAATTTTTTTAGATATAGAACCCTGAATAACTTTAAAACTGTTTATTTCAAAATTGTGAAAAGATATAAGATTTATTGTGTAGCATGTATAGGTATAAGGTATAGTAAGTAAAATTTATTTTAAGTTACTTTGTCGCATTAGATTTATTATTTGTAATGGCGAAGGAAACATGTGTGTGTGATATATAAATAAAATAATTAAAACCCTCACAGTTAGCCCTTTCATTTGATAACTCACACGATACAGATTGAAAATCTTTTTTGTTTAATTTTCTAGTTTGACCCCCAAAAGTGACCCCATACTAAAAAAATATTCATTTACGTAACGCGTCCGCGTTTGGGTCATAGAAGTCCGCATGTATACCAAATTTCAACAGAATCGGTCCAGTAGATTCAGAGAAAACTGGCTGTGACAGATGGACATACGAGTGATCCTACAAGGGTTCCGTTTTTAAGGATGTTCGGAACCCTAAAAAAAATCTATGATTAAATGTAACCACTAGAGGACTACTGGTGGGTACTTCTCCACCAAGATATCGTTAAAATAAGTTGAAAACGTTCCATATTTAGGTAGACCCCCAGGCCGATTGCCCTGGGTAATTGGGGCCAATCGAGAGTTACCAAGAGAAGTATTTTAAAATACTGCCTCTCGAGACATTTTGCCCGAAAATTGGAGCTCCTAAAACAACATTATGATTTAGCAAGCAAATGGCAACCTGAATGCCCTAGGACATGTTTTACCTAATTAGTATTTTCTAATTGATTCGACATAAAATTAAGAACCATTGGCCGCTATTCATCAGACAATTATGCCTTTTCAAACAGTCGTCTGTCATAGTCTAAATAAAAACTATTTATGTAGCCTAAACTTACAGATGGATAGACAAATATCTATCTACTTGGCTGTTTAAATAGCTCTGAAAGCTTTGCGAAATCTGAAACTACAAATCATTCGTCTGTGTTTCCAAATGCTTACAACCCTAATCTCTTCAAAGTTAGAGTGAACAGGCTCCTTCTGGGTAAGCTCGCTCCATCGTAGACTTTGTCTCTGTCATCTCTGACCTAGACTAGAGTCAAGAGCAAACCCATCACAAATAAAAAAATAAAAAAAAAATCCAAGGGTACCACTTTTAGTGCCAAGCACTCAACATATGGGTCGAACAATAATTCGTTCGTGTGCCCACAACTTACTTACTTACCTTACTGCACACACGATAAGAAGAAGAAGAAGCTTGGGCCTTTGAGAAGGATATACACTTTATATCCCGGGAGTATGTTCCCTTGACATAGATAATTCCCGCGAACTCGCAAAGCTACTGGCAGAAGTTGTGTTAAAGAATTTCAAGGAGAATTTAGGTCAAACCTTTTCTCCATTCCCTCACATTTATTTCTAATTATCCTATTAACAATGTAGAAGGCAAAGATAATTATCAGCAGTGTTTAGACGAGCGGGTATGCAATGACCATATCAAGCGGCTGCGCGGGCGCAAGTCAGGCGACCGCGTGAGTCACCAGTCAACGACCTTAAACATGTAGATTGAGGTAAAACACCATGATAAGTTTGTGTTGTTTACGTATTTCTTGAGAAATTTTATTTTCTCTCATTCAATTAAGACTATATCAACATAACGCAATAGACCTGTATTCTCCGTGAGACCCATAGGAGGGGGTTCGCTAGTTTTTTTTTTTAATTTACTAACGATAGGCATACGTTTGACCACTATATCACCTGATGATAAACGATGATGCGGTCAAAGATGGAGCACGCTTGCCTAGAAGTAACCTATTCACTCTTGACCATTGATATATAAAAAAAACCCAAGATGCACAGTCTCGAACAAATGCAACACTCGAAACTGTCGTCAAAAACTGACATGTATCAAGTGTCATGTGTGAGTTGTGTGTAGTTATACTATAAACAATTTTTTTGCAACCTTACACGGATCGCTTAAAGTTGTTTTTTTTTTAACAAAGCAGTGCAGTATGGCGAGCGATGCGAGACTGTTTGAAACTAGCGCACAATTTTAAATTGTGCGCTTGTTTTATACGGACGTTTTTGAGATGCTGAGTGTCTAACTTGGGTTTTTATATATCAATGCTCTTGACTTAAAGACTCCCAGGTTGTAGCTATCAGGAAACGGACTCTGGCAGGGATTTCCACTCCTTAGCTGTACGCACAATGAATGTGTTCCTAAACGTTTTGTGCGTGTGAGTGAGATGTCCACCTGTAGATAGTTGTGTTAAGTCCCATCTTATCTGTCGCAAACAACCAGTCACTAATACAGAATCTGGGTTGCCACAGAGAATGGTCAGATTGTAAAACCTGGTAACTTTGTCTGACTAACGAATCGAACCTAGGACCTCAGGTTCGGCGGTAGTGTCTGAGACACCAAAGCCAATCAGGTACACAAAAATCTGAAACGATATTGGGCTTCAAATCAGTTTTTTTTATATAAATCAGTTTTGGACTTAAAATCGGTTTTGAGCAAGAAATCAGCATTGGTCTAAAAACAAGTTCTGGATTAAAAATCTGTTACATTAAAATGCATGAAGTTTTACATTATAGTTGAGATGACACTAGTGTGATGTAAGTAACAAAATCATTGTTTCGTTTTCACTACAAAATATTTAGTTACATTTTGGCTTAATCTCTATCATCTTTGGAATAATATTCGGTAAGATAAGCATTAAAATATCTTGTGCATATTTCTGTTGCAAAACAGTTTTGTATTCATAAAACTGCTTGTTGCAAGTATTATTCTACTTGAACGATTCCAAATTGGATTACTTAAGTCGATAGTCGTTTTACATAATGTACTTACTATTTACTAACCTAAGTTCATTATTCCTACTTGACACTACCTTACCTAACCACTCAAGGATACCTGCTACAGTGTCAGTTTTCGCCAATTTTGTACTTAGGTTACGATATTTCGACAACTTAGTAAGATTATGAATTTTTATGAAGTCATCAACCGATATAAACAAAAAAAAATCTAATTATAAATGCACGATGAATCTACCTATTTGCAAATCTATTATAGCATTGTTGAGGACATACGCTAGAATTAATTAGTTGTCAAATGAATCTTGATCAAAGATAATAAACAAACTCAGGGTCGTATCGATTTAATGCTGATGTAATAAAACTTTTGGTTATGGTAGAAATGACAAGTTCGGAATCTGGTTATGTCTGTTGAAAGTATATTTTTCGTTAATGCTATCCAATCCTAATCCTAACCTGTGTCGATACTCTTGCGCCATCCCATCTTCCTAATTCATCGTGTTGTGCTGGCGCTGCCGCTGCGGCTGCGGAATACCTCAAGCGGCGTAAATATAGTAACCTTATTGGTAACTATATTTTCGAGCGGTTTGGGGTTGAAACCCTCGGGCCATGGGGCCCTTGTGCTCACAACCTTTTCAAAGAAATTTGGAAACGGCTGGTTGACACTTCCTCGTGACCCAAGAGCTGGCTTTTACTTAGGGCAGAGATTAAGCATTGCTATTCAACGTGGCAAAGCCGCCAGTCTCTTGGGCACATTACCAGATGACAGCGTTGAGGACGAATTTTTTGATGCTGTATTTTAGTTTGTTTTTAGTTTAGTGTATTTCTTAATTTTAGTTATTATTTAGAATTTATTCATCCTAATCCTAACTTATTTCAGTTTTTTAGGGTAGGGGTAGGCGACCATCCGTAAGAAACCCCCTAAAGATCCTATAAGGGTTCTCCCTTATAGGGTCACTCGGGTGTCTGTCTGTCTGTTCGTCTGTCGCAGCCAGTTTTCTCCGGATCTACTCGACCGATTCTGTTTAAATTTCGTACATATTTGGATTTCTGTAACCTAAACACGGACGCGTTACGTAAATAAATAAATTTTGAGTATGGGGGCCACTTTTGGGGGTCGAACTAGGCTTATAAACTGTTTCGTATGACAGATCCAATGAAAGGACTTTTTGTGAGGGTTTTTATTATATTTTTTTTATAATTTTAAAATAAATAGTTTAGAAGTTATTCAACAAATTAGACCATTCCCCCTTATCTCCGAATCTACTGAGCCTAAAACTTTGAAAAAAATGCAGATGTTCTTAACCTACAGATTACAGGAAAACCTAAAAGAAGTACATATATAGTGTTAAAACAACATGATACAAAAATGAAATTGGTTCGAAACCCTTTGCAAGCGATTCTGACTCGCACTTGACAATTTTTTTACGCTTTCACGTCTAAATCGCTGATCCGATTTTGATGAATTTTGGTACAGAGATAGATGGGACCCGGAGACGGACCACGAGCGAAGTCGCAGGCAAACGCTTAAATATGTACTTATTTATCATTGAATCAATATCACCAGGGGTCATCGTCCTGTCCGATTCGATCGGTTTTGATCACCCTTGATAAGCACTTAGAAACCAGTTCATTGACCCATACCAAAATATAGTGGACATTGCTATTGAGTAGCACATTACCACCCCATCACTCACTTTAATAGTGTTCATGTCAATATTTAAATGATATCCAGAAAACAAACACGTACGTCCATTTGTATGTTTTAAATAATTAATTGAAACTTTGATTTTATCGAAAGTTCAGGGAAAACTTTAATAATAATTTTGGTGTCCTGAAATACAGGCCTCAAGCCTAGTTCAGGCACCAGTCTCCCACAATATACTTACTGTGTACTATGGTTCCTTAGAAACCTTGTATCTAATGTGTATTGTGGCGAGAAAATAAATATAAATAATAAAAATCTTTGGTCTAGTGGTCAAAAGAGCTATTACTGAGCATGAGGTCCTGGGATTCAATCCTTGGTCTGGCAAGACGACCACACTATTCCTAAGTGTAATATCGGTATCTGTATATTTATTTCTGTGTGTGTGTCAGTCCACGATTAAACTTAGTACCGCGAGCACGTTGTTTTATTGTTAAGCGTAGCAAACGAGGACAAAAATGTTGAATCAGCGTGCGATAATTTGCACAAAAATGACGACCGGGAAAATAGCAGAATTCGATGTGCATAAAGACGATTGGCGGTTATATATCGAACGTTTAGAACAGTATGTCGTAGTGAACGAGGTGAAAAGTGAGCTATTTGTACCGACGTTAATAACGCTTATGGGCGCGGAAAGTTCCTAAGTTCCTAACTCTGGTAAACCAGAATTGGGCTAACCAACAAGGTACTTGATCTCAATATATTTGAACGTTGTTCCCATACTTCCCATTTATAATAATTTTTCTCCACAAAATTTGTTATCTATGTCTGGAGACCATTGCCTTGTTTAGCAAGTACCTACACAAGTTTAGCTATAAACGGGAAAGCTTTTTTTGTGTCGATTGACCCGTCAGGCCGCGGCCGTCCCACATGTGGGACGCAGTCTATGGCCTTTCTATTGTCTTTTAATTTTGCGGGGCCTACACTAAAAAAGTTTTCATCTGTTGGATTTAGCTTTCTGCCATTCACGCATAGCATAGTTTCATGTCATCAGAGGGTTTTCCATTTGGATTTTCACAGTAGCAGCCTGAAGCCTAGATTTGAACCTGGAGCTTGGATTTGTACATGGCTATGCTGGAAGAATAGTCCTATAGCATGGCTTAATCCATGGTCCTAGGCATACTAGTTACTAGAATATTTTTATATTCTAGTGGCTAGTATGCTTAGGACCATGGAGATATGTTGGATTTGGTTACACTTCTCCACACAAGTCTTTGGAAAATAGAGGCGGGATAGGTATAATGAAACATTGTAAATAATATAATTACCTAAATAAACCTTGATATAATATCGACATTTCAGGGAAATCTTTAATAGAAAACTGAAACTAACGATTCGTTTCGTGTTAAAAATTTTAAGGGAGGACATTGAAAAGTTGAAGGTCGAACCGATTACTTACATTTTAAGTAGTTACCGCCTATTTGAGTGGTCTGGGAATCGATACAGGTGGCGTGAATGCTAATATTGAAAACCTTCAGAATACGTAAGTGAGTTTAGAAATTAATAGTTTGTAACAACGTTTATTTTTGGACCATGTGTATGAGAGTTTGTAATTTTTTTCAGCTGTCGTTAAAAGTCTAATAAGTTATTTAAGTACTTATGACAATAAAATATACCTACGCCTAAACTTGACATTGAGAACCACCTTTTTTCGACGTTTAAAAAAGAATATGGCTAACATTCTTTTTGGAGCTTCACCTCATTAATACCTACCAAATTATGATAATTGGGCTACGTTGAAATGTTTACTTCAATGTCTTGTTTAGAAAAAAAAAAAAATTGTAACGACTTTTTTTGTAGCTGAAATTTGATCTACTAAAAATGCCTGTGACATTCCAACGTTCCTGTGGTAGGCCAACTATAAATTACATCGTCAAGAATCCACGTCATGTCATATTTGTAAACTTTGATCCAAAACATGAGGTTCATACAGCACCATTGACATATTCCTGTAAAAAGGTTACATCACTCATGCAAATTCCATGCTAAGTTTAAACTTAGAACGGTGTTTCTGTTCAAGCATCCTGTTTCAGGCACAGGGGTGCGACAGGAAACCACGCCGTTTGACGCAAAAGAAAAAGAAAACATGGGTTCAACGACTGCAGTTACTTTGTTTTTAAAACAGGTCTATTGTTGCTAAATCTTAATTTCACGTGGCGTAAATAATTCGCGTGTAATGTGCAGAATTGAGGGGAGAAGTGACTTTCAGAATTTTGATTGAGTGTCGAAATTTAATTTAAAATTGTCGATTTGATTATGGTTCATGAACAAATTAAAAAAAAAAACAAAAAATCCGACTGCAAAACAATCGACTTATAAGCAATGCACTAAAAAGACCGAAACCGGGACTCTTGATTGATTGAATTGTTGATTTTTGTAACCTCCATTTAATTTTCTTCATTTTGATACCCTAATCGATAGGTTTGGTTAAAAAAATAATAATGACTTATAATTTAGTGCCAAAAATCCGCCATATTGCTTTTTTTAAACACCTATCTAAGGCCACTTGAGTTTTTGAAATGAATCTAACCACACCTTATTAGTCGAAATCCATCCAACCGTTTGGAAGATACGAGGTAATAAAGAAATTTACAAACATACGTACAAGATACGCGCGAAAAACATAACCTTTCCTTGGCAGTCGGGTAAAAAATTAAGGAAAAATATTGTTTTTAAGTCTGCCTAACTTTTTCCCAATTATTTTGAGGTCGGTTACCAGACTAACCGAATCCAGCTGGTACCAGTGCTTTACGTGGAGCGACTCCACAAGTCCACAACTCAGTCACTGGAAGAATTATTATAATAGGTACTAGCTTCTGCCAGCGAACATACTCCTGGGATAACAACCTAGCCTATGTTATTCCAGACTATAAAATTTATCTCTATGCCAAATGCATATGCCATGAAGATCCTTTCAGGCATTCGGACGTGAAAGAGTAACAAACATCCATGCATCCATCCTCACAAACTTTCGACTTTATAAGTAGGAAGTATATGGTTACAGTTAGAATCTGTTCTTAGTTACAACGCGTCTTCTCTAGTTAAAACTAGTTTTCACTAAATGCCTTTGTTACAACTAGAATTAAAGCCTAGCCTAGTTAAAGTATTTATGCAGAAAAGGAGTGCAGAAAGCTAATTTCGACAACTGGTCGATCATTTATCAAACATAACAGCTCTTAGATGTATCTGTAAAAATCCTTTTTAGGAGATTTTTATGAAGTCTTATCCCACGAATAACTCACGTACGGCAACATTTATTTAAAAGATCTAAGTCGTGACATGCCACAAATTTCTCAAATACCTTAGGACGTTGAATAGTCAGCCAGCCGTTCCTGATCTCCGCAGGGTCTGCGTCCTCCAAGGATATCGAGGATATGGTCCGAGGTCCTCGAGCCTTCCAGTGTTCAGGGTCCCACCAGTTCACGTGATCCAGTGAACGAGAGATGCCTCTAGCTTCCATGGAAGATTGCAACTTTTTCTCCAAAATTTTCTTGGATATGTGTTAAGTTTCTGACTTATTCTTTTGAAATGATGGCCTCATATCAAGACAACACTGATAGAGCAGATATTCCCAACAATTTTTTTATTTTGAAATTGTAAGATAGTGGTCAAGGTTCGCGTTTGACCACAATCTTACTTGGCGAAAAGCGAAGATGTGGTCGACGGAGGAGCACGCTTGCCAAGGACCAACCTATTCACTCTTGACTTAAAACCCCCAATTTTTAACTATCAGGAAACACAACTATTTTCAATTACTCTTCTCAAAGGTAGAAACTACAACGTCTACTCTTCGTCGATCTCAAAAGCTGAATGAAACGGAGGGTTGTTTGTTTGACCCCCCGGTTGCTAAGCAACGGAGCACGTGGAACTTCAATGTCACGGCATTATGAATAAATCATGACCTTTGCGGGACCACTGTTAACTTGACCCAGTCAGGCAAACTTTACTACATCTGGTTTTAGCGAATGACGTCTTATTTCTCGGAGTCAAGGTTGATATTTGAACGGTGGATTTGAGGTTCGTCTGAAGAGTGAAGCTGTATATCTTTAGTATGAGGTTTGAATTACTTTAACAGTATTTTTTCTTGCTTTAACGTCTTTGTTGGTTTAGTAAACAATACTGGGAGGTTCTCAAGTTGCCTGCGGTCTGACAATGGATCGGCTTCCCTGGTTCATTGCCATCTTAACAAAAAATGCATAACTCTTGATTGGATGAGCATATTTATTATTTGATTAGGTTTTTGATTTACTACCACTTTTAGCCCATTGCCGTTACAGCCTTTTCTACCAAATTTTCTTGAAGTTCATCGATCAACATTAAATAATCCTTATTTAACATAAATCAAAAGCAGAAGTGTGTTTGTTCGTTTACAATGCGTTCACACCTAAATCTTTGAACCGATTTTGATGAATTTAGGTATTATGGGATCCTGGAGATGATAATAGGGTACTGCAAAAGTTTTTAGCGATGTAGGTTGGTATCGGTACTGTAAATTGTATCATTTTAAAATTGGTCCTTAGGAATACCGAATACATTTTTTTAAAGAGACATTACTGGATAACCTAGATCTCACTTTACAATGGCCAGGAGCATGAGATTTGCCGTTATCGTAAGAAATCTGCAAACATAATACAAAACAAGCATTGCTAAAAATAACATCCACAGCTTTGTCTTCATGAACAAGGAAAGTTTGGCAAACAAATCGTTTATTACCACCACTTTCTAACTTTCAACAATTCTCTCCATATATTGCAAATCTAAAGATCAAGTACTGGTATTATCTCTTCAACTGTTATGACAATTTAAATCTTATCACGTAGGTTTTACGCCTCATATTGTGATGTACCGCCCACGATACGCGAGGCCATGTATGTGCCGAAGATTTATGAAGGAGACTGAGTCACAGGTCCTTGTAAGGCGCCGTGGTTAGAAAAAACATGGAAGATGACGTCACAAGTCGGTACTTTCCTTCTCATTGCTATGACATATCCAAAGGTCGTCTGAAGGCTCTAGATTTTTGTATTCACTAAGGTCAGATCAATTGGGGGAACTACGACAGTTCCCAGTCATGCTGATTTAGCTCTTATGTCAATAAGTTAAATGTTATAGTAGTGTGCATTGACGCTCGGCCTCGCTTGCAATTTTATATGGTAATGTTGTTTATGGTCATTGCCTTAATTTTGCATTGAATCTTATAATGATGTCGTTCCAAATTGTTCACCGTATTTATATAGACGTTAAATTGCAGTTACAACATTTATTTTGTTTCATAACCGACGTCTTCTTTGTTGAATTAGACCACTGAGTCTACTACCGGCGATGCAATTTCGTTTCTTTTTTTTTAAGGATGGGTCAGACTCTTGCTGACTGAAACCCATCCGTGTTCCTCCAAACGCTCTTCGCGTTCCAGGGCTACAAATCCAGCAACCCTGGCAGGCACTGGCTCTAACGGATGCAATTTCGCTTGCAACTCAATATTCTCCGCTCTGATCCCGTTTTAAATGGGGTCATCTCGTAGTAAACCTGTTTCTAGCAATATCATCTGTCACATATGGAGTTCATTATCATCATATCAGCCGAAAGACGTCCACTGCTGGACATGGGCCTCCCCCAAGTGTCGCCACAACAACCGCTTCTGTGCGTCTCGCATCTTAGCAGTCTTATAGGTTTTAACCGACTTCCAAAAAAGGAGGAGGTTCTCAATTCGACGGGTATTTTTTTATGTTTGTACACCGATTACTCCGAGGTTTCTGATCCGATTTCTGTGACTCTTTTTTAGTTCGATGCAGTATACTTGCCATTTGGTCCCATTTATGAGCATTTTTGCTTATTTCAATTTGACGAAGACGTCGTCCAAGTATCACCTCTTAAAAGTGAAAAATAAAAACTTTTTACAAAAAAATATAACCGACTTCCAAACAAAGCACTACAAAGTATAAAATAACCTTAATTTCGCAAGTCGGAGTTAAAAAACAAAGAAACATAAGCAAAAACACCGACTTCCGAAATTAAGGTTATTTTATTCTTTGTAGTGTTTTAGTTTCATGGCAAAATTGGCTTAGAGATTAAGATGTCCACAGAGAACCAATGTTACCGACATAGCCCGAAGAATCGCCAAACTTAGTGGCAGTAGGCAGGGCACATCGCTCGCAGAACTGATGGTCAATGGGCCGAAAGGTTCTGGGGTGGCGACCGCGTACCGGAAGACGCAGCATTGGTAGGTTTGGTTGCGGAATTTGTACGAAAGAGTCACCGCGGCCCTGGAAGGCAAAGGGAATTAGGAGGAACACGGATGGGTTTTAGTCAGTTAGAGTTTAGTCACTCCACCCAAAGCGGAAGGAGTTATTTGATGATTTCACTTCCTAAAAAGAAAAGAAAAAGCGTTGGAAGGCCTCCAACAAGGTGGACTCATGGCCTAGTGAAAGTCGAGGGAATCTATTGGACGCACAGGACTGCTCTATGCGGAAATACTTGGCCGAGGCCATGTCCAGCAGTAGACGTCTTTAGGTTTAAAAGTTGTATAATGATCCTTTAAGCAGTGGCCTGCGTGAATGACTAAAAAAAAATCTACAGCTCTCTATGGTAATCTACAATGACCATGAAGCTACTGTCGCAAAAGAAAGTGTTACAAAGCATTTTAATGCCGCATTGCTGTCGCTATTGATTGGAATACAGCCAGAGTTTAGTCACGACCAAAACACTGGCGCTAATCCGCAAAAATGCTTGTAATACAATTTAAAGATTATTTATTTCTCCATTCTAAATCCTAAGTCCTATTACAATTTCATAATAAATTACTATCGTCTTCTTGCCTTGCTCTTTTTCCCTATATCTAAAGAATTGGGGCCACCTCCTTCGTTTAATTAAATCCTCTTTAAAAATGAATTTGCTAGTTTATGGTTTCGACTTAGTGAGGGCCGTTGAAGTCTGCTGGTTGCGATAAGAACAGAACTACTAGATATGGCGATACTTGGGGGAGATCTACGTTTAGCTACAGCCAACTCCTTTCCAGCCGAATGTTGATATTAGATATTCATCGCAAGCAAACCTTTAAATAATTTAGAGAGAGCCTTGCAGCACCAACTCCTTAGTCCATCTAATCAACAGATAAGTCCCCTATAAGCCTTTCCCTAGGATCAGGAACTCCTGACAACAAACAACAAACACGCCGTTACTCTAAACCGGTTTTCCAGTGATTTGTCTCCGTCCTCCCCAGCTTCCTCCCACGTCTAGCTTCATAAGGCAGTACCTGCGCATGCGCTGGTTCGCAAACTATATGCACAGCGATCTTATCTGCCTACTCAACAGGTCATAATGTATCTAGATTGTTATGGCTCTTAATTATAGACATGTGGTTGTTGCTGTTAAGATATAGGAGTTTCGTGATCTAGATTGTGTTGTTGTAGTTTCTAAGCTTCGACCTAAAGATAGGCGTGTTTAAGTAGTAAGAAATCAGCAGAACAAACAATTAAGTCGTATCTTTTGCTTACTACACTGAGGATTTTTATATTGTGGGACAAGCCCGCTATTCCCCAACCACTGCCACTTTCAAGGGTGGCCAGAATAAACAGTGTTGATCACCAGAATAGCGCCAAGTCAATGAAGCTTGATGAGTGCCAGGGAAGCGATTCAACTGTCCTGGATCCTGCAACGAACTTTATAAACGGACTTTATTATTTAAGTTGCTTAGCCAACTTCATAAATATCAACAAATGACTAAGCTGATTTTCGACAGTCCGCCACACTTTACCAACTACTGCAACTCCTGAAAGCCAGAACCAACAGTGGCGACCACCAGAAAAACATCCTAGTCAATGAAGCTCGACGAGTCCCGGAGAAACGATTCAACTGTCTTTGATCCCGCAACGAAATTAATCAGAAAAGTACAGTGGAGGAGTAGGAAAAAATATAATTTGCCGAAGATGATTTTCGTGACTTGAAAAAGGCCTGGAAGAAGAAATTTAACTCGACGATAACACAGCACTTTGTGCTCGGAATAAACGAAGGTAAGGCCGACTCCGAGTAAATGGAATATACGGTTTAGTAAGAAGAAAAGGAAGAACTACTAAGAATAAGACACAGTAAAGGTTGATCAACACATATCAGGGTCGCGCTTAGGATGGGGACGGTCTGTGGTCCATGAGGAGCTCAAAAAAAATCCGTCAAGCTTTTATATTAACAGGGCCGTAGTATGTACGGGTCAACCTTTAAGGGTTTGTCATCATCATCATATCAGCCGAAAGACGTCCACTGCTGGACATAGGCCTCCCCCAAGCGTCGCCACAACGACCGGTCCTGTGCGTCTCGCATCCATCGGCTACCCGCGACCTTCACCAGGTCATTGGTCCACCTTGTGGGAGGCCTTCCAACGTTACGTCTTCCGGTACGCGGTCGCCACTCCAGAACTTTTCGGCCCCATCGACAATCTGTTCTGCGAGCAATGTGCCCATGCCACTTTAGTTTGGCGATCCTTCGGGCTATGTCGGTAACCTTGGCTCTCTTGCGGATATCATCATTCCTGATTCGATCACGCAAGGAAACTCCAAGCATTGCCCTCTCCATTGCCTTTTGAGTGACTTTGAACCTTCTGATGAGGCCTATTGTAAGCGACCACGTTTCAGTTCCGTATGTCATCACTTAAGGGTTTGTACAAGTAAAAAAGTAAAAATTGCACCCAACATCTCGCGCGTGGGTGAATCACGCAATTCCCGATCGCATCTCAATTGATTAACGAAATTGCTGATAAATCGATACAATTATCTTGTTTGAAAGCAATTAAAGTATTAAATACCAAGATGTAGTGCTTTGGAGTTTAAGAAAGACATGGAGCAATTTCTGTTTTAGCGCCAACTGTCTTGTGGAATATTGGGTCCAATTCTCCTTTGTCTAAAGAAAGTCAGATTTATGTGTTGTTTGTATGTATTTTACAAGATATCTAACACTTTTATATTGCAATATATCAAGTTGGGCTAAATGATATGGGTTCTTTGGTAAGTAATTACTCAGTATCTGCCTGGAGTTTGGAATAGTTGGTGTTTGACCCCCGTGCCTCGGAAAGTGCGGTCGCCGTTGCTTCTGCAGCCCCATGTTATCTGACTATGGGAGTAAAGCTGCGAATCCACCACAATGCACGGAGAGGCTATGCACGTGCGTGAGGCTTCGCCTTGCATGAAAATTGATTGTTTCCACTGCAACCCACGGACACGCTACGTATCAAGTGACGTCATTGACACACGCGTGGCTTGCTCGAATATGGCGCCCACGTAGCTCAACTCTGTCAAGACCACGCACGCTGTGCACGCGGTACCCGCTATGCACGAATACCCACGACTATGTCAAAACCATATTCTTGCAAAAAAACGTGCGTAGCCTCTCCGTGTGCCGCGGTGGGCCACGCTACAGTTGAACGTCGTGGGCGTGTAGCGTGTACTTCAGTGGGAACATAGACCCATGTTGTCAAATAAATGAACCCACGCAGCTAAAATGCGCCGCGTGGTCGTGGATAGCGTGCACTGCGGTGGGTTCGCGGCTTTAAGGAATACAGGCACCTGTTTTTGCGCACTCACTGGTTTGCCTGAGTACCTACTTGGCTAATTTCCGTTAAGATTGGCTACCGTGACCGAAATTCTGTCAGGACGATTACATCTATGTTTTTTTTCGCAAGATATTCATCGTTCTTTTTGTTCCACTTTTCTGGTTGATCAAGATCCTTTTAGTGTCATTAAACTTTCGTTTGTGAGTGTTCTTACTCTCAATCAGGCCTGCTTTTGTATTTGTTTGGATCACTCTAACTATCACTTTCACATCGCAGTTTCCTTTTCTTAAAACGTTCTTTGGTCTCTTACGTAACTTTTCCTGTTATGACTAATCTAAATTAAATCTCAGATCAAAACTGAACCATTAATTAAGAACTAACATTCAATTTCACGCGAATGAGTAAAATAACTAAAACATTAACACCAAATCAAAATCAATGGCGCCATTTCTATAACATTCATTTAGCTCTAAATGCGGTCCGAAATTAGCTTTTTATGGGCGTTTTAGTTAAATATAGCTGGAACCTTTTATGTTAGTGGGGCAGCGGATGTCGGTGGCGTGCGAACTGGGTATGGAACCTGTGGCACGCGGAGCTAATGGCTTACCAGCCGCCACACGACTCAGGGGAAAAACGATAAGTGCCGTCTGTGCTGTATTATGGCAATGTGGCATATAAAGAGAAAAAATAAGAATCACCACAGGGGCTAAGTAGTAATAACTGTCACAAGCAAGAGTCGATCTAAAAGGATGACCAACGCCTGCTGAGGTCAATCTGTATATGAGTATAAATCCTTCCATGCCTCGGTAAGCCAGATGCCATTTGACAGTCGTTTCGAGTTGAACCCTGATAGTGGACAACCAGTCTTACAAATTAGCATCGTCTCAACCAAAAACTGGGTTGTGGGAAAAGGCTTGGCAGCTGATGATGATGATGATGATGATGATGAAGGGATGGAAGGTGGCTGGCACACCCTGGAGCAGTTAGTTGTAGTGCTTTCAAACCGGTGATTGACTAATATGTTTACTAAAGCATGAGCTTATGAGGTATGAGCGATTAGTTGTGTTTGTGCGAAACAAGATGAAGAGAACGGCATCGTCAAAAGATTTAAAATACGGGAGAAGAAGACTAAACATATTGGCGATCCAATTTTCAGAAAGTTGAAATTATAATGGTAAAGACGTAGACACACAAATAAGCACGAAGAAGTAAGTTTCAATGAATTAACACTTTTAGTGCCAAGCACTCAACGCATGGGCCGAACAACAATTCGTTCGTGTGCCCACAACCCGCACATGAACACAAGTCACATATAGACTTAAAACGATGACTCTGGGGGGCTACTCTCTAAGCCCGAAGTCCGTAGTTTCGGTCTTAGTTGCGGGCGTATTCTACTCCGTATCACCTACGGACTTATGATTAGTCCCGAACTCGAACTAAGAACGAATGACAACACGATTTCACAGTAACTGCCAAATCGTGTTGTTATTAATTCTTAATAGTTAGGTGATACGGAGTAGAATACGGCCGGAACTAAGCCCAAAACTACGGACTTCGGGCTTAGAGAGTAGCCCCCCAGATGCGGGTTGTGGGCATACAAACGAATCACTGCTCGGCCCATAAGCTGAGTTCTTGGCACTAAAAGTGTTAAATAGTTAACTTCGCTCGCTTCTGTGAGCTAAATAAATGTAAATGAAAACACAAGTAGGTAGCATACGGTACTTGCACGCGATTAAAAAAGGTTTCACATGTTTAATTATTAAATTCGCTGTGGCTGAATTTATAGCGACCTTGATAGGTCAAGGTTGGGCTGAATTCCGCGCTACTGACAATATAAAACCGTTTGGGTAGATTATCTACATACATTTTTATACAGTACGTGTTGTTAATGTGTTATTTTTAGTACATTTTATTGTTTATACTTTAACCTTGTGGATTATTCAAAGATTGTGATATATAATGTAGCTATGTATGTTACGATGTCTACACAAAATTCAGGCCAATTCAGAAGTCAAGAGTTATTTTCGCACATACAATATTTTTATGGATTAAAAGAAGGTAGGGAACAACTGGATTTTCGACGAATGCAATCACAGAAAGACCACGCCAAAGGGATGAAAACACAGTTTTTTTTTTGAGGATTAATATTTTATTGCTTAGATAGTTATCTATACCAATATATAAAGCTGAAGAGTTTGTTTGTTTGTTTGTTTGTTTGCTTGAACGCGCTAAGCTCAGGAACTACTGGTCCGGTTTGAAAAATTCTTTCAGTATTAGATAGCCCATTTATCGAGGAAGGCTATAGGCTATATATCATCACACTAAGACCAATAGGAGCGGAGTAGTAATGAAAATTGTGACGCAGACGACATTGCGTGGGTCAGCTAGTTCTGTATACTGTACGACCTGTTACACATCACATCATATATGTTTATGGCGTGCTAAACAGGAAACAAACGGGCGTGTGTCGGAGTAATTAAGTTAGCTATGATAATCACAGGGCAGGGCTCACCTGCGGAGGCGCGGACTAATACAGTTGAGTACTAATTCACTATGCCCATCAAAGTTTACTTAAAACTATGTTCTTCTCATCCTTAACTTCTATTTGATTTAGAATGGTTGGAGTTAAAGATTTTTTAAGAGTATACTGGTTGGTGTTCTCCTCGAGGTGTTATGGGTAAAATAGCAGCTCGGGTTTGTGCCCATTTTATGACAACAGGCTCGTCCATGTTATAACATGGAAGTTTATGGGATTATTAATGGCGAAGGGAGTGTAGGCAATGGTAGGTAGTATTCTAGGTACACCTGCTGCTTAAAACCTTCGGAGAAACAGGCTTGAAGTTATGTAATGTTGAGTAGGTAAGGAAGATGTCTTTTTTAGGGTTCCGAACAAAAAACGGAACCCTTATAGGATAACTCGGGTGTCTTTCTGTCTGTCCGTCTGTCACAGCAGGTTTTCCACATATGGACTTCTGTGACCCAAACATGGACACGTTACGTAAATTATTAAATTTTTAGTATGGGGACCCCCATACTTTTGGGGGTCAAACTAGAAAATTAAAAAAAAAAGTTTTGTAACAATATCATGTGACATATCAAATGAAAGGGGTAACTATGAGGGTTTTAATTATATTTTATATTTTTCTTAATTTTAAAATAAATGGTTTTGAAGTTATGCAAGAAATTAAGACGAAAAATGCTTTTAAAATGACCATTCCCCACTTATCTCCGAAACTACTGAGCCTAAAATTTTGAAAAAAAAAAATGAGATAATAGATCTTTACCTATAGATTACAGGAAAACTTATACGAAGTCTTTAGTGTTAAAATAAAATGTTAAAATAAATTAAATTCGTTCCCTTTGCACGCGAGTCCGACTCGCACTTGGCCAGTTTTTTTTTAATGACGATTTTCTTTCTACTTCATTTCCATTCAAATCGGCATATAAAGTACTAGCGGACGTCACGCGGTTTCACCCGCGTAGTTCCCGTTCCCGTGGGAGTACGGGGATAAAACATAGCTTATGTTACTCCCTGGTAATGTAGCTATCCATTGTTGAAAGAATTTTTCAAATCGGTCCAGTAGTTTCGGAGCCTATTCATTTCAAACAAACAAACAAACAAATCTTTCCTCTTTATAATATTAGTGTAGATGTATGACTCAAATCTTCGTGAAAGGAATTGCATGAAACTTTGTGAGTTGTACTGTTTATTGCTATAAGTTTTATAGATTTGTGTGAGTTAGCCACAAAACTAATTGTTTAAAGTCAATTCGGTGAAATGGGTTATTGAAAGGATGTGTCAAGACTGAATGGATGCAATCCATCGCGAGTTTAGTCTGGTCTGGTTAATGGCATCGAGATTGGCGTTTGAGTCTGGAATTAAAGCGAGTATATCGCTTGACTATAACATCGTAGAGAATACAGGGTAAATATCTGGCCTAAAAATACAACGAGAGACTGCATATAAGTAATTATATGTATTGTAGAATAAATAAATTGCCATATTATATTTATGTGCTTTCGCATTCGCATTTAACTTTCGAAATCAGGTAGGTTATTTCCCTACATTGTCAATTTTTTAAAATTGAATTTGAACGCTTTTAAAGTAGATACGAGTATTGGCCTATTTTTCACAATTTATCGAGAGTAGAGAGTATATACATAAGTTTAGATGTAGGTATTCTCGAAATTTGTTTGAAAGAGTCACCGCGGCCCTGGAACACAAAGGGCATTTGGAGGAACCTACGGTAGAGGTCTACCCTGCTTGGGCGGAGTACCACCGTGTCCTCGTCGAGGCGATCGGCGGCGGCGACCCCCTCGGGACCGGCGCTGGTTCAATCCATGGTCCGGAGCGAGGAGGCATGGTAAGCGGTCACCTCCTACTGCGAAACAGTAATGCTAGCGTAGGAGGAGGCCAAACGCGTGAGAGAGAGAAACCTCACGCCCCAGCCGCCGCAATAGAAGAAGATGCCCCGGGCGTCACAGGGCGATTCCCGGCCACCGTAGGCACGGGCCTGCGGACGGGGAGCGTTGGGTGGCTCGCTGTTCGGTGAGAACCAGGCCCGGGTCGACGGCGCGTTGTGATCCACGCGCGCCTCAAAGAGATGTCAGCATAGTAGACGGGGCCTGCTAGGGCCAGTGCCTGCCAGGGTTGTGGAATTTGTGCAAAAGAGTCACCGCGGCCCTGGAACGCACAGAGCATTAGGAGGAACATGGATGGGCGTTAGTCAGTAAGAGTCTGACACTCCCTTCTGCTCCGCCGAGAGCGGGAGGAGCCATTTGATGATTTTCTATCTTTAAAAAAGGTACCTAGGTACCTATTCCCTTACTAACCAAAAATCAAAACATCAAACAACATTCAATTTATTTCCCCCGCACAGGTCATTAATGCCGCCTAGTCACGGTAGACAACCAGACAAATAGTGTATTATAATGCACTGTGATGGCACGCGTGTGTTATTATAGGACGCTTTATTATTACGGCATACTTGATAACCCACCGGACAATGCGAAATTATCCGCCAAGGAACATAATAATGTAATGTAAAGTAAATGGTTTTAATGTTATGGGATGTTATCGTAACCATGAATGTGGTAAATTGGTTTCAATGGCCTTAGTGCGAGATTTCTAACGTACTCTATCGCGTTAACATAAACATCATTTTGAAAAAAAACTGGATCAGCAATGTCTGGAGACAGGGTCGGAAAACCACGTTTTAGCCCTACAATTTGAAAAAAAGCGAACGAGATCCAGGACATACAATTGTTCGGAAACACGCTACCCATTCGGAATGGTGACAATTTTATAGCCACCCATTCGGAATGGTGACAATTTTGTAAGGCAAAGCGATCATTGCGCTAGTACTCGATTGCCGCGTTCGTTTATTCGGCTAACCGTTGTCGCGTCGACAGAGGGCGCCTTTCGGTTTTGCAGAACAAATGATCATTAAAATCGCGTATTCTCGCATTGACAGGTTTCTATTGGGACGACGCCTAAGTCATATCTATCAAAAAGTGACCGCGCTTTAGGTCATTTAACCAGCCTAAATAGCTAATCGATCTAAGCATGAATAACTTTTAAATGCAATATGTCCTATAGCTTTAATAAATACCTACTTTGCTTTTGAAAATGTCCCATTGTTTTGGCGATGTTACATAGAAACTTTTCTCAAAAAATTACCTACCAAAGCTGGCAGTTTGTCTTAATGAGAACATGAACCTAATCAACTATTTTGGTCAACATAACGCCTAGAAACACAAACAGCACAAGCGCCAGCGCAAACTCCTGTAAGCAATAACCAAACACAACAGCCCTCTCTCAAGCACATACCACACACCACCCAGACGGATTAATAGCATAACAAAGACGTTTTCCTATTAATAGCCTCACTAATCATGTTGTGCGCCACTCCATCGCTTATGATTATACCTATGTTCGTACGCGGCGAACGCGCATAAGTGCAACGTTCTCGAGATAGGACACAGGCAGCTGTGGAGTCGTCATTGTTCGTAGACTTTTATGGAATGGTTAAAAACAAAGGTTGTTCAATATGGGACGTGCGGTGTTTGATAATAATATGAGGAAGGTTTTTTTTTCCTGCTGTATGTATGTAAAGAGTGTCTGTTTTGATTTATGTGCGTGCCAAAGTGTTTAAGTACTATTACTTACTAATACAGTCTCTAACAGGAGTGTTTAAGTCAGGAGTGAATAGGTAACTTCTAGTCAAGCGTGCCCCATCTTCGACAGCATCATTGCTTACCATCAGGTGCGATAGTGGTCAAACGCATGCCTATCAATACTAAAAAAAAACACGTTCACCAAGAGGGCTGTGCTGTGAGTTTTGTTGAAAGAAATAATGTGATCCGCATGAGAATCAAGTAGCAGTGGTGGTTCTGCTAGCAGAAGGAATGGTCGATAGGTTCTGGAGTAATGAACGCGTATCGGAATGTTTCCTATAAGGTGACCCGATCAACTGGTGTGGGCCGGAGGCCGAGCGAGTTCACCGGATGCACAGAACCGGCCCATGTGGCGAGGCTTGTATGAGGCCTACGTCCAGCAGTGGACCTCTTTTGGCTGAAACCATGGGTCGAGGGGCTTTCGGGACTGGGACCGCGGATTCCACCCATATTATCTTTGAGTAGTACTTTAGAACCACTAGTGGACCCGGTCCCGAAAGCCTCTCGACCCGAAATGATGATGAAGATTACCGGATAGGGTTAGGATTAAGGAAGAAAAATATGTTTTTTTTTTGGCTTAAATAAACGCAAATAAGAACATCTTGTTGCTATGTTGCTCTTTCACAAAACGTCACTCGACGATTCGAAGTAACAGACAGCTCACACAGCTGCTCTACATTTGCATGTGGTTACATATTCATAAATCTCTGATTAGTCAGAAGGGCTTGTTAGTACCCACAGCACTAGGAATTGCAGCACAGGTGTATACTTCGTATACGTACGTATTGTGTGGAATTCGAGAGAATCATCGTAATTAACAGCAGTGGAAATCTTTTTTGAAAGAAACGTTTGAATGGACATAATGAATTGAGTCGTGCATGATGTTATACAAAGATAACTCGGAATTTAAATTATTTATGAGGAGCACGTTTTGCCCTGGTATTAATAATGTTTATCTTCTTTGGTTTGGTTTCGGAAGAAACCTCAAAAAGGCGCCTGGACAAGAACGGGTGGTGTGGGTTTTTATCTACCCTGTGGCTTCTTAAAATACCCCCTCTGTGCAATATCTATTAAGGCTCTATCTGACCTCCCACCCAGCTACTAGATTACTAAAGCTTTCTTACAATTGCATAGTTTAATGAAAAATTAAGTACTTACTGTTATCTATAGTATATTACCTAGCTATTTTGTTCAATTTATAATGTTAAATCAAATCAGATTTTAATATTTAAAGTACTGTATTGACTAATGTAGTACCGACTGTGTTCGTGGATGGCACGACTAACCAATCACAGTCCGTGTATTGGAACGTAGGCATAATGGTGGGAGTAACGCCATCTTGGTTGTCGCGCCAGACCAACGAGCTCAGTCGTGCACTGATCGTCGAAATACGAGGAACTTATAATTGTAAGTGTATTTTTGTACGACAAAATTATAATTATTGGTTTTGTGTGTCGAGTTCGAGAAATACAATAAGTAAGTACATGAACAGTTGTCTATTTTTTCAATACCTTATTTTACCCTCAAAAAGCCCTGAACCCGAATAACAGTTAATTTTCAAATTCAAATTGTAAAAATGTTACTAGATTCTGTGTAAGAGTTTACATTACTATCAACTAAATCTTATGATATCCAAGTAACAAAGAAAAGAAAATAGATTCTACTTATACGATATCTTTGACAGACATTTAATTTTTTATATACAATTTGACAAGCTAAAAAGTATATTAAATAAGCAATTTATAATAGATTCTTGGTTTTTTAAGTTTCATGGATCTGTTTTTTTTTTAATGTAGCTCCACAGATTCCTTGTTCTATTGAGTCAAGTGGCCATTATGATACATTCTTCAATTAGTCAGGGCAGCATATTGCCCACCGACGAACAAGCAACAAAAGTACTAGGAACGCATATCTGTTAGATGCTTCGGGGAATAGCCCGCGACTGCGTATTAATTGTATAGAATTACTAACAGCTAAATTACAGTGAAGATTCACATACACAGAGAGAGGTAATGAAATTGAAGGGCCAGACGACTGCAAAATAAAGTAATGTCTGTGACTGAATGACTGTTTTTTAGGCATAACAGTGGAGGTAAGTAGAATCATAGATTATGGAAGATGTACGTAGAGTAGATGTATGGAACAAATATAGATATTAGCTAGTGAATACTGAGATGATCGCACATCTATAGGCATGTGAAAGAATGAGACATGCTGCGCCAACCCCAAATTAATTGGATTTAGGGCAGAAGGTTGATGATACGTAAAGGAGAAAACTACCTCTGCCATTATTTTTTTATTTTTTGAGGATGGGATATCATCAAATGATTCTTGCCGCTATGGGCGGAGCGAAAGTGCGTGTTTCTCCTAATGCCCTTTGCGTTTTTGGGCCACGGTGAATCTTTCGAACAAATTCCGTAACCCTGACAGGCACTGGCCCTAGCGGGCCCCGCCTACAATGCTGACATATCTTTAAGGCGCGCGTGGAATACAACGCGCCGTCGACCAGGGTCTGGTCTTTATCGGAAGGTGAGTCACCCATTGCTAAGCTTTATAAGCATCATCATCCCACCGGCCCCCTTCTATCATCGGACATCCAGACGCACTGCAACATGCCATCCCTACCTTGTTGCTATTCCGCCAATTCGCACTAAGCGTTTCCAAACGTCTTTTATAATGCGCACAGCCAAGGAGTGGAACTCTCTGCCTGCGTCTGTGTTTCCGTACGCTTACAACCCTAATCTCTTCAAAGTTAAAGTGCACAGGCTCCTTCTGGGTAAGCTTGCTCCATAGTAGACTTTGTCTCTGTCATCTCTGACCTAGACTAGAGACAAGAGCAAACACATCACAAATAAAAAAAATAAGACCAACAAAAGCTATCAATTTATCGCACTTTGATGCTTCGGAGAAAAGCTTTAATGTAATGGAAATCAAGGGATCACTTTCTATGTAAGAATTTAACTTTGTAATAATCTAAGAATGCACCGAGCTCAATATGAAAGTCAAATAAATGCTAAATAATGGGACGGACAATTTATTTTAAGTGTGCCATGGAAGTCATTAGACTAATTAAGGAATATAGAAGGGACAATTATAGTCAGTAAAGAATTATCTATGTAGGTCAAATTCAAATTTCAAATTCAAATTTATTCATTATTATATAGGGTATTTGTTGACTATTCTGTACTGTGAAAGATAATCTTTTTTTTTAGCCTTTGTTGTCCCACTGCTAGGCAAAGGCCTCCCCCATATTTTTCCAGCCAACTTTATCTGGTGCCTTCTCCGGCCAATCCGTCAGAAATTACAATAAAAAAACTAAAAATATTAAAAAAATTAAAATTATCAAAAATTAAAAATTATTAAAAAAATAATAATTATTTAAAATGATTAAAAAGATAATCTACAAAAAGAAAAAAATCGTTACGATTGTTAACGCACAGCCTAATCCAGCTTTAAAAGCATGAACAAGAAATCAATTTTACAAATAAGTGAGCAAAGGAAGAATTTTTTAAAATTCATAAAGGAGTTAAATGCTGCGAAAAGTTTGTCTTAATGGGTGCTTTAGTCGATCAGACGGTTAGCAAGTATGATCGGATTACTCTAGTTTAGTATAATAACACAGAAACAAACCATACCAAACTAAAATGGCATCTACTAAGTAATTCGCTTCACGCCATTTCAGTATTTTATAGCCACAATTACATAACAACAAATGAAAATATAAAACTCCAAAACAGTTTAAAAACACAATGACAAGCATAAATTAGACCAAAACTGACAATCAAGACCAAAACCAGTGTAGGTCGTTCGCAAATCTGGTATCAGGTATCGGTTTCCGATCTTGGCATTATTATATTACACCCACTGTGGTACTTTTGTACGGCCCTGAACATTTTTGGACGCGAGCGTACAGTTTTGGTATCGCCAATTTGAATTATCGTCGTTAATGTCAGTTTATTTTTAATATGACAGTGATTTATATGAAAATAGGATTAGTTTACAGATCAGATAAGGTATTGGACATCGCGATAGAGAAAAATAAAAAAAAAACTTTTTACAAAAAAATATAACCGACTTCCAAACAAAACACTACAAAGAATAGAATAACCTTAATTTCGGAAGTCTGTGTTTTTGGCAAAACCAGTGTTTTGTTTAGAAGTCGGTGATATTTTTTTTGTAAAAACTTTTTATTTTTTACTTTTATTGGTGATACTTGAACGACGTCTTCGTCAACGCAGAAATCGAAATAAGCAAAAATGCTCATAAAATAAAAACTACTGAACCAGACTGAATCAATTTTTGATGGGACCAAATGGCAAGTATACCGCATCGAACTAAAAATCACAGAAATCGGATCGGAAACCTCGGAGTAATCGGTGTGCATACATAAAAAAAATACCCACCGAATTGAGCAACTCCTCCTTTTTTGGAAGTCGGTTAAAAAAAATGCGATAACACTGGTCAACAAAAAAACACTTTTTGTGTGTAACAAGAATGTTTTTAAATAATTATGTTAAGAACATGTTTTAAAATCATAGAACTGAAATCAGAATTATTGAGACACATACAGTTTTCCTGTAATATGATTTTGAAGTGGAGCTTTGAGGCGAAAACTGAAGTTTTCAGGTGGTTCTAGTACAGGCACATTATCAAGTTAAAGGATTGACTGTGCAGCAGATGGTACGTCAGACTACTCAACTATCCATTTGTATTCAAAAATCCCAAAAGAAAGCTCACATTTTTATTGTTTTTTTTTTACTGATAGTGCAGAATTTCTTTTTTGAGTTTTAAAATAATTTCACCATAAATGTAAAGAAACTGGTCAGAATCTTTTGGTCACTTCTTACACATTTAAAAATAATAAAATAACTCAGTAAACTGAAAAAACCAGCTATTTTATCGAAAAACAAAAAATCTTAATTTACAAGCTAAAGGGAAAATGAATAACCCTGATAGTAGTTGTAACACAAAAACTAGACCTAATCAAAGCAAAAAAAATATGGTTTCGTGATAAGGGTAGGTAGGTAATTCAAAATTAGTAAGCACATTTCTTGTGGCAAAATCTTGTTGACCAGTGTAATCAATTAAATAAATAGCAAGCAATAAATTCTACATAATGTTAATTGTTGTGCTAACTAGCTAACTGAATACTGTCTGTTCGTGCCTTAGGATCATAATTTCAAAAATGATGATGTCAATATGGCCTTATTCACCAATGCGGCCTTACCCTGTAGCAGACTTCACCTGAACATGTATTTCTCACTAGAAACATAATAGTAAGTTGTTATAATGCTTTGCTCTCTACGCACAGATATTATCACCTACATACAAACACTGTCTCTTTCACAAAATTATGTAACACTACAAGTTACCTTTGTTTTTCTCAAGCCGGTTCATTTTGATTTAGGTAAACTTTTATCCTTTAGAAAACTGGCCAAGAACGAGTCAGACTCGAGTGCAAAGGGTTCCGAACGAATTTCATTTTTTTAACGTGTTATTTTAACACTATAGACTTCTTATAGTTTTCCTGTAATCTTATAGGTAAAGATCTATTAGCCCCATTTTTTTCAAAATTTTAGCCTCAGTATTTACGGAGATAATGGTCGGGAATGGTCATTTTTCGTCTAATTTCTTGAATAACTTCAAAATGATTTATTTTATAATAATGAAAAAAAAAAGTTTCCCATACACTTAGCCCTTTCATTTAATATATCACACGACATTGTTCAAAAACCTTTTTTTTTGAAATTTTCTAGTTTGACCCCCAAAAGTGACCCCCATACTAAAAATTTAATGATTTACGTAACTCTTCCGTGTTTGGGTCACAGAAGTCCATATCATATGTGTACCAAAATTCAACAGAATGGGTCCAGTGGATTCGGAGAAAACTGGCTGTGACAGACGGACAGACAGACAGATACCCGAGTGATCCTATAAGGGTTCCGTTTTTTGTCCGGAACCCTAAAAATTGAAATTAGTCTCATATTATAATGTTGTAGCTGGACAAAGATCTCATTTCCTGCCACTGGCTACTAAGGACCAGCCCGCTTACTAGGACGTCTCAATGCCATCATGAATCTGTTGTGAAAAAGAGATACTGCTATTCGCCCCTGCTCTTTTAAACAGCAGAATAATGATGGCATTGGCAGTACTTATCGAACGAATGCAGTCATTTCTACTAACATACCCCATAATCTTGTTTCTACATGTGTTTGAAATGTCAACTTGATCTCGATAGTGATGTTTCTTATTATAATAATACAAAACAATAACACATTTTGTAGTCGCACATTCCTTCGACACTTGCGTTGCATTCACCACATTGAGCGTGTGAAAGCTTTCAAGCCGCAAACAATATAATAAGAATAATATAACACATCATACACAATACTAAGCTTACCGCAATGGATGCAATGCATTGCTGCAAGAACAAATCTATACTTATATACAACGTGTTACAGAATTCTACTTTTTAGGGTTCCGTACCTGAAGGGTAACTAACGGAACTCTATTACTAAGCCTCCGCTGTCCGTCCGTCCGTCTGTCCGTCTGTCAGCGGGAAATAAACACTGCAATGATTTCAAATGTCTACACAGACCGTTGATGTTTTAAATTGTGTCAGTAGAAATTTTTAGTGTCTATTTTGGTATTTCTATTTCCGCTATTACAACAAATACCCAATACAACATTTAAAAAATTCTAAATGAAAGGGGACTCCCATACAGGAAACATGTTTTTGTCGGTTTATGGTACGGCACCCTTAGTGTGAGTCCGATTCGCATTTGGCCCGCTTTATAACATAATCCGACTAACATTGATATATAAAAAACCCAAGAAACACACTCAGCATCTCAAAAACGTCCGCAAAAAACAAGCGCACAATGTATAATTGTGCGCTAGTTTCAAACAGTCTCGCATTGCTCGCCATACTGCACTGCTTTGTAAAAACAAGTTTAAGTGATCCGTGTAAGGTTGAATTTGCAAAAAAAAATACGCATCTCTCGCCATACTGCACTGCGTTGTAAAAACAACTGTAAGCGATCCGTGTAAGGTTGAATTTGCAAAGACAATTGTTTATAGTATAACTACACACAACTCACACATGACACTTGATATGATATATCAGTTTTTGACGACAGTTTCGAGTGTTGCATTTGTTCGAGACTGTGCATCTTGGGTTTTTTATATATCAATGCCCACTAAAGATAATTCCCGTTCTAAAAAGTTTTGTCTCAATCCTGACGTCATGCCTAACTTCCAGTTAGCTTTTAAAGCTATCTAAGCATCGATCGCCAGGGAGCAACCTACGCATCGTATTTAAGTAATTGGGACAAATGTAGTGGCTTCTTAGCCGATTTAGTTTTGTGGCACGCAGTTTTTGTGATTATGGAGCTTTGTCGTGAGAATGTGAATACGAGGTTTGAAATTTATATGGTTATTCATGTGGTTTGTATTGTATGGTAGCCGTCAGATACACTTGCAATAAAGAACATTGACCTTTCCAACGGAACCCTATTACTAAGCCTCCGCTGTCCGTCCGTCCGTCTGTCCGTCCGTCCGTCCTTCCGTCCGTCCGTCTGTCCGTCAGCGGGCTGTATCTCAAGAACCGTAATAGGTGGACAGTTGTTTACACAGATTGTGTATTCTATTGCCGCTATAACAACGAATAATTAAAATTAAGGTTTATGGAACGGAACCCTTCGTGTGCGAGTCCGACTCGCACTTGGCCGGTTTTTCATTACTAGAGAACGTAAAGGATCACAATATAAGTCGATTTAGGACAGCTTTATGTCTTTATTTCTATATTAGTATGTGGGTCAATGTCCGTTATTGCACATTTATTTGGCGCCTACCATAGTACGCATTATAAATATTTAGTACGGGTTCACCTGCTGGACGTGGACTTCAGTGGCCTTATTGCAAAGCACTTAATTGGTTGTCACATGCGCTACCTGGCAAAAATGGACAATTGAAGACACACCCGGACAGAATGGCAGATGATTTTGCCACCCCGGTCAGCGCACACTAGCCACTTAAACACGCGACGAGCTGCGGGATCCCTTAGCGCGCTCTCCAATGCCGTGTCAAAGAATTTCTTTCAATGCCACGGAATCAATTTATACCGTTGGCATTTATGTCGTATTCCTACTAGACAAGTTTGAATGTCCTTTGGTAAAGAATGAAATCATTTGCCAGTCCGTTTCTGTATGCGTAGGCTATTCTTGTCATCGGAGGGTTGGCATACAGTTTCATTACAAAAAAAAAAAAATTACGTTTACGTTAACGCCGCGGGTGTCGCTACGTTTTACCGTGAACGGAATAGCTGGTTGCAACGCTGTGCGACCCGACGCGTGCGACGCGGTGTCGCACGCTGCGTGCGATACCGCGTGCAACGCCGCGTACGACGCCGCTTCTTCCGTAAACGCTTCCATACAACGCCGAAGTGCTCCATAAACAACATCGTACATTGACATATGTTTGTGTTTGCGCGTATGATGATGCGGCCCGCTGCACGCGCCGCTTCTCCGTAAACGGAAAAAACGTCCAACGCCCCGCTCGACGCCACGCCGCACGCGACGCTCGACGCCCCGCGTCTCCGTAAACGAGCACTAACGCGACAGAACAAGACTTGAGGTAAAAACCATTACATTACAGCTGACCGGGTGGTCCGAGGAGCAACAAGTACCTATGAACGGTAGAAGATAAGATGTGATAATAGCTGCTATCAAGACTTGCTACTAATTTACGACAAGTTACTTTATGTTGGTTATAAAATACTTACTGTGCTACCTAGTTAATGTTAGCGAACAATTTTAAAAATTGGGAAATGGGATTGAGGATTGGGATTGGGATTGAGGATTGGGGATTGGGATTGGGAAATAAGTTGAGTTTTGGGTATTTGGGTAAATTGGGTTTTCTCTATGAATACTATGGGAATCCATAATTCTTCTTAATATTGTAAATACGAACGTGAGTTTGTTTCTATGAAAGCGTAATCTGGAGACGGTTATTTTTTTGTGAAAATAAATTTAAGTCGAGCAAAGCCGCGTGCAAAAGCTCCGTCCGTAGCGTGTGGATTTGGAGGAACGTCTGCCGGTCGATTCTGTAAACATGTCGAAGTCAGGCTTGGGTGAAGTGATTACGAAGTGAGCTGTCATTCCATCTTGATTACTTGGATTGACAGTTCACTTAGTGATCATTTTATGCAAGCCTTCACTTCGACCAGTTTACAAAATTGCACTGCTGTTCCTCCACACGCACAAAACGTTTTGGGAACACATTCATAGTGCGTACAGCTAAGGAGTGGAACTCCCTGCCGGAGTCTCTGTTTCCTGATAGCTACAACCTGGGAGTCTTCACGGCTAAAGCGATGAAACTTGGCACTGGTAGACCATGTACCGAACCTATGATACTTTTTATCCCGCTAGTTTGTTCCTTGAATAATATCTAATTGTAAGACAGTTTTTATTCATAAGTCCCTATGTTTTTAACCGACATCCAAAAAAGGAGGAGGTTCTCAATTCGGCGGGTATTTTTTTTTGTTTTATGTGTATGTACACCGATTACTCGAGAGGTTTCTTATCCGATTTATGTGATTCTTTTTTAGCTCAATGCGGCGTACTTGCCATTTGGTCCCGTAAAATGACTTAGTTTGGTTTAGAAGTTTTTATTTTATAAGCAATTTTGCATATTTCATTTTCTGCGTAGATGAAGACGTCGCCCAAGTATCACCACTTAAAAGTGAAAAATAAAAAACTTTTTACTAAAAATATAACCGACTTCCAAAAAAACACTACAAAGTATAAAATAACCTTAATTTCGGAAGTCGGTGTTAAAAAATGAAGATACAAAACCAAAAACACCGACTTCCTTTTTATTATAAAAATTTCGCAAAACAACATACAATCTTATGAACCAATCATGTCTTGAAAGATCTATGATTGTAGACTTACCCTCGTTTTGAATATCCCTTAATCTCTTGCTTAACTCCGACAAGATTATAATCTTAAGCAACGCTTTATGATAAGATGACTTAGCAATATCCTTTTCATTGCTGAAACCTTACTTAGCAACAAAGTAGGTAACGGGATTAAAATAGATAGCGTGTAGCAAGGGATTTGTGAAGGAATTTCTAGGGAATGTTCAAGATGTCCCGATTTTTCGGGACATCCCGGGTCGTTACGTCTCCCCTTTTTATGGTTTTGACTTCTATAAGTTATATAAGCTTTAAAGTATGCTCTTGTTCTGAAGTGGTACATTTTTTCCAATATTAGGGTTCCGAACATAAAATGGAACCCTTATAGGATCACTCGGGTGTTTGTCTGTCTGTCTGTCCGTCCGTCACAGCCAGTTTTCTCCGGATGAACTGGACCGATTCTGTTGAAATTTGGTACACATATGAACTTCTGTGACCCAAACACGGACGCGTTACGTAAATTATTAAATTTTTAGTATGTCGTGCGACACATCAAATGAAAGGGCTTACTGTGTGGGTTTTAATTATATTTTTTCATAATTTTAAAATAATGACCAATAATGCCCATTCCTCTGAAACTACTGAGCCCAAAATTTAAAAAAAAATGCAGATAATCTACACTAATATTAAAAAGAGGAAAGATTTGTTTGTTTGAATTGAATAGGCTCCGAAACTACTGGACCGATTTGAAAAATTCTTTTAGCATTGGATAGCTACATTATCAGGGAGTAACATAGGTTATATTTTATACACGTACTCCCACGGGGACGGGAAATACGCGGGTGAAACCGCGTGACGTCCACTAGTAGCTAAATAAAAAAATGCAGATAATACCTAAATATAACAAGAAAATTAAATTGGTTCGGAACCCTTTGCATGCGAGTCCGACTTGCACTTGGCCACTTTCTTTCATATTTGAACAGGTCGATGTAATTGTTTTGGTCGCCATGCCACTGATAGGTAAATTACGGATTTTGATACATTTATTGTTACAGTTTATAATCTCGTGAGAATATTATAAACGGACGGTAATTACGATCATCCTATTACGTTATTTTTCCTTAAAAGAAGGTTCCCGATGACCCGACTTACAAACATTTTTCATTAATGAAAGTGGACCAAGCAGACATGAAACTCAAAGTTATCAGATCTATATCATTATTTATATTGTGTAAAAAAATACACCACATCATAGATTACCAAAAACATGTACTACAACCGATTAGATATAGATAAGAATCAGCTACAAATGACTAAACGAAAGCCATTAGCCAACACAAAAATAAAAGTGACCTAAGTAACCAAAACAGCAAGCAAGAATTTCTCCGCATTCAAGTATTCCAACATTCCGGTATTACTGGCGACCAGCCAAAGTTAATGGGGGTCTGCAATTCAAGCTAACCTTATGCACTTGGAGGTGAATTTGCAAGTGAATAATGCTAACGGTGTTCTTTACAGTTAACGCGATAACTATTGAAAGAGCGATAAAACATGCGAATTGGGTTGTGGGTGTGATACAGGTGGAGTTTTATCATTTTGCAGTTGTAGGAGCTATGTAACATAATAGCTGTCTGGAACAAAATGACGCATAAACATTGTATGAGCTTGTGGCCAAGTAATTACAGCAGTACGAGTCGATTTTTAACCGACTTCCAAAAAGGAGGAGGTTCTCAATTCGGTGGGTATATTTTTTATTTTTTTTTATTTATGTACATCGATTACTCCGAGGTTTCTGATCCAATTTCTGTGTATCTTTTTAGTTCGATGCAGTATACTTGTCATTTGGGCCTATACAAATTTGATTCAGTTTGGTTCAGTAGTTTTTATTTTATGAGCATTTTTGCTTATTTCAATTTCTGCGTTGATGAAGACGTCGTCCAAGTATCACCACTTAAAAGTGAAAAATAATAAAAAAAAAAAATACAAAAAAATATAACCTATATATACCTTAATTTCGGAAGTCGGTGTTAAGACAAAGAAACAAAACCAAAAACATCGACTTCCGAAATTAAGGGTATTTTATTCTTTTTTTTTTTACTATTTATAGGCTCGCGTTTGACCACTATCTCACCTGATGGTAAGCGATGATGTGGTCGAAGATGGAGCACGCTTGCCTAGAAGTAACCTATTCACTCTTGACTTAAATACTCCCAGGTTATAGCTATCAGGAAACACAGACTCCGGCAGGGAATTCCACTCCTTAGCTGCACGCACTATGAATGTGTTCCCAAAACGTTTTGTGCGCGTGGGTGGGATGTCCACCATGTACCGGTGGCGCATCGCCGTTCGTCTTGTGGTTCTTTGTTGGATGTCGGTTATATTTTTTTGTAAAAAGTTTTCAAGGGTGAGACTCCTCCGTGCTTCGGAAACGCACGTTACATCATTGGTTCAGCGGGTCTAAAATGGCCACTTAGCAGAATCAGAAAGCACATCACGCTACCCGTCACTGTCAAATTTTACCAATCAATGCGATAAAGATGAAAATGAAATTTGACAGATTGTTGTGTGGTTAATTTTTATGATTCAAATATGATTCTACTAGTGACCTTTTTAGACCCGCAGTTCTCGTTCGTAGATCTTTGACAGTCCTTACCTACGGGTAAACAGAAGCCAGGAACATCTGACACCTGTCTTGACAAAGGGTTCCGTGTTATCCAGTAACTTGGTTGTGGAGGCCAGATAGAAAGTCTACTCCAATTTGAAAGCCTGCGGGCCTTTAAAGGTCACTTTAGTAGAATCAGAAAGTACATCACGCTACCCGTCACTGTCAAATTTTCCCAATCAATCTTGAACCTAATGCTTTAGCGATAAAGATGAAAATGTTTGGCAGATTGTTGTACGATTAATATTATGATACTAATACGATTCTACTAAAGTGGCCCTTTTTTGACCTGCTGGTCTCCATTTCAACATGCCTTCTTTGCAGAGCAGTATATTTCATCGACGAAGGAAGTGGCCCAATGGACTAGTCTAGGCAGTTCATGGTCATTTTACCAAAACTTTTCAATCAATTCGAAAATAGTGTTAGCGATAGCAAGATGGTCAAGTTTTGAATTTAGAATGTATATTTTGAGATACCGATTAGGTGGACGAACAAACATTACCAAATGAGATGGCTAGTCGTGATAAGTGGGTCCATTAACAAGACTCATGGGAGGGCTTGATTAATCAAGTTGAATAAATAAAGTGTAAAACAAAGTTGTAAAAACCTGCTTTATTACAGGCTATTAAAGTTGAATACGTATTAAATGTTCGTGTCTGTACTGTTGACCGTTGAGGAATTGCTTAGTCTGGAACCAGTCATGGATGGATGTTTGTTACTCTTTCACGTCAGAACGCCTTTTTAAGGATGGGAAATCATCAAATGACTGCTCCCGCTCTGGGCGGAGCAGAAGGGAGTGTCAGACTTTTACTGATTAAAACCCATCCGTGTTCTTCCTAGTACTCTTTGCGTTCCAGGGCCGCGGTGACTCTTTCGAACAAATTCCGCAGCCCTGGGCATCAGAACGCCTGAAAGAGTCTTCATGAAATTTGGCACAGACTCACAGAGGTAGATTATAGTCTGGAATAACACATAGGCTACTTTTTATCCCGGGAGTACGTTCCCTAGGGATCGCGCGGGCGATGCTGCTGGCAGAAGCTAGTCCTAAATAAATATTAGTTTAATAATATATATCAACATCATACTTATCATAAATAATAAATGTCATCGGAAAAGATCTAACATAGCCCGTCCTACTGTTGGGCAAAGGTCTCCCTCTCCCCTTTTCACACACCCCTGTCTTCTGCCATTGCGGACCAGTCCTTCCGGTAAGAGTCGAGTTCGTCTCTCTACCTTTACCTTGATCTGGCGATGTCACCTAGCATTGAAAGGAAAAGATCCAACATGTAAAATTTCAACTCCAACCAACCGCTGTTTGGTATTCTAAAGGATAAGAAGAAAATAATCGAAGGATTAGGAGATATCGCTGATGCGTAGACAGATTCTGAGACGGAAGGTGCTGGACACACAATTTTAATCACAACTGAATCCAAGTACCTTACATAAGGTTTCTTTTTTTTTACTACCTACCTAAGGTATACGTTTGACCGCTATCTCACCTGGTAAGCGATGATGTGGTCGAAGATGGAGCACGTTTGCCTAGAAGCAACCTTTTCACTCTTGTCTTAAAGACACCCAGGTTGTAGCTATCTGGAAACACAGACTCTGGCAAGGAATTCCACTCCTTAGCTGTACGCACTATGAATGTGTTCCCAAAACGTTTTGTGCGTGTGGGTGGGATGTCCACCATGTACCGGTGGCGCATCGCCGTTCGTCTGACAAAAGGTCCAGAGCTTAAGCTTGAAATAGATTGGTTATGAAAACGTAAAAGAGAGATGGTGAACACACGATGTTAATCTAATGCCTTTAAACGAGCAATTCTTGTATATACCTTTATAAATATTATCTGAATCTCAGAAACGGATATAACGATTTTTATGAAATTTAGTATGCAGGGGGTTTCGGGAGCGATAAATCGATCTAGCTAGGCTCCGTATAGAAAACGTCGTAAAAAAAACCGATCCAAGCAAGCAAGCAATTATGAACTGAATCCAAATAAAGGATAGAAGCAGTTCTAATTCAGTATACAAGATTGCAAGTTAAACAAAAGCTTGTAAAAATTTACCTAAGTAACTGATAAATCAACCCCACTCATGATATGGCTGCACCAAACAGAATGGGTTCATTTAACATGATAATATGTACCCATATTTATAACTATGTACAATAAGTAGGACACTTATTTCAAGCCCACTATTATGAACCTTATCTGAATGTTTGTTTGATAACATTGCCTGATATATGATGCTTTTTAAAATGTAACATATGCACGGTCAAATTGCATACGGCCAATATTTACGATCACTGCATAATAATAGCAGAAATCCATACTAAACTCAGAGAAGTTACACAATTTAATTTCCTCGTTATCAAGTGGAGCAGTTTTACACTCTAAACTGGAAGGGTAATCTGCTCTACTTTGAAATAATGGTGTTACGTTATGTGCTTTGATCAATATCAGTCAGCTGCTGGTAGTCACTATAGTTTTAATTAAACAAACATTGGTTATTGATTCTAGCTTCAAACAATATGACAATGTTGGTTCTACCTCTACGTATGTACTTATACGTAGGAGCTAGACAGTAGACATACTAGCCTTTACGTGATAAAGTCTAATATTAAACGCTATACCCGTTAGGAAAGTTTGGCCTCGGCGTTTCATCATATAATTCTTTAGTTTTTCAGAATGAAAAGTTGTCTCATTTATAAATTTACTAAAAAAACTCTCAACACTTCTTACTTGATCGGTTTTCATGTCATTGTATATTCAGTAACCAATATTTATCACTTAAAAATTGAACCAATTGCATTTCCATTATCACTAAACGATCTGACGAATATTCCAGAGTCACCAATTGCCAATTCCATTCAGACTATAAAAAAGTCGTAAATTCAAATAAGCTATTTACTGATGTATTCGCATTACGGGCTACGTTATTATGCATAAGAAACCAATCCATTAGACGATACATTTATCAATAATAACAACTAGGGCATCGGGTCACAGCTTTGTTTGTACGGTGTATGCCTAATTGTCTCGACACCCAGCTATCGAACCGGTAAACTGGGACAATTATGTAATAGGGGGTAATAAAAGTGAGTCAGGTAAAAAAATACACATGAAGAAGAAAAGGATCGAAGGATTTGGAGGTATCGCCGATGTGCAGACAGATTCTGAGACGGAAGGTGATGGACACACAATTTTAATCAGAACTGAAACCAAGTATATTTAAAAAGGTCCAGCTTAAGTTTGAAATTGATTGGTTATGAAAACGTAAAAGAAAGGTGGTGAACACCGGATGTTAATAAGAATTATGAACTGAATCCAGTAACCTTATTCCAGGTGCAAAGCTTAAGATTTTGTATTTGATACGATAGTAAGGCTGACATTATTAATCTAACATGGAGGAAATTGAAAAGCACTGCATAATTGCATGCCGTGGTAAATGCAGAGCAAAATATATTTAGCAAAAAGCTAGCGCAACAAAATCCTACTATTAAAAACTTAATAGCTGAGAAGTGGTTAGGAGTCTTCTGTAATTTGAAGCAATCTTGTGGTTATCGTCGCGATATAGGTAAGAAGATCCAAGATAAGACCACCAGCTATGATGTAGGTAGACGTGAGAAGATATCAGGGGAATGTGGCAGAACCACTTAGCTGGCACACCTTACACTATAAAGCGTTTGTTGATAGCAACACCAAAAGCACAGTGAGATTAAGATAAAGAATCTTGAGATTAAGACAAAATAAACAATACAAGATACTGGAAACATACATATGTACAAAATTCACTTTGATTTGGAACAAGGTGCCCGAGAGTCCACTTTACCAAGATGAAGGTTGTGGAGGGCAAACAGGCAGACGCTCCATGCTAAATACTGGTATTCGGTTAGGCTGGAACCAAACCCCAAATCCCCGACACAGTTCGAAAAAAGCTTGTCTGATGGTGATGGTCACGATATGAAGAATCTCTATTTTCATGGTGGCGCTATCTGCTCTTCTTGTTTGTTAATCTGTAAGCAAGTCACAGGCTTCCATTCAAAAAGAGCAGAGTTTCTATAAAAAATGGCCAAGTGCGAGTCGGACTCGCGTGCAAAGGGTTCCGAACTAATTTCATTTTTTTTTAACATATTATTTTAACACTACAGACTTCTTACAGGTTTTTCTGTAATCTTTAGGTATAGAACTAGTATCGAACTTTTTTTTTTAATTTTAGGTTTAGTAATTTCGGAGATAAGGGGGAATGGTATTTTTTCTAATTTCTTGAATATCTTAAAAACTGTTTACTTTAAATTTATGAAAAAATATAATTAAAACCACTCAGAGCAAGCATTTGACATGTCACACGATACAGTTTAAAACTTTTTTTTTATTTCTAGTTTAACCCTGAAAGTGACCACCATACTAAAATTTTATTTATTTACGTAAAGCTTCCATAATTCCGTCACAGAAGTCCATATGTGTACCAAATTTCAACAGAATCGGTCCTGTAGATCCGGAGAAAACTGGCTGTGATAGACGGACAGACGGACAGACAGACACCCGAGTGATCCTATAAGGGTTTATTTTTTTGTTCAGAACCCTAAAAAATATCCATGTAAGTAGAACAACTACTTACCTCTTGACCAAAGCTGTATAAACAGCAAGTTCACCTAAATAGTTGTACTGCAGGTCGATTCTAATGATGACCTTCCGATAACACGAATTGCAGACGATAAACCTTTGAACCGTGGCGTCGTCTACGAAGACAGACTATTCAATTATGTATCAGATAGATATACCTATTTATGCAGTATAAATATTTCGCGCATAGTGATGTAAGCTGCATTTACATAGCAGGTATAGAAAGAACTGTAGTTTTGAAGACAAAACTTGACGTAACCAGAAATGTGGAAATTGAGTATAACAGTGAATGACTATACGAGTAGAGAAAACACAAATAAACGATGGATAGGCTGTGACAAAGATGCTAGTTAGGAAGGAGTTGATAACTGAGAAGGCGACTAAGAGAGAAGTGGGTATGGAAGAAGAGCACATGCCGCGTCGAGATTTTATAAATTAGGGTAAGGGTAGACAATGATTAGTTAAATAACCTCCATACTTATGAATTCAGTAAGATCCATTTACTAAGCGTTATAGAAGGAATAGAAAAAGCTGCAGTTTTAAAGACAAGACTATAATGATTAAGAGATGATGATTTTGAATGTATAATCTATACTAATATATAAAGCTGAAGAGTTTGTTTGTTTGCTTGAACGCGCTAATCTCAGGAACTACTGGTCAGATTTGAAAAATTCTTTCAGTGTTAGATAGCACATTTATCGAAGAAGGCTATAGGCTATATATCATCACGCTTAAATCAATAGGAGTGGAGCAGTAATGAACATTGTGACGCAGACGAAGTTGCGCGGGTCAGCTAGTTAAGTATATAAGTACTACTTGTTGACCGGCGCAACTTCGTCTGTTCCGCTCCTATTGGTCTTAGCGTGATGATATATAGCATTTATAGCATTCCTCGATAAATGGGCTATAAATTGGACCAGTAGTTTCTGAGATTAGCGCGTTCAAGCAAACAAACTCTTCAGCTTTATATATTTGTAAGTAACTAAGTATATAGATTTATATGTCCATCTAAACATGTTTGGAGATTCAAAATCTTTTACAAAATATTTCTTTTGACTGGACTTGGATTACAAAATACAAGTTTATTTACGGTTCTTGCAACAACCTTATTTTTTATTTGTTACTTTAGTTTAAGGCTTCTTATAATCTTCTCTTGTTCTAACACACTGTCTATATTTCTTTTTCATTTCTCCTTTCATTCATTCATTTCTTTTTTCTAAAATAGAAATAAGCAGTTCCTTTGTAATCCATAATTATAATGTTATCTGTTACTGTGTTTGTGTGTGTACATCCTAATATATAAAATTCTTCCGTTACTGATTGATTGAGTGGCTGACAGACAACGCACAGCCGAAACTACTCATTGTAGAGAGCTGAAATTTGGCATGTAGGTTCCTTGGGGAGTGTAGGGGAGCACTAAGAGAGGGTTTCCCGAAATTCTTACGGGAACGGGATATGCACGTACGAAGTCAAAAGCGGACAAAATATAGTAAACTAGTGGACGTAATTCCCGTTCCCGTGGGAGCAGGGGGATAAAATATAGCCTATGTTACTCCCTGATAATGTAGCTATTCATTCCTGAAAGAATTTTTCAAATCGGTCCAGTAGTTTCGGAGCCTATTCATTTCAAACAAACAAACAAATCTTTCCTCTTTATAATATTAGTGTAGATAATAAAATAAATGCAATTTTAAAGTCATCGCGCGTAGTTCGTTGCACAAACGTGTACAAAGCTTTCTATAGTCGATGTTCTGACGATTCTAAATGGACGACAGAACCCATACAAGCTAATATTATTTGTCAGTTAAACAGACGCGCTATTATCCCCATAATAGCGTCCATTGACGTCATCAAGTACTTTATAAAGAATAAGTACATAGAGTACGGAATAAAACCGAAACATTTGTATTCTGTGGTTCCAGTCGCTGAGTGTAATAATATCGGCATCGTCGAGGTCAAGGTTTGCATCCCGGCTAGCGTTCGCCGAACTCTTAGCTTTGCCACAGATGATAACAGTAGAGAAAGGGTTTGTGGATACAAATCTATACTAATATATAAAGCTGAAGAGTTTGATTGTTTGTTTGCTTGAACGTACTAAGATAGCCCATTTATCGAGGAAGGCTATAGTTTATATATCATAACGCTAAGGCCAACAGGAGCGGAGCAGTAATGAAAATTGTGACGCAGACGAACTTGCGCGGGAGAGCTAGTAATTTATAAACGTTGCTGCTGTATTTTTGGCAATGATAATTCTCCAAAAACTGACAAGTAAGAAGAAAGCGGACGCGAGCAATGGAACGGTAAAAAAAATGTAATATGTAAACAACTTAAAAATCCAAGAACTTAGTATCTACGACATGAACTTGGTATGATACGAGTAAACAGGTGGCTTCCAGTTGTTTGACTAAGTTATACATATATGAACTTAGCAGGAGGAATCTCAGCACGTATGTAGTTTATGACATCATCAAGTTAAGAATCTCTTGTCGGTCAATGCTGTCCTTGAGCATTGACTTGTTCAAAAACGAAAACATAGAATCATCAACGATGGATGAAATTTTTTGCTTGTCTTTTATATCCCTCAGTTCAAAGAGGAGGGTACTATTTCACTCTTTTTTCTGTCTAAGTACAGAATACTTGCAATTTGGCACTGAACTTCCCATGTTTTTTTTTATAATACCTTACCTTACTTACTTTAATAGCTTCTTTAGCTTTTGTTATTTTCATATTCATAATCAATTTAACGTTTACAACATATATAGGTACTAATAACATTCGTAACAGACTTATTTACTTTCTTATCTACAAGTTATCTCAAACTTCTGTATTTTGACCTACTGCAGATAAATATCTTAGTCTGTGGTTCCGGTGGTACAAAAAAAGTTCGTTGTTGATTCACGAAGCGCCGGCTGCTATTGGTCTGTTTGTTTTATTTATGAGATCGTCATAGCTAACGACTTTTTTTTAAAGAATAGGCTCATTTATGGTGATGCTTTACTAATGTTATTCGTATCACAGGAACGAGTGGTATGTTTAATCATTATTTTGTATTTTCCTGAACGAGTTCAGTGGTTTTCCTGTCGTAGTTTTATTTATATTTTTGAGGAAGTATTAACACTTTATTTGCAGAAACACCCATGTAAATAAAATCCATCAAAACACTAAGTAGTAAAAACGATGACATTATTTTCAATAATAATCACTGTTATTCATAACATTGCTAATAGTAAAGATAAATAAAAGTCAATATGCATGGCGCATGTTTCTAAAATTCAGTTAGGTACCGGAAGCCGGCAAAATGATTCAATGAAACTAGCAATGCAAAAAAATAAATCATAAATAATCTGGTGATTAAATTGCAGGCTTGTTTTCATTGTAGTTAAATAAATATGAATTGTCAGTAAATATAAAATAAACATGGAGTTACTTACTTGCATCTGCAAGAGCCTGGAACCACCGTTCTTCTCCATTTTCAAGATTTCAGTGGCACAAAAAAATAACAAAAACCAAGTAAACTGGAAGACTACAAAAATTTTAACTATTCGATGTGTCAAGTTACTGAATAGATGTAAAAGTAATATAAAATACTACATGCGATTTATTTATTGTTCATTATTAATCACCATTCACAAAATTTGACACAAAAATGTCAAATAATTTTTTTTAGTCCGTCAACGTTGAGTTTTCGCGCGCTGTTTAAAATTGGAATGCGTTATGAATTAACTTTTTTAATTTATCGCCGCGTTCTCGATTATATGAATGACTATCGCAATACCGATCAAACGAGTCAGCGGTCGCCAAGCGACTCAGCTGTTGTGAAGCACCGAGGCGAATTAGCGAGAGATGGCGGGGACGGGGAGCGAGCAGCCTGCATGACTACTCGCTGAGTAATCGACTGGCTGCACCTACACGCCCTGTGAACCGACAACAATACATTTGCCGCTATCATAACTTGATCAACCTTTTTTCATAGTACCATAAAGAATACTTTCGCCTGACACTTATATAGCTTTCAGTTAAAAAGAGTTTGTATACCGCCGCCAATAGACAAAATGATTGTTTACGTTTGAAGCAAAGGAAAATGTTTTTTATTGCCTACCGGTAAAAGTTTTGCAGGTGGAATTTGTATTATTCAGTTAAATGGCATAAACATTGAAGAAATTCGCGAGCCCGCAGCCAAATTCAGTGAAAGCGTTATCATAAGTCACACGGGGCGTTAACCTGGAGGTAGTGCTGAGGTAATTATAGGGGATAACATAAAATGCCAGCTTCGCATCGCTTTGCAAGCAGTTTATGCAAGAGAACTGGTTAATGAAACGGGCCATCTGTTGCATAAAGTATTGATTTAACGAATCGATAAGCTTATAAGTTATTTATTATTTTGAGTGTGTTTCTTTGGAATACTTTGGTAGGGTTGATCTTTTTAATGATATCGAGGTTTTTTATCGTACTTGCTTATTTATTATTTTCGGCTAGTTTAGTTATAAGGTGTACGTTGTATTCGGCTCTATCTTCGATTTTTTTCAAACATCTATCTAAAACTCATTTGATCAAAGTCAACTTCGCGATAAGTTTAAAGATAAAGCAGAAGAAATGCGAATCATATGAATTAATAACCGCCACGTTCTTCGTACAAGAGATACTCAATTTAGATAGACAGTCTTCAGACATTTTAAGTGCGTATATCTTTGTAATAAATCGCAGTGCACACTTGTTTGAGCTAATCCTGTAAGTAAAGACAACCGGATACAAAGATAATGATCTGCTTACACTCGTCTCAGTTCGTCCATTTCAAAGAAACGTTATGGTTTTTTTTTCATGAATGCTTTTACTTGCGCCTTTTTTGGTGTCGTGATATGTGGTTTACTGCTTGGACTACATTTTTTTAAATTGATCTGCTGCTATTAAAAAACCGGCAAAATGCGAGTCGGACACCTACACGAAGGGTTCCATATCATAAACCTTAATTTTTATTATTTGTTGTTATAGCGGCAATAGAAATACACAATCTGTGAAAATTTCAACTGTCTACCTATTACGGTTCTTGAGATACAGCTCGCTGAAAGGCAGATGGACGGACGGACAACGGAGGCTTAGTAATAGGGTTCCGTTAGTTACCTTTTGGGTACGGAACCCTAAAAAGATGCTTTTTAGCATTTACGTTTTTTTGTACTTCTGATGAGGCAGCTCTTGATCCCTCACCCTAACAGTAAGCGTTGAAGATATTTTAAAAGGTCTACACTAAAACGTGCAAATAATACTATAAGTATCGTAATTTTCCTGAAATATGTCAACTAGTTTTTTTTTAATTTAGTTTGTTCACCTCCATAATCACCAAGGTTACCGACATAGCCCGAAGGATCGCCAAACTAAAGTGGCAGTGGGCAGGGTAAATTGCTCGCAGAACAGATGGTCGATGGGGCCGAAAAGTTCTGGAGTGGCGACCGCGTACCGGAAGACGTAACGTTGGAAGGCCTCCCACAAGGTGGACCGATGACCTGGTGAAGGTCGCGGGTAGCCGATGGATGCGAGACGCACAGGACCAGTCGTTGTTGCGACGCTTGGGGGAGGCCTATGTCCAGCAGTGGACGTCTTTCGGCTGATATGATGATGATGATGATGATGACCTCCATAATCACATAAATGTTACTTTTTCAATCAATACAATGATTATTAAGATGTACAAATTTCATAGGGTTCATACACCCCTCACTTTTTTGTATATATTCCCAAGTAATCTGAAGTTTAACAGACTTACCTATCGTTACTATGATGCGTTTTGTCGACTTCACCAAGGTCTTCAACTGCTTAGCCTGGAATTTCTTTAGTTGCTAAACTGCTTTTTCAAATAAATTATTCATAGTACCTGCATTGAATGGTCCTATTAAGTAAGCCAGTGAGTTCTATTAGAACATTCCTTACATTATGTATAATGACTGTTCCACCAAATTCCATAATTTACTCTTAATATCCTCGTTCACTCTGGGTGTACTTTAAGGGAGCATTCTGTGACCTATACTCTCTGACACTGATTTATGGAAGGTCTATTATATCTTTTGTGGCTACCGACCTGGCAAAACTTTGTTTAATTTGTAACTACGAGGTTACTAAAACAAATGAAACTGCAGAAATTGACCATAAGGTATATTTTATGATAAAAATTACATACAAACATTTATAAATCTGTGAGAACGTCACTATCATACAGGTCATCACACTTATTTGTCTATTTCGTAGCGATACACGGCTATCGTCTACTGTATCAATGTTTTGACATACATTACTGGTATTAAGTCTGCTAATCATATCAGTTATATGTTTTGTTGATTGCGCTAAGGCTTCCGACTACAAAACCTAGAATTTTCTGTTGAAACTGCTATAGGTACTAATAATTTATAGCAGCTATGATCCTATTCTATTCCTATGTGCAGCTCCATTGATTACCTAGATGACTGTATCAACAAATATCTTCTGCCAATCAGAGTATACTTTTGGGGAGCATTCTGAGGCCTAGCCTCTCCGACACTAATTTGTGGAATGTCCATTATAACTTCGATGACTACCAACCTGCTAAAACTTTGTTTAATTTGTATCTACATGGTTATTAAAAGAAATAACACACCAAAAACCCACCAAACGGTATATTTTATTAAAAAAATTACATACAAACATTCATAATTTGCGAGAACGTCATTATCATACAGTACGTCTACCATGAGTTTTATCAATACTCGCTAGCGAATGTAGTTAAAAAATGTATGAAAACTTAAAAAAATACAATTTTTAACTGATTTGTTTAGTTGTTAACTAAAGTATTACTTGCAACTTGCTTGTTTGTTAGTTAATAACTAAACAAATAAATTAGAAACTTGTGTTTCTTTTAAGTTTTCATATATTTTTAGGGTTCCGAAAAAAAAAGGAACCCTTATAGGATCACTCGGGTGTCTGTTTGTCTGTCTGTACGTCTGTCACAGCCAGTTTTCTCCGGATCCACTGGACCGATTCTGTTGAAATTTGGTACACATATGGACTTCTATGACCCAAATACGGACGCGTTACGTAAATTTTTAGTATGGGTGTCACTTTTGGGGGTCAAACTAGAAATTAAAAAAAAAGTTTTTTGAACAATATCGTGTGACATATCAAATGAAAGGGCTCACTGTGAGGGTTTTATTTATATTTTTTTCATAATTTTAAAATAAATGATTTAGAAGTTATTCAAGAAATAAGACGAAAAATGACCATTCCCCCCTCTTATCTCCGTAACTACTGAGCCTAAAATTTCGAAAAAAAAATGGAGATAATAGATCTTTACCCAAAGATTACAGGAAAACCTATTAGAAGTCTGTAGTGTTAAAATAACATGTAAAAAAAATTAAATTTGTTCGGAACCCTTTGCACGCGAGTCCGACTCGTACTTGGCCAGTTTTTTTAACTACTGTCGCTAGCGAGTATAGATTGATTAAACTCATGGTAGACGTACAGGTCATACAACACGACGTCGATCTAACTACGCACGTGCTACACTTATTTGTCCATTTTTTAGCAATACACGGCTATCCTCTACTGTGTCAATGATATGACATACGTTACTGATATTAAGTCTGCTAATCATATCAGTTATAGGCTTTGGATTCCACTAAGGTTTCCGACTGCAAAGCCTAAAACTTTCTGTTGAAACTGCTATAGGTACTAATAATTCATAGCAGGTATGATCCTATTTTATTCCTATGTGCAGCTCCATTGATTACCTAGATTACTGTATTAACAAATATCTTCTGCCAATCAGAGTATACTTTTGGGGAGCATTCTGAGGCCTAGCCTCTCCGAAACTAATTTGTGGAAGGTCCATTATATCTTCGATGACTACCAACCTGCTAAAACTTTGTTTAATTTGTAACTACAGGGTTATTAAAAGAAATGAAACACCAAAAATCCACCATACGGTATATTTTATTAAAAAAATTACATACAAACATTCATAATCTGTGAGAACGTCACTATCATACAGGTCATACAATACACGACGTCGATCTAGCTACGCACGCGCTACACTTATTTGTCCATTTCGTAGCGATACACCGCTATCTTCTACCGTGTCAATGTTATGAGGTACATCACTGGTATTATTGGCTAAATTCATGATGGTGTTGTCTGTGTCTAGAGTAAATTAATCGATCATGGTTTCTTATAGGTAGCTACTGACACGAAAAGTGACAAATATCTCGATATTGTGACTTATATTGCCCAACTCTTTAATATGTTGAATAAGAATTGGTATCTTATTAACCATTGACCATGGTACTTTTGGTAGATGGTCGATGGGGCCGAAAAGTTCTGGGGTGGCGACCGCGTACCGGAATACGTAACGTTGGAAGGTCTCCCACAAGGTGGACCGATGACCTGGTGAAGGTCGCGGGTAGCCGATGGATGCGAGACGCACAGGACCGGTCGTTGTGGCGACGCTTGGGGGAGGCGTATGTCCAGCAGTGGACGTCTTTCGGCTGATATGATGATGATGATGATGGTACTTTTAAGGTCTTTATTATTATGATTTCAATAAAACATGTTTAGCCATCTCCTGGCATATAAGCATTCATATTATTATGTTGTGTCATCGTCAATAAGAATCGTGGTTAAAGATGCTGGCATTCAGCTCGTGACGTCCTTTTCATTGTTTTTTTTTTGTATCGAAAGCCTATACTCCACCGCCCGTATGTTCAGTACATAACCGGTTACATTTGTGTATGTAAGTGTTGCTTCTTATTTGAAAGTTTAAAGCTATGCTGAGTAAATTAAAACTTGTTCAGAATTTATTCGCTTAGCTTGGTTATTATTTTCTTTATCAATTTCCTGTGACGTATTGACTGCGTAGGTAATGGGTAAATACGGAGTATTTGTGTCACTTTGCGGTTGGTAGCACCTTGTTTAATCATTTATGTAAATCACTTATCCATCATTATTGTAACGTTATTAGCATGTTTTATCACTTCATAAAGTGTTTCAGATACATTGATAATACCAGTGATGTTATAAACACAATATTTAGCTTATTGTCTGCACAAATAACAGGATTTAAATAGAATTAAAAAACATGAATGAAAAATGAAACATTTTTTCTTTCTTATTTCTCTCTCATATTTTTTCTTCTCCGCGCCGATCAAATTTTTTGCTTTATAGCGTAGAGTAAGAATATATTTTTATTAGATAGGTACCACACGTTGAGTTTTCTCTCTCTTTTTAATCAATTGACTTAATCAATTCTCTCAATTGACTGAAATACGATTTCATGTGATATGAAACCGGCTGTTGCCTCTTTCCATCCATCATAATATCATGGATTAAAAATGTATAAGACACATTGGGTACACCTGAACTTAGACTATTCAAAGACAAAAAAATAAAAATTACTTGTGCAGACAACGTCAAAAATAATATATTTCATAGAACAAGCGGCCCGAAATAAGTTTCATCAAAAAAACTACTTACATATAACGTGAAGGAACGAACACATCGAAAGGATTTCACTTTGAAATCAAACATGCAAGCTTCTCATACAAAAATATTTCATAATTATATTACTAGACGTACAGTTAAACGTCTTATTGCTGTCTAATATTTATTAATTTTACAAATAATTTGTATAATTATTTTACTAAACAAATATAAGATCTACAGTGTTTTTAAACATAGGAGATGTGTCTGTGAATTTTATTATGTTATAAGTGTACAAAACATCGACTTAATTAATTGCTTATAGGTTTAACCGCAGAAGTATAAAAAACAAACCTAATTATTCCTCGGAGACCTGTCAACAATAGGTCTGGGCTTAAAGACCTAGTAAGTATGACCAACATGTTGTGGCCTTATATTTTAATTGAGTTCCGTCTTCGAGTTAAATAAAAACAAGCAAAACAAAAAAGATAGCAATAGAAAAAAAATGAGAAGCAAAATTGTCTATGAAAATTAAAACAAAAAGTTTAACTTCCTCTGCAAAAATATTTTACATTACAGAATTATTATAAATCGCGGTAGGTACCTATTTTATAATCTTATAAATGTCTAAATAATTATTCTAATTTACATTCGTATAATACAATAAATTGGCTACGACATCTATAGCTACATTGCAAGACCAGAAATTATATTATTTTGAGAATAATTTCCCGCCATTGGGTTGCTGTCAAAATTTTGGTACCTATAGTGTTCAAAGATTAAGCAAAGTAGGTACCGTTCTTACGCAGACGACAGTGTGAATGTCATATTAAAATTACTTGATTTACTTGAACTTATAATAAATTCAACATAATTTCCATAATTATATCGCTAATTTGCCAACAATTCAACAATACCGACTTTAGTGATGATTGTGACCGGTTTTATTTAGATAGCAAAGGTATTTCAGCTTTGTCATCAATGATACAGATTTTGTAGGTTCATTTGATATCTATTTTTTTTTTGTGTTAATTTTATAAAAAGGAGTTATATTTGCGCCGATCACGGTGAACCAGTGGCGTTTGGAGAGAGGGTCTTTTTATGGTACTTACTCCTTACCTTACTTTAGGTACACGTTTATCGGAAGGTAAATACATGTTGTGTGACAATCTATCCAATGCCAAAGAAACCTTTCCAAATAATATAAGCTATGTAGGTATTATATTCATGTAAGTTGTTTTTGGCAGTATCTTAATTGTTTTCACAGAATTTTCAATATTATTTCTTTATAATTTATTACAGAGTATGTAGCAGCTAAATCTTGCAATGTAGCGTTCGCGGGGCGAGGGACATTAAATCGCGTTTACCATGCCTAGGGTTACACACATACACGGGTATCAGGTAAATAACGTTAGGCAGTCTTTGGGTAGGTCGGAAGATTTTATAGCTTCTAGATATTTTCTTTAAATAATTTTACTAAATTTAAACACACCTAACTACCGACTGTATCCAAAAACGTTGCCATTTTGAAACATTTCTTTCAAAAACGATGTTATTTTTTCAAAAGACTTCACGTTGTATTTGAGTCTCAGTTAGGTAATGTTCTACCGACCACGTTAACTAATGCTAACATCAACTTAACACTAAAATTCTTTATTTACGAATTCAATGAGTAAATATACTTTCTCAATTCGTAATTGGTGTCATCTGGGGACAAGCATTGAATGTCTTATCCTATGTGTTAAGGTGGAGGCTCAGAGCAGTCAGCGAAACTCAAATAATTTTAATTTCGCGGGCTACTTTAGAGCTTCTTCCTTAAGTAAATACTATTCTCAAGTAACTCTCATTTTGTGCGACATTATGTTTTCAGTGAACGTGAAAAGTTTTCAATGAAACAGAATAATTTGTACCCTGATTTGTGTAATCACATAAAACCTTCGAAAACTTCTTCTGTCATTTACCAAATTTAAAAAAGGCGTTATCTCCAAATAACGTTTTTTTAACATCTTCAATAATCCCTCAAAATGCATTATTTAGGTATAAGAACCGGGGAAACAATTTATCAAAGATTAAAGAGAAGACAGTATCAAATGGTTCGTAAATAATATTTTACCTAAATAAGTATCGCTCTGAGAGGTCGAGATTTAGTGTTATACCTAACCTACGTGAACATCCTATGGCTTTATCAATAGGCCTAACTTCAAGAATTTGAAAATGTCTAGAATTTCATGGCTACACACATCTTTTCTATGACAACATGCAGTATTCCTATAGAGCACATCTATTAAATGCATTATAAGATAAATGTGTATGCCCATTCCGGCCGCTTATATTCGTCTTGACATCGAAATATTATTTTATCATAATAATATTATGTCGAACATTAAACTTTCAAAAACTAAAAAAATTTAAATTAGGTAGGTTATCTCCAGTTTTTATGGCAGTCGACTAGAAGGGACACTTCTGTCGTATTTTTATAATCTTTGATTACGCATTCACAAATTATGTTTCCTTTTTTTGATATCTGAAAGATTCGTTACAGCCTTTTAGAAATAATAAGTTTAATAACAGCATAGATGAATAGTTGTTTTTCAAAATTCATAAAATGGTGACATTTTATTTTTATTAATGAACTTTATAATTGGCACGTAAGTTTTTTGTGACCAGCACATTATAAATACATCATATTAAAATAAATATGGCACAAAATATGTATATTTGGCATCGTCATCGAAATGTTATACATTTTAAAAATCAAGATAGGTACTGTTTACAGTACTTATATTTTATTTTTTAAAGGACACTTTTACAAAACAAAATGTTAAATCAGATTTATTTTTTCCAACATTGTGATCCAAATTTTGCGTTACAAATGATTGGATCGTTATTGGATAAATTTTGCTAATATTTCAAGGCAAAATATTACGTTACACATGACCAGCATATAACATGACAAAAATCGTTTAAATTTACAGAATAGTAGTGTCCTTCAATATTTGGAACATTGTCAAGATCCTCGAAAACAAACACGCTGTTCCAGTGAAAAAACTGACTTATTTAAACTTTCCAATCCAATTATTTCTAGTAATACTCTGTCCTGACTTGGACACAATTGCGATGCAACATGAATACCAAAATATTGCCAAATACACGATAGTAGGTACCTTTGTCCTAGACGTAACGTTTAAGCCGTTACGCAAAAGCCATAGACTTAATATAAGAGCCAATACACAACGCATCGCAAAACAACCAGTTCGTTTTTCAAAAAAAGGACAGCGCATTTATTCCTCAGATCATGACAGGAATCCCCAAAAAGTTTTTACATCATAAAATCTCCGCAGTCGACGCCGAAATCCCAGTCGTCTGAGGTGCCAGTATCATCGTACTCTGCCAGAGCCTGTTCGTAGACCGAGGCTTCGTATGCTGTCACTCCATCCAACATGGAACAAGCTTGGGACACGTTGGTGTGGTGCATGATCGGCATCGCGTGGAGAGCGAAGTCTTCGCCTTCCTGGGACCAGGTGAGACCTGAAAACGAGGTAAAAGTTTCGTTACTAGGAGAATTATGCTAGATTGATGGTAAGGATTGGCCACAAAACTGTTCGTCAAAGTCGATGAAATAAATGAAGGATTTATTGCTTATCAAGTTGACAATGGCCATCCATTATTTTTTTGGGAATACTTTCATTATAGCGTACAGCTAAGGAGTGGAATACCGTGCCGGATTCTATGTTTCCTGAGAGCTACAACCTGTGGATCTTTAAGCCAAGACTGAATACATTACATACAGTACATCGTAGACCACAGCATCGCTTTCAATCTGTTAAATTATTGGTCAAACGTGAGCCTATCAATAATAAAAAAAAAATCCACAGCCTGACTTCGCCTATGTAGGTTCTATTGGGCATAGGCCTCTTTTTCTAGTGCCAAATCAAAAATTCCTGTGTCAACTTCATCTAGGTTCTATCTGCGAAGACAAATGTCATAGATATGCCATTGCTACCTTTGAAATGCTGATTGTAAAGTCCTTTAGGAATAATGTGTTTACAGGAAAAAAAAATAGTTCTTATGATATATGGTATACGTTGGCATTATCTAATTTTTAGTTTAAAACATTTCCGTAAAGATTAGACACCAAAAAAAAATGAACAGTAATACTCACGTCCACTCCAAACACCATTAGGCAAGGTGACCCATCCCCAACCTTGTCCCCAAGCGAGCTGATGGTCCAGCTGCCCCGCAAGCGGCACCTGGCGCTTGATGACAGCGACTAGGCCGCGGCCGTCTAGCGCTCCTACAGCGCTGCGAGCGTTGCGATTGTACATCTCCGAGGAAGTCGCTGCTGGAACCGACAAGGGTAGGGTCTATAGCTTTTGTACAGGTTTAATACCCACTTTAGGTCTAAATCTGGGTTTGTGGCGCCATCTACAACGTCACAAAGGAACTACCCAAACTTGCATTGCACAGATGATAATCAAAGATGATGACACAGATCGCGAAAGTAACTCCCATACTATACAACAGGCCGATAACAAGCGTCCGTCGTTTGCTAACTAGACAACATTCGTCTGGTCAGAGGATTCTTCCTTTTCTATGGAAAATATTTTCGTTCGATATTCAGCTTATACTCTCCCACAGCTAGGCAAAGATATATACCAAATTCACCCAATCCATATTATTTTTCCGAACCACCTTGATCTAGCCTATGTCGCCCGGGTCGTCTGGCCACCTCTTTTTTTTTTAATTAATTATTATTTATTTATTATTTTTAATCCGAAATAGATTTTCAAACATCATTAAACTTGGTCATCATTTTTAAATAGGTAATAACATACAACGTTCTTGCAAATCAGCAGCAATCAAACATAATCCTTTCGTCTCGCCATGAAAGCTGTAATCCGCCATTAACAATAACAATTTAATTGGCATTTTAACTAGTCTGTCACTAAAGTTTTATGGGATGAAAATTTTATCGTCAAACGGGAGTAAGTATTAAGTTACCTAATAAACATGATGGCCATAAAGTAGTCTCGGTAGTGCTAAGTTTTTTTCTTTGCCTGTGCTAGGATCGCGGTTTTATTGAACTATAAAATCATGTTACCCTTTTAGTTCTTCTTCTTATCGTGTGGGCAGTAAGGTCTAACGACCCCACACACCCTAGTGTCAGAGTTTCTAAACCGCCTCAAGGGCCTCTGACATGGTTAGCCCATTGACTTTGGCTTTTTGGTTTGGGCCTTTGGTTAGCCCTTTTAGTTAATTCTACGCAAATACGTTAACGTAGTCAAGGCAAACGCGGAAGAAATAAAACAATCTGGATTCAAATAAAATAATTTCCATTGGACAAATTGAGTAAGTGAGTCCAACAAATAAATCTGATTGAATCAGCATTTAGTAACGAAGATGTTACTCACGAAAAACAAGAAACGCCTGACAGAACCGAATAGCAATCACTGTAATACGATAGATAGATGTTTTGCTCGCAAAGGCGCTGTCGAGTCAACAGAGGTTCCGATATTAATCGCGTAACACTTGATTTAATTAATGAAGTGGCTTGTTGCCTGTAGTATTGGCGGGAACAATGACAGCTCGTGTGGCGGCCATGATGGATTGTCTATAGTATTGCGTGTTTACTTGTTGTTGTAGCGCTTGCTTTTGTATAATGAACGGTACAAATGTACACTTTGCAAAATTAGTTTATTAAAACTGCTGTTTCGATGTGTCTTAAAAGACCTTGTTCTTGCTGGTCTGTGGAGTTGTATTTTTAACTCTGAGTTAGTTGCTAACACGAGGTTTCCTATCAATATTTCATACATAATGGCACCGGGTAAGCAATAACTCGAAGTTCAAAAAATAACTCTGGTTTGTGCAAGTGGCTCTTAGTAAATTGCAGAGTCGTCGGGTCATTTCCCAGCCACACATTGACATTGGTACGTAAATACAGTCTAAAGAAACACTAATGTACCACAGTCAGAGATATAATGTCTAAAGATTTAGTCATTATAGGCCTTTCACGTTTCGCGATGTGCCTGCCATGATCTATTAGTTTCAGTGCACGATTTTTAAATAAACTGATATTAAAACAGTGCATTTATAAAATGAATGGAAATTACATAACACTGACTACTATAGACTACTACCATTATACATGTTAGGCTTAGGAGTTTTATCACTTTCCGAATACAAGTACTTGTCTAAGCAACGAGGTTGGTCCATAGATGGGGTCTTCTTCTTATCGTGTGGGCAGTAAGGTCGACCCCACACACCCTAGTCAGAGTTTCTAAACCGCCTCAAGGGCCTCTGACATGGTTTATTTGACGACCGCCATTTGGCGGCCGGGACCACCGGCTTATACGTGCCTTCCGAAGCACGGAATCATCTTTTTATCAGACAATCAGGTGATTCAAGCCTGCAATGTCCTAGCCAAACTGGAAAACAACTTTTATTTCTAACAAAGTATATTTCTTCCCGCGGGAATCGAACCCACGACCACCGGGTCACTAGACTGACGCCTAAACCACTCGACCACGGAGGCAGTTAATAAATAACAGATGGGGTACCGCCCATTAATTAACGAGACCCTTTCTTGCTTCTGAAAGCAAGTCAAAACAGTTCTTCGTAAAGGTCGACTTTGACAGTTCCTACAGGAAGTCAAGAGCTAGTTAGCTGACTATATGTTGCCAAGATATATCAGCCAGTTAGTTTTTAGTGGAGGTCAGATAGACAATCGGGCTATCTAAAATAAGTTCTGCGGATCTAAAAAGGCCACTTTAGCAGAACCAGAATGCACACTACCCTTACTGTTAAATTTTCCCAATCAACCTTGAACCTAATGCGTTGGCGATAAACATGAAAATGAAATTTGACAGATTATTGTGTGGTTAATATTATGATTGTAACATGATTCTCCTAAAGTGGCCTTTTTAGCCGCCATGATATCTAGTTGCATTCGGTTAGAGTGCAAGCGTTGGCTCCTGCCAGGGTTGCGGAATTTGTTCGAAAGAGTCACCGCGGCCCTGGAACGCAAAGGGCATTAGGAGGAACACGGATGGGTTTTAGTCAGTAACAGTCTGACACTCCCTTTCGATCAAGTCTTTAATGATTTTACACCCTTAAAAAAAGCGTCGGCTTCCAGTGAAAAAGGCTAGGGTTGATAGAGTACTAAAATCATAACCCTTTCTTTTAGATTCGCCGAAGACTACTAGAAAGGTCACCATGTAGACGAGTTTTATTGTTATTAGACAGACGGGGGAAATGCTGCCTTGACATTCATCCTTGATTGCATTTTACGACCAATCCATAGAGATTTAGAGGTATGTGGAACAGAGAGTAAATCCCCGTACACCTCCATTGTAAATGGGAGGATACAGTTGTTGTGTCTGGCGGGCAACTGCCCGATGTATATGTTCAAATCGCACGGTAAACTCTGCTGGATTTCGACGTAGTAGTTCGCTGCTAGTTGGATAGATGGCGTCGCGGTTCTTTTTGTTGCGATGTAGATTTGCTCCGTTGGCTTTTCTTGTGGTGGCATTGATGCCGCTACAGAGATTCCCTATTTTGACTAGTCGTAAATTCGGTCCAGGGTTTTTGTTTGTCGGTACTTTTATTTAAAAGTGCACCGAGCTTTTGGTTTAATGGCGAAAATCATTTTTCCATAAAAGTTGTTTTTGGAGACATGAAATTCATAGTGTAATAGCATATACAACGTGTCACACAATAAACGCAATACCTTAATTATGAGGTCATTGTAGTCATCATTATGAACAACTTTTACTATGGGACCAACACTGAAATCGCGAAAAAAAATCAACTCCCCCATACATTTGTGTGCGCATAACTCGACAAAATGTACCGAACAGCTGATCTTTTTTTCGCGATTTCTGTTACAGGTTGTATAACGAATTTAATAGCAAAACTATCACAGCTAAGTAGGCTTTACAAGTTAACCAGTAATTGTCAACCAACCTGTAAAATGTGCTTGGAGAAGGAAAACTTCGTAAAAATTCCATGGAAAATTAGTTAGATAAAGTTGTAAGTTACTAGTGGACGTCACGCGGTTTCACCCGCGTAGTTCCCGTTCCCGTGGGAGTACGGATAATATATAGCCTATGTTACTCCCTGATAATGTAGCTATCCAATGCTGAAAGAATTTTTCAAATCGGTCCAGTAGTTTCGGAGCCTATTCAATTCAAACAAATCTTTCTTCTTTATAATATTAGTATAGATGTAAAAAAGGTTGTTAATATAAATTTACGAACCATGTGAAATTATAGAAAAATACGTGCTTGCTATGCATTGTGCAACTTCGGAAGTCTGCACTACGCGTGGCCCGACACACACTTTGCTGGTTTTCTACACTCAGTTACTTCTTACTCTCCGCCAAAGCTAAATAATTTTGACCTTTATCTACCTACGTATATTATAGGTACCTACGAAAGCATTGTTTGCCACAGGCGACAGGGATAACGCATTACAACTTTGCTAACTCGAACCCGCCAAGCCCTTGGGTGAGTTTGGGATCCGCTAAAGTTTTTTCTGTTTTTATTTAAAAAGGATTTTTTTCGGAATACTGAAGTCAATGAAAGGTCATCGTTTGAATATTGGGAAAGGGCAGACGTTTTCTTCTTTTCAGTAATCTTTTAAAAGGTTATTTGGAGATGTATTATTGAGATTTGGGAGTAGATGTAGTCCATTCATGAAATTAAAACCTAATGAAACTCGAAGGGTCATAATAATACACATTTGTATCTAGGTAAAGAGATAGGTATCAAATAATATAAAATAAAATACTAGCAATTCGCCCGCGAATTCGTTCGCGCGGGTTTAGTAGGTAGATACTTCACGAACTTCATCTCCTATACCTCACTCTTCATAGGGTAATGTATAAATGACTTATTAATAGACTCAACCTAGGACAGTTGGCTATAACCGCAACATTTTTCTTACTTAGAGAATTTAAACCCGTCGTAACTTATAAACGAAAGATCAGATTCGAATAATTTAAAGTGTAATTTACATGTACATAATCAATCTTAATTATCAAACCATTTAAATGCATAAGGATTAATATCATGTCATCAAAATCACCACTTTTCCATTCCGCCCGGGTTTTGATTAAAATATTTAAACAAAAAGCGGTTATTGCGACTTAACCATAATAGTTAGACATAATACCTAGCGGACTTTTTTTATAGGTAATAAAGAGTACTTCAATTATGTAGTACATTATTTTTATGTATCATCAATAGTTTTCTCAGCACACGCCAAATAATGAATTTTATAGGCAAAATTTTGCTACTTTGGGTTACATTATTGCAATTTTCTTAAGGATCTCTATTTTTTTTTAAATAAAGTATAGCCTATGTTCATCAGGGATAATGTAGGATTCTAATGGTGAAAGAATTTTTCAAATCAGTCTAGTAGTTTCGGAGTCTATTCATTTCAAACAAACAAACATACAAACAAATCTTTTCTCTTTATAATATTAGTTTAGATAGTGTAGACAATGTGATTAATTGAAATAAAAAATACCCACCGAATTAAGAACCTCCTACTTTTTTGGAAGTCGGTTAAAAATCAACTGTTCAGTTGTTTTTTTTTTGACAGTTGCTTTTTGCATAAATCGTCTATATGTTTGATACTTGCTTAATACTTACAAAAAAGAAAGGTAATAAAAAAAAATCATGGACATGTATTGTACAGAGAAGACCAATTCTACTATTTTTTACTGTCGCAATCTGTCAAAAAAGCCTCAATTCCCATACATTGTTGATAGATAATAGTGACTGGGATGCAAATGTGAATTGGCACTGAGGTTATGAGGTAGCTAACATTGTTTCTAGGTGTACGAAGTAATAATGCGTTCCGGGTAATGCTGGGGTTGCCGCGCTTCTGTAGCGCGTCGGGGATGTTCGCAGACGCACGTGTTCCGGATTTCGCCTCGCTGCTGCGTCTGCGAATCGCATCACTGATGCGTCGGGTGCGCGGCAGCCCCAACAGCCTCGTGGCTACTGTAGCCAGCAGGGTGGATGGCCCAATTTTGTGTCACTGGATGGCGGCACACAGACCGTCATTCAAATATGTGAGATGACAGGTTGTATTGTATAGTTAATAGGTACCAAGTTGTTTTGTTTTTTTTTTTTTTCGTTTTTATATGGATCTCTGGTCTGAAAATAAAGTTTTATTATTATTATTAATCTCTAGAACTCACACAGTAATAAATGTAACGGTACCGCACTTTTCACCACGACAAAATATATTTTCTGCGGGAAAAGCTATGTGAGCGAATCCGGGGCAAAAAGTTAGCAAACAAAAACTTTCAGAACAAATTATTTTAATTCAAAACAAGCGGTCTCGCCTAATATGTTCTAAACTCAATCTGGCCACATTTCCAAGATGGCCGCGGTCAGCGATTCACAGCTGACGCAGCTGGCGGCCATTACAGCCCTTTTTTTAATAAAAACCCATTTTTTCACATAATGCTTTAACGGAATGGATAAGGTTTACTTTTAGAAGGCATAAGTTACAAATAAACTGGTCAAATGCCTCGCAAGCCTTTTATTTGAAAAATCCCACGTGGGACGGTTTTCTACGAGCTCATTTTTATGAAAGCTAGAATGAACAGCTGCAGCCGTGAGATAGGTACGAGTAAATACATGCCGATTTAATGAAGTTCGATGACTCTCGAAGGCAATTAGGAAGGAGAAGAAGGCATGTATGTCGGAATTCAACAATCCAAGGTTTTCTAACAGCAATGTTGAGAGTTAGTTATGTTGCTGTTGTTGTTGTTGTTGGATACAAGCTCGAATCTAAAATGCCAATAAACCCTGGGCTTTTAGCCATGTAAAAAATCTTACTGGTTGTCTTATTTTTGCACGATGTAAAGAGTTGTTCCTATTTACAATGTCACAACCGGAGACAAGATTTATTTAAAACAGAACGAGTTCTAAAAAATGTAATACCTTTTTGGGGGTGTTTTGCTCACAAGATTTATTATTTTCTTGAAGAGGTAATTTAAAAGGGTAAGATTGAGGTGTCCTTTATCACGGTATCCACTTTAATATTAATAGTAGTAAGGGTTAAACAACCTTTCGAGATATTTCGTGTTAGTAAATGTAGTTTACGAAAACAAAGGTTGGCCTATTTGGGATGTCAACTTTAGTAGCTCCTTTGAAAATAATCCTAAATATATAAAATTCTTCCGTTACTGACTGATTGAGTGAGTGACTGACAGACAACATAGCATAGCATAGCATAGTCGGCCTTCTATAATGTTCCCACTGTTGGGACTCAGGCCTCCTCTCTAGGAGAGGGAATGGGCCGTAATCCACCACGCGGGCCCAATGCGGGTTGGTGAATGTCACATGTCTTCGAATTTTTGGTTCTAGGACATGCCGGTTTCCTCACAATGTTTTCCTTCACCGTTTTGAGAGCAGTGGTGATGAAATAAATTACACAAAGTAATGTGCCTGGCTGGGTTTGAACCCGCTACCTACAACTCGTAAGTCGGAGCCGTTACCACTCGGCCACCACTGCTCGAATACAGACAGACAACGCACAGCCGAAACTACTGGTCGTAGAAAGCTGAAACGCACGTAGGTTCCTTGGGGAGTGTGGGGGAGCATTAAGAGAGGATTTCCCGAAATTCCAACGGAAATGTGAAAAAATTGGCGTATAAAGTCGCGGGCAATAACTAGTATCTACATAAAATTAGTCTACAGTGTTTCTACTGCTGGGAGTTGAGCCTCCTCCTAGTAAGAGTAAATCAGTCAGATTCTACGATGGGCACGATATGGGTTGCCGTCAGTACGTCTACCATGAGTTTTATCAATCTATACTCGCTAGCGACTGTAGTTAAAAAAATGTATGAAAACTCTTAAAAAACAAGTTTCAAATTTTACTTTCAACTAAAGTTTTACTTTCAACTTGCTTGCTTGTTGGTTAACAACTTAAACAAATAAATTAGAAACTTGTTTTTTTTTAAGTTTTAATACATTTTTTAACTACAGTCGCTAGCGAGTATAGATTTATAAAACTCATGGGAGACGTACAGGTCAGAGGGTCTAAAAAGGCCACTTTAGCAGAATCATATCAGAATCATAATATTAATCACACAACAATCTAACAAATTTCATTTTCATTTTTATCGCTAACGCATTAGGTTCAACGTTGATTGGGAAAATTTGACAGTGACGGGTATAGTGATGTGCTTTCTGATTCTGCTAAAGTGACCTTTTCAGACCCCCAGATTTACTCGCACGAGGTAAAGTTTCTTTAAAGTTAGTAGAATAGGGTATTTTACTAAAAAAATCTGATTAGTCCGTCAGATAGATTTCCTAAAAATATTGGACACGTATTTTTTCTTTTTTCACGTAACAGCGCGTTGAAGACACGCGTGACGTCATGTGGCTTGGTAAAATTGTACCATCATAGTGACGTGACACGTGTCTTCAACGCGCTGTTTCGTCTTCATTTTTTGTTTACGTGAAAAAAGAAAAAATACGTGTCTAATTTTCTTTGAAAATCTATGTGACGGACTAATTAGATTTTTTCAGTAAAATACCCTATTGGCCCTCAGGTATAAGTACGTACGTTCAATGTAAATACTAATACTACATACATACTCCCACACATTTTGTTACTCAACATAAGTAACATATGGAGCTTTGGGATCTTGCTCTAGGTATAATACTCTACTAGCTGACTCGCGGACTTCGTCTGCGTCACATTGTTCATTAATGCTCTGCTTCCATTGGTCGTAGCGTGATGTTATATAACCTACTAGCTTTCGCCCACGACTTCGTACAATCATTCATATCATTCACATCCCGTTTTTTCCCGTTACTGTAGAAATTTCGGGAAATCCTCTCTTAATGCTTCCCTACACTCCCCAAGGTACCTACAGGCCTAATTTCAGCTCTCTACGACCAGTAGTTTCGGCTGTGCGTTGCCTGTCAGTCAATCAGTCACTCAGTAACGTAAGAATCTATACTAATATATAAAGCTGAAGAGTTTGTTTGCTTGAACGCGCTAATCTCAGGAACTACTGGTCCGATTTGAAAAACTCTTTCAGTGTTAGATAGCCCATTTATCGAGGAAGGCTATAGCCTATAGATCATCACGCTAAGACCAATAGGAGCGGAGCCGTAATGAAAATTGTGACGCAGACGAAGTTGCGTGGGTCAGCTAGTTTTATATATATCGATGACTAGTTGACCCGCGCAACTTCGTCTACGTCACAATTTTCATTACTGCTCCGCTCCTATTTGTCTTAGCGTGATGATATATAGCCTATAGCCTTCCTCGATAAATGGGCTATCTAACACTGAGAGAATTTTTCAAATCGGACCAGTAGTTCCTGAGATTAGCGCGTTCAAGCAAACAAACAAACAAACTCTTCAGCTTTATATACAAGCTGACACGCGCAACTTCGTCTGCGTCACAATTTTCATTACTGCTCCGCTCCTTTTAGTCTTAGCGTGATGATATATAGCCTATAGCCTTCCTCGATAAATGGGCTATCTAACACTGAAAGATTTTTTTTAAATCGGACCAGTAGTTCCTGAGATTAGCGCGTTCAAACAAACAAACTCTTCAGCTTTATATATTAGTATAGATGTAGATAAAACGATCACAACAAAATCAAGACGAATCAGAACCTGTAATTCCCGAGATTAGCAAACAAACTCTTCAGCTTTATGTTATTAGTATGGATAATAACCGTCCGGGAGACCAGCTGACATTAATGGCACACCATCAACGATTTCCGAGAACCCCTTCGACGCTGCTATTAAAGCAACCCAAACTCCAGTTGAATTTGGTTAGTGTAGCTATAGCTCCGCACGAAATTAATTACAAATCAGACTTAAATTATTTTGATAATAGAGGTTTTCTGGAAGAACTCCTGTATTTATTTATTTATTTATACTTCATTGTACACCAAAATCAAAATACATTAGGAAATCTTAAACTAAAAAATATACAAATGGCGGCCTTATCGCATTCCGCGATCTCTTCCAGGCAACCTGGAATGGATAGGGATAGCCTGGACACGAAATGGGGTTGCACTTGGTGCTAATATAAAGTTAACATTTTTTTTAGAAAAAGCAATACAATATACTAAAATAGATACACAAATACATACATATTAAATATGCATATTAAAAAGAAAATAAATGACAATATTTTAAAAATTAACATCGAATAAGTACTTACAGCGTCAAGTAGTGTTCCCTAACAAGTCTCTTAAAAACAGGCAGCGATTGCGCGCGCTTAATTGACACTGGCAATGCATTCCACAAACGGGCAGCTTGGACTGTAAAAGACTTGTCCAAGGAAGTAGTGGAATGCCATGGCATTTTCAGTCTTAAGTTATCCGATGACCTAAAAAATTTCGTGTGAGTGTCGCAAAGAAACTGAAATCGTTCCTTCAGATAAAGAGGAGTGGAAGGGGAAAAGAGTACATTATACAATAAGGATAGTATATGAGCATTCCGGCGAAGGCGAATTGGCAACCACTTGAGTTTAAAGCCTGTAGTCACGGGCGTAGCTATTGCTTTCATGAGTGGGGGGGTCCGAGGCTCCAAAAATGTACAAATAAGTGAGTTCCACGCCGAAAAGGCAGAATTCTGAATGCTAATTTCATTCGAAGTGCTAGTGGGGCGGATTGTCCGTGCCATCTGCCCAATATTAGTAGCGATTTTTATTAGCGTCGCACGCTAATGGGAGGAGGGGTCCCCTAAACTGTTACTCTGTAAACATCTCACCGTAATAACTCACATTGGTAAAGTATTTGTTGTAGTTTAAACTATGCATTTATTGCCAATGGTACATTTACCTACGTAGTTCTAGGTACAAGTGAAAAACTATCAACTGAAAATAAAGGAACAACCAATGTGTGTAATATAAATAAACTAGCTTCTGCCAGCGGCTTCGCCCGCGTGATCCCTATGTCCTTTCTCAGGCTCTAGACTATATCTTTACCAAATTTCATTTAAATCGGTCCAGTAGTTTTGGCGTGAAAGCGCAACAGACAGACAGACAGAGTTACTTTCGCATTTATAATATTAGTAAGGATTAAAAACCTTTGCCGAGATAAAGGACAGTCCCAAAACGTCATTTCGAGAAAGACTTTCAATTTACTCACCAAGAGCTCGGCACTGAAAACCTTCACCGTAGTCCAATGACTTTGAAAGTCTAATTTGACGAAGGCTGGAGGGATTGCTCAGTTTGCTCTCCCGCATACTAAATGACATGCGAAATGGCTGCAACATAATGTCATTTCGTTAAAACGACTACTTCTAAAGCTCGAGGTTAAATAATACAAGCTGTACAAGTCGATCTTCAAGGTTAAGCAACGCTTGTCGAGGCCGGTCTGTGGATGGGTGTCCAACTTAACATACTGAGATTCGAAGATTCCTCCGTGCTTCGGAAAGCATGTTAAGAGGAAATGCTGGCGGAGAGACTTTGTATGCAAAAAGTCATAATTCGAGGTTTGGCTCTCGACTGTTTTCTCCTCCAATATTGGACCGACTTAAGAGATATTTCACAAACTGAATAAGAAGGATGTATACTGTGTCCCTATGTTTTCCTTTTTGATGATTTATTAACAGTATAAGCACTAGAACTCTCACAAAATGCTCAAAATTGTCAGATAAATCGCTGTCAACAGAGCTCTAGTGTACAAATTTGGCAACTATTAATCAAAAAAGGAAAACATAGGGACACAGTATATATCCTTCTTATTCAGTTTGTGAAATATCTCTTTAATCGGTCCTCTATTGGAGGAGAAAACAGTCGAGAGCCAAATCTCGAATTATGACTTTTTACATACAAAGTCTCGCCGCCAGCATTGCCTCTTATGGATGGCGAAATTAACGGCTAACTTTTTTGTATTCAAATTTCGCTTACGTTAGTAATACTGTAACGTTACTATACGTCATAACATTCGTGCTAAGGCCTCTGATAGCTCAGGCCATCGGGCGATTATTCAAAAAATAAGGAAAGTCGGGGGTCCTGGGATTTTGGACTATTAAGAAAATGTTGGTTAGTTGTATGTGGAAAACAGAAAAACTAATATTATAACGGGATTAAATTGTTTGTTTGATTGCAAGAGAGAATCTTTGGAAGTACTCCGGCCTGAGAGTGAGTTTCTAAACTTGCTAAATCGCGTTAACGTATAAAATGTTTGCTTATGTCCTTGTGCCAATGAGGTTATGTACAGTCAGCAAAACTATTTGTTATACAGGCAAAAATATTATTTTTTCCACTGCACTCTCAATATCTGTTTCTAATGTATGCGTTGTAACTTTTCAAGCTTATGACATACGAGTGTGGTGACGAATAATTCGTCAAACTCATGGCAAACTTACGAATCTGCAGTTTTAGTGAAATCGATATTTAGATGAAAAACTGAATATAACGCAATGATGTTTTGATCTAATGTGTACCAAAAATGAAAAACACAGAATGAAACAATTTAAATTCTGTAACCGAGATAAAAAAATTATAAATTTTCCACGGTACGTACAGATACATACAGTTTTTCATCTAAAAATCGATTTCACGAAAACTGCAGATTCGTAAGTTTGTTGTGGATGTGATGAATTGTCTACTCAGCACCCTTACAACATTGTTCAAAAGTAGTTGCAAGTTATCTGCCTGCAAACCAAATAGCTTTGTTAACTGTACAAAAAAGAGGTTTTTCGTTGCGTCAGCAGATGGCGCTTATCAAGTTTCAGTACAAAATGAAATTTACGTTAACTCGATCAAGGACGTGCAAAAACTCGCACTAAGACCCATGATCCGATAGCGAAATATCAATTGCCGAGCGCTAGTCTCGCAAAAACTGGAAAATGGTTCTGCCGATTTGGATATTAATGTTTTGTTTTGTTTACCACAATAATAGAGTGGTTTAGGAAATAAAAATTATTACAATCAAATCAATTTAGGTGGCACGAAGCTGCGTTATCTAGTCACTAACAATATCTAATAATAATAATAATAAAAATGCACACTATTTCGTACGCGCATGTCCCGTTTTTTCCCGTTCCCGTAGGAACTTCGGGAAATCCTCTATGCCAAATGTAATAAGGCACCTACATGCCAAATATCGGCTTTCTACGACCAGTAGTTTCGGCTGTGCGTTGTCTGTCAGTCACTCAGTTAGTAACGGAAAAATTTTATATACTTACCTCTATATTGATGACTAGCGGACGTCACGCGGTTTCACCCGCGTAGTTCCCGTTCCCGTGGAAGTACGGGGATAAAATATAGCCTATGTTACTCCCTGATAATGTAGCTATACATTGCTGAAAGATTTTTTCAAATCGGTCCGGTAATTCTTAAGTTTATTCGTTACATATAAAAATATAAATGTTTCCTCTTTATAATATTAGTATAGAATGATTATGGTTATTGAGTCACAGAGGTTACTTTTTATCCCCAAAAATGCACGGTTCCGGTCACAAAAGTCGCGAGAAAAAGTGGGTTAATAAATAATGTTTTGACTCGAGATAAATTATATTTCCTGCTATTTTAACAGCCAAAAGTGGGAAAGTATCAAACTAATGGCAGTACAAACAGTTGACGAGAATTTTAAGCTTTAATGATGCTATGAAAGTAAATAACGAACTACACCTACTGCTAATTTACCCTTGTCTCCGCCCGCATGCAAAGTTACTAATTTTCCGTTAAAAAAGTAGGTACCTGTCTCTGATTGATTGACGGGTACCTACCTACGCAATGAAGCTTGCAAAACATTTTTATTTAATGTTGAAACGTACTTTATACTTAGCTTCATTTAAAAATATATCACTAAAGTAAGTAATAATTTATGTTAAACATTAAAAAATGTTTTTTTAATACCTAAAGGTTCCGAGTTCCTGATTTTGACAAGTCATGTTTTTGTTTTAACACTAACGACCCTCCCAAGCTTCGCAGGCGGCCGGGTGCGAATCTAATATAAATACGTACAGCAAAAACTTTGTACCCTTTTTTACGAAAGTTACACGAACGAAGAGTATGAAATTTGGCACAATTAAAGTTTATAATATGGAGGAGAAGTGCAGAAAGCTAATATCTAGTGAAAACCGTATCAACATTCGTTGGCTGGTTTAGAATAATTAATCTTTCGTTTTCGTTTAGAATAATTAATAATTAATCTTTCAACCATTTTAACGGCACATGTGTGAGTTCTGTGTACCTTAAACTTAAGCTATAGCTATCAGTTTTAGGTTTGTTTTTGACTTGAATGTACCCTGGCGGTTGGGAGTGTCATGCTCACTCAAAAGTCTTGCTGATGGTGGCGTATGCGTTGGATCATTTGGCTCCCTTAAAAATGGTTGAGCCGAATGGTGCTAGCGCATGCGTCATGTTCGTGAACGGACGCTGTCAGTTGGGACTGGTCATTTCTCAGTTGCCATGGTTTATTTTAAATATTTCTTTGAATTGTTCCTTTTTTCCCGGACGCTTTTATCCTGCTCGTCTTTTACATCGTTCTCACATGTTTGTATAATTTTAACTTGATGTAAACAAAACTTTGTAACAATTTATTATTTTTAAAAGAGTGTCCGTGGAGTTTCTTGCACGTTCTTCTCCATAGAGATCTACGCTTTGGAACGTGCAAATAGCTTCATCTTTTTGGACTGACCGACCTTGACAATTCAAAAGTGCCTGTAAATGGTTTATTTGAAATATACGATTTGATTTGATTTGATTTGACTTTAATTTTTAAGAAAATAATTTTCAAGATTTATTCTAATTAAATAATTATTACATTTATTTCTCCCATTTTAAATTTCTATAACGTGCATTTCGTCTGTGCAGAACTATTTTTATATTGTAAGGATTTCGTACCCAGAGGGTAACCAACGGAACCCTATTACTAAGCCGTCGTCCGTCCGTCCGTCTCTGAGCGGACAGTACACACACAGACACACACGCGCGGACAGTATTTATTCTTCTTATTCAGTTTGTGAAATATCTCTTAAATCGGTCCAATATTGGGGGAGAAAAAAGTCGAGAGCCAAACCTCGAATTATGACTTTTTACATACAAAGTCTCGCCGCCAGCATTTCCTCTTAAGTTTTAACACCGCGGATGTCAAAATTTCAGGAGATTAAACAGATTCTTTAGCAGCACGTTACGCAGTTTTGTGAAAAAACTGAATTACTCTCTGTTGCTGCTGTTTTCTGACAAAACAGACATACGCAATGTTTTTCTTTTTTTTAGGGACGTTTCGCTATTGGTCCTAACTCTAGCGTTTGATTCGTCAAATGATGCGTCCTGCGAGTCTCAATCGAATGACATACGAAACTAATTTCGTCCATTTTTGAGTTCTCTTAATCAGAAAGATTTGTATATATAACATTACGTTAGCGTATATCTGTATTTTATTAGTATTATATATATTATTTGTATATTCTTCCCGAAACAAAATTCTACTTTAAATTTTATTTATTAATTGTACACCTACCACAGCGTAATCTTTTTAACCCAAAGGTTGACTGGTAGAGAATGCCTTGTTGCATTAAGTCCGCCCTTGTACCACAATTGTGCCTAAAGTTTAAATAAATAACATCAGCGATGTTTGTTTTACACTATTTAGAGATACAAACGCTCTTCCATTCCATTGCCTAGTCTCCGTCGGTCCGTATCGCCCCACTAATTATCAATTCCCACTAACTTATGCAATTTGCATCTTCAGCAGGATACCGCCGGTGACAGTTACTGAGATGTGTGTGGATGCTGGGGCTTATTGGCTGCAAATTGGCTACGACTGAGTCTCTTGGAGACTGAGAATACTGTCTGAGAATAATGTGCTGCTTCTAGTGTTGGGTATTTATTCAATTTACAAGCCCGACAAAGACAAGTTAGTTTTATAGGTGTTCAATCAGTACCTTATTTTCTAAAAGTATTATTGTAAAGAGGTAAATTGTTTGTTGGTTTTAAGAACAGTTTCTTTAATTCATAGAAATCTACACTATTGCGGCCATAGGTTCTAAACAGTTCTGAGCTCGAATGACGGACTGAAAACGAAAGCACTTCCTTCACTAAAATAAAGTTAGAAGTGAGAAATTCAGCTCTAAAGGGGTAGAGTTCGGTTTAAGGATATTTACTTTTTCTCAAATTATTAACTTGTCGTAATCGTAGCAAGTCTCAAACTACAGCTAATTCGCAAAAGCTTAGATTTTTATAACCTCTTATTGCTACATTTTGGAGATAAAGCTACAAAGCTTTGAGTTTTTCGCCAATTGCATTACAATATATTTCAGAAGTAAAATTTTGCCTATTTAAAACCGTCATCAACAATTTATATTTAAACCGAACTAAAACAGACATAGCTCTGTAAGACACAAACATAATCAAAACAATTGATCCCTCTTCACAATACAAGAGCACAAAATGGCTGACAGACATTTAATACAACCAGTGACGGATCAGTCGGCAACCCTTTTCTATTAGCAGAGAAACAAATGAATATGGATTAATATCTCGCCAATTGTCTTGATGACGGCTGTAAGTTGTGAAACTAATTTATGGAGGGATAAAGGTTGGGCCACACTGAGCGCGAAGCTAACTTAGCTTAGCTTAGTCGTCTTTGCAAGCGAGATGTAGGCCAAATTAAGTCTCGTATGTGTGTCTGGTAAAATTAGCAATTAATTTTTCAAGAACTTCCTGTCATCCAATTATGGTTAAACTTGGGATATTTTGTATAACTTTAGAGACAATGCATTAACTCGGTACTTTGTAGCTGATTTGATAATGCAGTCAGAAGGTGGCCAAAATAACTTCTCAACCAGATGAAACAATACATTTTCATGCATTTGAACGCGCTGCTGCAGCGCTGGTCGTGTCAAATGCATCTACATGTATAATGTAACTGCCCGCGCCGCCGCCGCGCCGCTCCTTGCCCGCTGAGTTCGTGTCCGCGGCCTAAAAGTTCAAAGTTAAGCGAAAAGTGACACTAGCTTAGCTTGCTTCATTCCAATGAATGAGCCGTAGCTATATGAGCTAGGCGAAGTTAGCTTAGCGCGCGTTATGGCCTCACCTCAAATTATTCCGAGGCGATGTCACGAGGCGATTCCATTTGCATGTATTTTCGATAATCCTGAGTTTAGGAGGCTGCTTTCTGATACTGATTACAATTCTGATTATTTGTTTTAGAACATAAATGTTGATTAAACTTTATTTTATTAAAATGTTATTAAGTAAAGAGCAACTGTAGCAACAACTCGTGAAATTAGTATTGCAATAATATGTGCAATTAAATAACTTTTGTATTTATCAAATAATTTTGCATCATCATCATCATATCAGCCGAAACACGTCCACTGCTGGACATAGGCCTTCCCCAACCGTCGCCACAACGACCGGTCCTGCGCGTCTCGCATCCATCGGCTACCCGCGACCTTCACCAGATCATCGGTCCATCTTGTGGGAGGCCTTTCAACGTTGCGTGTTCTACGCGGTCGCTACTCCAGAAACACACACAAATATTTTTGTATCAACAGAAATAAATGTTTATAAATCAATATATATAAAATTCTTCCGTTGCTGACTGATTGAGTGAGTGACTGACAGACAACAGACAGCGGAAACTACTGAGTCTTGTTATATTGATTCTGAATTTAAGAAACTGACGCTAACGATTTTATCTGCGAAATTTAATTTTACTAATATCAAAACATATCTCCACCTCTCATATAAAACACTACTAATACTACACACACACACGCTACACTACACACACACACACTACTAATACTTATCTTTTATCAAAAAGCTAATAAAAACGTCACTTGCATTATCATCAATCAATTTACGAAATGAATGAATACGATCTTTTTAATAAATGTGTCAATCTGGGCACAGCTTGTGTTCAATTATTCTTCAAAGAGGGCTAATGATTGACTTTTGAAGTCATTTAAAGCGTAAATAATTGGATTATGTAAAAGAAAGTGGTTTTTTCAAAATGTATCTGTTGATAATCGAATTTCGATTATCGATCAGAGCGATGTTTTTTAGGGTTCCGTACCCCGAGGGTAACCAATGGAACCCTATTACTAAGCCTCCGCTGTCCGTCCGTCCGTCCATCTGTCTGTCTGTCAGTGGGCTGTATCTCAAGAACTGTAAAAAGTAGACAGTTGTTTTCACAGATTGTGTGTTTCTATTGCCGCTATAACAACAAATAATAAAAATTAAGATACCCGACTCGCACTTGGCTGGTTTTTTTAAGATAAGTGACAGTCTTGTTGGCCTTTTTTTGCAAGCGCGATTGCTGAGCATGTTGTGGTTCGGTTCCCAAGTCGAGCAAAAGTGTCATTGGGTTTTTCTGCCAGGAATTTGTCGAAGTGTCAGATATTGTCCGGATAATTTAAACTACTATACGTTTATCTTCTCTAGGTATGTGGGTTTTCGGGGGAAGCGTATTGGCTGCTTATTTCGAAATTAAAAGTCTTTTATTTAAATTAGGCTGAGTGACAGCACTTTTTGAACGGCAGCGTTTTACATAATGGTAGCCCTCAACGCGGCCGTTTTTCACCACTTTCTTATGTTTTAGCTGGGAAGAAAAATATAGCAGTAGCACAGATACTATATGTAGTAGTACTATATCACATTACTTTTATTAAAATTGTGAGAAACAAAAATAAGTTAAGTTTTTCTGGGAAATGCACCTTACCTCGCTGATCTATACTATAATTTTATAAAAAAAAAAACTAAAACAATTTTAATTTTCCTGCTTATAAAGGCAGGTGTTATTTTCCTAGAAGGTAAGGCGTGACTTTTAATCCTAAGCTACCAGGAATTTCTTATAATAAACTAGACCAGCAACAAATGAATGAAGCGAGCTATGTCGGATATTCAGTACAAGATCTTGAATGAAATTACTCGGAACGGAGTTTGTGATACTACTCGCAACTTAGCTTGAAGGGAAAGCTAGCTGAAGTAACATGGCATTGTCAGACAAAGAACTGTTGGCCTTTTGAGCATTAAATAAGTCTCACAGTGGAACGCCCCAAGCTAGATGGACAAACGAACTGAAAAAAGGACTCATTGCTGGTACTGGCATTACTACCAAGTAATGCCAGTAGGTACCAGCAATAATTTGATAAATTCCCTTCGATTAAAATTGTTTTCCAACACTGAATGTAAAAGTGAAAAAGTGATGGTGGGTGAAAATATTGTTGGTAAGTACTTATGGAACCAACAGACACATATTAAAAGCTCGATCTCTGAGGCACATGCTTATGTTGAGTGCTAGATAAAGTCCGAAATTTGCGATTATCCTAGATCAGAACTCGTAAATCTTAGGTTTTACCGGCAAATCTTAGATTTTGCTGCTTTTTCTGTAACATTTACTTACCCATAACATTGAACATTGCTTAGCTAACCGGTATTTACATAATGGAGTATCTACCTGTTACATAAATTAGAGATGGGTACTATATCATCCGTACTCAGATACGCATTGTAATATGGGGTAACTCAGTCGAGTCTTTAAAGCTCAAAAAAAATGTAACAGAGCAATTTGTGGAACTCACTTTTTAGATATCTGTAAACCACTATTTCTAAAATTTGAAATTCTTCATAGTTAATGTTTTAAATTTTTGAAATATGTATTTTTGTTAAGAAGAACTACAATTTATTAGAAATGAGCACTGACAGGCCAAATAGCCGAACACGGCATAAAGGTAGACTCCGGCTGCCACCAATAAAACTAAAATTATTTAAGAAAAATGTCGATTATTATTTACAGACTTACCGCTGACAATGTTTATTAAAATACTTTTCAAACTGTTACTTCTTAAAATATATTATACCTTTAAGGACTATTTTAGAAGACAAGTCAATAGAATCTATAACTTGTAAGTTAGATTAATTGACACCGCTGATTGTGCATGCATTTGCACGTCATGTAATGGCAGGATATGCTGAAACAAATTTATTGTAACACCTTATTGTACCTACCATATTCTAGCAAATTAATATTTTTGATTTGATTTGTAAGCTATCAATTGTACAAACCTTTCCTTCTTCAATATTACAAAATGAACTGCTGTTCCTATCTACACAACATTCCGTCAAAGTAAAGCTCATTATAAAGGAGTTTAAAATAATTATACGCAGCTTAATCTTATCTCCGAGAAATTAAATACATACGTGCCTCCAGACTCCGTGGCTCGGTACAAATGTACTCGACTCGGGCACATCTAGTTAGTACTGAGTTAGGACGCGCGTTGGTGTAGTGTAGTGTACGTCAAGGCCGATCAACCTCGGGCCCGCGGGCTACTACTTCAATGCTGACTGAAATCTAGTATCAAGTGGATAGCCATAATGTTTGGGAGGCTGTGTCAGCTGTTGTAGTGTCTGAAAGGATCGCTTGTTCCAGTGAGCAGTGATCTATTATAGGCCAGTACCCATAGAAATATAAAAAACAGCCAGTACCTATATCAGTTGAATAGATATCTATTATTATATATATATATCTAGACTGCAAGTACGCAGGGCTGGCCCCAAGCTCACCTCTCGCACCCTGCAGATTTGCGGGCTCGGCAGCGAAGTTGTTCAATTTTCTACAACGTGAGATCATGGTATGCAGATTGGGTTCTGCGTGTATGTGTGTGAAAATGATTTTTCAACTCTCAGCTTTGTTTAAAACCACCAATTATAGTACTTCATTCAATGCAAAACTTTTACACTAAGTAAATAGGTAGGTATTGAGTAGATTTTTTTAAATGGGTAAGTAAACTACTACTACCTAAGTTTAATAAACAACATGGCCCACCGGCTGCCTCGCAGGCCCTCCTTCAAAATGACTTGGGCAGCCTTGTACTCGTAATGAGATTCCAGCGCATGTCGCATCTAGTTATACGAGAGCTAGCCGTAACATTCCTTAGAAAAGGCTTCGTTGGCAATACGGTTGGTAAACCTATGCATAGTACTAGGGGTAGTGAATGAATTTACGAGGTACAGATGGAATAGATCGATCTGGAAATCTGGTAGCACTATACATTCTGAGAAGTTTACTCAGAACTTAATTCTATTTATTTTAAGTTTATTACGAACATCCAGCCATCCTGCTCCCCAGCGTTAATTTGAGACGCAAACCTACTAAAATTCAAATGTTAGAGCTCGTTCGCAAATTTACCGCGTGAAGTAGGACCGGAAGACGCAGTGTTGGAAGGCCTCCCACAAGGTGGACCGATGTATGCGTGTCAGTTTTGACAATCAAAATAAATACTTTTTCTTTATCTTTCTTCCTAATCTCACTTAAGAGCTACATTGCAGGCTTGAATTACCTGATTGTCTGATGAAAAGATGATTCCGTGCTTAAGCCGGTGGTCCCGGCCGCTAAATGGCGGTCGTCAAATAAACCATGTCAGAGGCCCTTAACGCAGTTTAGAAATTCTGACACTAGAGGGTGTGGGGTCGTTAGACCTTACTGCCCACACGATAAGAAGAAGAAGACCTCGCTTAAGTAACCGCAAACAATTTGAAAGCAGTTATTGCAGATTTGCAGCAGGTACGAAACACAGAACACACACGCAAGTTACGAAAAACCGTGTGTGTTCTGTGTTTCGTACCTGATGAAGTTGCCCGCACCGGACACAACAACCGTCCGTCTTGAGGATCCTCCCTTTACAATGGAGGTGTGCGGGACTTTACCCTCTGCACCGCATACCCCCAAATAGTAAAAAAAAGAATGCGAAAAAATACCAATAAAACCTTCTGTAGATGCCTACTCGATTTTACAGAAACAATGGCATCAGCAAATTGATTACGTAACTTCGAATATCAATCTGACTAACCAACCAACCGTACACACTGCAAAAGGCTGAAAAAGACGCCTGTAAATCAATTTCAACCCTACCTTGTAGAAATTAAAATTGATTTTCCCCTTTCCGGTATCGATGTTGTTATGCAATTAATCAGCTAACGCGCATTAATTAAGCCTTTTAATTGATTTATCTGTTCTTTGTTTCTATCACGTGTTCGTGATTATTGGAGTTGTTAGAATGGAAGGGGCGTATCGGTGTTATGTCAACATGGAAGAGTTTGATGGATTAAAATTAAATGATCGTTTGAGCTGTGGACAGAGCTTGGTGGGACCTATGTACAAAGGGTTGGTACCGTTGGACCGCAGGATATAAAATTCTGTCCTTTTTATCGCCCGGGGCTACCTAAGCTAGTTTCTCATTAATCCTGGTTGTTTTTCGAAAGGGTCACCGCGGTCCTGGGGAGCTACTCTCTAAGCCCGAAGTCCGTAGTTTCGGGCTTACCGTATTCTACGAGGTATTCAAGCTAGTCCAAAGCAAAGACACCTTTATCCGTAAGGAGCATAATCTACTCTAGTTTTTACACCCACTACGAGAAAATTGTTCGCAAGTCATGAAGAGAGGTGGCTGGCCGTGAGCGGTTCCCGTCTGTCTCCAAGTTGAGTTCCAAATACAAAACCACCACCTCTTTTCATGGCTAGAGCAAAATTTTCTCGCAGTAGGTGTGAAAAGTAGAGTACCTATGCTCGTCAGAGACAAAGATGTCTTCGCCTTGGGCTAGCTTAAAGCTCTCTCTGCATTCTGTACGTCTACCATGAGTTTTATCAATCTATACTCGCTAGCGACTGTAGTTAAAATAATGTGTGAAAACTTTAAAAAAACAAGTTTCTAATTTATTTGTTTAAGTTGTTAATTAACAAACAAGCAAGTTGCAAGTAAAACTTTAGGTAACAACTAAAAAAATAAATTAGAAACTTTTTTTTTTTAAGTTTTCATACATCTTTTTAACTACAGTCGCTAGCGAGTATAGATTGATAAAACTCATGGTAGACGTACAGGATTCTTGTATTAAATCCCTCGCTTCGTTCGTGAGGTAAACTCTGAACTCACCACGTCAATATGACGCCCGTGACATAAGACACTTCTTTATTCCCTCGGTACATAATCTACTATTGAAACAGCACTAGCATTCCAAGCCAGGGGGCTACTCTCTAACGAAATCCGTAGTTTCGGGCTTAGTTGCGGGCGGGCGTATTCTACTCCGTATCACCTACAGACTTACGATTAGTCCCGAACCCGAACTGAGAATGAATGACAACACGATTTCACAGTAACTGTCAAATCGTGTTATCACTAGTTCTCAGTGGTTAGGTGATACGGAGTAGAAAATATCCGCCCGCAACTAAGCCCGAAACTACGGATTTCGTTAGAGAGTAGCCCCCCAGGACAGTATAGTGTACCTAGCTTGCTACCCTAGCTTGAAAATAATGCCTCGAGCATCCCGGGTATAACACCCTTTCCATACCTATGTAGTTCCTCACCCATTCATCTTTGGCCCCTCTTCCTCTTAATCCATCCACGTTCCTCATAAATTCATTCAAAATGATAAACAACAATGGACACAAACCAATAATCAGATAGCAAATCCGAGAAATTTCTAATTAGACAAATAGCTCAGTCCCATTGCTTCACGGAATTAACAGCGGTATTCGGAATAGCGCATACCTATCCGCTTCATTGTTGTTTACCTTGGCACTTCATTAGAATAATAACTCGAATTGCAGTAAATACTCGCAGAATGCTTTTGAGATACACTTCATTAAATCGGTCATTCTCCTATTCAGCGTTCTTTGCCTAATTACCGTAACCTTTTTTATTTTTAACTGATTTGACTTAAACACATTAAAATATGAAACAAATTAAAGATACGAATTCAATAATTAATGAGGCATATAACAAATATTGGTGGTTTTCTAGTTAATGAGACTTAAAAAATTTGTGAGTATGGTAATTAGAAAAAAATGTTATTTGATGCAACGGTAATTAGAAAATATCATCAAGACTAGGTAAAATATGATATAATGAAATGATAGTAACACACATTAATAATTTGTACGCATAATTATAATTAAAGCAATAGAATTGACGATGTCCCTCATAACCATAACCAATAGTAAAAAAAAAAAACAAATAATAAAAAAAATCAAAAACACGCCTGCCATGTCCAAAAATAAACTAAAAATTAAAAACAAGCATTGGCCCAAATATTTAAAACTGAAAAACAACTTTTTTATTGCAGTCGGGGTACCATTAACGGCTGCAATAAAAAAGTTGTTTTTCAGTTTTAAATATTTGGGCCAATGCTTGTTTTTAATTTTTTTGACTAGCTTATGTTACCCGGGATAACGCAACGCTTCTAACGATACCACATACATCGAAATCGGTTAAGGCGTTTAGGAGTTACGATGGAATAAAGAAACTCACAAACAAACATACATACATACATGCATACATACATGAACCCTGAAAACATAACACTCCTTTTTTTAGGCAGTCGTGTAAAAAGACACTATCATTGCTATAATTTAATAAAAATTAGACACTTTCAATGAAAATCAGGTAAAAACAAACTAAATAAAAAAAGCATTGTCTTAATTGGTACTTTTTTTAGTTTGTTGAAACGATATTTATTGAAAAGGTAAGTAAGATGGAACTTAAAAGAATAATATTCTAAAACTTCTTGGATAATAAAGATAGATCTAGGTAGGACTAGTATATCATAACATTTTCTTTAACTTCCTCTTTGGGTTTTCCCATCCTATCAATTAAACAACTTGATGAATGGTCAACATGTAATATAGACATATTTACGGACAATGATAATAATAATCTACGAAAACCGCGAGAAAACTTTCCATTGGTACGATATCGCGGCTACAGTAAGTAAACAAGTATTAATTTTTCATACAACGGTAATTATAAACATATGGTAATTGGTATACGGTAATTAGAAAACAATAGATTTTCTTAAAAATGTCGAAAACCGACACAGTATGCAAATACTAGCTTATTACAACGTACGGAGACCAAAGTACTGTCTCCATTTACATGATCAACTTGGGTCTAACTTAAAAATCAAGTATTAAAATAAGTACAATGGTAATTAGAAATTTTTTTAACCAAGGCTACGGTAATTATATAACCACGTGCTTCATTGGCGGTACACTAACTTTAGAGACGTACAACTGCTGATGAACTGCGGCACACACTGAGGAGAAGCGACGCGTACAGTAGTCATGTGCCAAATACTATTATTTAGGGATGTGCACCCGAGAACAGAAAATGTCACGGCAATTATAACTTTCGATTGGACATGCGGTTCCTTAATGATAATTATTTATAAACTGATTCTATTGAGTCGATATTTTGTTATGCGATACACGTTGCTTAATACCGTTTAAAACGTTGAATGGATCAAAGTAAATCTGTACGTTATAAAAATTACAAGCAAGTTTTAACATTAAGTCGGTGTGCGGACACGCCACGGTAATTAGAGAACAGAGGTTCTTTGAACATAGGTTAAATTAATTTAGTCTTAACTACTTAAAACAGAAGCCAATGTTTTTGTTTATAGCTAGATACGGATGCCATCTAACAAATAAAAAAAAATGCATGATTGAATATGATAATATTACGGATTATTCAAGCCCGGACACGTAAAACTTGCTTATCAGAGAATGGCCGAAATCTTGCTTTAGTTGTAAAGTCACAGAGTACCTATGGAATGCCACCGGTGGCGGATAGCGCGTCTTTGCGAAGCTCTGCAAAATAGTTGTACAAACGTTTAGATAGAAAATGCGGGCAGCGAGACTTTGTATGTAAAAAATCATAATTCGAGGTTTGGCTCTCGACAGTTTCCTCCTCCAATATTGGAACGATATAAGAGATATTTCACAAACTGAATATGAAGGATGTATACTGTGTCTCCATGTTTTCCTTTTTTGATTAATAGTTGCCAAATTTGTACACTAGGGCTCTGTTGACAGCGATTTATCGGACAATTTTAATCATTTTGTAAGAGTTCTAGTGCTTATACGGTTAATAAATCATGAAAAAGGAAAACATAGGGACACAGTATATATGCTTCTTATTCAGTTTATGAAATATCTCTTAAATCGGTACAATATTGGAGGAGAAAACAGTCGAAAGCCAAACCTAGTCTAGGTCATCTCTGACCTAGACTAGAGTCAAGAGCAAACCCTTCACAAATAAAAAAAAGAACATTGAATTATGTTTATTTGTTTTTGATTTATTTGTTATTAAATACTTTTTACACACAAAGTCTCGGTGCCAGATTTCCTCTTAACAAATGTCAGAAAACAAGCGACTTGATAGGTCATAGGTGTTTGGGCCTGAGGCCTCAGTGCTGCCACCTGGTGCTCGAAATTTCAGAAAACTCTCATTACATGAAATTAAAAGCTAAAACACAAGGTTTCAAGACAAAATCAATATACAATTTCATTAGAAACCGATAATTTCCAACACTTATTGAATTATGTTCAAGTTCTCGAGTCGCGTCGCACGATACACGAACACGACACATGTGTAATTTCTGTGGGGCGAGGCACGTGTCTGGGAGAACAAAGCAGCACGTGCAGTCTTAGAAACTCGACGATCACACGTACCTACGTTTGTCTCCGTACTACAAATTTTAAGGCTGACCATTGGATGTTGCCATGGAGTTTCATGCTTCCTTTTTAAACAAATACTGAAGTTTTATATGAATTGCAAATAATCTGTGGGAAAAGCACATTAATACCTAGACCTAACTACATACCGCGATTTTGTTTATATGCCGTGACCCATACCACAGGAACTTAAACATTATTATTAAACACACAATATTGCCTCTTTGGCTTAGTTTGGGTATAAGGTAATTTTTGATATTTTTAGTAGTTTAAATATAAATGATTAAAATGCAACTTTACACATTCCTGAATCTATACTTCTATATATTTTTAATCTATAAAGCTGAAGAGTTTGTTTGTTTGTTTGCTTGAACGCGCTAATCTCAGAAACTGCTGGTCCGATTTGAAACATTATTTCAGTGTGAGATAGCCCATTTATCGAGGAAGGCTATATATCATCACGCCAAGACCAATAGGAGCGGAGCAGACGAAGTTGCGCGGGTCAACTAGTATAAGTATAAAATAGAAACAAATTGCCGATAGTAGAAATAGAAATCGCTTAGTTTCAGTCACGGTTAGGATAATCCTGAACAATCCTACTCTAGAAACCTAGCTGATTAAATATACATACACCTACTTGAACAGAATATGGGAATCTCTGTGGTTTCAACATAGCGGAGTGCCTTCTAATGTATATAGATCTATTATGTTTATGTAGATAAGCTTCTCTACGTTTGCGGTGAATACCCACAACTATATATTATGGTATCTACGAGACCCATAGCGGTTTCGATAACTGCTACAGATACTTAGAATAACTTAACACCTATATTTCGCAATGGGTTAGATGGACTCGTTAACAAAGTGGCTTTCCATATGCCAAAAAGTCCAAAATGTATACATTCAGTTAAAAAAGTGTCGGGAATGGATGATTTGTTTATGGTTCCAAATTCAAGTTTTTGTTTTTTTTTTGTTGTAGTTAGGCACAACTGTTTTCCATTTTGGCGCGCAGTTTGAGTTACATCTGTTGTTACGATTAAATACAGTGTTATTTTTAGTTATATCATATCTAGTGCGTATTGCGAATTTCATAATGGACAAAAACATCGAACAAAGTGTTTGTCTTAAATTTTGCATCGTCAATAGAATTTCGTGTGCAGAGTCACTGAAAATGTTACAGAAGGCTTACGGTGAATCGACTTTATCAAAAACACGTGCTTATGAGTGGAACAAGGCGTTCAAAAGCAGTCGAGATGTGATGGAAGATTTGCCTCGCTCTGGTAGGCCATCAACGTCTGCAACTGAAGTTAATATTGCAAAAGTGAAGGAAACAGTGACTAAAAATCCTCATTCCAGTTTGAGAGAGATAGCCGCCGAACTTTCTGTCTCACGAGTCAGTTCGTACCATTTTAAATTATCACTTTAGTATGAAACATATTGCCGCTCGGCTAGTCCCAAAAGACCTGAATTTTCTCCAAAATCTCAATCGCATAAATGTCGCTGAGTACATGCTAGAACGAGTCAATTCCGACCCAACATGAAACGCATTGTTACTGTTGATGAGACGTGGGTGTACAAGTTCAACATGCAAACTAGTCAACAAGCTTCGGAGTGGCGCCTTCCAACTGAACCGAAACCGAAAATACTACGCCAAAGTCGATCAATAGTCAAAGTCATGTTGACTGTTTTTTTTTTGACTATCGCGTTTTGTGTAATATTGATCTTTTCCCGATACTTTCATGACAGAGTAGAGCATGCGACAAGGGATTGACATGCTCTAACGAAATGTCAAGTGTGCGATCCGTTCATTTTGACGTGTTTTTTTAATTCCATAGAGTGTTACTAGTGTGCTATTAAGTGTCAATGTCGTGAAGGGTAGTGCTGTTCGTCCTGTATAGCTCTGTCTCTCTTTCACACCGGACTAATGATGATTTTTAAAATTTACGTGATCTGTGGTTCTTCAGGTGCCTACAGGCGAAAAGTGTGCCTTACCACATTGGAATAAGCAGAATTACACGTAATTTATTTTGGCGCTTACGTTTTTTTCTAGGACTCAACATCCTCATTGAGGCTATGGTAGAACAGTACCTAAACATAAATCATAGGTGTTTGGAGATACTAACGACTGAATTGTAACAGTCCAAAAAGCTTATGATTAAAAAGAAAGAAAAAGAGAGATACTTACGTCTCACTCTGACGGTGGGTCTCTTGAATGCTGTGCGGAGGTACGGCATCGCCATCACCAGCTCGATGTGAGGGGGGGCAGGCAGCTGCAAAGGAAAGTAGTGCTTATAATGAAGTTGATAAGGAGATGAAGAATTAAAAGCTAAGTGACAGCCCATATTATATAGCAATAAAGATATACAATAAGTTGCCAGTAGAAAAGTCAGTAACAATATTCCAAAAAAGGCTTAAACTATACCTAATCCAAAAATGTTTCTACTCAGTAAAAGAATATTTATGACATATAGCTGGAAATTGTATTGAATTTTATTGACATATGTTGACATTTTAATTTATTGACTTTTAAATTTTTACACTATTTATTGACATTTTAATTTTTACACTTAAATTATAATTATGACATTAATAAAAATTTCAGCATTATTCAATAATATTGCTGAAAATTTTATTTAATTAATAATTTAATTATTTAATTAATTGATGTTTTCATTTTTATACTTTCATTATAACTGTGACATTTAATATTGCTGGAAATTGTATTGATTTAATTATTATTGACATTTTAATACAATTAATTATGATTTTAATATAATTTCGCAATTTGATTGTATTAATATAAATGAAAATAACTAAGGAATAATAATGTTTAATGCATGCTAATTTTTCACCTATTGCAATGCTTGTAAAAGGCTGCTAAGTCATAAGTACCTACTAACAAAACATAACACCTTTGTACACTTGGTTCGCAATAAACTTTTTGACTTTGAATTTGACTTTGTTTTGCGGGTTAACTTGGGATGAGGCCATTGAGTTTTGAATATAGTTATAGTTCCATTTACGTCCGTAACTCCTCACAATCGTTGAAAAGCAGAGTCAGGGGGGCTACTCTCTAAGCCCGAAGTCCGTAGTTTCGGGCTTAGTTGCGGGCGTATTCTACTCCGTGTCACCTACGGACTTAAGATTAGTCCTGAACCCGAACTAAGAATGAATGACAACACAATTTGTCAGTAAGTGACAAATCATGTTGGCATTAATTCTTAGTGGTTAGTTGATACGGAGTAGAATACGCCCGCAACTAAGCACGAAACTACGGACTTCGGGCTTAGAGAGTAGTCCCCCAGGCACTAGTTGTCTGACATTTGTGCTGAACAGGACGTTTTTAGCGTACTCTTTTTGGCATTTTAAAAACGGAACGATTATATTGTTTTTTTTTTGTATTATTTTGATTATCCTATAAACGTGTTGTGTGCCTTTATCTTTGTGCTAAAAAAATGTATTTTTTTTTCTTTCTAAAAGGTGAAGAAGTGAGGTAAATAAAACACTAGGTCTGTGGACTTTAGTCTTTATGTTACGACTTTCACTGGGTTAGAATGTAGATTTTATATCAAAAAAATGCAGGACTTTTCAGTCGATTACTGAGTTGGTGTGGTTTGCTGAGAGAATGATGAAAAAAAGATTCAGATAGGGGTCCACTTTTAAGCTTTCGAAAAAAATTAATAATTAATCTTCAGAGCCCTGACAATGGGGATACTCAATCTTCAGAGCCCTGACAACGGGGATCGTATTGGGATCTTTCAAGTCTCCTACTTCAATCAAGAAAAAATAACCTTAAAGTTTACGTCCTAGTATACAGGGTTATTTGTAAAACACCAACAACCTCTTAGACAGTGAAAGTACACATGATTATAAACAACTTTTACTCTGAGACCAACCCTGAAAACACGAAAAAAATATCAGCTGTTTCATACATTTTCATTTGCTGTTTCATACAAAATGCAAATATTGTATTTTGTATGAAACAGTTGATATTCTTTTTGAGTTTTCTCAAAGGTAAAGTTGTTTATAATCATGAGTACTTTCACTGCCTAAGAGGTTGCTGGTGTTTTACAAATAACCCTGTATATTGCAGGTCTATTAAGTAAAGAGCTTTCAGTGGGTGGACAAAACCGCAAAAACTGAAATAACGATAATGCACGTAATTACATTGAAAACATTATACACTGTAAACTCTACGCTGAAATCCATTAACAGCGACTCAACCACACAGTGCACTTTAAACACATTAGGGGCCACTTAATTTTATATAATATTAAAACCATTTTCATGGTCGACTTACCGTTTTCGTTATTGCCGTCATCCATTCCCTTTGGTTAGCGATGGAAAGAGATGAAAGTATTAATTAATATTAATGAACAGGTGGTGTTTAAGAACTTATAATAGTACTCTTTTATCCGAGCCTTCTCTTAGCATTTATTCGAGTTTTTACAGGACCCGCGTTAAGGAAGTTTGCACTTAAAACAAAATAAAAAAAAACTTTTTTTAAACGATTTGACATAGGCAAACCTTTGCATGCCGTATGGTGTCGGCCGGTGCCGTATGGTGCCGTAAAAGAATAATACCATCCCATCACTTCCCGTGGGTGTCGTAAGAGGCGACTAAGGGACTCGCCAGAGAATGGGCAGCAGCGTTCTCTGTAAAACTCAACACCATACACTGCGATCGCCAACCCGCCTGCCAAGCGTGGCGATTATGGCAACCCCCCCCCCCTCTTTGGGGGAGGCCTATGTCCAGCAGTGGACGTCTTTCGGCTGATATGATGATGATGATGAAACATTTACATTAACGAAATCGAGTACGTTCAAAAAGTTGCAAAAGGCTCTCAGGATTTTGACAGTTGGGTTATAAACCACTACAATAAACGGTACGGTATACGGTGCGAGGCAGCGGAGCGGAGAAACGGAGAAATTTTAACCATTTGCATAAAATCTCCGCACCACGTGAGTCTCTAACAAATATGATACATCTCCTCTCAGTGGTATCCAATTAAGCTGAGTGGAGACGAGATGTGTGATTATCGCAATTTTATTGGTTTTTGAAAACACGTTTCCGCCCCGCTCGTCACGTCTCCGCTTTAGTGGAGTCTTGGCCTAATAATATCATCATGTTAGCTGCTTGTTGGTCGAGTGCTCAAAATTTAGAACCCATTCATATTAATTTTAATTTTTTGCCGTCATTTCGTGTGCAGTACTTTCAATTTGTAGTATTCATTTATTAATAGTTATTGTTTTATGTATATATTTTTTTAAATTTATTGGCCCTAGTGCTTGACAATTGGGCTTGCCCCAGTTGAAAATGTCCCTTGGTGGCTATGGCCTAGGTCGATTCGGTCTCCTGCTTGATATAGAGTGAACATTTTTCTTAAGGATACACACTCAGCATCTCAAAAACGTCCGCAAAAAACAAGCGCAATATGTATAATTGTGTGCAAGTTTCAAACAGTCTCGCATCGCTCGCCATACTGCATTGCTTTGTAAAAACAACTTTAAGCGATCCGTGTAAGGTTGAATTTGCAAAAACAATTGCGCATTACTCGCCATACTGAACTGCTTTGTAAAAACAACTTTAAGGAATCCGTGTAAGGTTGAATTTGCAAAAAAAATGTTTATAGTATAACTACACACAACACACACATGACACTTGATAGAGTTACTGTCAAATCGTGTTGTCATTCATTCTTAGTTCGGGTTTGGGAACAATGTAAATTGTTATATTGAATAAATAAATTAAATTGAAAAAAAAAAATTGAATCAAGTCTATCGGCGGAACTCCGCGAGTTACTAAGCCGTGGCAAATTCATGTAACAACGGGGGTGAGGGGTGGGGTACTGCGCAGCGAAAAGTGAACTTCATCAACGGGAGACGGTTCCATTCCCAGAGAGTAACCAACAGGACCCTATTACTAAGCCTGTGCTGTCCGTCCGTCCGTCCATCTGTCTGTCAGCGGGCTGCACCTCAAGAAGCGTAATAGGTAGACTGTTTGGATTTGCACAGATTGTGTTGGTATTTCTATTGCGGCTGTAGCAAGAAATAGTACACATTATATTAATAAAAATTAAAGGGGGCTCCCATACAAGAAACGTTTTCTTTTCGGTTTATGGTACGGAACTCTTTGTGTGAGAGTCCGACTCGCACTGAGCCTGTTTTTATTTCCTCAGGTAAACGCGGATCACATAAGTATTGGCATTGCTTATTAAACTTAACCTTTTATTGTCTACACTTCTACATCTACACTAATATTATAAAGAGGAAAGATTTGTTTGTCTGTTTGTTTGAATTAAATAGGCTCCGAAACTACTGGACCGATTTGAAAAATTCTTTTAGCATTGGATAGCTACATTATTAGGGAGTAACATAGGCTATATATTATTCCCGTACTCCCACGGGAACGGGAACTACGCGGGTGAAACCGTGTGACGTCCACTAGTCATTTATGTATCGTCATTCGTCATTGCTTATTCATCTTTACTTTTTATTTTAACTTAATTTATCCATGAAATGACATTTACCTATAAAAAAGTATGAAATACATGTACATGTGTATAAAACGTATCAATAATATTGATTTTTATAATTAGAGTTCAAAACAAACATTACTAACACTATTGGGCCCATATCAGGCGTCATTATTTTAGCTGGCAACATTTCTCACCGCAGCTGGTGGTTTGGCTTAAAATTAAAAGGATTGTGGTAAAAAAGGTCTGTGGGTGGTCATGTGTCACGAGGTGGTTTGGCGGACGCCATAAGTCACCACTGAGCCGGGGAAATGCGTTTTTAAAACGGGGAGTATTTTATCTAGCTGCCACAAGTTTTTTGTTAGTATTTTTTGTTGTTTAACACAGGATCCTCTCGTAAACATGTTGTTTCAAAGTATTGATTTCTAACTAAGTAACTAGTCATACTTCCTACTAATAATATAATTAATGCGTAAGTTTGTGAGGTTGGATGTTTGTTACTGTTTCACGTCAGAACGCCTGAAAAGATCTTCATGTTTTGGGGGAAACAGAAAATTAAAAAAAAACTGTATTCCAATGTAAAATATAAAATATTAAATCTAAGGGCTCATTGTAAAAGTCTCAAAAGCAACAATTTTTTTGGTATTTTAAAATATAATAATAATTTATTTACTTCAGATACCAATAATATTTAAAATTCGCACACATGTCAACTTAAAAAATATAAAAAAATACACAAAAATAAAATTGAAATTAAGTTTTAACTGAATTCAAATTAAATTAACTAAATAAAATCATATAAAAATGTTCCATTCCGAAGTTATTAAAGAAAATAGACGAAAATTGGCCCTTCCCCCTCTTATCTCCGAAACTGCTGAGCCTTGGTTTTTTGAAAAAAATACAGATAATAGGTTACTGGAAAGCCTGATAAGTTCATAATGATAAAGTAACATGTTAAAAAAAAATCATTCGGAATAATAATAATAATAATAATAATAATTTAATTAGGAACACAATCATAAATTACAGTCTTAATAGCTAGAGCAAGGACAGTTAATTTAACATAATTGCATAGCCAGCTGTCTCCCAAACTAGGTAAAAACCTGTATCTTGGGAGGCAGTATTTTAGGAAGTATACGTACATTGGTTCATAGCCCGTGTAAGACGGCGTGAACTTAAAAGAATTGAGTTAAAAAAAATAGTAATGAAAACAAAACAGAAATATTCAAAACAAACTAAAATTAAAAATAACATTTAATATTAAATAGGTAGAATTGCCATTCATCAAGTATGTGTGTGCATGTCAGTGCGTGAGAGTGTGAGTGTGTTTGTGTAAGTATGTGATGGTGTATTTGTGTGTGAATGTATGTGGTGGTGTGTTTGTGTGTGTCTGCGTGCGTACAGATGTGGGATTTTATATTAGCAGTGACTCTGTGTCAATATAGTCCAAAGTAAATAACCAAGCCTTCAACTTAATTTTACATTCCTGTCTGTTTAATGTATGGATGTTAAGAATTTTGTTTATTTTATTGTAAAGTCTGGTGCTGACAAAAGGATATTGTTTACGAGCAAAAGCGGTGCTGTGAGGTTCTGAGCGAAATACTATGTCAGCCCGTCGTTTTGTGGTGGTAACAAGAGGACTACGATGTTTCCTTAGTATAGTATGAAGTACAAAGTTTCCGAACAGTTAATACTTCACTATCAAAATATAGCTGAGTTGTTGGGTACCTATACGGTTTATAATACATTACTTTCAAAACTGCTCTTTGTGCTCTTTCAAGCTTTAAAAGTGCAGTTTTATCAGCACCCCCCCAACTAACTATACAGTAAGAAAGTAAAGACTGGCACAGAGCGTAGTATACTAGCTTAAGAGTGGCTATATCGGCAGATTGCCTCAAATGTCTAAATATATAGATAAGCACCCTTAGTCTTTTGACTAAGTAATCAATTTGCATATGCCAGTTTAGAAATTGATCTATGTAGACGCCCAAGTAACGGACGTAAGTGGATACACAGAGAGGTGGACAGGAACAATGGGAAGAAGGATTTAAGCAAGAATGGACTTTAACATTAATAGGGTCTTTAGGTTGGGAAGATTGGGAAACTGAGAAGGGTATAATTTTGGATTTCTCTGCATTCAATGTAAGTAGGTTTTTAGAGAACCAATCACTAACTATATTTAGATCCATCTCTGCTAATTTTGCAACTTCATTCCAGGTATCTCCATGAATCAGTAAAACTGTGTCATCAGCATATGCAAAGATAGAGCAATTTTTAAGGGAAAGGAGGCAGAGGTCATTTATATAAATGAGAAATAATGTTGGGCCAAGAATGCTCCCTTGGGGCACCCCGTATTCTATTTTAGCCTCTTTACTGATGATATTGTCTATCTTTACCTGCTGAGAACGATTTTGAAGATAGCTCTCGAAGAGTTTTAAAGCATGCCCACGAATCCCGATATTAAACATCTTCGCCAAAAGTGTAGGAACAGAAACTGTGTCAAATGCCTTGCTCAAATCCAGGAATATACCAAGGCATTTCTTTTTACTGTTAAGGTGCTTAGTCACAGCATCGGAGAGAGCAGACACAGCATCCTCAGTGGAAAATCCTGAGCGAAAACCATATTGATTATAAGCTAAGATATTATTTGCATTCAAGAATTTGACCAGGCGACTATTCAAAAGTTTCTCTAATATCTTAGAGATTGCCGGAAGTACAGAAATAGGCCGGTAGTTATTTACGCAATCTCTGTCTCCACTCTTATGGATAGGGTGGACTACTGCTTTTTTAAGAGCATCGGGAAAGACTCCGGTATTAAAAGAAATATTACAAATATGGACCATAAGCGGGGCCAAAACATGGCGGGCCACTTTGAGTACTCTACTCGATACAGAGTCTATTCCAACCGAACAATCATTTTTCAGATTTAGAATAATTGATTCAATTTCCTGGATATCCGTATCAAATAGGGCAATGGAATTGATATAGTTCTTTGGAGTTAAAAATTGCATGCAATCCACCGATGAAGATGTTTTTATTTTTGTTGCAATTTTTTTTCCTACATTAACGAAGAAATCATTTATAGAGTCAATGGATTGCGATGACATAAGATCACGTGCGGGTAGGGTTAGACGTTTAGTGTTAGTTACAGTTTTGATGACTTCCCAAGTAGCTTTGATATTATTTTTGGCTTTGGCAAATTGTTCTTTTTCATAATTACGTTTGAGCTTTCGTAGGAGAGCATTGCAAAAGTTCCGGTACCTGAGATAGGTAAGTTTCAAAATGTGATTATTAGGCTAGATTTAAGTTTTTTATGCAAGCAGTCTCTGTTTCTCATACATTTGATTAGACCGCGAGAGATCCAGGGCTTTATATTCCGGTATTTTTTAGATACTTTAGGTTTACGGGTGTGCTTACATATAATTTCTGAGAGTGTTGAGACAAGAATGTTTGTTGCTTCATTAGCATTTGTGGAAAATAAAACATTAGAGAAATCTGCCTGTTCAATGTCATTTATAATTGAAGTATAATCGACCACCGTTCTTGTTATGCACGGCTTCAAGTTGGGCCTATCGGTAACGACACTTAACAGGACTGGTTCGTGATCAGTTATGTGCGATTCTATGACAAGAGTAGTGGCAACCTTATTTGTTTTAATGAGACATGATCTAAGCAGTTATTGATACGGGGCGGATACAGATGAGCCGGAAGTAAGCCTTGTGATGCGGTAAAATTCAAATACTTCTGAGAATGTCGGTCTTTATTGTTATTTTTTATGTCTATATTTATGTCACCGATTAGAAAAATTTGACCGTATTTTTCCAAGAATGAAAGGACATCACCTAAGCTATTCAGAAAACTGTTGATAAAATGGTAGGATGGAGATCTATACAGGGCAACGACAGCTGTGTCGTCATTTATTATGCAAACCAGGCAGTTGGATTCACTAAAATCAGGTTCTATAATTTTACAATTTAAATAATGTTTTGTGTAAATAACGATGCCATCATTTTGATTTTTAAAGTTTATTGTTTGGTGTGATTGATATCCCTGTAAAGTGGGGATTATTGTTGTCTTACTTAGCCAACATTCAGTTAATATAATGACATCACAATCGAAGTGAAGTTGTTGAAGCAAAACTGTAAATTGATCGAAGTTTTTGTTGATACTGCGGATATTGAGGTGTAGTATATTCAAATTTCTATTAATGTTTTTAATTAATTTATGGCAGTCAACTATTGGTACTTTGAAAGACTTAGAAACCTGATAATTATCGAGATCAGAAATAATATTTAGTGTATCAACCATTTTTATATAAAGGATATATTTGTAGGACATAAGTAGCTAGACAATATGTTTTCACTTGGACTTGTGAAGGGGATTTGACATTTACTTTAATTTGTAATTTAGCTGACAGCAAAACAAAGCGTGAAAAATATTTAGGAAATGTTATGAATTTGTGCGTAATATAGTAAATAATGTAAACGTGTATGTGTGTAGAGTATCTGAGAAGAATGAAGTATGGCAAAACTATTGTTAAGACATGTATGAGTTATTTTGCATTTAAAAGTAATTAAACAATTTAAAACAATTTCGATAACAAAAATAAACATTCTTAGCGTTATTATAATAAGGTACAATCTAAATAAATTACATAAAAAGGGGTAAACATAGTTAATATTTGCACTTATGCCGCTCCGTAGTCAATCCGCTCTCTGTTTTAGTATATTTAGGTCCGATTCTGATTTAATAAGGATAGCAGAGTCACCTTCCTTTTTCCGCATTAAGATTCTACCGTTAGCAATCCAGCAAAACGCATACCCGTGGGACTTCGCATGCATACGTGCTTGATAAAATAATTGCCTCTTTTTGGCAGTTAATGCTTCCGAGATATAAATTGGTTTACATTGGCCAAGTAGCTGAATATCAGAAGTTGAAAGCTTTTTTCCGCACTTATTATGATTTTTGTACGCATATAGTATAGATTCTTTCGCGATAACCGTCGTTAAATCTACGATAATAGTACCAGAGTCGGGTGATTTTTTGGATTTAGCTCGGAAAATGTCTCGAATTTCGGTCACCTTTAGTTCATTCTGTAAAAATGAACTGACTTTTATGACTGTTTCACAAAGAGTGGTTTTATTTTCGTTCTGGTTAACAGGTATATTCCGAAATTCTATGCAGGGTGATTTAATCGAACTATCCAAATTTTCAATTTTTTCTTCAAGAACTTGTATGTAGGCCATTTTCTCTCTATTTGCACTGTCTAAGCTTTTCAATTTCCCCATTATTTCATCATAAGATGTCGATACAAAGTCTACGGACTTACGCAACTCAGAACATTCGGCTTTAATTTCTTTTACCGTACTTAAAAAAGCAGCGTACTTTTTATCTTGCCTTTCAGTGAATTCCATCAGTATGCTTTTAATTTCTGCCGTGAACTGGCTAATATCTTCACCATGTTGAAATTTCCGCTTAAACCTCTGGTGTTATGTTCGAGGCGAGTTGTTGCGGGGATGTTGGTTTGGAAGCATCAGGCTCTGAGTCATAGAGTAATTCAGTTGGTTTGCTCGGTGGAGTTCTTCTTAGAGACATGATTTTAAAAGCTTTACTCAATTATAAAATAAAATTATAGAAGGTTTGCTGCGTTCCTTGTAAGGATAATTGTTCTTATTTAGAGACGACGGGAACTTTGCAGAAAAAATACAAAAATACACTATCGGAACTACAGGATCGAACTTACGCCACCTCGCACGAGAGTCAAGCACGGTAGCCGCTAGGCCACTCACACCTCTAAAATATTTCTCCAAATGTCGCTGCAGGCTTTACCATAAATATGAATATGGTAGTGATGAGTGACCTTGCTTTGTGTTCCAATGTCACGGCACAAAGACGCGAGCACTTTTTTGGAAAATTTTAAGTCGGAATTTTATGATTACTCGAAGCACAGTTAATGTTTCTCACAGATTGTTTTACACTCGGTTTCGTGAAAAAGTGGCGCACACATCGATATACGACACTAAGGATATAAATCAGTTTTTACTACTTAATTATTTTTAATAAGCACAGAGACTGTTAGCACACGTCTGACTCACACGGGCATACACGCCACGAATCCTTTGCACGCGAGTCCGACTCGTACTTGGCTGTTTTTTTCAAATAGAAAGTACAACTCAATTATGCCTAGCGATTTCCCTACTACGTTGGGGGAGACTTCCAGTATAACTGGTAGCATCTGAATACCAGTATTTTACAAGGAGCGGCTTTGTGTTTGACCTCCACAACCCAGTAACACGAGAGGTAACTACAGTTAAATAAATTATAAATAAATAAAAAATATATATATTACAAAAAGAAAAAAAGTGAAAAAAAAGACAAAAAGATATACAAAAAGACAAAACAACAAAAACACAAAAAGACACACACACACAAAAACAAACACAAACTCACAAAAACAAAACAAAAACCATAAAACAAAAAGAAAACAAAAAGACAAAAAGAGAGAAAACAAAAAGTGAACAAAAAACAAAAAGTGTACAAATGGTTCAGTAACATGGGCGTACCCAGGGGGGGGGGGGGGGCAGGGGAGGCCAGCTGCTCCCCCTGGAAATCTCGCAGAACATGTATGAACTCCCACTAATCACTAATCAAAGTGTAAACGGGGTCTTATGCGCTAACTTTTGAATAAACCGCGCTGTAGACACTGGCAAAATGTTTGATCGAAGACAGGTCAAATGAACTTTGTATGCTCAGTGTACATACAAAACTTGTAAACAGTATGGGCGACAGTATTATTTCATGGAAGACGTCATTAACCGTTTTGCTGAAGGTCTTCGAAAGTTATTTTTAAAGTAGAAGTTGAATAAAATAAAAATGCATGGGCAAATTAATTTTATTTATTTAATTAGTACCTTTAAAGGAGGATCATTTGCGGCTGTTTGCCTTACGCACTACACTACATATACCTAATGTTTCATGTCTTTGTGTAGTGTGTATAGGGTTGCCAACCATACTGTTTTAAACAGTATTATACTGTTTTTCACCGAATTATACTGTTTACTGTTCAACAAACAAACAGGATATAAAAATACTGTTTTCAGCAAGTGGTTAGCGCAGCGCAGTCACGATAGTGGTGTTTCAGAACGAATCTGTCATGTCAAATATTCAAGAATGACAGTAGGCACTGACACTGACAATTCACCTCACTGTCACATAGACAAACGATTGCGCGCGTTTTTTCATGTGGTCTTTGTTTTGTTGATATCCAAGTAGAAAATTCAGTGATTTTGATAAGTTTTAATGGTTTAAGTTCACTTAAAATATAATACTTAAATGCCTATCAAACTTTTAAAATTGATAGATTTTGCGAGAAGCACAAAAAATGTTTTGAAAACATTGGAAATATAATATACTGTTTTTTTTTTACAAAAATACTGTTTATTTTTCCTCTCAGACCTACATATACTCTATTTCTTGTAAAAAAAAGTTGGCAACCCTAAGTGTGTATGACAAAACAGCCACGGACAATCTGACCTAAAAATCTGACTTGCCCCCTAGGCCAGAAGCTGGGTACGCCCATGTTCAGTAGTATATATTAATCTAGGCCTATACTAGTATTATTATAATCAGGATATAAACTATGGTACGACAAATATGAGATTACAGTTAAAAAGTTATCTTTTTATTCTGATTAACTTTAAAATGAAAATGCTGTCGTAATCTGCAACGATTGTAACTTTATAACTACGTAAAAATAAGTAGAAGAAATATCGTGAATTTCAATAACAAAGTCCCCAGTTTTAGTCGATAAAAACTTGTTTGCATCGCTGAAACTCACGCTCGACTGAGAATTTTTCCGCGCACCCGGAAATGTGAATATAACCCTATTCTTCCTTTAAAAGAATGACCCACATACATTCTCAAGATCCGACAGAACCCTTTCCAATTTGTCAAATAAACTTGACAATACTGGAGCAGGGAGTATAAGAATCCTTAGCTCTTCGTAATCCTTGGGGAGACGGGATCCCGAAGGATTAATTTTATTTCGGACGAGCTCGTTGGTGTTCGTGCTTCGCTGACACAGGCGAAGATAAAATGGTTTGTTTTATTACAACATGGAAAGATGGAGTAGTAGAAATGGAGTGTTAAGTATTATCCTTTTTAGGGTTCCGTACCTCAAAAGGAAAAAACGGAACCCTTATAGGATCACTTTGTTGTCCGTCCGTCCGTCCTTCCGTCTATCTGTTAAGACCCTTTATCTCGGGAACGCGTGGAGGTATCGACTTGAAATTACCGCATGTACCAAATACTCAGGTCTGCAGTCCCTTGAAGCTGTGATCATATGTCTAAGTTAACGTAAAAAAAAGATACGTCCGTTTTTGCCGCAAAAAACGGGTAAGTAACATATGATATAATTACAAAATCTCTAATATTTACAAGATTTAACAACTGAAACTATAATTTTTTTTTGACATAATAATCAGTTAATATAATAAACGATTGATATAATTTTAAAATAACTAATTTTTATAAGCATAACATTCGTTGAATATATATATAATTTGAAGCCTGTAGGTAGCTCAACAAATATCATTATTAATTGCATGAGTAGATGTGCCCAGTAACTGATTACCATCTGCCAATCATACATGCAGCATGTAGCATGCAAGCAAACATGTAGCATGCAAGAAAGCATGCAGCATGCAAGCAAGCATGCAACACGCAGCATGCATGGTTTTTGTCACGGCTCCGGCGCTGCAGGGCTCCGGCAGCCCCATGCGAACATTACTTTAAATACGTTTGAATTACCACAGGTTAAATAACAGGTCGATATTCGAGATTAAGTTACGCTTGCTGAGGTAAGGCTTGGTGAAGCTAGGCTTGGTATATTACATACAAAGAACCCTCCCTCTCTTGGCTGTCGGCAAAAGAGGCGGAGACTGTATTTGTGCTTGGTTGATGGTTATAGGGTTGCCCTCTATTACTTACATGACGCTTCATGAAAACATAACTAGCAAGATAGATAGGTGCACCTTTGCTATCCCTTCAAGAATACAAGCGTGATGTTATGTCTATCTATCTTATCCTTCTATAACTGACCCACGCAACTTTTTTTGCGTCACATTTTTCAAAAATCATCCGCTCCTATCGGTCGTAGCTCGATAAATGGGCTATCCAACACTAAATCAATTTTTCAATTAGAACCAGCAGTTCAAACAAACAAGTTCTCCAGTTTTATAAATGTTAATACTAGCTTTGCCCGTAACTTCGTACACGCATATCCCATTTTTCCCTTTCCCGTATAGCCTTCTTCACTAGGCTACCCTAGACAAAAATAATTTTCCAAATCGGACTGGTAGTTCTAGAAATTAGCGCGTTCATACGAACAAACTCTTCAGCTTTATTATATTACTAGCTGACCCGCGCAACTTCGTCTGCGCCACTATTTTCATTACTGCTCCGCTCCTATTGGTCTTAGCGTGATGATATATATAGCCTTGCTTGATAAATGGGCTATCTAAAACAGAAAGAATTTCTTAAATCAGACTAGTAGTTCCTGAGATTAGCACTTTCAAGCAAGCAAACAAACAAACAAACTCTTCAGCTTTATATATTAGTATAGATATATAGTATTAGTATAGAAGAGCTTAGGGTGACACATACGACCTTTAGATGAGCACTCCATTTTATCTATACTCCGTGTTTTCCCCACACAAAAAAAAAACGAGACTCCAGCTCACACGTACCTCCATATTTTAATGTACACTTTATTTCGGACACCAAATTAAGTTAGAAATATGTTTCGTGGGTTAATTTCGGGTTGATGTAGGTGCGGTTTCTGTGATGTCTGGGGATGGTTGGACGCGTTTTTATTTTGGATATTGCTGTGTAATAACTCGACACGGTTTGATTAAGTAAACCCCTTTTTATTCAAGACTAGTGGACGTCACGCGGTTTCACCTGCGTAGTACCCGTTCCCGTGGCAGTACGGGAATAAAATATAGCCTATGTTACTCCCTGATAATGTAGCTATCCATTGCTGAAAGAATTTTTCAAATCGGTCCAGTAGTTTCGGAGCCTATTCATTTCAAACAAACAAACAAATCTTTCCTCTTTATAATATTAGTGTAGATGTAGCTACGTGTTTTTTATTTATTAATCATGAATGAAAGATGGACTGGGTACCTGCTCCGTTGTAAGCATGAAAAATGGATTAAACAGGTGACTGTCTGGTATCCAAGAGATGGGTCAAGGGGCCGAGGTCGCAAAGTGAGAAGATGGGAGGACGAGCTAAAAATGACCTTAGGTCCCCTTTGTCAAAGAGTGGCGGCAGAAAAAGTGGAAGGTGTTGGAGGACGTCTATGCCGTAAGGCACACCGAACGAAGAGACTTACTATGAATATGCTAACTTGTTTTAGGGTTCCGAACAAAAAACGGAACCCTTATAGGGTCTATCCGTCTGTCACAGCCAGTTTTCTCCGGATCCACTGGACCGATTCTCTTGAAAGGTACACATATGGACTTTTGTGAACCAAACACGGACGTGTTACGTAAATTATTAAAATTTTACTATGGGGGTCACTTTTGGGGGTCAAACTAGAAAATAAGAATAAAGTTTTTTGAACAATATCGTATGACATATCAAATGGCTTACTGTGAGGGTATTGATTATATTTTTTTTCATAATTTTGAAATAAATGGTTTTGAAGTTATTTAAGAAATTAGGCAAAAAATTATCATTCCCCACTCTTATCTCCGAAACAACTGAGCCTAAAATTTTGAAAAAAAATGAGTTTACAGGAAAACTTATCAGAAGTCTGTAGTGTTAAAATAACATGTTAAAAAAATTAAATTGGTTCGGAACCCTTTGCACGCGAGTCCGACTCGCACTTGGCAAGTTTTTTACTGTTTATAGGCACGCGTTTGACCACTATCTCACCCGATGGTAAGCGATGATGTGGTCGAAGATGGAGCACGCTTGCCTAGAAGTAACCTATTCACTCTTGACTTAAAGACTCCCAGGTTGTAGCTATCAGGAAACACAGACTCCGGCAGGGAATTCCACTTCTTAGCTGTACGCACTATGAATGTGTTCCCCAAACGTTTCGTGCGTGTGAGTGGGATGTCCGCCATGTACTGGTGGCGCATCGCCGTTCGTCTTGTGGTCCGATGATGGAACGGGCTTGGCGGAATTAAATTATGTAATTCCGTCGCACATTCCCCAAAATGCAACCGGTAGAAAACCGACAGGCCAGCAACTCTCCGTCGATGCTCAAGATTTTGGAGCTTCGTCGCGACGAGCCTATCATTGCCGATGATCCTCTTGGCTCGTTTCTCAATTGACTCAAGGGCATCAAGCTGGTATCTGGCAGATCCGTCCCAAAGATGAGAGCAGTACTCCATACATGATCGAACTTGCGCTTGATAGAGTTTGAGCAGCTGTTCGGGCGTGAAGTACCGTCTCACCTTAGCAGGGATCCCCAAATTCTTTGCAGCCAATTGAGCTTCTCCAAAGCCAGATTTTTTTTTGGAGAGTATGGCTACCACTAGTTTTTAATACAAAACTGTTCTAAATGTAAAAGTGCCTTCATAAAACAGCCAAAGTAATTTGAGATTAATCTGGCTTACACTCATATTTCTACTAAAATTCCCGAGGTACAGGAATTTTGCAGAAATTGCAGCTATCCTACAAAGGTAAACTGCTCTAAGAACCATGGGCGGATCCAGGCCCCCCCCCCCTGGATCCGCCCATGGTTCTGGGGGGTTGGGGGGTTCTTATGAGCCCAAGTCCAAAAGACCGAGATTTCTTTGGTAGTATACAGTCTAAAGAAGTCATTGAGGAATTTACGAAAAGTAATCCAAGGAGGCTTATCATGCGTTTAGCAAAATAAAATGTTATGTGCTTTTTATTGTTTACTTCCTCAGCGGGGTCAAGCGATCCCAAACGACAATCCTAGATCCGCCCCTGCTAAGAAATAACTCTAGCAAAATAATTCCCTCCCGAACCTTTAGATTAACTGAAAACAAGCATTAATATCTCAATAGCATAATACAAAGATGGCGCAGCTTCTAAAATATTCAGTGTGAAGTCTGTCTGACGTCTAAATGTAATTATTAATTAAGTAAACCGTGTCATAATTATATTAAGAAAATAGAAGTTCATCTCTTAGCGTTAATATGATATTGTGCCGAACTACTGCGGGCATTGACTTTTAAACCCTTCGTAGATCTTTGATCTGGGCCCCAAGTCTGCTATTACAATAGTGTCAGAATGGTCTTTCATTGATTTCATAATGGTTGATTATGACAAGATTCTATGCCATTTCTCTCAATGCAGTGTCAGTGGTTGACCACTGGAAAGTCATAATGACGCTTTTATATCCAGTGGTCAACCACTGACACTGCATCAAATCAATGAAAGACCATTCTGACACTATTGTAATAGCAGACTTGGGGCCCTGGGGGCTTGTTTAATAAAGCCCAACAGGGCCCTGTTTAATATAACAATGCACAAACTGACAACACAACAAATTTGTCACAAACTGACATAATAGTCCCAATTTCGTGACTGGCGTTGTTTTATGAAGCAGAGAATGTATGAAATAACCGTACAAAATTGTAGAATTAGATTAATAGATAGATCGATAGAACATTTATTTGGAACACGGAAAGAAACATAACATTCAAGCACAGTTACATAACATTAGTAATTAAATGAAAACATAAAAACAGAAAAGGCAGAATATATGGCGGAATTACTAAACTAAGGAATTTGCCAGATTACCTACCAACATAAAAAAAAAATTGACAGAATGTCACTTCTCACCAGTCCAATGACCCAGGCGTCATGTGACAATATGACAGTTGCAAGTTTGATGCAGTTATGACATTTTTGGACAAATAGTCGCATTCTCAGTTTTGATATTAAACAAACCTATTTATTGCCAACGAGGCATGGCTAACTAAAATCCTGTTCTGGTGACATTGATATATAAAAAAGCATCTCAAAAACGTCCCCAAAAAATTAGCGCAATATGTATAATTATGCGCAAGTTTCAAACAATCTCGCATCGCTCGCCATACTGTACTGCTTGTGCTTTGTAAAAACAAATTTAAGCGATCCGTGTAAGGTTGAATTTGCAAAAAAAATTGCGCATCACTCGCCATACTGAACTGCTTTGTGAAAACAACTTTAAGCGATCCGTGTAAGGTTGAATTTGCAAAAAAAAAAATTGTTTATAGTATAACTACACACAACTTACACATGACACTTGATACATGTCAGTTTTTGACGACAATTTCGAGTGTGGCATTTGTTCGAGACTGTGCATCTTGGGTTTTTTATATATCAATGCCTGGTGCTGACAATTTCTTAATTGGTGAACCAAAAATCACCTGGCAACTTTCAGCAGTCGTACCTACTTGCAATTGGTTGGTACCAACATCTTAATTTTTAAGTTTAGTGTTTTTGATTTTATTGTCTAATTATTTTATTTTATTGGCTGTTATTACTTAAAATTGAGAAAATCAACAGCCACGGGGTAATTTTCTTATGAATATAATTTGTGTTAGCGAAGTAAGTTATCTATACTAATATATAAAGCTGAAGAGTTTGTTTGTTTGTTTGCTTGAACGCGCTAATCTCAGGAACTGCTGGTCTGATTTGAAAAATTCTTTCAGTGTTAGATAGCCCATTTATCGAGGAAGGCTATAGGCTATATATCATCACGTTCTGACCAAAAGGAGCGGAGCAGTAATGAAAATTGTGACGCAGACGACGCTGCGCGGGTCAGCTAGTACATAATATGAACGAAGCCTCAGGCACAGCTCGTATAACACAGGGCCGTGTGAGTTTTTTGAAGTGAAAACTTCTTTAGCGGCGTTGAGCACTTTTTCTGTAATGGGTATAAAATCTTAAACTCGCGTCAGGACACGTGACCTGATCGAAAAAGCGTAAGACGGACTCGCGTCAGGGTCACGTGATGCTGATCGAAAAAGCGTAAGATCGAGGGGAAGGGAGAGGAACTAGTATCTCCCACTCTTTCTACCGTGCCTGAGTGTGCTGCTCCGCTTAGGCGGCACAGGGCGCTTGCGCGAATGTCCGTCTGTGTTTATGTACAGCGTGCCACGCGTATCCAAGGATACGAAATTACGGAATTACGAAATTATGGATGAAAGTTGATTTTCTAAGAGATAAAAATTAATGTAATATATAAATAACGATATAATATTATGAATAATAACATGTAAATTGTCATATTTGTGTACGATAGCGCAATAAATAAACATTGTATTCTACCTCATAAATGATAGTATTTTTGTACTTATAATTAAACACAACGTTAATACTAAAGTTTTCACTTCTGCCGGCACTCCCGGAGTGCTATTTTTTATTTGTGATGGGTTTGCTCTTGACTCTAGTCTAGGTCAGAGAAGACAGAGGCGAAGTCTACGATGGAGCGAGCTTACCCAGAAGGAGCCTGTGCACTCTAACTTTGAAGAGATTAGGGTTGTAAGCGTTTGGAAACACAGACGCAGGCAGAGAGTTACACTCCTTTGCTGTGCGCATTATAAAAGACGTTTGGAAGCGTGTCTCTTTCATTCTTCTCTCTTCAAGAGAGTACTCTTTATTGCCTTGATCGCTGGCTTATTAGTTGCCTATCTTAATATAATTTATCACATTCAATAAAGTTAATACCCTAAATCGAAGTCCAATAAATCGTAGCCTTTTGAATTTTCGACAAACTCATCCATTTTGAAAGTCTTTGTATAAAGTTGAATGTTTAGACATATTTACATTTCAAAGAGAAAAGATAAGCTTGATTGCAAGACTCTTTTGTATGTTTAAAAAGGTCAGCTAACATATTGTATGAAAATATCTTCAATTTAAGTTTATCAATTTCGTAACTTTTTTGAATATTGCATGTTTAAAAGTCATTGAGAGTCTAAAATATGGTTGATATTTAAATAGTTTTTAGGGTTCCGTACCCAAATGGTAACCAACGGAACCCTATTACTAAGCCTCCACTGTCCGTCCGTCCGTCTGTCTGTCAGCGGGCTGTATCTCAAGAACTGTATAGGTAGACAGTTGAAATTATCACAGAGTGTGTATTTCTATAACAAAAAAATAATTAAATAATAAATAAAGGGGGCTCTAATGCAAGAAAAGGTTTTTATCGGTTTATGGTACGCGAGAGAATTCGACTCACACCTGGCTGGTTTTTAAAGAGGCATAAGTACCTCAACTTTAGCTTTATGGCGTATCATTGTTTATGGGTCTTCTCATAAGTGCTTTGATCTGTTTATGGTTTGGTGAATAAATAATGCAACACGCATTACTTTACTGCGGCCGACCCGAGTACGGAGCCTATTAAGAGTTTTCCAGGTCGACCACGGCAAGGCGTGCCCAGGTGACAGGCTCTCCGAAGGCTCGATAAAATAGTCAGGAGGTTTGAGTAACTCTCGCCAAAGGTCACATCTTTCCGAGGTCGTGTTGCCGGGGAATAGACTCACGCATCCAAGAAAACATCTTCGGCTTTTTAGTCTCTGGGGCACTAAGCTGTACCTACTTTATCGGTCGTTTATCTGTCCGTTAATGCTATTTGTCATAACGCCATTGGATCGTGAACGACCGATAACGTAACAATCGTTAGTTAGTAGCGATCAATTGCAATGTATGTGTTGTTTCAAATATTATAAATCCCATCGAAATTCGGTTTTAATTTACACTAAATCCGTGTCTTATTAAGAATAAGGGGTTTTCAATTTCATGTGATTTATATAAACTTCTTTTTTATTTGAGATGGGTATGCTCTTGACTCTAGATCAGAAACTAACTTTTGGTATTTGCAAATACCCCATGACATATTCATGAACATCTTAACACACATTTTGACCGTCTTTCCCTTAAGAAGACTTTCACACTGCGTCACCACAAGTTAGGCAATTTGAACGCCAGAAAAAAACCGCTAATAATTTACATAATATTTATACGTTCACAGGATTGTTCCACTTTCCCCCGAGACGTGGTGATAGTGCCATAGTAACGGCAACCCACGCTAGAGATGAGCCATAGATATTGAGAACTAACTAAGCAACCCCCGCCCCCCGTATTGCTGTAATGTGAATAAAAACAGAAAATTATGAGCGAGCAGCCAGTTATTGTCATTTTCTAGAGTTGGTTCACATCTTGGGCTGTTACCTTCGTTACTATACCATAAGAAATTAGATAAGTATTGACAGCACATTCACTCTAGTGACGGCATGGCACCGTAAAACGGGGTGAATAGAAATGTAGGGTAAAACTAGGATAGTTGCCCCAGGGGTATAGTTGCCTCGATTTTAATTACTCTAGTTTCGCGAATGAATTACATGATATTTTATTTATCAATGAGAGACTACAACTACCACTAAGTTGACCACGTTGCTGTTTCTGTAAGATTGCAGGGGAAGGCAAGGTATCAAGGATCAAAGTTTTTGCGGGATAAAAGTCCTTTTTCTCGGCAGGGCATCAATCTTACACGTAATTTATATGGATAAAGCAACTATCCCGCATACGGGATAGTTGTCACAAAATTTAGAGGTTCGCAAAAATCGCCTATACCCTGTTTTTTTTTTTACTTTCACTTTGAAGATTATAAACCAAAGTTGAAGATTATAAACCAAAGTACTTACCCATTTTAAAAATAAAGTATTTTAGTTTTTGTACTGAGAGTTTTAAAGTAAATTCAAAAAGTGTGGCAGCTATCCGGATTTTACCCTATGTGATCCTATCAGCCTATCAGGTACTTACACACACAAAAAAATAAAATAAAAATAACACTCATAAAATAAATATAGACCGTAGTGTATGACCCATCGCTGCGCCGAAAAGGCTAATTGCAACAATGTTGCCAGACAGAAAAAAAATGAAACAAATTGACGTTTCGATGTTTTGATTTACCCCAGTATTCCTTTTCACCCCGGCCTAAGACCTTGATTACTCCAGTTCTCTAAGTCCAAGGGGCTAATAAGACAATTGCCAGCACTCGAGGCACTCGAAATGATTGAGTTATTGGATTACGACCTTGAGCCTTCCCCTAATCTTTTATTAGGTTCATTTTTATTATCGGCATTAAGAATAATTTGCGCCGTTTATCTGAAGGGAAATAATATTAAGTATTCTGCTTTCTGTTCCGAGGAAAAGTAATGTGGCGTACTTTTGCGGAATCGTAATGAAAATATTCATTTGTTCCAACACGTGTAGGTAAGAATAAATGACAACACTAAAAACACACACCAACACTAAGATGAATGACAACACGATTTGACAGTTACTGTCAAATCGTGTTGTCATTCATTCTTAGTTCGGGTTCGGGACTAATCGTAAGTCCGTAGGTGATACGGAGTAAAATACGCCCGCAACTACGCCCGTAACTATGGACTTCGGGCTTAGAGAGTAGCCCCCCTGTTTTAAACTTCAAAGTGAACTATTTATTTTGCTTTATCTCCTCCTTTAACTCCAAGGAAGAGAGACTGCATCTGTGTTTGCGCGATTTTTATGAACTACTAGCTTTTTCTCGCGGCTTCACGATTTTTAAGCTTTTTCCCGCGGCTTCACCTTCGCGGTAAATATGTTATGTGCTGGTCTCAAGTATAAATATATAAACATAGGTAGCTTCTATCTGTGTCAACAAAAAACAACTACCTCGTATTACAAAGCAACTAGATCAGTCTAGCTCAGGTTCCAGTCCACTAAAGTCCGAGCTAGCTAGATTAATCTCAGGGTTTCAGCTTTTTAGCTCCGTTGCAAGCGGAGCACTTTATTCTGGCCTTAAAAGCAGCTTTTATGCAGCATGTATACCTACACATAGCCTTGTATCTCCGCGTGGATGTCGGAAAAGTAATGAATGAATCAGAGATTTAATAAGGAATTTTAAGGTTATGTATAGTTAACAAATCTATTGGGTATGCAGGCAGCTAACTCGCAACTAATTTTAAACATTGTTGTGAGTGTGCTGAGTAGACAATTATTGTACAACATACTCGAAAGTATGTCAAAAGCTTTAAAAATTATATTGCACACATTAGAAATAAACATTGGCAGTGCTGTGGAAAAATGAATATTTTTGCCTGTATTACTTTACTTACGCCATTTTTTTACGAGGGTAAGCTGAAACTACTGCACAGTGCACACAACGTGGTACGGTCATCATACTCTTCATTATTATGGCACGCGCCAGATAGACTTGCATGCCTAGTATTCATACTCCTTTCCTTTTGGTTCGTTTCGTTTATGTTCATACATCTGAGATCCCATTCAACTAATTTTTAAACAACAACAACAAAAAAATATATGGAAATTTAGGCCTTTTTGACAGTTTGCGACATACATGTGAATGCGAACTGTGCTTAAAAATTTGTAGAATTGGCACCCTGATCATACACACGCTGGCACAGTGTTGCAAAAGTTCGAAAGAGTCGCCGCGGCCCTGGAACGCAAAGGGCATTAGGAGGAACACGGATGGGTTTTAGTCAGTAACAGTCTGACACTCCCTTCCGCTCCGCCCAGAACGAAGGACTCATTTGATGATTTCCTTTTCTTTAAGGCTTGTATTTATGCCAATGACCTTGTGCATATAAACGGAGCTAACTACCCACCCCTCTACGCGCCACTCCGCTACCCGCATTTTTATAATAAAAATAATACATGTTGTTAAACAGTAACAAAACCAAATCTTTTTCGTTTGTTTTGCAAAGCAGTAAATATTTTTTATACTCTTTTGTTAAAAAATGAAGGAGTAAAATGGTTTCATCTCAACGATTTGGAGGTGATTTGTTGTTTTTTTTTTTCATATTATTTGATGCCGATAAACAAATTCTGGCTAAACCAAATTACGAATCGTATCATGTAGATTACTAACTATTTTTTCAGATGTAATTTCTCCGTTAGTGCCGACGGAAAGCGACTTCATCTGCACGCTATTTTCGAGAGAGCAGCCTTAAAAAAAAAGCATAAAAAATACCAGGGATCAGAACATATTCCCCGCACTACGTCAAACGTCGCGTCTAAGACCCATCCGTGATGAATTACCGCGTTTTTAGGGTTCCGAACATCCGTAAAAAACAAAACCCTTATAGGATCACTCGGGTGTCTGTCTGTGCGTCTGTCTGTCTGTTTGTCTATCTGTCCGTCTGTAACAGTCAGTTTTCTCCGAATCTACAGGACCGATTCTATTGAAATTTGGTATAAATATGGACTTCTATGACCCAAACACGGACTTTTTACGTAAATAAATAAGTTTTAGTATGGGGGTCAAACTAGAAAATTATAAAACAAAGTTTTTCAAACTGTATCGTAACCCACACAGTAAGCGCTTTCATTTGATATGTCACATATCAAATGAAAGGGCTTACTGTGAGGGTTTTAATTATATTTTTTTCATTATTTTAAAATAAACATTTTTGAAGTTATTCATGAAATTAGACCAAATATAACCCTTATCTCCGAAACCATTGAGCTTCAAATTTTGAAAAATAATGCAGATAATAGTTCTATATCTAAAGATTACAGGAAAACCTATAAGAAGTCTGTAGTGTTAAAACAACATGTTAAAAAAAAATTGGTTCGGAACCCTTTACACGCGAGTTCGACTCACACTTGGCCAGTTTTTTTCCTTCACGCTCGTGGCAGGGTTACGCGTCGAGTTCCACCCCTTTTATCCCCTTTCACCCAATTATTATAAATAATGAGATAAGATCGGGTTCCGTGGAGATGTCCCTGTGAATAATGTTGCCAATTTTGAACGCCTCTCCGCAGTTTGAATTGTTACGAAGCTTCTACGGTTGCTGATTGTTTGTGCAACAACAGAAAGGATAGTTCTATAAAATTATTCAGGTATTATCTCTAATATTTTCCATAGGGACATTCCCCGTAGCATCCTGGTGTTTGGATATTTATTATTGGGAGTGAACCTAAAGCCATAATTACTATTCATCGCTACCCGAATGCAGTTAGTGAAAGCACGTCGATCGCGTCGAAGTGTTGGATAGTGAATCCTATTCCGAGTACATAGAGTCGCTAAAGAACGTTAGGCTGCCCACAGACGAACTGCATGTAGTTGAATATATCGACTACGTGCAGTTGCTGCGGTGCAGTCCGTCTGATGGCAGCCTTAATTGATACAGTAAAATGTTACTGCTGTAAAGGCAAACATAAAAGGTTTCTCTTGAATATTTCTCGTATTCTTGGTGTTCGTTAGAAAGGGTTTATCGAAATTCAACCCGTAAAAGGGGTGATAGGGGTTTTCGAATTTCATGTGTACGGGGTGAAGACACGCGTTAAGTTTGTAGGTAGATACTTAAAGTGTAAACACATGCGTTTACTTATTAATACTTATGTGAACATGTTTATTTTCTGATGAAGTAGGTACTTATTGACAGGAATTGTGTATTGTTGTGTTAACTTGGTTATCATTATGGTTTTTGGGCCAACTAGGCTTTTGAATGGACAACTATCTTCATATTTATAAGACTCTTTGACAATTTAAAAGTTCGTCATTAATTTCATTGAAATAAATGGGTTAATTTTGAGATTTACAACAACAAAATCCCTTTTGGAGTTGGCATGTATTTTTGGCAATTTTTTCTATATACAGTACAGCAGACAGCACGTTTGTGGTACAAAACCAATCATAACTGGCCTCTCGTCATATCTTGCTGGAAGACGTCCACTGCTGGACATTGGCCTCCCCCAGGTGTCACGACAATCGGCCCTGTGCGCCTTGCAACCATCGGCTACCCGTGACCCTCACCGGACACAAGGGTAGACGGGCTGCCGGGCACGAACGGCCATTTTTCGTTGTGCTCATCATATGGCGTTCTATAATCGCCACGCTTGGCAGGCGGGTTGGCGATCGCAGTGTAGCTGTTGCAATGTACAGAGAATGCTGCTGCACATTCTCTGGTGAGATCCTTAGTCGCCTCATTTGACACCAACGGGAAGTGATGGGATAGTGCTGTTCTTTTACGACCGACACCATACAGAACAAAACTGGTCTCGCATTCTATTGAAACTCCCTTCTACACCTAATTTTCAGGTCAAGGACTAAAAATCGACTGTGTTACAAGACTTGATAGGATAACATAATGAAGAGATACGTGACGGCGTTTTTCTTTTCATTTTGGATAAAGCCTAATATGATGGATAATGACTGAGATACAAGACGATATATTCGAAAAGAAAGAACCAAGCCATCATCGAAATATCATATGTCATAGACAGGTATTATTTTACCAAACTATATTTCGCCGATTTACATAATACCTTTTTGCTATTGGCCGAAGCCTCTTTTGAACTTTTTTCATTTGCCGAAACAACATTTTACGGAATATTATTTAGTCACAAATATATAGCCGGTTGCTTGGTAGCATTTTCAATATTAAATTAAAATAGTGTCATAAAAGTCAATATGTTGTGCTACAAAATTTAGTAACAGAAACGAATCGAAAAAAAAATTCAAATCGAATCGGTAGAGAATGCCTTGTTGCATTAAGTTCGCCCATGTACCACAATTGTACATAAAATTTAAATAAATAAATAAATCGCTGCAAAACCGACTTCATGCAGTCTTGTCTGCCCTACCCCTAGAGTTTAATTTACGCCTACGTAGGCGCGGAGCGGTGGGGCGGCCAGCGAGCTGACGAGCAGGTGGTTTGAAGGCCCACCGCCGCGGCGAAGGTGAAGCTGCGGTGGCGAGGCTGCCAAACCGAAGCTGCGGTATGTGCGTCAATAAGCTCGCGTGGGGCCGCCCCAATCCCGCAGCGCCGGAGCCGTGACAGAAACAATGCTTGCTGCATGTTGCATGCCTTTTTGCATGTTTGTTTGAACGCTGCATGCTTGTTTGCATGCTACAATATGCCTGCTTGCATGCGACATGCTGCATGCTTGAAGCAAGCATCCTTGTTTGCATACTTCTTACTGGGACCACTTAAAACCACTTATGTTAACAACCACCACCACTACTACACCCACACAAATATTACACCACTTAAAACAGTAGTATAATGAATATTCGGAAACATAATACTCTGAACAAATGTTATTTCGGCTAAGTGTAACTTCGGTAAAAAGTTTTTCGACCAAATGAAACGTCGGAGTAACGAAAAAAAATCGAATCTATACTAATATATAAAGCTGAAGAGTTTGTTTGTTTGCTTGCTTGCTTGAACGCGCTAATCTCAGGAACTACTGGTCCGATTTGATCTTTCAGTGTTGGAGAGCCCATTTATCGAGGAAGGCTATAGGCTATACACCATCACGCTAAGACCAATAGGAGCGGAGCAGTAATGAAAATTGTGACGCAGACGAAGTTGCGCGGGTCAACTAGTTGATAATAAGTCAACTGATACAGTTGCAGACGTCACTTCACAAAAAAAACCGGACAAGTGCGAGTCGGACTCACCCACCGAGGGTTCCGTACAAATACAAATTACTTTAAATAAAAACTATATTTTTTATGATTTAGTTATAATGTGTAGATTTTTGACTTTTCCCTAAACTTATTGTATTTGACGATATTGCTTGCCAAATTTCATAGTTCTAGGTCAATGGAAAATACTCTATGAATTTTGATTCCATTGACAGTATAGAACTCTACGTTTTTTTGCGGCATAAACGGCGGTACATTTGTTTACGTTCATTTCGAAGTTTGATTTTTCACAACTTCAAGGGACTGTAGATCTGAGTGTATGGTTTTAATTTCAACCCGATACCTCCACGCGTTCCTGAGATAAACGGTCTTGACAGACAGACGGACGGACAACAAAGTGATCCTGGTTTCCGTTTTTTTCCTTTTGAGGTACGGAAACCTAAAACAAAACGATAATAATTGAAAAGTTTTAGGTAAAATGGAATTCGGTCAAATATTTTTCAAACTTATAATAGGTAACCCATTTGATGCCGTAAGTAAATGAATCAGAAATCACCAGTGGAGGTACATCTACACTAATATTATAAAGAAGAAAGATTTGTTTGTTTGTTTGAATTGAATAGGCTCCGGAACTGCTGGACCGATTTGAAAAATTCTTTTAGCATTGGATAGCTACATTATCAGGGAGTAACATAGGCTATATATTATCCCCGTACACCTACGGGAACGGGAACTACGCGGGTGAAACCGCGTGACGTCCACTAGTAAAATATAATCTTCACTCTCTCCATATTAAGCAGGACAAAGAACAGAGCTAGGCATTGGCACAAAAGGACGTTTACATCTGGGAAAAAATATGTGTAAAAAATACATTATTCAAATCACAGTAACTTTCGTAAGTTTGTTATTTATTGCCCACAAAGATTGTATTCGGTACCTTCAAAGTTTCCTGTTTTCGCTATTCTTGGAGATAGTTTTTACTCGCGAGAAACTTTGGTACACTGCTAAATACCTACTAAGCATTGTACTATTACCACGCTCTAATTCACTGGGATATAAGACGAGTGGGAGTCTGTAAACTGTTGCGAACATGTAGGTTAGTTAAAGTTGTCTATAAGTTTAACTGAAGCTACGTCTACTGTTAAGTGTCGACGATAATAGTAGGTAGGAATAGGTATGTTCGGGCGAAGGTATGAAAGAAGTTTGCGTACGAGCAACTCTGAATCAATAAGCAGTTTTTTTTTGTGGTGTCGCTTTATTCGAAACTAGTTGACCCGCGCAACTTCGTCTGCTCAGCTCCTATTGGTCTTAGCGTGATGATATATAGCCTATAGCCTTCCTCGATAAATAGGCTATCTAACACTGAATGAATTTTTCAAATCGGACCAGCTAGTCTATTCTGTAAACAACTATTTCGATATCGAGCTTCACCTGATTGACAATACTCACAAAATGAGCTTTATTGCACACAGCATAAAGGTCTTAATTTGAAACTCACCTCGGATCCCACTGTCGAGATACGAAAATGTTACAGAATAGCACTACAGTAGTTCCAGAGATTAGCGCGTTCAAGCAAACAAACTCTACAGCTTTATATATTAGTATAAAGTAGGTATACATATAGAAGTATAAATTTTGAACTTACTGCGTGGAAGCATGCGGGAAACTCAGTGCTTTCGAACTATCATTCATTTTCGAGATTAGGCTTGAATAATCCTCTGGACACTGCGTAGTATTTTTGCATATCTAGGTGTTTATCTACTTGTTATCTAACCGAGGTCATCATCATCATCATAACAATCGAAAGACGTCCACTGCTCATAGGCCTAGGGGACATAGGTCTCCCTCAAAGGGGGGGGGGGGGGGTTGCCATAATCGCCACGCTTGGCAGGCGGGTTGGCGATCGCAGTGTATGGCGTTGCGTTTTACAGAGAACGCTGCTGCCCATTCTCTGGTGAGTCCCTTAGTCGCCTCTTACGACACCCACGGGAAGTGATGGGATGGTGTTATTATTTTACGGCACCATACGGCATAAGCCTAACCGGGGTAAAACCACACTATTCCCAAGCATTGCAACTCCTGAAAGCCAGACTGAACAGTGGCGACAGCCAGAAAAGCACCGAGGCATTTGAGCTCGACGAATTCTGGAGAAACCATTAACTGTCTTGCCAACGAAATTAGCCAAATAATAATCCTAACTAATATAATAAATGCGAGGGTGAGTTTATTTGTTACGCTTTTATGCCTAAACCACTGAATCGTTTTAATGATTTCATGATGAATTTAGAGACGGTTATAGGCGAAAATCCGCAAGCAAAAGCGGAGCTGCGGGCAAAAGCTAGTTAATAGTAATACAAAATAAATATTATGAAGCGGAAAGATTTGTTTGGTTGTTTGAAATGAATAGGCTCCGAAACTACTGGACCGATTTGAAAAATTCTTTCAGCAATGGATAGCTACATTATCAGGGAGTAACATAGGCTATATTTTATTCCCGTACTCCCACGGGAACGGCAACTACGCAGGTGAAACCGCGTGACTTCCACTAGTACAAAATAAATAAAAATAACCCGATTAACTTTTATATATTCGTTTTTTATGATAGGCGCAAATATAGGTACTGTTTTTCTTCTTTTTTTTTCTTTCTAAAAAGACAAGTGTTTGAACGGCAATTTTCAGTAACGGAAGCTCAAAGGCTTTTCAGAGATATCTGATCCCAAAAAGCAGATTTTTCATTGTTACCATGCTCACCAACACACGAACTAACTCTGTTTTATTGATATTGGCGCAGCCTCGTTGTCGGATCCCGCCATCATTCACGTTTAGGTACCAAAGCTCCTCTTATCTTGTTAGTTTAAGGTAGATAGCTCTGTTGGGTGTACCTAAATACCCCTACACGCAACTGGGGCGATATAGGATCGAAGGGTAGGGAAGGTAGGGATACAACATAGTGAATTAGTGATGTAATGATCACTATCTACGAGCAGTAGCGTAGCTAGCATGGGTGACACCCGGGGCGGGTAATGTGGTTTCACCCCACAAATGAACCCCCCCCCCCCTCAAATAATTATATAGAAAAACTTGATTTATGTAGGTTGATTTATATAGACTCAGGAAGCCAGAGAGTGCAAAATGCAAAAGCGAGCGAAGCGATCTCAAAAATTTTTGCACCCTCCTCCCGACAGGTTTCATTGCGTCAAACGTTTAGGGGCGCCACCCGATAGTGAGAAAAACCAGTAAACGAGCGGTCGGGTGTCACCCCTAAGCGGGTGTCACTCGGTGCATGCCGCACCCCCCCCCCTCGCTACGCTACTGTCTACGAGTACCTACCTACACCAGTCAACAGTAAATGTGGCCTTGTTTTGAAAGATAGGATCAGTCGCCATGAAACAAGCATCATGATCATCATATCAGCCGAAAGACGTCCACTGCTGGACATAGGCTTCCCCCAAGTGTTGCCACAAGAACCGGTCCTGTGCGTCTCGCAACCATCGGCTAGTATCCAAGTGTTTATTTCAATGAATCTACCTTCCGGGGTCGGCTTCCAGTCTAACAGGATGCAACTAAGTACCAATATTTTCCAGTATCTGGGTAATATTGGTACTGTTCGGGCGCCTCCGACCACTCGGCAATCTTCGGCTGCCGTCGTGAGACATCGGAAGGCGGCGGGTCATCGAGCCACTTCGCTGTAACCGATCTCCGACGACGGCACGCACGCGCACTCCCATACGTTTACCAACTTCATGATTATTGTACCTAATTTGGATTACATTCTACTTTAAATCACAGTCCACTGCTTTTGAGTTTAGTCCTTAGTTATGTCCTTAACAAATGGTCCTTCGAGCCTTCGGCTTTTGATAGAAAATCAGTCTTTAAACTATATCAGATTTTCTAGCTTCTTACCGTAACAACTGTCAAAAATTTAGGGGCTAACAGCTTACCCAGCCAGGACCATTTTCATGGGCATTTTCAAAACCCCGCCTCGAAAAGGATAGGTTTTCTTTTGCCCAGAAATAAAGATGACAGATGCAAGGCCAAACGCGAGGGAGCGCGAGGGAGCTAAAAGTACCTCGTCTCGGATTTGCTAGGTATCTTTTAGTACATTCCGCTTGTCTATTTTTTTTATAACTTCATGTTTTCATATGTTGTACTAGCTTCTGCCAGCGGCTTCGCCCGCGTGGTCCCTAGGGAACATTCTCCCGGGATAGAAAGTAGCCTACTTATATCCTTTCAGGCTCTAGACTATCTGTGTACTAAATTTCATTTAAATCGGTTCAGTAGTTTTGGCGTGAAAGCGCGATGGACAGACAGAGTTATTTATAACATAAGTAAGGATTGAAAGCCGGAGGGGTGCAAGTGCACCCCCCTCCCGGCGCCCAGCCCACACACACTTCCAAATCATTGCAACTCCTGAAAGCTAGAACTAACAGAGTAGCGACCACCAGAAAAGCGCTGAGACAATAAAGCTTGACGAGTCCTGGCAAAACGATACTCTGGGGCGATGCGATAGATTTGTACTCTGTTGTTAATGGATATTATTAAAATTCTATATTTTGAAACTGCATTGGGGTGTAACAGAAATAACGCAAAGCAGAAAACAGATACCTAATTGTACTCATCAGTATGAACAAGAGTGAATAGTTTGCTTCTAGGCAAACGTGCTCCATCTTCGAGCGCATCATCGCTAACCATCAGGTGAGATTGTGGTCAAACGTATGCCTATCTATAGTAAAAAAATAAATAAAAAAATATATCAAAAATTTAAGGAACACAGGTACAAGAAACGTGATTATTTCGGTTTATGGTACGGAACCCTTCGTGTGAGAGTCCGACTCGCACTTGGCCGGTTTTTTGTGTTATTTAAAGTGTATTTACGTATAGGTAAACAGTTATTGTATGTTTAGTATTTTATTTACAAATATGTTTGTTATAAGTACCGTATGTAGGTAAATTGTTAAGATAATCGCATTCGTAAATTACTTACGTAATTAATTGAGCTTGTCACTTAGCAAACTTTAGCACAAAATGGCGAAATAATATAATTAAAAGGTAAACATCTCCAGTAATTCGTCAGTGTCCAAAGCGCGGGAAACGAACGATAAAATCAAGATGGCCGACAAGCGTCTTATCTTGAAAATTAATATCCTTTGGAAAAGTTTTCGTTTACGGTTTCATTTAGGTAAATAGGATGTTTTTGTTGAAAACAAGTATTGGTACATAAAATAGGAGTCAATAAATTGTTGTTTTATGTACAGATGATATTTATTAGTAGTAAGATATCTTTTAAGGATCGAAGACTCACTGAATGAATAGGTAGGCAACTCTTTTGTTTTTTACTATTTGTCCCGACTAAAAACAATTTATATTTTTTAGGGTTCCGTACCTTAAAAGGAAAAAACGGAACACTTATAAGATCACTTTGTTGTCCGTCCGTCTGTCTGTCAAGACCCTTTATCTCAGGAACGCGTGGAGGTATCGAGTTAAAATTAAAACCACATACTCAGGTCGACGGTCCCTGTTTTGTTTTGTTGTTTTTTTGTTTTCACAGCTTTATGTGAAAACAAAAAAACAACAAAACAAAACAAAATAAAATAATTCTACTTTAAATTTTATTTATTAGTTGTACACCTACCACAGCGTAATATTTTTAACCCAAAGGTTGACTGGTAGAGAATGCCTTGTTGCATTAAGTCCGCCCATGTACCAAAATTGAGCATAAAGTTTAAATAAATAATAAAAAAAATAAAGTTCTATGTTAACGTAAAAAAGAGATACGGCCGTTTATGCTGCAAAAAACGTATATTTCGACACTCTCAAGGGAATCAAAATGTAAAGGGTATTTCCCGTTGACCTAGAACTAGGAAATCTGGTAATTAATGCTGTTTTATACTGCAAGTATAGGAAAAAGTCTGAAAACTATACATTTGTAATTAAATCACAAAAAATATAGTCTTAATTTAAAGTAATATGTACCTACAAATTTGTACGGAACCCTCGGTGGGCGAGTCCGACTCGCACTTGGCCGGTTATTATTATACTAAAGTAAGAAATGTGCACTGAATGGTTGCCAGTTTCAGTCTGTTCACAATTTTGTATAGTCAGTATAACACCGGTAGATTATAAAATATCGATTTTTTGTAGAAAAAATGTTCTTTACCGTCGAAAGTTTACAATTGCTCGAGAAAATTTTATTATCTGTATGGATGAAAAATGTAAGTGTGTAAGTAAATAAAGTTCCTTAAAGTACCTACCCAGACAGTAGACAAAATGAAAAATAAGACGATCTAAACTAAACCTATGTAAACGGAAAACCGATACTGTTTTTGACGACAAACAAAATTCAGAACGACTAGAAAGATAGTTCGAAGTTAGCACGCCAAACTTATCTGCGAGAGTAAACAAAGGTCAACCAACTGACATTGTACCCAGCTCAAAATACTTCTAACACCGAAGTTTTCTAAAACAAACGGTATAATATCAGACACGATCCCCTAAGTTACTCCGTTTAAAACTCCTACAGGGATCATCACAGAGTACGGAACACTGCGACCTGGCGGTGACTAGACAAATCTATAGAGATACTAGCTGACTCGGCAAACGTTGTTTAGCCATACAAAAAAAAATACCCTACGACCTATTCTCATCATACCCACCGAATATACACACAAAATTTCATGAAAATCGGTCGAGCCGTTTCGAAGGAGTTCGGTAACAAACACTGTGACACGAGATTTTTATATATTAGACATATTTAACTTTTTCCCGCGATTTCTTCAAGGAACCTACATGCCAAATGACAGCTTTTTGCGACCAGAAACTTCGACTGTCCGTTGGCTGACAGTCACTCAATCACTCATCATCATCAGTACCTACCTTACGGAAAAATTTAGGTATTTATTGGGATGATTGAAAAGTCTGTTTATATGATCAAAATAACGACTTAATACTAAATTCTTTAGATTTTTTATACATCACTCATAATCAACACCAAATAACCAATGTCTGTCTGTTTGTCACGGTTTATCTTCGAAACGGCTTGACGGAACTATCATTTATTTAGAAAAAAAAATTAGAGTTCCTCGTAAAAAAAAAGAAACCCCACGAAATTGAAAGTGGTTGTGTTTTACGAGTTTGAAGCAGACAAAGTCTTATTCTTCGTATATCCGTCTGTCCGTCGAATAATGTTCGTGGTTACCAATAAAGACAGTCGTAACGTTTAGTTTAAATCCCGAATGCCGAGCAACCAGTCTTATCAAGGGGTATTATGTAACCCAGTAACTGGGTTGTTGAGTTGTGGAGTTTACATTAGGTTTGACCTGAAACCGAAGGAAGAAAAGGCTAAATGGACTGCGCAATTGCGCTGAATAATAATTTGACTGCCGTAATCATAGTCAGAAATTGTCACGCGCCGTCAAAATCAATGAGTTAGTGTCCATTCCCACTATGACGGACCGTCTGTTTCCCGGTTCGTCTAAAGAGACAGATATGACAGTGGCAGTACAATTTATGATGGTCCGTCGATGAGTGTACGTGCACGTTCGGCTTCCCCGTCTACCGTTTAAACAGACGGTCCACAATGGGAACGGGCACTGAGTAGTCACACTCATTGACACGGTTAGTTTGTACCTATAAATCAAAAAGTTTTGACAACGCTGCACCATGTCTGGCCGCCAAAGCGTTTCGTTGCTCTGTGGAGATTATCTACCTGAACGGTTGAAGTCTTTGGAACTTTTATGTCCAATTCAAGCAAACTAATAAATAATTCAGCGTTGAGAGAGCAAATTTAATTCTTGTTTTCATTGTACCTACTTTGTTTCCTTTGAAAGCGTCCGTAGAGCTTGTACCCTTTCGAGGTGTTGCGAACAATAATAGTAGATCTATACTAATATATAAAGCTGAAGAGTTTGTTTGTTTGTTTGTTTGCTTGAACGCGCTAATCTCAGGAACTACTGGTCCGATTTGAAAAATTCTTTCAGTGTTGGATAGCCCATTTATCGAGGAAGGCTATAGGCTATATATCATCACGCTAAGACCAATAGGAGCGGAGCAGTAATGAAAATTGTGACGCAGACGAAGTTGCGCGGGTCAGCTAGTATATTAAATATATAAAGCTGAAGAGTTTGTTTGTTTGTTTGCTTGAACGCGCTAATCTCAGGAACTACTGGTCCGATTTGAAAAATTCTTTCATTGTTAGATAGCCCATTTACTGAGGAAGGCTATAGGCTATATATCATCACGCTAAGATCAATAGGAGCAGAGCAGTAATGACAATTGTGACGCAGACGAAGTAGCGTGGGTCAGCTAGTAGTAGATATTTTTGTTTTTTATACTAAACTAATAAATGTTTTGCTATGATTTTTTTGGTGAACAAGTCACCAAAAAAAAATCAGTAGCCGGTGTAGTTTTATGGTCATTCTTCATTGGCATTTTTGGGTTTGAAGGTGATTGTCCCATGATTGATCAATAGCCAGTTTTGTCAAATGTTTTCTTTTTTCACACAACGTTGGTACGTATTGATGTGAATTTGCTAGCGCTAGACAAAGGCTTCCCCCACGCGTCCAGCCTTATGTGGTTCGTGCATCCTCGCCAAGTAAATATGTCGAAGTGAAGGCTTGGGTGATGTGATCACGAAGTGAATGACAGCTCATTTCGTGATCACTTCACTTACTGAATCGCAACTGCTTGAATAATTGACGGGTTTGTTTGATTTCCAGGGCCGCGGTGACTCTTTCGAACAAATTCCGTAACGGTGAACGATACCCTCACGCTAAAATTACATTCTTGTACTGAACATTAAGTCAAACGAAGTTGCGTGCAAACGGCCAGTTTTATTTAACGGAGCAAAATCACAATGAAAACCGATTGCACTTCAAACTTTAATAATTAAAAAAGAAATAGCACTTAATCATGTCCCGGCGTAATGACTCGAAAGAACTTATTTATTCTGAGTTCATTCGCTTTGAAATAAGGGGTAAGGACTAAGGTCACTGGGATCCATTTAATTGGACGGCTGGCACATTAATCTTTGTCGACTGCTGGGTCGATTCCAGTGTACAAAATTGTACAGAAGGTCCATAGCGGCTATGGCAGGAGACAGATTAGCAGGCCCGGATCTAGAGGGGGGCAAACCGGGGCCCGTGCCCCGGGCGGCAAGTTCAAGGTGCGCCAAAATCTTATACTTACTTTATATGAAAAAAAAAACGATGTGAGCATTGCTAAAATCGAGCTCGCTAAGCTCGATCTTGAATTTCACATTCAAGATCTCTATTTATTTGCATTTAAGTCGTAAAAGTAAATCCTAAGCAAATCTTAGGTAAGGGATTTTTCAAGGGAGACCGAAAAACCATTGGGTGTGAGAGTGATCATTATCGATCGAAAGTTTCTTTTGGGTGACTAAAAATACTACCCAGCTCCAGGGTCTGGCCACTTATTCAAGGTGGCTTTTGGCGAGCCCCCACGGTGCTGGCGCATGACGCAAGGCAGGCGGTAGATAGGGTCGCCCGCACAGCCTAGGGCCCGGCTCTTAACGAACTCTTATGAAGTTACGACACATAAAATACAAGATAGGTCATCGAGAGAGCAAAAAATTTCGAGCTCTTTTCACACCCGATATGTAATAACTAATTTGGAAAAGGAGCGGGAGGCACCACTGTCAAGTTTTTGCCCCGGTTTTTAATAATCCTAGATCCGGGGCTGCAGATTAATATGCAATTAAGTACCTTTGCCTAATATCTCTTCTAAGGATCCCGAACAATAAGTTATGAATCGTTTTTAGGGTTCCGAAAAAAGGAACCCTTATAGGATCACTCGGGTGTCTATCTGTCTGTCTGTCTGTCCGTCTGTAACAGCCAGTTTTCTCCGGATCCACTGGACCGATTCTGTTGAAATTTGGTACACATATGAACTTCTATGACCCAAACACGGACGCGTTACGTTAATTATTAAATTTTTAGTATGGGGGTCACTTTTAGGGGTCAAACTAGAAAATTAAAAAAAAAAGTTTTTTGAACAATATCGTGTGACATATCAAATGAAAGGGCTTACTGTGAGGGTTTTAATTATATTTTTTTTTTCATATTTTTAAAGTAAATGGTTTTGAAGTTATTCAAGAAATTAGACGAAAAATGACCACTTATCTCCGAAACTACTGAGCCTAAAATTTTGAAAAAAAAAAATGGAAATAATAGATCTTTACCTAAAGATTACAGGAAAACCTATTAGAAGTCTGTAGTGTTAAAATAACATGTAAAAAAAATTCGTTCGGAACCCTTTGCACCCGAGTCCGACTCGCACTTGGCCAGTTATTTCATTATTATAATCGTTTTTTATTATCAGTAAAGATCACAAATGATTCAGGGCAGCTTCATGTCAGTATTTCCGATTTCTCTTTGTGCCTATAAATCTAGCTCTGTAATGCTATTCTCTAACAACATTTTCGTATCTCGACAGTAGAATTCGAGGTGAGTTTCAAATGAAGACCTTTATGTTGTGTGCAATAAAGCTCACTTTGTGAGTTTGATCACTCAGGTGAAGCTCGATATCGAAATAGTTTCTTACAGAATAGACTAGCTGTTCTGTCTCCTGCTTGATTTGGAGGGAAGTGAAAAATTTTTTTCTTACCTACTCCACCGCAGATCCTTTCTTAATTGGATGCGAGATCCATGACATTGAATCGTTTCTCCGGGTTCAATGCTTTAGCGCTTTTTTGGTGATCGCCATTATTAACCGACTTCCAAAAAAGGAGGAGGTTTTCAATTCGGTGGGTATTTTTTTTTATTTTTATTTATGTACACCGATTACTCCGAGGTTTCTTTTTTTTTTCGATGCAGTATACTTGCCGTTTGGTCCCGTAAAAATTTGATTCAGTTTGGTTCAGTAGTTTTCATTTTATGAGCATTTTTGCTTATTACAATTTCTGCGTTGACGAAGACGTCGTCCAAGTATCACCACATAAAAGTTAAAAAAAAAAAAACTTTTTACAAGAAAATACTAGACTTCCAAACAAAACACTACAAAGAATAAAATAACCTTAATTTCGGAAGTCGGTGTTCAAAACAAAGAAACAAAACCAAAAACAAAATCCTTAAATATGAACACCCACGTCTGCAGTGTGATTCTGTAAATATGCCGAAGTGAAGGCTTGGGTAAATGGATCACGAAATGAGCTGTCAATCTATGTAATCAAGATGGAATGACAGCTCACTTCGTGATCTTTTCACCCAAGCTTTCATTTCGACATGTTCACAGAATCAACCGGCTTGAACACGCTGTATAATATAGACTCGTATCTACGGCGATCTCAAACAAATGCCGAACGCGAGTGCGCTTGCACTCGCTGTACCTACGTGAAGCGTGTCTATATGTGCGTACGAGTTCCCGCGTATAGACCTAACCTTCTGTATATTCTGTGCCTAGTATAGCTGGGTTTAGTCCTAAAGGCATATCGGCTGAAGCTCTTTAAAAGCTACTTAATCCATTGGCCATTGACAGCAGTGACATGTGGGTGATTCTATTGTGTGTGACGGCAAATACTTACATATTAAAATGTTAATTAATTTCGCTGTTGATTAAAACTGGCCAAGTGCGAGTCGGAGATCTATTACCTCCATTTTTTTCAAAATTTTAGGCTCAGTAGTAGGAGATAAGGGGGGTGTGGTCATTTTTCGTCTAATAAATTTCTTGAATAACTTCAAATCCAGTTTTTTTTTTTTTAATTATAAAAAAAATACATTTAAAACTTTTTTTTTAATTTTCTTAGTTTGACCCCCAAAAGTGACTCCCATACAAAAAAAAAAAAATTACAGCAGCAGTGATTATTATTAGGTACTTTCGTTGCTTCGAGAAGGCGCGTGCCGCCCGAACCCGGTCGAAGCGGGCCGAATAAATCACGAACCGTGGATCGTCGCGCGTCGACGGAGTGTGGCGTAGGGAAGCCAAGTAAAATACTTTGATTGATGAAGTCTCCAAATCTAGCCTTGTTGGAAGAAAAAATACTAGCATAGAATATTGATCCGCAACTTTATACAAATAAAGAGCACAATCGCGTTTATAAAAAAATCTCCTTCAAAGTAAAATACTTGCATAGGAAATAATTCCGAAACTAAATATCAATAAGGAGCAGAATCGCGTGGAGTGTCGAAGGAGCTTATTAAGGAGGAGGAGAATATTAAAATACTTTGAAGTCTTGCGAGTATATCAGGTCGGCCCTTGGTCGGCGTACTTGCAAGTAAATACCTAGTATGAAAACTTGGTCGCGTAAATACGCACTTCCCTAGTGACATTTGTCACTATGATTTCGTTCGACCGCTGAGCGCACCAAAGAGATAATTGTCCCTTTTTCATTCAAGTGCGTCGCGCGTCGTCTAAATATATCTATTTCTTTCTATCACACGATGTTGTAACCCTTCTTCTCTTTTTTTCTCGTATCTTTATGCTAAAAATTTAACAATAGTTCTACACTGGTTCATCATTTGGATTGAAAAAATAATGTCATCAAAAGTTGGTGGTTCTCGTTTTCGTTTCATGAGTTAGTTGTGTAAACTTAATATTATTTTCGGTTGTGGGTGAGTATTTTTGAGTAAATTAATGATTTATTGGTTAATTATTATGTAGTTTATGTGTGTGCAACCGTGTTTTAACCCGAGGTAAGTATGTTTATATTTCTGCGTCGTTTTCAGTTCACTTGTAAGTGACTACTAGAATTTTGTCAGGATGCTATCGTAATTTATTAATTTGTGAGACCAGTTCTGTGTGAAACGTAATTACTATCGCATTGAATATTTACTCGATAATAGTTTTCAGCAAAAAAATATACAAAAGGTACTACTTATGTTAAGATTATAATGTTTGTGTAAAGTACCTAGTTCACTACAAAAAAGTGGGTCCGCTTGTAACCAAATAAACATGGACGCCTACATAAAGGGCCGTCCACACACATCCGGGTTCCCATCCCTGACGGAACACGGCAGGGACTGAGAAAAATTGGCTACATACGATTTGTACGAACTTGCTCACACATATCCGTATCAGGAGGATCCGTATCGTCAGTGTCCCGGAGCACGCTCGGACGCACAGTCGCCCTGATAGTGCTATCCTATTTTTATCTCTGGACATTTTATGCAAGAGCACTTGTGCAACATGAACACAGAAAGGTTAATAGAACTCGTCCGACATAATAAAATTCTTTACTATCTTTCTAATCCACGCTTTAAATACTAAAAAGAAAAAAATATATATGGGAAACAGAACTACACTGATACCGATTTCCCTGAAGTGTGTGAACACGGGTAACGAATGGCCCGTCCCTGACAGGAATACTGAAAGAAAAACTCAGAACTCGGATAGCCCAGACCCGGATTTGTGAGGATGGCCCTTAATTTAAATGGTTTAGTCCCATATCTTCCCCCTGCCATCATTAAAAAAAATTCAAGTTTCTGTTGTTAAAAGTAGTCTCAAAAAATTTTTTAAGAGGATTCCTGTGATATGTTAGTTACAGAATAGAATAGAATAGCATTTATTTGCTAATATGGGGAATACATAAGTAGGTAGTAGCAGGTATACATCAGATTTCTGCCATATTTCACCATTGGGCATGCAAACATTTTCATTATATAAATGGTTAAAATTAAAATTCTCATTAAAACATTAAATTAATTATTACATTCAATAAATAAGATTATTAATCTTCAAATTGTCATTAAAACATTAACTTAATTATTACGTTCAATAACAAAAATGATTAAAATTCATCCATTCAAATTATTCATTCATTCAAATTATTATTCATTTTATTTCTTTTTTTTATTATTCATTCATTTCATTTAAATTATTTATTTATTTAAACTTTATGTACAGTAGTGGAACATGGGCGGACTTGATGCAACAAGGCACCAGGCTACCAGTCAACCTTTGGGTTAAAAAGACTACACTGTGGTAGGTGTACAACATAAAAATAAATGAAATCTTTTGGGGAACAATATACAAATAATTAATATACAATATTTAATACTAAAAAAATTAAACTAAAAATTAAAAAAACCCCCAAATTTTTAATTTTTATTTCATGCTTTTTAAACTTAATTTACCTAATAGGTACTACTAGAAAACCTATGATCTCATTATCTTCCTGCCCTTATCCTATGCTACTTGGGGTCAGCGCAACACGTTTTTTAATTCCATTCCGTCCTAACAGCCGTCACGCTATCACTCACCTTTGTCACCCTATCACTGTCCCTTTTCTTTCATATTGCTCCTCATACAATCCATCCATCTTTTTTTTTGGCCTTCCTCTCCCTCTCCATCCATCCACATATGGTCAACATCAACACTCACCTAAACGGCACTACTTGGAAAAGTAGCTTTGCATCTCTCACCAATGTGAATAATTATTCTCTTTTCTGCTTCATCATCAGCCCCTGATCACTATCTCCTATTCATTGCGACCATTTAAATGAATATGAAAACGGAAGGTCTGTTGTAAGTAAGTGAGGATTTGGTATCTTGCAGATTTTAGGACATGCTTCAGCATCAGGTTAAGGTTACTGATCTAAATATAATCTGTCAATTGAAACCATTCCAGTGAGTTCAAACACGAAACCTCTGCTGTAACTTAGTGAGGAGTTCGGTATTCTGCTGACCTCAGGTTATGCTACAGTATCAGGTCAATATTACCATTTTTTTGCAATGTCACTGAAGTAACAGAATACCAAATTTTGCATCAATCTGACCCATAAAAGCTGGTTAAATGCCTTCATCAACTAGAAAAGAGCTGATGATCTTCAAACGGCTCAACCGATTTTGATAAAACTTGTCTAAGAACCATCGCTGGAAAACCTGCTTTCAAATAAAAAAACCGCATCCAAATTGGTTCACCCGTTTAAGAGCTATGGAGCCACAGACAGACACACATAGCGGTCAAACTTATAACACCCCTTTTTTTGATCGGGGGTTAATAAAATACATATAAGTAAGCTAAAATAATCTATTCTATTTCTATACATATAATAAATCTGTTGAAGAGTCGTTTTTGTACATTCAAAATAATAAACAATAAAATAGCTAGGGAGATAAAGGGTAACTGACAGAACCCATTTCCATCATTTTTAGAATTTTTGTCTGTTTATCTGTTTATCTGTTTATCTGTTTGGATGTGCAGGCATCACATCAAAAGTACAGAAATAACGTAGATAACTTTCACGCATTAAAATTGTACGTAACTGGAGGTATAACTTAGTTTTTGTTTCATCGCAATCGGTTCACTCTATCAAAAGATATTTGTATTTAAAGGTTTCGTTTAAAGTTTCATTACGTGAAGCACATACATGCACCGCCATCTATTGAGATTAAATAGTAACAGTTTAGAACTGTTTCATGAATGAATGCGTATATCGTCCCCGTAGAACGAAAAGTCACTAAGTCCAAAAATCGTCAAAATGGTTTTAAATGCCATCAAACTCACCGTATTTGTATCCATATTTCTATCTAACTAAGATTTCAATAAGTTTAATAGTTTTCGTTTTAGCTTGTGCGGAAACACATCATGTTGACATGTTGAACCTTAAAATTTGGGGAACAAATACCTAAGTTACTTAATTATTTTATGACTACCTAAAATCAGCAATACACAATATCTAAGTAAACTTAGTTATTTTTTCCTTTAAATAGAAAACTTATTTTTTCAATCTTATTTGTTTCCAAACTCACCAAAACAATTTAGTTAATTTTAGAATAAACGGTTGGTTAAAAAATATGAAAGCGAAAACTGACTAAGGGCTGATTTTTCAATCCTTGGATAAAACTTATCCGTCTAATAAAGTATTACACAATAATATTAAAATGTCACCTGTAAAATAACAAAAGACGGGCAATTAGAACACATTTTTGAAATGGTTGTTTAATACGATATTCGAAGAATAAGTTTTATCTAAGTATTGAAAAATCGGGCCTAAGTATACTTAATGATTTCTCGATCGACGCATCAATAATGTTTAGCATTATTCTACATAGGCAAAAATTAATTAAATCATGTTAAGGAGTTTTTCTATACCTTGAAGACAACAAAATCATAATTTTCGTAATATCACTAAAAGGATTTAATGATTTTTTAACAACTTTTACGTGCATCTTTTTAGTTAGGTATATTTAGAGCGCGATTTAGTGAGTTTGCCGCCCGCCTTCGTTAGCTCCGAGTAGGGAATTAGTTATCTTCCTCGCGCGCGACGCGGCCCGCCAGTCGCGACGCGTGCGTTGAACAAGGAGCTCACGTTATAATTGTTTCGTCGAGAATTAAATAAAAATAATATTGATTGTACGTGCAACAATACAATGAATCGAGCTAAGTTTATTCTGGATTTATTACAAAAAAAACTGGCCAAGTGCGAGTCGGACTCGCGTGCAAAGGGTTCCGAACGAATTTAATTTTTTTAACATGTTATTTTAACACTACAGACTTCTAATAGGTTTTCCTGTAAACTTTAGGTAAAGATCTATTATCTCCATTTTTTTTTTCAAAATTTTAGGCTCAGTAGTTTCAGAGATAAGGGGGGAAAATGGTCATTTTTCGTCTAATTTCTTGAATAACTCCAAAACTATTTATTTTAAAGAATTATGATTAAGACCCTCACAGTAAGCCCGTTCATTTGATATGTCACACGATATTGTTCAAAAAACTTTTTTTTTAATTTTTTAGTTTGACCCCCAAAAGTGACCCCATACTAAAAATTTAATAATTTATGTAACGCGTCTGTGTTTGGGTCATAGAAGTCCATATGTGTACCAAATTTCAACAGAATCGGTCCAGTGGATCCGGAGAAAACTGGCTTGACAGACGGACAGACAGACACCCGAGTGATCCTATAAGGGTTCCTTTTTTTTCGGAATCCTAAAAAAGAAGAAAACTCTATGCAAGTAAGTATTTTTATTAAACAAAATAGGTATTATGGAATGAAATGAATAATATCATTCGCAAATAATTATTATGCTGATGTGTAATTATTATAGGTATTTTGATGTTTAAATTAGATAAGTAAGTATACCTATTAAAAAGCTTATAAACATAACACATAGATAACGATCTAAATCTAATTTTGTGAGATAAACACACTTTATAGGTAATAATATTATTACCACATAAATTCGATTTAAGTTTTCTCAAGATTTTCGAATGATATTGGGCACCCATATATAATACACTTATTAAATGTTTTTATGAATTTTGTAGGACATGACTACTTCAAGCAGAAAAGGATTTAAAAAACGTAACTATAATTATTAGGTATTGTTATTTCGAATATGGCACGCGATTGCTTGATTTCTTTGTGAATTTCGTTTTATACCTGGCTTAAATACTACTTGAAGGGTAGCAAATAGTGGTGGATGTTGTGTGTGCATAGCTATTGTTTTACTGGCATGGTTTTGGTGTGTGATGATGTGATTACCTTTACTAAGTATTTAATAAGTTAATAAATTACATTTGTTACGGCTTGAATCTCATTACTGTAGAAAAAAATCTAAACGACAATACCTGGACAGCAAATTGAGTATTTCAAAAATGTATGAATTATATATAGAATAACTAGTAACTGCTGGTGAACGACCGTGTACCACTATGTGTACAAAAGAATATTTGGATCACAATTTAATTTGTAATTTTTTAAGCCCAAAAAGGATTTGTGTATAATATGTACTCGCTATGATAGTAGTGGTCGACCTGAGTCTCTGAAAGAAGAATATGATGCACATATTGCCAGAAAAAAAGCAGCACAGGATGCAAAAGAATCTGATAAACAGCGGTCTATGAATGACGACACGTATCTCGTAGTAACTGCAGATATGCAATCAACCCTTCATATACCTGTCAGCGGCATAGGCATATTGTATTACACGAGGAAGCTGAATGTGCAAAATTATACTATTCACACAGCAAAACCTCCGAATGAAACATTTTGCATAACGTGGAATGAAATAAATGGCAAAAGAAGCAGTATTGAAATCGCGAGTGCGATGAACTGCTGGATACACCAAATACTAACATGTGTAAAAGAAGTAACTATTTATAGTGACACGTGCGCAGGCCAGAATAGAAATAAATTTATTACAGCTTTTCTATGCCACCTGATCGTGAGGCCTGATGTGCACGTTGAAATCCTTGAGCAAAAATATTTAGAGAGTGGCCATACGCACATGGAGGTAGACTCTATGCACAGTGCAATAGAAAAGTGTCAAAGGCATACGCCAGTTTTCTCTATGATAGATTGGAAATCTATTACGGTTCGTGCTCGTTCAAAAAGATACAGGAATTCGGCACCGCCATATATCGTTAAAGAAATTACCTATAACGATATGATAGACGTCAGAGCTCTAAGTGAACACTTCGTTAGAAATACAAGTAAGGACAAAGAGGGTAATAAAATAATGTGGCTAAAATTTAAGTGCCTTAGATTCGAAAAAGAACAACCTGGTCTGTTCCAATTCCGTTACACACACGATGGCCCTTATTTCGAATTTGATGTATTTCAAACACTAGATAAAGTAGCTCCTCGTGCTACAAGAAGGATGAAAAGAGCTCTAGATTAATCTAGATAGTCATGCAATTGAGGTAAATGATCGTGAAGGCAGAAAAGACAAATTAAAAGAATATGTAATTCCCACGGCCTATTCTAGCCCAAACCCAATATCAGAAGCTAAGAAAAAGGACAGCTATTGAATCTTTGCACCAATACCTCAAGAACTTCATTTTTGGTATGAAACTCTGCCTACCAGTAAAGATATTATAGACAGATTGTGCGAACCAGATGTAGCAGAAGAAAGTGAAAACGATTTAGATTTTTGAACTTTTAATTTGATACGAATATCTTGATTCGTGTGTTTCGCATTAATTGATTGTTTTTGTTTTTTAGGTTTCATGTAACTATTTTTGTTCTATATTTTTAATAAAGTAAATTAATGATTGTATATCAATTATGTTTTAATGATTTTCTTATCCTCAATTATAACTAATAGGGGTGATAAATACGTAGTTATTATTTTCAGAATATTATGTTGCTCTCAGAAAGAAGTTACAATATAACTAAATCAAGTTAATTTCTATCAAATTAGTTTAAATATGGGCGAAAAATCACTAACTTACTTCGAAGTTAAATGATGTAAGGGAAAAAAATAATTACTATCGTATTTCCTAAATATCTTAAAATCAAATGATTTTCTTTTAATATTTCATGTTCGAACATAAGCCCGAATCAGGGGGGCTACTCTCTAACGAAATCCGTAGTGTCGGGCTTAGTTGCGGGCGGGCACATTTTCTACTTCGTATCACCTAACCACTGAGAACGAATGATAACACGATTTGACAGTTATTGTGAAATCGTGTTGTCATTCATTCTCAGCTCGGGTTCGGGACTAATCGTAAGTCTGTAGGTGATACGGAGTAGAATACGCCCGCCCGCAACTAAGCCCGAAACTACGGATTTCGTAGAGAGTAGCCCCCCAGATACCAATGAGATAAGACCATAAATTTAGATATATCTATTGTCAAATGAAAGCTATGTTTTTAATTACTTTTTTTTTCTTTGAAGCCTCGTATCTCATTTTGGTCATTTGCGACTTAATGACTTTTCGCTCTACGGGGACGATATTATTATTTTGTGAAACTCTTAATAACAAAGGAAAAAAAATAACATAAAGTCATATCGTTTCATTTATCGTAATATGTGAGCTTCTAAGTTTGAACTAATATTTTGACAGTTCAACTACATTGTTGATTGATGGCGATGTACTGATGACGCGTTTTTCTGAATTGCGGTGTTATCAGCAGATTGGTCAATGTCTGACAAATAAAGTTTGGATACCTAATTCTATGTAGCAAATTATAAGGTGATAACGATATGTTTGACCGAAAAAGAAAAAAGAGAAGAGTAGTGATTCATGAATTTTATTGTGATTCGAATCGACATAATTAATCTATATCAGCCGCACGGGTCGATCTTCAGGGTTAAGCAACGCTTGCCAAGGTTGGTACGTTGATGGGAAACCATCATAACATACCGAGTTTCCTCCGTGCCTCGGAAAGCACGTTAAGCCGTTGGTCCCGGCTGTCATTTGAAGATCTTTGGCAGTCGTTACGGATTGTCAGAAGCCAGTAAATCTGGCTCCAGTCTTGCCAAGAACTACCGTGTTACCCAAATAATGGGTTGTGGAGGTCTGGTAGGCAGCCGCTTCACGTAAAATATTGGTATTCTGCTAAATCCGGTTTGACTGGAAGCCGACCCCAATATAGTTGGGAAAAAGTTAGGCAGATGATGAGTTGCACGAGTCTTCAAGATTAAGCTACGCTTTCCGAGATCGGTCTGTGGATGGGTGACCATTTTAACATACCGAGATTCCTACATACCTCGGAATATAATAGCCGCCCGGGTCGATCTTCAAGATTAAGCTACGCTTTCCGAGATCGGTCTGTGGATGGGTGACCATTTTTACATACTGAGATTTCTACATACCTCGGAATATAATAGCCGCCCGGGTCGATCTTCAAGGTTAAGCAACGCTTGCCAAGGTCAGTCTGTGGATGGGTGACCATTTTAATATACCGAGATTCCTTCGTACCTCGGAATATAATAGCCGCCCGGGTCGATCTTCAAGGTTAAGCAACGCTTGCCAAGGTCAGTCTGTGGATGGGTGACCATTTTAACATACCGAGATTCCTACGTACCTCGGAATATAATAGCCGCCCGAGTCGATCTTCAAGGTTAAGCAACGCTTGCCAAGGTCAGTCTGTGGATGGGTGACCATTTTAACATACCGAGATTCCTACGTACCTCGGAATATAATAGCCGCCCGAGTCGATCTTCAAGGTTAAGCAACGCTTGCCAAGGTCAGTCTGTGGATGGGTGACCATTTTAACATACCGAGATTCCTACGTACCTCGGAATATAATAGCCGCCCGGGTCGATCTTCAAGGTTAAGCAACGCTTGCCAAGGTCAGTCTGTGGATGGGTGACCATTTTAATATACCGAGATTCCTACGTACCTCGGAATATAATAGCCGCCCGGGTCGATCTTCAAGGTTAAGCAACGCTTGCCAAGGTCAGTCTGTGGATGGGTGACCATTTTAACATACCGAGATTCCTACGTACCTCGGAATATAATAGCCGCCCGAGTCGATCTTCAAGGTTAAGCAACGCTTGCCAAGGTCAGTCTGTGGATGGGTGACCATTTTAACATACCGAGATTCCTACGTACCTCGGAATATAATAGCCGCCCGGGTCGATCTTCAAGGTTAAGCAACACTTGCCAAGGTCAGTCTGTGGATGGGTGACCATTTTAACATACCGAGATTCCTATGTACCTCGGAATATAATAGCCGCCCGAGTCGATCTTCAAGGTTAAGCAACGCTTGCCAAGGTCAGTCTGTGGATGGGTGACCATTTTAACATACCGAGATTCCTACGTACCTCGGAATATAATAGCCGCCCGGGTCGATCTTCAAGGTTAAGCAACGCTTGCCAAGGTCAATCTGTGGATGGGTGACCATTTTAATATACCGAGATTCCTACGTACCTCGGAATATAATAGCCGCCCGGGTCGATCTTCAAGGTTAAGCAACGCTTGCCAAGGTCAGTCTGTGGATGGGTGACCATTTTAACATACCTACCGAGAAAACATCTTAGGCAGTCTTTACGGATTGTCAGAAGCCGACAAATCTGACACCTACAGTCTTGCCAAGAAGTATCGTGTTACCCAGTATTGTAGGGTTGTAGAGGTCTGGTAGGCAGCCGCTCCAATCCCGTTTGACTGGAAGCTGACTCCAATATAGCTGGGAAAAGGCTAGGCAGATGATGCTTCATGGTAAAAAACTGAAATGATTTGCGAAAAACACTTAATCTACAGTTGGCAAAACTGGGCACAGATTACAAACGTAATTTTGTTTCTATTTCCTTTATCCACTAGGGAGACGGTCTAAGTGATATGAATTTAATAGAATTTAGGATTCCCAAAAAATAAATTAATTAATGATTATATTTACGTCACACGTACCCTATTCATAGACGGCCTAAGCATCTGCCAGCCTGTTCATTAAATGTTGTCACATGACAGACCCATTCGCCACTTTGACACATTTGCGCATTGGGGATCATTTAGGCCGCTGATTGGTTCCGCCATTCAATGAAAAGGACAATAAAACGGCAGAGTTACTCTCTCAAGGAACGTCAGCCCCAATTGAGGCCAAATGGTATTGTCTGTCTTTTTAGGGTTCCGAAAAAAAAGGAACCCTTATAGGATCACTCGGGTGTCTGTCTGTCTGTCTGTCTGTCTGTCCGTCTGTCACAGCCAGTTTTCTCCGGATCCAGTGGACCGATTCTGTTGAAATTTGGTACAAATATGGACTTCTATGACCCAAACACGGACGCATTACATGATTTATTAAATTTTTAGTATTGGGGTCACTTTTGGGGGTCAAACTAGAAAATTAAAAAAAAAAGTTTTTTTAACAATATCGTGTGACATATCAAATCAAAGGGCTTACTGTAAGGGTTTTAATTATATTTTTTTCATAATTTTAAAATAAATGGTTTTGAAGTTATTCAAGAAATTAGACGAAAAATGACCATTCCCCCCCCCTTATCTCCGAAACTACTGAGCCAAAAATTTTGAAAAACAAATGGAGATAGATCTTTACCTAAAGATTACAGGAAAACCTATTAGAAGTCTGTAGTGTTAAAATAATATGTTAAAAAAATTAAATTCGTTCGGAACCCTTTGCACGCGAGTCCGACTCGCACTTGGCCAGTTTTTTTTAATATATGCTTAACCTTTTCCCAACTATATTCGGATCAGCTTCCGATCAACACGGCGAAGTCGCGGTATGTTAAATAATATGGCCACCTATTCACAGAGCCACCTAGGCAAGAGTTGGTAAACCATGAAGATCGACCCGTGCGACTGTTATTATTTAGCTACGAGCTCCTCATTCAATAAGTCTCCTCTTTCAGAACCTACTAAATATCGATTTAAAAAATTCGATTATTCTTGCAGTAAATCGATTCTATAAACCCGGTAGAACTGTTTAACATAAAATGTAAATATTAATCGGTGTTCTGTAATCTGCAAGTGTCAGGGAATATCAAAGAAACTGTTTCTTTTTGCTGGCTGGACAAAATTAAGAATCAACTTTATTCATCAGTTTCTTTGTTTCGTAGTTTGAAGAATACCTACCACCGTTCGTTCGATAGTTGGTTTTGTTGATTTTGATACCTACCTCGAGGTAGGTATGTACCAGGAGATTACCCGGGCTAATCGGCATTTCAACCGGAAGAGATGATAGAGTGCCCTGCATTAGGTACCCTCTTCCTATTTTCTTAATTTTGAGACAGATCAGGATACGCACTGTATTAACTTAAAGTAAATTTTATCTATGCAACAGATATTTTTCGACATCCACGCGAACGAAGTCGCGGGCACAGCTAGTAAACTAATAAATATGATGTTTTATAATAATCCTTCTGATCAAGAGAACTCACAATAATCATAATAGTTATTGTAAATGTACTTAAATTATAGGTACCTATTTTTTATTCATGTTAGAATCTTTTTTACCACTAATAAATATTCGTAAATGATTTATCATATAGTAACATTAAAAAAATACTAGTAGTAAAAACAAAACTAAGATGATTCCTGTGGTACTGCTATGTTAATATGAATGTACGCAGTTTATATATTTTTGAATTCTTGTTAAAACTAACGCAAAGATATTTTGTTTTGTTAATTTTTAATAATTATACACCCCTTAATAAAGAATACCACAACTCAAAATATTTATTGCAGGAATAGGAGAAGTTTTACTCTACAGTCAATATCAGTTATAACAGAATCGAACGCACAACTCGTATTTGGTCACAATAATGATAGTTGTAACAACAGCTAGTCTATTCTGTAAACAACTATTTCGATATCGAGCTTCACCTGAGTGACAAAACTCACAAAATGAGCTTTATTGCACACAATATAAAGTTCTTAATTTGAAACTCACCTCGGATTCGACTGTCGAGATACGAAAATGTTGTTACAGAATACCACTACAGGTGATGTTTTCGAAGTAAAAAAAAAAATATATTTCATAAGTAGTATTATTTAATATGAAGGTACATATATCTGTGTATAGATATTAATAAATAAAACTATGTTTTGTGTAGTTCACATAATATGAAAGAACATAATTTTGCTGTATTCGTGTAATTGGTAATTTTAGTCTTGTGTACAGATAAGTAACAAAGTGACTGAAGAGCTATGAGGAGGGGGCTTTGATTATACTGTATGCACATGTTTATCGTTTCTAAGAATTATAAAAGGCCCAAGACATACGTTCGTTTACTTTTGCAATCTTAATAGCCATTGACCACCTTATGCTGGGCCAGATGTGGATAGTAAGTCTTTTTCTTTGTCCTAGTCATTTCCCATTATTTGGGGTCGGGTCTCCTCGTTTTGCGGCGCCAGGACAGTCTGTCCTGGGTTGTCGAAACATTCGTTTGGGCAAGCTCTAAGTCTTTGGCTACCATGGACTACCAGGTAGCAAGTGGGCGTCCTCTTTATCGGGCGCCTACTTTTCTTATTATTCGGCAGTGCTAAGGCTTGTTTTACGACATGGTCTTCGGGGCGTCTCATGACATGACCGTAGTCGGCTCTCGGTGAGTTTTTTTGCTAGGCGCGACCATTAAACTTCCTCTGATGTGCTCGTTTCGCACTTTATCGAGTCGGGTTACACCTGCTGCCCATCTTAGCATCTTCAACTCACTTACGTGCATTCTTTGTACATGGGATTTCTTTATGGCCCAGCACTCGGCACCGTACGTCATGGCTGGTTTGACTGCGGTCTTGTAGATCTTGCCTTTGGTTTTAATCGGCATTCTTGTGTCACATAAAACCCCCGTCAAAGCCCTCCACCTCGCCATCCCACGCTTATTCTGTGGGTAGCATCGGCCTCAATGTTCCCGTCGGCTGTCAGCATCGCACCAAGATACTTGAATTGGGATACCTTTAGCAGTGGATTCCCGTCGATATGAATGGATTTGGAGTTGTTGGTGTTACCACCGAATGCGCACTCCAAGTATTCAGTTTTACTTCTGCTGATTCGGAGGCCGTTGTTTTCCAGTGCGTGTCGCCACTTTTCGAGGGTAGTTTAGAGTAGTTCACCATCTTTATCTATGAGGACTATGTTATCTGCGTATAACATACTCCATGGTAAGGGACACTGAATGTCCTTTGTTAAGTAATCCATTACAATGTTGAATAGAAGTGGGCTCAGGGCTGGGCCTTGGTGGACGCCTAATTTGACTTCGAAGCTTTTGCTTAGTCCAGCCCGGCTTCTCACGCTTGTGTAGCTTCTGCAGTACATATCCTGTACTAGGGCGACATAGTACTCGGGTATACCTTTTGCTCTCATGGCTTGCCACACCCGTTTCCGAGGCACTCGGTCAAACGCCTTCTGAAGATCAATAAAGACCAGGTGTAGATCTTCGCGGTTTGCCCGATGCTTCGGGTGGCCTGGATAGCGTGCGTAGTAGATTTTGACGGTGTGAAGCGATATTGGTTTTCAGATATGACAACGTGTTTGAAAAGGCGGTTGTTGAGTTTTTTCTCCCAAATTTTGAGGGTGTGAGACGTCAACTTAATTTTTATACAAAGGTATTAAGTGAGTTTGGCTCCTGGATGGTGTTCAATAACCTCGTGAGCCAATCTAAGCTGGTGCAACCTAATCTTTTCTAGATGTCTGCGGGTATTTCGTCAAGGTCTGCAGCTTTGTGGTTTTTCATTTGCTCTACGTCTGGCTAGGGAATTCTTCGTTCAATAGCTCTTGGTAGTATTGACACCATCTATTAGTGATACTCGCATTCTCTGTTGATAGTAACAGTATACTAACTACTAAAATTGTTTACAATACAGCTGGTCCTTCTAATAGATATATTTCTCCAAAGATATAAGTTAAATGTAGTTGCTTAATGCATGTAGAAATTAATAAGCTATGTCGTAAAAAGCAATGTTTTTGATAACGCGGTCATATAGCATTCAGCCTGGACCCATGTTTTTGCTCAATATAACCTGCATGTCATGCCTGCATGTGAGAGAGGGCGCTGCTGTCAGCACAACGAAGTCGGCTCTGTGTTATTATCGTATTTAAAATTAATCTAGCGAATAAAACCAAGTGAAAACCATACAAAAGTGTTTATAATACAGTGATACAAAGACTAAACTAATAGGCATTATCTGGTGCTAAGTGGAAAACAAGAAATTGCAAGAAATATATCAGTGACAGTTGCAATTCTGTTTATGAAGATTGGCCAACGGTTAAGGAAAACGCTCAGCTGTGAACTAATAACTCATCAAAAAGCTGATGTTGACACTGAAAAGTGTGCACAAAGGTGACAAACAGTGAATTTGTGGAAAACATTACAAATATAACCTAACTTTGAATTGTCACCGACGTACACATACAATATTGCTGTGTCACACTTGACAAATCAATCAGTAGAATTGGAAAACAACGCCATCTATTGCACACTGTTGGAAACCGAAAGCGATAGCCATCTTGCGGAAACAAGCTGAATTACCATAACAAACACTGACAAGAAAGTTCAATCGATAGTTAAGTTATCTACTACAAACTAGAGGGCGTTAAATTCAAGTTAAAAATCTCGACATGGAAGAATTAACAACATTATTGAAACAGCTGCAAAATGATTTATTACAACAAAGTACAGAAATAAAAAGTTTGAAAGAAGATATCTCGAAACCAATAATCGAAAATATGAACATTAAATTTTATGAAATTATGTCTAAAAATGAAGAATTGGAGGAAATTATCAACAATCAACAAAATACAATAGAAAAGCTGGAAAGACAAGTACGTATGAAGAATATTGTTCTATTTGGATTAGAAGAAAAAGGAAAAAGCTACGAAGACTTGGAAAAACGAATTATCTTAATTTTCAATGAACATCTCGCCACAGAATGTACTACATACAATATAGAATCCGCCATAAGATTGGGAAAAAAGGAGAAAAATCAAGGCCTTTTAAAATAACATTCTCTAAATTAAACATGAAAATAACAATATTAAAACGGAAAAAGCAATTAGAACGAACCAGCTACTACATAAAAGAAGATTTCTCGACACAGGTCATAGAAAAACGGAAAGAATTACAAAAAGAAGTAGACATAGCAAGAAGCCAGGGCAAAAATGCTGTACTGAGACATGATAAAATTGTCTATTTAGAGCAAAGAAAAACCTATCAAAACTGTCAACAAAGCTCTAAAAGAAAACCATCGAAATCACCAGAGAACCAAAGAACTTTCACACCATATCAAGAAAACAGAGCATCCACACTCGCAACGCACAACCAAAAAGTCTAAATTGGTAGATATGAGATTTTTTTTTGTACCAAAAGAGACAGACAAAAGTTCTTCTCCTACATCTTCTACAACTCAAACCATGTGTGATACCCAAATTGAACAATAGCAACCAGCGGGCCTTCCTCCTTCAAAATACAACAAAAACTGCAAAACTACCCTTACTACCCTTCACTCTCCCGGCACGGCTGGTCCCCGTGGGAGTAGTAGACCAGAACCCTTCATCAAAAACAAAAATAATAGAAAAAGCAAATACCTCTACATTGGCACATTGAATGTGAGATCACTGATTGATACGTCAAGATTCACCGAATTGAAATACGCTATTGCTAAGCTAAACTGGCATGTAATTGGACTCTCTGAAATAAGACTTGAAGGCAAGGAAATTATAGAAGATCATGATTTTATATTTATCTACTACGGACAAACCCATAACAGGAACGGTATTGGATTTTTAATAAAAAATGAACTAAAAGAAGTTAAGCTTATACATAGAATGTAGAACAATACATATTATCCAAGTGTACGCGCCGACAGAACAATCATCATTAGAGGATATGGATAGATTTTACGAAGATCTTAGAAAAGCGATGGAAAACACGAACAGAGACACATTGATCGTAGGCGATTTTAATGCACAGATTGGTCTACCCACTAATGATGATAGGGATGTTATGGGATCGTGGGGATATGGGAAAAGAAGTCCAAGAGGCCAGATACTGATAAATTTTTGTTTTGAGCATCATCTACATATTTCAAATACTTACTTCAAGAAGAAACCGAATCGTAGGTGGACTTGGATACACCCTAACAGCGTTACACAGAATGAAATCGATTACATCTTAACAAAAAACAATAACGGAATTCATAACGTAGATGTCATACCCACTACACATCCTACGGATCATAGACTGGTACGTGCATAATTAATAATTCATAACAAGCGCATTACCACAAGAAAACATTTCGGAGAAAAAAACATTACCGATATTGCGCCCCCTCAGCAAGAGTATTTGAAAGAATTCTCACAAGAAATAAAAAACATGGAATTTATAAACATACAACACACCTACTCTACCTTAGTTACAAAAATTAAAAACAGTAAAAACAAACTAAAAAGTCACAAAAAGTGTAATGAACCAGTTATTCAAGAAAACCTAGCAAGATTAATTAAGGAAAGGACTCTGCTAAAAGAAAAGAAAAACAAAACTAGTATAGAAAGGAAATACTTATCGGCATTATACAAATTAATTAGAAAGCAAATACAAAGGAAATCAAAAGGACATAGATATAATATTATCGAATATGAATTAGAGAAATTTGCATCAGTCAAAAGAGCTTACAAAAAACTAGATTCCAGCAAAAAATGGATCACACAACTTACAAAACGGGGTCACCAAGTAACGGACAGAAACCATATATTAAGCGTTGCGACAGAATTCTACACTAGATTATATGAGCATCCTGCCTCGCACGAAGACTCAATCCCGGTTTTGGAGACAGTCGATTCAGAAAGTGTACCAGAATTTCTGGAGTGTGAAATTAGCCAATCCATCCATCAATTGAAAACAAAGAAAAGCCCTGGGGAAGATCACATAACAAATGACATATTAAAAGCGATCCGAGAGCCAATAACACCTATTTTAACCACAACATTCAACGAAATCTTGAAACAAGAGTCGACACCACCTGACTGGAATACTGCGATTATAACCTTACTCTACAAAAAAGGAGATCCAGGCAATATGAACAACTACAGACTACTGAGTATGCTACAGACACTTTATAAATTATTTACCAGCTTAATATTAAAAAGGATCTCAAAGATGAAAACCAACCTAGAGAACAAGCAGGATTCAGAGCGGGCTTCTCTACAAACGACCACATCTTCACGCTGACACAGATAATCGAGAAGTATAATGAACACAATAAGGAGCTCTACATAGCCTTTGTCGACTACTCCAAAGCTTTTGACTCTATCTCCCATGAATCTCTATGGCGCTCTCTTCGTGACCAAGGAGTCCACACAAAATACATACAAATTTTGAAAGAAATTTATAAGAACAGCAGAGCAATAATTAAAATGGAGAAAAAAGGAGAGCCATTTCGCATCCAAAAAGGAGTTAGGCAGGGTGATCCCATCTCACCTAATCTATTTAACGCAGTTTTGGAGCTTATCTTCAGACAGCTAAATTGGGATAATGTCGGTATCAAAATAAACGGCGAGTTTCTCAATCATCTCCGCTTCGCGGATGACATTGTTTTGCTTAGTGAAACACGTGCAGATCTTGAGCGCATGCTGAAGTCTCTAGATAATGAAAGTCAAAAATGTGGTCAGCACATGAACGCTGAAAAGACTTGCCTTGTAACCAACAGCATAAGAGTACCAACGATGATACATAGCACGCCAATCGCGTACGTAGATAACTATGTTTACCTTGGGCAAAGCATTTCATTTAACAAACCGTCAGAAAATGAAGTTGATCGCAGAATAAAGAGTGCATGGAGAAGATATTGGTCTTTGAAAGAAGTATTTAAATCACGCATCCCGATTCGCTTGAAAAAGAAAGCTATGGACACCATTATATTACCTACTCTACTCTACGGTTGTGAAAGTTGGACACTAACAAAGGCAGTTACAAACAAACTTCAAGCATTCCAACGAGCAATGGAGAGGAGTATGTTAGGAATTAAACTCCGAGACCGAAAAAGAAGCAAAGACATACGACGATGCACTAAAATAATAGATGCTGTGGAATTAGCTTGCAGACTGAAATGGCGATGGGCAGGACACGTAGCTAGAGCCACAGATGGACGATGGAGCGAGAGGGTCCTCCATTGGTACCCTCGCGATGCAACACGCACCCGAGTCAGACCCAGGCGCCGGTGGACCGATGATATTGTGGACGTGGCCGGCCCCATCTGGACTAGAATAGCCCAAGATAGAGAGGAATGGAGAAAGATGGAGGAGGCCTTCGCCCTTAAATGATATTATGATATTTATCGAACAATTCATTATTCTATTTAATTTATTCAATCTATATAATCAACTTATTTATTTAAAAATCTTTCGTTTGTGTAAAAAATATTAAAATGCATGACTGTTATGAATTCATTAAAATAGGGATTTTTATGACAATATTGTAATTAATTTTAATGTATTTTTTGGGAAATAAAAGGCTTAAATAATAAATAAATAATAATAACCTGCATGTCGTCATCAACGGTTTTAACTGTATTTCTATTTGATGAACCGGTTGATTTGAAATGATTTTCATTGAATGTTTATTCGAGTAATTGAAGATATATTTTTTAATTTTATTTATGGAGTTTATGAGCTTAACTTTGCTTTTAACAATTTAGAAATGGAAGCAGCGAAAATCAATAAAAGAGGCGGCCGTGGTGGTGGTCGAGCGGGAAACCGTGGTGGTGGTCGAGCGGGAAACCGTGGCTCTGGTCGAGCGGGAAACCGTGGTTGTGGTCGAGCGGAAAACCATGGTCGTGAGCGTGGGCGCGGCGTTGCACGATCGCTTGACTACGCAATGTTGGTGTTTTTTCGTATATTTCTATGATGCTATAATTTTTTATACATATTTGGTTACAGAGCTTTTCTTGCTTTGTTGGGTTGTTTTAGATCCTTACCCAAAACGTTACTTAACTTTTCAGGGGACAGCCAATTGTAGAGGATGCAACCGACTTCTCATCTGCGTCCTTTGCTGTTGCAGGACCATCACAACTGACGAAGATGTAAGTAAACATTTTTTTTTTCATGAATTCAATATATTAAAGAGATAATAAAAGTGCTTCCTTTTCAATTAATTTCTTTCTTCTAGGTCAATGGACGATGTCGTCGAAGTGTCCTCAGCTGTTAGACCGTCGGGACCGATGACGTAAGTTAACATTTATTTAAAGTTACTATTACTACTATACTATTTTAAAGCAATACTATGAGTGTTTTTTTTATTCAATTATTTCTTCTAGATCACTAGCTGGAGGGATGCGGACGCTGGCCAAAAAAACCATGCCACGGATAAGGGTTAAACAATGGGCACGGCTTCCAGAGCGTGACAGGAAGGAGGTCGGCCATTTTTTAATGCCCGATGCTCCTCCTAGCAAAAAGCGAAGGCAAGAAAAATATTTAGGAAAATAACTTTTCCCAGTCACAAATGTTTTAATTTCTTTTATATATCCAGAAAAGTGTCGCCGGTTAGAGTGTCGTGCCCTTTGATGCCGGGCACACCAGAAGTGCCGCCCCCGCGTGTTCCTCAAAGATGGGAATTGAAGAAGTCAGGTGTGTAAATTTTCTTCCCGATATCGTACACCGTATTGACTGATCCAACCTAACATATTTTATTACTTTTCTATCCAGTGCTGGACGTAAATGGTCCTTCTAGGGTCGTGCTCGACGAAGAAGTTACAGCTACGCCGCCTCTCCCGAAGTAAGTTTGAACTTAATTTCTGATTTAAAAAAATTCGCCGTGGAAGACTTGTCCAGTGAACTCCGCGAGGTCTTAGAGGTCTTAGACAGGCAGGATGATTGTGCTCTGCGAGAGTTAATTCAGGAGGATATGCTGGCATTCGATTGGTCTCACGATCCCCAAGTTTTTACTGGGGTGCGGGAAAATTTTAACGGACCAGCGGGACCTACTTTCCCCACTGAGGGTATGTCTCCGTTCCAAATTTTTTCAAAAATTTGGGACGAAGACATAATCAACCTCATCGTCAAGGAGACCAATAAGTATGCAGCAACTTTCCTCGCCAACTTGTCGCTACCACAATGTTCCCGTATGAAACAATGGACACCTATAACGCCACAAGACTTGTGGACGTTTTTTGGTATCCTTATGCTGCAAAGCATCGTCCCAATCCCTGTAGAAAAGGAATACTGGGTCCCTTGTTTGCCTTATTTAAAAATTGGCAAATTCTTCGACTTAATGCCGTACCATCGGTTTACGATGATAAAGCGCTGTTTGCATTTCGTGGACAATATGTTGTGTGCCAGAGGTATCCCGACAAAATTAATGAAAATAAAACCCATATTAGACCACCTCAATAATAAATTTAGCTCTTTATACCTACCTGAGCAGGAAATTGCTATAGACGAGTCGCTGATGCTTTGGAAAGGTAGACTCTCCTTTGCTCAGGTCATAGCAACTAAAGCTGCTCAGGTAGGTATAAAGAGCTATGAACTGTGTGAGTCCAGGACGGGATATCTCTGGCAGATGATTATGTACACAGGAAAGAATGAACAGCATAATGTCGAGGCCAACGTGAACAAGGCTGAGCATGACAATGTTTCATCAAGGACTGTTTTAAAGTTAGTTCGTCCATTACTTAATAGAGGTCATACTCTAGTAATGGACAACTTCTATAACAGTCCTTTGTTGGCGCGCACCCTGAAGGCCCAGAAGACGGACGTAATGGGCACCCTGCGTCTGAACCGGAAGTTCGTGCCTGAAAGTTTGCGCCATAAAAATCAGGCAAACATGCGGCCTGGTGAAGTGGCATTTAGCCAGACACGGGACATGACAATTTCGGTGTGGAGGGACACGAAAGTGGTGGCACTTATTTCGACATACCACAAGGTAGAGGTCGGCGGAAAAGAGAAGTACGGTTACTACCGGTATAAACCGAGAGTAGTATTAGATTACAACCAGGCTATGGGAGGCGTCGACAAAAAGGACCAACTTTTGCAGGCGTTTCCCGTAGAAAGGGTTCGTAACTTATTATGGTACAAGAAGGTATTCCGCCGACTTCTCAACGTGTCCATCCACAACGCCTTTGTGATGTTCCCGAACACAGGAATACCCAAAATGGCACAGCGGCAGTTTCGGGTGAGGTTGGCGGACGAAATCATACAGAGATTTCGTCCGCAAAAAATAGAAAATCCGCTTCAGATCGGCCACTTTCCGGCAAAAACGAATATCAGGAAGTCCCGTTGCAAGTGGTGCGCACACAAAAAAGTCGACACTTGTACAGTTTATAAGTGTGGCAGTTGCAACGTGAATCTCTGCATAATCGGTTGCTTTAAAGACTACCACATTTCTCAGGGACTAGTAGAAAGATAATCTTTTTATTTATATATTTATTTATAAAAACTTGATGCACTAGTAAAAACATTACAAAGGCGGACTTATTGCCTTAGGCATTTTCTACCAGTCGACCTTAATGTGGTGCAACTTAAAGGAAAGACAAACAGAGAGAAGAAGAAATACAATCACAAATACATACATACACATAAAAAAAGTTAACAACGTTTAGAAAAAACGAATTAACGCTATGATATTTTACCAACTTCTTACGAATGTGACCTTAAAGGACAACCGATTGGAAAGAAAGAAAGAAACAGCTTTACCGTTCTGATGTTTAGAGGGAGCGCATTCCAAAGGAAGATTGCTTAGACAAAGAAAGAAGAGTGGATAAACACAGAGCGGTGTGTGGGACAGCGTAGTAGGAGATTATTAGTAGAGCGAAGATTTTTACTGGGCGCAGAGCAAATGAATTGAATTTGTGAAGTTAGATAAGAGAGAGAAGAAGGATTATTAAGAAAGGAAAACAAACTTGTCAAGGCCCTCAGCGCTCTGCGCTGACGAATGGGTAACCATTTTAATAATGAACGATGCGCGGGCACATGTTCGTACTTACGGAGGTTGAAGACGAATCGAATGCAGTTATTTAGAAGGCGGTCAAGTTTATTGAGGAGATCTGCATTCAGGTCGTCGTAGCACACATCACCATAGTGTTACGGACAGTCCTCCATGCAGAGCATACATGGAGGAGGAGGAAACGGTATCGCACGTGATCCTATGTGTGCACAGGCATCGCCAAAATATGGAGGCAAACAATAGGGACACCGAATTTACTCACGGATGTTTTGAACACGGTGGGAAATCTGATCTGTTTCTGGAGGGAGGTTGGCTGGTTGTAGTGCCGGCCACCATGGCTCACGCACAATGGTCCAATATCAGGACTAAGTTCGGAAACCAAATCCTGATACAGAAGGAAATCTTTTAAGCAACCAAATCTATTTTTCATGTTCTGACTGCTGAGGGAGAATCATATTTTTGAAATTATCGTTCAAAAATTATTTATTTTGATACCAAACGCCTGGATTGCGCTTTTATTTTTGAACATATGAAAAGCAAACACTCCTCTTTTGGCAGTCGGGTAATAAAAATCATAAAAAAAATTCATCCATTGAAACAGGGATTGGGACCTAGTACCTACTTATATTTTTTTTATCATACTTAAAATTAATAGCTTTAAACCTGGATGTCCTTTTAAAGCACTTCATGTAACTCCCTGCTTTATGGCACACGTGTTTCGTCCATTCGTCCGATGTGTGTGATATTTCTTTACTTGTATTTTTTTTTCGATGGCCATTGAATAACAAGTTTGAAACATCATTGGGAAGGGCATTTCTTGTAGAAAATAGTTACATACGATGTACATTCTTTACTCAAACTTCACTGAATAAAAAAATACAAGATAATATGTAAAGTGCGTTTTTCGTAAGTGGGAATTCCTTCAATCAATCCCATATTTTTATGTATTAGATAAACCTATTGACATAAGAAACAATATGAACTTTGCTTTCAGAAAGTAACAATATTTTGGGCGTAGTTGTCCTAACTTATTTAATTTGGATGAAAAATTGTTTACCGTCAGCAAAAGTTTCGTGCTAGTCATACATACGCCTGTAAATAAATATTTTTTATTATAAAGTATGTTTTTTTTTATATATGTTATAATCCTTCCCCCACTAAAAGGCATATTGTTTTCGAACCGGTTGCAGTCTGTACGTAATTATTATGAATCGGCGGGTAGAATGACAAAAGGCTTTTGCACAAGCACACGTGACGGAATAGGTTACTTGCGTTGGTAAATGCTTAGTTTCACTGGATTTACCAGTAAACCTTTTGAGCGCCACGGTCGGCTATAGCCGACAAACGAAAAAGTGCCCAACACGCCACCGTCGGCTACAGCCGACAAGCAAACAACACTTTTAAGTACAAAATATATATACTAAATCAAGTTTTATGTGATTACGTTACGAGTAATATTTTGTTTAAAAAATATGGAACGAAAAGCAATGATTAATTGGTGTTCAATAAGATGTTGGAATCCGTATTTTTTTGTTTCGATATTTGCGCTGAATTTGTGCTTGGCGTGGGAGGGACGCCGATGCGTTTACGCTCTGGCGGTCAAAAGGTTAAATTCCAACCATACTGAGTGAGGGCGCTCTAAAGTAGATTTACCCCTACAAGCACATGACCAGGCTTTCATAAAACCTAGATTAACGTCTATCGCTCTTACCTCATCTCCGCATCAGATTTCGCCAGCATCCAGACGACGGAACCTGGATTGCGACGGGAGCCCAGGGCCATGAGTTGCGACAGTTTGGCCCCGGGTGGCAGTGCTGGTCTGCGGGGCACCTGGCCCGTCCACGTAGAGATGGCCAGCATCTCTGGGCACTCCTTCACCAGGTGCTTTTGAGTCGCCATGCATTTTCCTGAAGCGTCCTGTTGGTAACAGAAAATCTATGTTAAAAGTGAGAATACGATAAATCAGGTTTTGAAAAGTTTCTGTGATGATAGCGAGCCTTTACCGCCGATTTTTCGTAAACGATATTAAGTTAGAGAATATGCCTTTTTATAAATGTTAAAAGACATAGTTTTAAGATACAAAACAAGTTTTCCAAAAACGCCGCTTACAATAAGTTTTTTTTTTTCGTTTATGGCAATACAATATGTTGGCGGTTAGGCTCTAGACTAGTGCCATTCTATTAGCGATGACAACTGTCGAAATGTCAAACTAGAGAGCTCGCACGATAAACCTACGCGCGGTTGAAATCAGAACTAAACGTGCTAATTTTGTAAGTATGCTAATTAACATAATCCAGTAAGTACATTAATTACCTTAGTAGTGAACTCTTTCGATTACAATTTGAGTTACGTAATATAATCCTTTTTTCAATAAATGACGGAAATATATTTAAATAGGCCTGCAATTTGAAGCAGCGCCACCATCCGTGCGCAGACTTGTCTTGCGCGCACTCTATGGCGTTTGTCAACCCCATACATTTTTTCGTATTGACAATCTCTGACAGAATGTGAATGTCACATGCCTAAAGCCTAAGGGACTACTCACACTTATTCAGCTCTATTCGCGTTTCACTGAACGATTCTGGTCACACTTATACAGTTCTGCTTTTATTAGCCGCGTACAGCGTCGTAAGAATGAGAAAAGCTGTCATAGTATGTTATCTCCGCTAAAACGCTTCTATCTACTCCGTACGGCGCTGAATATGCTGCGAAGACGGTAAGATGTCCGTGAATACCGCAGGACCACCAACGCCAATCGCTTGCATATTTGGTAAATAATTGGTACTCATTAATACTCGAACAAAAAAATGGTGCCTTCGTAGTTTTCGAGAAAATCGACTTTGAAGGGGGTCTGGCGATAGTCATGCTCTTTACTCATTTAGTATTGTAATCTCAACATGGATAGTTCTATGTGCGATATTTTTATCGTTTCGCTTCTTGCAGAAGATCTGAAGATATAGGCAGATAAAATTAAACTTAAAAAATTAAAACGCAAAAACGACAGTAGGTCGACCCAGTACAGGTACAGTCCAAGAGCTAGATCGATCGAAGAACTGAGAATATATCTCTCTGACTATTCTAAGGACTTAAGACCGATTAAACTAGAAGTATAATTCACATATTACTAGAAATATCTTGGACTATACCTTAAAAATTGCACTCACTATATCTTAAGACCAGACTAAATCTGTGATTCATGATAATAACACATTTGTCCTCATTTTACACTTGTTTGCCGCGAAAGCTGAATAGACGCGTAAAGCTGAACGGATGCGTACCTACACATCTCCATACAAAATCGTTGTTTTCTTTGGGCATAAGCTGAATAAGTGTGAGTAGTCCCTTAGGCTGCGTTTCCACCAGCAATGTGCGAAGATGCGTAGCGCGGCACGTGTTTGTTAAGAACCAATCGCTTGCGCTGAGGAAAGCTAGGTAAATCAAGAACAAGAATGAAGCGATTCTATTGGTTCTTAACAAACACATCCCTCTGGTAGAAACACAGCCTATGGGGCTCGATAAAGTTCTGTGAGCTCGTTTCGTCTCGTTTCCATTCCATTCTCGTCCCCGAGAGTATCAAGAATTATTCTTTAACCATACGATAATATGTTATAACAGGCACGTGACACGGGTTTGTAGTTTCAGCAGAAGTTTGTTTCCTGATAGCTACAACCTGGAGGTTTTAAGTCAAGAGTGAAAAGTTTATTTCTAGGCAAGCTACATCGTCGACCATATCTTCGCTTTTCATCAGGCGAAATTGTGATCAATGGGAAAAAAACTACAATGGCATGGTAGATAATATCCAGAGCCGATGATTTCTTATCATGAGCCACTGATGGCTTTTTTGCAGGAAAGCCCATACAAACGGTGGTCTCGTGGATACTTCATCATCTGCCTAGCCTTTTCCCAACTACATTGGGGTCGGCTTCCAGTCAAGCCGGATTTAGCTGAATACCAGTATTTTATGTGGAGCGGCTGCCTACCAGACCTCCACAACCCATTAACTGGGTAACACGGTACTTCATGGAAAGACTGGAGTCAGATTAACTGGCTTCTGACTATCCGTAACGACTGCCAAAGATCTACAAATGACAGCCGGGACCAACGGCTTAACGTGCTTTCAGAGGCACGGAGGAAACTCGGTATGTTAAGATGGTCACCCATCCACAGACCAACCTTGGCAAGCGTTGCTTAACCTTAAATATCGACCCGTGCGTCTGTTATTATCTAGCCACGAGCTCCTTAAATATACTCGTGGATACTTAAATGATTTATATGCTATTATTGAACATTGTGTTTTTATCGATTTGGGCAGGGCACAAAGCTCGCAGAGATGCTCGATGGGGCCGAAAAGTTATGGAGTGAGGCGACTTCGTACGGTAACACGCATCGTTGGAAGGCCTTCCACTATGTGGACCGATGACCTGGTCGCGGGAAGCCTTCATTCAAGGTGATAAAATAAAGCACAAGGACTTTGGTGTTGCGTTGCCCACCCTGATGCTTAAGATTTAATTTTTGGGCGACTTTGGTCTTCATACTTCTATAATAAAATAACACCCTGTAAAGTTTCAGGAAACTGTAACATAATTTAATTGTAAGTACCTACTTGGTATGGTTTGTACAGTTTTGAATAAGGAAGGTAGCACGTATGTGTTGGAATCGAGCACTAGGGGCGTAACGGGAACTTATCAGGAGCAAACCGAAAAAATAATAGTTCTGCCTGGTCTGGCCATTCTTGCGCCCCCCAGAGTCTACGCCCTGTGCCTGGGCACCGGTGGCACCGCCATATTTACGGCACTGGCGAGACGAACAGGACCGGTTGTTGTGGCGACTCATGGGGAGGCCTATGTCCAGGAGTGACCTCTTTCGGCTAATATGATGTGTTTTTCGCTTATTTCGACGCACATCCCAAATAACACCAATCAAGCACCCTCCATACAATAACAACACCTAAAAAGAGCACGTAAAAAGAACATTTCTCATATTCATTGTAGGTATATAACGCCCGATGTTTCGTACCTAAACGAACGTGCGGTCCCCGCGGTTAACTAATACGAACACGCGGCGAGCCTTTAATTACTGCCTACATGTACCTACGACTGCGGTGAGGTCTCCTGTGCCACCTGTGTACAAACTCATTGGTTTTCTGGGCGACGCGTATTTGGGTTATTGTGCTGGTAGATTCTAGATATCTACATTAATATTATAAAGAGGAAAGATCTGTATTTTTGTGTGTTTGAAACGATTAAACTCAAAAACTACTGGACCGATTTCAAAAAATCTTTCGCCGTTAGATTGCTTCATTATCCCTGAGTAACATAGGCCATATTTATTACTAGAAAAATATTAGGGATTCCTAAGAAAATTACAGCGCGGACTGTGCTAGTTTTTAATAATAATACTCGTCCGTAACTCCCGTAACTGTCTTGCTAGGTACCTACGTGTCTTTGCCTAAACTAATAAAATTTATCATCCTCATCATTGCAGCCGAAAGATGTTCACTGCTGCACAAAGGTCTACCCCAAGACTCGCCACATCAAAAGGTTCTGTGTGTCTTGCATCCAGCTGACACCCGCCCGACACCGGTCCATCTTGTAGCAGGCCTTCCAACGTTTCGTCTTTCGGTATGCGGTCGCTCCTCCAGTCAATTTCCAGAATTTTATTGTGAGGTTAATAATTGTTTGTTTGTTTTCTCTGAAAGCCCTGGGGCCCCAGGGTAGGTACCTGAATCTGATATATGAAACCTGATAATATAAAATACCTGATATCTGAAAACAATCATATTTCTGGTGTGCCACGAATGTGGTGAGGATTGTCTTAATTTTAAGTAGGTAGGTAGTCTAAGTACTATGGTATTTGAAAACCATCATATTTCTGGGGTGCCATGAGCGATAAACGTCATAATGACGGGACCAAATATTGTAATTGAAAGATTCTACCACGTATATTTAGTACTATTTTGTACCTGTCCTGAAAAATTTGTACCTTACACGTCATAAAAGAAATTTCACGAGGTCCCGTCATTATAACACCTTATAATGAAGAGACCATGCCTGTACTCCAAAACTACAACGAATTACATCGTTCTGATCAAACTAGTATTTAGTACCTGGTTTTGTACCTCCAAAAATCAACAGTAGGTGACGGATATCTTAGTAGTTTTTTTTACAAAATTCTTTTTCATGTTTGACATTTCATACGCCTGAATAATTCAACGAGCAAAAATACTTTAAGTAAAAATGCAGCGATATTTACTTCGGGCGCTTTATTATTATTTACATAACATTATGTTATATAGGTTAGGCCAAGCCTAAAGGTACTAAATGCTGGTTTGATCAGAACGATGTAATTTGTTGTAGTTTTGGAGTACAGGCATGGTCTCTTCATTATAACGTGTTATAATGACGATACCAGTGTTATCGTGAAATTTATTTTATGCCGTGTGAGGTACAATTTTTGAAGTGAAAACTTCTTTAGCGGCGTTGAGCACTTTTTCTGTAATGGGTATAAAATCTTAAACTCGCGTCAGGACACGTGACCTGATCGAAAAAGCGTAAGACGGACTCACGTCAGGGTCACGTGATGCTGATCGAAAAAGCGTAAGACGGACTCGCGTCAGGGTCACGTGATGCTGATCGAAAAAGCGTAAGATCGAGGGGAAGGGAGAGGAACTAGTATCTCCCACTCTTTCTACCGTGCCTGAGTGTGCTGCTCCGCTTAGGCGGCACAGGGCGCTTGCGCGAATGTCCGTCTGTGTTTATGTACAGCGTGCCACGCGTATCCAAGGATACGAAATTACGGAATTACGAAATTATGGATGAAAGTTGATTTTTCTAAGAGATAAAAATTAATGTAATATATAAATAAATAACGATATAATATTATGAATAATAATATGTAAATTGTCATATTTGTGTACGATAGCGCAATAAATAAACATTGTATTCTACCTCATAAATGATAGTATTTTTGTACTTATAATTAAACACAACGTTAATACTAAAGTTTTCACTTCTGCCGGCACTCCCGGAGTGCTACCGGTGTTTTTTTTTTTCTGGACAGGTACATCATCATCATCGACATATCAGCCGAAAGACGTCCACTGCTGGACATAGGCCTCCCCCAAGCGTCGCCACAACGACTGGTCAAAATAGTACTAAATATACGTGGTAGAATCTTTCATTTACAAGATTTGGTCTCGTTATTACGACGTTTATCATGAACTAGTTGACCCGCGCAACTTCGTCTGCTCCGCTCCTATTGTTCTTAGCGTAATGATATATAGCCTATAGCCTTCCTCGATAAATGGGCTATATAACACTGAAATATTTTTTTAAATCGGACCAGAAGTCCTGAGATTAGCGCGTTCAAGCAAACAAACAAACTCTTCAGCTTTATATATTAGTATAGATGTGGTGAGGATTGTCATAATTTAAGTAGGTAAGTACCTAGACAATCTAGGTAAGTAACCCGCATTTTCCAGACTATGATGGGGTTCGTTTCCAGATAAAATGGGGTGACTGAGTGCTTAGCTAACCTCCACGACCCAGTAACAAATTAGTTTAAACTTTAACTTAACTTTAACACGATAACCAGAGGCGGATTAAATGTTGCCAGCGCCCTAGGCAACCCCATCGGCGCACCTAAATTAGGTTGAGTTATTGAAAAAAAAACTGGCCGCACTGGCCAGTTTTTTTTTTCAATAAGTCGGACTCGCGTGCAAAGGGTTCCGAACGAATTTAATTTTTTTAACTTCAACACTATAGACTCCTTTTTTGTTTTCCTGTAATCTATAGATAAAGGTCTATTATCTCCATTTTTTCAAAATTTTAGTCTTAGTAGTTTCGGAGATAAGTGGCGGGAATGGTCATTTTTCGTCTAATTTCTTGAATAACTTCAAGACCATTTGTTTTAAAATAATGAAAAAAATATATTTAGAACCCTTACAGTGAGTCCTTTCATTTGATATGTCACACAAAATTGTGCAAAAACTTTTTTTTTTAATTTTCAAGGTGACCCCTAAAAGTGTCCCATACTAAAAATTTAATGATTTACGTAACGCGTCAGTGTTTGGGTCACAGAAGTCCATATGTGTACCAAATTTTAACAGAATCGGTCCAGTGGATCCGGAGAAAACTGGCTGTGATAGACGGACAGAGATACAGACAGATCCGAGTGATCTTATAAGGGTTCCGTTTTTTGTTCAGAACCCTAAAAATGCGGCTTGACAATTTATACGTAAGAAAATTAAAGTGTGCAGAGCGAGCACTAAAAATTACTAATAGAAAAACAGAATAAACTTTGCCCAACCCGATGAAAGTACCTAGGTAAACAATCTTGATGTGACTTTATGCACAAACATATTAAACAAATAAAGTACTGCTTAAACTAAAGGCTCAATTGATTTAGTAATCATTAATGTTGTATTTACATTGGTTTTTAGTTGCATTTTGTTTTTAATAAGTTTTTAAATAAGAAGATTAAAAAGGCATCAAGATTGTTTCCCTTTATTTAACTACCTGAACCTTTCTAGTATATGTAGGTACTTTTTTTTCGTGTTATTTCCTTGTGCGCCCCTGTGTAAACTAGCGCCCCCAGGCACGTGCTTATGTGGCATAATGTAACTGCCCGCGCCGCCGCCGCGCGCTCCTTACCCACTGAGTTCGTGTCCGCGGCCTAAGATAAGGTTCGAGCAGCATTGATGCATGTTAAGTCTGCAGCAAGGTAATTCAATTAAATATAATAGAAGTGTTATTGCTTTTGATATGATAGTGTTGCAGTTTGAAACAGTTGTTTTGGCAAATAGAGAGTGCAGACAAGATGAATTGTTTAAATCTCTTTGTAAAACAAATATTTTGATAAATAGTTATTGTGTACCTAGACGAACAACTGTTTTTGTTCCCAGCGTAGACTGCAGCTACATTTTCTCAATTTTAGTTAGAATAATCTTTTCCTAGAATTGAAAGAAAAGCATGTATTTGTAAATGCGAGACTATTTATTTAATTAGGTAGGTATATCAAAAGCCAGCCGAAGGCTTGCAAAAAAACCTTGAGAAAAAGGCAAAAAAGTGTTGTTTTAAGCCGGATATAGGTATCTGAGAGTAGCTGATATAGAAATGAGAATCACGTCTAAACGGCTAGTCGTAATTTTGCGGAAAAAAATATATGTTACATTAGACTATTTTTTAAATAATTTTATATATGAAAATTTTGAGTTTTTATTCGTTCAACATAGTGTAATTAATTTGTAATGTCTAACACGGACATACAAACGACAGTTGGACCAAAACTGCCGGCGTATTTTAATGGAATTTACACTATTTCAAAGACAATTTAATTATCTACATTTTGTTATACGGCTATTTGTAAAAAAGTCTTAGAGTAATAAGGTAAGTACAAAAAACTACTGAATTTTGTGCTGCGCGGGTATCAAACGAGTGCGCGTTTTGTTCCCTCAAGGTCGCTGACGTGTCGTCGCCTTAAGTTGCGTTGTAATTCGCAGCGTTACTACAACGCTATTTATTGTCAAACGAACAGTTTGACAGTGATTTAGACCGGATAAGTAGACTGTACCTACGTTCAAGCAGATTGATCTTTCACTCCAAATTAAAGGTGTACAGACCTACTTATTTCGTCAATAGATATGCCTAGGTAAAGTTAAGTCCTGCTACCAATAAAAGTCGTCCGATCAATCGTACCTGTACCTACAATAAAAGTCATCCGATCAATCGTACCTGTACAAATCAAGCAATCTATCACGTCACAGCACCCAATATTCAACTCCAGCGTTAAATTCTCTCCGAAGCGTCCATCCAACACAAAACGTCTCGAACCATCGATCAAGCACAAAAATTCGCACGAATTTTCGCACAATGTAACAAGAGTCTATTTTGATGAAGGTTCTGCGAACAATGTGCGAATTATAAGGGACTATCAGATACGTGTCAAGCGTCGCTCGCGTTGAATTCTAAATTAGGGAATGTCCCAAAGAATCGGTTTAATTTTGAATAGCGATTCTTGATTAACCGCCAACAATCGTTGAGAAATATTAATGGCTGCTATGTTGACCACAAGATGTTTTATTAGGTGCTAAAATTAACGGTTGGGTTTTTTGAATGAAACGTTTTGGTAAGAGAACAAAAGGTGTTAATGATGGCAATGTTTTTTCTTTTTTGAAACCGTGTACATTACTTTTATTGAACACTAGTAAACTTCACGCGGTTTCACCCGCGTAGTTCCCGTTCCCGTGGGAATACGGGGATAAAATATAGCCTATGTAACTCCCTGATAATGTAGCTATCCATTGCTGAAAGAATTTTCCAAATCGGTCCAGTAGTTTCGGAGCCTATTCATTTCAAACAAACAAACAAACAAATCTTTCCTCTTTATAATATTAGTGTAGACTAGCGACCCGCCCCGGTTTCGCACGGGTGTAATTTATGTTCCTTTGGATTTTCAAAAGCTATTCTTTCATAAAAATCTTGTCCTGACAATTACAAACACAAGGATATCAGTCAAATAGGACGAGCCCTTCTTGAGGCACTTGTCTCACCGCCGGCGATCAGCGAGTAGCAAGCTTCAAACTCGAAACAGTTGACGATCAGCGACTAGCGAGTGAAAAGTTTCGATAGTTTTGACGCTCGGCTTTCAGCGTGTGCTTTTGTGCGACGGGCTTTCACTCGCAATACTCGCTCCAGCCCGCACTATAGGTAGGAATTACCGCAGTTTGGTTGTTCTGACCGCCCAGCGAGCATCGCCGAGCGAGTGTCGCTGAGCGAGCACAATCTTTAGTAGCTCTTGTCGCTGCGATCAACTAGAGGTAAGAGCCGCTCGCCGGCAGTGTGAACAGCCAGCTATGGACTATGAATGTATGTGTCTCTTTTACTCACACGAGATCTATATCTTTTGTCCCTTTTCTCAGCGAGCAAATGGTGGATAGCTACTCGCTTCCTCGCCGGCGGTGAGACAAGTGCCTTAGTGATGCTCCGTCATATATGTGACAATAGTACAAATTAATATATAATACAATATTTCATTTACATATACACGGTGCTATTTTATTAGTTTTAATAAAAAGGCAGCCCACTTCATTTAAGCAATGACTACTACACATTCATTAAAAAATCTTTTTACAAAAAATGTAACAGACTTTTTTTATTTTTCACTTTTGAGTGGTGATACTTGGACGACGTCTTCGTCAACGCAGAAATTCAAATCAGCAAAAATGCTCATAAAATAAAAACTACTGAACCAAACTGAATCAAATTTTTATGGGACCAAATGGCAAGTATACTGCATCGAACTAAAAAAGAATCACAGAAATCGGATCAGAAACCTCGGAGTAATCAGTGGACATACATAAAAAAAAAATACCTAACGAATTGAGAACCTCCTCCTTTTTTGGAAGTCGGTTAAAAACATGATATTTATTGAACATTTGAATTATTGAAAAAAAAAAACAAATATTATTCATTATCATGATGCATAACGTAGTTTGAAACATCCTGTAACGAGTGCAGTCCGAGCCTGTGTTCCACGGACGGCGCTAAATAGAACGGTGACATTATTTTGATACGTAGGTAAACATTATAAACAGTATGTTTCATAACTCTAATGCATTATTTGTTTTTATTGTAACTATTATTTAATTGAATTATAAAAAACTAGCTTCTGCCAGCGGCTTCGCCCGCGTGGTTCCTAGGTATCATACTCCCGGGATAAAAAGTAGCCTGTCTTTTCTCAGGCTCTAGACTATCCGTGTACCAAATTTCATTTAAATCGGTTCAGTAGTTTTGGCGTGAAAGCGCGACAGACAGACAGAGTTACTTTCGCTTTTATAATATTAGTAAGGAAGTAAGGATAAATAATCGCGCCTAGAGGTACTTTATGTCGTGTACCTACATTAAGAGGGCTTCTTTTGTGAGACAAACAAAATGGCAACGTGTTTAAGACTTAAAATATTGTAACAGGTTTTACAGCTACATCTTAGGTGTTTAATACGTACCTATCATTTATTGCTTGTCACCAATACCAAACATTTTAATTGCCAACCAAACTGGGCCACCAATAGGCTCTATAATTGGTCCCAAAGTTTTAAACCACACTCGATTTCATCAGTACATTAAAGTCTCTTGAACCAATTTCTCAAAGATCTCCCTGAAGGCTTTTAAAGCACTAAGGTACTCAGTTAGTAGGTGAAAGCCAACGTCAGAGGCGTTGGAATCTTCGTGCGTCACACACTATTCACTGCGCTTGACCTTTCAGCTTGACCTCACAGGAGATAACGAGTAGCACCACATAGGTGCTACTCGTTATAGCTAGCGCGCGCGTGTCGTCGTCGGTGCTAGGCTAGCAGAATACTACAGCTAGTGTCCATTGGCTAACGAAGTGCACTAAGGAGTCTCGGGTGAAAAGTTCGTATTACTTAGGTACGCGACAAAATTAAAAGTGAAAAGTAGGCATTCTCTTTTTAAATCGTTGTCAATAGTGACAACGATTTAAAAAGAGAATGCCTATTTTTTTTTATTCTGTAAGAACATTTTCGTATCTCGACAGCGGAATCCGAGGTGAGTATCCAATTAAGACCTTTATGTTGTGTGCAATAAAGCTCACTTTGTGAGTTTTGTCACTCATGTGAAGCTCGATATCGAAATAGTTATTTACAGAATAGACTAGCAGTTCCTGGTTTGTAATTCGATTGTTTTCGACATTTTGACTTTTTTCTTGGCTTTTCGCTGACTTAGCTTAGCACAGAGTCTGTATTTTATATAACCAAATGTTTTCTGAGTTCTAAGTTAAGTAACCCTTGGCGTAGATAATATGTGATCAGCTCCTAATACGTTCACACAAACCACGGCCACAGATAATATAATACTAGCGTCCACGGCTGACCTGACCGCAATAAGGTACAATATTGCATGACCAACCAGTTTGCATATGTTATCAACTTAATTAGTGTAGTCAAGACAGTTTCTAACAACAAGAATTAGTTATTTACTAACTTTATAGGTACTTGATTTATTAAGACCCATCGAGAAAGAAGTCAGTACTTAAGTGCATTTTAAAACGTCGTTTGACATTGCAGTCGTCCTGATATCAGTAATTACAAAGATTGCCGTTCGTGAATCAAATTGTAGGTACCGTAAAGTCGGGTTACTTCAGCTCTGGACTACAACTTTGACCCAAACTTTTAACCAATAGGAAAACAGTAAACACAGTGTTCTGTGTTCCTATTGGTTAACGAGTTAGGGCCAAAGTTACCCTCAAGAGCCAAAGTAACCCAACTTTACCCGATACTATTTCATCACCATTCCCGATTAAACTAAAATGCTGTTCTATTAGATAGGTACCTATCTTGATTGATATTATTGATGCTTTCATTCTTTTGTCTTCAACCTACATTTTCAAATGGCAAAAATTTAATCAACTAAACTGTATCTTAATAGGGAACATGAAATATTTCCATTTTTACTTTAACTTTAAAGAACTCCATCTAGAATAGATCACATAAATAAGAAATGAAAACGCTTTATTTAATTGCCAAAATTGCGTTTTGAAACAGACAGTTTAAATTTTCGCGCGAAAACAGACGATGGCGTCACTCCTATCTGCCACTGGTCAAGTAGTCCTAACTCAAAGACATAAGGTTGCCTTTTCGTTTTCATAACAGCAGTGACGTCACTAAACGCTGATTGTTGTTTTTAAATACGTTCCGTTTCACGTTACTTTAATACATTATTTTTGTTAAAAATCGTTATAAACTAAAATAAAAACGTTACAATGGCCTTTATTTTATTATTTTTTATCACTTTATTAACATTCTCCTAAATTCTATATTTGCATCTTCCCTATTCTGAATCTTGTCTCATGCTCGTGTAAACTTTAACAATCTTGTAAAGGCCTAAAATGTTCAAAAGGTACCCTTTCACAATTGACCAATGGTGGCTTTTCAAAGCGAGCCTCGTGTGGTTTCGGGAACTCTCGAGTGGATTCGGATTTGAAACGGTTTGTTTCAGAGCATTCAAGCAATTTTCTCGAATTGGAATTCCAAGATCAAAGGTAGTTTGATAAATGGTTTGAATAGGCAGGTGTGATCTGTAGATTGGTAATCGCACTAGGTTATCGGAGATTAAGACATTGCTGCTCGGGTTTTCTGTAGATTATTATCTCAATAATAAGCTTTATTTCTTGCTATTTTCCATAGTGATATAATTTGTATAGGTAGTTATAAACAAATAAGAACAAGTGTGATGTCGCGAATAATCTTAATATATATAAATCACGTGTCACGTTGTTTGTCCGCGATTAACTCCTAAACTACTGAACCGATTTTGATGAAACTTTGTAAGTATCTGTTATTTGATCCAACTTAAAAGATAGGATAGTTTTTTGTAACGGGAAAAAACGGTATACGGGAAAAAAACGGGATATGTGCGTAGGAAGTCACGGGAAAAAGCTAGTTCCTGATAAATTAATGTCCCAAGAAGATGGGACATCTTAGTCGAATATCGTACCTACTTACGTCTTCATTTGCGCCATGGCCTCTTTCCTAGCCCTAAAAACAACCAGAAGCACCAATGATAAATTACCTATATTAGACTGTTAAACAGACCAAAGTGTTTGGGAATGATATGATACGTCACGTGGCATCTTTAGATATTCGTAATACTTAGAATAAAACTTGGTACCTTCATAATAGAGTGTAACTTTGTCTAGGCTTTTATTACCTTCGATTTCGTATGAAACACGACATGTTCCAACAACCCAATACAGGTTAAAGTGGTCGACCACGTCACACCGGACCACCCTTGGTCCCTAATAATTTTGTGCCACAAAAACCACGGCTTACCTGCCCGCAATTACAATATTATATGATGAACCAGCTTACCTATGTTATCAACTTAATTAGTATAATGACAAGACGGTTTCTAACAACAGGAATTAATTCTTAACTAACTTTTTAGACCTATGCATCTTGCGTATGCGCAGTAGCGGCTTTAGGGCCGAACGACATGGGCGGCCGCCCGGGGCGCCGGCAACTGGAGGGCGCCGGGTCAAACAGGGCGCTGCACGTAATTTCAGTACTTATTTCTTTGGATTTAAAGAAAAAATCAGAAATTGATGGCGAATTGCTGTGCGATAAAATTTGAGGTCGACACATTCTCGAAGACATTCAGGCAACACCTATCGAAACTTGAAACTTTACTAAAAAGCTCAAACTTCAAAACTAAACTTAAATTATAGTTCAGCAAACGAAAGGCAAAAACAGCTAAATAGGGGAAATAAGTCGTGCTGTAAATTCGTGTATAAGCAAATTTTGGCAAAGTTGTTGTTGTTGGAATGGTGTTTTAAACATATCTTCGCTTACCATCAGGTGAGATAATGGTCAAACGCGTGCCAATTAATAGTAAAAAAAAAACAGTAAAAGTACTGATAAGTGGGGGTGAAGCTATCGGGGTTGTATTTAAAGGTTTTTCTAAATAAGTTATTTCAATAGGGTATTTTACTGAAAAAAACGAATTAGTCCGTCATTTAGATTTCCAAAAAATATTGGACACGTATTTTTTCATTTTTCACTTAAACAAAAAAATACGAAGATACAGTACGTTGAAAACTCGCGTGACGTCACTACGATAGTACAATTTTACTAGCGACGTGACGTCACCAGCCCCCTCTCCCGAGTTTTGATGCGTTTTATCTTTGTCAATATTCATTGATTTACAAAAACAAAAATTACGTGTCCATTATTTTTCAATACTCTAACTGACGGACTAAATAAATTTGCAATTTATTGATGGTGGAAACTAGCCTATTATATTTAAATGTAAAAGGGCGCCAAATGTATGACTTGCCGAGGGCGCTTAGATGGTTAATGCGTATGCCCTGGCCCTGCGTATGCGTATCAGGTTTCATTAAATCGGTGCATTTATATCAAACTAGCTTTTGCCCGTGACTTTGTACGCGTATATCAATCAATCAATTTATTTATTACTAGTGGACGTCACGCGGTTTCACCCGCGTAGTTCCCGTTCCCGTGGGAGTACGGGGATAAAATATAGCCTATGTTACTCCCTGATAATGTAGCTATCCAATGCTGAAAGAATTTTTCAAATCGGTCCAGTAGTTTCGGGGCCTATTCATTTCAAACAAACAAACAAATCTTTCCTCTTTATAATATTAGGGTAGATTTCAGACAAATAGTCCATTTGTTAGTCACAAAAATATCTTACAAACTATGTTAGTAGACACATTACAAAAGAGTACATAAAAGTTGGTAGGTATAGTCATGAAACCTTTCGCTCGAGTCCAGCCCAGATTGCATCGCTATCCGACCAGAACTCGAACGAAAGCCTTCATGACGGACGAGTCATATTTCCCAGAAATTACTTCCCTGCCCTTTCCCCGTAGGAATTTCGAGAAATCCGACAAGTAGTTTCGGCTGTGGTTTGTCTGTCAGTCACACACTCAATCCGTCAGTAACGGAAGAATTTAATATAATTAGTAGCTGACCCGGCAAACGTTGTTTTGCCATAAAAAATACCCTACCACCTATTCTCATACCTACCGAATATACACACAAAATTTCATGAAAATCGGTCGAGCCGTTTCGGAGGAGTTCGGTAACAAACACCGTGACATGAGATTTTTATGTATTAGATTGATATACTGATATATTTGGTAAGTACGTGTGATAAATCACATTTGTTTTGTCTTATCTGCCTAGCCTTTTCGCAACTATATTGGGGTCGGCTTCCAGTCAAACCGGATTCAGCTGAATACCAGTATTTTACGTAGAGCGGCTGCCTACCAGACCTCCACAACCCATTGACTAGGTAACACGGTACATCTTGGCAAGACTGGAGTCAGATTTACTGGCTTCTGACAATCCGTAACGACTGCCAAAGATCTACAAATGACAGCCGGGACCAACGGCTTAACGTGCTTTCCGAGGCATGGAGGAAACTTGGTATGTTAAGATGGTCACCCATCCACAGACCAACCTTGGAAAGCGTTGCTTAACCTTGAAGATCGACCCGTGCGGCTGATATTATTTAGCCACGAGCTCCTCAAATGATATTTGTTTTGTAAATAAGTTTAAATACTAATAATTTTTACTCGTCAATTTTGTTTTGGTTATTTTAAACTAGATGAGGCTGGTGTTCCCCTACAATGGTTAACAAGTCATGATTTGGCTCGTAAACATTCTTGTTCTAACCTACAAAGTTACAGACTCGTGTCTGTCCAGTGAAGATGGCGGCGCGTGTCACGTGCTTCCTCGTGCGTGACGACGCTATTGTCGCACTGAATGACTTTGTTGCACTTCTAGTGGAGCTAACAAGTTGATGAGTTGTTGTTGAGTTGGTGTTTCGAGAACTGTACCTATAGTGTATTATACGTACATACATAAAGAATGAATAAATAAATCTATGTATATACTAATATATAAAGCTGAAGAGTTTGTTTGCTTGAACGCGCTAATCTCAGGAATTACTGGTCCGATTTGAAAAATTCTTTCAGTGTCAGATAGACCATTTATCGAGGAAGGCTATAGGCTATATCATCACGCTAAGACCAATAGGAGTGGAGCAGTAATGAAAATTGTGACGCAGGCGAAGTTGCGCGGGTCAGCTAGTAATTATATAAAGCTGAAGAGTTTGTTTGCTTGAACGCGCTAATCTCAGGAACTACTGGTCCGATTTGCAAAATTCTTTCAGTGTTAGATAGCCCATTTATCGAGGAAGGCTATAGGTTATATATCATCACGCTAAGACCAATAGAAGCGGAGCAGTAATGAAAATTGTGACGCAGGCAAAGTTGCGCGGGTCAGCTAGTAATTAATACAACCTGTAACAGAATAAACGCAATACCTCTTTAGGGGTCATTGTACTCATCATTATGAACAAGTTTCACTATGAGACCAACACTGAAATCGCGAAAAAAAAATCGACTCCCTCGTACTGCGCGTGTGCGCATAACTCGGAAAATGTACTGAACAGCAGATTTTTTTTTCGCGTTTTCGGGATTGGTCCCATAGTAAATATTGTTCATAGTGATGAGTACAATGGCCCCTTAAGAGGTATTGCGTTTATTCTGTTACACGTTGTATATTACTTGTATTTATAACTAACGAGTGGACGTCACGCGGTTTCACCTGCGTAGTTCCCGTTCCCGTGGGAATACGGGGATAATATATAGCCTATGTTACTCCCTGATAATGTAGCTATCCAATGCTAAAAGAATTTTTCAAATCGGTCCAGTAGTTTCGGAGCCTATTCAATTCAAACAAACAAACAAACAAACAAACAAATCTTTCCTCTTTATAATATTAGTGTAGATTATCGATATGGTCTATTAGTATTGGCTGTATAAATATATTTCTGTCGTCTCCGGTTATGCACGCGCAGGGGGCTCAGTGACGTGGGAGCCAGTCGTATGACAGCTGTCAGGGAGTGACGACGAGTGCATGAACTAGTGAGTCGATACTTGTGTTATTATATATATTTAATTATCTAGTGTACATCAGTGCACCACAGTACGTAATAGGTAGACAGTTGAAATTTTCAGTGTGTATTTATTTCTATTGCCGCTATAACAACAATAGTAAAAATTAAATTAAAAAATAAAGGGGACTCCTACAAAAAAAACCTGTCTTTTTTCAGTTTATGGTACGACACTTTGGTGCGAGAGTTCGACTCGCGCTTGGCAGGTTTTTTGGAACAAACTGGGTTAAAGTTTGTTTGGGTAGATACTTCTTTTGTATCTTGTAAACATTGTTTTTCTAAAGCTATACTATAAAGTTGCAAACTGTCGGGCCAGTGAAAGTAGCGGTACATGTCACGTGCTCCCTCGTGCGTGACGACGATATTGTCGTACTGAAGGACTTTGTTGCACTTCTAGTGGAGCTAGCAAGCTAACGGGGTCAGTTACAACTTGTATTTACTTACTACCGGTTTCCGATGGCTTAAGTAGTTAAGGAAGCTGTGATCACTAAGAGTAACTATGGAGTTTCTTGTCCATAAGAATCTTCCTTTCCAAATTGACAGTAAAGTCACTTTAGTATTTTTATATTATTTGAAATGTGAATGACGTTCAAAAGTGCCGTTTAATGGCCTATTTGACTTTGACTTTGACTTAGTAATAGTCAGATAACTTTTATCTGAGGAATAAAAATGGTAGTTTGACCACTTTTGAATAGAAAATATGTCAAATATGGCATTTTGATTATTCTGATAAAAGTTATCTGTCTATTGAAAAACCGGCCCCTAATCAGAGTTTTTTTTTTCGGATTTGTTTTTTTTTTATCTGAGGGCCAAGCACGAATATTTTTGACGTATAGTAACGTAACGTAAAATTAAACCATAGCTACAATACTCGTTTCGCACATTATATTTATTTGAATTAGATACCTACTATATTCATATTTTTTAATGATATTAACTGTGTATGTTCCATAAAATTAAACCAAAAAAATAAAATAAAAAAAAATATGTTCCATAAAGTAAAAAATACTATGGGGTTGTAGTTTTTCACATTCAAAATCCACTTAAGTTCACGTTACTATACGTCAAAATATTCGCGTCATGTGGCAAAGTGCTTTTGTATTAATAATTGTGTTGCAATGCATCGCAAAATAAACGAAGAATCACAGTTTATTCTCCATAATTAACCTCATTTTTGCCCGACTTCAAAAAAAGGAGGAGGTTCTCAATTCGGTTATATTTTATTTTCCGTCATTTATGAATCGATTTGAAAAATTATTATTTTAAAGGATATGCTTTCTGATTAGTCTCATAGAAATTTCATCAACATCGGTCGAGTAGTTAGACTTTTAAATAAAAATAGCTGGAATTCGTTTACTTGGATGGCGGTTTTTTGGCATCCAAGTGAACGAATTAGCGTGAACTACTAAAAAGTGTGAACTAGATAATAATAAGTGAAAAATAAAAAACTTTTTACAAAAAATACAATCGACTTCCAAATAAAAAAACTGGCCAAGTGCGAGTCGGACTCGCGTGCAGAGGGTTCCGAACGAATTTAATTTTTTTAACATGTTTTTTTAACACTGCAGACTTCTAATAGTTTTCCTGTAATCTTTACGTAAAGATCTATTATCTCCATTTTATTCAAAATTTTAGACTCAATAGTTTCGGACATAAGGGGGGGAATGGTCATTTTTCGTCTAATTTCTTGAATAACTTCAAAACCATTTATTTTGTCATTTGATATGTCATACGATATTGTTCAAAAAACTTTTTGTTAATTTCCTAGTTTGACCCCCAAAAGTGACCCCATACTAAAAATTTAGTGATTTACGTAACGCGTCCGTGTTTGTGTCACCAAAGTCCGTATGTGTACCAAATTTCAACAGAATCGGTCCAGTGGATCCGGAGAAAACTGGCTGTGACAGATGGACAGACGGACTGACAGACAGACACGACAGACAGACGGACAAACAGACAGACACCCGAGTGATCGTATAAGGGTTCCTTTTTTTTCGGAACCCTAGAAACACTATAAAGTATTAATTTCAGCTAATTCCCGTCCACTGCTGAACGTAAGCCTCCCCCAAAAGCCTACAAAGGATTAAATACCTTTAAATTCGGAAGTCGGTGTTAAAATAACAAGAAATAATAAAAAACACGGTTGTATTTTTTTTGTAAAAAAGTTTTTTTATTCATTCATAATCATAACAAACAATTTCAAACTATTCATTAATCTGAGCTGGACTCGAGCGAAAGGTTGGATGACTATACCTACCAACTTTTATGTACTCTTTTGTAATGTGTAGTAGACAGTTAGACACATTACAAAAGAGTTTGCCGAGTCAGCTAGTAATTTTACAAAATTCTTCCGTTACTGACGGATTGAGTGTGTGACTGACAGACAAACCACAGCCGAAACTACTTGTCGGATTTCCCGAAATTTCTACGGGGAAAGGGCAGGGGAGTAATTTCTGGGAAATATGACTCGGCCGTCATGAAGGCTTTCGTTCGAGTTCTGGTCGGATAGCGATGCAATCTGGGCTGGACTCGAGCGAAAGGTTTCATGACTATACCTACCAACTTTTATGTACTCTTTTGTAATGTGTCTACTAACATAGTTTGTAAGATATTTTTGTGACTAACAAATGGACTATTAGTCTGAAATAATAAATAAATTGAAAAATTTAAAATTAATGTCAGTATCAAAAAATCAAGTGATAACGCCACGTGCCAAAATTAATCAAAATTCGCATTAACAAGATTAGCTGTCTGGAGCGCCACAAGGAGGCGCCACCTGCTCTCATGTGTGGATGGCTCGTTCTAAATTACTTTCGATGTGTAACTCGCGGGTAGAACTCCTTGGATGAAAAACGGACATTCCTGATATTTCAGTTTATTTTTGAGTTGTTTTTTAACCGACTTCAAAAAAGAAAGAGGTTCTTAATTTCATTGTTTTTATTGCCTCAGAAATCCGTCATTTATAAATCGTTTTGGAAAATTGTTGTGTTATTTGAGGTGATCGGTCTCATTTTTAACCGACGAAAAAACGGAGTAGGTTCTCAAGTCGACGCGAATATTTTTTTTTATGTTTGAAAACGCATAACTTTTTACAGATTTTGATCATTCTTTTTTATTGCAAAGAGTATATCTCGAGGGTGGTCCTGTATAAATTTGTAAAAAAAAACCCTTAGGGGTGGGAAAATAGGGGTGATTTATTGTTCACTCATAGATTTTAATGCTGAGCTGTGTAGCATTTTTGTAGGCTTACCCATTAGTAGTAATTAGTAGATTATAGCCTCAAAAACTATAAAATAAAAAGTTTTCAACAAAAAAATTAAACCTCCGAAAATGAACTGAAAAAACTGAAAAGCAGAAAATAATGAACCTTTTTACAAAAAATTCCCGTTCATGCACCGTCATCGGGCCCTCGGGACAACTTGGGATTACCCTTAGAGAATTTTAATGACTTTTAATTAGTGCTCAAGGTACCGCCTGAGGGCTGACAATTTGACAAGTTAGGTTTTAGTAATTAGTGTATTTTTTGTGGTGGAATGATTAATTTTCTAGTCACTTGTTCTGTAAATTAATGGGGTTGGAAAACTACTGAAGAAACGGTTTTTTTGAAATAGTGAAGGTACAAGCGTTTTCAGCACGTGTAGGTCGTTTCACACCTCTAAGGAAAGATTTAAATCCCTTAACAACTTTTATAAATAACTAGCTGCCGCCTGCGGCTACGGCCGCGTGAAAGTCGGATATCATCCCAAGGGAACATATTCCCAGGAAATAGATATAAAGTCATAAACTAGAAAAGTATGTGTGCCATTTATCCAAATTCTTACTGCAGTGTGATTGACGTAAAGGCTTGGGTGAAGTGATTATGAAGTGAGCTGTCAATCCAAATAATCAAGATGGAATGACTACTCACTTCGTGATCACTTCACCTAAGCTCTTACTGCGACATGTTTGCGAAATCGACTGACTGTAGTTTTTGCGTGAACGCGTCACAAACCTTTGATGCGTCTTATATTTTACACTAAGACGTGATGCCACGCGAAATTTCAAAGCTCTGTATCGTTTTCATTGTTTGTTTACATATCAAAAGATAAAATATATCAATGTTTTTTGGTATTTTATCTAAAAATTTAAAAATCTATTTTTATAATGAATTTTTATAAAAATAATATCGTTTAAAAACAAAACTTTTACACATCAATCTTTTTGGTCACATTAAACTAGATGAGGCCGGAATTTAAGAAATATATCCTGATTTCTTACGTCACACTCTCCAAAGAGCCCTCAAACACAAAAATATCCGCCCAGCGACACAAACATCACATCTCTTGAGCCTCGATCAACAAGGGCCTCCGCAGTCAGCACCTTCGTAGCTCGAGGGCAGTGTCTGAGAGCGCCGAGAGCGAGTGTCGAGCGGTGTCGAGTGTCGGACAATGGGCCGACACCGCCCTCTAGCTTTAACGAGCGTATGGCGTGTCGGAGAAAACTTGAGGAGTTATTGCAATAAATTGCTTGAGGCGCTCATAGTTTGTTGTTTTTATTGTGGTGTAGTTATTTTTTATTTATTTACTTAATTAATTGTTGGTTAGACAGTGATGTAGTAGATGAAGAAAACTAGTTACTACAAATTAAGAAAAGGTCTTAGTCCAAAATTGGTTGGTCCAATCTAGAAGGTATAGGTATGTACTGTTCAAAGTAGGTACATATTAAACACTAATCTTTGCCACATATTTTGTTACTCAACCAATAAATAACATCTTGGGGATCTGATATCTTTTTTTTTGCTCACAATCTGACCAGATCTACATCTTCATTCACTCTTGACTTAAATACTCCACCAGATCTTATTTTAACAATTTAAAAAAAAAAAAATTAAAAAAAAGTAACCGACTTCCAAAGTGTTTTTTATTCGGTACTACCAAACTTCAGTTGTATTTTTTTGCAAAAAGTTTTTTATTTTTCACTTTTTGTGGTGGATACCACAAAACTAAATTAACATTATATCCATAGTGAGTCAGTGCAGGTACTCATTTGCGCTATTTTCCGTTAAGTAGTCCAAGTCTAGACCAACTCATAATTTGCTTTGGCAAGTGGAAATTATATTTTTTTTCCTACTCCTCTGCTGTACTTTTCTGATTTATTTCGTTGCAGTTTCCAAGACAGTTGAATCGTTTCTCCGGGACTCGTCGGGCTTCATTGGCTCGGCGTTTTTCTGGTGGTCGCCACTATTGATTCTGGCTTTCAGGAGTTGCAGTGGTTGACATAAACCTAACAATATCTCACTTTTAATTTCTTTCATTTTATACAAATTATTCATATTTGAGGAGGTCACTGTTGTATCTACGAAGTTCAACGCCCAATTCAAATACCAAATTTCAACAGAATCGGTCCAGTGGATCCGGAGAAAACTGGCTGTGACAGACGGACAGACAAACACCCGAATGATCCTATAAGGGTTTCGTTTTTTGTTCGGAAACCTAAAAATTGGTAGTTTTCGATGCTGTGGGTTATGGGAGCCACTTAACCCCAAAAACAGGGAAATTGAACATAACTGGCGAGTGACCTGTACACATATCTCTGCCTACTCCTTTACAGAATCCCGGCGTGATATTATGTTATGAACTAGTGTTAACAATAAACAGACATGCGATTTCAGCAATCCCGGGAAATTTTCTATCATTCATTGAATAGTTCCGTTGCATATCTCCGAAATACTTCATTAGATCTTCACCAAATTCGAATGGGACCAATCCGGGAACTTTTTTGAAGTCTATTAAAAAGAGATTTTATTCTATTGTATATAGACGCTGAAGTTAAGATAATTTTGAACGCAAAGTGAAAAGTTTATTGTGAATCCATTATTTCGAAACTACCCCAATTCTTCGAAACACTACTCGAGTAGTATTTCCAAGAAATTGTAATATGTAGTTTACAAAGGTTTTGATTTAACTTTGAGCATGCCTTTGACTAGTAACGTTTACTTAGCTGAGAGTTTAATGAACCAATTATTGTAATTTATCTTCCAAAACTATCTAGTAACATGCTGGATAAAAGTCTCTTTATATTTATAACGATGTAATTATTAAGTTAAGTCAAGTAACTTTATTGCGCGTACGAAGTCGCGGGCAAAAGCTACCCGCGACTTCGTACGCGCATATCCCGTTTTTTCCCGTTCCCGTAGGAATTTCAGGAAATTTTCTAAGTGCCTTCCCTACGGAGTGTAGAGTAAAGAAGCTAAATGCCAAATTTCAGCTTTCTACTACCAGTAGTTTCACCTGTGCGTTGTCAGTCACGCAGTAACGGAAAAAAATATATATAATAGGATTGCTACAGAGGTATTATATTAGGATTATATATATTAGGATTATAATTATATATTAGGATTGCTACAGAGGTACTACATTATAAATCGGAAGAGTTTGTTTGGTAGAACGCGCTCATCTCAGGAACTACTCGCATCGAATAACTATTTTAGTGTTAAATAGCTTATTTATCGAGGAAGGCTATAGGCTATGTAACGTCACGCTACGACCGATAGGAGCGGAGCGGTAATGAAAAATGTCGCAGTATGTGACGCAGACGTTGTTGTGGGGGTCAGCTAGTAATTTATATAGTTGTCAACAAATAAAAAGCCCGTTTTGACAGCAGGATACAACATTGCTTTACTAGTAAGTATGGAAGAGACATTAAAATAAATCTCTTTCGCACTTACTGGTAAAGCAATCTTCTATCCCTCTCTACTCAGCTGTCAAATCGGACTTCTTAGATTTTGGTGACTTTAATAATACATTTATTTCATAATAATTTTGACAAAACTGTTTTCACTAGGTTGACGAATACGTATAGACAAATAAACCAGTCGTATTATGAAATTCAACCTTAAAGTGATAAACAATTATTGTCTCTGAATGTACATCACCTATCTATACAAGAAGTATAAAAAATATCTCTACTAGAAGCGCCATTCCCACGATCTGCCGCGCTCATAAGCGACCCAGTCATACATCAGCCAGAAACTACGCACTTTACCCAAGTCATTAATTTTATTTCGCACCCTTCGAATAAAACACTCCTAAATAGAAGCACTTCTAGTAAGAGCCGATAAAGACACACTGAATAACTGAACACTTTCAGTGGTTTCAAATACTCAACTCTATAGGGAAATCGAATTGATTTATGTCTCTGGTTGAGTAAAACTTTGAGTAATTGTAAAGTACTCGCTCACTTCGCTATTAAAGTTGAGTAAGTATGGAGAATCTTATTAGGAATGCATGTTTAAATTGAGTTGCTGTACCTACGGAATGAAGTTGGCAGTATTAGTATGCAACGTAGAATTAAGTGACTAGATATAGCCTTAGCAGCGAAAGAGTTGGATAACTTAAATTGTCGAGATAGCTTTGCGAGTTTACACCCTGTAAAGTTTTCCAAGTTATTTAAGTTCTAGTGCTTTCACAGTCATTAAATTTTGTGAATTAATGGCGACGTTATTTTCTGGTTCGAAGGTTAAAATTAGGGGCTCAAGAGTCTCTAAGGCTTCGATTATGAAATTTGAAAAGACTAAGTTTATTCCGTGGAATCATTTTCTTGGTATGTCTTACAGGGAAAAGAAACAAGGAAGGAATGAATAACGTTTATGTAGCACAAAATTTACCTATAAAATTACCTATATATAAATTTTACCTATATATAGTAATAATTTTTATTAATTAAGGCCGTTTGGTGTCGGCCGGTGCCGTATGGAGGCCGTATGGTGTCAGCCGGTGCCGTAAAAGAATAATACCATAACATCACATCCCGGGTGTCGTAAAAGGCGACTAAGGGACTTGACAGAGAATGGGCAGCAGCGGTCTCTGTAAAACTCAACACGGTACACTGCGATCGCCAACCCGCATGCCAAGCGTGGCGATTATGGCAACCCCCCCCTTTTGGGGGAGGCCTATGTCCAGCAGTGGACATCTTTCGGCTGATACGATGAGCACAAAATTGATGGCACACCGTTTACAGGAGAAACAAAACAAAAGCAAAACGGTAAAAAAGGAAAACACTTTAGTTTTTAACACGTCAAAGAGAGTGTGCGTCACGGCTGCGCTGACGCTGGTTTTCCTGACTGGCTGGTTAAAATGAAAATGTGGCTCGTGCATTTTTAGGGTTCCGTACCAACGGACGTACGTAAGGGTAACCAACGGACCCTTATTACTAAGCCTCCGCTGTCCGTCCGTCCGTCCCTCTGTCTGTCAGCGGGCTGGATCTCAAGAACGGTAATAGATAGACAGTAGAAATGTTCACAGATTGTGTATTTCTATTGCCGCTGTAACAAAAACTGGCCAAGTGCGAGTCGGACTCGCGTGCAAAGGGTTCCGAACGAATTAATTTTTTTTAACGTGTAATTTTAACACTATAGACTTCTTATAGGTTTTCCTGTAATCTATAGGTAAAGATCTATTATCTCCATTTTTTTTTTAATATTAGGCTATGTAGTTTCGGAGATAAAGGGGGAATGGTCATTTTTCGTCTAATATCTTGAATAACTTCAAAACCGTTTATTTTAAAATTATGAAAAAAATATAATTAAAACCCTCACAGTAAGCCCTTTCATTTGATATGTCACACGATATTGTTCAAAAATCTTTTTTTTTTTAATTTTCTAGTTTGACCCCCAAAAGTGACCCACATACTAAAAGTTTGGGTCACAGAAGTCCATATGTGTACTAAATTTCAACAGAATCGGTCTAGTGGATCCGGAGAAAACTGGCTGTGACAGACGGACAGACAGACAGACACACGAGTGATCCTATAAGGGTTCCGTTTTTTTTCGGAACCCTAAAAATAATAAAAATTAAGGTGTATGTTACGAAACCCTTCATGCGCAAATCCGACTCGCACTTGCCCGGTATCTTTTTTTCAGAGTACGCGTACGTCTACGGAGTGTTTTAGATGTGCGTGGTCATATTTAAAGGTGTTCTTCTGTATCAGCTAAAACAGAAAACGACTTTTTTAGAGTAATCGAGCATCACGTTAGCCAACCCGAAACAATAAAGTTGGAAAAAGGATCGGCAGATAGAGTGATGAATCGAGGTAGAGTTGAGTTGGAGGACATGACCAGGGCCCCAAGTCTGCTATTACAATAGTGTCAGAATGGTCTATCATTGATTTCATAATGGTTGATTTTGACAAGATTCTATGCCATTTCTTTCAATGGAGTGTCAGTGGTTGACCACTGGAAAGTCACAATGACGCTTTTATATCCAGTGGTCAACCACTGACACTCCATTGAAAGAAAAGGCATAGAATCTTGTCAAAATCAACCATTATGAACTCAATGATAGACCATTCTGACACTATTGTAATAGCAGTTTTGGGGCCCTGATATATACATAGTTGATCGGTAACTGCTGTTTCTCTACATAAGAAAAAAAAACTCACAACATAAAAAAGTCAGACAAAATATCACAAATAAAAAAAAAACACCTCGCATATTTCCCCCGTCATACGCTCCGTTCCACACGGGTCGATTTTCATTACTCGACAAAAGAGTTAAAATCGCATTTGGTTGTAAATCGCGCTCGCAGTAGTAGCGAAGTAGATATCGCATCCACAACGGAAAGATTACCGAGGAAACGTCCCGTGTAAACTGATTTTGAAATTGTGCCGTATGAGTTGGAGGCGGAAGCGATTTGAAAGTGTTTGATGATGTCGGGAACCAGTGGCGTAGCTAGTCTCAAGCCCCCTTGAGACTAGCTACGCCACTGGTTCCCTGTATCAAACATTTTTGTAGGCCCCGATTTTAGGGGTAAGTACATTATATATAATATATAAAAAAAACCCAAGATGCACAGTCTCGAAAAAATGCAACTCTCGAAACTGTCGTCAAAAACTGACATGTATCTAGTGTCATGTGTGATTTGTGGGTAGTTATACTATAAACAAATTTTTTTGCAAATTCAACCTTCCACGGATCGCTTAAAGTTGTTTTTACAAAGCAGTGCAGGATGGCGAGTGATGCGCAATTTTTTTTTGCAAATTCAACCTTACACGGATCGCTTAAAGTTGTTTTTACAAAGCAGTGCAGTATGGCGAGCGATGCGAGATTGTTTGAAACTTGCGCATAATTATACACATTGCGCTTATTTTTTGCGGACGTTTTTGAGATACTGATTGTGTATCTTGGGTTTTTTATATATCAATGGGTAAGTATTGTTTTTTTAAACAAAATAGGCCCTATCAGAAGTGTCTTAGTAGGTCACGAAGGTGACGGCGGGACTACATGAATAGCTTTGCGTCCACACGTCGTGGGGGGGGGGGGTAATCCGGGGGCCCGTATCTTTGATACGGCTGATACAGCGGTAGCTACGCCCCTGTAGGGAACTATGAAAGGTTTTTGGTAAGAAATATGTAGGTTGGTTTGGCACAGGCTGGTATATTATGAATTGAGCATCGAAGTCATCAGTCATAACAGCCGAAGACGTCCACTGCTGGACATAGGCCTCCCCCAAAGGGGAGGGTTTGCCACAATCGCTACGCTTGGCAGGCGGGTTGGCGATTATAGTGTATGGTGTTGCGTTTTACAGAGAACGCTGCTGCCCATTCTCTGGTGAGTCCCTTAGTCGCCTCTTACGACACCCACGGGAAGTGATGGGATGGTATTATTCTTTTACGGCACCATACGGCACCGGCCGACACAGTGCGGCGGAGCATCGAAGTATGGTAGCCAATAATTAAATTAGTTTAATTTAGAGGTTGTTTAAAAGTGGCGCCAGTAACGGAAATGTTATTAAAAGGGAATCGCTTGTTTTGGTATGGTCATGTAAAGAGGAGGAATGAAACGCATGTAACTAAAAGAGTTATGAATATAAATGTGGATGGATGGAGAGGGAGAGGAAGGCCGAAGAAAAGATGGATGGATTGCGTGAGGAGCGATATGAAAGAAAAGGGAGTTAGTGATAGCGTGACAGCTGATAGGACAGAATGGAAGAAAAAAACGTGTTGAACCGATCCCAAGTAACGTTGGATAAGGGAAGGAAGATGATGGCATCACTCCTCAATCGCTGCTCGATGATCGTAAAAGAATACCGCTAATCCTATCCAGTCCTTTTATTTCTATAAAAAAGCATATTGTTTATACATTAGAATAACGCATCGGCTATAATTTTTATAGGAGCGAAGTACTAATTACACGCGAGTGGAGCTGCGGGCAATAGTTAAAAGATTTTTTTTTTTTTTGTTAGGGAATTGATGCTTGCCAAAAAATAAGAAACGGTAAGATAAACGATTGATGACTGACCTAATTCCAATAATAATACCAATATCTATGTATTTATTAATTTTTACATACAATTGTTTCTACAGGTACGCATGCAACGTAAGCTACCCGCGCAAGTAACACGCGCGATCTGCGACGCGCGCAGCCTACCCGTACGAGTTTAATTTGTTGTTTTATTTCAATTTTGCTTTTGTAAAGAGGGACGCAAGTAGCCGGCGCCTTGCTTGCTCCAGCTACTTGCACCTTGTACAAGCACAAGCGATCAACTTGTGCATTTAGACTGTTAGCGCAAATAACCCGCGCCTTTACTTGCTCCAGTTACTTGCACCGTGTACAATATCCATAAAGGTAATAAAATTAGTCACAACTGACTTACAGAGACGCTACTCACAAACTATTTGCGCATTTATTAGCGCTTAAGGTTTATCAGTCTCAAGTAACTGACCTTTACAAAATCGCTACCGCTCCTGCCTTAACCCGCCCCCTTCCTGGAAGTTATTATAACTTTTGTCGCAATAATCTCAGCGGTGGCAGCCACTGGACTAACTCGTTTACCAAAGCGAATGAAGCGTGTGATTCTCTTGCTTCCGTACACATTGATGCTTAATAAAAGTGATCGCCGTTTGTTTTACCGACAAAAACGTCAATGTACAAGCAAGTCAGAGATCGTTTTATATTGTAATCTTCTGTATACAAGGTGTGGGTAAGGACGTACTTAAAAAAAAAAATTGTCAAAAAAATATAACCGTCTTCATCTATGCAGAAATTGATATAAGCAAAAATGGACATAAAATAAAAACTACAGAACCAAAATGAATGAAATTTTTACGGGACCAAATGGCAAGTATATTGCTTCGAACTAAAAAGAATCACACAAATAGGATGAGAAACCTCAAGCAATCGGTGTACATACCTACATAAAAAAATTGAGAAGCTCCTCCTTTTTTAGAAGTCGGTTAAAAAACTGCTTCGGCCCATGTAGATGAAAAACTCAAGGAAATCATACGTTTTAGGGTTCCGTACCCAAAGCGTAACCAATGGAACCCTATAACTAAGCCTCCGCTGTCCGTCCGTCTGTCCGTCTGTCGCCCGTCTGTCTGTCAGCGGGGTGTATCTCAAAAACTGTAATAGGTAGACACTATACATTTTCACAGATTGTGTGTAATTGCCGCTATAACAACAAATAATAAAAATTAAGGTTTAAGGTACTGCACCCTTCGTGTGCGAGTCCGACTCACACTTTTGTACACCGGTTTTTGTATATTCATATGTATTTAGTTAGGTTTAGTCGATATAAATAGTTTTATGTGACCTTATAAACATTCAAATAAACCCTTCAATAAGTTACCTCAACCCCATTGATATATAAAAAACCCAAGATGCACAGTCTCGAACAAATGCAACACTCGAAACTGTCGTCAAAAACTGACATGTATCAAGTGTCATGTGTGAGTTGTGTGTAGTTATACTATAAACAATTTATTTTGCAAATTCAACCTTACACGGATCGCTTACAGTTGTTTTTATAAAGTAGTGCAGTATGGCGAGTGATGCGCAATTTTTTTTTGCAAATTCAACCTTACACGGATCGCTTAACGTTGTTTTTACAAAGCAGTGCAGTATGGCGAGCGATGCGAGACTGTTTGAAACTTGCGCACAATTATACATTTTGCGCTTGTTTTTTGCGGACGTTTTTGAGATAGTGAGTGTGTATCTTGGGTTTTTTATATATCAATGCTCAATCCCCATAAAACTGTCCATAGTAAAATCATAAAAAAATCTTTTTACAGACATCGTGTTTCTTTGAAAATACCCACTTAATATTCGTCACCTTATCTCGAAAATAATTAAACCTTCGATATACGTAACACAACCTAATAACCTATTAAGCATACTAATTATACATGTTTCGTTGTTTCTAACTTAATCACGCCCAAACGGCTAACCAGTTCTGAATGAAATTTCGCCCTGGATTAGCATATAAAGTACTTTGCTTCCCGGTTAAGTAAGCACTTACACACGACTAGAGCCGCGAGCGAAGCTAGTCATACATTATGTATTCGGCAATAATGAGGGAACACAAAAGATTGTCAATAAAGATAACTGGCGACAGCCTGCCAATCCATTAGCGAATTTTATCTTTTTATCTTTTCATGACCCAAATTCAGGTCTAAATGCTTATGAAAAACTTTCATCAGTTTAATATGAATAAGATAGATACTTAACCAATATCTTTTACCCTCGAAAATGATATAAATATTTTTACGACAAAACTTCTCAAATAAACATTTATAAAGAACCTTCGAAGCGCAGTAAAGACATCTATTAGAGTCACAAATAAATAAAAACAGCGTCAGCACCAAAAATAATCTCACTTTTACGAGAATAACATTGACAAACAGACTACGAAAATATCTATTCACATAAAAAAGATCTCAATTACGAAGTAACTGTAACCGAGTTTATTCCGAGTCAGTTCGTAGCAGGCCTACGGCGTAGGCGTCTCGTAGCTGGCGGCGTAGCTACGCGGCTACGAGCCGATCGTAGAGGCGTTTTATCATATTTGGGTGACGTTTGTAAGCCCCCGATCTGTCGTAAGCCGTCCCCAATATCGGGGGTAAGGTCGGCAGAATGATGACGACATTTTCTACTTACATACAAATTACTCTGGTTTGACAATGGAGGGATAGTGACCTCGTTTTTGGGTTGGTGAATAGTTCCCCGAGGAGATATTTTTCAAGGGTAAGGAGTTCAAGGCTGTGATGTAATGTTATGTGTTATACATGTGTAGACACAAAGCCGTTATTATACGAATTTCATTGTAAATGTTTAACAGAGTGTGTGATTTTCCATAAATGGCAGAACTTTATATTCCGATCCAAAAACACTTTTATTTGTTCAGCAATCTAGGCATGTGTAGGATTGACTAAATGCTTGCGATGACCCAAAATAACACTCGAACCCAGTGTTTTAAACCCAAACGATTCAAAAACACAACTCACACTTAGGTTTTTATTTTTGCACATGTTTGCACTGTAAGAAATTCTAATTGAATAGATTCAAATTTGTGTCAGTACCGATGAGGAGTTAGTTTGTCTGGAACATTGATATATAAAAAGCCCAAGATGCACAGTCTCGAACAAATGCAACACTCGAAACTGTCGTCAAAAACTGACATGTATCAAGTGTCATGTGTGAGTTGTGTGTAGTTATACTATTAACAATTTTTTTTGCAAATTCAACCTTACACAGATCGCTTAAACTTGTTTTTACAAAGCAGTGCAGTGTGGCGAGCGATGCGAGACTGTTTGAAACTAGCGCGCAATTTTAAATTGTGCGCTTGTTTTATGCGGACGTTTTTGAGATGCTGAGTGTGTATCTTGGGTTTTTTATATATCAATAGTCTGGAGTTAATCCAAGATGCTCAATATTTAACTATTTATATGACAGTTTATGTACACACATTTAAAAATAGAAAATAGATGATGCAAACAAAAAAAATAGGCACACAGGTGATACATACATATTTCTAAAGATTTTTTTTTTTTTGAGGTAAATGAGTAATGAAGTATTTTCGACGCAAAATCCTTTGCAACAGATTGCAGTCCTTAATACTACATACATAAGACTTACATATGCATGTCCAAGTACATATATGATAACGTTATTAACCATCTTACGAGGAATAATATTCCTCCAACATAAAGGAAAGCCACATCATTAGCGACGAGCTTACAGATGAATGCAATTCTCCAGGTTCCGAGAAACTCAATATTCTGCCAATATGATGTATGTACAGTACTGAGAAATGTTTAGCAAGATATTACACTAATGATGGTAATATTACAATGTCTACGTAGAAACAAACGCCAGTAATAATTCGTCCAACCTTCTCTAGATCTACATTTTAGAACTTCAACGTTCTGTCTAACTTTTCGACTAACAAAAAGCAGTAAATTGGCTGTGACAGGCACACAGACGGTAAGACAAGCAGACACGAGTGATATTCGAAATCCAAGAAATATTAAAAGGAAAAAAAACAAAAACCACTTTTGTCAATTTGATCACCATATCCGGGACCCCATGATTAGTTTAGCAGTTGTGCTTGTAGCAGGTAAGCTGAACAGACGTTCTACCAGCGATAGCCAAGTTCAAAATGCCAAATGTGCACAGAATGTCAAGAACACCATCATTTTTTTTTTTTTTTTTTCATTTATTTTATTAGATTGAATATCTTTATTATTTATAATAATTGTTTTTTTTTTATTTCTTCTGTTGTTATTTATTATCGTTAAATAATATAAAATCTGAATTAAATTTAATGTAAGCAGTACGTGCGCATACCACAAAAAAAAAATAAGAAATAAAATTAAATAAGCTTAACACAATCAATGGATAAATACAATAAAAAACTCATCAAACAGAAAAAGTTTTACAGACGAGCCACTAGATAAAGAAAAAATATTGGAGTCGTCAATTTTTAGTATCGACAAAAGCGAGCCTACGTCACCTTGCGACGAATCGGAAAAAAAAACCAACATTTTTTACACAGGGTTAAATTAGTACGTAAGCCAAAACGTAGGTACCAACTTTCATAATGGAAGTAACTTATTAATAAAATCGGCCAGGTGCGAGACGGACTCTCACACGAAGGGTTCCGTACCGTAAGCCGAGTATGGAGCCCCCTTTATTTTGAATTAAATTTATTTTTTATTATTTGTTGTTCTAGCAGCAATGGAAATTCATACTCTGTGAAAATTTCAACTGTCTGCCTATTATGGTTCTTGAGATACAGCTCGCTGACAGACAGACGGACGGACAGCGAAGGCTTATTAATAGGGTTCCGTTGGTTACCCTTCTGGTACGGAACCCTAAAAACCGGCCAGGTGCGAGTTGAACGCGCAGGATCCGTACCATAAAACCAAAAAAATACGTTTCTTGTAACGCAAATGTAATCAAATTAAAGGGCGACCCCCTTTAATGTGAACCTTTTTGTGCATACAAGAAACCTTTATTTCTTTATTTAACATGTTTTTTTTTCTACATGCTATACAGAAATAAAAAATCTGTGATCCAAACTGGCTACGTATTACGGTTCACGAGATACGGCCCGCTGACATTCAGACGGACGGACAGCGAAGGTTTAGTAACATCGTTTTGTTGGTTACTATTCGGGAACGGAATCCTAGTCACTATTTCGCTTCATAATATTTACGAAACTGAACATGATAAAGACACCAATTGACATTTTAGTACTTTATTGCTGTACCTAGTTCATATCTAAATAAATATTTGGGTTTTGATCATTTCATACATTGACATAAAGATCCCTAAAATAAAATAAACCGGTACACATCATATTCATACATAATCTATAACAACATACCCGAAAAACTTACTCTATATTTTTATATCTTTTTATAGCAGTAATATTTGTTGTTACAATAATAACTAACTCGCACACTTCTGCCGTATCAAAACAACTTTCTTACCGAGACGACAAACAAGATTTTTTATTAATATTATTTAGATATCAGCGATTCGGCCAGAAACTTCACTGGAGACGAGATAAAGAAATTCTTATTTAATTGGGACTACGCGCTTCATAATCGTTAGTGTAAATTAAACTCTGCTGCCAACTAAATAAGGTTATCTTCTCATTGGATTGCTGAGGACATGGGATGTTTTACAACGCTGCGAGTCTAGATTCTTAACAGGAGGGTAATGTCGAAAGTTTTATTTTATTGAAATACTTATCCGCAGTTGCTTGGAGTATGCATTTTGGGATACTTTGTCATACCAGCTGGAAACTTTGAAGGACGGTCGTAATCACCTAGCATGGCAGACGAATTGGTCATATAGTAGACTGAAGGTTTTAAAGGCGACTCGCAAAAGAAAGAAAGATAAAGCGTTAAAAAGAAAAGTTTAAAACGCCTTACGGTTAGACGCCCTAAAAGGACATACACCGGTCTTATTGGTGATGTTTTTCACTAAGGACAGTTGCGTAGTACTCACAACCACCGTGCTTGTATGACCAACACGGTTAGCGTAATATATAAAATCTCATCGATATTCTTTCATAATTGAAAGGAGTTCCAGATACCATGCTTCATATATTTCAAAAGTAGACTGATCAAAAGTGGTCTATGAACCACTAGCGATACTGTTGTGGTATTTCTGTTGGGATACCTCAAGTAAACCCTTGTGAAAAGGGGCATCAAAATCTGACCCGGTAGTTTTGAAAATATATTGGTTTGTAGACCACTTCCCATACAAATTTAAACAGTCTCCTTTATCTGCTCGACAGCGTAAGGGTGCCTTTCCAATACAGCGGAGCGGGGCAGCTGACAAGAGAAACTGAGAAATTTTTACCAATGGAATTGCATAAAATTGCCCCACAACGTGAGTCACTGACATTTTGACTAACATGATTGGTTATTATTTCCCCGTTTTTCCGCTCCACTGTAGTGGACGGGCACCCATAAACACGCAATAGAGGGTAGCAATGACTAAATTAAAAAATATGCGATCGATTGCACTCATTTTGGTATTACGCAATATAGGCAGCTGATGTATAAACGTACGCAAAGCAAAAGAGTATGTTAGCATCGTAGCAGATGGCGTTTCGTTGTTTCTGCCTACCACAAAAGAAAAGCCTTGAGTTTATGTATCTGTTTGAAGGTTTTTTTTTCCTATAATCTATTCCTTTAGCTAGCTAGACGTTATCGTTCCTATTTCTCATTGTAATACGGTTTTAAGATCCTGTACTTATTTGCCTAGCCTTTTCCCGACTATATTGGGGTCGGCTTCCAGTCAAACCGGATTTAGCTGAATACCGGTATTTTACTTGGAGCGGCTGCCTATCAGACATCCACAACCCATTAACAGGGTAACACGGTACTCATTGGCAAGACTAATGTCAGATTTTCTGGCTTCTATCCGTAACGACTGCCAAAGATTTATAAATGACAGCGGGGACCAACGGCTTAACGTGCTTTCCGAGGCACGGAGGAGTCATGGTATGTTAAGATGGTCACCCGTCCACAGACCAACCTTCGCAAGCGTTGCTTTACCCTGAAATCGACCCTTGCGGCTGTTATTATTTAGCCACGAGCTCCTCGAGGTTTTAAGATCCTATACTATCCTATTAAAATTATAATCGTGGAAGACTATGTTCTCTATGTGTTTGATGTGCCCGAAAGCTAAACGGATTTGAACTTAGCACAGGGATAGGCCGCTTGGCTCGGGAGAAGGCACGGCTCCTTGTCGTTTCGTGCGACGCAGGTCCTCTCGGGGCATGGCTGCTTCGGGAGGTTCCTGTGTCGCATAGGCAGGGAGCCGGACGCTTGGTGTCACCACTGCGTCGACTGTCGGGAGGACACGGCGCGGCATACGCTGGCAGAGTGCGCCGCTTGGGAGGAGCCGCGTCTTGCCCTCATCTCTGTGGTAGGCAGTGATTTCTCGCTGCCGGCCGTAGTCCGTGCTATGGTCGACGGCGAGGCGTCATGGGACGCGGTGGTCTCCTTCTGACAAATAGTTATCGCGCAGAAGGAGGCTGCGGAAAGGGAGAGGGAGATCTCGACCTCTCTCCCTGCCTGTAGCAGGCGCACCGGGCGTCCGAGGAGGGCCATACGCTGCCCTCTTCCGGCCCCCCTAACTGGGTCCAGAGGAGGTGGACTTGGGGATGTCCGTCGCCCCCCATTCATCCGGACCCGAGGTGGCCCGCAGAGGCGGGCCGGCACTAGCCGGGGATTACGGAAGTCGCATCAGTTCTCGCGATCCCCGGCGTAGGTGAGAGATGGAACACCGGGGTGGTTTTAGTCAGTAAGAGTCTGACAGACCCCTCCGCCCGCCCCAGGGTGGAGGACATCCCCGAGGATTTCCCCCAGTTAATAAAAAGGGGTAGACCGCTGGGGAGATCCGCTGGCATGAACTAGTAAATAAATTTACGAACTCATACATATATCTCGTTTCCTTCGCCCTCATTGGAAGTAAAAAACAATAAAAGAAATGGCTTCCTAGAACTTGTGAGGTTGCTGAGATATTTGAACTCGAATATTGTACAACAATAAGAAGTTCAAAGTCAGATGGATTGAAAAACTTTTAATATTTACTTAAAACATTAAGTACATAAGCGGATCTTGCTATTCTAGTTCAACTTACTTAGGTGTTCTAAACTTTATTATTTCCTATAATAAAGCTTATAAACTTAGGATCTCCGCCTACGTTACGTTGATTGATTCGCCCTAATGATGGCAGGTGAAGGCGCTGAAGTTGCCGTGTTTTTCACAATTTGCCGTATAAAAATCTCGTGTGTTTGTTATCGAACTTTTCCGAAACGGCTTGATCGAATATTATGATTTTTTTTTGTGTATATTTTTTATTTGGTAGGTCTGAGAATAGGTTCCAATAATAAATGCTTGGGCAGAGCACCGCCGTGTCCTCGTCGATGCGATCGGCCGCGGCGACCTCTCGCGACCGGCCCTGGTCCATGATCCCGAGCGAGGAGGCATGGGAAGCGGTCACCTCCTACTGCGAAACAGTAATGCTAGCGAAGGAGGAAGCCGAACGCGTGAGAGAGAGGGAAATATCACGCCCCAGCCGCCGCAACAGAAGAAGACGCCCCGGGCGTCGGGAGTCGCAGGGCGATTCTCGGCCACCGTAGGCGCGGGCCTGCGGACGGCGAGCATTGGTTGGCTCGCCGTCTGATCAGAACCAGGCCCGGGTCGACGGTGCGCTGTGTTCCAAGCGCGCTTCAAAGAGCTGTCAGCATTAAAGGCGGGGCCCCCTAGGCCCAGTGCCTACTGGGGCTGCGGACTTTGTTCGAAAGAGTCACCGTGGCCCAGGAACGCAAAGGGCACTAGGAGGAACACGGATGGGTTTTATTCAGTAAGAGTCTGACACTCCCTCCTGCTTCACCCAGAGCGGGAGGAGTCATTTGATGATTTCCCATCCTTAAAAAAAAGGTCTGAAAATAGGTCGTAGGTTATTTTTTTATTTATATGGCAAAACAACGTTTACCGAGTTAGCTAGTAATAAATAAAAAATACTGAAGTAAAATTAAAATGTTTCCAATTCCTTTTATCTTCTTCTAACGCGAAAAGGGCGTGAAAATATCAATATGAAAGCAGAAGATTCAACTCTACTCTTCCCATTTACCAATACCTACATTTACTCGTAAAATACGCAGGTACAACATTTCATCTGTTAGCAAACACAACATAAGTTCGGAACAGTTGTCACAAGAATAAGTGATGCAAACAATTGGAAAAGGTGGGCCCAAACCGGGCCCACATCGGGGCTCACATCGGGCCCTTGATTGTTACCGAACTCGACATGTGAATAGAACGTCCCTTCGCGAAGTGTTGCGCCATGCTCAATGGCGCGTCATTGAGCATGGCGCAAGTTATTGGCGATAGCGGCGACAAAATAGAGAAAGTTTGCATTGATTGAAAAGACGACGAAACCAACAGGTATTAGATGGCAAATGGACCCTTGTCAAATGTGTCAATATCTTTATCAATCTATTATCTTATAAACTGGACGGAGAAAGACCGAATGGGCGTTCATATAGTTGCTGGTCTGATCAAGGCGACAATAGGACTCACTATCCAGGGTTGCAAAATTTGTTCAAAAGAGTCACCGCAGCACTGGAACGCAAAGGGAATTCAGAGGAACACGGATGGGTTTTAGTCAGTAAGAGTCTGACACTCCCTTCCGCGACGCCCAGAGCAGGAGGCATTTGATGATGGCCCATCTTTAAAAAAACTGTCCAAGTGCAAGTCGGGTTCGCCCACCGAGGGTTTCGTACAAATTTGTAGCTACAAATTACTTTAAATAAAGATGATATTTTTTATGATTAAATTACAAATGTACTTACTTACTTTTCTTACTACTTGCAAAATTTCGTGATTCTAGGTCAACGGGAATTACCATATAGGTTTTCGACCCAAAATCTATAGGGTACTTCCGGTTAACCTAGAATTGTCAATGTTGGTTAAAAGTAGGGTCTTACAGCAAAAGTAAAGGGAAAATTCCGAGAGAAAAAAAGTTGAAAATTAAGGTAAATTTTGGTACTTACAAGTTTTCGCGAAAAACACACGGACAGACAGACGGACAAGAGAGTGATCTTATAAGGATTCTTTTTTTACCTTTTGAGGTACAGAACCTGAAAAAAGTAGCGTATCAGTGAATCGTTAAAGCTTTCCTGGACCAGAAGAAGAGATCTTATCAGCATAGCCTTCCATTCCAGCAGTCTGGACAAAATCAATACCTCACTACAAAACGCACCACCAGGCATTGGGTTTAGCCAATGCCTGGTGCTTAGTCTTTCGTTAAAAATGGGTGAACTTTATTTAACTCTTTTTTTTTAAGGTTCCGAACAAAAAACGGAACCCTTATAGGATCACTCGGGTGTCTGTCTGTCTGTCACAGCCAGTTTTCTCCGGATCCACTGGACCGATTCTGTTGAAATTTGGTATACATATGGACTTCTGTGACCCATATGTATACCAAAGTGTGTTGTGTGTTACGTAAATTATATTTTTTTAGTATGGGGGTCACTTTTGGGGGTAAAACTAGAAAAAAAAAGTTTTTTTAACAATATCGTGTGACATATCAAATGAAAGCGCTTACCACGAGGGTTTTAATTACATTTTTTTTTTAATATTTTAAAATAAATGGTTTGAAGTTATTCAAGAAATTAGACGAAAAATCACCATTCCCCTCCCTTCATCACGAAACTAGAGAGCATAAAATTTTGAAAAAAATGGAGATAATAGATCTTTACCTGTAGATTACAAGAAAACATATAAGAAGTCTATAGTTTTAAAATAACGTGTTAAAAATATGAAATTCGTTCGGAACCCTTTGCACGCGAGTCCGACTCGCACTTGGCCAGTTTTTCTTTTCATTGTTAAAACCATACTGGATACACCTTCCTCATTGTAATCATGCCATTAGTACTGGCGATAAATCTATATTAAGTAATAGTTTGTTAGTTTGTTTGAACACGCCAATCTCTAGATTCGTTGGAGTCGGATTTGTAAAATTCCTTTTGTTTATGATAGCCACATTCATGAGGAAGGCTATAAGGCTATACGGGAACGGGAAAAACGGGATATATGCGTACGAAGTCACGGTAAAAAGCTAGTGTAACCATATCCCGCTTGTCGCTCTTCCCTTGCCCCACAAAGAGGTCCATATATTCACACACAAGCAACGATCGAACACCGTCGTAAATTCTTAGAGCGATTAGACTCCGGCAAGTTTCTTAATCAACAAATAGAAATTTGTCATAACTTCGTAGAATGTTTATCCAGTGAGATTATGATATTATCACGTTGCCGAGTCATGCGAGCAAATCATGTTTGTGTCAGAATAAAGTGTATGTGATACTTACACTTTATTCTACTCTTCGTATGATCTTTTTTTAGGGTAACCAACGGAACCTTACCATTACTAAGCCTCCGCTGTCCGTCCGTCCGACCTCTGTCTGTCAGCGAAGTATATCTCATGAACCGTAATAGATAGTAAGTTGAAATTTTCACAGAGTGTGTATTTCTGTTGCTGCTATAACAACAAATAATAAAAAATATGATGGAATCCTTCATGCGCGAGTCCGACTCGCACTTAGCCTTTTTTTTTAAATGGGTAATCATCGAATGACTCCTTCCACTCTGGGCGGAGCAGAAGGGAGTGTCAGACTCTTACTGACTAAAACCCATCCGTGTTCCTCCTAATGCTCTTTGCGTTCCAGGGCCGCGGTGACTCTTTCGAACAAATTCCGCAACCGTACAATCTGCTTAGCCTTTTCCTATGTTGGGGTCAGCTTTCATCAGTCTTTAAGAAAAAAAACTGGCCAAGTACGAGTCGGACTCGCGTGCAAAGGGTTCCGAACCAATTTTAGTTTTGTAACATGTTATTTTAACACTAAAGACTCTTATAGGTTTTCGTGTAATCTGTAGGTTCTAAATTCTTTCAAAATTTTAGTCTCATTAGTTTCGGAGATAAGGGGGGGTGGGTATGGTAATTTTTGGTCTAGTATTTTTATTTATTTACGTACGTGTTTGGGTCACGGAAGTCCATATGTGTAAAAGAATCGGTTCAGTAGATCCGGAAAAAACTGAATGTGACAGATGGACAGGCAGACAGACACCCGAGTGATCCTATAAGGGTTCCATTTCTTACGGATGTTCGGAACCCTAAAAATACCGTGATCGAAAAATCAATCGACTGAAGTCTTCCTGATGTTAGCACTTCTTTTTGTATTGTTATTGTGCTTTAGTGTATTTATTTTTGATTTTAATCAATACTTCTCCTAAAACGGTTTTATTTAAAACTAGTGGACGTCACGCGATTTCACCCGCGTAATTCCCGTTCCCGTGGGATTACGGGGATAATATATAGCCTATGTTACTCCCTGATAATGTAGCTATCTAATGCTAAAAGAATTTTTCAAATCGGTCCAGTAGTTTCGGAGCCTATTCAATTCAAACAAACAAAAAAATCTTTCTTCTTTATAATATTAGTATAGAAGTATAGATATAGATAAAAAAAGGAATATCAGAGGATTATTCGAGAAAAATCATTCCCTGAAATTCCAAAGACATTCTTCCGCTCTCCGTCCGTACCGGAGTACCGGTCTCTCGCGGTAGGTACAAATATTAAATGCTAAACAGAAGTGTGCCTTACTCGCCAAACTATTTTAATTACTTCCTGTCGATACGCCAAGTTTCCACTACCCACCTCTAGGGTGGTTTTGTAACGCTGTTTTCAATATTCACCCCCATTTACAGGGTTTCAGGAAAATTACTCGGTAGCCCGAATGGAAAATGTGTCATTTTTAGGGTTCCGTACCTCAAAAGGAAAAAACGGAACCCTTATAGGATCACTTTGTTGTCCGTCTGTCTGTCTCTCAAGACCCATTATCTCGGGAACGCGTGGAGGTATCGAGTTGAAATTAAAACCATATACTCAAGTCTACAGCCCCTTGAAGCTGTGAAAATATCAAACTTCCAAGTTAACGTAAAAAAAGATACGGTCGTTTATGCCGCAAAAATCGTATATTTTGACACTCTCAAGGGAATCAAAATGCATATAATAAATACATAATATATAGGATATTTCCCGTTGAACTAGAACTATGAAATTTGGCAAGTAATACCATTTGATACTACTTGTTTAGGGAAAAGTCTGAAAACTATACATTTGTAATTAAATCATTAAAAAAAATATCTTTATTTAAAGTAATTTGTAGCTACAAATTTGTACGGAACTCTCGGTGGGCGAGTCCGGCTCGTACTTGGCCGGTTTTTTATATAAAAAATCTACAGCGATATTTTCAATATCCAGATTGTTTATAAAATCAAAATACAAACTGTTTTGATTGTTAGGAAAAATCTGTTACATAAATCAGAAGACGACAACAATTTCTAGGATTGTCAGAGACATCGTTAACGGCAACCAGCCAAGCATAAGTCCGTACTGAGAAAAACATCTATACTGTCTATAAAATAAAGCTGAAGAGTTTGTTTGTGTTTTAGGACGCGCTAATCTCAATACTCAATTTCTTTATTGCATTCCACAATGTACATGCTAGGTGGTAGGTGAGAATTTAATATGACACAATTGTGGACCCTGTTGGGCACAGCAAAAGACAATAATAAACAATGATGAAAAGAACTTATAGACTACCTTATTCTAAATACAATTAAATTAAACATACACAATACAAGTAATTTAATTAAAAATATTATTAACATAAAATATTCTTTATTATTACTTTTGTTATTATTTTATATTATTATTCGAGCTTTATAAATTTATCATTCAAGTATTCATTTATGCTGTAATAGCATTTACTTAATAACAGTTTTTTTTAATTTATTCGTAAAAACATTAATCTTTTTTTCATTTCTTAATAGCTCGGGTAATTTATTATAAATTTTTATCGACATTACTAGCGGTCCAGATGAATGCATTTTTAAACGAGATGTCGGTAGGTTTAGACGTGTTTTATGTCGTGTTTTATCTCTGGAACTACCAGTCGGATTTGTAAAATTATTTTTGTATATGATAGCCATATTCATGATGAAGGCCAAAGGCTATACGGGAACGGGAAGAAAACGGGATATGCACGTACGAAGTCGCGGGCAAAAGCTAGTAATATAGTAAAGAACTTCACAACAACAAGTGGTCACAGGCTGCAGACTGCAGGCAGTCAAAAATGGCAATGCCAAGTCTAAATCTACGATCAACAAAACGACTACTCAGCCTGAGTAGAAATAACCTCAGAACAATAATAGAGACAATTACGGGCCATTGCTTCCTAAACAAACATCTCTTTAACATCGGCACCACGAACAGCCCACTCTGCAGGGGCTGCTTTGACGCCGAAGAATCAGCCGCCCACGTCATCCTGGAATGCGAGGCCGTGGCTACCCAACGTCAACAAATCCTCGGAACGGTGAGATCGCTCCGCGAAGCCTGTGAAGCTTCCAGGAAACTTCTGTGTTTCTGAGTGGAGATAGGCTGGCTAACTTAGCCAGGACACCTAGGCACAACGGACTGAATGAAATCTAAGTGCGGAAATTGGAGTCCCTAATCTATCTATCTTATATAATAAAGCTGAAGGGTTTGTTTGTTTGAACGCGCTAATCTTTGGAACTACGAGTCCGATTTGGAAAATTCTTTCACGCTACGACTATTAGGAACGGAGCATCAATGAACAATGTTGCAATATGTGACGCAAACGGTCAGCTTGTTGACTTATGTAAATCTAAAATCGCTGACGCGTGTATCAGAAGGGGCTCTTTGCCCTACAGTGGGACAGTTATATTCCTACCTATTGTTATTAATATTTAAAGTCGCTTCGTGCTGACTGAGTCATGATCGCGTCCGTTGCGTATTTGCGTGGACGACGTCAAAAGGTGGGTACTGACCGCTGTTACAGGCCGCAATAATAACTAAATTCGCAGCGAGCATGTTACATTACGCCGTGTCTTAAAATCAGCGTAACATTTTCGTTTCGAACTCTTTGCTCACCCGTGCTCCAGATTCGCAACACACACAGTCAAGATTTCTGACTTGTCGCGGAGTACTGAACGACCTGCGTAACACTCAAAGGGATTCGCCAAAAAACCGACAGCGAGCGGGTGGAGCACTCCAAACGAGCGGCTCGCATATTCATGCTCGTTTCCACGTACTGACTGCGCGAATGCTCGTTTTGTGACATGTTACATTACGCCCCGTAACATAAGTGAGTTAAACCTCATGCAGGCTCTTTTGTTTACAAATAAATTACGAATTGACTGAAAACATAGCAAAGTACAACTTACCTTGAACCAAGCCATAGTTGAGTCATCGTACAGAACCACCCATTCTTCCGACCAGGAGTTCCATAGGTATTTGCCTGTAACAAAAACATGTGTTAGGTTATTAAAGCAAATACATATATTTAGACTATAACTTTTTGTTAAAAGTTTTTCATAAGCTTATTAGGTAGATCATTTACTCAAACAAGGTACGTACGAGTTTTTTCACGAGATTTTGGCTTTCAACTCGACGACAAAAAAAGTAGTACATTTTTTAATGTATTTTTTTATTCCCACTCATCAGATCCTATTATAAATGACTGATTGTGGATGTTCTTACAGAAAAAAAAAAATAACAATAAAAGCATACTTGTATCAAACGACGTTTTTCATCACACACTCGAAAAAATATATCACATATAAGGCGGATATTCATGGTTTTCACGTAATCACGCGCAAGCGATGCGCTGCCGCCATGCGCCGGGTACGCGCCAGCCCCAACAGCATCCTGAGAGCTACAGCGGACAGGTGGGACAGCCTCATACTGGGGCATTGGATAGGCCTACACGTGACTATGGCGTAGGAAGTTAATTGTGTTACCATTAGATAGAATGTAAGTACTCTCACTGGTTTCTAAGTTTTTGTATACTAACCAAATAATGGACTCTGCCTAAAATATATATATATTTTTTTTTATATATAAACTTAATATTTAGTAAGTTATTGTGAGAAATTTATTTCGTGCGACCAGCCTGATATAATAAATTGAATAGAACTGGCCTAAAAACGATGGAGTAGGAAGCAGTTTTCAGTTACCTACGTGTGTTGATTATATTTTCTGACCAAATATTATATTTTAGCAACATAATTTATACTTCTATACTAACATGCTAATCTCAGGAACAACTGGTTTGAATTGCCCATTAGTACAGGAAGGTTATAACCTGTAACATCACACTACGACCAATAGGAGCGGAATATTAATGAAAAAAAGAAGTTTCCGACGAATTGCGAACCTCCTCCTTTTTGAAGTCGGTTAAAAATGTGACGCAGACAAAGTTGCGCGGTTCAGCTAGTCTACAAATAATTTCAGAAACCAACTTATTACCGAACAAAACTTTCTGACTGAAACTCCCATTAGTGTTGCTACAGCTAAAATACATTAATTTAATTCTACGACTCCTGTATAATAGTCACTGATAGAATACTCATTAAGAGGCAATTCAAACTATCTCGAGGTTCAAACTTTGGGAGCATTCAGACTAGTGCGCATACTAAATGCTCTCTTGTCTCCATCACCACAAGCTGACGTCATAAAGAGGATCCGTCTCTTTCAGACATCGTTCTATCTCTGTCGCACGAAGGAGCGTTGATCATAACTCTCTACAGCCACTTAATAGTCGAGTAACTGGCTTGCAAGCTGGCGTTTTTACTCACATCGGCAATTTCGCGCCAGTTGGTACCACAGTGTAGACGTGAGACGTAAGTCAATGCTTTAAAAAAAGGTTTTTGTGGTAATCTGAGACTGGAACAAAAGGAGCGAGTGAGGAGGTTGTAGTGCCATGTATTGGTTGCAAGCTAATAGCATTTGCAGCCAAAAGTTTTTACAACAGAACTGTAGAATAAATATCCATCAACATTTTATACCTACTAGGAAGATCACCATCATCATCTACTTAGCCTTTTCCCAACTATATTGGGTTCGGCTTCCAGCCAATACGGGTTCAGCTGAATACCAGTACTTTACGTAGAGCGGCTGCCTACCAGACCTCCACAACCTATTAACTGGGTAACGTGGCAAGATTGGTGTCAGATTTTCTGGATTCTGACTATCGGTAACGACTGCCAAAGATCTACAAATTACACCTAGAACCAATGGCTTAAAGTGTTTTCCGAGGCACGGAGGAGTCTCGGTATGTTAAGTAAGATGGTCACTTATTCACAGAGCAACCTCGGGAATAGTTGAAAAAAAAAATTGTTGAAAACTCCACGTGTGAATGTTATGCCGCAAGCTCCTTTGGCTCCTTTGACCAGACTGACAAGTGGTGAGTTGATGACACATGGCTTTAGTAAGTTATTCTTATAACATTCACATCTCCACATTACTCGATCGACTCCTCCAGCTCGTTCCCATAAAACTTGAGTTACTGCTCACACCATAACAGTTGAAATAAACCTTCGCCAAGTGTCGTAAAGTAACTTTGTTTTATGGACGAATGAGAATTAACCCTAAATGTAGGGTTGGCAAACGACTTTGTAGGGTTGTTAAATAGTATGTGAGCAGATTGATCTTTAAGAAACATTTGACATCCTTATTGCGATGATATCAGAGGCCTTAGTATGCACTGGTGGATCCAGGAGGGGAGGTTACAGGGCTCATGCCAAAGGTCCAAGATATCTTTAGTAATCTACAACCTAACAAGGTTATTGAGGAATTCACGAAGAGCAATCTCAAGGGGCTTGTTATGCGTTAAGCAATGTTATGTGCGTTTACATTTCTAAAACGTCCATCCTAAAGCTCGCTTCATCGTAGATTTTGTCTTTGTCAACTCTGACCTAGACTAGAGTTAAGAGCAAACCCGTCTCAAATGAAAAAAAAGCCTACTCTCAGTGAGGTCTAGTCTCCCCCAACGACAATTCTGAATCCGCCCCTGTTAGTGTGCGTTATCTTAAACGATTATTTAAGTCAATTTGTATAGAAAAAAAAGGTTTTCCGTTTTTATCACCAGACGTTGCTTATACAGATTCAATACAACTCGACGATTAGAATAACGTGAGTAATTATAAAAACTCACACTACATATTACTAACATTTTCAGTATTTGAGCGCTCCACGGGCAATTTACCGTGTGCGATTGTACGTACTGAGGGTACGTAACGTAACATTTTACCATAGCTACAATACTCGTTTCGCACATAATATTTATTTGAATTATATGCTATATTCATAGTTTTCAATAATATAAATTGTCTATATACCATATTATTAACCCAAAATACTATGGGGTTGTAGTTTTTCACATTGAAAATTCACTTACGTTAACGTCGAAATATTCGTGCTTGGCCCTTTTAACGCACATCACGCGTTCACGTGAAGTCTCCAGTTAGGCAAGTCACGACCAGCGCGTCTCATTCTATCACATACAATCAATGACTGACCGAGGTGAAGTGACGGTGATGTGACGGTAGCAACAGACAACCATTCTGCTGTCTGCAGCTGTGAATAGAGCGCGGCTGCATAGTTTTGTATGAAGACGAAAAACTTAGCAAATCACCGGCACGATCTGAAAAACAACGCTGCGGAAATTCCGCGTCTATCCGATGTTATTTCGTCGTGATGTGGCATACGTTATTAACCCGACTGCGCCAGAAGGAGGGTTATGTTTTTTAGTTAGTGCTGTAGACATAAACACCAGTTATCGTCATGACGCTTTGTCGACTTTGAACTGGTTATTTTGTTTAGGGTTTCGTACCCATAGCCTCCGCTGTCCGTCCGTCCGTCACTCTGTCTGTCAGCGGGCAGTATATCAAGAACCGTTATAGATAGACAGTTGAAATTTTCACGGTGTGTTTGTTTCTATTGCCGCTTTAACAACAAATAATAAAAATTAAAGGGGCTCCCATAAAAAAACATGTTGTTTTTTCGGTATATGGTACGAAATCTTTCGTGTGAGAGTCCGACTCGCACTTAGCCGTTTTTATTTGGTTGTATCAAATGAATGAATGATCCAAGGTTGCGGAATTTGTTCGAAAGAGTCACCGCGGCCCTGGAACACAAATGGCATTAGGAGGAACACGGATGGGTTTTAGTCAGTAAGAGTCTGACAGCAGAGCAGAAGGGGGTTCTGCTCCGCCCAGAGCGGGAGGAGTCATTTAATGATTTACCTGCCAAACTTTTTCTCAACTATCAACGTATGGTCGACTCCAGTCCAACTGGATGCATCTGAATACCAGTATTGATAAGCGACTGCCTTCCTGACCGTCACTGTTCAATAAATGGGTAACACGGTACCCTATGGTATGACTAGTGTGCGATATTGTCACTTCTATCCAGAATCTATAAATGACAGCCAATGAGGGGCCTGCGGGCGGCGAACTTGGGGCTGATTCGTCGCCTGACCAGCCATGCTTAAAAGACGTGATGCACAGTTCCTTGCACGCTGCTATAGAAGCATGTGCGGTCATGATCGGCCATACTAAAAGATGGAGCCCGCTTGCAATGGCGGGCTGATACCAGTCGGGGGTGCGCGCGACAGAATACTCCGTCTTACCCCGACGGAGAGTATACATGAGGATTTCCCAACAAAAAAGAACAAAGGTCAATGAGGAGTCTTAGTATGCAACGAATGAATTAAAAAAATGTTCTGGTCTAGTTTGGAAAACAACATCAGAATTAGAAGAAATAATGAAAAATGTTTATTTGGGACTCGCACAAAACAGACAAAAGTAAAATGAATTAAAACTAACAATAGTCTATTTCTTAATCAATATTAATTTAGTCTGTGCGAGGCCAAAAAGGTCCCTATCTGAGCATATGCTGCGTTTAATAAATAATTAAGACAGCGCTGGTTTTATGATAGGGCCTGTGATGCCACGGACGCACGGATACGGTAAATAAATGATGAAAAAAATATATAACAATATGGAACAATACATAAAATACACACAGTCAATAATAATTAACAATAACATCGACCCACACCCAAAGGCCCAGTGCTCCAATATCATTAGTGAATGTCACAAATGACGGAACGCGTGAGTGCACTTGGCCTCTCCAAGTGCACTCACGCGTTCCGCCAGCTGTAATGTTGAAAAAAAAATAACGGCAGAACTTAAAAGCCATACCAAAAGCTATCGTACAATTGTAACAAAAATCAGGTGTTATTGAATAGTTGCGGTCTGACGACTCAGACCGTTACTATTCAATAACACCTGATTTTTTAATGATACGACTATAATTAGTCGCAAGAAAGCGTTATTTTATGCATTTGAAACACACGCGTAAACAAAATATGACTTTCTAACCGACTGAATTGTTATCATGTTACCATTCCGTCAAATAAACGTTTTAACACGCGGTGAGACAGACTTGCAGGCCTTTGAAAGTCCCCTCCACCCATGATCCCCTATATTCAGCACGTCGTCGGATATACGTTTTATTTTAATCGTGATCCATTCACAGACCGACTTCGAAGTGTTGCTTAACCTCGACCCACAAACCATAATTTACCAATGTATTTTATTCGTCGTATAATTCAAATAATATACGAGTGTTTTTGTCAGCATTCCACACGACCCTTTATGTAATTGGTGTGAAAAAAAGCCTTACCAACCCTATATCCAGCCCTTTTTATGTCGCCGACATTCTTCAAGATTATTGACTCGGCTTCGAAAATGATTGAGTGACGATGTTTTTATTGGCGAGAGAGTTTTACGAGGACACTATAAACAAGTTGGGACTACCCTCCCTTACAGTTTGTTGTTACGGGACGAAAAAGGGAAAAGCAGGTCCTTTATAGAACTTTTTGTTCAACGATAGTTAGGGTTGTTCACCTTTTTAATCTACTGTCTCTCTATTTTTATTTGAAAATTGCTTTTTTCATTACGTGAGAATGCCTATAAGTTTTCTGAAACAACTTTTGTTTAACAGTATTAAATGTAATCGAAGATTTAGAATTTTTATTTGAATAAATGGTAAAAAGGGATTGCAATATTGAATTCGTACAAGTGCTACGAGAGTGCTACGAGAGCGCTACGGATTTGCTACGCCGTAGCCGCGAAAAAGGCTACAATTTAGGTCTACGCAACTATTATTTTTTTGTAATTATGAGGGTTTGTCTATCTAATAACAGCTACATGGTTCGATCTTTCAGGTTAAGCAACTCTTTGCGAGGTAAATTCGTAGACGAGACAATGATTGTAGACTGACACCCTAAAGATCGTAATTATTTCCAAAATAAAAATGTTCGTTGGCCCAAGCATGCGCATGCGTATGATAAAAATACATACTAACACTACTCTATTCCACACATTTTGTAAGTGAGAAAACAAGTAAGGTATGGTAGCTCTGGGATCTTAGTCTATTATATACCAAGAGCTCTCCATGTTTCGAAAATAACGGTAAACCGGTATTCGCGTTTCTATAATTCGGTATTTTTGGATCTTTGAAGTTGATCATTGCCAACGTTTATAATATTACAAGTTTGTCAGACATGCAGTCGCCCCATATATAACACTGATATTCAGCTGCATCCATAGAAGAATAGAACAGAATTATATTCTATCTCTTTCTTTTCTATATTCAGCCGTATGGTGCCGTAAAAGAATAATACCATTCATCACTTCCCGTGGGTGTCGTACGAGGCGACTAAGGGACTCGCCAGAGAATGGGCAGCAGCGTTCTCTGTAAAACCCAACACCATACACTGCCATCGCCAACCCGCCTGCCAAGCGAGGCGATTATGGCAAACACCCCAAACGATGACGCTTGGGGGAGGCCTATGTCCAGCAGTGGACGTCTTTAGGCTGATATGATGATATTCAGCTGCATCCAATTACACTGGACGCCAATCCCACCTTCTTTGGAGTTGGAAACGGGTTTGACAAATTTCTATTAGTGAAAACCGAGTCATAATCCTAATCTGAAGTATGCGACGGAAAAAATAGCTACTTTGTTTTATACCATTTATAGACAATAAAAACTACCTCCAGATTTGGTCAATTTATGACGATGCCAACAGGTTAAAACTTATTCGTTTTTAGGGTTCCGAACAAGCATAGAAGTAGGGGTTCGCTAGGGCCAGTGCATGCCAGGGTTGCGGAATTTGTTCGATAGAGTTACCGCGGCCCTGGAACGCAAAGGGCACTAGGAGGAACACGGATGGGTTTTAGTCAGTAAGAGTCTGACACTCCCTTCTGCTTCACCCAGAGCGATAAGAGTCATTTGATGATTTCTCATGCTTAAAAAAAGGCGTCTCATTACATAATTGTTAATAGACATTTGCTCAATTCAATCAATAAATCAAATCTTTTATTTGCATAATACAGGTTGATAAAGGCGTTACAAATAATGGTCGATAGGTACACTGTATTGGTGTGCAAATTATTAGAAATTTAAACTCACAATCAAAAATTTCAATGTTTCAATAAGTTCAGGTTACATAAAACCATCTAAATTAAAACTGAAAATGTCCGATTTATTATATATTGCTTCATAATGTTAATACTTACGTTTGTACCGCAGCATGTAGCCGCCTTTGATTTGCGTAGCGCCATGTTCTGAAACAAATAATTGATTTAAGTTATAACTTTCATTGGAAGTTGTAACGACCAAACGCCTGGCACGATCAGTATTTAGCTCCTCTGTTATATAAATCTATTGAATTGTAAAGTAACTAATTTATTGAATTTTCCCAGTAAAATTTGTATTATTATTTTTCCTTCAACATCTGTCTGGCAACATTGCTGAAATTAACCTTTTCGGCGTAGCCGTGAGGCACACACTACGTTTTTCTTGTTTTCACTATTATTTTATGTATCCCTAATACACTGCCGCGAAATACATGTTTTATTTTATTTTTAACTAGCTTTATTTATTACAACTGAGCACGGAGCATAACAGAGCGCAAGAGACGGCAAAACTTTTCATTCACGCGTGTCAGTGAGTGACTGATTACTAGTACAGATACTATTGACCCACCCGCGGTAGTCCTCCTATGCTTGTGAAAGCTTCTGGTGGGCGCAACTCGCACAGTCACAAATATCACGCTCCGATTCTTTGCTATCCGATACCTGCCTATAATATTATAGAGCCTTTTGCAGACCAAACATGATCGCATTGACGTGAGCCTAAAACAACAAAGTAAAAAATAATTCCCTTAAAAAAGCCCACAATCATCAAAAATACCTAACAAACAAATATAGCGAACAAAAACCGAAAATTCAAAAGTATCCGAGAACCGCCGGGAATATTAACAGAAGCGGTTATTTGCGGTAAACAGGAAAGTCCCGACAAGACGAGACGAACCGAAACCGGCGCGACGACGTGAGACGAATCCGCAATAACACGCTAAATGGACCCTGCACACTTGCGGGACGGGTTTGCTGCGCGGTTTCAGACGAACCGAAACCGGCGCGACGACGTGAGACGAATCCGCAATAACACGCTAAATGGACCCTGCACACTTGCGGGACGGGTTTGCTGCGCGGTTTCAGATGAATCGAACACGGCTTTTAAGGTAACCCCAGACGGGGCGAGGGCGACGCGACAGTAAGACGATGCTGTGAGACAAAGTCTTTTGTCGCACGTTTCATGACAGACTTTTGGCAAATGAGAGTTAGAGCGAGAAAACTGGGCAAGTGCGAGTCGGTCTCTCACACGAAAGGTTCCGTACCATAAACCGAAAAAAAACGTTAATCTAAGAGAGAATCTAACGTTAATCTTTTAATTTATTTTTTTATTTATTTGTTGTTTTAGCGGCAAGAGAAATACACACTCTGTGAAAATTTCAACTCTACCTATAGTTCTTGAGATACAGCCCGCTGAAAAACAGACGGACAGCAGAAGCTTAGTATTAGGGTTCCGTTGGTAACTCTTCGGGTACGGAACCCTAAAACAGTAACACCCTCCATACACATTTTATTTCATTGTAGGGCACGAGCGATCGACTAGTCGCAATAAACATCGGTAGCCCGTAATGCAACTTGCATACCGAGCTTGTTGCGAGTGGAAACGTTGCCTAAAACTTGGGCCGACAGGACACCTTTTTCGTTTAGTTAATTATTTGGGAGTATAGTTTTTATAGGTGGCTGGTGTGTTTCGAAAAGATCTTGATAGATTGATGGATGATAGTATCGTACGTGTTCGCTTAATAAAAAGAAAAAAGAAAATATTTTAGACAAAAATTCAAGGCAAGGTTGTAAGTACCAAGAACATTACATATAACTAATGTTACTAATTAAAAAGTAAAAAAAAAAGAAACTAGAGACACCGTCTGCCCCCGCACAGTAGGCTCATCAGTCTCGCACTTACTATAACCTGGGAGTATTTAAGTCAAGAGTGAACAGGTTACTTCTAGGCAAGCGTGCTCCATCTTCGACCACATCATCGCTTACCATCAGGTGAGATAGTGGTCAAACGCGAGCCTATAAATAGTAAAAAAAAAAATACAGTACTACACATTTCTACTGTGCAGTGTAAATATAAATAAATAGGGTGAAGCGATACTTCAGGCCTGGGGGGCTACTCTCTAACGAAATCCGTAGTTTCGGGCTTAGTTGCGGGCGGGCATTTTCTACTTCATATCACCTAACCACTGAGAACTAATGATAACACGATTTGACTGTTACTGTGAAATCGTGTTGTCATTCATTCTCAGTTCGGGTTCGGGACTAATCGTAAGTCTGTAGTGACGGAGTAGAATACCACCGCCCGCAACTAAGCCCGAAACTACGGATTTCGTTAGAGAGTAGCCCCCCTGGACAGCTTTTAACCCTATATAAGGCGCAAGTCCGATCCTGCATGGATTATTGTAGCCACCTTTGGGATGGTTCAGCTAAGTATCAGCTTGCCGCGCTTGACTCGGTGGAACGCAGAGCTAAGAGGCTCATCGGTGACGTAAAACTAGTGGATGCCAAGCTACATAGCTTGGCTCATCGCCGTAAGATTGCCTGCTTGTCGGTCTTCTACAGATTGTACTTCGGTGAGTGTGCCCAAGAACTCCACAACCTCATCCCACCGGCCCCCTTCTACCATCGGACATCCAGACGCACTGCATCTTACCATCCCTACTTTGTTACTGTTCCACCAATTCGCACTAAGCGTTTCCAAACGTCTTTTATAATGCGCACAGCAAAGGAGTGAAACTCTCTGCCTGCGTCTGTGTTTCCAAACGCTTACAACCCTAATCTCTTCAAATTTAGAGTGAACAGGCTCCTTCTGGGTAAGCTCGCTCCATCGTAGACTTTGTCTCTGTCATCTCTGACCTAGACTAGAGTCAAGAGCAAACCCATCACAAATAAAAAAAAGTTGTTAATGTTTTTTTTTAAATGTTAGTATGACTTTTGTGTTTTATTTCAACTTATTTTGGTGTGCCTGTTAATCAAATATTTATAGAGAATGGAACTTCGTTCAATCAACAATTTTAAAAATAAATCTAATAAACGTATAGTCGTATCGTTTTCGCATTGTCAAGTCGCTCCAGTCCGCAGGAGCCTCCATCCCCATGGATATCGACGTGGTTTCAAATAAAGAATTGAATACGGTCTTTATTCCCAATGGTATTGTAAAATGGTGGATTCCCTATTCATCTTTTTCAATATTAGAAGGTGATGTGGCCATGTCTTGACGATGAGAGGAACGATGGAGGAATTTCATGAAAGAGGCCGAATAGAGATATGACCTATTCTAAGGATATGACATTTGAAAGAGTTGTATGGTATATGAAGGGCATGTAAGCACATTGTGCAGGGACCTCTCATAACGATAGCGAAGTGCCAATACCACCCTAACTGACTAAATCAAAAGTTATCAAAATCAAACTGAAAATAAAGTTTAATTTCTTGATAAGTTAAAAAATAATTATTAATTTAGAATTACAATAATGTATGATTTATATATAATGCGGATTTGGTATATTTTATTATAGTGTTGTAGGTTTTCGGTTAGATAGGACGTAATACCATAATAAAGACACGTTGGTTTAGTTGTGAGGTATTTCACATTTTAATTTAATGCTGTTGCAATTAAAAACACACTTAGGAGATTTTACTAAAACATGCGAATGCCGCCTTAAAATTCAAAACGATAAAAAGTGAATTTCTCGAAAACTGTCAGTTAGGAGGTATTGGCACTTCGCCGTCGATAAATTGGAATGAGGGTAGTAGGAAGATGCATGGGTGATGCTTTTGTAAACTACCCCCCACTCCCTGCTGTGAAAAAAGGATCCGTATTCCACACACAACGGAGTCATAGTGGTTTCAAAACGTCATGATGTGGGCAGACCATAATGTGAAGCTAAGGTAGGACTGAGAATGGCGCGTTGAGCCAGACACAATTAATAACCAATGGTCCTCAAAGTTCCGAACCGAAATAGAAAGAAAGTGTAAAGGAATATAATAAAGGGGATATTCTGAGTGACTGACAGATAACGCACAGCCGTAAGTACTGGCAGCCGAAAGCCGAAATTTGGCATATAGGTTCCTTGGGGAGTGTAGCGGAGCAGAAATTCCCGAAATTCGAAAAAACGCGTACGAAGTTGTGAGCAAAAGCTATAAAAGTTAAAAGTACTTATCCGATTGAAGAAAGAAAAATAGAATGTACTTATATAATTATTTCGCAATAACTGATTCTACCATTCTTCTCGAAGAAATTCATGAAACCTCTGGGAGTGGGCACGAGAGTGAAGCTGGGGGGTGACACTAGCATGAAATAATCAAAATCCCTGCATCTCTTCAAAATTCAATCGAATTTCTAAACAATTCGAAATTCTAAACGTTAAAATAAATTAATAACTAAAAGGTGTATCGGCTCTTGTCATTCGAAGTAAATTCTGTTTCAATATAGGATCGCCAGATGGTCCGGAGATATTGCAAAGATTGCCCGATTTCGATGCAAAACCACTGGAATATTAGAAAAGGCCTTCGAAACCTGTATGCCTAATATTTGGTGATTGTACGATGATAATAACTGGGAGATATCGAATTTACCCCACTGCACCCTTCCAATAAAGGCGACCATGGCTCGGTAGATATGACTATGACTATGTACAGTTGTACCCAACTGATATGGCTTACCGATGTACCTGCGCAGAAGACGAATTTTCAAAGCGCGGGAAATGCTATTAGCCAATCGGCACGCTCCACGCAACGCGCTTCTTTTTCCTGTATCGCTATTGGTCGGCAGCTGCCGCCATGTTAGCGCGCGCCGCGTGGTATGCACGAGACTTGCGAGTGAGACCGAACTAACAGCTGCAGTGTATTATGAACCTTATAGTAGTGATCTAAGGTTGATTGTAAGTTTGCTTTCTTTGTTAATCTTCGGGGCGATATTTTGTTTTCTGTGCGAACGAAGATTCACGACGCGCCTTATCAGTTGGATACCACTGTAAATACATATGTAACCAAAGATTTGATTCAAACTTTTGTTCATTACATCTTCATTTTATATGGGTGCTGATGAGTTTGCCCCGGTACTGCAGCGCATCAAGGTTGTTTGCTGAAACTCGTGTTACTGCTTCTGCACTGTGATGCGGAGGCGGTGCGCATTCCTTGTCAGTAGGGTGAGAGGCAGTACCAACAGCGTCCTGTCCATGGTAGCAAGCAGACTAGATTGTGCGTTTGTGAACCACTGCTGCAAGGTGTCAGCTGGGCCTGTCACCTTGTAGCAGTGATATCGTTAACTGTTTCCGTTTTTGTCTTTGTTAATGTTTTACTTACTAACATAGTTAGTAAATATATTGTTACCAACACTATGCACTATGTAATCAACTGCCTCCGTGGTCGAGTGGTTTAGGCGTTTGCCTTGTGACCTTGTAAAGTTGTTTTCCAGTTTGGCTAGGTCATTGCAGGCTTGAATCACCTGATTATCTGATGAAAAGATGATTCCGTGCTTCGGAAGGCACGTATAAGCCAGTGGTCCCGGCCGCCAATTGACGGTCGTCAAATAAACCATGTCATAGGCGCTTGAGGCGGTTTAGAAACTCTGACACTAGGGTGTGTCACTAGGGTCGTTAGACCTTACTGCCCACACGATAAGAAGAAGAACCAACACTGTGAGTCTTGTTAATTGAATTAAATGATTATTATAATTATAAGGCACTAGTGGACGTCACGCGGTTTCACCCGCATAGTTCCCGTTCCCGTGGGAGGACGGGGATAAAATATGCCTACGTTACTCCCTGATAATGTAGCTATCCATTGCTGAAAGAATTTTTCAAATCGGTCCAGTAGTTGCGGAGCCTATTCAATTCAATCAAACAAACAAACAAATCTTTCCTCTTTATAATATTAGTGTAGACTAGTAACCCGCCCGGTCTCGCACGGATGAAATAATACACACAAATCTGCCTCTTTTATCGCTCGTTACATTATTGAAAACCGAATCATAATCCTAATCAGAAGTAAGCGACAGAAACACGCAAAAATTGTCTCGTTTTATGACGATGCCAATAGGTTAGAACTAACTTAATTTTGTAATTGTAAGCTGAGGTCTTTTTCTTACTTGTAATTTTTAGGGTTCCGAACATCAGTCAGAAACGGAACCCTTATAGGATCACTTAGTTGTTTATCTGTCCCTCTATCACAGAAAGTTTTCTCCCAATCTACTGAACTGATTCTGTTGAAATTTGGGGGTCAACTTTTGGGGTCAAACTAGGAAATTAAAAAAAATCGCACTGTATCGTGTGACATATCAAATGAAAGGACTTAGTGTGAGGGTTTTAATTATATTTTTTTCATAATTTTAAAATAAATAGTTTTGAAGTTATTTAAGAAATTAAACCAAAAATGAGCAAATTTTGAAAAAAAAAACTTTACTTATAGATTAAAGACAAACCTATAAAAAACTGTAGTGTTAAAACAACATGTTACAAAAATGAAATTGGTCAAAGGGTTCCCCTTTGCAAACGAGTCCGACTCGCACTCGGCCAGCTTTTTTAATACTCGAACTCGGGCACCAGATACATCACACTGAAATACGGGCTTACAACTACGAATAATTTAATTGAAGTTGAGTAACTGAAACTCAAACTGGAGTACGCCCGTTTTCGTAGAATCTAGTCCGAATTCTACGAAGATGGGCGTACTCTTACTCGTTCATTAACACTATGTCGTTTGACTGAATTACATAGGCAAGTGAATTCGGAAACTGCGCCTTAATTTATTCTTTAAAATGAAAAAAAAAACTTCAAATATTTAACGGGTAAGTAATAATATGGTAAACAAAATACATCTGTATCATAGCGCGGAAGATCATCGGCTCTCGAAACCGTCTCGCGTTGTGATTGGCTGAATTGAAATTAAATTATAACGTTGTTCACAGAATAACGTAGCTGATATAATTAATTTTAACACTATTTATTAAAACACTACATTTGAAAATACTTCAACAAAATCTGTCTTCTAAAAATATCAAACAGCTAAAACCTAATATCATATTTCACGAGAACCCAAATGAAATAGCACCGAATGACACCGCGGGGAAATACCGTGCCGGTCCCGTGGTGACGTAGGTACGGACTGGACTTGCGAATATATGAAGGACCGAGGAAAGCTCTATACACACGCTCTGGTACCCGGTTCGGCGAGGATTCTTTACTAAGGCACTTGTTTCACCGCCGACGAGGAAGCGATTAGCTATCAACTATTTTCTCGCTGAAGAAAGGGACAAAAGATATAGATCTCGTGTAATTAAATGAAACTCATAAATTTATAGTCGACTAGCTTCTGCCAGCGGCGTCGCCCGCGCGGTCCCTAGGGAACATACTCTCAGGATAAAAAGTAGCCTATGTCCTTTCTCAGGCTCTGGACTATCTCTGTACCAAATTTCATTTAAATCGGTTCAGTAGTTTTGGCGTGAAAGCGAGACAGACAGACAGATAGACAGACAGACAGAGTTACTTTCGCATTTATAATATTAGTAAGGATAGCTGGGTGTCCATTCTGCCGGCGAGACGGCTCTTACCACTAGTGTGTCGCAGCGACAAGAGCTATCAAAGATAATACTCGCTCAGCGATACTCGTTCGGCGATGCTCGCTTGGCGGTCAGAAACTACTCACTCGCTACTCGCTGCTCGCCAACTCGTTTCGAGTTTCGAGCTTTACTCGCTTCTTGCTGATCGCCGGCGGTGAGACATTATAATATGATTTAACTAGCCAGTAGGTATATACCTCTACATATATTTATTAGGTTTTGCTCGCGACTTCGTAAAAATGTCAGCTTGCTACGACCAGCAGTTTTAGCTGTGCATTGTCTGTCAGTCACCAGATTGGAAACATTTAAATTGTATTGTCATCGTATAAAATGAAATAATGTTGAAGTCACGTTTCTGAATGCGCCAGTGGTTATCATTATTTGTTTATTCTTTTCCTAATCGTGTAAGGATCAGTTTCCAGGCTAAATAGATGTAAATAAAAAAAATAAAAACCAGAGGGTCAATAACAATAATTTTTTTGAGTTCTTTATTTTTAATCTGTCAAAAATACCTCTAATATTATCATAACTAAAAAAAAAATTGTAAATATATAATTAAAACCCTCATGGTAAACCCTTTCATTTGATATGTCACACGATATTGTTCAAAAATCTTACTTTTAATTTTCTAGTTTGACCCCCAAAAGTGACCCCCATACTAAAAATTAATAATTTACGTAACGCGTTCGTATTTGGGTCACAGAAGTCCATATGTGTACCAAATTTCAACAGAATCGGTCCAGTGGATCCGGAGAAAACGGACTGTGACAGACGGACAGACAGACACCTGAGTGAGTTTTTTGTTCGGAACCCTAAAAATCGTAAAATAGTTTACTTGAATTGGCAGTATTGCACATAGAGCGATTATCTATTGAATCTCCACGACGGAAAGAGCATGAGTAAAACTTCATCAAGCATCTGGTACCCGGACACGACCCGGCCGGCAGTCGGACCGCGTGAAGGGATCTTTAAAACGTCGCCGAGACGACTAATCAGTACAATGATCCATCATTGTTACAGCTAATACATTTTGTGTAATTCCTTTAAACGTCGGCGGAATGTAACGCTAAAATGTTTGCTGATATTTTTCGTAAAAGGTATTTAGGGATGATTGAAAATATTGGTTTGTGTGAGGAAAAAAAAAATATAATGGTTTTGTTGGTAGAATTTCACAATACGGTTTCGGGGAATGTCGGAGTTTTGTAGTTACATAAAAAGATCAAGCATTTTGTACGAGGTTTTCCGAGATTGTTTGAAAAACCCTGATGGGTTTGGCGGTGGTTACCTAATGGTGACCTATCACCTAATCTTATGTCAAGGGATTTATTAAACTGCCATTTATGACACTATGAAGAAAGATATCGCTAAGTACCAGAAGGCTTAGTGCGAGTTTTTTAACGTAATCGATCGCCTTAACGTAAACGTTCGTATATGTCAAATTGTATAGAAAAAAAGATTTTCCGTTATTGATACCAGACGGCGCTTAGTCAGTTTCAATACAAATTGACGTTTACGCTAATGCGGTCGAGAACGTCAAAAAAAAAATCACACTAAGGCATTGATATATAAAAAACCCAAGATACACACACAGCATCTCAAAAACGTCCGCAAAAAACAAGCACACAATGTATAATTGTGCGCTAGTTTCAAACAGTCTCGCATCGCTCGCCATACTGCACTGCTTTGTAAAAACAAGTTTAAGCAATCCGTGTAAGGTTGAATTTGCAAAAAAAAATTGTTTATAGTATTACTAGACACAAGTCACACATGACACTTGATACATGTCAGTTTTTGACGACAGTTTCGAGTGTTGCATTTGTTCGAGACTGTGCAACTTGGGTTTTTATATATCAATGTACTAAGGCTATAAAAGACCAATCGTCATAGGTATAAAAACCTACCAAGTGCGAGTCGGACTCTCACCCGAAAGATTCCGTACCAAAAAACAAAAAAAACACGTTTCTTGTATGGGAGCCCCATTTCATTCTTATTTTTTTTATTATTTGTTGTTATAGCGGCAATAGTAACACACACTTTGTGAAATGTCTTCCTATTATGGTTCTAGAGATACAGCCCACTGACAGACAGACGGACGGACGGACAGCGGAGTCTTAGTAATAGGGTTCCGTTGGTTACCCTTTTGTTATGGAACCTTGAAAACGTTCAAATAAAAGTGTCAAATTAGAGGTGGTTTTTTCAAATTACAAATGGGATGCGAATGGGAGGGCTCCATCAAATATAAGAATGGTCCGAACTCAGTATGAAAGAAGCATTAGATTAGAACGATTACAAAAGGTTAATTATGCGTACAGCTAAGGAGTGGAATTCCCTGCCAGAGTTTGTTTCCTGATAGCTACAACCTGGGAGTCTTTAAGTGAAGAGTGAATAGGTTACTTCTAGGCAAGCGTGCTCCATCTTCGACCACATCTTCACTTACTATCAGGTGAGATAGTGGGCAAATCTAACCTAACAATAGTAAGAAAAAAAGGTTCTACAAGTTACAGCTTTTATTTTTAGATTCACTTTATTATCGCGTCATTTGTCTACAAAAGCTACCGAATAAACTTTCCCCGTGATACCAACGAGTCCCAGTTCAGTCTACTCGAAACAAACAACACTGGAACTACAAACAATCAGTCCATTCAGTTTCAACAACTTTTGAACCCGCTGTACATTCGCTTAAACCGAAAATAAATCCACCTGTACCTAATTAAAGCTGAAAAAGACAGAAACGTAGGTACAGTCTACAACTCAAATCGATTGAGATATTATTGGTTTTCTATGAAAATGTATATTTTGAACAAAATATTTAGTTATATCAAAACAGAGGTTATGTTATACGACGAAGTTATGTTGGACGGACGGACGGATAGCGAGAACTTAGCTCCTTGTTTACCCTTCGAGTCATTATTATCGTCATCATATCATCCGAAAGACGTCCACTGCTGGACATAGGCTTTCCCCCAAAAGGGGGGTTTGCCATAATCGCCACGCTTGGCAGGCGGATTGGCGATCACAGTGTATAGTGTTGATTTTTACAGAGAACGCTGCTGCTCATTCTCTGGCGAATCCCTTAGTCGCCTCTTACGACACCCACGGGAAGTGATGGGATGGTATTATTCTTTTACGGCACCATACGGCACCGGCCGACACCATACGGCTGATACCCTTCGAGAATGGAACACTAAAAAGAACACGTTCAGTGTTATTGGTAAAAAACGGATATCGAATTTTATGTCAATTTCAATGATACATATTATGTACTAGCTGACCCGCGCAGCTTCGTCTGCGTCACATTTTTCATTACTCCTCCGCTGCTGTTGGTCTTAGCGTGATGATACATAGTTTATAGCCTTCCTCGATAAATGGGCTATCTAACACTGAAATTTTTTTCAAATCGGACCAGAAGTTCCTGAGATTAGCGCGTTTAAGCAAACAAACTCTTCAGCTTTATATATTAGTATATTAGTGTAAAAGTAGCTGTCAATGTATCTAGCTTTTATCCACTATGTTGGGGTCGACTTTTAGTCTAATTGAATACAGCTGAATACCAGTATTTTACATGAAGCAACTGCCCCAAGACTCTCCACATCCCAGTAACTGTGTAATATGATAGCCCTTAGCAAGAGTGGTGTCAGATAAAAAAATCGGCCAGATGCGAGTCGGACTCGCCCACCGAGGGTTCCGTAAATTTGCAGCTACAAATTACTTTAAATAAGAACTATATTTTTTATGATTTAATTACAGATGTATTGTTTTCAGACTTTTCCCTATACTTGTAGTATAAGACAGTATTACTTCCCAAATTTCAGAGTTCTACGAGTAGGTCAACGGCATTTTGCACAGCTGCAAGGGGCCATAAACTTGAGTATATGGTTTTATATCTCGATACCTCCACGTGTTCCCGAGATAAAAACGGTCTTGACAGACAGACGGATGGACAACAAAGTTATCCTATAAGGGTCCCGTTTTTTCCTTTTGAGGTACGGAACCCTAAAAATGGTAACTTATTTATTTATTTATCCTTTATTACAGGCAACTGAGGCCTATAAAACACAGTACATAAATAAGCAGCATAAAACAATAATTATAAACTAATACACAATTTATGCAGAAAACTTAAAACTACTACACACGAATAATTACTATAGTCGTGTTGCGATGCGAGGTCAAAACTCTTCCTTGAGGAAGGTCACCAAATGATGACTCGGAACGCGCACCACGAACGACTTGAAATTTGTGCAATGGCGCGCCTTCGTCATCCTCAAGGGAACTTATAATATGACAAATTTTAATGTACTCACGAGAGTGGTGTCCAATATTGTCTACTACGCACACTCACAACATTGTTTAAAAGTACATAGTTGCAAATTAGCTGCCTGCCTACCAAATAGCTTTGTTGACTGTACATTTTTTTGTCATCAACTGTATCTACATGAAGGTTCATTTCTGGATAGGGATGTGGATATAATTTCCACCGAGAGTTGTAGAAATGAATGAGTGGAGTTTATGAATGGAGTTCTTTACAGCTGTGGATCTTTCTCACGTTATATTCAAATTCAACGGCCAGTCATTTATCTCTATTAGACAATTTACAAGCTACATAGCTTGGCTCATCGCCGTAAGGTTGCCCACTTGTACTTTGTACAAGTTTGATTGTACTTCGGTGAGTGTGCCCAAGAACTCCACGACCTCATTCCACCGGCCCCCTTCTACCATCGGACATCCAGACGCACTGCATCTTACCATCCCTACCTTGTTACTATTCCACCAATTCGCACTAAGCGTTTCCAAACGTCTTTTATAATGCGCACAGCAAAGGAGTGGAACTCTCTGCCTGCGTCTGTGTTTCCAAACGCTTACAACCCTAATCTCTTCAAAGTTAGAGTGAACAGGCTCCTTCTGGGTAAGCTCGCTCCATCGTAGACTTTGTCTCTGTCATCTCTGACCTAGACTATAGTCAAGAGCAAACCCATCACAAAAAAAAAAAAAAAATTAAAGACCAAAGGACATGGACAAAAAAGTACATTCCATTTACGCAAACATAGTCAATAATATTATATATTAAAAAAAGAAAAATGAATTAATACGTAGTTTTTGACCTCTCTGAACTCGTCAGTTTTTATTTCAAAATAATAGTAATGCAAGATGAATTCAAAGTACCATTTGTCAACGTCCGCCATATTGGACCATAGAGAAAGATAAATATAATAATGGGCGTTCCATACCAAGCATACTACTCGTAGACATGTGATATGGACGCCAAAATGCTTTTATTAAGAACATTTTATTCATATGAAACAGTCTTCATTAGTATTTTTTGCATTTAATAAAATTATCTATTCATAATGTTGGTGTGTAAGATAGTTTTTTTATATATTTCACACAATAGAATATCTTAAAACGGAACGCGTTTAATTGTTTGACCATGTGTCATTGTCTATGTCAAATGTCAATGTAATGTCAATGTTATTATTGCGTAGGTAGTTTGTGTTTTTGCGATTATTTTCTAATATTTTTGACCCCTGCTTATTTCTACGGACTGATACCTTCTATCACTCGATTACCTATTAGCTATTAACACTGGACTCTGATTTGCATTACGTTTCGGATTTGTTTTGTGGATCAAAGTGGATGCAAAGGTTGCAGAGACATCTCATATCCTCGCTTTCTGCACACCATCAAACAAAACTTTCGCATTGGATAACCAATTCTCAAACCCAGGTAAGAAGTGGGACTAGAAAAAACTTAACCTGATTTGTTTTTATGTAATTCTGGTATGCGAAATTAACTTACAGTGCATCTTATTTTCAGTTTCCTCTGGATACATTTATTTGTCATCCATGCTTATTATTATTAAATGCCGAAGCTGGGGAACACGAGAGACAACGGGGCATAACATGGTTTGCCTTGGTTGTGGCAAATCTGAGAGGAAAATAAGACACCATAATGTCAGAATGGAGTGTCCATTGCTGGCTGTCCTAATATCACAAAATACTAATTATGTGGTAAGCATTTTGTCATTACTATAAATACCTATTTGTATTCATTTATTAAAATACGAGTTTTCATACTATGTATGTATGATTGTAATATCTGTATTTTCCATCTTAAACATATGCTTGCCTAAAGTAGGCATATGTAACATAGTACTGCCTTTTAGAATAACATAATACTTGAAAACATAAAGAGATATATAAAAGATACCCCTGTTACTAAAAATTATATAAACATAAGCATTTATCAGTGTTTATTCTGTGGTTTATTTTCAGCCCTCAAGAAACAACTATGTTTGCCATGTGTGTTGGATGCGAGAAAATAGACAGGCAGCGCATGACTCATCATGAGACATGCAGGAATTGGCTTCGGACAACGATGCAGCAGTCCCTAATGTTCAAGTTGTCAGCCCACCAGAGCCACCACTACAAAGGGAAAATAATACCATATCATTACCTAATTATAAGCGAGCTTCGATCACATCTGTTCATTGTATATTTCAACAATGCAGAAACAGAATGTTGCATTTGGTCCCGCAATTCATTAAAAGACTGCTTTTGCAAGAACATAGTTTCTATGTTCCTCGGAGCTGTAGAGTGTATGAAACACACTTGTACAGCGATCAGTGGCATTTATTGCCTCAAATGAATGAGACACATTCTACATTTAGTGCCATCCATATAGAAGACATAATTAATATTATGAAGACAAAAGCTAATATTTTGAACTTTGAAAATGTCTCAGAAATGCCAAACCATTTTTGCCATTATTGGACGTGTCTTACAATACCCCAGTTTTTAATTCTGTATAATCTTTTACCTCCTGTAAATGTTAAGTAAACTAATAGGGTACTATTGTAATTGCTTTGTAGGGAACTGGACTGTTGGTTGTTGTTGTCATGTTATTATGACAATAATTTGGTACCTTGGTTGGGCAAGACACCAAAACAATATCCAGCAGGACTTTTAGACAACATACTATTAACAATTCAAGAATATTAAAATATTCTAACAAAGGCTAATATTTCTTGAAAACCATAATAACAATTTAAAATAATAATATATAAATCAACTAGCTTTTGCCCGCGACTTCGTACGCGCATATCCCGTTTTTTCCCGTTACAAAAAACTATCCTATCTTTTAAGTTGGATCAAATAACAGATAGTTACAAAGTTTCATCAAAATCGGTCCAGTAGTTTAGGGAGTCCATCGCGGACAAACAACGTGACACGCGATTTATATATATTAAGATGGTTGTATTTTTTTACATGTCTGGTTATGTTTAAAGCAGTTATTTATGTAATTACTGAAGCCCTATACTTACACTTTATCCAGATTTTTATTTGTGAAATAAAAAAAAAGCTGGTTGATTGTCCTCTCTCGGTCTCTTTATTAATACTATTGCTGCATTGCTGTAATGTATGTTATCTAGGTAGGCATTTAAGATATAATCATTATAATACAGCAAAATATTTTTATTTATTTTCTCTAATAAATAACTAATTATTTTTACTTTTTGTTTTATTTTGTGCTTCCCTTGTTTATTGAACTATTTTAAAAAAAATATAAGGGTAACCTGTAAAAATGTACTTTAAAGAAAAACATTGGTTTCGAATATATACTTTGTTAATATTGTTATTATGACTGCCTCATTGGTCTAGTGGTCGCAAGCGCTACTGCTGAGCATGAGGTCCTGAGTTCGATTCCCAGGTCGAGCAAAGTGATATTGGGTTTATTCATCAGGAATTTCTCAGTAGCAGCCCGGATTCTGGATTTGTGCCCGGTTGATGGCAATAGACTCGCCCCCTATTACATGGTATTCAAAATAACTGGTGAAATGTGGGTGTACTGTAGGTACACCTCTGCCCAACCCTTCGTGGAATAAGGACATGATGTTATGTTTGTTATTATTGTCACATTTTTTGAGACTATTTCCCAGTTTAATAAATGTTAATCAATATGCAGTTTAAAATCCTTCATTTAGGTGGCCAGTACTTTGTTTAAATGCTTAATAATACTAAAACCATATACCTAAGTAATACCTAAACGTAATAATTCACAACTGTTCGCTATTTTAAAGCGCCTTTAAGTTTTTTAATAGCGAAATTATAATCTAACACCTTATTGCTAGCAATCTGATTAAAAGGTTTTATGAAACTGTTTTTGTCTAGTCTGTTGTAATGACAAGTTCTCTGAGTTTTTTATTTATAGCAATTTAATGAGCCAATATTCACGAATATAAAACACCAAAAATCATTGGTGTAAACCAAATTCAATAACTATGCCGACGTCCATACAAAAGTTGGCCATGTCCTTTCTACGAAGTAAAATTTGTCGTATAGTCTTAATGAAACTAAAGTTATTTTACATACATATACATAATCTCACGACTTTATGGGCATTAAAATGCATATAAAATCATTGTAAATTCACAGTCATTTATCTCTAGTAGACAATTTGTAAGAATGCTGATAAAAATCAGAGCAAAATTTTACGAAGTAAAATTTGTCGTGTAGTCTTAATAAAACTAAAGTTATTTTACATACGTATATATAATCTCACGACTTTATTGGCATTAAATGTAACATCTTGCCAACAACATTTTAGGCGAATAAATAAATATACTTTCCAAAATTGTTTATTAACTTTAGTGACTTGCAAATGTATCTTTTTTTTGGCAATGTTATATGTATGTAGCGGCATCAATGCCGCCACAAAAAAAAAAAACCAACGGAGCAAATCTACATACAACGCAACAAAAAGAACCGCGACGCCATCTATCCACCTAGCAGCGAACTACTACGTCGAAATCCAGCAGAGTTTACCGTGCGATTTGAACAAATACATTAGCCCGAATATCAACCATCGGGCAGTTGCCCGCCAGACACAACAACCGTCAAAAACAAACATATGTCACGCGTGTACTACGGTAAAATTATTCTGATATTTGTTATAGTTTTGATTGCTCTAGCTAAGCAATAAATAAAATTTATAATTATTTATTTTTTTATAATTTAATTGTGCTATGTATTTGTATTTTTTTGTTGTTGTTGTTTCTTTTCACCAGAGATGTGCTACGCAGCTATGCTGCGAGAATGCAAAAGCTATGCTAAGAAACTATGTGACCGTTTCCACTGAAGCTGAGCTATGTAGCGGAGCAAGTAAGATGTGCTATGAAAATGCGCCGCCGCACGGTAGCTGTGCGAGGAAGATGCGCAGTTCGCGCTATGCGACGTATCGACAATAAGGAAGGCACGCACTGCGGGACTAAAAAAGCCAATTTAGTAGAATCAGAAAGCATATCACGCTACCCGTCACTGTCAAATTTTCCCAATCAACTTTGAACCTACTGCGCTAGCGATAAAGATGAAAATTAAATATGACGGAATTTTGTGTGATTAATACATTAATAATGATTGTAATATGATTCTCCTAAAGTGGCCTTTTACGACCATCCATAGCACGCATCCATAGCTTGCGTCCATAGCTCGTATTCATTGCTTACATCCATAGCACGCATCCTTCCATATAAAAATCGTAGCTTAGTTAAATCAGTTTCCACCAGTGCTATGCTATGTGAACCAATGAATATGATTGATCGATATTAAACGCATCCATAGCAACGTTGCATAGTACATTTCTGATGGAAAAGCAGCCTAATGGTCCGCTACCATTGGTCGTAGCGTGAGGTTATAGCCTATCTATTGCCTTCCTCGATAAATGCTATCCAACACTTTTTTTTTATTAACTATAGGCAAGCGTTTGACAACTATCTCCCCTGATAGTAAGCGATGATGTGGTCGAAGATGGAGCACGCTTACCTAGAAGTTACCTATTCACTTTTGACTTAAAGACTCCCAGGTTGTAGCTATCAAGGAGGTTAAAAAGGCCACTTTAGTAGAATCATAATATTAATCGCACAAAAATCTGTCAAATTTCATTTTCGTCTTTATCGCTAACGCATTAGGTTCAAGGTTGATTGGGAAAATTTGACAGTGACGGGTAGCGTGATGTGCTTTCTGATTCTGCTAAAGTGTCCTTTTTAGACCCGCTTGTTGTAATTAGAATATAGATCAATAGTTCCTGAGATTAAAACTCTTTAGCTGTATAATATTAATATGTATAGATAAGCACCCACTGCAGGCCAAAGTATATAAATACGAGTCAAAATAACCAACTTAGATAACTACAAAGACCGATAGGCAAATACTTCAGTGTTCACCAAAATATAGCTTATAACCATCGATAACATATAAAAATCAGTCCCTTGGTATACCTACCTTACCCTTATACCCTGACCCAGTCTCCAAATGACTAATAAAGTGTATTTTCCTCTGGCTAAAGGATATTTTTTCCACCCACAATATTTGGCCGTAACACTTGGAATCACTTTCAAATCTCCGATCCGGGCTTATACCTGGAAATCTTGGAATATACCGCCTTTTGGCAGGGATAAAGGAAAAATAAAGACTATATAAACTTCTTATTTTTACGTAGGTATATAAAGATTGAGTTTTAGTTACTATGCAGGTTGAGCGGATCAACGTTGACAAATCTGAAACTATTTTTTTTTTATTTGTGATGGGTTTGCTCTTGACTCTAGTTTAGGTCAGAGATGACCGAGACAAAGTCTACGATGGAGCGAGCTTACCCAGAAGGAGCCTGTTCACTCTAACTTTGAAGAGATTAGGGTTGTAAGCGTTTGGAAACACGGACGCAGGCAGAGAGTTCCGCTCCCTTGCTGTGCGCATTATTAAAGACGTTTGGAAACGCTTAGTGCGAGTTAGTGGAATAGCAACAAGGTAGGGATAGTAAGATGGAGTGCATCTGGATGTCCGATGGTAGAAGGGGGCCGGTGGGATGAGGTCGTAGAGTTCTTGGGCACACTCACCGAAGTACAATCTTTTATATAGAGCTTGTTCCAATGAGCATGTCGTTTGGTTTTAAAGTTGCTTAGTGAAATCCATTCAAAAGCTGTCTCTTCTGTTGATGATCAGTACTTCAAGCGCTACACTCTATTTATTTACTTATTAGATTTTGTTATGGTGTACGTAATGCAGACCAAAGAAATGCTGGCGTGACGACTTATAGCGGATTTCACCATTGAAACTGAACGCGAACAGTACATCTAAACTGCGTTCAAGAGCTGTCAGTGTCAATATTCCACGGAAAAGAATGAAACTGACAGCTCGTAAACGTGGTTTATACGCTGATGGCGTTCAGTTTCATTGATGACATCTGCCCTTGGACTCGTTCCTGAAAGATTGGCCGGAGATGGCCAAACACAAAGAGCGTTGGCAAAGCAATGGGAGAGACCTTTGACCACCTGTGGCCACAATATAAGTCAGGAAAAAAAATGTTGTACACTATGCAATAAAGAGGTTTTCTAGTCCATTCTATTCTATACTAATACAGAAGTGACGAAATACTATGTAATGAGAAGCCTTTGCTCCAATACTCGACCAGACAGTTTCTCTTGAACCCTTGCTGCCCTCCCGATCACGATGCCGCTGAGCCGAGGCCCGTACCCCACAGGGGGTGCCCCCAGCGAGCAGAGTTGTAGGTTTAAGTATTTGTTTGCCTTGGCTGGGGGCTTTAGAGTCAATCTGAGGCCACCACAGGCTAGCCCGGTTGAGCAGTAACCACCCGTAGAGAGGTGAACTGCGAGTGGTTCCGTCCAAAAAAAGAAAAAGAAAAAAAAAACTCTTGAACCCTTGGTTTAGGGTTGCCAACATTTCTTTGACGAAATATAGTATTTTTCAAACTTAGTTATAATAAAATATAGTACCTACTTGCACTTAAAAAAAAGTAGTGTTTTATGGAAAAAGTAAAAATTTACAAAAATATATTTGTTACTTATTTATTTTTATAAAAGATTTTTATTGAGTCTAAAATAAAAGCTAGTTTATATTTTTGGTGTTTTTTTTTAGTATTTTTCAGCTGTTTAATCGGTGTTGGCGGCGCTATCGAACTTGACGCACTTTCGGTATCGCTACCACTTTCCATAACTATTTTTAGAACTTCAATTTCTTGAAAAAGGAACTATAACTAGTTGAAAATAATTACCAAAATCCCAAACCAAACATTCGTTTGACATTGACAAGTTCGGAACGCGGTAAGACATTTGGAGAAAGAGTCGTTCTCTATCGAGTGGTGGGGAACATAAACTGTTATGGGAAATCTACGTGGTGGGAAAATAAAAAAAAAATTAATGAAAAAGTGTGACATTCAACAGTGAAACACAGAAGTACATGTTTATGTTTTCTCCACAGTGAGGCTCTGACAATATACATTGAACAGGTTGGTTGGAAAGATTTGTAAGTTAGATTTGAGGTTGAAAATATAGTATTTTTGCGAACTGTAAACATTTCTACAACAGTATGTAGTATCATCATCTGCCTAGCCTTTTCCCAACTACATTGGGGTCGGCTTCCAGTCAAGCCGGATTTAGCTGAATACCAGTATTTTACGTGGAGCGGCTGCCTACCAGACCTTCACAACCCATTAACTGGGTAACACGGTACTTCATGGCAAGACTGGAGTCAGATTTACTGGCTTCTGACTATCCGTAACGACTGCCAAAGATCTATAAATGATAGCCGGGACCAACGGCTTAACGTGCTTTCCGAAGCACGGAGGAAACTCGGTATGTTAAGATGGTCACCCATCCACAGACCAACCTTGGCAAGCGTTGCTTAACCTTGAAGATCGACCCGTGCGGCTGTTATTATCTGCCACGAGCTCCAACAGTATGTAGTATGCAGACCCGAAATACGGTACAATGCTATATATATTATAGTAAGGTTGGCAACCCTACCTTGGGTGCCTGTCCATTACAGCAGAGCGAGGCAACGGAACGGGGAAACAGAAAAATATTAACCAATCATATCAGTCAAAATTTCAGTGACTCACGTGGTGCTGAGATTTTATGCAATTGTATTGGTTAAATTTCTCCGTTTTTCCGCTTCACTGCCTCGCTCCGCTGTAATGGACTAGCACCCATACACCTGTATTCATCAAATAATTTGATGGTCTACCTACGTCACAAGGCAGCCTTGATGCGTGCCCTCTGTTTTAGAAATGCGGAACAGTACATTTGATTCCAGTCGACTGTGCGTTCATCAGAGGACCTGTGAAGGCCCTTTGCTCAAATAAAGGGGTTCCGGATTGTCTAGTGAAGCGGACCAGTTGCGGGTAAGGTAAGTGATTCCTGTTTTAGTTGAAGGTTCCTTAATAGCCAAACACCCAATATTATAAAACTAGCTTTTGCTTGCAACTTCATACGCTCATATCCCGTTTTTTCCGAATCGAGGGTGGGCGCTGATACCTATAATTACAAGATATTAAGTTATCATAGCTTAGGAAAAAAAAAAAAAAAATGTATTGGCTGCAACTCAAACATACAACTTCACTTACCTGAAGGCCTATTTTTAATTATGAAATTATGTATTTTACCTGAAGGTGCAAATAAACTATTTTTATTTATTTTTTCCCGTTTCCGTAGGAATTTCGGGAAATCCTCTGTGGCAAACAAATTTATTTATCTGTATTCAAATCCACCCACACTTTACCAGCTACATACAACATAGTCCCTTGCAAAGGTCTACTACAAGCCACTAAATGAGCACGAAGTCATACCCCAGACTGCTACTGAGAAACTCGTAATAAAAAAAAACCCAGTAACATTTTCCGAGAGCCGAGATTCGAACCCTGGGCCCCAAGTCTGCTATTACAATAGTGTCAGAATGGTCTCATAATGATTTCATAATGGTCGATTTTGACAAGTTATGCCAGATTTCTTTTACATATGTTTTTAAATATTATTTATTAATTTGTCATTATGTACGAGATTACCATTCTATGCCATTTCTTTCAATGGACTGTTAGTGGTTGACCATTGGAAAGTAATAATGACGATTTTATATTAGTAGATTACCAAACTTGTCAAAATCGACCATTATGAAATCATTATGAGACCATTCTGACACTATTGTAATAGCAGACTTGGGGCCCAGGACCTAACATATTACAATCAAATTACCTACTAAATCAGACTTCCAAAAACCTAATATAAATAAAATACGCTATTAAAAAGAGATCCCAAAACAATTGAAAAGCGATCACCCAAACAAATTCAAAAGAAAATTCCGCTTTCAAACGAATATATAGGAGCAAGTAATTTTATGAAACTTGCAAGGCAGGTGTCCGGAGACTGAGCAGAGAGCTGATATTGGATTTATGCTAATATTTATTTACCCGGACGGGGGCTGTCCGGAATGAAATACTCGGGTAGAAATACCCGGTATTTTCCTGATACCTACGCTCAATGAAACGCCTATTGGGACCCGCTATTTGAGACTGCGCTGGCTTTGTTATGTATGATTTTATGTAGATCTGACTGTATTATTTATTTTTGTTGGGGCAACAATCCGTCTTTTAGAACAAAAGCATAACAGAAATTAAACATTCGTTATTTATACAATTTTCAGAATTATTCCGAATAGGAAAAAATCTAATGATTTCTGAAACAAATATTTGGTTATTACCATAAAACATACTGGTAGGTGGCTGGCAATGTTAATGTTAACAAGATTTTTGTAACACATCACATGGTTTAAAAGAGTGTCCGTGGAGTTTCTTGCACGTTCTTCTCCATAGAGATCTACGCTTTGGAACTTGCAAATAGCTTCATGTTTTTGACTGACCGACTTTGACAATTCAAAAGTGCCTGTAAATGGTTTATTTGAAATATACGATTTGATTTGATTTGATTTGATTTGATCACTCGGGTGTCTGTCTGTCTGTCCGTCTGTCTGTCTGTCTGTCTGTCCGTCTGTCACAGCCAGTTTTCTCCGGATGCACTGGACCGATTATGTTGAAATTTGGTACACATATGGACTTCTGTGACCCAAATACGGACGCGTTACGTAAATCATTAAATTTTTAGTATGGGGATCACTTTTGGGGGTCAAACTAGAAAATCTATACTAATATTATAAAGAGCAAAGATTTGTTTGTATGTTTGTTTGAAATGAATAGGCTCCGAAACTACTGGACCGATTTGAAAAATTCTTTCAGCAATGGATAGCTATGTAGCTATCCATTGCTGAAAGAATTTTTCATGGGAATTTTTTGGGATTTTTTATATACATATATTTTACATTTTTAAATAATCTTAAAAAAAAAACATTTAAAAATATAAAAAATAGTAGTCCGCCGGTGTCGGGAGCAGGGTCCAAGCTACCGGTGGTTAGGGCTCCAGAGAAAGGAACCTCCTCACAATACGAGCCATATCGAGGAGTACTGCCTTCTGTATCAGGCCCTTTATCCAACCGCGTAACGCCAGCTTCGACAGATGGTCGTCGAAGCTTTTGGCCATCAGGCCATTGGCCGTAACGACTATCGGCACAATGACAGCTGAGTCCACATTCCACATGTCGACAACCTCGTGAGCTAAGTCGAGATTATTATTATTATTATTTATTTATTTAAATATATATATATATATACATATATATATATATATATATATATATATATATATATATATATATATATATATATTTTATCCCCGTACTCCCACGGGAACGGGAACTACGCGGGTGAAACCGCGTGACGTCCACTAGATAAAAAATAAAGTTTTTTGAACAATGTCGTGTGACATATCAAATGAAAGGTATTGCTATGAGGGTTTTAATTATATTTTTTTCATAATTTTAAAATAAATGGTTTTGAAGTTATTCAAGAAATAAGACGAAAAATGACCATTCCCCCCTTATCTCCGAAACTACTGAGCATACAATTTTGAAAAAAAAATGGAGATAATAGATCTTTACCTTAAGATTACAGGAAAACCTATTAGAAGGCTGTAGTTTTAAAATAATATGTTAAAAAAAAATTCGTTCGAAACCCTTTGCACGCGAGTCCGACTCGCACTTGGCCAGTTTTTTTGCATGACTCTACTAAAGGAATGAACTATTTCCTGCTAGCATGTACAAGGACTGGATGACAATACTTATCATAGAAGATATTATAACCTAACTTTCAACGGACAAAAAACTTTTTTACAAAAACATACAACCGACTTCCAAATAAAAAACACTACAAAGTATAAAATAACTTTAATTTCAGGTGTGTTTTTGGTTGTTTCTTCGTTTTTTGACGATTGTATTTTTTGTAATAAGCTTTTTATTTTACACTTTTTACTATTTTATAATTTTTCGTAATTCGCTGTCCTGTGAAAGGAAACTGGATAGTCACAGGAAAACAAAATACGCAATTTCGTTTACTTGGATGAGATACCATTTTATTTCAAAAACCAAACAACTGAACCGATTTTTTTGACATTTCAATGGGACCAATCGGATAGTAATTATCTACACTTTACACTAATATTATAAAGAAGAAAGATTTGTTTGTTTGTTTTGAATTGAATAGGCTCCGAAACTACTGGACCGATTTGAAAAATTCTTTTAGCATTGGCTAGTTACATTATCAGGGAGTAACATATGCTATATATTATCCCCGTACTCCCATAGGAACGGGAACTACGCGGGTGAAACCGCGTGACGTCCACTAGTCTTAATATTATAAAAGAAGAAGTTTTGAAATAGTTTCATAAATGACGTAGTTATGAGGTAACAAACATAAAAATATACAACCAAATTGAGAACTTCATCCTTTTTTGAAGTCTCATAAAAATGGCACCACAGCCAATTCCCTTCACACATCTTCAACGATCCCATAGCTCACATATACGCCATGAATCTCCCACAAGCACCTATTAATAAGTATGTATGTGTTATTTGTGTAAGTTCCGAACTGCCCTGTTTACTGAGACCGCCAGACAAGTTCGTCCGTGTTGTTATAATTAGGTTCCGTATATTGATTTGTTCTAGTTCTTTGTTCTTGGCCTATTTATTCGCGTAGTTGTGTTTGAAGTAATATTTGTGTTATGTTGCATGAGGACATTTTAGAACATGATTTTAAATGCTGGCTATCCACCAACCCTACTATAACAATATATCTATACTAATATATAAAGCTGAAGAGTTAGTTTGTTTGTTTGCGTGAAAGCGCTAGTCTCAGGAACTACTAGTCCGAATTAAAAAAATATTTCAGTGTTAGATAGCCCATTTATCGAGGAAGGCTATAGGCTATAGAGAGATATATATATATCATCACGCTAAGACTAATAGGAGCGGAGCAGTAATGAAAATTATGACGCAGACGAAGTTGCGCGGGTCAGCTAGTACTAATATATAAAGCTGAAGAGTTTGTTTGTTTGTTTGCTTAAACGTGCTAATCTCAGGAACTACTAGTCCGATATAAAATTATTTCAGTGTTAGATAGTCCATTTATCGAGGAAGGCTATAGGCTATATATCATCACGCTAAGACTAAAAGGAGCGGAGCAGTAATGAAAATTGTGACATAGACGAAGTTGCGCGGGTCACCTAATTAATAATATAATTAATTTCATAAAAAAAAATAACATAAATTCTCATTAGGGCTAAAATCATTAAAGGCTAAGGAACAAAAACACATTTAACAAATACGTGAAGACTTTTACAACTACACTAATTATCAAGAAATTATGTACAAACGCGTATAAAAACAAAATTAATCATTGGGCATCAAAAAATAATCCACATCGCTGTCAATGGCAAAAGTGCCCAGAACACTGGCAGCATTGCCGCGTTGAATGGCAATGCTGATTCTTTGGCCGAAGAATAGTCCAGCCCTCTGGTCACGTGAACAGTCGACAAGTCGTTTACTGATGTCCCGAAAGACTCGATGCGCACTCGGACCCCATGGACCTAATGTTTCAACGCCAAACGGCTCAAATATGGGAACTCCCAATTAAGTTGTTATATTTGCGCCGTATGAAAAGGCTTAAAACAGATGTAGGTAATTTTAAATATCCTGACTCCTAAACTTGGTGAATATACCTATGTCTTAGGAGTCAGTGATCCTCCGTGATAACAAAGCCATAAAATATAAATGATGTTGCCATTTTTTATTTATTTATAATAACTTTGTGCACAAGTATAAAAACAATGTACAAAGGCGGACTTAATGCCTTAGGCATTTTCTACCAGTCGACCTTAGGGTGGTGCAGAGAAAATATGGCAGGTGCAAATTATAGCAAAGAAAAAACAGAGACAGAAAAAAAATACAACCATAAATACATAGATACGTAAATACACATAAATAAAATATGCAACGTTATTAAGAAACAACGAAATGAACGAAAATCTCAATCAGGTGAATTAGTCGGGAGTGTTCTTAGCTATGTTTGATGAAAATCGGTCCAAGATGGCCGCCGCCACAAAATGGCAGATTATATATTTTTTCACAACTCCCTCAATATAGGTATCAAATAAAAGGGCTTGACTGGTAGAAAAAAATAAATAAAAATATATATATAAATTTAAAAAACCCGCAACAAAAAAAAATACTTTAAAAAGTAAAGAATAATTTCTATTGATTCTTTTAGTTTAATATAAGTGCAATTCTTTGGGCCAAGCGTCATCGCGTCGGGAGACCGCTGATAATAAGTACTTATACTTAGTAAATACAAAAGATTTTAAATTACTTATACTTAGTGAAAACAAAATATATTAAACTAAAAGAATCAATAGAAATTATTCTTTATTTTTTAAAGTTTTTTTTTCGGCGGTTTTTTAAAATTTTAATAAATTAGCAGACGCGTAGCTGCTATTATCTATTATTTTAACAGTCTCACGATACCACGAGTAGGAAAAATTTTGCATTATTCATTCGAGTTTTATTTATACGCGTTGTTTTTTGTACTTTTAATATCTGATAGTCACAGAGTCACTACAAACAAAGAACTTTTAAAACCTAGGAAGCTGCACTACGGTCTTTAGATATTTTATTTTATTTCTTATCCGCCCAAGATCGAGAAGACCGCGAGCAACAAACCCAAAAAAACATTTAAAAAATATATTAAATTTAATTGATAAGCAAACTTAACCAAATCCCCGACTGTAAAAACAGCTTACCGAAATCCCGTAAAAAATCTCCCAACTCAGCAAAACCGACTTATCGTCTTAAACCTTTCATCGCCCGAATGGATCTCTAAAAATGATTCTTCAAGAGGAATTCATTATTACCATAACAAAGAACTTTCGAGAGAGGCTGTCGTTATCTGTGACAGCCAGACGGGGTACAACTTTGCTGTTTACACTCCATAGATGGCGATAAGTGTCACTTAGTCAGCTTTAATAAACACGATAACTTAATAGGGACACATATTCGGTACTTTAAGGGTGTTCGGAAAAGTTTCGGGCGGTGGCACCGGTGTGGGGTGATAAATAAAGTACCGTGAGCCCCTTTTCACATGCTGCCGGAAAGACTACGACTTAAGGAGGAGGTTCTCAATTCGACCGCGTAGGTACATTTATATATATTTTTATGTGTGTTCGCGGATAACTTCGTCGTTTATGAACCGATTTCGATCAATCTTTTTTTATATGAAAGGGTATGTTGCCAAGGTGGTTCCATTGCCACCACGTCAGGATCTGATGATGAAAACCCTGAGAAATCGAGGGCAACTCTCGAAAATTGTAGGCGCGCATCTGGTAAAAACATGATATTTGTGTGTTTATCGGGTAATACTACAAAGCAATGAAGGTTTGGATTAGACCTGATGATGGAGACGACAGAAAGGGAGTTCCACATCAGTATGTAGGAACTACCAAGTGTTTGGGCTTATTTCATTCGTATTGTCGAGACCACCGAAAGCACTAAGTTTTATTTTCATAACATAACATCACGCCCGTACGCTGTGAATGGGTACGCAGGTACCACTTGTAAGTGAAAAATAAAAAACCTTTTTACAAAAAATATAACCGACTTCCGAAATTAAAATTATTTTATACTTTGTAGTCTTTTGTTTTTGGAAGTCGGTTATATATTTTGTAAAAAAGGTTTTTCCACAGCACTGCCAATGTTTATTTCTAATGTGTGCATTATAATTTTTTTAGCTTGTGATATACTTACGAGTGTGTTGTACAATAATTGTCTACTCAGGACACTCATAACATTGTTTAAAAGTAGTTGCAAGTTAGCTGCCTGCAAACCCAATAGCTTTGTTGACTGTACGTACATTGATTTGGGTACATCGGGTATTTTGCCCGCACGTGTAAATGTTGGGTACCTACCAATGTAATGTTGTTGCGCAATTATTCGGTATCGGAGCGTTTGGTTCACTGACTGCCACAGGTTACATCTGGAGTAGTTTACTACACGGACCTTGTAGAAACCAGAACACATTTCCGTGCTTTCAAGCGATTTTGCCATACCTATTACTGGAATCAAAAGTAGCTCACAATTTACGACCCATTAGTTTTAGTGTTAATATATAATCCGTGGTGCTTGGCAACTGGGCTTAACCCAGCTGTATATGTCCCTAAGTGCCTTTGGCCTAGCTCTATTCTGTCTCCTGCTTGATAAGGAGGGAAAGTGGAAATTATACATTTTTTCCTACTCCTCCGCTGTACTTTTCTGATTATTTTCGTTGCAGGATCCAAGACAGTTGAATCGTCTGGGACTCGTTGGGCTTCATAGGCTCGGCGTTTTTCTGGTGGTCGCCACTGTTGATTCTGGCTTTCAGAAGTTGCAGTGTTTGGGAATGTGTGGCGGGCTTGTCCCAAAAAAAACAAACTTACGAGTGTGTTGTACAATAATTGTCTACTCAGCACACTCACAACATTGTTTAAAAGCAGTTGCAAGTTAGCTGCCTGCAAACCCAATAGCTTTGTTGACTGTACATAGATTTGGGTACATCGGGTATTTTGCCCGCACGTGTAAATGTTGGGTACCTACCAATGTAATGTTTTTGCGCAATTATTCGGGAGTCGGAGCGTTCGGTTCACTGACTGACACGCTGACAAAGGTACCTACTAATTGCAATAATTGTAGAACGATAGATTAAAAATGTATAAAAACTCTTGATCGAGCTCAGCAAATGTTTCGACAAATAAAGATTATATTATATTATTAATTCAAGAAAACAACTTCGCGTTAGTTAAGAATAAACAATAACAGTAACCTACAATTCGTACAGCCACCATCCCATTAAAAAAAAAAAGACACTGGCTCGTTACAATTTTCAGGAACTGAATCTTTGTTTACTCATTTGCATTTCATTTTATTTCATTTCATTTATTCATAAAAACAATTTACATTGTGTCGAATATATACACATACAATAAACTATCAAATACAAAGCTCTCGCCAACTGTTTCATAAGCATTACTTTATAAGCTTTTCAGTAAAATTTTAACGAGATATCCTATGGTTCGTAACTCTTAAGTCAAAATCAATCATCACTGCGTTTTTTTCGGGATACGCTCACGAAAGAATTTGACAGCCAAGCAAAGCCGACCTCAGCAAGAGGTCGGTCTGTGGTCGATGTATCTTAACAACACTGCTGGGACTCCTCCGTGCCTCAGAAAACACGTTAAGCCGTTGGTCACGGCTCACAATGTGTTAAAAACCCGATTTTACTGTCATCATTTTTTATTCAAGTAATCGATAGTTTCTCTCATTTCTTGTACGGGAGTAAAACTCCTGTTTCGCTACGACTTGTAGATTTTTTTTAAATAAAAATATCAAAGTTTCGTGATAACCGCATCACAAAATACGAATAAAAATTCTTATTTAAAAACAGAACTACATATTCCAGTTTCTATATATTTTTTTAATTGTATGTATAATAATCTACCGTTCCACCAATTTCTGTTGCTTTAGTATGAATGGGACGCGAGATATGATTTTTTTTTCTCATTTTTCGTTTATATTTTTTTTCACCTATAGCATCGTATTAGTTCGTGATTTCTACATCAAAATATTGCTTATACTTTCTATTATGTGTAAAATAACAATATAATTCCGTGTTATCCAAAAGTTATTCAAGGACCGATAGTGAAACTAATGTAATTTATGTTGATGATTTCTGAAAAAGTGTGCTATGGAAAGACATCGTTTTATTTTTCCCGTAATCTTTACATAAACTTCTATCACATAGAATAATTTCAGATTTTTTTTCTATGCTAACTTCGGAGATAAGGGGGGCGGGAAAAGGTAAATTTTTTTTTACATTTTTCATCGAAAGTCGAAAAAATGCGGCAATTAAAAACGTTTGAGAATGTGCAAATAGCGCTCTTTTATATGATACCTCACATGCCCTAGTAGACTCACTTCGTCGCTGTTGCAATAAAGGTTTAATTATTTGAAAAATAGTTGAAGAAACGACTTCAAATTTGGAATAGTGTTAGATGAAACTATTCCAAATTTCAAGTCGACAGCATTTGTAGTTCTTGAGATATCCAGCTGTGACAGACGGACAGACTTAGTCACATCATACGGGTTCCTTTTTAACCATTTTGGTACAGAACCCTAAAAACACCTCTAGTATAAAAACACCTCTAGTAAAAAACACCTCTAGTATAAAAACACCTCTAGTAAAAAACACTTCTAGTAAAAAACACTTCTAGTAAAAAACACCTCTAGTAAAAACAACCTCTAGTAAAAAACACCTCTAGAATAAACACCTCTAGTATAAAAACACCTCTAGTAAAAAACAACTCTAGTAAAAAACACCTCTAGTAAAAAACACCTCTAGTAAAAAACACCTGTAGTGAAAAACACCTCTAGTAAAAAACACTTCTAGTAAAAAACACTTCTAGTAAAAAACACCTCTAGTAAAAACAACCTCTAGTAAAAAACACCTCTAGAATAAACACCTCTAGTATAAAAACACCTCTAGTAAAAAACAACTCTAGTAAAAAACACCTCTAGTAAAAAACACCTCTAGTAAAAAACACCTGTGGTGAAAAACACCTCTAGTAAAAAACACCTGTAGGGAAAACACCTCTAGTAAAAAACACTTCTAGTAAAAAACACCTCTAGAATAAACACCTCTAGTAAAAAACACCTCTAGGGAAAACACCTCTAGTAAAAAACACTTCTAGTAAAAAACACTTCTAGTAAAAATCACCTCTAGTAAAAACAACCTCTAGTAAAAAACACCTCTAGAATAAACACCTCTAGTATAAAAGCACCTCTAGTAAAAAACAACTCTAGTAAAAAACACCTATAGTAAAAAACACCTCTACTAAAAACAACTCTAGTAAAAAACAACTCTAGTAAAAAACACCTCTAGTAAAAAACACCTCTAGTAAAAAACAACTCTAGTAAAAAACAACTCTAGTAAAAAACACCTCTAGTAAAAAACACCTCTAGTAAAAAACACCTCTAGTAAAAAACACCTCTAGTAAAAAACAACTCTAGTAAAAAACAACTCTAGTAAAAACACCTCTAGTAAAAAACACCTCTAGTAAAAAACACCTGTAGTGAAAAACACCTCTAGTAAAAAACACCTCTAGTAAAAAACACCTCTAGTAAAAAACAACTCTAGTAAAAAACAACTCTAGTAAAAAACAACTCTAGTATAAAACACCTCTAATAAGAAACACCTCTAATAAGAAACACCTCTAGTAAAAAACCAATCTAGTAAAAAAACACGTCTGGTACTTATAAAAACACCTCTAGTAAAAACCACCTCCAGTAAAAAATTCATCTAGTAAAAAACACCTCTAGTAAAAAACACCTCTAGTAAAAACACCTCTAGTAAAAAACACCTCTAGTAAAAACACCTCTAGTAAAAACACCTCCAGTAAAAAACACCTCTAGTAAAAAACACATCTAGTAAAAAACATCTCAATAATAGTTACAACGGGCAGCCCCAATAATAATAATTCTATTAAATCTGACATCATTAATATCTCCTTTTGTTTGGCTGCTACCAGTTTTTACTCGACTTTGCAGTGCTGTTATTACTTAGCATTTTTCTTGTGTGTACCTTAACTAATTAATTAATTATAAGGACACTTTCTGATTAAAATAAATTACGAAGTGAGTAATCATAAGACAATGAAATTCTATTTCATCAGAATAACATACCTTTAATCTCGCAATAACTAACGATAATAATAACCAAAATTAGCCTTAATCGGCCGGTCTGAGTGGAGATTCGCAAGAGCAAACGTGCTCGGGAGAAGTATATATAATCCAGTAAGATGCTGGTTGGGATCTTGACCGTACTTCCGGCTAGTGACCATTTTGGGGGCCCATTTGTTGAGTGTGCAAGACACGCCCTGCCATTTTAAAGCCGTGTATATTTTCAGCGGCCAGGCAGGGGCCAAGAGTTCTTCCATTGTAAACGATTATCAGTCCACTAAACCACCCAATTCCATAGCGTTTCATCTTTTGTTTCCATATTCTGTAATAACAAATTAACAAATACACTAAACTAACAACAAACTAAAATATAGCATAAAAAATTCGTCCACAATGCTGTCAGCTGGTAATGTGCCCAAGAGACTAACGGCATTGCCACGTTGAATGGCAATACTTAATATCCTGCCCAAAGTAAAAGCCAGCTCTTGGGTCACGGGAAGTGTCAACCAGCCGTTTCTAATTTTTTTTGAAAAGGCTGAGAGTACAAGATCCGAGCCGTTTGGGGTTGACCCCAAACGGCTCGAAAATGTAGTTGCCAATAAGGTTACTATATTTACGCCGCTTGAGCTTTTCCGCAGCCACAAGCAGTGCCAACACAACACGATGAATTAGGAAGATGGGATGGCGCAAGAGTATCGACACAGGTTGCGTCCCACACTAAAGGCCTACCCATCTTCCAAGGAAACAAAGACATGTCGTCCGGTTTTTTGCCATCGTCACGTGGCGAGCCATTGGGTTCTAATACGGCTGGAACGCCGACGGTGACGAGAGCTCGTCGGATAATGTCGATTAAATTATAGTTTAAATACCTTATTTAAAAAAAACCTAATAATTCTACTCCTAGCTTCGTAGAGACGTATAAGAAGCCTTTGCCATGTTTTCAGTAAAATTACAAGCAGATATTATAAATCGTACCAGACGTTTTCGATGAAGAAAATTGAATTGAAACTGAAAGAAAAAGTTGAAAGTAACGAGTCGATATGCCCCTGTTATCTCAATATCTGTCTCTATGAAGCCTTCACTCGTTTTGTTCGTCCCCAAGTTAATTGGCCGAGTATACAGACCGAGCCAGACTGTCGAAGAGCTCACTAAACCAACCTAACAATCCAATCCCAACTAAATCTCGAATCGTACTTTAGGAGCTTGAGAAAGTATAAATCTACCTAAAACAACACGTCCCCCTCACTCAGACGCTATATTACGGCAATGTACACAATCCATTGCGTTTTTAGTGCCGTCTTATTACCGGGGGAGTCCGTTGACCAAGCAATGAACGCGGGGAACGCGATGTAGTAATTTCGGGTGACATTTCGGGGTAGGTGAGACGTTTTATATCGATCGGGCTTAGTTTTATGAATGGCTGGCTTCGCTCTCGCTGGGTACCCCTCCCCCCTCCTTCCCTGGCCCTCTGTCGCCCCCCTGCCACACCTGGAGCCAGTTCGGTAAGAGTATCAATTTAGCCAGCTGATTTGTGACGTGATCATTAGGCAGGCGATTAACTCAAACGGGGGAGTAGGAGGGATGTGTATCATTAAAATTGAGTTTTATTTATGTTGGTTAATGGCTCGTTTATAATTCTTTTTATTCGTTAAACGGTAGTCGTTGATAGAGTGACGGTTGATTGGAATGAATGGAAGAAGAAAACACGTCGGGCCGACTCAATGTAACATGGGACAGTGGTTAAGATGATGATCTTGTATAGGGAATGTCACTATATTTATAGGAATAAGATGGGAATAAGTGACAAAAGTATTTTTTATTATTAACTAGCTGATAACAGTGGCCTCGCTCGCGTGGATGTCGGTTATCGCGACCAAAAGTTGATTCCGACCAAATTTTGATTCCGTTCCCGCAACCCATGGAGACACCTCCAACAAATATCATTATATTTTAGCAAATGCATACAAAAACTTGACAACTTATATACTAAAACCTTCCTCGAGAACCACTCTATCCATTGGTGAAAACAGCATGAAAATCGGTGCAGTAGTTTTTGAGTTTATCGCGAACATACAGACAGACGTGGCGGAGGTCTTTGTTTTATAATATGTAGTGATAGTGATGTAGTGATAGTGATGATAGACTCGCGTTTGACCATAATCTCTCCTGATGGCGATGATGTGATCGACGATGGAGCACACTTGCCTAGAAGTAACATATCTTGACTTAAAGACCCCCAGTTCTTACCTACCACCATCTTGCATATTAAGTATAAATACCGATAAAAAAAAACTCGTGGTTAGCTGAGCTCGTAGCTAAAGAATAACAGCTGCACGGGTCGATCTTCAAGGTTAAGCGACGCTTGCTAAGGTTGGTCTGTGGATGGGTGTGCGTGCCTCCGGAAGCACGTTAAGCCGTTGGACCCGGCTGTCATCTGTAGATCTTTGTCAGTCGTTATGGATTGTCAGAAGCCAGTAAATCTGACTCCAGACTTGCCAAGAACTACCGTGTTACCCAGTTAATGGGTTGTGGAGGTCTGGTATGCAGCCGCTCTACGTAAAATACTGGTATTCAGTTGAACCCGGTTTGACTGGAAGCTGACCACAATATAGATGGGAAAAGGCTAGGCAGATGATGAAGTACCGATATAAATTAATTGAGCGAAAACATTAACTCCAACTCGTTTTGCTCGGAACTTCATCTATGCTAATATACTTAATATATAAAGCAGAAGAGTTTGTTTGTTTGCTTGAACGAGCTAATCTCAGGAACTACTGGTCCGATTTGATAAATTATTTCAGTGTTGGATAGCCCATTTATCGAGGAAGGCTATATGCTATATATCATCACGCTAAGACCAATAGTAGCGGAGTATTAACGAAAAATGTGACACAAACGAAGTTGCGCGGGTCAGCTAGTACTAATATATAAAGCAGAAGAGTTTGTTTGTTTGTTTGCTTGAACGCGCTAATCTCAGGAACTACTGGTCCGATTGGAATTCTTTCAGTGTTAGATAGCCCTTTTATCGAGGAAGGCTATAGGCTATATATCATCACGCTAAGATGAATAGGAGCGGAGCAGTAATGAAAGACGTGACGCAGACGAAGTTGCGCGGGTCAGCTAGTTCATTAATGAATGCTAAGTTCGTGTTGCGTATTCCTACACGAAATTCGAGAGAGATTTTTTTATTAAGTATCTTGGAGTAACTAAGATTACGTTTGTAGATTTAAATAATTATGAAGTCTAGTATGCCACTGTGTAACTTGGATATTACATTCGATGAAAACGGATGGATATTATATAGTACTAGCTGACTCGGCGAACGTTGTTTTGCTGTACACAAAAAAATTGTACCCTACGACCTATTCTCAGACCTACCAAATATACATAGAAAATTTCATAAATATCGGTCGAGCCGTTGCGGAGGAGTTCGGTAACAAACACCCGTGACACGAGATTTTTGTATATTAGACTAGCTTTTACCCGCGACTTCGTAGGTAAACGCATATCCCGTTTTTTCCCGTTCCCGTAGGAATTTCGGGGAATCCTCTCTTAGTGCTCGCCCACACTCCCCAAAAAACCTACATGCCAAATTTCAGCTGTTACGACCACTAGGCTTCGACTGTGCGTTGTCTGTCAGTAACTGAAGATTTTATATATTGGGACAATGTACAGGTAAATACTATTCTTTTTTTTTATTTTTTTATTTGTGATGGGTTTACTCTTGACTCTAGTCTAGGTCAGAGATGACAGAGACAAAGTCTACGATGTAGCGAGCTTACCCAGAAGGAGCCTGTTCACTCTAACTTTGAAGAGATTAGGGTTGTATGCGTTTGGAAACACAGACGCAGGCAGAGAGTTCCACTCCTTTGCTGTGCGCATTATAAAAGACGTTTGGAAACGCTTAGTGCGAATTGGTGGAATAGTAACAAGGTAGGGATGGTAAGATGCAGTGCGTCTGGATGTCCGATGGTAGAAGGGGGCCGGTGGAATGAGGTCGTGGAGTTCTTGTGCACACTCACCGAAGTACAATCTGTAGAAGACCGACAAGCAGGCAACCTTACGGCGATGAGCCAAGCTGTGTAGCTTGGTATCCACCAGTTTTTCGTCACCGATGAGCCTCTTTATTCGTGATAACTTTTACGTATTCATAAGATTTATGTGCTGTGATGGTGTAAAATACAGCATGACATTATTTACTCAACGTTTCGTTTAAAATTCTACATTTTAAGGACCGATTTTTCAACCGTCAGATATCCTTGGACTGAGGAATAAAAATGGCGATTTGACTTATATATTACTAATATGTAAAGCTGAAGAGTTTGTTTGTTTGCTTGAACGCGCTAATCTGGAACGACTGGTCCGATTTGAAGCGTTAAGCGTGCTTTCTGAGGCACGGAGAAGTCTTGGTATGTTAAAATGATCACCCATCCACAGACTAACCTCGGCGAGTGTCACTTAACCTTGAAGATCGTCCCGTGCGGCTGTTATTATTTAGCCACGAGTTCCTCCGCTATAAAAACATTTAATAAAGTTAAATTAGAAAATAAAAAGGGGACGCCTTAAAAAGAAAGGGGTTCAACGTTAAGAGTTGAAAATGGGGAGGGGGGAGTTTTTATAAAAGTCTTTGGATTTTGATACGATCACTAATATAATTTGCAACCGCACAAAGCCGCGGCGGGTTACAAGTTTTACACACGACACAGTTAATTCAATGCTTTCCTTAGCACATCATCTCTCATATTTTCACAAAATCCAACCATCTTTCCGTATGCTTGCTTCTTTTTATCTTTACAAACAACACTTGTCTTGTAAGAAGCCCCTCATTCCTCTACATTGTTATTACATACACGTGTATTTTATATACACAAAGGCGTTCATATTTTACAAGGTCAATCGTACCTAGCAAGTACCAGGACATCAAAAGATTCAAGGAGCTGAAACAAGCAAAGGGTATGTAAATGTCTTCTTGTTCTTGTATTCATCTCTGTCAGCCTTCATCAGTATTCACTTCCTTCGTCACCACAACATGTTTTTGAAAAACCCATACCCGTTTGTTACACCTCCGTTTTTTTCACCATTCTCATACACCCAACAGTTTCCTTGTAACAAGCCCCTCATTCCTCTAGATTGTTATTACATACACGTGTATGTCATATACACAAAGAGGTTCAGATGTTACAAGGTCAATCGTACCTACAGACATTGTAAAAGGTCCAGGCGTATAGATAACAAGTACCAGGACATCAAAAGATTCAAGGAGCTGAAAGGAGAAAAAGGCATGTAAAAGTCTTCTTGTTCTTGCATTTATCTCTGTCAGCATTCATCAGTATTCACTTCCTTCATCACCACAACATATGTATGCAAAACCTATTCCCGTTTTCTTACACCTCCGTTTTTTACACCATTCTCATACAACCAACCGTTTCCTTGTAACAAGACCCTCATTCCTCTACCTACATTGTTATTACATACACGTGTATATCATATACACAACGAGATATTTACGAGGTCAATCGTACCTACAGACATTGCAAAAGGTAGGCGTGCAGGCAGCCAAGTACCAGGACATCAAAAGATTCAAGGAAGTGGAAGGAGGACGGAGGAAAAGGCGATTGTAAGTGCACGTGCCACTCAGAAACGAACGTTACCATTGAAATCTATCTACAGTAAATATGTATAATTTATTTTATAAATATTACTATCGGACGTCACGCGGTTTCACCCGTGTAGTTCCCGTTCCCGTGGGAGTACGGGGATAAAATATAGCCTATGTTACTCGCTGATAATATAGCTATCCATTGCTGAAAGAATTTTTCAAATCAGTGCAGCAGTTTTTATTCATTATATACGAAAATACAAATCTTTCCTCTTTATAAAAATAGTAAGTATAGATTAGAATAGAAAATAGATAGTTTCCGACCGAATTACTTCCGCATTTATCTATAAATGCGGAAGTAATTCGGTCTGTACGTCTGCTTATTACGCTTCCAGACCTTTTTTTCGGATCGGATATCATCAATTGACATCAGCGAATGTCAAACTCTTACTGACTAAATCCCACCGAGTTCATTCAAATGTCCTTAGCATTCCAGGGCCGCCGTAACTCTTTCAAACGATTCTGCAACCCTGAATGCTTTTACGCCTAAACTGTTAGACCAATTTTGGTAAATTCTATAGACTAAGAGATGGATTGAAACTTGGAAAAGGCACATAGCATTTTTATCCCTAAAGTGTTTTTTGACTTTAACGCGGGCAAAGTTGCTGGTAGTGCAAAATAAGGTAAGAATTTACTGACAATAGTACCAGGACATCACAAGATTCAAGGAGGTAGAAGAAGCATGTTCCAAAAGGCGCGTACAAAGAACCCAAGTGACATTTATGGCCGGTTTGAAACGCACGCGTTACCATCAAATGAATGCTAAATAGGGTAAAAAAGGTGCTGAATTAACTTTACATAATTTCACACTTTCAGGAAGGTACAGGTAATTTGTATACCCATATTTTACCTGTTGAGATATAGACACTTGCCGCTGCAAAGGACGTAAAAACCATCTTAGGGAGCTTGACTTTTTGAAGCGTACACCTCACATCCATGCACTGTAACTTAGTTTTTCATCTGCACAATTAAAATAGCGCTACGGTAAAAATATGTTTCTTACTTCGCAATTTTTCCTTTCGCAAAACAATTTCGTTTTTTGTTCATTGCCTAAAGTATTGGATTTGGAGTGAAGTCTTTTTTCAAAGGGTCGACCTAATTTGGCCTAGCCTTCTCCCAATTCGAAGACGAGGAGGCAGCTTCCAATCTAACGAGATGCAGCTGGATACTAGCATTTTACCTGAAACGTCTGCCAATTTTAACTCCACAACTGAGTACTCAAGATAATGCGGTACCAGGGGGGCTACTCTCTAAGCCCGAAGCCCATAGTTTCGGGCTTAGTTGCGGGCGTATTCTACTCCGTATCACCTAACCACTAAGAATTAATGACAACACGATTTGACAGTTACTGTTAAATCGTGTTGTCATTCATTCTTAATTCGGGTTCGGGACTAATCGTAAGTCCGTAGGTGATACGGAGTAGAATACGCCCGCAACTAAGCCCGAAACTACGGACTTCGGGCTTATGATTATCCGTAACTCGTGAGGAAAGTAATAGATTTTCTGGCTTATGGTTATTCGTGACTCTAGAACAGATCGTGGCTAAAGAATACTAGCCGCACGAATCGTTCTTTAAGGTTAAGCAACGCTTGCCAAGGTTGATCTGTGGATGGGTGACCAACTTAACATACCGTGTTTCCTCCATGCCTCGGAAATCATGTTAAGCCGTTGGTCCCGGCTGTCATTTATAGATCTTAGGCAATCGTTACGGATTGTCGCAAACCAGTAAATCTGACACGAGTCTTGCCAAGAACCGCCGTATTACCTAGTTAATGGGTTGTGGAGGTCTGGTAGCCAGCCGCTCCAAATAAAATACTGGTAGCATAGTATCAAAGTTGTTATTACGCGCATGTGAACAAAGTTAAAACCTTACGCTACACTAGCGCCTCTAGCGGCGAATTCAAACGCGTTGGCTCTCATTCGACTATTTTTTAAACAGCGTTCGCATTTGTAATCTGTCAAAAATGTAGGGAAATTGAGGGTATTTTGACAGGTTGCGAATGAGATGCTAATACGAATTATGCTTAAAAGTGACTAGAATTGGCCTTCTGGTATAACAAGTTCCCAGTGACATGAGACTTAAGGCGCAGACCCACCGCGGCGTACGGAGAAACTACGTACATGTGTGTTAAACTTCGTTTTGCAAGAAAATGTGTCCACTGCAACACACGGACACGCTACACATCATTTGACGTCATTAGTAAATGCGTGGCTTGCTCGAATATCGCGAGCACATAGCTCAACACTGCCAACGCCATGCACGCTGTGCATGCAGGTATACGCTAAACACGAATATTAACCCACGACTATGTACAAGTGTATCGCAGCACAGTTTTGAGAAACGTCTTGTGCCACAGAGGCGTGTGTAGTGTGTACTGTAGTGGAAACGTAGATCCACTTTGTCAAAGAAATGATTCCACGCAGCTAAAATGCGACGCGTGCCCGTGCAAAGTATGCGCCGCGGTGGGTTTCCTTCCGCCTTTATACTTAACCCGGAAAATGTGGGATATGGGTGTCCTATAGTTACATCTCTGCCAAGTGGGAAATGCAGGCGTGATGAAGGAGAAAAAGGCGTGATGCTACTGGTGTGTAAATTGCTGTTTTTTTAGGGTTACAAAAAAAAAGGAACCCTTATAGGATCACTCGGGTGTCTGTCTGTCTGTCTGTCTGTCTGTCCGTCTGTCACAGCCAGTTTTCTCTGGATCCACTGGACTGATTCTGTTGAAATTTGGTACATATACGGACTTCTGTGACCCAAACACGGTCGCGTTACGTATATTATTATTTTTTTAGTATGGGGGTCACTTTTGGGGGGCAAATTAGAAAATTAAAAAAAAAGTTTTTTGATCAATATCGTGTGACATATCAAATGAAAGAGCTTACTATGAGAGTATTTATTATATTTTTTTCATAATTTGAAAATAAATGGTTTTGAAGTTATTCAAGAAATTAGACGAAAAATGACCATTCCCCCCCCCTTATCTCCGAAACTACTGAGCCTAAAATTTTGAAAAAAAGGATGGTAATCTTTAGGTAAAGACCTATTGTTTTTACCTAAAGATTACAGGAAAACCTATTAGAAGTCTGTAGTGTTAAAATAAGGAACCCTTTGCACGCGAGTCCGACTCGCACTTGGCCAGTTTTTTTTTCTTTTATTTCAGTTTGCTCTAAAAAGAATGACGTTTGACAGGTTGGCGGCATAGCTATGAACTCGCGAAATAAACACGAAAAGTCGGGAGGGAAAGGAAAAATCATCACTTTTACGTCAACACAGAAAACCTTTATATTGATTATAAAATCGAAAATAAAAAGAAAATCCTGTCCCTACTTCAACATGAATGAAAATATTCCCATTCAAAGAAATCCTGCCGAATCTCATAGAATACTCGAGTACCTATCGAGAAATATTTCGGTATATACTCCTAATAAATATATACGCACTCGTGTTATATTCAGAAGCTAAGAACAGATCACCCCGAGGGTGTAATCGGAGCGGAATACGGTATTAGAGGTATCAGGTCGTTGAACGGGACGATCGTAAGTACTTGGATACTGAAAACCTACACGGTATTGAAGTACCGAAGTTATCTATGGGAAAAATACCACAGCGGGGAATGCCGCACCGGCTGCGACGAAATACCATCGTTACAAATCTTTGGTTATCCTAATACTAGCTGACTCGCGCAACTTCGTCTGCGCCACAATTTTAATTTCTGCTCCGGTCCTATTGGTCTTAGCGTGATGATATAGCCTATAGCCTTCCTCGATAAATGGGCTATCTAACACTGAAAGAATTTTTCAAATCGGACTAGTAGTTCCTGAGATTAGCGCGTTCAAGCAAGCAAATAAACAAACAAATCTTTCTTCTTCATAATATTAGTATAGGTTAGTATTAGTATTGGTATTAGTAATTAGTATCAGTATCAGTATCAGTATCAGTAGCAGTATCAGTATCAGTATCAGTATCGGTATCGGTATCGGTATCAGTATTAGTATTAGTATTGGTATTAGTATTAGAATTAGTGTATTAGTGTTAGTACAAAACTAGTTGACCCGCACAACTTCGTCTGCTCCGCTCCTATTGGTCTTAGCGTGATAATATATAGCCTAAAGCCTTCCTCAATAAATGGGCTATCTAACACTGAAATAATTTTTCTCTATATAATATAACTCTATATAACTCTTCAGCTTTATATATTAGTAAGTATTGATTCTTCCGTTACTGAGTGGCTAAATAATAACAGCCGGACAGGTCGATCTTGAAGGTTAAGCAACACTTGCCAAGGTTGGTCTGTTAATGAGTGACCATCTTAACATACCGAGTTTCCTCCGTGCCTCGGAAAGCACGTTAAGCCGTTGGTCCCGGCTGTCATTTGTATATCTTTGGCAGTCGTTACGGATTGTCAGAAGCCAGTAAATCTGACTCCAGTCTTGCCAAGAAGTACGGTGTTACCCTGTTAATGGGTTGTGGAGGTCTGGTAGGCAGCCGCTCCACATAAAATACTGGTATTCAGCTAAATCCGGTTTAACTGGAAGCCGACCCCAGTACAGTTGGGAAAAAGCTAGGCAGATGATGATGACTGAGTGTATGACTGAGTGACTGACAGACAACCCACAGCCGAAACTACTGGTCGTATAAAGCTGTTTGGCATGTAGCATCTCTACACTCCGTAGGGGAGCACTAAGAGAGTATTTCGCGAAATTCCCACGGGAACGGAAAAAAACGGGATATGCGCGTACGTCGCGGGCAAAAGCTAGTATGTATATAAACTAAACTGCGACAGCACGGTTAGCGCAGTGGTTGAGCGACTGACTGCAGCGCTGCGTGTTGCGGGTTCGATTCCCGCACGGAACAAATATTTCTATGGCCTACAGATAGTTGTTCCGGGTCTGGCTGTTTGTGTATGTGAGTTTGTATGTTTGTAAACGCACCCACGATACAGGAGAAATTCCTAGTGTGGGGCAACGTTTTTTTTTTTTTAAAAAAGAGAACCTGACTGACTGGCATACCAACGTACAGCCGAAACTACTTAATACTACTTTTATGATGTAGGTGAGTTAGAGCATAAGTAGATTAAAAAAAACTCAACCTTTAAGTTTCAAAAACGTTCTTGAAAATGGGCCGAGTTGGCACGTCAAATGAAACATTGTGAGGGTCTTAAAACATTTATATTTTTGAAAATAATGATTTTTTTAGAATTGGCCATGCCACTCCGTATCTCTGAAACTACAGAGCCAGAAATTTTGACAAAAGTTCTGATAATTATAGTTATTTACTTATAGATTACAGGAAAACTTATTTGAAGTCTATGATTTTAAAACAACACGTTTGAATTCACAGGGATTTACAATATTTATTTAGTAACCACCACAAAATCCTCTCCATCCCCTAAGACCCGAACAAACTCAAGCAATACATCCAGGTGTCATTTATAAAGCGCACCGCTGAATAATGCGCTCATTACAACAGTAAAATATGCAGCGCTGCTTAACGGAGAAGATTTAAAGAAAAAAGCGCCATATATACTTTAAAACACATAAATAAGGAACGTGCTGCGTTGCTTCGCTCGTGTGAAGGATTTGAGGTCAACGAACTTTGGTGGTTGGAAAATTGAAAACGCCTATATTGTACCTAATAGAGTTTATAATCAACTTAGTGGCTGTGGTTCGTGAACGTAAATTGTGGTGGATGGGGCCGATAAAAGGTTATAGTCCTAACATGAATTTAAGTTGTTCAGTTTGTTTCAAGTTGTACAGGAGAAGTATTGAGGAGCTCGTGGCTAAATAAAAATGGCCGCGCGACTGGATTTTCGATTTACGAAGTTAAGTAACGCTTAGGTGGCTCCAAGGATGGGTTACCAATTCATGATACATATACCGAGATTCCCATCACTTCCCGTGGGTGTCGTAAGACGCGACTAAGGGACTTGTCAGAGAATGAGCAGCAGCGTTCTCTGTAAAACTCAACACCATACACTGCGATCGCCAACCCGCCTGCCAGCGTGCCAGTGTGGCGATTATGGCAACCCCCCCCCTTTTGGGGGAGGCCTATGTCCAGCAGTGGACGTCTTTCGGCTGATATGATGATACCAAGATTCCTCCCTTCCCCGGTAAGCACTTTAAGCCACATATGTTGGACATTGGACTCAATTGGGAAACGCAGATTTTTAACACTCGTTAAAAAGCCAGAAACATAAAATCTTTCACCGGTCTTATCTTACTGGTTATGGTGATAAACTCCTCATCCCAGTATGTTTCCAAAAATGTATAACAAAAAGAAATATCTATGTATAAATTCGAAAGTATTAAATTCATCGGAATTCATGACACACGTTACCAAAAAACTAACTCTTAACAAAAAACTTCATTTCATTGAAAACAATCCATTCTAACGATATGGAAAGATTATTCAGACAAACAAATTCAAAAGCGCTGACGACCAGTGCCGGATACAGCCGAACTTTGCCGAACGGTTCCGAGCAGGAAGGGATTTATATCAATAAAATATCATTGCAAGGCCACCCACATAAAATGATACGACCATTCCGTTTACATACGGACGGACATGCATAATGGATTTTGTAACTAGTGAAATTCGTTCGCTGACAGAAAATATGAAGGATTATAAATATTTCATACTAGCTGTCCCGTGCTCACTTCGTTGGGCGGTATTTTTCGGGTTAACATATAGCCTATGATACTCACAAATAACGTGACTTTCTACTGGTAAAAGAATTTTCAAAATCGGTTCAGTAAATCCAGAGATTACCCCCTACAACCTCACAAACTTTACCTCTTTTTAATATTAGTATAGACTAGCAGTGTGCAGTGGTAGGACTTCCATCTCCTATTAAATCTTTTTTTTTCTATTAAATTGAACTGGCCCACTACAGGGGGGCTACTCTCTAACGAAATCCGTAGTTTCGGGCTTAGTTGCGGGCGTTCGTATTCTACTCCGTATCACCTATAGACTTACGATTAGTCCCGAACCCGAACTGAGAATGAATGACAACACGATTTCACAGTAGCTGTCAAATCGTGTTATCATTAGTTTTCAGTGGTTAGGTGATACGAAGTAGAAAATGCCCGCCCGAAACTAAGCCCGAAACTACGGATTTCGTTAGAGAATAGCGCCCCTGGGCAGAGGTTTCCCTCCACTCTTTACATTTCTCACTGTATTGTGCGTATTCTCGCTAATCCCAGAAGAAGCCATCCAAGGCGTTCTGCCATCTTGTCCTCCTTATGAACCTTCGTTATGTGGAGATATCTTCAGAGTTTCATGCTTCTAGACCAGTGCGTTGTCTGACCGTAAATGAATGTTAGGCTAAATAATGTAAAACCTTTAATAGAAGACAAGCTAACCCGTGCAACTTGAGAGAAAAAAAGAAACGAGTAGAAAAGAAAAGAGAGGAACAGAAAAACAAGAAGAGAAACGAAAGAAAATTGGCATTATACAAATAAAAACACCTTAAAATATACAGAACTAGTGGAGGTTACGCGGTTTCACCCGCGTAGTTCCCGTTCCCGTGGGAGTACGGGGATAATATATAGCCTATGTTACTCCCTGATAATGTAGCTATCCAATGCTAAATGATTTTTTCAAATCAGTCCAGTAGTTTCGGAGCCTATTCAATTCAAACAAACAAACAAATCTTTCCTCTTTATAATATTAGTGTAGATAAATAATAAAAACTATTAATGCCAAAAGGACCTGGGCCTCAGCTCAGCATAATGCCAGCTGGCAACACAAGGTATACCACCTGACGCTGATTTTGAGCTGCAGGCCACGAGTGTCATGCGAAAAGAAAGAAAGAAAACTAATTTATTTGGCAACCCCCCCCCCCCCCTTTGGGGGAGGCCTATGTCCAGCAGTGGACGTCTTTCGGCTGATATAATGATGATGATGACTTCACCTAAGCCTTCACGTCGACGCGTTTACAGCAGTGCGATTCTGTAAACATGTCGAAGTGATCACGAAGTGAGCTGTCATTCCATCTTGATTCCTTGGATTGACAGCTCAGCGTGATCACTTCACACAAGCCTCGTGAGCCTTCACTTCGACATGTTTACAATCACACTGCAGAATTTGCAATATTTTAACCAGACAATCCCGTTCCCCAACAATAAGCGTGTGCATTATTTTCCTCGTTATAAATATAGGAGGATTAAAAACGGCTTACAACGCATAAAAAAGTATGTATGTCGTCATTCTAAAGGTACACGCAAACTAGAGCACTCCCATTAGACATGACATCCTCGCGAATGGTGCAAATGTTTTGCTGAGCTTGACTCGTGGAAGCATTAGTTTGCAGGTGACATTTATTTTCGTGAAAAAAAAAAACTTCTTGATCAAGCGGGGTGCTCGTGTCTCCTTTGCCTAAAAGTGGCCAGGACTTACTGTATGGGTCTCAAATATATATAAAAATGGTTGTATGTGAAGCCGGTTTACGAACGATAATTTTACGTGATAACGTCATAAGAAAACAATTGAATTCTTAACAAATAAGCCGAACACTTACGCCGATCGTGCCTCTTTATCGCTTGTTCCGCGCTCTCGCTTGCACGCTCGGCTAAGGCGGAACGTGACACTTTTTTGCGCGTGCAGCCGGCGGTCATCTAAATATATATAACTCAAAGGTGACTGACTGACTGACTGACATAGTGATCTATCAGCGCACAGCCCAAACCACTGGACGGATCGGGCTGAAATTTGGCATGCAGGTAGATGTTATGACGTAGGCGTGTGCTAAGAAAGGATTTTGATCAATTCTACCCCCAAAGGGATGAAAGTTTGTATGAAACTTTGTCAATTTTAAACTTCTTAACGCGAGCGAAGCCGCGGGCAAAAGCTAGTAGATTTATAAGACGTTATCACGTCAAAAAAAAAACACTTTAAACTAAATAGTTTAAAAGTTGTATGTTGAATGTAATACAAGAAAATGAAACCTAACCATCCCCCCCTTATCAATGAAACTACTGAGTCAAGTCTGAACTTTTTTTATTTACGGAATACCTACAGGCAAACTTACTTTTCGAAATGTAAGGTTCAAAACAACATGTTAGAAATAACATCGTCTGGGACCGTTGTCACGCAAGTCCGAACGCACTTAGACGATTTTTGGTGCACTGTGGCTAAAGCATTACCACCAAGACAAGTTGGAAGAAACACCGAGCGTAGTGCTTGGTGTTCGCTTGGCCAGTGTGTTCGGTTACAACAATCGCTCTGGTGTGTACGCACCTTATTGAACCTATTTTATTTTATATACGGGTTTACAATGCACTCCAATTAATCAACTGGATGGAAAGTTAACAAATGAACCTATTGTTTACCAAATGCAATGGATATTCTTTTTAGTGCTCAGTGTAATTTGAATTGGAAAATTAAACGTCACCAACTGCACAAAAATACTCGACTCAGATAACAAAATCAAACACTGCATTGTAAGTATTGGCCAATGGCTAACTAACTACCTAGGTACCCTTTTTTTTAAGGATGGGAAATCATCAAATGACTCCTCCCGCTCTGGGTGATGCAGGAGGGAGAGTCAGACTCTTACTGACTAAAACCCATCCGTGCTCCTCCTAGTGCCCTTTGCGTTCCTGGGCCACGGTGACTCTTTCGAAAAAAGTCCGCAGCCTCAGCAGGCACTGGCTCTAGCGGGCCCCGTCTTTTATGCTGACAGCTCTTTGAGGCGCGCGTGGAACACAGCGCACCGTCGACTCGGGCCTGGTTCTGGGGGGCTACTCTATAACGAAATCCGTAGTTTCGGGCTTAGTTGCGGGCGGGCATTTTCTACTCCGTATCACCTAACCACTCAGAACTAATGATAACACGATTTGACAGTTACTGTGAAATCGTGTTGTCATTCATTATCAGTTCGGGTTCGGGACTAATCGTAAGTCTGTAGGTGATACGGAGTAGAATACGCCCGCCCGCAACTAAGCCCGAAACTACGGATTTCGTTAAAGAGTAGCCCCCCTGATCAGACGGCGAGCCACCCAATGCTCGCCGTCCGCAGGCCCGCGCCTACGGTGGACCTAGGTACCCTTGTCATGAGAATAACTCGCATTTTTGCCCACAAACTATTTAACCCAAAGCCCATTAGGATAGGTATGACCAAGGGAAGTCAAACTTTGCTTTCAGACAGGGCAAGAACTTGGCAAATTAAATCAAACGTAATTTTATTATGAAGTATGGGTAAGTGTGAAATGTTTGGTGAAGAAATGGGGTGTTCAAAATGATTTTGAGTCTTAATGTCTCGAAGATAAAACCTGATTTTCAACGTAGAAATATAGATGCATTGTTGGCTACAGTGATGCGAAAATCTTGGCTTGATCCCTGATTTCTGGAACGGGATATGAGATAGAAAAGTCGTAAGCAAGCAGAGATCCCTTCCTGTTATTGGATGTTCTGAATAAGAAAATTGTTATAAACATATTGGCTTTCAAATAATCCGTTCACCTATAGATTACAGGAAAACCTATATGAAGTCTATAGTGTTAAAATAACATGTAAAAAAATAAATTCGTTCGGAACGCACACTATGCAGGCAAGCATATTATAAGTTGGGGGATTATATTGAAGATAAAAATGCTTGGCTGAATGCTGGTCCTGCTCCAAAGCCACTAGGGCGCACAAAATAATCTGTTAGCATTTGGAAACATTGTTGGACCGGCTGAAGATTGTAAAAAACAATATTTGCATTGTATAGACTCAATTTATTTAGCAATGTATAATTTCAACCATTTTAACGGCACATGTGTGAGTACTGTGTACCTTAAACTTAAGCTTTAGCTATCAGTTTTAGGTTTGTTTTTGACTTGAATGTACCCTGGCGGTTGGGAGTGTCATGCTCACTCAAAAGTCTTGCTGATGGTGGCGTATGCGTTGGATCATTTGGCTCCCTTCAAAATGGTTGAGCCGAATGGTGCTAGCGCATGCGTCATGTTCGTGAACGGACGCTGTCAGTTGGGACTGGTCATTTCTCAGTTGCCATGGTTTATTTTAAATATTTCTTTGAATTGTTCCTTTTTTCCCGGACGCTTTTATCCTGTTCGTCTTTTACATCGTTCTCACATGTTTGTATAATTTTAACTTGATGTAAACAAAACTTTGTAACAATTTATTATTTTTAAAAGAGTGTCCGTGGAGTTTCTTGCGCGTTCTTCTCCATAGAGATCTACGCTTTGGAACGTGCAAATAGCTTCATCTTTTTGGACTGACCGACCTTGACAATTCAAAAGTGCCTGTAAATGGTTTATTTGAAATATACGATTTGATTTGATTTGATTTGATTTGATTTGAAAAACCGTTTTCACGCCAGTCCGACTCGCACCTGGCAAGTTTTTTTTTAAATGTGTCCAGCATTGGATGTCATTTGGCTGAAATGATGATATTTATTTATTTATTTAACGGTATGTGTACACACATTAAACAGACAGATAAACAGAAGAAAACAGAATGTTGAAGAAGATGAACCAATGTCGTTTCCTTGTCAAAACACCGTTTAAAATATAACAGCAATGCGATTCTGTAAACATCTCAGCGTGTAAGTTTAGGTGAAGTGAACATGAAGTGAACTGTCAATACAAACAAGATGGAATGACAATTCACTTCATGCTCACTCCACCTGCCGGTCGATTCTGTTAACATGTTGAAGTGAAGCCTTGGGTGAAGAGATCACGAAGTGAGCTGTCATTCTATCTTAATAACATGGATTGACAGCTCACTTCGTGATACTTCACCCAAGCCTTCACTTCGACATGTTTACAGAATCGCCCTGCTGGTCTATTCTGTCGACATCTCACCATGTACACTTAGGTGGAGTGAACGACGAGTGAGCTGTCATTCCATCTTGTTTGTATAGTTTTACAACACATTTAATGAGTTGTCAAACTTATGAGCAGTGGTGACAGTGGAGTGAGCATGAAGTCAAAATTCTAAATTCGTTTATTCAAATTAAGCTGAGAACCAGCACTTTTTGAACGTCAAGTTTTACAAAAGACAGTTCCCCAAAACGCCCGCTCGTTACCACTTCCTAGTGTTTTAGCTGTGGAGAAGAAGTGGCCAACAAACTCCCCAGTCACACATCTGTCTGTTACGTTTTGAGAACTTGAATTTATACAAAAGTATGCAAAGTAATTAACATATGACATAAAAAAGTATATATTATTTATCACTTGTTAGCTAGCACACTCTGTCTATATACTAATACTAATATATAAAGCTGAAGAGTTTGTTTGTTTGCTTGAACGCGCTAATCTCAGGAACTACTGGTTCGATTTGAAAAATTGTTTCAGTGTTAGATAGCCCATTTATTAAGGAAGGATTATATATCACGCTAAGACCAATACGAGCGGAGCAGTAATAAAAATTGTGACGCAGACGAAGTTGCGCGGGTCAGCTAGTGATACTATAAAAAGTGTAGAAGTGAATTGTCATTCCATTTTGTTTGTATGGATTGCCGGACTTCCATTATATTAAGTTAGTAACAAAGAATTATATTCCACGTGAAAAGTTTTAGGAGCCGATTTTTGTAACTCGATACTTTTGAAAAGAAACACCAAAACAAATTCCAAGGTGATAAATATTTTACCAAGTTCTGGGTATTGATATAAAGTTGTACAATTATAAATACTATAGAAATGGCAGAATCTTAAAATGTTATAAACGACCGTATCTTTTTTACGTTAACTTAGAAATTTGATTTTTTTACAGCTGCAAGGGGCTATAGACCTGAGTCTTGTATATGGTTTTAATTTCAACTCGATACCCCCACGCGTTCCCGAGATAAACGGTCGTGACAGGCAAACGGACGGACAGCAAAGTGATCCTATAAGGGTTCCGTTTTTTCCTTTTGAGGTACGGAACCCTAAAAATCAGCTATTCTATACATTTTGTAGATTTTTTTTCCGCGATTTCAGTGTTGATCCCGTAGTGACAGTTGCTCATAATTATGAGTACACTATTGCGTTTATTCTGTAACACGTATAAAAAATCAAATTCTGGCATTTTGATGATGAACATGAAAACACCTATTTACGCAATTTATTGAAGACAGTTAACACAATTGGCTTTTTCCTTAGACAGAGGGTAAGAATTGCCATACAACGTGGCAATGCCACCAATATTTTGAACAGCTGGTTTGGTTACAGTACCTCCCTAGTCACAAAATACATAAACGATAAAAAGCGATTAAGAAAAACACAATAAAACAAGAAGTATTACTTTAGCAAATGTGGCCAAAACACATACCAACCTATATCGGAATAAAGGCAATTTAAATCGATGACAAAAACCCACACTCCTGGAAAAAACGTATTCCCTTGTCTTTTAATTACTTCCTTATGAAGACCTTGGATCGACGCTTTAATTAAAAAAGCCTCTTTTTCCAATTTCGGTGAAAATAAATCGAGAAAAATATTATTGGCTCGCGGCGTAGTAGGAATGGAAAGGCTTCCCACAAGGTGGACTGATGACCTGGTGAAGGTCGCGGGTAGCCGATGGATGCGAGACGCACAGGACCAGTCGTTGTGGCGACGCTTGGGGGAGGCCTATGTCCAGCAGTAGACGTTTTTCGGCTGATGATGATGATAGATTTGTCATTACAATGTAGATAAAGTCGAAAAACACCTGTATTTTATTCTTTAAGTTTTAAAACTGTGAGTAGTTTATATAGTTGAATTCTATTCTCTAACTTCTGAGAACTCACAAACTCAGATTTTCAATACAAACTCAGAAAACGATTAAATAGTTCAAAACATATTTGTTTTCGATAAGTTCCAAGAAAACAATAAACTTAACGCAGTAGGTACCCTTCATAAAGAGCTTTTTCAAATCAGACTATAAAACTTCTGTTTATTACACCTCAGAAATATACTTATTTCTTGGCACTTAGAAATGAAACGAAGTCATGTAAACTATAGGCTAATTATTTTTGAGGCGGATAACAACTTATTAGGCGACTAACTACTTGGTGACAAAAAGAGGTATTAAAATAATGACTCTGGCGGTATATTCGGTCGACAACAGGGGCACCCCGAGGTTCGGTTTGGTTAGGCTACTTTAAACCCTGCAAACAGAAATAGGAGTCAACCTGAAATCGACCGTCTTCTTCTGAAAAATAAATAAAATAAGAAAAAAAGTTGGGATTTCGTTTAGTATATTTTTATTTAATATACCCAAAAAATCACTGCCAATTTAAATTTAAACAAAGCTGCTACTTCATATTAATTATTTTTAAAACCCTAAATCAGATTAGTTTGTCACCGCGTTAAATACATGCCTAAACTATTACACACTCGCAGTGAGACAGCTTCAAACTTGGTCACCGTACATCAAATTTAAGGCGTCTACTGAAAATCAGCGCCTTGCTGTAGGTTCGCTCATGGCAAAGCATTATGCTGGGCGGGAGTCTCGTCGTTAGAAGGGAAGACGTGCATAACTCATTTGTTTCTTCCCCTTTCTTTCTTTTTTCTTCAGTTAAACGTTGATCTTAGTATTTGTCTTTACTAAACTAATTTCAGTAGTTAGTTTATAATTTCAGTTGCTCAAACTCTATCAAGCACAAGTTCGATCGAGTGCGGAGTACTGCTCTCATCTTTGGGATGGATCTGCCAAATACCAGCTTGATGCCCTTGAGTCAATTGATAAACAAGCCAAGAGGATCATCGGCAATGATAGGCTCGTTGCGACGAAGCTCCAAAGTCTAGAGCATCGACGACGAGTTGCTAGCCTGTCGGTTTTCTACCGGTTGCATTTTGTGGAATGTGTGACGGGATTGCATAATTTAATTCCGCCAAGCCCGTTCTATCATCAGACCACAAGACGTTGGTACATGGTGGACATCCCACCCACACGCACAAAACGTTTTGGGAACACATTCATAGTGCGTACAGCTAAAGGGTGGAATTCCCTGCCGGAGTCTGTGTTTCCTGATAGCTACAACCTGGGAGTCTTTAAGTCAAGAGTAAATAGGTTACTTCTAGGCAAGCGTGCTCCATCTTCGACCACATCATCGCTTACCAACAGGTGAGATAGTGGTAAAACGCGTGCCTATCAATAGTAAAAAAAAATTGTATGCATGTCAGTTCTGTGATATTTTTATTCTTCCTTTCATAAACATAAACTCCGTTCTGATAATGTGTGCTAGTGTGTGTGTGTGTGTCTATAAACTATTATCAACAAGGTAAAACATTTCAACGCTGCACGCTGCTCTCCTGCTTTTTCATAACGGAAAATACTACTAGATGTTTTTGTAACAAACAAAAGCAGATAAGGGTTATTTTACCCGACATATGGCGGTTGAACGTTCCTACTTGTTTCAATCGTACTACCCACAATTCAGCGGTCGAACTTTCATTTATGTATCGCCAATCGCATCTAGGCTACATTTATGAACCCGTCATCTTCAAAGTAAAAAAATAACCATACTTTCGTTTCGACCACACTCAAACAACCGCCACTATACAACCGTATAAAATAAAACGCGAGAGCCCTTAGTTCCGATTGGGAAGAAGGCTCACATGTTTTGATGGCAGCCTTCCAAATGTCTAGAACGATTAGCGATAAGTAGGACAAGACTGGTGCCAAGGTTACTGTACTGCCTGGTTTGTGGAGGATTTGTCATTATTGCACAGTAAAAAAGAGAATGGCATCACTGAAATTCTTAAGTCTGTGTTCTGGAATAGTTTGCACATTACAACATTAATTCAAATGGAATAGTTGACCAAACTAAGGCGTCGACCTAATTGGCTAACGATCGAGTTAACGATGCGATTTCGTCGCGCGATGAAAATGATTCCTGTGCTCGCGCGATGAGTTGCAAGCTTTAATCAGGAGACTCCAAAGAAATGTGTGTGCTTTGATTCTAATTAAGATTAAACCTTTTGAAATAAATTTATTCAATTCAGAGGTCTTGAAAAGAGAAAGAAACCGTAGAATCCTAATTTATATTATAAATGCAAAAATTTGTTTGTTTCCAAAATTTGTTTTTAAATAGCTGAACTGATTTCGATGTTTTTTGTAACAGAGTTAGCTTTACCGTGGAGATAGTTAAATGCATTTTTTTTACAAAAATCTATTTTATTTCGGGCGAAGCCGAGGTTAAGAAAGAAGCTACTAGTGTCAATAAAATTTATTTGGTCGTTAGCCCGTATTCGGGTGCTTGAAAGACTTTACTCGAATTCGGGCACCCGATGCATTAATCGTCGCAGTCGATATTTATTTCTTCACATACAAATTACCTAGTCCTTAAAAAAATGGACCAGGTGGAGATAAAAATGGAACGAAGTTCGGAGAAGTAATTAGTGAAGGAATACTATTTTTTTTAAGTTATAATAATATTTTTTTATTATTAACAAATATAATGTAATATAAACTTAATCAGTAGGCTCAATTTTAGACCCTAAATACCTACCCTACCCACCGTACCTACCTTATCTACCCTACCTACCCTGCCTACCCTGCCTACCCTGCCTACCTAGCAAATATAATGTAAACAGAAATAGAAAGACGAAACGAAAATAACTGGCTTGCTTTCTATGAGAGAGAGAGAGAGACAGACAGAGAAACACGCGCACGTCGTACGGCTTACAACTATAGCAAAAAGTGTCGTTACAACTTTTTGTGAGAATTTTTTCCGTCTAGCCCCCTTTCATAACGCGCGATAAGGAACTTCGTTCCAAAAACCACTTGTGCTAATTCATTTTTCTTATAACTTATGTTAACAACCAATTACTCACCGTGATCATCTTTGTAGCGTCGGCATAAGGAAAACATCGTGCTGTGCGATCGTTGACCTGAAATAAAAAAATATATTTTAATCACATTCTCGAATTACAAAAGTCTATTCGAATGGTTTCGGAGGAGAGGACTCTAGCCATCGGTGCACGAGATATGATATGATAACTCATATGTAAATGATCAAAACAGGCAATAATAAATATAACAGCCACACGGGTCGATCAAGGATAAGCAAACGCTTACAACCCTAATCTCTTCAAAGTTAGAGTAAACAGGCTCCTTCTGGGTAAGCTCACTCCATCGTAGACTTTGTCTCTGTCATTTCTAACCAAGACTAGAGTCAAGAGCAAACCCATCTATACTAATATATAAAGCTGAAGAGTTTGTTTGCTTGAACGCGCTAACCTCAAGAACTAGTGAACTCTTTTAGTGTTTGATAGCCCATTTATCGAGGAAGGCTATAGGTTATATATCATCACGCTAAGACCAAAAGGAGCGGAGCAGACGAAGTTGCGCGGGTCAACTAGTCTACACTAATATAATAAAGAGGAAAGATTTGTTTGTTTGTTTGTTTGTTTGAAATGAATAGGCTCCGAAACTACTGGACCGATTTAAAAATTCTTTCAGCAATGGATAGCCACATTATCAGGGAGTAACATAGGCTATATATTATCCCTGTACTCCCACGGGAACGGGAACTACGCGGGTGAAACCGCGTGAAGTCCACTAGTCACAAATAAAAAAAAACAGCTCTTGCCGAAGTCGATCTGTGGATGGGTGACCATCTTAACATACCGGGACTCCTCCGTGCCTCGGAAAGCACGTTAAGCCGTTGGTCCCGGCTGTCATTTGTAGATCTTTGGCAGTCGTTACGGATTGTCAGAAGCCAGAAAATCTGACACCGGTCTTACCAAGAAATACCGTGTTACTTAGTTACTGGGTTTTGGAAATCAAATAGGCAGAAGGCCACGTTGAATACTGGTATTCAGCTAAATCTGGTTTGACTAAAAGCCGACCCCAATATAGTTGGGAAAAGGCTAGGCAGATAATGATTTTTAAATATTTTATTGACACGCTCGCGATTGACCACTACCTTGATGTCGGTGATGTGGTCGACGGTGGAACACGCTGGCCAAGAAGTAACCTATTCACTCATTAACGGGAAGAACGAGATACGTAGTTAGAGGTCCCTAAAACATTTCTGAACAAATTTATCCCCCAGATATCCCTGTTTACTTTTATGGGGGGTGACAAAATGTTTGCCTATGCCACGTCTATATTCTATGGAAATATACTTGCCAATACTGGCGAGGCATGCTGGTTTCAGTAGAGCATTGGCAACATAAAATATGTAGTTATTGTTGCTAATGCTCTACTAAAATAAATTAAAATAAAAGGATAAAAACATAAATCAAAACATTGATTCGTCGCAAAACCATTGGTGGTCGATGCCTGGCCATAATCTTCGGAATCCGAATCATCTGGTATAGTGACGAGTTGTATTAACTCTCTTTTGCTTAGATTTTTCTTCTTGATGTCATTTGAAAACTATGTATTGGAAAATATTTGTCCACAGCCACAGTCCCATTCAAGCATAGGTAACTATTTTGCCACAAGCATAAGTTCATGGTTTTCGAGTCATTATCCCAATAATGTTTAGTTTTCTTACGAAATATTTTGTGAAAATACATAGCATGGTCCCTAATTATTACAAAAACATAAAACAATAACAATTTTCAGGGTTTAATTCGAGATTCAGTCTGATTTTTAGCCAACGACTGTCAAAATGCACCGTAAACTGCACGTGGCGACACTAAATGTCAAATAATACGTCAATCACTTAAATGAATGACACCAAATGAACCTCATGATGTTTTGGGTTAATCGCGTTAATAGTTTGTAGAATAAAACAATCATTTCGTCAAATCAATTACGCGCCAGATTCAAAATACTGCCTTGGCAAATATTATCTATGCCAACGCTCGTGAAACGGTAAACTTGAAAAAAACCTATTTCTAAGAATAACTTCACCCAAGGCAAATATTATAATACCTACTAATAATAAATCTGTAATCAATAATAATTACTGGCGTCATGTGCCACCAATAGGCATAAACCAACCCTTTTGGATCATAATACCCTTGCCTTAATATTACGTTCATACTTCTAAATACCTACCATATGTTACTGACACTCAATATGTGTCGGAAACTAAAATGATTGACAAGCTTTTTTCCTTATTTTGTTTATTAAGAAATATGTTAATCTTTTGGTTAATCGTTGATTTATGGATTAGGTATAGTTTTAGAGTTAATTGGATGTAAATTGCAGTTTCTGATTAAGTTGAAAATTTGCCCACGGGAGCGTACTAGAAGCGTGCAGGACGTTACATAATCTATATAGCAATATACATCTATACATCATGGTCTGTCTGTGGGCCAAGTTGTATCCTAATTCATTTAGCCGGTGAGGCGGCATAATTCCGCCTCACTTGATTAACAACTATTCAGAGTTTCATGTTGATAATATTAAAAAAAAATCCGTTATGCAGGATCATGAAGCTATCAATATTTTTTTAGAGGTAAAGTACATTGTTTTAAGAGAATTAACCTGAAGGGATTTGTTACTATCGATAAAACGAATTATGTATTACTATTCTATTAAAATTTCACCGAAAAAGCTTGGTGAAGTGATGTCTGCATCATATACCGGCGATAATCTTCTTCTTCTTATCGTGTGGGCCGTAAGGTCTAACGACCCCACACACCCTAGCGTCAGAGTTTCTAAACCGCGCCGCCTCAAGGGCCTCTGACATGGTTTATTTGACGACCGCCATTTGGCGGCCGGGACCACCGGCTTATACGTGCCTTCCGAAGCACGGAATCATCTTTTTATCAGACAACTAGTGGACGTCACGCGGTTTCACCCGCGTAGTTCCCGTTCCCGTGGGAGTATGGGGATAAAATATAGCCTATGTTACTCCCTGATAATGTAGCTATCCATTGCTGACAGAATTTTTCAAATCGGTCCAGTAGTTTCGGAGCCTATTCATTTCAAACAAACAAACAAATCTTTCCTCTTTATAATATTAGTGTAGATCAGGTGATTCAAGCCTGCAATGTCCTAGCCAAACTGGAAACAACTTTACAAAGTATGCTTCCCGTGGGAATGGACCGGTGGTAATAATCTCTATTTACGTGATAACTTGCTTGCATGGAGTTGTTAATTCAGTACTTATAATAACTATTCACTTTTTTCTTACTTCATCTAAGTTACCACTATGACTTTTAAATCGACTTAAAAAAAAGAGGAGGGTCTTCGTTCGGTTTTATTTTTTTAAGTTTGTTTCCTCATAACTACCCAAAACAACATCTACCCTCAATTTCGGCCCTTTCATAGAGGAAAAAGCTCAAGTGGCTGCAAAGAAGTTGGGGATCCTAGCAAAGGTGAGACGGTAATTCACGCCGGAACAGCTGCTCAAACTCTATACTCTCTACTACTCAAGCGCAAGTTCGATCGTGTATGGAGTACTGCTCTCATCTTTGGGACGGATCTGCCAGATACCAGCTTGATGCCCTTGAGTCAATTGAGAAACGAGCCAAGAGGATCCTCGGCAATGATAGGCTCGTCGCGACGAAGCTCCAAAATCTTGATCATCGACGGCGAGTTGCTGGCCTGTCGGTTTTCTACCGGTTGCATTTTGGGGAATGTGCGACGGAATTGCATAATTTAATTCCGCCAAGCCCGTTCCATCATCGGACCACAAGACGAACGGCGATGCGCCACCGGTACATGGTGGACATCCCACCCGCACGCACAAAACGTTTTGAGAACGAATTCATAGTGCGTACAGCTAAGGAGTGGAATTCCCTGCCAGAGTCTGTGTTTCCTGATAGCTACAACCTGGGAGTCTTTAAGTCAAGAGTGAATAGGTTACTTCTAGGCAAGCGTGCTCCATCTTCGATAACATCATCGCTTACAAACAGGTGAGATAGTGGTCAAACGCGTGCCTATCAAAAAAACATATAAGAATCGATTTATTTATTTTTTGTGTAAAAGGATATACTTTCCGATTGGTTCCATAGAAATTTCATCAATATCGGTTCAGTAGTTTGGTTTGAAATCAAAATAGCTAGAAAAATACGTCATCCGGGTAAACGAGATTGCGTATTTTGCTGTCCTGTGATTTTCCAGTGGTTTTAGGTGTGGGAAAAGGTACCACTAAAAAGTGGAAAATAAAAAGACCAGCCAAGTGCGAGTCGGACTCTCACACGAAAGGTTCCGTACCATAAACCTTAGTTTTTTATTATTTGTTGTTAAAGCGGCAATAGAAATACACAATCGGTGAAAATTTCGACTGCCTGCCTATTACTGTACTTGAGATTCAGCCCACTGACAGTCAGACAGACGAACGGACGGACAGCGGAGGCTTAGTAATAAGGTTCCATTGGTTACCCTTTATTTATTTATTTTATTTAACAATTTATGTGCACACATTACATAGAAAGATAAAATGAAGGAAACAGAAAAATAGGTACAAAGGTAATGCTTATTTCAAAAGAAATCTCTTCCAGCATGCCTGCGAAAGGAGAGTTGTATAAAAGATATGTAGACACCGTGTTTAAAAGGTATAATTGCTTACAAATAAAACAATATACTTTAATATAACATATAATACATAAATATTACCAAAATAAATATATATTAATACATACTAAATAATATCCCTTTGGGTAGGGAAACCCAAAACATTTTTTTACAAAAAAATCCCAACTCTCAAAAAGTAAAGTATTTTTACATAATCGACTGCCTAATTGATTTCGTTACATGCTCTACCTGTCTGTGATCAGCAACACTTAAAATAAATTATATTTTAATATAAAGACAGCGCAAGTTTAAAAGTAGCAAGTGATTTGATTCCCTAATCCCTGCACGTAAACCACACAGTCGTATTCCCTGGCGAGCTATATTTTGGTTAGCTTCATGAATATTTCGGTCCAGAGCAATGGCCTAGTCGTCTGCATTCCACGAAGGTCGTGCACCAAGCCATATGTATTACCTAAATAGATTAATTCAATCATAGGTCACGACTAGAGCCATTCGTCATATTTTGTGGTCACGTCATATTTTTGTTGAGATGGCCATTTCGTCGCGGGTTTTGAAGTCTGAACTGGGACGATTTCTTACCTATTTTACGTTTTGTAAATGGTGTCTAAGGTCTGCTAAAATATTTGGTGATATTTCGTATTTTTTTTACTTTTGTTAGCCACCCGTTCGATGACAATCTCACCTGATGGTAAGCGATGATGTGGTCGAAGATGGAGCACGCTTGCTTAGAAGTAACCTATTCACTATTGACTTAAAGATTCCCAAGTTGTATCTATCAGGTAACACAGACTCTGGCAGGGAATTCCATTCCTTAGCTTCCTTATTTTAAGCCATGATGGTGGTGGCCCAAGTGCCCATACACCGGTACTTTGGGGGATTTAATTAATGCCACCGATGCTGCTGTTTAAGTAGCCACCTACTGGGCTCAAACGATCCAGGGAGTTGTCCATCGATCCGAAAAGAAGAAAAAGTCATGGTATGGTATGGGAGTGTGAAATATTTTTCGTGCCATCGTTAATACATTTTGGACGTTAACTTTTTTCACACCATTTGTTGCGGTTCATCATCATCATATCAGCCGAAAGGCGTCCACTGCTGGACATAGGCCTCCCACAAAGGGGCCCCAGTTTGCCATAATCGCCACGCTTGGCAGGCGGGTTGGCGATCGCAGTGCATGGTGTTGAGTTGCTGCTTCCCGTTCTCTGGTAAGTCCCTTAGTCGCCTCTTACGACACCCACGGGAAGTGATGGGAAAGTATTATTCGTTTACGACACCATACGGCACCAGCCGACACCGTACGGCTGAATATAAATTCTCAAACTCAAATATTTTTATTTGTAGAACATAGGTAAACATACGATGTCAAAATTAATAAAATAAGCGCTATGTCTTGCCGTCAGCGGCGTACAAATATTGTGGTTGTATTTTTTGTTAATTAAATATATAATATAATTCTATAAGAGTTTTTATATATTTAAAAGAGTTTTTATCATTCTAAAACAGGTTTTCCTCCCTTTTACCAAACAACTGTCAGTTTTCGCCTTAGAGACAGCTAAGTGCTAAGTTCAAGCCATGTCCCAAAGTAATAATTGCAAGCAGCGGGGAACAGGCGGCCATTACACACGTACCACAAAAAGCTTTGTACCCTTAAAATTATATTATTTTCATAACCAAAAAAATTCGTAGAATCGCACGCAAAAATAAATAAATTACTTGTACTTTTTGTTATTTTCGCCCAGTGACAAAACAAAGGGGTAAATGTAGGCATAATGAAGGGGATTGTCGTGTAATAGCGTCCCCCATTCTCCCCGTCTGATGTTACAGCGGCCATATATTTTTATCTACCCCTATTGTTTCTACTCGATTGGGCTACGGTCGCGCTACGCCGTAGCGCTGGCGTAGCACTTTCGTAGCAAACTCGTAGCAAATCATTGTGAACGAATATTTTGCAGAGATTCATTAATGCCTTTTTGTAATTCGATATTAATTAAAATAATTGAACATGTACCGTTTCAATTAACTATAAATAAATAATAACAAAAGACTGTAATATGGCCAATACTCTAAGTCCAACTCGACTTCATTCGAATCATTAAATCGACTTGATTGATACATTTCAACGGAGTCGAGTAGAGGACTCAAAATACAGGCCGTAGTTGATTCAACCCCAAGTAAATACTCCAAATTTCATGTACGTGAGAAACGTTTACTAAATGTACGATCCAATAAATCTCTATTAAGCAAAACCAAAACAAGAAACTAACATTCCATTTATCTGTGTTTACACGAAAATCCCTTTTAGTTACTCACCAAATATTTTACGTAACATATATGTATTTAGGCAGACGATCAGGGGTGACGCTTGGCTCTTATTCGTGCCAAATAAATATTTTGCTTTTTCTTGAAGTGCCAACAAATTGTAGGATTGTTTTGAAGACGTTTTGAGATCATGGTTTTAGATTATTATATGTTACATAGTAGATTTGAGACACTCGAATTAAACTTTTTGTAAGTTTTAGAACTTACTTTTTTAAATCCTAATTAAGTCAGATATATTATTTCTCCCCAAATTGACTTGTATTAAACTTAACTGATTATTCAAATCAAAACTGTCATATTCAACCGCAAGAGAACCAAGGTTATCGACTTAACACGAAGGATCGCCAAGCTGAAGAGACAGTGGGCAGGGCACATTGCTCGCAGAACAGATGGTCGATGGGGCCGAAAAGTTCTGGAGTGGCGACCGCGTACCGGAAGACGTAACGTTGGAAGGCCTCCTACAAGGTAGACCGATGGCCTGGTGAGGGTCGCAGATGGATGCTTACCCGTATAAAAAGTAAAACAAAATTTAAAAATGTAAACACAACTTATAAACTACTGAAGTGGAGCTGGACGGGACATATGATTAGGGAGAAGAGACAAAAATGGACAAGGATTTTAACGGAATGGTGCCCACTGGACTTTAAAAGAAGCAGAGGTAGACAGATCAAGAGATGGGAAGATGACATTAGAAGAACAGCGGGTCCAACATGGACCCGTACAGCTAGGAACAGAAATGAATGGACGTCTTTAGAGGAGGCCTTTGTCGGAAGACAAGTTGTACCGAAATAACCGTTTGCCGACATACAATAAAATAAAATAATATTTATTTACATTTTTAGGCAAAAATTATGTAGTATAGAATGTAAGAAACAACAACAATAAAGGCTTTTTATTTTTTTATTTATTATTAAATGGCTACGACACGACAAATTGACGTAATATCATTTTGATAAACAATACTTTTCCCCGACTGTACAGCGGGTCTAAAACGGCCACTTTAGTAGAATCGTATTAGGATCATAATATTAATCATAAAATAATCTGCCAAATTTAATTTTCATCGTTAGCGCCAAAGCATTAGGTTCAAGGTTGATTGGGAAAATTTGACAGTTTCGGGTAGCCTTATGTGCTGGCTGGTTCTACTAAAGTCATTGATGTATAAAAACCCAAGATACACACTCAGCATCTCAAAAACGTCCGCATAAAACAAGCGCACAATTTAAAATTGTGGGCTAGTTTCAAACAGTCTCGCGTCGCTTGCCATACTGCACTGCTTTGTAACAACAACTTTAAGCGATCCGTGTAAGGTTGAATTTGCAAAAAAAAATGTTTATAGTATAACTTACACACAACTCACACATGACACTTGATACATGTCAGTTTTTTGACTACAGTTTCGAGTGTTGCATTTGTTCGAGACTGTGCATCTTGGGTTTTTAGGGTTCCGAAAAAAAAGGAACCCTTATAGGATCACTCGAGTGTCTGTCTGTCTGTCTGTCTGTCTGTCCGTCTGTCACAGCCAGTTTTCTCCGGATCCACTGGACCGATTCTGTTGAAATTCGGTACACATATGGACTTCTATGACCCAAACACGGATGCGTTACGTAAATCATTAAATTTTTAGTATGGAGGTCACTTTTGGGGGTCAATCTAGAAAATTTTTATAAATTTTTTTTTAACAATTTCGTGTGACATACCAAATAAAAGGGCTTACTGTGAGGGTTTTAATTATATTTTTTTCATAATTTTAAAATAAATGGTTTTGAAGTTATTCAAGAAAATAGACGAAAAATGACCATTCCCCCCCTTATCTCCGAAACTTCTGAGCCTAAAATTTTGAAAAAAATGGTAATAATAGATCTTTACTTAAAGATTACAGAAAAACTTATTAGAAGTCTGTAGTGTTAAAATAACACGTTAAAAAAACCAAATTCGTTCGGAACCCTTTGCACGCGAGTCCGACTCGCACTTGGCCAGTTTTTTACATATCAATGACTAAAGTGGTATTTTTAGGCCCGCACTCAGGAGCATAAATGTGTCAGAATGTTATGTTGTCAAGAACAAAGTATTTATGAAAAAAGAAGTTTGTGTAAAATAATTGTGTAACTAATTTTGGTGTACAATAAAGTATAAGTACTCGATACAATTGAGGTACTGTATTAAATCTATCAAAAGTTTTGAGAAAAACTTGCTAAGTATAAAGCACCTGTATACGTTCGTGCTTGTAGCTTTATGCTTATTTCAAAAGCACCATACCAGTCCAAATATATTCGTCACCGGAAAATAGCATACACCGTAACATTGTAAAATATCGCGTGAAATTGTAAACAATTTTTTCTCAAAACGGCACGTATACATTGGAAACTATTGAATTGGATGGGAGTTATTGTTTTCAAAATTATATAATAATAATAATAAATTCATTGAGCCATTGTTACAGAAAATTCTTATTGATACTTAATAATATGTCGGTAATTGTAACAAGTTGAGTTTAACATAAAATTACACCGTGGTTTCCGAACTAGGCAGCGCCTGTATCTCGAGAACCAGACTTGCGTTAACATGTATTTAACAGATTTGCCAAAGATTACAAAAGTTAAATTATAAGTAAAGTTTTGGCACTGAAGTAAAATTATAGAAAAAAAGGTGAAAAATAAAATGATCAAAATATATATCGAGATAATATAATCTAAAAAAGATTAATACAATCTTACGGTGTTTCAATTATCCGGTAACATATTCAGCCTCAATCGACACCCCATGCCGCGGTCGAGCACCTCTGCTCGTGTAGAGATTTAACCAAGTTAATACATTTTATTCCCGTAATGAGCTTGCTCGTAGACAATTGTATATTTTATAAAAAGGTATATTCGATACAACATACTTTATCTTTCTATCTGCCAATTATAATTTTAAGAAAAAGTTGCTTTCGAATGTTGCGTGAGTACAAGATACCTGCCGGTCGATTCTGAAACATGTCGAAGTGAAGGCTTGGGTGAAGTGACCACGAAGTGAGCTGTCATTTCATCTTGATTACATAGATCGACAGGGCACTTCACGATCACTTCACCCGAGCCTTCACTTCGATATGTTTACAGAATGGCACTGCTGTATTCGCCGGTTATGTACAGTCAACAAAGCTATTGGGTATGCAGGCAGCTAAGTTGCAACTACTTTTAAACAATGTTGTGAGTGTGCTGACTAGACAATTATTGTACAACTAGCGGACGTCACGCGGTTTCACCCGCGTAGTTCCCGTTCCCGTGGGAGTACGGGGATAAAATATAGCCTATGTTACTCCCTGATAATGTAGCTATCCATTCCTGAAAGAATTTTTCAATTCGGTCCTGTAGTTTTGGAGCCTATTCATTGCAAACAAACAAACAAATCTTTCCTCTTTATAATATTAGTATAGACAACACACTTGTAAGCATGTCAAAAGTTTAAAAAATTATAATGCGCACATTAGAAATAAACATTGGCAGTGCTGTGGAAAAATTTATATTTTTGTCTGTATACCAAATAGCTTTGTTGATTGTACTTAAATCCTCATTTCTGAAAATAATCCATCATAACATTCCAAATACAGGGTTACTACAGAGACAGCGCGCAATTTTAGGTATAGGAAGACCATTGAAAATAAATAGACACGATTTTTTTTGTATTACCATATTTCGAACAAAAAATCAAGAGTAACTAATAGAGTAAAGTTTAGCAGAGTAATTAATAGCAATTTTTTTCTATAGTTTACAACGGGTAGGAGTCGCCAATTTTTTTTTGTTATTTTTAATTTTTTGCTATTTTCAATGATTTTTTATTGTTGTCACTATGTTTAATACTTATATAATTAATTCAATTTCAATCCAATCAAATTAATTTCCATTCAATTTCAATCGAATCCAATTCAATTTCAATCTTAATTGAAATAAATTTAATTTAAACTAATTTAATTTATTTATTTATAAATAATAATTTAAAAAAATGTAATATTTATAATAATAATAATAATACCTATAATAATTTTAATTTGTGTCTAGTTTACTATCAAAATGTAAAAGTTGTGTACACCTGTAAGTGACATATTTGCACAGAACAGAGCAATGTACAATTTATGTTACTTTTTTGTAATATGTCGTTGGTGTTCCTAAATAAATATATTTTTTTTTATTCGTGAAATAAATATGTTCTTTTACCGATACTGGGGGCTAAAAAGGCCACTTTAGCAGAATCATAATATTAATCACGCAACAATCTGTCAAATTTCATTTTCATCTTTATCGCTAACCCATTAGGTTCAAGGTTGATTGGGAAAATTTGACAGTGACAGGTAGCGTGATTTACTTTCTGATTCTGCTAAAGTGGCGTTTTTAGACCCGCTGATTGCATGGGAGAAAAATGCAATCTGTCTCCAAAGTTAACCTGTAAATTCACCTCCTCAATCGACCCCCACCCGCCGCGGTTGAGCACCCCTGCTCATGTAGAGATTCAACCAAGTTAATACACTTGATTCCCGTAATGAGCTCGCTCGGAGACAATTGTACTCAATTACGACTAAGCCATGTTATATTTAATTAGTGCATTACCGATTATGTTATCTTTAAGGCCTGTTTTATGTTCTGCGATTATCTTTTTATTGGTCTGTTATGTAGGTTTAATCATCTGCCAGTAATAAGCAACTGATGTACCTATTGATGATAATTGAAAAGAGCTTCCTGATTTAGATCGGTTATGTTGAGAGAATAAGTAAAAGGCGACTAAGAAAACGCATTTTCGAGGCAGGCATTACGCCATAGTAGGATAAAACCAACCGGAACCATGAACCGTCTAATGGCTTGCTATCGGTTGACATATTTATAACTCACACTACACATATATTTTAAATATCCCTTCTTACTGTAGGCATAGTTTTTATATTACTGTATTTATTTACGATTTAAAAATGTTTATTTTATCAATATTTAATTAAGTATTCTGTTTATTGTGTCTACCTTCGTCCGTGTGTCACTGCAGGGTGCCAACTGAAAACCAGCGCTGGGTGTCTAACGCTCAGCAAATGCTGAGATGGCTACCCTTTAGGTATGGGCACGCTCAGCGCAATTATTGTGTACTCGTACCTACTATTATTTCTGTTCATTTTGTCTATGTTGCTGTGAGTTTGTGTCTATGCTGAATAAATGTTTTCTATTCTATTCTATTCTATTCTACGTGAACCGATAGCATTGACATCTACTCTAACTCTTTCCGTATATTCCGTATGAGACTTTTATCCAGCTCGGAGTCTCAAGACCTCTTTGTGACACGATCCGCCTAGTAATTAAATTGTATACACTTCCATTTCCGTATGTTTTTTTTATTTTATTAGGTAGCCTGTCTAATATTATATACTACTAGTGGACGTCACGCGGTTTCTCCCGCGTAGTTCCCGTTCCCGTGGGATTACGGGGATAAAATGTAGCCTATGTTACTCCCTGATAATGTAGCTATCCATTGCTGAAATAATTTTTTAAATCGGTCCAGTAGTTTCGGAGCCTATTCAATTCAAACAAACAAAAAAACTAATCTTTCCTCTTTATAATATTAGTGTAGATGTAACTTAAACGCGTTAATAACTTTAACTTTGATTGTCCTAATTTTCTTTAACTTATAACTTGTAAAAAATACAACTAACGATATCCATCATGTCGATTAATCATAAAGTTCTCTGTTAGTGCTGTGCACTTCTGTAAGTGACGAATTCACGATACCTAAAACTGTATGTGATTTATGTTTGTGTATGTTTTAGTGACTAAGTCGTTGAAGTGCCTTATAATTAAACTAGTGGACGTCATGCGGTTTCACCCGCGTATTTCCCGTTCCCGTGGGAGTTCGGGGATAATATATAGCCTATGTTACTCCCTGATAATGTAGCTATCCAATGCTAAAAGAATTTTTCAAATCGGTCAAGTAGTTTCGGAGTCTATTCAATTCAAACAAACAAACAAATCTTTCCTCTTTATAATATTAGTGTAGATAAATAAATAAAAGAACGTCATCATCATATCAACCGAAAGACGTCCACTGCTGGACATAGGCCTCCCCTAAGTGTTGCCACAACAGCCGGTCTTGTGCGTCTCGCATCCATAGGCTACCCGCGACCCTCACCAGGTCACGGTCCATCTTGTGGGAGGCCTTCCAACGTTGCGTCTTCCGGTACACGGTCGCTACTCCAGAACTTTTCGGCGTCATCGACCATCTGTTCTGCGAGCAATATAGGGTACATTGTCCTTTCAGTTTGGCGATCCTTCGGGCTTTGTCGGTAACCTTGGTTCTAAAAGAAAATACACGGATCTTTGTCGAGTCGGATTTCAGTGTTGGTCCCATAGTGAAAGTTGTTCATAAAAATGATGAGTACAATGAGGTAATATTATTCAGAGGTATTGCGTTTATTCTGTAACACGGTTTATAGTGCAGTGCACTCGTGAGACAATATTCAAAGCTAATATTTTTGTCAAAGAAGAGAAGTGCAAGATATTTACAACATTCAGGTAACTGAAGAAACCAGTCCGTTCCCTCCAAGATTCCCTCAGGGACCGTGATCTTTGAGTTTAGCTTTTGAGCGTCGTAATGTTGAAAAGCATTTTTTTTTCTGTCAGTGTCCACTGTTGAAAAATATTATCTACCATAGAGTTCAATCGTTCAGAAAAAAAAAACGCAAGATGCATAGAAATAAAGTTTTAATTAGTTGCGTCTTCTGGGACCAATGGTCCCATAGAGAACGTACAGGTCATCATTTTTTTATTAATTTATTCAGTTCAGTTTATAAACACACTAGTAGACGTCACGCGGTTTCACCCGCGTAGCTCCCGTTCCCGTGGGAGCACGGGGATAAAATATAGCCCATGTTACTCCCTGATAATGTAGCTATACATTGCTGAAAGAATTTTTTAAATCGGTCCAGTAGTTTCGGAGCCTATTCATTTCAAACAAACAAACAAATCTTTCCTCTTTATAATATTCGTGTAGATCATAAAGAGACAAGATGATAGGAACAGTTAAGTACTCATGGGTTATAATCATTTTACAAGAAATCTCTTCCAGTTTACCGATAGGAAATTTGATTAATATAGAGATGTATATACACACCGTGTATGTACATCATCTGCCTAGCCTTTTCCCAACTACATTGGGGTCGGCTTCCAGTCAAGCCGGATTTAGTTGAATACCAGTATTTTACGTGGAGCGGCTGCCTACCAGACCTCCACAACCCATTAACTGGGTAACACGGTACTTCATGGCAAGACTGGAGTCAGATTTACTGGCTTCTGACTATCCGTAACGACTGCCAAAGGTCTATAAATGACAGCCGGGACCAACGGCTTAACGTGCTTTCCGAAGCACGGAGGAAACTCGGTATGTTAAGATGGTCACCCATCCACAGACCAACCTTGGCAAGCGTTGCTTAACCTTGAAGATCGACCCGTGCGGCTGTTATTATCTAGCCACGAGCTCCTCTGTACACCGTGTATGTACACACGTATGTAAATACACCGTGTGTAAAATTATTATTTTTTTATTACTATTTTTTGTGAAGTTTCATTTCAGGACCTTATTAAAATAAGTCCTTTTTTGACATAAAATTAGGAGTTATATTGTTATATTGATCATCATTACATAACATTGTTTAGATGTTGTTTAGCGTGACTTGTTCAAGTTTTATCTCCCCCAAAATTGGACCCTTAGTCCCCCACACGAGGTTGTGGTTTCGGTATGCCACAAACACGTCAAAAGGCCCATATAATGGCGAAATAAAACTATAAAACTGTCCTAACAGGCTCGCCTTCATTGCAAATAATAGTTTTTAACCCTCTTTGAAATTGCTTTTGCATATATTAACTAGTTTCGCGTAACTTTTTCTTTTATTTTTGCGTTATTATGCATTTTAATAACATTGATCTATGTAGCTATATGCTTGTCATACTTGGTCTCTGTTTGACCTATTTTCGTGACATACTTGTGAAGGGCGTTAATGTTTAATTATTTTTGCTCACTCACAAATTAATATTTGAACACGAATGCCTACATGGCTCAGTAAATATGCGGTAGGTACATTGTTTTAATTAAGTATTTTAATTTACGACTGCAATAATTAATCACTGTGTATGCTATCAACATATTAATTTTACACGGTGTTCACATTAATTTACATCATTCCTTATAATTTCGACGATGTGTGGTAGGTGGCATGAATTAGAAACTTCATTCCACAATTTCTTTCATTCTTCCGGGTGTTAAAGTGTGCATAATTAATTTGACATATAAATAAACCTTAATAAAAACTGCGCATTAATAAATAAGTAGTTCACATTATAAACATTTCAAATAAAAGCTTTTATAAAAGAGAGTATTGAAAGCTTTCACTCGAGGAAAAACTTAATTATAATCAAGAAAAACGTTGCTAAAAACTAAAGCAAAGCGTCTAGAAAATACCTTATTAAATAACAACGAAAATTGCTTTCAATATAAGTGAACATTTTTATGTAAAACAATTTTTATTCTAGTATAAGAACAAACCTTTTTGTGGTCTAATCGCTCCGCCTGGCCACTTGGTAAAAACCCATTGTATTAAACACTGAATAAAAAAAATAAACTGTCAAATAAAATTCAAGTTTGGAATCTGTATAGCACTGCACTATTTTATAAAAAGTTCACATGTGTAGAGTGAGTGCGGAGATGGAAGCGAGCGGTTGTGCGCGCGGGTGTTTAGCGACTGGCTCGAGTCAGCCGACTGGACGGGGCTCAGGGTGGCGAGCTGCAAGCGGGAATGGAGTTGATATTAATTAAATTCCCCAGAATACGAGCAAGTGGTCGGGAAATTTTTCGCTGTAAGAGCTTATTAGCGTTTGATACACCTATGTCTTTTTGTTACATTGTGAAGGGCATTGCTACCGAACTGTGTTGTTTTAAATGCTTTTGCTAAGTATAGGTAAGTGTAAAGTGGAAAGTGCATAACTAATGTATCCTACTTGCGTCTGTTACTCTATGTTTCGAGACACATAGCCCCGTGATTATAGCTAACAATAGTGTCACATCCATTTAAAAAAATACAGCTATTACAAACGCTTCATTCACTTTTATTCCATTTTGTTCAAAATAATTACATGCATTACAAATCGATTCTTCTTCTTCTTATCGTGTGGGAAGTAAGGTCTAACGACCCCACACACCCTAGTGTCAGAGTCTCTAAACCGCCGTGAAATCGATTCTAATGCCTTCATAAACTACTTCTACAAAAAAATAAAACAACACGTAAAAAATTACCACCAAAAAAACAACAAATGTTTTCCCCGTTGCAAAACAGAGAAACAAATGCTGGTAACATTAAAAAGGTTCGTTCGGGGGAGTTCGACAGCGTTCGGATAGCTGCCGCCTGCCGCTGTCGGGCCCACAGGACGAGACGCCGACTACCCCGCTCACTGAATTTAGATGCTTTTCCCGATGAAAAATGCAGGAGGGTGACGTTATTGCATTTGTATGCGAGCTCCATTACTGCTTCGTCTTTCATGGTATGATGACGTCAAGGAGATCGGGAATGCTTCTGTCTCTTTATTCGCCTTTTGATGTTATGATCTTATTAAAAATGTAAGTTTTCATCTGGCGCGGGTGTTTATGAAGGACGTTTTGTAGACGAGCTTAAATTTATTTGGTTCTCGTAATGAGTGATTTTAATGAGTAATGAAATAAGCTTCATAGCTTTAATTAGGGTTTATGTTTCACGTTTTATTTATGATTTGGCAACATAGTTTACGATAACACTGTTACTAGTGGAGGAGGAAGCCCTTTTGTTTCGTAATGATCTCTCGAGGAGAAAAACTACGAAGGATGTAGGAAGGATAATGTTAATCATATTTGTTATCCTAATATATTAAAATCTTCCTTAACTGGTGACTAAGTGAGTGACTGATAGACAACGCAAAGCCGAAACTACTGGTCGTATAAAGCTGAAATTTGGCATGTAGCTTCCCTACACTCCGTACTGTAGCACTAAGAGAGTATGTCCCGAAATTCCTACCGGAACGGGAAAAGTAGAAGATTTAAGTACTACAAAAATACTATCGTTAAGGAATTTTAAGTTTCAGTTTTAATTTGTATGAATTTCAGTTCTGTGACAATTCATATGTTTTTTTCTTTTTCTTCTAAATACGAATAATTTCAACGACATTTTGATTAACAGAACTTATTTTGTCTGAAAATAAACACGTTTTTTTATTGATCAATTAAAACTATCCGTGTGTCATTACACAATAACTTAATTTTAACTTTCATTTATTCCAGGAAAAATCTAACAAATATTTACAATTACTTACAGCAAAACTGTGATCACTTAGCTAAGTTTAGTCGACAAACTATAGGTTTATAAAGAACCGAAGCAATTTAGAAATTCTATCACAAACCGACCATGCGAGGCCACGCCGAAGTTCCGTTTGCACTGAGCTTTTGTAAAGCTCTCCGAGCGACAGTTACGTGAGCAAATGGTCTGTGGCTGTGCACATACTGGTGCTGGATGGTGCAGAGGAAAGAATTTTTTTTTTACTCTTCATAGGCACGCGTTTGACCACCATCTCACCTGTTGGTAAGCGATGATGTGGTCGAAGATGGAGCACGCTTGCCTAGAAGTAACCTATTCACTCTTGACTTAAAGACTCCCAGGTTCTAGCTATCAGGAAACACAGTCTCCGGCAGGGAATTCCACTCCTTAGCTGTGCGTACAGCTAAGGAGTGGAATTCCCTGCACACTTAGTGGTAAAGATTGCTTTACCACTAAGTGCGAAAGAAATTTATTTTTATGTCTCTTTCATACTTTCTACTAAAGCAATGTTGTATCCTGCTGTCAAAACGGGTCTTTTATTTTTTGACAACTATAGTAAGAAAATTTGGATGTTTTAATAAGCGCTGATGTTTAAATATGTCAGAGGGAGTTGTAGTTCATACGTAATTGGTATGTTTAAAACAAAACTTGGAAAAAATCGTGTCAGGTCCTGGTCTTTCTTCACTAGTAGATAGAAAAATAGATAAAACTTGTATTTGGTAGGCATCATTTGCACATGAAAAAAGTCCGAATTGATAAATCCGTAAGCATCTACGATTCTCAATTATTACAATACTCCTACTTGTTACCAAGAAAAGTTAGAGATTTACACCAGTTTTAGCCGACTTCATAAAAAAGAGACTAACCTTCTCAATTCGATTTTAAATGTTTGTTACCTCATAACTGCTTCGTTTATTATTTTTTCTTAAACAACATTATTTTATATGAAAGGGTAATAATACCTACTTTCCGATTGTTCCCATTGAAATGTCATCAAAATCGGTTTAGTATGTAGTTTGGTTTTTAAATCAAAATAGCTGGGTAAAATATGTCATTCAAGTAAGCGAATTTGAAGCGTAAAATAAAAAAAATATAAAATAACTTTAATTTCGGAAGTCAGTGTTTTGACGAAACGAAGTTAAAGTTATTTTATACTTTGTAGTGTTTTTTATTTGGAAGTCAGTTTTTTTAATAAAAGGTGTTACAAGTGGTACCAAGCTCCGTAGGTATACTCTTCAAAACCAACACGTAGTTAATTCGATTAAAATCTTCTACGAACAGCACAACAACGCGTAGTAAGTACAAAAAACTAGACACGACACCTAAAAAATCAGAACTCCCGAATTTCACGTACATTACAGTGTAAAATGAACACCAGGAAAAGTGGATTTCTAAAACTATTATAACGATGACACTTCCAGTTATACTAACTCCGTGGCCCAGTCAAACTTCACAATACCGCTAGAGACTAACGTAAACAGTCCAATGAAAACTGAAACGAATACTCAACTCTAATGCTCAACAACTCGACGGCTCGACGGCTCAACGACTCGGCGGCTCAACCATCAACGGGATTACTGCTCATAATTAATATTACACCGGTATGTCGCTCGTGAGTGACTGCTCTTAATATGACACAGGTATGTGCCGTGCCGGGTCGTGAATGACTGCCCTTAATCCCGGGAGAGTCGTAAGCGGAGGCTGGTTTAAATCAAATGGATGGACGGTACATGGGGCGTTGTGGATAACATCATGCGAAAATACAGTTTTTGTCAGTTTGCCAAGGTTAACGTTATTTTTACAAGGTTTTGTTTAGCTTGCCTTGTATGCATGGGTCAAATCTAGCAACTGAGTACTGAGTAGATAAAACAGTTAACCCCAACCGATTTAGCTGGACTTTTGTATATACGCATAAGCTTTGGATGATAATGCACGGTTAGGTAAGTAACATCATTATAAATACAATATAGGTATGATGGACTCCCAAAGATGGCGGACCAATTATTTTTGCACCCATCTGACCTATGATATGGGTATCAAATGAAAGGGTTCACTTAGAGATAAATGACCCAGTATTTTACCTATTTGAGTAACTAGATTTTCAAATAATGATATCGCTTTTTTCTCAAAACGAATTAAAAAATGCACCCGCCATGTTATTTCTCCACCATCCTTGGCTGCCTGGTAGAGAATGCCTTACGCGATGAAGTCTAAATTAATAAAGAAGTATGGCCTATTGTGGTAGAACTTTTCCAGACAAAATCTTTCACAAAACCGTCTGGGTACAAAACGTTCTACATAAGAACGTTTAGATCCTCGCAATAATAGACGGAGACACAGATAAAAGTTTATAGGGATAAATCCCAATAGAGAACTAGGTCGCCAAACCAAATCGTAAGATGTGGTGAAAGTTCCGCGCTAACTGAAATCGATGACGATGTTCTCAAACGCTGCTGAAAACAATGGAAACTATATAGTATTTGGATTGTTAAGGGAAACTCGCCCATAATGTCTACTACCTTTTCACTTACTGGCATGGACACCACCGTATGTGCAATGTAAAAATAATAATAATATTAAAAAACATGTAAATTACTATGTAACGATAAAAAATAAAGAGAATAATAATAATAATAATTTATTTTCTTACCACAAATTACAGGAAACGTTATCACATAGTCTTCAGACACAATTTCAAAATTAATTTGTGGAAGAATGGTGCCTAAACTAGGTTTTTTTGAAAACCTAGCCCCACCCTTTTTTTTTTTTTTTTTTAAACAGTATCGGTTATTGCTAAGTCTACAAAGAAATAGCAACAAAAAACTATTTGTGCAGTGCAAGTGTTACGCGGCGTCATCTCTTTCTGTGGACAAATAATAATTTCTAATTTAAGGTAAGTATTTTTCACGTTTGTTTTGTATCTCTATTGGTAAATTGTACTGCGAGTGCCACTTTACTGTTAACATACATGGTAATATTCTCAAATATTACACGGGCCATCGTAATAATATATTTTTACGAACAATATTATACAAAATATATACGGTGTTCGAATTATTCATGGATGTTAAGCCGAATTTTCCATTTAATGAGCATTAATATCTATTTGTAACAATGAAACAGTGTGTTTTTACTTCAATAGCTCTCAAATATAATGAAAATTTAACAGAAATCAGTCATTTTTTCATATGTTATCGGCTTGTTTATATTAAAATGGCGTTAATTTGTTATCCAGCAATAATTCTTACTAAATTCCCTTGGCCCTCTCTTTTCTGTTCAATACTACATAACTAAGTCTATTAATCAGCTGAAAACTGTATGCTAGCTGTACAGTGGTTTTCAGTTTTTCTAACGCTTGGTTAAAGGAGTAAAGTGAGAGTATACAACGGCGTCTCAGGGATCTCTTATCTTGATAGAAAACCATTTTGGCCATTGCCACCCATTTTGCCGCCATTTTAGGCCAATCAGAGATGGACTTCTTCCAGAGATTTTCTATTTAGTTAAATTATAAATATCTTATTAATATAAAACCCTTATCTTTTCTCACTAATTTATATCACTTTACCTAATTTGATGCTTTTACTTTCAGACATTTCAACAGAAACAGGAACGTGTGGAAGAAAATTTTATATCAGAGACTCCTTTTGTTGAAAATAATGTAAGTAAATAAATTTACACATACTTGAGTTATTTGTCCGTAAAAGATCGATTTTAGCAATAAGACCGCCTGTGTAAACACCCTAAGTGTAATAAAGAGTATTTATCTTATTTAGCCTAACTCTACTATTATGCGATGAGCTTCCTTACCCGTTCAATAAAATTGAGATTTTTTTAAGGTTTTCCAATGTTTTGTCAGAAGTTTATTCGCACTACGTAATTTTGTGATTACAGATACTTTGTCAAGATAGTATCCAGGAGATTGCAACGACATCATCAAACAATGCCATTGAGATAGTCAGTAGTGGCAGCTATATGGACAATCAACTCCTTGAAAACCAAAACCAAATTTTAAACAATCAGAAAACCATCATGGTTAACCAAACCATTATTCACGAACTACAGAAACAAATAATTGAAAAAGAAGAAAAAAAAGTGTCTTTAGCAGACCATTTTATGAACTGTTTCATTTCTACTACAAAATCTTCTAGATAAATATCAAGATTCTTCGGGTTTCCGACACCATAATAAATACCAATGATAAATGGTTGGGCACTAGGTATTAAAAATAAAATTGGCCAAAACTCGTATTTCGAACTTTTATATATAAGCAAGCCATCAATGTTTATGTTCAAACTAATGCTCTTAATATTTTCTAAAACATTTACCGAGTTGTTCAAAACTATAGTTAGCGGATTGATTAGTCCATTGTGCCAGTATTCACCACCAGATTCGATTAATTTATGTTAAATACAAATTTTTCTAACTGTATGTACATAGAATTGTTCTCGGATCTTTTGGTAAAATATCTGGAAATCTATTATTCATAATTGTTACTAATTCCTTCAGTGCATCTTGAGCAATATTTCTCTTTATTTTTCTATTTTCTTTAAATAAAATGTTTTTCATATAAATGTTTTCTCCCCCATCTTTACATGTCTGGTTTGATTCAAAACTTTCACTTTTTCTACTTTCAATAATTTCTTTAGAAAGGTCACTGACCAAATCCATTAATAATTGCACGGAACTATGATCATTGGTATCAAAATCTATGTGTCCGGAACCCTTATTTTTAATCGACACCAGCACGTGACTGCAGCTAGATAAATGAAGGAAGTTTACTATCCTTGTTCCTTTGCTTATTGTATTATTTTAAAAGTTTATTTTTAACTGCACCAGTTCTTTTCCTTTTTTCCATGGTTTAACCGTATCCATTTTAAATTGTAAATTATTCTCGCACGATAATTAGTTAAGTCACGTTGCGAGGTTATGACAAAATTGACGTTGTCATAGCACTATAAAAACCTATGTTTACTCTTCAATAATTCTAGAGGCTTAAAAATAGCTAATATTTACACTATAGTGTAAATGTTAGCTATTTTAAAACCTCTATAACCCTTTGGAATTAAAGTGGAGTAAGGCTACACTAATTTACAGCTGACGTAGTAGTCGTAAATGCTTTTAACCAGCTACTATTAAGCTCATTGAGGTAGCATTATAATTGAATTTGTGTACACCAAAATTAAGTGTTAGTGTAAAAAAGCCACTGGCAAAATGTAATTCTCTTATACAGCTTAGAAGAGGTGTGACTATCGCGTTAAGCAGCCGTTTACAAGCTTTGGTCTTCTTACCCAGCTAGTAGCATTATACGTAGCCAATGGCTGGTCAATAGTTCTTTCAAATTCTACTAAAATGCATATTGTTGTTTTTTTCTTCATTATACAGCCATTAGTTAGCTGTGCTGTTTAACAGTGTAGAGATTACCCCTCATACAGTCTCAAGAGTAGTCTTATCCGTTAGTACAGCTACGTAAGACCCTTTAACCGTAATATAGCTTGTTTATAAATGTAATTTCCGCTAATGTGCTGCTTGGGCAGGCCTCCATTAACAACTTTTACATTATAATTTTTGTACTGGAGACGATAAAATTCGCATAAAGTATTCAAATAACATAATTCAAAATAATATAATAATCATATAAAATATTATATGATTATTATATTATTTTGAATTATGTTAATAATAATATAATAATTCATTATTTGAGTTATTGTTCATAAAATTCAATTAAAAAAAATTAGAATTACAGTGAAATAAAATTATTTAATAAGGAAACATGCAAGGGAGGATATTTGTGAATGTGAGTGGTGTTTGGGGTGAGTGTGTGTGTTGAGGAGTGAGTGTGTGGTGTGGGGGAATTGTGTGTGCGTTGCAGAGGGAACATTTTCAATTTGAATATAATCTAATGTGATAAGCCAGTCAGTTATTTTTCTTTTAAAAGTTGTTTTTAATGTCTAGTGTTCTAGTGTCATAATTTGATTAGTTCAACCATTGTGTACATTCAAGTTCTTCAAACTTAACACATAGATGTATTGCTAGGGAATTTGTTGCCCCACTTCTCGCCCATAGTATCTACAGCCTTTTCACTTACATAGCATGGACCGCCGTATGCCCAGTGTTCTAGTGTCATAATTTGTTTACTTCAACTATTGTGTAAATTCAAGTTCTTCAAACTTAACACATAGATGTGTTGCTAGGGAATTTGTTGCCCCACTTCTCGCCCATAATATCTACAGCCTTTTCACTTACACAGCATTTACACCACCGTCATCATATCAGCCGAAAGACGTCCACTGCTGGACATAGGCCTTCCGCAAAAGGGGGGGGGGAGGATTTGCCATAATCGCCACGCTTGGCAGGCGGTTTGGCGATGGCAGTGTATGGATGGTGTCGATTTTTTACAGAGAACGCTGCTGCCCATTCTCTGACGAGTCCCTTAATCGCCTCGTACGACACCCACAGGAAGTGATGGGATGGTATTATTCTTTTACGGCACCGGCCGACACCATACGGCGGACCACCGTATGTCCAGTGTCTTAGTGTCATAATTTGTTTAGTTCAACTATTGTGTAAATTCAAGTTTTTCAACCTTAACAGATAAATGTGTTGCTAGGGAATTGGTTGCTCTACTTTTTCTTCCTTTTTATTGACGGACTCACAGACTACAGATGGCTTAATATTTTGGAGTATTAGTCTACCGTTCTACATCTATACATATACAAGTATTATAAGAAAAAAACCTAATATATAAAACTAGCTAACCCGCGCAACTTCGTCTGCGTCACAATTTTCATTCTGAGATTAGCGCGTTGAAACAAAAAAACAAACAAACTCTTCAGCTTTATATGTATATTAAACTATTTCACCCGCGCATTTTCTTCTGCTCCACTCCTATTGATCTTAGCGTGATGATATATAGCCTATAGCCTATTCCTCGATAAATGGGCTATCTAACACTGAAAGAATTTTTCAAATCGGACCAGTAGTTCCTGAGATTCAAGTTTGTTTGTTTGTTCAAGCAAGCAAACAAACAAACTGTTCAGCTTTATAGATTCTTCCGTTACTGACTGATTGACTGACAGACAACGCACAGCCGAAACTACTGGTCATAGAAAGTTGAAATTTAGCATGTAGCTTCCCTACACTCCGTAAGGGAGCACTAAGAGCGGAATTCCCGAAATTCCTACGGGAACGGGAAAAAACGGGATATGCGAGTACGAAGTCGCGGACAAAAGCTAGTATTAGTATATTCGTAATTTGTTTGTAATTAATGGATGCGAGACGCACAGGACCGGTCGTTGTGGCGACGTTTGGGAGGCCTAAGTCCAGCAGTGGACGTCTTTCGGCTGATATGATGATGAATGGGCTCTAAAATTACTAGACCAATTTAAAAAAATCTTTCACTAGTAGAAAGCTTTATTATCACTAAATAACATAGGCTATATTTTATTTTCAAAAACCAGACGAACACGAGAGTGAAGAGCTAGTGTTACATACAAGTAACATAAGTACCCTACTCTCAGGATTAAAGGTGGCACGTTAATGTAATTACAGTGTAAGTACGAATTCCATAGCCAGCTTTTAAAGTTGCGAGTAGCTCACGTGGCCCCAGCGGCAATTCAATAACACTCCGGACAAGCATTAGTTTGGCTTCGTTGGAACCTGCCTTGGAAGTCCGACTCACTCTAACTCATTATGAATTTTCTGTAGTGGAGACTTATGATGGACGGGATGGGGTGCTTAGTTTTGATTAGGTTTAGTAGTGGTGTAGTAAGAAGATAACCCATACGGGTAGATTAAACCGGAATGTTTTATGTGTAAATTTTGACAATAAGTCAGGGTTATCAATATTGTTGTTGAGGACTTTCAACAGAAATAAACAGTCAGCAATTTTACGTCGATCTACCAGTGGTAGCAGATGATACTTCCTGCAGAGTCCAAGATAATCGGTTGACTGGTATGGAATCTTTTGATGAAAGCAAAGATATTATACCTACCTTTTAGTTGGGAGGGAAGTAGGTACATTTCTTACTATCCTAACCACTTTAATAATGCGAAAGTAGGTTTTTTGTGGCACATTCACGCTTAAAATGTAGTAAAACTAAGTTAAAATGCCAATGCATTCCACAACTTTTTTAGATAAATCTTTTACAGTTCAGGCCACTCGTTTATGGAATGCGTTGCCTGTGTCAATACAGCGCGCGCAATCACTGCCTGTTTTTAAAAGACTAGTTAAGGATCACTACTTGTCACTATGATGTTCTAATTATTAGTATATCCTTTTGCTTGTATATTAAGTATGTATGTATTTATGTATATATTTTTGTATATTGTATTATTTGTATAACGTTTCAGTCATCGTTTCTCTATTAAAATTGTTGATATTTGCACCAATTGCAGCCCCATTTCATGTTCAGGCTATCTCTTTCCATTCCAGGTTGCCTGGAAGAGATCGCGGAATGCGATAAGGCCGCCAATTGTATATTTTTTTTTTTAAGGTTTTCTTTATGTTTTAATATTTTGGTGTACAATAAAGCATATATAAATAAATAAATAAAACTAATTTTGATGAATTGAGAAAAATACGACACTGCAGGAGGTTATTCCGTCAGATAGATTTCCTAAAAGATGAAGACGATATAGTGCGTTGAACACACGCGTGACGTCACTATGGTACGATTCGGTTGGTATGGTACAATTTGGTTCGTACAATTTTTACCAGTGAAATAAATATGAAAGTAATTGTATCTGTGCCTAGATGTCTGTTTGTTCGATTACACTCAGGCCAAACATTAGTTTGGCTTCGTTGGTAACCTGCCTTGGAAGTCCGACTCACTCTTGAGTAACTCATTATGAATTTGCTGTAGTGGAGACTTATGATGAAGGGGGTGGGGTGCTTAGTTTTGATTAGGTTTAGTAGTGGTGTAGTAAGAAGATAACCCATAAGGGTGGATTAAGCCGGAATGTTTTACTTGGCACATTAAAATAAAATTTTGACAATAAGTCAGGGTTAGTGTTGAGACCGCTGCTCTCAACACCGCCGCGCGCCGGCGGCAGTGAACGAGGGGTGCGGGGACAGCGGGGAGTCAGCCGGCCGACGGCCGGTCGCAGGCCCCCACTCCAACCAGTCAGCTGTAGCACGCCTCCACGCACGGCTGCGCTTGCGCGTCTTTAGCGTTCATTTTACATATTTACTTGTTTGCTTGTTTTAATTCATGTTACATATTATACATTTTATACAGTCCACTCATATCACTTTCATTTTTACTCCAACACGACCTATCGTCGCAACATATGGTCCTTCTACCGTTAACGTTTGAACCGAACAAAGAAAAAACGGAAATCTTCAAATTTCAAAAATCAACGGTTCGTCGGTTGGAGAACAAAGGACTTCATCTTCGGGTTCAAGTTCAACAAGCGGTCTTCGTTTTCCACGTGTCATCGCCTGCATTTGGTCATCGTGAACGTCGATACGGCAACAGCCGTCTTTATCGAGTTCAAACCAAAGGGCGGCGCAAGGAAATACTGCGGGACTTCAGAACAAGAAGACTTTGAAGACATCATTTGCGTCAACATTCGTCAACTGGCACCAGGAAGATCTCAGGGTCTACTCATCGGTGGCACAGTTCGTCAGCTCATCATCAGAGGTTGACAGCATAAAACCGTGAGAACGTTCCAATTCCTTTGTTTTAACATCTTGCCTAGTCATTTTGCCTATCCAAACTTATTTACTAAATTTAACTAGTTTATTAGTTACACATCAGTTAGCCTTTCCGTCAATCCATAAATTTCAGCCTATCAACTTGTTTAAACAGTACTTTTTTTTTATACAGTGCCAAGGTATAGTCACAACAAGTCATTTATTTACAATAGTGATTTTAACATTTTTTGATACTATTGTGCCAACCACAATTTCATTATTTGAGACGTTTTTACTCAACATCATATATCTTATTTCATTTGCCAACCAATATATTTGCATTATTTCAATTGATTGAATTGAATTTTATTTGTTTTTGTGTAAAGAAGACATTGCATCATTTGCTTAGCATTACTCAGCAGATTTGATCGAAAACGCCTAACGCTTTTGTAATAGCAATCCCATTTCTTACTGCCTATAGCTCTAATACCCACTTCACAACTTATTGCTAATAGTTTTCTATCAGTAAATTTAACTTCTCTTGTTACTGCAACTTCCTAAACTTTCATTGCCATGGCTGACATAAAAAGCTTTATTAAGAAACGAGCGTCAATTAAGGCCAAGCTTACGCAATTTAATTCTTATTTAAATATTTCTAAGTCTTGCGAAAAGTTGAGTGAGATACAAGTCATCGAAATCGAATATCGACTTAATATATTTGAAAGCTTATACGAGAAATATGATGCATTACAGGATGAATTGGAAGCGTTGGTGGATGACCCCAGCGAGCAATATGCAGAGCGCGAGGATTTTGAGAAGCTGTACTACAGCTTGGTGGCTTCTGCACGCCAGCTGATCAGCGGCGCAAGGAAGGTTCTGGAGGGGGATTCTGCAGACGAGGTGGATTCTAGTATTGCTAGCACACACACACACAATTCAATTCGTTTACCCAAAATTGACTTACCCAAGTTTACAGGCAACTATCATGATTGGCTGGAATTTAGGGATACCTTTGTTTCTATAGTGCATAATAACAAAACCTTGGAGAAAATAAATAAATTACACTATTTGCGTGCTTCTTTAAAGGCTAGCGCTTCTCTTGTTATTGATAACCTGGACTTCAGGTCAGAAAACTACGATGCTGCCTGGAAGTTACTCTGTGAGAGGTATGACAACAAAAGATTGCTTGTCAACAATCATGTGCAAGCACTCTTTAACATTCAGCATAGATAGAGAATCAAGTAAATCATTACGTTACATAATTGATACAACAAATAAAAATCTAAGAGCTTTGGCCACGCTTGGACAACCAGTTCAAAATGCCTTCGTTGATGTTCTTATCATTTACATAATGACCAGTAAACTCGACCACGTCACAAATCGACAGTGGGAAGAGCACAGAAACACTTTTTCCGAACCACCAGCATTGTCTACTTTCATTAACTTCATCAGTAGCAGGGCTGACTTACTGGAGACACTTGAGGAGTCTAAGCCCATAACAACAGTAAAGGGTGAACCCGTTGCACCTGCGCCTAAACCTAAAAGCAGCACTGTGCTGCTTGAGAAAACATTAAAACCTTTGTCATGTCCCATGTGTCATCAGAACCATTTTATTTTTGCATGTGAGCAATTTAAAGGTCTCTCAGTACAAGCTCGTATTAAAAAGGCATAGGGTTCAAATGTGTGTATGAATTGTCTTCGTCCAGGTCATGACAACTCCAAATGTAAGTTAGGTCATTGTAAATATTGTCGTCAAAAACACAATACTTTGTTACACGTCGATAATGATAACATTCTTCCTAGTGCACACAACACTGCATTATCAGCAAATCAGTCTGTTACATCCCGAGTAATTTGGCTTTCCACAGCGCTCGTGAGGGTCACCGATGCTGGCGGTAACCATCATACAGCACGAGTCTTGCTGGACAGTGGCAGCACAACAAATTTTATCTCGGAGGACTTTGTTCGTAAGCTCCATGTTCCTACCTACACTACCAAGTCCAAGGTAACAGGTATCAACTCTCATATTTCCACTTGTACACAGGGATGCTCGTTGTCATTAAAGGCTATTGATGATAACGAGTATGAACTGAACGTTGATTGTCTCGTATTGCCAAAAGTATCAGCTTCAGTTCCTAATACCTATATTGATACTAGCAAAATACGTATACCTACAAACGTGTGTCTTGCCGACCCCACTTACTATGTTCCGTCTTCGATCGACGTCCTTGTCGGTGCGGAAGTCTTCTGGGGTATCATAGGCACTGGCCGTATCACGTTAGGTACCCACATGCCCACTTTGCTTGAGTCAAAATTTGGCTGGCTCATTTCAGGTACATATCAACAGTCAGATTCCTCTTCACATGTCTGTATGCACACCAATAACTTGCAAGTAGATCTAGATCGGTTTTGGGAGTTAGACTCTGTGTCGTCCATACACAAACACTCTGGTGAAGAGAGATCATGCGAACAACATTTTAAAGATACCACACATCGTAATTCTGATGGGCGATTTGTGGTAACTATTCCTTTTAAAGAGTCACCGGACGTATTGGGTGATTCTTACATAATGGCTAAGCAGCGATTTCTATCTCTTGAACGTCGTTTGGGTAGAGATCCTCGCCTTAAGAACCTGTATGTAGATTTTATTAATGAGTACATAGAGCTGGGGCACATGTCTGAATCTACCAGGCGCCCACTCGACTCAACATGTTCTAATTATCTACCGCATCATGGTGTTCTGAAGGAGTCAAGAACTACCACCAAATTGAGAGTAGTTTTTGATGCTTCCGCCAGAACTGCATCAGGTAAGTCCTTCAATGAAATTCAAATGGTCGGTCCCACTCTCCAAGACGATTTGTTGTCAATATTGCTTCGATTCCGTCAGCATAAATTTGTCATAAGTGCGGACATTGAAAAAATGTACCGTCAAACTCTTGTTCACGATAATCATCGTCCTTTGCAAAAGATTCTTTGGAGGGCAGAACCACACCATCCATTAAAGGAGTACACGCTCAATACTGTAACGTATGGCACAGCATCAGCACCTTTTTTAGCTACCAGGTGTCTACTTCAACTAGCTGAAGAGTGCTTAGATTCTTCAACAAAATTTTCGATAGCACGCGACTTCTACGTGGACGACTACTTGTCAGGCGGATCATCTGTTTCAGAGACGTTAGAGAAATGTCACAAGGTTGACGATGTTCTTCGATCGGCAAAATACAACCTTAGAAAATGGCGGTCCAACTCCAGTCAGGTGCTGCAGGCGCTTAGCGGTGAACACGACGTTTCTGACGTTGTTGACCTGAGCGACAGCGAGCAGTCGAAGACTCTGGGGCTTCTTTGGAAGAGCTTGAGTGATACGTTTTCTTTTTCTATAAATTTAACCTCCATTGACAAGGCAACCAAGCGTCACATACTGTCAACTATAGCACAGATCTTTGATCCGATTGGCCTGGTCGTTCCATGCATAGTGGAAGCAAAAATTATCATGCAGCATCTGTGGCTAGCTAAATGTTCTTGGGATGAGCTTGTTCCCACACATATTCAGCAAGCCTGGAATGATTTTCAAAGTAGCCTGCACCTTTTGAATGAGTTCAAGATACCACGGTGGGTATTATGTGAATCTGCGTCTTGTTTGCAGCTGCATATATTCACTGATGCTTCAGAAAAAGCTTACGGGGCGTGTGTTTATGTTCGCAGTGTTTCGAGAGATGGCGAGGTTCGCGTACATCTTCTTACTGCCAAAAGCAAGGTAGCTCCAATCAAATCCACAACCATACCTCGACTCGAGTTGTGTGGTGCGTTGTTGGGTTCACGGTTATACTCAAAGGTTCGTCAGTCACTTACTTTAAATTTTGATGAAGTCCATTGTTGGTGTGATTCCACCATCGTCTTGGGATGGTTATCAACTTCACCAAATCAGCTAAAAACATTCGTTCGTCATCGAGTGTCTGAAATTCAGGAAACTGTAGGAGGAGAGGCTTGGCACTATGTTCCGTCAGCTGAAAACCCCGCAGACCTCGCTTCGCGTGGACTTAGAACTGACAGGCTACTATCATCTTCATTGTGGTGGTCAGGACCACAATTTCTTAACAAAGACATGTCTTCATGGCCTCAGTTCCCTGAATCACATCATAGTAACCCGGTGTTACCGGAAACAGTCTCTTCTCATCATGTTGTTTTTAGTCAAACTATTGAAAATCCTTTTACGGCGTTATTTTCAAAAATTTCAAACTTTAGCACATTACAGCGTGTAACGGCATATGTCATGCGCTTCGTTTACAAATGCAATAAAAAATCACTTGAGTCTGGTTCACTTACTTCTACTGAACTCAATAATTCTTTAAATTTGCTATTAAAATTCAGTCAAATGGAATCTTTCCCGGAAGAGTACCACTTACTTAAATCAGGTAAACAGTTACCAGCAAAGAACAAACTGTTATCTTTGTCTCCCTTCTTTGATACATCTTCTAATCTAATTCGTGTTGGAGGCAGATTAACTAACTCATTTTATGATTATAACGTTAAGCATCCAATTCTTTTATCTAGTTCTCATACAATTTGCATTCTCTTGTTCAACATGTTTCACATACGTCTCTTGCATGCTGGGCCACAGCTTTTGTTGGCCACAGTTCGTCATCACTACTACCCTATTGGAGGCAGGAACCTGGCAAAAAAGATCACACATCAATGCGTAAAATGTTGCAGGGTCAAGGCCAACACTATTCAGCCCATCATGGGTAATCTTCCAGAGCAGCGTCTACATTTAGAGTTTCCATTTTTAGACACAGGGGTAGACTACGCCGGTCCCATCATGATCGCTGACCGGAAAGGTAGGGGATGCAGACTCATCAAATGCTTCATTTGTGTGTTTGTGTGCTTAGCTACGAGAGCCATCCACCTCGAGCTTGTGTCGGATCTTACAAAGGAAGCTTTCTTAGCTGCAATAAACCGCTTTATTGCTCGAAGGGGAAAACCCCGTAACGTCTTTTCCGACAACGGCACAACCTTTGTCGGTGCTTTTAATGAGTTGGCCAGGCTGCTTTCGCAAGACTTAAACTTCGACAACATCGACCCTGGCATAACCTTTTCGTTCATACCTGCATACACCCCACACTTCGGAGGCCTATGGGAGTCTGCAGTTAAATCTACCAAGCATCATTTACGGCGCATTTTAGGTTTAACAAACCTAAGCTTTGAAGAAATGGCTACTTGTTTAATTCAAGTCGAGGCTATTCTAAATTCAAGGCCCTTAACTCCACTGTCCAACGACCCTTCCGACCTCGCTCCTTTAACCCCGGCACACTTCCTTATTGGTCGTTCTCTAATTATGCTGCCTCATCCACAGATCCAGAACGCCAACGTCAACAGCCTACAACGATTCCGTCGCATCGAATATTTAAAGCAACACTTTTGGGCTCGCTTTTCACACGAGTATATTCTGTGGCTTCAGGAGAGAACAAAATGGTGCCGGTCATCTGGCGAACTCAAGGAAGGAAAATTGGTCGTCATAAAGGACAAAAACTTACCTCCTCTTATGTGGCTTCTAGGACGCATCACACACATTCTCCCAGGCAGAGATGGCGTCGCAAGGGTCGCCGATATCCGTACAAGAAAGGGTGTCATCAGGCGCGCCTTCAACACCATCTGCCCGTTGCCGGTTTCCACGGTTGAAGACTCTTCAACGGGGGGAGTATGTTGAGACCGCTGCTCTCAACACCGCCGCGCGCCGGCGGCAGTGAACGAGGGGTGCGGGGACAGCGGGGAGTCAGCCGGCCGACGGCCGGTCGCAGGCCCCCACTCCAACCAGTCAGCTGTAGCACGCCTCCACGCACGGCTGCGCTTGCGCGTCTTTAGCGTTCATTTTACATATTTACTTGTTTGCTTGTTTTAATTCATGTTACATATTATACATTTTATACAGTCCACTCATATCACTTTCATTTTTACTCCAACACGACCTATCGTCGCAACAGTTATCAATATTGTTGTTAAGGAATTTCAACAGAAATAAACAGTCAGCAATTTTACGTCGATCTACCAGTGGTAGCAGAAGATCCTTCCTGCAGAGTCCAAGATAATCGGTTGACTGGTATGGAATCTTTTGATGAAAGCAAAGATATTATACCTACCTTTTAGTTGGGAGGGAAGTAGGTACATTTCTTACTATCCTAACCACTATAATAATGCGAAAGTAGGTTTTTTGTGGCACTTTCACGCTTAAAATGTAGTAAAACTAAGTTAAAATGCCAATTTATTCCACAACTTTTTTAGATAAATCTTTTACAGTTCTGGCCACTCGTTTATGGAATGCGTTGCTGTGTCAATAAAGCGCGCGCAATCACTGTCTGTTTTTAAAAGACTAGTTAAGGATCACTACTTGTCACTATGATGTTCTAATTATTAGTATATCCTTTTGCTTGTATATTAAGTATGTAAGTATATATTTTTGTATATTGTATTATTTTTATAACGTTTCAGTCATCTTTTCTCTATTAAAATTGTTGATATTTGCACCAAGTGTAGCCCCATTTCATGACCAGGCTATCTCTTTCCATTCCAGGTTGCCTAGAAGAGATCGCGGAATGCGATAAGGCCGCCAATTGTATCCAACGTGTTGTTTTGCATCCTCGTCAAATTTCAGGAGGTTGTCATAAAAGACATAAATAATCAATCGAAAGTACGGTAGCGGGCAATAACTAATAAGCGCTGCTTTTTTTTGTTGTTGAAATTTAACAGTATTTCAGAATTAAGCCCTAAAATAAAACAGATACACCCGACTACGCACACAGCGACAATGCAGCTGTGTGCGTGAGTGTCGACGTCTTACCTACGAAATGCAAGCGCGCGCGAGCGATCAATGACCGGTAGCAATAATTTTACCTAATTTTATTTCGAAAATCACTTACATTATTGTCATAAATTTCGCTTGATAATTAACTCATCTTTGAGCATCATTGGAATACGGAAATCTTACTAATGACAATAATACTAGTGCGCCAAAGAAAAGTTCACTGACCTGTTATCAGATGATTAATAAAATGTTAGTTTTGCTTTTCGTAGTGATTTTGTTTTTATTTGTGGATTTCCTTCCTACTTAACGGGCTTAGGACCGGCAAGAATGCCTTAGTTAGTGTAGCGATCTACTAAGTCTAAAAATGTTTTCTACGTTTGATGGAAATGGAAAGACGTGCTAGTTAAGTGAAAGCACGTGGTGATATTTTCGACTCTTAGGTATTATTGGCGTAGTTAAAAATAAAATTTGAAATCAACTTATTTACACTAATAAAATTGATTAAGCTTACAACGTATTTACAAAATGTACAAATAAATAAATTACCTACTTAAGTCACCCGGAGGTATTGTTCAAAGTTGCCACCATCACACTCTTCGCACAATCGAGCACAACGTAGCTGGTTTTCCTTCAGCTTACGTAACACTAACACATTCGTTTTTAAAGTGTCGAAAGCACTAATGATCCTTGCATGTAATTCTGTTACACTTGTCACTTCCTCCGTGTAAACTAACCTTTTAACGTCTCCTCACAAATAAAAGGCCACAGGTCTTCCGCGACCGATCGAGTGGTCACCAACTTTTCGGTCAAGTACTCGCGTACTTGCCGACCATAGTGACAGGGAGCGCCATCCTGCTGGAAGTAGAGGTTGTGCCTTGCGGTAGTGGAACGGGTGTTGAAGTTCACGTTTCAGTAGGCGCCACACTGTGGTGTGGTGCACTTCTTAGTGTTGACCAGCCTCCCGCGTGCTTGCCCGTGGGTCTCGCTGGAAGTATTCCAGGATGTCTTCCTGCAAGGCGACAGGCAGGCCTACGCTGCCGCGAGCATGAGCATGCCGGGGAACGTCAAACTGCCGATGATCCCACAGTCCCTGCGTAGCAGCCAGCATGACGCTCTGTGATGGGGGTTCCCGAACGGGAAACACTTCCGTGAATATCCGGTTGGCTCCACGTAGGCTGTCTCCACTGATGGCATACAGGCGGACCATCTCCACTATCTCGACTTTGAATAATTGTCCGTCATCTTGCACAATTCGCTAACGCGCGCACGCTTCGGCGACATCAAACACACTGTTAGTTCCGGGGCCGCGGGGGCCGGGGGCGTGGCTAGGAGCTTGCGCGGGAGAATCCCCGTACCGTGATTGGGGTGCGATTGATTACCTACGAATTTATCGAATGATCGTTGCGTATGTATGCGTTGTGTATGTATTGTTTGCGTTTGTTTGTGTGTGAAAGCGCGATTATAAGGCTAGTAACAGACGGGCCGCGGCTGGTTTACACTTACGGATTTCCATAAATAAAAAAATAAAATTAAAAAAATACCTACCCATTTTACTGTCGATTTGGGTCGAGAATCATTAGCATAATTACGTCCTTGAATTTGACTAGGATGCAAATCAACACATTGTATTTTTTATTTTAAGGTTTTCTTTATGTTTTTATATTTTAGTGTACAATAAAGCATATATAAATAAATAAATAAAACTAATTTTGATGAATTGAGAAAAATACGACCCTGGAGGAGGTTATTCCGTCAGATAGATTTCCTAAAAGATGAAGACGATATAGTGCGTTGAAAACACGCGTGACGTCTCTATGGTACAGTTTGGTTGGTATGGTACAATTTGGTTCGTACAATTTTTACCAGCGAAATAAATATGAAAGTAATATTGAATCTGTGCCTAGATGTCTGTTTGTTCGATTACACTCAGGACAAGCATTAGTTTGGTTTCGTTGGTAACCTGCCTTGGAAGTCCGACTCACTTTTAACTGAGTTGCTTATTATGAATTTGCCGTAGTGGAGACTTATGATGGAGGGGTGGGGTGCTTAGTTTTGATTAGGTTTAGTAGTGGTGTAGTAAGAAGATAACCCTACTTCCCTCCCAACAATGTACCTACTTCCCTCCCAACTAAAAGGTAGGTATCCTTTTAGTTGGGAGGGAAGTAGGTACATTTCTTACTATCCTAACAAATGTTATAATGTGAAACAAAGTTTTTTGTGGAACTTTCACGTTTAAATTGTAGAACTAATTTTGATGCATTGAGAAAAATACAACCCTGGAGGAGGTTATTCCGTCAGATAGATTTCCTAAAAGATGAAGACCATATAGTGCGTTGAAAACACGCGTGACGTCACTATGATGGTACAATTTTTACCAGCGACATGACGTCACGCGTGTCTTTGACGCACTGTATCGTCTTCATGTTTTGTTTACGTGAAAAAGGACTAAAATACATGTCCATTAGATTTTTTCAGTAAAATACCCTATTATATTATCTACACCATGAAAGTAATCATCTATATGTCTATCTGTCTTGGTACCCCTTCACGATTGACGGAATTGGATTAAAGGCATTTTCACTTTTAAGTGTATCCTGATAAAATCTGTCTGTCACCAAACTGACGTCACATTCACGGGCAAGATTTAAAGAAAAACTTTTCTAATCACAGTTAGATATTTTGTAAAAATAAAAAATAAAATCTATCTGATTCGTTTGAAACAGTTGAAGGATTTAAAATACTTATATTAAAATTAAACAAGGAAATAACGTCACTAATCTGACAAAAAATGGAATCAGCTGCCGTCACGAACAAAAACACCCATTTACTCGAGACACTGTTTTAAAACTAATGTTTTTAAATGCCGGCCGTGATCTTCTTCACAAATGTTGTTATTTTAGGAAATATCAGTTTATTTACTAACTATTTTGAACAACTGGAACCGTCAAAAAACTGACATGTCCGACCGGTTCAAGTTTAGAAAAAACATTTGAAGATTTATTTTTAGCCTGTTTCGTTAGAGTTTCTTGTACAAAAACAACTCACTATGGTTGCACCAAAACTTGCCAAAAACAGTGACTTTGAATATTTAAAATACTCATAAATTAATAATTTGAACGTTTTTTTACCAGGAGTGCAGATGAATTCGTTAATTTAATATATATTTTATCTTTTAAATAAAAAAAATAGACAAAATGGACATTATTTATCTCGCTATAAAAATTTTAAAATGTGGGACAGGCTCAAAATGGTGGTTACACTTAAAACTGAAAATGCCCTTACACGTGGTAGATACACAGGTATACTATGTCCTGGAACAGGATATAGGATTCTTTTATCGCAGAGTATGTTCCCTTGGGATAATTATTCACGAGAGCGAAACCACTGCACACACACAGCTAGTAAAAAACCGGACATGTGCGAGTCGGACTCGCCCACTGAGGGTTCCATACAAAATTGTAGGTACAGTCAACAAAGCTATTCGGTATACAGGCAAAATATATTAATTTTTCCACTGTACTGTCAATATTCATTTCTAATGTGTGCATTATACGTTTTAAGTTTATGACATAATTACGAGTGTGTTGTACAATAATTGTCTACTCAGCACACTTAAAACATTGTTAAAAAGTAGTTGCAAGTTAGCTGCCTGCATACCTAATAGATTTGTTAACTTTACATATTACTTTAAATAAAGACAATATTTTTTTTCCATGATTTAATTACAAATGTAAATTTTTCATATTTTTCCCTATACTTGTAGTTTAAGACGATATTACTTGCCAAATTTCATACTTATAGATCAACGGAAAATACCCTATAAATTTTGATTCCCTTGGAAGAGTCGAAATATAGGTTTTTTGCAGTATAAACGGCCGTAGTTTTTTCTTTTTTTGAAGTTAACTTAGACGTTTGATGTTTTCACAGCTTCAAGAGCCTTGAGTATATGGTTTTAATTTAAACTCGATACTTCCTCGCGTTCCCGAGATAAAGGGTCTTAACAGACAGACGGACGGACGGACGGACAACAAAGTGGTCCTAAAAGGGTTCTGTTTTTTTCTTTTCATAATATGAATTCATCATCGTCATCGTACCCGAAAGAAAACTACACTCGGACCTTGCCGGACACAGACCTCCCCCAAGCGCATCCGTATCGACCCGTCCTGTGCCAGCCACTGGATTCCCGCGGCCTCTACCAGGTCAACGGCCAGGTCATACACTGTCCCGGGTGTCAACACTGCGAGGATCGCCCGGAGGACACGGTGGAGCATACGGTGGAGGTCTGCCCTGCTTGGGCGGAACACCGCCGCGTCCTCGTCGAGGCGATTGGCGGCGGCGACCTCTCGCGTCCGGCCCTGGTCCAATCCATGGTCCGGAGCGAGGAGGCATGGGAAGCGGTCAACTCCTTCTGCGAAACAGTAATGCTAGCAAAGGAGGAGGCCGAACGCGTGAGAGAGAGGGAAACCTCACGCCCCAGCCGCCGCAACAGAAGAAGACGCCCCGGGCGTCGGGAGTCGCAGGGCGATTTTCGGCCACCGTAGGCGCGGGCCTGCGGACGGCGAGCATTGGGTGGCTCGACGTCTGATCAGAACCAGGCCCGGGTCGACGGCGCGTTGTGTTCCACGCGCGCCTCAAGGAGCTGTCAGCATAAAGGACGGGGCCCGCTAGGGCCAGTGCCTGCCGGGGTTGCGGGATTTGTTCGAGAGAGTCGCCGCGGCCCTGGAACGCAAAGGGCATTAGGAGGAACACGGATGGGTTTTAGTCAGTAAGAGTCTGACACTCCCTTCCGCTTCACCCAGAGCGGGAGAAGTCATTTGATGATTTCCCATCCTTAAAAAAAAAAAAAAAAAAAGGTCATACACTGTGTGGCCCGTCTCACAATATATAGAAAGTTAGGTGTTTTAAATCATGCTCCTCTATCTCTAAATCCATACTAATAAGATAACGCTGCTAAAGAGTTTGTTTGAACGCGAATGTCTCAGGAAGTTCTGGTTCAAATTGAAAAATTATTTTAGTTTTGGATCGCCCATTTCCTACGACCAATAGGAGCGCCGCATTAGTGAAAAATGTGACGCAGGCGAAGATGCGCGGGTCAGCTAGTCTCTAAATACATTCATAAAAATATTTTTTCATTGAAGTGTTTCAGCTTTTTACTAAATGCGTTAACGATACTTGTAAAAAAAGAAAAAGCCATTTTTTTAATATTTTGTCGGTCTGTCTGTCCGTTCTGGGTAATCTCCGAACCGGCTGGACTGATTTTGACGGAACTTCCACTTGTAGATAGCTGATGTTAACCCTAATCCGGTCGGTAATTCGGTTCCGTGTAAAAAAAATTAAAACCCATGAAATTGTACATACAACGTGTAACAGAATAAACGCAATACTTCTTAAAGGGTCATTGTACTCATCATTATGAACAACTTTTACTATGGGACCAAACCCGAAATCGCAAAAAAAAATCAGCTGTACATTTTGTCGAGTTATACGCACATAAATGTATGGGAGAGTCAATTTTTTTCGCGATTTCAGTGTTGGTCAAAGTTGTTCATAATGATGAGTTCAATGACCCCTTAAGAGATATTGCGTTTATGCTGTAGGTTACAGGTTGTATAGTGATATTTGACGCGGACGAAGTCGCGGGAAACAGTGAATATAAAAAACAGTTGCTATATGCCTCTGTCTGTTCAACTTACTTATTCTAAACCAAGCAACATAATTTGAAAATATTTTCATAATTAGAAAGACCAATAAACTGTTTGTCTATATAATTAACACACATACAAAGTTGAGGCGGATCCTTTAATATAAACGCCTTACATATTATCCGTATACAACATAGACGCAGTTGAAAACTTACGCCAGTTACCAGCAGGCGTTTGTGTTGAACTTAGCCTAGACTGGAAGCAATCTAGGTCCCATCGTACCCTAGGTTACAATACAATGAAAGCTGGCCATGACCGATATTGTATGTGTGTGCTAATCTGACCTCTTATAATGCATTGTTGTTTGTTTGTATCTTAATTCTTGTAATTTTGTTTGGGACAAAGCCAATAATGTAGGTATGTCAATAGGAAAAATGTCATTTGTTTTTGTGTGTAGTGTGTGTGTTGTTTGTTTGTCTGTCTCTTGTTTTGTGTTTGTTTAGTGTAAGTGTCATGGAATACTAGCTGACCTATGTTCACTTCGTTGGGCGGTATTTTTCGGTTTTAATGAATAGCCTATGACACTCACAAATAACGTGGCTTTCTTTTGGTAAAAGAATTTTAAAAATTGATTCAGTAGATCCAGCAAACTTTATCGGTTTATAATATTATATAGATATACTAGTTGACCCGCGCAACTTCGTGTGCTCCGCTCCTATTGGTCTTAGCGTGATGATATATAGCCTATAGCCTTCCTCGATAAATGGGCTATCGAACACTGAAAGAATTTTTCAGATCGGACCAGTAGTTCCTGAGATTAGCGCGTTCAAGGAAACAAACAAACTCTTCAGCTTTATATATTAGTACTAGCTGACTCGGCAAACCATGTTCTGCTATAAAAAAAAAAAATAACCTATCACCTATTCTCATACCAACCGAATATACACACAAAATTTCATGAAAATCGATGGAGCCGTTTCGAAGGAGTTCGGTAACAAACTCCGTGACACGAGATTTTTATATATTAGAAGAAGATAGATATACATAGGTAAGCAGAAGAACTGTCTTGTAGTGTGCACAGATAGGTATTTGATACGGTTCCGGAATTTGTTCGAAAGAGTCACCGCGGCCCTGGAACGCAAAGGGCACTAGGAGGAACACGGATGGGTTTTAGTCAGTAAGAGTCTGACACTCCCTTCTGCTCCGCCCAGAGCGGGAGGAGTCATTTGATGAGCCTTAAAAAAAGAGATACCTATTTAATACTACTACCCCGTTGGTCTCGTGGTGGCGAGGCAGCCTAACGTGGAGTTGACGAATTGAAATGTCACTGGGAATTTCTCAGCGCAGGAGTTTGATAGTTGCTCGCCGTCTGATACCAGCCGCCGCCACAGAAGAAGATGCCCTGGGCGTCGGGAGTCGCAGGGCGATTTCCGGCCACTGTAGGCGCGGGCGTGCGGATGGCGAGCGTTGGGTTGCTCGCTGTCCGATCAGGACCAGGCCCGGGTCGACGGCGCGTTGTGTTTCACGCGCGCCACTAAGGGATGTCATCATAGTAGACGGGGCCCGCCAGAGCCAGTGCCTACCAGAGTTGCGGAATTTGTTCGATAGCGTCACCGCGGCCCTGGAACGCAAAGGGCATTAGGAGGAACACGCATGGGTTTTAGTCAGTAAGAGTCTGACACTCCCTTCTGCTCCGCCCACAGCGGTAAGAGTCATTTGATGATTTCCCATCCTTAAAAAAACGATATTGGAAGTTGGTGGTGTGATAGACGCCTGTCAGCATGTAAAGCGGATAGTCTTGCGCCTTATCTCTTTTTTTGTGATGGGTTTGCTCCTGACTCTAGTCTAGGTCAGAGATGACAGAGACAAAGTCTACGATGGAGCGAGCTTACCCAGGAGGAGCCTGTTCACTCTGACCTTAAAGAGATGAGGGTTGTAAGCTTTCAGAAACACAGACGCAGACGCAGAGAGTGCCACTCCTTTGCTGTGCGCATTAAAAAAGACGTTTGGAAACGCTTAGTGCGAATTGGTGGAATAGCAACAAGGTAGGGATGGTAAGTTACAGTGCGTCTGGATGTCCGATGGTATAAGGGGGTCGGTGGGATGAGGTCGTGGTGTTCTTGGGCACACTCGCCGAAGTTCAATCTGTAGAAGACCGACAAGCAGGCAACCTTACGGCGTTGGCATCTACCAGTTTTACGTCGCCAATGAGCCTCTTAGCTCTGCGTTCCACCGAGTCAAACGCGGCAAGCTGGTGCTTACTACTATCTCTCTCCATAGGTGCCGGATTGCCATCCCATCGGACTGAGAGTAAAGAGACGTCGTTGATATCATTTTAACTTATGTCGGAAAACATAAGTTATTCGACAGGTGCCTGAAACCCACTGCCTGCTGCTACCAGAGCGGGCCAATTTTACAAATTTTTGACCAAAGTTCGCAGTCGCAACTCAGTCGGAATCTGTCAAAAATGTAGGAAAATTGAGGCTTTTTAGGGTTCCGTACTCAATGGTTAACCAACGTACAGTGCCGTGAATAGTCTTTTCTGCACCCTGTGTGAGCTTCTATAGCTGCGCTCTTGTTTTCTTTAGATATTAAAGGTACCCTAGCTAGAGCGATGCTATGTATAGGGTGATCAAATAAAGCACAACTTGGTCTTCAACAAAATTCACCCTGCAAAGTTTCAGTAAATTTTGCGCGATTTTTTGTTTAATTTTACAGACGTTTTTGATGAGACTGGCATGAGGTACTGGAATCGAGCACTAGGGGCGCAGCGGGAACTTATAATAGTCCTGCCTAGTCTGGCCATTCTTGCGCCCCCCCGAGTCTACGCCCTATGCCTAGGCACCGGTGGCACCGGCCTATTTATGGCACTGCCAACGTATCCCTATTAATAAGCCTCCGCCCGTACGACAGACAGACAGACGTCTGTCTGTCTGTCAGCGGGCTGTATCTCAAGAACCGTAATAGGTAAACGGTTGAAATATTCTCAGATTGTGTATTTCTATTGCCGCTATAACAAAAAATAATTATTATTATGGTTTGTGGTACGGCACTCTTCATGTGAGAGTCCGACTCACATTTTATTGGTTTTTGACATATTGCGAGTGAAATACAAATGCGAACGTTGTTTAAAAGTCGTAGAATTGTTGTACGTTATTTCAGAAAACCCTCATTAGGACAGATATCAGTACTTCAATAATTTCAAACCCACTTTGACCTTCGGACTAGTCCAGCCACAACAAAAAAGTAGGTAAGTAATTACCTTACCTATTTCATTTATTTTCCAAAAGGGTTTTGGATAAATAAATCTACTTTAATGGAAAATCTGAGTACCAAAATTTTCATATTGTTCCTTTTAATTACTTTTTGATTGGTAGTTAGTCACTCGAATAACTCAATAGAATGTTTGGAATTTCTACGGGTTTTTAAACAGTGGCCACGTTTCAAGGTATCTTGATTAGTTTTTGGCCGAGTATTTTTTACCTGAACTTTTAAAACCTAGTTAGAGGATAAAATACAGTTTAATAGACTGGATTAACAAAAAACAATAATTTGTATTCCCATCTGAAGTCCACGCAGATGAAGTCGCAGGCAGAAGCCGGTTAATTAACAAGTTTTTAACACTTTTAATGAATTAGATGTCGAAATCGAAACCCATCAATTTTACAACCTCAGAAAAGGGTCCAATTTATAGTAATAGTGATGCATTCTTAATAATAAGTAACAAAAATACACTCTGTGAAAATTTCAACTGTCCGCTTAAGGCTTGTATACATGCCAATGACCTTGTGCATATAAACGGAGCTAACTACTCTTCTACGCGCCACTCCGCTACCCGCACTTTTAATCTATACTAATATATATAGCTGAAGAGTTTGTTTGTTTGTTTGTTTGCTTGAGCGCGCTAATCTCAGGAACTGCTGGTCCGATTTGAAAAATTCTTTCAGTGTTAGATAGCCCATTTATCGAGGAAGGCTATAGGCTATATATCATCACGCTAAGACCAATAGGAGCGGAGCAGTAATGAAAATTGTGACGCAGGCGAAGTTGCGCGGGTCAGCTAGTTTATTATAAAAAATAACACATTTTAAAAAAGTAACAAAACCAAATTATTTTCGTTTGTATTGCAAAGTAGTAGATATTTTTTTTTAGACTTTTATTAAAGAATGAAGGAGTAAAATGGTTTCATCTCAACGATTTGGAGGGGATTTGGTGTATTTTTTCTTATTATGTGATACCAATACATAAATTCTGGCTAAACCAAATTACGTATCATATCATGTAGATTACTACCTATTTTTTCAGATGTAATTTCTCAGTAAATGCCCACGAAAAGTTGCTTCATCTGCACGCCGTTTTTAAGGATTTCTCGAGAGAGCAGCCTTAATTAAGCGAGAGACACACTGGTCCTACGTACGTAACGTATGCAACGCTTTTGTATCATATCGTATGTTGCGTTGCATACGACAAGTGTTCCTACTGCATAGTTTTTCATATAAAATCAATAGTCCAGATATCATAATGCGTTTCATACGTTGCGTACGTGGGACCAGTTTGTCTCTAGGTTTATAGTTCATGACTCCTGGCTCGCTAGCAGACACTTATGGACAGCGGAGGCAAAGGTTCTGTTCGTTACCCTTAGAGTACCTCATCATCATCATCATATCAGCCGAAAGACGTCCACTGCTGGACATTGGCCTACCCCAAGCGTCGCCACAACGACCGGTCCTGTGCGTCTCGCATCCATCGGCTACCCGCAAACTTCACCAGGTCATCGGTCCACCTTGTGGGAGGCTGCGCCAACGTTTACGCTGGCAGAGTATGCCGCTTGGGAGGAGCCACGCCGTGCCCTCATCTCTGTGGTAGGGAGTGATCTCTCGCTGTCGGCCGTAGTTCGTGCTATGGTCGATGGCGAGGAATCCTGGGACGCGGTGGTCCCCTTCTGCGAAACAGTTATTGCGCAGAAGGAGGCTGCGGAAAGGGAGAGGGAGATCTCGACCTCGTTGCGTCTTCCGGTACGCGGTCGCGACTCCAGAACTTTTCGGCCTCATCGACCATCTGTTCTGCGAGCAATGTGCCCTGCGCACAGCCGCTTTAGTTTGGCGATCCTTCGGACTATGTCGGTAACCTTGGTTCTCTTGCGGATATCATCATTCCTGATTCGATCACGCAAGGAAACTCCAAGCATTGCCCTCTCCATTACCCTTTGAGTGACTTTGAGCCTTCTGATGACGCCCATTGTAAGCGACGAGTACCTACGAAGCTTAGAGTACCTACGGAACCCGAATATCTAGTCGTTTACTACTGGGCAAAGGTCGTTCCGGTCTTTTTAATGGCTTACACTCTCCATAGCAAAAATCATAACCCTTCCTTTTGGCTTTGCCGTAGTCGGGTAAAAATTAGATGGCAAATAAACTAATTTAAAGGCACACAGATTTCATTGCTAAACTTAATTCATCATCATCATGATTAGCCCAACTATGCTCACTACTGGATATGCATATACCATAGACCTTGCTTTTACCACAGATAATAAACACTAGCGTAGGTACTTTTACTATCTCAAACCACACGCTCCTGTGCCACCGTCATTCAAGTTCCAATAAACACATTTTCAGAGAAAAAAACTTTTTACAAAAAAATATAACCGCCTTCCAAACAAAACACTACAAAGTATAAAATAACCTTAATTTTGGTAGTCGGTGTTAACAAACATAGAAACAAAACCACAAACACAGACTTCCCAAATTATTACTTTTTTTTTATTCTTTTTTTCCTACCAAATTGAGAACCTCCTCCTTTTGGAAGTCGGTTAAAAAATCTAAGGACGCCTAATAACTCCACACCATTCAAAGATCTACTCGACTAACTTAACTTACAGTGTACCTACTAAGCTATTAACTTGACAAGTAAAGCTTTCAGGTTTGTTTACCGTCACGAAAACTAAGCCAACATACACCGACATCGTCCTTGACAACCAATTGAAAAGGTCCCGTATATTTTGTGGATCATCTTTATTTTACTTACACGAAAAACCTTGTTTTTCTGTGGGACAAGGAAAAACTTAGTTTCTGTAAGGAAATTTATCACCTGCTTTTTTAATTCTTAATAAGTTCTGGTTAAATTAATTGTCAGGTAATCTCAAGCAAATGCAATCTAGTTTTTCTGATATAAGTACCCATTAGAAATTCACATAAAATTGATAGTACTATTATAGAACCGATTTGGAAATTGAAACACTTGTTCTAGTTTAAAAGAGTAAGTTTTACTTACTTGTATGTTTTAAGTTGAAGATAACCAGCAGCCTGCAGCCACAGATACTATTTTACGGGTAGCATTCACCACATTTCCTTATAACGCATCGTTACAAGGTCAAGAACTTCGCAAAGTACGATGAGCTTACACCAATGTAATTCAATACCGCGTTCACTATCTAAAAATTACGTTACACAGCACTAAAAATAAATGTCACAACATTTTCCCGTCCTTATTAAAATATTTTTCAAAATAAATACCGTGTAATTCCGCCCCAATTCGTAGCCCACTCGTTATGCACGGGAAGCACTCAAAAACCGTCAAATCCGATGAGACGACCTCTCCTTTACCGGGTATGATAACCGGTAGACGGGCGTGTCTCACCGTCGACCCGGCGACCCGGTGACCGGGTGGGCTATGACCGCATGACCCGGTCGCAGCCTGACCTGGTTACATGCAGCCGGGTATGCACCGCCCCCGCCCGCGCTTGCATTCCGCGATTGATTCTCTACAATATCAGACCACTCTTTTACTAACGGAATGTGTGTCGAGGTAATGAAGCTATGTCGGAGATTCGGCTCTTATGTAACATGAGATTCACTTATAGAATTTCAGGGATAATTTCATGAAGCTTTCAAGACTTCTTGGAGACATACCTAGTACCTAAACTTTCTGTTCAACAGAAAGGATATTGCTTAAGACAAAAACAAATAATTAAAAAACACGCCTGCCATGTCCAAAAATGAACTAAAAAATTAAAAACAAGCATTGGCCCAATAATTTAAAACTGAAAAGCAACTTTTTTATTGCAGTCGGGGGACAGTAGGTACTCTATAACATTTCTTTAATGTTCCCCCGACTGCAATAAAAAAGTTGTTTTTGGACATGGCAGGCGTGTTTTTTAATTTTTTAATTATTTGTTTTTTATTTCATACCTTTTAGTGATAAAACGATATTTTGATTGAATAAGTAGTGCGAAACTAAATCGATTTTTGATTGGTACCACAATGATACTAAAATTTCTTGGCTGTCCTAAAATTATTTTTTAAATGTTCATTATTAGCGAACGAGTGCATATTGAATACTACTGTTACATATTTTTGTTATGTACTAAGCAAGCTCTAGATGATGATAGTATAGGTCACCAAATTTTCATGAAAATAAAAAAATATTTCCGTATTTTTTATGATCCATGGCTACCCCATTATATTTTTTTTTAGTTTTGACTAGTCTATGTTACCCGGGATAACGCAACGCTTCTAACGATACCACATACATCGAAATCGGTTAAGGCGTTTAGGAGTTACGATGGAATAAAGAAACTCACACACATACACACATACATACATACATGAACCCTGAAAATATAACACTCCTTTTTTTAGGCAGTCGTGTAAAAATAGTATATATATGTACCTACATTTAAATGCCAAAGTAAACTAGACAAAAGCTCATAACGAAACTGTAGCGGCATCAATGCTGCCGCAAGAAAAAAACCAACGGAGCAAATCTACATCGCAACAAAAAGAACCGCGACGCCATCTATCCAACTAGCAGAGAACTACTACGTCGAAATCCTGCATCGCGCAAGCAGAGTTTACCGTGCGATTTGAACATATACATTAGCCTGAATCTCAACTATCGGGCAGTAGCCCACCAGACACGTCTGGTCGGAAGACCCCCTTTACACTGGAGGTTTGCGGAACTTTACTCTCTGTACTGCTTACACTCCATAAAACTAATCAACTTACCGGTAAATAGTAAAATAGCCAGAGTAATTCATAAGTCTTAAGCAGAACTTGTTGAAATTCATTTGGGTCGCTCTCTAGGTCGTACCTAAAAACTATACTTGAAACACAGTTATTGGAGAGATTAACCTAAATTCCACAAAAATTCAATCAAAATGTCTGAATAACTAAAGAAAATCTAAATTTATTTCTTAATATCGTTCAAATTCATAATTACACTAGTAAAAACTAACACAAAACGTTATCAAAATATTATAATAGACGCTTGTCAAATGAGTATCTAGTGTCCTTAGAGATGGAGCTATCAAACGTAGCCATGTCGTCGAACACATTGCTCGCAAACTTTACTTTGAAATTTTTCTTCAGATCGTTTTCGAAATCATCGTAGTCTGGTTCGGAGCTGCATGTCACGTTTTCCGATACCTGAGGAGGTGTATTACAAATACTCTTTATGACATACCTCATAACCCTCTTCATACTGCCCAACTCTTTCTTCAATTTATTCAACAAATTAGACTTCGATAGAAGCATACTCTTTAATTTCTCGTTGTCCAATTGTAAAGCTAGGTTCTTGGTCTGTGTTTCCATTTCACTTTGATTAGCGGCATCTAATTGGTTTCTCATTTCGCGTACCATCTCCAGGAATCCTTTCCGAGATTTAGTCAGTGTATTTCTTGCTATATTTAAATCGTTTTTGAGTCTATCGATGTCATCTTGGAGTCTCTTGATCAAAGTTATGTCGTGGTATTCTGACGGAGGCGCCGTTTTTTTCTTGGCTTTAGGCACTTCTTTGACTATAACTTCAATCGCTGTTGTGTTATTTCTGAACACCTCGTAAGATGTACCTGGATCTGAGTCGAGGTGACTGGTCTTCAGGTTCTTGTTTCGTAAAGAGTAAGTTGAGAACATTTCTTCAGAGAGTGACATTTTGAGATTGGACTGAAATGGTTCGGACATTTTAATGATCAGCCCTTAATATTTCTGTAAACACTTGTATTTTACACAAAAAAAAATATACAAAAATAATTTTTATGATGATTTTTTTGCTCAATCAAGTAGCCTTGACTGTCAGCTTTTGACAGCCAAAGCTAAACAGGTTAGGTTGCGATAGGTGCAAGGTAAAATAAGGTTGCAAATAATAATCCTTTGATTTTATCAGTGGGTCTAATAGGCCACTTTAGCAGAATCATAATATTAATCACACAACAATGTGTCAAATTTCATTTTCATCTTTATCGCTAACGCATTAGGTTCAAGGTTGATTGGGAAAATTTGACAGTGACGGGTAGCGTGATGCGCCGTCTGATTCTACTAAAGTGGCGTTTTTAGACCCACAGGCGTTGCCTTCCACTCTACTTCTTCCTTTTAAAAGAATCGAAGGATGAATAATTGTAATCGATAGTAATTGATAAGTTTAGGACATGTCCTATCAGACAAACTAGATTGCATTTGCATCTGACAATAACTTTAACCAGAACTTATGTGGTATCAAACCCAACTGTGGCTAGGTATTTATTTATTTATTTAAACTTTATGCACAATTGTGGTACATGGGCGGACTTAATGCAACAAGGCATTCCCTACCAGTCAACCTTTGGATTAAAAAGACTACACTGTGGTAGGAGTACAAAAATAAATTGAATCTTTTCTGAAACAATACACAAATAGTATATTTAATACTAATAAAATAGACATACCTAGCCAAAGTTACTCACGTTACACGTCGGTTTTGCTCAGAATCGTTAAAATGGATTTAGTTAGCAACCACATTAAAAATGAGTAAATGGTTCCATAAAAATATCTACAGAGTAAGCCAAAAACTGATCCCTCCTAGTTCTACAACAAAGCATCCCCAAACGTCATCCATGTGGGATGGGAATTTTTAAAAGCCAGAAACATTCCACACAAAATTAGGTCCATGACGTATGTATTATTGTGTCGACCACTAAAATGATAAGTTGATAACACACGTCACTACCCCACACCATGACAAAAACTCCATGAACGGATAAAATTACAAGCATTTATTTAGCCTCAACTACGTCGGATAAATATTTTAATCACAATAATCAGCTAATGTTCATTGTTCTAAACATGAGCCACTGTTTCCCTCGTGTCGGTAAATGCTTTTGACATTCACGCTGATAAAAATATAGAAAAATAAAACTGGCCAAGTGCAAGTCGCACTCTCAGACGAAGGGTTTCGTACCATGAACTAGAAAAAATACGTTTCTGGTATGGAAGCACCCTTTAATTTTTAATGTAATTTAATTTTTATTATTTGTTGTTATAGCGACAATAGAAATACACACTCTGAGAAAATTTCAACTGTCTAGCTACGGTTCTTGAGATACAGTTTGCTGACAGACAGGCGGATAGACGGACGGACGGACAGCGGATGCTTAGTAATAGGGTTCTGTTGGTTATCGTTTGGGCACGAAACTCTAAAAAGTAAAAGAGCTGACAACAAGGCGTGGCGTGATTGTAGTTAATCTATACTACTATATAAAGCTGAAAAAATGTTTGTTTGTTTGTTTGGTTGAACGCGCTAATCTCAGGAACTACTAGTCCGATTTCAAAAATTCTTTCAATGTTAGATAGACCATTTATCGAGGAAGGCTATAAGCTATATATCATCACGCTAAGACCAATAGGAGCGGAGCAGACGAAATTGCACGAGCCAACTAATTAGGTAAAAAAATCCGTTCTTTAGCACACCGACTTTCCATCTTCGTTCTATTTAACTAACATTTTACAAGACAATACAAAACTCTGCAATCAATCCCGTGAAGTCTGCATAAGTTTTCATTCAATTACGTTCCAGTTCCTGTCGAGTGGCTAACGAGTTCGCTGTGCCCTTTGCCGGCCAAGTGGCCGAGCTACCGACCCGAATGATTGCCAACCAGCGCACCTATCAGTTATTACACGACACAACTTCAAAGTTCCTTCGGGAATGTTCGTGAAGCACGAGCATTTCCGAAAAAGTGCGGCTTTAGTTTAAAAATCCGCCCAAGTGCGAGTTGGACTCTTACACGAAGGGTTCTGTACCATAAACCGAAAAAAACAAGTTTTGTATTGAGAGCCTCCTTTCATTTTTTACATTATTTAATTTTTATTAAGTACTAGCTTCTGCCAGCGGCTTCGCCCGCGTGGTCCCTAGAGAACATACTCCCGGGATAAAAAGTAGCCTATGTCCTTTCTCAGGCTCTAGGCTATCTGTGTACCAAATTTCATTTAAATCGGTTCGGTAGTTTTGGCGTGAAAGCGCGGCAGACCTACAGACAGACAGAGTTAGTTTCGCATTTATAATATTAGTAAGGATTTGGTGTCGGCCGGTGCCGTATGGTGCCGTAAAAGAATAATACCATCCCATCACTTCCCGTGGGTGTCGTAAGAGGCGACTAAGGGATTCACCAGAGAATGGGCAGCAGCGTTCTCTGTTAAATTCAACACCATACATTGCGTTCGCCAACCCGCCTGCCAAGCGTGGCGATATAGCAAACCCCCCCCCCTCCCTTTGGGGAAGGCCTATGGCCAGCAGTGGACGTCTTTCGGCTGTTATGATGATGATGATGATTTGTTGTTATAGCGGCAATAGAAATACACACTCTGCAACTGTCTACCTATTACGGTTCTTGAGATACAGCTCGCTGACAGATAGATGGATGGACGGACGGACGGACAGCGGAGGACTTAGTAATAGGGTTTCGTTAGTTATGCTCTGGGTACGGAACCCTAAAAACAAAACAGTAAAGCAAATTCCACGTGATGGATAAGGTAAAGTAACAAACTCCCCTATATCCCTCCCCTCTCACAGCCTGTGTCGCAGCAGCGAGAAGATCATAGCTTTTCATGATGAACGACCACAAACCCGAAGTCTGGTTTTGTGCTCCGATCGTGCCAGGTTAGGCTCGTCTCCATTTGACGTAGGAGTTACATATAGACACACCTCTGGATAACGAAATAAAGCCTCGATAATATATTCAGCTTATTCAGCAATGAGGGTTTTCTGAAATATCGAGCACCAGGTGGCAGCACTAAGGTATAAGTCCCAAACACCTTTCAAATCGCTTGTTTTCTGACATTTGTCAAGTTGACGTCGACGTCATGTTAATGTCAAAGTCAATTTTTCAACGGAGTGGACCTCTCGCCTATGCTGCGCCAACCGGTGGAGTAAATTTTCCTAAAAACGCTCAATGGTTGAGTCTACAACGTGGGTGGAACATAAATGAGCACTTTTTAGTAGGTAACAATTTTGGTCTTATTATTTATTTATTTTCTTTATTTATGTAACCAACGGCGATACTTAAAATATATTACAGATTATTCGTATAACAGTATTGTATGGCTAATAATAGGTTTCTATCTATAACTGGGATTCTTTATACATACGAACGAACTAACAGAATACAATAAAAATAATTATAATAATATCCTGACACCGGCGGACTATTATTTTTTTTAATGTATTTTTTAATGTATATTTAAAAATCTAATCTTTATGTATAGAAAAATAAATAAACGAAATAATAATAATTATTATTATACTTTGGTACACCGATGTAACCTCTAAGTAGTGTCGTACCTTTACCTGAAAATCGTACGACGTCCATATACAGCAAGTTTAATGAAACTCTAGAGAAAAATATGTTTTTCAAGATTTCCACGCTAAGCGAGGGGTTACATAACATGTTTCCTATGTTCGTCAGAAAAATAAAGGCAACGGTTGTTTAACCACTGTTATAGTGGCTTTTATTTCTTTTTATTGCTAAGTTTGAGTCTTCAGTTTCAGACGGCAAGATGTGAAGAAGTTATTATTGTAATTACTTCTTCACATTTGGCTTATTCCTAGTAGTCATACACTTGCTCGTATATTCCAAGTCATGTCCTCTAACTTGACTCTACCTTGAACTATCAAATCTATGCTAATACTAACACGAACACGAACACGAACACGAACACTAACACTAATAGCATAGTCGGCCTTATAATGTTCCCACGGTTGGGACTCACTCAGGCCTCCTCTCTAGGAGAGGGATGGGCCGTAATCCACCACGCGGGCCCAATGCGGGTTGGTGAATGTCACATGTCTTCGAATTTTTGGTTCTAGGACATGCCGGTTTCCTCACGATGTTTTCCTTCACCGTTTTGAGAGCAGTGGTGATGAAATATATTACACAAAGTAATGTGCCTGGCTGGGTTTGAACCCACGACCTACAACTCGTAAGTCGGAGCCGTTACCACTCGGCCACCACTGCTCAGTTTGCTCACTGTGAGTTTGTTTGATTGTTTGTTTGCTTGAACGCGCTAATCTCAAGAACTACTGGTCCGACTTGAAAAATTATTTCAGTATTAGATAGCCTATTTATCGGGAAAGGCTATAGGCTATATTATCATGCTAAGACCAATAGGAGCGCAGCAGTAATGAAAAATGTGACGCAGACGAAGCTGCGCAGGTCAGATAGTTGATATAATATATGAGTAAGCGCCAGATAAATGTGCAATAACGATCATTGACCCACATACACTAATTGACTTTCTTATATTATCAAAATCAGAAATAAAGATGTAAAGCTGTCCTATTTTGTACCATGACCATTGATATAATGACCGTGACCCTTTTCGTTCTCTAGTAATGAAAAACGGTTCTTAATTTATTTTTCGTGTATCTACGTAGAGATTTTAGGGAAAGGCGCCTTCTGGGTAAGCTTGCTCCTTCGTAGACTTTGTATCTGTCATCTCTGACCTAGACTACCTACAACAACGACAATACCTGCCTACCATAGCTTGCTATTTATTGGCAGGGTTTATTCTGTCGTCAGGCAGACAGGAGACTGATTCGAGTTAGTTCCTTCAAAAGACGCAGGGTTCCGTACCAAAACGCGGTTCTTTTATTTATTTATTTTTTCGTTTCGTTTTTTTCCCTTCTATTTCTTATTTTATTTTTATTATTGGTTGTTATAGCGGTAATACACACTCAGTAAAAATGTCAATTGTCTACCTATTACGGTTCTTGAGATACAGCCCGCAGACAGACGGACGGATGGACAGCGGAGGCTTAGTAATAGGGTTCCGTTGGTTACCATTTGGATACGGAACCCCAAAAAAAAATAACATAGAAGAGTCTCGTTGGTTTCTACATTCTAAATTGTAAATCTGAATCCTTCTTTTGAGTTCTTAAACCTTCAAAAAGTTTTGAAAAGATGATCAGCTCATACCCTAATTTAACAGATTAAACCCTCGCCGTATGGTGTCGGCTGGTGCCGTATGGTGCCGTAAAAGAATAATACCATCCCATCACTTCCCGTGGGTGTCGTACGAGGCGACTAAGGGACTCGCCAGAGAACGGGCAGCAGTGTTCTCTGTAAAAATCAACACCATACACTGCGATCGCCAAACCACATCGGACATCCAGACGTACTGCATCTTACCATCCCTACCTTGTTACTATTCAACCAATTCGCACTAAGCGTTTCCAAACGTCTTTTATAAAGCGCACAGCAAAGGAGTGGAACTCTCTGCCTGCGTCTGTGTTTCCAAACGCTTACAACCCTAATCTCTTCATTCAAAGTTAGAGTGAACAGGCTCCTCCTGGGTAAGCTAGCTCCATCGTAGACTTTGTCTCTGTCATCTCTGACCTAGACTAGAGTCAAGAGCAAACCCATCACAAATAAAAATGAAAAAAAAAAGCGTAGCGATTATGGCAAACCCCCCCTTTTGGGGGAGGCCTATGTCCAGCAGTGACCTAAGCCCCTGCTGAAAAGACAAATCTTCCGCCCGACTAACTGCAGGGAAACTAGCTCACACGGTCTACATCTTACATCTCCCGAATGTTTGCATGTCACATAATTATGACTAAGTGTTATGGATCTGTAAATAATTATTTACGTTAAGACCGAAATTGTACCACCACTTACTGCGAATAAATTGATTGATTGATTGATTGATTGATTGATTGACAGCTTTAAAATATTCTGAGCCGTTCTTTGAACCCACCTTGTTCGATTCAGAATCAATAGCGAGTACTGACCCAGTTTTCAACGACCATCTCTCCAAAAGGTCCATTAAAGTAGTCGACAATACACCAATGCGCTTCGAAACTTGGGCAGCATCGGCCATTGAGTGTGTGCGACTGAAAACTGAAACTTTTGGTAACACCACTTGGCATGCCAAAACGATTGAACTAAACTAAAACATATTTGTTCAAAAGTGCGGTTGCATCGTATCTCCAATTACATTGAAAACTTTGCTTTTCGAGCAAACAGACTCTGTGCAAACATTGTAGGGAACTGGGAAGTCAAATATTCTCGCGCATATATAGATTTGTTTATATGCAGTTGTAACCCCGTTTCGCGAGTACATTCACGCCCTAGATCCGTGACCTCGCTGCCGGTCCACAATACCTAGCTTCCTCGGTAGTATACCTAGTTTTATCTATGTATAGATTACTGTGTCTCGGTTTGCGATACCTATAGAGTTTTCTGTTAATATGTTTGGGAGTTGAGTGGTGTTTTGAAGATGTTTGTAGTTATTTACTGGGCATCTTTTTATTATTTTCTTTTTCTTGTTATATTTTCTCTGAAAAATAGAGGCGTTCACCCGTGATAGGGATAGAGCGGACAAGTAATTAATCTGATTCATAGGTGTGTACAGTAATTAACTCTTGGCTTATTTGATGAACTTCGATCCAGCGCTGTCCAGTTTGACCTACTATAGTTATTTATGATACTAGTGCGGTAAGTTGGTTTTTACAAACGAGTAGACGAATGTAATAAAACGAGTAAATGAATACCCCGCTCGATAGGTTTAGAAGAAAACAAAATTGAAGACATTAATATGGCGCCAAAATCGGCCATTTTAATTTTTATATACCCAGTATCACTCTTACTATCAAAACAAATCTAACACACCTCTCAAGCTAAAAACCATCAAGCCTTGAAGGCTACAGATCATGCCAAAGATATATACATACATACACACCTACATACATACATTCTAAAAATATAACCCTCCTCCTGGCGCAGTCGGGTAATTAGAACTACTACATTTTTCGTCTCATTTTCTCTTTCACGCAGACTCAGACGGAAGCAAAAGCACTTCTGTTTGCGTCTGCGTCTGCATGAAATTCTAGAAGAATTTTTATAGCATATTGTTTATGGCACTTTAAAAAAAAAATCCGTAAAGGATACGCACGGCGCTTTTTATCGGAGCGTGTGGTAAAATAGATACTTAGGTGAGAGTACCTATTTATCTACTTTACCACACTACTTTTTAACTTTCAAACGTGTTCAATGTGTTGAAAAATATATTATTGGACGCGATAGTCAACTTTTCAGATAATTTCTCAACTCCTACTCCGACACCAGCCTTGTCAAAGGGTATTACCCCGTTACTGGGTTTCGGAGGACATGCTGGTACTCAGCTGCATCCGACACTAACATAATTGGTAAAAGGTTACACTGGTTGTTAATACTTATAGTTATACTATAGTTCTGCTTCCTACAGGCAGCTTACTACCAGACTGGTTAGGGGTGAGCGCCCAGCCTTGACATATATAAAACATGAGTAGGTAAGTCGGATTTTGCAAGGCAGACGTGAGAGGAAACGCCCCGAGAGAGGACGTCTGGAACGACATACATTGATGTTATTGGTGATATTCTTCAAAACCGGCCAAGTGCGAGACGGATTCGCAGACGGAGGGTTCCATAAACCGAAAAAAACACGTTTCTTGAATGGGAGCCCCCTTTATTTTTTATTAATTTAATTTAAATTTTTATTATTTGTTTTTATGCGGCAATAGAAATAGCTACACAATCCGTGAAAATTTCAACTGTCTACCTATTACGGTTCTTGAGATATTAGCCCGCTGACAGACACACGGACGGATGGACGAACCGCGGAGGCTTAGTAATAGGGTTCCGTTGGTTACCCTTTAGGTACGGAACCCCAAAAGGCCAGTTAGAAGGAAAGAATGAAAAATGTTCATTTGGGACTCGCATAAGACATATAAAAAAAATTGAGTAGTATTCCGGCGTGCGTATATAACCTGACTCACTCGATCGCGTTAAGGTAAACTTTTGCTTATAAATGATAAATCGTATAGAAAAAGGCATTTTTTCCCGGTAACTAGTTCCGGTTTAGTTTAGTTTCTGCTATGGGGAAAAGACGTCAGTTTATGTAGGTACATTATATGTAGGTATGTCAATAGGAAAAATGCCATTTGTTTTTGTGTGTAGTGTGTGTGTTGTTTGTTTGTCTGTTGTTTTGTGTTTGTTTAGTGTCAGTGTCAATTGTCATGGAATACTAGCTGACCTATGCCCACTTCGTTGGGCGGTATTTTTCGGTTTTAATAAATAGCCTATGACACTCACAAATAACGTGACTTTCTTTTGTTAAAAGAATTTTAAAAATTGATTCAGTAGATCCAGCAAACTTTATCGGATGATAATATTATTAGTATACTAGTTGACCCGAGCAAAATCGTCTGCTCCGCTCCTATTGGTCTTAGCGTGATGATATATAGCCTACAGCCTTCCCCGAAAAATGGACTATCTAACACTGAAAGACACTGACTGAATTTTTCTACTAACTAACACTGAATTTTTCAAATCGGACCAGTAATTCCTGAGATTAGCGCGTTCAAGCAAACAAACAAACTCTTCAGCTTTATGTATTAGTATATAGATACCTACAGTATTAATTAGTTAATTACTCCCATGATAAATTACTGATTTTCATTTTTTGTTATTTTTTTTGTTTGATACCAATCAATTGCCTATTTTGGGGGACATCGTCCAACCCTAATTGCTCGAATACTTAATTACACTTTCAGTGACTGTTAGAATTGTATAAATGTTAAATCTAGTTTATTTCCGTATTTTATAATAGTTAGTTAAGTATAATAACTTTATTAAGTTTTTTTTCTGAAGTGTTTTAATCGATTTATCTATCTTAATATATATAAATCACGTGTCACGTTATTTATCCGCGATGGACTCGTAAACTACTGAACCGATTTTGATGAAACTTTGTAACTATCTGTTATTTGATCCAATTTAAAAGATAGGGTAGTTTTTTGGAACGGGAAAAAACGGGATACGGGAAAAAAGAGGATATGCGCGTACGAAGTTGCGAGCAAAAACTAGTACATATAATAAAATAGTAAATCTTAAAGTGTATGTTTCCAATTGGCGAGAAAACTACTGAATCGATTTTGTTCAAATTTTGCATAAATAATCCTTATAGGTACGGTCAGGTATATATTATCACGCTACGTGCTATGGAGGATGAGCTATACTCAAAAATGTCAGTTTCGAACGAGAAAGTGCACATGGTTCGATCCTCACCATATATTTTTGTATTCTTTTTCTCTTTTGAAATGTATTTTTACACCATAAAAATGTCAAAATAAACATAAAATGGGTTTTTACAAGCTTAAAATAACATTTAAATTAATATTCGACATTTTTTCCAACAGTTTAGCGAGGAATTAAGAGGAAAGAAGCCACTATATATTTCAAAATTGCAGATACTTATGGGTCCAACCTTAGCAAAGATTATCATCACGCTATTACCTTCGAGGAGCTGAGCAGTGAAAAACCATGACATAAATAAGATCGGCTATTTCAATCAATCGTCAATAGTAGTTATAGACCATCGGTTTAAAGACATTTTGCTGAAAGAGTTGGTGTGGGTCCGTTGTAATTATTTTTGTTCTTTTTTTTAAATTATGCATTTCTTTACTTTTATGATCCCTGTTTTACCTAATATTTTCAAATATTCATAACATGTTATTGTAGTACTTCGGATATTTTTTTAGCATTTATCCAAATATGTCAAATATAATTAGCCAGACTGTTAAAGTAAAGTATAATCAACAGAACCTATTTTCTCTTTATCTGTATTCTTTTGTTCGCATTACGTTTTAAAAAGTACAAAACCAATGTAGATAAGTTTTACACATAAACCTGATAGGAATTGTAGCAATTTTCTGGAATAAATCAACGTATTATTCTACGTAATGCCACCTATTGACCGACATATTACTATCGACAGCATGAGAATTACACTAGAAAATATTTTTTTATTTATTACTTTTACAACGTCTTAACAAAATAATTCTTCTGATACCTTAAAAAAATATCGTTCTGAACGCACATAATATTCCTATTAATAAAAATTAAAACAAACTCCAAACGTATATTTTAACAGTTCAACTACATATCCCATAGATGGCGTTATGCATTTGATCTCATTTTTGAATCGCGGTATTAAGATTAAAAAATTGGTCAACAGGCGCGCGCTTACATTTGCTAAAGTTGCCCAATACTGGGCCTATACGAGCTTGGAGCCAGGGGTCACGTAATATCACCCACGAGCAGGTGGCGAAGTCCCATGATAGAGGAGTCGAAATAATTGCATTAGGTCCGCTGAAATTGGGTTTCTGTGTTTCAAAACCATATAATTGTTTCGATTTGCGTTCCTGGTTCGGAATAAATAAAGATTCATCAAGTGGTTTCATGAAGATTGTTCGGTTATTTTAGAAGATAACCTGTGCTATCCCGTTGCTTCTCAGCATGAATTCATTTCTTTTGTGATGTATACCGGGAACCCACCGACCAAGCATCAACCATCAATACGCATAATATTGATAAATAGTTCTGGAGAATATAAGAATATATTTCCATGAATACGGCCACGGAGAAAAATGATACACATCATCCGATTAAGTTTATGATTTCTATTTAGGTATCTAATTTCTATTTTTTTTTTTGTTTAGTTTCAGAACTGTTCAATTCCCAGTGAGCCTATTAAACGTCATCACTAGCCCATGGCCAGAAATTTTCCGTTGCGGACTTCACTCTCTTGTGGATCAAGGGGAACTACAGATTCCTAGGCAATGACGCCACAGACGATCTCGCGAAGAGAGGTTCCGAGATGGTAGTGCTGGACCCGTATCCCCTCCTACCTTGTCCATAGTTTCGTACATGAATTTGCCAGAAATCAACTGAACTTTGTGACAACAAATGGTCACGGGCTACAAATTGCAGGCAGTCAAAACTGGCAACGTCATTATTCATCATTATCATCATCATCATATCAGCCGAAAGATATCCACTGCTGGACATAGGCCTCCCGGGACCAAGCGTCGCCACAAAGGCCGGTCCTGTGCGTCTCGAATCCATCGTCAAGCCTATACACGCGATTAACTAAGCGACTTCTCAGCCCAAGTAGAAATCTCCGAATAATTAACAGGTATAATTACAGGCCCCCTAAAAAACATATTTTCAACTTAGGCGCTGTAGACAGCCCAATTTGCAGAGGTTGTTTCGTCACGTTCACGAACAAATTCTCGGAACGATGAGGTCGCTCCGCCAAACCTGTGAAGCACCCAGGAGGCATCTGTGCATTTGGGCGGAGCTAGGCTGGCTAGGATTGAAGGAGAATGGAAGTCTAACATGGTGCGGATAGCGGAATCTCTACTCTACTCTCTCCGTTGTAGGGGTAGACTTCTCTTCTGGTTGGTTTTACCCCTGCAGCGGAGAGATGGCAGGGGTAGACTTCTCTTTTGGTTGGTTTTACCCCTGCAGCGGAGAGATGGCAGGGGTAGACTTCTCATCTGGTTGGTTTTCCTACAGCCAACTTTATGTAGCTCTAACGCACGTTATTGTAACAACCCTTTTATTTTTTAAGTATTGGAAATCATCAAATGACTCCTCCCGCTCTGGGCGGAGCAGAAGGGAGTGTCAGTCTCTCACTGACTGTAACCCATCCGTGTTCCTTCTAATGCCCTTTACGTTGCAGAGCTACGGTGACTCCTTCAAACAAATACCGCGTGTTAACAACACTAGCAACTTTCTTTAACATCATGCATTGCGAAGCGTTATCATTAAACGTTTCTCATTACGAAAAATTACTAGGGCTGGTCGGCATTTGGAACAGAAGAGGTGAAACAGCCAGTGCTTTGCGGAACACTCTTCCAAATTCCTAATTCTAAGAGGAGTCGAGCAAAGCTAGATATTGACTGTTCGTATATATCTTATCTAACAACAAACATTTTACTATCCGACTTACTCGCGAACAAAGTCGCGGGCAACAGTTACAAGTAGTACAATACATGTTCGATACACATATTATTATAATTACTAATACTTTACTTGTAAATATGTGTGACCAGCCATGGATAATTAAAAGCGCAAATGAACATGAAATCGTTTTAGTGTAATTAACATTTATAATAATCACATTTTTATTACCATAAAAGAACTTTAGGTCCTCATTAGTCTGATAATACCTATAATTAATCCGGCCGATTTGAGGAAGGCATGTTTCCTAGTAACCTATGAATTCCCAGACAAAAGGTAAGTAACACTACCGAGGTCCGAGTAGGTACCAGAAGATTAGCTATTGTAATTTAAGATCGGCTAAGTGCGAGCCGGACTCTCAAACGAAATGTTCCGTACAGTAAACCGAAAATAAACATGTTTCTTGTATCGGAGCCCCCTTAATTTTTTAATATGATTAACAAATTATTATTTGTCCGGTTTGACTGCAAGCCGACCCCAATATAGTTGGGAAAATGCTAGGCAGATGATGACATATTTATTATTTGTTGTTATAGCGATAGAAATACATATTCTGTGAAAATTTCAACTGTCTACCTGTTGCAGTTCTTGAGATACAGCCCGCTGACAGACAGATGGACGGACGGACGGATGGACAGCGGATATTTAGGGTTCCGTTGCTTACCTGACCCTAAAAAGCGTTCAAATACACGTCTTAAAATATCGTATAAAAAAATTAGTAGAATTATAAGCTCTCAGTTTGCAACTACGATGCAACGCGAAGGCTCCTTAAAAATACGAAAATTCCCCCTCAGGATTATAATATTAAAAATATAGTCCACACAAACAATACAACAAACCACAATTAAAACAACCATTCCGACCTTTAGAACGACATAAAAAAAAAAACAAACATTACAGTAGAGTGACATTCCCCTTTCCCCCGTTCAAAAGGGGAGTCAGGGGTATTACGGACGTGTCGGCTGCAGGCCCTCAGCCCACGTATGTGCAATGTGACCCTACAACGTGACCCACCAGGGTGCGTGCAGAAGCCGTGCCATCGTCGTGTGTAGGCAACTCGGTACTAGGTAGTGTATTGTAACTTTTAATTAAGATATTGTATAGATTTGTTATGGATTATATTTTGTTGTAATATTTAATTAAGTTACATAAGATTTGCTGTGGTGAAGGAGGTCGGTTGTTGAGTAGGTAGCGGATTTAGTCCCTGGCAATTATTCAACTGTTTTTTGTGGTCGCGAAGACGACTTTTGAGCATGGTGTCTTAGATCTCGCCGTCCCAACGGCGGACAAAAACGTCGTCGGCGAAAAAAATCCTTAGCAGTCTGGAATATGGATGCTTTATATGTGATTTTTTTATTTTATGCGTAAATAGGTTGCGTCCGTGGTGCGAAGGGTACGGGGGAGCCCGAATAGTGTCCTGAGGATGATTGGCGAGAGAACCGATACTGTTCTGCTCAGTAGGTTCACTGAACGGAGTTGCGGGACCGGTGAGCCTACTGTGCAGGGGTAGACGGTGTCTAGTTTCTTCTTTTTCATTTTTAATTACTAACATTAGTTACAAGCAAAATTCTGTTACTAACCACCTTGCCTATATATGGACTTTCTTGTCTGAATTTTTTTTTATATTTGCTCGCAAGCTTTGCATTAGGCTCGTCACATGTAGGTACTAAGGACCATTCAGCATGGGACTAAAGGTGGATACAGACATTGTGAGGCATGCGCAGCGCACGGACGCTCATCGCATGCTTCGCAATGTGTGGACGTTTATATTCGTGGCGAGGCATGGCCACCCAGGCAAATTTACATCGAAACGTGTGCGCATGCCTCGCAATGTCTGTATCCACCTTTAAACATAACCGATTTATAAATGTATGTGAACTATCCATCTACCCCTTATATCATTGACATTTCTAACAAAACTAGTAGACACTTTTCTGCACACCTTCATCATTATCAAAATATCAGCCGAAAGACGTCCACTGCTGGACACAGGTCTCTCCCAAGCGTCGCCACAACGACCGGTCGTGCGTCTCGCATTCACACCTTATAATTATTCTAATATAAAAAATTCTTCCGTTACTGACTGACAAACAACGAACACCTGAAACTAATGGTCGTGGGAAGCTGACATTTTGCATGTAGGTTCCGTTGGGAGTGTAGGGAAGCACTAAGCAATGATTTCTCGAAATTGACGAACGAAGAGAAACGAAGCAGGCAAAAGCTAGTTATAGTAATAAAATGCGGGATGAATATCCCTAGCAACACATCAACTCATCAATCGTCACGCCCAGAAATGTCTCGTGACAGACTGTCAGTGCCAATCCCTAGCACCCACAACACAATCACACCTAGCGGCCATTATTCCAGACTATTCTATCGTTAACAATTAAGACGAGAAACTGACGACAATTACCGAACCGGTGTCGGGTCACTAATTATGTAACTTTGGTAATCTGAATCGATTTTAGTGGATTGCTCTGAAACCTCAGACCGTCCGACACGTCCTCGCGGCGCATGCCTAGCTGAGATGTCAGCTGAACTCACCAGACAGCAAGATTTTTTTTAAGGATGGGAATTCATCAAATGACTCCTTCTGCTCTGGGCGGAGCGAAAGGTAGTCTCAGACTCTTACCTACTGACAAAAAAATTAAATTAATAATTTAAAAAACCCATGACAAAAAAAAAATAACACGTGTTGATCCTTTTATTTTAATACTAGCACTTCGCCCGCGACTTCGTCTGCGTAGACTTTAGAGGTGGCGCGCAACTTCTTTGTCCCATATTCTCATTCTCGGATATTCATCTTCATGATTCTTTATCAGATAGTTTGTGAGTCTTTACTGTCCCTACTTTCAGCTCCGGAACTACTTCGACATGTTTCTGGTATTCTGGTACTTGTGAATCTTTAGCGCTCAAAACTCCAGCCCAGAAAAGACTTCGTAATGTTTCGGTTCTCCTGGTAATTTTAAATGCTAACCACTCACAATTCCAGCTTCAAAAATACTTCGACATTTTTCTATTCTCCTGATACCTATGAATCCTAGCCACAATCGATTCCAGCGCCGGAAATATTTTGACATGTTTCTCTAGTCTCCTGTTACTTGTGAATCTATAGCATTTAAAATTCCAGCCCGTAAAAAACACCGACATTCATATTTCTGTTTTTTCCCGAAAATACTTCTACATGTATCTGCTGTACTCCTGGTGCTTTGGAATCCTAACTGCTCACAATACCTACCCTGGAAATACGTCCACATATTTCTGGTCTTCTGGTACATAACAAATCTTCAGCGCTCATAATTCCTGCCCGGTAAAAACTTTCTCAATTTTCTGTTGTTTTGGTGCTTTTGAATCCTTACCGCTCATATTTCTAGCGCTGAAATATTTCGACATGTTTCTGGCCTCCTGATTGTTATTAAACTTTAGCATTTACAATCCTAGCCTCGAAAATACTTCGATATGCTTCTGGTCTCCTGGTACTTTTGAATTCTAACCGGCCACAATTCCAGCGCCGGAAATATTTTGAAATGTTTATGGTCTCCTGGTACTTGTGAATCTTTAGCGTTCATAATTTCAGCCAAAGAAAAAATACTTTGACATGTTTCTGGTCTCCTGTCACATGTGAATCTATAGCGTTTACAATTCCAGCCCGGAAAAAATTTCAACCTACATATTTCTGTTCGATGGTTAAAACAAAAAACAAAAGTTATTCGAGCCCAAAAATACTTTAACATCGTTCTGTTCTCTTCGTACTTGTGAATCTTTAGCGCTCCCAATTTCAGCCACGGAAATACTACGACATGTTTCTGTTCTCCTGGTACTTCTGAATCTGAAGTACTAAGGCAGCAGAAGCGCTGGGTTTCCACTTCCTCCTCAGTCTCCATTAGGCTGTGCCTTTTACCGGGATAAAAAGTAGCCTATGTTTGATTCCAGGATGAGAACTATATGTGTGCCAAATTTCATACGCACAAACATACAAACATTCACATTTATAATATTAAATGGGATTAGCATTTCGCCCGCGACTTCGTCTGCGTAGACTTTAGAGGCGGCGCGCATCTTCTTTGTCCCTTATTCTCATTCTCGGATATTCACCTTCATGATTATTTTCTGCTAGTTTGCGAGTCTTTACTGTCCGTACTTTCAGCTCCAGAACTACTTCGACATGTTTCTGGTATTCTGGTACTTATGAATCTTCTCTCTCATAACTCCAACCCAGAAAAAAACTTCGAAATGTTTCGGTTCTCCTGGTATTTTTAAATGTACCACACACAAGTCCAGCTTCGGAAATACTTCGACATGTTTCTTTTTGAATCTTTTACGCTCATAATTACAGCCCGGAAAAACCGCTATATGTTTCTGTTCTCGTGGTACTTTTGAATCCTTACCACTCAAATTTCCAGCGCCTGAAACATTAAATCATGTTTCTGGTCTCCTAGTACTTGTGAATCTTTAGCGCTTACAATTCCTGCCGAAAATATAATTTGACATGTTTTTGATCTTCTGCTATCTAGGTGTGAATCTGTAGCGCTCATAATTACAGCCCCGAAAATACTTCGACATATTTCTAATCTCTTGGTACTTTTGAATCCTAACTGCTCCCAACTCCAACCCTGGATATATTTTGACATGTATCTGGTCTCCTGGCACATAATGAATCTTTTACGCTCATAATTCCTGCCCGGAAAAAACCTCCACATTTTTCTGTTGTTCTGATACTTTTGAATCCTTACCGCTCATAATTTTTGCTCCGGAAATATTTCGACATGTTTCTGGTCTCATGGTCCTTTTGAATTTTTTGCATTCACAATCTTAGCCACGAAAATACTTCGACATGTTTTTGGTCTCCTGGTACATAATGAATCTTTAGCGCTCATAATTCCAGCCCGGAAAATACTTCAACATTTTTCTGTTCTCGTGATACCTTTGAATCCTAGCTGCTCACGATACCAGTGCCGGAAATATTTCGAGATGTTTCTGGTCTCCTGGTACTTGTGAATCTTTAGCGCTCACAATTTCGGCCAAAAATATACTTTGACATGTTTCTAGTTTCCTGGTACTTGTGAGTCTATAGCATTTACAATTACAGCCCGGAAAAAAACATCGACATACATAGTTCTACTTGACTGTTAAAAAAAAAACAAAAAATATTCTAGCTCAAAAATACTTTTACATCGTTCTGTACTCCTGGTACTTGTGAATCTGTAGCGCTCATTATTCCAGCCCCGAAAATACTTCTACATATATCTGATCTCCTGATGCTTTTGAATCCTAACTGCTCACAATTCCAACCCTGGAAATACTTCGACATATTTCTGGTCTCCTGGTACATAATGAATCTTTAGCGCTCATAATTCTTGCCCGGAAAAACTTTCACATTTCTATGTTGTTTTGGTACTTTTGAATCCTTACCGCTCATATTTATAGTGCGGAAATATTTCGACAAATTTCTGGCCTCTTGGAACTAATGAATCTTTAGCATTCACAATCCTAGCTCCGAAAAAACTTCGACATGTTTCTAATCTCCTGGTACTTTTGAATTCTAACCGGTCACAATTCCAGCGCCGCAAAAATTTCGACATGTTTATGATCTCCTGGTACTTGTGAATCTTTAGCGCTCATAATTTCAGCCAAAGAAATACTTCAACATGTTTCTGTTCAGCTGTCACATGTGAATCTATAGCGTTTACAATTCCAGCCCGGAAAAAACTTCAACATACATATTTCTGTTCGACGGTAAAAAAAAAAAAATATTCTTGGCCAAAAATACTTTAACATGTTACTGTTCTCCTGGTACTTTTGAATCTGAAGTACTAAGGTAGCAGAAGCGCTGGGTTTCCACTTCCTTCTCAGTCTTCGTTAAGCGTTGCCTTTTACCGGGATAAAAAGTAGCCTATGTTTGATTCCAGGATGTGAACTATATGTGTGCCAAATTTCATCCAAATCCCTTCAGTCATTTTTGCCTGATTGAGGCATACAAACATTTGTATACAAACATACAAACATACAAACATACAAACATACAAACATACAAACATACACATTTATAATATTAGTAGGATAGGTGCGATTCTTTGGGCCACGCGTCTTCGCCTCGGGAGACCGCAAATTTTTGTATTTGTTAAGTACCTATATTATTAGCGGTCAACATCAACACGTAATATTTTTTACTTTTTTTTTGTCGGGGTTTTTTTAAAATTTTTAATTTAATTTTTATTTCATACTTTTTAAACTTAGGTACTACTAGAAAACCCATGATCTTATCATCTTTCTGCCCTTATTCCATGTTACTTGGTGTCGGCACAACACATATTTACTTTCATTATGTCCTATCAGCCGTCACGCTATCACTAACTCCCTTTTCTTTTATATTGCTCCTCACACAATCCATCCATCTTTTTTTGGCCTTTTCTCCCTCTTCATCCATCCACATATGATCTACACTCACCTAAACGGCACTACATCCTACATCGTATACCAAAATATCATATCGGTAGAACGAGTGAAAGTAGCTTAGCATCTCTCACCAATGTATTCACTCATTTCTCTTTTCTGCTTCATCATCAGGCCCTGATCATAATCTATATATAACCTATTCATTGCGACCATTTAAATGAATACGAAAACGGAAGGTCCGCTGTTAGTAAGTGAGGAGTTGGGTATCCTGTAGATTTCAGGACATGCTTCAGCATCAGGTTAAGGTTACTGATCTAAATATAATCTGTTCATTGAAATCATTCCAGTGAGTCCAAACACGATACCTCTACTGTAACTTCGTGAGGAGCTGGGTATTCTGCAGACCTCAGGTTATGCTACAGCATCAGGTCAATATAACCATATTTTTGCAATGTCATTGAAGTAACAAAATACCAAATTTCACATCGGTCAGACTCGTAAAAGCTGGTTAAATGGTTTCATCATCTAAAAAAGAGCTGATGATCTTCAAACGGCTAAAACGATTTTAATTAAACTTATCTAAGAACCACCGCAAGGAAATTGGCTTTCAAATGAAAAAAACCGCATCGAAATCGGTCCATTCGTTTGAGAGCTACGATGCCACAGACAGACACACACACCCAGATAGACATCGACGTCAAACTTATAACACCCCTCTTTTTAAGTCGGGGCTTAAAAACCCATCCGTGTTCCTCCAAATGCCTTTTGCGTTCCAGGGCCGTGGTGACTCTTTTAAACAAATTCCGCAAAGGTTCCTAAATCTTGCGAAACTAAAAATCAAAACAGTTGAAATGTTTCTCAAATCAACCGACGAATCGATCTTGGCGTAATAATAACTGCCGCATGAGACGAACTCCGTGCACGCTGCAATGGGAGCCTGCACAAGGCCAATTCCGTTAATTTAAAAACGTTCACATTCAAATCACACAAAAACGGTATTCTGCTAAACTTAAAAGGTCAATCATAGTTGAAGATTCATGCAATGATAATGCGAATGGAATTTTACTAAAAAATGTACTGAAACGGTATTCTGCTAATTTTAAACCAGCACTCCAGCAACCAAAACGGCAATCTGCTAAATACAACAACGTCAACTGAGGTAACCATGGAATTATTTTGAGATCGAATGTTGAAGGAAAATTTAAAAATTTTGCAGATTCTTTCTAAATTTTTCTCTATTTAATCCTTAAAAACATCATAAAATCCAAGATTGATTAAGTAGAACCTTGTTCTGTAAAATAACAATAAATGTTTCTGTGTTTGTGTGGTGAAATAATACAAAACGTGTGGGTTCAGCCTGTGGAGGTAATTTTTATTCATCGGGGTCCTTGCAGACGGTGAATCGGTGGTAATACGACGTAGCAGAAGCTGTTCTTAGTGTTGTCGGCTACGGTGTTTCACAATAAGAGTATATTTCACATGCGGCCTAGCGTTTGAAAAATATTAGACTCACTAAGTTGTACCTAAATGGAGCCGCTTATCCAAAAGGATAGTCTAAGGAGTGGACTGGATGTTGCAGCCAAGGTTGTAATACTAAGCGCACATTGTGATTCAGAAATAAAGGCAGCAATGTAGCTATATCCTAAGCATCTTCTTTATCACAACGAGTTGGTAGCTCCTTCAAGCCTAGGCTAGTAAAATAGAGTATCAAAACTCAGTTCCTTCAGATTCTTATTTATGCAGTCATCCTGTTACATAGGTAAGAATCCATCAGACCTAAACCTTATGTGGTTAAAACAAAAAAAACGAGAGAACTTCTCTGTGACAAAAGAGGCCCGGGATAAGGCTGGAACTGTGAACTTTGTTAGTACTTAATACTCAATGTTTTCTCTCTTTCAGATTCTACACTTATTTGGAGTTCCTCGGGTATAGATAAGATATCGAGTTTATTTCTGCATCATAAGAACATTTGATGGAAAACATAAGCAAGATATACAGAGCAAATGAAAACCAATCATACCAAATATTTAAAAATTCACTAACTCAGTGTTTTTTTATTTATTTATATATACTTCATTGTACACCAAAATCAAAATACATTAGGAAATCTTAAACTAAAAAATATACAAATGACGGCCTAATCGCATTCCGCGATCTCTTCCAGGCAACCTGGCATGGATAGGGATAGCCTGGACACGAAATGGGGTTGCACTTGGTGCAAAAATATAAAGTTAACAATTTTTTTAGAAAAAAAGCAATACAATATACTAAAATACATACACAAATACATACATATTAAATATGCATATTAAAAAGAAAATAAATGACAATATTTTAAAAATTAACATCGAAAAAGTAATCACAGCGACAAGTAGTAGGCGATATTCTTTTGCGAAAGGACGTTCAAATAAAAGATTCACTTTTGGTGGTCACTTTATTATTCTCCGGTCGTTTTAGTTCTATAGGACTGATAGTTTGGCCGAAAATTACCAAATAACACTACAAGTTTACATTGCTTACATATTTAGGAGATAGGTACATTTATAAAAATCCATACCTTACTTTTACTTTACTTACGTGATGCCTACTCGACTATCGATTGTCTCATTTGAATTAAAGTAATGGCAATCCTACAATCTAATCGTAGTATGTGGTGGAAGTGTGTGTATTGTATTCTACTGATAAATTTTCTTTTTTAATAAACGTGAAAGTTTTTAAGTACGGATGGTTGAATTGATGAATGTCTTTTTAGTCTTACACAGTGGCGGGGCAAAATTAAAATGTGATGTGGGCAAGATGGCATTTAATCATAATAATCATAATCATTTATTCATTTGCGAGGCCATTTAGGTCTTACCTGAGAATAGTGTTTTTTTTTTTGTTTTCAGAGGTTGGATTCTACAGATAACAGATCCAAGACCAAGGACATGGTGGTAGATCGATCTGGGAAGTTGGAACTCACTGGCGCATTAGGAATAGAATCAGTGGAAAACTTTATATACCTGGGTTCCAACATCAGTAACGATGGTTCGTGCAAGAAGGAAGTGCGCAGGAGAATTGGCATGGCTAAGAGCGCCATGTCTCAGCTAGAAAAAGTTTGAAAAGATTGTAACATTTCCATAAAAACTAAAACTAAACTGGTACGGACTCAAGTCTTCTCGATCTTTTCGTATGGCGCTGAGACTTGCACACTGAGAGCTGCAGACCGCATTGACGCGTTTGAGATGTGGTGCTGGAGAAAGATGCTCCGTATTCCTTGGAGGGCGTTTCGGACTAGCGTATCCATATTGCGAGAGCTGAAAATCTCCTCGCGGCTATCATCTGTGTGTCTACGCAGAGTCCTAAAATACTTCGGTCATATTGCAAGGAAAGAAGGTGACAACCTCAAGAAGCTCATTGTGACCGGCAAAATAGATGGAAAAAAACCTCTTGGACGCAGTCCAATACGTTGGCCTGACCAGATTCGCTTCGCCCTTGACACTGCCGTTCACAACGCCCTCCACACCGCCAGAGACAAAACAGGTGGAGAAACATCATACATGTGAAAGTGATACAGAAGGGAGGTCACGACCCTCAGCACTGAGGAATACGACGCAAGGAGGAGGACAAATATCATAAATGTGAAAGTTTGTATGTTTGTCCGTCAATCACGCGAAAACTCCTGAAGGGATTTGGATGAAATTTGGCACACATGTTGTTTACATCCTGGAATAACACATAGGCTTTTAGCTTTTTATGCCGGGTAACCAATCTACTAGGGAGAACTCTTACTTGAGCCATACGGGTGGTGAATGAGGTTCACGAGAGGGTTGATGTATTGTGGCGCAACTTGAGTGAATTCGCAAAAGTTACATTATATACAACTAAGTCGGTTAAAAATAATATAATTTATTCTTGATCTAAGTAATTAAGAATAAAGTATATTATTTTTAACCGACTTCAAAAAAAAAGAAGGTTCTCAGTTCGACCCGTATGTTTCTATGTATGTATGTTTGTTTGTCCGCGATTATCTCGAGTTTGGCAGAACCGATTTTGATGCGGTTTTCAGAAAAGTATTTTATAAAATGTAGATGTAGGATTTAGTTTGTAAGGCCAATCGCATTGGATTGCAGATCTGTAATGATATTATATACTACTAGCTTCTGCCCGCGACATCGTCTGACACTTACGAGCCAAGTCTACAAGTAGTTTTCCAGACTCATCACGAACCGTCTCGCACGCAGGTTTGTCGAGTTTCATCCTCCCGAACAAGCCAGATTCCGAAAAGGCTTCAGCACCGTAGACTACATACATACGTTGCGGCAGGTTATACAGAAAAGCGAAGAATATAATCTGTCCCTCTGCTTAGCGTTTGTGGACTGCGAGAAAGCCTTCGATTCGATCAAGACTTGGGCTGTGCTGCTGTCTCTCCAACAGTGCCAGATAGACTATCGACATCGAGGTGCTGAAATATTTGTACGAAAACGCCACCATGTTAGTCCAACTTCAGGATCAGACCTCGAAACCTATCCTTTTGCAACGGGGTGTGAGGCAGGGAGACGTCTCCGATACTGTTCACGGCCGCAATGCAGGATGTTTTCAAGGTTTTGGACTGGAGAAGGCCAGGCATTAATGTCAATGGCGAGTACATCACTCACCTTCAATTTACCGACGATATAGTCATCATGGCTGAGACTACGGAAGACCTCAGTACAATGCTCGATGACCTCAGTAGAGCTTCGGAGCTCCTATCAAGATCGGAGACTCTAAACATGAAGTTATAGATGAGTACGTCTACCTGGGACAAACGGTCTAGTTAGGTAGGGGGTCAACCGTCGAAGCCAACTCGACTGGTTAGCGTTCGGGAAGTTGCGTGGTATCAGTGTCTCAAGACAAAAGTCTATGACTAGTTCGTGTTGCCAGAGATGGCTTATGGAACTGAAACGTCGCTCACAATGGGCCTCATCAGAAGTCTTAAAGTCACTCAAAGCCAAGAGCAATGGAGAGGGCAACGCTTGGAGTTTTTTTGCGTGATTGAATCAGGAATGATGATAGCCGCAAAAGAACCAAGGTTACCGACGTAGCCCGAAGGATCGCCAAATTTAAGTGACAGTGGGCACATTGCTTGCGTCCCGCAGGACTCTGAACTGACAGAACGCAAAAATTAAGGATTTTCGGATAAAAAACCCTTATAAAACCAAAATTACATTGAAATGTTAATTTTTTATGGTAAAATGCTTTAGTTCATTAAATTTCCTATTGAATAGTAACAAAAAAGATGGTAGTAATTAAAATTTTGAAAACTTCGTAACGAAAAATTTTCTTTAGGATATCTCTTGTGGCGTCTTTTTTTCTATGTTTTCGACCATATTATCTTTGTAAAATGCTTTACTTTAAAGACTTGGCTATACACTGCACTTTTTTTCGCTTGAAAATGTATTAACATTACGGAGATCTCTGCGACGAAAAATTTGGCATTTTTCGGTGCTCTGGTCTTGCAACAGTTGCCGAGGTCGGGCCATGGATGGGTGATCCAATACATACTGAAACTTCTCCCTGCCTCGGAAATCACGGACAGATAGCAGCCAGAACATCTCTGACACCAGTCTTGTCAAAGACTTTCGTGTTCCTCCATCACTAGACTAAAAACGAAACTATATAGGCGAAGTTGCTATCCTATGTGTATTCAGAAATGTAACAAAATTCCTTGCCAAATTAAAGAACTTCCAATGGTCCGCTTCAAAAGGGCTTTACACAGGTGTGGTTAAATGAGAATCCCTTCTATAATATAAAAGAATTCCTTCAGTTTAAGTCTAAATGATCTAATTGTACCTATAGGTTACCATTTGCATGTCATGTTATGATTGAATATGTTGAGCTACACTACCATTTTAAGAACTTTTGTAACCATATTTATTTGCAAATAATACTTTGACTTGACTTTGACTGGGTTGCGGAGGTCGGATAGACAGTGACTCCATGTGAAATACTGGAAATCAACTGCATCAGGTGAGACGAAGCCGATCCTTAATTGCGAAAATGTTTGACCGATTGATTGAACCGACGAATCGCTTGCTGCATTTCTTATAGAGCATGGAGTAGGCTGCAGGCCCGGATCTAGGGGGGGGGGGGGCAAACTGGGGCACGTGCCCCGGGCGGCAAGTTTACAGGGCGCCAATATGGTCTAAAAAAAAAGAGATGCCAATGTAGTCATCTTTTTACGCCCGGTAAACAATAATAATTAATCACAAAATTTTGCCCCGGTTCGGAAAAATCGTAATCCGCGGCTGGCCGGCAGCACCTACAGGCGCTATTTCTTATCGAATTCATGGCTAACACACAATAAAATAGTACACTTAAGACTACCTACAGTATTTCTTTCCTTTTCTCAAAAAGCTTAGGTGAAGTGAACATGAAGTGAACTGTCAATCGATACAAGCTAGATGGAATGACAGCAGAGCGATTCTTTTTTTTTTAGGACATGCCCGCCACACTTTCTCAACCACTGCAACTCCTGAAAGCCAGAATCAACAGTGGCAAACACCAGAAAAACGCTGAGCCAATGAAGCCCGACGAGTCCCGGAGAAACGATTCAACTGCCATCCCACAACGACATTAATCAAAAAATACAGTGGAGGAGTAGGAAAAAAATATATATTTAATTTCCACTTCAGTGCAATTCTATAAACATATCGAAGTGAAGGCTTGGGTGAAGTGATCACGAAGTGAGCTGTCAATCCGTGTTATCAAGATAGAATGACAGCTTCGTGATCACTTCACCCAAGTCTTCACTTCGACATGTTTGCAGAATCGACCGGCTGGTCACTTTAGGCTTACTTCACCCGGTAAAAAGAGAGAATAGACCGGCTGTTATCGTCCTATGAAATCGGCTGCAGTGTACGCGTGCCATATCGCTGCCACCTTTAACCGGGCCGTTACCGGTTGAACGTTGGAATCATTGCCGGACACGGCTACTTTGCTGTGGACCCTTGAATAGCTAATAGGGAATATGCATGAAAAAAATATTTATTATCTATACAGTTTATCTAAAAATATACAAAAATATAGTAGTAACAGTGAAACTAGAATCAAAATTGTTCGAAAAACAAACGATATACAATTATGTTAAACAAATATATCTGTCTCTCTCGCAAAAACGCTATTTTATATGGCAGTTGTATAGGCGTCATGGACTTTGACGTCAAAGTTCATATCGGACTTCTCTTTCTAATTATTGGAATCTTGGAAGCTTTATAACTTCATCGCTGATGAAGGTATTTAAAAAATAATTTCAGGATTATTTACTAGAGGTAATAAGTATTTCAATTTGCACATAATAAAATCACGGTTCCCTATCCATTTGCATAAAATTTTAAGACCTAATATAACTTAGCATACTTTTTTTTGTCCTAATTAAATTTTCGCATAACATTATTTACGCATTATTTAAAGCAGCTTCGACAGCTTTAAAAATACCTGCTCCTCAGCTCGCAGGCCGCCTCGCTTCTCCGTGCCTACGCGGGCTTAGATGACACTCTAGGGGCAAGGAACACAAGACTACGTGAAGTGGGTTTTGCAGCGATTCGTTTGTGTCACTAACTTTTGTAGCACAACATATTGAATTTTGAAGACAGTACATTATTTTAATTCAAGGTTAAAAATGGAATTGTTTCCGTTATTTCTTTAAATTGTATGCCTAAATACTATTATGCCTAGTATATTAAGCGAATTAAATTTATGCCAAAACAAGTTAGCCTTCAAGATAATTATGCCAACATAAACTGTATGTGAAAAAAATATGGCAAAACATTATTATCAAAACAAATTATACCAAAATAGTTACGCCAAAGTGTATTAGGAAAAATAACATGCGAAAAGAAGTGATCCCAAAAATCGTATGCATATTCCCTAGAGTTTGAATCACGTTCTAGTAATGAATTGTTGTGGTGAGATCAATGCAATATGAATTGAAATAATAAGTAAGGAGACGAAGTACCTACCACAAATATTATGATAAAAAAAATCGTAGGTAACACGGCAATAGTAATGCACCACTTGTAGCTGGTGGACGTCGCATCGCTATAGGTACATACAAGTTTTGGGAACTCTCATAGTGTATCTACTTTCAATGCATGTAATTTACTACCGGAGTCTGTGTTTTCTGAGAGCTTTAATACCCCAAGTTAAAACTTTCCGAAAACACATCAAAGTAGGTAGCTGTTAGAATTTATTCCAGGTTAACATGTCATTAAAAATAAATTACAGATAAAACTAAAGGACTCATCTCCTTATTTGTCTAGGCTTTGTGTGGATGCACTAGAGCCTAGAGCTACACCTGCTTAGCGTTACCGTCCGAAAGCATATACTTAGCTAGGTACCTACCAAAATGTCAAATCCATATTCCAACTACATAAGAAGGAGTACAGAAAAATTATGAAAAGAAAGAAAAATTATGAAATGAAAGAAAATATGCCCAATTTGTATCCGAACCTTGCACCTAATACATAACTGAATCTACTCTTTAGTCAGGGCCCGTCTTCATCATCTAAGCGCCCCGGGCGAGTCATGCATTCGGCGCCCTTTTATATTCCAACTAGCTGACTCGCGCAACTTCGTCTGCGTCATAATTTTCATTACTGCTCCGCTCCTATTGGTCTTAGCGTGATGATATATAGCCTATAGCCTTCCTCGATAAATGGGCTGTCTAACACTGAAAGAATTTTTCAAATCAGACCAGCAGTTCCAGAGATTAGCGCGTTCAAGCAAACAAACAAACTCTTCAGCTTTATATATTAGTATGATATGATATAAATAATTAAAATAACTTTTTTGAAAAACCATTTCAAGGTTTCGATTGTCTTCGAGATTGTGTTGCCGACCTAAAATTTCATCGCACAAAAATTAATCACCATCAATGTCTGAGTTTTTCTTTGTATCGAAAGAAATACATAGTTACTCAAATTTCGCGCAGCGTTCTGTATGTCCTGGCGCCCTCCAGTTGTTGGCGCCCCGGGCAGCCGCCCACGTCGCCCGGCCCTAAAGCCGCTACTGGCTGGAGTAAACAAATAAATACGACTAATTCGTGTAGCCTTCACATCGCATAAATTGTTCTCAGTTAGTGCTTGACTATGACGGTGCATTGACGATTACATCATGATTAATATTAATTTTTTAGTCGTCGATTTGTTATTTTCTTTTTGTTTGTGCGAAATAAGTAATGGTTTGCCTAATCAAGTTTACTTCAGTCAAGAGGGATCTTTGCTAAATACGCAGCAAGTTGTAAGTTAAACTTCTTATTTCTTAATTCTTAAAAAGAAAGCTTTTATTGTAATTAGGGTTATCACTGCTTTTCCGACACCTTTGTATCATAAGTTTTCTTAAACTTTGTTGTCAATACAAATGTAATTTACCTATTATTTTTCTCAAGATATCCAAAACATATTTGAACTGAAATAAAATGTTATGCCCAGAACTATACCTACATATTTTACATACTCAACTACAATACTATTTTTAAATTAAAATAGTTTTAGTACAAGTAGTTTTTTTTCAATTAATTAAATGTTATTATTTTTTATAAAGCACTTGCTTTTGCTGGTGTTTTTAGGGTTCCGAAAAAAAAAACGGAACCCTTATAAGATCACTCTTGTGTCTGTCTGTCTTTCTGTCTGTCTGTCTGTCCGTCTGTCACAGCCAGTTTTCTCCGGATCCACTAGACCGATTCTGTTGAAATTTTTTACACATATGGACTTCTATGACCCAAACACGAACGCGTTACGTAAATCATTAAATTTTTAGTATGAGGGTCACTTTTGGGGGTCAAACTAGAAAATTAAAAAAAAAGTTTTTTGAACAATATCGTGTGACATATCAAATGAAAGGGCTTACTGTGAAAATTTTAATTATATTTTTTTCATAATTTTCAAATAAATGGTTTTGAAGTTATTCAAGAAATTAGATGACCATTCCCCCCGCCTTATCTCCGAAACCACAGAGCCTAAAATTTTGAAAAAAAAGGAGATAATTGATCTTTACCTAAAGATTACAGGAAAACTATTAGAAATCTGTAGTGTGAAAATAACATGTTAAAAAAATTTAATTCGTTCGGAACCCTTTGCACGCGAGTCCGACTCGCACTTGGCCAGTTTTTTTTATCTATACTTAATATATAAAGCTGAAGAGTTTGTTTGTTTGTTTGCTTGCTTGAACGCGCTAATCTCAGGAACTAGTGGTCCGATTTGAAAATTCTTTCATTGTTAGATAGCCCATTTATTGAGGAAGGCTATGGGCTATATATCATCACGCTAAGACCAATAGGAGCGGAGCAGGCGAAGTTGCGCGGGTCAAATAGTGCACTTATAAGACGTAAGCTATACCATAAGAAAAAAAACATGCTGCTAGAATAAAGAGCATAGATATCCTGCTCTAGTGGCCTAGAGCTGTTTACTAAATCTAAATCCAAACTTATTTTGAAGTGTGATCGCTTAACAAACATTTAAACTTTCACATGATATATGGCTGTCTATTATATTACAGCTAACAATTTAATTATTTAAACTATGTATAAGTTTAATTAATATTAGAAATTGTAACCGTCTTTGCCTGTAAGAAATTACTTGAAATTATAAAAGTATAATAGTAGCTACTAGACAGAATATTAGAGCTGCACTAAATTAAATAATCATTATAACATGTACTTGACAAAATTTACCAAATAGTAGCCAGTGTAAGAGTTGCGGAGATTAACAACGCTGAAACAACTAAATTGCTAAAATGCACAACAACCATACAAGATTCAGATAACGTGGTTACTGTTTCAAACAATAATAGGGAAATTTGTAAATTGATATACTTATTAACTCTAATAAACAATTATGAAATTATTTTTAAATACCTTCATCAGCGATGAAGTTATAAAGCTTCAAAATTTACAATTAGAAAGAGAAGTCCGATATGAATTGTGACGTCAAAGTTCTTGGCGCCTATACAGCTGCCATAGAAAACAGCGTTTTCAGCGAGAGGGACAGATACATTTGTTTTAAATAATTATATCTCGTTTGTTTTTCGAGCAATTTTGATTCTATTTTCACTGTTAGTATTATGTTAGTATTATTTTTAGATAAACTGTATAGATAATTAATATTTTTTTCGTGCATATTCCCTATTGCGAAGATGAGCGCCGCTGAGTTCGTGTCCGTGGCCTTACAGTTTCTTGTTTGCAAATTAATATGCTCCATATTGTTATGATTAGTAGATTAACTGCTAGTGATAATTAGCAAATATAAAGTTGAAACAACCCTTTATCATGTCAGTGTACGCTAAGTATGAATAAGTTCTGGGTGACCTAGAAACGTGTTTATGTGTCAAGCATATGTACACCAATAATTCTGCACATTATCTTATAAAAAATCTGATGTAGTAAAGCATTTATTTGTTACCAAAATAATTCTTTAAAGTCTTCATCAATTTATTTACAAAATTTGTTGAAAATAATGGACAAGTGAATATTTATGTAGATCTAAGTGATTTATTATATCTACAAAAAAGTTTAGTATTTTCTTTAATCTTCAAATTGGTCTCATATGTCTGCTACATTTATAGGGCCAGTAATACTTTCGTCCTATTTAAAAAAAAGTTTACATTGTGAAACATACATTATCAATCTCTTTGTTTGAAAAAGTATAAATACAACTTTTACGAATATTAAAATTGGCAGCTAATACCTAAATAAGGTACTTATCATTGTTTCACTTGCACAAATGGCGTCTAGCCAGATAATGCACTTGTTGCAGTTCATTTACATTGTTCATATATGTAGGTACTTCATGTTTCTCTGAGGTAATTTGTGGATAAACTTGGTGATAATAAACTAAAACCAGAGACTAAACAGAGCGGATTAATGCGGCAAAATGATGCGCGGGAATTATGTTTAAAAATGGAAGGCTGCCGCGTTTCTAATTGTACTGGTATTCTGCTGTATCCGGTTAAAGTGGGATCCAACCCCGACATACTTGAGAGGCTGGGCTTGGCTGATTGATTTAATCGAATATTCCCAGTCGCGGGCCCACATGGATTGCCACCAGGTTGCAATCGGTAGGAAAATTCCTAGTTACACCCGGTTGGCGACTGGGAAGTTATTCCCCCCACTTCAATTTGCTGAACAACGCAGCTTGGATCGCCAACCCCCGTATCGCCGTCTACCTTACGGCTGCGACCCGGTGCCACTCGGTGGCAACTGAGTCCGGAGAAAATTGGCTGTGACAGACGGACAGACCACGAACAAATCCGCCAACCATTTGGGCAATAATATGAAATAGGCGACAGTCCCCAGGCTATGGCACTTGTCTCACCGCCGCGCCTGCGATGAAGCGATTAGCTATCGACTATTAGCTCGCTGAGGAAAGGGAAAAAAGATATAGAACTCGTGTGAGTAATAGAGATACATATATTAATAGTCGATTACTGGCTGTTAACACTGCCAGCGAGCCGGCTCTTACCACTAGTTGGTCGCAGCGACAAGAGCTATCAAAAATTGTATTCGCTCAGCGACACTCGCTCGGCGATGCTCGCTTGGCGGTCAGAACTTACTAACAAGCGGTAATTTCTACCTATAGTGCGGGCCGGAGCGAGTATTGCGAGTAATCGCCCGTCGCACAAAAGCACTCGCTTAAAGCCGAGCGACAAAACTATCGAAAGTTTTCACTCGCTACTCGCTGCTCGCCACCTGGTTTCGAGTCTCAAGCTTTACTCGCTGATCGCCGGCGGTGAGACAAGTGCCTATTGCCTATTTCAAACTATTACCTATAGAAAAATATCAATACCAATATAACTTGTGTAAGAAGAGTTTAAGAACACTTCCATAAATTACTTTCTTTTTTAGAAAGAAAGCACCACCACCACCAAAACACCAAAACCAAAACCACTACCACCACCAAAACTACTGTACCGATTTTCATGCTTCACCAATGGGTAGAGTGGTTCTCGAGGAAGGTTTTAGTAGGTATATAATTTTTCTAGAAAAAAAATAGGGTTCCTTAAGAAAATTGCAGCGCGGACGAAGTCGCGGGCAAAGTGCTAGTTTGCAATAAAGTAATGAACGAAAAGTGTGAATAATCGATCAACAACGATAAGCCGTGACTGAACAGTGAACACGTTCCACAGAAAACACAAATGTATTCATACGAGCGTCTAGAACAAATAAGATTCAGAATGGCGTGAATAATTTTACAGAAAATGAGACTTGTTGCATTTATTAAAAACATAGTTCGCTATTTATATGATAGTGTGTACTGTTCTAAAACGCTTTGATTAAAAAAATACACGTGATGTTAAGTGGGAGACCAAAATTTACGTGTATGTTTTTGGGTGTAACTGTTAAAAAAAATGGAATATCTTTAAATACATATTTTAATGAAAAAATAAATACTCGTGATATCTCACTACACCCCTCTCCCTCTTGTGATACTCGTGATTGCTTCCCAACCCCTCCCCCCATTCGAACTCGTGATTTGTGTATAAATAATAATTATTACACGTAACTAATAAATGAAGTAAATTATTTGCGTGTATCTTGAGCCACTTCCTACTTCCCCCCTAGTTCTTTTAGATGGGATAGTTCGGTGTGGGAACGATCATTTTCAGGATGTTGTAACAAGTGTTACGCAAGCATTGTGGTAAAGGAAGCCGCCAGCTTCAGCAAACATTCCCGACGCACCTTAAAACTGCATTGCATTAAGGATGACTAGCACAATATTGAGTTAGGCGACGATAGATATACCTAAAAATAGAAATGCTTTTCGAGGAAAAACGGATATCTTCCTTATTTAGTAAGATTTATTAATTTATGGTACATTTTAAGTTTACTTTTGCTATCTATCGTCTATCTATCTATTTTTTAAATTTTTTTTTATATGATTGCTGTAGATAACATCAGGCGAACAGCCGTTAGCCGGTGGTGAGGAACATCAAGATCCAACAGACCCGCAGTACAAGGCACTTGCTGAGGAATCCTTGCGAAAATATGTGGTTGATTCTGGTATCACGGAACCGCTGGTAGTAGCGCTGGTTGAAAAAGTGACTACCCAAGTTGCTGCTGGCATTTTGACTCGTCTCGATTTTCTTGTCTCCGGTAGTTCAGATTCTTCAACAACTAAATGTCACTCAAAGGTTTGGGAACCGGCGTGGCTGAATAAAAAAGAGATAACTGTTACTTGTCAGAATGACGGTCACAGAAGTAAAAGACAATTAGTCGGTGGTCTAACAGAACGAGATCCAACAGACCCGCAGTACAAAGCACTTGCTGAGGAATCCTTGCGAAAATATGTGGTTGATTCTGGTATCACGGAACCGCTGGTAGTAGCGCTGGTTGAAAAAGTGACTACCCAACTTGTTGCTGGCACGATGACTCGCCTCGATTTTCTGGTATCCGGTAGCTCAGATCCTACAACAGTTAAATGTCATTCAGAGGTTTGGGAACAGGCGTGGCTGAATAAAAAACAGATAGATGTTACTTGTCAGAATGACGGTCACAGAAGTAAAAGACAATCAAGCGGTGGTCTAACAGAACAAGATCCAACATACCCGAAGTACAAAGCACTTGCTGAGGAATCCTTGCGAAAATATGTGATTGATTCTGGTATCACGCAACCGCTGGTAGTAGCGCTGGTTGAAAAAGTGTTTACCCAAGTTGCTGCTGGCATTTTGACTCGTCTCGATTTTCTTGTCTCCGGTAGCTCAGATTCTTCAACAATTAAATGTCACTCAAAGGTTTGGGAACAGGCATGGCTGAATAAAAAAGAGATAGATGTTACTTGTCAGAATGACGGTCACAGAAGTAAAAGACAATTAGCCGGTGGTCTAACAGAACAAGATCCAACAGACCCGCAGTACAAGGCTCTTGCTGAGGAATCCTTGCGAAAATATGTGGTTGATTCTGGTATCACGGAACCGCTGGTAGTAGCGCTGGTTGAAAAAGTGACTACCCAAATTGTTTCTGGGGAATTGACTCGCCTAGATTTTCTAGTATCCGGTAGCGCAGATTCTTCAATAATTAAATGTCACTCAAAGGTTTGGGAACAGGCGTGGCTGAATAAAAGAGGGATAGATGTTACTTGTCAGAATGACGGTCACAGAAGTAAAAGAGGAGTGCCCGGTGGTCTCACAGAACGAGATCCAACAGACCCGCAGTACAAAGCACTTGCTGAGGAATCCTTGCGAAAATATGTGGTTGATTCTGGTATCACGGAACCGCTGGTAGTAGCGCTGGTTGAAAAAGTGACTACCCAAATTGTTTCTGGGGAATTGACTCGCCTAGATTTTCTAGTATCCGGTAGCGCAGATTCTTCAATACTTAAATGTCACTCAAAGGTTTGGGAACAGGCGTGGCTGAATAAAAGAGGGATAGATGTTACTTGTCAGAATGACGGTCACAGGAGCAAAAGACAATTACTCGGTGGTCTAACAGAACAAGATCCAACAGACCCGCAGTACAAAGCACTTGCTGAGGAATCCTTGCGAAAATATGTGGTTGATTCTGGTATCACCGAACCGCTGGTAGTAGCGCTGGTTGAAAAAGTGACTACCCAACTTGTTGCTGGTACGATGACTCGCCTCGATTTTCTGGTATCCGGTAGCTCAGATCCTACAACAGTTAAATGTCATTCAGAGGTTTGGGAACAGGCGTGGCTGAATAAAAAACAGATAGATGTTACTTGTCAGAATGACGGTCACAGAAGTAAAAGAGGAGTGCCCGGTGGTCTCACAGAACGAGATCCAACAGACCCGCAGTACAAAGCACTTGCTGAGGAATCCTTGCGAAAATATGTGGTTGATTCTGGTATCACGGAACCGCTGGTAGTAGCGCTGGTTGAAAAAGTGACTACCCAAATTGTTTCTGGGGAATTGACTCGCCTAGATTTTCTAGTATCCGGTAGCGCAGATTCTTCAATAATTAAATGTCACTCAAAGGTTTGGGAACAGGCGTGGCTGAATAAAAGAGGGATAGATGTTACTTGTCAGAATGACGGTCACAGAAGTAAAAGAGGAGTGCCCGGTGGTCTCACAGAACGAGATCCAACAGACCCGCAGTACAAAGCACTTGCTGAGGAATCCTTGCGAAAATATGTGGTTGATTCTGGTATCACGGAACCGCTGGTAGTAGCGCTGGTTGAAAAAGTGACTACCCAAATTGTTTCTGGGGAATTGACTCGCCTAGATTTTCTAGTATCCGGTAGCGCAGATTCTTCAATACTTAAATGTCACTCAAAGGTTTGGGAACAGGCGTGGCTGAATAAAAGAGGGATAGATGTTACTTGTCAGAATGACGGTCACAGGAGCAAAAGACAATTACTCGGTGGTCTAACAGAACAAGATCCAACAGACCCGCAGTACAAAGCACTTGCTGAGGAATCCTTGCGAAAATATGTGGTTGATTCTGGTATCACCGAACCGCTGGTAGTAGCGCTGGTTGAAAAAGTGACTACCCAACTTGTTGCTGGTACGATGACTCGCCTCGATTTTCTGGTATCCGGTAGCTCAGATCCTACAACAGTTAAATGTCATTCAGAGGTTTGGGAACAGGCGTGGCTGAATAAAAAACAGATAGATGTTACTTGTCAGAATGACGGTCACAGAAGCAAAAGAGGAGTGCCCGGTGGTCTCACAGAACGAGATCCAACAGACCCGCAGTACAAAGCACTTGCTGAGGAATCCTTGCGAAAATATGTGGTTGATTCTGGTATCACGGAACCGCTGGTAGTAGCGCTGGTTGAAAAAGTGACTACCCAAATTGTTTCTGGGGAATTGACTCGCCTAGATTTTCTAGTATCCGGTAGCGCAGATTCTTCAATACTTAAATGTCACTCAAAGGTTTGGGAACAGGCGTGGCTGAATAAAAGAGGAATAGATGTTACTTGTCAAAATGACGGTCACAGGAGTAAAAGACAATTACTCGGTGGTCTAACAGAACAAGATCCAACAGACCCGCAGTACAAAGCACTTGCTGAGGAATCCTTGCGAAAATATGTGGTTGATTCTGGTATCACCGAACCGCTGGTAGTAGCGCTGGTTGAAAAAGTGACTACCCAACTTGTTGCTGGTATGATGACTCGCCTCGATTTTCTGGTATCCGGTAGCTCAGATCCTACAACAGTTAAATGTCATTCAGAGGTTTGGGAACAGGCGTGGCTGAATAAAAAACAGATAGATGTTACTTGTCAGAATGACGGTCACAGAAGTAAAAGAGGAGTGCCCGGTGGTCTCACAGAACGAGATCCAACAGACCCGCAGTACAAAGCACTTGCTGAGGAATCCTTGCGAAAATATGTGGTTGATTCTGGTATCACGGAACCGCTGGTAGTAGCGCTGGTTGAAAAAGTGACTACCCAAATTGTTTCTGGGGAATTGACTCGCCTAGATTTTCTAGTATCCGGTAGCGCAGATTCCTCAATACTTAAATGTCACTCAAAGGTTTGGGAACAGGCGTGGCTGAATAAAAGAGGGATAGATGTTACTTGTCAGAATGACGGTCACAGGAGCAAAAGACAATTACTCGGTGGTCTAACAGAACAAGATCCAACAGACCCGCAGTACAAAGCACTTGCTGAGGAATCCTTGCGAAAATATGTGGTTGATTCTGGTATCACCGAACCGCTGGTAGTAGCGCTGGTTGAAAAAGTGACTACCCAACTTGTTGCTGGTACGATGACTCGCCTCGATTTTCTGGTATCCGGTAGCTCAGATCCTACAACAGTTAAATGTCATTCAGAGGTTTGGGAACAGGCGTGGCTGAATAAAAAACAGATAGATGTTACTTGTCAGAATGACGGTCACAGAAGTAAAAGAGGAGTGCCCGGTGGTCTCACAGAACGAGATCCAACAGACCCGCAGTACAAAGCACTTGCTGAGGAATCCTTGCGAAAATATGTGGTTGATTCTGGTATCACGGAACCGCTGGTAGTAGCGCTGGTTGAAAAAGTGACTACCCAAATTGTTTCTGGGGAATTGACTCGCCTAGATTTTCTAGTATCCGGTAGCGCAGATTCTTCAATACTTAAATGTCACTCAAAGGTTTGGGAACAGGCGTGGCTGAATAAAAGAGGGATAGATGTTACTTGTCAGAATGACGGTCACAGGAGTAAAAGACAATTACTCGGTGGTCTAACAGAACAAGATCCAACAGACTCGCAGTACAAAGCACTTGCTGAGGAATCCTTGCGAAAATATGTGGTTGATTCTGGTATCACCGAACCGCTGGTAGTAGCGCTGGTTGAAAAAGTGACTACCCAACTTGTTGCTGGTACGATGACTCGCCTCGATTTTCTGGTATCCGGTAGCTCAGATCCTACAACAGTTAAATGTCATTCAGAGGTTTGGGAACAGGCGTGGCTGAATAAAAAACAGATAGATGTTACTTGTCAGAATGACGGTCACAGAAGTAAAAGAGGAGTGCCCGGTGGTCTCACAGAACGAGATCCAACAGACCCGCAGTACAAAGCACTTGCTGAGGAATCCTTGCGAAAATATGTGGTTGATTCTGGTATCACGGAACCGCTGGTAGTAGCGCTGGTTGAAAAAGTGACTACCCAAATTGTTTCTGGGGAATTGACTCGCCTAGATTTTCTAGTATCCGGTAGCGCAGATTCTTCAATACTTAAATGTCACTCAAAGGTTTGGGAACAGGCGTGGCTGAATAAAAGAGGGATAGATGTTACTTGTCAGAATGACGGTCACAGGAGTAAAAGACAATTACTCGGTGGTCTAACAGAACAAGATCCAACAGACCCGCAGTACAAAGCACTTGCTGAGGAATCCTTGCGAAAATATGTGGTTGATTCTGGTATCACCGAACCGCTGGTAGTAGCGCTGGTTGAAAAAGTGACTACCCAACTTGTTGCTGGTACGATGACTCGCCTCGATTTTCTGGTATCCGGTAGCTCAGATCCTACAACAGTTAAATGTCATTCAGAGGTTTGGGAACAGGCGTGGCTGAATAAAAAACAGATAGATGTTACTTGTCAGAATGACGGTCACAGAAGTAAAAGAGGAGTGCCCGGTGGTCTCACAGAACGAGATCCAACAGACCCGAAGTACAAAGCACTTGCTGAGGAATCCTTGCGAAAATATATGGTTGATTCTGGTATCACGCAACCGCTGGTGGTAGCGGTGGTTGAAAAAGTGTCTACCCAAGTTGTTTCAGGGGAATTGACTCGCCTAGATTTTCTAGTATCCGGTAGCGCAGATTCTTCAATACTTAAATGTCACTCAAAGGTTTGGGAACAGGCGTGGCTGAATAAAAGAGGGATAGATGTTACTTGTCAGAATGACGGTCACAGAAGTAAAAAAACATCAATGGGTGGTCCAACAGAACAAGATCCAACGGACCCGCAGTACAAAGCACTGGCTGAGGAATCCTTGCGAAAATATATGGTTGATTCTGGTATCACACAACCGCTGGTGGTAGCGGTGGTTGAAAAAGTGTCTACCCAAGTTGTTTCGGGGGAATTGACTCGCCTAGATTTTCTAGTATCCGGTAGCGCAGATTCTTCAATACTTAAATGTCACTCAAAGGTTTGGAAACAGGCGTGGCTGAATAAAAAAAAGATAGATGTTACTTGTCAGAATGACGGTCACAGAAGTAAAAAACCATCAATGGGTGGTCTAACAGAACAAGATCCAACGGACCCGCAGTACAAAGCACTGGCTGAGGAATCCTTGCGAAAATATATGGTTGATTCTGGTATCACGCAACCGCTGGTGGTAGCGGTGGTTGAAAAAGTGTCTACCCAAGTTGTTTCAGGGGAATTGACTCGCCTAGATTTTCTAGTATCCGGTAGCGCAGATTCTTCAATACTTAAATGTCACTCAAAGGTTTGGAAACAGTCGTGGCTGAATAAAAAACAGATAGATGTTACTTGTCAGAATGACGGTCACAGAAGTAAAAAAACATCAGTGGGTGGTCCAACAGAACAAGATCCAACGGACCCGCAGTACAAAGCACTGGCTGAGGAATCCTTGCGAAAATATATGGTTGATTCTGGTATCAAGCAACCGCTGGTGGTAGCGGTGGTTGAAAAAGTGTCTACCCAAGTTGTTTCAGGGGAATTGACTCGCCTAGATTTTCTAGTATCCGGTAGCGCAGATTCTTCAATACTTAAATGTCACTCAAAGGTTTGGAAACAGGCGTGGCTAAATAAAAAAAAGATAGATGTTACTTGTCAGAATGACGGTCACAGAAGTAAAAGACCATCACCCGGTGGTCTAACAGAACAAGATCCAACAGACCCGAAGTACAAAGCACTGGCTGAGGAATCCTTGCGAAAATATATGGTTGATTCTGGTATCACGCAACCGCTGGTGGTAGCGGTGGTTGAAAAAGTGTCTACCCAAGTTGTTTCAGGGGAATTGACTCGCCTAGATTTTCTAGTATCCGGTAGCGCAGATTCTTCAATACTTAAATGTCACTCAAAGGTTTGGAAACAGGCGTGGCTAAATAAAAAAAAGATAGATGTTACTTGTCAGAATGACGGTCACAAAAGTAAAAGACCATCACCCGGTGGTCTAACAGAACAAGATCCAACAGACCCGAAGTACAAAGCACTGGCTGAGGAATCCTTGCGAAAATATATGGTTGATTCTGGTATCACGCAACCGCTGGTGGTAGCGGTGGTTGAAAAAGTGTCTACCCAAGTTGTTTCAGGGAAATTGACTCGCCTAGATTTTCTAGTATCCGGTAGCGCAGATTCTTCAATACTTAAATGTCACTCAAAGGTTTGGAAACAGGCGTGGCTAAATAAAAAAAAGATAGATGTTACTTGTCAGAATGACGGTCACAGAAGTAAAAGACCATCACCCGGTGGTCTAACAGAACAAGATCCAACAGACCCGAAGTACAAAGCACTGGCTGAGGAATCCTTGCGAAAATATATGGTTGATTCTGGTATCACGCAACCGCTGGTGGTAGCGGTGGTTGAAAAAGTGTCTACCCAAGTTGTTTCAGGGGAATTGACTCGCCTAGATTTTCTAGTATCCGGTAGCGCAGATTCTTCAATACTTAAATGTCACTCAAAGGTTTGGAAACAGGCGTGGCCAAATAAAAAAAAGATAGATGTTACCTGTCAGAATGACGGTCATAGAAGTAAAAGACCATCACCCGGTGGTCTAACAGAACAAGATCCAACAGACCCGAAGTACAAAGCACTTGCTGAGGAATCCTTGCGAAAGTATGTGGTTGATTCTAGTATCACGGAACCGCTGGTAGTAGCGCTGGTTGAAAAAGTGACTACCCAAGTTGCTGCTGGCATTTTAACTCGTCTCGATTTTCTTGTCTCCGGTAGCTCAGATTCTTCAACAACTAAATGTCACTCACAGGTTTGGGAACCGGCGTGGCTGAATACAAAAGAGATAGATGTTACTTGTCAGAATGATGGTCAAAGAGGTAAAAGAAGAGTGCCAGTGGTCTAACAGAACAAGATCCAACAGACCCGCAGTAGAAAGCACTCGCTGAGGAATCCTTGCGAATATATGTGGTTGATTAATATATTGACATTAGTATTGTATATTAACATTAGTATTGTTTTTTTTTCTTTTCCGTTTATGGCAACTGAGCCGGTTCCAACTATTCTGCCAATGTCACATTAGTATTATACATTGACATATTCTTATTATTTGTTTTCAGACTGTGTCATGACATGTATTATATTGAATTTTTTTTAATATTGATATTCATTTCTTTGGTATTTTTATTTATTAATTTGTTTTTAGGGTCGAGGTTTATTTTAATTTATTATGGAGACTTAGTTGGCTCAATTAATTAACATTTCTGGCATAACATTACGCACTCTTTATTTCAACGATATGCCATTAACCTATGTTAAACAAAAGAATAAATCACTTATGACTTATTCTGGTATCACGCAGCACGCAGCGCAGGTAGAAAAAGTGACTACTCAAGTTGTTGCTGGCACGATGACTCGCCTCGATTTTCTGGTATCCGGTAGCTTCAATTTGTATAAGAGTGATGTAGGCAAAATAAAAGAGAACTGTTCAGTTCAGCGATTCGTGTAATAATGCCAATAAGCAGTATATGCAGTTACAAATCTAAGGTTAGGCGAGCTGCACACTACACCTCCCCTTTTAAAAAAAATGTTACTATTGTTTGAGTACATTATGCATTTTTTATAACTTAAACTAAGCTAACACAACATCTTAAAAATATACTTTTAATCATTACATTACGGTTAAAAAAAATCATTTTATCATAACCAAACTATTTTATTTAAGTTGTAAGTGGTTTTGTATTGTTTTTATGAATTGTATATTTTTTGTCATCTTTTAATTTTTTTACCTTTGGTGACACATCTGCAATGACTCTGTATGGCCCTTAATAAATTTTATCCAACTTATTTCCTACTTGATTTTTAATTACAACTAAATCTCCATTCTTATTTTTTAATCCATTTACATTTCATCGTCTGGATGTCCGATGGTAGAATTGGGCCGGGGGATGAGGTCGTGGAGTTCTTGGGCACACTCACCGAAGTACAATCTGTAGAAGACCGACAAGCAGGCAACCTTACGGCGATGAGCCAAGCTATGTAGCTTGGCATTAACCAGTTTTACGTCACCGATGAGCCTCTTAGCTCTGCGTTCCACCGAGTCAAGCGCGGCAAGCTGATACTTAGCTGAGCCATCCCAAAGGTGGCTACAATACTCCATGCAGGATCGGACTTGCGCCTTATATAGGGTTAAAAGCTGTCCAGGCCTGAAGTATCGCTTCACCCTATTTAGGATGCCCAGCTTTTTGGCAGCGGTTTGGGCTTTGTACTCGATGGTGGCGCAGAAGTTGAGACTGGATGTCAACTCCATGTCTAGGAGCTCAAGCCGATCAGTCACAGGAACAGATGCACCCCGAAAAGTAGGAGTTTGGTCAAAACGACTCCTTTTTGCGGTAAAAAGACATGCCTGTGTTTTGGTGGCGTTAAAAGTGACCATATTGTCATCACCCCACTGGGAGACAAGGCTTAAGGTCAAATTTGTCCGCTCTACCATGGCCTCTCTCAAGGAACGAACTTCATCCCCGCTGGTTGTTGCGCTGGACAAGTATCTCTCTGAAACCATACTGTCATCTGCGTACCCAACAAGACCAAACTGAAGTAGGTCGTTGATGTGTAGCAGGAAAAGAGTTGCAGAGAGAACAGACCCCTGAAGAACTCCGGCATCAATAGCCATGAGGTCAGAGGAGCAGCCGTCAACGACTACTCGGATCGACCGTTCACTCAGGAAGTCTGATATCCAGCTACAAAAACCAGCTGGGATACCATAAGTAGGAAGCTTGTTGAGTAGACCTGCGTGCCAAACCCTGTCAAAGGCCTTTGAGATGTCGAGCGACACGGCAAGTGCTTCGCCGTGTCTCTCGATGGCCTAGCCCCAGCAGTGCGTGACATACACAAGAAGATCGCCAGTTGACCGTCCCCGGCGAAAGCCATATTGACGGTCACTGAGGAGATTATTGTCTTCAAGGTCGGTCAGCAGCTTACTGTTAAGAACCCTTTCCATAACCCTGCATAGGATGGAGGTAATGGCGATCGGACTGTAATGTGCAGGGTCAGAACGGTCTCCCTTTTTGGGCACCGGTTGCACATTCGCAAGCTTCCATGATTTCGGCACCGTTCTTTTTTCAAGAGAGAGGCGGTACAGGCGTGCCTACATCTAAAGGACCCATTACAACTAAACCAACTCTTTCAAAAGCAGTGGATGCCGTGTTTGTGATGACCATCGGTTCTTTAGTACCTACGCCGATTGGAATGCTTTTGAATCTGACAACTTCTACACTTCTTTACGAATTATGTTACGTCATTAGTGATTCCTGGCCACTAATAGTACTTCCTAATATGGTTTAACATTCTGTTTACCCTCGCGTGGCCACTCGTGGGTAACAGGTGGAAGTCATTCAAGATCACAGTTTTCGTGTCTTTGTCAGTAACTTGTCACATCTTTAATAACAAGTAACTTAGGAATATCATTTAAATTACTAATCTATCTATACTAATATATAAAGCTGAAAGGTTTGTTTGTTTGCTTGCTTGAACGCGCTAATCTCAGTAACTACTGGTCCGATTTGAAAAATTCTTTCACTGTTGGATAGCCCATTTATCGATATACCCATATATAGGCTATATAATATCACACTGCGACCAATAGGAGCGGAGCATTAGTGAAAAATGTGACGCAGACGAAGTTGCGCGGGTCAGCTAGTTTCCTTTATAAAATTGTTAACAAATATTTCATAGTGCTTGCTTTTTAATTATTACGAGCTCGTTTATTTTGATATGCTTGCAAAAACGTTGTAATTCTCTCGCTAACACACTTACGGTCGATAACGATCGAGACATTACAAATATTGCTGATTTTTAAGGCAATTACCAGTATCACTAATAAAATGTTTTGATTTTTCTATCAGATTTATTGTATTTTTTATTACTGAGTAATATCAATTCAACGCTGTCAATTGGTCGTTTGAGGATTTCCACTACCTTAGGTTGATCAGGCCTTGGAGTACAGGATACCTCAGCAGTCATGTCGTTGTTGTCACAGTCAGTGCGTAACCTTCGAGTCTGTGTCCTGGTCATGACCGATACTACATGTTTGTTCTTGTCCTTTAGACTGTTGGATGTAATAGATAACCGGCTTAATGCATCTGCAGCTGCGTTATGCCGTCCTGGGACACAGCTGATTTCAAAATCGTATTCCTCAAGATATAATCTAAACATCTACAATCCAATCATCTACATCTACACTATCTCCACTAATATTTAAAAGAGAAAAGATTTGTTTGTTTGAAATGAATAGGCTCCGAAACTACTGGACCGATTTGAAAAAATCTCTCTCCATTTGAATCTTATATATACCTAGCTAACTTATATTTTCTAAAAATTAGAGATCCTTAAGAAAATTGCAGTAATGTAATCCAAAGCAGCAAAATTTTGCCAATAAAATTCATTATTTGGCGTGCGCTGAGAAAACTATTGATGATACATAAAAATAATGTACTATATAATTAAAGTACTCATTATTACCTATAAAATAAAAAACCACGAGGGTATATGTCTAACTATGTATTATGGTTAAGTCGCAATGACCGCTTTTTGTTCAAATAATTGAATTAAAAAAAAAAGTTATTTATTGGTACAAAAAAATCATTCACAATATTATTACATCTAAATAAAAGGAGCAGTAATCGCAAAAGTTGGTGATACTGGTTCCCAAACTAAGCTGTCGCTTGTATTTTGGGAATCAGTGTTCAGTCATAGATGTTGTTACAATTTGGTTGCTTTAGGTAGGTACATTAGTTGTGAACGTGAACATTTTATAATTTTAAGACAATTAAGCTGAAGAGGCTAATCACTCACACGCACACACACTCATGTGTGTGCGTGTGAGTGATTATGTGTAAGTGTGTGTGTGTGTGTGCTTGTGAGTGATCATGTGTAAGTGATCATGTGTGTGTATGTGTGTGTGTGTGTGTGTGTGAATCCCAGTTTTGGCTTATACAGTGAATTTTAGTAAATTTTCAGTCTTTTGATAGTCCATTTTGAGTAGCCAATCAGTTACTTTATCTTTTACTTTGCGTTTGTTGAGTCCTACAATTTTCAGTTCCTTATTAATACAGTCGTACAGTTTGCAACTTAGACTGTTGTATTGTCCTCTGGCAAAGGCTGTGTTCGTAGGGGAACGGACGCATGCATTCATCCTTCTACGGATGTCAGAGGCAGAAGGTGGGACTATTCGATGTCTTCTCAAGGTGGATTACAGCACATAGAGCTGCCTGACAGTCAGGACTTTGCATTCCGAGTAGAGTGTTGTGGTGGGGTATCTGTATGGTTTTTTGTTCATAACTTTAAGAACAGCTCTTTGTGCCCTCTCCAACCTGAGAAGAACCTTACCTGCCCCGCCCCAGACAGGGATGCAGTATTGGATAACAGACTGACACAGGGCCAAGTAGACTAGCCTTAACTTGTCTGGAGGAGAAGAGTCTCTGAGTAGTTTAAATATGTGTATGAGCCTTCTCACTCTTGAAGTTACTGTGTCTATGTATTTTTCCCATCTCAGTCTGCCATCCAAATACACACCCAGATATTTTGCACTGTCCTCACGAGTAAGTTCAGGGCACGTGCAGCTTTTATTCAAAGATGAGCAAACATGGGCTTTAACAGTGAAGTCTTGTGGAGGAGAGGTGTTTTTCCTGATTGAGAAGGTTACATAATGCGTTTTTTTTATGTTTAGAGTTAATAAGTTGTCTGAGAGCCATTGCATGACTTTTACTACGGAGTGTTCAGCGGTCTCCTTGACGGCGGTCCAATTTGGACCCCATACAAGGATAGCGGTGTCGTCAGCGTATGTAAAGATTTTGGTATTAGCGAGAGAGATTTGGCAGAGATCGTTAATATATAGCTGGAAAAGCGTGGGACCGAGTACGCTTCCTTGCGGAATTCCGTAGATGACTGTGTCCTCATCACTGAAGAATTCGTTTATCTTGACTCGGTGTCTCCTATTTGTTAGGTAGTCTTTAAAAATTACGTGGATGGTACCTCTTATACCGAGCCTTTCCAACTTAGCCAGAAGATTGATAATAGTATACGTAGCTGGTCAAAGTTCTTATTTATACTACGAATATTTATGTGAAACAGCTTAAGGGATATCTGGGTTTATATATTTAGGACAGTCCTCTGGCTGACAGGAGATTGAGTTTGAAGCTTCGAGTGAGTCTATTTCGTTGTGAATTTTTTGTAGGTTAGCCGTTTATTGAGTTTGATAATTTTACTTTAGAATAACACAAGTCATCGAGCATACGTACGGGAGTAGATAATTAAAATATAGAAGGCAAGTGTGTATGAGAATGTGATTGAGTTTTTGAGGCGGAAGGTACGATGGGTGGACGAGAGTGAGAAGTGAGAGTGTGGGAGTGGGTTTGTGAATTTTGGATTTGTGATTGTGTGTAAGTGTACGAGTTTTATTTGTAGGTACGTTAAAACTTACGTGGGATTTTATATATAAAAGTGTATGTGTTTCATTTATGATCAACATGTTATAATTAGGCGATAAGTGTTTTAGATACTTAGTTGCGAGAGTAGTTAAATGGTATCTCAGTAAATAACATAGTTGGTCAAACAAAGCATACATTAACATGAAGGAGGCATTACATAAAAAAGAAATTATGAAGATTGCGAAGTGTGCTAGTCACAGATTTTTCTTCAGATCCAGAAGGCATTGTTCAGAAGCGATCAGGATTTGCTTGTGACCTTGAGCTTTACGCAGAAAGATGTTTCCATTTGACGTCCAGCAGTAGTCAAATCCGTTTTCTTTTGCAAACTCTCGACATTTATAAAATAATTTCTTAGAACTTGCGGGCAGATAGTCAGCTACGTATACCGGTTGACGGCTGCCGAGGATGTTGATCAACTCTGTGTTAAGTTTGTCCGTGGTTTTCTTGGAGTTATTGAAACGTCGAACGGAGGACAAAGTAGTCAGCTTCATATTAACGGTCTGAAACTCTGCGATAATTGGGCGAGGTGAGCCCGACTTACCCGGAAGGCGGTAGATATCTCGAAGATCACCAGCAGAGATCGGTGTTCCTACTGTTTTCCCGATCATACAAATGATGTTTGACAGATCTTCGAAAGTCTCCTTATCTTTTGAAGGAATATTTCTTATCAATACAGAGGATGACCGAGATTTTAGTTGCAGGTCTTGTACTTTTCTTTCAAGCTTTTCCAAACACTTACGCTGTTCCTGTCGTTCCAGTTGAAGGTTAGATAGGCCAGTTTTAATTTCTTCATATTGTTTATCCATGAAGTGCATTGAGGATTCAATTTTATCATTTGTCTCTTGTATTTTTGATGTTTGCTTTTTGAGATCGGTAATTTCTGAAGATAATTTTGAAATTAAGGAGTTTTGTTTATCACAAATATTGTTTAGTTTACTGTCCAGCTCTGCTTTCCAATTGTTAATTAACTCTAGTATTACCTGCTTGAAGTCTTGATCGTTTTGATTAGGCGACGTCTCGTCCGTACGAAGGCGCTTGTTCCGATTAGTCACGAACGATACGTCACTAAGTTGCAGGGAATTTAGATCCGTTTCGGATTGAGTATGTCCTATGGGTGTTCTAGGCGTAGTGGGCGGTGTTCTCTGCAGACTCATCTTCGAGCAGGCAAGGATAAAGTAGCGTTATTCATACAATCCCGAGCGACGCCCGGGTCACTAGATATGGCAGTAGAATACACAGTAGCTCCGCGGCGTAGCACACATAGCCAACGCGATGTCTCGTAGCAGGTCACTGCGCGCGCCGTAGCAGTGACGTCGCTTTCGTAGCACAGGCTCGTAGCACTTGTAGCGTATACGTAATTTACAACATACGTCACTCGTTGCGGTGGCCCAGCGGTACGGTGCTCGGCCCCAATCGCCCTCACCAAGCGGCCGCGGCGTTCGAATCCCAGCATATCGGAAAAAAATATCGTCGAGATGTTTGTTTGTGGTCTAACCGTCGAAAAGACAGCTGTCTCTCTCGAGGACCACCCAGTAGGAGGAGCCACCGATACAAAGTTCCGAAGGAGTGACAAGGAATCGAAGTTTAACGCCGTTGACCAATCACAAATATTCACCAGTCCAAGCAATGACACACGTCCGAGCACAACTGTTACCACGACTGAACTGTAAAACCCTGGCGGAATGGAATAGTGGTGATTTTAGTATCACGGTTTAATCCTTATCCATTGAAATGGTTCGATAATTAACGTTGATTATGTACATGTAAATTACACTTTAAATAATTCAAATCTGACCTTTCATTTAAAAGTTACGACGGGTTAAAAGTGCTCTAAGTAAGAAAAATGTTGCGGTTAGAGCGAATTGCCCTGCATCGAGTCAATTAATAAGTAATTTACACATTACCATATAAACTTCACATACAACTTTACATTACTTCATCTCCTATACGGGAGGTATAGGAGATGAAGTTCCTAGAGTACCTACTAAACCCGCGCGAACGAATTCGTGGGCGAAGTGCTAGTAGTAAATAAATAAATCAACGGCATATGGTCTGTTTTTATTTAAAACTTTTTCCCATATAAATAAGGACTAAAATGTCGAACTGCCCAAAACAATAGCAAGTTAATCTAACTCAATCACAGGGTATCGCGTCTCAACTAGTTTCGAGTTACGGCTGGCGTACGCGACTACCGTGCTGTTGCTATTAGGCAGCACGGCGCCTAATCCTAGTTTTGACGAATCAGTTTGTAACGTGAAACTGTTATTGTTGCTAAAGTCTGGATAGTCAAGTATAGTCGGACTATCAAGGATCAGTTTTAACTTGTAAAAGCGAGCGAGCACCTCGTATTCATCACTCCACATGAACGCTACATCCTTCTTACATAACGCATTCAACGGATAGGCTATTTCAGCAAACTTTGGAATAAAACGCCTATAATAATTAGCAAATGCAACAAACCTCTTGACTTCTACATTCTGCGGGACTGGGTATTTTTGCAAGCATTCTACCTTTGGTGGATTGAGAAATATTCCTTCTAAAGTCCAAAATAAACGATTTCTTTGCATAAAAATTCACATTACAGCGTATTTAGCTTCAAATTCACTCTTCTTAGGCATTCTAAAATTGTAATAAAATTCTTGTTATGCGTTTCAAGACAATTTCCAACGACAATACAATCATCTTGGTATAAAAAGCATGATTTGTAACTCAATCCAGACATTGCTATTGTCATGAGTCGAGCAAAAGCACTGGGTGATTCTCTTAAGTCCCATTGGGTATCGTTTCATTTGATACTGCTTGTCTGTTGTAAATACAGTAAACTTCCTAGACTTTTCTTCTAAAGACAGCTGATAATAACCTTGACTAAAATCTTATTTTCTAAAGTCTCAGTGATGCCTGTATCCTACTATTGAGTTGGCGATAGTCCACTACAAGTCTCCATTTTCTTTCTCCTGACCTATCTGTCTTTTTAGGTACTAATAGAACTGGGCTTGACCATTCTGAAATAGTCTCTTCGATGATAACGTTTGTTAACCATTTCATCTATTTGTCTTTGTACCTCGCCTTTCAATGCTTTAGGCAATCGATAAGGCTACAAGTATGCTGGTGTCGTATTTTCCTTTAGTTTAATTGTACAGGCTGACATATTTTTTATAACTTTTGGACAACTTACAGCCCTAGTTATGTGAACGACTATTCTCAAATACATAAAAGATTTGAGATTTTTTAGAACAATTGTATTCAAAAGATTCACGAGTTGAATGTTCATGAGAATGTAGGTGACAAGGTTCACCGATTTAACTTATGAAAAGTTCAGTACGACTTATATGGGTTTGAACAAGAATCGAACTAGTGAAAACCAGGTTCCTATGAAGCAAGCTGATATTCTGAATTTTAAAGTTCCTGAAAATTTCGACTGGCGGGAGTATGACGCCGTGACGGAGGTGAAAGACCAGGGCTCGTGCGGCAGCTGCTGGGCCTTCAGCGTCATCATCATCATCATCATCTACAGCCTGACTTCGCCTACTGCTGAGCATAGACCTCTCTTTTCTTGTGCCAACCCCCACGCTCCTGTGCCAGCCTCATCCAGGTCCTTCCTGCGATGGCAACAATGTGATCCGTCCATCTCGCCGCTGGTCGACCAACACTTCTTCTTCCAGTCCTTCAGCGTCACTGGTGAGATATTCATTATATTTTTACTACAGCGCTAGGACAATATTTGTATGGTATTCGGCCAAAGTTATTTTAATATGTTGTCTTGTATAAATACAAATACTAATAGTAATATTGCTCGTCTATCGCGTATTATCAAAAGAAATCGATCAGCAGGCAGATAAAAATATTGTCATCTTTATCTTTAAACGTATAAAACTTGTCTGCTTCCGTTTCTCCGGTCAAAATCACGCAAAGGATTTTAATCCTTTCACTAATAGAAAGATCAATAAATGTGATAGGTTTGTTTGTGTTTTTAACTCGCACGCGTGTGTAGCCGGGGCGGGTCGCTAGTGAATATTAAAAAAGACTTTAGTCAGAGTCTCTCTGTCTTCCCTTAAGATCTTTGATATATTTTGCTTCTATTAAGGATAATAATAATTTTCTAAGTGTGCGCAGGACACTGGCACGGAATGGCAGAGGATTAATTTTTTTACCAAAGGACATTCAAACTTATCTTGGTAGGAATACGATATAAACGCCATTGTCTGAAATTGATTCTGTGGCATCGAAACGGATTTCTTGACACGGCATTGAAGAGCGCGCTAAGGGATCGCTGCGGCGGGGTCTAAGCAGCTGGTGTGCGCTGACCGGTGGAAGAACCCTCTATCATGCCGTTTCAGTCCACGTAGGCCTAAATGGGTTTTTTTTTTTTGACAGTTAACCAATAAACATGACATGTGGTTTTCTTTCAGGCAACATTGAAGGTCAGTGGAAGATGCAGTCGGGACAACTTATATCTCTTTCTGAACAAGAGTTAGTGAACTGTGACAAGTTGTACAATGGCTGCAATGGGGGTCTGCCTGATAACGCATACAGGTAAAAGAATGCTAAATCATAATTTTTAGGTCGAAGGACTTTAAACGTCGGTGCTTCCAAACTTATAGGCAGTCAGATTTAAAGTGCATCTCAATTCTAAGTCTTTCGACATGTAGGTAACTAATTTTTTTCAAGGGCGGTACGTTTTCTAGTGGATTCTATGAGGCCGCGTTTCCATCTGCAAGCAAATTGAATGGAAGTTTAATTACATTGCAGACTACCAAGGGATTATGTGATCAAGCTATATATAAATAAACTTGCATGCAAGTTGCTTGCAGGTAGAAACGTGGCCTAAGGCTTATTTCACGCGTACCACAACCACACCACACAGTCGCGGGAAAAAGTGGTCAAGTTGTGGTTACGTGTGAGTAGTGTCGCTGCGGCTTCTTGCGGTTGCGTTGTGGTACCTACAAAATTACGATGTGGTTGGCCGCTAGTTCGCAGTGTCACTGGTGGTTGTGTTGTGGCTGCGAGGTGGTCGGTATCACACACGCGGTCGATAATGACGGCAAAAAGTGGTCCGTGTGAATTTAACTATTAATTTTCATACAAATTAGCGCCCGCACACGTGTTGTGGTTGTGATGTGAATTGGTGTGGTTGTGGTAGGTGTGAAACAAGCCTAATAATGAGCTATGACAACCAATAGCAATTTTTCAGCATGTCTGTACTTTACCAGTAGCAAGTTCCGCGAATAGGACCATTTGCGCGTAGGTCGTTTTGATTGAAGGTAAAAACACAAAACTACGATGTGTCGTCGCATTATAAAAATATACGAGCTTGCATCAATGCAACGCAAGAACTTGCGAATGGATTGGCAAAATCTCCTTGTTTTTTTATGTCATCTTATCAGTAGATAACAGCAGTTCTCAACTCTTTTAACGATCCATGTCATTATCTAGTACAAAATACGTCGAGGGTATTACCCGAACGGTCGAAAAGAGGCGCTTTGCCTTTTGCATCGCAGCAATTCGCATCGCACTTTACTGAGTTGCGAATTCGCATCGCGTCGATTCGCAGATTTGTTTCGGTCGTTTTGATACTAAGAAAAAGTAAAATTTACGAATAGGACGTTTTGATACAGAGAAAAACTCTCGTATTTTATAAAAGAGCGTTTTATTTAAGTCAATGTCAAAATTAAAAAGTCAAACAGGTATTTAGGCATTGATATATAAAAAACCCAAGATGCACAGTCTCGAACAAATGCAACACTCGAAACTGTCGTCAAAAACTGACATGTATCAAGTGTCATGTGTGAGTTGTGTGTAGTTATATATAAACAATTTTTTTTTGCAAATTCAACATTACACGGATCGCTTAAAGTTGTTTTGACAAAGCAGTGCAGTATGGCGAGTGATGCGCAATTTTTTTTTGCAAATTCAACCTTACACGGATCGCTTAAAGTTGTTTTTACAAAGCAGTGTAGTATGGCGAGCGATGCGAGACTGTTTGAAACTAGCGCACAATTATACATTGTGCGCTTGTTTTTTGCGGACGTTTTTGAGATGCTGAGTGTGTATCTTGGGTTTTTTATATATCAATGTATTTAGGTGATCAAATGGGAAACATGGGGGTTCTCATTTCAGGACTAAATTCGTGTCTAAGAAGTCAGATTTGACAGCAGTATACAACATTGCTTTACTAGTAAGTATGAAAGAGACATGAAATAAATCTCTTTCGCACTTAGTGGTAAAACGATCTTCCATCCCTCTCTACTCAGCTGTCAATCCGACTTAGACTGTCACAAATATAATAAGCGGATTTTCTGTTAATACTGCAGTTCATAAACGGTTTGCTGCTCAAGGACAATACCTTACTTATGTCATAACTTATACCTATGTCATAACTACTCATATAACTATAAGCAACAAGCATATTTCGAATTCTCCTTGATTACTAAACTGTTTTACGGCGTGTCTATTTGTTATCAGGAACTATGTATGTCGTTGTCATTATGTGGATATTTAATGTTTGTTTTTATGTGTGAGTTATCATAAAAAAAAGAATAAACCTTAAGTTAATGCGAAAACTGCTAGATACAATGAAGTTTCAAGGAAGACCGTTAAAAGGCAGTGTAGAATGATTTACAGTTCAGACAACGTGGTTTTAGTTGTTCATTCGCAAAGGTAGATTCAAATGGAGGAAAACCGATAAAGTTACTATTTTTAACCGACTTCCAAAAAAGGAGGAGGTTCTCAATTCGGTGGGTATTTTTTTTAATCATATACATCCGAGATTTCTGATCCGATTTCTGAGATTCTTTTTTAGTTTGATGCAGTATACTTGCCATTTGGTCCCGTAAAAATTTAATTCAGTTTGGTTCAGTAGTTTTTTTTATGAGCATTTTTGGTTATTTCAATTTCTGAAACAAAACACTACAAAGTATAAAATAAACTAAATTTCGGAAGTCGGTGTTAAAAAACAAAGAAACAAAACCAAAAACACCGACTTCCGAAATTTAGGTTATTTTATACTTTGTACTGTTTTGTTTGGAAGTCGGTTTAAAAAAAAGTGTAACAAAGTTTAGTATACACTAGCTTTTGCCCTTGACATCGTCCGCGCATATCCCGTTTTTCCCATTCGCCTAGGAGTTTCGGCAACCCCTCTCTTAGTGCTCCCCATGAACCTACATGGCACAGCTCTTTACGACCAGTAGTTTCGGCTGTGCGTTGTCTGTCAGTAATAGTGATGAGTCGTTGAAGGTTTCTCCGTCAACGAAACGTTAACGTTGAATTGCGTTTTTCAACTAGTTGATCAACTAGTTAATTTCGTCAACGAGTTAACGTGTTACGAACGTCAACTTGCATGAACGATAAACGCCTAAACGCTTTTATTAACGTATGCTGTTGTAATGTTAATTTACGAACAATTTGATGCAGTTTGCGGGAGTTTTATTGTTAAAGAAATACAATTTACGTACGTTGAAAATAACAAAACGTTGGGTTCATTTTCTCGTTTCGTCAAACTCGAGTTGAACTCATAAACGTTGTTGTCTCGTAACTCGTTGACGAATTCAACGAGTTGATTTGTACACGGTCAACGTTAATCCCGTTGAAGAGACATCAACGTTGATTCAACTAGTTCGTTGATTCAACTCTCATCACTAGTCAGTAACGGAAGAAATGTATAAATTAGGTTTATTTTTTGTCGGGGACCACTCGCACTACACCTCACTAAGGGTGGTTTTGCTCAACCGGGCTAGCCTGTGGTGGTCTCAGATGAATCTAAAGCCCCCAGCCAAGGCAAAATAAATTAGGATTCATTAATTTTGTGTGAGGACGATGCAGCTAAAATTACAGTACTATAATAGTATGTATGATAAATTCAACAATGATTAGCAGATTTAGAATTTAAATTTGAAAACTACTTATGAGCACTTGAACTAAACGTAAATATGGTTAGAGTTTTATATGTCTGCAATAAAGAATACCAATAATAAGTTTTAAGATGAAACACATTACAATAAAAAATATCGACAGCTTAGCGTGTAGAGCACATTGCATTTTGTAATTGAAAATCTCATAAAACTACATCATTATTAGTCTCAATTACTACTGATGAGTTTTAATTAGTGAAGTCTAGCTCATTTGTCAACAAACCTGATTTATGTTTATTTGTTCACACTGGAATTTTTAAATGCATAGTGTTCTGTTGCCTACTACAATATTTTTTAACTTGCGTTTAACACCTTATAAATAATGACTTGATAGTGCATTGTTTTGTTTTACAAAAGCCTCGAAATCATAACATGGGAACTTCCTTGTTTAGGGTTCCGTAACCATCGGTCCGTCTGTCTGTCAGCGGGCTGTATCTCAAGAACCGTAATAGGTAGACAGTTGAAATTTTGAATTTGTCGTTACAGCGGCAATAGAAATACACACTCTGTGAAAATTTCAACCTTCTACGTATTCACGGTTCTTGAGATACAGCCCGCCGACAGATAGATGGACGGACGGACAGCGGAGGCTTAGTAATAGGGTCCCGTTGGTTACCCTTCGGATACGGAACCATAAAACGACGTCAGTCCGTGGATAGGCTACCATCGGACATCCAGACGCACTGCATCTTACCATCCCTACCTTGTTGCTATTCCACCAATTCGCACTAAGCGTTTCCAAACGTCTTTTATAATGTGCACAGCAAAGGAGTGGAACTCTCTGCCTGCGTCTGTGTTTCCAAACGCTTACAACCCTAATCTCTTCAAAGTTAGAGTGCACAGGCTCCTTCTGGGTAAGCTCGCTCCATCGTAGACTTTGTCTCTGTCATCTCTGACCTAGACTAGAGTCAAGAGTAAACCCATCACAAATAATAAAAAAATTGGTGGACCAACCACTGCATTTATGTTGACTCCTCTGTGTCTCGGAATTCACGTTAAAACCGTTGGTCGCGTACTCCTGACCCGATTGACATTTCTAAGTCCTTGTCTAAAGCTAGAAAATTTGACACTTGTCTTGCCAAGAAATATAGTGATATCTAGTGACTGGATTGTGGAGACGGGCCGACGCTCCATGTAAAATACTGGTCTGAGCTGCATCCGGTTAGGCTGGAAGCCGCCTCAAAATAGGTGGGGAAAGGCTTGTCCAGAAGCCTCGTTCCAGAAGTGCGTGTGCGTTTTTATTTAGCTAATGTTTTCTTAATGTGTATCAGCTGCCTAACATCACCCTTAAGAGGGAACTCTATTGGACTTTTCTCCACACACACGCATTCCACTGTTTTCTTCGTGTATATTGCTTTTAGAGCAATGATTATTTTCCAAAAAATCTAGGTCTAATTAATACGTGCCCTTATGATTTTCTTTTTTCCAAAACATAAAAAGAAATCGAAAAGAATTATGGCAATCCAAAAATCCGAAAAAACAGCCCGTTTTTACCGCCATGTTCAGACGACTATCAGACAAAGATAAGTTTATAACGAAATAGAAAATAATAGAAGCATAGATATAGTCTTCCTCTAAATTATTATTATATTATTATTATTATTTTCGGATATATGTTGTTATTCTCAGCTCTTAGGCTGGTTTCGACCACATTTACGGGACAAGCCAAGTAAATGTAGCGTGTGATCTTTAATTTGCTGTGTGATGAGGTCCTACTTCGTTTTCGTCTATCTGCATAAATTTTCTGACAATCCTACATGTATTCAGAATCGCAGCCTTTTGTAGTGTTATGTAGAGGGTTTATTATTAGGTATTTATAACACTGATCGACAAAATTATAGCTTTGTTCTCCCACCTAAGGAAAATATATATATTTTTAATCTTCGTAGCCAAGGTATAAACGCACGATAAATAAAAAGTCGAAGTTAGCTCTTGTTGTTTTTTAATAATTATATTCATGATTTTTATCAAAAACAATCAATTATAATATTTACAATGGTGTAAAAGATTCCGATCGCTTAGATCTTTTGGCTTTTCTGCTGTAGGACGACTCCGGTGTTTCTCTAACGATGGACCAACAATAATCAGCAAGCATAGAGGGTTCCCATTTGCCTTGATAGCGTTTTTCGAATGACGCGATGTCTTGATGGAATCGCTCTCCATGTCTCGTCACTTACGGCTCCCATATTTTGTGGAAAGAAATTAATATGTGATTGCAAAAAGTGTATTTTTAAGGACATTTTGCATCCCATTTTTTGATAAGCTTGTAACATCGTTTTGACGATATTTACATATTGCGGAGATTTGTGATTGCCAAGAAAATTTTTGGTCACTTCTACAAACGACAACCAGGCTTCTTTTTCAACGTCATTTAATGCTGCCAGAAACTCTGGATCCTTCATGAGTTTCCTTACGTCAGGTCCAACAAATATGCCTTCTTTTATCTTGGCATCGCTAAGAGAAGGAAATTTATTTTTCAAGTTTTGAAACCCAGTACCATTTTTATCCATGGCCTTAACAAAGTTTTTTATTAATCCCAACTTTATATGTAAAGGTGGCAATATTATTTTTTTGGGATCGACTAATAGAACATTTTTTACATTTTTCTGGCCAGTGATATAAGCTGTTCTTTCAGGCCAGTGCTCTTCACACAAGAAATTCACACAAGAAACAGCAGAATTTGGTATAGCCAGTTTGGAGTCCTAAAATTAAAGCAACTACCTTTAAATCAGCACAGATGGTCCATTGGAAGTCTTTGTAGTTTATTTTGTGTAAAACAAGTCTCATCACTTCATACGTCTCTTTTAAATGTGTACTGTACGCTATAAGAATGGATGGAAATGTGTTACCATTATTTAGAAGCACGGCTTTTAAACTAGTCTTAGAGGAGTCGATGAAAAGCCGCCATTCGGAAGGAACATGCTTATGGCCTAATTTAACCAACAGACCGTTAATATCATTACAAAACACTAGGCTTTCCTCTTTTGAAAAAAAAATCAAGAACAAAACTGTGACGTGTGCGATATTTACATATGATGACTCCGGGTTCGAGCAAATTCCACTGTTTAAGTCGTGATCCTAAAAGTTCGGCTTTTTCTTTAGATAGATTCAGATCCCTGGATAGATCATCGAGTCGTTCTTGGCTCACTAGGATTGGAGCATTGCTAGTAGAAGGCCCATGAAACTCTGGATCAGAGGAAGAATCTTCCGGGCTTGTGTGTGATAAATGCGCTGTCAAATCCTCATAATGGTAAACAGGTTTGTCAACCGAACTCACGTCGGGATACTTTAAAGTATGTTTCTTTTTCCTATTTTGCCCTTTGAGATTAGTGAGACAAAAATAGCAGTCAGTAATGTGATCTTTTGGTTCACGCCAAATGACTGGTTTCGTAAAAGGCAGCATATCAATTTTTTTATGAGACCAATCGGTTAGGTTTTTGTAGCAAGTTATACAGCAGACATGTGGCACCCACGATTTATCTAGATTAGCAACTCTAATTTTAAAATAGTTAAAATAACACTCTTTGATATACGCAGTGATAGACTTTTTTTGGCCATCTGTTGTGAACTTTCCACACACGTAACAAAAGTGATCGGGAGAAATTATGCAACTGCGTGGCATTTTTGTAGCTTACTGTCTTGCGTTTCGTACACGACTGAACTTGTTTCAATAGTTTGTTTATTTTATAAAGTATCGTAAGGAACAGAAGTGTGAACATGGAGAATTCACGCAAGTCTTTTATTTTGATAACGGGAGCTAAACAAACGTAAGTACTATTATTTTTCTAATAAGGTGAGGGATACCTAACAAAAAAAATATAAATCTCTTAGGTGGGAGAACCGTTGTTGAATAGTGTAATTGGTCTGAGCTGAGCGCAGTGCGACGGCATCAGCAATAGTTTCTTCAAATACCTATTTTTCAAACGCTAACGGCTATTCAGGCAATAAACCGGAGACATTGTTACACTTGGGTTGTCCCAAGCGCCATAGTTAAATAATAACCGTAGCTCAGTGGCGTGGTGTGGCGTGGTGTATCTTCATGACGCATAATTACATCATCAAATGTTTATTTATTAGAGAGCTGAGGGCCAATCATACAAATTTTCATGCAACTATCGTAAAATTTGTTATTCCTGCAACCAGGCTTAAAAAATAGGGGACTCATTTAGATGCCAATGAATACTTACGCTTTCATAATAAACTTCCAAATCACATTCAAGACCTAAGCATAAAAAAATTCACAGCATTTGTAAAGCTTAAACTTGGCTTTTTATACCATAAAAGATTACCTTGAAGACAAAAAGACTTGGGATTGAGCTGCTCCAATAGAATATACTTACGCATTTTTTGTTTTTATAATTATTATAGTTCTCTTTATTAATTATTCTTACATACTAATTCACATTTTTAAATCATTCAAAAACAACACATTGTAAAAGATATTTAAAATATAAAAAAATGTAGTTCGCCGGTGCCGAGAGCAGGGTCCAGGCTACCGGTGGTTTTTTTTTTTTTTTTTTGGCAGGAGGGGAAATCCTCATGGACGCCCCAACTGCCTCACACGAAATGAGACGGTTGGGGCAGTGCCGGACTCTTACCGGCTAAAACCTACTCCTGCCTTTCTTAGTGTCACCCTGACGTTGTCAGAGACCTGAATATAACAATTTAATTTAATATTAATTAGAAATTTTTTACTATGATAAAAAAAACAATGTATGTAGTGTAGACTTTTACTTATATTTCAAACTTGTGTACTAAATTTTCTGTTTAAGGCTACCGGTGGTTAGGGCTCCAGAGAAAGGAACCTCCTTACAATACGGGCCGTATCGAGGAGTACTGCCTTCTGTACAGGCCCTTTATTTTATGGTAATTCGGATCCATCTGTGATCCGAACATGATAGTTCGTTGGACACATGCCAGTCTTGGATGGAGCTGGAGATACCTACAGTTGCTAAAGTTAGGTCTATTATTGTTTGTGATCGTGCGTTAATGAAAGTTGCTTCTGAACCTTTGTTGAGTAATACAGATTATTGCTAAGAATAAAGTCACCTCGGTTGTTGGTTTTGACATTACCTCAGAGCTGTGATGCGTGTTGGAGTCAGTTGCGATGATTAGTTCCAGTTTCTCCCTTTCACAGTACTCCACCAGTGAGGCGAGCTCTGGAAGGGGCAGGTCCTCGTCGCCTGGTCAGGTCTCTAGAACAGAATTCGTTGATTAATAGGTTAGGTACATGTTTTGGAATAAAAATGCAGGTGCGTGGGTTACTTACGGAGGTGTCTAACTGCAACTTACCTCCGATGTTCGCAAGACCACATATCTTGCCACCCCTAATCCACGGCTCTTGGATAAGGGCGATGGTCTTTTCGTATTGGTTGTCCAGCACTCTGTGCAAGGTAGCCGACGCAGTTTGGCTGTGCTGGAGATTGGTCTGCAGGATCCTAGTTGTCCCGCATGGGAGAAAAGCAGAGGCTGCTGTCATCGTCCTCACTCTCCTTCCCCGCAGGAAAGCAGTCCTTGTCCGATGTTAGTCCGGACGAGTTGGATCCTGTGTTGGTTCCTCGGTTTTTGCGAGGTCCTAAATCCATCTCAGCCGGGGAAGAAACCCGCTCCTCTACCTCCTCAACGGTCTCCATCGCAGGTGGCGACGGTGGCCGCCCAGGCGGCAGAGTATCAAGCTTCGGTACAGGCGCGACAGGGGCCGTCACGTTTGAAGGCGCGATGACGTCCTCACTGGCTACAACCTCTTCCAGGAACCGGATGTAGATGCTGCCCATGAGGTAGTACACGCGCCTGTTTTGTTCTTTCAGTATTTTGACCATGGATTCTGGCACACGGAAGAAGAGACAGGTACCCGGGGGCTCCTGTCTAGTCCTCTCGTGTGTCAGGGTCCTGGTGTTTATTAGTAGGTGCGGGTTTTGGTGTGTGGGCAACTTGAATAGTGCCGGAATGTCCTCTGTGTTCTCCGGAACAAACAGCATACACAACGCCTTTTTTGGTATTTCGGCTTGGGGCCGAACGGTTAGACTGGTCCCTGGTATTGGGGACGGCATGTTGTTTGTGATCCCCTTGAGTCAGGCCAGCGTTAATTGGTCCTCGCAACAGGTTTTAAGAACTCCTTCAGCGAAGTGGGCCTTACCTCAAAAGTTGATCGCGGTATTTACAGTTGGGTTGGAAGGGTCGGGATCTGATAAAGCAGTTGGTTTTTGATGTTGTGACGTATCCCCTCCACCTGTTCTTGCGTCATATCCTCAAATGGCTCGGTCATGATGGCGACAAAGAGCTCATTGTTATGGTATGACGCGGCCGCTTCGGCGTAGCTCACCAAGGAACCGTCTATCATGTGGGAGCGAGCAGGCTTGCTCTTCTTGCTTATCCCAGTTGGTGTGACGGAATCCTCGGGTCGCTAATGCTTCTGCGCTCTGGGAGGAGGTTTCCCGTCGGTGGTTGGGTGTTTTTTTTGTCCCCTCGATATCAAGCTGCGCTTGCACTTGATTTTCATGGTAGCCACGCCTGCTGGTGTCGCTGTTGTTACGGGCGCTACAGCAGGGGCCACCACAGCATCTTGCTGCGCAGTCTTGACCGGCGCGGACAGACGTCTCATTGAGGACGATGTCTTGCGGGAGACGGTGGTCCAAGTTTCTTTGACCAGAGATTGGCGACCGACATGGCGTCTCTAAGAAACGACATGTCGGTCCCGGTCGTGTTGGGTGTCCTTACCAGTAGGGCTTCGGTAAGACTGGTTAGGTCCCTCTCCGAGGCCACTGTCGCTAACGCAGCCCTAGTGGACGCATCCACGCCAGCAACCACCGTTGAGTTGGTGTGCGCATCCTTGGACGCAGATGGGGTTGGCATTGCCGTCGACGCAGCCTGGTTTGGCGCATGCCTGGCGATTGCCTTCCTCATCGCATCCTTGGACGCAGCGGAAAGTTTTTGTTGTTTGATTTGTTTTCTAGGGGCATCGGAGGACGCAGCCTTAGACGGTTTTTGCTTCGGCGCATCCTGAGACGCACCTCTAGGTTTGGTTGTGGTTGGCGCATCAGAAGATGCAGCCTTGGTTGTGTTGATTGTTTGGCGCATCAGAGGACGCAGGCCGCAGCCTGAGTGTTAGTTGGGTCTATTTTTGTCTCTTTATCCATGTGTTTGGATTTTATAGATTCACTGTCGGAGCTATCCACCAGCCACGGAGCCCTCAAGTCGGGGAAGCCACTCGTTTTACGAGTGGACGCCAGAGCTACTCCTTCGGTATAGGACCAGCTTGTTGGAAAGTAGACGAGCCTGCACTGACGATGCCGCCACTCATCCCACAACCCCACGCCGCGCCGGCTGAACCCCCCTCCCCCCCCCCCCAACAAACCGACTCTCGCTTGACAGCCCGCTGATGGGATCATCAGCGGGCTGTCAAGCTAGGGTCGGTTACCCACTACACTACCCACGATCACCCGAGTGAGAGGAAATCCGGATGTGTTGTGTGCAACCTCCACTCAATCACCAGGATTCGCACGGCACAAACACGCGGGAGGTCATTACTATCCACCATCCGCTCTTATTCGATGATGGACACCCAGGGGCATGACCTCTCTACCCCTGTGTTATTTCGCCTGGTGGTTTCAGTTTCGTCTATTTCTGAGGGAATTAGACCAATAACGGGGTGGCAACCTCGGGAAGGTACACCACCAGACTTGCCTTGAGGATCTACACGATCGTTGCGCTCTCCCTCAAAACCACGCCGCCCTACCCCCTCTGAAGGAGGAGGTAAGGTAGGCCTGTATCTACACTACCAAGCCAGCAAAGCACGTCGTTGTGCAACCGCAAAAGCATAAATACAGACCCCCCCCCCCAAATTTCAACCTATTACGGTACTCGAGATACAGCCCGCTGACAGACAAACGGACGGAACAACGGACAGCGGAGGCTTAGTAATAGGGTTCCGCTAGTAACCCTTTGGGTACGGAATCCTAAAAACGACGAGTAGCTCGGCGGGCATTCGCCGCTTTTTCAATTAACCTATATTATCCCGCTGGGCAAAAGCCGCCCCCATTTTCTTCAAGCTAACCTTGTCTCTTGCCTTTTCTGGCCGATCCTTCAGGAATGAGTCCAAATAGTCAGGCAGCGTTTTTCCTAAGTTCCTGAAAATAGAAATAAAACTTATACGAGTGTATATTTCAATGCTCGATGATCGGCCTAAATCTGCGCTGCACTGCTCCGAGGCCGATCACAGTGTTGAAATATATACCTTATTTCGATTGGACAACTATCAAATTCAATTGATAAATTAAAAATCCTCTGCCGTCCCGTCCGGCAGTCAGCGCAAGCCATAAGGCTGACTGAATTAGCAGTTTATGAAGGTCGAAATTGTCAAAATACAGGCCTGCAAAAGCCTGCTCGTCAGTTTTTTTTTTTACTATGTATAGGCATACGTTTGACCACAATCTCACCTGATGGTAAGCGATGATGCGGTCGAAGATGGATCACGTTTGCCTAAAAGCAACCTATTCACCCTTGTCTTAAAGACTCCCAGGTTGTAGCTATCTGGAAACACAGACTCTGGCAGGGAATTCCACTCCTTAGCTGTACGCATTATGAATGTGTTCCCAAAACGTTTAGTGCGTGTCGGTGGGATGTCCACCATGTACCGGTGGCGCATCGCCGTTCGTCTTGTGGTCCAATGATGGAACGGGCTTGGCGGAATTAAATCATGCAATTCCGTCGCACACTCCCCAAAATGCAAGCGATAGAAAACCGACAGGCCAGCAACTCGGCGTCGATGCTCAAGGCTTTGGAGCTTCGACTCGACGAGCCTATCATTACCGATGATCCTCTTGGCTCGTCAGTTCTTAAATATCCCCAATTTAGGCCGAAAACCCAGTTACTTACCATCCAATTTTCCCCACAGAGCTATCGAGCAGATGGGAGGTCTAGAGCTAGAGAGCAACTACCACTACGAGGGTACCGACGACAAGTGTGTGTTCAACAAGACGCTGGCCAAGGTGCAGATCAGCGGCGCCGTCAACATCACCAACAACGAGACCGCCATGGCCCAGTGGCTTGTACACAGTGGACCCATTTCTATCGGTAAGAATAAAGAACCTACTACTCGTAACGTGATTTATTTGTCACCATCCAAAAATTGCAGATCGCTATCAAGCAAAGCCACAATCTATAAAGATGAGTCGCTAAAGCACCAACTCCACGAATTAATGAACCGCCGAGAGTTGATGTATTGCTTATCAATTTGACTCGTCGAATCGCCGCCATAATATCGCCGTGTGGAAACACGTTCATAAAGTTAAGTGGCAGGACGATAATATCGCCACGCACACTCTCGCTCGTGGAGCTGGCGCATAATGTATACATAGCTAATCGCAGAACTCGAGAACAACTGGGCCAATTCGGCTATTGTTTTTTCCCAAACTGTTAAAGTGGAAGAAGCTTCATAAAGAGACAAATTGTAAAAACACCATTTTTCTAATCGGACGTGCTGCACACTTGGTTTAACAGAATGAAGGCTTTGTGCCTCTATCTGTTTCTCCGCTTTGGGTTATTCATGCCTATTGGCAATGAAAATACTACCTCCGTCCGCGCCCCTCATATTCAACACGACGATGTTATACGCCGTCCTGCCGATGACCGCCGACTTCTTCGCAAAATAAATACGCCACAGTGCAAATTATTTGCAGTTGATCTACTGAACTGTTTTCTTTTAGACATGATTTCATCTATATTACATTTTACATTACCACGTAGCAGATTGTGATCCAGGGTTTCGGAATTTGTTCGAATAAGTCATCGAGGCCAGCAGGAACACGGATAATTTTTAGTAGTTCCGCTCCGCCCAGAGCGAAAGGAGTCATTTGATGATTTCCCATCCTTTTTTTTTATTAGTGATGGGTTTGCTCTTGACTCTAGTCTAGGTCAGAGATGACAGAGACAAAGTCTACGATGGAGCGAGCTTACCCAGAAGGAGCCTGTTCACTCTAACTTTGAAGAGATTAGGGTTGTAAGCGTTTGGAAACACAGACGCAGGCAGAGAGTTCCACTCCTTTGCTGTGCGCATTATAAAAGACGTTTGGAAACGCTTAGTGCGAATTGGTGGAATAGTAACAAGGTAGGGATGGTAAGATGCAGTGCGTCTGGATGTCCGATGGTAGAAGGGGGCCGGTGGAATGAGGTCGTGGAGTTCTTGGGCACACTCACCGAAGTACAATCTGTAGAAGACCGACAAGCAGGCAACCTTACGGCGATGAGCCAAGCTATGTAGCTTGGTATCCACCAGTTTTTCGTCACCGATGAGCCTCTTAGCTCTGCGTTCCACCGAGTCAAGCGCGGCAAGCTGATACTTAGCTGAGCCATCCCAAAGGTGGCTTCAATACTCCATGCAGAATCGGACTTGCGCTTTATATAGAGTTAAAAGCTGTCCAGGCTTGAAGTATCGCTTCACCCTATTTAGGATGCCCAGCTTTTTGGTAGCGGTTTGGGCTTTGTACTCGATGGTGGCGCCGGAGTTAAGACTGGATGTCAACTCCATGCCTAGGAGCTCGAGCCGATCAGTCACAGGAACAGATGCACCCCGAAAAGTAGGAGTTTGGTCAAAACGACTCCTTTTTGCGGTAAAAAGACACGCCTGTGTTTTGGTGGCGTTAAAAGTGACCACATTGTCATCACCCCACTGGGAGACAAGGCTTAAGGTCGAATTTGTCTGCTCTACCATGGCCTATCTCAAAGAACGAACTTCATCCCCGCTGGTTGTTGCGCTGGACAAGTATCTCTCTGAAACCGTACTGTCATCTGCGTACCCAACAAGACCAGGCTGAATTAGGTCATTGTTGTGCAGCAGGAAAAGAGTTGCAGAGAGAACGGACCCCTGAGAAACTCCGGCATCAATAGCCATGAGGTCAGAGGAGCAGCCGTCAACGACTACTCGGATCGACCGTTCACTCAGGAAGTCTGATATCCAGCTACAAAAACCAACTGGGATGCCATAAGCAGGAAGCTTGCTGAGCAGACCTGCGTGCCAAACCCTGTCAAAGGCCTTCGAGATATCGAGCGACACGACAAGTGCTTCGCCGTGTCTCTCCATGGCCTCGCCCCAGCAGTGCGTGACATACACAAGAAGATCGCCAGTTGACCGTCCCCGGCGAAAGCCATATTGACGGTCACTGAGGAGATCATTGTCTTCAAGGTAGGTCAGCAGCTTACTGTTAAGAACCCTTTCCATAACCTTGCATAGGATGGAGGTAATGGCGATCGGACGGTAATGTGCAAGGTCAGCACGGTCTCCCTTTTTGGGCACCGGTTGCACATTCGCAAGCTTCCATGATTTCGGCACCGTTCTTTTCTCAAGAGAGAGGCGGTACAGGCGTGCTAACACAGGAGACAGTTCAGGTGCACATTGCCTCAACACTCTCGCTGGAATGCCGTCAGGCCCACTGGCCTTATTCATGTCTAGACTACACAATACTCTTCGGACCTCTTTAATGTGAACTGTGATTTTCGGCATCGAAGAGTCACAACGAGGTAAAGTCGGTGGTTGCTTGGAGCCAGCGTCCAGACGCGAATTGCTTGCAAAGAGAGTTGCAAATAAATTTGCTTTCTCACTTGCAGAGTGAGCCAGCGAGCCATCAGGTTTCAACATTGGAGGCAAAGTGGGTCGACAGAAATTTGTTTCAACCGCTTTCGACAGGGACCAAAACTGCTTACTACCTGAAGGGTGCAATGCTAGTTTGGCCCCGATACGTCCGACATGGTCAAAGCGTGCCCTACGTAAAACCCGCTTGCAGAACTTAGCGGCAGAATTAAAGGCTCTTTTCCTCGCGCGAACCCTACGTGCTTTAACCTTTCGGTCGCGGGCCTTGATCCACGCTTGGTATGCAGACTCTTTACGGGCCTCAGCGTGAGCGCATTCTGCATTATACCAAGGCCGGGATTTGTGACCGAGCGGGATGTCGGAGAATGGAATAAAATACTCCATCCCCTGCCGAATCACGTCCGCAATCATGTCAGCACAGCACGAGGGGTCACCCGAGGAGAAGCACACTTGCCGCCATGGATAAGATGCAAAAAAGTGCCGCATCTCATCCCAATCTGCTGACTCGTATCGCCATACTCGTCTCGTGCCTCTAGGACTCTTATCTGGAGGAGAGCAGGTCAATACGGATTTCACCAGGCAATGGTCAGACGTTCCCAGCGGGGCTGAGACCGATACTGAATGACTGCCCGGATCAGTTCGCGTCAACATCCGGTACCCGCGTTGCCACATTCACCAGCTGGGTTAGATCTAGCGTTAAAGCAAACTTGCGCGCCTCTAACCCGGCATGGTCTGTTTTCTGTTACGGGAACAACCACTCTTTATGGTGGGCGTTAAAGTCCCCCAGAAAAATGAGCTTCGCTGTTGGGTACCGTTGTTGGGCTACGTCGGTCGACTCCACGAGGGAATTAAACAGCGCTGTTGTCTCCTGGTCACCGCTGTGCGATCGGTATACGCCGATGTATATGAATTTCTCCACGCCAGTGTCCACAAGTAGCCATATGGCAGAAAAACCCGATTTCTCAAAGCAACGGAGACGACGACAACAAATGTCATCGCGGACGTACACACAGACCCCAGCCTGCTTCTTGAACTTGTGTTCCAGAGAGTAGCCCGGGTAGTTGAGGTACGCCACGTCCGACGGAGTTGTTATCTTCGTCTCCGTTAGGAAAAACAGGTGCGGCTTCTCGGTCTCAAGATGGTGATGGACCGGATCGAGATTGGAGTGCAACCCCCTGATATTAGTGAGGTGCACTTTTAGCGGGAGGAAGTGCAGCCGTTGTTTCACCTTATTTTTCTTCGCTTTATTCATTTTTTGGAGTGGAGAGTAGTTGGGGAAAAAGTCGAATTGTCGAGGCGCTGCTCAGTGAACCAAGTGGACACTAGAGCTAAAATAACCTATGGGGAACTCATTTGGAGACTGCGAGTACGCCCGAACCCCCCCGGATATGGCCACCGGGTCCTCCCATCCAGTCGCCGGCTGGCACGGTGGAGCATATCGGGATTTTTCGCTAGTTGGCGGGGCAGCCTTTCACACGTGGCTAGCGTGCTACTTGGGCCCCCTACTAACTGCGGTCGGCCAACGGCTGGCACCGTGCTTCGGATCCCGCTACCCTCCAAAATGAGTTACCCGGAAAGCCTAGCCCAGCGACCAAGACCGGTTCTGAGCAGAACAACTGACAATCTCCTTGCCCCCAAAGGCACTGGCACTCCCGCACACCGACGGAACACAGCAAGCTGCTTGGCGCCGAACTTCAGCGGGATGGTGGTAGCGAGCCAGGCGGCTCCTTGCGGAGCCTACCACCGCTTTTTAGTGGGATCGTTCTGCCGTACCACAGGCAAGCCTGTGGTGCCGTTGCCCGGGGTGGACCCCAAAAAACAAACCAACAGATTGTGATAGGTCTTCACTAATAGAAAGAGCTATAAACGAGGAAGGACTGTACATATGTATAGTTTCTGTATATTGTTATTTTGTACAGGTATAAACGCCAACGCTACGCAGTTCTACATGGGAGGCATCTCGCATCCGTGGAAAATGCTGTGTAATCCCACCAACTTGGACCATGGTGTGCTCGTCGTAGGATATGGAGTCAAAGGTAAGACTTGTTCACATCATTTGTCTGTGAATATTAGCTTTTCTTTTCTTTTTTTTTCTCTCTCTTACTGATCTTCGAGAAATTACCATGGGGGTAGCCGATGGATGCGAGACGGATACAGGACCGGTTGTTGTGGTGACACTTGCCGCAGGCTAATGTCCAGCAGTGGACGTCTTTCCGCTGATATGATGATGACGATGAATCATCAATTTTGAAATATGTCTACCTTGTAGCAAATGAGCGATTTATTGATTTATAATATCTTTTGCCCGCCGCTAAGCTCTTGTTCACGTAGCCTATAAAAGTATCCAGGGTCCCATCTGTCTCAGTACCAAGATTCATCTATACTAATATATAAAGCTGAAGAGTTTGTTTGTTTGCTTGAACGCGCTAATCTCAGGAACTACTGGTCCGATTTGAAAAATTCTTTCACTGTTAGATAGCCCATTTATCGAGGAAGGCTATAGGTTATAAATATCATCACGCTAAGTTCCTCCTGCTCCTGTTGGGAGCGGAGCAGTATTGAAAATTGTGACGCAGACGAAGCTGCGCGAGTTAGCTAGTTTAGTCATACGGTTTCCTTCCGTTTCGTCAAACCCGTTTATAAGACAATCTTACTTTTCATAGGCTCAATCAGTTCTTCCTACACGCAATAGGGTAACCTAGTATAGCCTAGACCAAACTGGTTCTAAGCCTAATAGAAGAAGGGCTTGGTGCGATTTTTTTTAACGTACTCGATCGCATTAACGTAAGCGTTCACTTAGGTATGTCAAATTGTAGAGAAAAGAGGTGTTCCGTGTGTGTCACTAGACGGCGCTTATTCTGTTTTAAAACAAACAAGCTTTTGCCCGCAACTTTGTACGTGCATTTCCCGTGTTTTCCCGTTCTCGTAGGAATTTCGGAAAAATCTGTCTTAGTCCTCCCCTACGGAGTGTAGGAAAGCTTTATGCCAAATAACAGCTTTCTACGACCAGTAGTTTCGGCTGTGCGTTGTCTGTCAGTCACTCAGTCACTCAGAAGAATTACGGAACGGAAGAATTTTAGATATTAGGATTGATGATTGATTACTCATTAAATACGCACACTAGATACACTTCCATGATAAAAATGAGTCAGCCGAAACCTGCCGAATTTTCTTTTCACACATCTACAAATTCTCCCCTCTTCCACAGACTACCCGCTGTTCCACAAGAAGCTACCGTACTGGATCGTTCGGAACTCGTAGGGCAAGTCGTGGGGCGAGCAGGGGTACTACTGCGTGTACGGAGGCGACGGCAACCAGATGGCGAGCAGCGCCGTTATATAGGACCTGTAATTTTACTAGTATGTTACTTCTAGGCAACCGTGCTCCATCTTCTACCACATCATCGCTTACCATCAGGTGAGATAGTGGTCAAACGCGTGCCTACAAATAGTGAAAAAAAAATATCTTAGGGCTAAGACGCACGGCTAAACTGCCGCAGTTTTTAGTTGTGTGATTTTATGAGTCAAGGAAACTAATACGAGCAACCTCACGTGCGGTTTTTTTTTCCGCGGCTGATTCCCGTGCTTCTCGAGCGGTTTCGCGGTATAGCGATTACTGCTCGCGGGAAAAAACCGTGGTGCGGCCTTAGCCTTAAGGCTGCTCTCTCGAGAAATGCTTAAAAACAGCGTGCAGATGAAGCAACTTTTCGTCGGTATTTACTGAGAAATTACATCTGAAAAAAATAGGTAGTAATCTACATGTTATGATAGGTAATTTGGTTTAGCCAGAATTTATGTGTCGGTACCACATAATAAGAAAAAAAATCACCAAATTATCTCCAAATCGTTGAGATGAAACTATTTTACTCTTTCATTTATTAACAAAAGTCTAAAAAAAAATATTTTCTGCTTTGCAATACAAACCAAAATAAATTGGATTTGTTACTTTTTTTAAATATGTGTTATTTTTTTATAATAAATTAAAAATGCGGGTAGCGGAGGGGCGCGTAGAGGAGTAGTTAGGTCCGTTTATATGCACAAGGTCATTGGTATGTATACAAGCCTTAAGAACAGTCCACAAATTTACAGGCCGTACTGGGGACTAGTTCGACCATGTTGTGACGGACCCCGTCCCGGGCACGACCTGGAAATGTGTAAATCAACCTATACTTGTACTTTTGGACCGGGCTAGGACTTTTAAGCCAATATATTATAAACATTACTATTGACTTTAATTAATACTAGAAGATAAATAAATCGAACTGTGTAAACTTTGTATGATATTCAACAGCTGATAATCCAATGGTGCAGTAATTTAGGCGTTTTCTAGAGTAAGTTACTGGATTGAGAATTCGAAGTTCTCGTATAAAAATGTAAGGCGTAGACAAGGTGTAACAAAAATAAAGCAAAACCTGATGTGTGATGCCCGGGGTCGTTGGGTCGTTGCACAAATCATTATGAACAACTTTAACAATGAGAGTAACCCTAAAATTCCGAAAAAAAACCGGTTGTTTGTAAATTCAGTTTACGGACGATAATTTAAGTGATAACATCATAAGAAAACAATTATTTATTGTATTCTTAACAAACGCTGACCGATCGTGCCTCTATATCGCTTGTTCCGCGCTCTCACTCTCGGAACGTGACACTTTCACGTGAAAATATCAGCTGTTTTATACAAAATGCAATATTTAGCCAATGAAAATGCTAAATATTATGAAACTGCTGATATTTTTTCGAGTTTTCAGGGTTGGTCTCAAAGTAAAAGTTGTTTATAATCATGTATACTTGAACTTCCTAAGAGGTTGTTGGTGTTTTGTATACTTGAACTGCCTAAGAGGTTGTTGGTGTTTTACAAATAACCCTGTGTTGGTATTGGTCAGATATTTGAGCCATCATTGGCCATGCAAATGTTGGTCTATACATGTGACTCGTGCAGGTGATATTTGACTTATATGATCTGTTATGGCCTTCAATACTTACTGCGGTTTCTTGAATAATATTAAATATACATAATTATGTTCGGTGGATTTATTCATATTAAAGGTTCTTATTGAAAACACTGTATGTAAAAGAACAGATGAGTTTTTGAACATGGATCAAGATGGCGGGTTAACTGTAGGGATACCCTAACGGAATGCGACGAACGGATACGGCTGGCTGGACACGTACTTTTTCCTTTTTCACGTAAACAAAAAATTAAGACGATACAGTGCGTTCAAAAACTTGTATGACGTCACATTCCGATACACATTTTATCGGAAAGTGACATCACAAGCCCCCACTGCTAATCTTTGATGCGGTTTATGTTCGTCAATTTTATTATTGACTAGCTTCTGCCAGCGGCTTCGCCCGCGTGGTCCCTAGGGAACATACTTCCGGGATAAAAAGTAGCCTATGTCCTTTCTCAGGCTCTAGACTATCTCTGTACTAAATTTCATTTAAATCGGTACAGTAGTTTTGGCGTGAAAGCGCGACAGACAGGCAGACAGACAGACAGACAGACAGAGTTACTTTCACGTTTATAATATTAGTAAGGATATTAGAAAGGATTTGATAAAGCAAAAAACACGTATCCAAAATATTTTGTAAATCTACGGTCTAATTAGATTTTTTAGTATATCTACTCTATTAAAGGAAATGTATGTTTCACTTTTTTGTAACAAATGTTAAACTGCAACTTTGATACGCTCGTAATCTAGATTACCGTCTTAGTAATGCCTGTTCAAAACCTCATTCCGTGTACACGTGTCGCAATTGATAATTTGTGTCCAATACTTAATGCCCAATAAGGTCTTAGTTGTGTACTCATTAGTACTCATACATTGATTTACAAAAAACCCAAGATGCACAGTCTCGAACAAATGCAACACTCGAAACTGTCGTCAAAAACTGACATGTATCAAGTGTCATGTGTGAGTTGTGTAGTTATACTATACAGTGGCGTGCCTAGGGTTTCAAAATAAGGCAAGCCCAATAAAATTTTAACCGATTTCAAAAAAAAGAAAGTTCAGTTTTCGACTGAGTATGTAGGTACCTTCGTATGTATCATCGCAATTTTCTCATAAACTGATATAGATGTCTCAATTCGTTGTTTACCAAAATTACGGAAAGAAACCATTGCACACAGGTGGTTATGGGAATTTGCGTGCCTTTTAATGGCGCCAGATATGTTATTTAAATCATTATAACCAGATGTATTCCAAACGGAATGTTCATTCGAAAAAAATATCAGCCAGCTTCTTTCAATACAACTTATTAGTGTGCGAACAGCCAACAATCCAACTAGTTTTATACACTGATCTATTAAATTTTCGTTTATGCGATTTACTAGTCTGAGAAAAACACAGAATAGGCGTCGGTTTTAATGAAGAAATTAACTGTTTTTTCTGAGCAAAGTTTAAAGATTTTACCTTATCTTCGCCAATCAAAACTTGAACGCATTTTAAATCCTCACAAGGTACAATTACCTCCATTGTTGTAGGTAAGTCACCAAAACAATTGTATCACTGAGAAAATCTAAGAAAACACACAAAAAACTTTAACAACATAACTTTTCAACTCTCAAGCAAATAAAACTGAAGTGAGTTGCACTCCGGTGTCAAGAACTACTTACGCAGAGTTGCAGTGTTGTCATTTAGGCAAAAAAAGTCACCAGGTATATGAAAAATCTAGCTACATGTCGCAAATTTTTTATTTTTAAGATTTGCTTGAATATTTAATTTCGTTATTTTAAAAAGTCGCTTGTTTTTATTGTTGCTAAATCTTAAAAAAAGTCCCCAAACTCGTTAAAAATCTCCAAGATCTCACAACGTCGCTAAAACGGCAACACTGCAGAGTTGGCAAGGTGACAAGGTCACGCATACGCGTGCAACTTCATACGCATGCAGGGCTTAATCGTACATACTGATCGATTTGTAGACGCACAAGGTTTAGAACTCGTTATACGGCACATCGCTATAAGTGCGAAAGTGACGGAGATAGTATTTGAAAGCCCGGTAAAAGCCGGTACGTGTAAGCGAGATAGCTATATGTAGATGTGCAAATGCGAAACTCTGCGCGCGAACAATCGCGATGTGTAGTTATGTAGTAATGTGGCATAGGTAGATACTTTGTGTTATTTTGATAAGAATTAAGCGCGCGAACTTTTAAATAGTTCGGGTTTGATATTGATTCTCTATCGAGCATTTTAGTAAGGCATGCCGGGCTTTTGGGCTTATATGAAGGAACCGCCACTGATACTATAAAGAAATGTTTTTGCAAATTCAACCTTACACGGATCGCTTAAAGTTGTTTTTACAAAGCAGTGTACTATGGCGAGCGATGCGAGATTGTTTGAAACTTGCGCATATTGCGCTTATTTTTTGCGGACGTTTTTGTGATGCTGAGTGTGTATCTTGGGTTTTTTATATATCAATGTACTCATACTAAATATTTGGTGGTGTTCCCGCTACCGGTTCCTCGAGCAGTTCCTCAATAACATTTTTGTTATCTTTTGTGTCAAATCAAAATCAAAAAGGCATTTATTCAAACTAGGCTGAAAATCAGCACTTTTTGAACGTCAAAATTTACATGAAGACAGTCCCCCAAATCGCCCAGCCCGTCACCACTTCCTAGTGTTTTAGCTGGGAAGAAGAAGTGGCCAACAAACTCCCCAGCAACACAACTGTCTGTTAAGTTTAAAGAACTTGAACATTATTCAACATTTTATGATAGACGTCGATCATTAAATTAAATTAAATAAATGGATGGCACATGTATTTATAGATTCAGATTTATCAAAGATTTACGTAAGTGTTAACATATAATTCTTTATATAGTAGGCTCAAATCATATTCATTAACGAATCACCGCACACGTGATATGTATTTATATATAAACGCAACATATATAGTATATAAACATATATAAAAACGCAACTACCAAAAAATAAAATAAACGTATTGTTTCAGGAAGCACTTAGGTATAGAGTATTTGACTGCCATAAAAATTCTATATGGATGAATACTTATTTGAAAGATAGATGTTATTAAAATAGAATTATTTGTGAAAAAAAATGAAGTTTGAGGAAATATAGAGAAGTCACACGATTTTAAAGTTATCCTGCTATCCTTGTCACGTAAAACGTCATTTGTGCCGGATAGCGCAAATCATTGATACATAAAAAACCCAAGATGCACAGTCTCGAACAAATGCAACACTCGAAACTGTCGTCAAAAACTGACATGTATCCAGTGTCATGTGTGAGTTGTGTTAGTTGTGTGTAGTTATACTATAAACAATTTTTTTTGCAAATTCAACCTTACACGGATCGCTTAAAGTTGTTTTTACAAAGCAGTGCAGTATGGCGAGCGATGCGAGACTGTTTGAAACTTTCGCAAAATTAAACATTTTGCGCTTGTTTTTTGCGGACGCTTTTGAGATGCTGAGTGTGTTGTGAATCTTGGGTTTTTTATATATCAATGGCGCAAATTCACAATTATTGCTATCGTTATTTTAAAACGCTCACAAGTCCGGCATTTTTTTTTTTTAGATTGATACTAAATTTTTGTGCGGCTTGACTCTTCTATGATGAATATTATATAAAAAAAACATTCAAATACCCTATTTACATAACACTTACGTAGTTTCGCTGACAGTTACAGTGTGACCGTGTATATGTTTTACTTCTATTTGTGTACTTCTATGTCCAAAATGCTAGTTCTAAAACATGAATCATATTGTAACCATGCACTATTTGTATTAACCGACACTAATCAATTGCTTTTATAATCATATATTATTAATATTATTTTATAGGGAGGAAGTCAGGCTTCTGAAATCGATTTGCCATACTTTGAATAAGTTATTTTTAAGTTTTACTATGTAATCAACTAAATTGATTGACATATTGAGGTTGTTTTTTCAATTGTATTCTTTTTAAGAATCTCTTGTTTTATTTTACAAAAAACAATGTATAATTGTATTAAGTCGGATAAATTTGGGTCAAACTATTAAAGGAATACCTACAGTAAAAATAGTGTGAAGTGTTAATATAAGCTTACGAGTTCCGACCATAGTTATACCGAAGGGTCAAGTTACCCGTTTTTTTTTTTATTTTAATTAAAACTAAACTGTCATCAATAACCACCTGTCTTAAGCAGTAATAAAATATAGTAAAAAAATAACGAATGCACTCCATTTTGTCTAGCTTTATGACTAACAATTTTTAATCTAATAAGCAATTACTTAAAATTATACTTATTTAATTTATTGGTTAATATATTAAAAAATTAAACATTTGAATGTTAATCTCTACATATTGGCGGATATGGATACATCCAGTAACTAAACTGGTAATAAGCTTAAAATTCTCGTAAGGCTTGTTGCACACGTAGGTACCACAACCTCACTACACCGCGCCGTCGCGACAGAAGTTGTTCAAACTGTGGTTACATGTGAAAAATGTCGCAGCGGCTTCTTGCGGTTGCGTTGTGGTACCTACAAAATGTGTATGTGTTTGCGATGAGGGCGGCCGCTAGTTCGCGGTGTCGCTGGAAGTTGCTTTGTGGTTGCGACGTGGCTGCGAGGTGGTCGGTATCATACACGCTGTCGATATGACGGAAAAATGTGGTCCGTGTGAATTTAACTATTAATTTTCATACAAATTAGCGCCCGCCTACGTGTTGTGGTTGTGGGACGTGTAAAACAAGCCATAGACCAGTTGCTATGCGGAACAACTTACTGCAGCGGCGTTCGGCTACAGATTTAACTCAGCCTTGTCCTTGCTATAGACCATATCGTGCTAAGCAAAGGGTCATTAAGACTAACATCCACCAATCATCGTTGAATGCTGTAACCGCTAAACGAATTTGAACCATCGTTCTATTTCTGTCAATCTTTTGAAGAAGACAAAGACAGAAATTTGTCTTTAAAGATCTTAAACTGGGGCAAAAGGTGTCCACAGTAGTCTTTTTATACCTTTAGAGTTTATTGTATTCAGCGATTTGTGGTGTAAAGAGGCCTGAACGGAGTACTCACACTTATTCAGCGTATGCCTATAGAAAACAACGATTTTGTATGGAGACGCGTACGCATCCGTTCAGCTTTCCGCGTCTATTCAGCTTTCGCGGCAAACTAGTATAAAATGAGGACAAATGTGTTATTATCATACGAGTGCTATAGACAGATTGCAGCGCAGTTCTGCCGCTACCGCCTTCTCATTATTACGGTTTGAATTCATTTATTTCTAAAGATTACAAATCACTTGTACAGAAATAAATACTTAACATCTAGATTTAGGTATACATTTTTAAAGTCCAGGAGTATCGAGAGGTTTGGTGTTAACATTACGAATTTATGAAGGTAATTTTTAAGAATTTTGTATTGACTACCGCCGTTCGACGCGTTGACGCTGTACGCGGCTGATAGAAGCAGAACTGTATAAGTATGGCCAAAATCGTTCAGCAAAACGCAAACGGAGCTGAATAAGTGTAGTCCCTATACCCAATCGTTCGCTTATGTCAGTTCGTCACTGGCCAGTAAGTCGCAGGCGATGCCCTTTATGAGCCTTAAAAAATAGCGATAAATGTAAAGGTAAAGCTTGTTCAGATTATACGATCGGAGGGATATTCCAGTCTTGCCAATTTGTAGAGGTATTTAATTAAACTCATAGCTTATGATTTTTCTTTGAGATTGATTTTGCTTGCCATTTATATAATTTAGTTTTATGAAAGATATAAGTACAATAAACTGTATGAGATTTGTAGCGTGTCCATTACTACTTTGTGTACCTGATATCTTGGTATATTATAATTTAGCTTTTGCTTATATTACTCGTGCTCACGAGTACTTATTGTTTGAAATTACCATTCTGTATATTATTACAATTCTAAAACAAATATGCATAACACATAACGAATGTAAAAAAGTGCCTTCAAATCGTATTTGTTCCGGTAAGAAATGAAACCCCTTTTATAATTACATTTACAGTTATTCCATTCCAAGATAATGCATGTCGAGTCTTATCGTACTTGACAGAAGATTCGAATTTTAATGAATCTCACACCATCGCAAAATGCAACAGCGTTGTTTGGAATTTTAATTATATTGCATGTTAAAAATCCCTTCAATTTATGGTTTAAGCGTACTTATAAAAAGATATTGTTTTTTTTTTTCAATTTAATAGTGACTCTGACGCTATTATTGTTAATTTTACTCCTATATCTATATTTTCTATATCAACTCTTACTTATTATTGTTTTATTCAATTATATGCTAACTCAGACGCTATTATTGTTCTACTCCTGTACCTATATTTTTTATATCAACCCTTACTGATTTTTTCAAGTGGTCGTGGATGGTCGATGCTGTAACCATGAGGAATAGCAAAAAACACTCAAAGGAGTCTCGAGCTCGATTTTAATGAGAATGAAAACTCTTGAAAAATTCACCCTGTATACCAATGTACTTTCGTTGATGACGTAAGAACGTATAATACACGTCACGTTAGATATAAGCGGAATATTTTAATAAATTCACCTTCGCAAACGAATTTGATACTAATTGTGTTTATTGCAATAAAGATATTTTATCTTGCACAATTTAAGCAAAAAATGAAATTGTTCTTAATTAATAAATGTTACAAAACTATTGACGAATACTTAAATGACGAATTAATTTAGAATTACATTGATTAATACTAGTACTATTGACATATTATTATTCTTTTCTTTGACATATTTATTATTTTTAAATAGATTTTATTTTATTTATTTTTTAATTTTTGACATTTTAATAATTCCTCATTTAGGTCTGACATAATTGGAGTATTAAATAATCTGTAATGGTACCATGATTATGCATGATTTTTAATAAATTTGTAATCCTCACCTAGATTTGCACACAATATTTATACGCCTCCTGGCATAACATAGCGCTCTGTAATCAAACATAAGATCTGTATTTCTTTACCTATGTTAAAAAATAAATAAATACTAAATACTGAAGGCACTTGTTTTTATTTTTATCAAATATGTGCCTAAATCTACTTTCCAATTCGTGTTTTTAGGGTTCCGTACTTCAAAAGGAAAAACCGGAACTCTTATAGGATCACTTTGATACCCTTTATCTCGGGAACGCGTGGGGGTATCAAGTTGAAATTAAAACCATATATTCAAGTCTACAGTCCCTTTAAGCTGTGATAAAATCAAACTTCTAAGTTAACGTGAAAAAAGATACGGCCGTTTATGCCGCAGAAAACGTATATTTCGACACTCTCAAGGGAAAATTTATAGGGTATTTTCCGTTGACCTAGGACTATGAAATTTGGCAAGTAATAGTGTCTTATACTAAGTACAAGGATAGGGGAAAATCTGAAAATTATACATTTGAAATTAAATCATAAAAATATAGTCTTTATTTAAAGTACGTAACCAATCACTGAGGATAAGCAACGCGCGGAATCTTCGGTGGGCGAGTCTGACTCGCACTTGTCCGGTTTTTATATAGGTAAATGACAAAAAAGTGGACATTTATCCATTAAGTGGATATTTACTGGTGGTAGGCTTCGGCCGATGGCTTGTGACCACCCACTGGGAAAAGACGTACCGCCAAGCGGCCTAGCCGCGTTCCGGTACGATGCCCAGTGTAGCCAATTCAGAGGAGTTGGGTCGAAATAGTTGTTCCAATGCAGGCAGACCAACCAGGCTTGCGCTGACATGGGCGTATCGGGAGACTAGTCGCGGAGGGTAGCGGGATCCGAAGCACGGTGCGCCGCTGGCCGACCGCAGGTAGTTGGGGGCCCAAGTAGTGTACTAGCCACACATGAAAGGCTGCCCCGCCAACTCAACCAAAAAATCCCGGAATGCACCATCGTGCTGGTTGGCGACCAGACGAGAGGGCCCGGTGGACATTCCCGGGGGGGCTCGGGCGCCCCTGCAGTCTCCAGGCTAGTCCCCCAATGATGCCGTCCTGCCAGAGCGTACCTGAAGGTTAGCAGCATGGAACCTCATTTCACTTCCTTCTCCTCCCCTTCCTTCACCCAAATAACAGAATGAACAGGAAAAATAAGAGAAAAGCTGTACAGCGGCAGCACTCCCTCTCGCACAAAGTGCACCTCTCCAACAAGCGAGGTCTGCACTCAAATCTCGCCGCAGTCCATCACCACCTCGAGACAGAGAAACCAGCGCTCTTATTTCTGTCGGAGACGCAGATCGGATGTCCGTCTGACGGGTCATATCTGTCTTACCCAGGGTTTACCCTGGAGCACCACTTTAGACCACTCGCGGGCTTATGTGTGTACGCCCGGGACGACATCTGCTATCGGCGTCTCCGAAACCTTGAAGACTCCAGGTTCTCAACGCTGTGGGTTATAGTGGACACAGGCCTGGACAAAATTGTCAACGCCTGTGTCTACTGTTCGCACAGCGGTGATTTGGAGACAACTGGGCTCACACAGCACCTGAGTGAGGCGGCGGATGCGGCTCAGCAGCGGTACCCTTCTGCCCAATTGGTGTTACTGGGGGACTTCAATGCCCACCATCAGGAGTAGCTCTTCCCATACCAGTGCACAGACCATGCTGGACGAAAGACGCGAAAGCTAGCGCTAGCGTTAAATCTTACCCAGCTGGCCCCGGGGGGCAACGAGGGTGCCGGTTGTTGATTCGCACACTGCCAATTGCTTGGACCTTTTGCTGACAACTGATCCAGACCGCTATTCGGTGACGATTTCTTCACCACTGGGTAGTTCGGACCACTGTCTGGTGAAGTCTGTGTCCGTCTACGCCCCGCCCGATCCTAGCCCAAGAGGTACCCGGCGGGTATGGCGATACAGGTCAGCAGATTGGGATGGCATGCGATCTTTCCTCGCATGTTACCCTTGGCAGCCTACTTGCTTTTCTTCGACTGATGCTTCGTCGTACGCGGACGCCGTGACGGATGTGTTGCGGAGGGGAATGGAGTACTACATTCCGTTTTCTGATGTAACAATGTCTGGCGAAGCTCGTCCATGGTTTGGTGCCGAGTGCCATCGCGCTGATGCGCTTAAGCACGCGGCGTACCTAGCATAGGTCGACGCTCGTACGCGCAAAGCAAATGATGTGAGTCAGAAGAAGAGAGCCTTCAACAGGGCTGCCAAGTCCTGCAAGAAGGGGTTGCGGAGGGCTCGATTTGACCACATTAGCCGAATAGGGAACAAACTTTCTTCATACCCAGCAGGTAGCAAGGCTTTTTGGTTCGTGGCTAAGTCGGTCGAATCAAACTTCTGCCGCCCCTCACTACCACCACTGCTGAAACCCGACGGGACGCTGGCCCACTCCGCTGAGGAGAAAGCGAACCTGTTTGCTTCTTTGTTTGCGGAATCTTCACGTCTGGATCCTGGTGGCGCGGAGCCCCCTGCTTCTCCTGCTGGATGCGAGTCGAGTATGTCGAACATTCGCATTCATCAGAGGGACGTCCGTAGGGTACAGCGTAACCTAGACGTGAACAAGGCTAGTGGCCCCGACGGAATACCGGCAGTTGTGCTGAAGACTTGTGCGCCTGAGTTGTCTCCGATCTTGACACGCCTATTTCGCCTTTCGTTTGAGACTGGAAAAGTACCAAAGGCTTGGAAGCAAGCTAACGAGCAGCCCGTGCCCAAGAAGGGTAGTCGAGCTGACCCGTCGAATTATAGACCTATCTCAGTAACGTCCATACTCTGTAAGAGTATGGAACGCGTGCTGAATCATAAGCTCCTGCCATACCTAGAAGCAAATGATGTCCTTAGTGACCGACAATACGGATTCCGCCGAAATCGGTCTACTGGGGATCTTCTTGCGTATGCCATTCACATCTGGAGTGAGGCCATAGAGAAGCACGGGGAGGCACTAGCGGTCTCCCTTAACATCTCGAAGGCCTTCGACAGGGTCTGGCACGATAGCCTTATTAGTAAGCTTCCTTCCTTCGGTCTGCCCGCCGGATTGTGTGATTGGATCGCGGATTTCCTGAGGGATCGGTCTAAACGAGTGGTCATTGATGGCTGCTCATCTGGACTGCTGGATATTAATGCCGGGGTTCCTCAGGGGTCGGTGCTTTCGGCAACACTGTTCTTGCTGCATATTAATGATCTGCTTAAACCCAGTACCTTTGGGTATGCAGACGACAGCACTGTTGCTGAAAGATACGTGTCCGACGCACGAGCTGGTGGGTCGCAGATCCGGTCTCTCCGGGAGGCTATAGTTGAGCGCTTGAACGTGTCCTTACAGGCTGTCTCAGAATGGGGCGATGTCAATCTGGTCAAGTTCAATGCTGCTAAAACCCAAGCGTGTCTATTTTCCGCTAAACGGAGCCAATTCCACCCAGCTCCATCTTTCCGAGGTGCAACCGTGCCGATAACCGACCAACTTGAGCTTCTTGGGGTTGCATTAACATCTACCCTCAATTTTGGCCCTTTCATAGAGGCAAAAGCTCAAGTGGCTGCAAAGAAGTTGGGGATCTTAGCAAAGGTGAGACGGTACTTTACGCCGGAACAGCTGCTCAAACTCTATCAAGCGCAAGTTCGATCATTTATGGAGTACTGCTCTCATCTTTGGGACGGATCTGCCAGATACCAGCTTGATGCCCTTGAGTCAATTGAGAAACGAGCCAAGAGGATCATCGGCGATGGTAGGCTCGTCGGGACGAAGCTTCAAAGTTTTGAGCATCGACGACGAGTTGCTAGCCTGTCGGTTTTCTACCGGTTGCATTTTGGGGAATGTGCGATGGAATTGCATAGTTTGATTCCGCCAAGCCCGTTCCATCATCGGACCACAAGACGAACATGTACATGGTAGACATCCCACCCACGCGCACAAAACGTTTTGGGAACACATTCACAGTGCGTGCAGCTAAGGAGTGGAATTCCCTGCCGGAGTCTGTGTTTCCTGATAGCTATAACCTGGGAGTATTTAAGTCAAGAGTGAATAGGTTACTTCTAGGCAAGCGTGCTCCATCTTCGACCACATCATCGCTTACCATCAGGTGAGATAGTGGTCAAACGCGAGCCTATAAATAGTAAAAAAAAAAAAATATGGTCATATCCGATCATATTTGATATTAATGTCATTGATATTTTTTTCTAAAATTCAATAATGCCGTTTTAGTTTTCATCTTGCATACGTGCGTGAACTCAAATATTGTTTTTTTTTTTTTAACTAGTAGCACTAACTCGTAGACTAAAACATTTTTTTTGAGCCTAATAACATTTCGCTCGATTATGCTATCTGTAAAACGCAACACCACATACTGCGATCGCCAACCCGCCTGCCAAGCGTAGCGATTATGACCCCCCTTTTGGGGGAGGCCTATGTCCAGCAGTGGACGTCTGTCGGCTGTTATGATGATGATTCTATCATAATCGAGCTATTCAGTCATAAATTAATTTTGAAATTTCGATTTTAGCATTTATTTTACGTTGCAAATGACTTTTGGACCTATCAGTTTACATGTATATGTCACCGGAAAATGGCAAACGCCCGTAAGATTGTAAAATAGCACGTGAAATTGTAAACTATTTTCTTTAAATAAGACACGGATGTATTGGAAACTATTGAATTTGGATGGGATATATTATATACAAAACGAGTTTTTCATAATACATATATCAAGAAATTATTATCTAATCAAGATTTGTTACAACCTTACGGAGTCTGCCATTTTCCGGTGACATATACACACAACACAGAATCATTTTTTATGTTTTTATTTATTGGGACAACAAACAGCTGCAATATACAGTTTTAACACTATTGACATCTTATAGGTTTTCCTGTAATCTATAGGTAAAGATCTATTATTTCCATTTTTTTTTTTTAATTTTAGGCTCGGTAGTTTCGGAGATAGAGTAGTACTCAGTAGATTCGTCTAATTTCTTTAATAACCATTTATTTTAAAGTTATGAAAAAAATATAATTAAAACCCTCACAGTGAGCCCTTTCATTTTATATATCATATCACTCACGATATTGTTAAATTTTTTTTTTTTAATTTTCTAGTTTGGCACCCAAAAGTGAACCCTATACTAAAAATTTAATGATTTACGTAACGCGTCCGTGTTTGGGTCACAGAAGTCCATATGTGTACCAAACAACAGAAGCGGTTCAGTGGATCTGGAGAAAACTGGCTGTGACAGACGGACAGAGAGACAGACAGACAGACAGACAGACGGACAGACAGACGGACGGACAGACAGACACCCGAGTGATCCTATAAGGGTTTTTTGTTCGGAACCCTAAAAAATACATTAAACGAGCGTTTACAATATTGCAGCCCACTGCATTATCCCCATGTTAACATAAAATAATACCGGCAGAAAATGCCGCTGGACAAACAAATATAAAATACAAATTTAATTATTATAACATTCAGATGCATTAAATAAAATGATAGAGAACAAGAAAAAAACGCATTAAATTAAACATTTTAGGTGTGTTTTGCCGATAGCATCATCTGGTGAAACCTAATGAAACTATAAATAACATAACATGTTGTTACATGAGTAACAACACGGACGACCGACGAGCCAAAGCAGGAGGTTGCAATGGCGTCCGATAGATGTCGGGGTATGTCGCAAAGAATTGAAAATATAATGAGTCTGGAAATTTTATATTACTTATTTGCACAAAATTTTATTTTGAGGATGTTCTTATTTTGGATTAGATAAGCTTTTGCCAGTGGCTACGTTCATTTGTCGAAAATTAAATGGAAATTAGTTAAGTAGGTACAACCGGAATAAAAGTAAAATTATCTTAAGTCGTAATTCAGCCCATGGTCCCCTTGTGTTCTAAATAGCTGTTGAGGAGACTAAAATGCCTATTAAAGTGGCAAAAAAGTGGTTAAAATTTTACTATATTTATACTTATAGTAAAATGCGATATATATAGTAAAGTGTCTATCTGTCTGTTTTAGGATTCATGATCTGTCGAGGTTTTTTATTTTTGAGTACAATCTGATACACTTAGAATAATAACGCACTAATAACGCGTTATTATTCTAAGGTTTCCAACTTTTCCAAGATTAAGGACTTTGTAGGAAATACCGTGAGGAACAAGTGCTTGGTGCTAATGGTGCCTGTGTGGGAATCATTCCGTCTGTTTTTCAAGAGTCGTATAAAGGTGAACATTCAGATGTGTCAGCTTGGAAACGAATTCGATTTTAATGATGCTTAGTACCTACTCATACGCAAGGGTGGTAGACCAACATACCTACCTACCTAGGTCTGGTAAGATAGAATTTTATAGAATAACAAGTATAGAGGGACAAACGGAGCAAATTCAAGTTTTCTATAGAAAGTGAAAAATCACGTTCTTAACTCTTTTCTGGTTAATTTATTGATTTTATAAGTGAAATGTAAATTTTTTGATAAGAATTAAACGTTTTTAACCAAAATAAAGACGTGTAAACGCTTTTTCATTACTCATACGCGGAAAGTAGGCTTGAAGTTGCCTAAGGGGCGGGTTGAAAGTACCTATTTCTTTTCAGCCCTAGGGAAAAACGTTTTCAAATGACTTTCTATACAACCTCTTAGTTACAGAGCAATGTAAAATTGAAATAACATAAAGATGAGTATAATTAAAGATTATATTTTTTTAAATGACTTTATTATAATTTACTTTCAACTATTTCTTTAAAATAACATAGATTTGGGCAAAATGTTTTTCTGTTTTTAGATTTATATCACAATTGTACGCAATTTGTACCGAATTAGTACATACTTTTACGAGCTTGGGGTTCGTTACAATAGAAACAGCCGATTAAACAACCAAAACTGACACTTTAATTTACAACACTAATTATCACTTTAAAACACCCTAATTATAACACACAATCGCACTACTGAACTTCACTATAATTCGCAGTTGAAGATCGCTCTCGAAGTTATCGCTTGTATCGCCAATTCAATACTGGCTCCAGTCGCCGGATGTCCGCCCTTTATATACCGACAGTCATTTCTAGAACCTTCTAGTATGGAAACTTCTGGAAAGTTCGGGAACATACCGGTCCCGACGGACCAGGTGTCGAAACATCGACAATCTAGCATAGAAAAGTCTAGAAACCACTTGACTCCTTTGATCTGGTTAGTTTCCGCTACTTGATACTAGATGGCGTTAACAGCACGTAAATGCCGATATGTACCCAGCATTCATTCTGGCGCGTAACACTGCCCCCTCCTAAGACATGCTCGTCCCGAGCATTATCAGCCCCATAATAACGCGCCAGTCAATCCACGTGGACGATCTTAGGAGCACTTCTTGTACCTTTTTGTATACGGTAGGTCATTGATTTTGTCACAATCCGGTACGGCCCGTCCCATTTAGCTTGAAGCTTAGGAGATTTCCCTTTACTGCGAACTGGATTGTGCAACCACACTAGTGAACCTTCATCGAAACCTTTATTGTTCATTTTTCGGTCATAATGGGTTTTCATCTTTTCAGACATTTGCTGGCCCGATTCTCTGACGTGCTCATAAATGTCATTCATTTTGTTCCGCAAGTCATTCGCATAATCGGTTATACTGCGTGAGGCATCAGGTGGTGTTCCGGGGATTAAGTCTGCAGGCAGCCGTAATTCTCTACCAAAGTCTGCGAAAGCTGGTGTCACCGATGTGCTTTCGTGAACGGCACTTCGGTATAACAGCAAAAACGGTTGTGCTTGTCCCAATCGCGTTGCAGGTTTTCCACAACTTTTGCCAGGTAACTCTCCAATGTCTGATTGAATCGTTCCACCATTCCATCCGATTGTGGGTGGTAAGAAGTTGTTCTCGTTTTATGAATACCCATAACTCGGCAAGTTTCCTGGAATATTTGTGACTCAAAATTCCTTCCTTGATCGCTGTGAATCTCCAAGGGTACTCCAAAACGACAGAAGACTTCATGAACCGGTATATCTGCAATTGTTGAAGCTTCTTGATTTGGAATGGCGAAGACTTCCGGCCACTTAGTGAAGTAATCCATTACAACCATGAAATACTTGTTACCGCTTTCACTTTCCGGAAATGGTCGCAACATCCAGGGCTATCCTTTCCCATGGTGCACCAACATTGTACAATTTCAATGCACCTCTGCTACGAGTCTGAGGTCCTTTTACAGCCGCACAACTTGTACACTTGCGACACCAGTCCTCGACATCGTCACGACAATGTGCCCAGTAAAACGGTTCCCGTATCTTCAGTAAAGTTCGTTTAACTCCCATATGGCCTCCTGAACAACCATCATGGTACAGCAGTAGAACATCCGGTACTTTAGCTTTAGGGACAACCATTTGCAAATGACAGCTGTCGCCCCTAACATTTTCCCATTTACAGCACAGAACTCCATCCTGAATCGCTAAGCTGTCCCATTGGACCCAATAGCTTTTTGTGATCGAACTCATTGCTGAAACATCGCTCCACGTGGGCTTAGGAGCACTGGCCTTCATCCACTCAAGAATCGGCTTGATGTCCGAATCTTCCTGCTGCGCACGTTGTAGGCTCTTCTTCCACTCGTTGCTGAGTTCTGTCTTGAGCATCTTCACAGTTACGACTTCTTTACCCTTTTGCCTAGTACAATGCTTGCCGTCTTCCGGGCAAGGTCTTCTTGACAATGCATCTGCGTTGCCATGAGATTTCCCGCTGCGATGTTCGACCACAAAGTCGTATTCCTGCAGTAGTTCAATCCATCTCGCAATAGCCATTTCAGTGCAGCATGGTCAGTTCGTAGGTGAAATTTCCGCCCTAGCAGATATTTGCTAAAATGTTGTAATGACTTTACCACAGCAAGCAATGCCCGTCTCGTGACACAATAATTCCTCTCTGGTTTCGATGCAAACACAGCCTCTTGCCCGCCATTCCGCTGAGATAACACACCGCCAAGTCCGATATCACTTACGTCTGTGTCAACTATAAATTCCTTGTCGGTATCAGGATACCCCAAAATAGGTGTTTTGCACAGACGGTCCTTTAGCTCCTGGAATGCGATGTCGTAACTTTCATCCCAACAGAAATGACGCTTTTCCTCGGTTAGCTTGTGCAGGGTTTTGGCTATATCTGCAAAGTTCTTGAAAAATCGCCGATAATAGGAGCACAAACCCAAAAATGCTCTGACCTGCGTCTTATCTTTTGGAATTGGCCAATCCTTGACAGCGGCGATTTTCTCTGGATCCATACGGATACCTTCTTCCGACACTACATACCCCAAAAAGCTAACTTGCCGTTTGAAAAGAGAACACTTTTTCGGACTCAACTTGAGGTTGGCACTCTGGATCTTCATGAGCACGCGTTCCAGGTTTTGAAGATGTTCTTCAAACGTACGGCCTACGATGATGATGTCATCCAAGTAGACAAGGCAGGCATCACCAATTAATCCGGTTAATACAAGTTCCATCAACCTTTCAAACGTTGCCGGAGCGTTACACAATCCAAACGGCATAACTTTAAATTGCAACAGACCCTTTCCTGTCGAGAAAACAGTCTTCTCCTTGTCCTTAGGGTCGATTTCCACTTTATTCCAGTAAGCATGTCCAGCGTGTCATCAATTCTTGGCAAAGGATAGCTGTCCTTCTTTGTAACGTCGTTCAGGCGACGATAGTCAACACAAAACCACCTGCTGCCGTCCTTCTTTCTTACCAGCACTACAGGCGAACACCATGGACTGGATGCAGGTTCTATAACACCATCCTTCGCCATTCCCTCAATCATGGTTTCCACTTTCTTTCACGTGCTACCGGTAATCTTTTTGGCCGTTGACGGATAGGCAATTCTTCTCCTGTGTTTATTTTGTGTTGAACTAAGCCAGTTTTCCCGATGTCAGCATCGTTCGAAGAGAAGACATCGGCGTACTTGAGTCACAGTACATCCTCTTTGCGTTGACCATTTCATTTTGAGACAGAGCGCTGCGACAGTCTTCTAAAAGTGTGGTCACTCTCGTTTGTGCATCCTTGCTGAGGGTCCCAGTTGATAGATACCGGCATTGACGCAACCAATCCACTTCCTCGCAGATACCCATCAGTGTGCCCTTTTCTATCACCTGTTCCTTGTCACAAAGGTTCAGCACACGTACCCCTGAGACGCCTAGCTTCAACTCCATCTCTCTTTCTCCTCGGACGGGTATGCGCTGATCGGTGGCTGTTACCAAATTTATGCGCTCTCGGTTGTATGCAGAGTCCCCAAGGAACCGACTTATAAGTTGGGAACTGACAACCGTGCGAGAAGCTCCAGTGTCTATCGTCAGCTTACATGGTGTCCCGTTGACCTCGCCCTTGATGATAAGGCTGTTCCCGTCACGGGTTTGTGAGATCGAAATCCTTGGGGCTCCTTGAACATCAGCCAGCACCCGCCCCGCAGTCCTGGCTTTTACTCGTTTCCTTGCTGTTGCTGGGCGGTGCTATTAGCCGCCCTGCCCTCTGGAGATAGGCTAACTTCCCCTTCTGCAGTTCGCTTAGGGCAACTGGATCGAAGGTGGCCCCTTTCACCACAGCCGTAGCACCTAGGGCTGTATCCTTTTAAAGATCGCGAACTGTAACCGCTGCAACCTCCCTGACGCGGTGGGAACGATGATCTTGCCGCACAATCTTCCACCTCCAGTGCATGGGCCGAGGCGTCCTTAAGCGTCCCGTGGTGCCCGAGCCTCACTGCAGCCCTAACCTCAAGGTCGCGGATGCCGTCGATGAATGCCTGCACCAGGTTCCCTTCAATGAGCGCTGGTGCAGACTGGTACGCTTTTCGTACCAGCTTCTCCACTTCACGGGCCCACTGCTGCAGGTTCTCACCACTGCGTTGCACGAGATCCCTTAACTGCGCACGAAACACGTGCTCCAGATGAGCGTCGCCATACCTGGCTTCCAACGCCTCATGCAGCTGCTCGTAAGCTCGCCTCCTTACCGAGAGCTTCTAGGACAGTTAAGGCCTGGTCGCGCAGGCCTAGGGTGAGGGCAGTCATGGCCTGATTTTTACTACACCCGTTCGCCTTCATGACAGCCTCAAACTGAATTTTGTAGGACGACCAAGAAGACGTCCCATCGAACGGCGGCACTTTGAACCCACGTGGCGAAGGTGAAGTGGCTGCAAAAGTAGCCATCCCATCTCCAAGTTTAAGGTTGCCCAACTCCTTCTTCCTTACCGCAATGACGTCATCAAACTTGCTGATCCTGGTTTCAGCGTCTGACAAGCGGTTGTCATGCTGAGCAACCTTATCCTTCACCTCCTTCATGTCTTTCCTGAAGGACGCGTGAAGTTCCTTCATGAGGAGCATCTGTTCTTCCTGGCGGCACGCCTGCTCCTCCTTGTCAAGCTTGAGCTGCTCTTCCAAGCGACGGGCCTGTTCCTCTTGTCGTCGGGCCTGCTCCTCCTTGTCGCGCTGCAGCTGTTCTTCCAAGCGTCGAGCCTGCTCCTCCTGTCGGCGGGCCTGCTCCACCTTGTCGCGCTGCAGCTGTTCTTCCTAGCGTCGAGCCTGCTCCTCCTGTCGGCGGGCCTGCTCCTGCAGCATCATCATCAGTGCAGCTAAGTCTAGTGCTGATGATGCTAGAGCTGCTGTGGATGGGCCGGCCTCGATGGTCAGTAGCTGCCCTTCCGACGTCTGTGACGTTGCTCCACCAAAACGCCTCTGGTCCGTCTCCTGCTGGCGTTGACTACGGGTACGGATACCCTCCGTGTCGTCCTTTGGCAGAATCGACATGATTATCCACTCTTCTGACATCAATTGTTACGAGCTTGGGGTTCGTTACAAAAAAAAACAGACGATTAAACAACCAAAACTGACACTTTAATTTTCAACACTAATTAGCACTTTAAAACACCCTAATTATAACACACAATCGCACTACTAAACTTCACTATAATTCGCAGTTGAAGATCGCTCTCGAAGTTATCGCTTGTATCGCCAATTCAATACTGGCTCCAGTCACCGGATGTCCGCCCTTTATACTATACCGGCAGTCATTTCTAGAACCTTCTAGTATGGAAACTTCTGGAAAGTTCGGGTACATACCGGTCCCGACTGATCAGGTGTCGAAACATCGACAATCTAGCATAGAAAAGTCTAGAAACAACTTGACTCCTTTGATCAGGTTAGTTTCCGCTACTTGATACTAGATGACGTTAGCAGCACGTAAATGACGTAATGTACCCAGCATTCATTCTGGCACGTAACAATACTTAAAAAAAAATGTACCTTAACAGGTTAAAAGGTACAGACAATTGAATTATGGGTTGCTGTAGAGCATCTCCCCAGCAACCCCAAGTAAAATTTGAATAAATTTTACGTAGACGCTTACTTATTAGGCAAACGAGTGGTTGATAAAAATTGTACTCTTATTTTACCACTGGATGTGCAAGCTATGTCTACTTAAAACCTTTATTTCAAATCCCGATTACAAGCGCCTGATAAAAATGAATAGCAAAGTGTATTGCAATCTTTTTCCTTATTATAAAATTGGTAGGAGTTGTGCGGTAAATAAATTATAGACACTATTTGTGACTAAGCAAAACTATTGTTGAAAATAGTTAAATTTATCTTTTTTTTTTATGGCTTCGCACGGTTTGTGCATTTAGCCAATGTCACGTTTGGTTTACTTGATTTGAAGATAATAAAGTTAGGGAAACGAAATAATAAATAATACTATATTATTTCATCCGAATTTGGAATAGGACGGACATATAGGTAATAATAATAATTTATTTATTTATTCAGACTACAAATGCGGTCCACTGTTTTAGTAACAAAATTACTTAGCCTATGTTAGTACTTAATCACTAAAACAGACCTCGTTGGATCGGCTAATGCCCACACAAGCGGGCTATCTGCCCGGGCAGCTATCGAGTGCAGAATGATGTTAGGACAATCTCGCAACCTGTGAAGTAATGAGGCAGATTTCTTGCGCCATACTGCGTCAAAGCTGTCAGTGCGCGCATTGGCAAACATCGCCGACGCACTGCAGAAGCGTGGCAGTCCCAACAGCACCCTGAACGCATTGTTGTATTGGATATGCAGAGCATTGTAAGCCCTTTGGGTATATCTGAACCACAGGGCCCCCGACTACAGTGCAGTGCAATGTGCCTTAAAAAGGGCTATTTTAACTGCGTCCGCACAACGAGAGAACCTGCGAGCCAGCATGTTCGCCCGGACTGACAAATCTAAATCATCTTTCAGGGTATCTGTTACCAGGTGGCCCAAGTATTTAAATTTATACACCCTGTTTATTGTGTGACCTTTAAGTATCAAGGGAGGGACCGTAGCTGGATACCTGGCATCAGACCTGAAGACCATATATTCTGTCTTTTTGGTGTTGTATATCAACCCGTGAGACTCCGCGTACGACTCACACACAGCCAGTAACTTTCGGAGAGCATCGAGGAAGCCAGCAGCACCATATCGTCCGCGTAGCTCAGATTATTAAAACAAACGCCATCCACATAACAGCCGACACGCATGCTGCTGAGTCGCTCGACCAAGGCGTTCACGTACAGACCGAAGAGCAAGGGCGAGGACAGTCCCCCCTGTCTCACCCCACACTCCGGCCTGCATGGCTCCGAAAGCTCACCTACCCATCTCACCCGAGTCTCTTGGTGTAAGTACCAGTACTTGAGGAGAGATGCGAGCTCTGGAGGCAGTGTTGTATCACCTAGCTTCTGCCAGAGTAAATCATATGAGACTCGGTCAAAGGCCTTGGATAGGTCCAGGAAAACCGCGTAGACTGGTGTTTGCCTATCCGTGTAATACTTGACAGCGTGCTTCAGACTAAGGATAGCCGTCTCCGTTAACAGTCCTGCCCGAAAACCGAACTGGGCATCATGAATCTTGACATGCCTATTTAGATGTGAGTTGAGCACGCTGTCAAGTACCTTGGCTATGACGGTGGCCAGTGAGATTGGCCTGTAGTTTGACCTATCCGATAAGTCTCCAGTCTTATTCTTGACAACTGGCACAACCAGGGCTCGCATCATGTCCGAGGGCAAGTATGAATGAGACAGACACAAATTGAATAATAGCGCGAGTACTCGCGGCAAGTGCGCACCCGCATGCTGTAGGTGCTCGATGCTCAGTCCTGACCTCTTTCGCCAAGACCACCGTTGGTACCTCTTCGCCTTCGGGGAGAGCATCGAGCTCCCTGCATGGTGGTCCCTGGGGTGACCGTGTGGTGAACTGGGTTTTGAACAACTCCGCAATATCTTTTGGGTTGGCAACCCCATCGATACTCACAGGAATACCAGGCCTAGGATTCAACTTATTAATACTTTTCCAGAAACTTTTAAAGTCTGAATTGGCATAGTGCTTTGCCAGCAAATCCATCCTTAACTGTTCCTTAACTTTGGCACCACTTGACTTTTCCTTTGAAAATTTTCCGCGATATCACCATTGAGTCATAAACGGGACCAGATGACGGCTTGCCGTAGTTGCACCATGTACTAAAATCCTGTCTGGCATTTCTATGAGCCTCGCTCACATACCTGTTCCACCCAGCCAATGGCTTCCTTCGTTTACAAACCTTTTGCTCGTAAGTGGAAACAGCGTTTGTACATAAGATACTTATTACCTCTTTATAAACACTATCTATAACCTCTCTATGAGAAGTAATATTACAATATTTGCCACCGCACTGCTGTAGCTCAGTATGCAAATCAATGAGTCTAAGTTTAGAGTTACATAAGCTTTCGTAGGCTAAACATTGACTTGCATTCCTATTTCCCCATATAATTTTATTACAAACAGGGTACATCGGCAATGCTTTTTGCTTAAGAGTCCGTCCTGCCAAACGACTGATTTCGGTCAATTTTGTTCCATAATTGTTAAAATGTGTAACATAATATTAGCAAAACTGTGCACGTTATGGGTAGCTTAATTCTTCATCTTGCATGTGGCTTGAAGGTTTTTACAAAAAAACTTCATAACTAATGGTAAACCTTTAATATTCAATACCATTTTTTTTTAAAAAGATGTCAGAGTGAAGTTTGACCATCGTTTCAGGAAATACGTAATTTGTTTTATAGAATAGAACTAGCTTTCACCCGGTACTTTGTACGCGCATATCGCATTTTATCCCGTTCGCGTAGGGGTTTTGGGAAATCCTCTCAATGCTCCTCTACACTTTTCTACAGCTTTGTACGACCAGTAGTTTTGGCTGTACGATGTCTGTCAGTTACTCAATCACTCAGTAACGGAAGAATTGTATGTATATTGATAAAATAGAAATACTCTTTATCCAAACTAAAAAAGCGCTGGGTATCTAACGCCCAGCAAATGCTGAGATGGTAACCCTTTCGGTATAAGTACGCTTAGCGCAATTGTATAATTTTATTCTGTAATTTTTAGTACTTTTTGTCTGATTTTTTTTAAATTTTTGTTTGTGATGGGTTTGCTCTTGACTCTAGTCTAGGTCAGAGATGACAGAGACAAAGTCTAAGATGGAGCGAGCGTACCCAGAAGGAGCCTGTTCACTCTAACTTTGAAGAGATTAGGGTTGTAAGTGATCGGAAACACGGACGCAGGCAGAAAGTTCTATTCCTTTGCTGTGCGCATTATAAAAGACGTTTGGAAACGCTCAGTGCGAATTAGTGGAATAGTGGTAAGATGCAGTGCGTCTGGATGTCCGATGGTAGAAGGCCGGTGGGATGAGGTCGTGGAGTTCTTGGGCACACTCACCGAAGTACAATCTGTAGAAGACCGACAAGTAGGCAACCTTACGGCGATGAGCCAAGCTATGTAGCTTGGCATCCACCAGTTTTACGTCACCTATGAGCCTCTTAGCTCTGCGTTCCACAGAGTCAAGCGCGGCAAGCTGATACTTAGCTGAGCCATCCCAAAGGTGGCTACAATACTCCATGCAGGATCGGACTTGTGCTTTGTATAGGGTTAAAAGCTGTCCAGGCCTGAAGTATCGCTTCACCCTATTTAGGATGCCCAGTTTTTTGGCCGCGGTTTGGGCTTTGTACTCGATGGTGGCGCCAAAGTTGAGACTGGATATCAACTCCATGCCTAGGAGCTCGAGCCGATCAGTCACAGGAACAGATGCACCCCGAAAAGTAGGAGTATGGTCAAAACGACTCCTTTTTGCGGTAAAACGACACGCCTGTGTTTTGGTGGCGTTAAAAGTGACCAGATTGTCATCACCCCACTGGGAGACAAGGCTTAAGGTCAAATTTGTCCGCTCTACCATGGCCTCTCTCAAGGAACGAACTTCATCACCGCTGGTTGTTGCGCTGGACAAGTATCTCTGTGAAACCGTACTGTCATCTGCGTACCCAACAAGACCAGGCTGAAGTAGGTCATTGATGTGCAGCAGGAAAAGAGTTGCAGAGAGAGCAGACCCCTGAGGAACTCCGGCATCAATAGCCATGAGGTCAGAGGAGCAGCCGTCAACGACTACTCGGATCGACCGTTCACTTAGGAAGTCTGATATCCAGCAACAAAAACCAGCTGGGATGCCATAAGCAGGAAGCTTGCTGAGTAGACCTGCGTGCTAGACCCTGGCAAAGGCCTTCGAGATATCAAGCGACACGGCAAGTGCTTCGCCCCAACAGTGCGTGACATACACATGAAGATCGCCAGTTGACCGTCCCCGGCGAAAGCCATATTGACGGTCACTGAGGAGATCATTGTCTTCAAGATGGGTCTGTGTCGAATAAATATTTTCTCTTCTTAATAATCCTTCTTCTCCCACTTATATAACTACACAAATTCAATTCCTTTGCTCTGCCTACAAACGCTTTACCAATAATTGTCTTCTACGATGCCGTTCACACCGCTCTGGGTTTATCCACTCTTCTTTCTTTGTCCAGGCGATCTATCCCTCTGAACATCAGAACGGCAACCAGTCGGTTGTCCTTTAAGTTGAAGGCATGTAAGCACATTCGCAAGAAGTTGGTAGAATCATCACAGCGTTGATTCGTTGGTTTCGTTCTCTGTTAATACCTGACGTTGTGAATTTTATTAAAGCGTATGTATGTATCTATCTATTTATGATTGTACTTTTCTTTCTCTCTTTTTTTTTCTTTTCTATAATATGCACCTCTCTGCACCACCCTAAAGTCGACTGGTAGAATATGCCTAAGTCCGCCTTTATACAGTGTTTTTAGGGTTCCGAACAAAAACGGAACCCTTATAGGATCACTTGGGTGTCTGTCTGTCTATCTATCTATCTGTCTGTCACAGCCAGTTTTCTCCGGATCCACTGGACCGATTCTGTTGAAATTTGGTACACATATGGATTGCTGTGACTTAAACACGAACGCGTTACATAAATCATTAAATTTTTAGTATGGAGGTCACTTTTAGGGGTCAAACTAGAAAATTTAAAAAAAAAAAAAAGTTTTTTTTACAATATCGTGTGACATATCAAATTAAAGGGCTTACTGTGAGGATTTAAATTACATTTTTTCATAATTTTAAAATGATGGGTTTTGAAGTAATTCAAGAAATTAGACGAAAAATTACCATTCCCCCACTTATCTGCTGTTGTGCTTAAAATTTTGGAAAAAATTGAAATAATATTTTTTTACTTATAAATTATAGAAAAACTTATAAAAAGTCTATACTTAGTGTTAAAATAACATGTTAAAAAAAAATGAAATTCGTTCGGAACTCTTTGCACGCGAGTCCGACTCGCGCTTGGCCAGTTTTTTTACTTGTGCATAAAGTTTTAACAAATAAATATTAAGCGTGTATAAGCAAAACATGTTATTACATTTCTAAAGATGAGACATTGTCAATAAATTACAGTTTACTATTTCTGGTTTCAGCCTATTGCCGTATTAACTTACCATTTTGAATGTAGATAAACTTACCAAATATACCTTACTAATAAATAACAAAAATCAAAACGCATTCTACCAAACGCTATTAAAATATTTTAATTGTCAACTAAAGGATCAAAATTGTTAACACGATCTCTAAGCTTTACGCGCGGCCGTGTGTGCGTAAACGCACACAAACATGAAAATGCCTAATCTTGCGCGAGTCAGTTTTATGCACGGACTCTTAACAACATCTAGATTGCAGCTGATGACTAGTGGGAGATGGTCAGACCAATAGACGTCATATTTTACATATACATTGGTAATGCAGTCCAAGGCTGCGCTTGTAACCATGCAATGGTCAAGCCAGCATTTGCATGCATGTGCCTCACTAACAAACGTGAACGTCTCAGATGTTAACTGTAACCTACTAGTGTCCACGCAAGTCCAGTCTTGTTCCTGGGAGAAAGTTAAAAGCTCACGATAAAAACGCTCACCTGGATACGCGTTGAAATCCCCCAGCATGATTACAGACTCGAAATCACTTCATCAATTAAGGCACTCACCGCACTTAAACAGTCTATGAATTCCGGCACATTTTCCGCGCAGTCAGTGGCCATGTAAACACTAATCACTAGCACTGGCCGATTATTCGTCGTTATACGTATAGCTGCAATACGCGGATTCACACACGGGACCACAGAGACGCATGGGAAAAGCGCCTTACGCCACAGCAGAGCAACACCACCGAAAGGTCGACCCCTGAGAATACCGGCAGTCGCGTCAACAGCCGATGTCCCTGTACTCCCAAACTCACTGTGCACGTCAGCCAAGTACTGCATTTCATCCGGCAGCAACCACGTCTCTTGCAAGGCAATTATATCTGCAAAGCTACACAGGTGCTGTATACCCTCTACGGAACGCTTGATATTCTTACAATTGTATGTTACTAAGGCTGTAATAATAATTGTTTTGAATGATTTCTATTTTCATCCTTATCGGACTTAGGGTTCTTGTAAGGCCTGAAACTTCTACATGTTATGCCTGCAGGCCACAGCTCATCGCTTAGGAACACGTCTAACTTGTCAGTGCAAACTATTATTTTAAACGCATTGTTTTCTTTTTCCGTTTTCATTTTTATTCTTTGTAGAACCACTTTTTCGTTAGTCTTCGAATACACGTACTCCACAATATCGCTCTCCGACGTATCTTTGTGTACATTGGAGAGAAACGAAGGTATTTTCGAACTGGCGGGCTTAAATTTATCTTCCGGCAAGTAACCGGCTTTTCCTCTAACAACAGAGTCTAAGTGCATGTTTCTGTGCCTCTTCCTTTGCACTGTAATCCATCCATCTTTGGGACATTCCATGACATGTCTTATCAGTCGTACTCATAGTTTGTGAGTCACCTGATCGCCGCCCCATGACGTCAGTGTCACCGGCGGCTCCGGTACGGTTAGCAGCGGGGCTCGGGCTATGTATAAAAGAGATGGCGCCATGGCAACTTCCAGCCTTATTATTTTGCAGAACTGCGGGTAATCACCAATGTACTTTGTCTGCAGTTTTATTTTTAGGTGTACTTTCCACATTGCTGTTATTATTTGATAAATTCATGATACCGATAGGACCACTATCACAACCTCCCTCCAGTAAGTATCCACCGCGTCTTTTGTTTACAAACACTGGCCGTTCCGTATTCACCAGCCACGCATACTTCATATGGTCGATATTCGCTCTTAAGCTATTTATTTGATCTATCGTCACACTTGATCGTTTTAAATTTTGAATTTCCGATTTCAAAACAAGAATATCGCTTTTAACAGAGCCGAAACATCGATGTGGTCAAAAGATATTGGTGGGAGTTTCTCCAACACTCGGGCCACGAGGATCGGGGTCTTATCTGGATCTGTTGACTTTACGACGCATATAATGTCTTCAATATTTTTCTGTTCTTTGTTTCTTCGCCTCGATATATTGCGGGTACTTGTAGAAATAGACTCGAACAATAAACTTTTTGCCGTTGCAATTTCTCCCTCATTATAGGTGCTAATACACAAACGGATCAAACTTTCTTCGTCCATAATGTCAATTTTATTTTGAATAAAACATAACAACTCGTTTATCACTATATTACATGATATACACTTTACTTTCTCAGAAGACATTTTCAACACCCGAACGCTTCCGAGTTCGCGCGGTGACTGTTGATATAGGATGAGGTTTTTTTTTTAATGTATGATGAACAAAATACAATGACGAATAATTATAACTTAATATTATTGAAGGTGATGAATGAGACTATTCATTTATATACAGGAAAACTATTTGTACAAAGTAAAGAAAGTATTGAGGTAGGAAAAGGAATATCAAGGGATAAGAGGTTACTGAAGAAGGAAGAACGGTCGTATAATCTTCGATCATTCCTTAGTCACGATCAAATGACTCCTACCGCCCAGAGCGGAAAAAATCCGTGATACCAGCTAAAATTCAACCCGAGATTCCAGAAAAGCCATGGTTTTGCCGGGCAAAATTTGGCAAGATGGAGACATCTGTTTTAATAAGGATGAGACTGGGTCACGTTTGTTCTTCAGCCCATCTTGCCAAATTCCATTTTATCGACGACCCTATTTGCTTGTGTGGCACAGATGTAGGCGACTTAAATCACATGTTTTTCTCCTGTCCCTTTAAATAAATAGAAATTGAGGGTAGGTTATTTTAGAAAATTATAAAGGACATCATCCACATTCCATACATTTTTAGTCCAAATTAGACACACACAAAAAAATAAGTACCATAACAGGTTAGCTGGTATCATAGATGTTGTTTTATTTGTACGTAAAAATAACTAATACTGCAGTATAATATAAAATTATTGTGATAGCAAAGGACATCATCCATTTTGGTACAAATTTGAAAATGGCGGCCAAAGAAAAAAAAACGAAATTCTGTTAGAACATGTTCTCCTTAACAATTTTTTATTATTATAGCACCAAAACTGTGGGTCCATTGCCCTTGGTTTTATTTCAGTTAAAAGTCGTACATTTTCTTCGTAACATGAATTGTCAAAAGAAAGGATTTAGCTTGAAAAGAAACTTCCAGATAACTACCATTTGCCGCCACGCAATTTGATGACCCTCCCTTGCCCGCTGAACGATCTGCTCCACTCCGCGCATCACAAATTCCCAACTATTATTTGTCTTTCGAGGCTGAGTGAAGATGATCTCTTTTTATTCGCTCTTGGCGTATACCAATTAAAACAAGCTAAAAGATATTGATCATCATCATATCAGCCGACAGACGTCCACTGCTGGAAATAGGCCTCCCCCAATGTCGCCACAACAATCGGTCTTGTGCGTCTCGCATTCATCGGCTACCCGCGACCCTCACCAGGTCATCAGTCCCTTCCAACGTTGCGTCTTCCGGTACGCAGTCGCCACTCCAGAACTTTTCGGCCTCATCGACTATCTGTTCTGCGAGCAATGTGCCCTGCCCACTGCCACTTCAGTTTGGCGATCCTTTGGACTCAGTGTCGGCAACCTTGTTGCTCTCTTACAGATATCATCATTTCTAATTCGATCACGTAAGGAAACCCCAAGCATTGCTCTTTCCATTGCCCTTTGAGCGACTTACACCTTCTGATGAGGCCCATTGTGAGCGACCACGTTTCAGTACCTTATATTATCACTGGCAACACGCACTGATCATAGATAACTATATTCCTACCTCACTAGACCGTTTGTCCCAGGTAGACGTACTCGTTTACAACTTCGAGTGTAGAGTCTCCGATCTTGATAGGATTGGGTGCTACATGGATATTTACCATGATCTTGGTTTTGTCCATGCTCATTTTAAAGCCCATTCTTTTAGAAGCTCTACTGAGGCCATCGACCATTATACTAAGGTCCTCCGTAGCCATGAAGACTATATCGTCGGCAAATCGATGGTGAGTGATGTGCTCGCCAGTGTCATTTGAGCCAAGCCTTCTCCAGTCCAAAACCAAAAGATACTATAATAATGAACACCACCAAACGAACCAAACCACATACACCAAAACGAATCGATTTCAATTTGAGCTCAGTAATGAAATGCCAAATGAACACTTGAAAGAGTTACAAGGATCTATGGATGACACCAGGACGACTGCAATTTCGATATGTCCGAGCTCGAATATCATACCTACATTGTAATAGACTATCACCCGGTCGCAGTGTAATCCGTCTCTATTATTGCACGTGCATATTAGGAAAACGAACGATTGGATGCTGTTCGCATATTATGTGCTTAATATGGTACCTACATGATAAACGCTCGTCATTTAGAAGTGTTAAATGAAAATATTATTGTAGTTCCAGACAAAGATGATATACCAAATGTTATGTATTAACATACTTATAAGACGTACATGTACTTTTAGAAATAATTAAAGGATTCATTAACAGTAGGGACTAAAAAAGTCTAAGCAGTCCGTCAGACAGATTTCATAAAAATTTTGGGCACGTATTTTTTTTTTACGTAAACAGATAAATAAGACGACACAGTGCATTGAAAACTCGTGTGACGTCAAATGTAAATACACTTTTTATATAATAGTGATGTCAAAGGCCCCACTCCTGAGCTTTGATTTGAAAATCCCATAAACCACAAAAATTAACAAAACAAAATAACGTAATTAAAAAAACCACTACAGGCAGACTTTTTTTTCTCAATGTTGTATTTTTCTAACTATTGTAATGCTGCAATGCAGTATAGTTCTTTTTAGGGTTCCGCACCCAATAGGTAACCAACGAAACTCTTTTAATAAACCTCCACTGTCCATCCGTCCGTCTGTCTGTCAGCGGGTTGTATAATAATATATAGACATAATAATAATAAGTAGACATAATAGGTAGACAGTTGAAATTTTCACAGATTGTGTATTTCTATTGCTGCTATAATAACAAAGAATCAAAAATAAGGTTTATGGCATGGAACCTTTCGTGTGCGAGTCCAACTCGCACTTAGCCGATTTTTTAATTCTTTTCATAGAAAATAATAATAGATTATTGAACTCAAATAAAACCGAGGGCAATGGTCCCACGGTTTTGGTGCTCTAATAAAAAATGTTAAGGAGAACAAGTTCTAACAGTATGTCGTATTTTTTTCTTTGGCCGCCATTTTCAAATTTTGACCAAAATGGATGATGTCCTTTGCTATTATAATAATTTTATATTATACTGCAGTATTAGTAATTTTTACGTACAAATAAAACAACATCCATGATACCAGCTAACCAGTTAAGCTATTCTATTTTATATTTTTATATGGCAAGTAAAGCTGATGTCGACTATTCTGCCAATGTCTATAGTGGATTGAGAAAGCAAGTGTGTATGGTATGGGAACTGTAGACACGGGAGGAATATAGCGTTTACGTATTTTTTGCAGAAAAACAGGGGTACAACATAAACCTAAACGGATCCTACAAATCATTGATATAATAGTTTTGGAGGCCTTTCTAAAATAAAATAAAACATGATCTTGGTTATATTATTGGTTGGACAACATAAAAGAACCGGCCTTTCATCTTGCTGGACATATTACACTATTCTTGCCATGAACACTGGAGATAAAATTTTGGAAAAGACAACAGATCATAGCTCAGATGTGTGTTGTGTGAGAGGTCCGTTACAGATGAGCAAGCCTCTTTAGCCAATGCGTCAATACGTTCATTACCCTTGATGCCACAATGACTAGGTATCCAAACTAGCTGAACCTCCCTTTGACTGATAGGCACAGGATAGAAACGAGTTTTTGATTTTTTATTTTTAAAAGGACTTTGTTTTAAAGCTTGGAGGCAATTAAGGAAGTCCGTAAAAATTACTGCTTCTGCTCCAATGTTAGAGTGTGACTCTATAAAAAGACAAGCTAATCAAGCTAAGCTAAAAGCAAGCTAATATAGTGCGAGTGCCACACACTCCCCTGTACAGAAGACTCCTTAGGGCATTTGTACTGAAGTATAATACTGGAGCTTTGGTAATACACCGCAGCTCCGGTGTTATTATCATTATTTAATGTAGAAGCATCAGTAAAGAATAGTTGAAAACCATTCCAACGTTCCCCCACTACCGCATTGAAGGTCGAATTCGCTGATGGAGATCTTTTGGCAATACCAATATCATAGAAGATTAAGGTAATTATTTTTTTTTGTGTGTTAAATTGGACCAAAAATGTATGAAACGTGGGTCGTGTCCTTTATAATTTTCTATAATCGTACAACTACCCTCAATTTCTATAACTTCATTTTAATCTTCGATTATTCCTTAGTCACGAGATCGCTGTAAAGAACTTTGTGGTCTTACCGCCCAGAGCGGAAAAACATCCGTGATACCAGCTAAAGATAAATATTACTATTTATCACAATAGTTTTGCTTAGTCACAAATAGTGTCCATAATTAATTTACTGCACAACTCCTACCAATTTTATGATAAGGAAAAAGATTAAAATGCACTTTGCTATTCATTTTTCTCAGGCGCTTATAATCGGGATTTGAAATATGGGTTTAAGGTAGACATAGCTTGCACATCCAGTGGTAAAAATAAGAGTACAATTTTTATCAACCTCTTGTTTGCCTAATAAGTATGCGTCTACGTAAAATTTATTCAAATTTTAATTGGGGTTGCTGAGGAGATGCTCTACAGCAACCCATAATTCAATGAGGGCTATCGCGTTTGAATTCACCGCTAGAGGCGCTAGTGTAGCATGAGGTCGTCGTAATGTCTTTCACTGTTGGTTGGCTTTTGACTCGAGTTTATTCACTTATTTGTTTCGACATTTAAGCTACGCGGATAACATGGTCCTGCTGGGTCCAACGGCTGGCTCAATCAGGGAAATTTTAGACACATGCGAAAGGTATGCAGCCAGACACGGCCTAGTTTATAATGTTACAGGTGTGCCGCTTAAACGAGTGTCTCAATTTAAATACCTTGCCCACTATATTTTTTTTTTTTTTGGGACAAGCCCGCCACACATTCCCAACCACTGCAACTCCTGAAAGCCAGAATCAACAGTGGCGACCACCAGAAAAACGCCGAGCCAATGAAGCCCGACGAGTCCCGGAGAAACGATTTAACTGTCTTGGATCCTGCAACGAATTTAATCAGAAAAGTACAGCGGAGGAGTAGGAAAATAAATATATGTATAATTTCCACTTCCCTCCTTTTCAAGCAGGAGACAGAATAGAGTTAGGCCAATAGGCACCAAGGGACATATACAACTGGGTTAAGTTCAGTTGTCAAGCACCACGGATTATATATATTAATTAAAAACTAATGGGTCCTAAATTGTGAGCTACTTTTGATTCCAGTAATAGGTATGGCAAAATCGCCTGAAAGCACGGAAATTTGTTCTGGTTTCTACAAGGTCCGTGTAGTAAACTACTCCAGATGTAACCTGAATACTATCTAACATAATATTGCGTTCAGTTTGCCAAAGAATACTTGCCCACTATATTACGGAGGAGCTTAAAATCACGCAGACATGGAACGCGAGCGTAGGATACTGGCTGCAAAGTGTAACATGTTGGCACATAGGTTTGCCCGATGTAGTACAGAAGCTAAAATCACGCTGTTTACAGCTTGTTGTCAGAACTTCTACACGGGCAGCCTGTGGGTCAACTACACGCGTAGGTAAAGCTCTAGAACTCCTACGAATACAGTACAATAATGCTTTCAGGATGCTGCTGGGGCTGTCTCGGTACTGCAGTGCTTCCACTGTTTGCGGAAGCGCGAATCAATCAAAGGAAAAAGACCGCTTCTTTGCTTACATAAGTGCGTGGCAGTTCACACAGCATTCTGAAAGCCCTAACTGTACAGCAAGATGCCTCAATGGTGAGGCATTTTATAAATGTATTGGTGCGACAAGGGCAACCTTGTCGCTCATAAGTGTATTCGTCTAGTGTGTGTGTTTTGTGTTTCTAGATTAAGTTACTAACCCGTAGATTTAGTTTTTTTCTTGTGTTTTTATGTTACTAACAATTGGACCGTTGCGTTGTAGTCATAATGAATAAACAAATAATAATCAAAATAAGAACTTCCTCATCACAAAATTTTAAATATAGCAAATAAGTAGAATTTCCCAGACTCATTAAATTTTCAATTCTTTGCGACATACCCCGACATCTATCGGACGCCATTGCAACCTCCTGCTTTGGCTCGTCGGTCGTCTGTGTTGTTACCCGTGTAACAAAATGTTATATAATAGTTTCATCAGGTTTCGCCAGATGATGCTATCGGCAAAACACACCTAAAAATGATTCGGTGTTGTGTGTTCAATTACATGGAAAAATGAATTCTGAAAAATCTTTTTTGATGTAGTTTTCGCTATTCCTCATAGTTTCGGATTTTTTTTATTCTTTTTTTTATTTGTGATGGGTTTGCTCTTGACTCTAGTCTACCAAAAATGTCCACTTTTTGGTCATTTAACCACGGAAAAGTGCGAGTCGATGATTGATTAAGTAGTTTAAACAAAGACTATATTTTTTTATGTAATTGCAATTGTATAGTTTTCAGATTTTCCACTATTCTTGTACGGTATTATTTGACAAACTTCATAGTTCTATGTCAACGGAAAATACCCTATAAATGATTCCCTTGAGTGTTACGTTAAATTAGATTTTTCACAGCTTCAAGGGACTGTAGACCTGAGTATATGGTTTTACTTTCAACTCGATAACTCCAAGCGTTCCCGAGATAAAGGGTAGACTTGACAGACACGACGGACGGACAGACAACAAAGTGATCCTATAAAGGTTCCTTTTTTTCCTTTTCAGGTACGGAACCCTAAAAACACGAATTGGAAAGTAGATTTAGGTACATATTTGATACAAATAAAAACAAATAAATTCATAAAATATCTTTATTGCAATAAACACAATTAGTATCAAATTCGTTTGCGAAGGTGAGTTTATCAAAATATTCCGCTTATATCTAACGTGACGTGTATTATGCGTTCTTACATCATCAACGAAATTACATTGTCATTTCTGAGCACTTAGTATACAGGGTGATTTTTTCAAGAGTTTTAGTCCTCATCAAAATCTAGCTCGAGACTTAGGGTTTTTCGCTATTCCTCATAGTTTTAGCTTCGACCATCCACGACCACTTGAAAATATCATCCTGTATAAGTAAAAGTTGATATAGAAAATATAGATACAGGAGAAGAATTAACAATAATACCGTCTGAGTTATCCAATATAAAATAAAAAAAAACAATACAATTTTATAAGTACACTTAAACCATAAATGAAAGGCTTTTTAACATGCAATATAATTAAAATTCCAAGAAACGCTGTCGCATTTTGCGATGGAGTGAGACTAATTAAAATTCGAACCTTATGTCAAGTGCGATAAGACTCAACATGCATTATCTTGGAATGCAATAACTGTATTAATTTTTAATTGTAACGCAAAAGAGATTTTCATTTTTTACCCGAATAAATACAATTTGAAGGCACTTTTTACATTCATTATGTGTTTTGCATATTTGTTTTAGAATTATAATAATATACAGAATGGTAATTTCAAACAATAAGTACTCATGAGCACGAGTAATATAAGCAAAAGCTAAATAATAATATACCAAGATATCAGGTACACAAAGTAGTTATGGACACGCTACAAATCTCATACAGTTTATTGTATATCTTTCATAAAATTAAATTTTATAAATGGCAAGCAAAATTAATCTCAAAGAAAAATCATAAGCTATGAGTTTAGATACCTCTACAAATTGGCAAGACTGGAATATTGCTCCGATCGTGTAATCTGAACAAGCTTTACTTTCAGATTTATCGCTATTTTTTTAAGGCTCATAAAGGGCATCGCCTGCGACTTACTGGCCAGTGACGAACTGACATAAGCGAACGATTGGTTATAGGGACTACACTTATTCAGCTACGTTCGCGTTTCGCTGAACGATTTTGGTCACACTTATACAGTTCTGCTTCTATCAGCGTCGTAAGAATGAGATTGAGAAGGCGGCAGCGGCAGAACAGCGCTGAAATCTATCTATAGCAGTCATATGATAATAATATATTTGTCCTCATTTTATACTTGTTTGCCGCGAAAGCTGAATAGACGCGGAAAGCTGAACGGATGCGTACGCGTCTCCATACAAAATCGTTGTTTTCTATAGGCATAAGCTGAATAGAGCTGAATAAGTGTGAGTAGTCCCATATAGCTTCTTTACACCACAAATCGCTGAATACATTTAACGCTTACGATATAAAAGGACTTATGTGGACGACTTTTGCCCCAGCTTAAGATTTTTAAGACATATTTCTGTCTTTGTCTTCTTCAAAAGATTAACAGAAATAGAACAATGGTTTAAATTCGTTTAGCGGTTAAAACATTCAACGATGATTGGTGGATGTTAGTCTAAATGAATCTTTGCTGAACACGATACGGCCTATAGCAAGGACAAGGACGAGTTAAATCAGTAGCAGAACGCCGTTGCAGTAAGTTGTTCCGCAACTGGTCTATAGCTTGTTTTACACGTACCACAACCACAAAACGTGTGCGGGCGCTAATTTGTATTAAAATTAATAGTTAAATTCACACGGACCACCTCGCAGCCACGTCGCAACCACAACGCAACTCACAGCGACACCGCGAACTAGCGGCCGCTCTCATCGCAAACACATCCACATTTTGTAGGTACCACAACGCAACCGCAAGAAGCCGCAGCGACACTATTCACACGTAACCACAGCTTGACCACCTTCTGTCGCGACGGTGTGGTGTTGTTGTGGTACGTGTGCCTTACGAGAATTTTAAGCTTATTACCAGTTTAGTTAGTGGATGTATCCATATCCGCCAATATGTAGAGGTTAACATTCAAATGTTTTATTTTTTTCATATCTTAATCAATTAATTAAATGAGTATAATTTTAAGTAATTGCTTATTACATTAAAAATTGTTAGTCATAAAGCTAGACAAAATTGAGAGCATTCGTTATTTAAATATTTTATGACTGCTTAAGACAGGTAGTTATTGATGACAGTTTAGTTAGTTAATATACATTCCGTAGAGTCGGGACACTTTGTTCGAAAAAGTCACCGCGGCCCTGGAACGCAAAGGGCATTAGGAGGAACACGGACGGGTTTTAGTCAGTAAGAGTCTGACACTCCCTTCTGCTCCGCCCAGAGCGGGAGGAGTCATTTGGGACACTTTGACACTGGGGTATAACTATGGCCCTTACTCGTAAGCTAATAGGCACACATCACACTGTGTTTACTGTGTTCCTACTGGTTAAAAATTTGAGCCAAATTTATCCGACTTAACTGTATAATAATTCATAATAAAAAATATTAATTTGTAAAATAAAACAAGAGATTCTTAAAAAGAGAAACAATTGAAGAAAAATCTCAAAATGTCAATCAATTTAGTTGATTACATAGTTAAACTTAAAAATAACTTATTCAAAGTATGGCAAACCGATTTCAGAAGCCTGACTTCCTCCCTATAGTATAATAATATTAATAATATATGATTATAAAAGCAATTGATTAGTGTCGGTTAATACAAATAGTGCATGGTTATAATATGATTCATGTTTTAGAACTAGCATTTTGGACATAGAAGTACACAAATAGAAGTAAAACATATACACGGTCACACTGTAACTATCAGCGAAACTACGTAAGTGTTATGTAAATAGGGTATTTTAATGTTTTTTTTTAAATTAAAATCATCATAGCAGAGTCAAGTCGCAGAAAAAATCGTTTATCAATCTAAAAAAAAATGTCGGAGTTGTGAGCGTTTTAAAATAACGATAGCAGTTATAGTGAATTTGCACTGTCCGGTACAAATGACGTGACAAGGATAGCAGAATAACTTTAAAATGGAGTGACTACTCTTTTTTTCCCTCCCCCCCTTCACTTTTTCCAACCTTCTTAATTTTTTCTTTCACAAATAATTCTATTTTAATAACATCTATCCTTCAAATAAGTATTTATTCATATAATTTAATTTTTAATAGCAGTCAAATACCCTATACATATATTATGAGCTTCCTGAAACAATGCGTTTATTTATTTTAATTTTTTGGTAGTTGCGTTTTTATATATATGTATATATGTTGCGTTTATATATTTATACTCATCACGTGTGCGGTGATTCGCTAATGAACATGATTCGAGCGTTTATAAGGAATTCTATGTAAACACTTACGTAATTCTTTGATAAAGTGCTGTATCTATAAATAAACAATGTAAAAGATAACAAAAATGTTATTGTTTGTGGTTTTCCTGACACGGGCAGAGTTCGAGGGACCGGTAGCCGGAAAACCACCAAATATTTAGTATGAGTACTAATGAGTACACACATAAGACGTTCTAATTGGACATCAAGTATTGGACACCAATTAATTATTATCAAGTGCGACACGTGTACACAGAATGAGGTTTTGAACAGGAATTACTAAGACGGTAATCTAGATTACGAGCGTATCAAAGCTGCATTTTAGCATTTGTACACATGTAAACATACGTTTCATTCCAATATCGTCGTATATGTCCAATATATTTTGAAAATTTATCTGACGGACTAAATAGATTTTTTCAGTAAAATACCCTATTGAAACAAAACCAACTGAAACAACACCAATTATGGCCATAATTATTGCCATATTACGGTACTGTGGCCGTAGCATTAGGGTATCCCTATAGTCAACCCGCCATCTTGATCCATGTTCAAAAACTCACCTGTTCTTTTACATACATCATAAGAAACTTTAATATGAATAAATCGACCGAACTTATTATGTATATTTAATATTATTCAAGAAACCTGCAGTAAGTATTGAAGGCCATAACAGATCATAAGTGAAATATCACCTGCACGAGTCACACATATGGACCAACATTTGCATGGCCAATGATGGCTCAAATATGTGACCAATACCTATAAAACCTGTAACAGAATAAGCGCAATACCTCTTAAGAGGTCATTGAACTCATCATTATGAACAACTTTCACTATAGGACCAACACTGAAATACATTTATGTGCGCATAACTCGACAAAATGTACTAAACATCTGATATTTTTTTCGCGATTTCGGGATTGGTCCCATAGTAAAAGTTGTTCATAACGATGAGTACAATGACCCCTTAAGAGGTATTGCGCTTATTCTGTTACAAGTTGTATATTCATAACCAATTACATAGGTTTTAAATGTTTTCGACAAGGGTACATTTATTATAAACACATTTAAGTGATTCGCCATGGACTTTAATGAGACATTTATGAACCATTGTTTTTACTGAAATGTTAAATATAAATTGTTTTTAATATTGTTAATAATTAGGGTTACCCTTTAGAAAACTTGGAAGCGTTTGAGATCACTGATTTACTAAAGGGAGAGGCAAAAGTTTTGATTGGTTCATAAACGCTGCGTTGCGATGGATGTGTTTGTTAAGACGAAATGCTGGCGGCGAGACATTGTATGTAAAAACTCATAATTCGAGGTTTGGCTCTCGACTGTTTTCTCCTCCAAAATTGGACCGATTTAGCCTATAGCCTTCCTCGATTATATAGCCTATAGCCTTCCTCGATTAATGGGCTATCTAACACTGAAAGAATTTTTCAAATCGGACCAGATGTTTCTGAGATTAGCGCGTTCAAGCAAACAAACAAACAAACTCTTCAGCTTTATATATTAGTATAGATATAGATAGTCGCCAAATTTGTACACTAGGGCTCTGTTGACAGCGGTTTATCAGACAATTTTGAGCATTTTTTCAGGGTTCTTGTGCGGTTAATATATCATCAAAAAAGAAATCATGCCAGCCAAACTTCGAATTATGGCTTTTTACATACAAAGTCTCTCCGTTTCGTCTTAACACATCCTTTTAAACACAGTTGAACGTCCTTCGATGACTTACAAACTACTAAGATGAATTTATTTAATACAAATGGAAAGATGGACGTTCAAAAGTGTCTGATATGAACAGAAGCCATTTCAAATGTCTCATTACATCTAGATATACTTGGGTCTAGGCTAGCTAGCGTCTCTAAAGTAAATGAATATTTTTGGCGGTCTTGACACTGGAAAAGATCTATACAGGGTATATCAGAAATAACACAAAACAGGAAAAGGATTGTACTCCTGAAATCGCATAAAAAACAAATGCCCCATACATTATTAGCATAACTCGACAAATGTACCGAGCAGATGAGTCCTTTTCGCAATTTAAGGTTGCTCTCAAAGTTAAAGTTGTTTATAATGATGAGTGCAATGAGCCGTTATCAAGTTTTACGTTATTTTTGTTACACCTTGTCTACGCCATACGTTTTTATACGAGAACCCGAAACTTCGACTTGTCAATTCAGTAACTTACAATAGAAATCACCTATATTACTGCACCATTGGATTATCAGCTGCTGAATATCATACAAAGTCTGAAAATCCAATAGTTCGATTTATTGGTGTCTTCTATTATCAATTAAAAAAGTAAATAGTAATGTTTATTATCCCGGTCCAAAAGTACCAAGTGTGAGTTGATCAACACATTTCCAGGCCGGCCCCGGGACGTGGTCCGTCACAACATGGTCGAACTCGTCCCCAGTACGGCCTGTAAATTTGTGGACTGTTCTTAAGGCTAAGGCCGCACCACGGTTTTTTCCCGCGAGCGGTTAATCGCTATACCGCGAAACCGCTCGAGAAGTACGGGAATCAGTCGCGGGAAAAAACCGCAAGTGAGGCCCCTTGTATCAGTTTTTTTGACTCACAAAATCATACAATAGGCTTGTCCACTGAAAAAATCTATTAGTCCGTCAGTTAGATTATCAAAAAATATTTCTTTTGTTACCTTAACCAAAATTGACGAAGATACGACGCTTTTCAAATTCTCAATACGTCACGCCGTGGTATCGCTTTTAGTGCGTTCTGACGTCACGAGCCCCCTCTCCCGAGTTTTGATGCGTTTTATCTTTGTCAATATTCATTGAATTACAAAAAACAAAAATACGTGTCCATTATTTTTCAATACTCTAACTGACGGACTAAATAGATTTGCAATTTATTGATGGTGGAAACTAGCCTATTAAAAACCGCGGCGTTTTAGCCTAGCCCTAAGATATAAAGTGCCATATTCATAATACCAGGTCCTATATGACGGCGCTGCTCGCCATCTGGTTGAGGCCACAGGTGCCGTCGCCCCGGTACACGCGGTAGTACCCCTGCTCGCCCCACGACTTGCCCCACGAGTTCTTGACGATCCAGTACGGCAGCTTCTTGTGGAACAGCGGGTAGTCTGTGGAAAAACGGGAGAATTTATAGATGTGAGGAAAGAAAATTCTGCAGGTTTCGGCTGACTCGTTTTTATCATGGAAGTGAGTCTTAGAGTGTGCGTATTTAATGAGAAATTATATTTATTTTGTAACAAAAAAATATTGAACACGTATTTTTTTCTTTTTCAAATCAATAAAAATTGACGAAGATAAAAAGCATCAAAGATCTGGAGTGAGGCCTTGTGACGTCACTATTCGGTAAAAAGTGTACCAAAATGTGAAGTCACGCGAGTTTTCAACAAGTGTGTCTTAATTTTTTGTGTTCAATATTTTCTGGAAATCTATGTGACGGACTAATTCGATTTTTAGTCATCTAGCCTATTTTTCTAGCATACATTCGCGCATAGAAAGCATACATTCGCAGAGAAATGACGTTTTTACACTAAACGAAGCGCAATTTTTAGGGTTTCGAAAAAAAAACTGAGCCCTTATAGGATCACTAGGGTGTCTGTCCGTCTGTCCGTCTGTCACCAGTTTTCTCCGGATCCACTAAACCGATTCTGTTGAAATTTGGTACACATATGGACTTCTATGACCCAAACACGGACGTGTTACGTAAATTATTAAATTTTTAGTATGGGGATCACTTTTGGGGGTCAAACTAGAAAATAAAACAGTTTTTTGAACATATCAAATGAAAGGGCTTACTGTGAGGGTTTTAATTATATTTTTTTTATAATGTTAAAATGAATAGTTTAGAAGTTTTTCAAGAAATAAGACGAAAAATGACCATTCCCTCCCTTATCTCCGAAACTACTGAGCCTAAAATTTTGAAAAAAAGGAGATAGTAGATCTTTACCTAAAGATTACAGGAAACTACTATTAGAAGTCTATAGTGTGAAAATAACATGTTAAAAAAATAAAATCGTTCGGGACCCTTTGCACGCAAGTCCGACTCGCACTTGGCCAGTTTTTAAAATAACGCATCATTTATGAACAACTTTTACTATGGGACCAACCACGAACTCGCGAAAAAAATCTGTTGTTCAGTACCTGCATTTTGTCGCGTTATGCGCAAATATATGTATGGGGGAGTCGATTTTTTTTTGGCGATTTCAGTGTTGGTCCCATAGTGAAAGTTGTTCATAATGATGAGTTCAATGACCCCTTAAGAGGTATTGCGTTTATTCTGTTACACGTCGCATAAAATATAGATAAACAAATGGATGCTTACGAAAATTACATAATATTATAATACTGCGTCGGTGATAACAAGGGGCAACTCCGGGAAAGAGACGACAGCGTTCCAAATACACGATAAAGAAAACAATAGCAAATATTAAAACCGGCCAAGTTCGAGTCGGACTCTCAAACGAAGGATTCCGTACCATAAACCGAAAGAATCACGTTTTTTGTATGGTAGCCCCCTTTAATTTTGATTTGTGTTGTTACAGCGGAAATATAAATACACACTGATAAAATTTCAACTGTCTACCTATTACCTCAAACCTCAAACTCAAAGTATTTATTTCATTTAGACCATTTACAGGCACTTTTGAATTGTCAAGGTCGGAAAGATGAAGCCATTTTCACCGTTCTTGAGATACAGCCCGCTGACAGACAGGCGGACGGACGGACAGCGGAGGCTTATTAATAGGGTTCCATTGGTTACCCTTCGGGTACGGTACCCTGAAAATCGCTCTTAGCAAACAATGGGACGTCTTTCGGCTGATATGATGATAATGAAACAATACCGCTCTAGCCGATATTTGCGATGTCTACTTTTTAATGTCATTGGATAGAACTCTTTATCGCGGACCGAACTGACAGTATTACACTAGGCTGTCAACAAAACCTAGGACACAATTTAAATAGTTGACACAGCGCCCCAGTACATTTTTATACAAGATTTTTTGAATGACAAGAGATTATAATGTAACATTATTTAATTATATTTTATTTCAAATTTAATTATGTGTGTGTTGTATGTGTAATGGATCATCATCTTCCTGCCCTCATCCCATGCTACTTGGGGTCGGCGCAACACGTTTTTTTCTTCCATTCTGTTCTATCAGTCGTCACTCTATCACTAAGTCCCTTTTCTTTCATATCGCTCCTCACACAATCCATCCATCTTTTTTTTGGCCTTCCTCTCCCTCTCCATCCATCCACATTCATGTTCATAACTCTTCTAGTTACATGTGTTTCATCCCTCCTCTTCACATGACCATACCAAGACAAGCGATTCCCTTTTAACTTTTCCGTCACTGGCGCCACTTTTAAACTACCTCTAATGTACTCATTTCTCACTTTATCCATTCTCGTTACTCCACACATCCATCTCAACATTCTTGTAGAAATATGATTTAAGATTGTTGTTTTTTTATGTTAGTAATTTATGTGATTAATGATCCAAATATCTGTAAAATTGTTTTCTTTTTTATTTTGTTTTAATAGATATAAGTTTTTTTTTTTACTTTTGCATGCTGTAAGGTAGAGTGTGTTGGAACTACTATTTTTTTACAATATCGACAATATCGACATCTTATTTTGTATACCTACCCACGTTCGTCGCAAAATAAATTATTTCTGATTTTCTGATTTCGCCCGCGACTTCGTTCGCCCGGGTTTAGTAGGTACTCCACGAACTTCATCTCCTATAAGTCCTCCCGCTATAAAGGCTAACGTGTAAATTACTTATTAATAGACTAAACGTTCAAACCGCGACTTCTTGCTTAGAGTATTTTTATACCCATCGTAACTTTTAAACGAAAGGTCCGATAAGCATAATTTAAAGTGTAATGTATGTATACATAACCAACCTAAATTACCAAACCATTTAAATGGATAAGGATTAACATCATGATACCAAAATCACCACTATTCCATTCCACCCGGGTTTTGATCGAATAATTTGAACAAAAACCGGTTATTGTGACTTAACCATAATAGTAGGTACATATATGTATACCCTTGCGGATTTTTTTGTGGATATTGATGTCCTCTATAAAACTGTAGTACATCACTTTGCTCTATTGTCAATAGTTTCCGCAGCGTACGCGATATAAGGTTTTTTTTTGGGTTCACACCTTGGGTTACATTATCGAAGTTTTCATACGGATCCCTAACTTTTTTGAAAATACTCTATAGCCCATGTATATCAGGGATAATGTAGGATTCTAATGATGAAAGAATTATTCAAATCGTTCCAGTAGTTTCGGAGCCTATTCAATTCAAACAAACAAACAAATCTTTCCTCTTTATAATATACTAGTGGACGTCACGCGGTTTCACCCGCGTAGTTCCCGTTCCCGTGGGAATACGGGGATAATATATAGCCTATGTTACTCCCTGATAATGTAGCTATCCAATGCTAAAAGAATTTTTCAAATCGGTCCAGTAGTTTCGGAGCCTATTCAATTCAAACAAACAAACAAATCTTTCCTCTTTATAATATTAGTGTAGATATATATATATATACATAAGTGTAGATGTAGATTAGTGTAGAAGTGTAGACTAATCAGTTCATCCGCTCTACTATAAGATTATTCAAAATTACTCGAGCGATTTTGTTAGCTAAGCCACGACATGTGTTGTTCGTGTTTGTCAAATATTTCCTGCACAGCATAAATATTTGTATAGCCTAAAAATACTAGCAATGTAGCTATGCGCAATTTGTGTTTGTAAATGTACACGCAATGTTACAGGAGAAATTCCTTGAGTAGCGCAACGCTATGTTTACAAATTAAATTCATAATAACTCATATTGATAATCATGAGCGCGTGTCGTGTGAGTCTCGTGTTACTGTTATCTTCTATACCAAGGGGTCGTCCATCCACGTGACGTTTTGACGTGATCACGTCTTATAAATCGATGAACGCCAGCTGCACGCACGAAAAAGTGTCACGTTCCGCCTGAGCCGAGCGTGCAAGCGTTAGCGCGGAACAAGCGATAGAGAGGCACGATCGGCCTTAGCGTTCGGCTTGTTTGTTAAGAATTCCATTGTTTTCTTATGACGTTATCACGTGAAGTTATCGTCCGTAAACCGACTTTACAGACAACATTGATATATAAAAAACCCAAGATGCACAGTCTCGAACAAAAGCAACACTCGAAACCGTCGTCAAAAACTGACATGTATCAAGTGTCATGTGTGAGTTGTGTGTAGTTATACTATAAACAATTTATTTTGCAAATTCAACCTTACACGAATCGCTTAAAGTTGTTTTTACAAAGCAGTACAGTATGGCGAGCGATGCGAGACTGTTTGAAACTTGCGCATATTGCGCTTGTTTTTTGCGGACGTTTTTGAGATGCTGAGTGTGTATCTAGGGTTTTTTATATATTTTTAAGCAAATTTTTAGCCCCTCCCTTCCCCCCTGGTGATACAAGGTGAGGTTTATACTAAAGCACACCCCCCTACCCATAATCACGTGTATTTTTTGATACAAAGTATCTAAAAAATCAGAATAAATTATCTTTAAATACAAGGATTATCTAATTCAATTCTGAAAAATTCGCGTTCAACGAAGAAGTAAATACAGTAAATACATCTCACTACACCCCCCTCCCTTTTTGTGATATTTCGTGATTTCTCTCAAGCCCCTCCCCCTCTCCCCTACTTTCGAGCCTTTTGGTCCATTCATTCGCTGACTAACCATGAAATCTCGAATAGGTATTTGACCTGTAAGATGAAATTTGGCAAAAAGGAGCCGCGGGAAAGGGTTAGGAAAGTATATGAATAACTAGTCTTTTCCCGCGACTTTGTACGCGCGTTTTTTACTTGAACTTATTGAAACATTGAAATTTTTGATCGTGAGTTTAAATCCCTAATAATTTGCACACCATCAGGTAATAATACAGTGTATCTATCGACCATTATTTGTAACACCTTTATCAACCTGTATTACGCAAATAAAAGATTTGATTTGATTTGATTTCCATGGGATTTTCGGGAAATCCTCTCTTAATGCTTCGGAGTGTAGGGAAGCTAAATGCCAAATTTCAGCTTTCCACGACCAGTGGTTTCGGTTGTTTGTTGTCTGTCACTCACCCAGTAACGGAAGAATTTTTATGTTAGGATTACACGAGTTCGAGAAATGTATCAAGCCTCGTATCTACTAGGTTACATTTGATGCGCAACACGAGACGCTTAGCTCAGCAACGTTGCACAATAACGCGCGACGTTGGCAGCAGGCGCACAACATTGGCAATGTTACTAAAGCCGCGTATCCACTAGGCAACATTGACGCGTGACATGATGCACAACATGTTGCTCATCATGTTTAAAGGTAACGAGCAACTCTTATTCAGTAAAGTTTTGATGTTGCGCGCCAGCTGGCGCTGTTGTGCAACGTTGCTGATCAGGTTGAGCGTCACGTGTCGCGCGTCAAATGTTGCCTAGTGGATACGCGGCTTAAATATGATCAAAGCAACGTGTTGTGCATTATGTTGAGCGTCAAATGTTAATATAATAAAGGTAAGCAATCTTAATGTGTATTTTAAATCTTTTTTATTTAAAAAATAATAGTTTAAAAAACTAAAAAACACGCTTTTAGCACGCACTAAAAATTACAAAATAATTCGGACATTTAGTTTGATGAAAGAAAGCGTGGAGCGTTTATGTAATCTTTACTCTTTTTGGACAAAACGCTCCACGCTTTCTTTTAGTCTTCTTATTATTCAAACTTGCCACCTTGGGACGGCCGCCATGTTGGATTTAGGTCACGTGATTACTTTTTGTATCCCATTCAGCAAACCCTTTCATTTAATACCCATATCATGGGGGTGCATTTCAAATAGCCAATCCGCCATCTTGGATGTCCGCCATGTTGGATTTAAGTCACGTAACTATTTTTTCGTTTTCCTGACAGCAAACCCTTTCATTTGATACCCATATCATGGGGGTGGATTTCAAACAGTCAGTCCGCCATCTTGGGGAGGCCGCCATATTGGATTTGTAATGACGTTTCTTAGCTAGTCATGTATTGTCATCAGAACTCAGAGCGTGTGCAAAATTTCATCCTAATCGAAGACCGGGAAGTGGGTCAAATTAAGATTCCAAGATTTTCTTACATACATAGTTACAAGTGAAGCTAATAAAAGCGTGTTAAAAAGCTGTTTAAAAATAAATTGCAATTAAAAACCAATGTAAATTGAACAATAACGATTACTAAATCAATTGAACCATTAGTTTTAGGCAGTAGTTTATTTGTTTAATATGTGTTTGCGTAAAAAGTCACATCAAGATTGTTTACCTAAACCTTTCTAATACTATAGATGCGAGTCTTTATTCCAACAAGTCTTACCTTTGACTCCATATCCTACGATGAGCACACCATGGTCCAAGTTGGTGGGATTACACAGCATTTTCCACGGATGCGAGATGCCTCCCATGTAGAACTGCATAGCGTTCGCGTTTATACCTGTACAAAATAACAATACATAGACACTATACATAATATGCAAAGTCCTTCCTCGTTTACAGCTCTTTCTATTAGTGAAGACCTACCACAATCTGCTGGTTTGTTTTTTTTTAAGGATAGGAAATCATCAAATGACTCCTTTCGCTCTGGGTGGAGCGGAACTACTAAAACTCATCCGTGTTCCTACTAATGCCCTTTGCGTTCCAGGGCCGCGGTTACTCTTTCGAACAAAGTCCGCATCCCTGGATCACAATCCGCTACGTGGTAATGTAAATAGATGAAATCATGTCTAAAAGGAAACAGTTCAGTAGATCAACTGCAAATATTTTGCACTGTGGCGTATTGATTTTGCGAAGAGGTCGGCGGTCATCGGCAGGACGTCGTATAAGATCGTCGTGTTGAACATGAGGGGTCGCGGGCGGAGGTAGCATTTCATTACCAATAGGCCCGAATAGAATAATATAAGTAAGCGGAGAGACAGATAACGAGGCACAAAGCCCTCATTCTATGAAAACAAGTGTGCAGCAGGTCCGATTAGAAAAATGGTGTTTTTTGTCTCTTTATGAGCCTTCTCCCACTTTAATATATTTGGAAACAAATAGCCGAATTGGTCGTTGTTCTCGAGTTCAGCGATTAGCGATACATTTAGGCACCTCCACGAGCGCCTCTTTAGTCTTTAACAACTCTATGAACGTGTCTCCACATGGCGATTCGACGAGTCAAATTGACAAGCAATACATCAACTCTCGGCGGTTCACTCGCTCGTGGAGGTGGCGCCTTAACGACTCATTTTTATTGATTGTGGCTTTGCTTGACAGCGGTCTGCAATTTTTGGATGGTGGCAAATAAATCACGTTAGTTAGTTCATTATTCTTACCGATAGAAATGGGTCCATTATGTACAAGCCACTGGGCCATGGCGGTCTCGTTGCTGGTGATGTTGACGGCGCCGCTGATCTGCACCTTGGCCAGCGTCTTGTTGAACACACACTTGTCGTCGGTTCCCTCGTAGGGGTAGTCGCTCTCTAGCTCTAGACCTCCCATCTGCTCGATAGCCCTGAAGGGAAAATTGGATGGTAAGTAACTGGGCTTTTGGCCCAAAAAGTGACGAGCAGGCTTTTTAAGCCTGTATTTTGACAATGTCAACATTCATAAACTGCTAATTCAGTCAGCCTTATGGCTTACGCTGACTGGTGGACGGTACGGCAAGGGATTTTTAATTAAGCAATTGAATTTAATAGATATACAATCGAAATAAGGTATATATTTCAATACTGTGATCGTTCTCGTAGCAGCGCAGCGCAGTTTTCGACCAATCATCGAGCATTAAAATATATACCTTATTTCGATTGGATAACTTATAAATTCAATTGATAAATTAATAGTGCTTTGCCGTCTCGTCCACCAGTCTACGTAGGTCATTATTCGTATAAGTACTGTTGATTTTCAGGAACTTAAGGAAAACGCCAAGCGTAAAGGATTGGCCAGTAAAGACAAGAGATTAAGTTAGCTTGAAAAAATAGCGGGAAAAGCGGCGAATGCCTGCCGAGGTACTCGTCGTTTTTAGGATACGTACCCAAAGGTTAACTATCAGAACTAAGCCTCCGCTGTCGGTCTGTCCGTCTGTCTGTCAGCGGGCTGTATCTCAAATACCGTAATAGGTAGACAGTTAAAATTTTGTTTAGTTAGTTTTTGTTTTAGTTAGAGTGATTAGTTCAAGTAATCCAAATCCTTTCATAATAACAGCGGCGAGAGGAGGTAACAAACAGACGGACTGCGGGTCTAAACAGCCCACTTTAGTAGTAGAGGTAGAATCATATACTAAAGTGGCCGTTTTAGACCCGTAGACTTACTAGCATTAATAATATACTAGCGGATATCACGCGGTTTCACCCGCGTAGTTACCGTTCCCGTGGGATTACGGGGATAAAATATAGCCTATGTTACTCACTGATAAATGTAGCTACCCCTTGCCGAAAGAATTTTTCAAATCGGTCCAGTAGTTTATAAGTTTATATAATCTTTCCACTTAATAATTTTAGTATAGATATAGACTAGCTGACCTGGCAAACGTTGTTTTGCCATATCTACACTAATATTATAAAGAGGAAAGATTTGTTTGTTTGAAATGAATAGGCTCTGAAACTACTGGACCGATTTGAAAAATTCTTTCAGCAATGGATAGCTACATTATCAGGGAGTAACATAGGCTATATTTTATCCCCGTACTCCCACGGGAACGGGAACTACGCTGGTGAAACCGCGTGACGTCCACTAGTAAATAAATAATATCCTACGACATATAACAAACACTGTGACACGAGATTTTTATATGTTAAGATAATATTACTAGCTTTTTGCCCACAACTTCGTATGCGCATATCCCATTTTTCGCGTTCCCGTAGGAGTTTCGGGACGAATAATACATAAAAACCTTCCTCTTAAAGAGACTTTGTTTTATACTATGTATGTTAGTAAAGATTACAGGTGATTCAAATATTTAACAACACGGTCTGTAGAACTGGTTTTATCTTATGACATCATGTAATAATGTGAAGCAAATAAATGCATCTAAAGTAACCTTAGAGCATGAGCAATTTATAGATCTGTCACTAGATCATACATTTTTAGATTAAGGCACATAAATTAGATCCAGTATTCCAGTAGTAGGAGATGCCAGGGGATATCATCATATCAGCCGAAAGACGTCCACCGGTGGACATAGGAATCCCCCAAGCGTCGCCACAACGACCGGTCCTGCAAGTCTCGCATCCATCGGCTACCCGCGACTTTCACCAGGTCATCGAAAGTCAGTTCTTCAAATCATACGGGCTGCCGGGCACGAGGGGCCATTTTTTGATTGTGCTAGTCATCATTTGGGGGGGTTTGCCATAATCGCCACGCTTGGCAGGCGGGTTGGCGATCGCAGTGTATGGTGTTGAGTTTTACAGAGAACGCTGCTGCCCATTCTCTGGCGAGTCCCTTATCGAGGGGATTTCATGTTACTCAGTTATTGGGTTGTGGCTGTCAGTTAAGCAGTCGCTCCGCACTCGGAAGTTGAGTACTCGTCAAACCCTACTTTAGCCTGACACCTTTCAAAGGGTTTCGAACTTGTATCTATGGGAGCAATCTCGAAATATCTCGGCAACGTGACACTTCAGAGCACCATGTTTCTAATCTTCTTTTTATTTGTTAAAAAGTGTCCTCTACTAATTTCGATAATTGCATGAAAATTAGTATGATTGGCCCTCAGCTTTCTATCTAGGAAAATATGCGTGGACGAATATCTTGTTGTAGGTACTATAACATCTACCACAGTGTGGTATTTTTAACCCAATGGTTGACAGGTAGAGAATGCCTTTTACCATTAAGTCCGCCCAGGTACCACTACTGCACATTATGTTTAAATAAATAAACATTTGATGATGTAATTATGCGTCATGACGATACGATTTGACTATGACGCTTGGGGCAACCCAAGTGTAACAATGACTCCGGTTTATTACCTGAATAGCCGTGAGCGAATCTGAATTCATATCTACAGCTTGTTCGAGAAGTGCATGGTCATTTTTAAGAGGGGACTCCCTAGCCCCAGAAATTTGAAAAATAGGTATTTGAAGAAACTATTGTCGATGCCCTCGCACTGCGCCCTATCAAGTAAAGTGCGAAAGCGACCACTGCAGCTAAGACTGATTTTACCTATAAACTTTAACCAAAAGACGTTTTGTATTCCGCTGTTTTCTTCTTCAAAACTGGACTGATCTAAAAAATATATATCATAATATATAAGGAAGACGATATCAATGCTTCTATTATTTTCTATTTTGTTAAAAACTTATCAAATTATTCTGATAGTCGTCTGAACATGGCGGTAAATATGGGCTGTCTTTTCAAATTTTTGGATTGTGATAATTCTTTTCGTAATTATGTTTTGGAAAGAAGAAAATGACAAGGGCACGTATTAATTACACCTAAATTTGTTGGAAAATAATCATTGCTCTAGAAGCATTATACACAAAGAAAACAGTGGAATGCGTTTGTATGGAAAAAGGCCCAATAGAGTTCCCTCTTAAGTGTGATGTTATTTTTTTTTTTTCAAAAAACAAAATGTGATGTTAGGCAGCTGATACACATTAAGGTAAAATTAGCAAAACAGAAACGCACACGCACTTCTGGAACGAGGCTTCTGGGCAAGCCTTTCCCCACCTATGTTGAGGCGGCTTCCAGCCTAACCGGATGCAGCTGAGACCAGTATTTTACATGGAGCGTCGGCCTGTTTTCTCCAATCCAGTCACTAGAACCACTATATTTCTTGGCAAGACAAGTGTCAAATTTTCTAGCTTCAGACAAGGACTTAGAAATGACGATCGGGTCAGGAGTTCGCGACCAACGATTTTAACGTGAATTCCGAGACACAGAGGAGTCTACATAAATGCAGTGGTTGGTCCAACAATTTTTTTATTTTTTATTATTTGTGATGGGTTTGCTCTGGACTCTAGTCTAGGTCAGAGATGACAGACACAAATTCTACGATGGAGCGAGCTTACCCAGAACGAGCCTGTTCACCCTAACTTTGAAGAGATTAGGGTTGTAAGCGTTTGGAAACACAGACGCAGGCAGAGAGTTCCACTCCTTTGCTGTGCACATTATAAAAGACGTTTGGAAGCGCTTAGTGCGAATTGGTGGAATAGCAACAAGGTAGGGATGGTAAGATGCAGTGCGTCTGGATGTCCAATGGTAGCCTATCCACGGACTGACGTTGTTTCTATGGTTTCGTACCCGAAGGGTAACTAACCAACGGGATATTACTAAGCCTCCGCTGTCCGTCCGTCCATCCATCTGTCGGCGGGCTGTATCTCAAGAACCATGATACGTAGAAGGTTGAAATTTTCAGGGTGTATTTCTATTGCCGCTATAACAAGTAATAAAAATTAAATTAAATTAAAGGGCCTCTTATATGTATAAGAAACGTGTTTCTTTCAGTACGTACGGTTTTTTATGGTACGGATTTACGTGTGAGAGTTCGACTCGCACTTGGACGGTTTTTTTAAACATGGAAATCATCAAATGCCTCCTTCCGCTCTGGGCGGAGTGGAAGGGAGTGTCAGACTCTTACTGACTAAACCCCATCCGTGTTCTTCCTAAGTCCCTTACAGTAGGGGAGCCCAAGCGGGGATTTCGGGAATTACTCGAGCGCGTCAGAATAACATAAGGGGGTGGCCTTGCACCTTGTTAAGTACTCCCACAATACCTGAACCCTGTATATTGGGTCAAACGTCTAGGGCAGCTGATCAGATTAGTAAAAAAAAATCGATCTCTCGATTTACTCGAGCGCGTCAGATTAAGGTTATCATTTCAATAATCTGACAATTTGAATGTGACGTAAGGAAATGGGAGAGTCACAAAGTTGCAACAAAAAAACATCACCTGGACATTCTCGAGCGCGATTTTTTTTTTTTTTTTGAAGGAAATTAGTCACGAATCAAGGAAATAATATAATCTGCCGATTTGCACAAGCCAAAGTAGCTAAGATCACAAATAAAGTGTGGTGCATGCAGTCACTACGAACTATGTATTTCCCACTTTGCGCAACTCTGCCTTTCTCACTCTTTCTCTATTGTAACGTTACACGTTATTTCTACGCTAAACTTTATAAAAATAATCTGGAAACATTTAATTGGAATTATAGAGGCAACATTTTAAGCAATGACAGCTGCGCGCTGATTGGCCTTGTCTCCCTACGATGCCATATTGCACGAGACGAGGCTTTATAAGGGCCTGCACGTAATTTCTTGGGAATGCATCAGCTGAAGCGAATAGTCATTTAGTACTCCTTAATTAAAAGTCTAGATTCTTGATAGTTACTACTTGAAATCATAGCTCTAAAAGTTGTGTGCAGAGGACCGACAGTACCGCAATCAGGAATTTTACGTGGTTTTATTTGACCCATTATATAAAAAAAAATTTCAAAGTGTCAGATTAAAAACCCCTCAAAATAATCGTCAGATTTTTGGCAAACATGACTAGAACATCAAGCTGAACCTCCTGTATAAAAATCTGACACGCTCGAGTATTGCAATTTGGCGATTTTTTCTGCATTTTCAAAAAATCTTTACGAGCTTGCGTCACTTCCGAAACGTCAGTCTTTAAAATGGGAGCATTTTTAGGGTTCACTTAACATCCCCTCTGAACATCTGACGCGCTCGAATGATTTTTTTTTCTCTTTTTACTACCCTTCTGGATAGCCAACCCCACCACGTAAATCGGCATCTAAACTATCTATCAATATCTGACACGCTCCAGTATGTCTATATAACTGTTTTTTCATTGAACGGAGAAACATTACAGAACCTTTTATTCTTCTTATCATCTAAACTACAAAATGTAATAGGTCCCCATGACTCTCGAGGAAATCCACATTTAGCATCAACGCCTCCCCTACTATTAGCATTCCAGGACCGCGGCGATTCTTTCGAACAAATTCCGCAACACGGAATGACGTGTGCAAGCGTTGTTTAACTTGGAAAATCGACATGAGCGGCTACTGTTATTACGGCAAAAAAAAAGTTCCCATGTTATGTTTTCAAGGTTTTTGTAAAAACAAACAATCAAACGATTATTTATAAGGTGTTAAACGCAAGTTAAAAAGTATTGTTATAGGCAACAGGACACTATGCGTTTAAAAATTCCAGTGTGAACAAATAAACATAAATCAGGTTGGTTGATAAATGGGCTAGACTTAGGGCATGCAAACACGGCCAAAATTAAAACTCGGTTTTTTTTTTGGGTTCCGTACAAAAAAAAAACGGTTTTCGGTGAAAGCAGTTTGCATGTCCTAGCTAGACTTCACTAATTAAAATTCATCACTTATAATTGAGACTAATAAGGATGTAGTTTTATGAGATTTTTAATTACAAATGCGACATACCTATATAGTTCAGATAAGAAATAGACACGCCGTAAACAGTTTGGTAACTAAAGAGAATTCGAAGTATGCTTGTCGCTTATAGTTTAGTACTTATGACAGGTATAAGTTATGACATAAGTAAGGTATTGACCTTGAGCAGCAAACCATTTATGAACTACAGTATTATCAGAAAATCCGCTTATTATATTCGTGACAATCTAAGAAGTCGAATTGACAGCTGAGTAGAGAGGGATAGAAGATCGTTTTACCACTAAGTGCAAAAGAGATTTATTTCATGTCGCTTTCATACTTACTAGTAAAGCAATGTTGTATACTGCTGTCAAATGCGATTTCTTAGATTGTCACGAATATAGTCCTGAAATGAGAATCCTCATGGTTCCCATTTGACCACCTAAATACCTGTTTGACTTTTTAATTTTGACATTGACTTAAATAAAACGCTCTTTTTAACCGACTTCCAAAAAAGGAGGAGGTTCTCAATTCGATATGTATTTTTTATTTTACAATACGAGAGTTTTTCTCTGTATCAATACGTCCTATTCCTATTTTTTTCTTTTCCTTAGTACCATAACGACCCAAACAAATCTGTGAATTGACGCGATGCGAATTTGCAACTCAGAAAACTGAGACCCGAATTGCTGCGATGCAAAAAGCTTTTTATTGTAAAAAAACTGGCCAAGTGCGAGTCGGACTCGCGTGCAAAGGGTTCCGAACGAATGTTTTTTTTACCATGTTATTTTAACACGACAGACTTCTAATAGGTTTTCCTGTAATCTTTAGGTAAAGATCTATTATCTACATTTTTTTTTTCAAAATTTTGGGCTCAGTAGTTTCGGAGATAAGGGGGGGGAATGGTAATTTTTCCTCTAATTTCTTGAATAACTTCAAAACCAATCATTTAAAAATTATGAAAAAATTATAAATAAAACCCTCACAGCAAGTCCTTTCATTTGATATGTCACATGATAATTGTTAAAAAACTTTTTCTTTTTAATTTTCTAGTTTCGACCCCCATAAGTGACCCTCATACTAAAAATTTAATGATTTACGTAACGCGTCCGTGTTTGGGTCATAGAAGTCCATATGTGTACCAAATTTCAACAGAATCGGTCCAGTGGATCCGGAGAAAACTGGCTGCGACAGACGGACAGACAGACAGACACCGGAGTGATTCTATAAGGGTTACGTGTTTTTTTCGGAACCCTAAAAATATAACCGACTTCCAAACAAAACACTACAAAGTATAAAATAACCTTAATTTTGGAAGTCGGTGTTTTTGGTTTTGTTTCTTTGTTTTTAACATCGACTTTGTAGTGTTTTGTTTGGAAGTCGGTTATATTTTTTTGTAAAAACTGTTTTTATTTTTCACTTTTAATTAAGTGGTGATACTTGGACGACGTCTTCGTCTACGCAGAAATTGAAATAAGCAAAAATGCTCATAAAATAAACACTGAATCAAATTTTTACGGGACCAAATGGCAAGTATACTGCATCCAACGAAAAGAAATCAAATCAGAAACCCCGGAGTAATCGGTGTACATGAAAAAAAAAATACCCACCTTATTGAGAACCTCCTCCTTTTTTGAAAGTCGGTTAAAAAGGCAAAGCGCCTCTTTTCGACCGTTCGGGTAACCATACCCTCGACGTATTTTGTACTAGGTAATGACATGGATCGTTAAAAGAGTTGAGAACTACGGTTATCTACTGATCAGATGACATAAAAAAACAAGAAGATTTTGCAAATCCATTCGCAAGTTCTTGCGTCGCATTGGTGCAAGCTCATATATTTTTATAATGCGACGACACATCGTAGTTTTGTGTTTTTACCTTCAATCAAAACGACCTACGCGCAAATAGTCCTATTCGCAGAACTTGCTAAGTAGTAGTAAGTACAGACATACTGAAAAATTGCTATTGGTTGTCATGGATTATTAGGCTTATTTCACACCTACCACAACCACAACACGTGTGCGGGCGCTAATTTGTATGAAAATTATTAGTTAAATTCACATGGACCACATTTTTCCGTCATTTTTCACCGCGTGTGGGATACCGACCACCTCGCAGCCACAAAACAACCACCAGTGACACTGCGAACTAGCGGCCGACCATACCTATCACAATTTTGTAGGTACCACAACGCAACCGCAAAAAGCCGCAGCGACACTATTCACACGTAACCACAACTTGACCACTTTTTCCCGCGACTGTGTGGTGAGGTTGTGGTACGCGTGAAACAAGCCTTAGGCCACGTTTCTACCTGCAAGCAACTTGAATGCAAGTTTAATTAAATTGCAGACTACCAAACGTGCCTTGAGATGGAAACGCGGCCTCATAGAATCCACTTGAAAACGTACCGCCCTTGAAAAAAACTAGTTACATGTCGAGAGACTTAGAATTGAGATGCATTTCAAACCTGTCTGCCTACAATTTAGGATGTACCGACATTTTAAGTCCTTCGACCTAAAAATTATGCTTTAGCATTCTTTTACCTGTATGCGTTATCAGGCAGACCCCCATTGCAGCCATTGTCCATCTTGTCACAGTCCACCAACTCTTGTTCAGAAAGAGATACAAGTTGTCCCGACTGCATCTTCCACTGACCCTCAATGTTGCCTGAAAGAAAACCACATGTCACGTTTATTAGTTAACTGTCAAAATAAATCCCATTAAGGCCTACGCACACCGGAACGGCATGACAGAGGATTCTTCCACCGGTCAGCGCACATCAGCCGCTAAAACACCGCCGCAGCGATCCCTAAGCGCGCTTTCCAATGCCGGGTCAAGAAATTCGTTTCGATGCCACAGAATCAATTTCGGACATTGGCGTTCATATCGTATTCCTACTAAGATAAGTTTGAATGTCCTTTGGTAAAAAAATTAATCCTCTGCCATTCCGTGCCAGTGTGCGCAGGCACATAGAAAATTATTATTATCCTTAATAGAAGCAAAATATATATATCAAAGATCTTAAGGGAAGACAGAGACTCTGACCAAAGTCTTTTTAATATTCACTAGCGACCCGCCCCGGCTGCGCACGCGTGCGAGTTAAATACACAAACCTTTCACATTTATCGCTCTTTCTTTTAGTGAAAAGTATTAAAATCCCTTGCGTGATTTTGAAAAAGTAGGTAAACGGAGAAACGGAAGCAGACCAGTTTTATATTTTTAAAGATAAAGATGACAATATTTGTATCTGCCTGCTGATCGATTTCTTTTGAAAATACGCGATATACAAGCAATATTACTATTAGTATTTGTATTGATATGAGACAAAATATTAAAACAACTTTGGCCGAATACCATACAAATATTGTCCTAGCGCTGTAGTAAAAACATAATGAATATCTCACCAGTGACGCTGAAGGCCCAGCAGCTGCCGCACGAGCCCTGGTCTTTCACCTCCGTCACGGCGTCATACTCCCGCCAGTCGAAATTTTCAGGAACTTTAATATTCGGAATATCAGCTTGCTTCATAGGAACGTGGTTCTCATTAGTTAGATTCGTGTTCAAACCCATATAAGTCGTACTGAACTCTTCATAAGTTAAATCGGTGAACCTTGTCACTCCATACATAGCCGTCCCTTTCTCATGAACATTCAACTCGTGAATTTTTTTAATATTGTTCTTAAAAATCTCAAATCTTTTATGCATTTGAGAATAGTCGTTCACATAACTAGGGCTGTAAGTTGTCAAAAAGTTATAAAACAAATGCTCAGACTGTACATGGTGGTAAATATCTCGCGTAGTGCCTTCTTGGAAATCGCAGGACACACGGAAATTAGGAGGATGGTCAGTCCATGGTCGAATCCACACATTAACGCGACAGAATTTGTTCAGGCCGTAATCCGTTACTAACTTGCAGTCTTTTTGGTCGCTCAAAGCGAAACAATCCGTGAAGCCGATTTCAACTTTCATTTTGTAATGAATACCAGCAACTACTTGCTTCTCCAACGAGAATATCCTGACAACTTTCTGTTTGCTCGGATGAGGATACTTTGCTTCAATGTGTTTCAAAGCCTGTCTCGCCAACTCATTGGCCATTTCAGCACTTTCGAATTCGATGTGAGATTCCAAAGGTGTTTCGTCATCAACACAATTAATATCAATATTCTTCCCGTTGTTGATCCATAGTCTCTCCCATATTTGCGCCACACAACGCCTTCGTGGTAAATGCTCGAGGAAATTGCAACTAGTTATGTTCGCAACCCATTCGTATTTTAAACAAGAAGTGTAGCCGACATCAAAATCAATGGTGGTTACTTTTCCCGAAGTTATCTTTGTAGAGTGACTGTTTATCTGAAGAACTCTTTGTTTATATCTATGCATCGATTGCATTTCTAATTGTTCTAAAGATGCTCTCACCATGCTTTGTATTTCTGAATAGTCTAAAGGGCCATTTTCTGGATTCAGAGCAGATCTCCTGAAACGTGGGATTCGCGTACAATGAGCTTCGATGTTACTAATAAATTTAGCTTCTGGCTTCAACCAAATAAAAGCGCGACAGTTCCTCGCAGGTATAGTTGGATTCAGATAACATTGAAAGGGATCTTTGTCGAGATTGACATCCTTAGAACAGTTTGTAATAGCAATTACTAAATTGAGTTTAAAAGGACGTCGTGAATCAAGACTTGGTATAAGTTGCGGCTCACCTTGATGGATCAATTTAAATTTATTTTCTTCAGGGCTCTCAAGGACAGCGACGGATATCCTGATAAGTTCGGGTATATTCACACCAGTTACTGTCACAAAATCTTCTTCATCGTCACAAACAACAGATACGTGTCTTACTACCAGTTCATCATCAGGTGAAGGCCAAAGTCTAGCCATGCATAGTCTATGGTTCAAACCATTCATCTCTTCACAATCTCTAAGATCCTTTGATTTGTGATGTCTTAAACAAAATGTTTCGGCTACATCAAAGTACATTTTAACAGTTAAAGTTCCCATTTGAACACTACTTTGTACGGCGTGTATAGTTATTAGTTTATGTAAATTATTGGAATTCGATCGGTCATTTAAATGTTGAACAGCTCGATCTGCATAATAATAAATAGTATCTTCATCTATTTCATCCTCATCGTCGACTGTTTGTCTTATTTTCCTGGCAACTAATTCGCGTTTACGCTTTTTACTTCCGCTATTTTTTTTACATGTAATTGTGATTTGATTTTCTACATTCAACCATGGCCGAATCTGAATATTTGCACTGCAATGAAAGACAACTAATGGTTGTTTCAACTTACATGACGTGGTATTAGTAGTTTCATTCCGCAGACATGTCGTAGGTGAAAGCGAATATTCAATATTGATTAGAGTGCCGTCGGCCACTTGTTCGCTAGCGCTGACAATTTCTGTAACTTTATGAACGTATTTTCTATTCGACGTCGTTAAATATTTTTCAGAAGCTTCTTCTGCCAGTTTCATATACTTTTCATTATTATTATTTTGAGGATCTGATGGCTTTAAAGTCGAATCATTATCTGATTCATACTCTGCAAAGTCATCGTTGTCATATTTTGGGCCATTACATTGAACGTCAATCTTTTTCTGTCTTAACCAAGGTCGATCCCAAATTTCACTGTGACAATACAGAAGAACATCATCATCTGCTTTGCAACTACGCGCGCGCACGCTTGACACATTCACAGAACATGATGTTGGCGCTGCAGTAAAATCGATTTCATATTTCAAACCAGAAACCACACGAGTCACAACACGTTGCACTGCGACTACTTTATGATAAACAGTACTTTTCTTTCGGTATAATTTATGTAAGGACTCTTCGGCCAGTTGTCTATATTCAGGCTTATTTGGTTCTTGTTCTTCTTCGCTGTGTCCTCGAAAATTACGAACGTGCTGATCTGAGTTACTACCACTGCTATTTCCTCGGACCCATTCTTTGGCAAGAAGTTTCAACTTAGATGAATTTAGATTATCTTCTGATGCCCGACCAGTCATTCTGAGATCTCGTTTTACTCTTCCATTGTATGGAACACAAGAAATTGTAATGTCTTTTTGATTGAGCGAAGGCCGATCCCAAATATCCGAATGGCATTTAATTGAATTTGAATCATCGCTACCAGATACGATAAAATCGATGCCAGTCGTTTCTAGCATTCCGGGAACAACTTGCGTAATCACTCTTTCTACACGCGCTACCTCCAGACGTTGCGTGATGCCAGAGTCAATCACATATTTTCGCAAGGATTCCTCAGCCAGCGCTTTGTACTCAGGTTCGGTTGGATCTTGATCGATGAAACTACTGTCAATGCCTTCATGCCAATCATCATGACAAGAAACATCTATTTCTTTATGGTTGAGAAAACCCTGTTCCAAAATCTTGGAGTGACAAATAATTGTAGTAGAACCGCGGTCAACTGACACTACAAAGTCAATACGAGTCAGCAAGCCGGCAACCGCTTGTGTGGTCACTTTATCAATTCGTACTATTTTAAGAGGTTGCGTGATACCAGAATCTATGGTATACTTTCGCAAAGACTGCTCAGCCAGTGCTTGATACTTTGGATTTGTTGTATCATGATCTGTTAAACCACCAACTAATTGTCTTTTACTTCTGTGACCGTCATTCTGACAAGTAATATTTATCTCTTTTTTATTTAGCCACAACTGTTCCCAAACCTTTGAGTGACATTTAATTGTTGAAGAATCTGAGCTACCAGATACAGAAAAATCTAGGTGAGTCAACTTGCCAGAAACAACTTGAGTGGTCACTTTTTCAACCAGCGTTACTACCAGCGGCTGCGTGATACCAGAATCAACCACATATTTTCGTAAGGATTCCTCAGCCAGTGCTTTATACTGCGGATCTGTTGGATCTTGTTCTGTTAGACCACCGGTCAATCCTCTTTTACTTCTGTGACCGTCATTCTGACAAGTAACTTCTATCTCTTTTTTATTCAGCCACGCCTGTTCCCAAACCTTTGAGTGACATTTAATTGATGAAGAATCTGAGCTACCGGATACCGAAAAATCTAGGTGAGTCAACTTGCCAGAAACAACTTGAGTAGTCACTTTTTCAACCAGCGTTACTACCAGCGGTTGTGTGATACCAGAATCAACCACATATTTTCGTAAGGATTCCTCAGCCAGTGCTTTGTACTGCGGGTCTGTTGGATCTTTTTCTGTTAGTCCACCGGGCAGTCCTCTTTTACTTCTGTGACCGTCATTCTGACAAGTAACTTCTATCTCTTTTTTATTCAGCCACGCCTGTTCCCAAACCTTTGAGTGACATTTAATTGATGGAGAATCTGAGCTACCGGATACCGAAAAATCTAGGTGAGTCAATTTGCCAGAAACAACTTGAATAGTCACTTTTTCAACCAGCGTTACTACCAGCGGTTGTGTGATACCAGAATCAACCACATATTTTCGTAAGGATTCCTCAGCCAGTGCTTTATACTGCGGATCTGTTGGATCTTGTTCTGTTAGACCACCGGTCAATCCTCTTTTACTTCTGTGACCGTCACTCTGACAAGTAACTTCTATCTCTTTTTTATTCAGCCACGCCTGTTCCCAAACCTTTGAGTGACATTTAATTGATGAAGAATCCGAGCTACCGGATACCGTAAAATCTAGGTGAGTCAACTTGCCAGAAACAACTTGAGTAGTCACTTTTTCAACCAGCGTTACTACCAGCGGTTGTGTGATCCCAGAATCAACCACATATTTTCGTAAGGATTCCTCAGCCAGTGCTTTGTACTGCGGGTCTGTTGGATCTTTTTCTGTTAGTCCACCGGGCAGTCCTCTTTTACTTCTGTGACCGTCATTCTGACAAGTAACTTCTATCTCTTTTTTATTTAGCCACGCCTGTTCCCAAATCTTTGAGTGACATTTAATTGATGAAGAATCTGAGCTACCGGATACCGAAAAATCTAGGTGAGTCAACTTGCCAGAAACAACTTGAGTAGTCACTTTTTCAACCAGCGTTACTACCAGCGGTTGTGTGATACCAGAATCAACCACATACTTTCGTAAGGATTCCTCAGCCAGTGCTTTGTACTGCGGGTCTGTTGGATCTTGTTCTGTTAGTCCACCGGGCAGTCCTCTTTTACTTCTGTGACCGTCATTCTGACAAGTAACTTCTATCTCTTTTTTATTCAGCCACGCCTGTTCCCAAACCTTTGAGTGACATTTAATTGATGAAGAATCTGAGCTACCGGATACCGAAAAATCTAGGTGAGTCAACTTGCCAGAAACAACTTGAGTAGTCACTTTTTCAACCAGCGTTACTACCAGCGGTTGTGTGATACCAGAATCAACCACATATTTTCGTAAGGATTCCTCAGCCAGTGCTTTGTACTGCGGGTCTGTTGGATCTTGTTCTGTTAGACCACCGGTCAATCCTCTTTTACTTCTGTGACCGTCATTCTGACAAGTAACTTCTATCTCTTTTTTATTCAGCCACGCCTGTTCCCAAACCTTTGAGTGACAATTAATTGATGAAGAATCCGAGCTACCGGATACAGAAAAATCTAGGTGAGTCAACTTGCCAGAAACAACTTGAGTAGTCACTTTTTCAACCAGCGTTACTACCAGCGGTTGTGTGATACCAGAATCAACCACATATTTTCGTAAGGATTCCTCAGCCAGTGCTTTGTACTGCGTGTCTGTTGGATCTTGTTCTGTTAGTCCACCGGGCAGTCCTCTTTTACTTCTGTGACCGTCATTCTGACAAGTAACTTCTATCTCTTTTTTATTCAGCCACGCCTGTTCCCAAACCTTTGAGTTACATTTAATTGATGAAGAATCTGAGCTACCGGATACCGAAAAATCTAGTCGAGTCAACCTGCCAGAAACAACTTGGGTAGTCACTTTTTCAACCAGCGCTACTACCAGCGTTTGCGTGATACCAGAATCAACCACATATTTTCGCAAGGATTCCTCAGCCAGTGCTTTGTACTGCGGGTCTGTTGGATCTTGTTCTGTTAGACCACCGGGCACTTCTCTTTTACTTCTTTGACCGTCATTGTGACAAGTAACATTTATCTCTTTTTTATTCAGCCACACCTGTTCCCAAACCTTTGAGTGACATTTAATTGTTGTAGAATCTGAACTACCAAATACTGAAAAATCTAGGTGAGTCAACTTGCCAGAAACAACTTGAGTAGTCACTTTTTCAACCAGCGTTACTACCAGCGGTTGTGTGATACCAGAATCAACCACATATTTTCGTAAGGATTCCTCAGCCAGTGCTTTGTACTGCGGATCTGTTGGATCTTGTTCTGTTAGACCACCGGTCAATCCTCTTTTACTTCTGTGACCGTCATTCTGACAAGTAACTTCTATCTCTTTTTTATTCAGCCACGCCTGTTCCCAAACCTTTGAGTGACATTTAATTGATGAAGAATCCGAGCTACCGGATACAGAAAAATCTAGGTGAGTCAACTTGCCAGAAACAACTTGAGTAGTCACTTTTTCAACCAGCGTTACTACCAGCGGTTGTGTGATACCAGAATCAACCACATATTTTCGTAAGGATTCCTCAGCCAGTGCTTTGTACTGCGTGTCTGTTGGATCTTGTTCTGTTAGTCCACCGGGCAGTCCTCTTTTACTTCTGTGACCGTCATTCTGACAAGTAACTTCTATCTCTTTTTTATTCAGCCACGCCTGTTCCCAAACCTTTGAGTGACATTTAATTGATGAAGAATCTGAGCTACCGGATACCGAAAAATCTAGGTGAGTCAACTTGCCAGAAACAACTTGAGTAGTCACTTTTTCAACCAGCGTTACTACCAGCGGTTGTGTGATACCAGAATCAACCACATATTTTCGTAAGGATTCCTCAGCCAGTGCTTTGTACTGCGGGTCTGTTGGATCTTTTTCTGTTAGTCCACCGGCCAGTCCTCTTTTACTTCTGTGACCGTCATTCTGACAAGTAACTTCTATCTCTTTTTTATTCAGCCACGCCTGTTCCCAAACCTTTGAGTGACAATTAATTGATGAAGAATCCGAGCTACCGGATACAGAAAAATCTAGGTGAGTCAACTTGCCAGAAACAACTTGAGTAGTCACTTTTTCAACCAGCGTTACTACCAGCGGTTGTGTGATACCAGAATCAACCACATATTTTCGTAAGGATTCCTCAGCCAGTGCTTTGTACTGCGTGTCTGTTGGATCTTGTTCTGTTAGTCCACCGGGCAGTCCTCTTTTACTTCTGTGACCGTCATTCTGACAAGTAACTTCTATCTCTTTTTTATTCAGCCACGCCTGTTCCCAAACCTTTGAGTGACATTTAATTGATGAAGAATCCGAGCTACCGGATACAGAAAAATCTAGGTGAGTCAACTTGCCAGAAACAACTTGGGTAGTCACTTTTTCAACCAGCGCTACTACCAGCGGTTGTGTGATACCAGAATCAACCACATATTTTCGCAAGGATTCCTCAGCCAGTGCTTTGTACTGCGTGTCTGTTGGATCTTGTTCTGTTAGACCACCGGGCACTTCTCTTTTACTTCTTTGACCGTCATTGTGACAAGTAACATTTATCTCTTTTTTATTCAGCCACGCCTGTTCCCAAACCTTTGAGTGACATTTAATTGTTGTAGAATCTGAACTACCAAATACTGAAAAATCTAGGTGAGTCAACTTGCCAGAAACAACTTGAGTAGTCACTTTTTCAACCAGCGTTACTACCAGCGGTTGTGTGATACCAGAATCAACCACATATTTTCGTAAGGATTCCTCAGCCAGTGCTTTGTACTGCGTGTCTGTTGGATCTTGTTCTGTTAGTCCACCGGGCAGTCCTCTTTTACTTCTGTGACCGTCATTCTGACAAGTAACTTCTATCTCTTTTTTATTCAGCCACGCCTGTTCCCAAACCTTTGAGTGACATTTAATTGATGAAGAATCCGAGCTACCGGATACAGAAAAATCTAGGTGAGTCAACTTGCCAGAAACAACTTGAGTAGTCACTTTTTCAACCAGCGTTACTACCAGCGGTTGTGTGATACCAGAATCAACCACATATTTTCGTAAGGATTCCTCAGCCAGTGCTTTGTACTGCGGGTCTGTTGGATCTTTTTCTGTTAGTCCACCGGCCAGTCCTCTTTTACTTCTGCGACCGTCATTCTGACAGGTAACATCTATCTCTTTTTTATTTAGCCACGCCTGTTCCCAAACCTTTGAGTGACATTTAATTGTTGAAGAATCTGAACTACCGGATACCGAAAAATCTAGTCGAGTCAACCTGCCAGAAACAACTTGGGTAGTCACTTTTTCAACCAGCGCTACTACCAGCGTTTGCGTGATACCAGAATCAACCACATATTTTCGCAAGGATTCCTCAGCCAGTGCTTTGTACTGCGGGTCTGTTGGATCTTGTTCTGTTAGACCACCGGGCACTTCTCTTTTACTTCTTTGACCGTCATTGTGACAAGTAACATTTATCTCTTTTTTATTCAGCCACACCTGTTCCCAAACCTTTGAGTGACATTTAATTGTTGTAGAATCTGAGCTACCAGATACTGAAAAATCTAGGTGAGTCAACTTGCCAGAAACAACTTGAGTAGTCACTTTTTCAACCAGCGTTACTACCAGCGGTTGCTTGATACCAGAATCAACCACATATTTTCGCAAGGATTCCTCAGCAAGTGCTTTGTACTGCGGGTCTGTTGGATCTTGTTCTGTTAGACCACCGGGCACTTCTCTTTTACTTCTTTGACCGTCATTCTGACAAGTAACATTTATCTCTTTTTTATTTAGCCACACCTGTTCCCAAACCTTTGAGTGACATTTAATTGTTGTAGAATCTGAGCTACCGGATACCAGAAAATAGAGGTGAGTTATCGTGCCAGAAACAACTTGAGTAGTCACTTTTTCTACTTGCGCTACGACCAGCGGTTGCGTGATACCAGAATCAACCACATATTTTCGCAAGGATTCCTCAGATAGTGCTTTGTACTGCGGGTCCGTTGGATCTTGTTCTGTTTGACCACCGACTAATTGTCTTTTACTTATGCCACTCAATTGCCTACGGACCCTTAAATTTGAAATTCGTCTTTTGATCCTATACATGTCTTTGTTTAATTCACACTTAACGTCTTGAATTATTTTATTTTTATGTATCCATGGCTGTTCTAATATTTCAGCAATGCAATGTCTGCCTTTTGTTAATTCGCTGTTCTCTAAATCTGGAGATATGTTAAAATTAATTAGAGTCTTAATGCCTTCATCCCATTTAACAGTAACACTTTCTATACTAACAAGAGTGTAAAGCGAGCTGTTCGTTTTCTGTAGATAATTATTGAGACATTCATCTGCCAATTGTACATATTTGTAGTAGTTTGGGTCATCTTCTATGATTTCAGCTTCTCTGAATATCGTGCCAATGAAATGGCACTTCACATCAACTTCACTCTTAGACTCTATGGTTTCAGACACTTCGGCAAAACACAGAGTATCGCCATCGCCGTTATCGGCGTGAGACGAAATAAACCTGATTATAAGTGTTTCGTCTTTTCGTACAACTTTATCTACAAAAGCCACACGCACAAGTTTCGATTCAGGTTTTTTTTTAATGTATTTCTGTAAGGACTCCACAGCTATTTGCATGTATTTGGGATAATTTATATTTATGTCAACAGTGTCATTTATTTTATTCATGTTTTTATTCATCTGACAAGAAACATTAAAGGTTTTTGTCCCTAGCCAATGTTTTTCCAAAATTTCAGAATGACAACTTACAGTTTTGCTGTCATTGGCGCTTTGGCTCTTTGGAGATACTATAAAGTCGATCCGTGTGAGTAGTCCAGACACTAATTGTGTCGTTACTTTTTCAACTCGAACAATTACGTGATTTGGATTGCCTGTATCTTGCAGATATTTTGCCAAGGACTCCTCAGCTAGCTGATAGTACTTCGAGTCATTTGGGTTGCGTTCCTTTAACTCATTATCGTTTTTTTGCGGTTGGTATTTTACTTTGCATTTAACAAAATACTGTTTTTTGTCAATCCAATTACTTTCTAATATTTTGGAACGGCAGTGTATTATATTTTTTGGATTTACGATTTCACATTCAGAGGATGACAAAGTACGATCATTTTGAATCAAACAGTCTGTAGGTGAAATTGAAAAATCAATTTTTATTAATTTTCTAGAAACGTCTTGAACTACAGCTTTGTCAACCTTAACGACTGCATAATGTTGGTGGCTAGATGATGACTGCATAAACTTATACAAAGATTCATTGGCTAATTGTTTAAAATCAAGATCACTATCTTTTCTTAAACTGCGTTGTTCTTGATCGCGAGTGGAATCAATGGATCTTTTCTTCCTGGTGTTTACAATTTCGTCATATTTCGTAACATCATCGCATGAAACTTCAATTTGTCTACCATCCATGATCCATGATCTGTCCCATATTTGGGCTTTACATGAACGCAGTCCTTCACCTTTTAACAATTCACATTTATTAACTTGATCTCTTGAGTAATTTTCGTCTGTGCAATCTGTATAACCAACAACAAATTCTATTTTAGTCAAGAATCCAGCTATAATTTGAGATGAAATAGATTTTATGCTTACAATCTTTTGTTTGTTAGCTTTATCAGATTGCGATTCTAAGTATTGAATGGCTTCTTGCAACATTTCTATTATTTCCGGGTCGTCTGTGGTGACGTTTTTGTTCACTTTTTTACCTTTCGATATTCTCATGTCAGCCGGTCTGTCTGTACAAGTATATGACATTTTCTTTTCTTTAAGCCAATGCCTCTCATGGACAATAACATCACAAATTTTAGTTCCCAGTTGTTCTAAAATTGTACAATTTATCCTTAATGGCAGTGGCACGCTTTTATTACATTTTATGTTCTCAACGATAACTGAAAATTTTGTCAATGTTCCGGATGTTACCTGAGTAATAGCCGACGCTATTTTATTTATTCTCAAAGCATATTGAGATTTTGATTCAGATTCAATTTGTTTTACCGCCTCTTCGGCCATCTTTCGTAGAACAGGATCATCGAGGGATATTTCTTTAATGTCTTCTCTATATTTGCTTTCTTTGTTATCGTTGTAACAAAAAGTAGTTAGAATTTGTGGACTATTTTCATTCGAGCATTCAAGAACACCATTACAAATTTGAGTATTTACGTCTTTCGATTCACATTCAACTTTATCGCAAGGTATCGTGACACTAGCTTGAATGTAAACAAAACGCTGAAGATTTTCCTTTTCTTCTTCAGCTCTTATGACATTTTTTACAGCTCTATTTTTAACCTCCATGTCCATCTCATTCAAGTAGTCAACCATAGCTTGTGCCATTGTGTACATAAAACGAGCATTTTCAATACTACTTTTAATGCCATGAAAATCTTCCGCGAGCGACAGCACTTGCAAATCATAATCATAACTTCGCCTAACCCTCGGTACGACATCTTCAGCTTCGGTTTTAGGTTTAAAACCAGAAAAGTCGAAAAAATCTAACATTTCATCTATAGCTTTCTTTTTATCCAGATTTATGTTAAAAGCTTGATGTTCTGTTTTTTCAGACTCAGTTACGGGAATGGAATTTTCAGTGTGTATATCAGATTCGATTTTGAAAACATGTTGTTTGCTTACATCAGACGTATCAGGAGCTGTTGTGTAAGACTGCCGGTCTGACTCAGTGACTTCTTGAAATTGAGCATACGTAATTATTTGCTCTTGTATTTTCTTTAAATCATCGTCTGTTAGGACCTTTTCCTGATTTGGTTGGGATTGGACATCTGAATTATGTTTAATCTGTATATCGTCGTCACCAGGAACCACAGATGTATTGCCCTGAACGGGATTGTCCCCAGTAGAGGGTTCAGGCAAAACTTCACCGTTTTCTCCGAATAGCCATTCTTCTGTACAATTATTTGCTAAAATTGCTCTGTAATTTCCACCGTTGGACAGTTTAACCCATGGTTTCACTAGAATAGTAATCTTACAGATCTTAGATGACGCACAATTTTCATCAGATTCTATTTGAGTGCAATTGTTTGAATGGATTGATAGAGTTAAAATATATCGGACACCGTTAACCACCTGCGAAAGAAATTTCAGCCAATGTAGTTTTTGTTGGTGAACCTAATGTATCTGATATACTTGCGCATCTTATAATGTTAGTACTTACTTGAACTTGTCTTTCTACGTCGATAACGCTCTCCAAGCTGTGTTTGACGGCGGGTTCGTGTAGGTCGAGATGCCTCACCCCGAGGTTGGCGAGTTCACTGACACCTGCAGCCTGGGGGTTCACATGCGAGGCGCATCCCACACACGGAGCGCTAGGTTGGTCTCGAGGTATCGCAATGAACTGTTCGCCTGATGTTATCTATAATAATCATATACAACAATTTTAGAAAAACAGATTGCAAAGGTAAAAATAAAATCTACCATAAATAAATCTTACTAAATAAGGAAGATATTGCTATTTTTCAAAAAGCATTTCTATTTTTAGGTATATCTATCTGTCGTCGCAATGCACTTTTAAGGTGCGTCGGGAATGTTTGCTGAAGCTGGCGGCTTCCTTTACCACAATGCTTGCGTAACACTTGTTACAACATCCTGAAAAAGATAGTTCCCACACCGAACTATCCCATCTAAAAGAACTAGGGGGGAAGTAGGAAGTGGCTCAAGATACACGCAAATAATTTACTTCATTTATTAGTTACGTGTAATAATTATTATTTATACACTAATCACGAGCTTCAGCTCGAAGGGGGGGGGGGGTGGAAAGAAATCACGAATATCACAAGAGGGAGAGGGGTGTAGTGAGATATCACGATTATTTATTTTTACATTAAATTATGTATCCAAAGATATTCCACTTTTTTTAATAGTTTAAACCAAATAAGTACACGTAATTTTGGGCCAAAAATCACGTGTATTTTTTAATCAAAGTACAATAGTACAGTACGCACTATTATACAACGTGTAACAATGTAGTACAATGACCCCTTAAGAGGTATTGCATTTATTCTGTTACACGTTGTATAAATAGCGAACAATGTTTTTAATAAATGCAACAAGTCACATTTTCTGTAAAATTATTCACGCCATTCTGAATCTTATTTGTTCGAGATACTTATTTGAATACATTTTTGTTTTCTGTGGAATGTGTTCACTGTTCAGTCACGGCTTATCGTTGTTGTCTTGTTGATCGATTATTCACACTTTTCGTTCATTACTTTATTGCAAATGAATGAAAAAAGAAAGTTATTTATGGAAAGTAAATTATAACTTGTGTAGGAAGCGTTCTTAAACACTTCTTACGCAAATTATATCAAATTGGTATTGATATTTTTCCGTAGGTAATAGTTTCAAATAGGCAATAGGCACTTGTCTCAACGCCGGCGATCAGCGAGTAGCGAGTAAAGCTTGAAACACCAAACGATTTGGCGAGTAGCGAGTGAAAAATTTCGATAGTTTCGTCGCTCGGGTTTAAGCGAGTGTTTTTGTGCGACGGGCGATTACTCGTAATACTCGCTCCGGCCCGCACTATAGGTAGAAGTTACCGCTGGTTGGTAAGTTCTGACCGCCAAGCGAGCATCGCCGAGCGAGTTTCGCTGAGCGAGTACAATCTTTGATAGCTCTTGTCGCTGTTATCAAATGGTAAGAGCCGGGTCGCCACCAGTGTGAACAGCCAGTTATCGACTATAAATGTATGTGTTTCTTTTATTCACACGAGATCTATATCTTTTGTCCCTTTCCTCAGCGAGCAAATAGTCGATAGCTCATCGCTTCCTCGCCGGCGCGGCAGTGAGACAACTGCCATAGCCTAGAGGGACTATCGCCTATTTCAAATTATTGCGAATAAAAAAATGGTTCGCGGATTTTTTTTCGCCCGACGACGTCGATTTTAGTAGGGCTTGTTAGGGTTCCGAACAAAAACGGAACCCTTATAGGATCACTCGGGTGTCTGTCTGTCCGTCTGTCACAGCCAGTTTTCTCCGGATCTACTCGACCGATTCTGTTGAAATTTTATACACATAAGGAATTCTGTGACCCAAACACGGACGCGGACTTACGTAAATGAATAATTTTTAGTATGTCCCCCACGTCTTTTTTAGTTTATTTTTTCATAATTTTTAAATAAATAGTTTTAAAGTTATTCAAGAAATAAGACCAAAAATGACCATCCATTTTTCAAAATTTCACATTTGCATTTTTTTCAAAATTTTAGGCTCAGTAACTTCGGAGGCAAGGTGGGGGGAAAAGTAATATTTTAAGAGAAATTTCCAAAGACGTTAGTCATTTTTTAAGAGAAATTTTCAAAGACGTTACTCATTTTTTAAGAGAAATTTCCAAAGACATTGAGTTTCTTTAAGAGAATTTTCAAAGACATTGGAATTCTCACGGTAGCATCTCAGTTCATTTTTGCAAACATATTATACATATTTTAGGCAAAATAGTGATATCCATAACTTTAACAATAGAAACAAGCACAGACTACATGCACCATCCCACCGTCTTCGAAAGGTTCAAGGCTCATTTGTGGGGCTCGGTATCCGTTTTTACAATAAGCTACCCCTTTTTTATCTTGAGCTGCCTTTTAGCTCGTTAAGTTAAATCTAACCTTTGTTCGAAGGCATACTATTCAATGAAGGATTATTTAGACGATAATAATAGTTGATCGCAGTGTTGAACACAAGACATACTTCGTTTTAATGTTCCTTCATAGTTACAGACAGTTTCTATGAGTTTATCCTTACTTCCTTACTAGTAGTATTATAAATGCGAAAGTAACTCTGTCTGGCTGTCTGTCGCGCTTTCACTCCAACTACTGAACCGATTTAAATGAAATTTGGTACAGAGATAGTCTAGAGAGTCCTGAGAAAGGACATAGGCTACTTTTTATCCCGGGAGTATGTTCCCTAGGAACCACGCGGGCGAAGCCGCTGGCAGAAGCTAGTAATACATATATTTGTTTACTTATATGTCCGTAGAGGTCAAATATTGTTTTTTTGTTTTTGTGCTTTTTTTTAATGTATTGACATACTACTCTCAATACAGTTTTTTTTTTTATAATTGAGTGTATTGCAACATGTGATTAAATAGTGACTTAGACAATTGTTTGATATTATTCTATCCGAGCAACCGGCAGCAAGTTCGTCATGCTCCCTTAGGTTTCTCTGCTTGCGGTAGCATCGGAGGTCGGGTTACCTCTTTCCCTCAAATATGGCGAGGGGGTAATGGCTGATCTTTGCGTTATGCTCGTGAACGGGTGCTGCTTGTGGTGAATAGTCGTCTTGTTAGCCATGGTTTGCTTTTATGTTACAACTATTAGCTGCTTGTTTAATTTGGTGGCCCTAGTTTATCACTTGTGGCGTCGAGTCACAGATTTATTGTTAGATTCTACCCCTGCACGTGTAGGCGGGCACACCCTATATGTCTGGAGGCTTACCTATTAAGTTTGGTTTACATTTCTTTTACGCTTGAGTTGTCTGATTATGATGGCGTAATGGAGTGTGCTAGCTTACAAGTGGCAAATGATTTAGTTTTTAGGTTGTACGTGTTACCCATGTTCTATTATTTTTTTTGTAATAATACTTTGCATACTATTGTATAAATGCGAGTTCTTCTAACTCAACAGACAGATGTGTTGCTGAGGAGTTTGTTGGCCACTTCTTCTCCACAGCTAAACACTAGGAAGTGGTGACGGGCGGGCGTTTTGGGGGACTGTCTATTTGTAAACGTTGACGTTCAAAAAGTGCTGGTACTCAGCCTAATTTGAATAAATGACCTTGATTGTTTATTTTAAAATTATGAAAAAAATATAATTAAAGCCCTCACAATAAGCCCTTTCATTTGATATGTCAAACGATAGAGTTTGAAAAACTTTAATTTTAATTTTCAAGTTTGACCTCAAAAGTGACCCCCATACTAAAAAAATATTTATTCACGTAGCGCGTCCGTATTTGGGTCACAGAAGTACATATGTGTACCAAATTTCAACAGAATTGGTCCAGTAGATCCGGAGAAAACTGGCTGTGACAGACGAACAGACAGACAGAGAGACAGACACCCAAGTGATCCTATAAGGGTTCCGTTTTTCACGGATGTTCGAAACCCCAAAAATACTTTCAAAAGACGAGGCCTAAAAATCATATCATCAAGTCAAACTTCAAATTGCTTTAGAACATACTGTGCGAGATATTTTTTTGTACTTAAGTAGTAACAGCAGAACCACATACACGATGTTCTATAATCTATACTATCTATACTTCTATACTAATATTATAAAGAAGAAAGATTTGTTTGTTTGTTTGAATTGAATAGGCTCCGAAACTACTGGACCGATTTGAAAAATTCTTTTAGAATTGGATAGCTACATTATCAGGGAGTAACATAGGCTATATATTATCCCCGTACTCCCACGGGAACGGGAAATACGCGGGTGAAACCGCGTGACGTCCACTAGTAATATATATGATAATAAATAATAAAAATGTTTATTTTCTTCCACAAATAATAACACTTATAAACTAATATTTAAGGAAACAATTACAGTTATGACTACGACAATGTTCATTTGTGGGAGACTGGTGCCTAAACTAAGCCGTGGCTTGTATTTTAGGACACCAGGGACTCCCCTCTACAGGCAAGATAGACAAACAATGCTTCAAAATTTAGTTTTGACGTTAAAACAATTTTTGGTAGAAATAAAATGGATGAAATGAAAGAAAAATGAAAAATAAAATGAAAAAAAAAACTGGCCAAGTGCGAGTCGGACTTGCGTGCAAAGGGTTCCGAACGAATTTAATTTTTTTAACATGCTATATTAACACTACAGACTTCTAATAGGTTTTCCTGTAATCTTTAGGTAAAGATCTATTATCTCCATTTTTTTCAAAATTTTAGGCTCAGTAGTTTCGGAGATAAGGGGGGGGAATGGTCATTTTTCGTCTAATTTCTTGAATAACTTCTAAATCATTTATTTTAAAATTATGAAAAAAATATAATTAAAATCCTCACAGTAAGCCCTTTCATTTGATATGTCACACGATATTGTTCAAAAATCTTTTTTTTTTAATTTTCTTGTTTGACCCCCAAAAGTGACCCCCATACTGAAAATTTAATAATTTTCGTAACGCATCCGTGTTTGGGTCATAGAAGTCCATATGTGAACAAAATTTCAACAGAATCGGTCCAGTGGATCCGGAGAAAACTGGCTGTGACAGACGGACAGACAGACAGACAGACAGACAGACAGACAGACACCCGAGTGATCCTATAAGGGTTCCTTTTTTTTTTTCGGAACCCTAAAAAGGTATTTGTATGAATTGTTGTGGAGTTACAGGTGCGTGTGGGATATGGGTGAGGGGTATGTATATTATGCTTGTATGTGTGTGTGTGTGTGTGTGTGTGTGTGTGTGTGTGTGTGTGTGTGCGTGTGTTTGTGTAAGTAGTGTTGAGAGGGTGAGAAGTTATGTGAGTGGGTTACGTCTAACTAGATGAATATAATAAAAAAAATACTATGTTTACAGGTGTCTATTAAGTATGTACCTAATCAATGATCTTAAAGATGAGATGAGGAAAGCCATAAAATTGTGTAAGACTAGCTTTTGCCCGTGACTTGGTACGCGCATATATAGTTTTTTCCCGTTCCCGTAGGAATTTCAGGAAACCGTCTCTTAGTGCTCCCCTACACACTCCCCAAGAAACCTACTTGGCAAAGTTCAGCTTTCTACGACCAGTAGTTTCGGCTGTGCGTTGTCTGTCAGTCACTCAGCAATGAAAGAATTTTATATATTAGGATTGATGATTGATTTACTTAATATTTACTTATTTTTTACATATATAAACTCTCAAGAAAACTTGTTAACCATCTTGAAATTCTATGTCTTACTTGTATTTTGCTGTAATGTTAGTATATTTATCTCGTAGAGATTGACCTCGTATGACGCAAAATTAAATACATATTTCACCACACTATATCTATGTACCAAAGAAAACCGTATGTGACGGAGAGACAGACGTTCTATAAGAGAAAGGAGAGATCTAAACGGAAAAAAGTGACTTTTTTGGGCCAAATCAAATTGCGTCTGCAATCAATAAATCAGAATATCCCCACGTAATTTGCCACCAGCTGGCAATCGGGAATGAAATTCCCCTTTTGCCACCGAGTGGCCCCGGGTCACAGCCGTAAGACAGATAGCGATGCGGGGGCTTTACGAATGGCGATCCAAGCTGCAGTGTTCAGAGAATTGAAGTGGCCCCCCACTTCTCAGTCGCCAACAGGTAGCAACTGGGAATTTTATTCCCGATTGCTGGTGACAATCTATGTAGGCCCGCGACTGGGAATATTCGATTAAATCAATCAGCCAAGCCCAGCCTCTCAAGTATGTTGGGATCGGATCCCACTCTTACCGGATACAGCAGAATACCAGTACAATTAGAAACGCGGCTTTCAACCATTTTTAAATATAGTTCCCGCGCATAATTATGCCGCATTAATCCGCTCTGTTTTGTCTCTGGTTTTAGTTTATTATCGCCAATTTTATCCGCGAATTACCCAAGAGAAACATGAAGTAGGTACATATAAACAATGTAAATGAACTGCAACAAGCGCATTATCTGGCTAGATGCCATTTAAGTGCAAGTGAAACAATGATAAGTACCTTATTTAGGTATTAGCTGCCAATTTTAACTTTCGTAAAAGTTATATTTATAGTTTTTCAAACAAAGAGAATACAACTGCATGTTTCACCATGTAGACCTTTTTAAATAGGACGGAAGTATTACTAGCCCTATCAATTTAGCAGACATTTGAAACAATTTTGAAGATTAAAGAAAATACTAAACCTTTTTTGTAGAAACAATCAATCATTTAGATCTACATAAACATTCACTTGTCCCTTATTTTATTTTAAATTTTTTTATAAATAAATTGAGACTTTAAACAACTTTTTTGGTAACAAATAAGTGCTCTTTTACGTCAGATTTTTTGTAAGATAATGTGCAGAATTATTCTTAACATATAGGTTTCTAGGTCACCCAGACCTCATTCATACTTGGCGTACACTGACATGATAAAGGGTTATCTCAACTTTATATTTGCTAATTATCACTAGCAAATAAGCTACTAATCATAACAATATGGAGCAAATTAATTTGCAAACAAAAAACTGTAAGAACTTAAGACATTTTTTTTTCTTTGTTTTTTTTTGATGGGCTGCAACCAGTAACTATTAATATCATCTATTTGTAAGCAATGATGGTGCACGAAACTTTCCTGGAAGTACCTAACCTATTCATTCTCGACTTTAAGGCCCCACTACACCCCTGTCACGAAACACTGACCCCAGCAGGGAATCCGAAAAAATCCAGTTTAAAAAATACTGCTAAGGATTGGCCTTAGCAGTATTTTTTAAACTGGATTTTTTCTCATTATAATCATCACAAGTCTGTGAGTTCACTTCAATTCCTTTGCTGGAGTAACCTCTGCATGCATAATTTGGCCTTTTTAAATATACCTAAATAGGAAATGAGGCACTTGTACAAACAGTCATGTGTTTAATTCAAGGCTAATACTTACAGCTGTGTCTGCTTGTACTTCATTGTCAAGTTGCACAGGTTTTCGTTCAACGGTGGGTTCTGAAACCTCAACTTGAGCTTCCAGCGTTGTTTCCGGATTTTCAACTGGACCTTGGTTTTGCTCCACAACATCTTCACAATTATTGTTTGAAACAGTAACCACGTTATCTAAATCTTGTATGGTTGCTGTGCATTTTAGCAATTTAGTTGCTTCAGCATTGTTAATCTCCGCAACTCTTACATTGGCTACTATTTGGTAAGTTGTGTCATCCTGTAAAAAATATATTTTTACAGTACATGTTGCAGCGATTATTTAGATTAGTGCAGCTCTAATATTTTATCTAGTACTATTACACTTTAATAATTTTAAATACAAATATATTCAGTAATTTCTTACAGGCAAAGACAGTTACAATTTCTAATATTAATTAAACTTATATACGTTGAAATAATAAAATTATTAGCAGTAATATAACAGTCAGCCATATATAATGTGAAAGTCAAATGTTTGTTAAGCAATCACACTTCAAAAGAAGGATTTACATTTAGTAAACAGCTCTAGACCACTAGAGCAGGAAATACATTGCTCTTTATTCTAACAGTATGTTCTTTTTTCTTATGGTATAGCTTTCGACTTATAAGTGCATGAAAGCACCAGCAAAACCAAGTGCTCTATAAAAAACTAGTGGACGTCACGCGGTTTCACCCGCGTAGTTCCCTTTCCCGTGGGAGTACGGGGATAATATATAGCCTATGTTACTCCCTGATAATGTAGCTATCCAATGCTAAAAAATTTTTCAAATCGGTCCAGTAGTTTCGGAGCCTATTTATTTCGATTTCGATAGATAGATGTAGATGTAGACTAGTGTAGATAGTGTAGATGTAGACATACTATACAAATCTTTCCTCTTTATAATATTAGTGTAGATTATAATATTTAAAAAAGAAACTTTTTTAATATAAAAATAATATTGTAGTTAGGTACCTATGTAAGATATGTAGGTATAGTTCTGGGGATAACATTTTATTTCAGTTCAAATATGTTTTGGATATCCTGATGAAAATAATAGGTAAATTACATTTATATTGACAACAAAGTTTTAGATAACTTATGATACAAAGGTCTCGGATAAGCACTGATAACCCTAATTACAATAAAAGTTTTAAAATATTTTAAGAATTAAAACGAAGTTTTACTTACAACTTGCTGCGTATTTAGCAAAGATCCCTCTTGACTGAAGTAAACTTGATTAGGCAAACCATTATAATATTGTAGGAAGCCATTCAACAACTTTTCTTTCTGACCACTACTTATTTCGCACAAACAAAAAGAAAATAACAAATGGACGACTAAAAAATATTTAATATTAATCATGATGTAATCGTCAATGCACCGTCATAGTCAAGCACTAACTGAGAACAATTTATGCGAAGTGAAGGCTACACGAATTAGTAGTATTTATTTGTTTACTCCAGCGACACGTGAATCAGCGAAGACGGATCGCAAACTTTTATTTGTTGACATTATTCACGCTTTGACGTGCGCGTCAAACTGACAATAGTGATGGGCAATTTAACGTTTTCAACGTAAAATTATCACCAAAAAATATAATTTTTACCATCTTTACTTAAATATATATTTTACTAGCACTTCGCCCGCGACTTCGTCTGCGTAGACTTTAGAGGCGGCGCGCAACTTTTTTGTCCGTAGTTCTTCATTCTCGGAAATTCATCTTCATGATTCTTTATTCTGATAGTTTGTGTACATGACAATGACTTCGACATGTTTCTGGTATTTGTGAATCTTTAGCGCTCATAATTCCAGCCCAGCAAAAACTTTGATATATTTCTGTTCTCCTGGTATTTTTGAATCCTAACCACTCACAATTCCAGTGCCGGAAATACATCAACATGTTTCTGGTATCCTGGTACTTGTGAATCTTTAACGCTCATAATATCAGCCCGGAAAAAACTTCCATATATTTCTGTTATCCTGGTTCTTTTGAATCCTAACCACTGAAAATTCCAGCGCCGGAAATATTTAAACATGTTTCTGGTCTCCTGGTACTTGTAAAACTTTAGCGCTTACTTTCCTGTCGAAAATATAATTTGACATGTTTCTGATCTCCTGGTATCTACTTGTGAATCTGTAGCGCTTATAACTACTTACTTTATAGGTAACTAGCACTTCGCCCGCGACTTCGTCTGCGTAGACTTGGGTGGCGCGCAACTTCTTTGTCCCATCTTCTCATTCCTTGAATTTCCGATTCATCTTCATGATTCTTTATTCTGATAGTTTGTGAGTCTTTACTGTTCGTACTTTCAGCCCCGGAACTACTTTGACATGTTTCTGGTATTCTGGTACTTGTAAATCTTTCGCTCATATATCCAGCCCAGAAGAAACTTCGATATGTTTCAGTTCGCCTGGTATTTTTAAATGCAAACCACTCATAATTCAAGCTTTGGAAATACTTCGACATGTTTCTGGTATCCTGGTACTTGTGAATCCTAACCACTCAAAATTCTAGCGCCGGAAATATTAAAACATGTTTCTGGTCTCCTGGTATCTACTTTTGTATCTGTAGCGCTCATAATTACAGCCCCGAAAATACTACGACATGTTTCTGATCTCTTGGTACTTTTGAATCCTAACCGCTCACAATTACAACCCTGGAAATACTTCGACATGTTTCTGATCTCCTGGTACATAATGAATCTTTAGCGCTCATAATTCCTGCCCAGGAAAAACTTCCACATTTTTCTGTGGTTTTCTTACTTTTAAATCCTTACCGCACATATTTCTAGTGGAGAAATATTTTGACATGTTTCTGGCCTCCTGGTACTTTTGAATTCTAATCGGTCACAATACAAGCGCACGAAAATATTTCGACATGTTTATGATCTCCTGGTACTTGTGAATATTTGGCGCTCATTATTTCAGTCAAAGAAATACTTCGACATGGTTCTGGTCTCCTGTACATGTGAATCTATAGCGTTTACAATTCCAACCCGGAAAAAAATTCAACACACATATTTTTCTTCGACGGTTAAAAAAAAAACAAACATTATTCAAGCCCAAAAATACTTTAACATCGTTCTGTTCTCCCGGTACCTGTGAATCCTTAGCGCTCCCAATTTCAGCCCCGGGAACACTACGACATGTTTCTGGACTCCTGGTACATAATGAATCTTTAACGCTCATAATTCCTGCCCGGGAAAAACGTCCACATATTTCGGTTGTCCTGGTACTTTTTAATCCATACCGCTCATAATTCTAGCACCGAATATATTTCTACATGTTTCTGGCCTCCTGATACTTATGAATGTTTAGCATTCACAATCCTAGCCCCGAAAATACTTCGACTTGTTACTGCTTTCCTGGTACTTTTGAATTCTAACCGGTCACAATTCCAGCGCCGGAAATATTTCGACATGTTTATGGTCTCCTGGTTCTTGTGAATCTTCAGCGCTCACTATTTCAGCCCAAGAAATACTTCCACATGGTTCTGGTTTTTTGTCACATGTGAATCTATAGCGTTTACAATTCCAACCCGGAAAAAAATTTAACATACATATTTCTGTACGACGGTTAAAAAAAAAAAACAAAAATATTCGAGCCCAAAAATACTTTAACATCGTTCTGTTCTCCTGGTACATGTGAATCTTTAGCGCTCTCAATTTCAGCCCCGGAAATACTACGACATGTTTCTGTTCTCCTGGTACTTGTGAATTTGAAGTACTAAGGCAGCAGAAGCGCTAGGTTTCCACTTCCTCCTCAATCTCCATTAGGCCATGCCTTTTAGCGGGATAAAAAGTAGCCTATGTTTGATTCCAGTATGTGTACTATATGTGTGCCAAATTTCATCCAAATCCCTTCAGCCATTTTTTCCTGATTGAGGCACAAACATACAAACATACAAACATACAAACATACAAACATACAAACATACAAACATACAAACATACAAACTTTCACATTTATAATATTAGTAGGATTTAGACCTATGACCTGGTGAAGATCGCGGGTAGCCGATGGAAGCGAGACGCGCAGGACCGACCATTGTGGCGACGCTTGGGGGAGGACTATGTCCAGCAGTGTACGTCTTTTGTCTGTTATGATGATGGTACTTTTGAATCCTAACCGCTCATGATTCCAGCGCCGGAAATATATCGACATGTTTCTGGTCTCCTGGTACTTGTGAATTCTAACCGGTTACAATTCCAGCGCCGGAAAAATTTCGACATGTTTATGGTCTCCTGGTACTTGTGAATCTTTAGCTCTCATAATTTCAGCCAAAGAAATACTTCAACATGTTTCTGTTCACCTGTCACATGTAAAACTTCAACATACATATTTCTGTTCGACGGTAAAAAAAAAATATTCTTGCCCAAAAATTCTTTAACATCGTTCTGTTCTCCTGGTACTTGTGAATCTTAAGTGCTTCCAATTTCAGCCCCGGAAATACTACGACATGTTTTTGTTCTCCTGGTACTTTTGAATCTGAAGTACTAAGGCAGCAGAAGCGCTGGGTTTCCACTTCCTCCTCAGTCTTCGTTAAGCGTTGCCTTTTACCGGGATAAAAAGTAGCCTATGTTTGATTCCAGGATGTGAACTATATGTGTGACAAATTTCATCCAAATCCCTTCAGCCATTTTTGCCTGATTGAGGCACAAACATACAAACATACAAACATACAAACATACAAACATACAAACATACAAACATACAAACATACAAACATACAAACATACAAACATACAAACATACAAACATACAAACATACAAACATACAAACATACAAACATACAAACATACAAACATACAAACATACAAACATACAAACATACAAACATACAAACATACAAACATACAAACATACAAACATACAAACATACAAACATACAAACATTCACATTTATAATATTAGTAGGATTATTATAAAACTTCGAAAGTTTGGATGTTTGTTACTCAATCACTCGAGAACGGCTGTACGGATCTTGATTAAATTTAGCACAGAGGTAGATTATGGCCTGGAATAATTATGACTATTTAAGTTAAGACTTTTTATCCCGGTAGTATGTTCCCCTGCGATAATTATCGGCATTCAAGCGGGCGAAGCTACGCGCAGCTAGTGTACAATAATTTTAATCGCAGCTTTGCCAAGTTCAATTGTTGAAATCAAAGTTGAGTGTGAGTGATGTTTGTTTTCTCATGATAACGATACGAAACATTAGAATGTCGAACAGTACGACAATAGGAAACTTGCAGGAACAGTAACTGTACGTGGTAGCACAGAAGTGTCATTGTCAAGGATATTTTACCTAGGTTCCTATAAGTTTCGAATTGTAACACTAGATTGCACAGTCTATTTTGTGCAAGATCCCCTAAACGGAGCGTGCAAGAATTATAGGTGTTATACCTTTTTTACTTCTAAGTTTCAAAAATGCAACACTAGATGGCATAGTAAACGCCATACATCTTCCCTAGATTCCATGTTGCCTGCAACATGTTTCACCCAACAAAAACATTCACGCAAAATAAGTTTGGTTTCCAAAGAATACTGAGTAGATTACAAACAGAGTTAGTATGTTTAAGAGCCGTCTTTTAATATCATCGAGCATTTAACGTTACAGATTTAAATTTTACAACTTATTTGAAAAGATCCTTTGCACAAGATTTCATTCATCTTTTAGCTCAGGTCCTTTGCAGAGGTAGGAATACTTAGTTTTCATTAATCCTTATCCTTACTAATCCTTACTAATATTATAAATGCGAAAGTAACCCTGTCTGTCGCGCTTTCACGCCAAAACTACTGAACCGATTTAAATTACATTTGGTACAGAGATAGTCAAGAGCTTGAGAAAGGCCATAGGCTACTTTTTATCCTGGGAGTATGTTCCATAGGGACCACGCGGGCGAAGCCGCTGGCAGAAGCTAGTATATTATCAATGCGAAAGCAACTCTGTCTGTCTGTCTGTCGCGCTTTCACGACAAAACTACAGAACCGATTTAAATAAAATTTGGTACACTGATAGTCTAGAGCCTGAGAAAGGACATAGGCTACTTTTTATCCCGGGAGTATATTCCCAAGGGACTACGCGGTCGAAGCCGCTGGCAGAAGCTAGTCTTCTTCTTATCGTGTGGGAAAAAGGTCTAACGACCCCACACACCATAGTGTCAGTTTCTAAACCGCCTCAAGGGTCTCTGACATGGTTTATTTGACGACCGCCATTTGGCGGCCGGGACCACCTACATATACGTGCCTTCCGAAGCACGGAATCATCTTTTTTATACTAAAATCAGGTGATTCAAGCTTGCAATGTCCTAGCCAAACTGGAAACAACTTTACAAAGTATGCTTCCCGTGGGAATCGAACCCACGACCACCGGGTCACAAGGCAAACGTCTAAACCACTCGTCCACGGAGGCAGTTAGAAGCTAGTTAATAATATAATTTATTCAACTCATTATCAGTTTAATAAAGCACATCCCTAACCATTGGTTTTTTCTATTATAGTTCTAGGCACACGAAGCATTCCGTTCCATTTTCCCCACATTCCAGCTACCTTCTAAGTCGAAACAATATTACATTTTTCAAACATTCTTGAATGCTGATAAACAAAATGAAAATGTTTAGTTTTATATGTGGATTTTCCAATTCCTCGGTTAACACCGTTTCCTTTGAAAATAAAAGTCAAATTAATAATAAAAGGGTAGGTAGTGGTAAAGTTTTATTTTATCCACTTTGTCAAACTACAAAATAAATGGTTTAAGCCTGCCGTATAAGTACGATTTCCTGATTTGAGGAATTCAGTACTCTATTCTGTAACATTTTCGTATCTCGACAGTGGAATCCGAGGTGAGTTTCAAATTAAGACCTTTATGTTGTGTGCAATAAAGCTCACTTTGTGTGTTTTGTCACTCAGGTTGTCACTCAGGTGAAGCTCGATATCTATCGAAATAGTTATTTCAATCATCAACAAAAATAACATTAGTTCCACTATCGGTCATGGGGTGGCGCTGATCTAAAATTGCAATAATTTTAACACTGCCGTTTTAAAATTCTTCGACGAATAATGGCCTCGGCCTCGTTGAAGAAAATTTAAAAATATTTCACGTTTTATAAGATGCCACGGAACCTTCGGTGCGCGAGTCCGGCTCGCTCGCTTTTTTAAATAAAATGCAACTAAATACCAATGCAAAATTAAATACAACAATAACGATTACTAAATTCATTGAACCATAAACTACTGCTTAAACAGCAGTAGTTTAATGTGTTTGTGTAAAAAGTCACATCAAAATTGTTTTTTTTTACCACTGATAGGCATACGTTTCACCAGTATCTCACCTGCTGGTAAGCGATGATGCGGTCGAAGATAAGCACGCTTGCCTAGAAGTAACCTATTCACTCTTGACTTCAAGACTCTCAGGTTGAAACTATCAGGAAACACAGGCAGGCAATTTCACTCTTTAGCTGTACGCACTATGGATGTGTTCCCAAATTTTTTAAACGTGTGGGTGTGATGTCCACCATGTCCCCTTTCGTATTGTGGTCCAATGATAGAACGGGCTTGGCGGAATTAAATTATGCAATTCCGTCACACACTCCCTAAAATGCAACCGATAGAAAACCGACAGAAAGTGACAGTGGGCAGGGCACATTGCTCGCAGAACAGATGGACGAAGGGGCCGAAAAATTCTGGAGTGGCGACCGCGTACCCGAAGACGCAAGGTTGGAAGGCCTCCCACAAGGTGGACTGATGACCTGGTGAAGGTCGCAGGTAGCCGATGGATGCGAGACGCACAGGACCGGTCGTTACGGCGACGCTTGGGAGAGGCCTATGTCTAGCAGTGGACGTCTTTCGGCTGATATGATGATGATGATGACCCCACAAATGAACCCAAATAATATCAGTGGCGCCCTTCGTTTTGGGTACGGCAGTCGCAAGCTATTTTTCGGAAGGGAGGTGTTCCATTTGTGCTGTATTTTCAGGAATGTTCTTACATCACACTTACAAACAAAATCTCGAAAGTTTGTGCATCTCGTCTCGGATTATTTTGATTTGTTTTAATCTTAATCTTGACTGACGCAAGTAAGCTCAAAAATTAAGTGTGGGTAAAACGCATAACCAAGCGAAGCGAACTCGAAAATTTTTGCATCCCATCGCTGATACATTTTATTTTCTTTTGATCATTCATACTTATATAGAAGTAAATTTATGAACTGAAAGATTTTATTTTTTTGTTACGTACACAAAGTCATTTTGTTGAACATAAATGTGGATGGATGGAGAGGGAGAGGAAGGCCAAAGAAAAGATGGATGGATTGTGTGAGGAGCGATATGAAAGAAAATGGAGTTTGTGATAGAGTTACGGCTGATAGAACAGAATGGATGAAATTCAGTGATGATGGATGATGACGACACAAAGTCATTATGTTGAGTTGTGCAGAAAAGCTCAAAAACAAAGAAAGTGCAGAATGTAAGAGTGGGCGTAGTGAGTAAATATTTTACACCCCACCTCGGACGGATTTTAATACGTGTCACCCGTTAAGGGGTGACACCCGACCGTAGCAAAAAGTTAACGAACGGTCGAGTGTCAGCCCTAAATGCGAAAACCTCAGGAATTAAGTATTTATCATTCCCTAGTTGACCCGCACAACTTCGTCTGCTCCGCTCCTATTGGTCTTAGCGTGATGATATAATATTGCCTTCCTCGATAAATGGGCTATCTAACACTGAAAGAATTTTTCAAATCGGAATAGTAGTTCCTGAGATTAGCGCGTTCAAGCAAACAAACAAACTCTTCAGCTTTATACATTAGTATTAGTATAGAAGTAAAGATACTTAAAGAGAAGCCTTTTGTTGATTTTTACAGAAAAACCCATGAAGTTGGAGAGTGCAGCATGCAAGAGTGAGCAAAGCGAGCTCATAAATTTTCTCACCCCACTCCCGACAGTGTCAACAACCAGTCAATGAACGGTCGGGTGTCACCCCTAAACGGGTATCACCCGATGCAAATAGAGTATTTTTTTTACGTAAACAAAAGATGAAGATGATATAGTGCGTTGAAAACACAATTTTCACCAGCAACATGACGTCACGCGTGTCTTCTTAAGTAACCAAATATTCTAGGCAAGCGTGCTCCATCTTCGACTACAACATCGCTTACTAACTGGTGAGATATTGGTCAAAAGCGTGCCTATCAATAGTAAAAAAAAAATGTTTGATAAGTATATAATTATGATCTCTCCCCTTTTAAATGGATTCAGTTCGCTTTTACGGTACCTCATGGTTAAAGGGTGCTTAACCCAGAACTACCTAGTAGCAGTACCTACCTCTTATTTTACGCATGTAACTATCTACCCTCTCAGTCTGTTAGATCCCAAAAAGTAAATAGAGGGGGCTTAGTAATTTCAAAATAAATATGACTTTTCCCAGAATGATGTCTTATTTATTTTGTAACTAGTGGCCCACCCCAGCTTCGGCCGGATGTATTTATAATTAAATTATGGCTCGACCAAGGGAAACAGGTACACATTTTTACATTGTGGCAATATGGAAGGTCAATGGAAAGATTGAGAATAGAATAGAATAGAATAGAATAGAATAATATTTATTTGCATAAAACATGGTATATAAGATGGTACAAGAATTACATACAGAGCATACATGTTTTTGCTTAACATTATAAGCGTGCAAATTTTTCGTGCATACAATCAATCATTTACATTTTTTTGTCAAAAACTCTCTAACACTATAAAAACTATTAGTGGACAGCCAATCATGCAATTTACGTTGAAACATTCTGGTATTTAGGATTTTTAGGTCACTCGGTATCTTATTAAATATTTCTACACACATATACAAACAGCTCTTTTTATATTTGGTCAGTCTTGGAATTACATCCAGCGCGAGCCTGTGAGGGTCGCGCCGGTTTCGAGGACGTACATCGTCTGCTTTTGTAAATAACTCCTTATGTTTCCACACAAACATACATATCTCATATATATAAAGAGACGGTAGCGGTAACAAACCAAGTTTTTGAAATACCGGCCGGCAAGAATCATCGGATTGAAGTCCGTATAATGCTCTAATACATTTTTTTTGGGCAACAAAAGCTCTATTTTGATCGGTGCTATTGCCCCACATAATCAACCCATAGCGTAACACCGATTCAACATATGCATGGTACGTTGTTATTGCCGTTTGGATGTTTGTGATGTTCCTAATTTTTTTTAGTGCGTAAACAAACTTGTTTATTCGTTTTGAGACAGAGTCAACATGGGTTTTCCAGTTTACGTCCTGATCCAAAGTAATGCCCAGAAATTTAGTTTGTGTTACTTCAACAATTTTCTTTATATTCATTTTGTAGTTATATTTAGGATTATTCGATCGGTTAAATTGTATATATACAGACTTTTCAAGATTTAATGATAAATTATTTTTATTTAGCCATTTAATGAGTATGTCAATTGTATTATTAATGTCAGTTTCATGATCGTCAATTGTATTATTATTTTTATCAGATGTCACAATAATGGAAATGTCATCAGCAAATAATATACATTTATGATTTGTTATGTCAATAATAGAATTAATATACAATAGGAATAAAATTGGGCCTAACACACTTCCTTGCGGGACGCCATATTTGTCGCATTTGAGTTCAGAAGAGTGCGGTGTCATGTCGTTATATCTATCCACTTTTGTAATTATAACACGCTGTTGTCTGTTACTTAAGTATGTCGATATCCATTGAAGTGCAATGCCTCTAATGCCAATTGCCTCCAATTTTTGTAGTAACAGGTCGTGAGATACTAGGTCAAAGGCTTTAGATAAGTCAAAAAACAAACCTGTAGTAAAGTGGTTTTGGTTAATATTAGTCAATATGGTTTTTATAAGAGAGAAGATAGCTAGAGTTGTGGATTTGTTTTTTTGGAAGCCAAATTGCTCTTTTTTAATAATATTAAATTTATCGCAGTAGCCTATCAATCTCTTGCACATACACTTTTCAAAAATTTTGGATATAATAGGTATTAATGTTATTGGACGATAATTATTAATATCCGACTTTTCACCTTTTTTAAAAAGTGGCTTAACAATTGACACTTTCAATGATTCCGGAAAGGTGCCAAGTGCGAATGATAGATTGATTAAATATGTTATTATAATAATAAGTTCATTGGTGCATGTTTTTATAATCCTCGTATTAATTTCGTCATAACCTGCTGAATTTGTGTTTTTTAATGATGTTATTACCGCTCTGACTTCATTCTCGGACACAGGTTTCAGAAACATCGAATGAACTTGTGAACTTTGGTCAGAATTAGTCTTTGTACTTGTGCTAGAAGAGTGTGCTATATTGATATAGTGATTATTAAACGCATTTGCTATTTCAACAGGGTCCGTAAGTACTGTATTGTCAATAAGGATGTTTCCTATATCGTTCTTAAAGTTATTGGCCATGAATTCATCTTTAATTACTTTCCATACCGCTTTGCATTTGTTTTCACTTTTATTAATTAACTTGATATTTGCGTTCTTTTTAGAGTTATATATGCATTTCTGTAAAAGTTTTGAGTATTGAACATATTTTATTTTATTTTGTTTATTTTTATTTTTATAATATTGGTAGCGCAAGAGCCGTTTCGTTTTACAACTCTTTTTAAGTCCTTTACTTATCCAGTTCTGTTTATTTTTAACTTTGTTGTTTACTTTTACCTTTATTTTAGGGAAGCATAAATTAAAGAACAGGCACAATGTATCATGAAAGGAACTAAATGCTTTGTTTATGTCTTTCTCTGCGTAAGTTTCGGACCAAGATAAATTTTGTAAGCATTTTTTAAACTTCTGCATGTTATCTGAGCTGAAAGCTCTTTTATATGCATAGTACGTTGCTTGAGTTCGTGTTTCATGTCTTACGGGGAAGCTCAACATTTGTGCTGTGTCGTGGTCGGATAAATGGAGTGGCATTACCGTACCAATAGCACCAGGAATGTCACTCAAAATATGGTCGATGCAAGAAGACTTACGAGTTGGTTCATTAATATGCAGTTTAAGATTATAATTGCATGCTAGATCCTGTAACTGATTTGTAATATTGCCTTTTTTAAGAGTGTTAATGTTAAAGTCCCCTGTTAGAATCACGTTTGTTTTCGAGTTATATCTTTGGCATACCTGGTACAAAAGACCGTTTAACTTGATTAAAAATTGGGTGGGGTCGGATTGAGGTGTCCTATAGATACATATAATTATCAATTTATGACAGGTAAGTTCTATGCCACATACTTCAAACGTATTTTGTATTGCATGGTTATGTAAAAAGGGTAGAACCCTGTAGACAAGATCACGCTTAACGAAAATGCAAGTCCCGCCTCTTTGTTTTTCCCTGGAGAAACTAGCAGCCATTTCGTAATCATGAATCTGAATATAAGCTTCATTGCCTTTTTTTATAAAGGTTTCGGAAAGGCATATTACATCCGGGCTATTCTGTTGTTCGTGTAGTTCCTGTAAGGTTAATTCAAGGATTTCTTTTTTTGATAAGATACTAGCGATATTTTGATGAAGTATTTTAAAATTGTGTGTCACCGCTGGTGGAGTCTTCTCGAAAAAACGTCAATTTCCTTTGTGTCACACGAAAATAATAGGGAATAGTCCCTTTCTGAGCTTTTTCTGTAATTGATCTGGATTCTGAATTTTTATGTTCGTTAGTTTTTTGTGTTTTTAATTTCATGCGATCAAAATAGAAGGGGATTGTCCCTCTTTTGGGTTCATTAATATTGTTAAATAGTTTTAAACTTGATCTGTTACTCGCTATTCGCTTTACAAGTTCCCTTGGATTTAAATAGTTCTCGTTATAATCATTACAATCAATAAGATAATTTATTTTAGTGCACAGTTCAGATAGTTTCGATGTTTCGCTTTCTAGAAATTTACATTTTTTATAACTTGTACATATATTTTTAAATCTGTAATTAAGTTTATCAACATCTATATAATAATTTTTGAACACATTTAATACAATAATCATGTTATTATAAAAGGTATCTAGAACAATTTGTAATTGTGATAAAATATATTTTACATTACGATCATTTTCTCCTATACAAATCACAAGTTTATCGTTCAAATTTAACTTAGCATGACGGCAACTCGTTATTATTTGGCTACTGAGTGCATTTGGTTTAGTATCCGCGACAATGTTATACTTTTCATACATTGTGTTTCGTCTTGAATTTATCATGGCTGCTGCTAAGCCGACACATTGTTGAGAGCCGAAAATAAGTATCCTATTTGTCGATTCATGTTTTTGCTCCTCAGTACAAATAGGCGTCTGTGTGCAGATTTTTGGTACCGGTGAATGTTTAGGTAAACTGTAATCGCGGTTTAACGTATCAATTTTCTTTGTGAAAGCTTCAATCTTCTGTTGGGCTTCTTTCAGTTCACGTTGCAGGTCCGAGATTTTTTGTTGCAGGCACATTATTTCAATGTTTTTACCACTGTTAACAATCGATTTTATCGCCAAAGGAGTAGATGGCGTGGAGAATGAATTTTGGTCAAGAAGCGAATGTCTTTTCTTATTATGTTTATTTGCCGGACTGTTTCCTAGGGTTGCCGGCGAATGACACAATGATTTTAACATTTTTATTTCCGAATTTAGCTTATTTATTTGATAGCTAAGATTGTTATTTTCTAGTATCATATTCTCTAGCTCATTTTCAGTACTTTCCAGCTTATGTGTGAGCTCTTTTATCGTTTCCTTCATTTCTAATACTGTCAATGTTTCAGATATTGTACCGTCCACACTCTGAGATAATTTACTGGGCGTATTATACGATTCATCTGAATTTCCGAATTCGGACAATATGTGAGAGTCCAAGATGTCAGAAGACTTTTGAATGGCGGACGTCACAGTTTCAGGTTCTTTATTTTCCAGGATATTTCCACTTGGTTCTGGAGAGGAGCAGTTTCGATGCAGGTTCGCCTTTTTCCTCGTTGTGACATGGGATCCATGGGTAGTGTTAGAGATTTTCTTATTTTTGCATGTCTTACATCTCCATTTGCTTTTAGATTCCTGGTCCATCATACGGTAGGTTTGTTCTGGGTAACCATCGCAATCTGGTTCATACCGATTGTTACACGTTGAACACAAGGCTGTTTTTTTAATATCTACTGATTTCTTGCATTTAAAGCATATAGCCTTCTCTGACGTCTTGCGATCGCTTTTTGTACTAGTTTTAGAAGACATCATAAAACTATAATGTCACCTTCAAGTTACGTCAAATAATTAAAATAGCAAAAGAGAAAAAAGCGAAGAAGAGAGAGAAAAAAAAAAAAAGCAACAAAATGATAAAAAATTAATATAAATTGAATACAGCACAAAAAGCTTAGTCGTCCGTGGGGATCGAACTTGTGACACGCGAGCACTGGTATGTAGGTCGGCCGCTAAGCAAACATGCCACTCGTGCTGTTAGTAATATGTCGAAATTACGGTGTGTAAAGTATTCAGACATGAAGATATTTTAAATAGTCCGTTGCAAACAGATTCATAATCATAACAAAAAGAGTTCAAAGTCCGTTTCTTTGTTTAGAGAACACTATTTTGTTTTACTTTTCGTTCAGTTTTATCACTGCTATTGCACTTCCAATGTTTTTATTGTATGGATTGTGTTGTTTTAATTGCACTTATAACACTGTTTAGGTGATTTAGGCACATTTATAACTTTGATGTTGCTCGAACAGTTTGGTGCAGAATATCTTTATTAATCATCTCCCATAAAGTAATTGAGATTTAATAACACTTGCACTAAGTTTTTGCACTTTTTACTTCATTTTGGTACTAATCACAACACAAAATACTAATCACAACACTTAAATTTCTCCTGCACATTCCCGAATCCGCGATGACCACCGCGATCGAAGTATCTCTGGACTAAGGTAGGGTCAAATCAAAATACTGCAAAACACCATTGAACTGTTTATTGAAAGACTTGTATCTATGGTCATGAATAAAAAAAATATTTAAAAAAGTCACCTATCTCCTACTGTCAATGTCATTCCCCGGGGCGCTCGTCACCTGTTTATGACGTTTAGCTGCCTTGTTGTTGTATTTGTATTGTACCGTTATTTTTCCAAGTTTTTTTTTACTTAATGTTTTATATGAAAATGTTGAATTCTATTTAACTTTATCATTCTAATCGAATAATTATTTTTGCAACAATGTCTGAAAAGAAGAAAACTAGTACTACGGCAAAGCCGAATAACAAAATGTACCTACTTTCTAATCTCATGGACTTAGTTTTTGTTTGCTAAACTTTTATAAGTAAAATATAAATATTCCTATACGAATTCCTTTTAGATGGTGGGTTACATTCGGCATCTTGTGTGGTGCCACCTTCGTAACCAGATTTTACAAAGTTTTGGAACCTGATCATGTATGGTAAATAAAGATAAAACTTTTTAAATGTTATACATAGCATAGCACTTATAAATCATTTTTTTTCATTCACAAATTACTACTCTAGAAATTAATTTAAAATTATGAAAAACAAACGATTAAATTATATTTCTTAAGTACAGAATGTGTTATTTTTAATTATTGAATAATAAAAGGATTAATTTATAATTTTATTTTTAAACCAAAATGTCAATGTTCTGGATAATTAAAAACAATACGTCCTTAGTATTTATAAATAAACAATTATAATTTTAATTAATCATTTTCAGTTGGGATGAAACTCATTTTGGTAAAATGGCTAGTTGGTACATAAACCGAACATTCTTCTTTGATGTTCATCCCCCACTTGGCAAGGTAAATATTTTTATTGTAATATACATATCTTTTGTTCTCTTGATTTTTGTTTCTATTGATAGGCACACATTTGACTGCTATCTCAGCTGATGGCAAGCTATGATGATAATGTTCACACATTACTTCACTCCCATACTCCCATGCCCACAAGAACCATGCATAGAATTAAGCCTAAGGCGTGAGCATACTGCTGTCCTTTAAAAAGCCTAATACAACCCACTGACTGAAGGCTGTTAAGTCTAAAAAATTGATTCTTTAATACAATATTTCATATATAATTTAAGAATGTGAATGCAAAAAAGTGCATTTTGTGAAGTCGCTTTTAAGTCAAGGAATCATCAAAAAATCGGTCACCTAAAAGCCTACAAAGTGTTTATATCCCTGGAACTAGACAATTGAAATTTTCACTGAATGAGAAGTGCTATTGTTGCCATAACAACAAATAATAAAAATTAAAAACCGGCCAAGTACAAGTCGAACTCTCACACAAAGGGTTCCATACCATGAACCAAAAAAACACGTTTTCTGTATGGAAGCCTCCTTTAGTTCTTTTTAAATTTATTTAATTTCAATTTTTTGTTGTTATAGCGGCAATAGAAATACACTCTCTGTGAAAATTTGAACTGTCTACCTGTTACTGTTTCTGAGATACAACCCGCTGACAGACAGACGGACAAACGGACAGATGGACGGACTGACAGTGGAGGGCCTCCACTGTCAGTCTGTAACCAACTGATCGGATCGGTTGGTTACCCTTTGGGTACGGAACCCTAAAAATGAAAAGGCTATACCAGAAATATGTTTATTTTTTGTTTTATTTTACGGATCCCTTCATCTGAGAGGCCAACTCGCGCTTGGCCGGTTTTTCAAGGTCCAATCTATCAGATTACCAAAATTTGCCAAAACAAACCCTTAATTGCTTTTTTAGGCATAAATAAAGTAACAAACAGACAGACTTACTATCTTATTTAAAACTAGCTTCTGCCAGCGGCTTCGCCCGCGTGGTCCCTAGGGAACACACTCCCGCGATAAAAAGTAGCCTATGTCCTTTCTCAGGCTCTAGACTATGTGTGTACCAAATTTCATTTAAATCGGTTCAGTATTTTTGGCGTGAAAGCGCGACAGACAGACAGACAGAGTTACTTTCGCATTTATAATATTCGTAAGGATATGAATTTGGATTAGTTTAGACCAGTGATCCGCCCCATTGCGCCCAGCCGATGGCTATAGCTTAGGCATAAATAACCTAAGTGCACCTGGAATAATGTACCTTTCAAATGCTGAAAGAGTTTTTCAAAAAGGTCCCTTTGTTCCATTAATTACTTTCCACATTCACAAACTCACAAGATTTGCACTCTCCCTTTGTATAGTTACTAGATGACTCGCTCAACTTAGTCTGCGTCACATTTTTCATTAATACTCCGATCTTATAGGTCGCCCTCCTTGATCGACAATTACCCGACCCGTAGTGACCGACAATACGGATTCCGCCGAAATCGGTCTACTGGGGATCTTCTTGCGTATGCCATTCACATCTGGAGTGAGGCCATAGAGAAGCACGGGGAGGCACTAGCGGTCTCCCTTGACATCTCGAAGGCCTTCGACAGGGTCTGGCACGATAGCCTTATTAGTAAGCTTCCTTCCTTCGGTCTGCCCGTCGGATTGTGTGATTGGATCGCGGATTTCCTGAGGGATCGGTCTATACGAGTGGTCATTGATGGCTGCTCGTCTGGACTGCTGGATTTTAATGCCGGGGTTCCTCAGGGATCGGTGCTTTCGGCAACACTGTTCTTGCTGCATATTAATGATCTGCTTAAACCCGTTACCTTTGGGTATGCAGACGACAGCACTGTTGCTGAGAGATACGTGTCCGACGCACGAGCTGATGGGTCGCAGATCCGGTCTCTCCGGGAGGCTATGGTTGAGCGCTTGAACGTGTCCTTACAGGCTGTCTCAGAATGGGGCGAAGCCAATCTGGTCAAATTCAATGCTGCTAAGACCCAAGCGTGTCTTTTTTCCGCTAAACGGAGCCAATTCCACCCAGCTCCATCTTTCCGAGGTGCAACCGTGCCGATAACCGACCAACTTGAGCTTCTTGGTGTTACGTTAACATCTACCCTCAATTTTGGCCCTTTCATAGAGGCAAAAGCTCAAGTGGCTGCAAAGAAGTTGGGGATCTTAGCAAAGTTGAGACGGTACTTTACGCCGGAACAGCTGCTCAAACTCTATCAAGCGCAGGTTCGATCATTTATGGAGTACTGCTCTCATCTTTGGGACGGATCTGCCAGATACCAGCTTGATGCCCTTGAGCCAATTGAGAAACGAGCCAAGAGGATCATCGGCGATGAAAGGCTCGTCGCGACGAAGCTCCAAAGTCTTGAGCATCGACGACGAGTTGCTAGCCTGTCGGTTTTCTACCGGTTGCATTTTGGGGAATGTGCGACGGAATTGCATAATTTGATTCCGCCAAGCCCGTTCCATCATCGGACCACAAGACGAACGGCGATGCGACACCGGTACATGGTGGACATCCCACCCACGCGCACAAAACGTTTTGGGAACACATTCATAGTGCGTACAGCTAAGGAGTGGAATTCCCTGCCGGAGTCGTGTTTCCTGATAGCTATAACCTGGGAGTATTTAAGTCAAGAGTGAATAGGTTACTTCTAGGCAAGCGTGCTCCATCTTCGACCACATCATCGCTTTCCATCAGGTGAGATAGTGGTCAAACGCGAGCCTATAAATAGTAAAAAAAAAATATGGGTTATCCAACACAAACATATATTTTCAATTCAAACCAGTGGTTCCTGATGCTGCCTCCACACGCTTGGCAAACAGTGGCAAACAGCGAACACCAAACAACAAACACTACGTGTGGATAGGTGTGTGCTGTTTGCGTGTGTTTGGAAAGTGTTTGGCAGTGATCGGCATCGGTGTCTGTTTTTGTGCACACATCAAAGGGTATTCGACAAACGTGTTTGCGATGTATCCACATGCTTGTTCAGTTCTATTCTGCCGTCATAAGAAAAAGGACGTATCTACATAAAACGAATTAACCGATTTCCGACTTTACGAAAATAACTTAAGGTCGGAAATCGATTACTTTGTTTTGTAGATACGTATTTTTTTTTTTACTGCGGGAGTACTATTAACCCGAAAGTAATCCGGAATATACTAGCACGTTCGCCAAGCATGTGGATGCCGTGTTTGTGTTGGGTGTTTGTAGTCGGTGTTCGGGACGTGTTCGGTGTTTCTCCTATTTGTGGCAAACACCAAGCGTGTGGAGGCAGCATGATATTAGCGCGTTCAACTAAACAAACAAACAATCAAACTAAGTCTTCAGATTTATAAAATTAGTATTAGATTAAACAAGTTGACAATTATAATATGTATTTATATTTCCTAATCAAAATTATATTTATTCGTAAACATACTGCATCAATTTGAATCTCATCATGTTTAAACAGAATTAAATTACCTTTTAAATACAACTTCTTGTTTAACAGTAACCTAATATGTTAATTAACTCAATTGAATTATTTATCATTGCAACATGATTTTGTTTATATTAAACAGATCGTTATTGCATACTTTATTGTATTAAAAAAATAAATAAACAACTCATACCCTGTGGGCTGTGATGCATTCATCTGTGTGATATGTGATTCATTCTCTGAGATGAAAAATATCCTCCTATAACATAAACAATTGGGCAAACTCACATTCACTCATAAACTCACGCTTTTTTCCCAAGGGAGTAGGCAGAAACTATTTAATGCCACCTCCTAAGATTCTTGTTCCTTTTGCTCCATTTATGTTCATACTAGCTTCTCCCAGCGGTCTCGACCGCGTGAGTGTCGAAAAATATCCCAAGGGAAAAAAGTGGCCGATGTGCTATTCCAGAGTTTAATCTATCTCTGTGCCAAATTTCATCCAGATCCGTTCAGCCGTTCTTGCGTGATTAAGTATAGTAGTATAATAATACTAGCTGACCCGCGCAACTTCGTCTGCGTCACAATTTTCATTACTGCTCCGCTCCTATTGGTCTTAGCGTGATGATAAATGGACTATCTAACACTGAAAGAATTTTTTCAAATCAGACCAGCAGTTCCTGAGATTAGTGCGTTCAAGCAAACAAACAAACTCTTCAGCTTTATATATTAGTACTAGCTGACCCGCGCAATTTCGTTTGCGTCACAATTTTCATTACTGCTCCGCTCCTATTGGTCTTAGCGTGATGATATATAGCCTATAGCCTTCCTCAATAAATGGGCTAACTAACACTGAAAGAATTTTTCAAATCGGACTAGTAGTTCCTGAGATTAGCGCGTTCAAGCAAACAAACAAACTCTTCAGCTTTATATATTAGTACCTATAGATAGATAGTAGTAAGAGACATGTCATACTTACATGTATAGTTGTAAGCACTACCCACTTCACCAAACTCTAATTGTTTTATTATATTGTCAGATGCTGATAGCCTTGTCTGGAAAACTGTCTGGATATGATGGAACATTCCCGTTTGAGAAGCCTGGAGACAAGTATGAAGGGGCTCGGTACGAGGGAATGAGACTTGTAAGTATGATTCCTTTCAATACCTAAAATATCTTGTTACAAAAATACAAACATACATGAACTCACGGCTTTTGCAAATGGTGTAAGCAGAAGTACAGAATGCCACCTGCTACGATCCCGACATATTCTTTGTGCATGGTATGAGAAAATTAAGTTTTTTTTTTTACTTTTGATAGGCTCGCGTTTGACCACTATCTCACCTGATGGTAAGCAATTATGTGGGTAACGATGGAGCATGCTTGCATTGTAGTAACCTTTTCATATTCTTTTCTCGACTTAAAGACTTTCAGGTAGAAGCAATCACATACAGACTCTGGTAGGGAATTCCCCCCACCGCCGTATCTCCACGTTGTCGTCGTGGTGGGGCTTGTGTGTCTCAATGATCTTGGAGCTTTGCCGGTAGAGTTACCTACTCATGCCGGAGAGGTCCAAGTGAGAGACCAGACCAAGAGAGATACCGGGAAGGGGTTGCTCCCGATCGATCGATGGCAGTCGATTGGCAGAGGACGTGACCATGCCGCTGCGGTGCAGGCGCACCAAAGCGGCGCATGTTTCTCTCCTTGAGGAGAGAACTTCCGGCGGGTTCACTGAGTCGGGTTGTCCGGACAGCGAACGGAAGCATGTTTAATGCCGCCGCCGGGGGCTTGGCTTAATCGCCTGGCCCAGAGGAAGGCTACCTCTAAAATAAAAAACCACCTAATCCTAAGCTTTGAAGCGCGGTGAGAGGATGAATGGCTGGAGGGAGTCCAGTCGCGAGCGCTTCCCCTGTAGAGCACCTGCCGCACTCTGCAGTATGTAGGCTTACCCAGGTAAATAGGCTCTGCCTGGGTGGACATTCTTTCCTTACTACTCGTGGGAACTACATGGATTCGAACACACAAAAAACAAAAGAAAGCAATGTTGCGGAGGTACCGCTTGCCGGCGACGGCAACAAGAGCCGAGGAGGCTCCCGATCCTCGATAGAGGATCCAAATATGTCCGACCAGAACTTGCGCGGTCGCTCCAAATTTTGGAGAAAACGATCGCGCAACGAAATTTCTTCGGACCGGGTGGGGTCGATGGTTCTCTCCTCAAGCGAGGAGAACCTGCCAGCTGCGAAAGTGGCGACAGCGAGGAGAGGCCGGGGTCGTGCGTTGGCGAGCGGATCTTCCGCTCCTCTGCCAGGGCGCGACGTTCGGGGTCGCTTCAAGCGGCCCGATATGCCGGGAATCGACGGGGAGAGCGATCCCGGAGTCTCATCCGGGGTCTCCACTGAGGAGCCGGGAGGACTCTCCGTCTCTCTCGTAGACACAAGGGTGGGTGGCGCCTCCGATCAGCATCTGGAGCGTAAGGCCAGGTTTGCGGAGGTCGTTAAGGCCGCGATCCGCGATGTGGCCCTGAAGAGGACCCAGTCCTCCAAAAACACGGCCATAAGTGCGGCCTCGGCCTCCATTTTAGCGGCAGCGGAGGCTAACTGTTGCGGGCCTCCGTCGGACGAAATGTCCAAGCTGCGGGCGGAGGTCGTTCGCCTGGCGGCCACCACGGAGCTTCTCCAAAAGGAGAATGAGAAACTCCGAGCAGACCTGGCCGGGCTCCGAGGAGCCAGCTCAAAGGAGGCGCCTCAAGGGGGGCACAAGCACGGGCAGCCCGTGCCGGCGGAGGAAAAGGTCCTTAACCTAGTGCGGCAGGAGATGGCTGCATTCGCACATAGGTTCTCGGTCCTGGAGAGCATCGTCCTGCGCCCCCCCCTAGCGGCAAGCCAAAAGGCATCGGGCCAGCCGAAGGCAGCCTCATACGCGGCCGCCGTGGTTGCAAAACCGGGGTCGTCCGGTCAGGCCAACCGAGGGGCCGGGCCGGCAACCGCGAAACAAGCCAAGCCGAAGAAGAAAGGTGGGCCGGATGCACAGGCGGCGAGGGCTCAAGCGCCAGCACCGCAACCGGCACCCCCGCCTCCCAACTCTCTTGCGGCCGAAGCCGGATGGCAAGTGGCCGGGGAGAAGAAGAAGGCGGGCAAGGCAGCCAGAGCGGCTAAAAAACGCCAGAGGAGGCGGCAGAGGAAAGCGCGAAGCGTCGCGGCTATGCTCCGCGCCCCGAAGACCGCAGCTGTAGTGATCACGCTACAGCCGGACGCGGAGAAGAGGGGCGTGACGTACGGCCACGTGCTCGCGAAGGCGAAGGAGGCGGTGAACCTCCAGGAGATCGGCATCACTGGGGGCATCCGGCTCAGAATGACTATGACTGGGGCCCGGATGCTGGAGATCCCCGGTGCAGCTAGTGGCCCGACCGCTGACGCTCTGGCCGAAAGGCTCAGAGCGTCCTTAAATGCGGACGAGGCCCGAGTGTCCAGGCCCACCAAGTGCGTCAACATGCGCATTCTAGGCCTGGACGACTCCGTCATGGAGGAGGAGGTGGTGGCCGCCGTTGTCAGGACTGGGGGGTGCCCTGCCGAGCAGGTGAAGGCAGGCACCATACGTCCTGACCACACGGGCATGCGAACCGTAGTGGTGAGCTGCCCCGTCACGGCGGCGAAGAAAATATCGGAGGGCCGAAGACTCCTGGTGGGCTGGGTATCTGCGCAGGTCAAACTGCTGGAACCCAGACCTCTGAGGTGCTTCCGCTGCCAAGTGGGCAACCACGTGGGAGTCCAGTGCACCTCGGAGGTGGACCGCAGCGATCTTTGTTTCCGCTGTGGTCAGCCCGGACACAAGGCCGGCTCGTGTAACGCCACGCCGCACTGCGTTGTATGTGCGGTAGCTGGCAAGCCGGCCGATCACTGGGCTGGGAGCAAAGCCTGCGCCCCACCCGCCAAGGCCGGGGGCAAAAAGAAGCCCTCCACCACCGCCGTCCCTACCGCCACCGCCGCCACTGTTGTCGCCGCTGCCGCCATCACCACCGCCGTTACTGCCGCCGCCGTCGCTTCGGTAGCCGCGAATGAGCCCTCACAAGGGACTCAGGAGGAGGCTGAAATGGAGTGCCAATAACGGCTCCATTACGCCTCCTCCAGGCGAACATCAACCACTGCGCCGCCGCTCAGGACCTGTTGGTCCAGAGCATGGCACAGTGGTTGATTAACATTGCCGTGGTCGCTGAGCCCTACTTGGTGCCGCCCAGGGATGACTGGGTGGAGGACCTGAATGGCTCAGTGGCCCTAATTTCGTCGGCCGCTGCCGGTACCCCATCCCTCGAAAATGTCAGGAGAGGACAGGGGTGCGTAGCAGCACGGTTCGGGGAGATTGTCGTGGTAGGAGTGTACTTCTCCCCGAACCGAACTCTCGCCGAGTTCCAAAACTCCCTTACGGAGTTGGGCGTCGTCGTCACCGGGTATCGTTCCCTCCCCGTGCTCGTTCTCGGGGACTTCAATGCCAAGCATTTGGCTTGGGGTTCCCGTTATACGGACACGCGGGGCAGGATGGTGGAGGACTGGGCTCTGGAGACAGGCCTAGTCGTCCTAAACCGGGGTCCTGTCCCCACGTGTGTGCGGATGCAGGGGGAGTCCGTGGTGGACATCTCGTTTGCCAGCCCTGCTCTGTCACCGCGTGTCATTGACTGGCGCGTATTAGAGGAGGTGGAGACCTATTCCGATCACCGGTATATCCGGTTTGACGTCTCCGCCCAGACCTCAACCGCGCCAGTCCGGCAGGCCCCGAGTGGTCCGCGGTGGGCGCTGAAGCAGCTAGACCGGGAGCTCCTCCTGGAAGCTTCGATCGTGCAGGCCTGGGTGTCACCTCCGGACAGGCCTGCTGACATCAACAACGAGGCAGAGTGGTTCCGGGAGGCCATGTCCGATATTTGTGACGTGGCAATGCCCCGGGTTAAGCCGGGACGCGCCCGCCGCCAGGTGTACTGGTGGTCGCAAGAGCTGGCGACACTGCGTCAGGCATGCGTTGCTGCACGGCGCCGGTACACCAGGCACCGCAGGCTCCGCATCCGCCCTCCGGATGCGCAGGTCAGAGAGGTGGAGCTGTACGAGGAGTACAGAGTGGCGAAAACCGCCCTCCGAGCGGGGATCCTGCAGGCCAAAGATCTGGCTCGCAAGGAGATGCTGGAGTCTCTGAACGGGGACCCGTGGGGAAGACCTTACAAAATGGTGCGGAATAAGCTCCGCACCTGGGCCCCCCCATTGACGCAGAGTCTCCGGCCCCAGCTGGTGGAGGACGTGGTGAGCGCTCTGTTCCCCTCGCGAGGGGAGCATACTCCCCCACCTATGGCTCCGCCGCCTGCGATGCCCGATGCGGACTACATCGATGACGACGATGACGATGCTCCTGAGGTGACTGAGGTAGACCTGAGAGTGGCGGTTAACAGGCTGAAGGCCAAAAATACCGCCCCAGGACCCGACGGCTTACCTGGAAAAGCCTGGGTTCTGGCCTTGGAGGCTCTTGGGCCTCGACTAAGAGGGCTCCTAAGCGCATGCATGGAGAGGGGCCAGTTCCCACTTCGTTGGAAGACGGGGAAACTGGTCCTCATCAAGAAGCCAGGGCGCCCTGCGGACTCTCCGTCCGCATATCGGCCCATCGTGCTGCTCGATGAGGTGGGCAAGCTCTTTGAAAGAGTAATTGCAAACCGCCTCGTCGAGCACCTAGTGAGGGTGGGGCCGGATCTGGCGGAGAACCAGTTCGGTTTCCGCACGGGCCGCTCGACGGTGGACGCCATCATGCGCGTGAGAGCCCTCTCGACGGGGGACGCGGTTTCTCGGGGCGGGGTCGTCTTGGCGGTGTCTCTAGACATCGCCAATGCCTTCAACACCCTGCCCTGGAGTTGCATCAGGGAGGCACTTCGGTATCACCGGATGCCGACCTACCTCCGTCGCGTAGTCGAGGCTTACTTGACGGACAGAGCCGTCATCTACCCCGGTCACCTGGGAGAGTGGAACCGGCGAGAGATGTCGTGCGGTGTTCCACAGGGTTCGGTTCTGGGGCCGCTCCTGTGGGACATCGGCTACGACTGGGTGCTGCGCGCCGACCTCCCTAGCGGCGTCAGCGTGGTCTGCTACGCTGACGACACGCTGGTCCTGGCGCAAGGGGGATCGCACCAGGCGGCGGCCGACGCTATGACACGCGGGGTTGCGATAGTCGTTGAGAGGATCCGGCAGCTGGGTCTCGAGGTGGTCCTGCACAAATCCGAAGCCATGTGTTTTCATGGTTCTCGGAACAGGCCACCATTGGGATCCCAAATAACGGTAGGAGGGGTTCACATCGGCGTCGGATCGACGATGACGTACCTGGGTCTCGTCCTTGACAGCCGGTGGAACTTCGTCGAGCATTTCCGACGTTTGGCTCCCAGACTGGGCCGAGCCGGGGCTGCCTTCAAGCGGCTTCTGCCCAATCTAGGGGGTCCAAACGCCTCCTGCCGGAGGCTTTATGCGGGGGTCGTGCGGTCCATGGCCCTTTATGGGGCACCGGTGTGGGCGCCTACTTTGAGGAAGCGACCTGCCCGTTACCTCAATGCGTCCCAGAGGGTCATGGCCATCCGGCTGGCCCGGGGATACCGCACGGTCTCTGGCGAGGCGGCGAGCCTCCTTGCCGGACTGCCGCCATGGGATCTAGAGGCGAGAGCCCTCGCGCTCATTTACGAATGGCGCGTGGAGGCGCTACGCCGGGGCGAGACTCCTCTGCCGCGGCAAATCGCAGCACGGCGGACGGAGCTCCGGCGGGATCTCATGGCAGTATGGAGACAACGACTGTCGCAACCCAGCGCTGGGCACGCCACAATTGCGGCGATAAGTCCCCTCTTTGAGGAGTGGCTAGAGCGGCGCCACGGCGTCCTTACCTTCCGTTTGACGCAGGTACTCACCGGACACGGTTGTTTCGGGAGGTACCTGTTTCGAATACGGCGGGAGGATACGCCCGGATGTCAACACTGCGAGGATCGCCCGGAGGACACGGTGGAGCATACGGTGGAGGTCTGCCCTGCTTGGGCGGAGCACCGCCGTGTCCTCGTCGAGGCGATCGGCGGCGGCGACCTGTCGCGGTCGGCCCTGTTTCAAGCCATGGTCCGGAGCGAGGAGACTTGGGAAGCGGTCACCTCCTTCTGCGAAGCAGTAATGCTAGCGAAGGAGGAAGCCGAACGCGTGAGGGAGAGGGAAACCTCACGCCCCAGCCGCCGCAACAGAAGAAGACTCCCCGGGCGTCGGGAGTCGCAGGGCGATTCTCGGCCACCGTAGGCGCGGGCCTGCGGACGGCGAGCATTGGGTGGCTCGCCGTCTGGTCATAACCAGGCCCGGGTCGACGGCGCGCTGTGTTCCACGCGCGCCTCAAAGAGCTGTCAGCATTAAAGACGGGGCCCGCTAGGGCCCAATGCCTGCCGGGGTTGCGGGATTTATTCGAAAGAGTCACCGCGGCCCTGGAACGCAAAGGGCATTAGGAGGAACACGGATGGGTTTTAGTCAGTAAGAGTCTGACACTCCCTTCTACTTCACCCAGAGCGGAAGGAGTCATTTGATGATTTCCCATCCTTAAAAAAAAAAAAAAATGGTAGGGAATTCCACTCCCGCACACTTTTGCTGCTACACACACTTTTTCTGTTGACTGAACGAGACTGAGGCTTCAGTCAACGTTTAGAACGCCAAAATTAAGGTTTATACGAGTTTCCAGCTTATCTCTCATTCCGAGATTTTCCCATATTTGACTGGACTACTAGACGCGTACCGTAGGGCCGATATGAAGGAGCTCGGGAGAAGAGTTCTTGGAAGGACTTGGAAGAGGTTTTTGCCTTGCAGTGGGATAGTAATACATAGTTACAAAAAAAACCGTCCAAGTGCGAGTTGGACTCTCACACGAGAGGTTCCGTACCATAAACCGAAAAAAACACTTGTATGGGAGCACCCTTTCATTTTTATTATTTGTTATTATAGCGGCAATAGAAATACACACTCTAAAACTTTCAACTATCTACTTATTACGGTTCTTGAGACCATCTGTCTGTCATGTCTATCTATGACGGCGGAGGCATAGTAATAGGGTTCTGTTGGTTACCCCCTTTGGGTTCGGAACCCTAAAAAACTGGTCAAGTGCGAGTCGGACTTGCGTGCAAAGGGTTCCTAACGAATTTCATTTTTTTAACATGTTATTTTAACACTACAGACTTCTAATAGATTTTCCTGTAATCTTTAGGTAAATATCTATTATCTCCATTTTTTCAAACTTTTAGTCTCAGCAGTGTCGGAGATAAGTTGGGTAATGGTCATTTTTCATCTATTTTCTTAAGTAACTTCAAAACTATTTATTTTAAAATTATGAAAAAAATATGATTAAAACCCTCACAGTAAGCCCTTTCATTTGATATGTCACACGATATTGTTCAAGAAACCTTTTTTTTTAATTTTCTAGTTTGACCCCCAAAAGTGACCCGCATACTAAAAAAAAAAAATTTACGTAACACGTCCGTGTTTGGGTCACAGAAGTCCATATGTGTACCAAATTTCAACAGAATCGGTCCAGTTGATCCGTAGAAAACTGGCTGTGACAGACGGACAGACAGACGGACACCCGAGTGATCCTATAAGGGTTCCGTTTTTTTTTCGGAACCCCGAAAAGGGAGAACTACTCAGTACAGGAGGCGAATCGCTGCGCCGTAGCAAATTCATGCGTGAGGAGTGGGATACTGCGCACCTCACAGCCAGCATTATGTTGGCATCGAAGTATAAGGCGAGTTAACGAAACGATGTCGTCGCAGGACGAAATTAAACACACAAATTTCTTTAGATTGTCCTAATTGAGGCTATATAGATAATTTTCACCGCGCGAAGAAATCGCATCGTTAACTCGTACGATCATTAGCCAATGAGGGCTAACGTTTTTGTACTCACCAGTTGGCGCCAGTCGAGTGAGGTCCTTAATCGTAGGATTAAAGTAGTTATTACGCGCATGTGAACAAAGTTAGAAGGAAAATAATTTTAGATGCCGTGAACGTGCGATTGTGTTACGTGGACTCATCATAATGGAAAAAAGGAAGGACATACATATACATATTTCAGACCAAATAAAAGTTCAATGCAGTGGTCGGGAGAACCGTTACTTAATATGCCATATTCGGGCCCGTTTAGTAAAACATTCACAAAGAACAAAACAAATAAGTAAATAAACTCTTGTCAATAGCCAACCAACAGTGAAATTTGACATATCGAAGACCTCGCGCTACACTAGCGCTTCTAGCGCGCGATAGCCCTCATTACGACGACGCCTAGGAGTCTAGTTTAGGGCCTAGTCAAGGAAATAGGATTGTCCCCTATTACATGATCCTCTGCCTACTCCTTCTGGGAACACAGGCGTGATGATATGATCTAAAACAAAATTCTTATGTCTTGTTTCAGTTCTGTACTGCCCTGGGAGCGTTGATCATTCCGTTGACGTTTCTAACAATCTGGGAGATGACGAAATCGCTTGAGTCCACTATAATCGGAACTATGCTGTTATTGTGTGGTGAGTATAAAATAATAGAACTGGGTTTTCTAGATTTGTCATCCGTAAAGGCTGTGCTACACTAAACATATGCGATATCACAAAAAAAAACCGGCCAAGTGCGTGTAAGGTTCCGCAGTTTTACGTCACAATTATTGTAACATTTTGAAAGAAAGAAAAATGTTTATTCGGAACTCGCACAAAACAGACAGATGTAGGTGTGGTGTGGGTGTGGGTGTGGGTGGGGTGTGGTGTGGGTGTGGTGTGGTGTGGTGTGTTTTATAGGTTGGTCGACTATTACTCGTTAACTTGTGAAACCTACTTAGCTGTGATAGTTTTCCTTTTGAATTCGTTATAGGTATAAGCTATTATTATGACTTTTTTCACATCTCCAAAAGAACGTTTAACTGGCAGAGAGGAGACACACTTAAAAACAAAAATAAGCACTTCAAAGCTTAATATTTCGCAAACGGATCCATGGATGTAAATACGTGATGTAAATTTCGCACACCTTCGATATTTTTGCTAAAAATATCCAAGGTGTGCGAAAACCATTTTACCTATAAAACGACGCCATGGGAATGAGATAAAAGATTTAAAAAAAATCGCCACTTTATAGATCTACTTTCCATCCTATCCTACTTCCTATTATTAATACTACTAACCCGCGCAACTTCGTCTACGTCACAATTTTCATTACTGCTCCGCTCCTATTGGTCTTAGCGTGATGATATATAGCCTTCCTCAATAAATGGGCTATCTAACACTGAAATAATTTTTCAAATTGGACCAGTAGTTTCTGAGATTAGCGCGTTTAAGCTAACAAACAAACTTTTCAGCTTTATGTGTTAGAATAGAGTATAGATGTGAAGTTTGTGAAGTGTGCGTTCTGGTATTCGGGGTCCGGCACTAGATTGGCTCCGAAGCTATCTCTGCGGTCGGACACAGTGCGTAGAAGTGATTCGCATAAACAAAAACTTTACATCAACAACCTACAGATCTGACTTTAAGAGCAATCGGTCAGGAGTACCACAAGGTAGTATTTTAGGACCTCCTCTATTCCTACTGTACATCAATGATTTACCGAATGCCACCAGTCATAAATGCGTGCTGTTTGCCGATGATGTTTCAGTGATTGTACCTAGCAATAATATTCAAAACCACGAAAGAGAAATACACGAGACACTAAATGACATAGTTGGTTGGTTAACACTAAATGACCTTAAGGTGAATTTGACCAAAACAAAATATGTACATTTTAGTAACTACAATCAAATTAAAAAAACATAATTTCAACATTACATTCGAAGAAGAAAAAATAAATAGAGATGACAACATTAGATTTCTTGGTATTATCTTAGACGAGCACTGCAATTGGAAATTACATATAAATACAGTATGCAAGAAACTCAATAAATTTGTTTACGCTCTAAGACAGTTAAGGAAAACAGTGAGACAGCAGCTCTTACTGCTTATCACGGCCACGTAAGCTCCATTTTAAGGTACGGGTTATTGTTATGGGGCAACTCGCCACACATTAGCAGAGCTTTCATTATACAGAAAAAGTGTATCAGAGCAATAAGTAACGTCGGGCCCTTTGAAACATGCCGCTTTTCAAAAAACTAGGAGTACTTACTCTTGTATCTTTGTACATAATGGAAATTGGGATGTTTATTAGAAACCAATCACAATTATTTGTAGACAATAATGAAAACTGTAAATATAAATCTAGAGACCTTACTAAATTGAAAACTCATACTTCTTGTAAAAGCGCATTGCATAAAAGGAATAGTTATAGGATGTCCATTAAAGTTTATAATCATATTCCACGTCTGTTGAGAGAGCTTCCTTTATATAAGTTTAAAATGCAAATGAAACTATGGTTACTGGAGGAACTGCTTTTATACCTTAGATGATTTTTTTTAACTGTAAGACTTAATCTCTGTAAATTATGAGTTGATCTCTTGTACATATTTGTAAACTATTTTATTCTATTTTACTATAGCTAGTAGTAAATTTACCTACTTTCTTGTAACACCCATTGTACCATATCTCTGGCGAAATAAATGATTTATGATTTCTGGGCCAAATCCTATCTAATCCTAATGAAACTATGAGGAATATCGAAAAACACTGCAAGGAGTCTCGAGCCCGATTTTGATGAAAAGCAAAACTGCATCATTGGAGTTTTGAAAAATTGTTGTTCCTACCCAGGAATCGAAAAGGTTGATTTTTAAAAAAAGCAACCTGTTTTGTTACACCATCCGAAAGTGTAGCTTATAAGGATCCAATTTTGGGTCTAGTGAGTAACTTATTTTAGAAATAAGATCAGAGTTCCAAGCAAGAAAAATTAAACCTATTTTCACGCGTTCAACCAGGTTTCAGACTGGCTAAAGTTGCCTCATCTTTTATGGGGTACTGTTTAAAATGTTATAATAAGATACCTCCCCATATATTAGAACTTAATGAGACAAAATTTAAATCTTGTATTAAACGTACACTATGCAGGCAAGCATATTATAAGTTGGGGGATTATATTGAAGATAAAAATGCTTGGCTAAATGCTGGTCCGGCTCCACAGCCACTAGGGCGCACAAAATAATCTGTTAGCATTTAGAAACATTGTTGGACCGGCTGAAGATTGTAAGAAACCAATATTTGCATTGTACAGACTCAATTTATTTAGCATTGCATAATTTCATCCATTTTACCGCACATGTGTGAGTACTGTGTACCTTAAACTTAAGCTATTAGACCAGAGTCGATAATTTTGGAAACCAAAAAAATAATAGTAGGATGAAACGCATTGGAAAAGGAAGAGAATATAACAACAATGAAAGGAAAAATAATTTACGGGCGATCTGAGGTCGGGAAGTAGATGGGGGTGAGTTTTTAAGGTTAAAAAAACAGTTTATCTCAATTTCCGGAAAAACTAAAAGTCCTACGGAAAAAAGTTAAATAGCAAAGTTGTAGGTAATAAAAAGATCTACAATTTTTGTATTTGCACTTTTTTCACATAACCTCATTTATGTGGAAAATTCAAATAACCAAGTTTTCGGTTTTTTATTTATATCTTTCACGAAATTTGGTGAAAACTTACCTTTTTATGTCCCAAACACACGTCATTTTTTCACCTTATTTTGACTTAATGTCGAAAAAGCACCCTGATTTTCAATCGAAAATTCTCCCGTCAGATTATCTGCTTTTTTAAAAAGTCGGTGGGCTTTTTGTTCCTTGAAATGTCTACTTTCTGATGGTGTAAAAATATACATTACTAAGGTAAATCTCAGAAAATGCAAAAAAATCTCACCCCCATCCACTTCCCGACCTCAGATCGCCCGTAAATTATTTTTCCTTTAATATTTGTTATATTCTCTTCCTTTTTCAATGGGTTTCATCCTACTATTTTTTTTTTCACTTTTTACCATTTTTAAAGGTCTATATAGCAATCAGTTTTAGGTTTGTTTTTGACTTGAATGTACCCTGGCGGTTGGGAGTGTCATGCTCACTCAAAAGTCTAGCTGATGGTGGCGTATGCGTTGGATCATTTGGCTCCCTTCAAAATTGTTGAACCGAATGATTCTACCGCATGCGTTATGTTCGTGAACGGGCGCTGTCAGTTGGGACTGGTCATTTCTCAGCTGCCATGGTTTATTTTAAATATTTCTTTGAATTGTTCATTTTTTTTTCTCTGGATGCTTTTATCCTGCTCGCCTTTTACATCGTTCTCACATGTTTGTATAATTTCAACTTGATGTAAACAAAACTTTGTAACAATTTATTATTTTTAAAAGAGTGTCCGTGGAGTTTCTTGCACGTTCTTCTCCATAGAGATCTACGCTTTTGAACGTACAAATAGCTTCATCTTTTTGGACCGACCGACCTTGACAATTCAAAAGTGCCTGTAAATGGTTTATTTGAAATAAATATTTTGAGTTTGACTTTGATCAAAGCCGCGGGCAGATGCTAGTAACTTATAAAGGGGGAACTACTCATTCAATTTAAAATTCTGCCGTAAAAATACTCCATAAATCATGAGAATATTGTGGAATAGTTGAACTTATTAGTAAATGGTTGAACTTATTAGTAAATTACATAATTATCAAATTAAACTTGAGGACAGCATAAAAATATATGAAATTGATACACAGCACTTACAGTCTGAAATACAGGTACTCGAGGCTTCACTGAGTTCACTTAACTGTAAATATATTCAATCTCAGAATCAAATAAAAGAACATATTCTTGCTGCAAATGAGTTAGTTATGTGTCAGTGTACTTGCCAGACAGCATCAAACCTTGATGCCGTCCAGCCTGAGGTAACAGTGGTCCCGTCCCAGGTACAGATTTTGTCTCAAGACTGTGTCATTGAACAAAACTTAATTGATTCTGAACAGGATTTAACTCAATTTGATCAGCTTGAGATTGGTGGTTATTTTTCTGCGAATAGTGGTTATCATTCGGTTATGTTTTCAGACAGTATAGGAAGAGGTTTAGGGAAATTAGTTAGTAACAACCTGAGTTATTCTACACAAAATTATTGTATGCCAGGTTCATCATACAAACATATTATGGCATCATTAATAAATAATAAATATAATTCTGATACCAACATTACGGTGTTTATAGGGAATAGTTTAAATGTAAGAAAAGCAGATATCACAGACAATCTAACTGAGATGTTAAAGTTAAATTGTAATAAAATAATATTGTGTGCTTTTCCATATTTTGATAAGATGTCAATTAGACAAAATAATTATATTCATAGGTTAAATAAACACATGCATTTTTTAGTTAGTCATTATAGTGACAAGTTTATGTTTTTTGACACAAATATTTTTGTGGAACATTTAAAATCGACTAGGGATACTGTGTATTTGCCAATTAGTTTTAGACACACAATAGCAAGGCTATTAGCTTATTATATTAACTCAGACATAAGTAGTATGTCGAAGTCTTGTGTAATTAAATCCACAATGTTTAGTAATTATACTAAGAATCAGGTGGAGGGCTTAAATAACTGTAGCACTATTGCTACAAATTCTTTTACAAATTGTACGAAGGAGGTTCCATGTATCACTATGGAAGTCTCATTGTTTAACGTGGGGGCCACAAGTAGTTGCAACTCACTGCCAAGTGATGATACTGAGTTCTTGGGGCAATCTCCGGATAATCTTTTAAACTAAGTCTTAAGACAACAGAGGATACCAATGACAGAATAGTTATGCCTACCAAAAACACTGTATCTTCTTGCTCTCTGTTAAGTAGATGTCAGAAAGGGGGTAAGCAGCATGCCTTGAAAATATTTCATCAAAATATTCAAGGTGTCTCTTCCAAAATATTAGAAATTGAAATGTTTTTAGAGAAAACAATGAATGACATTGTATGTTTTAGTGAGCACTGGTTGAAGGATTACCAGATGCTAATTAGTTATGAAAATTATAGTGTGGGCAGTTGTTTTAACCGCAAATCTAAGTCGCGCGGTGGTTCCCTCATCTTAGTTAAAAAATGTTTAAAATTTAAGCAACGTAATGACATTGTTAGCTTGTCAGTGGAACATTGCATCGAACTGTCCTGTGTTGAGCTAGATAAGCATGTTATAGTGTGCGTGTATAGACCCCCTAACCCTCAAAACTTTACGTTATTTGAAACAACAATGGAAGATGTCCTTGCGAAACTTGCAGCAGGTAACAAATCCGTGATTATTTGTGGAGATTTTAATATTAATATTTTAGAAAATAATTCAAATAGCAGCAGATTTTTAAGTCTTTTTAAATCGTTCAATCTGTCTAATGTTTTTACAGAACCAACTAGAATAACTCCAACTTCTGCAACATGTATTGATAATGTATTCTGCGATTGTGATTATTTAGATAAAGCTATAGTTAATTACCTTCAATCTGATCACAGTGGTCAACTGGTAACATTTAAGTATAAAGCAGCCTTGCAAAAAGTTCAAATACAATTTAGGCCAATAACAACTGGCAAACTAGCAAAATTTAATGGGACCTTACAAAATAAGTTAAATGCTCTAGGCCACAATATTGAGGATGCGAATAAATTTTATGATGGTTTCTTTTCAGTGGTACTAAAAGAATTCAATGCAACTTTTGAAAAGAAGTCCAAAGATACTTTCCCTAAGTTTATATTTAGTGATTGGGCGACTAAAGGCATTAGGATAAGTAGGGAAAGACTATATGATCTATACGGCCTTAAGTCTTTCATTAACACTGAATCCTTTAATAAGTATGTAAACAAATATTCTAAGGTTTTCAGAAATACTTGTAAAGTAGCTAAAGCCCTGTTCATAAGCAACAAGATCAAATTGGCAGATAATAAAATAAAAACAGTTTGGAAAGTTATCAATAATGAAACTAACAGAAATAAAGTACGAAACACTGACTATTTACTAGAGACTGCGCATGGTGCCATTAGCTCTAATTTAGAAGTAGCTCAAGAATTTGTAAAATTTTTCACTGATATACCATCAAAAACAACTGAAGCTTTAAATTCTTCACCCGAGGTCTCATTTGATTTATTAAGAGCAAACATTCCAGGTTGTACGGTTGAATTCCAATTCAAACATATCAACCCTATGACAGTTATTAAAGCTTTCCGGCAAATCAAAATTAAATTGACTGAAGACATATGGGGAATGTCTATCAAAGTGTGCACGTCCATATTTGAGACCATAGCACCATACTTGGCACTAATATTTAATTTATGTGTTGACCAAGGGGTCTTTCCGGATATAATGAAATATAGTAGGGTGATACCACTTTTTAAATCTGGAGATAATAAAGATACTAATAATTATAGACCTGTATCTGTATTGCCGGTTTTCAGCAAAGTGTTTGAAAAAGTAATGCTCAATCAAATGCTCAATCATTTTAACACCAATAAAATCTTACACGAACAACAGTATGGTTTTACCAAAGGCCGTTGTACGACTGACGCTGGAGTCACGTTGTTAAAACACATTTATACAGCGTGGGAAGAGGCGCAAGATGCCATAGGAATCTTTTGTGACCTCTCCAAGGCATTTGATTGTGTAAATCACGAAACCTTGCTCCTAAAACTAGAACATTACGGACTGGGTAAACTTGCACTCAGTTTAGTGAGGTCTTATTTAAATGACAGACAGCAGCAAGTTCAAATAAATGGTGTCAATTCACGGGGTCTGAAAGTTAAAATGGGGGTACCACAAGGCTCAATATTGGGTCCGTTCCTCTTTCTGGTATACATTAATGATCTTCCCCATCTTTTAAAAAATCAAACTCAAATGGTGTTATTTGCAGACGATACGTCCTTAATTTTTAAGATAGATAGGCGTGCCACAAGTCTTGACGATGTAAATAACGCCCTTCAGCAGGTCCAAAATTGGTTTACTGCTAATAATTTAGTTTTAAATGAGAAAAAAACAAAGTGTATCAGATTTGCATTACCGAACGTGAAAAGTATTAATTGTGACATAGTATTGAACCAAGAGAAACTTGAATTCGTCGATGACACAGTTTTCTTGGGGATCACGCTTGACTCAAGGCTACAATGGGGTCCTCATTTAACATCTCTTGCGGGACGGCTAAGTTCAGCAGCATATGCTGTCAGAAAAATCCGTCAATTTACTGATATAGATACCGCGAGGCTGGTCTATTTTAGTTACTTTCATAGTATCATGTCTTACGGTATCTTATTATGGGGACGTGCTGCAGACATCGAGTCTATATTTATTCTGCAGAAAAGAGCTATCAGAGCCATTTACAATCTCCGCCGGCGCGATTCCCTAAGGGAACTGTTTAAGGATATTAACATCATGACGGTACCTTGTCAATACATATATGAAAACATTATGTATGTTCGGAAAAATCTTCATCTTTTTAGTAAAATTAGTGATAGGCATAATTTTAATACTAGAAATCGGAATAAATTAGATCAACCCCGATTCAGATTAGCTAAAGTACACACTTCTTTTATGGGGTACTGTGTTAAATTTTATAATAAAATACCACTTAATATTCTCGAACTGAATGAGAGAAAATTTAAAACATGTATAAAACGCACATTATGTAGACAAGCATATTATAAACTGGAAGATTATGTCCTTGATAAAAATGCTTGGCTAAATGCCGGTCCTGCTCCACAGCCACAGCAGCATGGGTCCACTTGTTAGGTTTTCGATAATTGGAAGAAATGCTTACCCTTTTTTTGTTCTCCTATACAATCATTTATTTATCATTTCTTTGCATTATTGTATTAGCAAAGTATACACAATAAAGCAGCCTTCTTTTTTTTTCTTTTCTTATTTACTTGAAACCATAGTTTTGTATAACGTAGAAGCATATTTTCAATTTTTTGTAAATGTGAGCACTATGGAGCCATTTACATATGTAATTATAGATTTCGTTATTAAATTAGTTTGACATGAACGAGCGTGGCAGTTGAGAGCTTGTCATGCTCACACAAATGTTTTGCTGATGGTGGCGCGTGTTTTGGATCATTTGATTCCCTTCAAAATGGTTGAGTTAGATGGTGCTGATGCACGCGTCATGTTCGTGAACGGGCGCCGTCAGTTGAAACTGGTCATCTCTTACCTGCCACTGGCTTATTTTAATCTGTACCTGCATTTTGAATTGTTTATATGTTTTCTTGTTCTTTGCATTGTCCTCACATATAGAAGCAATCAATGTTAATGTTAACAAGATTTTTGTAACACATCACATGGTTTAAAAGAGTGTCCGTGGAGTTTCTTGCACGTTCTTCTCCATAGAGATCTACGCTTTGGAACGTGCAAATAGCTTCATGTTTTTGACTGACCGACTTTGACAATTCAAAAGTGCCTGTAAATGGTTTATTTGAAATATACGATTTGATTTGATTTGATTTGTTAACCCAAGTGTATGAAAAAACCATATTCCTTTAAGTAATAAAGTGATGTCATAATCTTAATATTGACGCAATTCTTTTGTTTCAGATGTGGGATTTCTGACTCTGAATAGATACATATTGCTGGATCCGATATTACTGTTCTTTATGAGCTGCTCCATTTATGGAGCCTTTAAGGTATGTACTTTACGTTACATAAATCTTTAGCTTAAAGATTTTTTTTTTGTTGGTTTTCCTTGTATTTCAATATTGCAAGATGGGTTTTCCCTGTAAGTGTCTTGTTAATTTAAGTTTTCAGATAAATTGTTGAATTTGCTTAGATATCCTGTATCAATAATTTTTAGGGTTCCGAAAAAAAAGGAACCCTTATAGGATCACTCGGGTGTCTGTCTGTCTGTCTGTCCGTCTGTCACAGCCAGTTTTCTCCGGATCCACTGGACCGATTCTGTTGAAATTTAGTACACATATGGACTTCTATGACCCAAACACGGACGCGTTACGTAAATTATTAAATATTTTGTATAGGTGTCACTTTTGGGGGTCAAACTAGAAAATTTAAAAAAAAAAATTGAACAATATCGTGTGACATATCAAATGAAAGGGCTTACTGTGAGGGTTTAAATTATATTTTTTTCATACTTTTAAAATAAATCATTTCGAAGTTATTCAAGAAATTAGACGAAAAATGACCATTTCCCCCCCCCGTTATCTCCGAAACTACTGAGCCTAAAATTTTGAAAAAAAATGGAGATAATAGATCTTAACCTAAAGATTACAGGAAAACCTATTAGAAGTCTGTAGTGTTAAAATAACATGTTAAAAAAATTAAATTCGTTCGGAACCCTTTGCACGCGAGTCCGACTCGCACTTGGCCAGTTTTTTTGTAAGTAGATCTTATTTGACGTAGATTACTTGATTATTTGTAAAGTAGGCCGCACGTGTGTGGTTAAAAAAAAAGTATAAGTTGGCCCCTCATCAAACCGAAATTCAGTAGTACCCTAGGCCAACTTGAGTGTAAAGCGTTACCACCGAGACGTGCGGCCTACAATAGGTACCATTCCAATTTTACTGGGGAGTTGGTAACGCCACTTCTTTCCAGCCAGAACACTAGGAAGTGGGTGGGCGTTTTGGAGGACTATCAATCAATATAAAGGCTGAATTTTTCAATCTGCCTCTATGGCCAAATTCGAAACTATGAGGAATATCGAAAAACACTAAAAGAAGTCTCGAGCCCGATTTTGATGAAAATTAAAACTGAATCATTGGATTTTTGAAAAATCGTTATTCCTGGCCAGGAATCAAACCGGGTAATTAAAAAAAAACTGGCCAAGTGTGAGTCGGACTCGCGTGCAAAGGGGTCCGAACGATTTTTTTTTAACATGTTATTTTAACACTACAGAATTCTAATAGTTTTTCGGTAATCTCTAGGTAAAGATCTATTATCTCCATTTTTTTCAAAATTTTAAGCTCAGTAGTTTCGGAGATAAGGGGGGGGAATGGTCATTTTTCGTCTAATTTCTTGAATAACTTCAAAACCATTTATTTTAAAATTATGAAAAAAATATAATTAAAACCCTCTCAGTAAGCCCTTTCATTTGATATGTCACACAATATTGTTCAAAAAACTTTTTTTAAAATTTTCTAGTTTGACCCCCAAAAGTGACCCCCTTACTAAAAATTGAATGATTTACGTAACGCGTCCGTGTTTGGGTCATAGAAGTCCATATGTGTACCAAATTTCAACAGAATCGGTCCAGTGGATCCGGAGAAAACTGGCTGTGACAGACGGACAGACAGACAGACTGACACCGGAGTGATCCTATAAGGGTTCCGTTTTTTTTTTCGGAACCCTAAAAACACACCTTGTATTATTACAACAGCCGAAAGTGTCGCGAATAACCATAAAATTCTGGGAAGTAATAACACCTCGCAAAATTAAGGAAAGAGCTCATTTTTAACAAAATACTTTTTTTAATTTTCAAAAAAAAAATATCATCTGATAAGTTTTTCAAAAATATTTGATGCAGTTTTAGTTGTTAAAATCGGGCTGGAGACTCCCTATAGTTTTAGCTGATCCCAAAAGTGGGTCTACGCTAGACGAGCCGAGCACGAGCTTAGCTAGCTTAGCTATATTCGTGTAGTGTGGACCGACTTACGAGGCTCGAACAAGCGCGCTACGAGCGTTTGGCTCGTGCTCGACTGTGCTCCGCCTATTGTCGGTTGTTTTGACGAACACAAAGGAATTTTCTATGTTCGAGGAGAGTGATTAATAATAATAATATAATAATAATAATATATCGTTTATTTAAATAAAAAGGGGCACATTTACAATAAAAAATAAATATCTTAAACTTTTAAGAGCACAGTTGCTAATTTGCCTGAACTAGGATGGACCTGTTGTAGGCTCGTTGTACGTCCACACTTGAAACCGCGACTAGAACGGCTTGGCTTGCGCTCAGCTCGTGCTCGGCTCGTCTAGCATAGACCCACCTTCACAGTGGACACACACACACAGGATTTGGCGTTCCATGCACACTTTAAAATCACCGGTATAAAATTGTCGTTCAAAGAGCTCTCAGCCTAATTTGCTTAAACGAGTTTTGATTTTTAGGGTTCCGTAGCCAAATGGCAAAAAACGGAACCCTTATGGATTCGTCATGTCTGTCTGTCTGTCCGTCCGTATGTTACAGCCACTTTTTTCCGAAACTATAAGAACTATACTGTTGAAACTTGGTAAGTAGATGTATTCTGTGAACCGCATTAAGATTTTCACACAAAAATAGAAAAAAATAATAACCCATACTTAGCCGCCTGCAGGATGACATCAACAGAGTAGTCGAGTGGAGCAATGACAACAAACTGTATTTTAATGTTCCTAAATGTTCGGTAATGTCTTTCACTCGCGCGCGAACTCCTTTGAATTATCAATACAAGGTTGAGGATGTGCCGATGCAACGAGTGTCTCAGGTACGGGACTTAGGGGTAGTCTTCTCTCAGGAACTAACCTTCCGTGAGCATATCAATAAGATATGTAAGAAGGCATACAGAAACCTAGGATTCGTACTCAGGCAGTCTCAGGGGTTCACCAACATCACGACACTCAAGGTATTATATGATGCATTAGTTAGAAGTCATCTCGAACATAGTGCATTCATATGGGCTCCTCATGAGGCAAAATATAGTGGTATGTTGGAACGTATTCAAAATAAGTTCACTAGACACTTGTATTACAAGCTGTGTGGGGTATATCCATTTTACCCATTGATGTACCCTACAATATTTGTTCTAGGTATGGTAGGGTATAACACTTTAAGAGTACGACGGGAATTTTCGCTCGTAGCTATGTAGTGAAGCTACTTCGTGGCGTGGCGCATAACCCAGGAGTGCTGCGGCACCTAGAGCTTTGCGTGCCAGACCGGTACGTGTGGAGGCGGCGACGCCCGCCCCTGCTTGCTGCGCCTACTACCAGAACCAATCTGCTGGCGAGAACTCCTCTCACCAGAGCCATAAGGGTGGTGAATGAGGTTCACGAGAGGGTTGATGTACTGTGGTGCAACTTTAGTGAATTCGCAAAAGTTGCCTTATATATATTAAGTTATAGTGATTAATATTAAGAATAAAGTTTATTATTTTATAAGATGTAGACGTAAGGTTTAGTTTGTAAGGCCACTCTATCGCATTGGATCGCTGATCTGTAATGATAGTTTAGGCAAGATTTGAATAAATAAATAATAACAGAAACTCAATTTTTTTTTATCATACCCATACGTGTGGGGTATCTATGGATAGGTCTTCAAAAATGATATTGAAGTTTCTAATATCATTTTTTTCTAAACTGAATAGTTTGTTCGAGACACACTTCCAAAGTGGTAAAATGTGTCCCCCCCCTGTAACTTCTAAAATAAGAGAATGATAAAACTAAAAAAATATATGATGTACATTACCATGCAAACTTCCACCGAAAATTGGTTTGAACGAGATCTAGTAACTAGTTTTTTTTAATCTACATAAATCGTTAACCGCAATTTACCTTTCATTCAATCAACTCAAATATAAAAGAAAAAAAAAATACATTTAATTTCATAAACATAAACCTTATGCGTAAACCGTGAACAATTATTTTCTAATAATATATCTGTAAAAGGTGCCTATAGACCAGGGGGGCTACTCTCTAACGAAATCCGTAGTTTCGGGCTTAGTTGCGGGCGGGCATTTTCTACTTCGTATCACCTAACCACTGAGAACTAATGATAACACGATTTGACAGTTACTGTGAAATCGTGTTTTCATTCATTTTCAGTTCGGGTTCGGGACTCGTAAGTCTGTAGGTGATACGGAGTAGAATACGCCCGCCCGCAACTAAGCCTGAAAGTACGGATTTCGTTAGAGAGTAGCCCCCTGATTCAATGTGCCCGTTTCTCCTTCCCAGGTCCGATCGCTAACAGACGACGGTCTCCCGCCGTTCTCCTTCAAGATGTTCTCCTGGCAACTGTTCCTAGGCGCGTCACTCGCTTGCACCATGTCTGTCAAGTTTGTTGGACTGTTCGTCGTGCTGTTTGTTGGTTTACGGACTATCGCTGACCTGTGGAATGTGCTTGGCGATTTGAGTAAGCCTGTTGTGAGTATAGAAGTTTTTGTATATTTATTTGATTAATGTCAGTACTGTACACACATACAAACAGAAAAAAAGAAGGAACAATAAAATAATTACAAAGGTGATGCTTATTTCCACAGAAATCTCTTTTGGTTCCGTATCTCAAATGGGAAAACGAAACCCTTAAGATCACTTTGTTGTGCGTCCGTCTGTCTATCAAGACCCTTTATCTCGAGAACTCATGGAGGTATCGAGTTGAAATTAAAACCATATACTCAGGTCTACGGTCCCTTGACTGAGCTGTGAAAAAATCTAAGTTATAAGTTAACGTAAAAAAAGATACGGCCGTTTATAACGCAAAAAGGTATATTTCGATACCCTCAAGGGCATTAAAATGTATAGGGAATTTCCTAGACCTTTCCTTGACCTAGAACTATGAAATTTGGCAAGTATGTAATACCGTCTTATACTACAAGTATAGGAAAAAGTCTGAAAACTATTCATTTGTAATTAAATCATAAAAAAAAACAAAGTCTTTAAAAGTAATATGTAGGTATGTACCTACAAATTTGTACGGAACCCTCGGTGGGCGAGTCCGACTCGCACTTGGCCGGATTTTCCTGTATAATACTGACGTCATAAGAAAAACAAGGCCGTATTGACACAAAACGAAGTAACCGATTTCCGACCTTAAACGCACGCCCGGTGTCACTCAAGCTGTAAGTGACGTGCTCTATTTATTAGTTCCTCATCGAGCCGCCGATAAAAGTTTTTCGACTTCCATAAGTGAAGTTGCCGACATAAGTTGGCGGGGCGGCGACATAGTTGAGTATTGTGCTATAGGTCTCTGCAGCGGCTATTTCGCAAACAGACAAGCAATACAGGTATTTGAAATACTCCATATTTTGTGTTTCAGAGCCTGACAGTGAAACACTTGATAGGACGATCAGTCACTCTGATTCTTTGGCCGACGTTGCTCTACGTGTTCTTCTTCTGGATACATCTTACTGTCCTCAGTAAAAGGTGAGCATTAATGAAAATAAGAAATCAGGTTGTGTATTTAACCCATGTGTGTACATATTTACCTTTGCATAGGGGTGCACACGTGTATATAATTATGTATGCTTAAAATACGTCCGGGATTATTTTGTAGCGGCATCAATGCCGCCACAAGAAAAATCAACGGAGCGAATCTACATCGCAACAAAAAGAACCGCGACGCCATCTATCCAACTAGCAGCGAACTACTAGGTTGAAATCCTGCATCGCGCAAGCAGAGTTTGCACAGTGCGATTTGAACATATATACGTCAGCCCGAATATTAACTATCGGGCAGTTGCCCGCCAGACACAACAACTGTCTACTAGGAGGATCCTCCCTTTACAATGGAGGTGTGCTGGACTTTACTCTCTGTTCTTACCGCGTGTGAATGGACATACCCTCTAAAATTAAAAAAGAAAACGAATTAATCAATTTTGATGATTGTTGAAACGGTAGTTCAGTTACAGAGAACATGCACGGCGTTCACTATGCCATCTAGTGTCGCATATTCGAAACTTAACGTTAGGAATACTTGACATTGACGCTTTTATGCTGCCACCTATAGTTCCTGCATGCTCTGTTTGGGAGCACGTGCACGAAATGTACTGTGCCATCTAGCGTTGCAATTTCGAAACTCCTAAGTAAAACATACTTGACAATGACACTTCTGTGCTGCCACCTATAGTTTCTGCACGTTCTCTATAGGGGGAGAACCTAGGGGCCGTTCAAGTATTACGTAAGCAGAAATTTAGTCATTTTTAACCCCCCTCCTCCCCTTGTCAGCGATAGTAATCAAAGCTCTTACCCTTCCCTCCTATGCTTACTTAAGCATTGGTATAGTTTTTACTCGCGCGGTACCTATTTCCCCCACTTCTGTTACTTATGACTTAACTCTGACAAATGAAACATCGCGTGAGAGTAAAACCAACTAACTAGCCATAATTATGTCAAATCAAAATCTAATAACATTTGCAAACAAAAAAGTAAGTAAATATTGCTGACGTAATCACCATTTAAACCCCCCCGTCCCCCATGTCATCAAAAATAAGCATAGTTAAGACCCCCCCACCCGCTATTGGTGCTTACGTAATACTTGAACGGCCCCCTCATATTATTCTTTGAGATTAATAAAAGGAGAGAGAGAAGAGAAATAGAATTTTTCGCATTACAGACAAATTCTCTATGGGAAACCAAACACATTATTTTGTATTTGCGCTAGTGATGACCATCGATTCAGAATTCTTTTTTTCGAATCGATGATAACTTTTGTGTTATTTAGACCCACTGGCCACGCTTATAGCCGCATCAGTCTCATGGAATAGTTACACGAACAACAACAAAATTTAATTGCCAAGCCTTATTTTTTTCTTGCGGGGTTGCGGAATTTCTTCGAAAGAGTCACTGCGGCCCTGGAACGCAAAGGGCATTAGGATGAACACGGATGAGTTTTAGTCAGTAAGAGTCTGACACTCCCTTTTGCTTCACCCAAAGCGGGAGGGATCATTTGATGATATACCATCCTTAAAAAAAGCCATATTTTTTGACCGAGATGTAGGGTTTGTATAGTTACAAACCTTCAAGAGTTATTGGGCTTGGCTCGACGAGGTCTGATAACTTTTTAACACCGAAAGCATAATGAGTCAATTGACATGAAATGCTTTTAATGGAAAAGAAGAACGAACTAAATGCCTCTGATATATTGACATTACTACTCGTAATTTCTCCCAACAGTGGCAACGGCGATGGCTTTTACTCCTCTGGTTTCCAAGCTCGCTTGGAAGGCAATAGCCTGCACAACGCTAGCGCGCCCAAGACAGTCGCGTACGGGGCGCTCATATCGCTGAAGAACCATCGTACCGGCGGAGGGTATCTACACTCTCATCATCACTTGTATCCTTCAGGAGTTGGGGCGAAGCAGCAGCAGGTTTGTGTATATTTTTTTGTTCATGCCTTGAAGTTGCTATAAATTGCGAAAGTGTGACTGTAACGTTGTCTGTGTCGTTCTGATCAACCCGGTATAAGTTTCCTTGGGATAATCATCGTTTATGAATATGCATCGCTTATGACTGTTCTTTAAGTCGATGACTCCAAGGAAATATGTAGCTGTCACAAACAGACGAAACCGGAACCCATAATTTTTCTTTTACTATTGTATGCAATAGCTCATTGTCACCTCTCATGGAAGTATCTTACTTAACCAAGAAATAATTAAAACTATTTAAATTTCCTTCCAAAATTCTAGGTCACAACCTACACCCACAAAGACGAAAACAACCGCTGGCAGATAAAACCGTATGACAAGGAACAGGTGGACGGAGTGGTGCTAGTCAAGAGCGGTGACCTAGTGCGCCTGACGCACGCGCCCACCGGCCGCAACCTGCACTCGCACCGCGAGAGGGCGCCGCTCACCACCAAGTACATGCAGGTCACCGGATACGGAGAGGTAACACTTGTACAGTATAGTAATGAGACAGTGGTGACCTAGTGCGCCTGACGCACGCGCCCACCGGCCGCAACCTGCACTCGCACCGCGAGAGGGCGCCGCTCACCACCAAGTACATGCAGGTCACCGGATACGGAGATGTAACACTTGTACAGTATAGTAATGAGACAGTGGTGACCAAGTGCGCCTGACGCACGCGCCCACCGGCTGCAACCTGCACTCGCACCGCGAGAGGGCGCCGCTCACCACCAAGTACATGCAGGTCACCGGATACGGAGAGGTAACACTTGTACAGTATAGTAATGAGACAGTGGTGACCTAGTGCGCCTGACGCACGCGCCCACCGGCCGCAACCTGCACTCGCACCGCGAGAGGGCGCCGCTCACCACCAAGTACATGCAGGTCACCGGATACGGAGATGTAACACTTGTACAGTATAGTAATGAGACAGTGGTGACCAAGTGCGCCTGACGCACGCGCCCACCGGCTGCAACCTGCACTCGCACCGCGAGAGGGCGCCGCTCACCACCAAGTACATGCAGGTCACCGGATACGGAGAGGTAACACTTGTACAGTATAGTAATGAGACAGTGGTGACCTAGTGCGCCTGACGCACGCGCCCACCGGCCGCAACCTGCACTCGCACCGCGAGAGGGCGCCGCTCACCACCAAGTACATGTAGGTCACCGGATACGGACAGGTAACACTTGTACAGTATAGTAATGAGACAGTGGTGACCTAGTGCGCCTGACGCACGCGCCTACCGGCCGCAACCTGCACTCGCACCGCGAGAAGGCGCCGCTCTAAACCAAATACATGCAGGTCACCGGATACGGAGAGGTAACACTTGTACAGTATAGTAATGAGGCTAATTTGCCTGAACTAGGATATGAACCTGTGCTTCAGGCTAGAACATACATATAAGATCATTTTAACATTTAACTATGTTGTTGTAGGACGGTATCGGTGATGCAAACGATGTCTGGAAGGTCGTCATATCCGGAGGCAAAGATGGCGACGAACTACAAACGGTCAGGAGCAAACTTATGCTGGTGCATTACTTGCAGGTTGGTACTATTGTTCGTCCCTAACGAATGTTGACCGGGATAACCTGACTTTGAATTTTTTCATGCAGTTTAAATTGTAATTAATAATAGAGACGATGATGATATCATCATCCTTGTTTCTTTCTCAATTTTGCTTGAGGTCTTCTTCTGGATACAGTAGTACCCAGCTGATATGGCTTACCGATGTACCTGCGCAGAAGATGAATTTTCAAAGCGCGGGAAATGCTATTGACCAATTGGCACGCTCCACGCAATGCGTTTCTTTTTCCTGTTCCGCTATTGGTCGGCAGCTGCCGCCATGTTAGCGCGCGCCGCGTGGCATGCACGTGACTTGTGAGAAAGACGAAACTAACAGCTGTAGTGTATTATGAACCTTATAGTAGTGATATAAGGTTGATTGTAAATTTGCTTTCTTTCGTTAATCTTCGGGGCCATACTTTCTTTTCTGTGCGAACGAAGATTCACGACACGCCTTATCAGTTGGGTATCACTGTAGTTGACTGGATTTTATTATTAGGTACATTTCTGAAAACCTGCAGAAAATACGAGACATACAGATGACTAAAGAAATCTAATTACTTAGGTAGTCCGTCAGAAAGATTTCCAAAAAACATTGGACACGTATTTTTCTTTTTTCACGTGAAAAAAAATTTTGACGATACAGTGCGTTGAAAACTCGTGTGACGTCACTTGTAAGTACACTTGTTACAGTACAGTGACGTCACAAGCCCCCACTCCTGATCTTTGATGCATTTTATCTTCGTCATTTTTTATTGATTTGATAAAGCAAAAAATCGTGTCCAATGTTTTTCGATAAGACTAACTGAATGACGGACTAAATAGAATATTTATTTTTTAAACTCAGGAATCATCCCTATTTTTAACTGACTTCCAAAAAAGGAACAGGTTCTTAAGTCGGTGTTAAAAAACAAAAAAAAAAAACAAAACCCAAAAAACAACGACTTCCGAAATTAAGGTTCTGTTGGTTATGTTTTTGGTGTAAATAAAGTGTTGTTATATAAAATTAAGAACCTTTGTTCAGGCATGTGTACTTACTACCACCGGCAAGCAGCTTCCAAAGTGGGGCTACGAGCAACAGGAGGTGGCGTGCAACCCCAACCTGAGAGATAAAAACGCGCTGTGGAATGTGGAGGACAACGTGTTTGACGACTGTAAGTATTCTGCTCATTTTAACCGACTCCAAAAAGGAGGTGCTTTGAGCTTTTTAGTTTTCCGAACTAAAAACGGAACCCTTATAGGATCACCGTCTGTCCGTCTGTCACAGCCAGTTTTCTCCGGATTCACTGGACCGATTCTGTTGAGATTTGGTGCACATAAGGACTGCTGTGACCCAAACAGGACGTGTTACGTAAATTATTATTTTTTTAGTATGGGGATCACTTTTGGGGGTCAAACTATAAAATTTTAAAAAAAGTTTTTTGAACAATATCGAGTGACATGTCAAATGAAAGGGCTTACTATGAGGGTTTAATTTATATTTTTTTCATAATTTTTAAATTAATGGTTTATCAGTTATTCAAGAAATTAGACGAAAAATGACCATTATATAGACGACATGACAATAGACCTTTAACTATAGATTACAGGAAAACCTATAAGAAGTCCTAGACCTATAGTGTTAAAATAAGATGTTAAAAAAATTAATTCGGTCCGAACCCTTTGCACGCGAGTCCGACCCGCACTTGGCTACTCTTTTTTGTATGTATATACCTCGATTACTCGAAGACGCCTGGACCGATTTGGAAAATTTATTGTTTTTGTTTGAAAGGGTAGACTTCCCAGGTGGTCCCATGGTCATCAGATCAGGATCTGATGAACAGATCTTCGTCAAATTGGGGGTAGAGTACCCCCAATTTTAATCTCGCCTGATGAAAAGCGATGATGCGGTCAACGATAGAGCACGCTTGCCTAGAAGTTACCCGTTACCATTTACAGGTACTTTTGAATTGTCAAGGTCGGTCAGTCCAAAAAGATGAAGCTATTTGCACGTTCCAAAGCATAGATCTCTATGAAGAAGAAGTTAAAATTATACAAACATGTGAGAACGATGTAAAAGACGAGCAGGATAAAAGCGTCCGGGAAAAAAGGAACAATTCAAAGAAATATTTAAAATAAACCATGGCAACTGAGAAATGACCAGTCCCAACTGACAGCGCCCGTTCACGAACATGACGCATGCGCTAGCACCATTCAGCTCAACCATTTTGAAGGGAGCCAAATGATCCAACGCATACGCCACCATCAGCAAGACTTTTGAGCGAGCATGACACTCCCAACCGCCAGAGTACATTCAAGTCAAAAACAAACCTAAAACTGATAGCTATAGCTTAAGTTTAAGGTACACAGTACTCACACATGTGCCGTTAAAATGGATGAATGGATCCCTTTTTTGATTAATAGTTGCCATATTTTGGTACTTAGAACGAAGTCTTCGTCAACGCAGAAATTGAAATAAACAAAAATGCTCATAAAATAAAAACTACTGAACCAAACTAAGTCAAATTTTTATGGGACCAAATGGCAAGTATACTGCATCGAACTAAAAAAGAATCATCATCGGATCAGAAATCTCGGAGTAATCGGTGTACATACATAAAAAAAATAGCCACCGAATTGAGAACCTCCTCCTTTTTTGGAAGTCGGTTAACAATCGAATTAAAAAACTACGGCTTCTTTTTAGTGCCTAAAGTGAATTTCGAGTCGTACGCGTCGGGCTTCATCGAACGTTTCCTGGAGTCTCACGCCGTCATGTTCCAAGGGAACGCGGGGCTCAAACCCAAGGAGGGCGAAGTCACCTCGCAGCCCTGGCAGTGGCCTATCAACTACAGGGTAAGTAACTTATACTTTTCGGGGTTCCGTACCCGAAGGGTATCCAACGGAACCCTATTACTAAACCTCCGCTGTCCGTCCGTCTGTCTGTCAGCTGGCTGTATCTCAAGAACCGTAACAAGTAGACAGGTAAAATTTTCACAGAGTGTGTATTTCTATTGCTGCTATAGGGACCATGCACAGCGTTGACTTTGCCATCTAGTGTCGCATATTCGAAGTTTTAAGGGTCAGAATACTTGAAATTGACGCTTCTGAGCTGCCACCTGCGGTTCCTGCATACTCAGTTTAGGGGAACGTGCGCGAAGTAGACTGTGCTATCTAGCGTAGCTATTTGGAATTATATACTTGTTATAAACAAACATGCTTGTGCCTCAATTTGTATTTAATATCCTTGTATACCATGTTTTACGCAAATAAATATTCTATTCTATTCTATATATACTTGACAGTGCATTTTTGTGCTGCCACCTATAGTTTCTGATAGTAAAAACTTTTCTTTTTTAATTTTCTATTTTTTTTTTTTTTTTACTATTTATAGGCTCGCGTTTGACCACTATCTCACCTGATGGTAAGCGATGATGTGGTCGAAGATGGAGCACGCTTGCCTAGAAGTAACCTATTCACTCTTGACTTAAATACTCCCAGGTTATAGCTATCAGGAAACACAGACTCCGGCAGGGAATTCCACTCCTTAGCTGCACGCACTATGAATGTGTTCCCAAAACGTTTTGTGCGCGTGGGTGGGATGTCCACCATGTACCGGTGGCGCATCGCCGTTCGTCTTGTGGTCCGATGATGGAACGGGCTGGGCGGAATCAAATTATGCAATTCCGTCGCACATTCCCCAAAATGCAACCGGTAGAAAACCGACAGGCTAGCAACTCGTCGTCGATGCACAAGACTTTGGAGCTTCGTCGCGACGAGCCTATCATCGCCGATGATCCTCTTGGCTCGTTTCTCAATTGACTCAAGGGCATCAAGCTGGTATCTGGCAGATCCGTCCCAAAGATGAGAGCAGTACTCCATACATGATCGAACTTGCGCTTGATAGAGTTTGAGCAGCTGTTCCGGCGTAAAGTACCGTCTCACCTTTGCTAAGATCCCCAACTTCTTTGCAGCCACTTGAGCTTTTGCCTCTATGAAAGGGCCAAAATTGAGGGTAGATGTTAATGTAACCCCAAGAAGCTCAAGTTGGTCGGTTATCGGCACGGTTGCACCTCGGAAAGATGGAGCTGGGTGGAATTGGCTCCGTTTAGCGGAAAATAGACACGCTTGGGTCTTAGCAGCATTGAACTTGACCAGATTGGCTTCGCCCCATTCTGAGACAGCCTGTAAGGACACGTTCAAGCGCTCAACCATAGCCTCCCGCTCAACCATAGCCCTCCTCCTTCCCTCCTATCGCGTGAGACAGCTGGTTTTTGTGCAGAGTCATTAAAAAACTGACTTAAAATATATCAGTTAGGAGGTCTTGGTGGCCGTCAATATGACTTTGAATGTCTGGTTCTAGGAAATACTAGGAACTATACTCTACACTCTCTCTATTTATTACTGCCTGTTAAAATTGAAATCACCCAATATTTTTTATCTGCAGGGTCAGTTCTTCTCCGGCAGTACTCACAGGATCTACCTGCTAGGAAACCCGGTAGTTTGGTGGGGGAACCTGACGTTCCTCGCTCTCTTCTTCGTCATTTACGTCATCAACTCCATTCGAGAGAAGAGGGCGGAAGCTTTCGGTACTCCTCTGCAAGGTAAGTTGAAAGTTTTGAAAAATATTACATTTCTTTGTCGCTTTACTTTTACGGATATTAGTCAGTCATCTGCCTAGCCTTTTCCCAACTACGTTGGGGTCGGCTTCCAGTCAATCCGGATTTAGCTGAATACCAGTATTTTACATGGAGCGGCTGCCTACCAGACCTCCACAACCCATTAACTGGGTTACACGGTACTTTAAGGCAAGACTGGAGTCAGATTTACTGGCTTCTGACTATCCGTAACGACTGCCAAAGATCTACAAATGACAGCCGGGACCAACGGCTTAACGTGCTTTCCGAGGTCGGAGGAAACTCAGTATGTTAAGATGGTCACCCATCCACAGACTAACCTTGGCAAGCGTTGCTTAACCTTGAAGATCGACCCGTGCGGCTGAAACCGTCCGTGCGGAAACTTTATTTCAGCAGTTGGTTTTTGAATAAAAATATTATTTACGTCTTTATTCCTGCATTTATTTAGGTAAATATTTTATGATATAACTAGCTTTTGCGCGTGACTTCGTACGCACATATCCTGTTTTTTTTCCCGTTCCCGTAGGAATTTCGCGAAATCCTCTCTCCGCGTAGTCTTCATCTTTATCCTCTAAGTGTACCACTCCCGCAGGAACCTTGATACCAAATTTCAGCTTTCTACCAACAGTAGATTCGGCTGTGCGTTGTCTGTCAGTCACACAGTAACGGAAGAATTTTATTATATCGACTAGCTGACCCGCGAAACTTCGTCTGCGTTACAATTTTCATTACTGCTCCGCTCCTATTGGTCTTAGCGTAATGATATATAGCCTATAGCGTTCCTCGATAAATGGGCTATCTAACACTCAAATCGGACCACTAGTTCCTGAGATTAGCGCATACAAGCAAACAAACAAACTCTTTATATATGAATAGATGTCTAAATGACAAAATATTAAAACGTACGCCGAGATATTACTTTCCTTATAATTAAGGATAATTGAGACCAGCAGGTGTCTTGAGATAAATCTCTTTACTTCACGCGAAGGGAATCCTTACTATAATATTATAAATGCGAAAGTAACTCTGTTTGTCGGTCTGTCTGTCTGTCGCGCTTTCACGCCAAAACTACTGAACCGATTTAAATGAAATATGTTACACAGATAGAGTAGAGCCTGAGAAAGGACATAGGCTGCTTTTTATCCCAGGAGTATGTTCCCTAGGGATCACGCGGGCGAAGCCGCTGGCAGAAGCTAGTACTAAATAAAGTCACGATGCACAAACGTAGCTCATTCACTCGTCAGACAATCTTGTTGGATTGAGGTGGCGATTAAATCAGCGGGTCGAAAAAGGCCACTTTAGGAGAAACAACCAGCACATCACGCTACCCAAAACTCAAGTTTTCCCAATCAACCTTGAACCTAATGCTTTAGCGATAAAGATGAAAATGAAGTTTGACAGATTGTTGCGTGATTAATATGATGATCCAAAAATGATTCTACTATGTGCTGCCGTGACGGAACCGGCTCAGTTGCCATAAATGGATAAAAAAGAATAGAATAGCATAGAATATTTATTTATTTATTTGCTCAGAATGTAGGTATTTACAATAAAATGGTTACAATAATATTGAAGAGTAAATAATAAATAAATGTTTATTTCAATAACTTAAGAATACGTTTACATTTGGTCTTCGGGGAATTTCCATTTAAGTAAGAAGTATACTTGTGTTAGGAAGTTCCGCTCTTCCAGTAGTTACAACTTGTATAAGCTATTGAATAGACATTCCATTACAGTAGGTATTCGAAAATAAGTGATATAAATCAAAAATATAAAGTAAAATATAAACAAGCAAACAAAATAATGATTAATTAAAGGCGCGCTGTAGTGTGAGGGTGTGTAATGGTGTGTTTGTGTGTGTGAGTGAGTGTGAGCTGTGAGTGTATGTGTGTTTAATGATAGTATATGGTATATAAATATCATGGGATATGTGCTAGTGAACAAAAAGTAGTCTCCATTAATAAAAACCGATTATTATTAATATCCATCTAAAAACATATAGTTTGGACTATATTCTCAATCTAGTCATAAGTTTTTGTCTTTAGCCAGTCAGTCAGAGCATTTTTGCAGTCTCGATACAAAAGTAAATAAATATTAAATTCCTTGTTTATAAAGTTATATAAGCGAGAAGATTGCCTAGCGTCCGAGAGTCCTTGTACATTCTACCATTTGGGCATGCAAACATTGATGCAATTCATCATCAAACAAAGAAATACACAACTAAAATTTATCAGCTAGAAAATCCGATACAGGGTAATAACATTTATTGAAAGATGTTACTGAAGGGCCTTTTTAGACGCGTTGTGCTAGGAGTCACTTACAGTACCTACGCGCTATGGATCTTTGTCAGTCAAGGGCAGATATTTTTTTTATTTGTGATGTGTTTGCTCTTGACTCTAGTCTAGGTCAGAGATGACAGAGACAAAGTCTACGATGGAGCGAGCTTACCCAGAAGGATATTTGCACATGAATAACTAAATTAACAAATAATGAGGTTGAGCATTCAATGCGTCCTATAACACCTATTCTCTCAAAGATACAAATTGCCTTAACTGACTAAACTATAGATTTTTTGAACGCACATCGTAAAAACCGTTGATGTGGTCGATGATGTAGCACACTTGCCTAGAAGTAACTTATTCACTCTTGACTTAAAGACTGTAGAATGTAGGTTGTAGTCATCAAGCACGTCGTTTTTATTGTGGGATAGGCAAAACCATACAAATTGCCACCTGCTTGCCTAAGATATTTTACTACCGAATCCTTTGCTTCATTTATCAGTTCTTATTTTTTGTTTCCTTATTAATTTTAACACTAGTTTTGCCCGAAACATTCCCTAAATGTATTTATTGTGCAATAAAACAAGATAAATTTATTAGACAAACCAGAAGTTGAGACTTCAAATTAGATATAAATAGCATTTATCTGTTTATATTTGTACAAGTCTGAAGGAATAAAGTTAATAAAATGCTTGTAGGGTAACATTGAAATCACACATTTATTATCGTTTACCATGATTTAACATAACCGTCTCACATAGACTACACAGTACTCATTATTTTGAAATATAACGCATGGTACACACTTTCTACTTTAATTATATAACTAGCAATAGTTATACCACAGAATTCAACAAGTAAAACAAAATAACGGTCACAGTTTATAACACAGTATGTTTTTAAAGAATACTTATTAAAATAGAATGACTTACAGTAGGTCCTTTTACCTGATACTTTATGACTTGTTCTCTTGGTGGTCCAGGCTCGAATGCCCAAAACCTCGATGTTCTCAACCTCTTATGAGCGTTGAATCCATGGACAAAAATTACAAACTATCGTTGTCACGTGACAGGCAATGGAAATGTATCCAATCAGCCAATATAGCTAACAAAATTTAAAATGTAGTAAACTAAATGTACTTCTTGTGGAAATGTGTTAAAATACAATCTTAATTCCCTAACAGACGGCCGTCCTGAAAAAGGAATGACCCCATTGCTTTCCGGCCATTCGAGTATATTTGTGTGTCTCTATACAAAACAGACAGAACACTAGGTTCTGGACTAAAGTAACACCTTATGGGAACAACAGAAAATATTGGACACAAGCTACTAAATGAGTAGGAATGAAAAAACGAGTAAGATTTTTTTTAGAACAGAACGAAGACGCTAAGTAACTAGTACCAAATTAAAAAAAAAAACTAAATAAGAAAAAACAAATAAACTAAATAACAAAGATCATGAAAACAATAACGTCGCTAATACATTGCAAAATCAATTCAAATAAGTATAATTCTTTAAGTACCTAATATTTACATAAATTAAGGTGATTCCGTTAACGTTCATAAATACTATTTATAATCGGGTAATACAATAATTTGTAACTAAATAACAGACATGAAAATATAACGTGTCTAACATATTGTAAGTACAATTAATTTCCAATAAGTATACCTAAAAGTTCTTAAACTTATGATTGACTTATCGATCTCGCGCCTCGTGGTGTCGACTCGGCGACACGGCTCTCGCGCCTCGTGGCGTCGACTCGGCGACACGGCTCTCGCGCCTCGTGGCGTCGACTCGGCGACACGGCTCTCGCGCCTCGTGGCGTCGACTCGGCGACACGGCTCTCGCGCCTCGCGGTGTCGACTCGGCGACACGGCTCTCGCGCCTCGCAGTTTCGACGCGACGACGCAACACGCGACTGTGGTTGTGTAGAAACCTGAAACCAGAAATATATTATATCTCGCGTCTCGTGTTGTCGACGCGTCTCGCGGTGTCGACGTGGCTCGCGCGTATCGCGGTGTCGGCGCGGCGACGCGACGCGCAACGGAGAGTTGAAAGCGCCTACACGCTTAGGGCGGCTGAGCGTACTTTTGTGCAATGAGCCCAAACGTCATTATGTGGGTAGTGTAGAAACCTGAAACCAGAAATATATTAGAAGAGTTATATTGAGATTAGAACAAAACAATGTAAAATAATGATGTATAGTTCAGTTACTTAATGAAGCTGAAAAATAAGCTAAATAAATAAACAATGAATAAAAATATACAGATGGGAAAAAACAGATTAGAGAGGAGAAGGGGGGGGGGGTGAACACCGCTTGTACTTCGGCATACGTCATTGTTACTGACACCGCTTGTACTTCGGCCTCGGTCCACTTTTTAGGGGCGTGAACACCGCTTGTACTTCGGCATACGTCATTGTTACTGACACCGCTTGTACTTCGGCCTCGGTCCACTTTTTAGGGGGGCGTGAACACCGCTTGTACTTCGGCATACGTCATTGTTACTGACACCGCTTGTACTTCGGCCTCGGTCCACTTTTTAGGGGGCGTGAACACCGCTTGTACTTCGGCATACGTCATTGTTACTGACACCGCTTGTACTTCGGCCTCGGTCCACTTTTTAGGGGGGCGTGAATACACTCCACAGTCCTCCACACTCACAAGCAGCTCCAGAGTAGCTAGATGCAGCAGTTAGTCACGTAACATTTATTCTGTAATCATGTAACTGGGAAGGATTTGGGAAGGAAAGACCGTATTTGTTATTAGTCTAGCAGATAAAGTTTAAGTAGGCAAGTCGGTATTAGTCGTTACGTAAGCATTGTATCTTAATTTGAATCGGAGGAGTAATTAACTCTCATCAGCCTCGTTACTCGTAAGGTCGCCATCAGTGTCATTACTAGGTGCAAAAGTTATCGAACGTTTAACTGGTCTGCTGAATAAATACTTTTACATTTACGTTTCTCTTTAACGCTAGAAACTTCATATCGATCGTTTTCTAGAACCGCAGTTATCTTTAAGGGACCCCAAAATTTGACATAACTTTACTTTTTCCGTTTACTGGATTGTGATGATTGGGAATCATGACTACACTGTCTATTTGAAAGAACTTCGTTGAAGCCCTACCGCTATCAAACTTCTTTGTCATATATTGTTGACTTTGTGCGGTATTCTAAAGAGCAGCCGACCGTATTGCTTCTCTAGATGGACCCGATTCAGAGGTATCTTAAATCGGCTAGCTAGTTTAAACTAGGAACCTCCCCAGGCCAGATTGTACGTCGTCCGAACACTATTTCAGAAGGAGATTTGCCCGTAGTATTTTTTTTCTATGTTATATAAAATCTATTACAATTTACCTATTCTGACATGCCAGTCGCGCTCCGCCCGATTACAATTGCTCGCGGAGTAAAACAAAAATCGAGAATTGTATGATAATATCTTTCAATCTGCCCATTGGCTCGTGGTGTTACTACAGGGTTCAATATATGCCTAGCACCTATTTATTTTACAAACTATGCCGCTGATGTACAACTAGTACCGCGATCGGTGATATTATGTTCGGACTACCTATTACGTCAAGTATTTCCTGCAGAGTTTTGATAGCGTTTTTACATTTACATCTTTTACTGGTCTTATAAAAATAAATTTTCTGAAACCGTCAATTACACCCTGTATGTAAGGATTCCCCTTTTTGCTCCTGATAAATGATCCTGATGGTCCATGTCTTCACATGCATACACTAGCAAAAACTAATATATTTCCTAAGCCCTTTTTTTTTTACATCTGATTCAATGTTAACGTCCGATTTCTCTGCTTCGGCCACCGCTGAGTATAACACTAAACTACTATTTGTTTTGCAAACTAACCTCAGATAACTCAGTCTAATCAACCGATACATTTGTGTTAAGGAACTTATTATGTACATAAACACTTCTACTATGGCAGTAACAAAATCCACACTTATCTCGACGGATGCTTTACCTAACGGTAAAACTACACCAGCACCAAACCCCTTTTAATACAGGGAGTCCCACTGTCGAGGTGTCTAATTTTAATTCATCCGCCATGTTCTGTTGGATAAGAGTACATTCGCTACCGAAATTGACAAATGCAGTTTTAGATATGCCGTTTACTATTACATTTTTTGTGAGTAGTTTTACTGGCTTCGATCAACGTAGGTACCTTATTGACGCGATTTAAACTATGTTTATGTTTATCTTAAACTATGTTTATGTATTGTTCGGCTAAATGGCCCATTCTGTTGCATTTTGGACACTTGGAGAGCCTTTGGACATTCCGGAACAGTATGTCCAAGCTCCGAACAATTATAACAACTGACTTTAAACGATGGATGTTTATTGTTTCTCGTATGCTTTCTTTAGTTTGCATGGGGGTGTTCTTTATTTTCTTTATATTTATTTGCAAGAAATATTTCGTAAATACTTAAGTATCCTACTCGGTTGCCTAACGCATTCAGATGGATATTTCATAAATGCTCTGTACTATACAATCAACTGCGTTTTCCCCTTAATTCCGCAATGATTTATAAGCTTTGCCTTATAAAAGTATTCATCTAGAGTTTCATCCCTCTTACTCTTCTTATCTAACATCTCGATGAGTTTATCCGCATAATTTTGATCATCAAGAAAACTTTTCAATAATTGGCCTGCCATTCCTAAAGCTTAACCACAGTATAAATATCTACAGTATTGTGACTTGGCCCTCTCTTTGACATAATTACCTACAGCAGCGCGGTACGTAAACACGCCATAGTGCTGCTGGCCTCCAGAATTTTAATTTCATTTACTTGTCTACTTGAGTGTCTTTCTACTTTTGTGATTGAAAATATAACATTTTTACTAAAAATAATGAAAAAAACAAACAAATAAACTGTTGTCACTGAAGTTCACCAAACTCCAATTCTTCCAAACTTCACCTACCTACCTACTCAACCAAAATGCAAGAAACAGCTGACATTTAATTATAATATCTTTTTTTCAGCTCAGCTTATTCGTTCGTCCCCATTACCTACAGCATGGAGAAACTCGAAACAACAACATTTTTAGTCACCCATCCGATGCAAACAATACCTAATATCAACCATCGCATCGCGTGTGCGTTACCTATAGCAATCAAAATCTTTAACCATATACTGCAAAATCTTACTTTAAAAGTAAATTAAACTGGTAATCTTACTAGATAAGTACCTACTATTAATTACTCTTTAATCATTTCATAGTGATATTTTGTCTACTTCAATAATATAAATGTTAGTAGCTAATTACATAAGTGAGTCGATAGCCTAGCCTATGAAACTAGCCTAGCCTACCCTTTCTTTTAATGCGTGCTTAATATTTCACTCGTGCCCCTATCCACTTGTTTATTCATGAATCCAAGTAGGTATTTTAATCGGTGGAGTAAGCGAAATACCGTCCTATTACTATTATTCAAAGAAACAAATTATGTAAGTACCAGGTAAACTACAAAATGATATCTTTGAGTGCGTTATTGATGAATCCAAACAACCAAAAACACGTTTATTCTACAATTTTTCTTTTCCATTTTAAGTAAGTACTTGTACTTATTTCAAAACAAATATTCACAAATCACCCGCTTACTGCTTACAAAACAAAACAATCACACCGTTCGTTCATCACTGCGGCGCATTCGAGACTGCTTGCAGTTGGAGAGCAGTTTGAACTCGAGGCGCGTAGCTATGACTCGCGTTCCGACCGTTTGTATGAAGATACACTACTGTAGATAATATTACCGTGGCTTAACCGACGGTAAGTCTTCATACCATCTGCGTGAAAGACCAGCGAGCTTAGGTAATACGTTATAAATAATTTCGTTTTCATTCCAGTAATATTATGCGAGCAGTATCGTTAAGTTTCTTTAACCACGATGTCATAGTTTGTTTTTTTTTTGACTGATCAAAGTTTGGAATAACATCTTTGGCACCTATGAAGCTACTTTCGTTGCGTTTTTTTGTTTAGCACATCTTTTAACTTCTCCATCACATTATTTTCTTTTGATTTAGAAGTAACGCTTTGCTTTCGGCCTTTAGTACGGTTGGATTTCGCTGGGGTACGTGTATGCCTGCTGCTATTCGATTCAGAAGAGCTCGATATTGTTGTACTCGTTACTGAACTTATGCTAACATGCTTCTTTTCTACGTGTGCGAGTTCACGACGCGATCGTTTTTAGGGTTTCGTACCCAAAGGGTAACCAACGGAACCCTATTACTAAGCTTCCGCAGTCCGTCTGTCCGACCGTCCGTCCGTCTGTCAGCGGGCTGTATCTCAAGAACCGTAATAGGCACAGTTGAAATTTTCACAGATTGTGTATTTCTATTGCCGCTATAATAAAAAACGCTTAAAAAAAAATTAAGGTTTATGGTACGGAACCCTCCGTGTGCGAGTCGGACTCGCACTTGTCCGGTTTTTTTTTTATTTTTATGTAGACGTGAACGCGAACATCCCCTGTATGCTATGGAAGACTAAATCCATGCTACGTGACCGCCCAATAGAACGAGAAAGTCTGGTGCGGCGCTTTCGCATTTGCTCCAATGATCTATTTCTACATTGTGAGTGTTTAGCATTTGAAGAAGCCAATGTTGAGCTTCTAGAAGTGTCCCTATCCGTAGTTTTTCGCGGGCGTGTCCGAGGATGTCGAGTCCGCGATATCGAACTCGAGTGTTCCTCTCCTTAGATCTACTCCTACGCTCTACTACACGTGGAGGTGAATAGCCCTCTCTAGCAGATGTCCTCTCCGACATTGTCACAATCTTTTATTTATTATTATTGTCAAGTTGCGGTCAAATCGGTATCAGGATAGTAGGAAAATATTGATATGATTAGAATAGTATTCATAAACCTTAGTATGTAGGTACATGTGAAAAAAAATATAACAAGTTTTCAAACATAAAAACAGCGAAATAAAATTTTCAGTCCAGCAATAAACAGTTATTCTATTAAATATCAATAGCGTAATCATTAACATCATTGTATTGAATTCCTTTCATGTGTATTTATTATCACGTTCCACTGTGTGCTGCGTAACAGTAAGATCGAGCCCAATACAAAACGATCTTTGTCGGAAGACGCCAAAACCAATACATATTTAACGAAAAAAAAAAATATCCACACCCATCCCAGAGTAGCCCCGGCAAGGTGAGAGTGGACATCTCGCGGTGTTCCTCTTGTACCTCCATAGAGTAGCCATGGCAAAGTATTTGCAGGAACACCCCACAATGAAAAATATGCATCGGCTCAATGACAAAAAGCTGCGTCTCCGTAGAGTGAACGTAGAAAGATGCATGCATGTTGGAGGACCATAATAACATCCCAGAAAACCCGTGTATCCCGGAGTGTAGCCCCGGCAAGATACACAAAGTCCTCACAATCCATGCCTACGTCTCCATAGAGTAGCCATGGCAAGACGCATGCACGTTGGAATATCACTATACCGCTCCGGAAAACATGTGTATCCCGGAGTGTAGCCCCGGCAGGATAAACAATGCCTTCACAACCCATGCCTGCATCCCCATAAGTATTTAAACATCAATAAAGCACACAGTGACACATGCATTTCTTTCTTAATTTCCTTTAACCAACATGTGACCGTTATTTTATTCAAGTAGGAGGTAGGCAGCACAAAATTATGTAACTAAAATTATATTTGTATTAAATATGGGCGCTGAATTGTTCCACTTCTGATTTATTAGACAAACCAGAAGTTGAGACTTCAAATTAGATATAAATAGCATTTATCTGTTTATATTTGTACAAGTCTGAAGGAATAAAGTTAATAAAATGCTTGTAGGGTAACATTGAAATCACACATTTATTATCGTTTACCATGATTTAACATAACCGTCTCACATAGACTACACAGTACTCATTATTTTGAAATATAACGCATGGTACACACTTTCTACTTTAATTATATAACTAGCAATAGTTATACCACAGAATTCAACAAGTAAAACAAAATAACGGTCACAGTTTATAACACAGTATGTTTTTAAAGAATACTTATTAAAATAGAATGACTTACAGTAGGTCCTTTTACCTGATACTTTATGACTTGTTCTCTTGGTGGTCCAGGCTCGAATGCCCAAAACCTCGATGTTCTCAACCTCTTATGAGCGTTGAATCCATGGACAAAAATTACAAACTATCGTTGTCACGTGACAGGCAATGGAAATGTATCCAATCAGCCAATATAGCTAACAAAATTTAAAATGTAGTAAACTAAATGTACTTCTTGTGGAAATGTGTTAAAATACAATCTTAATTCCCTAACAAATTCAACTTATTTCAACTAATAGTTACCTAAACTTGTCTTCTGATATTTCCAAATTAATTCTCATTCGTATAAAATGATTGTATAAGCTAGGCACAATAACATCAACTATAACATTGATATATAAAAAACCCAAGATGCACAGTCTCGCACAAATGCGACACTCGAAACTGTCGTCAAAAACTAACATGTATCAAGTGTCATGTGTGAGTTGTGTGTAGTTATACTATGAACAATTTTTTTGCAAATTCAACCTTACACGGATCGCTTAAAGTTGTTTTTACAAAGCAGTGCAGTATGGCGAGCGATGCGAGACTGTTTGAAACTTGCGTACAATTTTAAATTGTGCGCTTGTTTTATGCGGACGTTTTTGAGATGTTGAGTGTGTATCTTGGGTTTTTATATATCAATGGGCTATAATGAAAAATAAACAAATAAATCGAGAGCTTAGGTATTGGCTCAACATACAACTTCACTTGCCTGAAGGCCTGTTTTTAGTGTAAACCATAATAGGGAATATGCACGAAAAAAATATTTATTATCTATACAGTTTATCTAAAAATATATACAAATATAATACTAACAGTGAAAATAGAATCAAAATTGCTCGAAAAACAAACGAGATATAATTATTTTAAACAAATGTATCTGTCCCTCTCGCGAAAACGCTGTTTTCTATGGCAGCTGTATAGGCGCCAAGAACTTTGATGTCACAATTCATATCGGACTTCTCTTTCTAATTGTAAACTTTGAAGCTTTATAACTTCATCGCTAATGAAGGTATTTAAAAAATAATTTCGTAATTGTTTATTAGAGTTAATAAGTATTTCATTTTGCAAATAAAAAAATCGCATGCATATTCCCTATTATGTAATGATGTATTTTACCTGAAGGTGCGAATAAACTATTTTATTTTTATTTTACTTATTAATATGCCTTTCAAAGCAGGTGGTAAAACCCGCGAGCTCCTAAACGCCGCTGGTTGGACGTTCATCGGCTGGGCCCTGCATTACGTACCGTTCTGGGCGATGGGACGCGTACTCTACTTCCACCACTACTTCCCGGCTCTAGTCTTCAGCTCAATGCTTACAGGTAATCTTGAGAACCAATTCCGAAATTAACCTTAGCCTCTCGCTTTGGCTCTAACTCGCACACGAGTCACAGCATTATGCTGAGGGCATATTTTAGGTTTGTCTTGTTTTCCCGTTGTGTTACTTTTTTGTGCGATGTATTAGACTCAATAAACTTTTTATTTCTTTCCTCTTTAAAGTAAGATGTTTATTTGGGACTCGCACAAAACAGACAAATGTAAAATTATTTAAGGTCATAGCACTTATAATATATCAACTCGAAAAGAGATCGTCACCGTATTACCTTTCGCCTCGCCCTCGAACAGGCGTCAACTTAACGTAAGCACATAACCAAAACGGATAAGCAGCTCTTGTACGTCGAATCGGCTACGGCTAGGCGACGCCGCGCTTACGGCTCGCCCACCCAATTTCGGCAACAGTAGTGCTGCAGACAGGCCGCGGGAGGGGTGAGACTGAGAAGTAGTTGAGTGACGACAAGCCGTAAGCGCAGGGGCGATGAGCCGTAAGCGCAGGAACTGCAAGTTAACCACGCACCGCACCGCGGTCCGTGAGCTTGTCCCGAGACGAGGCAATTACGTTACGATTCCGAGTTTCATACAAAGTATATTACGGCACGAGTTGATAAGGTGACGATTCCTTTCCGAGTTGATAATGATGAACACTTACAAATCCCTGCGATGTCCATAGGACTTATGGATATCTTAATACTCCTTGTGCTCTACAGGATGTTCCAGAAGTGAGTGGTCATATTTAAGGATGATGTTGGGTAGCTGATGGCTTTAAACGCTTGTCTTAAAAACATTTTTTACTTAAACTTTTATATCATGATGGTGTAGCGGCATCAATGCCGCCACAAGAAAAACCAACAGAACAAATCTACATCGCAACAAAAATAACCGCGACGCCATCTATCCAACAAGCAGCGAACTACTAAGTTGAAATCCTGCATCGCGCAAGCAGAGTTTACTGTGCGATTTGAACATATACATCAACCCGAATATCAACTATCGGGCAGTAGCCCGCCAGACACAACATCCGTCTGGTTGGAGGATCCTCCCTTTACAATGAGGTGTGCGGGACTTTACTCTCTGTTCCGCAAACCTCTAAAATGGTTATTAACATCATTGGAGCTATAAAAACCTATTTATTCGAGAAAAAAAACAATTATTGTGTCATTTGACCTTCAATTACTTTGTAGCACGAGATTTTATGAGACTTTTGACACAAGTTTAGAACACCAAAATGAAGATGTATGCGAGTTTCTAGCTTATTATCTGTCATTCCGAGGTTGACCCATTTTTTAACCGACTTCTTCAAAAAGGAGGAGGTCCTATGTTCGGCTGTATTTTTTTTTATGTATGTTCACCGATTTCGCCGCCAATTGTTTACTTAATTCTTTTTTCGTGTTCCCATTGTCACCAAGTCAAAATCTGATGATGATCCCATCATCCTAGGAAAATCGAGGGCAACCCTCAAATTTTATAAGCACATACAATGTTTTTTATATATTTTCTAACGCAATCCAAATACTTGAGCCCGGTAATCATCATCTCATGTGATCTGAGCTGGTGATGGAAGGTATAAGTCAGGGGGGCTACTCTCTAACGAAATCCGTAGTTTCGGGCTTAGTTGCGGGCGGGCATTTTCTACTCCGTATCACCTAACCACTGAGAACTAATGATAACACGATTTGACAGTTACTGTGAAATCGTGTTGTCATTCATTCTCAGTTCGGGTTCGGGACTAATCGTAAGTCTGTAGGTGATACGGAGTAGAATACGCCCGCCCGCAACTAAGCCCGAAACTACCGATTTCGTTAGAAAGTAGCCCCCCAGGATCTGATGATGGGATCCCAGGCAAAACGTTTGTTCAGCGATAATTTCGCCACTTTTATTGTCAACCGATTTGGATGATTATTTTTTTGTATGGAAGAATATTTTTCAGACTAGGCCCATTTCAATTCGGTGAAGATCTGATAAAGAACTTTGGAGGTAGGCACCGGAACTCTTCATTAAATGATGGCAAATCTCCCGGGATTACTGAACTTGCATGTATGTTTATATTTGTACCAGTTCATTACATAACTATGCAAAGAAATTGGGGATCCTAGCAAAGGTGGGACGGTACTTCACGCCGGAACAGCTGCTCAAACTCTATCAAGCGCAAATTGATCGTTTATGGAGTAATGCTCTTATCTTTGGGATGGATCTGCCAGATAGCAGCTTGATGCCCTTAAGTCAATTGAGCAACGAGCGAAGAAGATCCTCGGCAATGATAGGCTCGTCGCGACGAAGCTCCAAAGTCTTGAGCATCGCCGACGAGTTGCTAGCCTGTCGGTTTTCTACCGGTTGCATTTTGGGGATTGTGCGTCGGAATTGCATAATTTAATTCCGCCAAGGCCGTTCCATCATCGGACCACAAGACGGACGGCGATGCGTTACCGGTACATGGTGGACATCCCACCCACATGCACAAAACGTTTTGGGAACACATTCATAGTGCGTACAGCTAAGGAGTGGAATTCCCTTCCGGAATCTGTTTCCTGGGAATCTTTAAGTCAAGAGTGAATAGATTACTTCTAGGCAAGCTCCATCTACGACCACATCATCGCTTACCATCAGGTGAGATGGTGGTAAAACGCGTGCCGCCTACCAATTAATAAAAAAAAACATTATGCCGGTACGCTGTGAAGGGGTATGCAGATGTATACAAGTCAACCTGAATTTCCATGTTATTAGGGTTATCTCCGCGCAGAACCGGTTGTTGGGGCGACGCTTGGGGAGACCTATGTCCAGCTGTGGATGTCTTTCGGCTGATATGATGATGATGGTGATGAGGGTAATCTATTCGGGAATAACTATATTGTTTATTAACCTATCTTGAAGAATGAAAATAGCGCAACTAGGGTAGACCGGGGACAATTAAAACAAGTCATGATTGCTTCAATTTCTCGAAAACCATGATACAGTAGTACCCAACTGATATGGCTTACCGATGTAGGTACGTGCGCAGAAGATGAATTTTCAAAGCGCGGGAAATGCGTTTAATGCGATTTATCAAGTTAAGAATAGTCTGCATCAGAAAATGTGGAAAAGTCTTCAGATAGAAGATTGGACGATAGTAAATATAATTCCACTAGTTGACCCGCGCAACTTCGTCTGCTCCGCTCCTATTGGTCTTAGCGTGATGATATATAGCCTATAGCCTTCCTCGATAAATGGGCTATCTAACACTGAAAGAATTTTTCAAATCGCACCAGTAATTCGTGAGATTAGCGCGTTCAAGCAAACAAACAAACAAACTCTTCAGCTTTATATATTAGTATAGATATTAGTATAGATGAAAAATCTGGTACACCGATACATAGGGCAGAAAATCAATAACAGAATGCGGATATATGGAAATTAATTGTAAGATAAAGAAGAAGATAAAAGGAGTGGAACTCTCTACCTGCGTCTGTGTTTCCAAACGCTTACAACCCTAATCTCTTCAAAGTTAGTGAACAGGCTCCTTCTGGGTAAGCTCGCTCCATCGTAGACTTTGTCTCTGACATCTCTGACCTAGACTAGAGTCAAAAGCAAACCCATCACAAATAAATAAAAAAAAGGGTTTGCCAGAAAGATTGATCATCACAAAAACAAGAAGAGTGAAACCTATACGGGTCAACAAACGATTGTTATGATTGAAACATTTTTGAAACATTGTCATGATTGAAACAAGCTGTTTTGTATGAGACTTCATACAAAACAGTTTGTCTCATACAAAACAGCTTGTTTCAATCATAACCTAAGGTAATCTAGTCAGATTACCTTTTTTTCTCTCCCATGTAAGTGCCATTACAGCATAAGAGGATATAAAGACTGTCAATAATGTGAAATAGTATACAATAGCACAAATTAAGGCACTGAAATTATATAAATAAGAGATATTTTGAGTTGTTTATGTTGAAGATGTTTTTGTATTTATTATTTTCGAAATATTAATCGTTACGTTGATGGACATATCATGATCTCAATTTATAATTTTGTGGTAAGTTAAATTGTTAAAACTGATTGAAAACTTTCAGTAGTTCCTGAAATATTTTCAGTGTTTCAAATATCCCCACATGCTGTTTCAACCGTCCTTGGGGTGGGGTCAATAGAACTACTCCGCCCGGTCGTCTTTATTTATTTATTTATTTATTTAAGGGACAAGAAAACAGTTACATGTTAAAGTTTAAATAAAACTATGAGTAAAATAATGAATTGGTAAACATATAACCCACACCATTGTCCACGCATTAATATGTAAAAATAGGAAACGGAAGAGTAGACGAGATTGTTCATCGCGTTATAGTTCTTAGATTATTGTGATAAACTTTTTGTAGCTAGATATTTAAATTTTACTAGAGAGAGAGAAGATATCTATATCCATGAAGTGTGTGTTATAGGTTTCCACAAGCTGTCGAAGAGGCACTCGCGCCCCGGCGTTGGTCCTACATGAATCCACATGGAACAACCGGCGCACACGGGCCGCCCGTCTTATAACATTTCGGGGTACTGAATAGCGTAACCTGTTTGTGATTTCAATAAAATCAAATCTATTGTTACAAAGCCCATGCAGCATCATGGCTACCAGAAGTAAGCGTCGAGACTCTAAACTTAAAACATTATATTGCTGTAATAATTGTTTGTAGAGGAATCTTTGAACGATAGCATTTATAGTTCATTGTACATAGAATCATTTTTTGCACTAATTCTATTTTGGTGTTATATTTGAGGTAGAACGGTTTCCAGATAGGCAATGGAATGGAATGGATGGATAGGAATGGCATATTCCAATTGCGATCTTATTAAAGTTTTATATAATACCAAAAAATTCATCACGTCTCCAGATTCATCGTAATCGGTTTATAAACGACGAAGTTATCCGCGAACACACATAAAAACAAAAAAATTATACGCGGTCGAATTGAGAACCTCCTCCTTTTTTTGAAGTCGGTTAAAAATGGTTATGTCTCAAGAAAACCTAAGCTACCGTAAGGGTTCAGTTAGGTTTCCCCGCCTCAAACTGTTATAGGTACTCCAATGTAACTGCAGGTCCCACCATTTTTAAACCATCTCAACATCCTCCTTCTGAACCCCATCTCTTCTCAGCCTCTTTTAATAGGCCTAGACTTCCTCTCCATATGCAAGCCCTGTTAAGTCTTCATACACCAAGACCGTTTATCGTTCCCCAAGACCTCGTCCGGAGCTGGGAAAACGTTATGATACCCAAGCCCACAGGTCAATGGTTTATACCCCTAGCTCTTCTCAACCTAATGGCTGTGCTTTGAACTCCCCTTCCCACCCCTAATGACAACTTAATAGAGTTCCTGGCTTGCTCGCTCATTAATATGTTGTCTAAATTTAGTGACGCATTATTGGACAATGTCGTAATACTAGTTCAACAGCTCTTAGAATCCTGGACTCGCCAAAATGGAAAAGATCCTTCAGTGGAACTGTAGATTGATTCGCAGAAAAAAAACACGAATTGATCTATCTCATTAATCGTTACACACCCGTTGTCTTTGCCGTGTCGGAGACGTGACTCAGGTCTGGAACTCCCTTTAGGATCCCTGGTTTTTCATGTTTTCGGGACGATAGAGAGGACGGATGGGCAGACTGCGCCCTATTGGTTAGCAGATCTATATTTTTTTCTGAGATTCCTCTTCCCAACCATGATCCCTGGGCATATCCTATGTGTCTGCTCTCACCCCAATGTCAATCTTTTGTCTGAATTGCACTCTATCCTTTCTTCTATCCCAAGCCCTTTGATTGTGCTCGGTGATTTCAATTGCCGTCACACCCTTTGGGGATCTCACTGTAATGACCCCTCCGACAGCTTTTTGTTAGATCTTTTAGATGACCGCAACCTTTGCGTCCTTAATGATGGATCTGCTACCTGTATGGTTTCGCCAAAACATTAGTGTTCCGGACCTTACCTTCTCTTCCCCTTCCTTAGTGTCATCACTCTCCTGGTCGGTTCTCCCTAATTCCTACGGGAGTGATCATTTCCCTATATTGATTTCGTTTTTCGTTTTTCTTATTGTTCCTGGTCATAATGTTTTGAGTGAGTAAGGTGGAGGAGAAGGAAGTGAAATGAGGTTCCATGCTGCTAACCCTCAGGCACGCTCTGACAGGATGACATCATTGGGGGACTAGTCTAGAGACTGCGGGGACGCCCGAGCCCCCCCGGAAATGTCCATCGGGCCCTCTCGTCTGGTCGCAAACCAGCACGATGGTGCATTCCGGGATTTTTCGACAGTTGGCGGGGCAGCCATATGGCTAGTGCACTACTTGGGCCCCCAACTACCTGCGGTCGGCCAGCAGCGCACCGTGCCTCGGATCCCGCTACCCTCCGCGACTAGTCTCCCGATACGCCCATATCAAAGCAAACCCTGGTCGGTTTACTATTTCGACCCAACTCCTCTGGATTGGCTATACTGAGCATCGTACCGGAACGCGGCTAGGCCTCTTGGCGGTACGTCTTTGCCCAGTGGGTGGTCACTAGCCATCGGCCGAAACCTATCACCAGTTAGTGTCGCCTGATTAGCACCACCCGGGGACCACGTGCACGTGTAGGGACAATGCAATGGGTATTCTCCTACGGACGCGGATGACTCGGTCCCCAAATACGCCGACTCGTTTCCAAGTACTCATCCTCGTCCTCCTGTTCAACCCCTACAAAAATATCGCCTTTCACAAGCTGACTGTTCTCATTTTTCTTCCCAGTTGAATTCAGAACTTCAAAACATCCCCCCAATAAACTCATCCAATTTACTTACCGTCTACAATGATTTTGTTGAATGTTTGTTGAGAGCGGCCGATTCCTCAATCCCCTTAAAGAACTCTGCCCACCGCCTATTACCTTCCCCACCTTGGTGGGATGCTGAGTGCTCTGATGGCGTTCGAAAACGTAAAGAAGCAGAAAATACTTTCGCGTCTAGTTTAGACATGCCTGACTATCTGAATATTAAAAAGACTTCTGCAAGAGTCTGCAGGTTATTGGCAAAAAAGAAAAGGTGTGGCTGGCTCAAGTTTGGCGAATCTCTGTCTCCATGCTCTCCAGTTTCCCTTGTTAGGAAGAAATATAAAATCTATTACAGAGCTTGTGACAATCAGTCTTCCGTAGTCACAACCAATGACCCTAGTTCTTGGTTAGAGGACTTTATTACAAAATTAGCACTCCCTTTTGTTCCTTGTTTTGTATGCCTTCCAACTGTAGATCTCCTTTCTCCCTCTGATATATTCACTTCCTCTGATAGATTTGATGACCTTTTTTTGTATTCAGAATTGACATCGTCGTTGATAGTCCAATACCGCGTAAGTAACATTGTTAAATACCGCGTAAGTCTTTGCAACTTTACAGGAGGGCCAAAAAACTAATTTTCTAAATAACGAATCAGCCGAATTTCAAACGAACTTGTGTTTTAGAACTATTTCGAACTCCTATTACTAATGCACTATTTTTAAAGTAAATATTGCTATTAGTTTGTTTAGAAAGTCACTTACGCTGTATTTTTTCTAACGGTTCTGGATCATTATCAGTACTTACGCGGAATTGTTGATAAAATAATAGGCTATACACCATCACGCTAAGAGCAATAGGAGCGGAGCAGTAATGAAAATTGTGACGCAGACGACGTTGCGCGGGCCAGCTAGTTAATTTATAAATAGGGAACAGTGTCACTGTTCCCTATTTATAAGTTAATTTTAAAAATCACAAGATAAATTAGTGCCTCAAAACTTCAGCAACAGTGACCCAAAGCATTAAAAATTAGGTAGGAACTAATCAAACTCTCAAAATGATCATAATTAACTACAAAAATCTAAAAACAGTTTTATATATAAATAAGCACAAACTACATGCTCCTTTCCACCGTCTTCGTAAGGTCCAGGGCCATTTTGTGGGGATCGGTATCCGCTTTTATAATAAGTTACCTCTTTCTTTTCTAGACTTGCCTTTTAATGCTTTTAAAGCGAAAGTGAAATCTAACCTTATTTCGAAGGCATACTATACTATAAACGATTACTTCGACGATAAAAATAGTTGGTCGCTGTGTTGAACACGAGACAATGCTAAATGTTCTTTCGTAGATTCTTTACTTGCTCAAGATGACATTGTTTATTATTCTGACCGTATAGGTCATTTTTGTTTTATTTTTTATTTTTATTTATTGACATAATCTTCTCATTAGCTTGTTTTTTATGAGTTGTATTGCAGTATGTGATTAACTAGCGACCTCGACAAATTGATAAGTATGATTTTGTCTGAGAAACCGGCAGCAGGTTCGTCATGCTCCCTTAGACGTCGCTGCTTGCGATAGCGTCGGGGATCGGGTTACCTCCTTCCCTCTAATATGGCGAGGGAGGTAATGGCTGATCTTTGCGTTATGCTCGTGAACGGGTGCTGCTTGTGGTGACTGGTCGTCTTGCTGTCCGTGGTTTATTATTGTTAAAATTTTAGTGTTATAATTTAACTGCGATGGTCCTAGTTTATCACTTGTGACTTTGGGTCACAGATTATGGTTAAATTGCATTGTTGAACATGTAAGCGGGCACGCCATTTATTCCTGGAGGCTCATTTTGATTAGTATTGTATGCTTGAGTTTACTTATTTAATTACCTATATATGTAATTAGTTTTATCATTGTTTCATATGTAATTTTTGGGATAAAATAGTATGCTAGCGGACATGTGCCATCCATTTATTTAATTTAATGATCGACATCTATCATAAAATGTTGAATAATGTTCAAGTTCTTTAAACTTAACAGACAGTTGTGTTGCTGGGGAGTTTGTTGGCCACTTCTTCTTCCCAGCTAAAACACTAGGAAGTGGTGACGGGCTGGGCGATTTGGGGGACTGTCTTCATGTAAATTTTGACGTTCAAAAAGTGCTGATTTTCAGCCTAGTTTGAATAAATGCCTTTTGATTTTGATTTTGATTTTGATATAATCTACAAAAACCCACAAAATCAACAAATTGACTCGAGTGTGAGACAAAAAATAAATGTCTTTAAATAAAAAAAAAATATAATAATAAATAATTTATTTTTTGTAGGTAGCTTTTTTATCATCTTTCGTTTACTATCTACTAATATTGATAAAATGAGTAGTCACTAAATAATAATATTGATAGATCTCGCTTTCGAGTCAATTTGTTGATTATAAGGTTTTATGTAGATTAAATAATATTGTTTCTAGATTTTAGTATTAACTACTAAAATCATGCGTTTTATGATTAAATCGCATGACAATCACGGGGCATTACACTTTGTAACTGTTGCAAGTGCACATATTTTGTATCCTGAATTTGTAATCTGGATGAATAAAGTAGAGGAATTCTCCATAAAGGTAATGATATAATTTTAGGTCTCCTGGGTAAGGATTACCTCCTATACCTTAAAACGCGTAGATCAACAACGCAGCTATCACCAACTCCGCATCCAGGTCTTATTGAGTGGTATATTTGGTACCTTGTGTCGCTGTAATCTTTAAAGAACGTGTGGTCTGATTGTATAACGAAAGAAGCTAAGAAGAGATCATTTCCGTACTTACACAGGTACGGAAATGGTTTCCTCATAGCATCTTTCGTTATGGGTGCATATTGAGAAGGCAAAAACATCTCGATTTTTTTTCATTTTCTCTCTATGACGGAATGTACGGAGTTGACCTGCATTTGCGTGTGTACTTACATAAACATTAAACATCTCTTAATAATATGCACGTTTCTTTAGCTTAATCAAGTTTGAACCCCTTATTTGAAGTAAATTTTAATTTAAAATTATTGAATTTACCACTAGCCCTGCTGCTAATGATAAATTCAATAAGATTTTAGCAAAGAATTGGCATGACTGGCTTGCGATATTTACATTACAGACGCCTTGAAGCTGTTAGATAATAGCAATGTCAGTTCTGTTGTGTGGATACCAAAGTTCAGAATAATACTAAATTTTCGGAGTTCTTCATTAGGCTCCATTTATACTGGGGAAGCAATAGCTCTTTAGGAAGCGGTCTCCTATGTTGAATCGTATGGTCTCAACAGATCTATTATTTTATCGGATTCTCTTAGCTGCCTTCAAGACTTAATAAAATCACCTTTTCGTTCTCGTCACAATTGTCCCCTTCCTTACCTTGCAGATTAAACAACTTCTTTATAGATGCTATTGTTTAGGCCTTGTTTAGGCATTGATATCGCATTGGCCTAGATCCTTAGCCACTCTGGAATCATAGGAAACGAGAATGCTGATTCGATTGCCAAATCAACTCGGAATGGGATTGAATCTCACACATCCAGTTATGCTCGAGATTTGCGCTGTCTTGTTAAATCAGAGATGATAAAATGTTGGAATGCTTAGTGGCAAAAGACTCGATTACAGAAGGGAACATTTTATGGCTCCATCTAACCACTTATTCCTACTAAATGTTGGTTTATCAAACTTAAATTTTCTAGTTCATTTCCCGTCACGCAACTTTACCTCCCCGAAGTACGTCGCAATCGAATGCGCAGAATGTCAATTTGACAAAAAACATAATACAGCGCATGCGCGGTCAGGTCGCGCATGCGCGTGTTTGCGCAAGATGGTGGGTGTAATGGCATCTCACTCGCTCGTATACGTTCGATGCATACATGTGACCCGCTTGCTCAATGCAATACGACTGTTGATGCGAAAAGTGTTACCCGTTGTTATTGTTTATAATTAATTATTTCTTACTATTTGATTTGTTTTTTGTGTGTTTTTGTGGTGTATGTATTTGTGTTGTTACTTTTTGATATTTTTATTGTTACTGGTAGTCTTTGTTACTTATCTACACTAATATTATAAAGAGGAAATATTTGTTTTTTTTTGTTTGAAATGAATAGGCTCCGAAACTACTGGACCGATTTGAAAAATTTTTTCAGCTATGGATAACTACATTATCAGGGAGTAACTAGGCTATATTTTATCCCCGTACTCCCACGGGAACGGGAACTACGCGGGTGAAACCGCGTGTCGTCCACTAGTTTATAATATAATACGTATAAACAAAAAAATATTCTAGGAACGTAACACTTGTTTACGCGATTGCACCTTGCGCGGTCGTCACTAAAACCTAACTTCGGAGGGGTAAACAACGGCGATGCGAACTGTAAACTGGCTACCTCTGTCATAATTCGTCTCCGACTTGGCTTTGTATGCACACCAGTTTTTTTTGGCAAAATTCGCGTGAAAGACAGCTCTTTGTGTGAATGCAGTCTAGAGGATGGTACTCTGAAGCCCTTATTTTTTTTCTGTCTTCGTTTAATTATTCCTCTTTACGACTTACTCCCTACTGATTTTCCTCGCCCAATTAAAATTCCTTTCCTTTTATCTTTAGTAATACCCCCGCAGTTAAAAATCTTTACAAGTTTATTAATGACTATTGATCAGTTTTTGCAGCGATGTTATCCATTATTCGCCATGCTAAAAAGGACAAAACATTTGTTTAATAATAATAATATAAGACGGCACATAATATGAGTGTTAAAACATCAAACACATTTATACATGTCAGTACTTAAATAAAAAATTATAAATACCTATACCAATATATATACAGGGTTATTTGTAAAACACCAACAACCTCTTAAGCAGTCAAAGTACCTACACATGATAATAAACAACTTTTACTTTGAGACCAAACCTGAAAAATCGAAAAAAAATATCAGCTGTTTCATACATTTTCATTGGCCCATTTATCGAGGAAGGCTATAGGCTATAGATCATCACGCTAAGACCAATAGGAGCGGAGCAGTAATGAAAATTGACACGCAGACGAAGTTGCGCGGGTCAGCTACTATTTTAATAATAAAAAACTTGTTACAAGAAGATTTTATTTATATTAAACAGTTATCGTAATTGAGTACCGACCATTATTACTATCTCGTGCCTTGACATTGGCAAATGTTCGTCGATGGAGCCATAACCTTAAAAAAAATTGGCCAAGTGCGAGTCGGACTCGTGTGCAAAGGGTTCCGAACGAATTTAATTTTTTAACATGTTATTTTAACACTACAGACTTCTAATAGGTTTTCCTGTAATCTTTAGGTAAAGATCTATTATCTCCATTTTGCCCAAAATTTTAGGCTCATTAGTTTCGGAGATAAGGGGGGATGGTCATTTTTCGTCTATAACTTCAAAATCATTTATTTTAAATTATAAAAAAAAAAACATAATACCCTCACAGTAAGCCCTTTCATTTGATATGTCACACGATATTGTTCAAAAAACCTTTTTTATTAATATTCTAGTTCGACCCCCAAAAGTGACACCCATACTAAAAATTTAATAATTTACGCGTCCGTGTTTGGGTCATAGAAGTCCATAATTATGTGTACCAAATTTCAACAGAATCGGTTCAGTGAATCCGGAGAAAAATAGCTGTGACAGACGGACAGACAGACACCCGAGTGATCCTATAAGGGTTCCCTTTTTTTTTCGGAACCCTAAAAATGAATTGAATTAAGGGTTCTTTGTTATTTCACTATGGAACCCTGATAATTAATGAAGCAATGGATACTTTTCATTCAAAATCCTTCCAAACATGATTGGAAGTGAGTTATGCAACGGGGATGCAGATCAGGATGCGGTATTCATATGTAGTTATTAAATTAGAAAAAAAGTAAAACAAAACAACTAACCTGTTTACGCAAAATAATTCTAAAAACAACTTAATATATTCAAATATATAAAAATCTCTTGTCACGGTGTTTGTTATCGAACTCCTCCGAAAGGGCTGGACCAATTATTATGATTTTTTTTGTGTATATTTGGTAGGTCTGAGAAAAGGTTGTAGGCTATTTTTAGGGTTCCGTAAAGGGTAACCAACTGAACCCTATTAATAAGCCTCCGCTGTCCGTCCATCATTCTATCCGTCTATCAGCGGGCTGTATCTCAAGAACCGTAATAGGTAGACAGTTAAAATTTTCACATATTATGTATTTCTATTGCCGCAATAACAATAAAAATTAAGGTTTATGGTACGGAACCGTCGTGTGCGAATCCGACTCGCACTTAGCCGATTTTCTTTATATGCCAAAACAATGTTTGTCGAGTCAGCTAGTAATATTATGAATGCGAAAGGATGTTTGTTTAGCCTAAATCGCTGAACCAATATTGATGAATTTTGGTATGGAGATCCATCTATCTCCATATCAAAATGCAAAAAAAAACTGTAGTATCGCGAGCGAAAGCGCGGGTAAAAACTAGTGTATTATATCTATCCAGACCTTTAAGTAAAATATCCCGCCTAAACTCCAATGACAACTGCATACATGCATAACAAAAACGTGTTTCAACACATTTTGTGAAGTAACAATATCCATTGGGTCACAGGTTTTTAATAAAGCACGACTGCTGCATACCAATATTTATTCATATACAACCTATAAATATTAATTTACCACAAACCACAGTAAGTAACAAATTTCCTGCATTGTGCTTAATGATTGAAAAATGTAGACCCCTGGCTGCACTGCAAGTCATACAATGACAATTATTAGGCATTTTGTAAACTCCTGGCAAGTACATCACGATTATAGATGGGCAATCCACCCACCCGGGTTTAAACCCAGGTGGGTTTAAACCGGGTGTTTTGGGTGTTTTGCGATAAACACCCGATTTCCACCCAAATTTCGGGTGTAAATGATTTTTATACATAAATGACATTGAGTTTTTAATTATTATTCTTTTATTGAATTATACATAATTAGGTGAAATAAAAAGACTTTTTCCTGATACTTATCAAAAACAAATGACCTACTTAACAATTAATCACTTTCGGATTCTCCACTAACATTGTTATAGACGACAAAATGGAAAGGCTGTCAGGCTTCCCCAGACGTTGAAGGGGTAGGTTCGTTGTCCGACATTATTGGGTCTATAGAACTCTCTATTCCGGTTTCATTTTCTTCGTTTAACTGGTAGCTCTCATTAAGTTCATCTATAAAACTCTCTATTATGTTTTCGTCTTCATTTTCTTCATCTAACTGAATGTTCTCATTATTAAATTTATGTTTAAGATTCCAGTTGTAACAAATATATGAAATGTTTGCGGCTCTTTCCGTTGAAAGTCGATTTCTTTTGTTATTATGTATATATCCTTGAATACTGAAGGAACGCTCGGTTGCTGCTGATGTACCCGGAGCTGACAGGATGCGTACCGCTACTTTGCTTAGCTCAGTCGAACTACAGATTCCTTTCCACCACACAATGGGTTCAATGCTACGCACTGAATTCCAAATAAATTGTCTGGCCCAAAAGTTTTCTTTAGCTTTGTAACAAGCCAGTTCGGCCATTACATTATGTAAATTTAGTTGCTGGCCTAAATCGTGGATGAACTCCAAGGAATTTAAGTACATTAAGCCATGTGTGCGCACCAAATGCTATGAACAAATCTTTAAGTATTTACAGGAAGCTAAGGGGTATCATGTAAATCAACTTACTAATGAAGAATATGACAACTAATACAACGCTAATTACACACTACAACATAAAATAAGTAATTCAAAAGTAAAATGTTATTTTTCAAATTTCGTTTTTATCTCGTACCATTTATTTTACCCTCCCTGATCTGACTAATGTTGCCTACAAATATATGAAATGAATGAAAATAACTTTTAAAACACATTTTTTAACATAACTAATGTAATTTCGTCAAATCATGTAAACACCCAATTTTCTGGGTGTTTATGGGTGCTTACGGGTGTTTATCGGGTTTTTATCAAAGCACCGGGTTTAAACCCGGTGGATTGCCCATCTATAATCACGATGGTATGAAAAGTAGTCTAATGGATGTATGTGACTACACTGATTATAATAATATGAATTAACATGTTCCGAACGCAGTTCATAAATTGGTTTAGCAAAACTTTCATTATTTGGATATTCTCCAAGCAAGAACAGAGCTCCTTCTCTTATAATATGTTCTTTTTTCAATCTGAAACGACTATAGAATGAATTAATCCTGCCTCTTAGATTAAAATTTTTATAGTAATCATTGAGATCTTGTTGAGGTATTCGGTCACAAACACGCAGATCACCCATCTCATTACATATGAAACTTGAAAAACTTTGCCGAGTATCTTCCCGATTAGTGCAATCCTTGTTGATATATTTCGTATCATGGCTTAATTTCATAGATAGAGACAGCAGTTTGTGCATATCATCATAAACATGATTATGTAAATCATAGTCAGGTGGTATAATTTCATCAGCATTTATTAATTTATAGTTGTTTTTATTCCAAATAGCTCCAGGTATTGGATTATTATTATAAAATTTCTGCCGATGTTGCATTGCATTAGCATCATCATCAGGGACATCAGAGGCGTTAAGAGCCACTACTGTCTCTCGCAAATTTGATAAAACTATGTTTTCGGGTCTGGGAATAAATTGACCACCAGTGAAACTATCCCTGGACATAGCAGGAGAGTAGATGATACCCTTGTACTGTAAAGTATTAATTGCTTCTAAATATCTCTTGAAAATAATGGGAATATTCATTATGTTATAATAATCGCGTAGTATTGGTGAGAACTGATACGCACTTTCATCATGTGCTCTGCCGGCGAGGTTTAAAAATCTACTTTCTACTAATGCCAGCAATGCTCGATATGATGCGTAAATATTCGGCAGTTCCAGTGGGTCATCATCACTATCATCATCATCCATGATACCTAATATATGTACTAAATCAGCATATAATGAACACAAATTAATGCCAATTCCTCTCGTTGTAATGGACAATATCAACCGAGAACCCATTCCACAAATTGATCAACCACCACTAAATTGTTTTCCAGAAACGCTTATCTTAGCTAAGCCTGTGTATTGTGTCGTAGGATTCACAAAAATCACAACGTTTCACAGCTTTGTGTTAAATTCGAAAAGTTGGATGATATTTATAAATTCAGATACGGGAGAAGTTTTTGAGTTTGACTCACAGAACACATATTACCTAGCGGGTATGACTGTTCCACATGTTCAGTTTTTTCTTGACAGTCTGATACTTTTTTTTTTTGAAAACCAACGCGACCTAGCAACATAGGCCTTTTAGAGTAGGTTTTGTACGAAAATTAATGTGTTGTTTTTTCTCGATTAACTTAAAAGTTAAAAAAAAAATTCAATGCTTGATTGATCAACAATTCGGGAAAATCCCAGCAAGTTTCTCATGTGTTATCAATACATTACCCCATTCATCATTGTTTGCTTCAACATAAATCGGCCATGTACAACATTGCAACTGTAGCTTTAAAGTCGGTGATAGATGTACGAACTTATAGTACGCGGTTTATAAGATCGCGAGCTTACTTGGCTCGACGTCGGTGACACACGTGAAAGCTTGCTCATTACTCTGGTACCAGGGAATAATTTATTTTACTTATTTATTTATCAACTATGGATGACTTACAGCTAATGCAAACAGAATAAAAGAATAGCATGTGATACTGACAGCCAATTAAAAGTCATCACTTATAAAAAATAGGTTGGAAAGAAAGTGTGAGCAACACAACACACCTACCAAAAAAGGAAAACAGTAAAGCGTAGCTTAGCTTTTACATATCGTATTCAATACAAGAACAAAAACCTGAATAAACAAAATCTTATTTAAAAAAGCTAAGGCTCAGGCACTTTCTGGCTGAGGGGGGCACACTTCGTCACGAATGGATCAAAATCATGCTGTTAAAATCCCTTCTACACGGATGTAATCTAGCGTTCCATCCAATCCTATCCAAGGTGACCTTGCCGGATTGCATCCGTGTAGACGGCAGATGTAATCCAAATTCATACAAAATTCGCGGATGGAAATCAAGCTCCAACCAAGGTCACGGAACGCTGAATTAAATCCGTGTAGAAGGGGTTTTACAAATGTTATTCAAGTTTCTACTTGCTCGCACTATAAAATAATTTTGCCTGTAATTCGTAGAGCTAAGTGGAACACGCAACGGTGCGTGCCATTGCTTCAACCATCCAAGAACATTACAATAAAATTTGTATAAAATATTGGAATTATTAATAGAATTATTGTCAATTTTTAGCAATGAGGTACAGTCAGAGATTGCTCGCCGATTAATTAGGGGTAATAAATGATACTTCTTTTAGAGGTTGAGGTAATCTTCAGACCGGTAGGGCACTAACACAAATACTTGATAAACCTTTTCTGGATGCTCTCTATACGATCAATTTACTTGTGATAACAAGGATTCCAGATTTCAGACACGTACTCCAAGTGGCTTCTAGCAAAAGTACAGTATATAATTTTTAAAGTTTTGGCTTTAGTGAAGCACTTGGATAACCGCATTATGAAACCTAGAGCTTTAGATGCTTTAGCGACTATGGCATTGACATGAGATTCAAATGTAAGTTTAGAATCATGTTATACTCCCAGATCTCTTACGAATTCGCTCTAGGTAGTATATCATATTTTACTATAGTCAGACAAAGAAAAGAATTGTGTTAGCTTCGAAAATTAGTAATTTTTGCAACACAATTACACTTGACGTGTGACAAAACAAAGAGTAATGGTTCGCGGCTTGTGGCTAGCGGCGCTGACAGACGTGCGAGCTGAGGCCAGCTACGAGCAAAATTTCAAACCGGTTGGATCACCAACGAACTTACTCGGCGATTTTTATGTACGCGTACTTACGGTGACACACGAGCGAAAAAGCTCGTCGAGCCACAAGTACGCGTACTTTTCGCACGTCTATCACCCACTTAATATTAGTATTTCTTTTCAATGGGTAGGTACTGAATGAATTGGATGGGATAAGATTATAATTCGTGTGTAGAGCTAGGATTCTACCCGGATAATTCCCGGGTAAAAACAAATTTACCTTTATAAAATCGTTTAACTGTTTAACGCACAGCCAAAACTGATAAGTCTAGAAAGTTGAAAGAAATACAGATTTATTTTATAACGTAGTTGCCTACATAAGGTAAAGAAAGATTTTCTGGAAATTTGAACTTTATAGGGGGCATACATTTGGGCGCCGGGAAGCGGGTGCTAGGTAGTGCACTGGCACCCTCCTGTCTTTCAATAAAAATACGACAGCATAAGAAGGAATATAAAAAAAAACTAAAAAATGAATGTATCTAATATACCTAGTAGAGGGAGTTATTTCTGCTAGTTCCAATAACCAAACAGTTATACAACTAACAGAAATAACTCTCTCTAGAACGGTGATCCTAGAGGGAGTTATTTCTGTTAGTTGCAATTATAGATGTGCCGTTGCCGGTAATATTGCCCGAAGTGGGAATATTGGTGGGAATATTGGCAGCAATATTGCGGGGAGTGGAAATGTTTAGGAATATTGCTTAATTATAAGTCAAATTAAGTACGTAAACTATGTACAACACTTAAAATTAGCATTTGAAGGCTACATTATAAACAATAAAATATTGCTTTGGGTAAAATTGCCAATAATGCCAACATTTTTTGCAATATTCTCGGTATTTTACCGGCAATATTGCCCATGTTGCGGCACACGATAGTGAATATAAGAAATAACACAAATATTAAGATAAGAATTGACATTCGTTGTGTTTTGAATAAAAGGCATAAGTTCGAATAATTTCTTTTAATGTTTTACTTGCTTTTCGTGTAAATACACATAACAAAAACAACGAGTATAAGTATATAATGTGAAAATAAAAAAGTGTAAATCTCTATCAAAACTACAAATAATCCACAAAAATAACATTATTTTAATATTTTAATGCACTTTTTTCGGAAATCCTTACATAATCAGTAAATCACCATTTAGAGTAACAACTTAGTAGTTTTTATACTTAATTATTTAAAAATCACAGCTCTTGTTAATACTTATATTTCTAAATCTTAATAATAATCAATCATTCATAATCACAGCGTTTTGTTTATAATTGATACATAAAGTAAAATTAAATTCTTAATTAATCCAGAGCCAATGGAACTTCGTCTAATTCTGGTCTGAAATCGTTCAGTGGCATGTTTCGTCGACAAAATCGAATTCCACATCGTCGGCACATTCTTCATCGGGTAAATCTTCAGGCGTTGGCTGTTGACTTAGATGCGTGTTTTGGTTTAGGAGTTTTCAATTATGTGCTGTGAAACATATTTGCCGGCCCTTTCCGTTGTGAGTTTATTTCTTTTATGCGTGTGAATATTCGAAACTGTAGAAAAACTCCTTTCCACAGAAGCAGAAGTCGAAGGAATAGATGAAATTTTCACCGCAGTTTTCCTTAAACTCGTGTTAGGAAAAAATAGCTGCTACCAAGATAATGGTGAAAAAATCTTTTCCATAAACGTTGGTTCTTGATTCATAATGTGCTAATTCTTCGAACACAGCCACTCCTTGTCCATCTGATTGCGAATGGTCCATAATAAATTGACAACCATCCAAATTTCCATCCTCGGTTAAATTTACGCCTTGATTATTATGGTCTAAGATGGTTGCAGCATAATGTACAGGCTTCAAACTGTTTAATTTTCTTTGTGTAAATTTAGTTCGAATATTCTCACATTGCTCCCCTAACAAAGTTTCAGTGGCGTTGTTATTCAGTACAGCGTTGATGTCAGTTAGAGCTCGATGCATTTAATAGAGTGTTCCATAATCACCTTCTAATTTGTTTATCCAGGTAACAACAGGGTTTATTAATTCAATATGTCCGCTTTTAGCCGACCATATATCTTCGTTTAGTATTTTTGCTTTATATTTTTCAAGTTTTGTATGTTCTGCATTAATAACCAGTAAATTTAATTTAAAACACTTTTAGTTTGTTGAAATTACATAAGCAATGTAACTGCCCCATCTGGTTTTCAACGGTAACATGAGTGAAGCTGTAATGCTAGTTTTCTATATTCTGTGCTTCTTCTTCTTATCGTGTGAGCACGGGCAGTAAGGTCTAACGACCCCACACACCCTAGTGTCACCCTAGTGTAGTTTCTAAACCGCCTCAAGAGCCTCTGACATGGTTTATTTGACGACCGCCATTTGGCGACCGGGACCACCGGCTTATACGTGCCTTCCGAATCACGGAATCATCTTTTTATCAGACGATCAGGTGATTCAAGCCTGCAGTGTCCTAGCCAAACAACTTTACAAAGTATGCTTCCCGTGGGAATCGAACCCACGACCACCGGGTCACAAAGCAAATGCCTAAACCACTCGATCATGGAGGCGGTTTTCCTGTATTCTGCGCTGAAAATATATGAATGTGTTATACACTTTATAACAGCTACCACAAACTTAAAAACATTTTTAACACAGGGTAATTGAAGCATATCGCCTATCAATAGGTGTAAGGTATGGGCGGTACATCCGAACCACATAATATTTTTATAAGTATTGTTTAACAGTTTCGCACATTTGACCACATTAGCTGCATTGTCAGTAATGAGTGCTATTAATTTATTTGGGCCAAGTTCTTCAATCACTTTGGTTATTTCTTCAGCAAGATATTCAGAAATGTCCTGTTATTCTTAGTTTCCAAAATTTTATAAAAATTTGGTTTGTTTGCGAATATAACAATTTTCGTTTCTTAAATTAGACCAGCCATCAACAGCAATGTGTAATATTTTAGCTTGCTGTATTTTTTCATTTATTTCGATCTTGACTTTTGTATACTCTTCATTAAGGATTGACGTTGATTACATTTTTCTCGATGGAGCTTTATAGTCAGGACGCAGTGCTTTCCAGAGAGGATGTTCTAATAGTGACAGAGGTTGGCCAGTAACATAAATGGCTCGTGACAAAAAACGGTGCGCCTCTGTATTGTCCAATAATGTTCTGGTACTATCAGTCACCTATGGCAATTGTGTCACTACACTTGCACTGGAAGAAGCACTGGAGGTACAAGGTACATTTTCCACTGTTTTTTTTAATCGAAATCATTCTTAATTTCCACCGGTGCTTTATTGCACTTAGTTATATGACGTGCAAATTTTGTTGCATTTTTATTTGAATCACTATATTTACAAGTATATTTATGTTTATTATTTTCTGTACTGGTAATAAAGTGTGACATAATCTTGCTCCGCGGTCTCATTTTGTCGGTTAGGAAAGGACGTTAAAGTGACGTGCGCATTCTCCGAGAGATGCCCAGATATGATGCTCCCAACCCCGTGCCGTGCATGTGCAGCGCGAAAGAGATGAAACATCCATTGATGTTTATTCATATAATTGTGTCCTATCTTTTTGCATGACACGCGCGTGCGTATTTCAAATATTTTATGATTGATATACTACACAAATTTAACTAAACGATGACTACACCTGCAGTTATAAAAAAAAATTATATTGGTATTATTTGACAGGCAACGTTGGCAATATTGCCAATACTGCTTGCAATATTGGTATTTTACCATCAGTGGGAACATTGGGAATATTGCCGGTAGTGCCAATATTGCCATCACTAGATTACAAGATCTTACCTATTACATACAAGATGAGATAGATACCTATCCTATTTGAGGCGGAGTATTGAAAATAGTTCTGCCTGTGGGCATACAGTTGAAATTTCTTGTTAGGTGGAACTTCATATGAAAGTCTTTATTCTTTGACGCCGATATCAATGCGGATGAGGTGGCAGGCAACAGCTACTACTATTAAAAACTGAGCATCTACGATGTGAAAAATCTATTGCTATTCCAATAGACATTTACACAAGTCCTTACAAAACCAGTTATAACATGGTTGTCCACCAACAATGAGATGGAAATCGAAAACCAAGATGGTGCCGACAGTGCTAACTTTTCATGGTTGCCATTAACTAATATGGGTTTTAAATAAATAAAATAGTAAAAGCTTTTAATGAACTAAAAAGTACAAAATAACACTTAGAAACATAAAAATATATCATTTTCTTAAAAGCTTGAGGTTTGGCTATAAGACGTCAGTTGGACGTTCACCCATGACAAAAAATGGGGAGTTTTTTCGTTCATTTAGTATATTCGGGAGTTTTTTCGTTCGTTTAGTATATTCGGGAGTTTTTTCGTTCGTTTAGTATATATTTAGTATAGTGTTCTTTTGATCTAATTATCATCTTGTATAACTGACATTTGATCTAACCGCTGAACAAGGAGCGCCCGCGCCAGTTCGGTAACTTAGGGCACTTCTGTTCTTCTTCTTCCCATATCCACAAATTGAAAACGACTCCATTCAATTCGTAACTCTATGGCGTACATGTGACGTCACATGTGAAAAAACCAATGAGAGCCTAGTTTCTTGTAGACTTGTGCTCAGATTGGTCGCCATTTTATTTCAGTTCACAATTTCTCGGAATAAATTCGAGAAATTACAAACTATCAAATTTTTATGCGTAAAAGCATTCCAAATGTTCAGTTGACAAATAAAATTACGAAGTTTGCCATTTTCCGGTGACATAAACAACACGTTAATAATCATAGTTTTAGAGCAAGTTACTGTGCTGTGCCTATGCCAACCGCAAAAAAAGAAATACCTTACCTACCCAGCTGCTGGGGCAATCTAGTAAAGATATAGTAATAGAATCGCTACCGGAGCCACTGCAATTGCCTAGCGCTCCTTAGCCATCATTCTACAGACAGTTCCAGCAAGGGTCAGTCATCAGACCCTATGGTCGACTGGTTGAAAATGCCCAAGACATTAAGTCCGTCTCTGTACCTATAGTGGTTTTACTGGTGCAAAAGAAAATAAATATTCTCATGTCTTTTCCACAGGTATCCTGACAGAATATCTGCTAAGCAGCATCAAAAGCCTCCTGAGCCCCGAGCTAGGCAGAACATTCTACCACTGCATCATAGGACTAGTGGTCTCCACGACCATCTACAGTTTCTATTTGTTCTCGCCACTGGCTTACGGTATGAACGGCCCGCTGGCCCACGAGCCTAACTCTACTATGTCCGGGTTGAAATGGCTTGAAAGTTGGGAGTTTTAGAAAAACAAACGTGTTGTTGTTGCATGAAAAAAAACTGTCTTTAGTACAGACGCCAGCACATCAAGATACCCGAAACTGACAAATTTTCTCAATCAACCTTGAGCCTAATGATTTAGCGATAAAGTCAAAAATCTATTAAAGAAAGACAGATTGTTATAACTTGATGTGCTGGCGTCAATACATACAATCAGGCGCATCACAGAAGGACGGCTCATGACTGTGTATTGCAACAACTTTTTTTTGTTGTTTTAATACAGCCTTGGAACGTCCAATGGACAAATGTTGGGACATGACGGCACATACGTAAAATTATATAGCTATAATAGCTAAGTAAGTAAACCGTTTCGGTCTGTGATGCGCCTTATTAGACCAGTGTTGTAGGTTTTAAATAACTCTGTCTTTATACAGAGTGTTTCAGGAGTACGTCGTCATATTAAAGGGTGATATTCTATCTACGTCTGATATGTGACCGTCAGGATGGCTGGACCAAACGAGATATATACATGAGACTATGTGCACTATTTGCTACTATTTACTACTTATGATGGAATATTGGATACCTTTGCGTTTAGAATAATATCAAAGAAATAAAGTTGTCAGCCATTCTGACGTCTGGTTGGCTAACCTCTTCCAAGTTCTCGTAGTTTTAGCGTTGTATTAATCGCATTGTTAGTGTAAATATTTAGTACCTTTTTGCTACCTTGACATACATATTTTAAACAATTTTAAGAAGCTCCTATAAACAGTTATGAATTAACGTTAATTTAGAAAGTGCCTGCAAAACCATTATTAACAATTATCTTACGAAAATTAGACGTGGAGTAAATGATTTATGTACAATTGTTTTAATGTCATATATACTTATATTACTAAGGATAAATGCGATATGAAAATAATTTTAAAAATGAATAAAACTTTGTGTGAATATACAGAAAAAAAATGTTAAACATATAATCAATAAACATGAGCAGACTAAAAAAAACCCGACCACAAAAAAAAACTAGTAAAAAAGTTCGAAACAAATCACCATTCAAGCAGTCTGATACAGTTGGTGATATTTATCTTAGTTCTACCACAAATGTGACGTCACACAACGCATTAGACTGCTTGAAAAATGTTTTATTTTGGCACTTTTTAGTCTTCACGCACTCCTGAAACATCCTGTTTATATTTTTAAAACGTTTATAGATTATAAGAGTAGGGTAAAATAAAGACATATTATTAAGTTTTTTAAGGTAGTTACATTAATTTATTTTTATATGAGCCAGCAGATCAAACTATTTGTAATTAATTAATTTTCGTCAGTTTAACTTGTATCGAATATTTAAATACTCAACGAGTAACGCTTTAAATGAACTCCGTCCATTTTAAATGTTTAATATATTTTTGTTAAGATTTTATACGAAGACTAATAAATTAAATATATATAAACCATTTTATGACGTCTAAATTTTTTCATCACATCCTCCATATTATCCCATAACCACTGTTTAATCTAGTCAACAAGTGCTATTTGTGCTATTTTCAGCAGTTTTGGAAAAATATGAATGCGGTGTCATTCGATTCGGAATAACATGTACCTAGATGATTATTGAAAAATATAAAGTTTCGCTCGAAAAAATTGTAAAAGTTATAAACAACTAGCACTTCGCCCGCGATTTCGTTCGCGCGGGTTGAGTATTGCGATTTTCGTAAGGATCTCTATTTTTTCTAAAATAAATATTGTAGCCCATGTTACTTCCAGATAATTTAACTTTCTAATAATGAAATATTTTTTAAAATCGGTCTAGAAATTTTTGACTTAAATCGTAACAAACAAACAAAAATTCAAATCTTTTCTCTTTTTATTAATATTAGTCTAGATTTACTGAAAAAAGAAAAGAGGGATTGGTTTTTACAAATACCTAATATCATCGCTTGACTTGGTACACTCAGCTTCACTTTCCGCCCACTCTATACAACTTGCAGAAATTGAGAAACTGAATGCAAGTTTGGAGATTAGTGATCCTAAGTTTTCTACTACTTTTTCTGTTTATTACCCGTGAGAAGCTGTAATTGGCTCTATGTCTCGTATACAATTGTTATCCATCTGTTATGGCTTTTGGTTCTCATAATAAAATAACAATTTAAGTCTTGATGTTTTTTGCGGAGAAAAAATCAAAATCAAAAGGCATTTATTCAAACTAGGCTGGAAATCAGCACTTTTTGAACGTCAAAATTTACATGAAGACAGTCCACCAAATCGCCCAGCCCGTCACCACTTCCTAGTGTTTCAGCTGGGAAGAAGAAGTGGCCAACAAACTCCCCAGCAACACAACTGTGTGTTAAGTTTAAAGAACTTGAAATAATAAAAGTTGAAATAAATAAACGCATTAGAGTGTGCCACCTATGCGGCAGCGTCGTGAACTGAATGTATCATTTACTCCACGGAGCAGTTATCTATGATCCAAAAAGACCAGAAGCCATCATCGTTGTATTCGGTCATTAAAAGATTAGGATGTATGTCTATGCTAGTTCATAAAGTACTTTTTTTAACTAGCAACACTTTTGCCAGCCAAGTTCAAAGCATTGGCTATAAAACTCAGGGAAAGCAACATTATTGGCAAAAAAAATCATTTTTCACCATTTAAGAATTTTTCTAAAATAATTTTAGTGCTAAATAAAAAATATAAGACAAAAACTATTTCCAAACTTCTCTGTATTTTTTCTTTTCGTATTTTGTGGCTGGCCACTCACTCTTAAAATATTTGACATAAAAAAATACAATTACAAATGGCGTTTACGTAGTGTAGACAGATGTGTTCACGGCCACGATGGGCGATGATTCTTTGATATTACGAGAAGATGGTTATATACGTATGAACTTTCCTGTTACTTCTCTAACTTATCATAGCAACTTAAATATAATATTGGTGAAGACTGACGTAGGTGGTGTACACGTTTTGGATGTGAACTCGGGTGTGATACTGCAGTCTTCATGTCTGTCAGCGGGTAAGTTAGACGCTAATAATCTGCGAACAAAAGATTTATACCGATATGTGTTATTAATCATGTTGTATTTGGAAGGATTAGGGGTAATTTTATTCACGGATAGTTGGCAGTGACTTTTTTCGGTGGCCTACATTGTTTCTCGATTTGACAGTTCTCAATAAACAATTCCATGTATGCCGGATTGAAGTGTTGTCTTGTGTTTGAAGATGACGGTGGTACGCTTGGTGTCGAGTATGCGGCGGGAGCGGACCGGGTGTTCGTGTGGGACAGCAGCGGGGTTGGTGCGCGCACCGACTACAATGGGGTGCTGCTTCTCCATACAGCGCTCCAGCGCCCGCTGCCGTCTTCGCAGCCCGACAAAATCATAAGAATCGAGCTTGTACTGTCAGAGGTATGTTCGCATTTACATTTCTGATCATTACTTATAGGTATCACCAATCATCAATACTGTGCAGTTATTGCAATCATGATAACAATAAGTTGATGTAAATTAGATGCTAATGTCAATATCCTTAGTCATGTATGTGAAAATGATTTTAGTTTTGTGAGTGTTTATCATTTTCCATGTTTTACTGTTAAATTCTTGCGTTGCATCTCAATATTACAGTTGGTTGTATGAATAACGAACAATGGAAACCAGGCCAAGTTATATGTTTTGTGAGAAATACTTGAGCTTTACCAAAAAATCTAGGAACTTGATAAAATGTTACAATGCTAAAGGCTTTCATCATTCTCAAGTGTAACCTTATGTTATAAAACATTTTTATGATAAAAGTATCAACAAAGCCTAATCACCACAAACAATTAAAACTAATTACTAAAAATTATCCAAGAATGAGCACAATACTAGAAATGATGGTGTTATAGATACCATAAGATCTCTATCAGTATTCTTATCTGCATATTGTTAGTTTATTCTTCCTGTAATTAATTTCACAATACTTTATGTACTTGTGAATGTAATTGGTTCCAATAGAACAAAGACTAATTATTTCTTTATTAGATTATATTCTGCACTCTCTGTAGTAAAATGATGATTAACCTGTTATCAATGTTAACTATCTATCAATGATTTAATTGTATATCACTTTTCTTAAAATGGTAGTTATTTTTTTTTCTCATAAATCTCTGTTGATGTGAATGCTTGTGATTTGAAGACTAGGTATTCCATAATTAAGGTGAATTGAATGGATGATGTTCTTATCAGTTCATCATTGAATTGGAATACTAATCAGAATCTGATTTTAAACATTATACTTTTAAATATCAGACATTTGACCACCATGTTAACGGCACATGTGTGAGTACTGTGTACCTTAAACTTAAGCTATAGCTATCAGTTTTAGGTTTGTTTTTGACTTGAATGTACCCTGGCGGTTGGGAGTGTCATGCTCACACAAAAGTCTGGCTTATGGTGGCGTATGCCATGGAACGTGCAAATAGCTTCATCTTTTTGGACTGACCGACCTTGACAATTCAAAAGTGACTGTAAATGGTTTATTTGAAATATACCATTTGATTTGATTTGATCATTATGGGTAGTCCCGAGCCCAATTGTTTGACAACCAGTCTTGCTATAGATGTTAATGAGTTTTGGGGTGTAATAGGCCTGTAATCAACTGTATCGCATTACACTGGAAGCCATCCCAACGTAATTAGATAAGGTTAGGCAGAGCTGCAGTGATTTGTTGATTGCTTTTACTAAAATATATGAAACTAGCACTTTGCTTGCGACTTCATCCTCGCTGCAATTTTCTTAATGATGCCTAATTTTATCTAATCTATACTAATATATAAAGCTGAAGAGTTTGTTTGTTTGTTTGTTTGCTTGAACGCGCTAATCTCGGGAACTACTGGTCGGATTTGAAAAATTTTTTCAGTTTTGGATAGCCCATTTATTGAGGAAGGCTATAGGCTATATATCATCACGCTAAGACCAACAGGACCGGAGCAGTAATTAAAATTGTGACGCAGACGACGTTGCGCGGGTCCGCTAGTAATAAATATAGCCTATGTTACTCAGGGATAATGTAACATTCTAATGGTGAAAGATTTTTTTAAATTGTTCCTGTACTTTTTAGGGTTCCGGACCCAAAGTATAACCAACAGAACCCTATTACTGAGCTTCTGCTGTCCGTCCGTCTGTCTGTCAGCGGGCTGTATCTCAAGAACCGTAATAGGTTATCTCAAGTACCGTATATTGCCATTATAACAACAAATAGTAAAAATTAAGGTTTATGGTACGGGAACCCTTTGTGTGCGAGTCTGACTCGCACTTGGCTGGTTTATTGTGTTCATTTGTTACAAACATACAAAACTTTCCTGTTCTTTATAATATTTTATATCAACCTTGGACCTATTTGAGAATCATGTCCCTTTGTATTTTTAACCCTTGAATTGTAAATATGTGTTCTTGGAAGGATGGATCTCGTAAGGTTCACATTTTTAATTAGTATACTGATTCTTCTATACTAAACTAGCTCCTGCCAGCGGCTTCGCTCGCGTAGTCCCTAGGGAACATACTCCCGGGATAAAAAGTAGCCTATGTCCTTTCTCAGGCTCTAGACTATCTCTGTACCAAATTTCATTTAAGTAATATACTGTTGTTATAAGTTTGTGATTATTGTTTGTCTTAGTTTATATTTATGGCAAAAGGGTTCCTTATTAATTCTAATAGTTTCTGTTTTATAGCTACTTAGAAAAAACCTCTTGTAACTAACAACACTAAAAATAATCAGTTAGAAAACAAAGAGATTTAAATACATCCATTAGGGTTCTTATGTTGCTGTATTGAGATGTGCTAGAAATATAGTGAAAATACAAAGCCAAAGTTTGGTGTGGTTGGATGCCTAGCTGACTGACTGCTTAGTGTGTTCTGAACAAACAATATTATTGCCACACACATTCTACTATTTTTAACAGCATTTTTTCTTACAATCATTTGAATGTTCATATGAGATTAATCAGATGAATATTTTACATTTTTTACATCATTAATAAAGCTTGTGGCATAACCACAACCCCAGCTACTTCAAATAGCCACAAAGCCCACTGCCTCGTGACGGCAACTGCAGATCGAATGCAGCAACAAAATCAAAAGACATATCAAATCACATTAATGTGTTAACAGGTCACTCAGGATTATAAAGATTCATTGTTCAACAACTTATGGATGCAAATGATATTCTTCAACCTCCCTTGTTGCCGCCTCTGTCATTCGCTTTTTCTGCTAGTGATACCCATTATCAAAATTCTTTGCATGGTTTAGAAGAAGTAAGTGGAGAAACAGGGGCAGATACTTTGAGGGGGTGACTTACTTTTTACTGTTTAGAGTAAGAGAAGGTAATTTTTTTAGGTTCCCATACTCATAAGGTAACCAACGGAACCATATTACTAAGACTCCGCTGTCCGTCTGTCCGTATGTCTGTCAGCGGGCTGTATCTCATGAACCGTAATAGGTAGACAGTTGAAATTTTCACAGATTGTGTATTTCTATTGTCGCTATAACAACAAATGATAAAAATTAAGGTATATGGTACGGAGCCTTTCGAGTACGAGTCTGACTCGCACTTGGCCGGTTTTTTTAGTTATTTCTTGATAAGTTTGTGTTAGACTACAATTTCAACTGATGGAAAGGAATGATGCAACAATGCCAAGAAGTTCCCTATTGGCTCTTTACTGAAAGACCCCAGGTTGTAGTGATCAGGAATAACAGACTCCGGCAATTTCACTCCTTAGCTTTATCTATAGACAATGAAAGTATTCCCAAAAAAATACTGCGAGTTTGATGTCCACCATGTACTGGTGTATATTGGTATACTTGGGTATTGTTTTAACACTTTTAGTGCCAAGAACTCAGCGTATGGGTCGAGCGTGATTCGTTCGTGTGCCCACAACCCGCATCTGAGTCGTCGTTTTAAGTAGCTATATGTGACTTGTGTTCATGCGCGGGTTGTGGGCACACGAACGAATTGTTGTTCGGCCCATGTGTTGAGTGCTTGGCACTAAAAATGTAAAAACACTTTTGCACTTGGCTCTCAAAGTGTTTGGTCTTTTTCTTGCAAACTCCCTTTCTACTTCAAATCCAAAGTCACTATTATTACATCTCTATGCTACATATTATGCATTGATTGCCAGGCATTACATGTGAATATAAAGCATCAATAGTTGACAATGGAAACATTACATACTGCCTTGTGCATACAGTGAATACCATATTTAGGACACAGTTGAACCATACTGTTCTGATAAGTTAAATTAGTCTGATATAAGATTTCTAGGGACATGTATTTCGCATACTGGACATGATGTATTTCGTATGATAAATGATTCTTATCAGTTAACTTCGCACGGTGTGTTTGAGATGTTATGTAGATCATGAGCGCCAGGTGTCAAAATGACACATGTGCGGTGTGTTTATTTTTGACCATGAGTATGCATAAAATTATCTTAATTTATTTTAGCTTAATCGATAATGTTCAGACTTTTGATATTTCTTATTTTTAGTAGGTTCATATTATTCTGGTTTTTTAAACAAAAGGCTTCGTTTTTAGGGTTCCGAAAAAATAGGAACCCTTATAGGATCACTCGGGTGTCTGTCTGTCTGTCTGTCACAGCCAGTTTTCTCCGGATCCACTGGACCGATTCTGTTGAAATTTAGTACATATATGGACTTCTATGACCCAAACACGGACGCGTTACGTAAATTATGAATTTTTTTGTATGGAAAATTAAAGAAAAAAGTTTTTTGAACAATATCGTGTGACATATCAAATGAAAGGGCTTACTGTGAGGGTTTAAATTATATTTTTTTCTTAATTTTAAAATAAATGATTTAGAAGTTATTCAAGAAATTAGACGAAAAATGACCATCCCCCCCCCTTATCTCCGAAACTACTGAGCCTAAAATTTTGAAAAAAATGGAGATAATAGATCTTTACCTAAAGATTACAGGACCTATTAGAAGTCTGTAGTGTTAAAATAACATGTTAAAAAAAATAAATTCGTTCGGAACCCTTTGCACGCGAGTCCGACTCGCACTGGGCCAGTTTTTTTTTTGTGGAAAGGCCTTCCACTATTCCCGTTGTGTTGCCTTCTCCAGTCAATCTAACGTAAACCCATTTAAGTTGTTAGGTCAGTCAGTGTGTCTTAGGTCCCCCTGTCCATCCTTACCCTTATCACTTACATTTGGGATTGTAGGCTATTCTACTTTTAAACTGGCAAGTTTGTTTCGCACATTTGCACTCATACGGTCCGACGGAACTGGTGCAGAATCGTCGGTTACAATTGATCTTTCCATGTATTGCTAAAACACAGTCGTTTTATTTGGAAATCTATACTAATATTATAAAAGAAGAATTGTTTAAACTGAAGAGTTGTTTTGTTTGGTTGAACGCTCTAATCTCAGGAACTACTGGTGCGAATTGGAAAATTATTTTAGTGTTGGATAGCCCATTTATCGAGGAAGGCTAAATAACGCTACGACCAATAGGAACGGAGCGTTAATGAAAAACCGGCCAAGTGCAAGTTGGACTCGCCCACCGAGGGTTCCGTACAAAGTAGATACATATTAATTTAAATTAAGACTATATTTATTTTATGATCTAATTACAAATGTATAGTTTTCAGACTTTTTCCTACACTTGTAGTATAACACGGTATTAATTGCCAAATTGAACACTTCTAGGTCAACGGGAAATACCCTCTTTATTTTGATTCCCTTGACAGTGTCGAAGTATACGTTTTTTACGGCATAAACGGCCGTATCTTTTTTTTACGTTAACTTAGAATTTTGATTTTTTCACAGCTTCAAGGGACCGTAGACCTGAGTATATGTATAGTGAAAATGTGACACAGACGAAGTTGCGCGGGTCATCTACTTTAATTGTAAATTTGCAATAACCAATGCATTGGTTTCCTGGACAAAGTTCTGAGATAAACTAGTTGGTATGACAGGATGTGATTGATTACAGCGTACACTCCGCTTTTGGGCAGGCTTATCGTCTCCGCGGTTTTGAGATAGTGAAACATGTTCGGCGATGAGCAGGCGGTGTGATAGTGGACCCAGAAATAGTGTACTTACCCCTTAACCGAAAACTACTTTTCTTAAAACAATGTATTTTAACAGTTTTATTTTGATTCTAGTCGGGTAAAAATCTCCATACAAATAAATGTATGGGACGTGGGGTTGGTCCCGTAATAAAAGTTTTTCATAATGATGAGTATAGTGATCCCATTTCAAGAATTGCGTTATTAAATTTACACCTTAACCTTAATAAGACAAATAGCAGGAATAGCTTTGAATAAGTAGGCATGTACTGCAACCCCGGATCTATAGCAGGGCAATCCGGGGCACGTGCCCCGGGCGGCAAGTTCAAGGGGCGCCAAATACTAATTGGAAAAAAAACTTATTGGATGTGGGGTGCAGAAAGTGTCAGGCTCGTTTCGCTCGCCTTTGAATTTTGCACTCTCATCTCTATTTTCAGCATAAAAGTTATAAGTAAACCTTTCCAAGGTTTGGTCAGTGGGTCGTCTTATTTACTTAGGAGATCTCACAAACGTGGAAGAGAGGGGGGGCGCCGCTATCAAGTTTTTGCCCCGGTTCGGAAAAATCATAGATCCGGGGCTGATGTACTGGCGAAAAAGAATACACTTCATAACTCACTAAGAAGCTGCCAATAATAGTAATTACTTCTAGTGCCTAATATATTCTTCTTTCTGTCTATATACTTATCTTCTACACAGTACAGTCAGCGCACTATACTGTTATATTATATATTTTTCACCATGATAAAAATAAAATACGGTCTAAATAGGTAAGGAAATGTTTGCAGAAAACTAAATTACAGAAATATGGATATTTTATCACCAGTGTATCCTGCATGACTGCAAGTGATTCTGATTATAGAATTTGAGTAATTGTAAAATATAACCTTATGTATTTAATGCAGATTACTGATATTTTTTAGGTTAAAACACATACTCGATTATTGACAAAATCAATGTACAATCAAAATAATGTATACAGCTTGGTAATTAACATCTTTCCTATCAACGTATAGGTAATAAATGCACTTTATAAAAATAAGGCACACTAATAATCGTCAAGAATTGTACTGATTAGCAGATTTTAATAAAAAACGCCCAGCTTCATGCGCGAGTCCGTATCATCGTACAAGGTTTTATACTACCTATGTACTTTTTAAATACTTTTTTAAAATGTATGTTTATTATTTGTTGTTATATGTAGTGGCAACAGAAATACACACTCTGTGGAGAACACCGGAGGCTTCGTAATAGGGTCCTTCTTTGGGTACAGAACCCTAAACATGACTTGTAGTAAGCTGCCTAGTTAGGTACTCATTTCTTATACCTACATCCACTTTTCATCAAAAACGGAATGTCCTACCTGAAGTTTATTGCCCGTCATTTGCAAACGCCGGATCCACATTGCGAGCTGTTGCTAAGCTGTTCAGAATAACCAAATACCGCTTGCTCTACTTACCTAGGAATCAAAAACTTTCCCTAGACACGATCAATAAAATATTACTACGTTGTAAATCGTACCTACTTGCTATTGTACTGAAGGATTTTTATTATATTAGTATCAATCACAGCTATACTCACGCTAGTTCAGTTCAAGATAGCACACGAGATGACATCAGCCCAAGTAGGTCATGAAAAAATTGGCCAAGTGCGAGTCAATTTTGGACTAATTTCATGAATAACTTCAAAAATGTTTATTTTAAAATTATGAAAAAATAAACATAATAAATACCTGAGGGTTTTAATTTTTTTTTTTCATAATTTTAGCAGCTGTGATCAGTAAGCCTTTTCATTTGATATGTCACACGATACAGTTTGAAAAACTTTTTTTTTTTTCTAGTTTGACCCCCAAAAATACTCAAAATGTATTTAGTTACGCAACGCGTCCATGTTTGGGTCACAGAAATCGGTCCAGGTAAACCGGAGGAAATTGGCTGTGACAGACAGACACCCGAGTGATCCTATATGGGTTCCGTTTTTTATGGATGTCGGAACTCTAAAAACTAACTTAGCATTCAACCCTAATCTCTACATAGTTAGAGTGAACAGACTTCTTCTGGGTAAGCTAACTCCATCATCCACTGTCTCTGTCGCCTCTAACCAAGACTAGAGTCAAGAACAAACACATCACAACATTTTTCGGACATGTATAGGACAGCCATTTGAGATGTCCCATGTGCTACTTTTGTTTAAAATGATCTCTATGGATTCTAACCATTTCTGGAGCTCCGGCGTAGCGATGATATCAGCCAGTAAGTTTTCCTCCGTGGATGCTGGGGGTTCTGTTTCAACTGGGTGGTTTTGGTCAGAGGTTGATGGAGTAGGCGGTGGACTTCGCCGCATTAGTTGGCAAACAAAAGGGCTTAACCCTTGGTTAGACATCATAACACAGAAAAACACTATTTTTTGTATAAAAGTAATTAGTTCATCTTGCATTGTGAAAAAGTTGGTAGTTGCACAATTAACACGCGCGACACACTTTACTCATTAAGACTGAGTCCACAAATGTTTATATTAAGTAATATTTGTAATGATTAAGAGGTAATTCATTACAATTAACACAAAACACGTCCGCTTAGAATCGCGGCTGAAAATTTCTCAGTGTGTAACAACAAATAATAAAAACAAGGGGCTCCCATACGACAAACGACAAAGGTTTACGTTTTTATTTTCGGTTTATCGTACAGAACCCTTCGTGTTAGAGCCCGACTCGCACTTGGCCGGTTTTTACGCCTAAAAAGCTGTAAATTTTGCTATGGAGATAGATTGGACCTGTGACAAGGACGTTTATCCCCGGGAGTTACTTCCCTTGGGATACTTTCCGGTGTTCGCGCGGACGTAGCCGCTGGCTATTTAGTTGTAATCTTATTTATTTTTTTGGGTTAGTTGAAAATTGTTTTATGATAGAAAAGAAAGAAGTAAAAATAGTTAATTCCTCCCAAACAGACGCACATTTCAAAATTTGAAAACAGGCGGATTGGATACATGGTACCACAAAGGCTTCCCCTAGAATGCCCTAGATTCTTGATATGATAATGAGCTCGTAAAGCATTTATCCTAATATATAAAACTAGTTGACCCGCGCAACTTCGTCTGCTCCGCTCATATTGGTCTGAGCGTGATGATATATCTCGATAAATGGGCTAACTAACACTGAAAGAATTTTTCAAATCGGACCAGTAGTTCCTGAGATTAGCGCGTTCAAGCAAACAAACAAACTCTTCAGCTTTATATATTAGTATAGATTCTTCCGTTACTGAGTGACCGACTGACAGACAACGCACAGCCGAAACTACCTCTACTGGTCATAGAAAGCTAAAATTTGCCATGTAGATAGCTTCCTTGGGGAGTGCAGGGGAGCACTAAGAGAGAATTTCCAGAAATTCCTACGGAAACGGGAAAAAACGGGATATGTACGCGGGCAAAAGCTAGTAAGCTATAAGCCGCGAGCAACAGCAAGGTAAAAATAATCATGATTGCTGTCTTAGTCCATAACATCTAAATCTGTCTAATGATATTCATCTTCTATTAATATTAAAGCTATGTTTAGCAGTTTGTTACCAGTTACGTCATACCAGCTGTCCGAGATAAGCACATAGGAGTATGTTTCATACAGGGGCGTAGTTACCGTCGTATCATCCATATCAAAGATACGGGCCTCCGGACTACACCGGCCCCGTCGTATGACGCAAAGCTATACATTTAGTCCCGCTGTCTCCTTTGTCTTGTTTGTGACCTGCCAGGACAGTCCTTAGCTAATAGGCCTATTTTGTTTAAAAAAACAAAATCCCTATAAAGGGCGCCCCAAAAATGTTTGATACAGTGCGCCTTTGAGACTAGTTGCGCCACTGAGCCCCAAGTCTGCTATTACAATAGTGTCAGAATGGTCTATCATTGATTTCATAATGTGTGTCAGTGGTCAACCACTGACACTCCATTGAAAGAAATGGCATAGAATCTTGTCAAAATCAACCATTATGAAATCAATGATAGACCATTCTGACACTATTGTAATAGCAGACTTGGCCCTGGTTTCATACCAGAATACACGTGGATTTACTTGCCAAAACGATCACATTTTTTATTCAGCTGGATATCCCACTGCTGGGAAAAGACCTCCCCTATAGCATTCCAGTTTTACCTGTCTTTTGTCTTCTCCGGCCAATCCCTGGTAAACGCCTCTAGGTCGCCACGCCTAAGTTTTCTTGGTAAACCTTGAGACGACACCCGTTTTCCAGCTCAAATTGCTGATTTCTTTGTATATTTGCAAAATATACGAATACCTTGCATGCTCGTAGCTTAATGCATAGCCGTAGGAGCAATGCTAGGGGTAGGCCTACGTTTAGAGTCTAAACTTTAGACTGTTGACTTAACAGCCAAAGGCCACGCGCGCCTCTATAGAGGAATTGGGGTCATATGCGACCGCAGAGGTTGACGGGATCCGCATGAAGTAATGCGGACAAATACCTTGCCGTGGAAGACGAAATGCGCAAGCACGCCAGAGGTGTTCAGCAGCTTAGACCAGGGCCAAAGGTAGCTGCAGCACATCGCGTGTTTTTAGACAGTTAGAGTCTGAAAAAAACCCTGCGCCTACTCCGAAACGGAGGACATCCATGAGGATTTCCGCACGTTTCGGCTAAAATAATGAATATAGCACCAGAATTCAGCTTCGGAAATAAAATTTATTTGCAAATTTTTTTTTATCCGTAATGGCGCGCGGGGACCGCTAAATGAACTTACTGCCCACGCACTACTTTGCTCTGTGGTAACAAATGTACTAGAAGGTCGTCCTCTTTTATAGGGGGGTGTGGGGGGGGTATACAAATACAACCTTCTGTGTCGGAGTCTTGTTACTATTCCTATCTGTAGGTATATAAGACTACTTTATTCCCGTGGCTTTGCTTGGCTATACTACTGGAACCGTGCATTTTTAACAAAAAATTGCCTAGTCATGTAGCTTTCTACCAGTGACATATTATTTTAACCGGAGCAGTATTTCAGAGTTTACCTTTATGATATAGTTTTGAAGAATCTCACCGAAATAAGTATCAACGCATAGCTTGAACTACTGGGAACATGTTTTTGTACAGTAGGATCCTTTAATTAAACCATCAAGTGATGCTGGCTTTGAGGAAGAGGAAGAAATAGGCGATGAAAGTTCTAGAAAAATAAAAAGTTTTGGGCAAAAGCTAATACATTACAAGAAAAGATGTTTTCGTTCATGACTCAGTGTTTAGGATGAAGACGCCACGCAATGGGACGGCCACACACAATCGATTTACTATACAAAGTGTACGGTGGCGCTGTGGAGAGTACTATAATGTAGTGTGTTTAGTTATGGTACAATTAATTTATTCTAATCCGGTGTCGTTGGGTGGGGTGAGGGCTTTCGGGGTAATGGCGGTGTTTACTATAAAAAAGACAATATTTGTTTAACACGCAATACAGTCCAACTTGTCTGAAAGTGATCGCGGAATGCGATAAGGCCGCCCATTGTATGTTTTAGTTAAATTTCCTATTTGTTTTACTTTTGGTGTCTAATAAAGTGTATAAATAAATAAAGTTACGCCTTTTTTTCCTTTGGAGGTAGTTAGAAACTACAGAACGCTATCTGCTACGGTGCTTTCATACTACCCTAGCTGACCCGTGCAATAGGGAATATGCATGTGATTTTTTTATTTGCTAAATTAAATACTTATAAGCTCCAGTAAACAATCATGAAATTATTTTTTAAATACCTTCATCAGCGAAGAAGTTATAAAGCTTCAAAGATTACGATTAGAAATAGAAGTCCGATATGAACTTTGACGTCAAATTCCATGACGCCTATATAGCTGCCATATAAAACAGCGTTTTCGTGACAGATATATTTGTTTCAAAAAATTACATCTCGTTTGTTTTTCGAGCTGTTTTGATTCTATTTTCACTGTTATTATTATTATTTTTTGGATATTTTTAGATAAACTGAAGATAATAAATATTTTTTTTCATGCATATTCCCTATTACGTCTGCGTCACATTTTCCGTTAACGCTCCGCTACTATTGGTCGTAGCGTTATAGCCTTCCTCGATAAATGAGCTATCAACATTTTTTTTTTTTTTTTTCAATTCGAACCGGTAGTTCTTGAGATTAGCGCGTTCAACCAAACAAGCAAACAAACTCTTCAGATTTATAATCTATCTAATTATATATATAAAAATCAATTGCTGTTCGTTAGTCTCGCTAAAACTCGAGAACGGCTGGACCGATTTTAATAATTCTTTTTTTGTTTGGTTCGCCCGAATATAGGGACGGTTTAAAAGCAAGAAAAAAATGGGTAGGTAGGTAGGGTAGGATAGGTAGGTGGGGTAGGGTAGGTAGGTCGGGTAGGCTAGGTAGGTAGGGTAGGGTAGGGTAGGTAGGTAGGGTAGGGTAGGTAGGTAGGTGGAGGACTCTACACAGCCTGCCTTGAGCAGGGCCGCTTCCCTACTCAGTGGAAGACAGGTCGTCTGGTCCTGCTCAAGAAGGCGGGGCGCCCAGCAGACTCGCCGTCCGCATACCGGCCCATAGTGCTACTAGACGAGGTGGGTAAGCTTTTTGAACGGATACTTGCTGCCCGCCTCGTTAGTCACCTGTACAGAGAGGGGCCGGACCTAGACGGCAGTCAATTCGGTTTTCGGCACGGGCGCTCCACCATCGACGCCATAATGCAGGTGAGAGTCCTGGCGGAGGAAGCGGTATCCCGGGGCGGGGTTATGCTGGCGGTGTCCTTGGACATCTCCAACGCATTCAACACCCTGCCCTGGAGCTGTATTCGGGAGGCACTGAGGTACCACAGGGTGCCCCGCTACCTCCGCCGCATCATTGGGGCTTATTTGGCTGAAAGGTGTGTCACCTACAGAGGACGTGACGGTGAGGGCCGTCGTGATATGTCGTGCGGTGTTCCACAGGGCTCAGTCTTGGGCCCACCCCTGTGGAACATCGGTTACGACTGGGTGCTGCGGGGCGAGCTCCAACCGGGAGTGGACCTGACGTGTTATGCGGACGATACGCTGGTCACGGCCCGGGGGAGCTCATACAGGGAGGCAGCGTTGCTTATGACGGCTGCGGTCTCACAGGTGGTGGGTCGCATACGACGCCTGGGTCTGGAGGTAGCCTTGGAAAAGTCGGAGGCCATGGTCTTTCACGGCCCCCGACGGGCGCCACCACCAGGGTCACGCATCGTGGTCGGGGGGGTCGAAATTGCTGTCGAGTCTACCATGAAGTACCTAGGATTGGTGCTCGACAGCCAGTGGAACTTTGGTCCCCACTTTCGGCGGCTGACGCCCAGGTTAATGGGCGCCGCGGGCGCGCTCGCAACGCTGCTTCCCAATCTGGGGGGCCCGAGCACCGTCTGTAGACGGTTATACCTAGGAATCGTGCGATCCATGGCCCTTTACGGGGCCCCGGTGTGGGCTTCTGACCTGACGGCCGGTAGCATCGCGATACTGCGAAGACCGCAGAGGGCGATGGCCGTCAGGGCTATTAGGGGGTATCGCACGATCTCCTACGAGGCGGGTTGTGCACTGGCCGGATCACCGCCCTGGGACTTAGAGGCGAGAGTTCTCGCCTCGCTGTACCGGTGGCGCGAGGAGGTACGGACGCGGGGTGGTGAACCGATGCAGCGCGAGATCGAGTTGCGTCGGTCACAGCTCCGCGAGGTTATGGTGAGCGAATGGCGAGAAAGGCTTTCGCGACCTACCGCCGGCCTCGTCACTATCGAGGCCATCCGGCCAGTGCTCGACGAATGGCTCGGGAGGAAGCACGGCTCCCTGTCGTTTCGGGCGACACAGGTGCTTTCGGGGCATGGCTGCTTCGGGAAGTATCTGTGTCGTATAAACAGGGAGCCGGACGCTCGGTGCCATCACTGCACCGACTGTCGGGAGGACACGGCGCAGCACACACTGGCAGAGTGTGCCGCATGGGAGGAGCAGCGCCGTGCCCTCGTATCCGAAGTGGGACCCGACCTGTCGCTGCCGGCCGTCGCTCGTTCGATGGTCGGGAGCGCCGAGTCGTGGAATGCGGTGATCTCCTTCTGTGAAATCGTAATTTCGCAGAAGGAGGCTGCGGAGAGGGAGAGGGAGGCCGTGGCCACACTCCCGTGCCGCAGCAGGCGAACCGGGCGTCGGCGGAGGGCGGACAACGCCCTCTTCCAGCCCCCATAGAAAGGTCCGGAGGGACGGCGGACTCGGGGTCATCCGCCGCCCCCCATCCAGCAGGACCTGAGCCGGTGGCGCGTTTTGTTCCAGACGCGCCCTACTGGACGTGCGGGGGGAGGACACCTCACTCCTCCCGCGAGCCTGAGGTGGCCCGCGTAGGCGGGCCGGCACTATCCGGGGATCGTGGAAGGCGCACTAGATCTCACGATCCTCGGTCCAAGTGTGAGAAGGAACACCGGGGTGGTTTTTAGTCAGTAAGAGTCTGACAGACCCCTTCGCCTGCCCCAGGCGAAGGACATCCATGAGGATTTTCCACCCCGGCAACAAAAAAAAAAAAAAAAAAAGGGTAGGTAGGTAGGTAAGGTAGGGTAGGTAGGTAGGTAGGGTAGGGCAAGTAGGGTATGTTAGGTAGGTAGGGTAGCCAGTTGACGGGAGCGAAGCCGCGCGTATAGATTTGCTTGGTTTACGTAGATACATCTTCGACCACATCATCGCTTACCATCAGTTGAGATAGGGGTCAAACGCGTGCATATCAATAGTAAAAAAAAAAACATTGGTGGACATACACCCATAAACATAAAATATTAAAAAAAAAAATCGATTGGCAAGCATAAACATAGCATGTTTATCCTAATATATAAAATTCTTCCGTTACTGAGTGAGTGAGTGTGTGACTGACAGACAACGCACAGCCGAAACTACTGGTCGTAGAAATATGAAATTGGTGATTGCCATGAAGCTTCCCCACACTCCGTGGGGGAGCACTAAGACAAGTTTTCCCGAGTTTCCTACGAGAACAGGAAAAAATGGGATATACGCGTACGAAGTTGCGGGCAAAAGCTAGTAAGTCAATAAAATTTGATAACAAATATGTCTCATCTAGTTATCAGGTGGGTGAATATCGATATTCTACCGTCTCTTAGGTCAGTGAAGTATTCAAACTTGTAGGCAATAGGAAGATTATACGCCATTTGCAATTTAGACGGTCACCGGCTTCACATCATACGTTTGCGAATGACGGATCTCGTTCCCTCTCCCCATTCTTATTTTGCCACTAGCTGACCCGCGCAACTTCGTCTCCATCACAATTTTCATTACTGCTCCGCTCCTATTGGTCTTATCTATCTATACTAATATTATAAAGAAGAAAGATTTGTTTGTTTGTTTGTTTGTTTGAACTGAATAGGCTCCGAAACTACTGGACCGATTTGAAAAATTCTTTTAGCATTGGATGTAGCTACATTATCAGGGAGTAACATAGGCTATATATTATCCCCGTACTCCCACGGGAACGGGAACTACGCGGGTGAAACCGCGTGAAGTCCACTAGTTTGTAATATTTAAGCAAGAAATAAAAGGCTATTTTATTTTTTATTTATATCAGCCGAAAGACGCCCACTGCTGGACATAGGCTTCCCCGCGCGTGTCGCCACAACAAGCGGACCCTTACCAGGTCATCGGTCCACCTTGTGGGAGACTTTCCAAACACTGCGTCTTCCGGTATACGGTCGCCACTCCAGAACTTTTTGGCGTCGACCATCTGATGGACCACCGGTTTAATGTACCGAAGTAAATAAAAAAGAACCTGTTGATTTGTTCCAGGCGGTGCTCCTGTACCAATGTCTTCAGAGTCTAGACGCACACTCCATCGAGGGCCTCACAGACTTCATCAACGAACTGAAGAACTCCATCGACGCTGAACCTGTCAGGAAAGGAGTTAAGGCACAAAAGGTAAGACGACATTTTGAATAGTTTAATAGGTACGAGGGCGGAAAACTATGAACGTTTGCGAATTGTGGAAATTATGGCGAAGGCTGAGTGTACATAGCACAATAAGGTCGAATTTCTACCACTGGGCGACAAATAAAATGTCGATTTAGTGTATGGTGAACACATCAAGAAAAAGAGAATGCCCTTCATCAATTAAGAATGTGTATTTTCACTGTCAACTATCCCCTATTTTAAGAGTTTTAAACAATGTACTAACTAATTCAATTTACATTTCCACAGTGGAGCACAGTAACAATATGCCTACCACAGTCTACCCTCCGGCTGGTCACAACAGGCGTGGTTCAGGAGCTGAAGGGCCAGAACCGACGGATACCAGCGCTAGCCATCGCGTCTGCAGTGGGCCAGCGCGCCAATGAGCTGGTGCCGTGCTCCCGCGACGAGGAGACCAGGCCGCTCATGTACAGCGAGGCCGAGAGGAAGGAGACCTTCAAGCGGTGGCCGCACATGGACTACAAGTGAGTACACTGTCTGAGCAGACAAGCAAGACGGGGCGGGGCGAAGTCCAAGAACAAACTCGGAACTAATGCCGCCATCTTGTTTTTTCATTACATTTTTCACAGACAATCAGCCCCTTCTTGACAATGACATTTAAACGCCAAAGGATCTCCTTGTAGCACACTAACTACAACCACCTTGCCTGCATCTGAAGGGGGCTGTGGGACACTGATAGTCTTCGCGTCCACGTTGCGTCCAGTGGAGCGAAGGTTTTCCGTTGCTGGATGTTATAGGGCGAGGTTCGATTTAATGGCGTGTGGTTAGAAACGCGGTGATAAATAATTCCGAAAGAAAAATCTCTACCATAGATTTTTCACTTTTGCTATCTGTTGCATTTTTGTGCGCGACTACGCGACGCAAAGGACGATAATGGTTTATTAACCAAAATTTTTATGTACGAATAAGTACAGCTTTTTGTTAGTCTACCTTCATAACGTTAATCGTCAAATACCGAATTATTAAATAATATACTTACATCCCGTTTTATTCTTTGGTTTACACCATCATTCTTTCTAAAAGGAAACTTCTATAATTGAAAGCCTAACGTATTTTTGAAGTGAAAACTTCTTTAGCGGCGTTGAGCACTTTTCTGTAATGGGTATAAAATCTTAAACTCGCGTCAGGGTCACGTGACCTGATCGCAAAAAGCGTAAGACGGACTCGCGTCAGGGTCACGTGATGCGAAAAAGCGTAAGATCGAGGGGAAGGGAGAGGAACTAGTATCTCCCACTCTTTCTACCGTGCCTGAGTGTGCTGCTCCGCTTAGGCGGCACAGGGCGCTTGCGCGAATGTCCGTCTGTGTTTATGTACAGCGTGGCACGCGTATCCAAGGATACGAAATTACGGAATTACGAAATTATGGAGGAAAGTTGATTTTTCTAAGAGGTAAAAATTAATGTAATATATAAATAAATAACGATATAATATTATGAATAATAACATGTAAATTGTCATATTTGTGTACGATAGCGCAATAAATAAACATTGTATTCTACCTCATAAATGATAGTATTTTTGTACTTATAATTAAACACAACGTTATTTTTTGTTGTTTTTATGGTTCGTTTTGTTTATGTCAGGAACAGTGTCAAGATTGACATCTGTCACTGACAGTCGCTGTCGCGGCCACACGTCAGTGTCTTTTTGTTTATTTTGTTGTCGGTGGTTTGTCTATGATGTGACCGCGACAGTAAGGATGTATTATTTACATGTTTTCACTTCTGCCGGCACTCCCGGAGTGCTACCGGTATTTTTTTTTCTGGGTGGTTAAGGGAAACCATACTTAGAAACGTGGTTTTAAAAATAACAATGAATTATAGCAAAAAAACTTCATACAAAGTCTTCCAGTTGTAAAATACCACGTAACACTTACACTGCCGAATTCAATAAAGAGTCCGTGGAATGAGTCTGCTGTGTCAATAGTGTACAATGCTGCTGTAAAATCCAGCAGAATGCCAGTGTTAGGTATATTTGGCTGGTACATCGTAGCAATAACTAATAAGGTAAAAAAAAATAAGGAACGGTGCTTTTGTATGTTGTTTTCTATTCATGCTGTACCAAATAATTGTTTTATCTCTCTATCTACTGTTTAAGGGGCAAACCTTACTAACGATATTCATTTCCCACAGATGGGCACTCCCCGCTCGGATGGCTCAAGCAGGTTTCTACCACCAGCCCTCGCCCAGCGGCGACGACCGCGCGATGTGCTTCACTTGCCTCGTGTGCCTGGTCTGCTGGGAGAAGTCCGACGAGCCCTGGGTGGAGCATGAGAGGCACTCGCCCAACTGCCCCTTCGTCAGGGGTGAATATACGCACAATGTGCCTATATCGGTGAGTTGAAGATTATGTTATCTTACTTGGTACACACCTAGTTCATGCGCCATGTGTCTTTCCTCGTATGCCTGGTCTGCTGGGAGAAGTCTGATGATCCCTGGGTCCAGCATGAAAGTCACTCGCCTTTCCCGCCTCACCCCTTCGCGAGGGCCAATATACGCATCCTGGTGTGTTGAATAGTTTACAAATACTTTGTGCTACGTATTATACGGTAAAGAAGAAGGAAAGAAAGGGTAATGTAAAAAATGTGTGTATATCAAAGAAAAACATAGGCTATTATTTTTTGAGGGTGTACTGACAGGGAAATACCAAATTTCCCAGCAGATCCTGCTTCGATTAGGCTTGATCAAAAGTCTTACTTAATCCATATAAGTTTTGGCGATGTGCCTCAAGTAAATCCCTTCAGAAGGCTATTTGCTTAGCCCGTAAGGTATTCATTACCACACAAGGTTCGAATTTTTAACAGGGTAACTGAATTTGAAATTAGCAGCAGAAACTCCGCTACTATGGCATTCCTAAAGGTGAGCGTCAATAACGATGCAGATTCAATCGAGATAACTTCATGTTCGATGGTCACAACTGCTACTGCAGCAGTTGTGATCATCGACGATGCCTAAGTAATCTATCTATCTATATGTATAAAAATCAATTGCTGTTCGTTTGTCTTGCTAAAACTCGAGAACGGCTGGGCCGATTTAGCTGATTTTGGTTTTAAAATGTTTGTCGTAGTCGAGGGAAGGTTTAAACGGTGAGAAAATATGTTTTTTTTTTGTTTACTATTAATAGGCTTGCGTTTGACCACTATCTCACCTGATGGTAAGCGATGATGTGGTCGAAGATGGAGCACGCTTGCCTAGAAGTAACCTATTCACTCTTGACTTAAATACTCCTAGGTTATTGCGAGGAAGATGGTAAAAACAACAATTTCATTTTCCCATATAAATTGTTCTACCTACTTTCCTGTCAAACATTTGACGTTCGTCCTTTCGATACGGTAGACTCGGGTCCACTCGAATTGAAGCACGTATTAAATTAAGGTTTTGTATCGACTACATACAGATATCCACAGTACTCAGATTATCTAGGATTAGTAGGGTAGGTGTAGGGTAGGAGTAGGTTAGAAGTAGGGTGGGGGTAGGACACCACGCGAACGAAGTAGTTCCGGGCAGCTAGAAATAATTTATATGGCAAAGCCGCCGGTCAGCTAGTAGGATATATGTATATTTTTTTATAACATGTGCATAACTCTATAGAAAAGAAAGATGAAAAACATTTAGAGACAGTAAGGCGCTAAAAATCGGCCATTTTAATTTTAGTACACCCAGAGTCACTTTCACAATCAAGACGAATCTATAGCTTAATCCAGTAAGCCGTATAGAACGTGCCAAAGAAATATACATACATCATTGATATATAAAAAACCCAAGATGCACAGTCTCGAACAAATGCTCGAACACTCGAAACTGTCGACAAAAACTGACATTTATCAAGTGTCATGTGTTTTTATTACCTTACACGGATGATTTTTACAAAGCAGTGCAGTATGGCGAGCGATGCGAGACTGTTTAAAACTAGCGCACAATTTTAAATTGTGCGCTTGTTTTATGCGGACGTTTTTGAGATGCTGAGTGTGTATCTTGGGTTTTTATATATCAATGACATACATACATAACGCTCCTTCAGGCACAGTAGGGATTTTATTTGATAATCTCACTAAGTTACGGACTGATGAGCGTTTTAATCTACGGCAAAAAGAGAGCACTAATTGCGATTGGCGTCACTGGCAGGTAACATCATAGTGAATTTGCGTTATCCATAACATGTGTTTGTTTAAATGTAAGAAGATAGAAGAATTTTAGTAAAACCTTTCAAATAAGTATTCATTTCTGTAGATTTTAATACTAGTCAAATATTCTAATATAGTATCACGCAATCGCGCTAATCAAGTGTTTTTATCGTCCATTATTGTCTTATCCATGACAAGTATGATGATTAAAACACAATAATAAGGCAATACACATCACACCTGCACACTACACAATAGACACAAAAACACAAGTACAGAGATACCCAACTGATAAGGCGCGTCGTGAATCTTCGTTCGCACAGAAAAGAAAGTATGGCCCCGAAGATTAACGAAAGAAAGAAAACTTATAATCAACTTTATATCACTACAATAAGGTTCATAATACAGTGCAGCTGTTAGTTCCGTCTCACTCGCAAGTCACGTACATGCCACGCGGCGCGCGCTAACATGGCAGCAGCTGCCGACCAATAGCGGAACAGGAAAAAGAAGCGCGTTGCTTGGACAGTGCCGATTGGTCGATAGCATTTCCCGCGCTTTGAAAATTCATCTTCAGCACAGGTACGTCGGTAAGCGATATCAGTTGGGTACTACTACACACTTACACAGAAACCAACTGTCTCGGGGTTTTGATTTCAAGTGAGAAACATTTGAAAGATACTTGAGATTAACCACAATATTATCTACAACTAGTGGACGTCACGCGGTTTCTTCACCCGCGTATTTCCCGTTCCCGTGGGAATACGGGGATAAAATATAGCCTATGTTACTCCCTGATAATGTAGCTATCCATTGCTGAAAGAATTTTACAAATTGGTCCAGTAGTTTCGGAGCCTATTCATTTCAAACAAACAAACAAACAAATCTTTCCTCTTTATAATATTAGTGTAGATAAGGAGGCTGATAGAGATATTTTACAGACTAGCTTCTGCCCAAGACTTCATTCGTGTGGTTTGACATAAAACGTAATATTTGCACCAGGAAATAGTATAGCATTATATCAGTACTAGCTGACCCGGGCAACTTCGGCTACGTCATGTTTTTTATTAATGCTCCGTGTCTATTGGTCAAAGCGTGATGTTATATAGCCTTCCTCGATATACAGGCTATCCAACACTTAAAGAATTCTAACCAGTTGTTCCTGAGATTAGCGCGTTCAACCAAACAAACACTTCAGATTTATAATATAGCATACAACCCGTAGCAGTATAAACGCACTACCTCTTAAGGGGTCATTGAACTCATCATTATGAACAACTTTCACTATGGGACCAACATTGACATCGCGAAAAAAAAATCTACTCCCCCATACATTTATGTGCGCATAACTCGACAAAATGTACTGAACAGCTGATTTTTTTTCGCGATTTCGGGATTGGTTCCATAGTAAAAGTTGTTCATAATGATGAGTACAATGACCACTTAAGAGGTATTGCGTTTATACTGTTACATGTTGTAGATAAAATATTATTTTTGTAATCAAATAACTTCTTTATGATATTAGTTAAGACATGCTACACCAACCCAAAAAACTAGAAGACGTGCAAAAAGACGATGACTCACTTTTGCATAGAGACAGACCGTTACATCAGAATGGACCTTAGACTTCATAGGCTCATCTGTAATTATGCGCTATTGAGTTCCAGAACAGTCTAGTTAAAGCAGTATACTTAACTTTTTTTAGCGTTCAATATGTAATAGTTTTCTTTTCCGGTTTCCTGTATAAGTTATAATTTTTAGGGTCCAACGGAATCCTATTACTAACACGGACGGACGGACAGATGTCCGTCCGTCCGTCCGTCCGTCCGTCCGTCCGTCCGTCCGTCCGTCCGTCCGTCCGTCCGTCCATCCATCCATCCGTTCGTCCGTCTGTCATCGAGCTGAATCTAAGAACGGTATTAGGTAGACAAAATTATAACAGAGTATGTATTTCTATTGCCGCTTTAACAAAAAAACTGGCCAAGTGCGAATCGTACTCGCGTGCAAAGGGTTCCGAACGAATTTCTTTTTGTTTTAACATGTTGTTTTAACACTACAGACTTTAATAGGCTTTCCTGTAAAGATCCCAGTTTAGGTAAAGATCTATTATTTCCATTTTTTTTTTTTTCAAAATTTTAGGCTCATTGGTTTCGGAGATAAGGGTGGGGAATGGTCATTTTTCGTCTAATTTCTTGAATAACTTCAAAACGATTTATTTTAAAATTATGAATAAATATTAATATGTAATTAAAACCCTCACAGTAAGCCCTTTTATTTGATATGTCACACGATATTGTTCAAAAAACTTTTTTTTTTAATTTCTTGTTTGACCCCCAAAAGTGACACCTATACTAAAAATTTAATGATTTACGTAACACTTTCGTGTTTGAGTCACAGATGTCCATATGTGTACCAAATTTCAACAGAATCGGTCCAGTGGATCCGGAGAAAACTGGCTGTGCCAGACGGACAGACAGACAGACACCCGAGTGATCCTATAAGGATTCCGTTTAATTTCGGAACCTAATAATAAAATTTAAGTTAGATTAAAAATAAAAGGGGCCTCCCATACAGAAACGTATTTTTTTTTTGTTTACTTTACGAAACCCTTCGTGTTAGAGCCCGACTCGCACTTGGCCGGCTTTTTTTTAAACGTTCAACACGTAATATTTTTGTCTTCCGTTTTCCTGTATATTTATCTTTTTTTGTCGAGTAACGTGTAAAACGGGTCTTTCTCGTCGTATGACGTCGACGTGTCGCCGTTCGCGCTCAAAACGCAAGCCACGCTGATTCATCATTAACCAAATCGTCATGTTACGTGAATCACAAATACAAAGCTTTTTATAATATCAGAATGATGAAACCGGACTTGCAAATTTCTATTTGTTAATACGTGATGTAGATTTAGGTAATCTGTTTTTGATTTATCATTGTTTGGTCAATTCGTATTTAAAATGCTACTAGAGAGATTAAGAGGGGACTCTAGTCGGTAAATCTTTGGCCTTTCTCCATACAAACGTATTCCGCTGTTTTCTTCGTGGATAATGCTGCTAGAGTAATGATTTTTTTTTTCCAAAAAGTCTTGATCTAATTAATACGTGCCTCTATCCTTTTCTTTTTTCCAAAACATAATTACTTAAAGAATGATGACAATCCAAAAACCCGAAAAAATCAGCCCGTTTTTACCGCAAGTTCCGACGACTATCAGACAAATTTGATAAGTTTTTAACAAAATAGAAAATAATATGAGCATAGATATAGTCTTCCTCTAAATCCTTACTAATATTATAAATGCGAAAGTAACTCTCTGTCTGTCTGTCGCGCTTTCACGCCAAAACTACTGAACCGATTTAAATGAAATTTGGTACACAGATAGTCTAGAGCTTGGGAAAGGACATAGGCTTTTTACCCCGGGAGTATGTTCCTTAGAGACCACGCGGGCGAAGCCGCTGGCAGAAGCTAGTTTTGATATATCATTTTTATAGATCAGTCCATTTATGAAGAAGAAAACAACGGAATACAAAACGTCTTTTGGTCAAGGTTTTTAGGTAAGATTAGTCTCTGCGGCAGTTGTCGCTTTCGCACTAAAGATATCTATGAATTTAATGGAATCGATTTATAAGCAAACTGCGACTTTATACCCGACTACCAAGGAAGGGTTATGTTTTTCGCGCGTATCTTGTATGTATGTTTGTAAATTTCTTTATTACCTCGTACCACCCAAACGGCGGAATAGGGTATTTTACTGAAAAAAACGAATTAGTCCGTCAGATAGATGATCAGACGGTAATGATTACTCATTGATTGTTATGGACATCAAATGTATGTTTAAGAAATAATGTAAGTAGGTACCTAAATGTCTGCATGCCGAATGGTAAAATATGGCTGACCCTTAATTTAATTATTTGTAACAACTATGTATACTACCCATATTTGCAGAATAAAATTCTATTCTATTCTATATTTTTTCTTTTTTCACTTAAACAAAAAATGACGAAGATACAGTACGTTGAAAACTCGCGTGACGTCACTACGATAGTACAATTTTACTAGCGACGTGACGTCACCAGCCCCCTCTCCTGAGTTTTGATGCGTTTTATCTTTGTCAATATTCATTGATTTACAAAAACAAAAAATACGTGTCCATTATTTTTCAATACTCTAACTGACGGACTAAATAAATTTGCAATTTATTGATGGTGGAAACTAGCCTATGGATTTCGACTATTAAGGTGTCGTTAGATTAATTTCACTAACCCAAGTGCCCTTAGATAGGTGTCGTTAATATTTTTTTTTAACCAAACCTATCGAGTATAGGGTATCAAAATGAAGGAAATTAAATGGAGGTTACAAAAATATAATTAGGCTAATGTTTGAATTCAATTAGGAAACAGTATTTGTTCATAAAAGTGTCCCGGTTGACTTCTTTGCAGTCGGGTTGTTTGATTTTTCTAATTTGCGACTTATGTAAGGATAGTCGTTTGTGTAGAATGCAAATAAGATTTGAGATTTGAGGAACTGCCCGGAAGCTTATCTTCGGGTCTGTGAACTAATATAAACCCACACTATTGTTGACTGGATTGATTTACTCGCAATTTTTCACTAATACTTACCTGCTACACTGTTTAATTAATAACTAAAGTGCCTAGAAGTCATATCAATTCACAACAATACAACACAGCACTTTTAGCACAATTCATACACGAAAAAATATCGATTTTAAAAACTGCACACGGTGGTTACTTGTAGTTCCTATAAATTAAGTAAAATGAAAAGAATTTAGGACTCTATATTCTAGAACGGTGCCCAGTCATGCAACTTAATATTTTATTCTGTATTTGAGTTCAGATTTTTATCATAACTATAAGTTTTTGTTGCATGACTATGCACATGACAAAGCATCGTTCTAGAAGATAGTTCTTAGATTCTAGGGATTCTGGATTATCAAAAAATCTGAAGCTGAGAATGTTTAGACTTTCCTAAGGTAGGATCGAACCTGCTTCCACATTCACTCAATTTGCACACGCTACACTTGACCGTATGCTCACTATGGTCGCTCTATGTTAACTGTCGATCAGTTATTTCAGACGCTAGAGATCAGTCATTATCAGTGTCGGCTTGGAGGCGCGGCCCGCCACAGTGACTCGGCAATCTTGAACATTATCTTGGTGATAACGCGTCATATTGTTACATCTCTTTATTACCGTATTACTCATTACAATAACATAATTTCGTATGAGAAATAATGGTGATTTTATAGGTATATTTTTAGTACTATTTATTTGTTATTATTTTTTACTAACACCAAGATTAGATAAGTTAAAATACCGTTGCTCCCTTGACATGACGTGGCGGAAAAAAAGGATACGTAACGATGACGGGTCATTAGTTGAAGACTGTGAACATAGGCGCTAATGCTAAGCTTACTCTGTGTGTCATAGTTTGAAAGCCTTTAATATCCTACAGGTGACCAACGCGACAGCATGCGCGGTTCCCTGTACCAACGTAACGGTAGTGTCGAAAGGGAATACGGGGGACCTGATCGCGACTGGCACTTCTGAGGGCAAAGTCAACATCTGGAGGTTCGACTGCGGCCTCAAGCTGGTCAAGTTCATTCACCTGTCGCCGTATGACTCGATATTCAGCGGCATGCTGGCGACCGATAGTAATAAAGTATGGTCGGCTAGCTTGGAGAAGGATAGTTGTGAGTATTTTTTGTTGTTGTTGTTGTTGTTTATGTGGTGTTTTTGTTGTTGTATTTACTTGTTTGTTTCCATTTTATTTCTTTTGTATATTCAATAAGCCTTGATTTTTTCAAATATAACCTTACTTAGTCGTCTTGCTTATCAAGCAGATTTAGTTAGATTAATTAAAGGATCAATAAATTCGTTAAACAAGTTCAGGCTTTTTTATTTATTGGTTACTAAAAATAACCTTACTTCCGCAGCCACGTACGGCGTCGAGCTAACGGCGATGGCTTTCGTCGGCATGACGTCACAGCAAGAAGCTTATCCACAAACACAAAACACGGAGAGTACAGAGAAAGAAACCAACACGAACAAGACGAAGCCTTCGCTCATGTGTGCCGTCATCATCACCAGGACCAACTCCACACAGACTGACCAACCAATCAAGGAGGACTCCAGCAAAGCACTCTTTGATTCAGGAGCAGACAAAGAAAGCGTTCAAGCAATGAACGACCAAAACGAAGCTAAAAATAACCTTACAACAAACAAAATGCTGTTCCTACTAACTTATGACATACACAGCTCACTAGCCGGCTCGATCACCACTGTAGTACACACGTCAAACAGTAGCGGTAATTCTAAACCAGGAGGTAGCAAGAAAGTTTGCACTGTAGCGAGGCCCGATGACGCGAACATATTCGATGAAATATACTTCCAGTACTCTGACGAGGACACAGAGCTTCCACAATGCACAAATAGCTTACTAGAAGAACAGATCAGTAACGTTATCAACCTAAACGCGTCATCCAGCAAAGAGGATTGTAAGATGTGGGAACCTAAGAAGATTATACTGCCGAAACATTTCAAGGTGATGCCGCCGCCGCCTCCTACGGCCTTGCTTCCAGAGTTACAGGAGGCTGGGCAAGCGACGATGCTAGACTTCGTCGGCAAGATCTCGCAGCTGAAAAGTTGGAAGAGCGGCAACCTCGACTCTGTTGGTACGAAACTAGCTGACCAAACTGACGCGGTTTTGCAACAAGCCGACCCTATAACGCATTATCTGAACATGAATGGACCTCTAGAGATCTCTGACTTAAAGTGGTATGAAGGTGGAGATGGAACAGAAAAAGTTAAGGTGACAACCTTCGGAGGTGGAAGCAAAGTTGGCACACAGACTGCTATCACGAATAGTAATAACGATGGCTTTGACAGCGATCCTCCTCAAGAAGAGGCTGTGTCACAAGGCATAGCTGTTCAATGCTTGACTCTCCCACCCAAGCTCAACTTCAAAGACGATGCCAAGGTCACACATATGTTACCAACGGAAGATAAAGAGCATTTACTCGTAGTCATCTCAAGCATTGTTCCTGAAAAAGTTAAAGTTGAAGAGGAGACTGACAACGACGGTGACACTAAAATGGAAGTCGACGAAGTCACTGAGCCCAGTGACAAACCCAAATCTGACGCTAAAGCTTACTTCTTACTTTACAAAATCAACAGTAAAACGTCAATATACACGCTGGAAGACCATCCGGTGTCATTCAAAGTGTTACCGTTCAATGAGAGTCCCGTAGACCTGTGTCTATTGCCAACTGACAAACACGACCAGTATTCGTTCGCCGCTGTAGGAGTTGACGGCAGTCTCAGACTGTATTCATTACCCGACTTCAAGACTTTATCAGAGAAACGCGTACCAAAGGGACAGTTTACTTCCGTAGTGTTCTGTGCTTCAGTAGAACGCCTCAGTGTGTCAACCAAACACGGCATGATATACTTCTATGCGTTGAACAACGGCGAAAAGGATAACACAGGTGATATTGATGAAGACGAATTTGCTAATATAGATTTCGATATGCTCCAGCGAGCGCCTCGGGACGAAGTGTGCGGGCCGTCGCCTGCGCCCGTCATCATCGCTAATAAGACTGAACTAGATTTGTCAGACTTAGAAACTTTGATTTACCTGACTGGGTACTACGGTACTAATACAACAGTGCCTTATAGCGCGGTTGTGCCTGGCTTCTGGTGCGAGTTGTCACCGGCTCAACGATCGAGATCTGACCACCAGAATAACAGGACATGGAGGTTGCAAAATACTTCTTCGACGTGGGATGAGCATGTTTTAGAGCTTACATTACCGTACAGCGTTTCACTAGCTCATATAGAGTTTGGTTTCACCTTACACTCGGCTTGCTCAGCCAATCTCCCGATCATTCTCGTCACCCTACTAAAACAAAACTTACACGGAATTGGCTACAAGAAAGACGCGTCCTTCGGACACAGATCAGATTCCCCTATACACTTCCCAGTCATTGACGCTGACATGTCAAATCTAGAGAACCCTGTCAACAGCGAAGAGTATTTACAAGCACATAACGCGGAGATCCTAGCAGGGCCTTTATTACTGTCGTCGGGACTCGACATGACGCAACAATCAGGGACTTTAATACTGACGAGCCCTCGGTTGTATAGAGCTAGAGGAAGAACCTTCCTTATCCATATAAAGACACTCTTCGACCCTGCAAAAGACATGAGCAAAAGCACAAATAAGACCGGAGAAAGCAGTTCAAAGAAAACAGGTTTCATTGGCTGTGATTGGCTGCATCAAATTTCATTGACTGTCCGCTCTAGTCCACATACAGATGTCCCAATGGAGAGGCAACAACGGATAGCGATGTTAGAATCCAACAGCTTTTTGAATACGCTATGTGAGATTTCAGTAAACAACGCTGATCTCGAAATGAGGAACATAGCTATGGACTTATTAATCTGGGTGGTGTCTATAAGGCTTCAGCGAATGCGACTGGCGAAGACCGAGAAAGGGAAGGACAAGACTGTTGAAACTCAGCAGTTGGAGTGTGTCAAGATTATTGAGAAGCACACTGATGCTTTGATCAAGAACTGTATACTGTGCGCCAATAGGAGTATGGCGAAGAAGTGTGTGAAGATTCTTCTGATTACTAGCGAGTGAGTAAGATTTTGTGTTCTATTACTACTACCTCAGTTCCATGTTAATTGTTTTCAACACACCGTTCTCCACTAAATAGACTTGACTATATTAATTTTATCCACCTATAATATTTTGCGCATCATCATCCTGTTTATGTTTGGAAAACTTATCCTTACTTACAGTTATTGAACAATTTAATCAACAGTTACATTTTCTTTAAGGAAACCCATTGTTATACAAACTCATGCCCATTTTCATTAACACTAGGCGACACATAAATGTTTTCTCGACATAAACGTTCTATTTTTGCACTGATTTCATTTAGCATTCGTAAACAGGGGTATGAGAGTCGAGTTGAATCTCAGTTTTTGCTACATAACCAATTTTACAACTTTAAATTTCTTTCACCAGGGGTGAAAAACTGCTTCCAAAACGATGGAAATCGACGTTCGAAGCCACGCTGTCGAACAGCGTATGTGCCTGCATCCCGTACGTGGGCGCCAGCGTGTCGGCCGGAGCCGTGCGCTGGCTGGCGGCGCTGGCGCAGCAGTGCACGTCGGCGGCCATGGCGCCCGCGCTCGTGGCCAAGTGCCTGGCGCTGCTGGAGCGGGCGGCGCGCTGCCTGCGGGACAGGCCTGATGTGTACCACAGTCTGTTGAGGGCCAGGTAAACTATTCTTTTCTTGTAGGCTAGTGTTTGCCCACTAACTCACCAGTCACCCAATGTAAGCGATGAAGTTTACCCACATTTTTGTTGCTGATTTGTTTTGTTATTTTATATACGTACATCTGTGCGCTCTAATTACTAATCTTAGTTTTAAATATTGTTTCTCAGTAAGTGAATTATGTATGCAATTCTAATGAGAAATAAAGTTGTTCTTAAACCGTGGTCGATGATGGAGCACAGACTCTACCCGGGAATTCCGCTCCTTAGCTGCACACACAAATAAATTGCACTAGTTTACAAAATTTATGTTTTAGTCTGTTGCCGCGGACTTGGTAGTTGAATAAGTTTACTTTTGTCATGTTTTTTTTAAATCTACTCTCAAAAAAAAATAATGGTTTGGCTCAAAAACTTTTTTTTAATTTACTAGCTTTTGACCGCGACTTCGTAAGGGCATCTCCCGTTTTTTCCCGTTCCCGTAGGAATGTCGGGAAATCCTCTCGAAGTGCTCCCTAACACTCTTCAAGGAACTTACATGCCAAATTTCAGCTCTCTATGACCAGTAGTTTCAGCTGTGCGTTGCCTATCAGTTAGTCCCTCAGTAACGGAAGACCTTGATTCGTTGATAACGTATGTTAAAATAATATGTATAGCTAAATGTTTGCGACTTAAATAGCTTAAGGAGACTTTGTTTAACCAATCCAAATCGTTTGCTATATTTATGGAGAACATAATTATATAAAAGCTACTAGCTGACCCGCGCAACTTCGTCTGCGTCACAATTTTCATTACTGCTCCGCTCCTATTGGTCTTAGCGTGATGATATATAGCCTATAGCCTTCCTCGATAAATGGGCGATCTAACACTGAAATAATTTTTCAAATCGGACCAGTAGTTCCTGAGATTAGCGCGTTCAAGCAAACAAACAAACAAATTCTTCAGCTTTATATATTAAGTATAGATATCAGAGTTCGTTAGAAATACCTCTGTATTTTGACGAGAACCAGAAAATCTGAAACTCAAAAACCAGAGCTGATAAAAAAATCTACCTGTATATTTGAACTTAGCATACCATGTGGAATCAGCAAAAGAAGCAAGAATAAGCCAAAATTTTTCTGGCAACAGATTTACTGTAAACTAGTGTTATTCTCAAAACGTTTTCTTTATTTTAATTATTTATTTGAAATGTATGGTGATGTTTCTGTATCTGACGCTGTGGAAGGTGAATTACCGTATAAAACAAAATGATTAAAACGATTTTTTGTGTTGTCCACTAAAAACAACACAAATCTTTCTTAAATTATCACGCGTCACAAATTAACGAAAGTCAAGTGATTCTATAATTTGTTCCCATACCAGTCCAGTAGTGTTCATTATTGTGTTCCACCTTCATTACTGATTTGTCTTCCAGATTCGGTCTGTACGGCCTACCATTGGAGCGCACAATATTCGCCACCGAGATACCGGAGCTCGGCCGAGGCACTTCCACCCCGGTGACGTACGCCAGCGTGCTGGCTGGAGACACCACCTCGCCTCCGGTGCCTAAACCTGACTACCAGCTGAAGGAACTGCTGAACTTGCCTTTAGATATGGGTAAGTTGATCTTTGTCAGCCTAAGATGTTTGTTTATGGTTGGCCATGTACTTATTGCACTGTATGACTTGAAGTAATTTGCACATTAAAGACAAGAATATAATTACATCCTATTTGTATAAGCAATACACAGCTCGAAAAATAGAGACAGATAAATACTCGATTAAATAATACGCCAGGTCTTGAATGCAGTCTTACTAACTACACGATCAAATTAGCGAAGCAAATTTATCCCTTCCCGAAGAGTTACGAGAATACGTTATTCTTACTTAGCTTGCTTGTTATGACTGTTTGTAACAGAAATTCCATCTGCTCAATCTTAGCGATGATTTGTAAAGACCGAGTCGGGTTGTGTTCGGGCCGGGCCAGGCTCATATGTGATGCATATTCATATTACATCGAGTGTAAAACGGGTCGCTTCAATATTAGCGTAGTGAGTGTATGCAGTGCGGAAAAGTGTTCATGGATCGGATCATGCACGGTGTAATGTATATATAAAGTTTAAAATCCGTGCACCGTCCAGGCCATGTGCACAGCACGCCTCGGACACCCGGCCCGGTCTAATAAAAAACATCCTCTAATCAAATTTTTTTTTTTCCAATAGATGCAAAGAGCGCCACGTCATCGACCGCGTGGTGGGCGCAGAACAACGGCGTGGGCGTGTTCGGCGCAGGTCTGAGCGAGGCCATGCCGCTGCACGTGACGTGCCACGTGGCGTCGGACGGCACCAAGCTGGAGTCCAACGGCAGCCGCCACCACTCCGCCGTCGTCAGCGCGCTGCCCGGCGCCGGCCCGGGGGACCCCAGCCAGGTACACTAACTAATACTAGATTATGAATCGAGGGGATGCCAGGGGGCGACCAGCCCGTCAACTGAACACGATCCAGAAGATCATGGCTATACAGCTGGCTGGTGGATCTGGAGACGAAAGACCTCGAGCACCTTCTCGAGTGGTGCGTGGAGGCGCTTCGCCGGAGCAAACCTCCGCTGCCACAGCAAATCGCAGCGCGGTGGACAGAACTCCGGCCAGATCTCAAGGGCAATCCGGCAAGGAGACTCGCCGGCGATCCGTGGTCCAGAGCGAGAGGGCATGGGAAGCAGTCACCTCCTTCTGCGAAGCAGTAATGCAAGCGAAGGAGGAGACGGCAGTCTGTGAAGTTAGCTTAACACTACACAGTAATCCATACCTCACCCCTGCTGTCACAAAAATTTGCCACAGCGCAGCGACTCGCGGAATGTTACGAGCCGCCTTTAGATTTGATTATATATACAGTACAGTCTCACCAATCCGATGCTATAATAAACCATGATGTGCCGGATTATTGGAATGTTCGGATTACTGGATTGCTTAGAAAAAAACAAGACAACATTGAAATAAAGCACTTCAGAAAGTAGGTACTGCTTTTTTAAGAACATATGAAATAAGTGGTCGAGTAGGCACGGGTAGAGGGTGCCGGATTGCTGGATGTGCCGGATTACTGAGACTGTACTGTACTTGTAATGTAGTAAACGCTAGAACAATATTTCTTTGCTGTCTCTTTCAATGAGAGTGGCAGTTGCTTCTTTTACGTTGATTGCCAATAAACTTTAATTGTCTTTCCCCTCTAGCAACTATGGTCTGTCGTGAAAGAAGGTCAGATGAAGCAGTCATCGCAAGACCCAGACTCCTTGGAAGACGTCGAGAGCTCCCTCATGGAGTGTGATCCTCAGGAGAAGATGGAGTTCTCAGAAGAAAAGTTGTTCAAGGTAAGTTTTATATTTAACTAGGTACATTACCCAGTTGCTGAAGTCTGTCTACTGATTGATAAAAAAGTAATGGTTGCCTAAACACGACTATTTGTGCGGAAAATAAAATTGGTCGCGGATTCCCTTATCGCAGGGTGTTGGTTCAAAATATGTGGTTTGAAAAACTATGTAGGTATGATGTGCGTGACGTTGCAAATACGATGCCAATTAAGACGACTAAAGTATGACACTAGACAGAGGGGAAATGGTTGGAACCATGTTGCACTAACCTTTAGATTCACTGTCACTAATGTCTTCGACGTCGGCAGAACGTTCGAGTCCCGCTGGATACTGCAGGGCGACACGCAACGGGACGTACTGACTCTTTCCACACTTTTTCTTCATGTCTTGAACTTTTGCACGCGGCGTTTTTTTGACGCGCCGATGACGCAGATAGTACCTACTGCTTTTTGGTCATATCTACAGCGCCGTGAACGCGCGTTGGTAAAAAGCCGTGTGCATAGGCTCTTAGACGATAGACCGCTGTTCTAGCAATAATACAGAAGGCGGTTCATATTATATTCTTGGAACATTTTATTTACTCGCGCGAATCGCCGCGAGATTCGCATAAGAGTAAATAAAATGTTCCTCTAACGCTGCTTGTTACACTCAACTAAACTAAGTTGTTACTAAAATAGAAAGGAAAAATGGAAACAAATTGACTGCACTAATTATAGCAACAAGTTCAAATGTAGTTATTTATTGCACACAATCTACGCATATGTAGTAACGGAAAAGTCTTCACTAAAAAGTTCATGACCCTGTTAGGCCACAGCAAATCAACTTATAACCAAATGTTTTGTTGATACGATTTGCATCAAAATGGTGCGACAATGGTGCATAATCCGTAGTATTTTCAAAACAAAACTTGAAACTGATCATGCTTGTCGTAACCCTAGGACCAAGAACAATGCGGCATACCGTGGGCCTCCCTAGTGACCCGGCCGCCGCAGCACACGCTGGTTGTGGAGCGCATGCACTCCGGCGCTCGGCGGTACATCGTGCTGGACTTCGGACACCCTGTGCGGTTGACTGATGTTGTAAGTATCAAACAGGTATCATTGGATACAACTACTGTTATCTTATTTTTCGTACGTAAACTACGCTCATCATCACTTTAATATATATGAGGCACCGAAAATGAAACCAATGAGTAGTTTGTGTACTGGGTCGCGAAAGTCCTACATAACTACTGCACTAAATAAGCAGTCCATTTTTATTCAGTATCGAGAACTTTATAAAAATCCAATATGTGTATGCATTTCACAGATAATACCATCATGTTCGGACTTGGTGACTCTCTGCATCGATCTCTGGGTGACCGGTGAGGAGACGGACTGCGTGAAGCTAGCCTTCGCGACTGATATCGCAACCAAGCATTTAGTGTTGACGGATATACAACCGCCGCCCATCTGCCGATACATGAAGGTAACACAATAAATATTGAAGGAGGTTTCTTTGAATTTAAACTTAAAAATAATAGGTGTACCTCTATTAAGGCTGTGCGAGTAATGAGGAACCCACTTGGATACACTCACGATTTCTCCCATGGGAGTAGCGAGAAATTTCTGAACACTACGATTCTTTAGTGAGACTAATGTCAAATATGTATTAGAATAGCTACCTACGCTGCGCTGTTTACGTCTAGTGGCCCTTACCACCCGTAAGAGTAAGGTGTTGCGAGTGGGGGGGGGGGGATCTTTGTTAAGGACCCATAGTATCACACCTACTTGTGATTATGTTCCAGTTTCTTGGAACCATATCACATTATGACACGAACTCGCACTGCTTCGAACTCGCACCCGCTTAGGATCTAGGATAATATAGAGAGATGGCCTGAAACACAGGTATAAATAAACCTAGATCGGGCAACACACTAAATTACCTTTTGAGTTCTATTTTTGACTGTAATCGCATATTTGTCATACCATACTTTATATCCAGATTATTAAAATCCTAATATAGGCCTAGTTTAATATATACCTACTGCTAAACCATATGGACACTTTTGTGAAGTTATTATTTCAATATATTTATTTTATTTAAAATAGTAATTATGTAATTTCTGGTATTATATTATTAATATTCTATGGAGGTTGGGTCACTTACCTAAACCTTTTTATTTACCAGCCAGTAAAAAACCTTGTTTGTTTCTATAGATAACGACAATAGGCCGCTACGGCATGTCGGCAATGAAGTGTAAGATCCCGCTGGGCTGGTTCTACGGCGAGGTGGCGGAGATAGCGCACGTGCAGCCCTCGATCAACGCGCTCAATGCGCTGCACCAAGACTTGACGTGCCGGTTCAGGTGACACGCTCTCTGTTCTCTCTCTCTTACTTATTTTTGTAACTCAAGGACCCCATGTTCTACTAACCTATTGAACAACAGAACGTCTACCATGAGTTTTATCAATCTATACTCGCTAGCGACTGTAGTTAATAAAATGTGTGAAAACTTTTAAAAAACAAGTTTCTATTTTTTTTTTAGTTGTTAACTAAAGTTCTATTTGCAACTTGCTTGCTTGTTAACAACTTAAACAAATAAATTAGAAATTTGTTTTTTAAATTTTCATACATTTTTTTAACTGCAGTCGCCAGCGAGTATAGATTGATAAAACTCATGGTAGACGTACATAGCATAAACGTAGCGGCATACTCCTCACACCAAGCTAAAATTCATGGTATTTTTTTCACATATTTGTGAAGTTTGCTTACAGGGTAAGCTTTCGTTTTTAGGGTTCCGTACCCAAAATGTAACCAACGGAACCCTATTACTAAGCCTCCGCTGTCCGTCCATCCGTCTGTCTGTCAGAGGGCTGTATCTTAAGAACCGTAATAGGGAGACAGTTCTAATTTTCACAGATTGTGTATTACTACTGCCGCTATAACAACAAATAATAAAATTAAGGTTTATGGTATGGAACCCTTCGTGTGCGAGTCCGACTCGGACTTGGCCGATTTTTATTTTACATTTATATGTAACAATGTTGTTTAAATGGCTTAACAGAATATTTAGAAGATTTTCATAAATATTGGGAATAACTTCTCTTTCAAAAACCATAAGAAGGATTGTCTTATAACAAAAATCGAGAAACAATCCAGAATATTAGAGAAGACATCATTTTGGAAGTAAAAGAATCTGTTGAAGGTCTGCTATTGTTGTAGACGCAATGGAAAACCTTCACAAATATTCTAACACACTTCTTTCCTCACAGATTAGCAACCGGCAAACTAATGGACCTACTCAACCCATACCTTGAACTGTACAATGGCAACGCAGCCCACATGATGTCATACCTGAATATCTCCAACGACACCGACACGAAAGTCGTGACCGCCTACCAGGAGTGCATAGAGTTACAGCAACAACTCCATACTTGCACTAGCATATTGAGGAAGTTACAGAACAATTCTGAAGCCCAGAGGAACCTGCCCGAGATGATTGAGAAGGGACAGGTGTCTTCCGAAGCGCTTTTAGAAGCGGCGTCCACTGATAAACTGAGGGTTATCAGTGAGACCATCGTTGATATGCTGCTGTATTTCTACTTCCAAGTTGGGGATGTGGTGAGTATTGTTTTCGTTGATTATGGCAAATTATTAAGACTTGTGTAGGCTGGGATATTTCGCTCTTTAGTATAGTACAGTATATTTGTAGTTTGATGTAATTTTATAGTTACAGTTCTATTTGTTAGTGTTATGGGATGAGGGCAGGAAGATGATGATGAGTTCTATTTGTTAGTAATAAGAAAGCATTCATTTTACCGGTTATCTCCTAGAAATAAATCTATAGGATTGAAGTTCAATTATTAAGAAAATCGCTGATAAATCTTCTCGAGTTTGGTCTTCTTACATGCCTCGGACGTATCGAGGCCAAACTAGCATCGCACCCTCCGGATAGTAGGCAGTTTTGGTCCCTGTCGAAAGCGGTCGAAACGAATTTCTGTCTAACAACTTTGTCTCCAATGTTGAAACCTGGCTCACTCTGCAGATGAGAAAGCAAATTTATTTGCATCTCTCTGCAAACAATTCCACCGCCCCTTTTTTAAATATTTTTGATGAAAATGTTTTTTTTTATCTCCGATTGTTAAAGAAATTGTTATAAACGAATGCGTTGTTTGTAAGATAGCTCTGTATGTTCTAAAACCTTTAAAAAATAGCTCCATCGAAGGAAAAAAACTGGCCAAGTGCGAGTCGGACTCGCGTGCAAAGGGTTCCGAACGAATTAAAATTTTTTAACACGTTATTTTAACACCACATACTTCTAATAGGTTTTCCTGTAATCTTTAGGTAAAGATCTATTATCTCCATTTTTTTCCAAATTTTAGGCTCAGTAGTTTCGGATGGTCATTTTTCGTCTAATTTCTTGAATAACTTCAAAACCATTTATTTTAAAATTATGAAAAAAATATAATTAAAACCCTCACAGTAAGCCCTTTCATTTGATATGTCACACGATATTGTTCAAAAAACTTTTTTTTTTAATTTTCTAGTTTGACCCCCAAAAATGACCCCCATACTAAAAATTTAATAATTTACGTAATGCGTCCGTGTTTGGGTCATAAGTCCATATGTGTACCAAATTTCAACAGAATCAGTCCAGTGGATCCGGAGAAAACTGGCTGTGACAGACGGACAGACAGACAGACACCAGAGTGATCCTATAAAAAAAAATTTCAGACCTTGATCCATATGTTGTTAGTAATAAACACTACTTAAAAGCTATGTTAGTAACAGACACAATACGTAACAGATTTTAATTCATATATTTCTTGCGCTCACCTGACGCACCGGGCACATGCACATGTGTATGTACCCAATGCGCCATGATGGCGCAATACGGCTTATCACTTCAGTATATCATTGCCGCTCCCACGCACCTTGCGCATCACGGATGCTGTCCTTTTCCGAAGGATGGTGGTGAAGCCATCAGTGCGTGCTTCCGAAAACATTCCTGATGCACTTCAGTAACGTGGGAGCCCAAACAACACCCTGAAGGCATTATTATACTGAACTCTTAGGGCGTTGTATGCCTTTTGCGTATACCGAACCCACAGGGTGCAGGTGTACAGAGACTGGCAAAAAGCCTTAAAAAGAGTTATTTTCACTTCTATTGTACACCGTGCAAACCTGCGGGCCAACATATTGCATCGGACAGCCGACGCCCTCCGTTCTCTCTCTATATCAGCATCATCTTTTAGGTCCTCAGTAACTATATGCCCTAGGTATTTAAACTCCAGCACCCTGTCAAGGGCCACACCTTTTAACATTACTGGTGGGATGTGTGCTGGTTTTTTACTTTTTACTCTGAACACAAGAAGTTTACTCTTATTAACGTTGTACACAAGTCCATGCCCTTCTGCATATGCCTCGCAAACCTCCAATAACTTCCTAAGTGCGCTGATTGACGGACTCAGCAGCACCATGTCGTCCGCATAACTTATACTGTTGACACGAAGACCGTCAATAGAACAGCCAACCTGTGTACTACTGAGTTCGACAATCAGCTGGTTTACATACAGGTTAAAAAGAACTGGCGAGGTCAAACCGCCCTGTCTCACCCCGCATTCTAACCTATACTCCTCAGACAGCGCATTGGCCCATCTAACTTGATTGGTTTGGTGGCCATACCAATACTGAAACATATTTGTAATGGCGTCAGGCACCCGCGCTTCACGCATCTTACACCACAGTATGTCGCCTGACCAGGTCAAATGCCCTGGAAAGGTCTAAAAACGCCGCATATACTGGCGTACTTCTCTCCGTGTAGTATCTGACAATATGTTTGAGTGACAAGATAGCACATTCGGTCGATAACTGCGGCCTAAAGCCAAATTGAGCATCGTGTATTTTCAAATGGTTACTAAGTTGCCTTTCAAACACACCGTCAAGGACCTTAGCCGTAATAGTCGCGAGTGAGATCGGTCTGTAGTTCCCCCTATCACTGACGTCACCAGTTTTATTTTTCAATATTGGTACGACCACCGTTCTCATCAACTCAGCGGGTAGGTAGGTAGCCCTAAAAAACGAGAAAAAGTAAGAACGGATGACATGGATTTTAGATCATATTATGTTATGAATGTGAATAAACTTTCAGTCTCCTGATAGTCCATGTTTTGAAGCCAGTCTGCTACTTTCTTTTTCATTTCCTGCCGGCACATTTTAGCTATGTTTAGCTTTTTGTTTGCGAGATTGTTGAGTTTGCTGCTTAAGCTATTATTAAATTGGCGTTTCGCAAATGAGGTTCGGCAGGGTAAAGTAGGACATGGATTTGCTACGCTTTTTTGGGTCGGGTAAGGAAACATTTCCTTGTGTTTTTTGGATGAATTTGAGCACATAGAGCTGGTGGACAGTGAGGACTTTAAGTTCGGAATATAATTGTGAGGTGGGAAACCTGTACGGTTTTTTGGGTCATGATCTTGAGCACAGCTCTCTGTTCTCGCTCCAAACCGAGCAAGTGAGTCTTAGCTGCACCTGCCCATATGGTTATGCAGTATTGAATAATGGACTGACATAGCGCCAGGTAGACTAGTTTCAGGTTTTTCAGTGTTGCAGAACCCCGTAGGGTCCTGAACACATTCATAAGCCGCCTAGTTCTGGTAATGATCGAGCCAATCTGCCTGTCCTACCTCAGTCCATCATCCATCAAACCTCCCAAATATTTTGCCGATTCTACCCGAGAGATAACCTGGCAGGTAAAATTGTGTTGGTTTTCGCAAGTATGTGCTATTATGGAGTAGTTAGGCAAGGGTTTAGTTTTGGTGCAACCCCATTTTGTGTCCAGGCTATCCCTATCCATGCCAGGTTGCCTGGAAGAGATCGCGGAATGCGATAAGGCCGCCAATTGTATATTTTTTTAGTTTAAGGTTTCCTTAATGTGTTTTAATTTTGGTGTACAATAAAGTATATATAAATAAATAATAAATAAACGGGTAGGAAATGTGTTTTGTCCAAGTTTAGTGTGAGGAGCTTTAGTTTTAGCCAAGTAATTTTTTTGGAAAGGGAGTATTCGGCTCTCCTTGACCACCTGCCAATTCCGTCCCCCACACTAAATACTGCTGTGTCATCTGCATATGTAAAAATTTTGGTGTGTTGAAGTGACATTGTGCAGAGGTCATTAATATATACCAAAAACAACAGGGGGCCCAAAATACTCCCCTGTGGGACCCCAAAGACGATTGTGCGTTCCTCGCTAAGACAATCGCCTATTTTGACATATTGCTTACGCTGGGAAAGATAATCTTTAAATATATTTAAGACAGTGCCTCGTACTCCTATTCGTTCTAGCTTTGATAAGAGGATAAGGACAGAAACTGTATCAAACGCCTTGGAGAGATCTAGATAAATACATAGGCATCTATTTCTTTTGTCTAGATTTTCCACTACTTGCTCTGACAAGTCCAACACTGCGTCCTCTGTAGAGACACCTGATCTGAATCCGTACTGGTTTTCAGCTAAGATTTTAAAGCGATTCAAATAATTTCTGAGGGATTTAAAGAGATTTTTTTCCAAGATTTTTGATAATATTGACAATACCGATATGGGCCTAAAATTATTGACGCAGTTTCTGTCCCCACCTTTGTAAATTGGGTGTACAACAGCTTTTTTCAAAGTATCAGGAAATACGCCAGTGATAATAGTACGATTACAGATGTGCGTTAGATACCTTATAGTGGGATCAGTACCCGTCTGCACTCTCTAAGAAGGGAAGTTGTAATTCCGTCCCATCCAGTAGCACAATCCGGCCGCAGCTGTAGGATAGTGGTTTCAATATCCGCTTCATCTACTTCTAGAATAACGAGAGAGTTGGGTAAATAGTTTTCGGAACAGTCTGAGGCAGGGGGTTGAGGGGAGACCGAGTCATCTGTAGATGAGGTTCGAGACAGAAGGATCTTATTGGCTAGATTTTTAACGACATCAGTAAAAAAGTTACAGACAAGGTCAGCAGACGACTTTGGGCTATCTGATATTTGAAGTAGTTCCAAAGGATTGTCTTTCACTTTTTGAGTTTCGTTATCTCTTTGATAGCTTTCCATAGGGCTTTAGGGTCGTTGCCTGCCCTGTCCAGTTGACTTTTCTCATGAGCAATTTTTAATTTTTGTAGCAGTTGATTTGCAAAGTTTCTATATCGTGTATATATTAATTTAATTGTCATGTTATCTGGAATATGTAATCTATCCCGATTTTTTAATGCAGCGCAGAAGCCCCGGTGTGATTCACGGCTTTAGGATTTTTTGCTTATTAGGCACCAAAACGGTTTGCGTGTGTAAAATCCATTGAATACAATTAGAAAATCATATAGAAGTATTCAAACGTAGCTAACCACGTCATATTTTTCCAGCAATACGAAGACGTGAACCGCTCGTGGTGCGCTACGGTCCTCCCGCTGGTGTGGGAGTGGGGCGGGCGCGGCGCGGGCGCGCTGGCCACGCTGGTGGCGCGCGCGTGCGGCGCCGCGCCCTGGTGGGGCACGCACCTCGCCGACACACTCACCACTGCCTTCGCCGCCTATGACGCGCCGCCTACCTCGCTGGACAAGTAAGTATGAGTGAAACTGAAGCAAGCAAAATCATACAATAGTGTTGGGACTACGCAAAAGACTCGTCGCGACACAGTCCTTCCTGTGGGAGTGAGTGTGCTATAATCAAAAACGCTTGCCTAGTGCAAGTTAGTGTAACTCATGTTGGTAAACGTAGTAAAACTTGATAAACAAAAATTATTTATTTATTTATTTATTAAAACTTTATGCACAAGTAAAAAAACACTGTACAAAGGCGGACTTAATGCCTTAGGCATTTTCTACCAGTCAACCTTAGGGTGGTGCAGAGAAAATATGGCAGGTGCAAATTATAGAAAAGAAAAAACAGAGACAGAAAAAAAAAATACAACCATAAATACATAGATACATACATACACATAAATAAAATTTACAACGTTATTAAGAGAGAACGAAACCAACCAATTAACACTGTGAGGATTCTACCAACTTCTTGCGAATGTGCTCACGTGCTTTCACCTTAAAGGACAGCCGACTGGTTGACGTCCTGATGTTCAGAGGAAGCGCATTCCAAAGGAAAATCGCCTGGACAAAGAAAGAAGAGTGGATAAACCCAGAGCGGTGTGAGGGACATCGTAGAAGAAGATTATTGGATGAGCGAAGATTTTTACTGTGGGCAGAGCAAAGGAAATGAATTTGTGAAGTAATATAAGAGGGAGAAGAAGGATTATTAAGAAAAGAAAACAAGCTAGTCAGGGCTCTCAGCGCTCTGCGCTGACGGATGGGCAACCATTTCAACAGTGATCGATGCGCTGATACGTGATCATACTTACGGAGGTTGAAGACAAATCGAATGCAGTTATTTAGAAGACGGTCAAGTTTATTGAGGAGATCTGCATTCAGGTCGTAGTAGCACACATCACCATAGTCAATCATGGGGAAAATTAGGGACTGTACAAGCATGGCCTTTATGTGAGCTGGGAGAAGATTTTTCAGTCGATACAGGGACCGCAACGTTCCGGTAACTTTCCGACTGACACTCGTGACCTGCTTTCGCCAGTCAAGACAGGTGTCGACATGCAGACCAAGATCCTTAACCTCGGAGCCAAACGGAATGACTGTGTTGTCAAAGATTACAGGTGGTACAGTTAAGCCATTAAGTTTTCTCAAGCTATGGGGACTCCCAACTATGATAGCCTGACACTTGAGAGGGTTAACTGCCACCCCAAATCGGTCCGACCAACTTTTAATCAGTCTCAAATCCCGGTTGAGCTCCTCGATCGCATCCGATAAATTGTCAACACCTGCCTGGTAATAGAGCTGAAGATCGTCAGCATAGAGATGATACGCACACTGAAGCTCGGTAGTAATAAGATTAATAAAAATAGAGAACAAAAGAGGAGATAAAATACCGCCTTGAGGGACGCCAGCTGCAAGATCACACCACCCGGACGAAGATTCTCCAGCACGAACTGACTGCTGACGCCCCTGAAGATAAGAGGAAAACCATTCCAGTACCTCGGGAGAGACCATAAGATAGGAAAGGATAGCCAAAAGGACTTCGTGACTGACAGTATTAAAAGCGTTGGAGAAGTCGATTAACACCAAAGCGGTAACTTTCGTGTCTTCCATTCCCCGCCTTATATCGTCAGTCACTTTGAGGAGAGCTGTCACGGTACTGTGCCCTGGCCTGAAACCAGATTGAAATGGGCTGATGAGGGAGTTGAGGTAAATATAATTGGAGAACTGTTTATGAACACAAGCCTCGAGCACTTTGGACAGGAACGGAAGGATGGAAATTGGACGGAAATCGCTCTTACTTCTACGAAATAAAGGCGTTATCAATGGTATATTGTTATCATGGTGTGTATTCTATAAAGTAGATGAAATTACTAATATTGAAGACAATTGTTTTACTTTTATATATTTATTGCCCCCTAACAAATCTTTCAAGATTAGAAGTCGTTTATACAAACGGACTTTTAAGTTTTAGCATTTGAATATCATCATGCTTTGGAAAACAACTATATGTAAAGACCGTAACAGGTGGCGCTCCGTAGTTTCTGTCTAGCCCCATGATAAAAAAGGTATGAGTTGATGATGATAGGCTTTAGGGTGAACCCACTTGAACTTTTTTTTTACTATAGATAGGCATACGTTTGACCACTATCTCACCTGATGGTAAGCGATGATGCGGTCTATGATGGAGCACGTTTGCCTAGAAGCAACCTATTCACTCTTGTCTTAAAGACTCCCAGGTTGTAGCTATCCGGCTCTGTAGGTATAACACAGGCTCTGGCAGGGAATTCCACTCCTTAGCTGTACGCACTATGAATGTGTTCCCAAAACGTTTTGTGCGTGTGGGTGGGATGTCCACCATGAACTGGTGGCGCATCATCGTTCGTCTTGTGCTCCGATGATGGTACGGGCTTGGCGGAATTAAATCATTCAATTCCGTCGCACACTCCCCAAAATGCAACCGATAGAAAACCGACAGGCCAGCAACTCGGCGTCGATGCTCAAGCCTTTGGAGCTTCGACTCGACGAGCCTGTCATTACCGATGAACCTCTTGGCTCGGTTCTCAATTGATTGTGCGTCGGACACGTATCTCTCAGCAACAGTGCTGTCGTCTGCATACCCAAAGGTACCGGGTTTTAGCAGATGATTAATATGCAGGAACATGTTGCCGACAGCACCGACCCCTGAGGAACTCCGGCATTAATATCCAGCAGTCCGGATGAGTAGCCATCTATAACCACTCGGATAGACCGATCCCTCAGGAAATCTGCAATCCAATCACACAATCCGGCGGGCAGACCGAAGGAAGAAAGCTTACTAATAAGGCTATCGTGCCAGACCCTGTCGAAGGCCTTCGAGATATCAAGGGAGACCGCTAGTGCCTCCCCGTGCTTCTCTATGGCCTCACTCCAGATGTGAATGGCATACGCTAGAAGATCCCCAGTAGACCGATTTCGGCGGAACCCGAATTGTCGGTCGCTAAGGATATCATTCGCTTCTAGGTCGACTACCCTTCTTGGGCACGGGCTGCACGTTAGCTTGCTTCCAAGCATTCGGTACTTTTCCAGTCTCAAACGAAAGGCGAAATAGGCGTGTCAATATTAGAGACAACTCAGGCGCACAAGTCCTCAAAACAATTGCCGCTATCCCGTCGGGGCCACTAGCCTTATTCACGTCTAGGTTACGCAGTACCCGATGAACGTCCTTCTGATGAATGCGAATGTTCGACATACTCGACTCGCATCCATCAGGAGAAGCAACTATTGTTTTGCCACTGTAACCTTCCATAGTAAAATCGTTTTGTTGTTCACAGATGTCTGGTCCTGATAATCTACATGTGCCGCAAGAGCCTGTACTCGCACACGACGGCAGAGGGCGGCGTGTGCCCAGCGCTGGCGGCGCGCGCGCTGGAGCTGGTGCGCGCGCCTCGCCCGCAGCCCGCCGTCACCGCCGCGCTGCTCACTGCGCTCGCCTCTGTACTGGACACCGTGGCGGCGCACTCCAATAGGCACGCCAGGTACGCATACTCTACGTGTGCCCGGCGCAGGCGGCGCGCGCGCTGGAGCTGCTGTTACTTGCAGCGTCGGTGGCATTCATTAAAGCATCAAAGTACTGCAATTGGGGCACTCCAACGTGTGGCTCATGTTCTGAACATCATTATATTTTGCGACTTAAATTGCTTGGAAAATCCCTGCTGCTAGGCGAGGACGGCTTAGAGAAAATATCTAGCGTATTAATGACGCTTGCTCACTTGTGACAATTTCAAATCAAAATTATTTCCTGATAATCTTTTCTCTTCGAGAGAATATTTTACCAACACCAGATGTTGGATTTTTTGCACTTTTTCAAACAACTATCAGATCTCAATTTAATTCCATCGATAAAATAAATCTGACTGATGGAATCAGCTGTAAAACATCGTTATCGTTGCGTACGCTATTCTATGTGGCGAGCCACTGAGAAAAACTACGAACGAAAGAAAACACTGACATTTTTGTTCTCGTTTCTTCTGTTCTCAGATGGGACTGGGTAACAGGCGGCCGCGCGGGCGGCAGCCTCCCGGGGGGCGAAGCTCAGGGCTCTCCGCGCAACAACGAGTGCAAGCTGCATCGTCGCAAGCTACACAAGAAGCTGCTGCATCAAATGCAGGAGCTGGAAGCTGCCCGGAGAGGGATACAAGTCGCTTTGGAGGATCAACAGGTAGGTTACGGATTGAGTTACATGTTTGTTTTAGTAAAAGGTGATGTTCTATTTACAAATTTGGCCCAATTTATATTTTTTGGAGTTGGGCAGGTTATTATTAACAATTCGTACTCATTGTTTAGTTATAATCTTTAACCTGAGACTCCCTTAAAAGTACCAATCATGGCAGTAAAAGTCATAAAAGGAGTAACTATTATGTACGAGATTTTTGCCTCATGTCTGGATTGGACTTCGTTTTGTAGGTCTGTCTATCTTCGGTAAGTTTTGACGTACAAAAATCTAGCCTCTGCATTTTACAACTGTGGCTGCTACGAAGGTCGAAAAATTATGAAACACTCAATAAAAGTTACTTATCTGTCCCCACAGCGTGCCCGCCTCAGCCTGAAAGCCCGAATGGCGATGGTCGGCAAGCGCGGCGCGTCCCGCGGCGAGTCGTCCGGCTCGGGCGGCGCGGAGGCCGCGCGCCCACGTCCGCTGCCGGCGGCGCTGGCCGCGCGACTGGCGCACGCCTTGGTGGCGCACATGCTGGCCGCTGACACGTGCTCGCATGCGGACGCGCTCATGCTGGCTGCTAAGGTTTGTTTATCCTCGATCGACATTATTACGAAAGGTCTTCAAGGTTGTGACTATGGGCACAACATGATCTTAGCTGTCTAGCCCGACTATCTCAAACTTCAATAAAATTTGTCAAGAAGTTGTTAAGCAATTTGTGTTCTGTCAAAATCTGTCAATTTGTGTAATACTTCGTGAAGATTTAATAATTGAACAAGAGACAGTAGTTGTTTTAGGTGCAGCGCAGACGACACGCTTTTTGTACGATCAGGTCTATGGCGCACAAAATATTTGCTTGGCATGCAAAAAGTTTGTCGCGGATTTTACGCAGACTCAACGCACACGAAGCACATATCCCATCATTCTGTCGGCGGGTCCGTGTCCCACTAACGAGTGCAGATAGCATACTAACAATGTGCGCCGCCTGCGTTAGCGCGCGTTGAAGCAAACGTTCTATTTTTTTCGCGCACTTTTTGGCGGCACGGCGCGACGTTATCTGCCAGAATGACACGGATTTTTTGTGCGCCGGACTTATTGCGTGTCGTATGCGTTACAGCATATAATTGCTAAGATTCTATTTTGACAGACTAAAAAGCGCGTCACGAATAGTCTGTCGTCTGCGCTGCACTTTATTGTTATTACGTCTTAAAGTCGTTATGTGTCCTTGTCTGGTACTTATTTAAAACTTGTAAAAACTAGAAGATACATCACTAAAACGATGCTAGAGTCTTCTCAAGCAAGACTTTTTCATTTATTTTCGAAGTTTATGCATTCTTAACATGTTTGTAACTCAACAGGTGGTCGGGCGGTTGTGCGCTTTGTCTGGCGGCGCAAGCCTGCTGGACCCGTCGTGCATCCTGGGCCTGGCGCGGCTGGCGGTCACGTTGCCGCCCTGGCCGCGACATGCGCTCACTACGCTATTACAGGTATGTCTAGTGATTTATGTTTCCACATTATTGTTAACATGTAATTTAATAGATAGAACAGCACCAATTTTGATTTCTAGGCTCCCAATAGAACTTTATAGGGAGCATTGACCAAAGTATTTCAAACAATAGTTTAAAAATCAGGGTATATCTGGTCTATTCTCGCGTCACTCACGTAAACACTACCACCTGATTAAAATGTGTTTAGTTTCTAATTGACGTTCGTGATGATGCAATTACGACAAAAGGACAGCATAACGTTGCTGACGTCTTTAGCTATGCTTCTAAGAAGGTCATATTTACCCAACCACTGCGAAGCAAAAGGAGACCCTAACAAAACAATGCATGCTAATAGTAGTAAGCAATCTTAAGCTTTAGGGCATAGTGGTATACGAACACGGCTATCTTCTGAACATCACTATGATTTTTTCTTGTTGCATACTCTTTAAGGCGTAATTTTTCCATAATCGGGTTTTGGTTTATTCATGTAACTTTTAAAACAACTACTACCAAGTCCAACACAATTTACCTAACAGAAAGAGCACAAAACGCAACCATTTCACATTCATTCGTTCCTCCACCAGGACCTGGTCGAGTACGAGAGCGGAGACTCCCCCTCCAGCCCTCCCAACGAGGAGTCTTGGAGCGGCGCCGGCTCCTCCCGAGTCATACGCGTTCACTCCATACCTGGAGCGCCGCCTGGTGTCAAGGCGAGGAAGTTCAAAGGACCTACTGTCGCAGGTTTGTTGATTTTGTCGATATAGTTTGCAGATTTGTATTGGAGCGATAAATGGGCTGTTCAAGAAGAGTCCAGAGTTACAGACCAGATACACGATAAAAATCCATCCGTCAAGCCCATACCTCGTAAAAACAGCGTATTTAAACCGTCAGTACATTGATGCTAAAGCACTGAGTTTGTCTGATTAATATGCAGGGTGGTTTAAAGAATTACAGAAAAAAGAACTAATTCTAATAATTAATCTCTATTAATTGTCTGTAGATTACTATCGAGAATAGTAATGGTGATTCACATGCGGACGTAAGGTGAAAGCTACATAAGTTGCAAGATTAGTATAGTCACAGAGACTCGTTTGTCTGACCCAACGCGGTTCAGTCGTTAATCTGCGATGCAAGCATTATTTAAGTCGTTATTCAGATGTCCGTAGCACAGTGGGTAGACATTTAATCAAGTAGTATTACGATGGGTATTTTTTATAGACTTATGAGGTTAACTTGAAACTATAAGACATCGTCCTAGTAGAAAGCAATCATCGCGTGGTTACCCGATCGCGTCACCACGCCGACTGAGGTTTCCGGTATGCTGAACAAATTAACGCGACGATCGCGTATTCGCGCGATGATCGCTTTCTGTTACGACGACGCCTTATGGCCTACGCAATGTTCGGTGATCGGCCGATAACTTTTTTTTATTATAGATAGGCATACGTTTGTACGGCCATTATCAGACCTGATATATAATATTTACGTTATTTTGATTGGATTATTTTAAATGCAATTGATAGGCCATACCGCTCCGTACTGCCTTGATATTTTTTGCATCCCACAGCGACACAGAATATCGCCTATACGTATTAAAATATCCCCTTATTTCTGAAATGTACAAAAATATAACTTCAGAACATGGTTTTATACAATTTCTAGTGGACGTCACGCGGTTTCACCCGCGTAGTTCCCGTTCCCGTGGGAGCACGGGGATAAAATATAGCCTATGTTACTCCCTGATAATATAGCTATTCATTGCAGAAAGAACTTTTCAAATCAGTCCAGTAGTTTCGGAGCCTATTCATTTCAAACAAACAAACAAATCTTTCCTCTTTATAATATTAGTGTAGAAGTGTAGATAAGCAAAACGTCTCGCCAGTAAGCCCCCAGAATGTTGGGCAGAAGTGGAAGGTAATATAAGCGATAGATACAAATCGTAGAGCGATCATGTTATACACAAGCACTCATAACATCTGGCACCTGCTGCTCAACCCAGACCGCACTTGACTTGCATTTTTGTAAAAACACATTTTACATTTCACTGTCACTATAAATGGTTCCCATAAAATAATAATCGTCCTGAAAGAACTTGATACCTGTACATAGTTACCACTTGACTGATTCAATATTGATTAATACCAACCGACTTAGACAATTCAAAAGTGCCTTTAAATGACTTATTTATATTAAAGGCTTCGATTTGATTTGAATATAAAAAAGATCATCTGCAAATGGCAGAAATAAAATGTAAATAGAGAAAATCAATTATTTTGTACATATACGTCAGAGATAGCCAACCTGTCGATCGCGGCTATTAGTCCAGTTGATCGCGGTAAGGCATAAAATATAAATAGGTACGAATAACAGACTGCGCAACTATGTAAATACTAAATTGGTCATGTTAATAAAATGAAAAATACTACATAATTGTATACTGATTTTTACCTACATTTGTAATTTTAAGAATTATCTATGAAATAAGTAGATTGCTCAAGGTTTCGTCATTAAAAAGTCGATCTTGGTTCCAATCAAGTTGGCCACCCCTGATATATAAGGCCATCCTTCTTTATTTTAGGGGTATTTAATTGCGAACCATCTAAAACAGCATGATTTAATCAACATGTAGTTACTTGTTTTCTACTTCTTACTGTTGTTCTTCTGTAGTACTCGTACTATTCAGAGTATCCGTGGAGTCTCTTGCACGTTCTTCTCCATAGAGATCTATGCTTTGGAACGTGCAAATAGCTTCATGTTTTTGAATGACCGACCTTGACAATTCAAAAGTGCCTGTAAATGGTTTATGGGAAATATGCTTTGAGTTTTAGTTTGATTCATTCGGAAACATAAAAAGCATTTTCATTTATGGCTGAGTTGCACGCACAATAAACTTTGTTTATTTTGACAATTCAGCCTTATATATTTCGAATTTTGTATCTTCTTATTAATGCTACGTGTAGATGAAAGCGCAACAAGTCAAAATTGGAACAATGTTGATGTTGCGATTGAAAAATTAACATGCCCAAAGTTTCCCTCGAACGGATCGTGGTCTCCAGTGACGTAACCCACCCTATATCCTACACATCAGTGAAAACCATACAGGAGGCGCAGGCGCATCCCTTAGAAACGAATCTTAATCATTAAATAGTTCGGATTATAATCAATAACTCAGACAACCAATTTTAAGTAAGCACACAAAATTTATCTAAATTATTCTGTTCTATGTATTTATAAAACATGTCTTTTGGATTAATTGTTTCGGAACCTATCAGATATAACCTAAAACCCGTTTTCTAAAAGAGCTAGCAGAATTGACTTGCTGTGTTATTGTTATTGCAGATTTGTTAGCGGATAGTTTTGGTCTGGGGAAGACTACCAACTTCAAGCCCAAACTATTTTCCACAGCAGGTGTCAATTTAGCAAGTAAGGACATTATACCTAAAATAACAAGTCTATACGGCTGTAAGGTCGATGACCGGGCTTAGTTCGGTTTGCACTGATACGTAGTGTGTGTGATAGGAGAACAGACCACACCTAACCGCTACACATTTGCATAGCACCATAACCTTCGAATCGATTTAAATATCGAATGCGCTTTTGCGTGTCTATGTATTTATCATAGAAATTATTGCGTTTAATGTGTTTTTTTTTTGCTTTTTTTAAAACCGCGGTCGGGCTTATTTTTGCTGGCTCTAAATGGGCTTTTAAAGGATTTATTCGAGGATTTTATATACATAGCATAGTCTGACTAAAAAGGCCTTAACTTTAGACATTCAGGAATTGTACTACAAATCCAGTTCGCTTTCGATTTTATACTCAAAATATTGCAACGGCTTTATTGAGGATAGCAGGATCATAGCATTTCATCAAAAGCATATTAGTGAAGCACGCTTACGTTCTAAACCATAAAACATTAGCAATCATAGCAGCTTTATATCAAAATATAATTATAACTAATAAAATAATAACGTCACGCCATTTTTAGCATAACATACGTCACTGTCGATGTCGTTCAGTTTTAGCTTTTACGCGTTTGCTTTAGACATTTTTTTAATGGGACAGTTTTATGTAAAAATGAATCAAGCGACAGTTTGGAGAAATTGAGTTTTAAAGTTATGTAAATTGCTTATCATTTCGCCGGACTGACTTATTTATGACTAAGGGCGACTCAAACTATCTTTTTTATACCTAATACCCCATAAGTCTAATTCTGCAAATACTCTTTGTTTGTAATTGGACGAACAAAATACATCTGTGTAAAATAAAGACCAGTCCAGTAAAACCAGTCCTACAAGGAATTTTGGAATAATAACAAAGTATAAGGAGTTTATCAATCGACTTGCCGTAAAAACCTATTTTGTCGCTTGATTCCCTTTACATAAAGCAGTTCAACTTATGTATTAATGCCGTTAAACATGTATTTATTTCCTTTTCCCTTAGATATCGACGTGGAGGAGCAACTGACTCAAGTAGCGGAATCTGACGACTCGGAATCTTCCGAGGAGAAACTGGAACAGTACTTCATTGATGCCGTCAAGAAGGAAACCAGGACGAAACTTGTGGTGGATAACAGTTCTAGGTAATTGGTTGCTTTATAGTTTTATGAAAATTTGAGTATTATTTTGACAACCTTCTTCGAGATAAATCGAAATTGGTGTACTGGCCAAAACCATGCGAGCAACAGCCGGCAAAAGTTGTAAGAAAATCCATATCTTTCGTGGTTTAGCGGCCAAATAAATTACAAAGTAAACTCATATCTGTCGTGTAATTTAAAAATTGAACGATCTTTTACTCCGAAACATGCAACCAAGGAGGTAACTTATCAAAAGTTAACTCATGAATCTTTAAATTTCGAACTGGCTTGCAAATAGAAAGCTGTTTATTGAAAACACTTTAACACGGTATTTTTTTTTTCTAGTTATTGTATTTCAATTTTCGCGCATTATTTGAGAAAAGTACTATACAAGCCTTGGCCACAACTATTTAGGCATTGATGGACTTACGTATGTGTGCCTCGGCTTCGCTTCGGCCCACATTTACACGTTCGTCCATCAATGCTTCTTTTGTTGGCCGCTGCAGTAATGTACTATTCTTAGGTCTTTGTGTGATAACGTAGAGAGGAAAATATGAAGTCACTGTCTCTAAGGGGCTGTTTAAGTATTACGTAAGTGTGAGAGGGGGTAGTAGCACGGTTCTGAATTGCAATTACTTAAGCAATATTTCTTTACCTTTTTTGTTTGTTATCACGTGGTATTTCCTGAAACTGTTTTTATTTATTTTAATGTTTGGCCAAAAATGACTAAAATTCTGCTTCAGCAATCCTTATTGGCCGCTGATAGTCATTTAAATACTATTTATCTATTTGGACGACTAGGAAAAGTAAGGAGGCAGGCAACAAAACCCATTCGGACTTCGATTTACGCACACTAGCCTGGTATAGAATGCAATATGAAGTAATATAGAAATTAATGGCTTAAGTATAAAAGATGAAACAACTAGAAAGGTAGTGATTCGTTTTGATGAGGAATAAATTCTGGGCCGACTCATAATAAATTGAAGCAACAACAGGATAGTGTGAGGTAGCGAACAAGAGACTTTTACTGTTAATCCTTATTGTCTATTTGATTTGCAATTTGAGGTAACTTGATAATCAAGGCTGAGTCTGTATGGAAATCTTACGGTCGTATTGTCTTTAGCAACGTATCAGTCTGCTGGGACGCTCGCGTGGAAGCAGGCGGCGGCGGCTGCGGCGGCGCCGGTGAAGCGCACGCTCGCCGCGCTCTGCTCGGCACCGCGGGCGCGCTGGCCGCCGCCGTGCGCGCCCCGCCCCCTGCGCCGCCCCCGCCGCCCAGAGCCCCGCCCCCTCCGCACAGGCCACACCCGCCGCTAACGCACACGTTGTACGATGTGTTCCGGCATTTGGCGTTGGAGTTCCACTATCAGGTGAGAACGCCATGTTATTGTCAGATGAAGAATCATCATCATATCAGCCGAAAGACGTCCACTGCTGGACATAGGCCTCCCCCAAAGGGTGGGTTTGCCATAATCGCCACGCTTGGCAGGCGGGTTGGCGATCGCGGTATATGGTGTTGCGTTTTACAGAGAACGCTGCTGCCCATTCTCTGGTAAGTCCTTTAGTCGCCTCTTACGACACCCACGGGGAGTGATGGGATGGTATTATTGATAGAAGAATAAATCTATTTAAATGAAAGCTTTATATTTTAAATACTGATCTAACTAAATACACTTAAAAAACGGCGTAACTAAAATATGGCATCAAAAAATTCGTCCGCATCGCTGTCAAATGGAAGCGAGTTCAAAAGACTGGCGGCATTGTCACGTTTAATTGCAATGATTATCCTCCTTATCCAGACGTAGTTTATAAAAGTTGAGTTTCATTGGCTTCATTCACATAGAAAGCAGATAGTTGGTACTGCTCTGTCAGCGCTTATCAGTGTATAGGCACAATGGGGGGCTACTCTCTAACGAAATCCGTAGTTTCGGGCTTAGTTGCGGGCGGGCATTTTCTACTCCGTATCACCTAACCACTGAGAACTAATGATAACACGATTTGACAGTTACTGTGAAATCGTGTTGTCATTCATTCTCAGTTCGGGTTCGGGACTAATCGTAAGTCTGTAGGTGATACGGAGTAGAATACGCCCGCCCGCAACTAAGCCCGAAACTACGGATTTCGTTAGAGAGTAGCCCCCCAGAATGTCAACGCTGTTCGTTATCACGCAGATTGTTAACTTCTGTGTTTATGACTTACTACACGCCTTTGGTATACATTACTGTGTTTCAATAGATCTCCTTTTTTTTTAAAAGATGGGGAATAATCAAATGATTCCTCCCACTCTGGGCGGAGCAGAAGGGAGTATCAAACTTTTAGTGACTAAAACCTATCAGTGTTCATCCTGATGCCCTTAGCGTTCCAAGGCCGCCGTGATTCTTTCGAACGAATTCAGCAACTACAACAGAACCCCAAAAAATACAAAAATATTAGCTGGTGGCACGAGCGCGAGCGGTCTGTGGGTCAAGTACACGCAAAGTGCCTACAGTGGTCTCAGAGTTCAGTACAATAACATTTTCAGGGCACTGTTGCGCCTCCCTCGTTTTTGCAGTGCTTCAGGCATGTTTGCTGACGCGCATGTAGACGATTTCTAAGCAATTATGCGGAAGAAAACGGCGTCGATCATGAAAGCTGTGCGGGGGAGTAGCAACGGGATCCTGAAAATGATAGCAGATAGGTTAGATGCGTCGGTGTTCAACCGGTTCAATAATGTCAACACATGTAATACCTGATCAACCTACTAACATAGCTTTTAAGTATTTTAGTTACTAACACTATGGATCATTGTTGTCTGATAATAAACATTTTTATGATATTATACCAAGACGTGTTTATTATTACTACACCTCTCTCGCCCAGATGGACTGCACATTCATGGAGAACGTGATCTCGCTGTGGCTGACGCTGAACGGCTCGGCGTGGGGCAGCGGCGGCGCGTGGTCGCTGGCCACGCTGGCCGTGCCGGCCGACACGCCGCGCATACGCCTCGCCTCCGACACCGTCAACGCGCTACTCCACTCACTTTGCACGTGAGTACACTTTTTAGGGTTCCGTACCCAAAGGGTAACCAACGGAACCCTATTACTAAGCCTACGCTGTCCGTCCGTCCGTCCGTCCGTGCGTCTGTCTGTCAGCGGGCTGTATCTCAAGAACAGTAATAGGTAGAAATTTTCACAGAGTGTGTATTTCTGTTGCTGCTAAAACAACAAATAATAAAAATACGATGGTACGGGGAACCCTTCATGCGCGAGTGTAACTCGCACTTGGCCGGTTTTTTTTATTGTGTGGAAATTCTGGGCAAGCGCAGGGGTCTATGAGACTGAGGGCTATACGTCCTCTGTCTCATAGACCCCATAAAGGAAGCAGGTAACCAGCGCCAACCTACAAGCGCTAGCAGATCGGCGCCGGCAACCCGCTTTTGTACGTGTATTCGCACTTACTGACTAAAACCATACGGTATTTCTACAACTACCATTGGCCGAGGCGCTGAAGCGCACGCGCCGTTCATCATGGTTCTCCGCAAAGATATTGGCTCGTATACATTATTACGTATGCGTACGTGAGTACCCTGGCACTCATGGCTTCGTTCTAGAACAAAGCGTCCTGAAACCAAGAGGCGCCCTCTGTCGACGCGATCGGGTTTACTGTACAAAACATGAACGCGTAGACCGCTTTGTATAACGAAGCTCACGCATCATCATAATTACGTATCGTCCATTTGTACCAGTGACCACTTCGCTTCACCAGCAACTCAAATGTCGACCTTAGCTTATTAAGAGTATGGGCTGCAATGGAATTTGAACTTTGGGGTCATTCAAGTATTACGAAAACAAAATTTTAGTCATTTTCATAGTAATCAAAGCTTATTCTTACACCTCTCCCTCCTAAGCTTACGTAAGCATTGGTTTGGTATAGTTTTTACTCGCGCGGGACCTATGTCCCCCACATCTGTTATTTCCTACTTAACCTTTTGACCGCCAGAGCGTTAACTCATCGGCGTCCCTCCCACGCCAAGCACAAATTCAGCACAAATATCAAAACAAAATAATACGATTCCAACATCTTATTGAACACCAATTAATGATTGCTTATCGTTCCATATTTTTTAAATAAAATATTACTTGTAACGTAATCACAGAAAACTTGATTTAGTATATTTATTTAGTACTTAAAAGTTGTTTGCTTGTCGGCTATAGCCGACGGTGGCGTGTTGGGCACTTTTTCGTTTGTCGGCTATAGCCGACCGTGCCGTTCAAAAGGTTACCTATGAAACATGGCATAATGTAAAACCAATTCAAAATCTACTAAGATTTGCAAACAAAAAAAGGAGGTAAAAATTGCTGGGTCTTCACTGGCTTCACTGGGGTGGGGGAGGTTTGAATGGTGATTACGTCAATCACCATTCAAACCCCCCCCCCCCCAGTGGTGCTTACGTAATTCTGGATGGCCCCTTTCTCATCATGTAAGACAGTCTGTACTTCCAAGATTTGATGGTTAACTTGACTTACGAGTTTGTATGAAATACAGTGAGGAGTAAACGTTCCTAATGTGTTATTGAAATGTTTGAATAAGTACCTATATGAATGACAAGGCATTTTTCTTACAGATTAGAAAACATATCACTGAGATGCTGGGTGCTCTCAATGCAGGCTTTGGCGTGGATTGCAAGCTTGCCACTACAGGTACAATGCATTGCATTTACTACAAACTTTTGTTTAATTTCTTCTAATTACCAGTTAATCTATTATGTAAATATCTCATCGTGTGAACCTAGGTGAAGTGAAGTGTACTTCCACTTTTTAGTACAGATTTTTACTAATTGGATACCACTGCAGAGCAATATAAAATTATATTTTATTTTACTAATCGGATACCACTGCAGAGCAATATAAAATGATATTTTATTTTACTAATTGGATACAACTGCAGAGCAATATAAAACGATATTTTATTTTTTAGACGGAAGGCAGCAGCACACAAACCATGGGTCGCGTTATTCTGGAGTGCGAGCACTTCGTGCCGGCTCTAGTCAAGTTCATCACGATGAATGTCAACACTGATGGCGCGGTCGCCTCTTCCGAACCTTACTTGGTAAGTAGCTGTTGCAAGATAAAGTTAATATCTTATACTAGCTGTCTTCCGCGGCTTCGTTCTTGTCAATTTTCTTCTTTCATAAGAACCTTCTGATAATAACAAACAACAAAAAGAGAATAAGCGAAATCGGTTCCGCCGTTCACGTTTGATGCCGTGACCAAGGGAAATGGGGATTCATTTTATATTAAAGATTTAACCTGTCAGGATCCGTAAGGACCTATTGGGGTCAATTAGCCCCCAATCGTCAGTATCCGTAAGGCCCTATTGGGGCCAAGCCGAGTCGTGCGGTGTAAACTTTACTTGTATACGTATTGCAGATTATTTTCGTTTATTTTTATTTTTAATTTTTTTTTTAATTTCACAGTTAGTAAACAAAACAAAGGTTCTTCAGAGGTTAATATCAAAAACAGATATTAAGCTGTCCTGAATAGACTTCTATCGTGATCCATTACGTTCTATAGTAATGCAAAACGAGTTATAATTTATTGTTCGAAGAGATATTAGGGAAAGGTCAACGTACTTTATTGCAAGCTTATCTGGCGCTTACCATAGTAAGAGTAAAATAATAGTTTTCCCGATCAAGTGTCTGTGAAATAAACAAGTATTTTGTAACAGGGTGGCGCTCAAATCGGCGCCGGCGCGGGCGCAGCGTCGGCGCTGCACTCGGTGGTGTCGCGCGTGGTGTGCGCGCGCGGCGCGGGCGGCGCGCTGGCGGCCCTGCGCGCCGTGTGCGGCGTGTGGCGGCGCGACGCCGAGCCGGGCCACGCCTACGACCTGCAGGCCACGCTGCTGCGCCTGGCGCTGCCCATGCTGCAGGTGCTCAGCGCCAGGCACGTGCACCACGCGCTGCCGCTGTTCCTCACTGTTGGTGAGTTTATACTGAATCGACTTAGTAAATACCCCATTTCAACAAAAGTATTGCTATTGCAAGGGATTTCTGGAGATTCATTAAGAGAGAGATTTTTAGAAAATGAAGAACCAATTTGTTGGTTCTTTGGAGTGGCAAATAGTTAATGCTTTAAGGATATTGTTGAAAAATACGAGATTGTTGGTAACACAGATTTGATCACATACAGCAGTCATATTTTGGAAATTATATAAGATTTTGAAATTTCACCTAGAACTCAATTTGTAATCAAAGTTGGTGTTTGCTTCTAAATGTATAGCTAAATTATATTGGTTTTATACTTCATCTTTTGTAAAGAAATATATTTACTAATTGCCGAATGACACTTAATTTGATTTGATTTATACCTTTGTGTATAAATGTGACGAAAGAGCAAGTACGCTTACGCAACGCACGATGTTTGTAATATAAGAAAATTGAATTTTAGAACAATAACAATGTGTGGGCTATGGCTGCGATCGTGCAGTATCGTCGGTTACGCTACGTTCACACGGAGACACATTTTGTCGGCTCTGATTTTTACCGTATACGGCAGAACCAAATGCTCTGCTCATATGGCATTTGGCTTGAATGGCTTGTTACCGTGTGAATACGCAATTCGGTTTTTGCAAGAAAGCGCTCAGTCTCTCACTATTATATCTATCATTATTGTGACAACTGTATCCTGCAAAAAATAGATCCGGCTAAGAAATGTATATCGTCGTGTGAAGTCGTCCGTGCTAAGATGTATCCCCCCGCAGCGCACTCGTCGGTGTGGTGGGTGCGCGAGTCGGTGGGCTGGCGCGGCGCGGGCGGCGGCGAGGCGCGGCTGTCGGGGCTGCTGGCCGACGTGCTGGCGGGCGGCGGCGGCGGGGCACAGCGCCGCGCGCCGCTGCGCCGCGCCGTGCTGCAGCAGCTGCTCAGCTACTGCCGCAAGCTGCTCGCCGTGCCGCTGCCGCCGCAGCAGCTGCCGCAGAACGTGAGTCTACTCACTACTATCCTACAAACAAAAAGAGACTTTATTTGCACTAAGTATTTCACAGAAACGTGGGTATTGGCACAAGAAAAGAGAGGCTTCTGCTCCGCAGTGGGCAAAGTCGGGCTATGGATAATGATGAAGTATTTTACGGATATCATAGAAAAAATACCGTGAAAAATAAAACTTGATTTTTTCTTATTCTTATTTTATCGACTACTAGCTGACCCGCGCGGCTTCGCTCCCGTCATCTGGCTACTCTACCTACGTACCCTACCTAGCCTACCCTACCTTCCTACCCTACGTACCTACCTACCCTACCTTCCTACCCTACGTACCTACCTACCCTACCTACCTACTTATCAATTCATTTTTATATCTATACTAATATATAAAGCTGAAGAGTTTGTTTGTTTGTTTGTTTGCTTGAACGCGCTAATCTCAGGAACTACTGGTCCGATTTGAAAAATTATTTCAGTGTTGGATAGCCCATTTATCGAGGAAGGCTATAGGCTATACGGGAATGGGAAATTCCTACGGGAACGTGAAAAAAACGGGATATGCGCGTACGAAGTCGCGGGCAGAAGCTAGTGTATAATATAGATGATAATGCCTAAAACGAAAATTCGAGAATTATCAGTAACAACATTACTTGATATCATTATTTAATCTTAAGGATTGTCCAAATGTAGCAGAGAAAAGTAAAAGGAAGGAAGAGAGGCCTTTGCCCTGCAATGGGACTCAACAGGCTCATAATATAAAATTATTTATTCTCAACAATTGAAATATAAAAAAACCCAAGATGCACAGTCTCGAACAAATGCAACACTCGAAACTGTCGTCAAAAACTGACATGTATCAAGTGTCATGTGTGAGTTGTGTGTAGTTATACTATAAACATTTTTTTTGCAAATTCAACCTTACACGGATCGCTTAGTTGTTTTTACAAAGCAGTGCAGTATGGCGAGCGATGTGAGACCCAAACTAGCAACTAACTAACTTGTTTTATGCGGACGTTTTTGAGATGCTGAGTGTGTACCTTGGGTTTTTAAATATCAATGTTCTCAACTTATAAATAAAATTGAAGTGTTTGTTAGTAATATCAAATTAACATCTTTTTACTAAAGGCATATGAAAGTACATACGATACGTATCATCATATCAGCCGAAAGACGTCCACTGCTGGACTTTGGTCTCCCTGCGCATGTCGCCACAACAACCGGTCCTGTGCGTCTCGCATCCATCGGCTACCCGCGATACGTATAACAAAACAAAAAAAAAATATCTTAGTGTTCCGGCTAATATATTATCCGAAACGGCTGGACCTAGCACTTTCACTGGCAGATAATTAGTGTTATATGGAGGATCCAGTTGTACATCTACTGGTTGCTACTTTTATTTTAGAGAAAGATTTGGGTACCGTGCAAAAAACAATAAGAATACTTCATACGCGGGCCAAGCCACGGGCAAAAGCTTTCTATGAAGTTAAATAGTTTTAAATCACAATTAAACTACCAACATTACGATTCAATCAACATGACGAACTTCTTATACCTCTAACAGGAAAATAAGTATAAAAAAAGTGTCGCTTTGTTCTTTTCTCTGGGATTCCCTGCATTTCATATGAGAATGAATAACACCGAGTAACATAGTTTGTGGATCACATGACATCATACTGACATTTCTCATTACACTCTAGCAAAGGAACAGTGGTCTGTTGTTCTACATAAGTTCAGATAAAATAGTTCGTCTTCGTGTTTTTAAATGGTGTAACTCAGTACCCGGTTGTTGTAATGGTACGTTTACACATCTCTTTATTTATAATTTACTAGTGGACGTCACGCGGTTTCACCCGCGTAGTTCCCGTTCCCGTGGGAGCACGGGGATAAAATATAGCCTATGTTACTCCCTGATAATATAGCTATCCATTGCTGAAAGAATTCATTTTTCAAATCGGTCCAGTAGTTTCGGAGCCTATTCATTTCAAACAAACAAACAAACAAATCTTTCCTCTATATAATATTAGTGTAGAAGTGTAGATATAATTTAAATATATAAAGCTGAAGAGTTTGTTTGTTTGTTTGCTTGCTTGAACGCACTAATCTCAGGAACTACTGTTCCGATTTCAAAAATTAATGCCTGGTTTAAAAAATAATTAAGTATTAATTAATTAATTATTAGCCTGTAATGATAGTTGTAAGGAGATAAATAAATAAGTATCGGTCTATGACTGCCTTTTATATTCTGACACTAGGGTGTGTGGGGTCGTTAGACCTTACTGCCCACACGATAAGAAGAAGAAAAAGATATTCTTATTAACTTCAATGTATCTAGGTATCTATACTAATATATAAAGCTGAAGAGTTTGTTTGTTTGTTTGCTTGAACGCGCTAATCTCGGGAACTACTGGTCCGATTTGAAAAATTCTTTCAGTGATAGATTGCCCATTTATCGAGGAAGGCTATAAGGCTACATATCATCACGCTAAGACCAATAGGAGCGGAGCAGTAATGAAAATTGTGACGCAGTCGAAGTTGCGCGGGTCAGCTAGTATACTATATAGCTGACCCGCGCAACTTCGTCTGCGTCACAATTTTCGCGTTTGCGTGATGATATATAGCCTATAGCCTTCCTCAATAAATGGGCTACCTAACACTGAAAAAATTTTTCAAATCGGACCAGTAGTTCCTGAAATTAGCGCGTTCAACCAAACAAACTCTTCAGCTTTATAGTATTAGTATAGACAACAGATTTATTCCGGTTCCGTACAATGTCTCAACGTTATAAACGTGGCCACTTACTGCGCCCAAATGTATAGCGATGTAAGCCTTCCTCAATAAATGGGCTACCTAACACTGAAAAAATTTTTCAAATCGGACCAGTAGTTCCTGAAATTAGCGCGTTCAACCAAACAAACTCTTCAGCTTTATAGTATTAGTATAGACAACAGATTTATTCCGGTTCCGTACAATGTCTCAACGTTATAAACGTGGCCACTTACTGCGCCCAAATGTATAGCGATGTAAATGTACCATCGACACGAAGAGAAGAAGATTCTTCTATAGTCTGAGTGTTATTATGTCTACTCCGACGATTCTTATCGTCCGGTATTTCAGAAACTTGGTTTGTTACAGCTACCGTCTCTTTATATTGTTACGCGCCAGAATTAATGTTGGGTACATGGCGGCATTTGCGTACTGCTAACGACATCTAGTTTCAAGTAACGAAACATTTACGTGCTGCCATCTAGTATCAAGTAGCAGACACTTGCGTGCTGCTGGCGCCATCTAGTATCTTCTATTAACATTCTCGATGTTTAGACACCTGGTCGGTCGGGACCCGCGTGTGCCCGAACTTTCCAGAGGTTTCCATACAGGAGGGTTCTGGAAATGACTGTCGGTATATAAAGGGCGGACATCCGGCGACGGCAGTCAGTATTGAATTGGCGATACAAACGATAACTTCGAGAGCGATCTTCAACTGCGAATTATAGTGAAGTGAAGTGTTCAGTAGTGCGATTGAGTTTTATAATTAGTGTGTTTCAAAGTGCTAATTAGTGTCATAAATTAAAGTGTCAGTTTTGGTTTTTTAATCGGCTGTTTTTATTGTAACGAACCCCAAGCTCGTAACAATATATATATACTAGCTGTCCCGCGCAACTTCGTCTGCGTCACTTTTTTCATTACTGTTTCGCTCCTATTGGTCTTAGCGTCTATAGCCTTCCTCGATAAATGGGCTATCCAACGCTGAAAGAATTTTTCAAATCGGACCAATAGTTCCTGAGATTAGCGCGTTCAAGCAAACAAACAAACAAACAAACTCTTCAGCTTTATATATTAGTATAGATATATGACATATGTACGTTTGTTTGTAAGCATAAGTAATTACTTACTAAAGTAGACGATGTACATCCAATATAACAAAAGTTATTTGTATATGTGTGAAGAAATATTTTTATAAAATCTTCTAAATACTAGATTATTTAAAAGTAAATTGTATGATTGGCGGTCCACTAATAGTTTTTTCATAGTGTAATAGAGATTTTTGACAAAAACATGTATGCACTGCACTGTAATTAATTTTGTACCATACCATGTTTTTATGCAAATAAATTTAATTCTATTCTATCCTACAGTCGTCATCAAGCCCGTCGGTATCCACAAGCGGGGAACAATCACAGACGGATGAAAGCAAGGCACAACACAGCAGCACTGCTGAAGCTACCAATGTGGAGGACGAGAGGAAACAGCAAGCCGCTCGGACACCGTGCTTCGCTGATACGGGTAAGATGTTATCAGTAACACAGACTCGACTGATAGATTGGAATCCATAGGAGACTGCCAAACTCCAAAGAGAAAATTTTAATGAGGATTTTCAGAAAAATCAGGCCACCAGCTGGCGCCACTTAGGCGAGAGGTCGTCCTCTTTGAAAGGGTAAATTTAGCTTTAACATCGACGTCAATTTTACTAATGTCAGAAAACAAGCGTTTGGCAATTGCCTGGAACTGACGCCCATGTGCTGCCACCAGCGGGTGTAAATAGGCCTCTTTAGTAGAATCATATTATGATCATAATTATAATTAATCATACAACAATCTTTCAAATTTCATTTTCATCTTTATCACTAAAGCATTAGGTTCAAGGTTGATAGGGAGCGTGCAAAAACTATAGGTGGCAGCACAGAAGTGTCACTGTCAAGTATGTTTCAAGTATAAAGTTCGAAATAGCTACGCTAGATGGCACAGCCTGTGCACGTTCCCCTAAACTGAGCATGTAGGAACCACAGGTGGCAGCACAGAAGCGTCAATGTCAAGTATTCTGATCCTTAAAACTTCGAATATGCAACACTAGATGGCATAGTCAACGCCGTGCACAGTCCCTATTGGTAAAATTTAACAGTTTCGGGTAGCGTGATGTGCTTTCTGATTCTACTAAAGTGGTCTTTTTAGACCTGCTAATGTACGTAATTCCAAAAACCTTCATTGATGAATGAGAATGCGTTTTGAATTAGTATATACAATCTTTAGTCATTACGTAATAATGAATTGATGACACTGCTCATTTACTACGTGAACTTCCCAGCTTTGTCACTAAATGAAAGTTACACTACACAGTATTCCAAAGTTATACTTTTCTAAACTGCAGTATCAACTGTGCCTTTGATTTTGATTATATTATTTTGTCAACAGTACTCCAACATCAACAAATAATGCAGAAGTTCTACAGGACGCTTTCGATCTGCGACGGAATGAACACCGTTGCATTGAACTCAGGTAAATACTAAACTTCAATATCTTGACATTTATAAAATTTTACCTCATGTCCAGTTCTGGTGATTTCACTCCATAGATACATCAAATTCACACTCGGTCTTAAAAATATTTACAGTATGGTGACGTTGTGCTTAGTACTACATCCTGTTGTTTTCCAGGAATGTCTTCGGAGCCGTCATCTCTGAAGGAGGAGGTGTTCTGGTTGGTGGCGCACATGGCCACCGTGGCCTCCAACCCTGCGCTCATGGTCACCAGCCTCATGGAGTTTCTCAGTAAGTAGACAATAACGTTTTGTTTGAAGGAAATAAATAAATTACCAGCAATGTTCTTGTATAAAAAATGCAGTCTAATAGCGTTTTGTCTTTTGACTCAGTGAAAACGAATGCTTGTCCTCGACCAACCTTTGGTGGGGATTGTTACCAAAAAATTAAGTGTAGGTTAATGACTTCAAATCCTACTAATAGAGAATATGCATACAATTTTTTTATTTGCTAAATGAAATCTTATTAGCTCTAGTAAACAATCATGATATTATTTTTTAAATAACTTCATCAGCGATGAAGTTATAAAACTTCAAAGATTACAATTAGAAAGAGAAGTCCGATATGAACTTTGACGTCAAAGTCCATGACGCCTATACAACTGCCATAGAAAACAGCGTTTTCGCGAGAGGGACAGATATATTTGTTTAAAATAATTATATCTCGGTTTGTTTTTCGAGCAATTTGGATTCTATTTTCACTGTTAGTATTATATTTTTAGATAAACTGTATAGATGATAAATATTTTTTTTTCATGCATGTTCCCTATTGCCTACCAAAGTTTACAATGCAATTTGACGAATTACCAGTGCCTGTAAATATATGCGTACAAAAAACGACTTATTACTTAGATGATCAAGACTAGGTTCCGTGTCACCCATTTACTACGTTGTGGAGGTAAGCTGATACGCTGTCGGTTCATGTCAAATACTGGCACTCACCTGCAATGGGCTAGACTGGAAGTCAACCCCACTCAATACAACATCTTCAGGATGCTGATTCGGCTACCTCGTTATTGTAGTGCGTCCGGAATGTTTGCTGAGGCACGAACGGACGGCTTCCATGCGTTTATACGTAAGAACGTAGCCTCCTTATTGCAGCGCGTGCGAGGCAGTAGCAACAGTATCCTGCAGATGGTTGTATCTCGTGCGGGTTGTCCTATCCAGTACAAATGGATGCTCATTTTGATGGGTATTGACTAACATAGTACTTAAGATTGTCTAACACAATAGGTACCCATAATAATAATAATGATAATTGGTTCCTGTCTCGGGAGCCCTGACCACCGGTAACTTGGACCCTGTTCCCGATACCGGTGGGCTACTATTTTTTATATTTTTAAATGTTTTTATTTTTTGTAGAAATATTTAAAAATGTAAATTTATATGTGTTTAACTTAATAAATGGAATGATAATTGTAATTTTAATAAGTATTGTAAATTTAATTTATTTTTCTGATTTTTAATTTGCAATTGTATGGATTGATTTATATCTGAAATAACTGATTAATAATAATAATATAGTTAGGAGAAGGCTAGGCATTGAATTCCTCTTGTTACATCAAGTTGGTTTATTTGTTAACTGATTTTGTTTTACCTTTTTGTAACACAGGAAAGGAAGAGGTAGTGAATCTGTCCCAAGCGATGCAGCAACTGATTATCCGCGTGTTGGACTACCCTGAAGCGCTCGCTGCGTTCATAGACGCAGGTGGCTTAGAACTAGCGCTCGAGAAACTTACTGCTTGCCATCAGGTATGTGATATTATACTGAAATACTTATAGGAAACGTGCAGGAACTATAGGTGACAGCACAGAAGTGTCATTGTCAAGTATATTTTACCTAAACATTTCGAATATGCAATACTAGATGGCATAGTCAACGCCGTGCACATTCCCTATAGGATCATATGAACGTAGAAGCAAAATGGTCATCATAGACAGGTCAGGATAAGCTGCGAATTTATATATAACTAGTTGACCAGCGCAACTTCGTCTGCGTCACAATTTTCATTACTGCTCCGCTCCTATTAGTCTTAGCGTGATATATAGCCTTCCTCGATAAATGGGCTATCTAACACTGAAAGAATTTTTCAAATCGGACCAGTAGTTCCTGAGATAAGCGCGTTCAAGCAAACAAACAAATAAAGGAACAAACTTGACAAACAAACTCTTCAGCTTTATATATTAGTATAGATAATTTAAAAAATGCATGCTGAGGTAGACCGGCCATGTTAGCTGTAGAACCGACGCGCCTTGGATTGTGGTTGAGAGGCGGAACGCGAATCGATAATTGTGAAATAGAACGCGATGATCTTTTGAGGGTAGTTGTGTAGTAGTTCGAGCGAGAGTAGACGAGGATCGAGTTAATTTCATTTTAGTGAGGCACATGTCCACCAACAGACGCGTATTAGGCTGATATTGATGAAGATTAATTACGTTTTTTTGTATGTAAGAAAACAACAATAAAAATAATGACTTTAGAACACAACCACATATAAACCGCTAAAATTAAAGGTTTATTCAAACTAGGCTGAGCAACAGCACTTTGAACGTGAAATATTTACTTGAATACGGTCCGCCAAAACGCCTGCCCGTTTCCACTTTTCCGCTCAGGTGCAACAAACTCCCCAGCAACATAAGTTGTACCTCCATCAATCAATCATTAATATATATAAAATTCTTCCGTTACTAACTGATTGAGTGACTGACAGACAACGCACAGCCGAAACTACTGGTCGTAGAAAGCTGAAATTTGGCATTTAGGTTCCATGGCATTTAGGTTCCCCTACACTCTGTAGGGGAGCACTAAATAAGAATTCTCGAAATTCCCACGGGAACGGGAAAGAACGGAATATTCGTGTACGAAGTCGCGAGCAAAAGCTAGTATCTTATAAACCTCATCATAATGTCCTCAGGCGGGTCCAAGCAGCGGTCAAGGCCTGGTGTCTTCGCTCATGAACTACCTGAAGCTGCCTCCTCAGATGATGAACATGTCCACGCCGGCTTCTGGCAACAAGAAGAGCCAAACGCCTGTTATTGAGACTGCCAACGGACTTGTTAACATTGCACCACTTTGTGAGTAGTGTTTGAATTATTTTTAACACGTATTTGAACATTCGTTTATTCAAATTGAACTGAAAATCTGCCATTTAAAAAATGGAAAACATAACATGTTTAAACTGTGATGCTACGAACTACAAGAGTGCCAAATCATACCTCTGTCTTCAACAGTTTAGATTATGCGTTACGTTCTTGTTAAACGTCTGTCTCTCGGAACTTAGCTACACTTCAATCACACCTCTTTGCAGAGATAAGGCTGATCCATACATATCAGGGCCGCGCCCGGGACGTGTAACTAACTGGCTGAAATAGAAAAGCATCACGTTTACCCGGCTGAACTTTTGATTTTAATAAATCTGTATAATGAATGTTGTGTATCTCCCTCAGGCACGGTGTCGTGCGGCAACCCCACTGCTCAGGCAGCCGACGTGTTACTAGACGGCGGCGGCGGCATGAGCGTGCGGGGAGCGTGCGCGGCTCGGCGTGTGCGCGCCGCGGCCTGGTCCTACCACTTCTTCAGCGCCGACGACGCCAGCCTGGCGCTCACGCTCACGCTGCCCTACGCCGTGCAGCTGCATGAGGTGCAGCTGCAGCCGCATCTCACCAGTCTGGCTAGTGAGTACTGAGTGCGCAACACGACACACTAACATATCATAGGGGCGCTACACACATGAGCGTGCGCCGCGTGCTCGTACCACTTCTTCAGCGCCGACGCCGCCAGCCTGGCGCTCACGCTCACGCTGCCCTACGCTATTAAGAAACTAAATTTGTGTATAGGCATTATTGATTATTTTTCGAAATCAAAAATTAGATGTCTAGTGTGTAGTGAGGATGCATCACTAACAGTGTGTATATGTTCCTAGCATGTCCCGGCGCGGTGGCGGTGGAGGCTGGCTGCGGCGGCACGCTGGCGCCGCTGGGCCCGCCGCAGAACACCGCCGGCATGACCTTCATCCGCCTCGTGGTGGCGCGCCCCATCGTGTGCACCACGGTGCAGATCAGGCTTTACAAGCCGAGGGACTCCTCCAACATGGGCCTGCTACAGTTGAGGCTATTGGCGGCACCAGCTTTCAACAGCCATGCAAGTTCCACACCAATTACGTGAGTATTACACATTTTTATTAATTTCGCCAGAAGGAGTCTTGATACGGATTTCCCCTAATCATCGTTGAAGAACGACTTATCCAGTGACCTTCGTTTGTTTTCTGGTACAGCATAGCCGTTACAAGTGGAGTCCACAACATCTCTTGTTTTTATATCTCTGGTGCTCATTGTTTGAAGATATATTGTCTGCACCCAGTACAAATGCAACTGCATAAGCCTTCAGATTCGCCAAGTATAGGACTTGTAATTGAGATTGTTGGCTGCACCTACTTGTCTTTTCTAAAACATATTGCTTTTGTGCTTGCAAATGTTTCTGAGTTGAAACTTTGTATTTCAGAAGCAACAACTGGGCGTGCGTAGTAGCGGCGTGCACGCGCGGGGGGGGCGCGGCGGGCGCGCGGCTGGCGCTGGCGCGCGGCGGCGGCGCCGTGGCGGCGCTGTGCGCGTGCGTGGCGGCGGGAGGCGCGCCGGCGCAGCACGCGCACGCCGCGCTGCTGGCGGCGGCGCGCCACGCGCCCGCGCTGCGCGGCCCGCTCATCACGGCACTGCTCAACATGGACGCGCACGCGCATGCACATGGTCAGTGCTCATACAATCCTTACTAATATTATTAATGCGAAAGTAACTCTGTCTGCTTGTCTGTCGCGCTTTCACGCCAAAACTACTGAACCGATTTAAATGAAATTTGGTACACAAATACATAGTCTAGAGCCTGAGAAAGGACATAGGCTACTTTTTATCCCGGGAATATGTTTCCTAAGGACCACGCGAGCGAAACCGCTGGCAGAAACTTACTATACTTTATAAATAATAAATAACCCTTTTATTATTTCTCATTTTTCCATACATTTCAATTATTAGATTATCATGCAACAAGTTCTTATTCAATTTAATTTAAATCTATTTCAATTTATTAAATTTTTAATACTACAAAAAACCTATATTAATTTTAAATATAATTTCAAATTTTCATAACCATATTTTTTTTATTTCATTTATTTTCAATGAGAACCCCTCTGTTTGGTAAAGGCTATCTCTTGCATTCATTTGACATTTATCTCCTGCTATGTCTTCGATATCGTCGACCCATTTTCTTAATGGTCTTCCTCGCTTTCTTTTTCTCGTCTCTCAGTTATACTTTATGATATTTTCGATTTATTAACGGACCGTGTTAGACACAGTGCTGTGCTTCAAAACACGAATGGCCGTCGTCAGTCAAAAAGCTGTCAAGCTTAAATGGGACTGGGGACACGCCTGCCGCATGTCGAACGATTCATGGGCCAAAGCAACCACAATGTGGATCCCAGAAAATGTCCCGCGGCATCACGGCATTCCCAAGCGAAGATGCAGGACGAGCTTGATGCCTATCGACAGGATTGGTCCACATCAGCCCAGAGCCGAGAAGAATGGAAGGAAGAAAGGGAGGTCTTTGCTCTGCAGTTGGACGATGTACACTAAAAATAAAATAATACTAGATTTTACCCACGACTTCGTACGCGCATATCCCGTTTTTTCCCGTTCCATTAAGTTGGATCAAATAACAGATAGTTACGAAGTTTGATCAAAATCGGTTCAGTAGTTTCAGAGTTTATCTCGAACAAACATCGTGACGCGAGATTTTTATATATAAAGATGATACGGTTAGCTCTACCTGTGACGGCTGTCAATTTAAAAATAACAACGAGATAACCTCATTCATGTAGATTTGCAGTAGCGCAATTAATTAACATAAAATCCAGAGAAAATAACCATGATATTGTTTTGTTTCCCCCAGCTTTCCAAGTATCGACGAACGGGCGCGTGAACGGCAGCATGTGGGCGGTGTGCGAGCTGGTGCGCCAGCTGTGCCGCTGGTGCGCGGACGGCGCCGTGGCCGCCTACGTGCAGTGGCTGGCGGCCGCCGCCGAGCTGTGGCTGCGCCAGCGCGAGCCGCCCTCGGCCGCGCTCACGCACACGCTGGCCTCCGTAAGTTATTGCCATTAAAATCGCCATGTTTGTTTCTACTTCACTACCCTGTTATAACATCACAACTGACACTGCTACTGTCCGCACACGTGTGCTTCGGAAAGTACTAGTGCCGTAGGCCGGAACCGACGCCCACTTGCCGCAGACGTGGCTCCTGCCCCGACGGCACGGCGCAGCACACGCTGGCCGCTACAGGCAGCCGTGATCCGCGCGCGCCTGTCTCGATTAGGAAGGAAGTGAATCCATTTTAGCCAGCCAAACAAATAGTTCTTTGTTTCCAAATCCTTTTTTTTACTTTTAATAGGCACGCGTTTGACCACTATCTCACCTGATGGTAAGTGATGTGGTCGAAGATGGAGCACGGATCCTGCAGCAGTCTTGCACCAACCGGGATTGTCGTTGGGTTTAGTTTAATTTTGCATATAGGGAGAATCGTTGATTGGTATGCGTACATACAAGGGACCAAAAACAATTAGCCTCTGCTAATTGGGTTCCGGGACCTCAAAGTCCCGAGATTCTAACACATGTAAAACATAATTATAATGATTTATTCATTTAAATAAGATTTCCTGAAGAACTAGAGCTTGACATGTATTATTTTATTATTTAAAATCCGTATCACAAATTGAAGTAAAACTTATTCGCTTTTACAGGTATTATGGACCCTAAAAGAGAAGCGTATCTTAGAAAACCTAGAGGACCTGATAACGGACGACTTATTCGAGCTGGTGTACACATGGGTCAAAGACGTGCCCGAATCCAGTCTGCTCAAGAAGTCACTCGATGCCAGTGAGTGTACACTGTACTTTGGAATCAAAAACAAACACAATGCGAATTTAGCTTTTAATTGAAGATTAAGGCAACCGTTTATATGTTGTGTAACATATTAACAGTCTGTTTTCACAGACAATTGTAGTGGAGGGAAATAATAATTCTTCGACTTTGTTCAGGTATTTTTATTTATATTAGACAGCACTTTATATTCATAAACTTCTTGCGATCGCGTTATTAAACGTAGTACGCAAGCGCTGTCGATGACAATGACTTGGGGTTCGAGCGCCGCCACTTCTACCTTGCTGGTTTTGCAATCAAATTACTTGACTTATGGCTATAACTGCCTTTCACACAAAAAGGGTATAATTTGCAGGTCATAATTGAAACTTTTTCTTATTTCAGTTTTATGTTCGATGTGCTACATCAGGCCGGAGCTGTTCAGAATGCTGCTAGAACATATGGATATACCAATGGATCAAGACGAAAGGTAAATTGTATTTATTTTTTCTATTGACTGACCACGACTTTGTCAGCAAATTGCTAATCTCTGTAGATAACTATGTGTACCAATAATATTTTTGTGCATACTATTGAAATTAACAAAAACAAATACATGCACATAGTCTGTCAATACTTTTCTTCTGTTGAGAACTAAGGGAATGTAAAACGATATACTCTTTTTGTGGCTGAAATCTAACGCTATGGCTCAGTCTCACACACTAGTCTCAGCATTATGCTGGGCGATGGGCGGTTTGCGCCAATGTGACGCATATCTTTCCAACTTGCATAATTCTTGTAGTTATGTTTTTATTCGTTCTTTTTTTATGGTAAGAGTCTTGGCGCAAATAAAAACTTTTTAGGTTTCCGTACCCAGGGTAACCAATTACTAAACCTCCGCTATTTGTCCGTTCGTCCGCCCGTCCGGCTGTCTTTCAGCGGTACATGTATCTCATGAACCGTAATACAGTGTGTGTATTTCTATTGCCATTATAACAACAAATAATAAAATTAAATAAAACCAAAAGCGGGCCATACAAGAAACCTGTTTTTGTTGGCTTATGGTAGGGAACCTTTCGTGTGCAAGCCCAACTTGCACTTGCCCGGTTTTTCTTTCTTCTTTACGAAGAATATTGCAACAGTAAGTAAAACTTGGTGTCTTTCACTTGCAGCATGGAAGGCCTAACCGACGACACAAAGGTCCAGTCTCCAAGCGGCAGCAGTCCTTTACCGTCATCGTCGGCTCCCGCGGGGCCCGTGTCGTGGGAGGCGCGCGGCTGGCAGCTGCAGACCATCGCCGCCGCCGCCATGTCTCCCGCAGCCACCCTCGCCTTACTGCACTCCAGGTTACCTGCTGCCGTGGTCAAGGCTATAGTTGGTGAGTAAGGACGAGTTGCTAGCCTGTCGGTTTTCTACAGGTTGCATTTTAGGGAATGTGCGACGGAGTTGCATAATTTAATTCCGCCAAGCCCGTTCTATCATCGGACCACAAGACGAACGGCGATGCGCCACCGGTACATGATGGTCATCCCACCCACACATGCGGACACGGACTTGTTTAAAAGTTCAAATGGACACTATTCTTAGTTTTAACAATCTATCACGTAACGTATTAAGTTAGAGTTAAATTGCTTATTACTCTGTTAGGCTAGATCATAATTAATTGTTAAGAATTTTGTTCTAATTATTACTAATAAAGTACAAAAAAAAAAGTTCAGGAGTGGGGCTGTTGATGTCACTTGTTGGTAAAAAATTTAATAACGCTGACGGTGACGTCACGCTACAATATGTTTTTATTTTTTGTTCGAAGCAATCACTTCAATTGCTTCTTTATGATACAAATAGGCACGCGCAATTCGAATGACACCGAATTGTGCGTGCGAATATATGCCCCATCAATAATAGTCCTTAGCGAACTTGCAGGTTTAGCACGACTCTCAGATATTAACGACTAGTTGACCCGCACAACTTCTGCTCCGTTCCTATTGGTCTTAGCGTGATGATATAGCCTATAGCCTTCCTCGATAAATGGGTTATCTAGCACTGTGAGAATTTTTCAAATCGGACCAGTAGTTCCTGAGATTAGCGCGTTCAAGCAAACAAACAAACTCTTCAGCTTTATATATTAGTATAGATTGTTTCAACCCACTGATGCTTCCTATTGCTATAAAATTATCAGCTTATTATTTACACATCCAATTAACATTTATTTCAGACTTCAGCGAAGCAAAACTAGAATTAATCAAAGAACAACGCGGTTCTCTAGAAGACGTTCAAATGATAGATCCTGACAAGGAAACGAGCCAGCCCAAGTCCGAGCTACCGTCGATGAAGAGTGTGTACCAGCTGGTGGAGTGGGCCCGCGCCGTGTGCTGGTCCAAGCGCCTCAAAGACTGGCTTGGAGGACCTGGCAATACCTTCTGGAGACCTCTGCTCACGTTACTGTGTCATCCTAGACCGCATTACAGGTATTTTTTGTGTTATTTGTATATTATTCGGCTCAAATCAGAGTTTCTAGGCCACTTTAGTAGAACCAGCCAGCACATCAAACTACCCGAAACTGTCAAATTTTCCAAATCAACCTTGAACCTAATGCTTTAGTGATAAAGATGAAAATGAAATTTGACAGACTGTTGTATGTTTAATATTATGATCCAAATATGATTCTACTAAAGTGACCTTTTAAGATCCGCAGACCTTTCATTACATGAAGAGGTTTTAGTTCATCAAAGTCCTGCTCAAGTATTCCAGTATTTTTCGTTAATCCTTATAGTTTGGCTATTCATGACCAAATTCACCCTTAATACATATATGTTACTTTAATTTGAGTATTTTCGTCTTTTATATCTACTCTCAGTAAAAAAAAAAATACGAATAACCATAAACCAATTCGCCGTCATTCATGAATACGGGCAAAAACTCCTTTTGGGAAAAAAAAAATCAAAAGCTGTTTATTCAAATTAGGCTGAGAGCCAGCAATTTTTGAACGTAAAGTTTTACAAAAGACAGTCCCCTAAAACGCTCGCCCGTCCCCACTTCCTAGTGTTTTAGCTGTGGAGAAGAAGTGGACAACAAACTCCCAAGCAACCTCCCCAGCAACACATCTGTCTGTTACGTTTTAAGAACTTGAATCTATATAATAGTACGCAAAGTAATTAATACATGACACGAAAAAAATATATTTATCACTTGTTAGCTAGCACACTATGATACTGACACAAAAGTAAATAAAAAAACGAATTAACCTACATAGTCAGATAAATAAAAATAAATAAAAAACAATATTATATGAACACATATAATATTGTGTACACACGTGATGTCATTTGTTTTTCATAAAATCAATATATTGTTAGTTTAATTTGAATTTCGAATAAGTATGGTGGGTTAATGTTATACGCACGAATTTCACGAAACGTACGTAGAGTTTACAGAGATTATAGGATAGATCGCTTCACCGAGACCGCTCACAAAGTAGGCGAGCAGTCCCCGGGACGACCTATACCATACAAAAATCATTTCGCCCTTTTAGGACATTGCCAAGAGTTACCAAGGCCCAATAATTTCCTTACTCAATAGATTGAGGCACGAAGATAGTTTGTAATTTTTTAGTACCTATAGTTTGAGTGGGAACGAAACCATAGCGCGATTCAGAAACAGGTCTGAACGGTACAACGCCATCTATCGAGCGAGGGGTCGAACTTTACCTCTTTAGTTTTTTTTTAGTTTGTAACTATAAGCAAAATAGAACTTTCAGATGATTTAGGGCTTTGAAAAACATTTAATAGTCGCTAGGGCGGTGCATCTCCCGAATTAATGTCGATTATGGCACAAAACTATCGTCTCGGCTGCTTCAAACCAAAGGATACAATAGTTTGCTTATTACAGGACGATTTAAAATCATTTGTACTGTTTCCCTTTTTCCTCTACGATGCTTCAACTTAATGTTTATAAAGAAGAAGAAGAAACAAAGTAATGAAAACTGTAATATATGACCATAAGGAATGTCAGATTATAATATTGGTTTTGGTTTGTAGCTTAAGTACTTCATTTTGAATCTAGCCTCCTCAATAATATTTAGAATGTTATCATTTATTAATACGAATCGTCAACAATGCAAGCAATAATATCAAAAACTATGCTAGTGCTGCAACATTTACAGATAGGATAGATACGCTTATTAGGATATCAGACGTCTTTTCTAATATTCTGTGTAAATATAAGTCACTGATCCGTACACAGTTGAATGTTATGTAATAGTATAGGATCCCACCATAACCTTCACCGAGCTGGTTAATGGATGAAAAGTATTTTATATTCAACTAGTGGACGTCACGCGGTTTCACCCGCGTTTCCGTGGGAGTACGGGGATAATATATAGCCTATGTTACTCCCTGATAATGTAGCTATCCAATGCTGAAAGAATTTTTCAAATCGGTCCAGTAGTTTCGGAGCCTATTCAATTCAAACAAACAAATCTTTCCTCTTTATAATATTAGTGTAGATTAAATATGTCAATAAATACAGTGCCGTAAATAACCTTTTCTGCGCCCTGTGTGAGCTTCTATAACCGCGCCCTTGTTTTTTTAGATATTACAGGTACCCTAGCTAGGACAATACTATATATAGGCCTACTTTATTTCATTCAGGGTGATAAAATAAAGCACACTAAAACTCAAACGCAAGTACACTAGTGCAAATGCGTTGCCCACCCTGTCATAACAAAATAACACCCTGCAAAGTAAACTGTAAATTAATTTTGCGCGATGGTTTGTCTAATTTAACAGACGTCTTTGATGATACTAGCATAAGGTGCGTATGTGTTGGAATCGAGCACTAGGGGCGCAGCGGGAACTTATCAGGAGCAAACCGAAAAAATAATAGGCCTGCCTATTCTGGCCATTCTTGCGCTCCCCAGAGTCTACGCCCTGTGCCTGGACACCGGTCGCACCGCCCTATTTACGGAACTGAATAAATATATTGCAAATGGGTTGTCTAAAAAATTTCAGTCCAGAATATGATTACAATTATTATTTTTTTAACATTTCACTGGTTTGATTAATAGACAAATTCCATACCAATCGAAAGTATGAGGCTCATAGAATATGCAAACGTTAGGTTGACTAATTTTCCCGTCACAACTCTTGGGTAGGCAGGTAAAAACAGGTAAATCGATACTAGTAACTTGCACCGGTCTGATTAATGAATTGAAGTTAAATTAAAATAAAGATTCTTTCATTCACACGGTGGTATAGGGTTGTCTGCGAAAAATCAGTCCTGAATTCCGGTTGTCGAGTTTTAAAAAGTGAAATATTGCTACGAGTGAATACGTGCGACAGAGAGGTCCCAGCGAACCATCCCATGCGATAGAAGAGTACACAGCATTGCAGTTGTGTGTAGTTCGTCCATTGAAAGAAAGAGAGTACGCATGCTATTTGTCCTTGAAAATGAAAAGGATAGCGATAAACTTGTACATGCTGTGCATCGTTTTAGAGTAGATGGTCGCTATAGTTAGAATTGAAAAAACGTGCTAATATTTTTATTGTTGTAAAAATGGCCAAAAAGTGTTTTAAGAGGGGAGTCTATTACCGAGGAATTTGAAAAATATGTATTTGAAGAAACTATTGCCGATGCCGTCGCGCTGCGCCCTATCAAGTAAAGTGCGAAAGCGACAACTGCAGCAGAGGCTGATTTTTATCTTATCTGATCTGATCTGAAAAAAAAAAAATCATATATCAAAATTTTGAGGAAAACTATATCTATGCTTATATTATTTTCTATTTTGTTAAAAATTCTTGTCTCTTAAAAAGTCTAATCAAATTTTTCTGACAGTCGTCTGAACTTATCGGTAAAAACAGGCTGCTTTTTTGGGGTTTTTGGATCGTCATAATTCTTTAAGTCGCTTAATTTGTCTATTGCATGATGTGGTCTCCTATTGTTAAGGAAGCACATAGATTTTTGTTATTGTCCTTTATAAAATATCATGTAAGGTGTATTCTATGTTGGAGATCCTAATAAAATAAAATCTGATATTCGACCACATCATCGCTTAATCGCTATGTGGTCAACCGTGTATTGAAAAATCGACTAGTAAGACGCAGACCCACCCCGGCGCATGGAGAGGCTACGCACGTGTGTTAAGCTTCGCTTTGCACGAAAATGTATATGATTGTCTCCACTGCAACCCACGGACATGCTACGCATCAAAAGTCATTGGTACATGCGTGGGCTTGCTCGAAAAAAACGTTAAAATAGCTTAAGGCTGTTAATGCAATGCACGCTGTGCATGCGGTACATACTGTACACGAATATTAACTCACGAATACAAACAACTGCAGCACAGTTTTGAGGTACGCGTTGTGGAACGGAGGCGTGTGTAGTGTGTAACTGCAATGGAAACGTAGACCCCAGATTGTCAAACAAATGAATCCACGCAGCTAAAACGCGCCGCGTGCCCGTACACGGCATGCGCCGCGGTGGGTCTGCGCCTGTATCCATTCATATTGATGAAAAACACCACAAAAACTTCCATCGTATAGTAGCCGGCACGAGTCGTGAGCACAGATGAATGCAGCAGGGTGATCTCGCCAATGTACGGTGGGCGAACGAAACTTGCAAACGCAATAGTCGATGAGCATTGACTGATGAACCAATGACGTGAAGCGTCAGAGCTGTCGACGTCAAACCGACCAATGGAGATTGTGTTCACGACTCGTGCCGGCTATTATAGCCACGTTTATAACGCCACAATTCCCCAGCAGTACCTGGCAAGAGGACGCTCAATACGCGCAGCTGGAAGAGAGCACCATCCGCCTGTTCGCCGAGCTGACGGTGTGCCACCCGGCCAACCAGAAGCTGTTCGCGTCAACGCTGCACAGCATACTGGAGGGGCTGCAGTGTACCGGTGAGTTAACCATAAAGCGTCATTATGGAAAAAGTTCCAAATTTGCAACACCATATGGCACAGTCTTGGCCGTGCACGTTCTCTATTGTGTTTTTCGTAAGTAGAAAGGCGATGTCATCGCGTGAATAAGCGATAGACAGTCATCCTTCGGTAAACTCGAACGTGTCCTAGCGCCAATAGGCACCTAACGGTTTTTTTTCTAGCTTTTTAGCTAGAGCCTAGATTTTAGCTAGAGCCGCCTCGTCGAAGGCTGAAGGCCGTCGTACATTAAACTGTGTGTCTTGCGTTCTCGTACGTCGCGTACCGTATAGAATACCTAAACCAAAAGCTCGGTGCGCTATTAAAGCGGACTGCTTCCGCCGAAGATTGCCGACCATCTAGCGAATTTGCTTCGGTATAGACGGGCCCAATTAATGAAAACAGAAAAACGTGCGGTCAATGTTCTATAGCGAAACTTTCCACATAAACTACGTACCGTCCAATCCCAACCTGATTGTGACACGTCAGTTACAGACGGCATCTCGGGCTTCACGCGCGCGCTCATCCTGCGTCTGGTGTTGTCGCCGGAGCGCGTGTGGGTGTCGCTGCGCTGGGCCGAGGGCGGCGGCGCGGGCGCGGGCTGCGCGCACCCCGCCTACCTGGGCCACGCCGTGCTGCCGCTGCCGCTGTGCAGCACCGTGCGCTCGCTGCTGGCTGAGCATCGTCCTCCGCGTGAGTATACCTACCTATACACGTACTGCGCCGGAGCGCGTGTGGGTGTCGCTGCGCTGGGCCGAGGGCGGCGGCGCGGGCGCGGGCTGCGCGCACCCCGCCTACCTGGGCCACGCCGTGCTGCCGCTGCCGCTGTGCAGCACCGTGCGCTCGCTGCTGGCTGAGCATCGTCCTCCGCGTGAGTATACCTACCTATACACGTACTGCGCCGGAGCGCGTGTGGGTGTCGCTGCGCTGGGCCGAGGGCGGCGGCGCGGGCGCGGGCTGCGCGCACCCCGCCTACCTGGGCCACGCCGTGCTGCCGCTGCCGCTGTGCAGCACCGTGCGCTCGCTGCTGGCTGAGCATCGTCCTCCGCGTGAGTATACCTACCTATACACGTACTGCGCCGGAGTGAGCCGGGTGTCGCTGCTGTAAAAAACTAATTAAGTATGTTGCTTACTTCAGTAATTTAGAAAAACGTACTCCCCTCGTATTTGCATACGTAGCAAATCGCACTATAACTCATACCCTGTCATCCACAGTACCCATAATGGAAGACACAACAAAAGTTTGCATGAACACGTCCCCCACGTCGGGAGGCACGTCGGTGCTGCGCAGCGCCTCCGACACCGCCATCACCACCGTGGCGGAGGCCTGGGAGCTCAGCCTGGCCGCCGCCAGCGCCTCCAAGGACAAGCGGGTGAAGGACGTGAAGAACACTTCGCTCAAACAGCAGAATAATAAGAAGAGACAGACTAAGACGAGCAACGACGCGTCTGTACTGTCTGTTACTGATGGTAGGACGGTTTTTTTTTTTTAATAGCCTGTTGTGTACTGCAACTTGATTGCTTCTTAGTTAAAAATAAATTAGAAACTTGTTTTTTTAAGTTTTCGCACATTTTTTAACTACAGTCGCTAGCGAGTATAGATTGATAAAACTCATGGTAGACGTACTGGACGCACACTGCGGTCAGGTCAGGCTGGTCTCGAGTCAGCCTTCGCAGTGTGTGTCCAGATCATGTCGCACAGCTTTTTAGGCCGGCTTCCGCGATGCTGTCCATCCTCTGACACCCATTGCGTGGACACTTCAGCCCAGCAGTCACTATGCATGCGCCCGGTGTGACCCGCCCAGTCACATTTCAGCATGGCAGTTTTTTTTGCCTTTTACCTATTATTATCACCTTTTCTGTGGATGTAAAATAATCAAACGACTTTTCCCCGGGTTGCGGGATTGTTCCGAAAGAGTTACTAGGAACGCTAAGGGCATTTGAAGGAACAGGGATGGGTTTTAGTCAGTAAGAGTCTGACACTCCCTTCTACTCCGCCCAGAGCGAGAGGAGTCATTTGAAGATTTCCCATCCTTAAAAAAAAATAATTAAATTGTGAAACAAATGTTAAATTTCGTAATGTATTTCAGATCTAATAGAGACGACCATCCGCGTGCAAGTCCCCGGGCTGGAGGGCTTCATCCCGCCGAGCACGACGCTGGCGCAGCTCACAGCCGCCGTGCCGCACGTGTTCGGCCCGCATCTGGCGCTCACGCTACACCTCAACACTAACGGAGGTATGTAGCGCGATAAAGCTATGGAGGTACAAAACAGAGTAAAGTCCCGCAAAATTCCATTGAAAAGGGAGGATCCTCCGACCAGATGGTTGTGCCTGGTCGGCAACTGCTCGATAGTTGATATTCGGACTGTTGTAAATATTCAAATCGCACGTTAAACTGATACCGCGATGCAGGATTTCGTAGTAATAGTTCGCTGCTTGTTGGATAGATGGCGTTGCGGTTTTTTTTTGTTGCGATGTAGATTTGCTCCGTTGGTTTTTCTTGTGGCGGCATTGATGATCATATTTTTTGTGACAAAACTACGCACACATGCGCGCGATTTCGAGGTTGTTCCCATAGTTAAACTTCAAGTCGTTTGTGGTACGGGTTTTTTCAGTTTAATTGTTGTGTATCGACGTTTTCGCGGCCAGTTGCGCGACACCAGTCAGCGAAACACGACGCCGTCATTTCGTGTGCAGTAGTTTAAATCAACTGTAATTTATGTATTAATTTTTTTTATAGTTATTGTTTTATGTTTACGTATTTTATTTTTGGCTGAAAGGACAGAACGAAAAAAAAAACGTTATTCGCTGACCCCAAGTAACATGGGATAAGGGCAGGAAGATGTTGATGTTTATGTATTTTATGGGCTTTAGATACCTGAAATAAGCTCCGTTAGTAAAAGTTGTTCGTAATGATGAGTACATGGACCCTTTTTCAGGTATTGTGGTTATTCTGTTACACATTATATATTTGAAACTTATGAAGTCCCCTTCCACCCCAGAAGCGTGGTCGGGCCCCACGTGGGAGGGCGCCGCGCCGGGCAGCGCGGGCGCGGCGCCGCTGGCGGGCGGCTCGGCCGTACTGCGCTGGTTCGGCGCCGTGGGCGGCCTGGCGCTGGTGGCGGCGCGCCTGCCGCGCCCGCACGCGCCGCCGCCCGAGCCGCCCGCGCTCGTGCACCACCACCACGACCTCGACTGGGTCAAGCTCGACGACCCCTACGAGGTAACACGCGAACCGAGCGCGCAGCATGCCTATTTACTAACTAGCTTACTTACTGCTTCACCATATCAGCCGAAAGACGTCCACTGCTGGACATAGGCCTCCCCGCGCATGTCACCACAACAACCGGCCCTGTGCGTCTCGCATCCATCAGCTTCCCGCGACCCTCACCAAGTCATCGGTCCACCTTTCGGGAGGCCTTCCCACGTTCCGTCTTTATTATTGTATAGTGAGACTTAAATGCTGTGCTTAACTTTATTACATTCAAGCAATGCTTTTGTATTTGTAAATGATATGTGCCACGAGTGTCCTTGTGGTGTAAAGATAAAGATATTTGCCCAAACATGTGTACACATACAAGAATAAAAAAACATGCATGCAGGATAAAGAAAGAGTTCGGACATGTTTGCCACATACTATGGCGTGCAAATATTGTGCATAGTAAAGAATTAATAACAAATTAATATATTTAAATGATTACAAATGTCTATGGTAAAAAATGAATGTATTAAGTTGGTTTGCCTAAATAAATAATATGCGAACCAAGCGGTGCTGGACAAGCACATTGCAAGCTTATTTACCATTAGCTTCTGCGAGCGACTTCGCCCGCGTGATCCCTAGGGAACATACTCCCGGGATATATATAGCCTATGTGTTATTCTAGACTATAATCTACCTCTGTGCCAAATTTCATGAAGATCCTTTCAGGCGTTCTGACGTGAAAGAGTAACAAACGTCCAGCCATTCATCCTCAAAAACTTTCGGATTTATCTTTACTCCCTTACTTAATATTATAAATGCGAAAGTAACTCGTGTCTGTCTGTCTGTCTGTCTGTCTGTCTCGCTTTCACGCCAAAACTACTGAACCGATTTAAATGAAATTTGGTACAGAGATAGTCTAGAGCCTGAGAAAGGACATAGGCTTCTTTTATCCCGGGAGTATGTTCCCTAGGGACTACGCGAGCGAAGACGCTGGCAGAAGCTAGTAATATTATAAGTAGGATTAGGATGGTAGGTGCCAGATAAACGAATAATAAATTATGAACCGTTTTACATTACCAGTACGTCTACCATGAGTTTTTAACCGACTTCAAAAAAAGGAGGAGGTTATCAATTCGACTGTATTTTTTTTTAATGTTTGTTACCTCATAAGTAACCGACTGGGTGAACCGATTTTCATGATTCTTTTTTTATTTGAAAGCTGGTGTTTCCCGTGTGTGGTCCCATTGCCACCACGTCAGGATCTGATGATGGAAACCCTGAGAAATCGAGGGCAACTCTCGAAAATTGTAGGCACGCATTTGGTAAAAACTTGATATTCGTGTGTATATCGGGTGATACTACAAAAGAATAAAAGTTTGGATCAGACCTGATGATGGAGACGACAGAGAGTCAAGGGAACTCCACATCGGTATGTAGGAACTACCAAGTGTTTGTGCTTATTTCATTCGTATTGACGAGACCTTTACACCGAAAGCACTTAGTTTTATTTTCATAACATAACATCACGCCGGTACGCTGTGAATGGGTACGCAGGTACCACTGAAAAGTGAAAAATAAAAAACTTTTTACAAAAAATGTAACCGACTTCCAAAACAAAACACTACAAAGTATAAAATAACTTTAATTTCGGAAGTCGGTGTCAAAAAACGAAATAACCAAAAACACCGACTTCCTAAATTAAAGTTATTTTATACTTTGTAGTGTTTTGTTTTATCAATCTATACTCGCTAGCGACTGTAGTTAAAAACATGTATGAAAACTTTTAAAAAACAAGTTTCTTGCTACTATAACTATAAACTAAAGTTTTATTTGCAAGTTGCTTGCTTTTTTGTTTAACAACTAAAAAAAAAATTAGAAACTTGTTTTTTTCTAAGTTTTCATACATTTTTTTAACTACAGTCGCTAGCTACTATAGATTGATAAAACTCATGGTAGACGTATAGAGAACGTAAAGGATCACGATAGAAGTCGATTTAGGACAGCTTTTGTCTTTTCTATTTTTTTATATTTAGAAAGTTAATAAACGTATGTGGGGACCGTTATTGCACATTTATCTGGTATCCACCATAGCCTGCGGCTACACCCACGTGAAAACGGTGTTTAATATTTTTGGACGGAACCATATCCCAATATACATATTTCAAGTAGCGGTAATTACTCCTTATAACATCAGCTATCTCCCAGTGAAAGTCCCGCCAAAATCGGTACAGCCGCTTCGGAGATTACCTGAAACAAACAAACAGAATAGGAAACATAAATAGATGCTTAGAAACATACACTTGTATTCTTGCTTTTTATATTTTTTTTATTATAAAGGTAAAACTTTCATTTGGTAAGTTTTTATTCAAATATACAATAAACACAGGGTAAGAACAGTCAAATGTAGCAGTTTTTAATTGTTAATTGATAATGAGCTATATCTTTTTGAATTAGATTTCAAAATGGCTTCTTTGAAAAGATTTTCCCTGCGTTTGTTTGACCACAGTTTTGCTCTAATATTGACATGTAGTTTACATGTCAGAGAATACGTATGCATTTTTCAACCTTGCATGTGCTGAGCCTTACACGCTAAAAACTGCGTTCAAAATATGTGTTAGAGTTCAGGGGGGCTACTCTCTAACGAAATCCGTAGTTTCGGGCTTAGTTTCGGGCGGGCATTTTCTACTTCGTATCACCTAACCACTGAAAACTAATGATAACACGTTTTGACAGTTACTGTGAAATCGTGTTGTCATTCATTCTCAGTTCGGGTTCGGGACTAATCGTAAGTCTGTAGGTGATACGGAGTAGAATACGAACGCCCGAAACTAAGCCCGAAACCAAGGATTTCGTTAGAGAGTAGCCCCCCTGGACAAGAAATCAAAGTCAGTTTTGTTCATCCATTCTAGCTGCGATATTAACATCATAAATTAAACCTACTGGTGATGGGAAACGTAAACGTAATGCATGTAAACGTATGGCCACACTATCCATTTGCTGCGAACAACCCACACCTCTGGATGAGTTTCAATTGGAGTGTAGACGAGCGAAGCTGAGCAGAGAATAGACTATAGGTACAGTAGTATCCAACTGATATGGCTTACCGATGTACCTGCGCAGAAGATGTATTTTGTAATGCTTTTTTTAATGCTTTTTAAAAAGCCAAAATTCCGAATTAATTTTATCATTCATAAAAAGCGCGACAATACTTTTTTGAGCTCGTGGATTGAACTACTGTACTGAACAAATAAAATGAAAAATATATCATAATATTCCTTATATAGTTTTGTGCATTGCTGCCATTGATATATAAAAAAAACCCAAGATGCACAATCTCGAACAAATGCAACACTCGAAACCGTCACCAAAGACTGACATGTGTCATGTGTGAGTGTGTGTGTAAACAATTTTTTTGCAAATTCAACCTTACACGGATTGCTTAAAGTTGTTTTAATAAAGCAGTGTACAAAAAAACAATACAATTTTACGACTGAAGTAAGAAGATAGAACAAGACTTGAGTGGAGACGAATATGCTTTATATATTTTTTTTATTTAACATTGAGTTAGTGTTTTAAGAGTTTGGTAAATTGTGTTGTCAACACATAATTATACTGTAATATGAGCATAAATATGTTTTTTGGGTAGCACATGTGAAAGTAAATCAATGAAACAAATATTAAGTTGTAAAAATCATTTATTCAGACTCAAAGTCGTGTGCTTGTCGACACTTTTGAACGTTATCATTTTTAAAATAATATATGAAAAAAAAAACCGGTCAAGTGCGAGTCCGACTCGCCCACCGAGGGTTCCGTACAAATTTGTAGCTACAAATTACTTTAAATAAAGACTATATTTTTTTAAGATTAAATTACAAATGTACGTTCTCAGACTTTGTCTAATAGGTACTTGTAAGACAGTATTACTTGCCAAATTTCGTGATTGTAAGTCAAAGGGAACTACCATATAGGTTTTCGACCCAAAACCTTTAGGGTACTTCCGGTTGACCTAGAATTGTCAATGTTGGTTAAAAGCAAGGTCTCACAAGTGAAGGAAAAATCCCGAAAAATAAAAAAGTTGAAAAATAAGGTAAATTTTGGTACTTACAAGTTCTCGCGAAAATCTAAAATTGCCCATATCTCTTTCTCATGTTGACTCAGGACATAGATATTTTTATACAACTTTAGGGACTATAGACCTCAGTATCTAGTATAAATATCAACTTGATAGGACCACCCGTTCCTGAGAAAATCGATGGTGACACAGGGACAGACAGACGAACAAGAGAGTGATCTTATAAGGGTTCCTTTTTTACCTTTTGAGGTATGGAACTTTAAAAATAAAGTGACTCTACTATCCATTTGGAAAGGTAGAATAGTAGTAGTAGAATCTTATGGAGAAGAACGGACAAGAAACTCCACAGTTACACATTTTAAACATTTTTTTTACAATATCTGATATACAAAATTTTTGTTGATATATGTGAGGACTATGCACCTAAAGTATACGCTTGTTTACAAAGTGTGCTTTTAATATACGTTTTAAATTGTCTTTCTTATATAAAAAAAACCTTAATTCGGCCAAAATACCCATACCTACATATGTATCTAAGCAACAATTACGTATCTAAAGCAATTAGCAAAAGTAAACACATTAATTTCCTTGAAATAAGTTTAGTTTATTGCAAAGTGGTCTTTTAGAATGAGATTTTAAGTTTTCTGTTGTTTTTTTTGCGATATAATGTAGACGAACATCTATAAACTTTTCTATAATAGCTTTTATAAGACTAATTTTGATTGAAAAGAGCAGGTTGTTGAAGGGAATGTGTGTCAATACTAGAAAATATATTTAAATGTAAGGTATGTTTTAAAACTAAGGAACACAAATAGGCCTTTGTTGTGTTTTGTTGACCATTTATGCGCTGTTCTCGTCTTATAATCTCCTCTGTTTTACTACATACAGTGTAAACATCTTCACTAGCGTAGCACAGACCACCAAAATCCTTGAAATCTATTAGTTTGTGAAACCATAAATTAAATAATATTTTATGAAAAACCGGCACTAAGGTTTCGTTAGTTCTTCATCGTAGTTCCTTACAATCTTGAGGTCCTGTGGTATCATGTCCTGTGAAAATATTTATGATTACAAAAAGGAATAACATATTTGAATGAAGGTACGATACCATGTGTCAAATTCATTTTTCTGGCTAATGAAAGATACTTACCACTAACCTCAGAACAGCCGTTTTAAGAAGACGTTTTATGCCTTTTGCAGTGACATACATATCTGCGTCCAAAAATGCTCTGAACAAACGAGGCTTGATTTATTTGGCTTAAAAAATCTTCACGCCTTTGTTGACCGATTTATGTCCATTCTCCACATCGTATTGGGTCACGAGGAAAACTAAAATATAAAAATTAGAAATAAAATGTGCAAATAAAACAAATCGTTTTGTTTAATTAATACCCGTAATTTATACGAGTCCGAGATAAGTTCAAAATCGAAAACAACACTCTTCGTCATCATCCCGACTACCGACAGAAGTGAAGAATTTTTAAGTTGTTTATGTGACGTATTTTGCCAGAGCGACAATTCTGTCATTAGCATGCCGCATGTCGCGAACCCATGAGTGGTCGCTTAATTAATCGATATAATATTTACGAACATAAAAAATATCGTCGAATTAATGACCTCTTCTCCTTTTGAAATTCAATTCAAAACTATTAAAATACTTGACGCATAAATATTTGTTAAAATCTCAAAACAAAAAAAAAATATAATTTATTAATGAAAAAATTAGACACAATAAAAAAAATCGACTCCAATAAAAATAACAGGGTCATTTGTATTATGCGACTAAAACAAAAGGAGGCTGTAATGCTTCGTTCTTACACCGGCAAAGCGGCCATTGAAATTTGCCGCATTATACTTGGACCGTTGAGTGAAGATTTGAGACAAATTAAATCAAAATCACATATAGATTTATATATTAAGCCATAAAAACCACAAAAATAAATCAATGAATTCTTTTACTTACCGAAAATACGATATCCCATACTTTTTCAACATTTTCGACGTAATATTTTTGCAATATGTCAACGAACATTTAGTGAAAACGCAATTCTGTGATAGGGCTCTTAAATTCACACGGACCACATTTAGCCGTCATTATCGACCGCGTGTGTTATACCGACCACATAGCATCCACGTCGCAACCACCAGCGTAACACGCAACCACAGCTTGACCTCCTTTTGTCGCTACGTGTGGTGTGGTTGTGGTACGTGTGAAACAAGCCTTAGAAGTCGTCCTAGCACGAAGCGATCATCATACGCTTACGCGGTCGCCGCGTTCATTTATACGGCAAACCCAATGAGCGCTACCGTTTTTGTACTCACCAGTTGGCGCCACTGTCGAGAACAGTTCGCATCAGCGTTGTTTACCCCTCCGAACTTAGGCTTTAGTGACGACCGCGCAGGTGCAATCGCGTAAAAAAGTGTTTCGTTCCTAGAATATTTTTTTGTTTATTCTTATTTTATTATAAACAACTAACAAAGGCTACCAGTAACAATAACAACAAAAAGTAACACCACAAAAACACACAAAAATCAAATCAAATAGTAAGAAATAACCAAAATAATTAATTAAAAACAATAATAACGTGTAATACTTTTCGCATCAACAGTCGTATTGCATTGAGCAAGCGGGTCACACGTATGCATCGAACGTATACGAGCGAGTGAGATGTCATTATACCCGCCATCTTAAGCGAAAACGCGCATGCGCGACCTACCCGCGCATGCGCTGTCCTATGTTTTTTGTCAAATTGTCATCCTGCGCAATCGATTGCGACGTACTTCGGGGAGGTAAACTTGCGTGACGGGAACTGTAACGTTCTTAATCGTAGCATTAAAGTAGTTATTACGCGCATGTGAACTAAGCTAGAAGGAAAATAGTTTATGATACCGTGAACGTGCGACTTAATGTAACATAGATAGTCTCGCAGTGTTACGTGGACTTTTTTTTTATTATAATGGAATAAAGAAGGATATGATTATGTTTTCGGCAAAAAAAAGTTGTGTTCGGTAGAACCGTAACTTAATCTGCCAAAGTCAGGCTGTTTTAGTAAAATATTCACAAAAATCAAAACAAATAAGTAAAAAACTCGCGTCAAAAGCCAACCACAGTGAAATTTTGCATTTCAAAGACCTCACGCTACACTAGCGCCTCTTGAGCACTTATATGGTGTACATAATAAAGAGTAATCTATTCTATTCTATTCAAACGCGATAGCCCTCATTGCGTCGTCGGCAGAGCGCTTGCCAGTTTTGTCGAACAAAAATTATATTCGCTACTATCTCAGAAGTCTGATTTGACAACTTAGTAGAGAGGGATAGAAGATCAATTTACCAATAAATGCGAAAGATTTTTTTTTGTGTCTCTTTCAAACTCACTGGTAAAGCAATTTTATAACTTGCTTTCAAATCCGACTTCTTTAGATTGTCACGAATATAACGCGACAATCGTGTATTCTTTCGGTGACGTCTTATACGAAAGCCTCATTGCGTCTCGTATATGATTAGTCTATTCCGCTTCGCTCCGCACGTCTTTTCAATTGAAACACATTCTAAAACCCCCCTTCCCTCCCTCTAAACTCCCAACCTGCTTAACCTCCCAACTAAAAGGACAGTTGTATGTATATTCATAGTGTCCATACTATCTGCAGGAGGTAGTTGAACTAGGGGTCACGTCTGCCAACGCCGGTATAGAGGAGAGTGGATGTACCGGCGTGCCTGCCCATGCCCTCATAGCCTTAGGGCTGCTGCTGAAGCTGCCAGGGTATGCGGACGCCTTGTTGGATGAAGGCGCTAGGGCCTGTCATCTACTGAGGCTGCTGCTGGGAGTTACACACGATGAGGATGGACGTAAGTGGAATATTATGATTATGGTAGGCGCCAGATAAATTTGCAAAAAAGTGCATTGACCTTTCTCTAAAATCTCTTCATAGATACCATTATGAACCGTTTTTTCATTACCCACAAAACGTAAGTAAAGGATCACGATAGAAGTCGACGAAGACAACTTTCTTTATTTCTGTTTTGATATAAGAAAGTCAGTAAATGTGTGTGGTACCGTTATTGCAAATTTATCGGGCGCCTACCATAGTTTTTTTTACTGCAGCTTTGTAATCTGTGTAGACAAATTAAACCAGTATGTTGCGATAAAGACATGACCAGTGATACTATGGGAGCGTGCCTAGGTATCAACATCATCTATGGTCTTTGTCTTGCAAGTGCCTTCTATTGTCTAAAGTTTTGTTGATTTTGTTTTTTTTTTCACATAAGTGTTAAAAAGGCCTGTTTTTGGTAAAACCTTTAATCATTTGTTTTTTTTTTCATTTTATCGCTACTTTATATTCCTAGTACAGATATAAGTGCGTTTAGAAACACCAGTTACCGCAACTATTACGAAAAATAGTCACATTAAATTAGGGTCTGACAGACCTACCAGGCATGCCGCGTAACATTTTGCTACCAGGCATACAGAGGGTTAAAATCGTATTTTTTTTTTTGTGTTGTTCAGAGATGAACCAAACCACGGGATGTCAGGACTTTTGTCTTTAGAATAGGATATCGAGTGTCGCATGGAGAGTGGATATAATCGAAAAAATACACCACACATAGCCTGACACATAACGTTTATGAAATCAATCAAAGTCATAGATACGTGATTCTGTAATAGATCGCCACAGAGTGTTTGATCGGACCCAAAAAATTCCCTATGCTGTTTATTATGGAAACTGATCAAGAAATGCATTTAAAATGCAAGACTAGAACACCCAAATGTCTATTTCATATACTTTTTATAATATAAAATAATAAAACTTACGTGAACTTTAACCTAAAAAAATGTTAAATATTTTCTGTAAATTTAATGAACCAAGATAATGATTTCAAATAAATACAGTCTAATGAAGAATCTTTAGGCGCATTTTTGTTAGTTTTTATTTTTAGAAAATCACCTCTAGATACCAAGTAATTTTTTTTTTCATGTTTCCTTTTGAAGTGAAAACTTCTTTAGCGGCGTTGAGCACTTTTTCTGTAATGGGTATAAAATCTTAAGCTCGCGTCAGGGTCACGTGATGCTGATCGAAAAAGCGTAAGATCGAGGGGAAGGGAGAGGAACTAGTATCTCCCACTCTTTCTACCGTGCCTGAGTGTGCTGCTCCGCTTAGGCGGCACAGGGCGCTTGCGCGAATGTCCGTCTGTGTTTATGTACAGCGTGCCACGCGTATCCAAGGATACGAAATTACGGAATTACGAAATTATGGATGAAAGTTGATTTTTCTAAGAGATAAAAATTAATGTAATATATAAATAAATAACGATATAATATTATGAATAATAACATGTAAATTGTCATATTTGTGTACGATAGCGCAATAAATAAACATTGTATTCTACCTCATAAATGATAGTATTTTTGTACTTATAATTAAACACAACGTTATTTTTTGTTGTTTTTATGGTTCGTTTTGTTTATGTCAGGAACTGTGTCAAGATTGACATCTGTCACTGACAGTCGCTGTCGCGGCCACACGTCAGTGTCTTTTTGTTTATTTTGTTGTCGGTGGTTTGTCTATGATGTGATCGCGACAGTAAGGATGTATTATTTACATGTTTTCACTTCTGCCGGCACTCCCGGAGTGCTACCGGTGTTTTTTTTTTATTTTATTTTTCATAAAAACTCAAAAATGCGACTCGTGACTAGCATAGCTAGCATAGAAATATTCCTCGTAATAAGGCCTATCACTGATAAAAAAACCACGTTCCACTATTGAGGCTCGTAGGAGGAATTAAGTTTCAAAACAGTGATTAGGGTTACCACTCAACTTGACCTTTCATTTTATTTCAAAGTCAAGATAAGAATTTGACAGCTCCTTTTGTATGAATTATATTGGAAATGAAAAAGATTTTGATCATGTGAAACATTTATTAATCCTTGCAAAATTACTTTCTAACTCCTACATTATTCTAATGGTAGTGAAAACAAAGATTTATCGTGTGTCCTTAGCGCTAGACGACATCTGTCGGAGGTTGATTTATTTGTCAACCTATCCTACGGCCCTTAACCAAATAAATTGCATGCAATACATTTTTGTACTTTGACTTTGAAATAAAATGAAAGGTCAAGTTGAGTGATAACCCTAATCACTATATTTACAGAAAATATTTACCATTTTTTTAGGTTAAAGTTCACGTAAGTTTTATTATTTTATATTATAAAAAGTTATGAAATAGACATTTGTGTGTTCTAGTCTTGCATTTTAAATGCATTTCTTGATCAGTTTACATAATAAACAGCATAGGGATTTTTTTTGGGTCCGATCAAACACTGTGCGCCAGAGACAGCGCTTGCGATTCGTAAATGGTTTGCATACTAATGATCGTATCCAACAAATAGATGTTGTTTGTAAGTACCTATATGAAATTGGTGAAAGTGAAACGTGTATGTTGGTATGGCAGGCAGCATCGCGGTGGGCGACGGGCGCGGCGGCGGCGCGGGCTCGCTGGGCACGCTGCCCTTCAGCGTGGTGGCGCGCCTGCTGGAGCGCGCGCCGCGCAGCACGGACGACGGCCGCGCGCTGCGCCGCGCGCTGCTGCAGCGCGGGGCCGTGCGCCTGCTGCTGGCCTGCCTCGCCGTCTTCACGCACCACCGCCCCAACTCGAATGATGTAAGTACACTCATCGTTAAATTAACCCTAGGCCTGAATGCCCAGATTCAAAACTATGAGGTGTACCGAATAATCAAGAAGTCTCAGGTGCGATTTTGATGAAAATCAAACCTGTATAATAATTGGATTTTGAAAAATCAATGTTTCTAGCTCGGAATCGTATAGTAGATTTTGAAAAAAAAAAAAACACTATTATTACAGCATACGAAAGTATCACTAATAAGGATCAAATTCTGAGAAGTAAGAAGGTCATTTTCATCAAAATTATTTTTATTTTTTATTATTATACTTTTGCTAACTTGTGATTTATATCGTACAGAACAGTCAAGGCTCAAACGGCTCAACGGGCAAATCGGAAGAGAAGAGCCAGCTATACTGGGCGAAGGGCACGGGCTTCGGCACGGGCTCCACGCAGCAGTCGTGGAACGTGGAGCAGGCGCTCGTGCGCCAGCGGACCGAGGAGGAACACGTCACTGTGCTGCTGCAGGTCAGGCTAGCGTACAATATTACAGAGAAGAGCCAGCTGTACTGGGCAACTTCGGCACGGGCTCCACGCAGCAGTCGTGGAACGTGGAGCAGGCGCTCGTGCGCCAGCGGACCGAGGAGGAACACGTCACTGTGCTGCTGCAGGTCAGGCTAGCGTACAATATTACAGAGAAGAGCCAGCTGTACTGGGCAACTTCGGCACGGGCTCCACGCAGCAGTCGTGGAACGTGGAGCAGGCGCTCGTGCGCCAGCGGACCGAGGAGGAACACGTCACTGTGCTGCTGCAGGTCAGGCTAGCGTACAATATTACAGAGAAGAGCCAGCTGTACTGGGCAACTTCGGCACGGGCTCCACGCAGCAGTCGTGGAACGTGGAGCAGGCGCTCGTGCGCCAGCGGACCGAGGAGGAACACGTCACTGTGCTGCTGCAGGTCAGGCTAGCGTACAATATTACAGAGAAGAGCCAGCTGTACTGGGCAACTTCGGCACGGGCTCCACGCAGCAGTCGTGGAACGTGGAGCAGGCGCTCGTGCGCCAGCGGACCGAGGAGGAACACGTCACTGTGCTGCTGCAGGTCAGGCTAGCGTACAATATTACAGAGAAGAGCCAGCTGTACTGGGCAACTTCGGCACGGGCTCCACGCAGCAGTCGTGGAACGTGGAGCAGGCGCTCGTGCGCCAGCGGACCGAGGAGGAACACGTCACTGTGCTGCTGCAGGTCAGGCTAGCGTACAATATTACAGAGAAGAGCCAGCTGTACTGGGCAACTTCGGCACGGGCTCCACGCAGCAGTCGTGGAACGTGGAGCAGGCGCTCGTGCGCCAGCGGACCGAGGAGGAACACGTCACTGTGCTGCTGCAGGTCAGGCTAGCGTACAATATTACAGAGAAGAGCCAGCTGTACTGGGCAACTTCGGCACGGGCTCCACGCAGCAGTCGTGGAACGTGGAGCAGGCGCTCGTGCGCCAGCGGACCGAGGAGGAACACGTCACTGTGCTGCTGCAGGTCAGGCTAGCGTACAATATTACAGAGAAGAGCCAGCTGTACTGGGCAACTTCGGCACGGGCTCCACGCAGCAGTCGTGGAACGTGGAAAGAGTATTTGTCAAAATATTCGCGGTAATTGTGTAAAACAAAATATACCTAATGCAAGTATGAAATTACGTTCATTTTGTATTGACGATATAGTGCAAAAATTTTGACAAATACGCACAGGTTTAATGCCAGAATAAAATGCTTGTTTTATGTCGACTGGAAACCGTAAGATCTTACTCGGGTTACTGACTAGGTAATTAAGTAAATAAAACAACTGCTTGCCCTCGAAGGAAGCTATTTACATGTCTCTTTTACAAAAACTAGCTATTTTCTTACATTCTTAACATAAAGCATATTTATATTTCTGTCAGAGCTAGCTATAGTTCGATCGACTGTTATATTATGTGACAATACTAACGTATCTGTTTCGCCACAGGTATTAGCGTCATACATGAACCCTGGCGAGAAGTGGCCCCCCGAAGAGGGCGCGGCGGAGAGGCCGGAGCGCGACGGCGACGCGGACGACACGCACGACCTGCCCGCGGACTTCATCGACCTCGTCGCCAACAGCTCGCTCGTGCCCGCCATCTGCTCTTATCTTAGGAACGACTCGGGTGACTGGACTTCACGGTTATTTATTAGGGTTCCGAACATCTGTAAGAAACTGAACCCTTATAGGATCACTCTGGTGTCTTGTCTGTCTGTCACAGCCAGTTTTCTCTGGATCTACTAGACCGATTCTGTTGAAACTTGGTATACATATGAATTTCTGTTCTGACCCAAACACGGACGCGTTACGTAAATTTTTAGTATGGGGGTCACTTTTGGGGGTCAAACTAGAAACTTAAAAAAACGTTTTCCAAACTGTATTGTGTGACACATCAAATGAAAGAGCTTACTGTGAGGGTTTTAATTGTTTTATTTCATAATTTTAAAATAAATAGTTTTGAAGTTATTCAAGAAATTAGCTCAAAAATTCGCCCCTTATCTCCGAAACTACTGAGCCTAAAATTTTGAAAAAAATGCAGATAATGTAAATTGGAGGTAAGTTCTTTACTTCCAATTTGCAGGAAAACCTATAAGAAGTCTATACTACTAAGTCTATAGTGTTAAAAAAATGAAATTGGTTCGGAACAGTTGGCATGCGAGTCGCACTTGGCCAGTTTTTGAGATTAGGATCGAAGACAGCCTCTCTCATAACAGTAGCAGAAGCCACACGATGCGTCGACAGTTGCAGTGCTGCGCCCGCTCCATAATGAATTCGAGCTATAGAATGGCACTCGGGCCGTGCGGTACCGCAGCAGCGCACGTGCCACGTTGCCGCTCTGGACCCGCAGCGCAACCCCTTCCCCGCCTCGTGTCTCAGGTGTAAGTGATACGCCGCACGGCGACCCGACGCGTCGGTCATATGTTATACTGATTTGTGTGTCGTAGCGGCACTGTCAACGCATCGTGTGACCTCGCCCATTAAACGATGAAACCATACACTAATAATGCACTAATGCTTATTTGTGCATTTTTACCTCATTTCACTAATTGATATTAGTCGAGCATTCAGTACACGATTAGCGGTCATCGCGAGTGTTTCCTCGCTCCTTTGTATTACTAATTTTATGGATTAAATTAATTTGACTTTATCGGTATCATTTAGCCAACTTCCTAGCTTTTACACCCATAATCTTAAGAAGATTGCAATCGGGTGACATGAACAATACAGAACATGAGTTATACTATGATTCTTCCTCGGCAGTGCTGGACATGTCACGCCACATCCCGCTGTACGTGCACGTGCTACGATGCGCGCGCGCGCTGCACGCGCTGGGCTCGCGGCGCCTGACGCAGGCGCTGCGCCCGCTGCCGCGCCTGCTGGCCATGATGAGCCGCACCACCAACTCCTACGCCACCAAGCTCAGGTACACTATACATGTATGTCGCGCCACATGCCGCTGTAGTGCACGTGCTGCGCTGCGCCCGCTGCCGCGCCTGCTGGCCATGATGAGCCGCACCACCAACTCCTACGCCACCAAGCTCAGGTACACTATACATGTATGTCGCGCCACATGCCGCTGTAGTGCACGTGCTGCGCTGCGCCCGCTGCCGCGCCTGCTGGCCATGATGAGCCGCACCACCAACTCCTACGCCACCAAGCTCAGGTACACTATACATGTATGTCGCGCCACATGCCGCTGTAGTGCACGTGCTGCGCTGCGCCCGCTGCCGCGCCTGCTGGCCATGATGAGCCGCACCACCAACTCCTACGCCACCAAGCTCAGGTACACTATACATGTATGTCGCGCCACATGCCGCTGTAGTGCACGTGCTGCGCTGCGCCCGCTGCCGCGCCTGCTGGCCATGATGAGCCGCACCACCAACTCCTACGCCACCAAGCTCAGGTACACTATACATGTATGTCGCGCCACATGCTGCTGCGTAGTTTACAACAATTAAGCGGAGAAACAGACGGAGGTAGACGACTATGTTTAATACTATTGAGAGATTTGCTCCATATAAGGCCGCCTCTCTGAAGTAAACGCAAATGGCTGCTCAGTCGTCAGTGTACTAAAGCAGCTGCACGCCACGCTATACGACTTGGAAAACCTGGTAACTGGTGCGGCAAGCGTACATGTCTCAATCGGTACATTCGAATAAAAACTGATAAATATTGGGACTGAGTGGGATTCAAGTTCTAACATGTGGTAATAAAAATAACTTTACACAAATTTTTAGATTTAATGTATTTTTTTCTTATATTTCAGGATGAGTAAGAAGAATATATTCGGTAAAATGACATATAGCCAAAGATTTAGTACTTCAAGTAATTCAGAGTTGTCGGAAGAGGACGAGGGACTCGCCGCGCTTATTGCCGACATACAAGTAAGTATATTATATTATTTAACACTAGCTGACTCGCGCAATTTCGTCTGCGTCACTATTTTCATTAATACTTCACTCCTATTGGACGTAGCGTGATGTTATATAGCCATAGCCTTCCTCGATAAATGGGCTATCCAACACTAAATGAATTTTTCAATTCGTACCAGTGGTTCCTGAGATTTGCGCGTTCAACCAAACCAAACAAACAAACTCTTCAGCTTTATAATATCAGTATAGATTGAAATAGACGATGACTAACCCATCGGGAAAAGTTACTCACCCGTCACAATTAATTCGACGGTCAAGTGATGCAATTGGCAGTATAAAACTCATTTAGCCAATCACTGCTAGATACAGCGCATTTGTCAATTTAATACAATAATTTTCTTACGAGAACTGTGCCTATTAGAGCTTATGCACACGGCGTATTTTTATAACACTAGCCATAACCTTAGAAGCGAGGTCCTGAGAGCATGGTCCGCAGGCAAGCACATTTGTTGAATTCCCCGCTTTCTTGTGTCCTTTGTATAAGTGGGACTGTTTCTGGAAATATATAAATACTAGCTGACCCGTGTCCACTTTGTTGGGCGGTATTTTTCGAGCTAATATTATATAGCACACACAAATAACGTGGCTTTCTATTGGTAAAAGAATTTTCAAAATCGGTTCAGTAGATTTTTTTTTTTTTTTATTTGTGATGGGTTTGCTCTTGACTCCAGTCTAGATCCAGAGATTACAACCTCACAAACTTTACCTCTTTATAATATTTGTATAGATTAGTCGAGACAAATACGCATACAAAAACTGGCCAAGTGCGAGTCGGACTCGCGTGCAAAGGGTTCCGAACGAATTTAATTTTTTTAACATGTTATTTTAATACTACAGACTTCTAATAGGTTTTCTTGTAATCTTTAGGTAAAGATCTATTATCTCCATCTTTTTCAAAATTTTAGGCTTAGTAGTTTCGGAGATAAGGTGGGAGAACAAGACTAACGTTAGAGTAGGACATTATTGTTCCAAATGTGAACAATTTCTTCAGCAACTGAGCATTTTCTGGCTTCGCGTAAGGCGTAGTGACGCATTTCAATAAACTGTCCTGTGCCTAGACGTATGCTAGTTTTGATGGAATAACATGAAAATAGACTTCGGGTGCCGAATGAATATGTCGTTCCCAGTGTTCATTACATGTCCTCCCCGCAGGCCACGTCAGCGCTGATGTGTCGCGCGGAGAGCGAGGCGGAGGCGGGGCGTACGAGCGGCGCGCCGCAGCCGCTCAGCGGCGCCTCGCGGGAGGCGCGCTACATCGAGCTCATGCGCACCATGCAGTTTGGTAGGCCTTACATGCCATCACACTGCCTCATTTCTGTGCCTCTCCCATCAGTTAGCTATTGAATGTTCCCCTCGTGCAGAGACGTTCGAGATGATCGCGGAGTGCGCAGAGAGCGGCTTCCGCTTCCTGGTGCCGTACCACTTCGAGGGCGCTGTGCGTGCGGCGGGCGAGCGTGCACACCCGGCGCGCATGAAGCGCCTGGCGCAGGAGGCGGCCACGCTGGCCACGTCGCTGCCGCTGTCCTACTCCTCCTCCGTGTTCGTGCGCACCGACGCCGACCGCCTCGACGTCATGAAGGTATTTTATACTATAAACTCACCTCTACAACACAGCAACAAATTAACACGAGACCCCTTAGCATGACTGTGACAACTGTCAAAGGTGTAACTAATAACATCCAGGACCAGGACCAACTGTTTTACGTGCCTACCAAGACACGGAGGAATCTCATTATATTAAGATGATCACCCATCCACCTTTACGAGCGCTGCGTAAACAAGAAGATCGAACCGCGCCGCTAGTATTATTGACCCACTTTACTGCATTCACCTTCAAGCAGAGTAATGAAGAACAAAATACTTAAAGCTATCAATTACCCCGCAGGTCCTAATAACGGGTCCATCGGACACGCCGTACGCGAACGGCTGCTTCGTGCTGGACGTGTACTTCCCGGCCGAGTACCCCGCCGTGCCCATGCTCATCAACCTGGAGACCACGGGCCGCCACTCCGTGCGCTTCAACCCCAACCTGTACAACGACGGCAAGGTGTGCCTGTCCGTGCTCAACACGTGGCACGGCCGCCCCGAGGAGAAGTGGAACGCGCATACTTCAAGCTTTCTACAGGTAAACTTAGTGCCTTTTTAGAGTTCCGAACATCAGTAAAGAACGGAACCCTTATTGGATCACTCGGGTGTCTGTATGTTTGTCTGTCGGTCTGTCTGTCTGTCCGTCCGTCTGTCTGTCTGTCACAGCCAGTTTTCTCCGGATCTACTGGACCGGTATTGTTGAAATTTGGTATACATGTGGACTTCTGTAACCCAAACGCGGACGCGTTACGTAAATAAATAATTTTTTAGTATGGGGTCACTTTTGGGGGTAAAATTACAAAATTAAAAAAAAGTTGATTGAAATTATCGTGTGACATATCAAATGAAAGCGCTTACCATGAGGGTTTTAAGAGGGGACTCTAGTCGGTAACTCCGGGGCTTTTCTCCATACAATCGTATTGCGCTATTTTTAACCGACTTCTAAAAAAGAAGGTGGTTCTCAATTCGACAGCGTATATATATATTTTTTTATGTGCTCTCGCGGATAACTTCGTCGTTTATGATCCAATTTCGATGAATCTTTTTTTTATATGAAAGGGTATTCTTCCGAGATGGTCCCATTGCCACCACGTCAGGATCTGATGATGGAAACCCTGAGAAATCGAGGGCAACTCTCGAAAATTGTAGGCACGCATCTAAAAACTTGATATTCGTGTGTATATCGGGTGATACTACAAAACAATGAAGGTTTGGATCAGACCTGATGATGGAGACGACAGAGAGTCAAGGGAACTCCTCATCGGTATGTAGGAACTACTAAGTGCTTGGGGTTATTTCATTCGTATTGACGAGACCTTTACACCGAAAGCACTTAGTAAGTTTTATTTTCATAACATAACATCACGCCGGTACGCTGTGAATGGGTACGCAGGTACCACTAAGAAGTGAAAAATAAAAAACTTTTTTACAAAAAATGTAACCGACTTCCAAAACAAAACACTACAAAGTATAAAATAACTTTAATTTCGGAAGTCGGTGTCAAAAAACGAAATAACCAAAAACACTTAAATTATTATTAAATTAAAAATTAAATTAAATTATTACTAAATTAAAACACTAAACGCTAAAATTATCCTACTAAAATTATAAATGCGAAAGTTTGTGAGGATGGATCGACTTTCGAAATTAAAGCTATTTTATACTTTGTAGTGTTTTGTTTTGGAAGTCGGTTACATTTTTGTAAAAAAGTTTTTTTCTTCGTGGATAATGCTGCTAGAGCAATGATTTTTTTCCAAATAATCTAGATCAAATTAATACGTGCCTCTATCATTTTCTTTTTTCCAAAACATAATTACTTAAAGAATTATGACAATCCAAAAACCCGAAAAAACAGCTCGTTTTACCGCCATGTTCAGACGACTATCAGACAAATTTGATAAGTTTTTAACAAAATAGAAAATGCTTCTATTAGCATAGATATAGTCTTCCTCTAAATTTTGATATATAATTTTTATCAATGTTTTTATAGGTAAAATCAGCCTCGGTTGCAGTTGTCGCTTTCGCACTTTACTTGATAGGGCGTAGCGCGACGGCATCGGCAATAGTTTCCTCAAATACCTGTTTTTCAAATTCCTCGGGACTAGAGTCCCCTCTTAATATATTTTTATCATAATTTTAAAATTAATAGTTTTGAAGTTATTTCGCAAATGTACAACATTTAAAGTTTGGCTGATCAACGGTTCAATATATCTCCAAAAGGTACAGTTCGCATCACCGTTGTTTACCCCTCCGAAGTTTTAGTGACGACCGCGCAGGTGCTGCAATCGTGTAAACAAGTGTTACGTTCCTAGAATATTTTTTTATTTACACGTATTACGTATTATACGTATTATAACTTAGTGATAGAGTGACGACTGATAGAACAGAATGGAAGAAAAAAACGTGTTGCGCCGAACCCAAGTAACATGGGATGAGGGCAGGAAGATGATGATATTATAAATAAGTAACAACGACTACCAGTAACACTAACAATATCAAAAAGTAACACCACAAACACACACCACAAATACACACAAAAAACAAATCAAATAGTAAGAAATAACCAAAATAATTAATTATAAACAATAACAACGTGTAACACTTTTCGCATCAACAGTCGTATTGCATTGAGCAAGCGGGGCACACGTATGCATCGAACATACACGAGCGAGTGAGATGCCATTACACCCGCCATCTTGCGCGAACACGCGCATGCGCGACCTGCCCGCGCATGCACTGTGTTATTTTTTTGTCAAATTGACATTCTGCGCAGCCGATTGCGACGTACTTCGGGGAGGTAAATTTGCGTGACGGGAACTGTATTTGGACTCCGAAGGGAAAATATTACAAAACACAACCACGACATACGTTTTGGTAGGATGTCTACATTTTTGTCCAACAGTTAGTCTTAGGGAACGTCCATAAGTCTCAAGAAGCTCGGATGGGGGGGAGGGGGAAAAATCATGAAATGTCACAAGAGAGGTGGGCAGATGTAGTAAGATATCGAGAGGTAGTAAGATCCAAACATTTATTTCCAGGTACTGGTATCAATTCAGTCTCTGATCCTGGTGCCCGAGCCGTACTTCAACGAGCCTGGCTACGAGCGCAGCCGCGGCACGCGCGTGGGCTCCAGCGCCTCGCTGGAGTACAACTCCAACATCTACCAGGCTTGCGTGCGCTGGGCCATGCTGGACCATCTCAGGAACCCTGAGCCTTGCTTCAAAGAGGTACGAACATCATTAATAGTATTTGGTCCTCCTGACCTGACCAGCCAATCTCAACACAGACTAGCCATCGGCGTGGGACATAATTATAGTGCACTGGTGCACTCCCCTCTTCCATCACTTTCATTATTATTCCTCGGGGACGGCAACCCGACACGCTCCGCACCCGAACGGTGCAGGACCAACACACGCACGTTAATTTATACTACAGCCATGTCAAATCTCGATGGTTTTTCGCTCTTTCAATTTATTTTCACAACTGTAAGAAAAGACCGAAGGACAGTGGAAGCGAAATATTAGAGTTCCGTTACCAACGGAACGGAACCTTAATAATTAGTTTCCACTGTCCTTCTGTGTTTCAGCGAGATTTATCTCATAAACCCATTGATATATAAAAAACCCGAGATACACACTCAGCATTTCAAAAACGTCCGCAAAAAAACAAGCGCAACATGTATAATTGTGCGCTAGTTTCAAACAGTCTCCTATCGCTCGCCATACTGCACTGCTTTGTAAAAACAACTTTAAGCGATCCGTGTAAGGTTGAATTTGCAGAAAAAATTGTTTATAGTAAAACTACACACAACTCACACATGACACTTGATACATGACTGTTTTTGACGACAGTTTCGAATGTTCCATTTGTGCGAGATTTTGCATCTTGAGTTTTTTATATATCAATGCATAAACCGTAATAAGTAGGCAGTTAAAATGTTTAATGTTTTGCTGTTTCCATTACACCAAATAATTTAATAAAAATTTATTTGAGGTATTTTGCTATTTTTGATAAAATCTTTAATTATGTCATCTTTTGGAGAGCCATGGAGAGTAAACTGTTCTTAAGCGCAATACAAGTCTATAGTGTTAAAACCGACACAACCTGGCGGCCCATAAGAAAAGAATATTGTCGGCGACTTGCACCCACGCGTGTTGCCCGCCAACATGCGGTATTGCGATGCGCTGGCCCGGCAATGTAGTGACATGCTCGATTTATTAGTTCCTCATGTCGCCGACAAAGTTTTCCGACTTGCAGTGAGTGTAGTCGCCGACTAACCCGCCGACAAAAAGTTACCGACATAGCTTTTTTACCAGTCAAAGATCGTGTTTGACCTTTCTCATTAATTTCGAACTTAAATATATTTTGTGTGTCGAACAGGTGATTCAGACGCACTTCTGGATAAAACGCAACGAAATAATGCAGACCGTGGCGAACTGGATCACGGAACTCGAGAGCCAGAGCGGCGACGAGCGGACGCAGCGCAGCATACAGCTCAACCTCATGGCGCTCAAGGTAAAGCATTTTTTTTGTTTACTAATGGTAGGCACGCGATTGACCACTTTCTCACCTGATGGTAAGCGATGATGTGGTCGAAGATGAATCACGCTTGTCTAGAAGTAACCGAATTCACTCTTGACTTAACACTCAGATTGTAGCTATCAGGAAACACAGACTGGCAGGAATTTAAAAGAATTCTTCTTCTTATCGTCATCATTTTCCTGCCCTTATAGTAAAATCAAAATCAAAAGTCGTTTATTCAAATTAGGCTGAGAGCCAGCACTTTTTGAACGTCAAGTTTTACAAAAGACAGTCCCCCAAAACGCCCGCCCGTCACCACTTTCTAGTGTTTTAGCTGTGGAGAAGAAGTGGCCAACAAACTCCCCAGCAACACATCTGTCTGTTACGTTTTAAGAACTTGAATCTATATAAAAGTATGCTGAGTAATTAATACATGACCAAAATTAATAACTTGTTAGCTAGCACACTATGATACTGATAATGATAGAAATGTATATAAAAAAACAACGAACTGACCTACATAGTCAGATAAATAATAATAATAAAAAAAAAACAATATTATATGAATATATATAACCTGTCATAAGCTAATTACTTAAAGAGAAAGAACATGATTATTATGACATTGTCTTGCGTTTAACACAGTATATACAGAAACTGTAGGTGGCAGCACAGAACTGTCATTGTCAAGTATATTTTACCTATAAGTTTCGAAATTGCAACGCTAGATGGCACAGTCTCCTTCGTGCACATTCCCCTAAACGGAGCGTGCAGGAATTATGGGTGGCTAGCTAAGTATCCTTAACCTTGCGTGTGTTCTGAAATAAAACCCAGTATACTGGCCAGTGCTCATGACGTCATGAATCCGACGCCATATTGTACTGGTGCGACAAGTGTGACGTATATCAAACGGGCGTGTGTGCATCAGACTGAAGAGCTTCTGCCAGCGGCTTCGCCCGCGTGGTCCCTGGGGAACATACTCCCGGGATAAAAAGTAGCCTATGTCCTTTCTCAGGCTCTAGACTATCTGTGCACCAAATTTCATTTAAATCGGTTCAGTAGTTTTTGCGTGAAAGCGCGACAGACAGACAGAGTTACTTTCGCATTTATAATATTAGTAAGGAGTAAGGATAGTAAGGATTAGTAAGGATTTTTTTCAACTCAAAAAAGAAATCGACTGCCCCATAAAATGTGAGCATAAGGGACTACTCACATTTATTCAGCTCTATTCAGCTTATGCCTATAGAAAACAACGATTTTGTATGGAGACGTGTACGCATCCGTTCAGCTTTCGCGGCAAACAAGTATAAAATGAGGACAAATGTCTTATTAACAAAATGAGTTCAGCGCTGTTACTATTAGTTTACTTACGACGCTGTACGCGACTGATAGAAGCAGAACTGTACAAGTGTGACTAAAATCGTTCAGCGAAACGCGAACCGAGCTGAATAAGTGTGAGCAGTCCCTAACTCGACAAAATGTACTGAAATCGCTGTTGTTCCCGTAGTAAAGGATGTTTATAATAATGAGTACAATGACCCCTCTCCAGGTATTGCGTTCATTCACATATTGTAATATACATAATAGTTCTATCAATGTAAGGCGGCGTTTCCACCTGCAAGTTACTTGCATGCAAGTTTAATTACATTGCGGGCTATCCATGTATAATGTGGTTAAGTGCTCGATCGTGCCCCGCAGTGTTTAATTACATTTGCATGCAATATGCTTGCAGGTGGAAACGCGGCCTAAGAGTGGTGTCAAACTCATTTATTTTTGACGTGGCCCAATTAGAATTCTTGTAAAAACTAATGCTTCTCTCTCTCTCTCTCTCTCAAACACACACGCTTACTTATCATTTTCTCTTGACAGCCATAGAGAAAAATAATAGCATATCAGTGTTATTCTGTGAAATTTACATTAGACGAAACTGAGTCAGTAAAGTAGATCGTAAAGTGCATGGAGCGAACTGAAATAGAATGGGTCGGCAGCTATAATATGTATGAGGGTGTGTTGCAGCGGCACTACGTGAAGCTGCAGGAGGAGCTGGGCAAGCTGGCCGTGCCGCCCGGCCTGGACGAGCTGGACGAGCCCTTCACGCTGCCCGCCGCGCCCGACGCGCCCGCGCCGCCGCCGCCGCCGCCCACCAACGACGAGATCGACCACGACATGGAGAAGATCGTGTCGCAGGTGCTCGACTGAGGCCGAGCAGCCCGAGCGCGCCCGAACGCGACCGAACACGACGCCCCGCCCCTCGCCCGCACCGCCCGCACCGCCCGCACCGCCCGCACGCCGCTCACACCTTTCTAGAGACTTTATTATTATTCGTAAAGAGTTTTCTTTTTATTTTGTACTAGAAGATTTCGGTTTTATATAGTTTTTTAGTAGGCGTTTAGGATTTAGTGGGACCTCTGTTTAGTTTAACACGCATTGTGATACTAAAATGGGCCCGCTCGGCGCCCGGTAAGATATTTAAGGAGCAGAAGACGCGCGGGCGAAGACGGCGGCGCGCGGGACGACGGCGGGGCGGCAGCCGACACACGTGTACATGAAATTATAATTTGATGTATATAACTTATTGTTTTAATTTTTGTATTCTAAGAATATATTATTGTATGTATCGCTGTATTGCTCTATAAGAGTAGTCGGAGGCGGCTGAACTATACGAAGAAATAAATTGTATAACTCATTTGGTAGTAAATTGTGTACAGGCCTAGCCACCTCAGTGGAGTACTGAGTAGTGCGGACGTGCGCTAGGGAGCGAGGCTGCGCGGGCAGCGACCGCTCGATGTATGTGTGTATATAGATAAATCACCAGTAGACTTCTGTGTTTCTCACTGTACTTTCATTGACAGGTAAGTTGGACGTAGGACGTTTATTGTTATATTTGATTGTGAATTTCGGAATGTAAATAAAAATTTATGTTATCGCAATGTTTCTTTTTATTTTTGTTGGCGTAACACTTCCCGAATATTATAACAGTAAATGTATTCCGTTTAGTATCTAACGTTTTAATAAGCTTTTGATTGTTCTATTGCTGGGATCCAACGAACCTCGCCATCACACTGTCTATAATATTCAGCTTTGTATTTAATTCTGACAAGCGGTAATTAAACAAATTTTGCTAATACGTTTTTTTTATTGTCCAACTGTTCACATCATCGCTTTAATGTAATAATTAGTTTTTATTTATTTCATAATAGTTGCAACTAGTATACCTAGTAGTGTTGCAGGATGCAGTTGTTCGACATATGGTTAAGGAATGTTTAGATAACAAATGCAACACAACAGTTTTAATATTATCAAAATAAAACTTGAACGCGAGCGAAACCCCGAGCAAAAGCTAGTTTAAATATTAAAGGTTAAGTTGGTGGGCGGGGCGTATCTAACTTGATACGTTTGTACAAGCACAATTTAGTTTTAACTGGACCATCTGTGTACCTTTCATTTTAATTGGTTCAGTAGTTTTGGCGTAAAAGCGCGACAGACAGACAGAGTTACTTTCGCAATTATAATATTAGTAAGGATTGTTGGGAAGGTTGAGTCGGTGTTTTTGATTGTTTCTTCGTATTTTAACACCGACTTCCGAAATTACCTAGTTATTTTTTGTAAAAAGGCTTATTTTTTGCTTTTCAGTTTTTTTTCCCAGGTTTAATTTTTTTGTTAAAAAGTTTTTATTTTATACTTTTTTTAAAACCGCTACCTATCTTACTTTAGCTATTAACTGTTGTATAATCCTACTTTAACTATTACTTGTTGTACATATAATATAAATACTTAAAAAACAGGCTTTAAATACCCATAATATATGGGCAGACCTACAAAAAATGCTACACAACTCTGCACTAAAATCTGAGTGAACAATAAATCACCCCTATCCCCCCCCCCTTAGGGTAGGATTTTATTTTAAAAATTTAAATGGGACCACTTTTGAGGTTATAACCCTATCCAATAAAAAAAGAATGATCAAAATCGGACTATTCTATAAAAAGTTATGCGTGGTCATACATTACAATCAGTGAACAATGAATCATCCCCTGTTTTCCTACCCTTAGGGTTGGATTTTTTTCCAAATTTATATGGGACGACCCTCGAGGTATAACCCTTTCCAATAAAAAAAGAATTATCAAAATTGGACCATGTAAATAAAAAGATATGCGTGTCCATTGATATATAAAAAAAAAACTAAGAGTCCGACCGAAACTGGTTTTCCGGCCAAAACCGAAAGTTTCGGCCGAAACCGAAACTCACGTGGTCAAGTATATAATTCCTTAAAATACTGAAATATGGTGCATGTTGCCCATTATTCTGCATTAATTAGGGCATGAAATGGAAACAGAGTATATTAATTTTGTTGTAATCATTTATCTACACTAATATTATAAAGAGGAAAGATTTGTTTGTTTGTTTGAAATGAATAGGTTCCGAAACTACTGGACCGATTTGAAAAATTCTTTCAGCAATGGATAGCTCCATTATCAGGGAGTAACATAGGCTATATTTTATCCCCGTACTCCCACGGGAACGGGAACTACGCGGGTGAAACCGCGTGACGTCCACTAGTTTTTTATATTTATAATATTTTTATTATTTTTTCAAATTAAGTTCTCATAGCAAAATGTTTATCAGTTATCAATAATCAAATCACTCATTGTTACTGTTTCATTAAATACTAAGTATTGGTATTTTGAAATCTTAATACCTTGGTTTGTATTTGTACTTAGAAGAATCATCAATCTCTTTTAGGTACCTCTTATCTAAAAATAATAACTACTAAAATGACTATTACACTCTTAGTTCCAGTCTCAACAAAGATAATCAAATCACACATTCAGAATTAACAAAGATACCTAGATCACAATTAGTAGGACAGTCATACTTACATTTAGAATTATGCACGACAACTTCCGAAATCAGGTTCGGTTTCGGCAAAAGTTTCGGCCAATTTTGGCCGAAACCGAAACTGCCGCCGAAACTTGATTTTTGGCCGAAACCGAAACCGAACTTTTGGTCGGACACTAAAAAAAACCCAAGATGCAGTCTCGAACAAAGGCAACACTTGAAACTGTCGTCAAAAACTGACATGTATCAAGTGTCATGTGCGAGTTGTGTGTAGTTATACTATAAACAATTTTTTTTGCAAATTCACACGGATCGCTTAGTTGTTTTTACAAAGTGCAGTATGGCAAGCGATGCGCAATTTCTTTTTGCAAATTCAACCTTACACGGATCGCTTAGTTGTTTTTACAAAGGAGTGCCGTATGGCAAGCGATGCGAGACTTTGAAACTAGCGCACAATTATACATTGTGCGCTTGTTTTTTGCGGACGTTTTTGAGATTCTGAGTGTGTATCTTGAGTTTTTTATTTATCAATGTGCGTGTTACATAAAAAGAAATATACGGGTAGACTTGAAAACCTCCTCCGTTTTTTTGTCGGTTAAAAAATGGATGCGCAGGATCGGTCGTTGTGGCGACGCTTGGGGGAGTCCATGTCCAGCAGTGGACGTCTTTCAGCTGATATGATGATGATGATACCAAAAATGCAAACAGTACCCAGTTGGCAATAATAATACTCATCATAATTTGAAAAAAAGTTTTATTAGGTACAAAAAAACATACAAACAAACAAATCTTTCCTCTTTATAATATTAGTGTAGAAGTATAAGACTTTAATTTGATAAGAATGAAATTTAAAAAAATGCGGTTGCATTCCTGAGAGCTTGAAGGTAACCACACATTCATCCCTATTATAATTTTAGCCTTTGCAACAGACAGACTACCCCACGCATGGGTGCATGGTTTACCTACCTACTCGAAAACGTTCTTGAGTAGGTGTACAAAATCGAAGTTTCACGAGCGCGCCAGTAGTGCGATTCTGTAAACATCTCATCGTGTAAACACAGGTGAAGTGAGCTGTCAAACCATACAAATAAGATGTAATAACAGTTCACTTCACTGTACTGCACGGCCCTGGAACGCAAAGGGCATTAGGAGGAACACGGATGGGTTTTAGTTAGCAAGAGTCTGACACTCCTGCTTCGCCCAGAACGGGAGGAGTCATTTGATGATTTCCCTTACAAAAAAGAAAAACCGTGTTAACATAGGTGAAGTGTCAAACCATACAAATAAGATGTGATGACAGTTCACTTCACCTTAATTACACGGTGAGATGTTGAGAGAATACACTGGCATTTCATTCCCATGATGCAACAAAATCTTGAAAAGCTATGAATAAATTGTTATTCGAGCAAACAAAACAAAACTACATGGCGTACATTAAACTTAACTAAAAATTAGAATAGTAATTAACGAAGAATCTGAGAACTTACTACTGCTCAGTAGTAAGTTCCAATCCAAAAAAAGAAAAACCGTGTTAACATAGGTGAAGTGAAGTGTCAAACCATACAAATAAGATGTAATGACACTTCACATTAATTACATGGTGAGATGTTGAGAGAATACACTGGCATTTCATTCCCATGATGCAACAAAATCTTGAAAAGCTATGAATAAATTGTTATTCGAGCAAACAAAACAAACCTACATTGCGTACATTAAACTTAACTAAAAATAAAACCTAATAGAATAGTAATTAACGAAGAATCTGAGAACTTACTACTGCTCAATAAAAAAAAAAATGTTTAATAAAGCTTTGTGATTTGATTACGTTATGATGAACACACTGAATATAAATATTAACCAAAAACAACCTTGTCTGTTTCAATGGCTAGGTACTGGCGACGCCTAGGAGAGGTATTGTAAGAAAGATAACTGCGAGAAAGATGATTCTCTTCATTGTTCTCGAGTTCTGGCTTTTTGATGACACTGAAAATAAATAAGATGAACATTAATCATCCTACTTCCCTAGCTTCTTGTTAAAATCTACAGGCCATTTCCTATCGCTAAATGCTTTTCTATTTCTACCTAATTTCATGTCTTTCAGAATAACCATTCTTTTTCTTATTTTCATCCTTCTATACTCGTAATATTGTGTCAAATGTATTTATAGTACTAAACTACCCCAATTTTGCCCGCGACGGTACGGAGACGTACGATACGTTTGGGGTGAAAGGATGTTTGTTTGTGCAAACCAATGTTACAATTTATTTATCTCCAAAACTACTAGGCCGATTTTGATGCAATTTTCAATGATGTGTTTGATTGGTGCGTGTTCATAGATAGGTGTTACGGTGACCAGGGGGTGCTGCAGTAATTATTGTTTGTGCAAAACCACTAGTCCAATTTTTATGAATTTATATCTGTTGCGGGGCTGCCATTTCTATTTTAAATTTCAAAATAAACATCAATAAGTATAGCAATAAAATATCTCCAATTATTCACGTTACTATAATACTGCAAAAAAAACTAGTTCATTTAATGGCAGCCCCGGATGGATATAAATTCACTAATTCGGGTATTTAAATTTATTTTGATCTTTTCAATTACTTTTTAACCGTAATAGGTTTTTTTTCAAAATTTATAATTTTTCTTTTTATATTTAGGTTCTTCTATTCTATCCAAAGGATTTTAATATCTTCCATAATTAAGCTATCCGTTTATTTCTTCCTTCCATAAAATTGTATTAAACGTACTTATTAATTTTATACTACTCAACTACCGCTTTCTAGGGTTCCGTACCCGAAGGGTAACCAGCGGAGTCCTATTACTAAGCTTCCATTGTCTCCAACCATCTGTCTGTCTAACAGTGGGCTGTATCTCGAGAATGGACAGGTAGGTATTTGGAATTTTCACATAGTTTATTTCTTGTAAAACAATTGTGTAACCATTTTCTGTACAATAAAGAATATTCACCTCTACTTCTTCTTATAGAAAAAGTCCAATCTGATGGATGAGTTGTGTCTGTGACCGATTGGTTCTGGTTTCTAGTATCATGTATATCCAGAAGCTACAGGTTTTGGCATAGAGCACTGTTACAATAAGTATACCTTTTGTAATGTCTCAGTGTTAGTCTACTTGATGTTTTAACAGATGAAATCTGAAAAAATAATAAATAACGTTATTGCAAGTAAAAAAGGGTAAGGATTAAACTTAATTTAAATACAGAGAAATAATAACTGACCAATCCATGTAAAAGTTTCTAGACTCCCTGATTGTCAGGGAGATGTCCTAAGACCAAGGAGCGGCATTCAGACAAGAAGTAGAGTGCTTTTATTATTTTTCCCAAAAGCATAAAGTTGGATTTTTTCAGCTGAGCAATAGTAAGCTTGGATTCTTCTAAGAGCACTTAATATGAGAAACATCAGTTATTTGAAAGTTGACAGTAAATCCTTTGTTTATAACTATGTTGAAAAGAAAAAGGAGTTAGAGTTTTTGATCGCAAAGCATATACAGAGTGCTGAGGGCTAGTATTAATAATTGGCTGTTCTCCCAGTAGCATTGTTGCTCCTGTCATTAACTCCTCATCACTCAAATTGACAAGGCTATAAAAGCGTTTTACATCGTTTTCAGGTTCTGCATGTTGATAGTATGTAATAAGAGTCTCTTCAGGTCTCAGGTCAGGCGTTCGTAAACCACTCATATCGCTGCTCATTAGAATAGCTTTACTTCCTCTAGCATTATTAAAATTAACTCTTTGCGGTTCCCTATTAAACCTATAGGTTACACTTTGGAGGGAGTTTAATGCCCGTAAATCCTCCCTTAGATCTCTATCAAAGTCATATTCTGCTGGCATGATCTGTTCAGCATTCATTAAGTTGTGATTTTGATCCCATTTTGCTGCGGGTATTGGATTGTTTTGATAAAAAATATTCCTATGTGAAATTGCAGCTTCTGCGCCACCTGGATCAGCCAAAGCTGTTACTGTTTCCCGTAGATTAGACAGAAGGATATTCTCAGGTCTCGGCATAAATTCACCACCGTATTTGGCCATTACAGGAAAATAAACACCTTCGTCTTTGATCGCGTATATCCCGATTGCTTCTATCATCCTTTGTAAAGTTACAGGAATAAAAAACGAATTATGAACCACTAAATCTGACCATCTATTAAAGCTATAAATTATTTCACTACTATCTCGTCCAAAAGGTATGCCTAGCTTCATTAATTTAGTCTCAGCAATAGCGAGCATTGCCCGGTAAACAGCGTGTATATCAGGAAGATCATTTCTATTCCTCGAATTCTGGATGGCATCAGCGTAAAATGAACACAAATTAAGACCAATTCCTCGAGTTGTAATGGATAAAAACATTGGTTGGCAAAACCAACCAGGTCCACTCATTTCCAAACGTAAATCCGAAAACGCCATAATAACAATGTAGACTTAATGAATGTTGTTAGTTCTTCTTTGACGTTGACGACACAATCACAATGCAACAGTTTTTTTTTTTTGTCGGGCACCACTCGTAGTACACTTCAAGAAGGGTGGTTACTACTCAACCGGGCTAGCCTGTGGTGGCCTCAGCAGATATGACTCTAAAGCCCCCAGCCAAGGCAAAACAAATACTTAAACCTACAACTCCGCTCGCTTGAGGCACCCCCTGTGGGGTACGGGCCTCGGCTCAGCGGCATCATTATCGGGAGGACAGCAAGGGACAGGCTGGGTCATGACATTATTTTTAGGGGTGTTTAAAGCTAATGGCTCAGCAGCGCGGGCTGGCTCGTTAGGCAAAAGACGGGGAGCAATAACAACATTGCTATTATTACTACTACTGGGACGTCGCGCAGGGCCTGTTTGTGTGCGCGGTTTGTGTGCTTGTTTCAGAGTGCTGGTTTCCCTACAGCTCTCTTGGACAAGGGTAATGGGATCGTCGGGTTCGAGTAGGGTGTGCCGTGGACGGCGGATCCTACTGATCTGGGAGGGAGCGTATCGGGTAGCCGATGCGATTAATGGGTTCTGGTGCTTTTCAGCAGATTCGATGAAACGCTTTGTGAGGCGTTTCATGAACTGTTTGATGGTCGGGACTTTGAGATCGACATGGTGTCGCTCATTCCTAACGAACCGCGGGGCACCCGTGGCCTTTCGGAGAAAACGGTTCTGGAGGGCCTGCAACCTATGGATCCGGTATGACTTTACGTGGGCGAATGTTGCACACGCATACGTCATGATGGGGCGAATGCAAGTGGTGTAAATGCGCAGCTTGCATTTCAGGGACAGTTTGCTGTGCTGGTTCAGCATGGGGTGGAGCCTACCGAGAGCGAAGGCGGCACGCGAGCGCACCGCCTTAATGTGCTCATAGAAGCTGAGGTTCTTGTCTAGGATCACACCTAGATATTTGGCTCGCTCTTCCCAAGGGATCGGCTTACCAAACATCTTGATCGGTGGAAGGATCGGGGGGAGACTAGCCCGCAGCCTGCGGAACAGGACCGCCTGGCTTTTCTCGGGGTTGACCTCAATCCTCCATTTCCGAAACCAACCGCCTAAGCGGTTAGCGGACCTTTGGAGGTGTTGAGATATGGATTTACCACTCTTGCCAGAGTAGTAAATGGCCGAGTCGTCGGCAAAGAGCGCTAACTGCGACTGGGGTCCGGAGGGAATATCGCTAGTGAACAGCGTGAAAATGAGAGGCGACAGCACGCCGCCTTGCGGTACGCCGGCGCGGATGGGGCGGGGGGTGGAAAGCGCACCTTCGATTCGGAATCGAAAGGTGCGGTTCGACAAATAGTCTCGTAAGATGAGCACGAGACGATCTGGCACCCCGAGTTGATATAGCTTGTATATCAGACCGTTGTGCCAGACCTTGTCAAAAGCTTTCGCTATATCGAAAAACAGGGCTCCCGTCATCAAGCCGCGTTGATAGCGGCCGTTGATATGCTCAACGATGCGGTACACCTGTTGGACGCACGAGTGAGTGGCTCTAAAGCCAAACTGCTCGTTGGGGATGAGGCTCTTTCGCTCGACGTAATCCCTGAGACGCTTATAAATAAGCCTCTCGTAGATCTAGTCGAGCGAGTTGAGCAGACTGATGGGGCGGTAGGAAGACGGGGAGAATTTGGGCTTACCCGGCTTGGGAATGCCGATCACGGTGACCTCTTTCCACTGCAGCGGAAACATGTTGTTGGACAGAGCGCCATTGAAGATGGCGGTCATCAACACGATCAGAGTCTTGGGAAAGAGTCGGACTACCCTGTTGGTAATGCCGTCACGCCCAGGGGCTTTTCTGGGTCTGAGTTGGCCAATGATCTTCTCCACCTGGTCCGGAGTGACGAGAGGGAGAGGGTCATCGGGGTCCTCGACGGGAGGGAGAGGGTCATCGGGGTCCTCGACGGGAGGGAGGGAGTTAGGAGGGAGGATACTGTGCGGCTGCAGCGACATGTCGTGTAGCTCATGTCAAATTTCCAAACAGTGACAGAGTTACACGACCAGCTGTACCAGCTTGGCAGGGCAGGATCGAACGTCGGCTGAGGTGCGGTGAGACTAGAGCACTCATCGGCAAACTTATCTGCTTCAGGGAGGGCAACACTCGCCCTAGAGTGATGCGCTTTGTGAGACGGGCGTTTTCGGGGACTGATGTCAATCCCCGAGATTATATATCCCGTGTCACAGAGCGCATCGACTTCCTGAAGCAGAATTCATGGGCAAACCGTATTCGTAGGTACAAGCGGCAAGTGGAGCGATACACTCAGAATCGCACATTCCAAACTAATGAGAGGTGGGTTTATAGGCCTTGGGAGTGACCGGACCAAGGTGTGACTGATACGCGCCTACCGGATAATGACGCCATATGTTCAGTCTGGCGCAGCATCTGGTCGGTGCCTGTCAGTCACACCGAGGGTGATTGGACTCTGGAGGTCGAGCGCGCGTGCGATCCGATACCAGAAATGGGGGCAATTATCATCAGCCCCCAAGATGTAACTCGTGCTGTCCGTCCGTTGCCTAACTTTAAATCTCCAGGGCCGGACGGGCTGCACAATTTCTGGATGAAATGGTTCAAGAGATCGCACGCTGGCTTGTCATCAAAATTCCAGTCTGCGTTAGAGTCTGGGTCGCTGCCCCAGTTCCTTACCACAGGAATAACCCACCTGCTCCATAAATCAGGTAGTACCGCGGAGCCTAAAAATTATAGACCGATCACGTGTTTACCGACGGTCTATAAAGTTCTTACATCCATTCTGAGAGGAAAGATTAACCATCACGTTGATAGTAATTCAATAATGTCTGCTTCTCAGAATGGATGTAGGAACGGGTCCCGCAGTACTAAGGAGCTGCTTCTCATCGACATAGCCATCAGCCAACAGGTTCGACGTTCCCGAAGAGATCTGTCGACATGCTGGATAGATTATAAGAAGGCCTATGACTCGGTGCCCCATACATGGCTCATGAGGGTGCTGGAGCTGTACAAAGTTGATGCAGTTCTGATGTCGTGTATGGGGCAGTGGAGGACGGTCCTTCACTTTCCAGGGTGTCGACAGACCCAGGCGAACAGCGAACCGATAAGGATTGAGCGTCAGTACTGGTTTCCCTACAGCTCTCTTGTACAAGGGTGATTGGGTCATCGGGTTCGAGTAAGGTATGCCGTGGACGGCGGATCTTACTGATCTGGGAGGGAGCGTATCGGGTAGCCGATGCGATAAGAGGGTTCTGGTGTTTTTCAGCAGATTCGATGAAACGCTTCGTGAGGCGTTTCATGAACTGCTTGATGGTCGGGATCTTTACAAATGAATGGCAGTGCGCTCATATACAAGAGTTGCGGCGCGGGCGAGGTGAAGGCGGGGCGCAGGCGAGGTGCAGGCGCAGGAGGGCGCTCAAGTGTGCCCAAGCCACGACTCCACCGCCATTTTGTCATTTGGTTTCGTGCGTAGCTGCGTTTAGACGTTTTAAATATGCGTTAAAAACTTACCTTAGAGTAATCAACAACCTTTCTTCAGGGCAAATTGATTTCCTCCAGTTAGTGTCCTTCTTCTGTAAACTATTCTTCGTTTTTTCCAACAGTAAATGGAATGTTTCTGGTGACATTCCATAAAACTTTTTGAACTTGTCGGGATAACTTTTTATCTCACGTGTAGTTCTGTTGTGTCGTGTTGTCACACTGTCGCAACATATATGGATGCACCCAAAATCTTCTTCTATTTAAATTAAGAACTTGTGTCAGTGCGAGTACGTCTTCGTCTTCTGACGACGCCATGGTGAATGAATTACGTAAAATGTGAAGGAAGCATAGCCGCCTGTGCCTCGACTCTACGCAGAGACCGTTCCTCGCCCGTGCTGCGACGCCGCACCGCCGCTGACGCGACGTCGCCTCGACTTACCAGTGAGCGACGCGCCTATGTGTAACGCGCGTTGAATAACGCCGAGAAACATTATTCACAAATAGATTGGGAGGCGTTATTAGCTATCGATAAGAGGATAAGATAAGATATTGAGCTATCGTATTTTGTTTACGAAAATTACATCAGTATGTTTATGGTCGACGTTTTGTCTTGCGAACCGACCGCAAACCGTTAGTAAGTTTATTTGGACCAAAACACGGTGTATCAGCGACGACCGCGAGTATATTACAACGCTGGGCAATTATTTTATCTGCTTATACGTACGATATTGAATATGTAAACACTAAACAAAACGGTGCGGACGGCCTGTCGAGACTGCCGGTTCCGTGCAGTAGCGATGAGTCACTGCGGGTCCCCGAGCAAACGTATTTACATTTTGCACAGAATGCATTGTTATTAGATTATAATACAATTAAACAACACACTATGGTAGATCCAATGTTAGGTAGGATTTTAAATTATATTCGTGACTAGCTGACCCGCGCAACTTCGTCCGCGTCACAATTTTCATTACTGCTCCGCTCCTATTGGTCTTAGCGTGATGATATATAGCCTATAGCCTTCCTCGATAAATGGGCTATCTAACACTGAAAGAATTTTTCAAATCGGACCAGTAGTTCCTGAGATTAGCGCGTTCAAGCAAACAAACAAACAAACAAACTCTTCAGCTTTATATATTAGTATTTCTATACTAATATATAAAGCTGAAGAGTTTGTTTGTTTATATAGATATGTGGCCACAGATAATGATATTCGAGTATTAGAGCCGTATTTTAACCGTCGTAAGGAACTGTACGAGGAGCTAGGCTGCGTGATGTGGGGGCACAGGGTAGTGATTCCGGCAACTGGTCGAACCAGGGTACTACAGGAATTACATGAACCTCATATGGGCATAGTTAAGACGAAGGCGTCAGCTAGGAGTTATGTGTGGTGACCGGGCATAGACGAGGCAATTGAGGCTACGTTCAGGGAGTGCGCGGTGTGCGCGGGGTAGGCGGACGCGCCGTAGCAGCACGCGGTCACGCCATGGCCCTTGCCTTCCAGACCGTGGGCGCGGGTGCATCATGATTTTCTAGGGCCTATTTTTGGAAAAATGTATTTAATTATGGTTGACGCTAGAACTAAATGGTTAGAACTATTTCCTGTGCCTAGTGCGGCGGCTAGTTCTACAATTGAAAAGCTTACCGAAGTTTTTTCTAGATGGGTAAACCCCATCTAGAAAAAACCGAGACAAATAGTCTCAGATAACGTACCACCGTTCACGAGCAAGGAAATGGCAGACTTTTTGGCTAGTCAGGGTGTAGATCACGTTTTTTCTGTTCTGTACCACCCAGCATCGAATGGGGCTGCAGAAAATGCAGTGCGTACGGTTAAAAGAATTATAAAAAAAGCTTTTAAACAAAAAGAAAACATTAATTCATTTTTAAATACCTTCCTTTTGCATTACCGTAATACGGAGCACTGTTCAACAGGGGAAAGTCCAGCCACATTGATGCTAGGTAGGAATTTATGTACCAAATTAGATGCATTAAAACCAAATATAGAAAATAAAGTCAGGAAGGCTCAGGAACGACAACAGAAAGTAGGAACGGACGTCAAACGTTCTTTAGAGATAGGAGAGGAAGTATGGATGAGACAATATAGGGGAAATGAAAAATGGAGTCCGGGGCAGGTAGTAGATAAAATGGATACTACAGATTATAAAGTTATGGACTGTTCAGGCAAAGAAAGCCATAGACACATTTACCAGTTAAGAAAGCGATCGCGAAGCTCATTGATTTGTCCGACTAGCACATCAGAACGGAGTTCTCTTGATGCGGAACGTCCCGACAATCCCGAGGTGACGAAGCCAGTGTCAGTCCCCGGAGAGACTTGGAGCCCTCGGAGCGTGAGGGAGTTCAGTCCGGTTCGAACCGCGACTACCGTTGAGTTGCCGTCTACATCTGCTTCTGGATCAGTACCTCTCAGTAATGTACCCAGTCTTGAGGAGCGGGTGATAGTTTCCCAATCCGAGGATGCTGTTCCAGAGGTAGTCCGCCCCGTCCTGAACGGGCGTGTCGCTTAAAAAGACCGCCCCAATATTGTGATAGCTAAACATTTAGTTCTTACTTATTTCACTTATTTTTGAATGAAGTTATACTGGTAGCTATTGAACCAAGCTTGAAGCTGACGTCGTCGTTACGACAGTAATCTGGCTCGCTGTTCACAGCACTGAGAGATCGTTCCGCAGACTTTTATGATGATTGGTTAAACAAGATCCGGAAATAAGACATCATTTTGTTATTTGTTTTAATTTTTTAATTACGTATTTTAACAACTCTAACCAAATGGTTTATTGATAAAAATATTAATCTTTTTATAGATTTCCTAAAAATGAAGGATTAAGGAAAAAGTGGTTAGAGGCTATTGGAGAAGAAAATATTCATATAAATATTATATTAATAAAATAAAAAAGCAAAGAAAGGTACACACTTCACTTTGAAGAAAGTGTTTAATAGAACACTTGATGTAATGAGATTACAAGATAACTCTGTTCCTACAATATTTTCGGTAAGTGTGTATTAAAATGATTGATTAACCTCTCTGTTCTGTATAGGTTCTACAGGTTTAAACTACGGCTACAAAGCAGCGTTTTTGATATAACTTAAGGATTGAAGTAGTTTTTTTCTCTTTTTCAGGTTGCACAAACTGGATAAATTAAGACTGAAAAATATGTCAATCAACAGAAAAAAATTAAGCGCTTCAACGAAAGGATACTCTGAAGAAATCCGAAAGTTCGCATTAACGTTGCATTTTATCCCCGCCTATAATTATATAAGGCGAACTTACAATACATGCTTACTCACACAAGAACTTTGAGCAAATGGTACCAGCATATAAATTGGGAACCGGGATAAACGAAAGAAGCATTTGTTTTAAAATTAAAGTGCAACGAAGTGCACAGTGTCATACCAAATGTTTATTGAATAAATAAAACACTTATGTTGATTTTTACCGAAGTTTTATTTAATGAATAAGTAAAAGCGAGGTGCGATGCACAATTTATGGTTGTGTTTTAATATTTTATAAATAATCTGCATTGTATGAGCAATGGAAGCTGGTAAGTTCGTTTTTGAAATAGGTTTATTGGTACGTTTGTAAAATATTACAAGAAATGCAATTTACAAAGACCACTACTATTATCGTACCCATCAAATTAGTATCCCTCGAATTGTCCCGGAAATGAAATGACTGTATCTGGCAAACCTAGTCCACATACCTACCAGAAGCTGCAGACCAGATATAAAATAAGCAAAAGCGCAAAAAGGATGCAAGTAAAATTGTTTTTAAAATCTGTGTAGAAAAAACTCTACATAAACTGTCATTAACAGAAAGGAGTAAGGCTTTACTAATTTTTTTGTTACAACAGATTGCAAGAATATAAATTATACTTATGATTCAAACGTGATATCTAGTAAGACTCGTAATTCCTACCTCAATACTTTCTTTACTTTGTACAAATAGTTTTCCTGTATATAAATGTATAGTCTCATTCATCACCTTCAATAATATTAAGTTATAATTATTCGTCATTGTATTTTGTTCATCATACATTAAAAAAAAACCTGATCCTATACATATCCGTCCTATTCCAAATTCCGATAAAATAATATAGTATTATTTATTATTTCGTTTCCCTAACTTTATTATCTTCAAATCAAGTAAGTAAACCAAACGTGACATTGGCTAATGGCACAAACCGTGCGAAACCATAAAAAAAAGACTCGTAATACTAGTATGTAGTATTAGTATCGATACTTTTTATAGTATGGTTAACACTGTATTCCCTGATTGGTACAACCCATTGGCAGCCATTTTATGCGACACTTTGAATTGTAGGTATGCACCTTTTTTTGTAGGTATTTCCAGTCCATACTTTTTATATGTCTATGATCCTGACACAGTTCCTGACACAAACAAAACAAACCATAAAAACAAAACAACAAACAAAAAAAAACAAAAAACTTAATTTAATTAAACCTAAAACTACAAAGTTACGTTAAGCTGTGCGTCGCATCTGAGCAGGAATAGGTGGTTGCTCGGCCAAAATGCCGTGATTTTAGAAGAACCAAACTCATCGGCGCCGGTTTTCAGAAACCACCATTGTCGAGTGACGCAATGGCGTCCCCCCGTGAGATCAAAGACTACAATCGTGAGATTCAACCCATTTTTATGCATGTAAGTACTCAATACAAACACAAAACTGCTGTCTTAGAATAATAACGCATAGAAGCCGCGTCTAGAACAAAACACGAGCGAAATCGTGTGTCCACTTTATTTTCTTTGTGTGCGTGAGCCGAATGTGTCTACGTTCCTAAAACGCACATAGATATAGCTTTCAGTGATACCATTACCAAGCCGTTACCCACAAAATATGGGAAAACGCATTACTATGTTGCTTTATCAAATCAAGACAAGTATTTTATGTTATTGGGAACTGGAAAAGATGAAGATAATTTTTCTTGTAATATGACGTATTTTTTCGGAAATAAAATCAATTTATTTAAATATAAAAGGAAATAAATCGTATAAAGAATGGGTTCAATGCGTTTAGAATGCTTGATGTGTTATAATCAAATATTATAGGCATGTATTCATTTCTGAAATGTAAAAAAATCGGGTTTAACAGTAAGTAGGTATTGTATATTAAAATTACAAAAAATTAATAAAATGTTAATCACTACTATTGTAATCTTTATTTTACCATCTTTTAAAAACCTTGCATTTGCAACTGCTTCCTAAAGAGTTTCCGCTTTGATTCAACGTCTCTTATAATGTTTTCTCTTTTTGAGACATAAAAAACCTAGTTTTTACAATCGGAAAGGCACACCAATTAATTAATAAAACACTAGATTTATGTACCTAATCAAACAACTTCAGGCAAATAAACATAAACAAACTTAGTTATTTGGTCCGGTTTTTTTTAAATTACTAATTAACTTTTAGTTTAAATCAATGTAGGAACCTAGCAGTGTCGATAACGACTATAATTCAAAGGTTGTAAATAAATATAGTTTAGTTTAACGCATACAGATTCGCCACCAGTATCCTATTTATAAAGACTAATATAAAATACCTAATGCCTAGTTAGTTTCTCGAAACTGGCAAAATGTTATATCGTAGGTATTCAATAGCGTAGGTAGTAGGTACATTAAAAACTATTATTTTTTTGCATAAATAAGTGCAAAATTGAAAGCAATGTGGGTATTTATTTCCTCACAAATACCTAGCAACACTGTGTTATGACAAGTTAGGTTATTAGAATTTTGTTTTAATGATCAATTTACGTAAAAATAATGTATAAAATGAAAGTACTTACTTGTGAAATGTAATCTGATCACATTTTGTTTGTTTTCCTGAAGTGCTATAATATAACATCCTTTCACGCAACAAACGGTCATTTTCAATTATTTACTCGCGAGCTGTGTTCGACGGAACGTGACTTTGAGTACTAAGGCCCGTGTTAATAAACGGCACTCAACAACGTACTCAAATGCGTTATCATTTGATACGGCATTATGACGTCATCAGCATCTCAAGATTATTGCTTATTAATAGACACATAAATACAGTATCTCAGTAACCAAGATCAGCATCTCACCTTCCATATCAGCATATTACCTTTTAATTGTATTTACGTATTTATTTATTTTTTTAAACCTTAAACCATTACAAACACTTGGGCACCTGTGTATTTATAATTTTATGCGTTATGTTATTTTATTTAAGTAGGTATATATTATGAGGGCATACTGTACAACAGTCTTAGAATAATAACGCATAGAAACCTAGTACGAGTGCAAAAAGTGAGGCAACTTGAACTTAGCCTTATTCGTCAATCCATCCATCTTAGCCACTTAGGCCCGTATTAATAAACGTTACTCAACCCGTGAGATCGCACTTGATTTGAATGTTGAGATGCTGATCGTATTAATAAACATGATTATTTATGTTCTCAAGTTGCGGATTAGGTTTGCGTCATCAAGTGAGTGATGGACTGATTAATAAACGAAACTCAACCCTTAAGTATACAACGAGCGCGGGTTACTGAGATGCTATATCGTGAGTGCAGACAGACCATTACTTGAGGAGTGATTAGCGTGGCGCCAAAAATGGAATTTGAAAATATTGAAGTAAAATGAATTATTACGAGGAAGTAGATTACTATGACGATATTTTGTGGCCTTTGTGATTTCGTTTACCAAAACTTTATATAAGAGATGCTTCAAATCCTTTTGAGTTACCTAGTGAAAATTAAAAAAAAAACAGCTAGTTCGAGTCGGGTTCCGTACTATAAACGAAAAAAAAAAACACGTTTCTTGTATTGGAGCCCCTTTAATTTTTAAGTTGAAAATTTCAACTTTCTAGCTATTACGGTTCTTGAGATACAGCCCGCTGACAGACAGATGAACGGACGGATGGACAGCGGAGGCTTGGTAATAGGGTTCCGTTGGTTACCGTTGGCGTACGGAACCCTAACAAGTAAGTAGTTAGGTAGGTACTAACTACTACTAATATGTGTACCTATTAAAAATAGTTTTTATCTAATACTATTTTTTTTTTCATTTAAATCGTTTCAGCAGTTTTAGCGTGAAAGCGCGACAGACAGACAGACAGACAGAGTTACTTTCGCATTTATAATATTAGTAAGGATTAGTAAGGATAAGGATTAATAGAAACAAATCAAAATGTTCCTAACGTAATAAATTTATATTCTTGAGATGTTCGTGCTGAACACAGATGTTTATGTTGGGCGTTCCTTTTTTGCCACTGATGCTACTTTGCATTATGTTGTTTTTGCTTACTAAGTTAAGTAGTAAACAATGTCATATTGGGAAATAAATACACAACCCTTAAATCAATTTAACGCTTCCTTGGGTAGCAACCAATTTTATAACATGGATTAGCGCTACTCATTAACGAGTAATTAAATAAAAGTATTTAAATCAAAAGTTTTACATCTTCAAACATAGCAATAACGAAATGCGAAAAGTCTCATTCAAAACTTCGGTCAATGTGACGTCATCGTTCACGCGATCAAGGCATCAAGAACAGCTAGGTGAGATGCTGATCTTGGTTACTGAGAGACTGTATTTATGTGTCTATTAATAAGCAATAATCTTGAGATGCTGATGACGTCATAATGGCGTATCAAACGATAACGCACTTGTGTACGGTGTTGAGTGGCGTTTATTAATACGGGCCTTACTGTGATTGCTAAGCACCTTGTACTCACAGCAAACCATGCCCTAAGAGAGAGAGAGAGAGAGAGCTCACCAGTGCACTGTTGATGACCATCTCCATTGTTTGTAGGCCGTGACCCTGGAAGTAAGTCCAATAAGTAGTTTACATTTTACCTATTGCCATGTGTTTTGTTGTATTTGCATGTAATATGTTTTCAATATATTTAAAAACTGCCTTTTGGTTTTCAGGACTCTTACTGGTGGAGGAAGGTCATTCCAAAGGTGGAGAAACTCCCTCTGAATGCTGCGGTTCTGTGTTGAGGTGTAAGAAGAGGGTATGTGGATAGACGTGGTTCGTATCTGCTCTGTCTCCAACTTAGCTTCTCAAATACATATTGTGCTTTCTGGGTAGACACTACTCCAAACAATAAGCTAGCCAGGTGCAGCTAGTCTATTCTGTAAGAAACTATTTCGATATCGAGCTTCACCTGAGTGATCAAACTCACAAAGTGAGCTTTATTGCACACAACATAAAAGGTCTTCTTTTGACACTCACCTCGAATTCTACTGTCGAGATACGAAAATGTTGTTAGAGAATAGCACTACAGCTTTCTTCTAGCTGCCATTTTCAAAATATTGAGTTCATTAATAAAAGGAGTGACATAACTTCTTTGTGGTATTTTAATACAGAACCGAGTACATGCATTTTGTATTCTTTGTATTAGCTTCTCGGTTCTTGCTAACAGACATGGCCCATAAATAAACTGTATCACAATAGTTTAATCTGGATAAAACTAAGCAATCCACAAGCTGTTTGCGTAGGTCGACACTCAAGTGTGATCTAATGGAATAAAGAAGTTTTAGTCTATAAAAACAATTTCTTATGGAGTTACTGATGTGCTTCTCAAATCGTAGTTCAGGATCCATTGTTAAACCAAGATTGCATGCAGACTCCACTCTGTCAATTTTTTCCCCCCTGATAACAACACCTGGTTTGACTGACAGTATTGTGCTGATCATTTTCTTACTGCCCAAAATCATAAACTTAGATTTAAGAGGGTTGGTGGTGGTGGTGGTGGTGGTGGGGGACTCTATTCTCCGCACCTAGACTCTCTTTCGGTCCGTTGTGCGTGATTATCCTGGCTAAGTAAGCCAGCCTAGCTCCGCCCAGAAGTAAAGAAGTTTCCTGGGAGCTTCACAGGCTTCGCGGAGCGACCTCACCGTTCCGAGGATTTGTTGACGTTGGGTAGCCACTGCCTCGCATTCCAGGATAACGTGGGCGGCCGATTCTTCGGCGTCAAAACAGTGTGGCGCCTATGTTAAAGAGATGTTTATTTAGGGGGCAATGGCCCGTGATTGTCCCTATAATTATTCTGAGGTTATTTCTACTTAGGCTGAGTAGTCGTTTTGTTAGTCGCGGAAGTAGACTTGGTACTGCCATTTTTGACTGTCTGCAGTCTGTAGCCCGTGACCATTTGTTATTATGAAGTTCAGTTGATCTCTGGCGGATCCATGAACGAAACTGCGAGAAAGGTAGAGGGAGGAGCGGATACGGGCCTAGCACTGCCATCTCGGAACCTCTCCTCGCAAGCTCGTCTGCGGCATCGTTGCCCAAGGATCCACTGTGCCCCCTGATCCACTGGAGGGTGATTCTGTTAGACAGTGATATGCTCTCCAGGGCGAGGTGACATTCAAAGATTAGTTTACTGTTGGTTTGTTTGTTTTCTAGGGCTTTGAGCACAGCTAGGCTGTCAGATACGAATCTTATTGCGTAGTTGTGTATCCCTAGACGTTTTACTGCTGTTGCAGCTTGTGTTATGGCGACACACTCTGTTCCCGCAAGCGCCTACCGCAAGTCACATAGTTCAATGTTGAGGCAATGTGGACTATGGCTAATCGTTTTTTTTATTTTCCCGTCTGTCGACCGCCTACCTTCATATGTATTATTATGAAATAGAAAACTACAAGTTAACATGAAGCAACGTATTTTTTCTTTATTCCCGTAATTATACCTGGAACAATCCCGCACACACTCGCATTGGAAAATCGAGCTGTGTTCGCCTAGTGGTAGGTGAAAGTTAATGTTGAGGTCTAGGGAGTGTACGCCAGCCCCTGAACCGTTTTGAGTTTTTGAGCCATCTGTATAAATGCGTACTTCGTTGACTCCTGACTGATCCCTATCTTCCTCTGTTGTTTGTATGCTATAACCTTTGTTGAACATAGGTTTATTTGGTGTCCTATCACACGGGGCAGCGATGAGAGGTTGGTACTCAATCGCCTGGTCCAGAATGCCTGCGTGTGGGCTAATGTGGTTCTTGCCCCATATGCCTAAGTGCATAAGCCTGATAGCTGCTAGTGCCGCCTCCTGCTGTATGTACAAGTAAAGGGGAGTTAATTGTGTATTTTCATTGCTGCAGTTGGCGTTGTCCTCATACAGCCAGTGATGACAGAACAGGCTAGCCTTTGGAACCGCTGGAGCCTGGAGGCGGTGGTCGAAAGTTCAGTTCTCGGCCACCAAACCAAGGCGCCATATGTCAGCAATGGTCTGATCACAGCTGTGTAGAGCCACAGCGTGATCTTCGGAGACAGCCCCCAAGTTTGTCCTAGCATTTTCTTGCATTAGTAAAGTGCGATTGTGCTTTTGTTAAGTTTGTATTCAAGATGCTTATTCCAGAGCAATTTGCTATCAAGAATCACTCCTAAGTACTTGACTTCTTCTGTAAGTGTTATTTCTGTGTTGAATAGCTTAGGGAGTTTATGAGGTCCCAGGGCTCTTTTGTTAGTGAACATTATTAATTCTGTTTTGGTGGGGTTGACGATAGTTCGTGTTTTTCACACCAGTTCTCGATTATTTTGAAGGCTGTCCTCATGAGGTCACATAAGATGCCTTCAAATTTCCCCGTGATTAAAATTGCTATGTCATCTGCATAACCCACCGAGTATAGGCTGTTAGCGTTGAGCTCTGTAATGAGCTCGTTTACAACTAGGTTCCACAGTAATGGTGACAGCACCTCACCCTGCGGGCAGCCTCTACTGACGATACCTCGCGTGGTGGTGTTAACAGTGAATTGAATAGCGCGTTGTTTTAGCATGTTGTGTATCCATTCTATAAGCGTTGGCGCCACACCATGCATGGCTAGTGCCTGGCTGATGCTGGTGAAGTTTGTTTTGTCAAAGGCACCCTCTATATCAATGAAGGCGCCCAGTGTTAGGTTTTTGGCTTTGAGACCATTTCCTATGCGTGTGACCACGCAGTGGAGTGCGGATTCAGTTGATTTATCTGCACAGTAGGCGTGTTGGTTTGGGTGAAAAGGTATAAGTAGCGAGATTTGACTCCTAATCGTTCTGTCCCCCAGTCTCTCCAGTGTTTTCAGGAAAAACGAGGTGAGGCTGATGGGTCTGAAGGATTTGGGTTGAGTGTAGTCGACTTGGCGCGAAGTAAAAATTATTTTTACTTCGCGCCAAGTCAAGGGGATGTAGCGGTGAGCCAGACAGGCACGGAAAACCTTGACAAGATGTTCCGCTAGCGAGTCTCCGCTCCATCTGAGCAGAGCCGGAAAGATACCATACAACCCTGCTGCCTTGAAAGGCAAGAAGGTGTTGATTGTCCATATTATTTTATCCTTGTCTATTACTTCTGAAGCCACCTCCCAATCTAGGTGACTCGTGGGTCTTTCCCTATGCGGATCCCAACTCTGTTGGGTTGCAATCTGGCAGCCTGGGAAGTGGGTGGTGAGAAGTAATTCGCTAGTTTCCGCATCGTTAATTGTATAGGTGTTGTCTGGTTTTTTGAGGCATACTATTGAGTGATCTGTACCTGCGGCGAGACACGTTTTGACCCTCATTGCCTGGTTGCTATTCTCTATGTTAGTACAAAAACGCCTCCAGCCGTTTTTTCTTCTAAGGCGTATTAGTTTTTTATAGGTTTTACGGGTTGTAGTATAACGGTTCCAGTCGCCTGGTGACCGTGTGTTCATCGCTCTGTTGAACAGCCTCCTCAGCCTGTGTCGGTGTCTTTCCAGTTCTGGACCCCACCAAGACTGCCTTGCTCCCTGCCTAGGTACAGTGAGAGGACAAGACTGCTCGTAGCTATTTAGGAGAATTGATGTGAGGTTGTTTACGTATTCATCTAAGTTGGTTATAGGGATTTCAGCTGGAAGGGAGGGTAGTTTACTAAACTCTGCCCTAACTAGCTTGATAAACTTGGATTGGTCTGTGTTGCGAGGAATTCTCCTCGATTGCGGCTTTGGTAGGTTAAAGTTGATGTTGTTGATTTCAGAGGGTTTAAAACCAATGATTTACAATCTGACCATTCAACCACTCTCTCTAGATCCTTATTCATTTTATCCACAGCTTCTATTGTATCAGATGGCTTCAACGTTATATATAGCTGAATGTCATCTGCATACATATGATATTTGCAATGATGGAATGATTTAACAATATGTGCACTGTAAAGTATATATAAAAGGGGCCCCAAAATTGATCCCTGGGGCACACCACGTGGCATCTGACGAGGGGGGGATGACAAAGTTGATCCGTCTTCTTTCTGGATTTCCACGAGCTGAGATCTGTTTTGTAGGTAGCTTGCAAACCACTCAATTGTTTCTGTTGTAAAACCATAGTAGGCTAACTTGGAAAGTAACAGAGTGGTGTTAATTGAATCGAATGCCCGTGAATAATCCAGAAGTGCAAGGATTGTTCCCTCCCCCCTATCCCGTGCCTCTAAGATATTTTCAACTACATCCGATAGAGCTGTGGCTGTCCCACGGCCTTTCCTAAAGCCATACTGAAGGTCAGGCAGCATATTATTTTCTTCCAGATATTCCAGCATTTGGTTATAAACCACCCTCTCCAAGACCTTTGACAAGCAAGGTAAAATGCTTACTGGACACAGATCTTTAAACGTTCTGGGGTTGCTGATTTTAGCTAAGGGTCGCACAATAGCCCGTTTCCATAAGTCTGGGAAAGTGTGCGTATCTATTGATTGATTTACCATTGTGGTGATAGCCTTGAGGTTGGTTGGTAACGTGAGCATTGTCATATCTAGGCTCAAGCCATCAGTACCCTTAGCGTTTGACCGCAAAGTCCTCAAAATTTTCTCAATTTCCTTCTCATTTACATTTCGCAATTTAAATTGAGTATCCCCATATCTGCTATCATTCAAATATGATAGCTGAGATGGTGACACCATGCTTTGCCCAGGTACATTGAGAAATGCCCTATTAATTTCATCTGGGTCATTAAATTGTTCAAGGAGCATGCATTGACTGCGGTCTGGAAAAACGCTGGACTTAGCTTATAGCCATAGCTTTTTGGGGTCTTTTAACTGACTATTAATGTGCCCATCAAAGTAAACCTTCATTTCCTGCTTCAAAGCTTCAAAAGCTTGCTTTTTGAATTCTAGATAATATTTTACTATCTTGTTTATTCTCATTATGATCAATTTTTTGCCTCATCTCTTAGCTTCATTATTAACTTAATATTATCTGTTATCCATGGGGTGGGACAGTCTCTAAACAACTGAAAAAAATTGAAGTATTCTACCATGCTATCCACATCTGGCAGCGAGCCCACTTCAGTCCATGGCATTGATTTCAAGTCCACTGCAAAATAATCGTCCAAAATATCCCTTAAAAGTCGAAATACAACTAGCCTAGGTTTATTCTTCACCGTCTTTACCACAGTATCACATACAATAAACGAGTGATGTCCTAGTTCACTGGTATGATTGACCAATACATTTCCTACCCCTACATCTGTGCAGATGACATCTAGGAGAGTACTACTGTCTCCTACGAAATGGGTTGGTGACTGTACTACTTGGTTCAGATTTGTGTAATATAAAAATTCAGTCATCTTTTGTTCTAAAATTGTTTAAATCCAAAAAATTTACATTAAAATCTCCCAATATCACTAAATGATCATAGGGTGCCAATGCACTTATACTGTCAGTCATTCCGTCTAAAAATCTAGATAGTTCAAACCAGGGTGGCCTATATGCTGTGCCTATTAACAGCTTTTTACCATTAATAGTTACATTTAACCACATCTGTTCTAAATCGGACTGCTCTGAGTGTGGCCGGACACGAGCCCTTACTCCCGCTTTAATGTAAAAAGCTACTCCTCCACCGCGCCACGTATAGTCACGGGGCGCGGCACGTGCTTTAGTTTATATCCTGGAACCTTAGGCGCGCGGCCGTCCTCCCTAGGTCTCAGCCACGTCTCGTTTATTGCCATTATATCCACCGAGTGTCGCGACATGGCTATTAGAAACTCATCCTGATTAGTTGCCAAACTTTAAATGTTTCGACTTAGTCATCTTATGTAATATGTAAAAGTTGTGTATGTGTATTGTTGGATACTACTACCCGGCCCAGGAACGCGGGAGGGGCAGTCACTATAAAACCACCGCACATGGCGAGTCAGGGCCACTTTTCGTTTGGACCGCGCTGCGTGCGGAAGCCCTACCCGTCAGCCGTCTGGTGTAATCTACTAGATCTGGTATCTCTGTGCCTCATTATTCTCTTGTTGATTTCCGTGATTTGATTGGTGATGATTTTGTTCCTCTGTTTGTAAACTCCGCTAAGTTTAATAAGTTATTTTTATAAAATACATGTGATTAGTTTTTAGGTTAAATAAACAATCCTTTTTTTAATCTTGATTTCACTTATCTCCTTACATCAGAAGTGGGATAACAATCCAAACCCAACTCAGGCCCCTTGACCTATTTAAATTTCATAACAGAGGAACTTTGTTGTTACCCACGTGTGAATTTTTTTCATTTTTTATTTTTTCTTTTTTGTTGTTTGCTGGTTTGTGTACGTAAAACTTGTATTGGAGGGTGAACATGCCTAACACGCATAGTTCACGGAGCAGGTCGTGTAGTAGATCGCACCGAAGGCATCGTAGGCACGATCGGTCGCGATATAGGTCGGTAGCTTCAAACGCGAATTCAAACCACTTTGTCCCCGAAAATTAGATTACGCAACGATACTTTTTGAAACGATGAATACGACTTCTAACACATTCACGTCATACGCTGAGTATGCGAGACGTACTTTGCCCCGCTTGCGCATTGTTAAAGGCCTTAGTGAGGAATTAATGACGCAGATAGTGGTCCGCGGCATAGACGATGCACAATTGCGGGCAGCGGCGGCAAACGCAGAACTCTCTTCTGAAAATCTGGTGTCCTTTCTATCCATTTATGCGAAACCAGATCAAACGAAGGGTGGCTCATCCAAAACTACGGCCTACCCTCATTCACGAAAACGCGGTGCAGAACGTGCAGATTCGAATCAACGTAAGACCTGTTTTAACTGTAAGGGCCAAGGCCACTTGTCTCACAACTGTCCAAAAAAATCTAAACCGTCTGAGCCAGCGTCCAAAGCACGCCCCAACGTTCCAACTTGCACGTTCTGTAAAAAGATAGGGCATACGGAGGACGTTTGTTTTGCCAAAGAAAGATCGTCTGGACCACAGGGTCAGCAGAACAAACGCAACGTAATTTTTTGTCAGGAACCTGCGGAAAAAACAGAGACATAACCACTGCTGTAGTACATGGCATACCAGTGGACGTATTAATAGACAGCGGCGCGCTTAATGTCTCCCTCATATCGTCCGACGTAGTAAAACACTTAGCTTGCGCAGTGAAACCAACTAAGCGTGTATTGAAGGGTTTTAGTAACCACGAAATTGTGTCCACATCTTACGCAACCATTACGGTTAAATTTACTAATATAACACTAGAGGCTGATTTTGTTATAGTACCAGCCATGTTTATGAGTACACCCATGATAATTGGAACTGATATTTTGAATAGGGATGGAATAACGTACGTCAGAACCAAAGACCGACAATTTCTCACACACGCATCCGACAATCGGAACACGTCTCAATTAAAGAATTTAGACTCTCTGAAGGGCCCCGGTCCTGATTCCATCCCACCTGTCTTTATAAAGCGCTGCTGTAATGCACTGGCATTTCCGTTATGCACTATTTTTAATCGTTCATTGGCCGAGGGAATTTTTCCTGATGTGTGGAAACAAGCAAAAGTTGTACCTATATATAAAAAGGAGGATCCCGTGGATGTTAAAAACTATCGTCCGATTTCAATATTATCATGTCTCTCGAAAGTATTCGAGTCCCTTATTTGTCCAATAATCACGCAACACCTTAATTCTAATGTTTCATCTGGTCAGCAGGGTTTTCTGGCGGGTCGTTCAGTGGAAAGTAACCTGATCCAGTTTGTGTCCGACATATCCGACTCTCTAGACCAAAGACTGGAGGTGGATGCGGTGTACACGGACTTCAGCAGTGCTTTTGATAAAGTTAGTCACTCACTACTTTTGTCGAAATTAGCAGCTAATGGCGTACATGGATCACTGCTGGGGTGGTTTGCATCGTATCTAGAACAGAGGACACAGAACGTTGTCTTGAATGGTTACGTGTCAAAGCCATATGTATCCAACTCGGGTGTTCCTCAAGGATCCCATTTAGCACCAGTCTTATTTTTGCTTTTCATAAATGATTTGGGACAGGTTATCAAAACCTGCAAATTCTTAATGTTTGCCGATGACCTTAAGATCTACATGCCAATCATGACACCAAACGACTCTGTGGCGATGCAACATGACTTAGATCAAATTGTAGATTGGTGCAATAAAAATGGCATGACCTTGAACGCTAAAAAATGCTTTCATATAAAATTTTCAAGAAAGAAAAAATCTATCGTAACATCTTACAAAATTAATAACGTAACACTTACCAGGGTCAGTGAAATTCGGGATCTCGGAGTGATAATGGATGAGGGGTTAACTTTTAGGCAACATATAGATAGTTGTGTTAAAAAGTCTGCCCAGCTACTAGGTTTTCTAAAAAGAAATACTCAAGGATTTAGATCCGTAAAATCGAAAATCGTTCTGTATAATGCGTTAGTGCGCAGTAAGTTGGAATACGCCAGCGTTGTTTGGAATCCGTTTTATGCTATACACTCCCAGCGTCTAGAGAGCATACAAAGGGCTTTCACCAAACACCTTGCTTTTATGGCCCCCGGCATATCTCATAGGTGCCCATACCAACAACGTCTGACATTCTTCAATATAACTTCACTATATCAACGAAGAGTTATGCATAGCCTTTTGTTCCTATACAAGTTAGTCAACGGCCACATTGATTGTAGTGAACTACTATCGCGCATTTATTTGAGTGTTCCGCACAACATTTCACGATATCCCCTTACCAGATTGTTCCATCGCCCTTCTACCCGTACCAACATAGGTCGCAACTCCCCACTAGCGAAGATGTGTGACAACCTGAATTCACTTATTAAGTCCATTCCTGAGACAGATATATTTGGTGACTCTAAGGCGAAATTTAAATCGAGAATCCTGGCTTCCCTACGTGCTATCAAGTCTCCTGATCAAGACAGTTATCCAAAAAGTTAACTTTGTTTGTATATGTATTCCCTGGTCTACTACTGTTATGTCTTCCGTTTTATTGTATGTATTGAATGTATTGTATGTTATTGTTTTTAAATCGTATCTCTTTGTAGTAGTGTATAAATAATCTGGCGTGTTTTTGTCAATGCTGTGTTTGCCCGTAATTGGCATATATATTAGAATATTACCATAAGACTCAATGTATCAATGTCCATATATGTGCTGTGGGTAAACCTTATATAAATAAATAAATAAATAAACACGTCTCATGTGTTCACGGTTGCTAGAGAAACTGACATACCTATAGTTACACCACTACAAGGCGTAGAGCGGGAATTCCTTAAGAGGGTAATTGATGATTTTGTGGAGTTTTTTATTACGGGCACGGCAACAACCACTGTTACTACGGGCGAAATGCATATAAACGTAACCAGTGACGTACCCATTACATACCGTCCTTATAAACTTTCAATTGCTGAGAAAACTAGAGTTCGCGAAATCATCAATGACCTTCTACAGAAGGGCATTATCCGAGAATCCGAATCCGAGTATTCTAGTCCGATAATTTTAGTGAAGAAAAAAGACGGATCAGACCGGCTTTGCGTTGACTTTCGTGCCTTGAACAGAGTGACTGTCAAAGAGCGATATCCACTCCCGCTAATAGATGATCATATCGATCGTTTAGGTGACAAAAACATTACGAGATATTCGTCCCTTGACATGGCTTCTGGCTTCCACCAAATAAAGATTAGTGACGAGTCAGTCCATCGCACTGCATTTGTGACGCCCGAAGGGCATTATGAGTACTTAAAAATGCCATATGGTCTGACAAATTCGCCCATTGTGTATCAACGCATCATCAACAAAACGCTACGCAAGTTCATCGATGCGGGACAAGTTCTGGTTTATATCGACGATGTGCTGTTGATGAGTGCCACAGTGGACGAAGGCGTCGACCTATTGAGACAAGTTCTTACGACCTTGACTGAAGCAGGGTTTTCGATAAACGTACGCAAGTGTGTCTTTCTCACCACGGAGGTGGAATATCTTGGTCGAATAATAAGTAAAGGTCAGGTTAGGCCGAGCCCTTACAAGATCCAGGCATTAGTAGACTCGCCCGCCCCAGAAAATGTCAAACAGGTTAGGCAGTTCCTAGGACTGGCCGGATACTTTCGGAAGTACATTGAGGGTTACGCTACAAAAACTTTCCCAATTTCACAATTAACCAAAAAAGGGGTTCAGTTCAAGTGGGGTGCCGAACAGGAAAAAGTGCGTCAAGAAGTTATTTCGATTCTGACCAATGAGCCTGTACTAGCAATTTTTGACCCGAGTCTACCCACAGAGGTTCATACTGATGCGAGCAGCATCGGTTATGGCGCAATTCTTTTGCAAACCCACGCGAACGGTAGTAAAAGAGTCGTAGCTTACTTCAGCCGAACCACTCAAGGCGCAGAGAGTAGATATCACTCTTATGAGTTAGAGACGTTGGCGGTTGTGAAAGCATTGCAGAATTTTCGACACTATTTGATCGGACTCCAGTTTAAATTAATTACAGACTGCAATGCTCTCAAATCCACCGAACGTAAAAAGGATCTGCTGCCGAGAGTTGCCCGCTGGTGGATGTACCTCCAGGACTTTACTTTCGAGATGGAGTACCGTAAAGGGGCGATGATGTCACACGCCGAGTACTTGAGCAGAAACCCCCCACGTAAAGTGCTTCATGTCACTCAACACCGCAATTGGGCTCAAATAGCGCAAGCTGCAGATGAAGAGTCCCGGGAGCTTCTCAAAAGACTAAGAGAAAGCAGCCTAGATCCTAATCGCTATGTTGAGAAAAATGACCTTCTGTACTATAAGTACACTCCGATTGGCGAGCAACCGCGATTCCTTTGCTTTGTTCCCCGAGGTGAAGTGAGAGTCGGACTCTCACACGAAGGGAACCCTTCGTGTGAGAGTCCGACTCTCACTTCACCGGTTTTATAGGCACTTTACAGAGTTTTATCTAAATCTATCCAATCTATTTGGTTTGAATAAAAAAAGTAACTTGTCAAACTATAAACGATATTTTCACTATTCCACTATTTTGAGTAAATATTCGAGTCATTTTAAATATTTGTTGAAATCTCTATATTACTCTCGTAACGACGACGTCAGCTTCAAGGTCAAGTGGACAAGCGACAAGCAATACAGTACAATACGCTTTTAACGCCATCTATTAGTTGGAATCTAGGAAATCGCGCTTGCAAGTTGTCACTGCTAACACCATCTAGCGGGCGGGGACCCAAAAAAAAGTAATTCGCGTGAATTATTTACTTACGGCGGTCGCGTTTCTTTGTATGAGATGAGGCACCTGTACGCTAGTATTATATTATCTGTGCCGATACTTATGTCCTAGTGGTCACGGCTCAGTCTAGTAATATACTTTAGGTCTAGTATGTCACCCCTGCGTGTCAAGTCGGATTCATGACCGCTCTATCCACCCAAAGAGATTAAAGATACAATAGAGCGGCTATAAGATCAGAAGTAATGTCATAGAAAAACTGTGATCCCCTGGCTCAGTGACGCCATCTAGCCTTGAATAGCAAACATATACATACAATTTTGACTTTTAAATTTATATCATCCGGTAGGTGGCCAGGTAACATCCCTAGCACACGCTAGGGATGTTACCAACCATTTAGAGATACCTATAGACTTTCGATACTAAAAGTTAACATTTTTTTTTCTTTACATTTGAATAGATTGAAACAGATGCCAAAACATAGGGAAAGTAATAAAATGCAGTAGTTTTTTATGTAAATTATTAATTTAAACAATTCTTTTTGTATGCAAATTACTAAAATATCATTACTAGGTATGGTCAGTGATCCATGAAAAGTAAACTGGAGCAGACACCGTAGGTAAACATAATTTTTGCGCAATACTTTGTTGTCCAAGGACAGCAAACGTCGTGGTGATCAATATTCGTGCCTTTTCTGCCCTGCTTGCTACGACTACATTAATAAGCTGGTATTAATACAATACAATGAGATACAGACAGTGTGGAAAGTTATTGATACCGATCAATTTTTACATCAATGACTAATTAAAATAATTTTATGGGGACGTATGATGGGGATCATACGTCCCCATAAAATTTTGTGAACTTTTTCTTTTTAGATTTGTTAAAAAAAATTTAATGCCATTAAAATGTTTACACACTTTCAGCATTCAATTAAATAAAGTGTCCTCGCTGCTGAAGTGAAAAGTTATGTGTGTTACACGAGAGCAAAGTTCTTTGCATCTCGTGGCTTTGAATCCCTCGCCACACTCAGGATTCAAAATCTGTAGTGCTATTCTGTAAGAACATTTTCGTGTCTCGACAGTGGAATCCGATGTGGGTTTCAAATTAAGACCGTTATGTTGTGTGCAATAAAGCTCATTTTGTGTGTTTTGTCACTCAGGGTAAGCTCGATATCGAAATAGTTGTTTACAGAATAGACTAGCAGCACTCACAGCAAAAACCGACTTTGCTCTCTTGTTGCAAAATAACTATTGTACAGTAGTTCAATCCACGAACTCGAAAAAGTGCCGTCGCGCTTTTCATGAGAAACTTACTTCGGAATTTTGGCTTTTTACAAATAGATAAGAGAAAAATGGGAAAAGTGAGGCCGCTATGTTCAATATTCAACTACCCAATAAACCAAAGTTGCCTAAATATTTCAGTTTCTGAGAATAAGAAAGCAAAAGTTGGTCATTTATCGGAAAAACACAGTCAAATTGTAATAGGCCGGGTTTTTTATATAACAATGAATAGGCATTCTAAAGATGCATGAAGCGATATGGTTGTATGGGGTTCTCTTATACCCGTAACGCACAATGGAGTACTTAGCTCTTTATGGGGCGTAATAAGTCTCGTAACGCACTTGAATTTCAGAAGGGTTTTGGGCACCCGTAGTGAAAGTGTTAAAGTCCAAAATAAATCTATATCTATACTAATCTATACTAATATCTATATCTATACTAATATAATAAAGCTGAAGAGTTTGTTTGTTTGCTTGAACTCTAATCTCAGGAACTTCTGGTCCGATTTGAAAAATTCTTTCAGTATTAGATAGCCCATTTATCGAGGAAGGCTAAAGGCTATATATCATCACGCTAAACCCAATAGGAGCGGAGCAGTAATGAAAATTGTGACGCAGACGAAGTTGCGCGGGTCAACTAGTTTAAAATAATTAAAGAAGAATGGTTATGAAGAGGGAGTTAGTGATAGCGTGGCGGCTGATAGGACAGAATGGAAGAAAAAAAATGTGTTGCGCCGATCCCAAGTAACATGGCTTAAGGGCAGGAAGATGACGAATTAAAGAAGAATGGTATTCTCGAATGACTGATTCCGCAAAATGTTAGTCGTGTTAGATACCCCATTTTCGGGATGTCCTAGTACCTAATATTCTACGGTAGGCATTTTTAGATTAACGACTTGAATCTGCGTCAGTGTCCCTTGACCCTAAGAGTTCGAGAGATGATTGCCAAAGAAGTAGGTACTCGTAGATACTATGGAAAAAAAATGAAAGAGTTGACATGCTTGCTAAATCAAGTTCATGTCTAATCAAAACTGAAGAAAAATAACTAAGTAACGCGATCAGTTTGGGTCTGTCGATTGCTCGAGGAGGTTGTTCCCATGGTCTTATACCCGCGCTGTTGACGTTCATGTTACTGTCTTCGATCAGGAATACACTTCTTGATCGAAGGTTACCCTGCATCCAGATAAGTATATCTGCATCAGTCGCTCGTCTCGCGCGGTCGGCATGTCGCACTGTCTGCTCCTACTCGCTGCGCTGCTAGCGTGCGTGTACGCGTTCGAAGGTAAAAAACTTTTTTCGTATAATTACACTAGTAGTCCAGTCAAATTACACCGAAAATTAGGCTAACTGTGCAAAAAATCTTAATTCTGATTTTTTATCTTCATCCTGCGAAATTTAAACTCCGCGTGTCTGTTTTTTTTACATAAAGATCTTATTTCAGGAATAACTCTATGGAAAATAGTATTAATTGGTATGTTTGTTTATGTAGAAGAGATTGAGTTTTATAAGTAGGAAATAAATAAAACATTTTTAACCAGTGTATTAGTGTAATTATAGTTTTTTTTTGTTTTCAAAGATCTTTTTTTGGTTTTCTACTTCAAGCTAAAAAAATACTTTTCATACTTTGCTTACTTTTCATAAAATTGTATAATTAAATATCTTAATACGTTAATCAAAAAAATTTACCAATATCTTTTAACACAAGTTATTTATATCAGTTTTTTTTTTACAAGAGCGATTCTGGAAAAAATGTTACCGAATTAAATTAGGTTTAATTTTAATTTATTATAAGCCATGTCTGCCTTATTAAAAAAAACTAGCCAAGTGCGAGTCGGACTCGCGTGCAAAGGGTACCGAACCAATATCATTTTTTAACATGTTATTTTAACACTACAGGCTTCTTATAGTTTTCCTGTTATCTTTAGGTGATATCTCACCTGATGGTATGGTCAATAGTAAAAAGAAAAGAATACGCTGCTTGTGCAAGTCCAACTTGCGCTTGGCCAGTTTTTTTCTTTTCTCACGTAAACGCTGCACAACCATCGTAGTGACGTCACACGTGTTTTCAACGCACTGCATCGGCTTCAGATTTTGTTTAAGTTATTGTTTTGGAATACGAATAGGAGAATATCAGAATTCTGTGATTTTTTGCAAAAAAAATGTATTTTTTATCTAAAAAACGGTAACTAATTTTAAAGTTTAATTTATATTTTATTTTCGTATTCAGCCTGTGAAAATTAACAAAAAAAGGCCAAGTGCGAGTCGTACGCTCTGTCGAAGGGCTCCGTACCATGAAGCGAAAAAGACAAGTTTCTTGTATGAGAGCCCCTTTAATTTTTAATTTAATTTATTTTTTATTATTGTAAAAATTGGTGCTAAATGCTATGGTGACCTAACACTACTTTCTCGTATTGATAGGAAATGGTTTTTTTGGTCTAAGTTAAAGTCTCAAATTGTAAAGGAAATAGCTATATATTGATTCACTATAACACTTCGACACAAGACTAAGGTAATGGAAAAAGCTAAATATAATTCACTATTACACTTAGTTACTAGACAATGGTAATGGTAATTGGTAAATGGTTTTGAGTACGTGGTTTCTCCAATGAGATCTGAACGCGAACTGGCCCACAGTTTGGTGGACGAGCGAATGTGCATATTTGCATTCGATGCAATTATGCATTTTCGCTTAGTGTTCGATTAAAACTCGAACAATTATTTTTGTGATAGTTTTAATAGAAATACATACACTGTGAAAATTTTATGTCTACGTATTACGGTTCTTGAGAAACAGCCCGCTGACAGACAGATGGACGGCCGGACGGACGGATGGACGAACAGCGGAGGCTTAGTAATAGGGTTCCGTTGTTTAACCTTCGGGTACGGAACCCTAAAAAGCTTCATTACCCCGAGAATACTTATTCAAAGTCGAAATTTATAGAACAGTGTTATGTTATGGTACTTTGGAGGTATGCGGTACAGAGAGTAAAGTCCCGCACACCATTGTTGTAAAGGGAGTCCTCCTACCAGACAGTTGTTGTGTCTGGCGGGCAACTGCCCGATGGTTGATATTCGGGCTGATGTTTATGTTCAAATCGCACGGTAAACTCTGCTTGTGCGATGCAGGATTTCAACCTAGTAGTTCGCTGCTAGTTGGATAGATGGCGTCGCGGTTCTTTTTGTTGCGATGTAGATATGCTCCGTTGTTTTTTCTTGTGGCGGCATTGATGCCGCTATAGTACTAAGCACAAAAATCGTTGAATTTAAACATCTGAGGTCGGTGCTTGTTTGTTGGTAGACGTCACAGCTGCAGCTCAGACGTTGGAGCCAGCGTTACCAGCTCAGACTTTGGAGCCAGCGTTAGAGTTGGCACCATCAGATGACCACACAATGACTTCCGGAGCACAAATTGTAAGTATCAAACCTTTTACTCGTAGGTTTCTGACTCAATATTGTTAATACCTGGAATGCTAAACTTTTTAATAAATAAAAATAGTAATAATAAGATCAGTACATTCGACAGCACTAAAAACGCATAGCAACCATCAGACTAGCCCCTCACAGAGAACCATAAACAATCAGAAGAAGAATACGAGACATATGAAGCACATCTTCCAAGCCGGCTGGTCACCGTGGAAGATTACGACCACAACCCTCCAGAAAAAATAAAAAATAATCAACAACTCCACAACAACAAAAAAAAATATAAGATATTAGTCGCTACCTACAATATCAGAACATTATCAACATACGAAAGACTCATTGAATTAACAGAAGCCCTAAGCAATGTTAAGTTTGACATTTTAGGCCTATCAGAAGTTAGACGATTAGGATATAAAATAGAAGACTACGGTGATTCAATACTATGCTACACTGGAGAAACAGCCGGACACCATGGAGTCGGCTTTTTAGTTAAAAAACACCTTAAAAACCACCTAGAGAGCTACATTGGTATACCAAAAGGAGTAGAATAGAATAGAATAGAATAGAATACTCTTTATTATGTACACCATATAAGTTACAGAAAAGATAGATGAGAAACATTACATAGGGTGACACAATGGCATAGCTGTATTGAATCTCAACATATACAATTACAAAACAACATTAATACAAGTCTACGAACCAACGGAATCAGCCAGCGACGATGACATTAATCAATTTTATACGACCCTCAACGAAGCCATGAAAATAGCCTACAAGGAAGTCTTAGTCATGGGCGACTTTAATGCTAAAATAGGACAACCTCAGACGGATGAAAATATAATAATGAAAACAAATGGATACGGAACACGAAATGCGAGAGGAGAAAAACTTATTGAATTTGCTTTAGAACACAAACTATCAATCATGAACACTTTCTTTAAGAAAAAACCTGGACGGAAATGGACATGGCAATCACCAATCGAGCAATATAAAAATGAAATAGACCATGTTCTATCAAATCAACCTAACTCCTTTCAAAATGTAGAAGTATTAAACATAAACTACCCGTCCGACCACAGAATGATAAGATCGACCCTTACACTAACTAAACCTAAAAAAGTAGAGCAAACTACACTAGCAGGAGTTGTAAAACTTTAGAAAATGAGAACGTAATAAAGCAATTTAAAGAAAATCTCTACCATAACATTATATTATTAAAAGAAACAAAACCTACAGACACAATTCAAGATTTCCACGACAGTCTTCTCAATGTTATTAACACAAGTCTACAGCAAATAAACACCACGACCAGAAAACACAAAAGTACAAAAATATCAGAGCGCTCCAAAGCTCTCCTTAAGAGAAGGCAGCAAATTCAAAAAACTAAATTTAAAACAAGAGCTATGAAAAATGAGCTTAAAGCACTGTACAAGCTCACCAGTAAGTATATAAGAAACGACTACCTGAACTATAGAAAAAACACCCTACAAAGACATCTGAAAACCACTGGAAGCTCAAAGAAAGCTCGTAAAGAACTACAAACACACAGGACTTGGATTGACAGCTTGGAAAACCTAGGAAAAACATCTCAAAACAGAAAAGAAATCATAACAATAGCTACCAAATTTTATAAAAACCTATACGACAACCCAGTACCATTAATTGAAGCACACCGAACGGCTGATGAACACACTAGAAACAGTAATACTCCCGAAATATCGCGAGTAGACGAAATAGAGATACTAAAGAACTTAAAAACAGACAAAACCCCCGGGCCCGACGGCATAACAAACGAGATATTAAAACACGGAGCATCAATAATAAGCCAGCCACTGTCATTTCTATTTAACCGTATACTTGATACCGCTACTACACCATCACAATGGTCAAACTCCAACATAATATTAATTTACAAAAAGGGACATCCGAGAAACATCTCAAACTACAGGCCCATTAGTCTACTGCCAAGTCTCTACAAATTATTTTCATCAATTATAGAAAAAAGAGTAAGCGCTACCATACAAAAACATCAACCGGTTGAACAAGCAGGCTTCCGCAAGGGATTCTCTACAGTCGATCACATACATACTTTAGAGCTTCTTATAGAGAAATACCAAGAACTGAGAGACAGAACTCTATACGTCGCATTTATCGACTACCAAAAAGCCTTTGACACATTATTACACTCGAGCATCTGGGAAGCGCTTAGACGACAAAATGTGGAGAGACAGTATATTGAAGTGGTAAAGAATATCTACGAAAAATGCACAAGCAAGGTAAAATTAGAAACCTCAGGCCCACAAATAGCAATAAAAAGAGGGGTAAGACAGGGAGACCCACTATCCCCAACACTTTTCATTTCTGTGTTAGAAGAGGCTTTTAGACAGTTAGATTGGAATAAATATATATTTGTAAAAGGAACCTATTTCAACCACCTAAGGTTCGCAGACTACATGGTAATAGTGTCTGAGAGCTCTAGCCAATTACAACACTTGATAACTACACTTCACTCTGCAAGCTTACGGGTGGGCCTCGAAATAAACTCGTCTAAAACCAAAATCATAACCAACAGTACACAGAAACCTATAAAAGCTAATAATATACTACTCGATTATGTGAAAGAATATATATATTTAGTAAAACAAATTTCATTTGTGAAAGATAACAACCTACTGGAAGTTGAACGAAGAGTCAAACAAACATGGGATAAATATTGGAATCTTAAAGAAGTATTCAAAAGCGACCTCCCGGTAGACTTGAAGAAGAAGGTAATGGATTCAAACCTTCTCCCATGCCTAATATATGCATGCCAAACATGGAAATTTAACTACATTGTTAAGAACAAAATTATTTCATGCCAAAGGGGAATGGAACGCAGCATGCTTAACATAAAAAAACAACATAGAGTCCGCCACTCAAAAATCAGCATAGATATCTAGAGCAATCGACGCCGTTTCACACGCACTTAGACTGAAGTGGAAATGGGCAGGCCATGTAGCAAGACTACAAGAAAATAGATGGGCCAAAAAGCTAAACTACCTCGATGGGACCGATAGGCAAAAGGAAGCGCGGAAGACCACACACACGCTGGGAGGACGAGATCGTGCGGCTGGCTGGATCACGCTGGTTAGAGATAGCAAAAGACCGGGAAAGATGGCATTCTCTAGAGGAGGCCTTCACCTCAGGAGTTCCCTCAAACAAGTGAAACGATATTTTTTCTTTAATTAATATCTAACAATCAATACTCACTGTAAAACTTGGGAAATATAAGGCTTTTTTATTTTATTTATTTTATTATTGTTAATGCAATTAAAGCTTTAAGCGCCTTCGAATTAGTCGCAAACTGCGTACAAATAATAAACACGCGGCATTTTCCCTATAATATTTGTATGGATTAAGGCTGCTCTCTCGAAAAATGCTTAAAAACAACGTGCAGATGAAGCAACTTTTCGTCGGCATTTACTGAGAAATTACATCTGAAAAAAATAGATAGTAATCTACATGATATGATACGTAATTTGGTTTAGCCAGAATTTATGTATCTGTATCACATTATAAGAAAGAAAATCACCAAATCACCTTCAAATCGTTGAGATGAAACTATTTTACTCCTTCATTTTTTAACAAAAGTAAAAAAAAAAATATCTACTGCTTTGCAATACAAACGAAAATAATTTGGTTTTGTTACTTTTTTACAATATGTGTTATTTTTTTATAATAAATTAAAAATACGGGTAGCGGAGTGGCGCGTAGAGGAGTAGTTAGCTCCGTTTATATGCACAAGGTCTGTACGTGCATCGCCACTGTGGCCACATGACATGTATTATTTTAGTTTTTACCTGAACAGGCAGTTGCTAACTCACCGATTTATGTACATTTGCTGACTAGGTTATTACGCCCGCCACAAGCCTAGGTGGCTTGTGGCTTTCGGTATTATATAATTTATTGTTTTACCTAATACATTGACAATCATTGTCGGACACAAAACAGTGAGTTTATATTCCTGTACACATCCCCGAGTGATTCGTCCAACTACATAATACATCTCAGTGTGCGGAGCTAATGCCCGTACAAGGTCATTGGCATGTATACACGCCTTAAAGCTTTAAGTATTGCTGTTTTATTAGGTAACTAGCTGACCCGCGCAAATTGATCTGGTTTCTGGTCTGGTAGTGGTCGTACTGTGATGTTAACACCAATAAGCCCTCCTTGATGAATGAGGAGGTCTGTATCCAAAGGGTAACCAATGAAACCCTATTACTAAGCCTCCGCTGTCCGTCCGTCTGTCTGTCAGCGGGCTGTATCTCAAGAACCGTAGGTAATAGGTAGACAGTTGAAATTTTCACAGATTGTGTATTTCTATTGTTGCTATAACAAAAAATAATAAAAATTAAGGTTTAAGGTACGAAACCCTTCGTGTGTGAGCCCGACTCGCACTTAACCGGTTTTTAACCGACTTCCAAAAAAAGGAGGAGGTTTCAATTCCGTAGGTACTTTGCTTTTCTTTTTTTATGTATGTACACCGATTACTCCGAGGTTTCTGATCCGATTTCTGTGATTCTTTTTAAGTTCGATGCAGTATGCCATTTGGTCCCGTAAAAATTTGATTCAGTTTAGTTCAGTAGTTTTTATTTTATGAGCATTTTTGCTTATTTCAATTTCTGCGTTGACGAAGACGTCGTCCAAGTATAACCACATAAAAGTGAAAAATATTCGACCGACTTCCGAATAACCGACTTCCAAACAAAACACTACAAAGAATAAAATAACCTTAATTTCGGAAGTCGGTGTTAAAAAACAAAGAAACAAAACCAAAAACACCGACTTACAACCATAGAAATTTAAAAAACATTATTTATTATATCTATGGGTCTAACATCTCAGAAATAAACTTTTAGATACTTAATGATTCCGTAGAACATGAGAGCGTTGTTTTATCGGGCGCCCGATTACGCCGAGTACCTACCTAACGCGTGCGTAAGATGGAGCGTGCGGTAGGTCGCGCCACGCCAACGACGAATGAAGGTCGAAATTATTCTTACTATTTGATATCCAACATGTGATAGGTACATCCGCTTAGAGTACATTTATTGTATCTATTTTAGTATATTGTATTGCTTTTTTTTCTAAAAAAAATTTGTTAACTTTATATTTGCACCAAGTGCAACCCCATTTCGTGTCCAGGCTATCCCTATCCATTCCAGGTTGCCTGGAAGTGATCGCGGAATGCGATAAGGCCGCCAATTGTATATTTTTTTAGTTTAAGGTTTCCTCAATGTGTTTTAATTTTGGTGTACAATAAAGTATATATAAATAATTAAATAATAATAGACACTTTATTTCGTAGGTAGATACCTACTTAATATTTTACTAGGTACCTATCAAATCATTAATTATTATCAGAAGTTGTTTATCAGAGTTGGTTCAAACTCATAGATCGGCGGCATAGTAACAAAACATGTTATTATTCTAAGCAATACATCTAAACTATTACTTATCAGCCCGTTATTATTTCTGGATATTTTCATTTCTTTATTGTCATAACCGTCTCCACGAGCGAGAGAATCGCGGCGATATTGTCGTCCGTGCCACATCTAATATATAAAATTCTCGTGTCACAGTTTTCGTTGCCATACTCCTCCGAAACGGCTTGACCGATTTTGATGAAATTTTTTGTGCTTATCCGGTATCTATGAGAATCGGCCAACATCTATTTTTCATCCCCCTAAAGAGTAGGGTAGGAGTAGGGTAGGAGTAGGGTAGGAGTAGGGTAGGAGTAGGGTAGGAGTAGGGTAGGAGTAGGGTAGGAGTAGGGTAGGAGTAGGGTAGGAGTAGGGTAGGAGTAGGGTAGGAGTAGGGTAGGAGTAGGGTAGGAGTAGGGTAGGAGTAGGGTAGGAGTAGGGTAGGAGTAGGGTAGGAGTTATATTATAGATGAAAATTGTGACGCAGACGAAGTTGCGCGGGTCAGCTAGTATTTCTATAACAACTCTATGAACGTGTCTCCACACGACGATATTATCGCGGTGATTCGATGTATAAAGAAACGTCAACTTGCCGCGATTCTCTCGCTCGTGGAGACGGTCCCTTATTAGGGTGCGTGCGAAGGTTTCCGAACGAATTTCATTTCTTTAACATGTTATTTTAGACTTCGTATAGGTTTTCCTGTAATTTATAGGTAAAGATATTATTATATTATATTAATATTATCTCCATTTTTTTCAAAATTTTAGGCTCAGTAGTTTCGGAGATAAGGGCGGGAGTGGTCCTTTTTTGTATAATTTCTTGAATAGCTTCAAAACCATAATTTTAGAATTATGGAAAAAATATAATTAAAACCCTCACAGTAAGCCCTTTTATTTCGACATGTCACACGATGTTGTTAATTTTTTTTTAAATTATCTTGTTTGACCCCCAAAAACGACCCCAATACAAAAAAATATTTATTTACATAAAGCGTCCGTGTTTGGGTCACAAAAGACCATATGTATACCAAATTTCAACAGTATCGGTCCTGTGGATACGGAGAAAACTGACTGTGACAGACGGACAGACAGACAGACTCATCGCCAATCAAGGAGTTTCACTCACTGGCTTTATCATTATTATCTTCATCAGGTGGACCAGGGCCAGCGGAATGGACCCGTGTACCTACCCACATCGTTCCTAATCCCTGGAGGAGAAGGCGAGGGACCCTGGGGAGAATGGGGAGAAGTTTCCCCCTGCTCTAGAACCTGCGGAGGAGGCGTGGCCAGCCAAAAGAGGATATGTTTGCATAATGGGTATACAGAGACAATAAATATTTCTTTCTTGTTTATTGGAGAATGACAACAGCTTTTTGAATGACATAAAAGCTGGTTTCTGAAGTTGTGAGTTAGAGTCAATAGACGCAGGTCACTGACAGTTCGGTGTAATATGTTGGCACGCAGGTTTACAAGGTGTTCTAAAGAGGTAAAGAAGACACTATTTAGGGCCTAATGCCAGTCCCACTATACCTGTAGCCTGTGGGTCAATTACACTCAGAGATTTATCTGCGCCCTGCGGGTCCAATACAACAACGCTTTTAGTTTGCTGATGGGACTGCCTCGCTATTGTAGCGCTTCAGCGATGTTTGCAGACGCGCATCTGGGTGGCTTCCATGCCATAATCCTTAAAAGGTCGGTATCGCTAATGCGCAGGGTGAGGGACAGTTCCAACAGCTAGTCCTCTATGAAGGCAATGGATACACATACACTGTAAATAGTTAGTTAAGTTTTGCTCGCCATGTTTTACTCACATAAGTAGTTATAAAGTTTTTATTTATTACAAACACTATGGACAGTTGAATAGACGTGGAGACCGCAAATTGACAAACGTTATGTCGGTATTACTTACGCGTTCAGTAGCCTTAGTGCGAGTTTTTTGAACTCCTCGATTGCGTTATGGTAAACGCCAATTTGTATTTAAATTAAATAAGCGCTGCTTGGTGGCAATAATGACAAGTCTGTTGGGAATCGCACCCAACAAACACGCAGACGGCACGCGCAGGCGACGTGACCGCGCCATTACGCGTCATCGTCATCGATTCCCAACAAATCTGTTCACTTGAAACTCTTTATCATTTTGTATATTTACATGTTCAGGCCAGAAGGCCAGTCCCTGTGCACGGGAGGGGACACGAAGTACTTCTCGTGTCAGACGCAGGACTGTCCCGAAGGCTCCACAGACTTCAGGGCTGAGCAGTGCGCCGAGTTCCACAACAAGGGTCTCAATGGCCACAAATATAAGTAAGTTCTTGTTTACATATTCACTTATCTCTGTCTTCTATCAAAATATCACAAACAGCGAAGATAGAAATTTCTTTTTATAGAATTCAGAAGAAGATAGAAAGAAGGCTATGATTTAAGAAGTAGATAGTTAGCTTTACCTCGTACATGCCTAATAACAATAAGTTACAATATTATAGATCTCATCAAAAACATAAATGGGAAAATGGGAGCCAAGTTCAATGTTAATAACATCCGTGATTGTCGACTTCAGCGAAAAAAGAATTGAGATCTAAATGGGCGTGAAGTTCTGTAGATAATCCTGAAATAAGATAAAATAGGGCTCTAGATTTGACTTGGCTAGTTTTTACCAAATAGATTCTAGACATGCAAACTCAGGATCCGCTAGTCCCTATCGGGACAAAATCGATCTAATCCCGAAAAAGACTTACGGATTATGACGGTTGGGGCGTTTTGTCCCGAAAGGGATACGGATGCTGAGTGGTTAATAAATGTGCCAATTTTCATGTATGTAGGTTAAATAGGTTTCAAGTTGTGAAGGGGTCAAAAGTAGCTCAAAAATTCGAAACAGTTCGTGTAATACACACGGCTGCTGCCTCGCCAGTGCCTTTTTTTTAACTTTGGCTGGACACGCTGCCGCGTGTCTAGATTTAGTAAGGTTATCATTGGTATTCGAATAGTCAGTAGCAACGCACAAATAGTTTAACTCTTCGATGTCGTGAATGTGAATTTTTCGTTATGTATAGCTGGGTGCCATACACGATGGGAGAGAACCCTTGTGAGCTGGACTGCATGCCGTTCTTCAATCGGTACAAGCTGCAGGCAACAGACGGTACCAGGTGTAGCGAGGACACCTTTGATGTCTGTGTCAATGGCAAATGTCAGGTACTGTAATTTTAGTATCCCTTAATATTCTGACGACACGGTTGGCGCAGTGGTTGAGCGATCGGCTGCTGCGCTGCGTGTCGGGGGTTCGATTTACGCACGGAACAAATATTTGTATCGCCTACAGATTGTCGTTCTGGGTTTGGCTGTGGGTATGTTTGTAAACGCACTCACGGTAAAGGAGAAATTCCTAGTGTGTGGAAACGTTTTAAAAAAGGAGGCTTATCGTGATTTCATTTCAACTTCAGTAAAATTTCAAAAATCATTAAATCTAAAAAGTTTTTCATTTATTTTACTTTAAAATTAAATGCCAATGGATATTATGTAGTTGACGAAAATTAGTGAACATAGAACCACTCATCTCACAGAACTCCAGACGTACTGACATGATCATCTTCCATTCATCGGAGAACACATGTCAAGCAGGTTTAGCGTCCAAGCGTTATAAAAAAAACTATTTTTGTAAAACCTCTTCTAGTTACAAAGACATTTGCATCTACAATAAGAATTGTAGAGCAAACAATTCTGCACGATTATGTTATGCGCTGAATTGTTCTTAAGGTCACAAAAATCTCGCCTGTACCTCCTGAATCTCCGCTTAATAGGGTATTTTACTAAAAAAATCTAATTAGTCCGTCAGATAGATATTCAAAAAATATTAAACACGTATTTTTTCTTTTTTCGCGTAAACAAAAGATGAAGATGATATAGTGCCACGATGAGATGATAAAACACGCGTGACGTCACTATGATGGTACAATTTTACCAAGCCACATGACGTCACGCGTATCTTCAACGCGCTGTATCGTCTTCATTTTTTGTTTACGTGAAAAAAGTAAAAATACGTGTCCAATATTTTTTTTAATCTATCTGACGGATTAATTAGATTTTTTTAGTAAAATACCCTATTCTTGAATAAAAAATATTGAGACAACTTTTACAATGCCAAAATAAAAGTTACAGCCAAGTGTCTCTCATTCCGAGGTGGACCTCCTTTTTAACTTTATTCACTTCTTATTTCCTTCAGCCCGTCGGCTGCGACAGGATCCTTAACTCGACGGCGCGAGAGGACAAGTGTCGGGAGTGCCGAGGGAATGGCGCCGACTGCCGCACCACTGAAGGTATCATCGACTCAAAGGATCTCGTGACAGGTAAGCGGTGTAATAAGGAGCTATACTTGGGTTAGTTAGAGTGACCTTAGTCCATACCTATTCGGTAAAGTTCCTTAAAGATAGCACACATATCAACTTGGCTTCCCGAGTTGAATCTTAAGGGATCGGGAGTACGGGGACGACTAGCTGAAGCGAGGGGAAGACGAGCCGTAAGCGCACTAACTGCAAGTTGACCACGCACCGCACCGCGGCCCGTGAGCTTGTCCCGAGGCGAGGCGATTACATAACGATTCCGATTAGTGTGCGTGGTGTTATACCCTTCCAATGTACCCTTTCTGGCTTACCCGACAGCTTACGCTGCATTCCTGTCAGAGTGCTGACACATCACTCCTCGATTCCTCATACACCCATCCTATTCATCCAGTCAGTCGTCTTCCATCCTTCATCCCGTGCACTCGTGTGATGCACTCGCGATAATTATTGTAAAAGTTAAATAAAGTGTATTAGTTCCTTACAGCTAAAAGTGTTTCCTTTTTTAAAAAGAGTGACCTAGACCGGTTTCTAACATTGGTGGCAGCGTAAAAGGGATTGAAAAGTTCCTGGTTTCCTCCGTAAATCTGTAAAAGTACCAGTGTAGTGCAGTGAGTGCATAAATTCCACGAAGCGACTCGCATCATCCAGGTGTATCCCGTACACCACACCGGTGAACCTCATAGCCGATCCACTGTGCAGTAAGTGGAAAGGAGCAGTGACGCAGGTAGCGTCTCCCGTCTCCAAACCCAGCACCGACCTGGCTCAAGGTCAACCCCGGTTCCAGTATCCAGAACTCCAGCTCCAGTTCCAGTTCCAGCATAAACATGAAGAACGCATGTTTTGTGCTACTGTGAGTTTTGTGATCATTTTTATAATTTCCAAGTGATTAAACAAAAAGTTCCATCAAACTTACCTTCGACGGCTTATCTCATAGCCGCAACATTGTAACGAGACTACTAATTGTCCTGTCTAGACAGTGACCCGACGCAGTTCCGTTGGACAGCGATAAGAACAGTTCGACGAGATTTGCCGTGTAGACTTATAAACTATACTAATTTTATTTCCAGGGTTTGCTTGTTACAATTGTATTATTTTATAATATATTAAAATGAGTCAAAGTTCCAAGAACGTCAAGGAAGAGTCTAGAGAAGGCTTAACCTTAAACGTTATCCTAAAATTTATAAAACCTTTCGATGGTAGCCGCGAAAAACTTAACGCTTTCATTAATAATTGCGACAACGCAATTTCTTTAACTTCCTCAAATCAGCAAGATATCGTATTTAAATATATCATCAGCCAGCTAGACGGCAAAGCCGAAATAGCATGCTCAATAAAAGAATTTGATACATGGCCCTCACTCAGGGATTTCCTACAAAACCAATTCGGGGAGCGAAAACACTACGCTCATCTTCTAATAGAACTACAAGATTGTAGACAAGGTGCCCAGGAAAATGTAAGCCAATTTTCACTCAGGGTTGAAACCTGCCTATCCCAGCTCCTCACAGAAATCGCCGTTACTAACCATAAGAAGAGCGAAATTTCTGGTAGGGTAGCCGCTATGGAGGACCTAGCTCTCCACACTTTTACAATGGGCCTCACTCCTCGTATCGCTAATATAGTCAGATGTAGGGACCCTAAAAACCTTAATGATGCTATCAATTGTGCTCTATCAGAAGAGAAGTTGCAACAATACTCATATAAACAGAATTTGGTCGCGAAAACGTTGCGTGGTAACGACGGTAACACTAGACCAAATAGAACCGGCAACCTTAATAATAACCAAACTCAAAAGCCTTCTACCAGTCAACCAGCTTCAAAAGACCCGTTCTGCCGATATTGCAAAAAAGCAGGACATCTTTTGGAAAATTGCAAACTCCGCGAGTATAATAATAAAAAATTCAATGCAAATAAACCTTCTAATTTTAATGCCCAACCAGGTACGTCTTTCAAACCACAAATTAACACCTTAACCGAAACTGAAGGTTATGACACTGTCGATAACCATGATTTAAACTGAATAATGTCCCGAATAGGTGTCGCACGGGACAAACGGTAACCATAATAGACGACACCAATATCGACACAATGACCCATGGACATGGTAAAAATAAGCCCAAAACTCGAGGTCATTCAATTAGAATCAAGCAACAGGGTAACCAGCCCCAAATCGTAGATTCTAATGTTTCCATAAAATCGCATGTTGTCAAGCAACAGGGTAGCCAGCCCCAAACTGTAGACTGCATTCCAATTAGGATCAAGCAACAGGGTAACCAGCCCCAAATCGTAGATTCTAATGTTTCCGTAAAATCGCATGTTGTCAAGCAACAGGGTAGCCAGCCCCAAACTGTAGACTGCATCCCAAATCCTGAAAATAAGGAAAATATTAATAAAACCATATACGAATTCACACAAAATATATCAAACAAATACTTACCTTACATACAAGTAAAATCTCCTGTGTCTTCTAAAGATCTTTTACTCCTCGTTGATACTGGTGCATCCATAAGCATTATAAAAACATCAGTCATCGACTATATGCCTATAATTAATGAATCGGTCAAGTTCAAAATCAAAGGTATCGACTCAACCACCGATAGTCCCCTAAACACGTTAGGACAAATTCCTATAACTATAAGTACCCATAATGAAACCCACAGTGACTGTAAACACTTAACTCATGTATTCAACTTAATAGATGGCTTAACCATACCCTATGATGGCATTGTCGGCAACGATTTATTTAATTCCATGAACGGCCGAATTAATTATGAAAAAAGTACCTTATACTTAAAAGACATTAACTTTCAAATGTACTTTAATGAACCCGTCTACACAATAGCAGCGCGTAGCGAAGCCATCATTGAATGCACAGTCGCAAATCCAGAGATCGGAGAAGGATTAGTAATCGATCAACACTTATCTAGGAACCTACTAATCGCCAACTGTATGGTTAAAATAAAAAAAAATAACCGTGTTAATATTTCCATTTTAAATACCTTAGAAGCACCCGTAAAGATCAATTCTGACCTCCAATTGCGTTTAGAACCTTTCCAACTGCAAGCTTCAGTATTTATAGGTACTATGGCTGAATCGCATACTTTTGAACGCACAGAGGAAGTTCTAAAAGAACTTCGCGTGTCCCACCTTAATTCGGAAGAAACTGAAGCACTATACTCAGTCTGTTCCCAATTCTCTGACGTCTTCCACTTACCTGACGATCAGCTGACCTCTACCGATGCGATAGAACATAAAATTAAAACAACCTCGGATGAGCCAATCCATGTAAAAACATACCGATTTCCTGAATGTCATAAGAAAGAGGTTGACTCCCAAATCGATAAAATGTTACGGCAAGGTATTATAAAACCCTCTATGTCTCCATGGTCTTCACCAATTTGGGTGGTGCCTAAAAAACTCGACGCGTCCGGTCAAAAGAAATGGCGTGTGGTAATCGACTACCGCAAGCTTAACGATGTAACCATTGGTGATTCCTATCCTATTCCAAATATAGCAGAAATACTAGACCAGCTAGGCCAGAGTAAATATTTCAGCACGTTAGATCTAGCATCCGGATTTCATCAGATTAACATGTCTGCTGAAGACTCTCCAAAAACAGCATTTTCTGTCCCAACAGGACATTACGAGTTCACACGTATGCCATTTGGACTCAAAAACGCTCCGTCAACTTTTCAGAGGTTAATGAACTCAGCCTTATCTGGGCTCCAAGGCATACAATGCTTTGTGTATCTCGACGATATTGTTATATATTCTTATGACCTTGCCTCTCACATTAATAACCTAACCAATGTGTTCGGTAGACTCCGTCAATTTAAACTTAAATTACAACCCGACAAGTGTGAATTCCTAAGAAAGGAAGTTTCATACTTAGGCCATGTCATTACTGACAAAGGTGTAAAACCAAATGCTGGAAAAGTAAGTGCAATACTAGATTTCCCTGTTCCCAAAACTCCCAAGGACGTTAAGTCATTCCTTGGATTTGTTTCCTATTATCGCAGGTTCATTCCCGACTTATCTAGTATCGCAAAACCCTTAACAAACCTACTAAAAAAGAATGTAGAATTCGTATGGTCAAATGAACATCAATTAGCCTTTGAAATCCTAAAAAACAAACTTATGACAGCACCACTATTGATATATCCTGACTTTTCCAAACCATTCCTTTTAACTTGTGATGCATCAAATTATGCAATCAGCTCCATCCTTTCTCAAGGTGAAATAGGGAAAGATAAACCTATCGCCTATGCATCCCGTACACTAAATAAAAGTGAGTGTAATTATAGTACAACGGAAAAGGAACTACTTGCGATTCTTTTCGGTTGTAAGACATTCCGCCCATATCTATATGGTAGAAAATTTCTGATTGTCACCGACCATCGCCCCTTGCGTTGGCTCTTTAACCACTCTGACCCCAGTAGTAAACTCCAAAGATGGAGATTAAGACTAGAGGAATATGAGTATGAAATAGTTTACCAGAAAGGAAAATTGAATAAAGCCGCTGATGCATTATCGCGTTATCCTCCAACTATACCTATTAATGCCATAGATCCTATGCCTAGCACTTCAAGGCAAAATGTCAACTCACCTGATTCCGACAAGACGATAGATTCAGACGATTTAGTCCAACTCGAAGATCTCATAGATCCACTTGCTCCACCCACAAACTTACCAGAGTTAGGTAACCTTGACGACCTTGATAACGTAACTAACCAAAATACACCATCACCTGCTGATCACTTAAATCCAACAATACCAATCGATAACTCAAGTCCGAGTAGTCCTAGTAACCTAGATGGTAGTTACTCCGATTTCCTTAAAACTACCTCTAAGGATTTTAATCCTAATGTAACTATTATAGAACATAGTGAAAGTTTATCTAAAACAGATAAAAAATATATTATCATCCCTACATCCATAGATATGGATGAATCCGTCCCATATGTTCAAGAGGTTATATCTAATATTCCTAATTTGAGTGAATTTTCCTTACTAGAAAGAACCTTATACACGTTCCTCAAATACGAAACTGAAAATAAAACGTATTATTTCCTCTTTACTAAAGTCAATCATTTTGACACCTGCACTTATGAAGATATCTATAAAACTCTCAAATCTTTAAGAAATGAGCTAGTAGTTAGCCTTGCAGATCAAAACAATCCCGAGATAGCCATCTCAGACTTTAGTAACCCTTTTGATAATCACCAATACCTAAAAGTTTACAATATTATATTATATTTGTTCCACAATTCTGAAATAGATGTACATATTTACAAAAATGCTATTATTTATCCATCATTAAGCGAAATCCCTAAAATCATGAAAGAAAATCACGACATACCCATTGCCGGTCATTTAGGTTCCGCTAGAATGCTAAAACGTATCCAGGAAAAGTATTACTGGAAAAATATGCGATCAGACATAGAAAATTATGTGAAAAAGTGTCCGCAATGTCAAACTAATAAAGCCCTTAGGAAAGTTAATCGTGCTCCCATGCAGATTACATCTCTTTCCACTCGTCCTTTTGAACGCGTAGCATTAGACATCGTAGGTCCACTACCGGAAGCCGGTAACGATAAGTTTAAGTATATCTTGACTCTTCAAGATGACCTTACCAAATTTTCAACTGCCTATCCAATCACCAACACTACAGCTGAGGAATCATGCGAATGTCTAGTTCATTTTATCACGTTATTTGGAATACCTAAAACAATTTTAACAGATCAAGGGACCAACTTCACAGCTGAGCTGTTTAAACAAACCTGCAAGCTGTTAAAAATCAAACAGTTATGGAGTACCCCTTATCATCCTCAGACTCAAGGCGCTCTTGAAAGGAGTCATTCCACCTTAAAAGAATATTTAAAATCCTATATAAATGAAGAGCAAAATAATTGGCACCGCTTTGTATATACAGCTATGCTTGCCTATAACTCCGCTATCCATTCAACCACTCATTTCTCCCCTTACGAACTCCTATTTGGAAATAAACCATACATACCAGATTCTATCTACGAAGATACTGCAGGCGTAACTTATCCCGATTATGTTCGTGTACTCCAAAACAGACTTAAATATAGCCGAACTAAAGCTATAGAACACATACAAAAATCCAAAGAAAGTTCAAAAGGCTATTACGACACTCGTACAAGGCCAATTAAATACAAGGTCGGCGACCTTGTCTATCTTAAAAATCATCTACGACTTCGGAAGGCTCTTTCACCAATATGGAAAGGCCCTTACAAAATAGTAAAAATACACGGAAATAACACCGCATCACTCCTAATAAATAGACGTCACGTCAAACACCATTTTGACGAGATGAAACTACATACTAGCAACATCGTATAATATACTATATAAAGTCTAGTAATTTACAATCGCTTTCCATTCCAGAATTGGTTACATTTATCCATCCCTGGCATCAAACAGTCAAGGATATATCCAGCCAGCATCTGACAACGCAGGCATTTATTTCGACCCTATTGGTTCTCTAAAAACCACTGACGATACATTAGATATTATTATTCCTATAGACATATCTTTAATCCAACCACATCTAGATAACATAAGAGACATTCTGGGAACTTCGAAAAATTTATGTAAACAAAGTAATGCATATTATGAAAGCGAATGTCATTATCTGTTTCAACCATTGTCATCCCGTTACTATGATATAGCAAGAGACTTCGACTCTATATCTCATCTTATGTCTAAATCTAATAAAAGATCAGCTTGGTTTGCTGGAATCGGTTCCGTTATTAAACAACTGTTTGGTAATATGGATGAAGATGACGCTATAAAATACAGCGATGCCATCCAAACCTTAGAAGATGATCAAACCAAGTTAGCAACTTTGATGAAAGATAGCATGTTAGTTACAAAATCCACGTTATCATCTCTAAAAGAAATAATTGACCAAATTAATGCAAATGAAGCTAGTTTAAACCATGCTATCGATACCCTGAACCAAGATGTGATTAACATCACGTTAGTAACAGATAAGCTACTAATGAGATCTAAGATATCAGGATTGTCAGATATCTTAGAAAGTACTATGTTAACATTATCATTTAAGTTAGAAGATATTATTAATGCTATTATGTTTAGTAAGTCCAATATATTATATCCATCTATTATTACTCCTAAGCAACTTTTTGCAGACCTTGTTGATAATTATAGATTCCTACCTAGTTCTAAGCAATTACCTGTACCTCTAATATTAGATAATATCCACATTTTAGAAAACATATCCGATGTATCTAGCTATTATGCAAACAAGAAAATAATATTTGTGTTACAAATACCTTTAGTAAACACAAAGGAATTTGATTTATATAACACTATACCTTACCCTATTGAACTTAATGACTTAAATAGTACACTATATTCAACGATAATACCATCCACGAAATATATAGGCATAACTAAAGATAAGTCATCTTATTGTAAATTAGATTCACTTAACTCCTGTAAAGTTATAAACATGCAATACTATATTTGTGAAACACCTAGTGTATATTCTACATCTGCCGCTCCCATATGTGAAAGTGAAATTATTTCTAAAGCTCTGACTTCTGTTCCACATATTTGTAAAACTAAATTCGTAAACGGTAATTTTGAAACTTTTCATAAATTACATAGAAACCAATGGATATACGTAATAAGTCAAAATTCTAAACTCACAATAGAATGTAATAATCAAGACTTATCTGAGCTTTCCATCCATGGTACTGGAATATTAACTATACCAGAACATTGCATTGCTTATTGTAGAGACAATAAGTTAATACCTCAACATAGTATTGTAATTAAAACAAAACCAATAATATTACACTTTGAAATAATCAATGATACTTGTTGTAGTCCTACTACTTACCTAAAAGACAATATTAAAATCCCCTATGTTAACTTAAAAAACGTTAATAATCTGGATTCACTTTTGTCAAATTATAATAAAATAACTGACCAAATTAAAACAAATCTCGATGAAGTTATTGAGAAACCTCATATTGTCCTTTACGGTAATTTCTATTCTTATGTTACTATTATAATAAGTTTAGTTATAGTTATAGCTATATCGTATAAATTGTATTGTTACTTTAAAACATTTAAAACTTCTAGATGTAAACTCAAACCAGATAATTCCATAGAAATGTCATCTCCTGATCCCGAAGACATACCTGTTCCTCGACTCCGAATGACCTGAAAACCTAGAAAACCTTTCTAGACCTGGAGCTTCCTTCTTTCCATCGTCAACTTACCTTTCCACCCGTAAGTTTCCTCTTAATCGGGGGGCTGTTATACCCTTCCAATGTACCCTTTCTGGCTTACCCGACAGCTTACGCTGCATTCCTGTCAGAGTGCTGACACATCACTCCTCGATTCCTCATACACCCATCCTACTCATCCAGTCAGTCGTCTTCCATCCTTCATCCCGTGCACTCGTGTGATGCACTCGCGATAATTATTGTAAAAGTTAAATAAAGTGTATTAGTTCCTTACAGCTAAAAGTGTTTCCTTTTTTAAAAAGAGTGACCTAGACCGGTTTCTAACAGTGGCAGTACTTGCAGTAGAAAGTTTTTTACAAAGAATATTGCACGGCTCGAGTTGAGACGGTACTGTAGACGTTCAGGTTAGGGCTTCTGAAACGTCTGGGGATCGATATGAAATCAAAGACTTTTGGCGATTTAAGAGATCATTACATTGAGCTGGTTCTCTCAAGAAAACTTTTACAGTTCTGTCAGAAAAACAAATCAATCATCGTGTGTCATTATTTGAACCTATTCTAAATGTCTAATTCTTCTAAATCTTCTTTTTATGATTAAGTTGACGGAGGTCCCCGGAGGGTGAGGCAACCAAGGAGGTTGTGCCACAGTACATACCTTTATATGTTAGGTTCTTACATTGATTTCTTCGTTTGCTTTCAGGATATAACGACATTTTACTGATTCCTGCAGGCGCTACTAGTATTAATATTGAAGTAATAATCCCTTCAAGCAATTATTTTGGTAAGCGCTGAACAAAGCTGTCTATTGAGCAAATGTAAATGTGTATGCAATATCTTTACTAAAATTCTTTGCATGTAGCGTTAAGGGCCAAGAACGGTACCTACTACCTGAACGGCAACTACCAAATCTTTCCGAGAAGAATCAGGATTGCCGGCGCGCTCTGGACTTACGAACGCAGTCAGCAAGGGTACGTCGCACCGGATAGACTGCGCTGCTTAGGACCCACCACTGAACCTCTTTATCTATCTGTAAGTAAAAAATTGGTTGTCTGTAAAGTCGGTTTACGGACGATAATTTTACGTGATAACGTCATAAGAAATCAATTTAATTCTTAACAAGCAAGCCGAACGCTTAGGCCGATCTTGCCTCTCTATCGCTTGTGCTGCGCTCTCGATTGAGGAACGTGACACTTTTTCGTGCGTGCAGCCGGCGTTTATTGATTTATAAGACGTTATCACGTCAAACCCTTTTTATAGTTCCGTCGTACGCCGTACGGCTGGGTTTTCGTCAGTAAGAGTCTGACACTCCCATGACACTCCCTTCTGCTCCGCCTAGAGCGAGAGGAGTCATTTGATGATTTACCATAAGGGTAGACCTGGATGAAGCTGGCACAGGAACCTGGGGATTGGAACAAGAAACGAGAGGCCTTTCTTTTTTAGGGTTCCGAACAAAAAACGGAACCCTTATAGGATCACTCGGGTGTCTGTCTGTCTGTCTGTCCGTCTGTCACAGTCAGTTTTCTCCGGATCCACAGGACCGATTATGTTGAAATTTAGTTCACATATGGGCCTCCCGATTGGGTTTGTGGGGCCCAAACACGGACGCGTTACGTTAATTATTAGTATGGGGGTCACTTTTGGGGTTCAAACTAGAAAATTTCAAAAAAAAGTTTTTTAAACAATATCGTTTGACATATCAAATGAAAGGGTTTATTTACTGTGAGAGTTTTAATTATATTATTTTCGTAATTTTAAAATAAATAGTTTTGAGGTCATTCAAGAAATAAGACGAAAAATTACCATTCTCCGAAATCCCCCCCATATCTCCGAAACTACTGAGCCTAAAATTTTGAAAAAAATGGAGATTATATCTTTACCTAAAGATTACAGGAAAACCTATAAGAAGTCTGTAATGTCGAAATAACATGTTAAAAAAAAAGAAATTCGTTCGGAACCCTTTTCACGCGAGTCCGACTCGCACTTGGCCAATTTTTTTAAAGTCCATATTTCAAGTTGCGTTTCTTTTCTCCCATACCAAGCAGGTCGGGGCAACTAGACCGTACAAGTCTGTTTACGTCTCTTCTTCGTGTTGCTGGCACGACAGTGTTTTTAGATGTGGGTTGCCCAAAACATTGCCACTTCCACGTCATCGCTGGTGGCAGCACGTAGGTCTTTTCGGCTGCATGTTTTGGGAGACAGGGGGCATGATAGGAGGTGGAGCGTGGTTTGTAACTCGGCTCCACACCCACACCTTGCAGTTAGCATGTTAGCATGATGTTAGCCCCAGTTTGCGAGGTTGGAATTACACCTTCCTACTTGCGTTCTGAGGTGTATAAAAGGAGCCTCCCCGAGTGACGTTAAAATTGGGTACCCAATCCCCCGAACGACGGGCGCACCCTGGACACTTAGCACTCGGTAACGCAGAGTCTAGGTGATTAATCCTTGCACCACGATGGCACGAATCGGTTTTATCAAGACCCATCCCTAACGGTTCATTTAAGAGCCAATCCCCGGAATTTGACATCTGCAGCAGCAATAAACACGTCCGTTCTGGCGGTGTCTCATAAAGTGCTTTTGTCGCAGCTTCTTCTTCAAGACCAGAACGTGGGGATCAGGTACGAGTTCAGCGTGCCCAACAACTCTGCGCCCCCGACCGAAAAGCGATACAACTGGGTGCACGAGGAGTTCACCCCGTGCAGCGCCACCTGTGACGGAGGTGAGCAAACTTCGTACTAGCGACAGTGTGACTGTGGTCGCTCGGGTGGGCTTTGTATCTTTTCCTTAACTTTCACTTAATGAGCAGGACTGAAAGTTGCTGAAAAATAAACTGTTTGAAAATAGGTAACACTTCAACTACCCTTCGTCCTAACTCACCCGCGCAACTTCGTTTGCATCACATTTTTCACTAATACCTATATACTTCGCTTATATTGGTCGTAGCTTCAAAACGAGTATAGGCTAGTTATATCTATACTAATACTAGCTGACTCGGCAAATGTTATTTTGCCATCCAAAAAGTACCCTATCACCTATTCTCATACCTACCGAATATACACAGAAAATTTCAAGAAAATCGGTCGAGCCGTTTCGGAGGAGTTCGGTAACAAACACCGTGACACGAGATTTTTATATATTAGATATAAAGCTGAAGCGTTTGTTTGCTTGAACGCGCTAATCTCAGGAAATGGTCCGATTTGAAAAATTCTTTCAGTGTTAGATAGCCCATTTATCGAGGAAGGCTATAGGCTATATATATCATCACACTAAGACCAATAGGAGCGGAGCAGTAATGAAAATGGTGACGCAGACGAAGTTGCGCGGGTCAGCTAGTTAGCTTGTAATTGATTGACTAGCAAGGTTCCATTATTTACATGTACATATTTAAAAGAGTAATTCGTCAGCTACGTAACTTGAACTTAAAATATACTTTGACAGGCTTTCAAACTCGCAACGTGACATGTAGATTAACAGAACAACTTGAAATAGTCCGGGATAGCTTGTGCGACGAGGGTCTGAGGCCCCCCACCAACCAGTCCTGCAGTCCGGAACCCTGTCCGGTGCAGTGGGATGAAGGGCCCTGGGGGGAGTGCTCGCAGAGATGCGGCAGTGGAGGCGTACGGTCCCGGGAGGTCACTTGCCAGAAGATTATTACTAATGGGTAAGATTTATATCGAATGGGAAACGAGACAGATAAATAAACATGCTCATTATGAACAATGCTTCTGCAGTGCGATCCGTGTAAGCTTAGGTGAAGTCGTAAAAAACCTTAATCTACACACTAGGCTCCGAAACTACTGGACCGATTTGAATAATTCTTTCAGCAATGGATAGCTACATTATCAGGGAGTAACATAGGCTATATTTTATCCCCGTAGGGAACGGGAACGGGAACTACGCGGGTGAAACCGCGTGACGTCCACTAGTAGAAAATATTTTTTATTTGTGTGTGCAGTGTCAAGGCTGTACCCGACAAGGAATGTTTCGACGTGCTGGGCCCAAAGCCCGAAGTCTTTCAGAAGTGTAACGAGGATGCACCCTGCCCCACGTGGTTCGTCGGACACTGGAAACCGGTTAGTACAAAACCATATATTTCCCTGTCGTCGAAAATAATGTTATTTTGGTGATAAAGTACGATATTATATAGCAGAGGCTGATATTTTTTTTATTGAGGAATGGGCTTGCTCGTGGCCACAATCCCGCCTGATGGAAAGCGATAGATGAGGTCTATGATGGAGCGAGCGTGCCCAGAAGATGCCTGTTCAATCTAGCTTTGATGGCAGATGGGTTATACATATGTGGATGGGAACACAGATGCTGGCAGAGGCTGGTTTCCAATCCATAAGCCATTGAAGTCCAAAGACAAATTGTGTACGAAGACTGGGCTACGGCCAGAGCATCGATGACATCGATCTCAGGCTTGTTTCACACGTACCACAACTAAACCACGCCGTCGCGACAAAAGGTGGTCAAGCTATGGTTACGTGTGAAGTGTCGCTGCGGCTGCTTGCGGTAGCGTTGTGGTACCTGCGAAATGTGGATGTGTTTGCGATGTGGCTGGCCGCTAGTTAGCGGCGTCGCTGGTGATTGTGTTGTGGCTGCGACGTGGCTGCGATGCTATCAGTATCACACGCGGTCGATAATGAGGGCAAAATGTGGTCCGTGTGAATTTAACTATTAATTTTCATACTTATTAGCGCCCGCCTACGTGTTGTGGTTGTGGTTGTGGTACGTGTGCAACAAGCCTAATGTATTTGGACCTAAAGCCGCGAACCCACCGCGGTGCTCGGGCATGCGGCGAATTTTAGCTGCGTGGCTTTATTTGTTTGACAACGTGGGTCTACGTTTCCCCTGAAGTACACGCTACACGCCCACGACTATGTACAACTGTAGCGTGGCCCACCGCGGCACACGGAGAGGCTACGCACGTTTGGTTTTGACATAGTCGAGCTACGTGGGCGCCATATTCGAGCAAGCCACGCATGTGCCAATGACGTCACTTGATGCGTAGCGTATCCGTGGGTTGCAGTGGAAGAAATCTCATACATTTTCATGCAAGGCAAAGCCTCACACACGTGCGTAGCTTCTTGCGTTGCGGTGGGTTCGCGGCTTAACTGGTCGATCACTTTATTCATCAGTGTGACAAGCTCTGTGACGAGGGTAAGCAGACGAGGCAGGTGGTCTGCTACCAGAAGAAGGATGGCCGCATCGAAGTGCTGGACGAAAAGGACTGTACTGAGGAGAAACCAGAGGTGGAACAGCCTTGCTTCCTGCAAATTTGCGAAAACGTTGACTGGGTCGTGTCCGCTTGGACTGGAGTAAGTAGTACCTACTGCTAAAAAATTGCTTCAATAAAATTATAAGCTGTTCAAATAAATAAAATATAAGATAAAATAAAATAAGCCTTTATTGCTGAAGCTTAATTTAACATTCCCTTAAATCTATTTTACAATTAAACTTTATCTATGTTAAACATTATTCTTACTTTATCTAAACCTACTTAATTTTATTTAAACTTTAACTTTTCCAGCTTGTCCTTCGACAAAGGCCTCCTCTAATGCTTTCCATTTTGTCCTGTCTTTTGCAATACGTGTCCATTCTGGATCTTTTTCATGTCGTTTTCCCAGCGTTTAGTTTGTCTACCTTTGCTTCTCTTACTACCACGCGGGTACCATTCCGTTACTAGTCTCGTCCACTTATCCCTTATCCCTTCTCTTAGCATGTGTCCTGTCCATCTCCATTTCATGCTTTTGTATACTGTATTTTTAACCGACTTCAAAAAAAGGAGGAGGTTATCAATTCGACTGTATTTTTTTTATGTTTGTTACCTCATATTAACCGACTGGATGAACCGATTTTCATGATTCTGAAGTCGGTTAATTTTTTTGTAAAAAAGTTTTTGAATTTTGTTTTTCTCTTTATACTCTCTAATCTCACCTTGTCTCTTCTTTTCACTCCAATAACGCCCCTTTTCATTCCGTTTTGGCAAATTTCGACTTTTTTAAGTTGTTTCTCGTTCAGTGCCCATGTTTGACATCCATACGACAAACATGGAAGGATACATGTGATATATATTTTTCTTTTTTCTTTGAAAGGCATATCCTTGTTTTTCATGACCTCGCTCAGTGACCAAAACCGTTTCCAGCTGTTTGATATCCTTGCATTGTGTCTTCTGTAGATAGAAGTTGACCTAAATATATGTATTCGTTAACATACTCTATTTTCATCTGTCCACCATTTATTCTAATGTCTTTTCTAGCTGAGTTTGTCATTACTTTCGTTTTTGATATGTACATTGATAGGCCTACCAAGGCACGTTCATCAGATAGTTGTTGTAGCATACCCTCCAAACTATCTGGAGTCTCCGAAAATAGGATGATATCGTCTGCGAAGCGTAGATGATTAAGTTTGTCTCCATTATTGTTCAGTCCAGATCTTACCCATTGCAGGTTTCTAAAAATCATTTCTAGAACTGCAGAGAGTAATTTTGGTGAAATAGGGTCACCCTGTCTGGCACCCTTCTCAATAGGAAATTCTTCTCCTGTTCTTTCCAGCTTAACTTGAGCCGTACTTCTTGAGTAGATGTTCTCCAGTAATCGAATGTACTCAGCCTCCACTCCCTGGCTTTCTAATGCCCTCCAGATGCTATTGTGGTCTATATATATGTGCTTTTGCAGCACCTGCCTAACGACGTGGATGTGGTCTATCGTTGAAAACTTACTTGGGAAGCCAGCCTGTTCTTTGGGTCGGTTTTCGTCGAGCGTGACAGCAATTCGTGAAAGTATTATCTTTGAGAATATTTTGTAGATATTTGACATCAAACTTATTGGTCTTATTTGCTCATATATCCTTTGTCTCCTTTCTTGTGTAGCAATATTATAGTTGATTTTGTCCAATCCTCAGGTATGCTTTCGATTGCTAAGATGTCGTTAAACAGATCTGTTAGGCTAGGAACAAGCGCTGGTAATGTATATTTTGTTATCTCATTAGATACCTGATCTGAACCTGACGATTTGTCTAGTTTCTGTGTTAAATGCTCTTATAACTTCTTCTTGTAATATTTTTAGTATTGATTCCGGTTTTGTTTTACTGCCCGTGCTGTTTTTTGTCTTTAATATAGTTTTCTATAGTAGTCTGTGGCTATTTTGAGTATCTCTTGTCTTTTACTTGAGGAAGTTCCATTTTCTGTTTTTATGTTTGGCATCCAAATTTTGTTTTGCTTTAATTCTTTTAAAGTTTTCTTAATCCCACCCGTTTTTTCAATAACTTTTTCCATAGTTTTGAGCCTTTTTCTTTTCCTAGCCTTCCTTATATGTTTATTTTTCTTTTTACTTAGTTCAGATATCTTATGACGTGTTTGTTTTCTTTTTTCCTTCTGTATAAGTTCTTTTCTCTCATTAATCAATTGCTTAGTTTCGGTGGACAATGTGCTTTCAATTGTTTGTTTGTTTGGTTTCCTTAATTCTGTTTTAAGTATATTCAATATATTTTTGTATCGTTCCTGAATCGGTTTTTTGTTTATTTTTGTATTTGTGTTAATTGCATTTTTTAGGTTATCAAGAAGTATGTCATTATTTCCAGTAAATATAAGTGCGGTTCTGTCCTTATTGTCATGAACACGTCTCCTTTTTTGTACTTGTTCCCCTGATAGTATAGTTCTTATCATTCTATGGTTTGCATGGAAATTAACTTACTTGTTCGTAACTTTAACAAGTAAGTTAATTTCCATGCAGACCAGAAACACGGTACTCCTTGGCAAGAATGGTGTCAGATTTTCTGACTTCTCAGCATCCGTAATAACTGACTAAGCCACGAGAGCCGATACGCATGGCTCAAATACGGTGTCATCTTATGGGGCATCAGCACAGATGCGCCCACGCTCAAAAACAGCTATGAGATTTTTTAGTAAATATTGAAGTCAGATAGCTGTAAACCCCACTTTCAGGAACTAAAGATTTTACTCCTACCCTGTCTCTATATATTTGAAGTTTGTGTTTGCGCGTAGGTACCCACAATTCTTTACAAAAAGAGAGGACATTCAAACAAAAATTATTTTAAGACACAAAAAAAGACTAAACTTACCACCATCGCGACTAAAAATGCACTCCAATAGTACTCTTGTCATGTCTATAAATTTATATAATAACTTACCCGACATGTTACAGAATTTAAATAAATATAATATTTTTATCAATAAATTGAAGCTTTTCCTTGTAAGCAAATGCTACTATAGTTGAGCGAATATTTAAATGATATATTAGTAAAGTTAATTCATAACTGTGTATTTGTATCTACAAAAACTCACTGACAAAGATACTCTTAAGACAATAACTTTTTAAATAAATATGAAGCGCCCAATAAATAACTTACCTTGAATATTAGTTATGTAATAAATAAAAATAATAAATACCTAAATAAAAAAATAACGATTTTGTAAAGAAAAAAGAAAAGTTTTTTTTAAACAATAATTATAATTCTTAATTTTAATTCTGTATTTATAATTATCTTTTATATAAACTAACAATACTAACCTACTTACGTAAGCACCATTGTTACTACCACCAAAATACCTACTAACTAAATTATGGACTGTAGTCTGAAAATAAAGTTTTATTTAATTGAATTTAAAATAAAACAGTATAACTTATTAACTACTTAACTAATAATAAAAATTATTACATTAAACACCCAGTGCTCCTCCTCCTCTCTCCTACTTGATCTATGCTGTCCCGACAGGGTTCATAATTGAGAGTAATATAATTATTTTTCTACCAATTGTAACATTATGATATGCAAAAAAGAATTGAGATCAACGTGTTTTCCGAGGCACGGAGAAGTCTCGGAATGTAATGCATGATCCATCCATGTTCTGACCTTGGCAAGCGTTGCTCAACCTTGAAGAACGTCCCGTGTGGCTGTTATTATTTATCCACGAGCTTCTCTTTTCTTCCCTTCATCGAGCTTTCAGCCATTGATATATATTTTAGGCATTGATTAAAATTAAGTCTGGCCGCATACAGGTTTCCTGTAGTGCTATTCTCTAACAACATTTTCGTATCTCGACAGTAGAATTCGAGGTGAGTTTCAAATGAAGACCTTTATGTTGTGTGCAATAAAGCTCACTTTGTGAGTTTGATCACTCAGGTGAAGCTCGATATCGAAATAGTTTCTTACAGAATAGACTAGCTGATAAGGGATTCAGATTCGGAGATCTAAATGCATGCTTTATTTACAAAATATTAAACTAGGCGCACTCGTTTGTATATTTTTCGAATGGGAGAAAAACCGGCAGCACGTTTCGAAAACCAGCCAGTTTGGATCAGAAGAACGAAAAAAAAAACGGGTGTGCTTATGACCACACGACTGAAGTGAAACTTCTTTCGCTCCATCTGGTTATGAGAGGAAGAGAGAAAGAAAATGTGCGCGCGCACTGCTGTCTCTTGCTTATATCCCCCACTCAACTCCCGTTCGCCTCGCCCGATCAAACTTTTCGTAACGCTTACGTCACGCGTTCGCCAGCTTACTCCCCAAGTCAAGCGTGCGTAAAGAAATTTCACTTCAAAAACCGAATGACGTCATCCCGAATGCAGCGCTCATTACATTTTTGCGCCGCACATGCGGCAGATTGTGCCGCACACGAACAGTTTCCGTTCAGAACCGCAGAATGATTTTGTGCAGGTACCTACATCCTGGAAAGTCCCGTGATTTTTTTTAAATTTCCTAATACAAAAATGGGACGTCTGCACTAGTCTCACGGAGTTCCGAAACTGAATTTCTAATCAGGAAGCCATTTATATGTGGCCAGTTGTAACTCTTTTTTTATCTTTTTCGTTGTGTTCTTATTACGTTTTCTTTTACTGTAGAGACACTCCTCAAATATTTTTCTACCGCTCGTCCACGAATAAGACGACCATCTCAACCACTTTTCTTTTTTTTTAGTGCGACTCCTGCACTTCAAGATATCGTACCCGAGTAGTGGTGTGTTCGACGATAAACCGGCAAGTGGTGGACGACAGCTTCTGTTCCTACCACCACCGCCCTGTGGACGTCGAGGAGTGCGATAAGGACACGCTGCCGGCTTGCGAGGTGCAGTGGTTCGCCACGCAGTGGAGCAAGGTACCCTGATCATGAAGACTATTGAGCTTTGAGTAGCTTAACGTAGCAGGTCTTGAATCCCCATTGTTCCTCAACAGTGCTCAGTTACCTGCGGTGATGGAGTGCAGACCAGGAAGGTGTTCTGCGGCATGTACCACGAAGACGCGAGCGGAGAGGGCGTGGCGGTGGTGGACGCCGCCAAGTGCGCCAACCTCACCAAGTACAAGGACACCAAGCCCTGCACGGTGCCCAAGGAGGAGTGCCCCTCGCAGTGGTTCGCTGGACCTTGGACTGCGGTAGGCTCTTTAATTTTATAATATCAAACTGAGTTAAACTCAGGGTTATGAAAATCAGAACTATGAACTAAAAAAGAATCATTGCAATCTGATTAGAAACCTCGGAGTAATCGATGTACATACATAGAAAAAACTACCCACCAAATTGAGAACCTGCATCTTTTTGGAAGTCGGTTAAAAAAAACCCGACTGTACAAAAGTCAACTTATAAGCAAGGCACTAAATAGATCGAAACAAATGCAGTCTCCTTTTAATTTCCTTCATTTTGATACCCTACTCGAGGTTAGATTTGGTTAAAAAAATATTAACGACTTACAATTTAGCGCCAAATATCCGCCATTTTAATTGTTTTTTTTTAAACCTATAGAAGGACACTTGGGTTTTTGAGACAAATCTAACGACATCTTAACTGTCAAAATCTGTCCGGCCGTTTGTTAGATACGAGGTGATAATAGTAGATTATGCAACGAGGGGATAAAGGAGTGTCCTATGTCACGGGCGTTATATTGAATTCCGAACACAATGAAGGATTCGGGAGTTAAGAGTTTAACTCACGAGCGAAGCGAGGAAGTTAATCCAAGAATCCTGGACCTGAATGCAGTGAGGGACTCAAGCTAGCCCAAGGCAAAGACACCCTTATCCCCGAGGAGGGTACTCTACTTTTCACACCTACTGCGAGAAAATTGTTCGTAAGTCATGAAGAGACATGGGTTCCCGTCGGTTTCAAAGTTGAGTTCCAAATTCAAATCAGATTATTAACCTACGGGCAATAATATTGTACTGAATTTCATTATGACCGATCGGGTAATAATGGCGAACTTTTTTTTATGGATGGGAAATCATCAAATGAAATTCCCGCTCTGGGTGGAGCAGAAGGGAGTGTCAGACTTTTATTGACTAAAACCCATCCGTGTTCCTCCTAATGCCCATTGCGTTCCAGGGCCACGGTGACTCTCTCGAACAAAGTCCGCAGCCCCTGCTCTGTCTCCTCGCTCCGGACCATGGCTTGAAACAGGGCCGACAGGGCCTGTACTGCTATTGGTTGTCAGCTGCCGCCATGTTAGCGCGCGCCGCGTGGCATGCACGTGACATGCGAGTGAGACGGAACTAACAGCTGCAGTGTATTATGAACCTTATAGTAGTGATTAAGGTTGATTGTAAGTTTGCTTTCTTTCGTTAATCTTCGGGGCCATATTTTATTTTCTGTGCGAACGAAGATTCACGACGCGCCTTATCAGTTGGGTACCACTGTAGTCGACATCAGTTTCGTCTCACGTCTTCATGGTGAGACGTTTACAGCAGTGCGATTCTGGAAACATCTCACCGTGTAAGCTTAGGTGAAGTGAGCATGGAGTGAGCTAAAGTGTAGGTATGAACAAAAAACTTTTTAACAAAAAATTAAACCTCCGAAAAAACTGAAAAGCAAAAAGTAATAAACCTTTTTACAAAAATAACTTTAGGTAATTTCGGAAGTCGGTGTTTTTGATTGTTTCTTCGTATTGTTACTTTTTTGTGGCTATAATCTACTAATTAATACATGCTTCATTTTTTATTATTTATAATAGCTACCTATCTTACTTTAGCTGTTAACTGTTATATAATGCTACTTTAACTATTACTTGTTGTATAATATAAATACTTAAAAAAACAGGCTTGATATACACACATGGGTAGGCCTATAAAAATGCTACACAATTCTGCACTAAAATCAGTGAGTGAACCATAAATCACCTCTATTCGTGTGTTCTCTATTTATGTGGGACCACTCTCCCTTTCCAATAAAAAAAGAATTATCAAAATCGCACTACTCTATAAAAAGTTACGCGTGTTCATAAATATACACGTCGACTTGAGAAACTCCTCCGTTTTTTCGACGGTTAAAAATGAAATGACAGTTCACTTAATGCTCACCGGCTGTTAATCCATATTATCAAGAGAGAATGACAGCCGGTCGATTCTGTAAACATGTCGAAGTGAAGACTTGGGTGAAATGATCACGAAGTGAGCTGTCATTCCATCTTTATTACTTGGATTGACAGCTCAATTTGTGACCACTTCACCCAAGCCTCCACTTCGACATGTTTATAGAATCGCACTACATACAGTTCACTTCACGCTTACTCATCTTCATTTACACGTTGAGATGTTGACGGATTTAACCGACAGAATTGAATTGAGCGCCCGTACGTTGTACCGAGTAGACGCGTGTCGGTTGTCCTCGGAATATTTGCTTTCGAATTTTGTGATTGGCTAAGTTAAGTGATTGTGAATTCCTTGTCACTCTTGCCTGTTTCTTACCAGTAATCAACGCCCACTGGGCGGTCTTAGAGTGAGATACAAACAATTTTGTCAACTACATTAGAATCTGTCTTTCGAAAAGTGACTGTGCATTGTTGGATTTGAACCCGCGGTGTGGTGTTGCGGTCCGACCCCTTGCCCGGTGTGCTACGGTGCTTGTGACGTAGGGTATTGTATTAACTCCTCGCTATCTGCTACGCGACCGCCGTAGCCGCTGACGTAACTGCTACGGATTGCCTACGAGGCTACGAACGCGAAGTACTCGTAGCCGATGCGCTGAGACTCCGCTCGTCACGCGACACTGGCTCACGGTGCAGTGCGCACGCAGGCTCACGGTGCAGTGCTCACGCAGGCTCACGGTGCAGTATTCACGCAGGCTCACGGTGCAGTGCTCACGCAGGCTCACGGTGCAGTGCTCACGCAGGCTCACGGTGCAGTATTCACGCAGGCTCACGGTGCAGTGCTCACGCAGGCTCACGGTGCAGTGCGCACGCAATCATCGTTCGTGACGAAATCTACGAGATTTGGTATCAATTGTACAACATGTCCAGTGTACAACGCACTCCCCCGAGCACGCCGAAAACGCAAATAATCAACCTTTGCCAGTCCCAGACCAAATCAGAATCGGATTTAGCCAATGCAGTGGTGAGTGATTATGTAAATACTAATCGAAATAAAAGAGCCCGAAAGGCAAACTCGCCACAAGGCGCTGCTACGTTGAGTTCGCACGACCTTCAAACCCAACTCGCAGATTGGAAAGAAGAACAAGACTCCTCAATTGCAAAGTTACTTGCGACTCAAACCGCTATAATGGCTAAACTGGCGTCTGATATTGGAGAAATAAAATCCCAGAACACCCAGATTCAGGCATCTAATACTGAAATACACAAGTCAAACGAGGAGATAGTTAAATCCATGTCTTTCATAAACCAACAATTTGAGGAGCTGAAAAAGGAAGTTGAAGACCTAAGAAAGGAACGTCGGGAGCAGAAACAATATATAGAAAGTCTAGAAAAAAGAATACAAGATCTACAACATAAATCAAGGTCGTCGGGCATCGAAATCCGTAATATACCGCAATGTAACACTGAAACCAATGCCACTCTTGTAAAAACGGTATCCAGTATTGGCGAAGCGGTTGGAGTACCCATAAAAGACTTTGAACTGAGGGATATTTTTCGCTTGCCCGGGAAATCAACGAGTACCTCTAACACAACTCGACCGATTATAGCTGAATTTTCTTCTGTTATGAAAAAGGAGACACTCATTTCTGCAGTCCGTACGTTCAACAAAGCCAAGAACAAGGAAGATAAATTAAATACTAGTCTCATTGGCATTTCAGGAACTAGCCAGCCGGTTTATGTCACAGAACAGCTTCCGGGTAACACCAAAAAATTGTTCTATCAATCAAGAGAGTTTGCGAAAAACCATAAGTTCAAATTCTGCTGGGTTTCTAATGGTAACATATTTTTGCGCAAAAAGGAAGGAGGCAAACAACTGCTAATCAACTCCGAAAAATGTCTCCAGGATATAGATTACACTTGCATGTGACTAGTAATCCGTACCGTTAAGAGCTATGTATTATCGTTCATCTGTCTACTATTGTTAATTTTCGAAATTGTATTTGTTTCTAAATCTAGAAAAATACACAAATTATGTAACATTCACATAACCACACAAATAAAAACACACCATGGCATACGCACTCTACACAAAACACTCACAACTCACTCCCATAAAGACGCTTGCTACAAAAACCACTTTTTCCCAAAAAATCAAATTATGAACCACATATTATACACTAAGCAAATCCTAACTATAGAAGTCATACCTTTTAGTCACCTCACGTTATATCTACACTTTCCCAATGGCTAACATAAATAGTATATGCAGCGAGCTTGACTCGCTAACAGTAGGTAACTCATTTAACTGTGCCCCAGGAAATTGTATTGAATATGTTAACATCACCAATACCAACATAAAAATACTACACTTAAACATCCGTAGCTTAAATAAAAACTTTGACCAACTCCAGGTACTAATGCACTCAATAAAACTTGATTTAGAAGTGGTAATCCTTACAGAATGCTGGCTTAGTAAAGTCAGTAATCTGCCTATCTTGGATGGATATGAATCTTATTGTACCCAAATAAACAGTAACCAAAATGATGGAATTGTAATCTATAAAAAACAAGCACTACGGACTTCAGAGTGGGAACCTCGTTTTGTGGATGGGAATTGCTTGGTATGTCAAATAGTTAACCAAGATATTGCTATCGTAGCAGTGTACCGATCCCCGTCATACAGTTCCAAGGAAAGTATCGAACATTTTTTGGATAGTTTAAATAGTGTGTATGTAAGCCTTTCCTCCTACAAGAATATAATTCTTATAGGTGATATTAATCTCGACCTCAATAGTACAGATAACCGCTGTATCAACTATCTCATTTTAAATGCCTCCCACGGTCTTCTTCCAACCCACAGGTACAACACTCGGCTGGATAGCTGTCTAGACCATGTACTCGTTAAAAGTACCCTTCCTGTTACTACCCTTGTACTAGACTCACACATCACGGACCACAAACCGGTGCTACTTGCTATTGCTAAAACAAACCCTGAAAATACCCACTCCACATAGCTACCTGCATAGACTACGATGCAGTTAAGTTAGATTTGGAAAACTCTGATTTTACCCCACTATACAAAGTTAATGACCCCAATACATCTATGAATATGTTCATAACCATTATCTCTTCAGTAATTACTAAACACACTAAACTAATTAGAATTCCTAGAAAAAAACGAATAAAAAAACCATGGATAACCACCGGCCTATTAAAGTGTATACAAAACCGTGATCGGTTGCACAACAGATCAAGAAAAGATCCCAATAATCTTATCCTGAAAATTACCTATACGCGGTACCGGAATTATTGTAATGACCTGCTCCAGAAACTAAAAATAGCCCATGAAAAAAGTGAACTTGAAAAATCCCGTAACAACCCCAAAGCTCTTTGGAAAACAATAAAACAAATCACCAATACCACTAAAAAGAAAACTAGCCCGGTGGAACTGTTGGATATCTGTGATAACGCTATATCATCCGTAAACGAAGTGTGTAGATTTTTCAGTAATATAGGCACTAACTTGGCAGAAAAAATCTTGTCCCAATCTCACCAACCTACAAACCCTCCTAAAAGATCATGTCAAAATATGTGTTCCAGCCCCGCCAACTCTCTTGTAATACTTGAGGTTGATGAATCAGAAGTGGAGTCTCTTATTCTGCAACTGCGCAATGATTGCGCAATAGGTTGGGATGGCATATCTCCCCTGGTGTTAAAAAGTTGCCGCCAGACCTTGACGCCACCATTGAAGTATATCCTTAACTGTTGCCTACAAAAAGGCATCTTTCCTGATGCACTAAAAAAGCTATCGTCCATCCAATTCATAAAGGAGGGAACAGAAACTGTGTCAACAATTACAGACCTATATCGGTCCTATCAGCACTCTCAAAAATACTAGAAAGGATCCTGAATAAAGGATTAAAAAAATTCCTCAACAAACATCAACTTGCTGATAATCAGTATGGCTTTCGCTCAGGATTCTCAACTGAAGATGCAGTTCTTGAGCTGACGCAATTGGTTGCTAAAAATCTTGACAGTAGAGTTAAAAGTCTAGGGATCTTCCTAGACCTTTCTAAAGCATTTGACACAGTATCTGTTCCCAAACTTATCTCTAAATTGGAACTCCTAGGTGTACGAGGAAACACCCTCGAAATATTCAAAGACTATCTGAACAAGCCCGCCACACATTCCCAACCACTGCAACTCCTGAAAGCCAGAATCAACAGTGGCGACCACCAGAAAAACGCCGAGCCAATGAAGCCCGACGAGTCCCGGAGAAACGATTTAACTGTCTTGGATCCTGCAACAATCTGAACAACCGGACCCAACGAGTAAGAATTGGAGAGTATATAAGTGACGAAGTATCAACCACTTACGGTGTACCTCAGGGAAGCATTTTAGGACCCACCCTCTTCCAAATATACGTCAATGAGTTGTGCAGAATGACCATCCCCAAGTCCAAGATCATTGCGTATGCAGACGATACCGCAGTCATAGTTTACGGTCCAACTTGGGATAGCGTTAAGCGCTACGCAGAAGCGGCAATAACGGGTATAATGAAATGGCTCAACCTAAACTTACTAACCCTAAACTGCGATAAAACATCGTTCATTCCTTTCGCTATCCGTCGTAACAACTTGCCCGACAAATCTTTCTCCATAACAGCGCACACCTGCTCCAAACAATCCCCACAATGCTTATGTCCGACACTTACAAGAACTGATAATGTGAAATATCTGGGTATCCAAATAGACGGAGGATTACGATGGGACAAACAGGTTGACGCCATTACCACTAGATCTATGAGACTTCTGCATATTTTCAAATCCCTTAGAGATTCGGCTGCACCTGAAACCCTTAAGATGGTGTACTTTGCATTATGTCAATCCGTCATTGGATATTGCATCACAGTATGGGGTGGTGCAAATAAAACCAGTCTTCTGAGGATTGAAAGAGCGCAGAGAGCTGTACTGAAGGTGATGTTGCGCAAACCTTATCGCTATCCCACTACGCAACTATACCCTGATTGCAAAGTACTTTCAGTGCGCCAGCTTTTTGTACTTCAGTCTACCGTAAGAAAACACGCTAGCGTTCCCCCAACTGACCCTACAAAAAGGAAGAAACTACCCTTAAGTACCCCTCACAAAACCACCTTCGCTAAACACCAATACTACACATTAAGTACATACATCTATAAACAAATTCACAAAAAAATATACATTATAGATCTAAATAAATATGAAATAAAATCAAAATTAACGGAATGGCTACTGGAACAGGACTATCTACAAACAGAATCCTTGCTAAAGTACGTCGCCTAACTACCTACATATTTCCAATCCCACACAACACACCCACACATACACGCACACACCATCACCCACACACATACACATCACTTAATATATAGGTACTTAAATTAGCTTTATTATATTCAATCGCTCAGGTAGATCGACACAGTCTACTATTATACTTACAGCATCACATTCTAAGCTAAATCACTGTCTCTCAAGATACAGGTTATTACCTAGTTTGAGAGGCAGGGTTTTATATATTGTGTACAGATTTCAGTACTTAGATTTGTATCGAATTGTGTTACTACCAAAGCTCATATAAATTGTCTTAATATAAAATATTTTTAATCTGTATTTTTACGAAATAAAGGTTTATTATTATTATTTAAGGTATGTCGTGAACAATCTCGGGACCCTGAGGTCCCGGTCCTTTGGTAGGCGTACGAGGGGCCGAAGCCAACTTGCAGAGGCCCCGTTAGACATTACTAATGGAATGGGGCACCAACCGACGATTATCCCTATATGCACTATCAAAGTATACTTAAGGACAATCCCCGGTAGGTGCAAAACTATTGCATAATATGGAAACAAAAGGTGACAGGCTATGGGTTTGGGTGGTTTAGTGGATTCATTAACGTATACTATGAAAGAACTATTGGCCCCTGCCTGACCATTGAAAATATACACGGCTTTAAAATGGCAGAGGGTGACTTGCACACTCAATAAATGGGCCCCCGAAAACGGTCGCTAGCACATAGTGACGTAGCTCCAAGGAGGCAACATATCCTGAGGTGCTAGAGGAGTGGAGAGGTATACCACGGCTATCAGGACAATCCCGGAAGTACGGTCAAGATCCCTACCAGCATCTTACTGGATTATACATCCTTCTCCCGAGCACGTTTGCTCTTGCGAATCTCCACTCAGACCGGCCGATTAAGGCAAGAAAGAGGTGGGAGCTCTGTTCCTCGTCAGTGTTCACTCCAGCCAGCCAATAAAGGCAAGCCGGAGATGAAGAACTAGACTTTACCCGGGAGATCAGGTCCGTGGGGTCGCTACTGCCCAACAGTTCGCCACAAAACTGCCTTGCGCATTGTATCTCTCTTTGTCTGGCCCCTCACCCTAAGTATGAGTACCTAAGGTTCATTGGGGCACGCAAGCCCCACCACGACGTCAACGTGGAAATACGGCGGTGGGGTTATTATTATTATTAGAATCGCACTGATGTGGTGTAGTCAGCTTGAAATGAGTGAGATATCAATCCCTGCCGTTAGAGGTAAATGACAATTTACCTGTAACGGTAGGGATTGATATCTCACTACATATTTACTTCGCGTACCTTTTCACGGTGAGATGTTTACACCATGGCAATACCCCTCTCAAAACGACAACAACGCAACACACACACACAATACAACATACAAATACACATGGCAATACTCTGCCTGAAATATAAGATTTTTTTTTATTTTTATTTTTTTTAATCCATATTTGTACAGGCAGATAAAAGCGAAGCTGTTTCTTATATTATTTTCAGTGCACTAAGATATGCGGCGGAGGCGAGCAGTACCGACGCGTCATGTGCTTCCGGGGAGACAAAGAAGACACTGACTGTGATGGAATGACCGTGCTCGACTCCACGCAGTACTGCAACATAGGACCTTGTGTCCCAGGTTATAGATTGCGCCATGTTACATACTGTAGAATATGATACTAAAGTAAAAAATATCGAATTAGTCTGTCAGAAATATGTCCAAAAAATATTGGACACGTATTTTTTATTTTTTCACGTAAATAAAAAATTTGGACGATACAATGCGTTGAAAACTCGTGCGACGTCACATTCCGAGACACGTTTTATCGGAAAGTGACGAAACAAGACCAAGAACATACGCACCTCACACGTACGCACGCGCGCGTTCCTGTGCAACGAAAGCTATTGTAGTTGTAATAGTTATAGACAGTGAGAGATATATTATCTGTCATAATAATATATCTTGTTTATTTCTCTTTTTTTAAATTAGGGGCTTTTACACAACTGCGTATGCCAGTCCCATCGTACCTTATACAATAGCTTACTGAACTACATCGTAGCTGAGCGAACTTAAAAACTTTGAAGGCAGCCTCCAAACTAGGTGTAGACAATATCTGATGGAATATACCCACATCATACCTATTTAAACTCTAATCGATTAAGTATGTCTTGATCATCATCATCATCATCACCACCACTATCCCCACCACCACCACCACCACCACCATCATCATCATCATCACCATCACCACCTTCATCATCATCATCATCATCACCATCATCATCATCACCATCATCATCATCACCATCATCATCATCACCATCATCATCATCATCATTAAGTATATTGATTTATGAAAAAGTTTCTTGATTAATAAGTTTTGAACGCTTGCTTGGAATTTCCCTGGACGCATGAAGGTGTTATTCGAGAATCCTATTCAATTCGGCTTGTAACTTCACTTCCCAGACAATCAAAGGATGAGGACTACGAAAAAGTCGGCCTGGACCAGACGGTAAACCCATTTTGTTTTTAAATGTTACGTTGCTTCAATCACTAGTTCCAGGGTCGGAGGTGATGGAAGGGCCCGGAACTGTATTATGGTAGATGGGGTAATATCGGAAAGTAATCCTTATATATAAAATTCTTCCGTTACTGACTGACTGACAACGCACAGACGAAACTGCTGGTCGTAGAAAACTGAAATTTGGCATGAAGCTTCCCTAAATTCCTACACTCCGTAGGCAAGTACTAAAATAGGATTTTTTTCCCGAAATTTCTACGAAATCGCGGGCAAAAGCTAGTCTATACTCTATACTAATATATAAAGCTGAAGAGATTGTTTGTTTGTTTGCTTGAACGCGCTAATCTCAGGAACTTCTGGTCCGATTTGAAAAATTCTTTCAGTTTTAGACAGCCCATTTATCGAGGAAGGCTATAGGCTATATATCATCACGCTAAGTCCAATAGGAGCGGAGCAGTAATGAAAATGGTGACGTAGACGAAGTTGCGCGGGTCAGCTAGTACAATATAAAAATAATTTGTTATATTTTTAGTAGGATTGTCACTTTTTTAAATTCTTGTTAGTTGGAAAGAAATGTTTGCCACCTCGGATTGGTTTGAAATTTTCTTTCATTATTTATTCATACTTAAACAGAAGTTACTTTGCTGACTGATGCACAAATGCAGGCAAGCTCGAGAACTTGAAAGTGTTTGCACCCCATCTCGGATAGGTTTGGTTGATATTAGAGAGCAATCAAAGCAAGATCGAGCGAAGTGAGCTCTAAATTTTTTGCACCCTGGATTACTCGGGAAGGTAGGACCCCGCTAGGAAGTGTCACATCTGGCAAAAGAGTGATTCAAAATTCAAAAGTTGTTTATTCAAATTAGGCTGAGAACCAGCACTTTTTCACAGTCGCCCAAAACGCCCGCCCGTCACCACTTCCTAATGACCGACTTCATGTCGACCTTAAAGTCCCGACCATAAGGCAATTCATGAAGCGCCGCCGAACAAAGCGTTTCATTGAATCCGCCGAAAAGCACCAGAACCCTTTAATCGCATCGGCTACCCGATACGCTCCCTCCAAGATTAGTAGGATTCGCCGTCCTAGGCATACCCTCGTCGATCCTGACGATCCAGTCACCATCCTTCAAGAAAGCTGTAGGGAAACCAGCACAATCAGAAAAAACAGATACAGACCGCGTTCCGTATTCCGGCCTCGCCGTCGAGGCCCGTCGCGACGTCCCAGTAATGCTGCCTCCCGTCTTTTGCCTAACGAGCCAGTCCGCGCCGCTGAGCCTTTAGCGTTAAATATTCCCCAAATAAATATCATGACCCAGCCAGTCCCTTGCTGTCCTCCCCAAAACGACGCCGCTGAGCCGAGGTCCGTACCCCACAGGGGGTGCCCTCAGTGAGCGGAGTTTTATTTTTAAGTTGCATAGCCTCGGCTGGGGGCCTTAAATTCACTTGAGGCCCACACAGGCAAGTCCGGTTAAGTAGTTGCAACCTTCCCAGGTTTGTAACTGCGAGTGGCCATCGTCAAAAAAAAAAAAAAACCACAGACCTCAACACAGCCGCGCGCCGGCGGCAGTGAAGGAGGGGTGCGGGGACAGCGGCTCACCAACCGGCCAGCAGCCGAACGCAGACCTCGCGCCACACCAGTCAGCTGTTGCGCATCACTGAGCACGGCTGCGCTCGCGCATATTTATTTCTCATCTTTGTTACTTACGCGCACCAATCGTACCGTTTTATAATTTCATGTTTTTCATTGTACTCTTGTTATACAGTCCACTCTTGCTTTCATTTCTTTACCACGATCTATCGTCGGAACATCATCAAAAAACTTAAATTTCAGTATGAATGTTCAAAATACAATAAAACCCTTCCGAGATGAGGTGCAAAAACTTCTTTAGTCCTTCAGATTTTTTGCATTTAGGGGTGACACTCGTTCGTTGACTTTTTGTCACGGTCGGGTGTCACCCCTTAACGGGCGACGTAATGAAACCCGTCCGTGGTGGGGTGTAAAAAATTTCGAGCTCGCTTTGCTCTCTTATTTTTGCACTCAAACGTTTCTGTATGTCTCAATAAAATCACTATGTTTGTGTATGAAATGATCACAAGAAAATAAAACCTTTCCGAGTTGGGGTGCATGAATTTACGAGCTCGCTTCGCTCGCTCTTGTATTCTGCCGCCCTCTCTCAGTTAATGAGCATTCTTGCATCACTCCATAAAGTTATTTCTATTTAAGTATGAATGATCAAAAGAATATAAAACCTATCCGAGGTGGGATGCGAAAATTATCGAGCTCGCTTCGCTCGCTCTTGTGTTCTGCCTTCTTTTAGTTCTTGAGTTATTTGCGTTACTCAACAAAGTTGGGTTTGGATAATGATGAAAACAAAATTAAAATAATCTAATTTTCAAGATTTTTTTTGTAAGTATGATGTAGAAACATTCCTGAAAATAAAAACCTGCAGCGCAAACGGCACACCTGCTCCCCTCCCTTCCGAAAAATGGCTTGGATTGCCGTCACCAGAACGAAAGGCCAAAGGACTCATAATTATTTGTCCCCCCCCCCGGGTTAATTTGTGGGGTGACACCACATTATCCGCCCCGGTGTCACCCATGCTAGCTACACTACTGATGAGCCTCCAGGAATAAAAGTAGTGTGCCTGCATACACGTGCAATGGTAAAATTTAAGAGCAGACTCTAGTCGGTAACTCTTGGGGGCCTTTCTCCATACAAACGCATTCCACTGTTTGCTTCGTGGATAATGCTGCTAGAGCAATGATTTTTTTCCAAAAAATCTAGATCGAATTAATACGTGCCTCTATCATTTTCTTTTTTCTAAAAATAATAACATAAAGAATTATGACAATCCAAAAACCCGAAAAAACAGCCCCTTGAACGTGGGGCAACTCCTTCATGTGTGTGGAAGAGAAAGGCATACAGCATAAACAGTAAAGGTTCCATTGTAATGGCTTGAGGAGTGAATAAACGAAAGAGAAGAGAAGATGTTGAGAGAAAAACTAGTGCTTTTATAACTATTATTTTTGTTACTTTCAGTCTGAGCAGAAGGACAACCTTGGTGAGTACCAAAGCCTTCAGTTGCATGCGTTTCATTACTCCTCTTCACATGACCATACCAAGACAAGCCTTTCAACATTTCCGTCACTACCGCCAAACATTTTTTTCAGGCTTGTCCTGTTTTTATAGTGATGATGATGGCATCACTAAAAAACAGGACAAACCTGAAAAAAATGTTCATGGAAGAAAATGACATGTTCTCCTCATTCTCAGTACCGTCAGGGCACATACCAAAATTCTAGTGTGCATGAATGACGTGCTCATGTTTGTTGTATTCGGAAAGTATCGTCTTCGTTTAAAACACAGGTTTACTTTGCCTTCTTTTTCATTTTACCTTCTTTCCATTTCTTATCCTCTTTCGGTTGTTTTGATAAAGATATTTGATATACAGGCAAAAATATTAATTTCTCCACTGCACTGCCAATATTTGTTTCTAATGTATGCATTATTACTTTTTAAGCGTATGCTTTATTTACGAGTGTGGAATACAATATTGTCTACTCAGCATACTCATAACATTGTTTAAAAGTAGTTACAATTAGCTACCTACATACCAAAACCTTTGTTGATTGTACGTCAACGTTGGCTGATTACAGCTCCAAGGACCAGCTCTAGTGGAGTCACCAAGGTTAGGAAGTCTAATTGTAGTGAGACCAAGTTCGGCTGCTGTCCCGACAAGAAGACCAAAGCTTTGGGACCGTTCGACGCCGGTGCGTACACGTTTCATCTCTAATCTGTTTTTTAAACCACTTATTTCAATCGTCAAACTTTGTTTAACAAAATTATTCTTTGATAAGGTTGTTTAATGAAACCACGGACCTGCAAGTCCAAAGAGTCAATTTACGGCTGTTGTCCGGACGGCGTGTCTCCGGCACAGGGTAAAAACAACGAGGGATGTCCCGTGGAGCCCTGCGCAGACACGCTGTTCGGCTGCTGTGCCTCTGACAACAAGACTGCTGCTCAAGGCAACGACCAAGAAGGATGCCCGCCGCCACCACCGCCTTACGCTTCGTCCGAGTAGGTACGTACAGTTACAGTTTATTTGTTTTTTAATCATCACTAAATATCATCACTACATATTGTCTGTTCGCGATAAACCTAAAAACTACTGCACCGATTTTCATGCTGTTTCCACCAATGGATAGAGTGGTTTTCGAGGAAGGTTTTAGTATATAATAAGTCTAGAAAAAAATTAGGGATCCTTAAGAAAATTGCAGCGCGGACGAAGTCGCGGGCGTAGTGTTAGTAAAAAAAAATATGTCATCATCATCTGCCTGGGGTTTTCCCAACTATATTGGGGTTGGGGTGTAGGTCATACGTCTTTCACGTGAAGCGACTACAATCCAGTGACTGGGTAAAACGGCACTTCTAGGTAAGACTGGCGACCTGTGCCAGACCAATGACCAACGGATTAAGGCGACGACATACGCCACGGTTTAACACCCACGCGACCCAAAATTCAGTAGTTTTTTGTACTTATCTTGTTCTAAGATTTAAAAAAAAATAACCGTGTGTCAAAATATAGATAATTAAATTGTCCTTGAGATAATGTAAATTCCATTGAAATACGCCCGACGGTTTGGTTCGATTGACGTTTTTATGTCTGATTTAGATATATTTTAACAAATTAATAACACTATGTTGAACAAATAAAACTCAAAATATTCATATATCAAATTATTAAGAAAATAGTCTAATGTAATATATATTTTTCCAAAAAATGACGAATAGCCGTTTAGACGTGATTCTTATTTTAAAATCAGCTACTCTCAGCTTAGCTACTTCAGCATCTCTGCCTGTACGGAGGATTCTCGGTATGTCAAGATGCTTTCTCGAAAAAACTGGCCAAGTGCGAGTCGGACTCGCGTGCAAAGGGTTCCGAACGAATTTTTTTTTAACATGTTATTTTAACACTACAGACTTCTAATAGTCATTTTTCGTCTAATTTCTTGAATAACTTCTAAACCATTTATTTTAAAATTATGGAAAAAATATAATTAAAACCCTCACAGTAAGCCCTTTCATTTCATATATCACACAATATTGTTCAAAAACCTTTTTTTTAATTTTCTAGTTTGACCCCCAAAAGTGACCCCCATACTAAAAATTTTATGATTTACGTAACGCGTACGTGTTTGGGACATAGAAGTCCATATATGTTCCAAATTTCAACAAAATCGGTCCAGTGAATCCGGAGTAAACTGGCTGTGACAGACGGACAGACACCCGAATGATCCTATAAGGGTTCCGTTTTTTTTTTCGGAACCCTAAAAAGCTTAAAATAGCGCGCAGATGAAGCAGCTTTTCGTCGGCACTAACGGGGAAATTAAACCTGAAAAAAATTGTTAGTAATCTGCATGATATGGTTCGTAATTTGGTTTAGCCGGAATTTGTGTATCGGTATCACCTAATAAGAAAAAAAAAACACTAAATCACCTTCAAATTATTGAGATGAAACCATTTCACTCCTTCATTTTTATCAAAAGAGTATAAAAAAATATATTTACAGCTTTGCAATACAAAAGAAAATGATTTGGTTGTGTTACTTTTAAAAAACATGTATTATTTTTATTATAAAAAATTAAAAATGTGGGTAGCGGTGTGGCGCGTAGAGGTGTAGTTAGCTCTGTTTATATGCACAAGGTCATTGGCATGAATACGAGCCTTAAGAGGAAATGCTGGCGGCGAGAATTTGTATGTAAAAAGTCATAATTCGAGGTTTGGCTCTCGACTGTTTTCTCTTCCAATATTGGACCGATGTAAAAGATATTTCACTAACTGAATAAGAAGGATGTATACTGTGTCTCTATGTTTTCCTTTTTTGATTAAAAGTTGACAAATTTGTACAGTAGGGCTTTGTTGACAACACCGCCGCGTCCCCGTCGAGGCGATTGGCGGCGGCGACCTCTCGCGTCCGGCCCTGGTCCAATCCATGGTCCGGAGCGAGGAGGCATGGAAAGCGGTCACCTCCTTCTGCGAAGCAGTAATGCTAGCAAAGGAAGAGGCTGAACGCGTGAGAGAGAGGGAAACCTCACGCCCCAGCCGCCGCAACAGAAGAAGACGCCCCGGGCGTCGGGAGTCGCAGGGCGATGCTCGGCCACCGTAGGCGCGGGCCTGCGGACGGCGAGCATTGGTTGGCTCGCCGTCTGATCAGAACCAGGCCCGGGTCGACGGCGCGCTGTGTTCCACGCGTGCCTCAAGGAGCTGTCAGCATAAAGGACGGGGCCCGCTAGGGCCAGTGCCTGCCGGGGTTGCGGGATTTGTTCGAGAGAGTCGCCGCGGCCCTGGAACGCAAAGGGCATTAGGAGGAACACGGATGGGTTTTAGTCAGTAAGAGTCTGACACTCCCTTCTGCTTCACCCAGAGCGGGAGGAGTCATTTGATGGTTTCCCATCCTTAAAAAAAAGGGCTCTGTTGACAGCGATTTATCGGACAACTTTGAGCATTTTGTGAGAGCTCTAGTGCTTACACAGTTAATAAAACATGAAAAAGGAAAATCAGTCGCAATCTGTCCAAAAACCCCTATTTTTTGTTTGACCATTATTTCAACTTATTTTTTGTACTTTGTTAGTAAGAATTATATTCTTAATAATTAAATAGGATCTATCTTAAAAGACTAATAAGTAATTTAACTCTAACTTAAATACTCCCAGGTTGTAGCTATCAGGAAACACAGACTGGCAAGGAATTCCACTGCATAGCTGTACGTACAATGAATGCGTTCCCAAAACGTTGTGTGCGTGTGGGTGGGATTTCCACCATGTACTGGTAGCGCATCGCCGTACGTCTTGTGGTCCAATGATGGAACGGGCTTGGCGCAACATTTTTGACCGTTGTTTAAAAATTTGTAGTATGGGACTGTTGTTTTCATTTTGGTTTTAGACGTAAGATACAACTAATCACGTCTTATTGTCCATAGGTTCTGTTAAACTCGTATGTGGAGGCCGGTCAGCTCGACCCTGTGGAGACCGAGCTTCAAGCGGGCCAGCCCTTGAAGAAGAAGTGGACATCAGTTTCACCAATATAAATTAATACCCACAGCATGACTATTGGAACATTGTACAAACTAAATTATAATTAAATACATAACTACTAGAAATCACTACCATTATGATGAAAATATTGTATGTGTGCTTAATCTATCTACTACATACTTTATTTCTATATACTATAAGGGAGAAGGAGGCACATTAGCACATTTTTCATATTGGGACTCATAAAAAATCAACTGTGAAGAGAAATTGAAAAGACATATTTTTCTTAGCCTACTCCTTGGTTAATATAAAAATTATGAAGTGTTTGAATTTGTTGAAAACGTTAAAGAGGAAAATGTGTTTTTTTTTTAAACTCAAGTTTGTTGAAATCTGCCTCCCCATTGAGGCAGATTTGAATCGACATGGGGCAGTTTTGAAAAATGGGTTAAAAACCAGAAAAAAGAGAGGATAGAGTAATAATTTGTCTTTATCATAATTATATTTATTGTTATTAAAATATAAATTAAACTTATACGAAACATCTAAAGTTAAATCTTGCATTACAGTAACAAAAATAAAAAATAATAGTTTTTAATTGTGTCTGACTTCCTCCTTGTTAACAAAAATTGCACAATAGTATTAGTTTATTGTAATAAAAATTATATAAATCCTAGCCTTGAATCCTCTTAGCACACTGCTAGAGAATTCAGGGCTAGGTTATCGGTTGAAGAGAGGTGGTCAGGTTATATCTCACCTTCTTTACATGGATGATCTGAAACTCTTTGCCCCCACTAATCTGCAACTGATGGAGCTACTGAAGGTAACTGAAACTTTCAGTAACGCCATCAGAATGGAGTTTGGTGTGGACAAATGTGCGGTCATGCATGTAAAGCGTGGAGAGATTATGGAATCCGTGGGAACTCAACTCTCGGATTCCATAAACCTGAGATCCCTCTCTTCAAATGTAACTTATAAGTATTTGGGTATGTCGGAAGCGTTAGGTATCAATGTTATTGACATGAAGCAATCGTTGAGGGAGCGCTTCTTTGACCGCCTGAAGAAGGTATTCAATAGCCTTCTATCAGGCGGAAACAAGGTGCGCGCCTTCAACGGTTGGGTCATGCCGGTATTGGATGTACTCTTTCGGCGTACTCAAATGGACTCAAACGGAACTTGATGCCCTGGATAGGCGGGTTCGCACACTGCTTACTGCATATCGAATGCTGTTGCGACGATAGGTCGTGTTGGAGTAAAAATGAAAGTGATATGAGTGGACTGTATAAAATGTATAATATGTAACATGAATTAAAACAAGCAAACAAGTAAATATGTAAAATGAACGCTAAAGACGCGCAAGCGCAGCCGTGCGTGGAGGCGTGCTACAGCTGACTGGTTGGAGTGGGGGCCTGCGACCGGCCGTCGGCCGGCTGACTCCCCGCTGTCCCCGCACCCCTCGTTCACTGCCGCCGGCGCGCGGCGGTGTTGAGAGCAGCGGTCTCAACATACTCCCCCCGTTGAAGAGTCTTCAACCGTGGAAACCGGCAACGGGCAGATGGTGTTGAAGGCGCGCCTGATGACACCCTTTCTTGTACGGATATCGGCGACCCTTGCGACGCCATCTCTGCCTGGGAGAATGTGTGTGATGCGTCCTAGAAGCCACATAAGAGGAGGTAAGTTTTTGTCCTTTATGACGACCAATGTTCCTTCCTTGAGTTCGCCAGATGACCGGCACCATTTTGTTCTCTCCTGAAGCCACAGAATATACTCGTGTGAAAAGCGAGCCCAAAAGTGTTGCTTTAAATATTCGATGCGACGGAATCGTTGTAGGCTGTTGACGTTGGCGTTCTGGATCTGTGGATGAGGCAGCATAATTAGAGAACGACCAATAAGGAAGTGTGCCGGGGTTAAAGGAGCGAGGTCGGAAGGGTCGTTGGACAGTGGAGTTAAGGGCCTTGAATTTAGAATAGCCTCGACTTGAATTAAACAAGTAGCCATTTCTTCAAAGCTTAGGTTTGTTAAATCTAAAATGCGCCGTAAATGATGCTTGGTAGATTTAACTGCAGACTCCCATAGGCCTCCGAAGTGTGGGGTGTATGCAGGTATGAACGAAAAGGTTATGCCAGGGTCGATGTTGTCGAAGTTTAAGTCTTGCGAAAGCAGCCTGGCCAACTCATTAAAAGCACCGACAAAGGTTGTGCCGTTGTCGGAAAAGACGTTACGGGGTTTTCCCCTTCGAGCAATAAAGCGGTTTATTGCAGCTAAGAAAGCTTCCTTTGTAAGATCCGACACAAGCTCGAGGTGGATGGCTCTCGTAGCTAAGCACACAAACACACAAATGAAGCATTTGATGAGTCTGCATCCCCTACCTTTCCGGTCAGCGATCATGATGGGACCGGCGTAGTCTACCCCTGTGTCTAAAAATGGAAACTCTAAATGTAGACGCTGCTCTGGAAGATTACCCATGATGGGCTGAATAGTGTTGGCCTTGACCCTGCAACATTTTACGCATTGATGTGTGATCTTTTTTGCCAGGTTCCTGCCTCCAATAGGGTAGTAGTGATGACGAACTGTGGCCAACAAAAGCTGTGGCCCAGCATGCAAGAGACGTATGTGAAACATGTTGAACAAGAGAATGCAAATTGTATGAGAACTAGATAAAAGAATTGGATGCTTAACGTTATAATCATAAAATGAGTTAGTTAATCTGCCTCCAACACGAATTAGATTAGAAGATGTATCAAAGAAGGGAGACAAAGATAACAGTTTGTTCTTTGCTGGTAACTGTTTACCTGATTTAAGTAAGTGGTACTCTTCCGGGAAAGATTCCATTTGACTGAATTTTAATAGCAAATTTAAAGAATTATTGAGTTCAGTAGAAGTAAGTGAACCAGACTCAAGTGATTTTTTATTGCATTTGTAAACGAAGCGCATGACATATGCCGTTACACGCTGTAATGTGCTAAAGTTTGAAATTTTTGAAAATAACGCCGTAAAAGGATTTTCAATAGTTTGACTAAAAACAACATGATGAGAAGAGACTGTTTCCGGTAACACCGGGTTACTATGATGTGATTCAGGGAACTGAGGCCATGAAGACATGTCTTTGTTAAGAAATTGTGGTCCTGACCACCACAATGAAGATGATAGTAGCCTGTCAGTTCTAAGTCCACGCGAAGCGAGGTCTGCGGGGTTTTCAGCTGACGGAACATAGTGCCAAGCCTCTCCTCCTACAGTTTCCTGAATTTCAGACACTCGATGACGAACGAATGTTTTTAGCTGATTTGGTGAAGTTGATAACCATCCCAAGACGATGGTGGAATCACACCAACAATGGACTTCATCAAAATTTAAAGTAAGTGACTGACGAACCTTTGAGTATAACCGTGAACCCAACAACGCACCACACAACTCGAGTCGAGGTATGGTTGTGGATTTGATTGGAGCTACCTTGCTTTTGGCAGTAAGAAGATGTACGCGAACCTCGCCATCTCTCGAAACACTGCGAACATAAACACACGCCCCGTAAGCTTTTTCTGAAGCATCAGTGAATATATGCAGCTGCAAACAAGACGCAGATTCACATAATACCCACCGTGGTATCTTGAACTCATTCAAAAGGTGCAGGCTACTTTGAAAATCATTCCAGGCTTGCTGAATATGTGTGGGAACAAGCTCATCCCAAGAACATTTAGCTAGCCACAGATGCTGCATGATAATTTTTGCTTCCACTATGCATGGAACGACCAGGCCAATCGGATCAAAGATCTGTGCTATAGTTGACAGTATGTGACGCTTGGTTGCCTTGTCAATGGAGGTTAAATTTATAGAAAAAGAAAACGTATCACTCAAGCTCTTCCAAAGAAGCCCCAGAGTCTTCGACTGCTCGCTGTCGCTCAGGTCAACAACGTCAGAAACGTCGTGTTCACCGCTAAGCGCCTGCAGCACCTGACTGGAGTTGGACCGCCATTTTCTAAGGTTGTATTTTGCCGATCGAAGAACATCGTCAACCTTGTGACATTTCTCTAACGTCTCTGAAACAGATGATCCGCCTGACAAGTAGTCGTCCACGTAGAAGTCGCGTGCTATCGAAAATTTTGTTGAAGAATCTAAGCACTCTTCAGCTAGTTGAAGTAGACACCTGGTAGCTAAAAAAGGTGCTGATGCTGTGCCATACGTTACAGTATTGAGCGTGTACTCCTTTAATGGATGGTGTGGTTCTGCCCTCCAAAGAATCTTTTGCAAAGGACGATGATTATCGTGAACAAGAGTTTGACGGTACATTTTTTCAATGTCCGCACTTATGACAAATTTATGCTGACGGAATCGAAGCAATATTGACAACAAATCGTCTTGGAGAGTGGGACCGACCATTTGAATTTCATTGAAGGACTTACCTGATGCAGTTCTGGCGGAAGCATCAAAAACTACTCTCAATTTGGTGGTAGTTCTTGACTCCTTCAGAACACCATGATGCGGTAGATAATTAGAACATGTTGAGTCGAGTGGGCGCCTGGTAGATTCAGACATGTGCCCCAGCTCTATGTACTCATTAATAAAATCTACATACAGGTTCTTAAGGCGAGGATCTCTACCCAAACGACGTTCAAGAGATAGAAATCGCTGCTTAGCCATTATGTAAGAATCACCCAATACGTCCGGTGACTCTTTAAAAGGAATAGTTACCACAAATCGCCCATCAGAATTACGATGTGTGGTATCTTTAAAATGTTGTTCGCATGATCTCTCTTCACCAGAGTGTTTGTGTATGGACGACACAGAGTCTAACTCCCAAAACCGATCTAGATCTACTTGCAAGTTATTGGTGTGCATACAGACATGTGAAGAGGAATCTGACTGTTGATATGTACCTGAAATGAGCCAGCCAAATTTTGACTCAAGCAAAGTGGGCATGTGGGTACCTAACGTGATACGGCCAGTGCCTATGATACCCCAGAAGACTTCCGCACCGACAAGGACGTCGATCGAAGACGGAACATAGTAAGTGGGGTCGGCAAGACGCACGTTTGTAGGTATACGTATTTTGCTAGTATCAATATAGGTATTAGGAACTGAAGCTGATACTTTTGGCAATACGAGACAATCAACGTTCAGTTCATACTCGTTATCATCAATAGCCTTTAATGACAACGAGCATCCCTGTGTACAAGTGGAAATATGAGAGTTGATACCTGTTACCTTGGACTTGGTAGTGTAGGTAGGAACATGGAGCTTACGAACAAAGTCCTCCGAGATAAAATTTGTTGTGCTGCCACTGTCCAGCAAGACTCGTGCTGTATGATGGTTACCGCCAGCATCGGTGACCCTCACGAGCGCTGTGGAAAGCCAAATTACTCGGGATGTAACAGACTGATTTGCTGATAATGCAGTGTTGTGTGCACTAGGAAGAATGTTATCATTATCGACGTGTAACAAAGTATTGTGTTTTTGACGACAATATTTACAATGACCTAACTTACATTTGGAGTTGTCATGACCTGGACGAAGACAATTCATACACACATTTGAACCCTGTGCCTTTTTAATACGAGCTTGTACTGAGAGACCTTTAAATTGCTCACATGCAAAAATAAAATGGTTCTGATGACACATGGGACTTGACAAAGGTTTTAATGTTTTCTCAAGCAGCACAGTGCTGCTTTTAGGTTTAGGCGCAGGTGCAACGGGTTCACCCTTTACTGTTGTTATGGGCTTAGACTCCTCAAGTGTCTCCAGTAAGTCAGCCCTGCTACTGATGAAGTTAATGAAAGTAGACAATGTTGGTGGTTCGGAAAAAGTGTTTCTGTGCTCTTCCCACTGTCGATTTGTGACGTGGTCGAGTTTACTGGTCATTATGTAAATGATAAGAACATCAACGAAGGCATTTTGAACTGGTTGTCCAAGCGTGGCCAAAGCTCTTAGATTTTTATTTGTTGTAAGTATCAATTATGTAACGTAATGATTTACTTGATTCTCTATCTATAGGCTGAATGTTAAAGAGTGCTTGCACATGATTGTTGACAAGCAATCTTTTGTTGTCATACCTCTCACAGAGTAACTTCCAGGCAGCATCGTAGTTTTCTGACCTGAAGTCCAGGTTATCAATAACAAGAGAAGCGCTACCCTTTAAAGAAGCACGCAAATAGTGTAATTTATTTATTTTCTCCAAGGTTTTGTTATTATGCACTATAGAAACAAAGGTATCCCTAAATTCCAGCCAATCATGATAGTTGCCTGTAAACTTGGGTAAGTCAATTTTGGGTAAACGAATTGAATTGTGTGTGTGTGTGCTAGCAATACTAGAATCCACCTCGTTTGCAGAATCCCCCTCCAGAACCTTCCTTGCGCCGCTGATCAGCTGGCGTGCAGAAGCCACCAAGCTGTAGTACAGCTTCTCAAAATCCTCGCGCTCTGCATATTGCTCGCTGGGGCATCCACCAACGCTTCCAATTCATCCTGTAATGCATCATATTTCTCGTATAAGCTTTCAATTATATTAAGTCGATATTCGATTTCGATGACTTGTATCTCACTCAACTTTTCGCAAGACTTAGAAATATTTAAATAAGAATTAAATTGCGTAAGCTTGGCCTTAATTGACGCTCGTTTCTTAATAAAGCTTTTTATGTCAGCCATGGCAATGAAAGTTTAGGAAGTTGCAGTAACAAGAGAAGTTAAATTTACTGATAGAAAACTATTAGCAATAAGTTGTGAAGTGGGTATTAGAGCTATAGGCAGTAAGAAATGGGATTGCTATTACAAAAGCGTTAGGCGTTTTCGATCAAATCTGCTGAGTAATGCTAAGCAAATGATGCAATGTCTTCTTTACACAAAAACAAATAAAATTCAATTCAATCAATTGAAATAATGCAAATATATTGGTTGGCAAATGAAATAAGATATATGATGTTGAGTAAAAACGTCTCAAATAATGAAATTGTGGTTGGCACAATAGTATCAAAAAATGTTAAAATCACTATTGTAAATAAATGACTTGTTGTGACTATACCTTGGCACTGTATAAAAAAAAAGTACTGTTTAAACAAGTTGATAGGCTGAAATTTATGGATTGACGGAAAGGCTAACTGATGTGTAACTAATAAACTAGTTAAATTTAGTAAATAAGTTTGGATAGGCAAAATGACTAGGCAAGATGTTAAAACAAAGGAATTGGAACGTTCTCACGGTTTTATGCTGTCAACCTCTGATGATGAGCTGACGAACTGTGCCACCGATGAGTAGACCCTGAGATCTTCCTGGTGCCAGTTGACGAATGTTGACGCAAATGATGTCTTCAAAGTCTTCTTGTTCTGAAGTCCCGCAGTATTTCCTTGCGCCGCCCTTTGGTTTGAACTCGATGACACGTGGAAAACGAAGACCGCTTGTTGAACTTGAACCCGAAGATGAAGTCCTTTGTTCTCCAACCGACGAACCGTTGATTTTTGAAATTTGAAGATTTCCGTTTTTTCTTTGTTCGGTTCAAACGTTAACGGTAGAAGGACCATATGTTGCGACGATAGGTCGTGTTGGAGTAAAAATGAAAGTGATATGAGTGGACTGTATAAAATGTATAATATGTAACATGAATTAAAACAAGCAAACAAGTAAATATGTAAAATGAACGCTAAAGACGCGCAAGCGCAGCCGTGCGTGGAGGCGTGCTACAGCTGACTGGTTGGAGTGGGGGCCTGCGACCGGCCGTCGGCCGGCTGACTCCCCGCTGTCCCCGCACCCCTCGTTCACTGCCGCCGGCGCGCGGCGGTGTTGAGAGCAGCGGTCTCAACAAATGCATCACCCACGGTCGTCGGTAATGAGACTGTATATACCGCGAAAGTGTGGAGGTCGAGGCTTTTCAAATGCTAAGACTCTCCACAATCGCGAGATATGCAGTCTCAGGGAATATTTCCTAGCTGTCGACGTGGGTATGCATCGAGATGTAGTGGCGGTGGACAAGGGACTCACCCCGCTCTCCTTGGCAAATGAGAACTGGCGCAAACCTGCGGTGCTTGACACTAGCGATCGCAGGGCGGTATGGCAGAGTAAGGAGCTTCACGGACGCTTTTTCCGGGCCCTACATGGGCCCGACGTAGACCAACTAGCGTCCGTAGCCTGGCTGCGTTTCGGTGATCTCTTTGGAGAAACCGAAGGTTTTGTTTGTGCAATTATGGACGAAGTTATCATGACGAATAACTACCGGAGATTTATTGTGAAGGACGGCACGGTTGACATATGTCGGGCATGTCACCGTCCGGGAGAATCAATTCGCCACATTATCTCTGGTTGTTCTCGTCTAGCTAACGGAGAATACTTGCATAGGCACAACCTTGTAGCCAGGATTATCCATCAGCAACTTGCTCTGAAATACTCTCTTGTGGAGTCGGAGGTCCGTACTATAGGTATGCACCCGATCCAGTTCTCGATAATGGCAATATCACATTGTACTGGTATCGGTCCATCATCACTGACAGGACTATTGTTGCCAATAAGCCTGATATAGTGGTGGTGGACCGAATAGTGAGGCGTGCAATGATTGTAGACATAACCGTCCCGCATGACGAGAACCTCGTGAAAGCCGAGAAAGATAAACAAATCAAGTATATTGACTTGTCTCGCGAGGTTGTCGACATGTGGGATGTGGATTCCGCAATCATTGTACCGATAGTCGTGTCGGCCAATGGCTTAATAGCCACGAGCCTCGACCAACACCTCAGGAGGCTCTCGTTGGGCAGCTGGATCAAGGGCTTGATTCAGAAAGCGGTACTTCTGGACACGGCTCGCATTGTCAGGAGGTTCCTCTCTCTGGAGCCCTGACTGCCGGTAGCTTGGACCCTGTTCCCGATACCGGTGGGCTACTATTTTTATATTTTTAAATGTTTTTATATTTTTTTTTTTTGAAATATTTAAAAATATAACAATTATGTATAGTTAATGAATAAAGGAGTTTATATAATACTGCCTCAGACGCAAAATTAAACAAAAAATAAAGTTAATATCAAACTTCTAAACTTAATAATAGCTTTTAATTTAGTCAGCCTTCCACTTTGGTAACAGAAATAATCATGTTGCACAACCATTTTAAATTACAATATTTATTTTTATTTTTTACTTCTTCGCCGGTACAAATACGACGACAAGTTATAACTCTTTTTGACAACGAAACACGCGCGCTTTGTGACTTGACGTAAGTCACAGCCATTGTTGCCAATATTAAAATGGAGTTGCGGCATAGATTAACATAAAGCTGCGTTCAGTAATCAACATGTTCAAATCTGCCTCTGTGCTAAGGTGCCTCCTTCTCCCCTACTGTTTTTAATATACAGGGTGTCCCAGAACTCAACGTCAGCCGAATCGGGGTGACAGGATCACGAGAAAAATCTTAACCATCACGAGAAAAATCTGAAAAAAAAAATCTATCCCATGCAGTTTGAAAATTATGGGCACTTTAAGAAAAACCTAGAAATTTGATCAAACTGTACCATTTTTCGGTTATTGTGGTTATTCTTTTTTATTTTTGTTCTATTGAAGTTTGATAACATTTCTAGAATCCCAATAAAAAAATAATGACACAATTGCCTAAAGTTTCCGAGAATTGAGACTATTTGTTAAACTACGAATTTAAAATTTTCAAGATTTGTCGACTTTGACAGGCCCTCCTTTAAAAAAAATGTACTAGAGTGCCTTGGCAAGTGGCATTTAAAGTTGGCGCATTTAATCAGAATTCTAAAATGGTACAATACTTGTTAGTTCCATGCAATAAAAAAGAGTAAAAAAATTAAAACCTCAAGTAACCCGATTTTTGCTATCTCAGTTAAAATGTTTTTGATTCGCACAAGCTCTAGGTAGGTTCTTAATTTTAAGGCAAAATGATGAGAGAGATGGATAGTGGGTATGTTTGCCATGAGTGAGCGAGACAGATAGTGACGCCACTTTTACCAAAGTGAAAAAAAGTTAGTAAAATTATGAAAAATCTTGACCTATTTTAATTTAGGTTTGTTGAAATAAAAGTCAGATAGAGAAATAACATTTTTTATTACAATAAATGTTCAATTTGTTTACCATCAACCTTATCAGGCTTATCATCACGCTAAGACCAATAGGAGCGGAGCAGACGAAGTTGCGCGGGTCAACTAGTTTAATATAATATGTTATGTATTCCTTGGGCAGTGTAGGGGAGCACTAAGGCGACAACACACGTCACCGCAAACCGCCGCGGTAGGCGGTGAAGCAGACCTCATGTCGCATTGGCCTCCTATAAATCCGTTGATGCTTAACACACACAAACCGCCTTACCGCGCGGGGCACCACTACAAAATCCGTGCCGTGTGATAATCGCCTTAGGCACTTGTCTCACAGCCGAAGCGATTAGCTATCTCCGCGCTAACGCCGATGGACGCTGAATGGACATGCAGAATCGCTCATGAGTCCAGTATTCTACTTAGCGATGACAGATGTGATGACATTTTCCCTACCTGTTTAAGTTACTTTATTTGTTTCTTTATAAGGTACTAGTTGACCCGCGTAACATCGTCTTCGTGTGATGATATAAGCATATAGCCTTCCTCGATAAATGGGCTATCTAAAACTGAAATAACTTTTCAAGTCGGACCAGCAGTTCCTGAGATTAGCGCGGTCAAGCAAACAAACTCTTCAGCTAGTATATATTAGTATATACTTACTAGCTGACCCGCGCAACTTCGTCTGCGTCATAATTTTCATTACTGCTCCGCCCCTGTTGATTTTAGCGTGATGATATATAGCCTATAGTCTTCCTCGATAAATGGACTATTTAACACTGAAAGAATTTTTGAAATCGGACCAGTCGTTCCTGAGATTAGCGCGTTCAAGCAAACAAACAAACAAACTCTTCAGCTTTATATATTAGTAGTGATAGTATTTAGATGCGTTATATATCTTTCGTGCTTCTTTGATAAACACTAAGTAGATTATACAAATTTCATTTTCGGGAGGAAAATGAATGTACTGGATGAATTTTTAAAGTGTGCTTGGATGGCCATCCCAAAAGATTTTGATGAAAGATCACTTCCACTTCCACTTCCTTTCCACTTTTGGATTTTAGAAAAATCAGTTTCGTATTTAACATATCTAATGCATCATTTTTTTTTATCCACGTGATGAAACAGTACGATGTTCATTTATACATTTTAGAGACATTTATCTTATAACATTTTACTACACATTACACTGGGTTGTTTACCTGTACGTGCTCGAAAGCCTTTACATAAATTCGGCTACTTTCAGCGAATATCGCTCTGGAATACGAGCTTACCTACGCTTTACTTTTATGGGGACATGCTTAAAAAACCTTTACTCAGATATCTTTCGAAAAAATGGACTCTACTACCCTAGGCAAGTTTTTTAAAAATATTTCCCATTTAATCAAAATTTCAAAATGGTACAACACTTATCTTTCCATAAAAATATAATCAACGTTATCAACCATTTAGAGCATTGAAAAGTTTTTTACAAAAAAATATAACCGACTTCCAAAAAATAAAACACTACAACGTATAAAATAACCTTAATTTCGGAAGTCGGTGTTTTTGCTTTTCTTAACACCGACTTCTGAAATTAAGGTTACAGGTTCACTATGTTGTCCGACCGTCCGTCCGTCTGTCTGTCAAGACCCTTTATCTCGGGGACGCGTGGAGGTATGGAGTTGAAATTAAAAATGTATACTCAGATCTACAGTCCCTTAAAGCTGTGAAAGAATCAAACTTCTAAGTTAACGTAAAAAAGATACGGCCGTTTATGCCGCAAACACGTATATTTCGACACTCTCAAGGGAATCAAAATTTATAGGGTGTTTTCTGTTGACCTAGAACTATGTAATTTGGCAAGTAATATCGTCTTATACTACAAATATAGGGAAAAGTCTGGAATCTATAGATTTGTCATTAAATTATAAAAAATATAGTCTTAACTTAAAGTAATATGTACAGTCAACAAAGCTATTGGGTAGGCAGGCAGCTAACTTGCAACTACTTTTAAACAATATTGTGAGTGTGCTGAGTAGACAATTATTGTACAACACACTCGTAAGTTTGTCAAAAGCTTTTTTGGGGGCCGAGTCACCCGCGTCCGTAGGAGATTACCTAATGTTAGACCCTACACGTGGTCCCCGGGTGGTGCTAATCAGGTGACAGTAACTGGTGGTAGGCTTCGGCCGATGGCTTGTGACCACCCACTGGGCAAAGACGTACCGCCAAGCGGCCTAGCCGCGTTCCGGTACGATGCCCAGTGTAGCCAATTCAGAGGAGTTGGGTCGAAATAGTTGTTCCAATGCAGGCAGACCAACCAGGCTTGCGCTGACATGGGCGTATCGGGAGACTAGTCGCGGAGGGTAGCGGGATCCGAGGCACGGTGCGCCGCTGGCCGACCGCAGGTAGTTGGGGGCCCAAGTAGTGTGCTAGCCACACATGAAAGGCTGCCCCGCCAACTGTCGAAAAATCCCGGAATGCACCATCGTGCTGGTTGGCGACCAGACGAGAGGGCCCGATGGACATTCCCGGGGGGGCTCGGGCGTCCCCGCAGTCTCCAGGCTAGTCCCCCAATGATGCCGTCCTGCCAGAGCGTGCCTGAAGGTTAGCAGCATGGAACCTCATTTCACTTCCTTCTCCTCTCCTTCCTTCACTCAATATGAACAGGAAAAATAAGAGAAAAGCTGTACAGCGGCAGCACTCCCTCTCGCACAAAGTGCACCTCTCCAACATACGAGGTCTGCACTCAAATCTCGCCGCAGTCCACCACCACCTCGAGACGGAGAAACCAGCGCTCTTATTTCTGTCGGAGACGCAGATCGGATGTCCGTCAGACGTGTCATATCTGTCTTACCCAGGGTTTACCCTGGAGCACCACTTTAGACCACGCGCGGGCGTATGTGTGTACGCCCGGGACGACATCTGCTATCGGCGTCTCCGAAACCTTGAAGACTCCAGGTTCTCAACTCTGTGGGTTATAGTGGACACAGGCCTGGACAAAATTGTCTACGCCTGTGTCTACCGTTCGCACAGCGGTGATTTGGAGACAACTAGGCTCACACAGCACCTGAGTGAGGCGGCGGATGCAGCTCAGCAGCGGTACCCTTCTGCCCAATTGGTGTTACTGGGGGACTTCAATGCCCACCATCAGGAGTGGCTCTTCCCATACCAGTGCACAGACCATGCTGGACGAGAGACGCGAAAGCTAGCGCTAGCGTTAAATCTTACCCAGCTGGTCCAGGGGGCAACGAGGGTGCCGGATGTTGATTCGCACACTGCCAATTGCTTGGACCTTGTGCTGACAACTGATCCAGACCGCTACTCGGTGACGATTTCTTCACCACTGGGTAGTTCGGACCACTGTCGGGTGAAGTCTGTGTCCGTCTACTCCCCGCCCGATCCTAGCCCAAGAGGCACCCGGCGGGTATGGCGATACAGGTCAGCAGATTGGGATGGCTTGCGATCTTTCTTCGCTTGTTACCCTTGGCAGCCTACTTGCTTTTCTTCGACTGATGCTTCGTCGTGCGCGGACGCCGTAACGGATGTGTTGCGGAGGGGAATGGAGTACTACATTCCGTTCTCTGACGTAACAATGTCTGGCGAAGCTCGTCCATGGTTTGGTGCCGAGTGCCATCGCGCTGATGCGCTTAAGCACACGGCGTACCTAGCATGGGTCGACGCTCGTACGCGCAAAGCAAATGATGTGAGTCAGAAGAAGAGAGCCTTCAACAGGGCTGCCAAGTCCTGCAAGAAGGTGTTGCGGAGGGCTCGATTTGACCACATTAGCCGAATAGGGAACAAACTTTCTTCATACCCAGCAGGTAGTAAGGCTTTTTGGTCCCTGGCTAAGTCCGTCGAATCGAACTTCTGCCGCCCCTCACTACCACCACTGCTGAGACCCGACGGGACGTTGGCCCACTCCACTGAGGAGAAAGCGAACTTGTTTGCTTCTTTGTTTGCGGAATCTTCACGTCTGGATCCTGGTGGCGCGGAGCCCCCTGCTTCTCCTGCTGGATGCGAGTCGAGTATGTCGAACATCCGCATTCATCAGAAGGACGTCCGTAGGGTACTGCGTAACCTAGACGTGAACAAGGCTAGTGGCCCCGACGGGATACCGGCAGTTGTGCTGAAGACTTGTGCGCCTGAGTTGTCTCCGATCTTGACACGCCTATTTCGCCTCTCGTTTGAGACTGGAAAAGTGCCGAAGGCTTGGAAGCAAGCTAACGTGCAGCCTGTGCCCAAGAAAGGTAGTCGAGCTGACCCGTCGAATTATAGACCTATCTCAGTAACGTCCATACTCTGTAAGAGTATGGAACGCGTACTGAATCATAAGCTCCTGGCATACCTAGAAGCAAATGATGTCCTCAGTGACCGACAATACGGATTCCGCCGAAATCGGTCTACTGGGGATCTTCTTGCGTATGCCATTCACATCTGGAGTGAGGCCATAGAGAAGCACGGGGAGGCACTAGCGGTCTCCCTTGACATCTCGAAGGCCTTCGACAGGGTCTGGCACGATAGCCTTATTAGTAAGCTTCCTTCCTTCGGTCTGTCCGCCGGATTGTGTGATTGGATCGCGGATTTCCTGAGGGATCGGTCTATACGAGTGGTCATTGATGGCTGCTCGTCTGGACTACTGGATATTAATGCCGGGGTTCCTCAGGGGTCGGTGCTTTCGGCAACACTGTTCTTGCTGCATATTAATGATCTGCTTAAACCCGGTACCTTTGGGTATGCAGACGACAGCACTGTTGCTGAGAGATACGTGTCCGACGCACGAGCTGATGGGTCGCAGATCCGGTCTCTCCGGGAGGCTATGGTTGAGCGCTTGAACGTGTCCTTACAGGCTGTCTCAGAATGGGGCGAAACCAATCTGGTCAAGTTCAATGCTGCTAAGACCCAAGCGTGTCTATTTTCCGCTAAACGGAGCCAATTCCACCCAGCTCCATCTTTCCGAGGTGCAACCGTGCCGATAACCGACCAACTTGAGCTTCTTGGGGTTACATTAACATCTACCCTCAATTTTGGCTCTTTCATAGAGGCAAAAGCTCAAGTGGCTGCAAAGAAGTTGGGGATCTTAGCAAAGGTGAGACGGTACTTTACGCCGGAACAGCTGCTCAAACTCTATCAAGCGCAAGTTCGATCATGTATGGAGTACTGCTCTCATCTTTGGGACGGATCTGCCAGATACCAGCTTGATGCCCTTGAGTCAATTGAGAAACGAGCCAAGAGGATCATCGGCGATGATAGGCTCGTCGCGACTAAGCTCCAAAGTCTTGAGCATCGACGACGAGTTGCTAGCCTGTCGGTTTTCTACCGGTTGCATTTTGGGGAATGTGCGACGGAATTGCATAATTTGATTCCGCCCAGCCCGTTCCATCATCGGACCACAAGACGAACGGCGATGCGCCACCGGTACATGGTGGACATCCCACCCACGCGCACAAAACGTTTTGGGAACACATTCATAGTGCGTGCAGCTAAGGAGTGGAATTCCCTGCCGGAGTCTGTGTTTCCTGATAGCTATAACCTGGGAGTATTTAAGTCAAGAGTGAATAGGTTACTTCTAGGCAAGCGTGCTCCATCTTCGACCACATCATCGCTTACCATCAGGTGAGATAGTGGTCAAACGCGAGCCTATAAATAGTAAAAAAAAAAAAGCTTAAAAAGTTATAATGCACACATTAGAAATAAATATTGGCAGTGCTGTGGAAAAAATCATATTATTGCCTGTATACCGAATAGCTTTGTTGACTGTTTCTACAATTTTTTTTTACCGAACCCTCAGGCACTTGTCCGGTTTTTATTTTATTTTATGAAACTGTATTTATTCTTTTTAATATGAATGTGAATATGGATCTTGTATAGTCTGCAATTATTATTAACTAGTGGACGTCACGCGGTTTCACCCACGTAGTTCCCGTTCCCGTGGGAGTACGGGGATAAAATATAACCTATGTTACTCCCTAATAATGTAGCTATCTATTGCTGAAAGAATTTTTGAAATCGGTCCAGTAGTTTCGGAGCCTATTCAATTCAAACAAACAAACAAATCTTTCCTCTTTATAATATTAGTGTAGATAAATAAATAAAATAAATATAAAGAAGCAGAATTCCCTCATAGTTAAGAATTTGGCCATCCAGGCATGGCCAAATTCTTACTTATTATTAGGTCTTATAGGTATGAATCAAACCTTTGAAGATTTAAAGAAAGAAGTGGAAGATTTAAAGAAGGAGCGTCTTCAACAACGAAGTTATATAGAAGCACTTGAGAAAAAGGTATTGGATCTTCAGCAGAAGTCACGTTCCACCGGAGTAGAAATAATAAACATCCCACAGACGGACAATGAGTCACCAACCGGGCTCTTAAAAACTGTCTGTAATATTGGCAAGACAGTCGAAACGCATTTTAGAGATTCTGATATTCGGGACGTGTAGGTACCGCCTACCCAACCGAAAACCCACATCGACAACGATCTCACGCCCAATTGTAGCAGAGTTTGCTAAAGTACACACCAAGCAGAACCTTTTATTCGCGATCCGGTCGTACAATAAGAGTAAGAGTTCAAGGTAGAATAAATTGAACACTGAACTGATTGGGATACCAGGGAAGCGCTTGCCGGTATTCCTAACAGAACAACTGCCTACTTCTTCCAAAAAGCTCTTCTATTTGGCGCGGCAATTTGCTAAAAATAACCAGTATGCGTTCTGCTGGACGAGTAATGGAAATATTTTCCTTCGCAAACAAACAGGGGATAAGCAACTTCTGATAAAATCAAAATGTCTCCATGATCTCGGCAACACTTCAATATGACTAGATAACTCCATTTTAAAAGTAGTTATGCATATACCCTTGTTCTTCTTCTTGTTTTTTATTTTTGTAATCTTAGTAGTTAAACCACACACGAACACACAAAAACTATTTCTTCCACAAAAACAAATCCAAAAAATAAGTCACATAAAGCGTGTTATAATTACATTTATATAGACTCCAACTCTCCGTCACTACTTCATATTATTCCCGATATTCCACTGTTTTGTAGTATAATTTCAATTTCTCAATGGCTACGATAAATACTATTAATAATGATCTTGATAACATACAATTAGGAAACTCCTACAATTGCGAACCAGAAGATTGCCTGAAGCACATCAAAATATCCGATCCCAACATAAACCTTTTACATGTAAACATACGCAGTGTCAACAAAAACTTCGACCAACTCCAAGCTCTGTTACATCTCACAAAAATCAATTTTGACATTGTCATTTTGACAGAATGCTGGCTCAGCAAAGTCAATAACCTTCCCGTCTTAGATGGATTTGTAGCTCACTCGACAGCTATCAATGTTAACCAAAACGATGGAGTCATAATTTACATGAAACATGGTTTGCAAGGTTCTATGTGTGAGCCGATTTTTGAAGGTGGGAACTGTCTGGTTTGCCAAATCGACAAAAATTTGCTGTACTCGCCGTCTATCGCTTCCCTTCCCTTAATTCAAAAGAACAATTTGATAACTTCTGTGCAAGCCTCGTCAAAACTTATGATGAAATATCCAACTGTTCTAGCAAGCCCGAGTAATAGAAACGACCGGAGCTTTGAATCTTTATCTCATGATAAATGCCTCTTATGGGCTTATGCCGACACACCTGTTCCCGACCCGACTAGAGCGCTGCATAGATCATTTACTACTAAAGTCAAACCTTATTCCCACCACGCTTTCCTGGAGTCACATGTCACAGACCACAAACCTATCGTTTTATCCATAGCTAGCGTTGCCCCACCACGTAAAATATGTCCGATGATAAGCCGTCCTGACTACGAAGCTATTTAGCTAGAGCTGGAACAAACTGATTTCACTGAAAACCTCATAGATGACGTAAACGCATGTATGAACAGATTCATTAGTATTGTTGAAACTGCTATGTTGAAACACAAAATTGGTTCATATACCCAGACAAAAAAGAACTGTAAAGCCCTGGATGACTCCTGGGCTCTTAAAATGTATTAAAAATCGGGATAAAATGCATATTAAAAGAATAAAGGCTCCAAATAACATAATCCTAAAAACTACATAATCACGTTATAGGAACTTTTGCAATAATCTGCTTCGCAAATTAAAAAAAGCCTACGAAAAGACCGAGTTGGCAAAAGGCAAAAATAATCCAAAAACTATGTGGAAGACAATAAAAGAAATCACCAAAACACAAAAGGCAAATGTCAGTCCTTCAGAGCTACTCAGTACAATACGAGATGACCCTAAAGCATCAATAAATGATGTGAATCTCTTTTTAGTAACGTTGGCAAAAATTTAGCTGCAAAAATCATTACACAGACACATACACCTAACACGGCAAATGATCCGAATCCCCCGGCCCCGGCCCAAGACGGCTTTCAAAATAGACCGGTCGTTTCGTTCGCATTGTTGGCCGTTGATACAGAAGAAGTAGAGTCTGTCATACTCCAGCTACGTGACGATTGTGCTGTGGGTTGGGATGAAATATCAGCTTCACACCTAAAAAAATGCCGTCATGTGCTGGTCCCACCTTTAACTTACCTCTGCAACCGTTGTTTCCAAACAGGGGTATTCCCTGATGCTCTTAAAAAGGCAATAATACACCCTATTCATAAGGGAAGGAACAGAAACTGTGTTAACAATTATAGGCCGATATCTGTCTTGTCTACCCTCTCAAATATTTTTGAAAAGATTTTAAATAAACGTCTAGGAAGCTTTCTAGACAAACATAACATTATTGCTGAGAATCAGTACGGATTCCGACAAAGAGTGTCGACCGAAGATGCCGTGCTGGATCTTACGCAACGGGTAGCTAGTAAGCTTGACAATAAAACAAAATGTCTGACTATCTTCTTGGACCTTACTAAAGCATTCGAACCAGTTTCTGTTCCCAAACTTATCGCGAAACTGGAACTCGTCGGTATACGTGGAATACAACTTGAGATTTTCAAAAGCTACCTCACTAATCGGACGCAATTTGTTAAAATTGACCAGTACTACAACGACGACGAACCGGTAACTTAAGGTGTCCCTCAGGGAAGCATCCTTGGACCAACACTCTTACTAATTTATGTGAATGACCTGTGCAGATTGAGCCTCACTAATTGTAATATCTCTGCGTATGCTGATGATACCGCGATCCTCGTTTACGGACGAACGTGGGAAATGGTCAAGGTCGTTGCAGAGGAAGCTTTGTCCAGGCTAATGAAATGGCTTAAACTAAACCTCCTTACGCTCAACTTGACCAAAACATCGTTTATTCCTTTCGCAATCCGCAGTAACACAGCCCCTTCCAATACTTTCTCTGTAGTAGCTCACTCTTGCGCAAATTTACTCTGTCAGTGTCTGCCCAGGACTTACTAGAGCTGACAGCGCTAAATATCTTGGAATACATATCGATAGCGGACTAAAATGGGACAAACAGATAGAAGCCGTTACCACAAGAACAATGCGACTTATCCACATCTTTAAGTCCCTTAAAGACTGAACTAGCCTAGATACACTGAAGATGGTGTATTTTACTCTGTGCCAATCGGTTCTGGGATATTGCATTACTGCATGGGGTGGCGCTATAAAAACCAGTGTTCTGAGGGTGGAAAGAGCTCAAAGGGCTGTACTCAAAGTCCTTTGTAAAAAGCCCTACAGGTATCCAACAACAGAACTGTACTCCGACTGTGGAGTTCTTACAGTACGGCAACTCTATGTGCTCCGATCTATCCCTAGAACACATCTCGGTCTGCTTCCACCAAAACCTAATAAAAGAGTAAATCTCCTTCCAAGAACCCAACTCAAAACCGATTTCGCAACACATCAATTTTACATACTAGGTACACACATATACCATAAAGTTGACACACAATTAAATATTATAAAATTAAACTCACACAAAGTGAAATCCATAGTAACAGAGTGGCTTCTACAAAAGGACTATGCCTACACGAGTCTTTGCTCACATTCATCTCCTAATAACAATACAACTGCTCATTTACTACTACATACTTAACTTACACTACTATTACTCACAATGACACGTTCTTATTACGCACCCGTAAACCCAAACGTACACTACAAGTACACAGAAACACGCCCTCATATCCTCATAAACTCACACTCACTTTACATGCCTAACATACCATGCATACACATACACAGTTACTTACATAATGTAACATATAAATAAATAAAACAGATGTATAAGAATAAATTCAATACTGTTAATTTGTTGTATTTAATCATATTCATTTAAGAATCAATTGGACGAACACTCTCTCTTAAAATACAGGTTTATCCTAGTTTGAGAGGCAGGGTTATAAAATTGTTTTGTACAGATTTAGCAACAGTTGTTTTATGTAATAAGTACTTACTATTTCTAATTTATTCACAAAAAATATATATATTTTTTGTGAATAAATGTTTATTATTATGTTTTTTTAATTTATTTTTCTCAAGTAAGTACTTGGTATTTGATAGAATCTCACGGGTGTGAACCAAGGTATTATTATTATTATTTTTGTTATACATTTGTCTTCCTCGGCGAGCCGGGAAGAATTGATGGCACGGGCCTAAGCCAAGTGTTCATCAATTGGGATAAGAGTAAATAGGCTGTCTGGTAGATGGGGGTGTATTGGTGTGGCTATTTTGTTGCGGATTGTCGGGTTCACATTGCAGGAACTTTCTTACTAGCCTGCACGTGTTTAGTATCACTGCTTTTTGCAGTAGCTGGTAAATGTTTGAAGGAAGGTTTAGAATTAAGGGATTGGTGAAGTTGTTTGGGTATTACTCCAGTTGTAGATAGCACTATAGGGACTATTGTAACCTTTTGTAGATTCCAAAGACGGGTTATTTCGTCTTTTAGTTCAATATATTTGGATAGTTTTTCTGCGATTGTCGTCTGTAAATTATGCGTATTTGGTACAGCTATATCTATTAGATATCCTGTTTTATTTACTTTATTTATAACTGTGATGTCCGGTCTATTGAAATGGATTGTGCGATCGGTGAGAATGGCACGATCAAAATACAATTTCGTGGTCGTGTTTTCCAACACCGTTTCGGGGTTGTGTTTGTAGTATGATACTACAGTGTCTATGAGTTTGAGTTGATGAGCTAGTTTTTGGTGAATGATGTTGGCTACTTGATCGTGTCTATGCTTATAATCTGTCTGGGCTATTGACTTACACGCGCCTGTAATATGTTGGATCGTTTCTGGAGAACTATTGCATTTTCTACATGTGTCAGTGGTTAAATTCTTGATAATAAACTTTATATAATTTCTAGTTTATATAACTTGGTCCTGTATTGCAAGCATGAAGCCTTCAGTTTCCGAGAAAATTAGTATTATTATAGGTTTAAGACTATTGGTACTATCCCGATGGATCGTTGTTATATGCAATAAATGAATTATTATTACTTATTAGACTCTTAGGTACTCCTTGCTAAATTTCTTGCAATTTAACAAGTAATCTATTTAGATTAACCCTTACGAAGAGAGAAAGGCTTCCCACTAATACTTCCACCATAGAAGATTCCAAATCTTGAACATGAATAATTAAATCATTTAGAGAAAGAGACCATAGTAAATATAAAAATGTATTCTAAAATATTATGTCTCAAAACTACCGGGTCATATTTTGTTGCCCCTTTGTACAAAAGTATAGTTAAGGTATCCCCACAGAAATACCACAACACAATTTTCATTGGTTCATAGACTATTTATTGATCAGTCTTCTTTAAAATGTCATTTACTTAACGTTATGAGTTTAGAATTACATCTCTATGTACCTATTTATTTGCAGCAAAATTTCATCTTTATTGCGAAACTAGTAGACGTCACGCGGTTTCACCCGCGTAGTTCCCGTTCCCGTGGGAATATGGGGATAATATATAGCCTATCTTACTCCCTGATAATGTAACTATCCAATGCTAAAAGAATTTTTCAAATCGGTCCAGTAGTTTCGGAGCTTATTCAATTCAAACAAACAAATCTTTCCTCTTTATAATATAAGTGTAGACACAGTACATATTTATACATTCCAGCTGTTAGGTGGATGCGCAGTTCACTGTATTTTACCAATTTAGGCATGCAAAATTATTATTTAAATTATAAATATCATTTATTATTGTAAACATCATAGGTACCATATTGTAAATTAAACATTCAAAATGTACAATTTCACAAATATCAACCAAACCAATTACTCAAATTAAACAAATGTCATCAATTATCACTAAAATTATGCTATGTCATAAATTAAAATAAAATGTATACAATGTCATAAATTGAGATCAAAGAGTAATGTCAAAGAATAAAATGTCACAATAATAAAAATAATAATAATTCGTAACTAATGTCAGAGTCAAAAGGTAATGTCAGTACATTCAAAACATCATAAATTAAGGGATATTATAAATTGCATATCAAATAAATAATCGCCTATCAATACATACTCATCATTTATATTCTTTTTACATCAAATAACTTACTTCACTACAAATAAACTAAATGTTTAACAAAACTCAAACTGCAGATAATTCGAAACCATACATCAATATGACATTACTTTTTTCCTCATAATGCAATACAGTTAAATTTATTTTTGTACAAAAATACTACATACATAGCATAAATACTGACTGCACAACAAATTGTCCATATTTATGGACAACACCCCGTCTCAGACTTTTTTTAAAACCACCCAGAACTATGGTGAGTCGCAGTACAGTTTTGTCGTGCATTAAAATTATTAGCTGTGCATTGATGAAAAATTTTGCTTTAGGAAAAATCGCTGTACGCTGCGAAAATAAATTGTAGTGTGTTTAGTGATATTTTGAGTTGAATATTTTGCTGTGCAATCAGTAACTTTGATGGGAATTCGGAATCTTATTGCATAAAAAAAGGATATTTTTGATTTGCGTTTAAATACTACCCATAAATTAATGTAAAGAAATTAAATTGAAAATAAATTGGACTAAAGTAATAACCATAATATGTACTGTTATACAGATATATTTCTGTCTGACATGTAAGTACTCGTGTATTGTATAGTACGTTTTATCGAACAGTACCTTATTAAGTTGTTATCTACTTATGAACTGCTCAAAACCAGGTTTAATTAAGTACCTACTTTTAAATTAATCATTTGTTAAAACATATTGAAAACACACTGCATATCTATATCTATATATCTATACTAATATATAAAGCTGAAGAGTTTGTTTGTTTGTTTGTTTGCTTGAACGCGCTAATCTCAGGAACTACTGGTCCGATTTGAAAAATTCTTTCAGTGTTAGATAGCCCATATATCGAGGAAGGCTATAGGCTATATATCATCACGCTAAGACCAATAGGAGCGGAGCAGTAATGAAAATTGTGACGCAGACGACGTTGCGCGGGTCAGCTAGTTATTTATACAGAGTTGCCAATTTATTCGTAAGTTAAACCACAAAACATATCGATATATATTTATGTACACACCTAATAACAAAACTATTTTACCTCATTATATTTTAATTAGAAATAAATGGAATATACGCGTAGGTACAAAGTCGAAGATAAAACCGCGTCGTTTCCGTAGGAATTTCGGGAAATCCTCTCTTAGTGCTCCCCTACATTCCTCAAGGAACGTACATGCACAGCACAAGCCAAATTTCGGTTTTCTACGACCAGTAGTTTCGGCTGTGCGTTGTCTGTCAGTCACTTAGTAACGGAAGAATGTCTATAAATTGATATCTATACATCTATAATAAAGCTGAAGAGTTTGTTTGTTTGTTTGCTTGAACGCGCTAATCTCAGGAACTACTGGTCCGATTTGAAAAATTCTTTCAGTGTTAGATAGCCCATTTATCGAGGAAGGCTATAGGCTATATATCATCTCGCTAAGATCAATAGGAGCGGAGCAGTAATGAAAAATGTGACGCAGGCGAAGTTGCGCGGGTCAGCTAGTCTATAATAAAGCTGAAGAGTTTGTTTGTTTGTTTGCTTGAACGCGCTAATCTCGGGAACTACAGATCCGATTTCAAAAATTCTTTCAGTGTTAAATAGCCCATTTATCGAGGAAGGCTATAGGCTATACATCATTACGCTAAGACCTTGCTTGAACGCGCTAATCTCAGGAACTACTGGTCCAATTTCAAAACTTCTTTCTTTGTTAGATAGCCCATTTATCGAGGAAGGCTATAGGCTATATAACAGACGAAGTTGCGCGGGTCAACTAGTTGATGATATAATGACCTACTAATACATTAAAGCAGGGCTGTCCAGACCATATACGATCGCGGACGCGATACAGATTGTACTTCGGTGAGTGTGCCCAGGAACTCCACGACCTCATTCCACCGGCCCCCTTCTACCATCGGACATCCAGACGCACTGCATCTTACCATCCCTACCTTGATACTATTCCACCAATTCGCACTAAGCGTTTCCAAACGTCTTTTATAAAGCGCACAGCAAAGGAGTGGAACTCTCTGCCTGCGTCTGTGTTTCCAAACGCTTACAACCCTAATCTCTTCAAAGTTAGAGTGAACAGGCTCCTTCTGGGTAAGCTCGCTCCATCGTAGACTTTGTCTCTGTCATCTCTGACCTAGACTAGAGTCAAGAGCAAACCCATCACAAATAAAAAAAAAACCATATTATGATACCATAGCGCAAAATGGATGAGACATAGTCGTGGTATGCACATAGCGCCGCATCAACACTAGCCACACGTGTTAGTCTATACAGCCTGTAACAGAACAAACGCAATAACTCTTAAGGGGTCATTGTACTCATCATTATGAACAACTTTTACTATGGGACCAATTCCGAAATCGCGAAAAAATATCAGCTGTTTAGTATATTTTTGTCGAGTTATGCGCACATAATTAATGTCCCCATACATTAATTATGTGCGCATATTCATTAGAGTCGATTTTTTTATATCAGTTTTGGTCCCATATTGAAAGTTGTTCATAAGGACCGCGTGGAGGTATCGAGTTGAAATTAAAACCATATGCTCAGGTCTACGCTCCCTTGAAGCTGAGAAAAACTCGAAGTTCTTAGTTAACGTAAAAAAAATACGGCCGTTTATGCCGCAAAAAACGTAAATTTCGACACTCTCAAGGAAATCAAAATTCATAGGGTATTTCCCGTTGACTATGAAATTTGGCAATTAATACCGTCTTATACTGCAAGTAGGTATAGGAAAAAGTCTGAAAACTATACCTACATCTATTCTTATCTATACTAATATATAAAGCTGAAGAGTTTGTTTGTTTGTTTGTTTGCTTGAACGCGCTAATCTCAGGAACTACTGGTCCGATTTGAAAAATTCTTTCAGTGTTAGATAGCCTATTTATTGAGGAAGGTATCATCACGCTAAGACCAAAAGGAGCGGAGCAGTAATGAAATTTGTGACGCAGACGAAGTTGCGCGGGTCAGCTAGTCTATATATATATATATAAATCAATTGCTGTTCGTTAGTCTCGCTAAAACTCGAGAACGCCTAGACCGATTTTAATCATTCTTTTTTTGTTAAGTTCGCCAGAATACAGGGAAGGTTTAAAAGCAAAAACAAAATGGGTAGGTAGGTAGGTAGGGTAGGTAGGTAGGGTAGGTTAGGTAGGTAGGGTAGGGCAAGTAGGGTAGGTTAGGTAGGTAGGGTAGGGCAAGTAGGGTAGGTTAGGTAGGTAGGGTAGCCAGTTGACGGGAGCGAAGCCGCGCGGGTCAGCTAGTTATCTAATATATAAAAATCTCGTGTCACGGTGTTTGTTACCGAACTCCTCCGTAAGGACTCGACCGATTTTCACGAAATTTTATGTGTGTATAGGTACGGTAGGCATTAGAATAGGTGGTAGGGTATTTTTTTTGTATGGCAAAACAACGTTTGCCGAGTCAGCTAGTTTTATATAATACTAGCTGACCCGCGCAACTGCGTCTGCGTCACAATTTTCATTACTGCTCCGCTCCTATTGGTCTTAGCGTGATGATATATAGCCTATAGCCTTCCTCGATAAATGGGCTATCTAATACTGAAATAATTTTTCAAATCGAACCAGTAGTTCCTGAGTTTAGCGCGTTCAAGCAAACAAACAAAAAAACAAACTCTTCAGCTTTATATATTAGTATAGATATGGGCTATATAACACTGAAATAATTTTTCAAATCGAACCAGTAGTTCCTGAGATTAGCGCGTTCAAGCAAACAAACAAACAAACAAACTCTTCAGCTTTATATATTAGTATAGATTTTGTCCTGTTGGATTGCATTGCAAAGGTCAATCAATCGCTGAAGACTCTTGCACGTGCAAACACTGTTTAAAATTACCTAAATCATCAAATGACTTCTCCCGCTCCGCTCCGCTCCCGAGCAGGGTTTGGGGGGTGGGTTTTGTTTTTTCGTTGTTTTTCGTCAATACATGTTTATTAAGGCCCATGACACAATGATTGTTTCACTGCGTTTAATTTAAAGTACTTAGACGATGGTTATATGGTGTTCGTTCATGATTTTTTGATTAATTATCCTCTTTAGAACTCTTATCATGCACGCAGGAGAATAATGGTGTAGTTAGGTAGTAATTAGACATGTTATTGTTTCTATATAACTACATTTCTGATATGCAGTTACTTGGGTATTTTCAGATTCACTAATTAGTGCCTATGGGCCCATATCAGAGCCTTTTTAGGTAAAAATACCGAGTGTAAAAACGGTATCAAACTCCATGTTTTCGGGAAACAAAAATTTATATTCGTCGAGCCGTCATCAAGAGTGGAAGCACGCCTAGCTCCCACTAGCTCCGTTGAACCACGTCTTGTGCAACATGGCGTTGGCGCATTCCTTCTCCTGGGGTAAGTACAAACGTCGTCTTTTTGCGGAATAACTTATTTTGGCAGCAAGGTTTTGCTCTGAATGACTAACATTTTTTAACCTTGTACCTATATCACTCTCTACGCGCCTGCATGCTCTCTTCACTGACAATTTTTTCGTTCTGACGACCGTGAAGACACTGCTTTGTCTTCGGGTCCACAATTTACATTTGTACACAACCTGCAGGAAATAGTAGATTATGCACATAAGCAGCGAGGGATAAAGCAGTATCTTCCACGGCCTTCATATTGAATCCCGAACACAATGAAGGATCCGAGAGTTTAAAGTTTAACTCACGAGCGAAGAAAGGGAGTTTATACAAGAATCCTGAATGCAGCGAGGGATATAAGCTAGCACAAGGCAAAGACACCTTTATCCCTGAGGTACAAACTCTACTTTTCTCACTTACTGCGAGAAAATTGTGCTCTTGCCATGAAAACAGGTGGCGCATGTCGGCCCCCGCCGCAAAGAGCGCGTCCAAAGTTGTGGCTCCAGCCCACCGCCGCAATAATATTGTACTGAATTTCATTATAACCCGCCTGGCAATAATGTGATTTGAATTTGGAACGCGTTTGGACTGCGCTCGCTGCACCTAGCAGCGGAGGCCGTCGGAAGCCGCTCGCGGGAATCCTAACCTAACCTGGTTTGCGTTGCAAAAAATTTGATGTTTTCGTGCAGTTGGTATGAAAAATTAATTACACTGTGTTGAACAAATAAAGCTGAAAATTTTCATGGATCAAAATATAAGAAAATAGTCTAATTTAACATATATTTTTTTCCAACAAATTACGACTGTTTAGACGTGATTCTCATTTTAAAATCAGCCACTGAGAGGTATGTGCCTCTGAATCCAGCGAGGAATTTAAGCTAGCCCAAGGCAAAGGCATCTTTAGCCCTGAGGTCTGAGGAGCATACTCTCCTTTTTACACTTACTGCTAGAAAATTGTGCTCAAGTCACATGCGCCTCTCTTCAACGAGGTGCGGCCTGCACGTCCGAAGCTGTTCCTTCAGCCCACCAGACAACAATATTGTACTTAATTTTATTGAAACCCGCCAATAATGTGGTTTGCATTTGGTTTTGGTTTACTTGTAATAAAATTCAGAAGGTACAACAATTTTATGTTGAACGTGTACTACACCAGCATACTACACTTGCTTTTGATCCTGTTCCTACGTTCTGACAAATAAGGAAGGACTTGGTTTGCATAAAGACTCAAACTAGAAATGCGTTTGTTAATCGTTTTAATGTGTTCTTAGGACCTTTTCTATATAATAGGCTCAACAAGGTACTATAGCTTCTAAAAATGTAGCAAAATGTTATATTTTGCGATACTCAATAACACAGACACAGACCAAATTCTAAAAATTTTGGCACGATTAAATTTGATCCCTTCGTAAGTGTTTATCAATATAAATAAAATTCTTCCGTTACTGACTGATTGAGTGACTGACAGACAAGGCACAGCCGAAACTACTGGTTGTAGAAAGCTGAAATTTGGCATGTAGCTTCCTTACACTCCGTAGGGGTGCACCAAGAAAGGATTTCCCGAAATTCCTACGGGAACGGGAAAAACGGGCTATGCGCGTACGAAGTCGCGGTCTAGTTTTTGTATAAGTCCTTAAGCTTAGTTTTAGGTATAAATTTTCCATTAAGCTTTTTCTCGTTGAATCAAGTGAGAAGTGGTAGACCGTCCTTTTAAAAATCCGTGCTCAAAGGAGCTGATTGAGCTAGCAAGGGCCGGGTATAACTGATTATAATAGACAATCCTCTCAAATATAATAGCTATAATGCACAGCTTAGATATAGGCCTATAATTAGTAATCTCGGGTTTAGACCCCTTCATAAGTACGGGTGTAATAAAAGCAGATTTCCATAGGTACTTTGGGGAAAACACCTTTGTCAAAGACTTGGAAAAAAGAATTGAAATAGTTAGTGCATTGGAAGACGCGCATTTAATTAATTTAGATGATATGTTATCAGGGCCAGCACCTTTAGTTGGATCCAAGTTTCGAAGTAAAGCGGTCACAACATCAACATTCACTTCTATGTGACAAATGTTAGATGAAGTTCTGTTAGTATCAAAAAGGAAAATAGGAGGCGGACTGAGAGTACTAGATGAAGTGGGGCTGAAGAAAGTCGACATGAAATAAGACGAAAAAGCCTCACAAATAGAATCTCCAGTGAGTAATGATTCATCGTTATAATTTAATGTATTCGAATAGTATACCAAAGTGTTTATTGTTGTCTATAATACGTTTTTCAGTTTGATTAAGATAACATTTATAGCATTAAGCTTCCATAGCTCTGTCACGCGAATATTTAAAAGTTCACTTGTCAGATTTATTGCCGTCAATCTTATTTTTCCTACCTACGGCGCTCTTCGGTCGGATCCCAGTTTTCTCTATCCCGCTTTAGACACACTTGTACAAGAGAAATCCAGGAATTTCTTGCAGCTACCACATTGCACCCCGTCGTTAAACTGGTCATTGCAAATTGCCCAGGACCGGTTGTTGTGGCTACAGCAGTGGACGTCTTTCGGCTGATATGATGATGATAATTGCAACTTTATGGAATCGTAAAAAAGGTTGACGATCCATTTTTTAGCGTAATGACAAGAAATAGATTTTCTTTTTATTACGCTAAAAAGAATTGATCGTCATCGCATACTGAGCCGATCTATTTTTTCTAATCATCACACGAGAAGAATGAATAATATCTTAGCTTTAGTTTTTTAGGCACTATAATTATAAGGAAAATATTATTACGGTTGGCTACATGTACAATTTTTGATTTGACTTGCGCACAATTACCTCGCAGTAGGTGTAAAAATCAGAGAATGCTCTTCAATTATATAGGTGTATTGGCCACCCCGGCCTTGGGCTAGCTTGAATCTAAACTCCCTCGCTTCACTCCTGTGTTATATTCTAAACTTCTTCGCTTACCTCAAACCTTAACAATAAAAAGAATGCAAATAGTAAGACCGAACAAAGCGAGCTCAAAAAAATTTGGAAATAGACACGGAGAAGTTGGAATGTTTTTTCTACGATTTTTCTGAGTTCAAAAAAGCCAAAGCTGCGAGACCCTTTGGACCGCCAGGCCGTAGGCAATGGCCCACGTCGCCCACGCCTTGCGCTGCCTCTGAGAGGTGGAATGTCCAGGAAAGGAAATGCTTTGACTTGTAAAATGCTTTGCATATTTCAGACATCGTCGTGGCCAGATCCAACTTGAATTTTATAATGAGGGAACGTTAGCATACACGGCAGCGCCAGCAAGTCATCGTATCAAATGGATCATTTACGATCCAGTGCGCGACAGGGTGCTGTTCGCCGACCGACGCAACAACAAGATGTCTGCAGCTACTTTTGAAATAGCAACAAAGATTACGCAACCATTAATAATGAAAAAAACAAAGCGATACTTTAAAAGGTTCGCCTACGACCCGGCCACAGAATTACTTTTTGGAACTCGTGCAAATAAGATTTACTCATTTTCAATCAAATCTGAAAATAAGAATAAAGATGGCGATCTTGTGATCGATTTGGAATCAACTGTGCCCCGTGAGCTTGCCGTTGACAGCTGTGGAGGGTACGTGATTATAATTTTATATAATTGTGATGTTGCGTGTCATGATTGCAAAAATAATAACAATTTTGAAATAATAATAAATATTCATGAAAAAAATATTTATTATCTATACAGTTTATCTAAAAATATGCAAAAATATAGTACTAACAGTGAAAATAGAATCAAAATTGCTCGAAAAACAAACGAGATATTATTATTTTAAACAATTATATCTGTCCCTCTCGCAAAAACGCTGTTTTCTATGGCAGCTGTATAGGTGTCATAGAGTTTGACGTCAAAGTTCATATCGGACTTCTCTTTCTAATTGTTACCGTTTTATAACTTCATCGCTGATGAAGGTATTTAAAAAACAATTTCATGATTGTTTAGGTATTAGAGCTAAAAAACATTTCATTTTGCAAATAAAATAATAGCATGCATTTTCCCTATGGACGAATATAACTAAAACCTAAAATAAACATAAAATATGCATTTTATGTTTCAGGTATATTTACTGGACAGCAAGTAACACTATAGAGAGGGCTCTATTTAACGGCTCAGATAGAACAGTTATAATAGACAAAGGTTTAACAGTAAAACAAGGCTTGGCCATTGACACACAGAAAATTTACTGGATTGAATCACAAGAATATAACGAAGGTGGCTTTACTATTGAAAGTGCAGATTTGAATGGAAAGAACCGAAGAACATTATATAGTGAAGCAGAATCTGATTTATTACCTGACAAATTAATAGTATCGAAGTATTTTGTCTCTTGGAGGGACGGTATTGAAACAGCGTTCGTCTGGCAATTTCCAAAAAATCCAACGAATGATACAGACATAAAACCTTATAAAATTTCAATCACTTCAACTTCCTGTTCTTCTTATGGTTCTCAAGATATAGCCGCAAACTATAAAATTGAAGAACGAACGCAGGGCATTCTAAATTGTCATGCGCTAACGAGTCTGCTACCAGAGTACTCCGACTGTCTACATGCTGCTGCAGATGGGCTGTTTTGCGTCAATGGTACGAGAGTTAGTGGAGAGTCTCGTTGTGAATGTACGCAGGGCTACATCGGTGAGAGATGCGATGTTTCAGTGTGTCACAACTATTGTTATCAAGGAGATTGTGATATCGCTGCTGGAGGACAACCTAAATGCAGGTAATACAAATGTTCATTAATCCATCATCATCTGCCTAGCCTTTTCCCAACTATATCTGGGTCGGCTTCCAGTCAAATAATAGAAATAGAAAATGTAATAATATATTTTTAAATAATTTTATATGTATAATAGTTGATGATAATGTAATAATGTATTCTTAATTCATTTATTTTCGCATGCAATTATAATTTAGATACATAAAATGTTGCAGTGCCCTAGCAGGGTTCATGTACGAAACTTATACCTATTTGTAACAAGACCTTGTAAACGACATGAATGCAATAAATAAATAAATAAATAAATAAATAAATAAATAAATAAATAAATAAATAAATAAATAAATAAATAAATAAATAAATAAATAAATAAATAAATAAATAAATAAATAAATAAATAAATAAATAAATAAATAAATAAATAAATAAATAAATAAATAAATAAATAAATAAATAAATAAATAAATAAACCGGATTCAGCTGAATACTAGTGTTTTACGTGGAGCGGCTGCCTACCAGACCTCCACAACTCATAAACTGGTCAACATGTTTATCCATGCATCACTAAACATTATTATGAATGCACAAAGCTTCTAATTTAGAACCACGTACCTATGAGGACACTGAAGCCCCCTTTCAGTATGCATAATTATTCTGTCATCTACACTCCTCACTCACTCGCGTACAAAACACTAAGAAAACTGCCACAACGATGCATTTTCCCACTTTAACAATGCGTTGTGGCCGTTTTCTTAAATGGCACGACACGGTCAAAACGAAATTCGCGATCATATTATAATAATCATAAAAATTCGATTAAAAGATTTAGTGTTAATAAAAGGCTTAAGTAATAAGACTCGGAAGAGCAAAGTGTCCTAATGCAGGCAATTCTTGCAACTGTCACTTGAAATACTAGTAATAACAAGATTTTTTTGTATAGTTGTATGTTACACATTTGCAAGAAAATAAATTAATTGTTTAAGGTTTGTAAATTAACAGGGTAAAGGTTAAAATCGTACAGGGCGCCCGAAACACAACGCTCTAAGCGCGTGTCTCGTTGTTTTGCACCTGCTACAACTGCCCCACATATTTGCTGGCTTCCTTGTTTGTCGAGTTTTCTTTTTTCATAATATATTGCTTATTTTAGATGTTATGCAGGTTACTCTGGGGAGAGGTGTGAAGTGAACGTTTGCCATAACTATTGTTATAACAAAGGTGCCTGTTCCTTAAACGAGGAGGACGAGCCGTTCTGCCAATGTACAGCAGGTTATGAGGGTGAAAGATGCGACGTTTCCGTCTGTAAAGACTATTGCTGGCAAGGAAATTGCAGTGTCAATGCTGTGGGGCAACCTAAATGCAGGTAAAACTAAATATTTTCATTCCTTCTGATCTGTAGGTGCTCCTTGTTAGCCTTTTACAACTATTCACTTAATCTTTATTTATGAACATAACAATAAATTCTCTGTTTCGTATCTTCTTTATTTCAGATGTGATGCCGGATACTCTGGGGAGAGGTGTGAAGTCAGCCCGTGCCGTGACTGTTGTCTAAACAATGGTACTTGTTCTCTCCTGAATAATCACAGTGAACCAGTCTGTAATTGCACAGGACCCTATGAGGGAGAAAGATGCGACATTCCTATCTGTAAGGACTATTGTTTCCGAGGTGAATGCAGTGTCAGTGATGAGGGACAACCTAAATGCAGGTAAAATATATATTCATCTCATTATGGACTAGCTTACTTCGTACTGAGCGGTTGAAATCGATCTGGGCGTGCTTCTCTTTCGCCTGTTACAAGTAATCCTTACTCTGTTTCATATTTTCGTTTTTTCAGATGTGATGCTGGATACACTGGAGAGAGGTGTGAAGTCAGCCCGTGCCATGACTATTGTCTAAACAATGGTTCTTGTTCCCTGATTAATCACAGTGAACCAGTCTGCAATTGCACAGGACCATATGAAGGAGAAAGATGCGACGTTCCTATCTGTAAGGACTATTGTTTCCGAGGAGAATGCAGTGTCAGTGATGAGGGACAACCTAAATGCAGGTAAAATAAATATTCATCTCATTATGAACTAGCTTACTTCGTACTGAGCAGTCGAAATCTATTTGGGCGTGCTCTCCTTTCACCAGTTACAAGTAATCCTTACTCTGTTTCATATTTTCGTTATTTCAGATGTGATGCTGGATACACTGGAGAGAGGTGTGAAGTCAGCCCGTGCCATGACTATTGTCTAAACAATGGTACTTGTTCCCTGATTAATCACAGTGAACCAGTCTGCAATTGCACAGGACCATATGAAGGAGAAAGATGCGACGTTCCTATCTGTAAGGACTATTGTTTCCGAGGTGAATGCAGTGTCAGTGATGAGGGACAACCTAAATGCGGGTAAAATAAATATTCATCTCATTACGGACTAGCTTACTTCGTACTGAGCTGTCGAAATCTATTTGGGCGTGCTCTCCTTTCACCAGTTACAAGTAATCCTTACTCTGTTTTGTATCTTCTTTATTGCAGATGTGATGCCGGATACTCTGGGGAGAGGTGTGAAGTCAGCCCGTGCCATGACTATTGTCTAAATAATGGTACTTGTGACCTGACTAATCACAGTGCACCAGTCTGTCATTGCATAGGCCCATATGAGGGCGAAAGATGCAACGTTCCCATCTGTAAGGACTATTGTTTTCAAGGTGAATGCACTGTCAGTGATGAGGGCCAACCTAAATGCAGGTAAAATGTTTATCTAACCGGATACTAGTTATACTCATAAACTGAATAACATTATATTTTAGGGGGGCTACTCTCTAACGAAATCCGTCGTTTCGGGCTTAGTTGCGGGCGGGCGTATTCTACTTACGATTATTAGACTTACGATTAGTCTAGATTAGATTAGGGCGTATTCTACTTACGATTATTAGACTTACGATTAGTCCCGAACCCGAACTGAGAATGAATGACAACACGATTTCACAGTAACTGTCAAATCGTGTTATCATTAGTTCTCAGTGGTTAGGTGATACGAAGTACGCAACTAAGCCCGAAACTACGGATTTCGTTAGAGAGTAGCCCCCTAGAACCGTAAGCAACGGTTTTTTTTTCAAGAAACAATGTTTTCTAAATTATTATTTGTACAGTTTTATTTAGTTAGATGTTTCAGTTCCTGAGATCTAGAGCAAATTAGAAAAATGGCAACAGAAACTAGGTAGACACTTTTGTCTACAGCAACGCTTGTAGCTAAAATAAATGTCCTTTCGATTTTGGCGGTTCATATATCTTCGAGCCATTGATTAGTGACGGGCGGGCGGTTGGGGGCACTGTCTTTATGTAGAACTTTGACGTCCAAAAGTACTGGCTCTTAGCCTTATTTGAATACTTTTGTTTTTGGTTTATATCGGTATGTTGGTTTACTTGTGAAGCACAAAATTAACAAAAGGTGGTTATTTCAGATGCAATGTGGGTTACACCGGTGAGAGATGCCATGTTCTAATCTGCGAGAACTATTGTTTCCAAGGTGAATGCACAGTCAGTGCCGAGGGACAACCTAAATGCAGGTAAAATAAATATTCATCTCATTATGGACCAGCTTACTTCGTAGTGAGCGGTCGAAATGGATCTGGGCGTGTTCCTCGTTCGCCTGTTACAACTAATCCCTACTTTGTTTCGTATCTTCGTTATTTCAGGTGTAATGCCGGATACTCTGGAAAGAGGTGTGAAGTCAGCCCGTGCCATGACTATTGTCTAAACAATGGTATTTGTTCCATGAATAAACACAGTGTACCAGTCTGTCAGTGCACTGGACGATATAAGGGTAAAAGATGCGAAGGTGATTATTTTTTAAATTTGTCATTAGGGTAGTTTTAGGGTTCCGTACAAAAATGGTAAAAAGGAACCCTTATGGTGTGACTAAGTCTGTCTGTCTGTCACAGCTGGTTTGTTTTTGCTCCAGTGTCGTCGCAAAACTACGCTAAATCCAAGAATTGAAATAATGGCAAATGTCGTCCGTACCTGTCAAATTTTCCCAATCAACCTTGAACCTAATGCGTTAGCGATAAAGATGAAAATTAAATTTGACAGATTATTGTGCGCTTAATATTGTGATTTTAATATGATTCTCCTAAAGTGGCCTTTTTAGCTTACCTAATAATGCACTTACTCTGTAAATAATATATTAGGTTTGCGTCGGAGACTCGAAAATGTTTAAATATCGCTGACACTTTATAAAAAGGGTGTGCGTGTACAAATAGGCAGTGTAGTGAAATAAAAAGATGTCTTCGCCAATTTCACACGTATAATAATTTTTATGATAAAAAAAAAATCGCAAGTTGAATATAAAAATAGATGAAAACCTTTAAAAAAATTACATCGTGTTGGTAAATTGTTAAACAGTCGGTATTAATGTTTAAAAACGCAAAAAGCAACTTGGGCACGGTTTTAAACTTACTTTTTTACTTACTTTTTTTCTTCTAAAGACCATCTCAGACACTAATCTGCATGGTTCTTAAAAAAATGATGTATTGTAAGTGTGAGGACTATGTAGGTCGTTATTTTAAGGATTGATTTCATGACTGTCTGGCAGTTTGAGTATATTATGCGGCTTACCCAAATGTCCTTACTTTGGTATTGTTCGTCGGTTCGTTGAGCTCCTCAAAGTTTTGAGTTGAGCTGCACGATAACTGACAAAGGCTTGCACTGTCTGGACAAGCCCACTCAAACCTGCGTGGTGCTTTCCTCAAAAGGCCACCTCAGACCTTAACCTACATGTTTTTCATATGTTATTGGCAATTGTATGGACTTCAAAAGAGACTGTGACCTCTGAGTTTGTTTCGGTGTTTCTTCTCAGGGTAGTCAGCTAGGAAACATCCGGCCTCATCTAGATAAATATGTCAAAAAATAAATTGACGTGTAAAAGAGTTACTTGTAACCTATTTGCAAAATAAATATCATTTATCATTTATCACTAACGATACTTTTTGAGAATAAACATGCTTCTGGACCTCAAATAGTAGTTGCAACCAATAAAACGGCCTATGAGCATCTCCAACTACAAAATTGCATAAACGATGCCACACTAATTTGTTTTTGCAACTCCTACACAATATTTAAATAGAAATAACAAAGAAACTAATCGTTTGCTCAGAAGGAGTAGTATGTTAAACTAGGAACATAAGCAATTTAAATGACTACGATAAAGAATAATAAGAAGTATGCATTCCACAACTTTTTTAGATAAATTTTTTACAGTTCACGCCACTCGTTTATGGAATGCGTTGCCTGTGTCAATACAGCGCGCGCAATCACTGCCTGTTTTTATTAAAAGACTAGTTAAGGATCACTACTTGTCACTATGATGCTCTAATTATTAGTATAATCCTTTTGCTTGTATATTAAGTATTTATGTATATATTTTTGTATATTGTATTATTTTTATAACGTTTCTGTCGTCGTTTCTCTTTTAAAATTGTTGATATTTGCACCAATTGCAGCCCCATTTCATGTCCAGGCTATCTCTTTCCATTCCAGGTTGCCTGGAAGAGATCGCGGAATGCGATAAGGCCGCCTATTGTATATTTTTTAGGTTTTCTTTATGTTTTTATATTTCGGTGTACAATAAAGCTTATATAAATAAATAAATAAATAAGTCCTTTATCTGCGTGAGTCCTGGGGCTGCATCGAATACGCGACCAATTGTCTCACGTACTTTATGAGAACTTGGACTAGACTTAAGGCTGCTCTCTCAAGAAATGCTTAAACAGTGTGCAGATGAAGCAACTTTTCGTCGGCATTTACTGAGAAATTATATCTGAAAAAATAGGTGGTAATCTACATTATATGATACGTAATTTGGTTTAGCCAGAATGTATGTATCGGCACCACATAAGTAGAAAAAAAAAAATCACCAAATCACCTCTAAATCGTTGAGATGAAACCATTTTACTCCTTCATTTTTTAACAAAAGTAAAAATATATATATATCTGCTGTTTTGCAATGACAAATGAAAATAATTTGGTTTTGTTACTTATTTTAAATATGTGTTATTTTTTTATAATAAATTAAAAATGCGTGTAGCGGAGTGGCGCGCAGAGGAGTAGTTAGCTCCGTTTGTATGCACAAGGTCATTGGCATGTATACAAGCCTTAATATGCTCACAATCAGAAGCTTAGGTTGGTTGGTGATCCGTATACCGTCGTCTGCTTCGATTGGTAGCGGTATTCTATTTGTATACTAAGCTTAAATCTTGAGACCATCATTATTGTTACGTCACAGTATAGCACGAAACTAAATGCACTATTTGTACGTTGTAACTTGAATAACTTCAACAGATTTCACTATAGTTTTTCAAATACAATAAAGTAGTACTACATTAAGTTCAACCGTTCACAAGACACTGACAATAATTTTTCCCAATTTTCCATTGAAATTTTTATTGATCTAAATTTAAATATGTTCAGAAAAGAAAAAAAAATGCGGTTCAAACAAATGGGGGAAAAGGGATTGATACGAAAACTATAGTGCAGTATACACAATGCTGCAAAATCTAGTGTAGTTTATTAACTAAGATGTTATTTTGTATTACAGTCACATCATTTCACTGGCTTCCTATGGTGAATGGCAAATTGCCTCCAAATGCCATTATTGGTGGTTATGATAAAGAATTTACATACATAGCCAGAGCTTACCACACCACAGGTTCGCTGTGTCCTGGGAAGTACGTGCCATCACATGGTAAAGCTTACATATCTTGGAGGGGCAAGGAATATAGTCACAGCAAAGATAGGATAGAGGTAAGATTATTTCTTTTTAGGGTTCCGTACCCAGAGGGCAACCAACGGAACCCTATTACTAAGCCTCCGCTGTCCGTCCGTCCATCTGTCCGTCCGTTCGTCCATCCGTCGGTCCGTCTGTCTGTGAGCGAGCTATACCTCATGAACCGTAATAGGTAGACAGTTGAAATTTCCACAGAATGTGTATTTCTGTTCCCGCTGTTACAACAAATAAAAAAATACGATAGTACAGAACCCTTCATGCGCGAGTCCGACTCGCACTTGGCCGGTTTTTAAATATTTTTATTTCTCCTTGAAGGTTAAATCAAACCAATACCGATTGTCCATCTTTCCCTCTATGACAGAGGAATTTCTAAAATCTGTACAAGTATTATAAAAATGTAAACAATTTACGGCAGTTATGGCTGGATTTAGTTTTGAGAGAAGAATAATGTATTTGTCATCGAAGGTACAACTCTCCAGGTTACATCAGCTAGGATATTGGAACTACAGTGGGCGGACTATGGGAAGTGTTGGTTATAGCGCAATAAAACGCCGTATTATTCATACTCAAAGTCTCAATTACAATATTCTCACACAATAGATACACTGAACAAGTATTCGGAACACGCGGCGGTTTCTAGACGTGTGCACGTCTGCACTGCTCGACCGCCACCAGTAGACTGAGCTCAGCCTCTGTCGAGCACAACGTCCTAGACTCCGTCGCCACTAGATGGCGTTGGCGTCCCGATTGTTCAATTGACTGATGTATTTCCGACATTAATGTATTTGGTTTTTCAGATATTATGTGGGAATAATGCTAAATGGGTTAGAACAAATGTCAGCAATTTACCTAAAAATGCATTCGTCGGTGGACGCGCAGGTGGAACAGACGAAGTTGATGGCGAACCTTTGTACGTAGGAAGAGATATGATTGGCGACGCACTTGTAGTGGGAAAAGTCCATGCTCATTACAACAACTGCTATTTGCCGTATGATGGCGCGGAGAAAATTATGAGTTCGTGTGAAATATTAGTCGAATCAGACGTCTAAATGTAACCAATTTTAACTGTTACTGCTTGTTTAATCTACCAGCGATGCAACTTGATATCAATAATTTGATGACATTATTACCTATTACATAAAATATTTAATAAAATAAATAGTGCAAGTTTTGCATAAAAATAAAACTTGTATTATTTAGCAGAGACGATGCACAGCATCGGTGAGAGGGCGCTGTATACTTCCCGTTAGTTGCCAGCCAATCACAGCTCTCGTTGTCACGTGGTTTTGGTAGTCACGTAGTCCCAGGTGACGTGTTCGCTAATGGCGGACTTTTACCTCATATATATTACTTTCACCAGGAGACCTTGAGTCGATGCTGTGCATCGTCTCTGCTAAATAATATAAGTTTGATTTTTATGTAAAACTTGCACTATTATCGGCATGTGACGATGCACAGCATCCGTGAGAGACTTGTTTATAACTCCTGGTGACCACAACGACGCTATGTGAGAATATGATAATATTTACTGAAAAATAAAAACGATAATTACAAAGCAACATCTATTTATTACAGACTAGTGGACGGTTTCACCCGCGTAGTTCCCGTTCCCGTGGGAGTACGGAGATAATATATAGCCTATGTTACTCCCTGATAATGTAGCTATCCAATGCTAAAAGAATTTTTCAAATCGGTCCAGTAGTTTCGGAGCCTATTCAATTCACACAAACAAACAAACAAATCTTTCTTCTTTATAATATTATAGTATAGAGTATAGACTAGTTGAACCGCGCAACTTCATCTGATCCGCTCCTATTGGTCTTAGCGTGATGATATAGCCTTCCTCGATAAATGGGCTATATAATTCTGAAATAATTTTTCAAATCGGACCAGTAGTTCCCGAGATTAGCGCGTTCAAGCAAACAAACAAACTATACTTTATATACAGTAAAACTTGGTTAAGTGGGACCTGGATAAGTGAGAAACTTCCATAGATGGAACTCATGCTTAGGTCCCGACACTTTAGCTCTTTATTACCTCTGCTAGTGGGACAAAACAAACCTCTGTATCTGGGATAAGTTCTTTCGATTTTATCGTCATGACAACCTCTATAATTGAAACAGAGAGTATATTTTACCTCTGTTACTGAGACTATATTTTGTGTACCGTTCTCGTTAATTCTTATTCTACCTGCAAATTTCGCACTTGGTTAATTGTGTAAAACTGACCTCCAGTTTTAGTTTGGTTTAATCGTCCGGATGTTTATTTGAAAATGCCGAAGCGAAGGCTTAAGTATTTATCAGTACGTGAAAAACTAAAGTTAATATATTATGTTTATGAAAGTGGAAGGACGCGCGATGAATTTAAAGTGCCAAAATCTACTCTTTGTAGAATCATCCAGAAAAAAGATGTAATTTAGACTCAATGTTCTCAAGGACAATAAATCTATAACGTTTGTATTGTTTATAAAAAACGTGCTTAATTATTTTTGTTAAATAGCTTTTTGATAGATACTAAAGATTACAACTCGTATATAATGTTTAGAAAAAATACGCTATTTCATTTAATAATTGCACCTCTATAACTGAAATAATATCTTTTCTCACCTCTAATAATGAAACCCTCTGTAAATGAGACAGATATTTATTTAAACCTGGATATCTGAGACACTGGGTAAGTGGAATACCTTTTTAAGTGAGACAAATTTGCAGGTCCCTTAAGGTCCCAGTTATCCAGGTTTCACTGTATTAGTATAATATCCGCATTTGGTACCTCTAGCTTTACAACATTACTATTCCATTAAGGTACCTAGAAATATTTTTATTTCTAAATACGTCTAATAAAGTTTAAGAAAATGTATTATTCTGGAAAAACAAATATCAATCAGCTAAACCACGATACAGAGATCATCGATTTTATCTTATAATATACTGGTTCAAAATTATTCGAGAGATTACTCGGACTTGGTGAAGTGACAACTTTACCTATAATCTGTTTACAATAATTTTTGGCAAAAGTATTCGGATTCAAGGAAGCTACGGCTGAACTTCCCGGTGATGCAGATATACCTGCATCTTTTAGTAGGCTTTTAATCCAATTACCTATCACAGTTCGTGATGCACTTCGTGTGGGGCCCCGAATTGACATAAACAATGAATGGTTACATACGGTTGTACGTATCAGTCTTCCCAATTCCAAAACCTTCGTTTACCAATTAACTGGAGATATATTTTCGTTATCGTGACGAGATAATCTCCAGCCTGGTTGCTTGTACTGATCCAAACACGGGAAACAGAATGATATGATCACCCTGATCAATATAGTGACTTTACGAGACACTGAGTAGAGTAAGGTTATGAACTCGTCTTCCTGACGCTAACAACAACAGACAAGCCAATCGTCGTGACGCTTTGAATAAAGTGATGTTACTAGGAGGATTCGTCTGCATCCAGGCAATCAGTTCACCTAGACCTCAAATAGGAGGCTTCTCTGCTCTAGGAGACTGGAGGGAGATAGCTTTAAGAATATGTTGTACTAAAAAGTCTGAATTTAAATTTTCGTTACGAGCCGTTCGTCCAAAGGTCAGAACTACTGATTTATGCAACAATATGGTAGAACAAGCTAATCTCTCCTCAATGAATAGGAATGCTAAAAATCTTGTCAAACTAATATTATTAGGACAATTGAAGTCAAAATTGTTAACTTTACACCATTTGACACACCAGGACCAGGCCGGTCTATAAGTTCTAAGTGTGGACAATCCAGCTAGTTCGGAGCAGGGACCTTTTAGCTTCCGACCACTTACTTGTTATTTTGCCCCACCCGCTATCTTCCAAGCATAGAGCTCCATGTCTTGAATGTGAGAAGGTGGCAGGCCCGCGCTCCGATCCACTAGAACTCGAGGCAGGTTGGGGATTCTCATGGGTCTGCAGAGTGCACGACGTCGCAGGTCCGGTAACCAATAAGCTCTCTTCCACATTGGAGCCACGATCAAGAAAAAGCCTTGAGCCGAGTTCAGATGGTGAAGAACTCGAGGGATCAGGCTGGAAGGCGGGAATACCCGCGCCAGCTGAAATAGCCACTGACGACTGAAGGCGCTGCAATATTGAGCTAATGAGTCTGAACAATCTTTGGAAACATACTCCCTCATAACCCTGGTTTCCCAGGTGGCGAAGAGGGCGAAGAGGTGTATCTGGGGAATTCCAAATTTGCGAAAAACAAATCTCAGAGCTGGTCTTAGTAGCTGCCATTCTGTCGCCTGTTTCGCCGCGAGATAGCCTGTCTGCCATATCGTTGAATCTCCCTGGAATATATTTAGCAGTCATGTAAATTCGTTCTCTGTCTAGAAGACTCAAGAGAAGTCATGCGAAGTAAGGAAACGACTATGGGATTGTCCGATTGCAGGATCACATGGCGGCCACGAAGGTGAGATCGGAACTGTTTGACTGCTACTATTAAGCACGTCCTTTCAAAGCACAATCTGCTGAATCCCTTCCAATCTGGTTTCCGACATGGACACAGCACTACCTCAGCACTTGTACAAATTACAGATGACATCAGGTCAGGCATGGAAATGGGGAAGTTAACGGCACTCGCTCTGCTTACAAGCAATACTTTTAATATGGTTGACTTCGATATTTTGCTTGGAATTCTGTGCTCTTTTAACATATTATCTCCTTCGGTAAATTGACTGGTTTCATAGTTACCTGTTTGGTCACCGGCAGCGTATTTGCATTGAAGAATCTTTCTCTTCTTGGTGTGATACCTCTGCCGGTGTGCCACAGAGTGGCGTGTTATCTCCTCTACTTTTCGCACTTTTTATTAATGCTATCACTCAACGAATATCTTCTTTCTACCACCTGTATGCTGATGATGTCCTAATTTACACCCAAGCCCCTCTCGGAGAGCTATCTACTGCGATTGAGACGATTAATACAGACCTGGCTCGAATAGGTGAATGGAGCACTGAGTTTGGGCTGAAGATCAATCCAGCAAAGATGCAAGTGATTATTGTTGGTAGTTCCTGGACCGTTTCAAAGATTGATTGGTCGACACTTCCCAGGTTTCTTTCAATAACAGTACTATTCCTATAACTCACACTGTGAAGAACTTGGGGATTTATATCGACAGCACTCTTTCCTGGACTAAACAACTGCAGGAGGTCAATCGTAAACTGTTGCTTCAGCCGGCTCCCTGAGACACCTTCGTAATTTTCTTCTCATCACCACTAAAATTGCCATGGCACAATCTCTTCTTTTCCCAATCTTGAACTATGTTGACGCCAGTTATCTTGATCTCACCCAAGACCAATTGGACAAGCTGGAGCGACTTCAAAGTCTCTGCATCAGGGTCATATTTGGCTTGCGCAAGTATGACCACGTTTCTGATTTTCGTACTAAACTCAAATGGCTTCCTATTCACCTTCACCGGAATGCCCACAAACTTTATCTCTTTAATCTTTCTACTCCTTTTTATCTTAAAGAACGTTTTCAGTTTCTCTGTGACACACATTCTAGGTCATCGGAAAATCTTAAATTAAGTATTCGTATGCATTCCACATCCTTCTTTGACAAAGCTTTCACTATTCAAGGAGCTCGTTTGTGGAATGCATTACTCATGGATGCGAGGCGCGCTCAAACACAACCAACATTTAAAAAATTTTTGAAGAAACATTACCTCTCACTTTAATTTTTTGTGTATATGTATTATTTAGTATTATATCTATTTGTTTTATTTTATTATGTATGTCTCTCTATTAATATTATTTATGATGTTTGTTCACTGACCGCTCTAAATCTAACTTTTAGTTCAGTCCATCCTAAGGTTGTCTGTAAGAGATTGCCCTGTGCGAGAAGACGCTTATTGTACACTAGTTTTTATAAGCGTTTTTCCTGTGCTTGTTATGAGGTGAACAATAAATTATATAATAAACTAGTGGACGTCACGCGGTTTCACCCGCGTAGTTCCCGTTCCCGTGGGAGTACGGGGATAAAATATAGCCTATGTTACTCCCTGATAATGTAGCTATCCATTGCTGAAAGAATTTTTCAAATCGGTCCAGTAGTTTCGGAGCCTATTCATTTCAAACAAACAAATCTTTCCTCTTTATAATATTAGTGTAGATAAGTGTAGATTTGTTAAAATAAAGTAACAGTTTTTTATTAGTAAATATTGAAATGTGACTAGTGTTTAACCATTTAGGTACAGTGGTACCCAACTGATAAGGCGCGTCGTAAATCATCGTTTGCACAGAAAAGAAAGTATGGCTCCGAAGATTAACGAAAGAAAGCAAACTTACAATCAACCTTAGTTCACTAAGATAAGGTTCATAATACACTGCAGCTGTTAGTTCCGTCTCACTCGCAAGTCACGTGCATGCCACGCGGCGCGCGCTAACATGGCGGCAGCAGCTGACCAATAGCGGCACAGGAAAAAAAAAAACGCGTTGCGTGGAGCGTGCCGATTGGTCAATAGCATTGCCGCGCTTAGAAAATTCATCTTCTGCGCAGGTACATCGGTAAGCCATATCAGTTGGGTACTACTGTAAAAGATAATACATATTCAGTAGCCTCTGTCTGTAACAACGCTATTTTGAAAATAAAATAAATGAAAAATTTTATGATGCCGGTAGCCGATGGATGCGAGACGCACAGGACCGGTCGTTGTGGCGACGCTTGGAGTGGCTACAACATATCTACCATAAAAGTGTTCGGACTTATTTGAAGATTTATAAAACTGGCCAAGAGCGAGTTGGACCTTAATTTTTATTATTTTTGTTATAGCGGCAATGGAAATACACTATCTGTGAAAATTTCAACTGTCTGCCTATTACGGTTCTTGAGATATAGCCCGCTGACAGACAGACGGACGAACGGATGGACAGCGGAGGCTTAGTAATAGGGTTCAAAAAGTGTTAAAAACATGGATTTGTGGATGCAGGACAGTCACAAGTCTCTCTGATAAAAGATCTCCTCGGAGATGTGTTGAGACCGGGGGCGGTTGCTGCTCTAGGTATGTCGATGAATGTTTCTTTAATTAAACATAGTTTATGCATGAAAATAAAAATATAATCCATCTTACTAAATACTGCGGCTGCTGAGAACCTCAAACGGCGGAAATACAGTAGCCTTGTTGGCAATTATATTTTTTGAGCCGTTTGGGGTTGAAACTCTTGGACCGTGGGGTCCGAGTGCTCACGTTTTATTTAAAGAACTAGCTAAACGTTTTGTTGACACTTCGCGTGACCCAAGGGCTGGCTTTTACCTCGGACAGAGCCATACAACTTGGTAATGCCGCCAGTCTTTTGGGCTCACTTCCAGTCGACAGCGATGCGGACGAATTTTTTGACGCTATATTATAGTTAGGAGTTTTATTTTGTATTGTGAGTGTAAATAGTTTACTTACTAAATCAAAAATCTTTCCACGACTATTATATACAGGTTTTCCCGAAACTCAACGTCAAGCGAATACGGGGCGATAGGCTAGGTGTATAATTGATAACACTGATAATATTTTTATGGAAAGACAAGTAGCAAGTGTTGTACCATTTTGAAATCTTGATGAAAAAAAATGGCCCATTTAGGCCATTTTTCCATTTTTTTTAAATAACTTGCCTAGTGTATTATAGTACGTAGGTTTTGAAAGATGGAGTGTCAAAGTTATCTGAGAAAAGGTTTTTTAAACATGACCCAATATTTTTTTTTTAAATTAAAGTGACCATGTTAATTATTGGATGTGACTGCGATCAATAGCATAGTTATTTAGGATTACACTATAAAAAACCTTAGAAAATTGGGAAAATTGTGATCACAGGACCCAAATATGTGATCTAGGGTGTTGATTTTCAACAAATATTTAAAAGTATTCCTATTATCACTTAACCAAGTAACATAGAATTTATTTTTGCCTGAACTGGTATAATATAACCTAGCCTATCGCCCCGTACCCGTTTGACGTTGAGTTTCGGGACACCTTATATATAAATTTCTAAGCAATATCACAATTTGATGATTTTTATGAAACTTCCGTTAATATACTCGCGGTCTTGATAGTCGTCATCCATCATGGGCGTGTTATATCGGGATCGTTGAAATAATACCACGTTTGTGATTAATAACCGTCACTCGTTTTATTCGATTACACTTGTACACAAAATATTCCTAGTCTACCTAGGACAAACAGTCCAGCTAGGTAGGGCCAACTGCGAGAAAGAGGTCAACCGTCGAATCCGACTCGGCTGGGCAGCGTTCGGGAAATTGCGCGGTATCTTCTCGTCCCACATATCACAGTATCTCAAGACGAAAGTCTATGATCAGTGCGTGTTGCCAATGATGACATACGGAACTAAAACGTGGTCGCTTACGATGGGCCTCATCAGACGGCTCAAAGTCACTCAAAGGGCAATGGAGAGGGCAATGCTTGGAGTTTCCTTGCGTGATCGAATCAGGAATGATGATATCCGCAAGAGAACCAAGGTTACCGACATAGCCCGAAGGATCGCCAAACTAAAGTGGCAGTGGGCAGGGCACATTGCTCGCAGAACAGATGGTCGATGGGGCCGAAAAGTTCTGGAGTGGCGACCGCGTACCTCCCAAAAGGTGGACCGATGACCTGGTGAAGGTCGCGGGTAGCCGATGGATGCGAGACGCACAGGACCGGTCGTTGTGGCGACGCTTGGGGGAGGCCTATGTCCAGCAGTTGACGTCTTTCGGCTGATATGATGATGATGAGGATGACAAAATATTCGGTGGAATTCTAGATGAAATTGGATTACGAGCCAATAGGTTAGCACGCGTGCACCGTGAGCTTACTGTCAAACGAATGCCAGATGACCAGCTGTCACGGCGTAGGCGCACTACTCCACTTGCTACCCTACCGGGGCTACCCGCTCATATTTTAATATTCGACCAATTTAAATAAATCATCATTTTAATTTGGAATTTTACAATTACTACTCGACAAAATTACACAATCAGTTTTAGTTCAGAAATTATTCTTAATTGTTAACGTAACTTCGATTCTCCTTAATTTGGCTGCGCGCCGTCATACATATGTATGTATGATAGCCAAGAATACAATCAAAAAGTTTTAATATTATCTTTATAGTTCGAGAGAAGGTGGCGCTGCATTTGAACAAATAATGTCATACCAAATGAACTTCATAAGAATAATTGTTTTCCCTAATACACAAGTGATCTGAACGTCAGCTACTCTGTTAACAAAAAATATGCCATTTCATACCGTGTCAAAACTTATGGGATGGTTTACTGTTCTATTTTGTAGTATTCTTTTCTATTCTGTTCCGTTCCGTTCCGTTCTGTTCTTTTCTGTACTGTTCTGTTCCGCTTTGTTCCGTTCTGTTCCGATCGGTTCCGTTCTGTTCTGTTCTGTTCTGTTCCATTCTGTTCCGTTCTGTTCTGTTCTGTCTGACCTATTCTATTCTATCCCATTCTATCCTATCCTATCCTTTTTTATTTGGCGCAAAAAATGCATTGCGCATACCCTCCCATCGGGGGATGGGGGGCTATGTGGGACTCCCCGGGCTAGCCCGGTATACTCACTAAAATAACCCAGCGGCATTCCCGCATCGTCTGAGTGGAGGGGGACTGGGAGATCGGCACAGCCTTTACGTCCAGTCCCCCTCCGACGCCCGCCCGCCTTGACGGCGGGCCCTTCACGCCCTCCCTGTTGGGGAGGGCCGGGAATGTCCGACGAAGGTGGTGACGGGTGAAATGCGGGCGAAGGCGCCCCCGCGCCTGTCGCCCTCCCATCACCACCACGAGGAGGGAGAAGGCCACGCCGGCTCAGCGAGAGGGTCGTCCTCCCGCTCGCGCTCCGCCGCCTCCTTTTGCGAGATAACCGCCTCGCAAAAGGAGGCGACCGCTGCCCAGGCCCCCTCACTCTCCAGCATGGAACTGACCACGCCGGGAAGTGAGAGGTCCTGGCCGACCACCGCGGTCCGCGGCGCAGCTCGGACCATGCCGGGCACACCTCGAGGGTGTGCTGTGCCGTGTCCTCCGCCGCGCCGCAGTCGTGGCACGCCGGAGTTTCCTCCTTCCCGATCCGGTGCAGGCGCGATCCGAAACAGCCATGGCCGGACAGGACCTGCACCAGACGGAAAGAGAGGAATCCGTGGGAGCGCTCGAGCCAGTCCCGCAAGACCGGACCGAGCGCGTCCAGGGTTCGGCGGCCAAAGGTGGCGGAGGCGAGGTCCTCCGTCCAATGGACAATAATGGCGTCCCTCGCCTCCCGCCGCACGACCTCCCGCTCCTCCGTGACCGGGCGCTCCCCGAGCACTTTTCGGCGCGCCGTCCACTCGTACACTCTGGCGAGCACCCACGCCTCCAACTCCCAAGGAGGGGTGCTGGCCAGAGCGCACGCCGCTGAAAAGCCCACTGAGCGGTAAGCCCTCGCCACCCGCTGTGCAATGGCGCTTTGGGGCCTGCGGATGGCGGTAGCATTCTCCCTCCTATGGAGGGAGTCCGCCCAGAGGGGGGCCCCTTAGAGGGCCATGCTCCGCAGAATGCCGGCATACAACCTGTCCTGTCCTGTCCTGTCCTGTCCTGTCCTGTCCTGTCCTGTCCTGTCCTGTCCTGTCCTGTCCTGTCCTGTCCTGTCCTGTCCTGTCCTGTCCTGTCCTGTCCTGTCCTGTCCTGTCCTGTCCTGTCCTGTCCTGTCCTGTCCTGTCCTGTCCTGTCCTGTCCTGTCCTGTCCTGTCCTGTCCTGTCCTGTCCTGTCCTGTCCTGTCCTGTCCTGTCCTGTCCTGTCCTGTCCTGTCCTGTCCTGTCCTGTCCTGTCCTGTCCTGTCCTGTCCTGTCCTGTCCTGTCCTGTCCTGTCCTGTCCTGTCCTGTCCTGTCCTGTCCTGTCCTGTCCTGTCCTGTCCTGTCCTGTCCTGTCCTGTCCTGTCCTGTCCTGTCCTGTCCTGTCCTGTCCTGTCCTGTCCTGTCCTGTCCTGTCCTGTCCTGTCCTGTCCTGTCCTGTCCTGTCCTGTCCTGTCCTGTCCTGTCCTGTCCTGTCCTGTCCTGTCCTGTCCTGTCCTGTCCTGTCCTGTCCTGTCCTGTCCTGTCCTGTCCTGTCCTGTCCTGTCCTGTCCTGTCCTGTCCTGTCCTGTCCTGTCCTGTCCTGTCCTGTCCTGTCCTGTCCTGTCCTGTCCTGTCCTGTCCTGTCCTGTCCTGTCCTGTCCTGTCCTGTCCTGTCCTGTCCTGTCCTGTCCTGTCCTGTCCTGTCCTGTCCTGTCCTGTCCTGTCCTGTCCTGTCCTGTCCTGTCCTGTCCTGTCCTGTCCTGTCCTGTCCTGTCCTGTCCTGTCCTGTCCTGTCCTGTCCTGTCCTGTCCTGTCCTGTCCTGTCCTGTCCTGTCCTGTCCTGTCCTGTCCTGTCCTGTCCTGTCCTGTCCTGTCCTGTCCTGTCCTGTCCTGTCCTGTCCTGTCCTGTCCTGTCCTGTCCTGTCCTGTCCTGTCCTGTCCTGTCCTGTCCTGTCCTGTCCTGTCTTGTCCTGTCCTGTCCTGTCCTGTCCTGTCCTGTCCTGTCCTGTCCTGTCCTGTCCTGTCCTGTCCTGTCCTGTCCTGTCCTGTCCTGTCAATCCATACCATTTAGACGGAATGACAATTCACATCGCGCACACTCCACCTAAGTTCTCATGGTGAGGCGTTTACAGAATCGACCGACAGCGTCTTCGGCAATATGATCCAGGGGGCTTCTTCTGGATTCAAACTCAAAGCATATATTTCAAATAAACCATTTACACGCACTTTTGAATTGTCAAGGTCGGTCAGTCAAAAACATGAAGCTATTTGCACGTTCCAAAGCATCAATTTCTATGGAGAAGAACGTGCAAGAAACTCCACGAACGCTCTTTTAAATCATGCAATTTGTTACAAAAATCATGCAGTTGTTACAAAAAGTTTGCGATCGCTTGATCGCAAACTTTTTTTGCGATTTGATCACAAAATTTTTGTTACGGTAGATTATATTATGATTTCTTCTTCTTTTTAGATTCTTTATCAATAAATATATAAAACAATAAAACAGTTCAATTATTTTTCAATATAAAAAGGCTTTGCTTTTTAACGGATTTAAAATACTTTTTCGCGGAAAGTTGTTATTAAAAATGCCATGAGGATTATCGGAAGTTTTACGAGCAAGAATAGTAACTTTGAGGGAAAAAGTATACACCACGAGAGAAATAGCACGCAGAGTTGCTATATCCCAATCCTGTGTCGTGACCACGTAGCAGAGGTACCACAGGATGGGTAATTTAGCTGACCGACCCTGCAGTGGTCTCCCAACTGTTTGGACTGCTGCCCAAGAGCTCTATATTAGATTGCTGGCAGCCCGTGACCCAACAATCAACGCTACTAAAATAAAAACAGAAGTGCGGGCCGCCTCTGGGCTTGAAGTTAGCACTCAGACCATTCGGAATTGCTTGCACCAGGCTGGATTACGAGCACGGAGGTCTTGGTGAGCGCCTCTAAATTCCTTGCAACGTCAACGACGGAGATTGCAGTGGGTAGGTTTCGAAAAATAAAGAAGATGAAGAAGAAAACAGATGGACAGTTTCTTCTAGTACTCTTCGTTGAAAATCAGTACTCATCCAGATAACCGATGAGTCCGTGTCTAGAGAAGACCAGAAGACCTTGAAAGGCAAAGAATTGCCAGTGGAACAGTTCAGCAAGGCGGGAAATCGGTGTCCTTTTGGGGTGGTATTATGATTGGAGTTTGAACGCCTTTGATCCCGTATTGAGGCTACATGACAGCAGACATGTATAAAGCAGTTGTTATTGATGGAATTGTCAGACCATTTCGAGTAAACCATGGGCACCAATTTGTACTGGTCGATGATAATGCGTCCGCACATCGAACTCAACGAGTCAATGCTGCTCTCCAAGAATACGACATCACAAGGTTAGACTGGCCTGCGGGCACGCCTGACTTAAACCCAATAGAGCACGCGTGGGATGCTCTTAAGCGAGCTATTTAGAACCGCCAGCCACGTCTCCAGACAGTGCCAGAGCTCAGGGAAGCCGCTATTCAAGAATGAAAGACCGGTTACCCCAAGAAATGCTGGATAACTGAGGAGTTATATTATCTTGAATAAAAAACCTTTTATTAATAAATTGTTGTTTAAGTTTGGTTAAACAGTCTTTTTCTTTCTATCAATTTCCTGTTACAATTACATTCTGATTAATTACTAAATTATTGTTAATAAAAAATAGTTTTATTTTTAATTAAAAACAGGGTTTTTCTATTTGAAGAAAACACACAACAAATATTTTTTCTTGATAAAGTTAAATTAAAAATATATATCTTCTTATGCTAGTGATCACAAACTGTTTTTGACGTGTGTATATGACCTAATCGCATTGTCATAAAATCTATTTTTAGTCGCTATTAGTAATCTTTTGAAACTTCTACGTCACATGGATACGATAAGCGTTATGAAACGCTACAGGAAGTATTGTTTGGTGTGCATGCACACCATAGAGCGGTTATAGCTTGCATACCAACAGGATTCAAATTGAGATAGGTAAGGTAGGATGGAACTGACTCGATCAATAAAAGAGTGGAGTAAGGTGATGGCCAAAATATAGTATGAGAATTACCGGAAAGACAGAGTTTTAGAGTTAGGCTGCGTTTGCACCAGAGATGTGCCAGGATGCGTAGCGAGGAATGTGTTTTTCAGGAACCTATAGAATGCGATAACTTTGAATCGTCGATCCCACAATTCCTTAAGACTAGGGTCTATAACCAGTGCGTTCTTCCCGGAATGACTTCCGGAGCCGAAACGTGGACACTCACCATAGGCCTGGTCCACAAATTCAAAGTTGCTCAGCGTGCAATCGAGAGAGCAATGCTCTGGGTTTCTCTGGTGGATAGAATTCGCAACGAAGTCATTCACCAGAGAACTAAAGTCACCGAGATTGCGAGTAGAATCAGCATGCTGAAGTGGAAGTGGGCCGGCCATGCCTGTGGACGGACATATAGCAGACATGTGTAAGAGTAGAGACCGCGTATGGGCAAACGTAGTGTGGGACGCCCTGCGGCACGATGGATCGATGATTTAAAGAAGGTGGCTGGCAGCGGATCGATGCGGACTGCTCAAGACCGGGATGGTTGGCTCTCTTTGGGGGAGGCTTACGTTCAGCAGTGAACGTTATTAGCTGAAATAATGATAATAGCTTGCGCAGAGCGAGGCAAGGTACATGAAGCGATTCTATTGGTCTCCTCGCACTTCGTCGTGGAAACGCAGCCTAAAGCTCGTTAAATATTTTTTACCTAATCAGAACATTAAACGTGATCAGTAATAGTTCGTCCATCAGGCGGGACGGACCGGTTGGTGTTGCTGCGTGGTACTGTGCATCAGTCGCAAGTCGCGCTCGGTCGACATGTCGCGCGTCTGTCTGCTCGCGCTCGCCGCGCTGTTAGCCTGCGCACGCGCACACGAAGGTAAACGTAGTGTTCTATATATGATTTTAGGACTACATTCGTGACTAATCTTGAAAGTGGGAATAGTATTTAAGTATCCATGATCGGTGTAAAAGAAGTTTACTTGTTAGCAGACGTGACTTGTTCGGATCTTAATCATGAAGTCAAATTTTCGGGGCAAACTGCCTACTAGAGTAGAGTAAGGACACCATTTTCTGCACATAGACTCTCATTCGGCCCGTTGTACGTAGGTGTCCTAGCTTAGTTAGTCAGCCTAGCTCCGCCCAAAAGCACACTAAGCACAGTAGCTTCATGGGGGCTTCACAGGCTTCGCGGAGCGAATTCACAGTTTCGACTTTTTATTCACAATAATTTGTTCCAAAGATGTGGGTACCTACGGCCCCGTATTCCAAGATGACGTAGGTGGCTGATTATTTGGCTGTCCGTGGCGCCTATGTTAAAGAAATGTTTGTTTAGGGGGCAATGGCCCATAATTGTCCCTATTATTGTTCTGATGTTATTTCTACTTAAGCTGAGTAGTGGTTTTGTTAGTTGCGGATGTTGACTTGCCATTTTTGACTGCCTGCAGTCTGCAGCTCGTGAACATTTGTTGTTATGAACTTTATTTGATCTCTGGCGAATCCATGCATGAAATTGTGAGAAAGGTAGAAGGAGCGGGTACAGGCCTAGCTCTACCATCTCCGAACCTCTCTTAGCAAGTTCGTCTGCGGCAGCATTGCCTAGGGATCCACTGTGCTCCCTGGTCCACTGTAGGGTTATTCTGAACGATATACTCTCCAGGGCGAGGTGACAATCAAAGATTAGTTTGCTGTTAGGGGGCAAATTATTATTACAACACATAATTTGTTTACATTTATAATACCTACTAGCTTCTGAATGCGACCTCGTACGCGTATGTCCCGTTTTTCCCGTTCCCGTAGGAATTTGTGGAAATCCTCCCTTAGTGCTCCCCTACACGTTGTTTTGCCATAAAAAAATACCCTACCACCTATTCTCATACCTACAGAATATATACACAAATTTTCATGAAAATCGGTCGAGCCGTTATGGAGGAGTTCGGTAACAAACACCGTGACACGTGATTTTTATATATTAGAAGATTAGGATTAGTAGGATTACACCTTTTTGATTTCTCTCTGCTAACAATTATGAAGTACGAGGGCAGAAGCTATTGTATGATCTTTATATTTTAACGTCGACTTGTACGAGCTGTTTGGGAGATCTGTTTAGTCAAGTGACCTTGGGTTTGTAAAAAAACCAGCTCTGATAAACATGACCTGATAATAATGGACACAGTAAAAACCCCGCAGATGTACAGTGGAACATGGAAATTGATATAAAGGCTGCTAAAATAAAATATGGCGTAAAAATATTCTTCAGTATCGCTGTCGACCGACTACATGCCTAAAGCGCCCTGTAGGTAAACGGTCAACGCTCAAACCGGGGATCAAACAAACTTTGTCATGTGACAGATTCAGTTTTCTCCTTATCTTGACGTCTTGCTAAAACAACGACTGCGAAAGATCTCAACGTCAAACGCGATGTTTGGGAAACTCTTGTTTTCCGGTGGACGTTCAAACATGTTTGTCAAACACGACGTCAATCGAATTTTTCATCAAACACGTAGAACGTTTGACAATCCTTCCAACCACAGCCTCATACTATCAAATCATTTGACAAACACGTATTTGTTGAACAATTTAATCGCTTACAGGGCGCTTAAAAGATTTGCAGCATTGCCACTCCCTTTTGCTTTTATAGTAGTTAGAATGCTAGAGTGAGTTTGTTTGTTACGCTTTTACGCCTAAATTGCTCAACCGATATTGATGGATTTTCGTACAGAGATAGATGGGACCTTGGAGATGGTTATAGGCTAGATTTTTTGCGAAAATCTATATTACCGCAAGCGAAGCCTCGGGCAGAAGCTTTTTTGTTACAAATTTTATAGTTACTGTTGTGATAAGTATTTTGCGGTCCTTTATATTAAAACACGCATAAAAGAATAATATTAATTTATACATGTTTTAATAAAAAATGAAGTAAAAAGATGAAAGTTGTCAGCCAAACTTTTTGTTCGACTGTACTTTATTATTGTTTCGTTGCTTTCATAAATTATTTATTTAACTAAATTTATCTCTTATATAGCGGATATCCATATCCATTCGACCTTCATACACTACTTGCATACTCAGTAATATTTTAATACTATCTGCTATAATCATGGTAAAAAATTGGAAATCATGAGCCGAATAAATACGGTTTAAGGCATTTATTTCTCAAAAAGAATACAATTCACTTTATATGAGAAATACAAATTGTTCTTAAATACTAATGTTGATCTGAGAAATGTAGGTACTCAAACAAATTAGTAAGTAGATATTATTTGCACAATACTTTTCAATGTTGTAGGTAACCAGACAAAAAAGTACATATATTTGTTGTGTAAGTGAAGTTATTACGTATCGTTTCTTGAAGGCAATGGCAATTACACATTGTTCATTGCCTTCAAGAAACAAACTTTATACTTATGATTTGTATACATTACATTACTGAGACAAATATAATTGTATTGTGGCTAAATATTGAATGATGGTGCTTAACTTATTAAATTGAATGCTATTGTTGATTAGGGAGATTTTAATGTAAAAAGAGCAAATTAATTTAATTTATGGAAGCTAACATTAACTTTTTAAGACAGGCAACTTAATTAAAACCGTGAAAAAACTTTCAAGATGTGGTGTTTTAAGGTTTTCTTGAATAACGCGTAGGATTGGATCTCTTTTATGTTACTAGGTAATTTGTTATATAACTCTGCTCCCTGGTATAGTATGTTTTTCCTTCCGTAGTTAGTTCGTGGTCGTCTTAGGCAGATGTTGTTTTTTCGTCTAGTGATGCGGTTTTGTGTTTGCCCTATTTTTGTAAGCGTTATTTTAGAATGTATATCTTTGTTCAATAACTTACGTACTAGTATGCATGTGTTATATTTATATATTTGCGGCAGTGTCATCAATTTAGTTTCTTTGTAAATCTTTTCTGTGGGAGTTAAGTAGTGGTAATGGAATAGTAGCTTAATTATTTTATTTTGATTGGCCTTAAATTTGTTTTAGCTGCCCCACACCTCTACTAGGTAGTCAAGATGAGGTTTTACCATGGAGTTACATATAATATACCTAACAGATTTCGGCAAGCAGCGAACGATACCTCGAAGTGCTCCCATGACAGAGGAAAGTTTAGATCTTAATTTATCTAGGTGTGGTTGCCACGTCAGGTGTTTATCTAGATGGAGTCCAAGGTATTTTTCAGAACTGACTTCGGTTTTGGGTTCGTTATTTATATATAGAGTTGAGTGATTTGCTATAGTTTTATTCTTAGCACTGAAAATAATGTAGTTTGTTTTAGATGTATTTATAGTTAGCAAGTCGCCTTGGAACCATTTAGAGAGAGTGTCTAAGTCTTGCTGCGCTTGTTTAATAATCAGTTCGACATCGTCGCCAAACAAAAATAAGCTAGTATCGTCAGCATATAGTGTTATGTCTCCTGCCAGGGTAAGGTTATGTATATCGTTTATGTATATTATGAATAGCAAGGGGCCAAGAATAGAGCCTTGCGGTACGCCGTAGGTTAAAGTTTCGCGATCACTTTGTGTATCCCCCATACGTACAGTTTGCTGTCTGTTAGAGAGATATGACCGAAACATGTCGTGGGCTGTTTCCCTGATGCCGATATCATACAATTTTTGGAGAAGAAGAGAATGGCTAATTGTATCAAATGCCTTTTTTAGGTCGATACATATTCCAAGAGCTGTGCGTTTTTCGTCAATATGGTTTTTCAGATTTGTCACAAGGTCGATTGTTGCAGTTAGTGTATTGGATTTTAGTCGGAAACCATATTGTTTATTAGAGAAGAAGTTAATAGTTTTAAGATAATTGTCTAAGCGCTTATATAATATTTTTTCATAGATTTTGGAAATTATCGGGAGGACAGAAATAGGGCGGTAATTGCCTGGATCTGACTTTTATCCAGTTTTAAAAATTGGAATCACTTTTGCTACCTTGAGAGAATCAGGGAAGATACCATTTTGTAGACAATAGTTGATAGTCGTGGTAAGTTTATGTATTGTTAGGAATAATCAGTAAAATAAGTTAAAAAAATAAACAATCTTTAATTTCTTTAAATAGCACTTCGACAAAAATATAAAAATATCAAAAGGAACTCTGTAATTATTAATCAAATAGAAATTACACAAGCCAAAAGAAATAATCAGTACATGAACCAAAACGTAACCTAAAATTAACCTAGCACACAATAATGGTCAGGTAGCACGTCCGTTCCGACCGCCGTCCAAGCAAAAAGAGAGTGTTGCCACACCGCGCGCCTTCTTTTATACTTCCATCGGTTGACAGCTGATGGCGTGACTTCTTCATGACGTCACCTCGTCTTCAGTTACCAACACGGCCTCTCCTGACGCTCTGACGTCCTCGTCAGCTCCAGAAGATGGTACTGCCTGATTTGTAGCAGTGTCTTCCAATAAGACGCCTGAGTCTTCACCGTCTTCTGTAATCAGAGAGTCGCATTACATAAAAAAAATAACAGATGTAGAAGCAAAAACATCTTAGATACACAAGAGGTAATGCGCATTACACGTGAGATATCACGACATATCAAAATCTTAGCTAAGAACACACCAAGCACATAACTTGGTCGCACTGCAGACAGAGGCACCAAGTTAGCGTGTCTCGCAGCGGCTGTCGGCATAGGCGCCTAGTTAGCATACCGCCCAGACTTCCACATACACCGTAGGCATAGGCTCTCAGTTTGCATACCTCCCAGTGGCTGTTGACATAGGCACATTGTTAGCGTATCACCCAGACTTCAAAACAATACTTGCCCTCAAAGAATGCGGCACATGTCTCAGGAGTCCACTCACCCCTCCAGGGTACCATGAACTGTGCAGCAGCATATGTGGTCTTCCCGTAGGCACCAGCCAGAAGCTGCAGTTCATAGCGCCCATGGTCCAGGACTCCAACTACGCGGTAGGGCCCGCGCATACCAGGATCAAGTTTCCCCGTGGACTGGGAATACTTGATAACGAAGACTAGGTCATCTTTGCTGTAGACACGTGGAGGCTGTCGGTCTTCATTAGCACGCCTGTCTTGATCGGCTTGATTTTTGCACAGCCGTTCGGCCGTCCTTTGTCTCCTCATCTCCCGTAGCGGCTCACGGTTCTCACCAGACGTTTCGATGGCAACGTCTCGGATTAGCGTGCGAATGACTGGGGTAGCTCCTTCGGCACCGATAAGCAGGTTAAGTGGAGACTGCTGGGTGGTCTTCTGTTTCGTCAAGTTGAGTATCAGCTGTAATCTCCACAGCTGTTCAGACCATTCCCCTTTCCGATGGTTCACCTCGATCCTCAACATGTTAAGGACGGTGCGAACGTAACGCTCCACCTGACCATTGGCGTGGTGCATCTCGGGGGTAATATAATGAATCTGACAACTCAAATCATTCATTAGTGACACAAAACCAGATGATTGAAACATTCTACCCCTATCACATACAATAGTCTTAGGCGTTCCAAACAGAGACACGACATTTTGCATAACACGTTTTAATTCATTTAAGTCCTGAGTACAAATAGGGCTCAATAAACAATATTTCGTAAAAGAATCCACAACAACCAATATGTGTTTATTACCGTTAGATACTACCAGTGGGCCTAGGGCATCTACATGTAAGGTGTCAAAAGGAACATTTGGTTTTGTCCATGAGTTAATTGGTTGTAGTGGAGCTCGTGGAACTCTCTTGTGAGCTATACATATGAGGCAGTGAGAAATATACTTGGAGATAAAGGCTCTGAGTCCAGGAAACCAAAAGTGTTTCAGGATAAGGTCGGCAGTTTTTTCAGCGTTAATATGGCTGTGTTCATCATGGAATATTCGGAGCAGGCTCAAACGATGACCTTTTGGTATATAACAAAGTAACCTAGACTCTTCACCTACAGGTGTGTAGCGATAGTATAAAATATTATTGCGTTTAAAATAACGTAAAGAGTCCAAGTTTCCCTCATCTAACGACCTGATCAACGTTTGAGTCTCCTCGTCTCCTGATTGCGCGATTTGAGCCCAATTACGCGGTTTCTCAATGTTATTTACAGCATGTACGGGGTTACGACTAAGATAGTCTGCGTGAGGTATCATTACCCCTTTTCTGTATTGAATGGTAAAGTTAAAATCTTGAAGGTATATCCACCATCTCGCTACCCTCGGTAGTAGATCTTTCTTATTTTGGGTGGCTTTTAAGGCATTGCAGTCTGTCACTACAGTAAATGGCATTCCTATGAGATAATGCCTAAAATGTTTTAGAGCTTTTACTACAGCGAGCGTTTCCAGTTCATAAGAATGGTAACGTTGTTCAGTATCTTTTGTAACCTGACTATAGTAAGCAACCACACGCTTATTACCATCCTTATGAACCTGTAGAAAAACTGCACCGTAACCTGCACTACTCGCATCTGTGTGGACCTCAGCGGGAAGCTCTGGGTCAAAAATGGCTAATATTGGCTCACTAGTAAGACACTTAATAAGCTCTTTGCGAACGCTTTCCTGCTGTGGTCCCCAGACAAATTCGACATCTTTACGCGTTAAACGAGCAATGCAAGCTGTTTTTATAGAGTAACTAGCTATGTACTTTCTGAAATAACCAGCAAGGCCCAAAAATTGTCTCGCTTGTTTGACGTTCTGGGGAACAGGTGCATTCACGAGTGCCTGAACCTTACTTGTTGACGGCCGGACTCCACCATTTGATATAATTCTGCCTAAATATTCTATTTCTCGACATAAAAATGAACACTTACGTAAATTCACTGAAAAACCGGCCTTGGTCAAAACTGCTAAAACTTCATCTAATATCTGTAAGCCCTGGTCAATTGAACAGGCCAATAACATACAATCGTCGACGTAAACAAGTACTTTGCCTGCCTCAATGAATTCGCGCAGAGTTTTTGCAATAATACGTTGATATACTATGGGTGCGTTGGCTAACCCATATGGCATCTTCAAATATTCGTAATGCCCTTCGGGCGTCACGAAGCCGGTTAAAGGTATTGATTGCTCATCTAATTTTATTTGTAAAAATCCGGTAGCCATATCAAGTACCGTGAAGAATTTTGACTTGCCTAGTCGATCAATGTGATCGTCAATTAAAGGTAAAGGGTATCTGTCCTTAACTGTGATTTTATTAAGTGCTCGGAAGTCCACGCACATGCGATCCGATCCGTCCTTTTTTTTACAAGAAGAATCGGACTCGAATATGGTGACTCCGAATCACATATTATGCCTTTACTAAGTAGATCCTGAATAATCTCTCTAACTTTAAGCTTTTCATTGTAGGACATTTTGTAAGGACGATAATTTACAGGTACCTCACTGTTCAATCTGATGTGCATATAGCCTGTGGTAACTGTAGATGTAGCCGTACCAGAAATCATAAATGCCGAATCAAGTATTCTTGTAAGTTTTCCAAGGTCTTCCCCGGCTAATGAGGTTTTAAAACCATTGGGTTGCTCGCCAGATTGAACCGTGGAAACCCTCGTTAAAGTTTTATCATGAGTTAAACGTTGAGATGCCCTAGTCCTTATATAGATTAGTCCTTCCCTATTTAGTACATCGGTACCAATAATAATTGGTGCATTCATATATTCACTAGGTACAACAAGCAAATCTACTTCAAGGGTTATTTCCTCAAGCTCTATTACAATTGTGACGTAAGAATCAACAAAAATAATGGAATTACTTATTCCTTTCAATTGTTTATTAGTAGGTTTTTTCGAACAAGAAAAATGATTGACTACTGATGATGAAATCAACGAGACTTCTAACGCCCCACTATCAATTAAAATGTCTACAGGTATACCCTGAACCATTCCTACTACTATGTCACTGGACTTATATTTATTGGGGGTAGAACAGAAAATGACATTACTTTTATTGGGCTTATTATCTGCACGCTGCTTAGCAAAACAAACGCCAATATCATGACCCGTTTTTTTACAATAGGCACATACTGCCTTATTTGAGGTAAAATTCGATTCAGATTTTATCGATTCAGTTTTATTTAGTTCAGTCGCATCATTTGATTTCGACTTTTTAAAACAACCCGCTTGTTTATGCCCTATCTGTCCGCAAGTGAAACATTTGGGACCCTGACCCCTAGATGGACGCTTGGAGTTATTCTTATGGGGGCTCTTATCTTTAGAACGCAAACTGTCACTATTTTGCTTTGGAGTGGGCTTCACGAAGGTAGATAGGTAGTTAACGAGATTGTCAGGCGTCAGATTTGCATTAGTAGCAGCCGCTTTGATTTGAGGGTCCTTAATCCCTCTAATAACAATCGCCGCTATCAACTCGTCTGATAGGCCTTTTACGATTCGTAAACGTAGCAGACATCTACGTGCATATTCAGCGTAGGTTGGATAACTGTCTGAATTCGAGCTCATTACTTCATACAAAATATTTGCCACATCAATTCTCTTGACACAAAGTGACCGAAAGTCTTTTTTAAAATTACTCCATGAACGGTCATTCGTAACCCATTCACTAAGCCAAGTCTTAGCATCTCCCTTCAGACAGCTCCCAACGCGGGAAAGGCACTCATTTTGTGACCACTTATTCAAAACCAGAGCCCTGTCAACCTCGTCAAACCACTGGTCAACATCATGCACATATGGGTCAAAATTTGAAATATAAAAATGATGGGTGCTTACTGACTTTAACGACTGTATTGCCTCCACTATTTTCACCGTGGCTGCAGTCGAAACGTCAGTAGCAGTACCTGTAGTTTCCGGCGTAGCTATTACCCGTGATCGTTCTTCTAAAGCCTTCAACCGCGAGACTATCGTCTCAAGCGATCGTCGGCAAAGTGGTGATGCAGGGCTTCGCGTCCTCACGCGACTCCTACGACGATCTCGTTCGCGCCTGGAACGGCGATCGCAATCCCGAGACTTGCTACGTGACCTTCTGCTGCGCTTATGGCGGCTACGAGATCGTTTAGAACGCGAGGCACTATTTTTTGAACGTGAACGACTCGATCTATCCATTTTTAACTACTACCCGCTTTAATCTAAAAACTAGTTTTGAGTTGTGGGCGAAGTGAATCTTTATCCCACGAGTGATGTTAGGAATAATCAGTAAAATAAGTTAAAAAAATAAACAATCTTTAATTTCTTTAAATAGCACTTCGACAAAAATATAAAAATATCAAAAGGAACTCTGTAATTATTAATCAAATAGAAATTACACAAGCCAAAAGAAATAATCAGTACATGAACCAAAACGTAACCTAAAATTAACCTAGCACACAATAATGGTCAGGTATCACGTCCGTTCCGACCGCCGTCCAAGCAAAAAGAGAGTGTTGCCATTTTTTTTTTTTTTTTTTTTTTTTTTTTTTTTTTTTTTTTTTTTGATTCGGACCACTCGTAGTTCACCTCTAGACGGGTGGTTACTACTTAACCGGGCTAGCCTGTGGTGGCCTCAGAATGACTCTAAAGCCCCCAGCCAAGGCAATTAAAAATACTTAAACCTACAACTCTGCTCACTGGGGGCACCCCCTGTGGGGTTCGGGCCTCGGCTCAGTGGCATCGTTATCGGGAGGGCAGCAAGGGACAGGCTGGGTCATGACATTATTTAGGGGGTTTAAAGCTAATGGCTCAGCGACGCGGGCTGGCTCGTTAGGCAAAAGACGGGGAGCAACAACAACATTGCTATTATTACTGGGACGTCGCGCGGGGCCTCGGCGGCGAGGCCGGAAGGCGGCGGGTCGCGGTTTGTGTGCTTGTTTAAGAGTACTGGTTTCCCTACAGCTCTCTTGTACAAGGGTGATTGGGTCATCGGGTTCTAGTAAGGTATGCCGTGGACGGCGGACCTTACTAATTTGGGAGGGAGCGTATCGGGTAGCCGATGCGATAAGAGGGTTCTGGTGCCTCTCAGCAGATTCGATGAAACGCTTCGTGAGGCGTTTCATGAACTGCTTGATGGTCGGGATTTTGAGATCGACATGGAGTCGCTCATTCCGAACGAACCACGGGGCACCCGTGGCCTTCCGGAGAAAACGGTTTTGGAGGGACTGCAACCTATGGATCCGGTATGACTTTACGTGGGCGAATGTAGCACACGCATAGGTCATGATGGGGCGAATGCAAGTGGTGTAGATACGCAGCTTGCATTTTAGGGATAATTTGCTGTTGTGGTTCAACATCGAGTGGAGCCTACCGAGAGCGAAGGCGGCGCGCGAGCGCACCGCCTTAATGTGCTCCATAAAACTGAGGTTTTTATCCAAGATCACTCCTAGATATTTGGCTCGCTCTTCCCAAGGGATCGGCTTGCCAAACATCTTGATCGGTGGAAGGATCGGGGGGAGTCTAGCCCGCGGCCTGCGGAACAGGACCGCCTGACTTTTCTCGGGATTTACCTCAATCCTCCACTTCCGAAACCAACCGCCTAGGCGGTTGGCGGATCTTTGGAGGTGATGAGATATGGATTTACCACTCTTGCCAGAGTAGTAAACGGCCGTGTCGTCGGCAAAGAGCGCTAATTGCGACTGGGGATCAGGGGGAATATCACTGGTGAACAGCGTGAAAATAAGAGGCGACAGCACACCGCCTTGCGGTACGCCGGCGCGGATGGGGCGGGGGGTGGAAAGCGCACCTTCGATACGGAATCGAAAGGTGCGGTTCGACAAATAGTCTCGTAAGATGAGCACGAGACGATCCGGCACCCCGAGTTGATATAGCTTGTATATCAGACCGTTGTGCCAGACCTTGTCGAAGGCTTTCGCTATGTCGAAGAACAGGGCTCCCGTCATCAAGCCGCGTTGATAGCGGCCGTTGATATGCTCAACGATGCGGTAGACCTGTTGGACGCACGAGTGAGTGGCTCTAAAGCCAAACTGCTCGTTGGGGATGAGACTCTTTCGCTCGACGTAATCCTTGAGACGCTTATAGATAAGCCTCTCGTAGATCTTGCCGAGCGAGCTGAGCAGACTGATGGGGCGGTAGGAGGACGGGGAGGATTTGGGCTTACCCGGCTTGGGAATGCCGATCACGATAGCCTCTTTCCACTGCTGCGGAAACATGTTGTTGGACAGAGCGCCATTGAAGATGGCGGTCATCAACACGATCAGAGTCTTGGGAAAGAGTCGAACTACCCTGTTGGTAATGCCGTCGCGCCCAGGGGCTTTCCTGGGTCTGAGTTGGCCGATGATCTTCTCCACCTCGTCGGGAGTGACGGGAGGGAGAGGGTCGTCGGGGTCCTCGACGGGAGGGAGGGAGGTCCTACGTTCGACCTCGGCGTCCACTTCGGCGAGGTGGGCCGGGTCGACTGGGTTCGAGCTTGGGGAACACTGGGCCTCTAGACTGTCAGCCAGGCATTCGGCCTTCTCGTCGTCGTTAAACGCGAGAGTGTTGTCGGGGCGGATGAGGGGGGGCATGGAGGTAACCTCAGAGGCGCGTAACTTCCTCTGAAGCTCCCAAAATGCGAGGTGGTTGGGCTGGAGATCACTGAGCATCTGATCCCATTGCTTGTCACGAAACTCTTTGATGCGATTGCTTACTTTACGCTGTAAGTAACGCATAAAAGCCTTGTTACTAGCACAGGGAAAAGAGCTGTAGGCACGGACGGCCGCATTCTTCTCGGTCAACAGTTCACGCACATCGTCCGGGAGTTTCCAGCGACGGTCGTCCGTCGCCGGAGCCTCCCTTGAACATTCGTCCAGGACTGACTGTACATGTTCCGTGAGCGAGCCGATCGCGGCCGCCGTGTCGGCAGCTGACTCTATGTGATCTGGGATTTTATCCAGGTGATGTGACGTGGTGACTTTCAGTTTTTCACTTACTTTGCGCCAGTCAGTGATCACTCTGGTGGGAGGAGGTTGGGAGGGGTCGGGAGGACCGAATCTGGGAGTGAGCTCCAGAATAACCGGTCGGTGATCCGAGTTGAGCTCGTCCACCGCCTCCACAGAATGCAAACGTAAGTTTACATTCTTGAGGAGAGCGATGTCGAGCACGTCGGGTCGCCAGTTAGGTTGGTGAGGGTAATGAGTGGGATGCATCGGAGCGATGACATCGAAATTGAGGGGGCTGCTGAGCTCGAACAGAGCTCTGCCTCTGGGATTAACCGTGTGGCTATTCCATGAGGGATGTTTGGCGTTGAGGTCCCCCGCCAGAAGGACGGAGTCACTCAAGCCAAGAAGAGTTGTGAGGTCATTTCTGAGGGAGGGGCCTATGGGAGTGGTGGTGGGAGGGTCGTAGACAGAGATGACCGTAAGGGGTTGGTGGCCTGTCATGCCGAGCCGACAGACAGAGACCTCAAGCTCGGTTAGGGTGGCGGGCGGATCCATGGGAATGCAGTATAGGGACGATTTGTAGTAAATGAGAGTTCCTCCCCCATGACATCGGGTCCTGTCGTTGCGAACTAAACGATAGTTCGCAATTTTAGGATCCCGAAGATGGGGCTTGAGGAAAGTCTCCTGCACCAGAAGCAGATCTATGCGATGGTCGCGGAGGAAGTTGGCGATCTCATCGCGTTGGCCTGAGAGGCTGTTGGAGTTGAAGTACCCTATCCGGAGGGACTTCGGCCTAAACCTACATGTTACTGCGGGGGACTTAGCCATGGAGACGTTCATACAGGCTAATAAAGTGGACTACATCACTGAATTCACGGTATACGGCACCGTGCTCAGTGATGTTAGAGGCCTTCAGAGCTTCGGTCATAGCCACAGCTCTGGGGGAGTAGAAGGCCTTGTAGAAGGCCATGTTAATGTGAATGGCCATTTCAGGCGCATTCGCGGGAATGGGGTGGGTTGGGACTTTGGAGGTAGCCTTTGGTGGTGGGGGGGGAGGAGTGGCTGCCTGAGGGGCGGCTGCTCCGACGACGGCGACCGGTGGTCGGGGGAATGGAGGTACGGCTACGTCCATGAGGGCCGGGATGGCCGGGGGGGGCTTTTGGGCCGTAGGGGCCTGGGTCTGGGTAGGCGCGGGTCCGAGCGCCGGGAAGTGAGCTCTATGGTTCAGCGCGTTCCAAGGGCTGGGGCGCTGAGGGTATAGGGCCACTGGGGGTTGGGTCGTGGGGGCTTCCCTCTGCTGGCGAGCGTTTGCACGCTTTACCAGTTTGGGCGCAGACGATTTGGGGGCCTTGGGACAACCACGGTAGTTAGCCGGGTGCCCAGCCTCTCCGCACAGCACACAGCTGGGCGGTTCGGCGCATTGAGTGTGGTCCTTTGGACGGGGACAGTCAGGGGTGCCGTGGTCGCCCAGGCATTTGACGCAGCGCGGCTTGCCGAAGCAATTGCGCTGCGAGTGGCCATATAGTTGGCAGTTGTGACACTGGCCAACTATACCGCTACGACGGGGCTTCTCCATTTTTAAGCCCTCCAAGTAACAAATCTTGGAGATTTTAAAAATGGGGTGATATTTGTCGTCTGTGGGATTGCAGACGATGAGCACCATATTGTATGGTGCTCCACCACGGCGGTGCATGCGGTGGACCGCAGCGACCGGGATCTCTTGGCGTTTGAGATCATTACTGATCTCTTCAGGGGATATGGCGTGAGGGACGTTCCTCACTACCACGCGGACTAGACGTTCCTCCTCGAAGGCGAACGAGTGGAAAGGTACCTTCCTCGCTACAAGGAGTTTATGCAACTCCCTGTAGTCCTGGGCAGAAGGCACCTGGACCTTTATCCCATTACCCACAGCACGGGCGTGGGAGAATTGGATTCGGCGCTCGTTACAAGCGCTCGAAACCTCCGTCCACTTCGCCGCTTCATGAATGAAGAGGGGTGGCGGAGACTTCGACTTCTTGACGAGCGCCGGGTCGGACTGGGTGGCCGGGGGGGCAGTGGCCATCGGGCTGGGGGGACGAGACGCCTGCTGGGAGGTGCTGGCTCTGGGGGCTGCGGAGGTCGTGGCAGCGGGGGAGGGAGGGGAGACAGTCGGGACCACTGTCTTTCTTGCTTTGGGGGCGGACTCCTGAGCGGCAGAGCTCTTCTTCTTCCGCTTACCTTTACCCACAAGGGTAAAGTCGGCGGAAGAGTCTGAGGTACCCGAGTCGTTTTCCGAACCGGATTCGTAGTCCATGGGGGGGGGAGTGGGGGAGTCAGGCTCTAAGGTGAGCGGGGCACTCTCGAGTACGTCACTGAAATCAGTGACGTCATCGTGAGTTGGAGAGGGGCAGGAGGGGCCCTGAGGGGGCTCGGGGGAGAGCGACTCACGCGGCGGTGGAGTGCTAGTCCCACTGGACTGGGAGTTTTTAAGGCTCTCCAGCCTATGCAACCTATAGTTGACAATTCGGACCAACTCCTGATTGGGGTGGTCCGCTATGAGTCTTTGGACGAGATCCAAAAGGATCGCGTCCACTCCCTTAGGGGGAGGCATTTTACAAGACTGGGGAGGGGGAAAACATATGCCTTAGGGGCAGGGGAGGGAACCTACTCCTAATCTCCTAGCAAACCTAACTCCCCGGGTGGGAGTTCCCGGGGATGTGTACCCTCCCTGTCGGGTGAAGACAGGGAGGTGAGTACCTATGGTGTGCCCTAAGCTTGTGATCTCGCTGCCGATCTTATTGTGCAGCGAGTCCCTATGGGTCTTGCGACCGACCGACGAAGCTGAAAGAGAGCGGGGTTAAGTGATTGGTCGCGACTAGGAGGCCCCCCAAGGCCGCGGGTCCAATACCCTTCCGACTTGACCTAGGCCCTGAAGGGGCTAGGTCGGTGTGTCGGGTCAACACCCACTCGGCTTCGTTGGCACCGAAAGGTTTCCACCGAGTGACCACGAGAAACGTGGATTTACCCTGAAGGGGTCACCACGTTTTTGACAGTACCCGAAACGGAAACAAGATATCTCTCGGCTGCCTTGAAAAAGGCAGCGTCGGATCAAATAGTGTAGTCAGCGACCACAGTGACGTCACGGCGAGCGGGACGAGCAGCGAGCGAGCGAGCAGCGATGAGTCACGGAGCAGACGTCCGTCACGGTCGGGCGGCGCGCGCGGAATGCGTACATGGATGAGAGTGTTGCCACACCGCGCGCCTTCTTTTATACTTCCATCGGTTGACAGCTGATGGCGTGACTTCTTCATGACGTCACCTCGTCTTCCGTTACTAACAGTATAATTAAGTTTTTGACGCATTTTATGGTTTTGCAACTAATGTATGATTTTGCTTACTTCCTCTTCCGTGGCTGGAGTTAGATAGAGTAGCTCGAATGTACTAGACGCACTAGACTTAGCCATTTGAGTGCTTGGCAGTGTATGTGTGATTATGATTATTTATTTTGTTAGCTAAAAGTGACCCTATAGTAGCAAAAAATTAACTATTTCTGTAACGTTTGTTATTGGACCCATTTGTGTATCTAGTTTTGAAGGAGCAGAACACGACTTTGTTTTATGCTCAGCTAAGTTTCCGATTAACTTCCACATCTTCAAAGGTTTTTTTTTCACAGTTTTTAAAAGCTTTGTAATAATAACTATTTTTGGTACTTTGAATTTGTTCAGATTCGATCGGCGTTACGTAGGGCTATAAAGTCTTCCTTTATTAAGGCGTCGTTGGGATTATTCTTGTAAGTTGACCACAGCTGATTTCTTTTGGTTATCATTCCAATTACATCCTTATTAATCCAGTCTGATTTTAGCGTATTATTGATTTTAAATTTTGGTATTCTGTTCTCATTTACTGCTTCCTTTATCATATGTTCTAGGCTATTGAAATCATTCTCAAAAATGTTCGTAACTGCATTTTCTACGGTATGGTATAGTGCTGTGTAATCTATAGTATGCTATAGATACTTCGTTTTCTTTTTTGTTTCTGGCATATATTTTCCCACTTCCAAATAAATTTGCTTGTGGTCTGACATTGGGGATTCCACTATAGTCGCATGAAATTTATGATTTTTCAGGTTGGATGAAACGTGGTCAAGAATCGATTTTTTTGTTGATGTTTCACGGGTGCTGAATTTTGAATCGATTTTGTTCAGGATTACGTATCCATTTTCTAGCAATGTTTTTGTATAACTATTTATTGATCGATTAAGATTTAGCAGGTCGTAGTTAAAATCACCAAACACCAATCCTCTTTTCTTCCTCATCAGTTGTTGTGAGTATTCCTCCAGAAACCCACTATTATTTCATTTTGGAGTTTTGTATATTGCCCCGATGTCCAACGAATATTTATCTAAATGAACCCATAAGTACCGTACCATATAGTGATTGTCTTCTTTACACAGATCTTCTGAGTAATTGTGTTTTAAGCAGTCGTGAACAAATATGGATACTCCGCCTCCTCTTGCATTTTCTCTTATATTGTAATAGTGGGTGTAGTTTGGTAATTTTATACTTTTAGCTTCAGATTCTGATTTGATCCAGGTTTCCGATAGAATAATTACATGCACAGGGCTAGATATGCTGTATTGTATAATGCAGTTTAATTTATCGAGTTTACCTGGCTTCACTATGCTACGTGCGATAGCGTAAAGAAATTTGAGGGATTTATTATCTACACTAATATTATAAAGAGGAAAGATTTGTTTGTTTGAATTGAATAGGCTCCGAAACTACTGGACCGATTTGAAAATTCTTTTAGCATTGGATAGCTGCGTTATCAGGGAGTAACATAGGCTATTTATTATCCCCGTACTCCCACGGGAACGGGAACTTCGCGGGTGAAACCGCGTGACGTCCACTAGTTTTTTATAAAATTGCTGTACGAATCAGTTACGTCGTGTGTAGTGTTGTTTGGGGTTGCATCATCTGTTTCTTGTGTAGCTAGTTTTTTGGCTGGATTTTCGTAATTTTAGGTGCACCCTTGACATATTTTATAGTGATATCTTTTTCACCCCCTTCTAGTCGGCGTTTCAGGTCGTCTCTCAGATTGCGCCGGTACTTTTGTTGTTAGGGTGTCTCATCGGAGTAGAATTTGATGTCAACAGATTTTATGTTTGACTTATTGCGTAAAATCAATTTTGCTGCTTCAGATGTCGAAAATATAACTTTTATAGGTCTCGATATATCAGGATTATATTTTCCTAGTCGTATGGTTTTAGTTGGTTCCATGTGGTCTGAGACAACCATTTTTATTATCTTCTTTACTTATTCGCTATCATGACTGCGTCTCTCTTCGGAGTTAGAGGATTGTATCTCTTTTATTCCTCGTACCTATAATAACATTTTTCTCCCTCTGAGATCGTTCGTAGATCTCCGATATAAAATCTTCATAGCTAAGCAAAGATGTATTTGTCGCGGAGGATGGACCAGCTTTTAGTGATGCTATTTCGCTTTCTATGGCTTCCACTTTTTTCTCAATGTTAGCTCTAAACCCTGAGATGTTGGCTAACTCCGATTTTATTATGATCTGTTCTGAGGACAGAAGATCAGTTGTTACCTAAATGTTGTATTGTAACAATATGTATGTTTATATTCATTTAATCTATTTTATCTATACATAGTATTATAAAGCTGAAGAATTTGTTTGCTTGAACGCGCTAATATCAGGAACTATCAGATCGAATTGAAAAAATATTTTATTATTCCAAGCCCATTTATCGAGAAAGGCCATATAACGTCATGCTACGACCAATAGGAGCGGAACATTAGTGAAAATGTGACGAAGTTGCGCGAGTCTGCTAGTTTATTTAATAAAACCATCTGATGAAATTACAGACTTACTTCTGCCAGTAGTTTCGCCCGCGTGAAGTTTGGTAATTGCCCAAGGGTTCTACCAGTTCCTATATTATTATTATTTATTTATTTATTCATAAAAAGGGGTTTTTCCTTAAACTTACAAAAGGCACACAATTAGACCCCTGGGGTCTGTCTTAGCTTGCCAAGACTTGACCACTTCAACGCGCTATAAAAAGTTTATTTATAATCAAGTTGATGTAATGTTCTTTCAGCTTGCGCTTACTATTTTTATTATTCATTGAGTCTCTAATTTCTACGGGTATTTTGTTTAATAAATTGGGTATAGTGAAAGAAGCCAATAACACCAAATATAAACTACCAAATTGCCTAATTCAGGACATGGTCTAATAGTTTGCCAGATTTCATTCAAATCCGCTCAGCTTTAAAAGAAGAGCTCAGCTCAGTGCAGCGCTCAGCTCATTGCAGCGTTCAGTTCAGCGCTGTGCTCAGCTTATCGCAGCGCTCAGCTCAGCGCAGCGCTTAGCTCATCACAGCGTTCAGCTCAGCGCAGCGGTCAGCTCATCGCAGCGCTCAACTTACCGCTGCGCTCAGCTTGGTACATATCTATTGGCCAAAGAAGCCTGAAAATAACGAGATTTATTTATTTACTAGCTGCTGCCCGCGACGTCATCCGCGTGGACGCTATAAAACAGCAAAAATACTATTCCTGCATCACCATTTGTGTATTTTTTCACAGTCCACTATAATAAGTACCTACAAACTTTTAAAATCACAGTAACATACCTCTATAGTGAGCGCAGCCGTATAATTGCTTTATAGTTTGGAAATACTCATGAGTACCGATCGTTTATTTATTACTAGTGGACGTCACGCGGTTTCACCCGCGTAGTTCCCGTTCCCGTGGGAGTACGGAAATAATATATAGCCTATGTTACTCCCTGATAATGTAGCTATCCAATGCTAAAAGAATTTTTCAAATCGGTCCAGTAGTTTCGGAGCCTATTCAATTCAAACAAACAAATCTTTCCTCTTTATAATATTAGTGTAGACTAGCTTTTGCTCGCGACTTCGTACGCGCATATCCCATATTTTTCCCGTCTCCGTAGGAATTTCGGTAAATCCTCTTAGTGCTGCTCTACACTTCCTAAGGATTCTACATGCCAAATTTCAGCTTTCTACGACCAGTAGTTTCGGCTGTGCGTTGTCTGTCAGTCACTCAGTCACTCAATCAGTCAGTAACGAAAGAATTTTGTATATATTGATAACGGAAATAAAAAATTTAAATGTTGAAAACTTTCGCCTCAAACCTGACTTACAAAATTTGATTAAAGACCATTAATACATACAAGAAAATATGCTCGATACCTGAGACAAAAAGTATAACCGGCACGCAAAAATAAATCACAGCACCAAGAAAACTCATCAAGTTATCTAAACCAAGAATGCGAATCACAACGCAACAAACATAATAAAGAGACACAAACTACTAATATCCGTATACAGACACCAAATAAGGAAAAAAAGTTGTCTACGCAACCCAAAAAAGTTAGCAAAGAGACACAAATTACCTACAGCCGTACTCAGACGCCAAATAAAGTAAAAGAGGTAACTACTTTTAAAGAGCAGATACCAAACATACTATCGAAGCCTAAACAGAAGAATAAACTGTGTATTCTTAGTTGCAACACATTAAAAGGATCCTCGTCAACAATTGAAGAAGTTTTCTCCGATTACTTCGACTACTGTCACTACGTAATGCCAAACAGCACCACAATACGGCTCGTAAGTAATATCGAACAAAAATTAAAAGAATTCACTTTAAGCGACTGTTGCTTGCCTTTCATTGGAGATAATGATATAAGAGAGGAAAACAAATATATAAATGTGATAAAGACAATTAATGAATCTCTTCGAAAAGTCACAAACACCAACATAATTTTCTGTCTCCCTACATAATTATATAACAGGAGCACCGATATATAATCTCCTATATCTTGACATATTAAATCATGAGTACGTATACATATTTGACAGCAATCTTAACTTGACACATGAGATGTTTTCTTACTCTACAGGCAAAATCTACAAATATGTAATTAGAAATATATATGACAATATCATGAGTAACATACTTGTCGATCTACATCGATTTGGTCAGATCAACGTATAAAATAATATTAACATACAAGAAAGTATTTCCGAGAGTAACGAACAAAACGCAAGTCAATCGAAAAATTCAAACATTTTTCGTATACAACAACATATATATCCTACAACAAAATATTGCCGGACTCCTAAACAAAAGTGATCTCCTCAATGTCTGTTTGGAAGAGCTGAAAAGTAAGAAAAAACCTATCGATGTTGTGTGTATTACGGAACACTTTATGTCGCCTGAGCAAGAAGAATGATTAAATATACCTAACTATAACATAGCCATTAGTTTCTCAAGAGAATGTAATTTCGCATATTACCCTTGGCAGCCTACTTGCTTTTCGTCGACTGATGCTTCGCCGTGCGCGGACGCCGTGACGGATATGTTGCGGAGGGGAATGGAGTATTACATTCCGTTCTCTGACGTAACAATGTCTGGCGAAGCTCGTCCATGGTTTGGTGCCGAGTGCCATCGCGCTGATGCGCAAACGGCGTACCTAGCATGGGTCGACGCTCGTTCGCGCAAAGCAAATGACGTGAGTCGGAAGAAAATACCCTTCAACAGAGCTGCCAAGTCCTGTAGGAAGGTGTTGCGGAGGGCTCGGTTTGACCACATTATCCGAATAGGGAAGGCTTTTTGGTCCCTGGCTAAGTCGGTCGAATCGAACTTCTGCCGCCCCTCACTACCACCACTGCTGAGACCCGACGGGTTGCTGGCCCACTCCGCTGAGGAGAAAGCGAACTTGTTTGCTTCTTTGCAGAATCTTGCGAAATGGTTCTCCTGATGGATGCGAGTCGAGTATGTCAAACATTCGCAATCATCAGAAGTTGAGTTCCCTCCCCACTCGCGCGCACTGCGGTGTTTATTATATAGCTCCGTATTGTAAATTCGGAATTCGCGTTTTGTGTTTATTTTAAGGCTTGTGAATTGTTGCTAGCGGTGCTATAGTGTAGTAAGTGCGTGTTTTGTAAGTTTTTCAAAGTGTCTGTTCATTTATTTACTGGTAATTAGTCAATTTCTCCAGCTTTCGGTAAGTGCATTTATTTTTCTTGTGTGTGGGTAACGCGAAATAACTTAATCGATTGATATCTATTTGTTTAGTTCTTTTGATATTTTTTAATTCATCCGTGTTGTTATAAAGTAATTCATGATGTCAACAAATGATGACCCTCCAGATCGTGGCGGAGATATATTTCGTCGAAATACAAAAACCCAAAGGTCGCCCGTGGCGACCTCCGCTAATTCGAAACGCTTGTTCAGCGAAATGTCTCCATCATACATTTCGCCCGATGATAGGTCAAAACGGGTTCATCAAACTTTCGAAACCGTGGAAAAATCCTCGCCGATTTTAAATATCAGTAATGTGAGCAATACCGATTACTGCGACTTAGTTTCCGAGGCGTCAGCCTACCTGTCAAAAATTAACGACTTAGTCAATGATCAGGGCTCTCGCATTAACGTAGCAAATAAATCTGCCATTATGGATATGACACAGCGTGTCACGGCCATCGTTTCTATGCTGGCCATAAAATCATCATGCAACGAAACGAAGTTAGCCAATACGGAACGCGAATTAGAAAAAATCAAGTCGAATAACTATGTCAATCCCAATCCTGTCAATAATAATAATAATAATTGTAAAATTTCGTATGCGGACTCGTTGAAACTACGCTTGCCAAAAGTAGCTCCAGCAATTATGGAATCCCGTCCACCATTGCCGTGTGTGGTGGCTTATCCGACCGCAGCTCGATCAGCTGATTATAGCACTTCGTCCGCGACAAAACAAGCGCTTATGAAAGCAATTAAGCCCTGTGATGACGGTTTTCAAATTGTAGGCGTGAAAAAAACCGCGAAATCCGGTGTTGTTCTACGTGTCGCTAGTGAACATCAGCTTAAAAAATTGGAATCCGTGGACGCAATTAAGGCCGCTGGTTTACGACTAGAAAAACCAAAAGGTAGACGCCCTCGAGTATTAGTTAAGGATGTACCATCTTCAATGGATGATGGCGCTTTTCTGATCGCGCTATACCGCCAAAATATTAAAGATGAGCTTCAAATGAAAGAGGATGACTTTATTAAGTCTACTAAAATTATCCGTAGGCGCTCGTTAGACAACGGTCGTAAGTGGGTAGGCATCGAGTTAGATTCCGCAGTACGTAAACACTTAGTTTCTACCAAGGATAAATTATTTATTGATTGGGCTACCTGCCGCTTTATTGACGATGTTGAAGTCGTTCGGTGCTTACATTGTCAACAGTTCGGTCACGTTAAGAAACACTGCGTTAATAAAGAACCGACTTGTGCTAATTGTTCGGAGGCACACGAAACAAATGATTGCCCGCATAAGGACGACGTAAATTTCAAGCCGACTTGCGTGGCGTGTAAACGCTTTAAAAAACCGTGTGATCATCGCTGTGGATCTCAAGAGTGTACTACTTACAAACTGAAACTCGAACAATTAATCCTAAACACTAATTACTAAAAATGGATAGTTTAACCATAGGACAATTAAATCTCCATAACGATAGGGTGGCGACATCTGAGCTGGATAAATTGATTGTGGATTATAACCTTGACATAGTACTTGTTCAGGAACAATATCAAAACGCGCGCTTACGTCACAAGGTAGTTCAGCTGGATTGCAAGGCGCGAGCCGGAATTTATGTTGCGCGTTCTTCGAGCTTTACTGTAACATCTATATGTAATCTCATGACGCCCCATTGCGCTGTGGCGGAAGTATCATCACCTACCTTTAAGGTTTACGTTGTGAGCTGCTACTTTCAATATTCAGACCCAGTTACTCCACATATACATAATCTCCGTCACGTCTTGCGGTCGCTCGCGGGCTGCAAAGTTATAGTGGGTGCTGACGTGAATGCATCTTCTTCCCTGTGGTATGGCAAAGTTCGGGCCACTGATTACGAACGACGTTGTGCCGTTGAAGATTTTATTGCTGAGATGAACTTATCAATTCATAACACCCCAGACGCACCGCCTACTTTTTGTAGCCAAATGGGCGAATCTTGTATTGACGTCACACTTTCCAGTGCAGACGTACGCTTGGATAGGTGGCGTGTCCTTCCTGACGCGTCTTGTAGTGATCATCGCCTGATCGTGTACGAATTTGTTCCTATGTTTACTCAAGGTTCGTCACACTTAATTGGGAATTTTAGATATAAAAGTAGGGGCGCGAATTGGGAATTCTTTAGCTCACTTTTTGCTTGTCATGCCAAAGACTTCACTCGCGATGGACTGTCAGCTGAGGAAAGTGCTGAGATAATGTCAGACACCTTCACTTACTGTGCTGACATTGCTATTGGTCGCGCATCTATGACCAATATTCGTAGATGTGATTGGTGGAATGACTACCTTGTTGAACAACGTAAAAGCTATCGCAGAGCGCGCAGACAACTTAATAAGCTTAAAAAACGTAAGGTTATCGGGGACCCCCTTAATCTTGCTTTAAGTACTTTTAGAGTTGCCAAGTCGCGCTACAGAGCATCGGTTGAAAAATCTAAGGGTAATTTACTCCGGAAAATTGTTGATAAACTTGATAAGGAGGGTCCGTGGTCTCCTTTGTACCACGAGTTCAAGGCTAATAGATCTGTCGACCTTGCGTACGTTCAGAACATTAAAGTAAATAATAAACATACCACCGGCATTGAAGAAACAACTGATGTTTTGCTTAATTCTCTAATACCAGACGATTCATCAGTAAATGATAATGAATACCACCAACAGATTAGAGCGTGGGCCGCGGTGTCACCTGAATCACCGGAGTCAGACCTTCCATCCACTGACGAATTCATAAACGTTGTCAAGAGACTACCTCTCAAAAAATCATCCGGTGAAGATAAAATATCTAATAGAATGATTATAGAAGCGTGTAAAACAGCGGGCGACGCGATCTTATCCGTATATAACCGATGCATTGCAGAAGGTATTTTTCCTCGAATATGGCGACAAGGCTTTATACGCATTATTCCGAAGAGTGGCGATAAGCCCCCGGATGACCCTAAGTCCTACCGGCCCATAACACTACTTCCATCTTTGGGGAAACTCTTAGAGCGACTAATCGTTCCGCGCTTGCTACCGAATGGACCTAAATTTCATATTAATCAGTTTGGTTTCACTATTGGTAAATCCACAGTCGACGCGGCTCTCTCTGTCCGTAAAATTGTTAACTTATCGGAACATAAATACGTGGTTGGAATCTTTCTCGACATATCTGGCGCTTTTGATAACGCCTGGTGGCCGATGCTACTACTTAAAATGAAAACCCGTGGTTGCTACAAAAATATCTATAATCTGATTCTTTCGTATTTTCTAAACGGCTCCGCGAAACTCAAACTTGGACATCATTCCATTTCTAAGTCTCTAACCATGGGATGTCCTCAGGGCTCAGTTATCGGTCCATATGTATGGAATTTTGGCTACGATGATTTCCTCGCGCTTCCGCTCCCATGCGGCTGTTCATTAACCGGTTACGCAGACGATGGCTTACTGCTCATTGAGGCAAGCACTCGGGCGGGACTCGAGAACTTGGCTGACACATGTCTACGTTTAATATCACAGTGGGGCGACCGAAACCGTCTGACCTTTGCACCGCATAAAACCTATCAACTTATTTTAAAAGGGAACCTAAAATCCTGGCCTAGTATTAAATTTAATAATGTACCCGTTAAAAGAAAAGAATCCGTGTGCTACCTCGGTATGCTACTAGAAAGGAACTTTTCGTTTATTGATCATATAAAAACAGTAGGTGAAAAAGCAAAAAAGAACTTCTACGCCTTGACGAGAATATCCAAAGCTACTTGGGGTCTCTCATTTCAAACCTTAAAAACTATTTATGGGGCTACTTACTTGGGTTGTATGTGCTACGGGGCACCTGTCTGGGCTGACAGGGCCACCATAGGGGCGGTACGCCGTAAATTGCTGCAAAGCCAGCGTTTGGCTTTGATATTCTTATGCAAGGCGTATAGGACGGTTAGTACTGAAGCCTTACCGGTGCTGGCGGGTGTTCTCCCAGTCGATCTAGAGGTGCAGCGGCGTGCTGCAATGTACTACTACGCTAGAAAGATCACGGACCCAGAGTTTTTACCGCAACGCGACCGTGCTAAGATCTGTAGATTACTAAAACCCCAGACTGACGTCTGGGAGGAACTTTTATCCGAATGGCAATGTAGGTGGGAAAATTCCATTAAAGGCCGACACCTCCACCAGTTTTTTCCATCCGTTCGTGAGCGGCTGGATAGGACATGGCTGGAGGTGGATCATTGTGTTGCCCAATTTCTCACAGGTCATGGCAACTTTAAGAGTAAATTATTTTCCTTTAGGCTTGTGGCCTCGCCTTTATGTCAATGTTCTACAGCCGACTATGAATACGAACAATCCGCACACCACATCTTATGGGAGTGTATTCTTTGGCAAACTGAACGCAATATTATGTTAGATAGTATTCAGGTTACATCTGGAGTAGTTTACTACACGGACCTTGTAGAAACCAGAACAAATTTCCGTGCTTTCAGGCGATTTTGCCATACCTATTACTGGAATCAAAAGTAGCTCACAATTTAGGACCCATTAGTTTTTAATTAATATATAATCCGTGGTGCTTGACAACTGAGCTTAACCCAGTTGTATATGTCCCTTGGTGCCTATTGGCCTAGCTCTATTCTGTCTCCTGCTTGAAAAGGAGGGAAGTGGAAATTATACATATATTTATTTTCCTACTCCTCCGCTGTACTTTTCTGATTAAATTCGTTGCAGGATCCAAGACAGTTAAATCGTTTCTCCGGGACTCGTCGGGCTTCATTGGCTCGGCGTTTTTCTGGTGGTCGCCACTGTTGATTCTGGCTTTCAGGAGTTGCAGTGGTTGGGAATGTGTGGCGGGCTTGTCCCAATAAAAAAAAAAAAAAATCATCAGAAGGACGTCCGTAGGGTACTGCGTAAACTAGACGTGAACAAGGTTAGTGGCCCGAACGGGATATCGGCAATTGTTCTGAAGCAAGCTAACGTGCAGCCAGAAGCTACCTACCTAGAAGCGAATGATGTCTTTAGTGACCGACAATACGGGTTCCGCCGAAATCGGTCTACTGGGGATCTTCTTGCGTATGCCATTCACATCTGGAGTGAGGCCATAGAGAAGCACGGGGAGGCACTAGCGGTCTCCCTCGATATCGCGAAGGCCTACGATAGGGTCTGGTACGATATCCTTATTAGTAAGCTTCCTTCCTTCGGTCTGCCCGCCGGATTGTGTGATTGGATCGCGGATTTCCTGAGGGATCGGTCTATCCGAGTGGTCATTGATGGCTGCTCGTCTGGACTGCTGGATATTAATGCCGGGGTTCCTCAGGGGTCGGTGCTTTCGGCAACACTTGCTGAACACAACATCAACACTTGCTGAACACAACATTAACACTTGCTGAACACAACATTAACACTTGCTTTCTTGCTGCATATTAATGATCTGCTTAAACCCGGTACCTTTGGGTATGCAGACGACAGCACTGTTGCTGAGAGATACGTGTCCAACGCATGAGCTAATGGCTCGCAGATCCGGTCCCTCCGGGAGGCTGTGGTTGAGCGCTTGAACGTGTCTTTACAGGCTGTCACAGACTAGGGCGATGCCAATCTGGTCAAGTTCAATGCTGCTAAGACCCAAGCGTGTCTATTTTCCGCTAAAAGGAGCCAATTCCACCCAGCTCCATCTTTCCGAGGAGCAACCGTGCCAATAACCGACCAACTTGAGCTTCTTGGGGTTACACTAACATCTACCCTCAATTTTGGCCCTTTCATTGAGGCAAAAGCTCAAGTGGCCGCAAAGAAGTTGGGGATCCTAGCAAAGGTGAGACGGTACTTCACGCCGGAACAGCTGTTCAAACTCTATCAAGCGCAAGTTCGATCATGTATGGAGTACTGTACCCCTAGCACAAGTTTCTTGCGAAATAGTAACGTTATCGTGACGTTTTTACCAGACCTTAACGTACTCGCTACAGCGAGATTTTTTTTTGGTAGCACGAGTTCTAATAAACGTCTTGCGACTACTCGAAAGTAATAATTGAACGATAGTTAATTTAGGCAGAGAATGCAATAGCGATTTGAACGATTTGAACTGAATGGTGCGTTTTGAAAATGATCATAAAAAAACCGGTAATTCTATTTTTAATAATTTAGAGCCTGGAAACACTAACACTAAAAATATATTTTATTTCATACACATGTTAAAACTTGTTTGTCATTATAAAAAATTCTTTTTTTCATAAACTATTGATAATTTCAGTTTATTAGTGTCGTAATTTATGATAAATTATTTGGTTTTGAACGGTTCCGCATACGACATTTGACACCTTTCATTTCACGTTTGATGGTTTCCTTCAAATTACAAAAAATATAAAACCCTCAGCACACTGATGCAAACGCGTGTAGTTGTAAAATGTTTGCGACATGCGAATGGCAAACTTAATAATAAATACATAGAAAAAACGCAATACTTCTTAAAGGGTCATTGTATTCATTATTCAAACGAAAAACATCGACCGCCTGCTGATATATTATGTGCGCATTACTCGACAAAATGTAGGTACATACTGAACCGCTGATTTCTTTTTTTGGTATACATTTATGTGTGTAGGTATATTTACGTATATTATTAGTACACTCGATCCTACCCTGTATCTCTCTTTGTCACTCAAAGGTTTGCTGGGAGAAAACTCAACATTGAGTTGAGCTCGCCTTTGTACATGAACTTTAGTATGTCTGTATCCAATATAATTATGGTTTTTCGGTGTACAATAAAGAATTATGAATTGAGAGTTTAGCTCGTTTTAAAGGTTGTTCATAGTGATGAGTAAAATGACCTCATAAGGGCATTTGCTTTTATTTTATAACACCTTGTATATCTCAGTACATTATTATTCGCTAACATTTCTCACATAATCATTCGGTTAATCGTAATAACAATTATAGTAGTCATAGTATTACATACTTTGCAATGATTTCTTCATATTAAGGAGGATTTTTATTTTTTTTAATACCGCGTGTTGTAAGTGCCGCACTGCGTTGTGTGTGTTGACCCTATGGATAAACGTCTATTGTTGTTTATTGTCATTTAAAATAAAAATTGTGATTTACCAGCTTTTATAAGAAAATGTGCGCTGTACAGTTCTGAGATGTTTTATTTAACGAAGTCAACAAAAACAGTTTCATTCAATTCGACCTCAAGGAGAACTTCAAAGAAAAGTAAGTATATTTTTAAATATTTATAATCTACACTTCATCATCATCATCATATCAGCCGAAAGACGTCCACTGCTGGACATAGGCCTCCCCCAAGCGTATACAATTTACACTTGTATTACACAAATCCATACAACAATGTAAAATGCGTCTATTATGCCGAGTCCCATGTAGTAAGACTTAAGAGTATAGCATAGCCCTGCATAGCACACAGAATGAGGCTTCAGACTGAGAAAGACTAAGAAATTCCTAGTTGCAATGTCAATCATCATCTGCCTAGCCTTTTCCCAAATATATTGGGGTCGGCTTCTAGTCAGGCCGGATTCAACTGAATACCAGTACCTATTTTACGCGGAGCGGCTGCCTATCTGGCCTTCACAACCCAGTCCAAGTCCATAAACACTAACAATCACCAACATTTTTGCATTTGGTGTCACAATTTTTGAATTATCCTTACTAATATAATTATAATATTATAAATGCGAAAGGAACTCTGTCTGTCTGTCTGTCTGTCGCACTTTCACGCCAAAACTATTGAGCCGATTTAAATGAAATTTGGTACACAGATAGTCTAGAGCCTGAGAAAGGACATAGGCTTTTTAAAGACTTTTTATCCCGGAAGTATATTCCCAAGGGAACACGCGGGTGAAGCCGCTGGCAGAAGCTAGTTTTTCATAATTATTTTAACTTCTTTTATCAACAGGTGACGAAAAATATTTCAGATTGTAGCCAAGAGCCTTTGTCGACACCACAACAATATAAGCCTGCATTGCCACCAAGAGCAGACAAACCATTCCAATGTGTGCATCCTCACTGAACGCGCGGTGACTACAGCTTGAAGCGGGCGCGACGGCGCGGCGACGGAGGCGTGCGGTGGCCACAGTGACGTGTAAGCCGTTGTAGCGTTGCAGCGTATTTCAAGTGCTGCAAACCATGCACGAGGATTTGGTGTTTTTATTAGATAGTACGATCCTGAGATGGGAGTGTTGAACACAAGAGATGGTGTGCACGAAATAAATAAAAGCCGACAAGTAAATAGTGAATTTTTTAATTTTTATGAAGAACTGTGATTGTAGCCCACAAAATTCTTTGAGTACACTCGAATGTCCGGTTCAGCCTTTGACTACCTACATCCTCAATAAAATATCAGCTAAAATCACAAGAGAAGATACAAATTTTAAAAATAAAATCAGACGCGCATACGCCGAGCGACAAGATCTAACTGGTTTGATACCCCCGCCACCCGCGCATTAGGCGCTTGCGGACTAGGCCCTTGCGGACAGGCCCGTACTGCGGCCGCAACGCGCGGGTAGGAACGTTTGAAAACTACGCGCGCTATCTCGCGCGAGTCCGCCGCGTAAGCGCTCGCCGTAGTCACTACACTGTGGACAAAACCGGCGTCTTCATAAATATGTTTATGTCATTGTTATCCGTGTATGTTAGACATTATAAAATATAAATGTTGTTTAAAATTAAATATTTTTTTCATCCATCTATTATATACAGGGTGATTGGTAATTTTAACTGAGCAATTACCAATGACTCGATCTGTGTGCAACGATTTATGCCCAGATACCTTGGTGACCATAGTGGGTTTTCATTTTCGAGTACCTAATCGAAATCTAGTTTACACAGGAGAAGTTTCAATAATTTTTTATAGCTTTTGCTTTACGACCCTTAATTTCCATACTCATGAGTAGGTATGAGGTATTTTTTAAATAAATTATTATTCGAGAGGTTTACTCGGTCATTAACTTTCAGAAAAGTGTCAGATTATCCAGAGACGAGGAGATTTCTTACAATTAGCAACTTTTGATAGTAAGGTACAAAACTTCAAAAAATCTTAAAAGTCTGATTGCTCGAAAACGCCGGAGGCCAAGTTGCCTATTCAAAATCGTTGCATTACCACTCACTATAACATCTCATTTGAAGGAACGCACTGCTACAAATTGCATCTGATCATCTCAGCCGAAAGACGTCCACTGCTAGACATAGGCCTCCCCAAATTTTGGGGGGAGTGTTTGCCATAATCGTCACCCTTGGCAGGCGGGTTGGCGATCGCAGTGTATGGTGTTAAGTTTTACAAAGAATGTTACTACCCATTCTCTGGTGAGTCCCTTAGTCGCCTCTTACGACACCCACGGGAAGTGATGGGATGGTATTATTCTTTTACGGCACCATACGGCACCGGCCGACACCATAAGGCATTGTATCTTAATAAGCACACAAAGTTCCTACTATTGGTAGAATACAGGCTTCCTCTGTGATAGGGAGTTGGTAACAATCCATCGCGCGGGCCCAGTGAGGGTTAGCTGGATTTCACATTTCTTCGAGTTTTTTCTTGTAGGATATAATAATTTATATCCTACAAATATATTTAGTTGTACTAACGAGTTATTTACAAAAAATGTGTAAAAAACGATTTTTTTTTTATCTTTGCCCTTGAAATATCTGTAATCGCGGACACCCTACGATAAGTAGGTTTTAAGACAAGATTTTGACCGAGAGGTCAAAATAAAGGTTTATACAAGTTTATAGCCGACTTTCTCTCATTCCGAGATTCTTACCTAATTGACTAATTTGCCTGGACTATCATGAGGTTGTCCCACAAAAACTGTGCGTTTTCAGTCAAATAGAAGCAACATTAGTGTTCACATACCCTTCGATCTCGTAGAATAGTGATCGAAGATCGGACCTGACTTCAAGAGATTACCTTTACAAACTTATAAACAAACAATTTTACCTTTGCGACGTTACGACCAATATTAGTTAAGAGTAAACAAATTAAAAAAAAAACTGGTGAAGAGCGAGTCGGACTCGCGCACTGAGGGTTTCGTAGCATCGTTTAAAACGTGAAATGTTTTTAAATTTTCATCGGTGAAGCCTATATTCGTCAGAGAATTCGTCACTGCGGTGTATATTGCAGTTTTAGATCAGCGCCATCTCTTGACTGACCGCTAGTTGAACTAGTGTAATTTTAGTTGATGATTTCTGAAAAAGTGTGCTATTTAGAGACATAGTTTTGTTTTTCTTGTAATTTTTACACAAGTTTCTATGAGAGGGAATAATTTCAGATTTTTCTCTATGCAAACTTCGGAGATAAGGGGGGAATGGTCAATTTTTCATCATTTTTCGTCATAAGTCGAAAACCATGGTCCATGTGGCCTAAAAAAAATAATGTTTGAGAATGCATAAACAGCGCTCTTTGACACGGCACCCCACATGTCCTAGTAGCCCCACTTTGAATTTTTAATAATCTCTTTCAGGCGCTGTTACAAGAAAAATATACATTTTTATTTCTATTTTATGTGAAAAATAGTTGAACAAATGTCATCTTAAACTATTCGAAATTTCAAGTTCATAGCAGCATATAGTAGTTCTTCAGATATCCAGCTGTGACAGACAAACAGACTTAGTCACACCATAAGGGTTCTTTTTTACCATTTTGGTACGGAACCAGGTTTCCTAAATTGTATTACATTACCTAATAGCTCGGATTCAAAATAAAAATGGGTTGTACATTCATTTTCATTTACTCCGAAAGTTAGCGGTACGCAAGCAAGGGACGATTTGATCTAGGATTTGATTAATTAATTTCGAAGAAGTGTCCCTCCTCACAGTGTGCTAGCAGTACGGTATAGGGGCAGCAGGTAAGATCTTCACAATAAACCAGTCGTCACGCTGCGAAGGTGTTATATTTCATATTCGTCGTGCTTCTCTCCTTTATTAAGTCTTTAGCCATCATCGATAGGCTTGTAAAACGTGGTTTATGATTATAGTTCTTGCTATTATTTTCACAAACCTGCTGAAAAATATGTTATATATTAAGAAATTTGAAGTCTTATATTGTTGTGAATAGGTATAATGTATTTGGTTACTGAGGGATGGAAAGAGCTCTGGGTGCCTAGTACATAATTTGCTCAGTGGGGTTTGTTCCTAGTTACATTACAACTTTGCGTTGGTATGTACCCGTTGCAAAACTTGATGACCGCACAAATGAACATGCTGCACACACGTGAATTATATTAGGTAGGGACCTAAAGCACTTATTTGTAACGCCTATCGCGATGCTGCGTGATTGGAGCTTCAGTTGATATGGAGCACCAGAAAACAACGTGGATTTGCGGCGAAAAACGCACGGAAACGAACTTCACCATGGCGCGCAGGCGGCGCCGGGCCGCTCTGTGTGATTCGCATGAATAACACTAATAAAACGATTCTTTTATGAGAAACTATTACGTGTGTTTACAAAGAAAATGAAAAATTTTCCTACCTCATTTCACAACTTCTCCTGGCGTATATAGGAGATCAGATGATAAATATACAACATGCTTTCCTCTTGTTATCATGATAAAATTGCATATTCTTGCATTAATTCCAAAATAAATACGGAAAATTGTTTGACGTAAACTGTCTCACCAAGAAAATGTCAGTGAGACAATTTTTTACGTGCGTAAGTCCCAGCTAGCGAAAAAGTCGAAACTACACAACTCGTGCTACCGTGGTGCTACCGATTTCCATACATTTGGTTCATTTACGCAACGTTAAAACGTAAACTCGATACGAAGGTAAGTGTCAAAAACTTGTGCTACCGATTAGTTAGTTCCAAATACGGACACATGGCGCTGATCAATTTTGCATACAAAAATTGTCGCAGGCGATACGTTTACGCTGTCGACAGAAACTCGTGCTTAGCCCTCTGTACCCCTAGCACAAGTTTCTTGCGAAATAGTAACGTTATCGTGACGTTTTTACCAGACCTTAACGTACTCGCTACAGCGAGATTTTTTTTTGGTAGCACGAGTTCTAATAAACGTCTTGCGACTACTCGAAAGTAATAATTGAACGATAGTTAATTTAGGCAGAGAATGCAATAGCGATTTGAACGATTTGAACTGAATGGTGCGTTTTGAAAATGATCATAAAAAAACCGGTAATTCTATTTTTAATAATTTAGAGCCTGGAAACACTAACACTAAAAATATATTTTATTTCATACACATGTTAAAACTTGTTTGTCATTATAAAAAATTCTTTTTTTCATAAACTATTGATAATTTCAGTTTATTAGTGTCGTAATTTATGATAAATTATTTGGTTTTGAACGGTTCCGCATACGACATTTGACACCTTTCATTTCACGTTTGATGGTTTCCTTCAAATTACAAAAAATATAAAACCCTCAGCACACTGATGCAAACGCGTGTAGTTGTAAAATGTTTGCGACATGCGAATGGCAAACTTAATAATAAATACATAGAAAAAACGCAATACTTCTTAAAGGGTCATTGTATTCATTATTCAAACGAAAAACATCGACCGCCTGCTGATATATTATGTGCGCATTACTCGACAAAATGTAGGTACATACTGAACCGCTGATTTCTTTTTTTGGTATACATTTATGTGTGTAGGTATATTTACGTATATTATTAGTACACTCGATCCTACCCTGTATCTCTCTTTGTCACTCAAAGGTTTGCTGGGAGAAAACTCAACATTGAGTTGAGCTCGCCTTTGTACATGAACTTTAGTATGTCTGTATCCAATATAATTATGGTTTTTCGGTGTACAATAAAGAATTATGAATTGAGAGTTTAGCTCGTTTTAAAGGTTGTTCATAGTGATGAGTAAAATGACCTCATAAGGGCATTTGCTTTTATTTTATAACACCTTGTATATCTCAGTACATTATTATTCGCTAACATTTCTCACATAATCATTCGGTTAATCGTAATAACAATTATAGTAGTCATAGTATTACATACTTTGCAATGATTTCTTCATATTAAGGAGGATTTTTATTTTTTTTAATACCGCGTGTTGTAAGTGCCGCACTGCGTTGTGTGTGTTGACCCTATGGATAAACGTCTATTGTTGTTTATTGTCATTTAAAATAAAAATTGTGATTTACCAGCTTTTATAAGAAAATGTGCGCTGTACAGTTCTGAGATGTTTTATTTAACGAAGTCAACAAAAACAGTTTCATTCAATTCGACCTCAAGGAGAACTTCAAAGAAAAGTAAGTATATTTTTAAATATTTATAATCTACACTTCATCATCATCATCATATCAGCCGAAAGACGTCCACTGCTGGACATAGGCCTCCCCCAAGCGTATACAATTTACACTTGTATTACACAAATCCATACAACAATGTAAAATGCGTCTATTATGCCGAGTCCCATGTAGTAAGACTTAAGAGTATAGCATAGCCCTGCATAGCACACAGAATGAGGCTTCAGACTGAGAAAGACTAAGAAATTCCTAGTTGCAATGTCAATCATCATCTGCCTAGCCTTTTCCCAAATATATTGGGGTCGGCTTCTAGTCAGGCCGGATTCAACTGAATACCAGTACCTATTTTACGCGGAGCGGCTGCCTATCTGGCCTTCACAACCCAGTCCAAGTCCATAAACACTAACAATCACCAACATTTTTGCATTTGGTGTCACAATTTTTGAATTATCCTTACTAATATAATTATAATATTATAAATGCGAAAGGAACTCTGTCTGTCTGTCTGTCTGTCGCACTTTCACGCCAAAACTATTGAGCCGATTTAAATGAAATTTGGTACACAGATAGTCTAGAGCCTGAGAAAGGACATAGGCTTTTTAAAGACTTTTTATCCCGGAAGTATATTCCCAAGGGAACACGCGGGTGAAGCCGCTGGCAGAAGCTAGTTTTTCATAATTATTTTAACTTCTTTTATCAACAGGTGACGAAAAATATTTCAGATTGTAGCCAAGAGCCTTTGTCGACACCACAACAATATAAGCCTGCATTGCCACCAAGAGCAGACAAACCATTCCAATGTGTGCATCCTCACTGAACGCGCGGTGACTACAGCTTGAAGCGGGCGCGACGGCGCGGCGACGGAGGCGTGCGGTGGCCACAGTGACGTGTAAGCCGTTGTAGCGTTGCAGCGTATTTCAAGTGCTGCAAACCATGCACGAGGATTTGGTGTTTTTATTAGATAGTACGATCCTGAGATGGGAGTGTTGAACACAAGAGATGGTGTGCACGAAATAAATAAAAGCCGACAAGTAAATAGTGAATTTTTTAATTTTTATGAAGAACTGTGATTGTAGCCCACAAAATTCTTTGAGTACACTCGAATGTCCGGTTCAGCCTTTGACTACCTACATCCTCAATAAAATATCAGCTAAAATCACAAGAGAAGATACAAATTTTAAAAATAAAATCAGACGCGCATACGCCGAGCGACAAGATCTAACTGGTTTGATACCCCCGCCACCCGCGCATTAGGCGCTTGCGGACTAGGCCCTTGCGGACAGGCCCGTACTGCGGCCGCAACGCGCGGGTAGGAACGTTTGAAAACTACGCGCGCTATCTCGCGCGAGTCCGCCGCGTAAGCGCTCGCCGTAGTCACTACACTGTGGACAAAACCGGCGTCTTCATAAATATGTTTATGTCATTGTTATCCGTGTATGTTAGACATTATAAAATATAAATGTTGTTTAAAATTAAATATTTTTTTCATCCATCTATTATATACAGGGTGATTGGTAATTTTAACTGAGCAATTACCAATGACTCGATCTGTGTGCAACGATTTATGCCCAGATACCTTGGTGACCATAGTGGGTTTTCATTTTCGAGTACCTAATCGAAATCTAGTTTACACAGGAGAAGTTTCAATAATTTTTTATAGCTTTTGCTTTACGACCCTTAATTTCCATACTCATGAGTAGGTATGAGGTATTTTTTAAATAAATTATTATTCGAGAGGTTTACTCGGTCATTAACTTTCAGAAAAGTGTCAGATTATCCAGAGACGAGGAGATTTCTTACAATTAGCAACTTTTGATAGTAAGGTACAAAACTTCAAAAAATCTTAAAAGTCTGATTGCTCGAAAACGCCGGAGGCCAAGTTGCCTATTCAAAATCGTTGCATTACCACTCACTATAACATCTCATTTGAAGGAACGCACTGCTACAAATTGCATCTGATCATCTCAGCCGAAAGACGTCCACTGCTAGACATAGGCCTCCCCAAATTTTGGGGGGAGTGTTTGCCATAATCGTCACCCTTGGCAGGCGGGTTGGCGATCGCAGTGTATGGTGTTAAGTTTTACAAAGAATGTTACTACCCATTCTCTGGTGAGTCCCTTAGTCGCCTCTTACGACACCCACGGGAAGTGATGGGATGGTATTATTCTTTTACGGCACCATACGGCACCGGCCGACACCATAAGGCATTGTATCTTAATAAGCACACAAAGTTCCTACTATTGGTAGAATACAGGCTTCCTCTGTGATAGGGAGTTGGTAACAATCCATCGCGCGGGCCCAGTGAGGGTTAGCTGGATTTCACATTTCTTCGAGTTTTTTCTTGTAGGATATAATAATTTATATCCTACAAATATATTTAGTTGTACTAACGAGTTATTTACAAAAAATGTGTAAAAAACGATTTTTTTTTTATCTTTGCCCTTGAAATATCTGTAATCGCGGACACCCTACGATAAGTAGGTTTTAAGACAAGATTTTGACCGAGAGGTCAAAATAAAGGTTTATACAAGTTTATAGCCGACTTTCTCTCATTCCGAGATTCTTACCTAATTGACTAATTTGCCTGGACTATCATGAGGTTGTCCCACAAAAACTGTGCGTTTTCAGTCAAATAGAAGCAACATTAGTGTTCACATACCCTTCGATCTCGTAGAATAGTGATCGAAGATCGGACCTGACTTCAAGAGATTACCTTTACAAACTTATAAACAAACAATTTTACCTTTGCGACGTTACGACCAATATTAGTTAAGAGTAAACAAATTAAAAAAAAAACTGGTGAAGAGCGAGTCGGACTCGCGCACTGAGGGTTTCGTAGCATCGTTTAAAACGTGAAATGTTTTTAAATTTTCATCGGTGAAGCCTATATTCGTCAGAGAATTCGTCACTGCGGTGTATATTGCAGTTTTAGATCAGCGCCATCTCTTGACTGACCGCTAGTTGAACTAGTGTAATTTTAGTTGATGATTTCTGAAAAAGTGTGCTATTTAGAGACATAGTTTTGTTTTTCTTGTAATTTTTACACAAGTTTCTATGAGAGGGAATAATTTCAGATTTTTCTCTATGCAAACTTCGGAGATAAGGGGGGAATGGTCAATTTTTCATCATTTTTCGTCATAAGTCGAAAACCATGGTCCATGTGGCCTAAAAAAAATAATGTTTGAGAATGCATAAACAGCGCTCTTTGACACGGCACCCCACATGTCCTAGTAGCCCCACTTTGAATTTTTAATAATCTCTTTCAGGCGCTGTTACAAGAAAAATATACATTTTTATTTCTATTTTATGTGAAAAATAGTTGAACAAATGTCATCTTAAACTATTCGAAATTTCAAGTTCATAGCAGCATATAGTAGTTCTTCAGATATCCAGCTGTGACAGACAAACAGACTTAGTCACACCATAAGGGTTCTTTTTTACCATTTTGGTACGGAACCAGGTTTCCTAAATTGTATTACATTACCTAATAGCTCGGATTCAAAATAAAAATGGGTTGTACATTCATTTTCATTTACTCCGAAAGTTAGCGGTACGCAAGCAAGGGACGATTTGATCTAGGATTTGATTAATTAATTTCGAAGAAGTGTCCCTCCTCACAGTGTGCTAGCAGTACGGTATAGGGGCAGCAGGTAAGATCTTCACAATAAACCAGTCGTCACGCTGCGAAGGTGTTATATTTCATATTCGTCGTGCTTCTCTCCTTTATTAAGTCTTTAGCCATCATCGATAGGCTTGTAAAACGTGGTTTATGATTATAGTTCTTGCTATTATTTTCACAAACCTGCTGAAAAATATGTTATATATTAAGAAATTTGAAGTCTTATATTGTTGTGAATAGGTATAATGTATTTGGTTACTGAGGGATGGAAAGAGCTCTGGGTGCCTAGTACATAATTTGCTCAGTGGGGTTTGTTCCTAGTTACATTACAACTTTGCGTTGGTATGTACCCGTTGCAAAACTTGATGACCGCACAAATGAACATGCTGCACACACGTGAATTATATTAGGTAGGGACCTAAAGCACTTATTTGTAACGCCTATCGCGATGCTGCGTGATTGGAGCTTCAGTTGATATGGAGCACCAGAAAACAACGTGGATTTGCGGCGAAAAACGCACGGAAACGAACTTCACCATGGCGCGCAGGCGGCGCCGGGCCGCTCTGTGTGATTCGCATGAATAACACTAATAAAACGATTCTTTTATGAGAAACTATTACGTGTGTTTACAAAGAAAATGAAAAATTTTCCTACCTCATTTCACAACTTCTCCTGGCGTATATAGGAGATCGGATGATAAATATACAACATGCTTTCCTCTTGTTATCATGATAAAATTGCATATTCTTGCATTAATTCCAAAATAAATACGGAAAATTGTTTGACGTAAACTGTCTCACCAAGAAAATGTCAGTGAGACAATTTTTTACGTGCGTAAGTCCCAGCTAGCGAAAAAGTCGAAACTACACAACTCGTGCTACCGTGGTGCTACCGATTTCCATACATTTGGTTCATTTACGCAACGTTAAAACGTAAACTCGATACGAAGGTAAGTGTCAAAAACTTGTGCTACCGATTAGTTAGTTCCAAATACGGACACATGGCGCTGATCAATTTTGCATACAAAAATTGTCGCAGGCGATACGTTTACGCTGTCGACAGAAACTCGTGCTTAGCCCTCTGCTCTCATATTTGGGACGGATCTGCCAGATACCAGCTTGATACCCTTGAGTCAATTGAGAAACGAGCCAAGAGGATCATCGGCGATGATATTCTCGTCGCGGCGAAGCTCCAAAGTCTTGAGTATCGACGACGAGTTGCTAGCCTGGCGGTTTTCTACAGGTTGCAATTTGGGGAATGTGCGACGGAATTGCATAATTTAATTCTGCCAAGCCCGTTCCATCATCGGACCACAAGACGAACGGCGATGCACCGCCGGTACATGGTGGACATCCCACCCACGCGCACAAAACGTTTTGGGAACACATTCATAGTGCGTGCAGCTAAGGAGTGGAATTCCCTGCCGGAGTCTGTGTTTCCTGACAGCTACAACCTGGGAGTATTTAAGTCAAGAGTGAATAGGTTACTTCTAGGCAAGCGTGCTCAATCTTCGACCACATCATCGCTTCAGGTGAGGTGAGGTGTCACCATCAGGTGAGATAGTGGTCAAACGCGTGCCTATCAATAGTAAAAAAAAAGATGGGGCCGAAAAGTTCAAAAACATCCGAGATGGTCAACAACGCCATCAAGGAGATGAAGGAGCGCAGCGGGTCTTCCCTGCAGGCGATCAAGAAGTACATCGCCGCGCAGTACAAGGTCGACGCGGAGAAACTGGCTCCGTTCATCAGGAAATATCTGAAGAGCGCCGTCGAATCTGGCGCGCTGATCCAGACCAAGGGCAAGGGCGCCTCCGGTTCGTTCAAGCTCGAGTCGAAGTCGGCCGCGTCGAAGAAACCCGCCGGCGCAGCCGAAAAGTTCTGGAGTGGCGACCGCGTACCGGAAGACGTAACGTTGAAAGGCCTCCCACAAGGTGGACCGATGACCTGGTGAAGGCCGCGGGTAGCCGATGGATGCGAGACGCACAGGACCGGTCGTTGTGACGACGCTTGGGGGAGGCCTATGTCCAGCAGTGGACGTCTTTCGGCTGATATGATGATGATGATGATAAAAAAGGAAATAAACAGACCCTAGATTTTGAATATATTTATTTACAATTGCAATACTCTCAACCCACTAGAATAAATAGTGGGATATGTTTGGATAATTTCGCGCACAATATTAGAGGTTGCAAGGGCGAAATTATTGAATTTGGACTGTCAGACTACACTACACAGGTTTTAATATGCCCAGTTAAAAAATGTGTGCTATTAAGTCATGGCGCATTAGACTAAGATATTATTCTCAACAATTTCTGGATAAAATTAAAAACTGAATAAAAAGTATCTCATTTTCAGACATTTACAATACTTCGGACCCTAATGAAGCTTATGACTGTTTTTTGGATCTATTTCAATGCTTTTACGATCTCTTTTTTCCTTACGAAACTATTACAAAGTCAGTAACTAAAAAATCTAAGTGGATCTCTAAGGGAAAAAAATGTGGTAAAAAAAAAACGTGTGCTTCTGTGGCAATACAGAACTAACCCCACTCTCAAGAACAAAAATGTGTTCAAAGCATATTCACAAAGACTCAAAAAAATTATATCTTTAACACAAAAATCTCAAAATATTATATTTTATCAAAACAGCGCAAAATAAATCAAAAGCAACTTGGACTAATGACGGTCCAAGTTGCTTTTGATTTATTTTGCGCTGTTTTGATAAAATATAATATTTACAAGAATAAAGCTAACTTTCTTAAAGAACCTATAACTGAAATAAGAACTGATGCAAAGGTAATTACGAATCGTATTGAAATAGCAAACTCCTTCAACGAATATTATATTAACCAAGTATCGAATTCAAATATTAGCAAAATACAAAATATCCCCACTTCAGTATATATATACACAATTCAAACACTTTGAACTCTTTAGTTATGGAACCAACTCTGCCGCATGACATCATGAATCATATTAGGTCTCTTAGGGATACAAACAGTGTAGGTAGTGATGGAATATGCATAAAAGCCATAAAATCAGTCTCTCAATACATAGCCCCACATCTTAGTTAAATAATCAATTTGAGTATTGAGAATGCTATCTTCCCGGAGAAACTCAAAACCTCCATAGTTACTCCACTCTACAAAAAGCAAGACAAATGCCGTATGAAAAATTATAGACCTGTTGCGTTGATACCTATATTTGCTAAAATATTTGAAAAAGTAATTTATAAAGCACTCTATACTTACCTTTTTTTTTTTTTTTTTTTTTATGGGACAAGCCCGCCACACATTCCCAACCACTGCAACTCCTGAAAGCCAGAATCAACAGTGGCGACCACCAGAAAAACGCCGAGCCAATGAAGCCCGACGAGTCCCGGAGAAACGATTTAACTGTCTTGGATCCTGCAACGAATTTAATCAGAAAAGTACAGCGGAGGAGTAGGAAAATAAATATATGTATAATTTCCACTTCCCTCCTTTTCAAGCAGGAGACAGAATAGAGCTAGGCCAATAGGCACCAAGGGACATATACAACTGGGTTAAGCCCAGTTGTCAAGCACCACGGATTATATATTAATTAAAAACTAATGGGTCCTAAATTGTGAGCTACTTTTGATTCCAGTAATAGGTATGGCAAAATCGCCTGAAAGCACGGAAATTTGTTCTGGTTTCTACAAGGTCCGTGTAGTAAACTACTCCAGATGTAACCTGAATACTATCTAACATAATATTGCGTTCAGTTTGCCAAAGAATACACTCCCATAAGATGTGGTGTGCGGATTGTTCGTATTCATAGTCGGCTGTAGAACATTGACATAAAGGCGAGGCCACAAGCCCAAAGGAAAATAATTTACTCTTAAAGTTGCCATGACCTGTGAGAAATTGGGCAACACAATGATCCACCTCCAGCCATGTCCTATCCAGCCGCTCACGAACGGATGGAAAAAACTGGTGGAGGTGTCGGCCTTTAATGGAATTTTCCCACCTACATTGCCATTCGGATAAAAGTTCCTCCCAGACGTCAGTCTGGGGTTTTAGTAATCTACAGATCTTAGCACGGTCGCGTTGCGGTAAAAACTCTGGGTCCGTGATCTTTCTAGCGTAGTAGTACATTGCAGCACGCCGCTGCACCTCTAGATCGACTGGGAGAACACCCGCCAGCACCGGTAAGGCTTCAGTACTAACCGTCCTATACGCCTTGCATAAGAATATCAAAGCCAAACGCTGGCTTTGCAGCAATTTACGGCGTACCGCCCCTATGGTGGCCCTGTCAGCCCAGACAGGTGCCCCGTAGCACATACAACCCAAGTAAGTAGCCCCATAAATAGTTTTTAAGGTTTGAAATGAGAGACCCCAAGTAGCTTTGGATATTCTCGTCAAGGCGTAGAAGTTCTTTTTTGCTTTTTCACCTACTGTTTTTATATGATCAATAAACGAAAAGTTCCTTTCTAGTAGCATACCGAGGTAGCACACGGATTCTTTTCTTTTAACGGGTACATTATTAAATTTAATACTAGGCCAGGATTTTAGGTTCCCTTTTAAAATAAGTTGATAGGTTTTATGCGGTGCAAAGGTCAGACGGTTTCGGTCGCCCCACTGTGATATTAAACGTAGACATGTGTCAGCCAAGTTCTCGAGTCCCGCCCGAGTGCTTGCCTCAATGAGCAGTAAGCCATCGTCTGCGTAACCGGTTAATGAACAGCCGCATGGGAGCGGAAGCGCGAGGAAATCATCGTAGCCAAAATTCCATACATATGGACCGATAACTGAGCCCTGAGGACATCCCATGGTTAGAGACTTAGAAATGGAATGATGTCCAAGTTTGAGTTTCGCGGAGCCGTTTAGAAAATACGAAAGAATCAGATTATAGATATTTTTGTAGCAACCACGGGTTTTCATTTTAAATAGTAGCATCGGCCACCAGGCGTTATCAAAAGCGCCAGATATGTCGAGAAAGATTCCAACCACGTATTTATGTTCCGATAAGTTAACAATTTTACGGACAGAGAGAGCCGCGTCGACTGTGGATTTACCAATAGTGAAACCAAACTGATTAATATGAAATTTAGGTCCATTCGGTAGCAAGCGCGGAACGATTAGTCGCTCTAAGAGTTTCCCCAAAGATGGAAGTAGTGTTATGGGCCGGTAGGACTTAGGGTCATCCGGGGGCTTATCGCCACTCTTCGGAATAATGCGTATAAAGCCTTGTCGCCATATTCGAGGAAAAATACCTTCTGCAATGCATCGGTTATATACGGATAAGATCGCGTCGCCCGCTGTTTTACACGCTTCTATAATCATTCTATTAGATATTTTATCTTCACCGGATGATTTTTTGAGAGGTAGTCTCTTGACAACGTTTATGAATTCGTCAGTGGATGGAAGGTCTGACTCCGGTGATTCAGGTGACACCGCGGCCCACGCTCTAATCTGTTGGTGGTATTCATTATCATTTACTGATGAATCGTCTGGTATTAGAGAATTAAGCAAAACATCAGTTGTTTCTTCAATGCCGGTGGTATGTTTATTATTTACTTTAATGTTCTGAACGTACGCAAGGTCGACAGATCTATTAGCCTTGAACTCGTGGTACAAAGGAGACCACGGACCCTCCTTATCAAGTTTATCAACAATTTTCCGGAGTAAATTACCCTTAGATTTTTCAACCGATGCTCTGTAGCGCGACTTGGCAACTCTAAAAGTACTTAAAGCAAGATTAAGGGGGTCCCCGATAACCTTACGTTTTTTAAGCTTATTAAGTTGTCTGCGCGCTCTGCGATAGCTTTTACGTTGTTCAACAAGGTAGTCATTCCACCAATCACATCTACGAATATTGGTCATAGATGCGCGACCAATAGCAATGTCAGCACAGTAAGTGAAGGTGTCTGACATTATCTCAGCACTTTCCTCAGCTGACAGTCCATCGCGAGTGAAGTCTTTGGCATGACAAGCAAAAAGTGAGCTAAAGAATTCCCAATTCGCGCCCCTACTTTTATATCTAAAATTCCCAATTAAGTGTGACGAACCTTGAGTAAACATAGGAACAAATTCGTACACGATCAGGCGATGATCACTACAAGACGCGTCAGGAAGGACACGCCACCTATCCAAGCGTACGTCTGCACTGGAAAGTGTGACGTCAATACAAGATTCGCCCATTTGGCTACAAAAAGTAGGCGGTGCGTCTGGGGTGTTATGAATTGATAAGTTCATCTCAGCAATAAAATCTTCAACGGCACAACGTCGTTCGTAATCAGTGGCCCGAACTTTGCCATACCACAGGGAAGAAGATGCATTCACGTCAGCACCCACTATAACTTTGCAGCCCGCGAGCGACCGCAAGACGTGACGGAGATTATGTATATGTGGAGTAACTGGGTCTGAATATTGAAAGTAGCAGCTCACAACGTAAACCTTAAAGGTAGGTGATGATACTTCCGCCACAGCGCAATGGGGCGTCATGAGATTACATATAGATGTTACAGTAAAGCTCGAAGAACGCGCAACATAAATTCCGGCTCGCGCCTTGCAATCCAGCTGAACTACCTTGTGACGTAAGCGCGCGTTTTGATATTGTTCCTGAACAAGTACTATGTCAAGGTTATAATCCACAATCAATTTATCCAGCTCAGATGTCGCCACCCTATCGTTATGGAGATTTAATTGTCCTATGGTTAAACTATCCATTTTTAGTAATTAGTGTTTAGGATTAATTGTTCGAGTTTCAGTTTGTAAGTAGTACACTCTTGAGATCCACAGCGATGATCACACGGTTTTTTAAAGCGTTTACACGCCACGCAAGTCGGCTTGAAATTTACGTCGTCCTTATGCGGGCAATCATTTGTTTCGTGTGCCTCCGAACAATTAGCACAAGTCGGTTCTTTATTAACGCAGTGTTTCTTAACGTGACCGAACTGTTGACAATGTAAGCACCGAACGACTTCAACATCGTCAATAAAGCGGCAGGTAGCCCAATCAATAAATAATTTATCCTTGGTAGAAACTAAGTGTTTACGTACTGCGGAATCTAACTCGATGCCTACCCACTTACGACCGTTGTCTAACGAGCGCCTACGGATAATTTTAGTAGACTTAATAAAGTCATCCTCTTTCATTTGAAGCTCATCTTTAATATTTTGGCGGTATAGCGCGATCAGAAAAGCGCCATCATCCATTGAAGATGGTACATCCTTAACTAATACTCGAGGGCGTCTACCTTTTGGTTTTTCTAGTCGTAAACCAGCGGCCTTAATTGCGTCCACGGATTCCAATTTTTTAAGCTGATGTTCACTAGCGACACGTAGAACAACACCGGATTTCGCGGTTTTTTTCACGCCTACAATTTGAAAACCGTCATCACAGGGCTTAATTGCTTTCATAAGCGCTTGTTTTGTCGCGGACGAAGTGCTATAATCAGCTGATCGAGCTGCGGTCGGATAAGCCACCACACACGGCAATGGTGGACGGGATTCCATAATTGCTGGAGCTACTTTTGGCAAGCGTAGTTTCAACGAGTCCGCATACGAAATTTTACAATTATTATTATTATTATTGACAGGATTGGGATTGACATAGTTATTCGACTTGATTTTTTCTAATTCGCGTTCCGTATTGGCTAACTTCGTTTCGTTGCATGATGATTTTATGGCCAGCATAGAAACGATGGCCGTGACACGCTGTGTCATATCCATAATGGCAGATTTATTTGCTACGTTAATGCGAGAGCCCTGATCATTGACTAAGTCGTTAATTTTTGACAGGTAGGCTGACGCCTCGGAAACTAAGTCGCAGTAATCGGTATTGCTCACATTACTGATATTTAAAATCGGCGAGGATTTTTCCACGGTTTCGAAAGTTTGATGAACCCGTTTTGACCTATCATCGGGCGAAATGAATGATGGAGACATTTCGCTGAACAAGCGTTTCGAATTAGCGGAGGTCGCCACGGGCGACCTTTGGGTTTTTGTATTTCGACGAAATATATCTCCGCCACGATCTGGAGGGTCATCATTTGTTGACATCATGAATTACTTTATAACAACACGGATGAATTAAAAAATATCAAAAGAACTAAACAAATAGATATCAATCGATTAAGTTATTTCGCGTTACCCACACACAAGAAAAATAAATGCACTTACCGAAAGCTGGAGAAATTGACTAATTACCAGTAAATAAATGAACAGACACTTTGAAAAACTTACAAAACACGCACTTACTACACTATAGCACCGCTAGCAACAATTCACAAGCCTTAAAATAAACACAAAACGCGAATTCCGAATTTACAATACGGAGCTATATAATAAACACCGCAGTGCGCGCGAGTGGGGAGGGAAGTGAATACTTACGTGAAGTCTATACTTACCTAGAGAAATCAAATATTCTAGATCATGAACAGAAAGGGTTGCGTAAGAACACAACAATTAATATGGCTATCTATGATCTGATTCGCCCTATCTTATCGAATGTGGATAAAAGAAATGCTGCATGTGCTATATATATATGTACCTTACAAAGGCTTTTGACTATGTAGTTTATAAGATACTATTAAATAAATTAGAGCAATATGTTATACGAGGTAACATTTTGAATCTAATTGAATCTTACTTACACAACAGAAGGCAGATTTAAGAAATAACACGAATATATAATATAATAAACGCACTGGAAGCGAAAGAAGATACAGATCTAGTAGTAGGATAATTCAACACGGAGTTCCACAAGGCAGTGTGTTAAGACCTCCACTATTCTTAACTTATTTAAATGATCTGCCTAAAGAAATAAAGCATCCTATGGTACTATTTGCTGACGACAGTACGGTAGTAGTAAAATGTGACGATCCTAATACATACGAAGCAAAGATAAACTTGACATTAAATAAAATAATTACTTGGCTAAATATCAATAATCTGGTCGTAAATCTAGAAAAGACTAAGGTAATGCACTTTTATCAAAGGATTCCTAATACAAACATTGACATTAATTATTTGGGGACTAAAATAGAGTCGGCAACTATTACTAGATTTTTGGGTGTTATTATAGATAATAACTTGTCTTGGAAACCGCAAACGGACGATATTTGTAAAAAAGTTAATTTTGCATAAGCCCTTTTTAAACTCGCTAAAATTATAAGCCTAGAATTTCTTTTAATGGCATATCATGGTTGTGTTGCATCCAATCTAAGATATAGTATAACTAGCTGACCCGCGCAACTTCGCCTGCGTGACAATTTTCATTACTTGATGATATATAGCCTATAGCCTTCCTCGATAAATGGGCTATCTAACACTGAAAGAATTTTTCAAATCGGACCAGTAGTTCCTGAGATTAGCGCGTTCAAGCAAACAAACAAACAAACAAACTCTTCAGCTTTATACATATATTAGTATAGATATATTGGGACAAAAGTGAATAAAGAGTATGTTTACAAAGCCCAAAAAAGATGCATCAGAGCTATGTGTGGATTACAAGGTACTGACAGCTGTCAACTTCTATTTAAAAGCCTGAAAATCCTTACCTTGCCTTCTCTGTTTATTTATGAAGTAAATATTTTTGGTAAAACAAACATAAACCTGTTTGAAATTGCTTTTAAAAGCCAATATAGGAAACTGCGTGACAAAGATAATTTAGAGCTTAAAGTACCACATGCTGGCACGGCTTTAATGAGGAAAGTTTTTTTTGTATGGCCCAAAGAATATTTAATAAGCTACCTTGCTCAATAAAAGTTTAAACTTAGTAAATTTCAAGCGAAAATTATGTACTATATTATTACTAAATGTTACTATAGTCTCAGAGATTATTTTGATGACAGTTCTTTGACTTAATGATATTTGTATAATTGTGACATAACTATTTATGCATGATGACTCAATAGCAATTCTAAGGACAATGTGAAGTTCCAAACATTTTTCGTTTAAGTAACTTATTGACATTAATTATCTTTCTTTTATTGACATTACTAAATTTCGTTAAACATTGACATTACCTATTGCATTTTATTAAATTACATTTGTTTTTTTTTTTAATTGACATTGATAATACCTACTGTATTGTAATCGCTTAATTTAGAGGTACATAATTGGCCTCCCATATAAATGTTAATATATTTGTACGCCAAATGGCAAAACATAGAAAAACTATAAAATATTTATTGTAATATCTTACACACTATTGTTACCTATGTTTACAAACAAAGACTTGAAAAGATTGATTGATTGATTGATTGAACGGGATCTATTCAACAGATGAGTTAAACATGTCAAGGTTTTTAAGCTTTCCGCTATTTATTCAGGAGGTGCTGACTGCGAGAATTTTGAGAATGAGTGCAAAGAGCTTCAACATTGTGACCTCGGCATCGAGAAGATCACTGGCGCTGACGGCTGCGAGAGGTAAAGACTTACGAATCCTTATTCTGGACATGTAGGGTCAAAGAGATGTCAGCGTAATTGCCGGGGCCCGCTAGGGACCGTGCCTGCCAGGACTGCGGAATTATTCGAAAGAGTTACCGTGGCCCTAAAATGCAAAGGGCATTTGGTGGAACACGGGGTGGGTTTTATTAGTCCGTACGCATTCCTGCTAGCTTGGGCCTAACTGCCGTGTACAGGGTGAATTGATATAAAAGTGTTTTGAAGGACTGTGGGATTTTTAACGCACTAAAACTACCCCGGTGATCACTATCAGTACGAGAAGGGGACCCGTTATCTGTAAAAAGACCACTTCGGAACCCTCCGGTGTAACGCCTGTTAGGGCACATACCTGACTGAGGGCTTTGAATCTACCTTAACGTTGTGTTTGTGTGTGGGAGATTATCCATCACAACCCACGGTCACTGCGCATGAATCTTGGCAAACGTCTCGTGCAAATTTTACATAGCATCACTGCCACGCTAGATTCGCACGGTCGACCGATTCAAACTTATTTGGGACCAACAAACTTTTTTACAAAATGGCAACTTTTATAAAGAATCTTATGAAAGTAGATTTTTTTGTTGCTTTTGTTCTAAAACCACGTCAGAAATTGTTTTACGAAATACGGTTCGTATGTCATTCGATAAGGAATCGCAAGATGCGTCGTTTGATGAACAAAGGAGATGCGAGAGCTTGAACCAATGGTAATGTGTTGTTCAAAAAGAAAAAAACCGCCTGTATTTTTTTTTTTTGTATTAATGATGGATTTGCTCTTTACTCTAGTCTAGGTCAGAGATGACAGAGACAAAGTCTACGATGGAGCGAGCTGACCCAGAAGGAGCCTGTTCACTCTAACTTTGAAGAGATTAGGGTTGTAAGCGTTTGGAAACACAGACGCAGGCAGAGAGTTCCACTCCTTTGCTGTGCGCATTGTAAAAGACGTTTGGAAACGCTTAGTGCGAATTGGTGGAATAGTAACAAGGTAAGGATGGTAAGATGCAGTGCGTCTGGATGTCCGAAGGTAGAAGGGGGCCGGCGGATGAGGTCGTGGAGTTCTTGGGCACACTCACCGAAGTACAATCTGTAGAAGACCAACAAGCAGGCAACCTTACGGCGATGAGCCAAGCTATGTAGCTTGGCATCCACCAGTTTTTCGTCACCGATGAGCCTCTTAGCTCTGCGTTCCACCCAGTCAAGCGCGGCAAGCTGATACTTAGCTGAGCTATCCCAAAGGTGGCTACAATACTCCATGCAGGATCGGACTTGCGCTTTATGTAGGGTCCAGGCCTGAAGTATCGCTTCACCCTATTTAGGATGCCCAGCTTTTTGGCCGCGGTTTGGGCTTTGTACTCGATGGTGGCGCCGAAGTTGAGACTGGATGTGAACTCCATGCCTAGGAGCTCAAGCCGATCAGTCACAGGAACAGATGCACCCCGAAAAGTAGGAGTTTGGTCAAAACGACTCCTTTTTGCGGTAAAAAGACACGCCTGTGTTTTGGTGGCGTTAAAAGTGACCACATTGTCATCACCCCACTGGGAGACAAGGCTTAAGGTCAAATTTGTCCGCTGGTTGTTGCTCTGGACAAGTATCTCTCTGAAACCGTACTGTTGTCTGCGTACCCAACAAGACCAAGCTGAAGTAGGTCATTGATGGGCAGCAGGAAAAGAGTTGCAGAGAGAACAGACCCCTGAGGAATACCGGCATCAATAGCCATGAGGTCAGAGGAGCAACCGTCAACGACTACTCGGATTGACCGTTCACTCAGGAAGTCTGATATCCAGCTACAAAAACCAGCTGGGATGCCATAAGCAGGAAGCTTGCTGAGTAGACGTGCGTGCCAAACCCTGTCAAAGGCCTTCGAGATATCGAGCGACACGGCAAGTGCTTCGCCGTGTCTCTCGATGGCCTCGCCCTAGCAGTGCGTGACATACACAAGAAGATCGCCAGTTGACCGTCCCCGGCGAAAGCCATATTGACGGTCACTGAGGAGATCATTGTCTTCAAGGTAGGTCAGCAGCTTACTGTTAAGAACCCTTTCCATAACCTTGCGTAGAATGGAGGTAATGGCGATTGGATGGTAATGTGACGGTCTCCCTTTTTGGGCACCGGTTGCACATTCGGAAGCTTCCATGATTTCGGCATCGTTCTTTTTTCAAGAGAGAGGCGGTACAGGCGTGCCAACACAGGAGACAGTTCAGGTGCACATTGCCTCAACACTCTCGCTGGAATGCCGTCAGGCCCGCTGGCCTTATTCACGTCTAGACTGCACAATACTCTTCGGACCTCTTTAATGTGAACTGTGATCTCCGGCATCAAAGAGTCATAACGAGGTAAAGTTGGTGATTGCTTGGAGCCAGCGTCCAGACGCGAATTGCTTGCAAAGAGAGTTGCAAATAAATTTCCTTTCTCACTTGCAGAGTGAGCCAGCGAGCCATCAGGTTTCAACATTGGAGGCAAAGTGGGTCGACAGAAATTCGTTTCAACCGCTTTCGACAGGGACCAAAACTGCTTACTACCTGGAAGGTGCAATGCCAGTTTGGCCCCGATACGTCCGACATGGTCAAAACGTGCCCTACGTAAAACCCGCTTGCAGAACTTAGCGGCAGAATTAAAGGATCTTTTCCTCGCGCGAACCCTACGTGCTTTAACCTTTCGGTCGCGGGCCTCGATCCACGCTTGGTATGCAGACTCTTTACTGGCCTCAGCGTGGGCGCATTCTGCATTATACCAAGGCCGGGATTTGTGACCGAGCGAGATGTCGGAGAATGGAATAAAATACTCCATCCCCTGCCGAATCACGTCCGCAATCATGTCAGCACAGCACGAGGGGTCACCCGAGGAGAAGCACACTTGCCGCCATGGATAAGATGCAAAAAAGTGCCGCATCTCATCCCAATCTGCTGACTCGTATCGCCATACTCGTCTCGTGCCTCTAGGTCTCTTATCTGGAGGAGAGCAGGTCAATACGGATTTCACCAGGCAATGGTCACACGTTCCCAGTGGGGCTGAGACCGATACTGAATGACTGCCCGGATCAGTTGTCAGCAGAAGGTCCAAGCAATTGGGTGTATGGGCGTCAATATCCGGTACCCGCGTTGCCACATTCACCAGCTGGGTTAGATCTAGCGTTAAAGCAAACTTGCGCACCTCTAACCCGGCATGGTCAGTTTTCAGGAACGGGAACAACCACTCTTTATGGTGGTCCTTAAAGTCCCCCAGAAAAATGAGCTTCGCTGTTGGGTACCGTTGCTGGGCTACGTCGGTCGACTCCACCAGGGAATTAAACAGCGCTGTTGTCTCCTGGTCACCGCTGTGCGATCGGTATACGCCGATGTAGGTGAATTTCTCCACGCCAGTGTCCACAAGTAGCCATATGGCAGAAAAACCCGATTTCTCAAAGCAACGGAGACGACGACAACAAATGTCATCGCGGACGTACACACAGACCCCAGCCTGCTTCTTGAACTTGTGTTTCAGAGAGTAGCGCGGGTAGTTGAGGTACGCCACGTCCGACGGGGTTGTTATCTTCGTCTCCGTTAGGAAAAACAGGTGCGGCTTCTCGGTCTCAAGATGTTGATGGACCGGATCGAGATTGGAGTGCAACCCCCTGATATTAGTGAGGTGCACTTTTAACGGGAGGAAGTGCAGCTGTTGTTTCACCTTATTTTTCTTCGCTTTATTCTATTTTTGGAGTGGAGAGTAGTTGGGGAAAAAGTCGAACTGTCGAGGCGCTGCTCAGTGAACCAAGTGGAACACTAGAGCTAAACTAACCTATGGGGAACTCATTTGGAGACTGCGGGGACGCCCGAACCCCCCCGGATATGGCCACCGGGACCTCCCATCCAGTCGCCGGCTGGCACGGTGGAGCATATCGGGATTTTTCGCTAGTTGGCGGGGCAGCCTGTCACACGTGGCTGGCGTGCTACTTGGGCCCCCTACTAACTGTGGTCGGCCAACGGCTGGCACCGTACTTCGGATCCCGCTACCCTCCAAAATGAGTTACCCGGAAAGCCTAGCCCAGCGACCAAGACCGGTTCTGAGCAGAGCAACTGACAATCTCCTTCTCTCCAAAGGCACTGGCACTCCCGCACACCGACGGAACACAGCAAGCTGCTTGGCGCCGGACTTCAGCGGGATGGTGGTAGCGAGCCAGGGGGCTCCTTGCGGAGCCTACCACCGCTTTTAGTGGGATCGTTCTGCCGTACCACAGGCAAGCCTGTAGTGCCGTTGCCCGGGGTGGACCGCGAGGAGGTAGATCCCAAACCACCCCAAAAACTGTATGATTGTTGTAATCCACAGCAACAGCGCGTAACTCAGGTTTTAACCGACTTCTTCATATTGCCACAGAACAGCGCATAGGTAACTTAGTTTTTAGGGTTCTGAACAAAAAATGGAACCCTTATAGGATCACTCGGGTGTCTGTCTGTCTGTCCATTTGTTACAACCATTTTTGTCCGGATACACTGGACCGATTTTATTGAAATTTGGTACACATTCACTTCTGTGACCCAAACACGGCCGCGTTATGTAAACTAGAATATTTAAAAAAAGTTTTTTGAACAATATCGTGTGACATATCAAATGAAAGGACTTACTGTGACGGTTTTAATTTTTTTTTTAATATTTTAAAATAAATGGTTTTGAAGTTATTCAAGAAATTAGACGAAAAAGACCATTCCCCCCCTTGTCTCCGGAACTACCGAGCCTAAAATTAAAAAAAAAATGGAGATAATAGATCTTTACCTACAGAATACAGGAAAATCCATAGGAAGTCAATAGTATTAAAAAAAACATGTTAAAAAAATATACAAAAACTGAGACTGATTCACATTTTATTTGCTCTTCTGAAAGGTTTTCGACTTTGACATCCGCAGTGTTGAGCCTCAAAGACGTTATGTTTTCGCTTCAAACATTTCTAAAACTGACTTGTTCTTACAGATGCAAATGTAAACAGAATCCATGTCACACAACATCCTGTGCAGCTGGCAAGCGGTGCGTGTTACAGAAATCCGTGCCATTGAACGACACCCTGAAGGAGCCCCTGTTTTCTGCGGAGTGTATGACTAGTATGTATCTTTTTATTTTTTCATAAAGCTTAATGTGGCGTCCATATTATCAACTAAGGATAGATTTAATGACCTGAACTGTGTGTTCAGGTATTTGAGTAGTAGTGTCACCTCCATCAGGCAATTAATGGACAGCAATGATATTGTCAGCATCTACGACAACTATTATAACGCAAACAATAAGCTACGTATAATTTCTAAATAAATCAAACACTAATTTGAAAGAATTTTTCACAATACGGACGCCTGCTTTAGTGGCAACCAACCTCTCACACATAGGTCAAAATACCATCCATTACTGTTTACCACAGCAGGTTAAAGTCCTTCTCGTCCTAAACCGGGGTTCTGTCCCCACGTGTGTGCGGATGCAGGGGGAGTCCGTGGTGGACATCTCGTTCGCCAGCCCTGCTCTGTCACCGCGTGTCATTAATTGGCGCATATTAGAGGAGGTGGAGACCTATTCCGATCACCGGTATATCCGGTTTGACGTCTCCGCCCAGACCTCAACCGCGCCAGTCCGGCAGGCCCCGAGTGGTCCGCGGTGGGCGCTGAAGCAGCTGGACCGGGAGCTCCTCCTGGAAGCTTCGATCGTGCAGGCCTGGGTGTCACCTCCGGACAGGCCTGCTGACATCAACGACGAGGCGGAGTGGTTCCGGGAGGCCATTTAGGAATGGCGCGTGGAGGCGCTACGCCGAGGCGAGACTCCTCTGCCGCGGCAAATCGCAGCGTGGCGGACGGAGCTCCGGCGGGATCTCATGGCAGTATGGAGACAAACACTGTCACGACCCAGCGCTGGGCACGCCACAATTGCGGCAATAAGTCCCATCTTTGAGGAGTGGCTAGAGCGGCGCCACGGCGTCCTTACCTTCCGTTTGACGCAGGTACTCACCGGACACGGTTGTTTCGGGAGGTACCTGTTTCGAATACGGCGGGAGGACACGCCGGGAGGACACGCGAGGATCGCCCGGAGGACACGGTGGAGCATACGGTGGAGGTCTGCCCTGCTTGGGCGTAGCACCGTCGTGTCATCGTCGACCTGTCGCGGTCGGCCCTGTTTCAAGCCATGGTCCGTAGCGAGGAGACTTGGGAAGCGGTCACCTCCTTCTGCGAAGCAGTAATGCTAGCGAAGGAGGAAGCCGAACGCGTGAGAGAGAGGGAAACATCATGCCCCAGCCGCCGCAACAGAAGAAGACGCCCCGGGCGCCTGGAGTCGCAGGGCGATTCTCGGCACACCGTAGGCGCGGGCCTGCGGACGGCGAGCATTGGGTGGCTCGCCGTCTGATCAGAACCAGGCTCGGGTCGACGGCGCGTTAGGAGGAACACGGATGGGTTTTAGTCAGTAAGAGTCTGACACTCCCTTCTGCTTCACCCAGAGCGGGAGGAGTCATTTGACGATTTCCCACAATTAAAAAAAAAGGTTAAAGTCCTTAAACCTCTCATCATTACGGTTTTTTGAATAGCAATATGCATGCTTTTTAACATTTTTTGCAATGAGCCGTTTCTTCACCAGTGGTGAAGGCGGGTGCCTGTCCCAGGGAGCAGACGAGTCCGCTTAACGACACGTGTCCTCGCGAGTGTGCAGACGACGCGGATTGCCGAGGAGTGGGCAAGTGCTGCCGACGAGGATGCAGTCACCTGTGCCTAGAACCAGTCCAGCAGAGCTACCTACATTTTTGCTCATTAGCTTTTGCGTTTGCGATGGATAAAATCGTGAATAAAGGTGATAGTAAAAATCTTTATTATTTTGTCACTACTCAAAACGTAATTATAGTCCGGTCAATCTAGACATTCGAAGGTGCATAAAATCGCTGAAAATCAATAAAATTTCGAAACATAATTTTAAATAAACAGTTACACTAGCGTATAAATTAAGGGACTGGGTTTCGTTTTACCTGATATTCTTATAGTTATAAATAATGTATATTTTAAGTATAAGTTACAAAGACCGATAGAAAAAAAATTCAACATTTATAACAATTTAACTTTATACGTGGCGTACTCATAAACGGAAACGGTGGATCGTAGGAAAAAAAGTATTGATACATTTTTTATAGATAATTTTATTATATACAATTTTTGTTTCGTGATAAAATTTAGCGTTTTGCTGAGAATCGCGAAAAAATATTTTTTTTTGATCTTTAACCTCTAGTAATTTTTTTTTCCATACACGGTAATGATGGGCAACTTAAAATTTTTATTTATAATTATGTTTTGAACAATTTTACTGATTTTTAGCTTGTTGTGATTTTATGCACCTTCACTCTCATCTTTTGGTCTAGATTGACCGGACTATTAGCAAAGTACTACGAGTATCAATATAAATAATCTTTTCCTAGAAATGTCATAACAATAAATGAACATCATTCACTGAACACACACGGGGAATTATTAACGGGGCGAATAAATAATATGGAGATGACTATTAATAACATACTTTGTATAATTAAAATTCGTAAAATGAGCTACTAGCAGTGGGAAACAATTAATCTAAGCTAGCAACTAAAATTCCAAGTGTCCGAATTAAATACTAAATTGGGCGAAATAAAAGTACTGAGTGGACGAAAATAATACTAACAATAAGTGAACCAAGTAGCTGAACATAGGGCATGCGCCCTTACACGAATAGGTTAGGTTCGGGTGGTATGACGGGAGCTAGAGTGAGCGAGCGAAGCGAGCAAACTTATCTCCCATAATGCCATTCATGTTAGGTTCCTTTAAGCCTTACAGACAGAAATAGGAGCCCCGCCTCCGTAGGCCTCCTATTTCGGTCTGTAAGGTTATCGAGGTGTATTGAGGTTAGAATGTTGAAATTGATTGTTGTTTGAATTTAGAATTCTCAAAATGACACTAATTATTAAAATACTATATACTATTTATTACACTAAACGTTCCGAATATCACGTACTTACTACAAATTCGTATTTTTAAGGCGCCGTTTTCAATATTTGTGTTCGCTCTCAGTCTTTCGCTCACTTACTATTTCACTGCGCCATAATCAGTGTTTTTGACACCCTTAATTTGAATTTATATTCCATCGTTTAAATACTAGTCAACACAAAGTAGATGAGTATGAAAAGAGCATTCTATTTGTTTTTTCCGTTCTCGTATATGGTAGATCCTGTGAGTACGAATGTCCGAATTCCTGGAGATGAGAACGCGACAGAGACCGGGGAGCTGGGCCAGCCGCTCCACGTTCACTGCCCAGCGTCCGGGTACCCACCCCATTCCGTGAACTGGTACCGCGGCCGCGAGAGAGCCGAGGTGCTTCACAACGATACCGAGTACGAAGCGGCAGATAACGTACTCCTCATCAGAAGCCTGAGTATTGACACTCTTGGACCCTACACGTGTCAGGCGTACAACGGAGCAGGCGCCTCGGCGTCGTGGGTGATCACCGTGCGAGCGTATAAGCCTCCAGGCCTCTTTAGTGATAACGTGTGGTTGGTAGAACGAGACTCGGAGACAAGCTTCACCGACGCTACTGCTACTGACACGCCCAGGCCGTTGTTCATAGGTAAGATTATCAAAGATTATGGTTTAAGAACTTTACTTCCTCATAAGAATTAACATTTAATTCTCTTACTGAGGAACAAGATTCATAATTAATGTTTAAATAACTAGCGTACAGAAAAAAAAACTGTTTTTAGCGGGTAGGCGATACAAATACTACAATGAATATTAACCCAGCAAACACGGATACAAAAGTAAAAGGTAAAAGTTACAACATACTAGATGTGACACACAAGGCAGCGTAGTGACCAATTGAATATTTTTATTTTAGTATTATAACGTTTGATTAGTTTTGAGTTTTTTCATGCGTTGTTACTTTATATATATTTCATTTTTATATTATTATTATATCATTTACTAGCTGTTGCCTGCGACTTCGTTCGCGTGTATGTCGAAAAGTAAAATTATGTCGCTGTGTAAGATTGCTAATATAAGATATATAAATAGTTAATATCTAACATTGCTAGACCCCTCTTAGAATAAGGAATTAGGAAGATTGTTATACAAGGCACTGGCTGTATCCTCTCTTCTGTTGAAAATGCCGACCAGCCCTAGTAATTTTTCGTAATATTCGTAATGAAAAACCTCTGTGCACGATGTTGATGAAAGTTGCTAGGGTTACTAACACGCAATAGAGCTACATAAAGTTGGCCATGGGTATACCAACCAGAAAAGAAGTATCCCATCGCAACGAATGGAGTAGAGAATGAAGAAGAGACGTAATTCGCATTTAGACTAGAATTCGGTCCATTACGTGCAAGTGTTCTGGCTAAGTTAGACAGCCTAGCTTCACCCAAATGCACAAAAGCTTCCTGGTTGCTCCATGGGTTTCACGGAGCGACCTCACCGTTCCGAGGATTTGTTCACGTCGGGAAGCAACGGCCTCATTTCTAGGATCAAGTGGGTGACTGATTATTCGGCGTCGAAATAACCTCTGCAAATTGGGCTGTCTATGGCGCCTTTGTTGTAAAAAGGTTTTTTAGAGGTCAATGACCTGCGATTATACTTTTTATTATTCGGAAGGTACTTCTACTTAGGTGACAGTAGTCGCGTGTATAGGCTTGACATTACCATTTTTGACTGCCTGCAATTTGTAGCTCGTGAACATTAGTTCTCATGAAGTTTAGTTGATCTCTGGCAAATTAATTTACGAAACAGTGAGAAAGGTAGCAGGAAGAGTGGGTATGGGTCCAACACTACCACCTTGGAAACTGCCAAGGGATCTACAGTTCCCCATGATCCACTGGAGGGTGAAACCCGCAACAAATAATTTCTGGCCCTGAGCTGGTCATGACGTACCTATCATAGGCTCACTGGGAATTTAACAGTTTAGAACGTAAATGAAAAATAATTGGGATTGAGGGGAATTCTGGGAATGATCACATCGTCACCGGAGCAATCAGCCGAAATCTTATTTCAGTTACTATAACAGTTTGTTGGATATGTGTGACTTTCAGCCGAGTGCCTTTGCAAAATTTAATCGAAATTAAATATGTAAATTAAAATCATAGAACCTAATAGGATGATGTGTTTCATTGTGTCGTTTGTGTGCATTGTGTGTGTCATTTCTTCCATGCCTGTTTTCATGGAAATATTTTCCCCACAACATTTGTCAATAATATGCGTATTGATGGTTGCTGCTTGGTCGGTGGGTTCCCCTTACGCAGAAGAAATAAATAAATGCATAAGCAACGGGACAGCACATGCTATTTTCTTAAATAACGTAACAACCTTCTTGATTGTGGTAAACGCCGTCACTCATTTTAAAAGTATTCGTAAAATTATGCGCATTTGAGTGGTCTTTATCTCCATCATCCTTTCCTCACTACTGAGGATCGCGACCACATACGTCGCGTCTCCAAGCCATTCGGTCTTCTGCAGTGTGGTTCGCTTCGTAACCCAACAGCCTTCTTTATGATGTCGGACCATAAAAAAGACCATATGTTTGCATATTTGATATTTAACGTATTGATACTATATTGCGCTGAATGAATGGTGCTATTCTTCAAACTACGAAGTTAAGAAACTACTTTATCAATAAGGTTGATTCTCAGAAATGTAAATCATTACGACGTTAAGTTTTTGGAACACAGAAATCCGATTAACCGAGCTAATTCAACTTTTTTTTGCGGCTCTTCTACCATGGGACTTCGCCACCTGCTCGCGGGTGACATGACCTACCTTCAGGCCTGTAAAGATTCATTTTCCTTCGTCTTTTCGAGTCAATAGTTAACTCTTTATGCTGTTTTGACCCAGTAGGTGGCTACGTTAATTTTAGCGTCAGTGGCATTCATTAAATCCTCCTTAGAGCTTAGCAAATTTAAGCGCGTGCAAATTGAAGAATATTGTAATCTTAACAACGTGAAAATGAGATCAAAAGCATAACACCTTCTATGGAATATGAAGTTGAACTATCAAAAGATTAGTTTGGAGTTCGTTTTATTTTTATTAATAGGAATATTACATTCATTCAGAACGATGTTTTTTTTAAGGTATTAAAAGAATCACTTTTTTTCAAGACGTTATAATTTTTTCTTCTCCCATAAATTTGCAATCGGCCTTAGGCCATAATCAAATCGTTTATCAGACGGATTAGATTGGGTGCGTTCCATTAAACACCACCGTAAAAGTTGGTAGCGACTTAATAAAATCAGTTTCTCTAGTCAAGGTCTAGTATATGCCATCTTTTTAGGCGATTTACATCTTCCTGTGGTGTTAACAGGTTCCTAGCCAGTTCATTTGTGTGTTTATTGAGCCTTTCCTTGTATCTCCTGCTATTTAAATAATACCTACTAATTTTAACAATATATATAATATTAGTATACCACATTAAAATAATAGGAACATTTATAGCAGATAGTAGCCATACTTGTCTGTTATTTTTTTATCAAAAAATTCTTTTACGGTATAAAAACAATTATCAATTAACCATTTCTTTAATTTGGAATTAAAATATTTTAATGGGAGCTCTCTAATTTGTTTAGGTATATTATTGTTTTATCGATGTTACGTAACTATTTTTATGGCATAATGTGCTTTTATGGGTAGGCATATTTTACCGTGTAGGGTCACGACGGGTATATTTTGAGTTTAGGTCACATGCTTTAAAAAATTTAGACTGTTCTTTTAAAAAAAAATACCAGCTTGCAATATAAAAAGACATGTTAACGTTAGAATTTTAAATTTCTTAAATAGAGGTCTACATGATGTTATGGGGCTGATACCACCAATTGCTCTTAGGCATTTTTTTGCACCCGAAAGGCATCATTTATATTTGTAGAGTTCCCCCAGAGTAGGAGTCCATACCTCAGCAAAGAGGAAACATACCCGTGGTAAGCAATAAGAGCAACTGCTTCACCCGCGGTACGCCTTAAACGATTAAGAGCAAATACAAACTGGTTTAGTTTTTTACAAATATGCTCTATATGTAGTTTCCAGTTACAGTTCTGGTCGAGAATAAGTCCAAGAAATTTGTAATTATTAACTTCACTGGCTTTGAGTTGTAATTCTGAAAATTTATGTAATTAGTTTTGTTTATATTTGCACAGAGATTATTGTTTTCGAGCCAGTTTAAAATTATTGTAACAGTGTCATTAATATTTTTTTCGTGATCTATTTCTGATTTACTATGGTTTGTTACTATGACCGATATATCGTCAGCAAAAAGTATGCATTGTTGTTTTAAAACTGTTGGTAAATCGTTGATATAAATAAGAAAAAGTAACGGTCCAAGTATACTTCCTTGGGGTACTCCTGACTTGGTTTGGTTGTTATCTGAACTATGTGATGTGGACTCGTTATTATCGTTTATTGAACTTATTTCTACTTTTTGTTGACGATTAGATAGATAGCTAGCTATTCAATCCATCACTATGCCTCTTATCCCATAGCTATAGCATTTTTTTAAAAGTAAATCGTGGTTGACAAAGTCGAAGGCTTTACTCATGTCAAAAATGACGACAGAGACTGGAATGCGGTTGTCTAAATTTTCAATTACACTCTTTATTAGTGTAAATGCTGCTAAAGTAGTTGATTTTCCCCTTTGGAAACCGTTTTGTTCTTCTTTTACTATATGGTATTTTTCTAAAAAGTTAGTGAGTCTACGATGCATGACTTTTTCAAAGATTTTCAATATATTAGATATTAGGGTTATAATGCGGTAATTAGTATAAGTCGTTTTTGTCACCTTTTTAAATAAGGGTTTCACTATTGACTGTTTTAGCTTATCTGGAAAAATGCCTTGCCAGAATGAAAGATTTATCAAGTGTTCAATAATTGGGGATATAATGGTGGCACAGGACTTGAGAATATGAGTTGCTAAGCCGTCAAAACCAACTGATTTGGTGTTGTTAAGACTGTGCCGAGTAAACAAGGCGCGCGGAAAATAGGTATTTACTGCAGCGCTCGAGTCGTGTGAGTCGTTACGCACACAACGCGACAATAGTTAGTAACTTATGATTTTCTAAAATTGAGTTGCTGTGTTGAGTGACTAGAATATGCAAATACAGATTATCAAGATGGTTTAATGTACCTATCTAAATCCCATAATTAAATCGAATAATCTGTATTATATAAAAAATAATGTTATTTGTCCTCTTACTACTCATCCGATTGTGATGAAATTTTGGTTTTGTGGTTAGCACGCCCGGGAATTCAAACAAACCTAGGTAGGCTAGGTGCGTAGGTAATTCAAGGTAGATGGGTAGGTAGGCATCTTAATAATAAAACCAGTGTGTAATAAAATATCTATAATTACCTAATGTAAAAGGCACCTTGCTTATTTTACCATTTTAAGTTTTCAAAAACATACAAAACCACAGGGAAAAGTGATATATTTATTATACCTACTGGGTGTACCGGAAAGGTATGGTCATATATTATAAAAGTTGTCTCTGCCCATGTAGATGAACAACTAGCTGACCAAAATTTGTGTGGCGATACAATAAAAAAACCGGCCAAGTGCGACTCGGATTCGCGCACCGAGGGTTCCGTTCAAATTTACCTTCGATTCCCAAATAGTGTATCGAAAATTTTCTTTTTTGTGATTTTTTAACACTATTTTGACCTGTTTTACATACCTAAAAGACAACTATTTTTTTTAGTTACCGTGATTAATTCGTAATATTTATCTCCTTTTTGCCTGAAACACAGGATGTCCTAGTTCAGGCACAGAACACTAGTGACCTTGACATAGATTTAAGCAAAAATGTATTTACTGTTTGTACTCACATAATAATGAATAAATTTGAAATAATAATGAAATTTGAAATAATAATAATGGATGTAACTAAAAGTTTACGGTTTTCAGATTTATTCCTATATCTGTGCTTTATTCTTATAGTTGCTTCTTGCCAACTTTCAGGATTTTAGGTCACTGGGAGGTTTCCTAGGTTTTAATTTCTTTGCGAGTGTCAAAATATGCGCTTAAAACGGAGCACAAACAGCTACATATTTAGATTGCGTTGACTTAGAAGTTTGATTTCTCACGGCTTCAAGAGGTAGCAGACTTGAGTAGTTGATACTAATTTCAGCTTAATACCTTTACGTGTTCTTGAGAAAAAGAACAGACGGACAATAAGTTCATGCAATTTATAGCGCTTTTCTTTTCCGTTTCGTTGTATCTTTAGATTCTAGTTTACGTTTCGAATCTTTTTGTTTATTCTTTTGATTGATCGCGTCAAGAATATATTTAGGTTCCCTGATCTCCATTTGCCTATCTAACCGAGAATCAAGAATTTCCGGTAGTAAGCAATCAAAATAAAAACTTTTCAGTTTTTCTTCCATTTTACACCAAAATTATTTATCTTCCTCAATAACTTCAACCTTCATGTTCACTTGAGTCCAAACTGTAAATATGATGTTTTTCTTTGTGTAACGTGTAGTTGTCCTTGCGCTTGGAAGTACCAATCGTGATTTTTATTTATATTTATACCTTCCTTGTCTCTTACCTTCCTTGTCTCTTACCTTCCTTGTCTCTTTTCCAGAAATTAATTTTCTTTTCTGTTATGCCATCGTCAACACTCGTGTCTCTGGCTGAGTAAGGACATTTAATTTCGACAATTTTGTCTTCTCCCACAATTCCATCCGGACTTGCTCCTAAAAAAGGTAAATTTCGGTCTATAAATAATCCGCACATCCGTATGGGAGTTCCAATATGTAGCTCCAGTTGATCACGCGCAAGTTGTTCATAGTTTTGACCGTGTTTAATAGATTTCACATGATCTATTTTTTTTGCTGTTACGATACTTTTGACCAAGGGCCCGCATTTTATATTCCCTCGTTTACACACTTTTCCAAAAACAGATGCCGTGAGCCGCAATTTCCGTTCCTGACGCCATTCCATTGAATCGGCCTGCAGAATAGTTCTTCTTTCTAATTCATGGCGATCATTGTCGGTTAACGTTATTGTTTTCAGATGATCAGTTTTAGCAAATTCAAAATCGGCCTCACTTAAGTCAGGCTTTTCACAACACTCGCCATAATTTTTGTCATTCCCACTAGTAGGCTTTTTGGTTTTTTTTGTTAAACGAATTATATATAATCTACGTTTTGCCGACGCTAATCTTTTAAGATCTCTCTTGGCTTCGAGACGTTTTATATGTTTGTTGGGACTCTTGAGTAAATTTTTTTTTACTTATGTATGACAGTGGTTGTCTCGAATTGAATGAGACCACTGATGCAGCACATCGTCCAGCATACGTCTGCCTACCTGAATAATTTATTATATTTTTTTTTGAACAGCTTTTCGGTACCTTAATGGGTAGCTTGTGTTTCTGGTCAGCTCATCTAATGTAGTGCAGTAATTCCGCAATAAATGATTGGTGCATTCAATTTTCTCCACTAACACATTGCCATAAGGTTTTGATTTTTCTATATTTTTATGTGTACTTGCATCACCGTCCGCTATCAATCTTGAATGAATAAGTCCGTGTGTATCTTTTGAAGTTTTGAAACGTTCAACCAGAGCTGTTGATTCCATGCCACTTGACGAACCCGTGTAATTTTTAAAGCAGATGTGTTCTGGAATCGTAATTTTTCTATTCTCAGCTCTAGCAAACCATGCAATATTTATTTTTAACTGCCATATATAAAACTTTTTTGTCCTATAACCAATTATTACTACAGCACCCGATAAAGCATTATAATTCTTTCGATACGATCTTTTAGACCAGCAGCCGTCAGCAACCACAGTTATCATCGGTACTCCGTTCAAATCCACGTCCCCGTTGAGAATAGCTAGATCGTACTCTTCTTTAGCTGCTACTTTAGTCCACAGACCTTGTTATGGCATTTGGCGTATAATTTATCGGACATACAGGGAATATCAAGAGAAGCTGAAACTTGTTCTAAACCTGAAAACCCTGCTCCTATCGCCATAAAACCGCTTACAGCATTATCGTTCAGGTTGAGGTCTATGGGGTTATCAGGTTCTTTACAATTTATTAATTCTAATTTTTTTCCACATATTTGGCAAGTAAAATAGAATTTCGATAGAAAGCCTTTTTTAACCTCTTTGGTAAGTTTTAAACAACTTAAGTTGCATCCCAGTGGAGAGTTGTGATTAGCAATTTCTTGCAGTTGTTTATAGAGGTATGCAAAATCCACCACTCTATTTCCATGTATTATACCTCGTCTTTATCTTCAGTTTCTTCTTCTATCGAAATGTTTGAATATGATTCCGAATGTTTTGAAGAATCCTGAAAGAAAATAAGAATATTGTAAGTAGTCCTAAAGCCACTGGAAGAAACTTGTATCAAGGTCCAAGACACATTTGAAAATGTATCTAAGATAAATCAACTTACATCGAGATTGTTGCATGGAATATCATTGCTAACTGAAGGCTCTTCAGCAACGTAATTGTAAGGTTCTTCAACAACGTAATGACAAGGTTCTTCATTGGTCAGCGTTTCCTAAAAATGTAATGTATAGTAAGTATAAATAATATTATTAAATTATCGTAATTATATTTATGTTATTAACCTTACTTTACTTTAAAATGCTGTGTACCGACTAAAAGGAATATAATTTACATATACATAAATAATCACAAAATACATATATATGAATGACTTAAGCCAGCAGATACTGGCCTCAGAGGCTTAGACTTTCAAATTCATATGTACTTTCTAAGTTATCTTGGGCGTCATTAACAATAGTGAAGAAAAACATCGTGAGAAAACCTGGACTTGTAGGTATTATTTAAACTTAAAATCACCAAACCGTCTAGTTTTCTGTATGAGAAAAGGCCTTTGCTCTGCTGTGGGACAGTTACAGGCTAGTATTATTATTATATGTATATTATAAATTTAACTTACGCCGTTGGAAGAATTTTCAGTTTCATTTTCTTTGTTTGCACCAGAAATAGGTCTACAATAAAATAAATATCTTGTAACAACCAAAGTTTTCAATATAATAAAGCATGTCTTAGAACTGGAAACATATATATCTTGAATGTACAAGTTCAAGATATATATGTCTGTAATAATAGCTTATCTATCAGAATTCAGTAATACTTCATAAGTAATAATTTAAATATGCTTTAATCATAATGGTGGAAGTAGTAATTCCATGCGTATCGAATGTTTGATAAAAAGTTGCATCCAACATCTTGGATTTTAAAATGCTTGCCAGATTCGGAATTGCCACCCCCAAAAACCCATTACACGACACCCATATCGAATTTTTGAGAAAAAGTTGCACCGGCCATCTTGGATTTTAAAATTCTTGCCAGATTTGGAATCGCCGACCCAAAAAACCCATTATACGATACCCATATCGAATTTTTGAGAAAAAGTTGCATCGGCCATCTTGAATTTTAAAATAAATGTCATATTTGCAGTCGCCACCCCCAAAACCTACTAAACGATACCCATATCGAATATTTGAGAAAAAAACTAATAAAGATTACATCCGCCATAATGGAAAAAGCTATGGTAAAAGGAAATAAAATCGTAAAATAAAAATACGTACTTTTTATGAAAACGGCTTTTTTTTCGGAAATGAGCGCCAACTTTCTTCTTAAAATATCTTTCCTTAGGATATCCCATTTTATTCTAAAAAAAAAATTAAAAAAAAATGTTACAATAATATCATTATCATCATCATCATTCCTCCCCCAAGCGCCAAAAATAAATATTGTATCTAAACAGTAAAAAAGATTTAGTTATACATAATAAATAAGTAATACTAAAAAATGGGTAGTATTTAAACGCAAATCAAAAAATACCCCTTTTCTATGCAATAAGATTCCGAATTCCCATCAAAATTACTGATTGCACAGCAAAATATTCAACTCAAAATATCACTAAACACACTACAATTTATTTTCGCAGCGTACAGCGATTTTTCCTAAAGCAAAATTTTTCATCAATGCACAGCTAATAATCTTAATGCACGACAAAACTGTACTACGACTCACCATAGTTCTGGGTGGTTTAAAAAAAAGTCGAGTCGGGGTAGTCTGAGTCGGGGTGTTGTCCATAAATATGGAAAATTTGCTGTGCAGTCAGTATTTATGCTATGTATGTAGTATTTTTGTACAAAAATAAATTTAACTGTATTGCATTATGAGGAAAAAAGTAATGTCATATTGATGTATGATTTCGAATTATCTGCAGTTTGAGTTTTGTTAAACATTTAGTTTATTTGTAGTGAAGTAAGTTATTTGATGTAAAAAAGAATATAAATGATGAGAATGTATTGATAGGCGATTATTTATTTGATATGCAATTTATAATATCCCCTAAAAAATGAAAAACTGTGACTTACATTATTCAACTGTTTGCGGCAAGGTATACGTACACAATAGATCGCGAATTATCGTTAGCGGCGCGTCGCTCCACGATGAGACGTGACTTCTCTCTGAGCTCTCGTGGACGACTGAATTTTCGACCGGTGTTAGCCGGTGTACGTTGCGTGTGATTCAAAACAGCTCATCAAATAATAAAAAAAATATAATAAAATAACCAAGCGACATTCCGAAAATGTAAAAACTATAAATTGTAGTATGATCATTAGAGATTAATATGAATTGAAGTTTGTAAAAAAATTCAACAGTTTAATATCATAATTCAACTAAACGCAAGCACGCTATTTTATGATTTTTGTCAAACTTTAAATATTTTTTGTTTATAAACTATACAATATTTGTTATTTTTGCCAACTATAATCGTTAACACAGTCATTGTGGCGTTCATTACATATTTTTTATGGTAATCATGGTAATAGTATTGATTATATCACTTTAACGGTGACGACCGTTTTGAATTATTTTGCTCGGCGCAGTCTTAAGGGACATGATGGTGTTTTTTACTTCATTCTCATAGCATGGGTGTAAGAACATAGTTTGAGACATATTTGGTAAATCAGTTGGTGGTTTTTTGCCAGAGGAAGTTTTGTTTTGCTATGGAATCCTTTGGCAATATTTATGAAGAAGTCGTTGAAAGATTTGGCTATTTCTATAGGATTATTTATGAGATTATTGTCTGATAGATAGATAGATAAAACATTTATTCAGTACAACACAATAAGACACAACACAAAAGCATGATTATATAAATTATGTAACAGAAAAAGAAACAAGTCGATTAGAACATAGGTATTACATTAAAAAAGAAAACGAGAACATTCGGTAGGATTTTGTATTACATGATCTGTTTTATTTTTTATGATATGCCATGCAGCTTTGCCTTTATTTTTTGCCGATGACATGATTTTGTAGTTAATAAGATGTTTTGATTTAGTAACGCATTTTTTTAAACTGTACTGTATTTTGTATAGTTTGATTTATCATCTTTAGGTATGGAAATATATTGGCGATACCTCAGTTTTCTTTTTTGTTTACTTGATTTTCTGATTCCTGTTGTAATCCACCTTGGTGACGTACAGTTCGAATTTATTCGCACTTTATTAATCGGAAAGCAAAGGTTGTAAAACAGGCAGAACGTTTCATGAAATGCATCAAAAGCTGAATTTAAGTTTTCGTGATTATATACTTCTGACCAACTTAGCGCTGATAGACAATTCATAAATTTATCTATGTTGTCTTTGTTATAATTTCTTTTGTAAACATACCAGCTTTTTCGCCGTATTGGTTTATTTCTGATGGGAAAATTTAAAGTTTGGCCTGTATTATGGTCGGAGAGAAATAATTCATGTAAGTGATCAATGCAGGCCTTTTGTCTAGTTGGTTGATCTATATGTAGGCTGAGACCAAAGTTTAGTAAAGTTTCTTTTAGACGTATTGCTATTTTATTGTTTTTGAGCGTATCTATGTTTAGATCACCCGTTAGTATAATCTTTTTGTTGGGTTTATTACATATCTTATGAAGTAATAATTCAAGTTTATCGAAGAATGAATTAATGTTACTATCTGGGGTTCTATATATGGATAAATATTAAATAAGTTTTTACAATAGTTTGTAATACGTCTGCTCTGTACGCAAGCTATGTAGAATTATAAGAAATAAGAAAATGATTAGGACTAACTGCCATTGAAATTACAGATGATTTCAAGAAAATACTTGGGTACATACAGTCTCGCAAAATCTACGTAGTTTTCATTATTTTTTGTAAGCGAGAGAGCGGCTTTCTCGTTTATTAAAATGTTTAGTCATTATGAAATCGTCACAACTCGACTAAATTATTTGTTAATCGGAAAATTGTACGTATGCGGCTGGCCTTAGTTCCACTTATCTTACTTGCAAAATAAACTTACTTTCTGTAACAAAATAATTTAAAAAATAACTATTTTACGGGGAATAAAACTTGGTTGGCAGATGCTGAAAGGATGCCTGCTGGAATTGTGGGAGATAAAAACGTGACGGTGATCGGGCAGTTGGGCGAAAAGTTTCATGTGCAGTGCCATGCCTACGGCAACCCGCCCCCCTCCGTGTACTGGTACCGCGACCATGTGAGAGTCGGGGTGCTGAACAACGATACTGTGTACGAAGCGACAGATAACGACCTCCTCATCAGAAGCCTGAGTATCGACACTCTTGGGCCGTACACATGTCGGGCGCACAGCGAGGCAGACGCCCCGGCGTCGTGGGTGGTCTTTGTGCGAGCGTATAAGCCTCCAGGCCTCTTCAGTGACAACGAGTGGTTGGTAGCACCGGTAGCACAAGACTCGGAGATAACCTTTACCACCGCTACTGCTACTGACACGCCCAGGCCGTTGTTCATTGGTAAGATTTTTAAAGATTAGGACTCTAACTGCCATTGCAATTACAGATAATTTCAAGAAAGTACTTAGGTACTGTACTTTTTTATAGTGCAGGTTTGCTAAAGTGACACGACCTGACCCGACTACCGAAAAATCAAAACCTAAACTTTAGATTCACATACGCAGCGATACATATTTGACAATTTTATTTTAAAAAATCAATGTTCTTGTTAGTTCAACAGTCACTTTCCTTGCCAGTTCTTTGTTTACATAAATTGTTCGTACAGATATAGTCTTTTTTAATGACTTCTTTAGCTAGTTGAATACCTTTAGTTAGTTTCTTATCTGAGTGTAGAACGATTGATGAGATGACAGATGAATGAGGCCGCCAACTCTCAAACTAGGTACATGTCCGAATTTCATTATTTACTTACCCGGAAATTTATCTTCATGATTCTGGTCTTGGTAGTATGTAAGAAATTAACGCTCATCCAGCCTATCTCTTAGCATCTGCTTTCTCCTCTGTCTTCGCTATGCCCTGTAAGTTACCGGTGTAAAAGTGACCATATGTATTAATCCAAGTTATAACCTACATATCTGATTGCTCATCCTAATCTGTTCAGCGTTTTGATATTTTTATCGAATTAGCCACAGAGACAACCGAATCTATCGAAAAAACTGAAGGTAGCACTTCCAGCGGGGCACCAACTGACATGATCGGCACGAGCTCGGTGGATCCTTGCAGAAGCTTTCTGTTCGGCTGCTGTCCCGATAATGAGACTGAAGCCTCCGGCCCCGACGGACAGGGATGTCCGGAAAACGCTCCTGAGTCTGGTTGTAGTCCTGATGGTGTGCCTTCAGGTATGGAATAAGTAGGTCTTGTTTCTTATGCAACAATAGCCGTCTATCTTCTTTTCAATTCAATTTGAGCTATTATAATATTTTATTTTGTTATTTGTTTCATTTGAAATTATACACCTGTTTGAGAGAAATTAACCAATTTTCTTTCTTTTCTTTCATCGTGCATTCCTTCTAAATGCAGAAATTCTCGAAGTCGCATCTAGGTAATTGCGCTAAAGAATTTCGTTTTAGAAACCTCGATCAATATAGATTTCACGGTTACAAAAGAGAAACCTGGAGCATCTGCAGCAAGTGAAAGTAGCACAATCGGTGAAAGAACTACTGCCAATGGCCATCATTGGCAGTAGTTCTTTCACAGTAGTGATGATCGTGCTGATGACGGGACGAGCACGCCAGCAGATTTCACCGAACTGGAAGCCACTGCAAGGGTCGATATCCTTGCAGTGGCTTCTAGTTCGGCAAAATCTCTGGCCCCGACGGACAGGGATGTCCGGACAGAACTACTGAGTCTGGTTGCTGTCCTGATGGTGTGTTAACGATAGAGACTGTAGATTATATTTGTAACTTAGATGCTCAGGTAGTTAGTAGTTAAGCAGTGGGATTTCATATACAATTAAATCTTTGTATCTCATTACAGCTTCAGGCTTTGAAAATGAAAGCCCGGTACTTTGCAGTTCAACATCGCATGGCTGCTGCCAGGACGACAAGACTCCTGCCCACGGACCTGACTTTGAAGGTTGCTGCTTGCTGCAACCATTCAAATGCTGCCCAGACAACCGCACACCTGCTGAAGGACCACATCTCGAAGGTTGAACCTTTTCCTGCATTGTGTGGATCTGTGTACAAATACAATGTAATACAAAAACCTTTATTTCAAATAGACCAGTAACAGGCACTTTTGAATTGTCAAGTTCTGTCAGTCAAATAGATAAAGCTAGTTCAGCCACGCTTGCTGCCCTTGTCGCTAGACAAGAAGTTTTCTGCAGCAAAACACACTCAGCGACCCTATCTCCAGCGCGGCAGTTACACGTTCCAAAGAGTAGACCCTATGTAGAAGAACGTGCAAGAAACTCCATGGTCACCCTTTTAAATCAGTGTTTACAAAATCGTGGTTACATTCAAACTCAAACTCAAAAATATTTATTTCAAATAAACCATTTACAGGCACTTTTGAATTGTCAAGGTCGGTCAGTCCAAAAAGGTGAAGCTATTTGCACGTTCCAAAGCGTAGAACTCTATGGAGAAGAACGTGCAAGAAACTCCACAGACACTCTTTTAAAAATAATAAATTGTTACAAAGTTTTGTTTACATCAAGTTGATATTATACATACATGTGAGAACGATGTAAAAGACGATCAGGATAAAAGCGTCCGGAAAAAAGGAACAATTCAAAGAAATATTTAAAATAAACCATTATTCGTTTGAAATAAATAATGCGTAAATTATACAATACTAAAGAGATTGAGTGTATATGTCACCGGAAAATGGCAAATCCGTATGATTATAAAATAAATTGAGAGATTGTAAACTTTCGATAAGTTGTCATCTGAACATTGGGAATGCTTTTTTACACATGTAAATATGAAAGTTTATAATTTCTCGAATTCATTCCGAGAAGTTCTGAACTGAAATAAAATGGCGACCAATCAGAGCACCAGTCTACAAGAAACAAGCTCTCATAGGTCAGTTGAGATGTGACATCACATGTATGCCATAGAGTTACGAATTGAATGGAGTCGTTTTCAATTTCGCGAAATAAAAAAGACCCATGACAAAAAATTGGGATTTTTTTCGTTCGTTAAGTATCGTCTTATTTAGTACAAGCTGTTGCCCGCGACTTCGTTCGCGTATATGTTGAAAAATAAAATTATGTCGCTATGTAAGATTGCTGAGATAAGATATACAAACAGTCAATATCTAACATTGCTAGACCCCTTTTAGAATAAAGAATTTGAAAGACTGTTAGGCGATTAACACACGGCACCGCGCACCGCCGCGGTCGGTGGTGAAGCGGATCTCATGTCGCATTGGCCTCTAATAAATCCGTTGATGCCTGACACACGTAAACCAACTTACCACGCGGGGCACCGCTACGAAATCCATGCCGTGTGATAAAGGCCTATGTTAGTCAGTGACTCTGTATCCTCTCTTTTGTTGAAAATGCCGTCCTGCCCTAGTAATTTTTCGCAATATTCGCAATGAGAAACTTTTGTACACGATGTTGATGAAAGTTGCTAGACCCCTCTTAGAATAAAGAATTTGGAAGACTGTTAGGCGAAAACCGCATAATCTTATATCGCATTGGCCTCTAATAAATCCGTTGATGCCTAACACACGTAAACCACCTTACCGCGTGGGACACCGCAACGAAATCCGTGCCGTGTGATAAAGACCTTATGTAAGGCATTGGCTGTATCCTGACTTCTGTTGAAAATTCCGTCCAGCCCCAGTAATTTTTCGTAAAATTCGTAATGAGAAACTTCTGTACACGATGTTGATAAAAATTGCTAGGGTTGTTAACACGCAATAGAGCTACATAAAGTTGGCTATGGGTATACCAACCAGAAAAGAAGTCTACCCCCGCAACGAATGGAGTAGAGACTCCGTAATCCGCATTTAGACTTCCATTGTGCGTAAGTGTTCTGGCTAAGTTAGCTAGCCTTGCTCCACCCTAATGCATCGAACCTCCTGGGTGCTGCACAGGTTTCACGGAGCGACCTCAACGTTCCGAGGATTCGTTCACATCACGAAGCAACGGTCTCATTTCCAGGATGAATTGGGCGACTGATTTCTCGGCGTCGAAGCAACCTCTGCAAATTGTGCTGTCTATGGCGCCTTTGTTGTAGAAATGTTTTTTTAGAGGGCAATGACTCGTGATTATATCTTTTATTATTCAGAAGGTTTATTGGGAAGGTACTTCTACTATCCTAGGGTGAGAAGTATTTGAATTAGTCGCGTGTATAGGTTTGACATTGCCATTTTTGACTGCAATTTGAAGTCCATGACCATCAGTTCTTATGAAGTTTAGTTGATCTCTGGCAAATTCATTTATGAAACTGTGAGAAAGGTAGCAGGAAGAGTGGGTGTGGGTCCAGCACTACCACCTTGGAACTTCTTCGCGAATTCGTTTGTGGCGTCATTGCCAAAGGATCTACAGTTCCTCATGATCCACTGGAGGGTGAAGCCCGCAACGGATAATTTCTGGCCCTGAGCTGGTTATGACGTTCGCGTACTTATCATAGACTCACTAGGAATTTAACAGTTTAGAAAGTAAATGGAAAATATTTGGGAATAAGGCGGAATCTGGGAATGTTCACATCGTTACCGGAGCAATCAGCCGAAATCTTATTTCAGCTGCTTTAACAGTGTATTGGATATGTGTGACTTTCAGCTGAGAGCCTTTACAAAATTTAGCATAGCATAGCATAGTCGGCCTTATAATGTTCCCACTGTTGGGACTCAGGCCTCCTCTCCAGGAGAGGGAATGGGCCGTAATCCACCACGCGGGCCCAATGCGGGTTGGTTACAAAATTTAATCAAAATTAATTTGTAAATAAAAATTATAGAACTTAATAGGATGATGTGTACCATTTCATCCACGCCCGTTTTCATGGAAATATTTTCCCCACAAACATTTGTCAATATTATGCGTATTGATGGTTGCTGCATCATCGGTGGGTTCCCCGTACACAGAAGAAATTAATAGCAACGGGGCAACACAGGCTATCTTCTAAAATAACAAATCCACCTTCTTGATTGTGGTAGGTATACGCCGTTAGCAAACAGCAACAGTATTCGTAAAATTATGCGCATTTGAGTGGCCTTCTTCTTCTTCGTCGTCGTTTCCTCACTGCTTAGGATTGCGACCATATACGTCGCGTCTTCAAGCCATTCGGTCTTCTGCGCTCTTTAATGCTATTCTTCAAACTACGAAGTTAAGGAACTACTTTATGAATAAAATTGATTCCTAATTTATTTCGAACCAGGAACGTAAATCATAACGATGTTAAGTTTTTAGAACAGAGTTAGATAGCCGATTAACCGACCTCATTCAACTGTTTTTGCGACTTCTCTATCATGGGACTTCGCCACCTGCTTGCGGGTGGTATTATATGCCACCTGGCTTCGGGGCTGTAAAAGTTCATTCTTCTTCTTTTCGAGTCGATGGTTAACTCCTTATACTGTTTAGGCCCATTAGTGGCTACGTTAATTGCAAAATCGGTGGCATTCATTAAATTCTGCAAACTACAGGTGTTATTGAGCAGCTTTAGCTTATTTAGCTTAGCAAATGTAAGCGCACGCAAGTTGACGAATATTTTAATCTTAACACCACAAAATGAGATCAAATGCATAACGCCATCTATGGAATATGAAGTTGAACTATCAAAAGATAAGTAAAGACGTTTGAAATGTATCACTAATAACTAAAAAATATGTTTTGGTGTAATCTCATGCCGTCGAAAGTACACTTGGGTCAATAGATGGCATTGCAGGTATCTTTTTTACGCTGTAGTAAGTTGATTTCATCTACATTGTAACAAATTCCTATCAGGTTTATGTGTTAAAGTCTTCTTTGAGTTTTATACGTTTTATCGTGATGCGGAAAAAATGAATACAGAAAAAGGTTTTGTTAATTATCCTACTAATCCGGAATTTCAGTACTTCGTCACATCCAGTTCCACACATTTTTAAACGTACAGGCAGACGAAGTCGCGGCCAACGAAAATTATTAGAGAAGGGATACAAAAAAGTAAAAAATAGTTCAAAAATAATTTAAAATAAAGTTGCTAAAACTGGGATTTATTTATTTAAACTTAATGTACAGTAGTGGTACATGGGCGGACTTATATTATAATAAGTTATGGTAATTGACTGCTTAGCTCCTCCAAGATATAGCGTGATGATTACAATTGCTAAGGATATGTTTTTATAGGCACATTTTATGCTAAACTGAACGAATAATTGAAAGTTGAACAAAACTTGTCGAAAAACGTTGATACGTAATTTTAAAATCTTTAAATGTCCAAAACTGTTTTTTCCGGCCACCAATTTGAATGAAATAAGGTCTAAATGTTGCTCAGAAATAACCTTAATCTAACTTTTAAGACGTTAACAAAAAACAGACAGAGAGACAAAAAATATAAATGCTCCTTTTGTGTTCTATAACTTTTTTGATCACCCCTACTCTTTAAAAGATCGCTTTTAGCGATAAGGCCGCCCATTGTGTCACCCTATGTAATGTTTTCTTCATGTATTTTTTTCTGTATTTATATGATCTAAAACAAAAGATTACGGAACCGTTTCGTTGGGAAGCGATTCCAGAGCCTGGAAGTAATTTTATGGGAGCGGAAATTAAGGTTCACATGTACATTTTTATGTGGCCAAGTGCATGTCCGTGTGTGACATACATACCTACATTATGAAGAAGACTAACATTGATGTTAAAATTGAACAAATGGAAATGAAATTAGTCAAAGTTTAGGCGCTTTAGTCGCTCCGGAGCAGCATTGAGCTAAGCATTTTTATCATCAATATACTTCCCTAGTTTAAAATATGCTTGTCTGCGTCATTCAATCCTAATAAATGTGTGGCGGTATTTTATTATTACACTTTAAACAGTATTCCATGAAAGATTTTGCTACTTTAGCATGGATTATTTCTGACGTACATGATATTTTCATAGATATATTGACAAGGCACTGTCAAGATGTTTAATTTTTTTAAATAGTTCTCTTAGAAATTCTCGCCAGCGGAGATTGTAAACAGTTCTTATGAATCTTTTCTGCAAAATTAAAATAGACTCAATATCTGCAGCCCGTCCCATGATACCGTTTCACCAGCTGTAAAATGGCGGATTTTCCTAACAGAATTATTTATTTATTTATTTATTTATTTATTAAAATTCAATTACTCTCTGCACTTACAGTAAATCTACCAACACGTACAGAGAGTCAACAACCTAAGTATTCGAATTGATGATTAGAAATATAATTATTACATATGAAAACATGTCAATTCAATAAAAACAACAAATAATTAAAAAAATAATCAAACAACAGATGCCCACCCATGTACCACTACTGTACATAAAGTTTAAATAAATAAATAAATAAACAAGTACAATCAAGTCAAAAATAAAATAATCAAAAAATAATAATACAATAATCAAAAAATAATCTAAATAATCAAAAATAATCAAAATAATCAGAATAATCAGAATAATCAGAATAATCAGAATAATCAGAATAATCAGAATAATCAGAATAATCAGAATAATCAGAATATTCAGAATAATCAAAATAATCAAAATAATTAAAATAATCACAATAATCAAAATAAACAAAATAATCAAATAATTAATCACTAAAAAAATCCTTGCAAACTTTTAGAAATTGACTCACATTTGAGTGGAATAAATCCACATCTGGATGCTGAGCAGTCAGTGTGTTGAGCAACGACACCGCCTGATTTGTTGCCGCGTATTGTGCGGTACGAGTCCGGACTCTGGGAGTCGCTAGTAGAGGGCGCGAGCGTAGTCGCGTATATTGGGCTGGTGCAGATAGTCCGCAGCGCGACAAAGCCGCAGGTTTATCAATTTTGCCATTTAGCAGCAGAAAAAAATGCAAAAGGAGTGCACATTTACGTCTCAGCTCGAGGGTATCAATACCCACCATTCCTGATACAAACAGAGAAGGATACAAGTAGGGATAATACCCATATAATTTTTTATACAGGTACCTACAAAACTTACGCTGTAGTCGCTCCAATAGGAGTTTGTACTTTTCCTCGTGTGGATCCCATATAATCGAATTAAATTCGAGCTTGCTGCGGACAAATGCGAAATATAGGGCAACAATTGCGTTTCTGCTGGTGAACCGAGCCGACTGCCTCAAGACAAACCCGAGTGATTGGTGTGCCCGCTTACACATATCGGTAATGTGGTCATTGAAGGTCAGCTCGGTGTCCAATATTACACCGAGATCACGGATCGTTGTGACGCGCTCGAGCGGGGTGCCCGACACGCTGTACGTACAGACGTGCGGTGAGCGACTGCGAGAAAATGTTATTATCTTACACTTAGAAGTGTTAAATTCTAGGCGGTTACGGTTGCTCCAGGCTACCACACTGTCGATATCCCGCTGGAGCGCATCACAGTCAGCCGCAGTCCCTATACTCATATAAATCTTGAGATCGTCCGCAAACATGAGGCATCTCGCCGTCTCAATGACCTTCGGCAAGTCATTGACCATAATAAGGAATTGGGTTGGGCCAGCAGTGCTTCCTTGACTCACACCAGACCGAGTGACATATGATTCAGAGCGGTAACCGGCGAGTTGAACGTACTGCCTACGATTACCAAAATAGCTGCAGAACAATTTTAAAAGTTTAGGTGTAAATCCCATGGCTGAGAACTTTTGCAATAGCACATCATTATGAACACGGTCAAAAGCCTTTTTAAAATCAAAGTACGCTGCATCTACTTGATTACTGTTGTCCATCTCAGTAACAGCATAATCAACAAAGTTGACTAAGTTCGTAGCAGTTGACCTACCCGCCCTGAATACGTGCTGACACTCGCTCAGTTGCGTTCGGATCTGTCTGGTTATGTGTCGGTTCAATATAGACTCGAACAACTTGCCGAAGGCCGACAGGACGGCGATAGGCCTGTAATTTGAGATACACGACCTCGAGCCGCCCTTGTGTATGGGAGTCACACGAGAGAGTTTCCAAAACGAAGGGTAGGTCGCACTATCAACAGCGAGATTAAAAATAAACAATAAGGGTACTCCAAAAATGTGTATACAGTCCTTTACAATAAAAGGAGGAATACCATCTGGTCCAGTAGATGACTGGGGTTTCAAACGTCTAACAGCTAGCCATAAATCCTTACTGCTTATACTGTCCAACGCAATGCGAGATGATGACGCAACAGATTCTTCGCGCTCCGCGATTTCATGAGACAGAACGGGTTTTTCGGGTAGAAATACTGAGCTAAAGTAGTTGGCAAAAGCATTTACAACGTCCTACCCGGTTACCATTTTATCCCCGTACTCGTACTCCTGACAGTTTTGCCGGGATGAGCGCTGCTCCCTAACAAAAGACCAGAATCTCTTCGGGTCCCTACCTATATCAATCTCTGCTCGCTTGATGTAGCTATCATAAGCCAACTTTATCAATGATTTTACATGTTGCCTATAATATTTAAACATAGATTTGTAGTACTCATTATTAGCTAAAGATTCCTTCGATTTTTTTAAAAACGTATACTTCAACTGTATATTTATTATTATGTCTGGAGTGTACCATGTTGGATATTGATACCTCGAGCCAAGCTTCCTTTGTTTTTTTACCGGAACATGCATACGCAAACAATCGTGCACTTTTTGGTAAAAGACCTCTACGGCCCTGTCAACGTCACTTGTTTCGAGGACCTCATTCCACGTTAACCCTGCAATAGTTGCATATAGCTGCTCGAAATCAGCTTTCTTAAAGTTCCACTGAGGTGGTGAGTCATGTGACGTGAGCGCGGACGGTAGCGACGAGCTCGCCACAGGCGCGCGCGCCGCCGGCCGCGGCACACTAAGCGTTACCCCGAGCGCTGGGTGATGCGCGTCCTCCGGGACCAGCGGCTCCGTATCCCCTCTCATTTGTACAAACTCGCTACCTAGACTGCTCAGAACCAGATCTAACATATTACCATGTCTATTTAGAACTGTGTTATATTGCGTCAATTTACAAAATGCAACCAAATTACTAAACTCCATTTTGACATTTTGATTGCATGAATTTAATAGAATATGCTGTTGAACTTAGCTTTCCTGCAAGATGTGTTAAATGAGGACCCCATTGTAGCCTTGAGTCAAGCTTAATTCCCAGGAAAACTGTTTCACTGACGAATTAAAGTTTCTCCCTGTTCAATACTATATCACAATCACTTCTTGTAAAAGAACATGTTGTTGGTACTTTTTATTCTTGCTGTAGTTTCGTATTTCAGACCACTTGTCTTCTTTCGCTGTAAGACTGTTAAATCAAATTAGCGAAACGTTATTATTGATTTCAGTAGACATTTTTGCATCATTTGGGTTGAATCTTCATATGTAGCTAGTCTGTGTCATTCTGACTTATGCCTAGGATGTGGATGCCAGAACGCGCTGCACGGATGTTGCCCTGATAACGTCACCGTCGCGCAGGGACCAGACAACCTGGGCTGCGGCTGTCAGTACACGCAACATGGATGCTGTCCTGACAGGTAACTTACCAAAAAATATACTTTCAATCCGTAAGCATATCATTGTTTTCATTGACATTCGTTAGGATCAGTATTTTCCGCTTTATTTTCGCCTTTATGTCAGGTCTTTTAAAAATGGCATACTTTTAACCACAACTCTTAATGTTACCACCTTTTCAACAGACTCACTGCGGCTTCTGGACCTAACAACGAAGGCTGTGCCTGCAACACGCGCCAGTTCAGTTGCTGCCCTGATGGCGTCACCATCGCGAAGGGTCCAGATCAGCAGGGCTGCCACTGCCGAGATTCTAAGTTTGGTTGCTGCGGAGACGGTGAGACTCCTGCTACCGGCCCCGATGCTGCTGGGTGCGACTGCTCCTCTAGCAGGCACGGATGCTGCCCTGATGGACGAACTGAAGCCGCTGGACCTAAGTTCCTTGGATGTACTGATGCACCTGAAAATAAACAAGGTAATTTATTTAATTTCAGGTCTATTATATTAGAGGCATTTTTGCAACTGATTAAATTTTCGTCCTATGCCAGCTGCTTGCAGTATGTCGGCGGATCCTGGTCCATGTCATAACTTTACGGCGATGTGGTATTATAACCTGGCGTACGGAGGCTGTTCCCGCTTCTGGTATGGTGGCTGTGACGGCAACGGTCACAGATTCGCGACCAAGGAAGATTGCGAGGATGTGTGCGTACAACCCTCGCCTGAAGGTAAGAGTTAAGGAATGCGTAAAAAATGGTGTTCCCTTGTTTCGCAGACAGAAATTTCATAGAATTTCGTTTCGCAGAAAATGTTTCACATAATGTTTGATCTTTATAATTTTATGTCGAATATTATTGTTTCAACAACTATTTACTTGAATGAAACATATTTCACAGAAACACAATTCAATGAATTTCTATTTACATTTTTTATGGTTCTGAACAAAAAACGGAACCCTTATAGGATCACTCGGGTGTCTGTCTGTCTGTCCGTTTGTCACAGCCACTTTTCTCCGGATCCACTGGACCGATTCTGTTGAAATTTGGTTCACATATGGACTTTTGTGACCCAAACACGGACGCATTACGTAAATTGTAAAACTTTCAGTAGGTACTTTTGGGAGTCAAACTAGAAAATTACAATAAAAAGTTTTTGAACAACATCGTGTGACATATCAAATGAAAGGGCTTACTGTGAGGGATTTAATTATATTTTTTATAGTTAAAAAATAAATGGTTTTGAAGTTATTCAAGAAATTCGACGAAAAATGACCATTCCCCCCACCTTATCTTCGAAACTACTGAGCCTAAAATTTAAAAAAAATAATTGACATAGATCTTTACCTATAGATACAGGAAAACCCATAAGAAATATATATTTTTTTTATTCTTTAAATTTTAGGGACTTTTATAACGCACAGCGTATGTCAGTCCCATCGTAAACTAATACAAGATACACATCAAACCAATAAGATCAATGTATCAGGGCCATAAAGTCGAACAATTTTCTCGCATCTTCAGAGCTCGGCTTATTTAATATTTGGTGGAATGTACCTATATCGTTCTTGTTCAACTTCAAAGCCCTGATCAACTTACTTCTATCAACCTCATACCGAACACATTCCATCAAAAAAGAACCGTTCGGAACCCTTTGCACGCGAGTCCGACTCGCACTTTAACCATTTTTTTATTTAACAAACTTATCAAACAGTAGAATTATTTTTTAACGAATATTGTTTGTTCGGTATATTTTTCTATATAAAATGTAATCAATATTTAATATTATTGTTTTATAAGTCCAAATTTACAATGATATTTTTTGAAGATGGCAGAATTTCATTTGGAATAATTTTACTAGGCACAGTGCCATTTTTATAAAATAGCATTTTTAACCCCATATTAAAATTAAAATAAGTCTTAAAAAGTCAATATGTTGTGCTACAAAACTTAGCGACAGAACCGACTCTACGTTTGTCTGCCCTACGGCTTCGCGGGCTAAATTACACTGTAGGGAGTGTAATTTAGCCCGCGAAGCCCCGCAGCGCTGGAGCCGTGACAGAAACCATGCCTGTTGCATGCCTTCTCGTATGCTGCATGTTGCATGCTGCATGGTTGCTTACATGCTGCATGGTTGCTTACATGCTGTACGCATGCTGCATGCTTGCTTGCATGCTGTATGCTTGCTGCATGCTTGCTGCATGCATGGTGTATGCTTGTTTGTATGTTTGCATAGCTTTGTCTTTTATCCCCATCGCCATTTCCCGCCACCATCGCTTCGTGGGCCTCCGTCGATTGGGCCCGAATGAAAAGTTTTGGCTTGACTAGAATTTATCCGCATTGTTTTTGACGCGACGACGAACGCGGTGTAGGAGGATATGCACATTGACAAAGGGGGGAGTTGCTACGTTTACAAACTGTCACTCGATAAAATGTTGATCTTGGTAATAAGTTTTATATGAACCAAACAATATGAGGATAAAGAACATTTGATTTGTAACAAAAATTTATACCTTTTAACCCGGCGGGTGTACTCGAACACACTCCTACCCGTGCTATAGTAAATTTAGAGGGTATATAAATTTAGGGAAATAAAATGTAATTAAACAAGTAGGTACCATTTAAACAACTTCCGTTTATTTAGGAATAAGCACTAAGCAGGTCCTTACAGCTAAAACACTGGTTTAGTAGACTTACAAACTAGTCCCTAACCCCCAATTAAGGCACGGTGTTCCACCTGCAGCGATCCACGTCTCCGTTCCGTGGTGCTACAGTGGCAACATGTGCATGAGAAAAGTATACAAAACTCAGGGTCGTTTGTGAAGATCCGTGAGATGAACCGCTAGCAACTGGTAGCTGAATCGTAACAAACAATAATCCAGTCAAGCTGGGTGTAGAAAATAATCTCAGTAAACTCTAACTTTAGAGTTACTAGCAACAATAACATTTAGCAACCGTTCAACACTTTGTATGAACGTGAACATAATAAATCAATCTGTCTCTCAATAGTTGAATAACGTGATTAGACAGACCGTTAAACCATAATGAACTAGCAGAGCTAGTCAAATATATTGTGATCATAGATTCCCTAGTTTCCTAGTTAACTCTAGTTCTCTCTAGTTAGCTCTAGTTAGCGGAACAAATTCCCTCGGCAACGCGCAACGCCCTAAAGCGCTGACCCCCTCAAGAAGAGAGACCTACGGGATATTGGACACTGGTCCGGAACCAAGAAATGAAAGACGTCTGTACCTCGCAACGGCTCCTCGGACAAAGTGGTGATATGTGGGACCTACTGCCTCAAGAGTCGGTCTCACTGCCACCGCACCCGTTTTGGCACCGCTACTATGGATCTGCCATGCGGTCAGCGCACTAGATTGACGTCTCGTCCATCAGGCTAGCTATAAGATCCAGACCTGAAACAATATCCCCCCTAGTCAGAACAAGAACTCAACCATGAGTAGGACAAAACAAAAAGCCAACCACGTGGTCTCTTACCTCGGGATATTCGGGAACAGAGCCCACGTCAGTAACTTGGCTACTCCATCTCGTCAGTAACTTCTGCGAGCAACGGGCTCTCGCCATTGCGAGACCCTCAAGCGCCAAACACTCGCCTCTTCCACAATGCAAGCTCCCACCTGGGATGCGAACAGCCACCGGGGCCGGCCTCTCGGCTCGGGCCCCGGATCGGAAAAGACAATCCTCGGTCCGACCACTCGTAAAATCAAAGACCAACGACGATCTCTTGTCTCTGACAACCGATCAACGTAGTGTTGGCTTACCATAGACTCGAAAATTAATCGACTAAATATTCCCAAGTCACATCTCAAAACTGTAACTGATTAAATTTATATTACATAAAATATTATCATTAATTATGATAGTTGATTTGTCAAAGGCGATCGCGAACGAAAAAAATGCAACGTCACAATCTATACATATAATAAAACAGGAGAGACCGTGATTTCTATATATTAAACAAAAATACCAAAAAACGAGTAGGGGAGATAAAAAAAAAGCTATAGAACAAAAAAAGAGCATTTTTTGTCAGTCTGTTTGTTCACGCTATTCGCCGCAAATCCTGAACAGATTTTATTAGCATTTTTAAAGCTAGATTAAGCTTATTTCTGAGCAACATTTAAACTTTATTTCATTCAAATTGCGTATCAACGTTTTTCGACAAGTTTTGTTCAAGTTTCAATTATTCGTTCAGTTTAGCATACAATTTTCCTTAAAAAACACATCCTGACAAATTGTAATTTGTATTTTATTAAAATATCTATTTAATTATTCAAAAACATCACAAGAAACCAGCACTCAGTCACACTCAATGACAACATGTTGTTCCAAGACGATTTTGTTATTATACCAGTCTTTTAATCTGTAACATTTGTAGATATTCTGAAACCATGAATCTGGATTTTTTTTACATATAAACTTTATTGCACTTGGAAATAAATAAATTATTACTTATATCTTAAACACGGAGCACAGATTCACACTCAAACATTTAAAACTTATTTGTAAACAATTTTTGTTGTTCGCCGAAACCAGGCATACTGTTTTGCCGACCTATAGTCGCGTTATTTAATATAGAGCCATCTAGTAATATTCCCTAGAAGCTCTTCTAAAATAGTCATAGATAAAAATATCGTATAACGTTATTATGTCAGTTGGGCTGCTGTTGTCGCCACGTTTGAACCCGTTTTTATTTAGGCTGCTATAGCCGCCCAGACGTGGAAGTGATTAACATTCAATACTAAATATAATATTGCTTTCAATTTTATATAACATCAAGCCTCGTTTCCCCGTTGGGATGGGCAGAGATGTTGTTTAGATTTCTCACCTTTTAACATTGATATTTAATGATTAGTTAAATTCTTTCTTTTATTATTGGACTCGTCTACTTTTTCTTTAATTCTTTGAATTACTCGGACTTAGGTTCTCATTTTGCTCTTTAAACTTAAGTCGTTCTTGGTTTTGACTTTATGGTCGATCTTTAGGTATTGATCTTTTATTTATTGGAGATCCCTGGTTTTTTTCCCTTGTTGATAGATAGATAGTAGTAGATTAGTGTTAAATTAAGTTAGTTTACTATTATTTGGATTAGTTGGACTCTGTTTTTTCTTCTTTACCTTAGATTTAATCAGCGCATCGCGAGCTCGCACTGAAAACGATTAGATGAAGGCAGGCGCCTTCATTTTAATTCTGGATCCGTTGCACTTGGATGTCGTTCATTAGGTTTACTTACTATTTAATGATTTAGTCTAATCTAGTTTAATTCTTATTGGGTTCTTGCTCTTTAATTATTTTTTCATCCTGTTATTATAGGGTATTCATTAGTTTTTGCTTCATAAACTTGATAATGTTTTTCTCTTCTTTCTCTTTCGGACTTTCGTCTATTTTTTAGAACGGGGATATTGCAGCATTGTGTTTTGCATTATAAGGTTTGGCAATGAATTTTTTTTTCCAATTTAACCTCAACCTCATTCGTTTAGACAGACAATTTCCTTTTTCTGATCATATTTTAAATTGAGATTCCATCAAAATGACAATTGAAAAGTTTCAAGAAAATATGGTCAGTGTCTGGTGAATTTTGATGACAAGTCAATGAATTTATACAAATAAATTGGAAGAAATTATTTGATATCCATCAAGTACCTACGTGTTAAATGTGAAATATCGCTCAGAAAAATAATGTAATCAAAAGGATTTAGCTTAATGTTATAAGATACCGATACCGATCGGAGCTCGACGGTATCGGTCCACGGACCACCTACCATATCTGGGAAGGCTAGTTGGTAACTGTGAGCATAATTATATAGTCTTTCGAGTTCTCTTGGATTACTTAAGCTAATTGATCGCGTGATCGTCGCAGCCGCCGACTCCCAGGATTTGTGCAGTTTATGGACCTAAATATTTAATCGCAGGCGTTTTAAATTGTTTCATGTTGTAAGCATAACGTGCTGCTCCTTCCGAGCAGGTAATTAGTTTCCTTATTTTCTATTTGAATATTGTCTAGGAGTTGCGAAAACCCCTTAAAGCCGCATCTTTCATGCAATTTAGCTCTTGGAGACGCTCCTAGACCGTGTTTTATTGATTGCAATCACTATCTGGTTTAGAAGCACGTTTGTTCTGAAAAGGTATCATGAACAAATTTGGAAAACGTGCCTTACTCTTTTTTGCGTTTTTAATCATTTATTACCAACTAAATAACCAACAAAAAAAAATCTCCGACAAGTTTTTTAATTTCCCTTTTTTTATCTCTTTTTTATTCACTATTAGGTTTTGTGTTTTACTTAAATTAATATACGTGTGACTAGTGAATACCCCATCTTTTATTTCGCTACAGTAGGTAGGGTAGCCAGTCGACGGGAGCGAAGCCGATCGGGTCAGCTAGTTATCTATAAAAAATGGCTACATTCTTTTTTCCTAAGAGTCACCGTTTCTGAGATATATCGATTCAAAAAGTTGGAAGAGTTGTAATCGTCAAAATATGCACACGTTTCCACACCACCTTGAACGATCACTCAGGTATCAAAGAGCTGAGAATCTACACTGACGGATCAAAGACAAGCACCGGAACAAGATTTGGAGTTTACTCTAATGACCATAACATCAGAATATCCAGACCGCTAGGTAAACTAAACACCGTCTACCAGGTGAAATGCGTGGGCTTTATCCTGGCGGTCCATGCCATAGAAGCCAGGGATTCACGGATACCCATATTCGCATACTCTCCGACAGCACCTCAGTGCTTCAATCCCTAAAGAAGCATCACACCACCTCGAAACTCATACAAGAATGCCACAATGCACTAGAACGCATCACGGTGACCAACCGCAACACTGTGACGCTGCAGTGGATTAAAGGACACAGCGGATCACAAGGAAATGACGCTTCCGATGAGCTGGCCAGGAGCAGTGGCGTAACTATAGGGTGGCAGGGCTGGCAAAATGCCACGGGCCCCCGGCCCGACAGGGCCCCGGACCGAGGGGCCGCGATCTCAAAGTAACCTAACATTTACAACATAATTTAGTAACAATTATAAGTTGTATATATGATTTTAAGTACTTAGAGGTAACTTAAAATCATATAAATATGTAATACCTATGCTTTTGAAAATTCTGAAAATCGCGAAAAACACGGTTTTGTGACTTTTGGTACCAAGTAATTTTTTTTCCAGGTATCGGATCGATGAGGCCTTTTTAGATTACATATATCATAGTGTTTTGAACAATCCTACCAATTTTGAGCTGGGTGCGATTATTGTAACTTCACTCCTATTTTTTGGTCTAATTTGACCGGAGTAATACCTATTAATTGGTTTTGAAAACTAATATTTTAATTCTGTACCGCAACAACATTATAAATAAAAAATATACATCAAATAATCTAAATAAAGGCATCAATGTCTAATAGAATCACGAATAAGTGTGTTTGGGGCTAGAATTATGAACAGTAGAGACTACAAGGAGGTCAGAATCATGAAGAAGTAAAATTTTCGGGACTGACAACTATTTATTAACTCTTCATTTCTTTTAAAGTAGGTGTTGAGGCCTTTGACCTCATTTCCCTCTTTATGATTATGGGTTATACATTTTTTGAATTATTCTCGCTTCCCTCTTGACCTAGTTCTGAAATTCACGCAGATGAAGTCGCGGGCAGAAGCCAGTTTCTAAACTCAGTTGTTTTCGTAAGCTGGCAAGTTTAATTATTTGATATATTGATGTTTGACTTCTTTCAAAGCACGAAATAAATAAACTTATTTTAGCCTGTTTCTCCAGATAAAATTTGAGATAAAAGCTATAAAAAACAGACCAGAAACAAAAATGCTATAGCTATATTACTTTACGTGGGGGAAAAATAATGTTTGTGGATGTTCTATACACAGGAGTGAAAGTGATGATTTTATCATGATTTGCCGGTCATGTAACAGCATCTTAGCGACCCCGAGATCGGAGGAGGCTAGGATGTTGTGTAACCTATTATTGGTTATCTACCAGAATGGATAGGCCATCATGTCATTCTATAGAAGATGTAAATTCTATGCTAATACCGTGTTTTACCCACTGTATTCGATTTAAGTTATTGATTGTTTTCCTTTACGGGGGTGACATTATCACTAAGTGATAAAACCCATTTAAAAACAAAGATTAAAATAAAAGAAAAAAAAAATGATTTGCCGGTGTTATTTAGCCACTATTAATTTCCTGTGATATGAATCCTTTGTTGCGTTCAGGTATGTTCCCAAATGTTGTGCTTTAGGCACTTTTAGTATTTATTTCATAACATTTTTATAAATAATTTCAATGTAAAATGAATACGATTATATATTGTCCAAGGTCTCAAAAATACACACTCGCACGGTGGAAATAATTTTATATCAAAAATTTTAACAAAAAATACTTTAGGCTGCTGATCTATGATTAATACTGTTAAAAAAAAAAATACGAAAATCTGACAGCTCTGATCTGCAAAACAAGTGACATAGGTATTACCTTGACAAGGCCCACGGACCATCTGAATTGATCTGAATCGATAGTGATGCAAATACTTTTAAAAGACAAAAGAAGAGATGGCGATAGAATGAGGGCGGCTCAGAATAAATAACGTAAGTGCCAAAAGTAAATTTCGGATTTTATAACATAAAATTATTATAAAATCAAAAACTGTTGTGAATTTAGCTAGATAAAGTTGATATCAATGTATAAAAGCAGATTTCAAAACATCAATCTAATGCATTACGTCATGAAAATGGCAACAAGACAGTTCGAGCTTTGTAATTTTTTCTATCGAGAAAATTTATTCGCATCGTGTATTCCTTTAGAATTTAGGTAGATCATATACTCAAGAAACATAAACCAAAATATCAAATCATTATTACTGGTACTTTACGAGAAAAACAATTTTCAAAACGGCCTTATTATTCGCTTAGAGCTTTGGAGGTTTCTGAACTTGACTTTGGATTCTTTCCAGACGCGTGCAAGCTACCAAGCGTAAAGGGTGCCTGCGACGCGAACTATGAACGCTGGCACTACAACAGCACACGGGAGCAGTGCATTCCCTTCAGATACGGAGGCTGTCTCGGCAACGCCAACAATTTCGACTCCCGTGAGCTCTGCCAGAAGCAATGCGAACCGAGCTTAGCCACAGGTTAGGCAAAAAAAAACATAGTCCATTTTAAGACCATTTTGTTACGACTAAACCAAGCTACTCGTACAATGAAAAAATGAGGGTCGGGCAGGAATTATCCAGCGAAGCATATAAAACTACATAACAATTTTTCAGGCCAATGCGACCTACCTATTGATCAAGGCTCTTGCGCTGGTAACTTCAGCCGTTGGTGCTTCAAACCTGAAGCCCATCGCTGTGAACAGTTCATCTGGGGAGGATGCGAAGGCAACTCGAATAGATTCAGCTCTGAGGCAGCTTGCCAGATGCGCTGTGCCGGCACTCAACCACGTAAGTAGTGGGGAGTTAAATATTTCTGTACCTGCCCTACCAGAGGATTGACCATTTTATGAGTGCCGCTTTATTTGTGCGTATTGATAATGTAAGTGAGGCTCGTATTCTAGACTGTTTCCTCGTTGTGCCTGAGATCATCTAAAGAAACTGTATTTTTGACTAGATCTAAATTAAAATTTATTTGACAAACCGGAACTAGAATACAAAAGAAAGCTATTTCATAATGATCAACTTTTCATTGATTTTGGAGTTCCACATGTTCTTGGTCCCCCCCTTTTATCAAACATTTGAGAATACTGGCCTGATATTTCGTCAATAATGAATTATATGATGTCTTGCTGTTTTACCGAGTTTTGGTTGTGACTTTTTGGGTCTTTTCTATAATTTTCTTGCGTCGTGTGATGTGTTATTAAATATGTAAACTATGGTAATCTTACCGAGCAAGATCTTCATTGGTAGATTTTTATTATTTACTAATTTAATCGAAATTAAGTAGGTGTAGATGGTGATTATTGTTATTATTTATATTATTATTATATAAAATTGTTCGAAGAATATTCTATCTTCTTTGCTTGATGGGTTTTAATTTTCCGTTAAATAACTTATTTTGTAAAAGTCATTTTAAGTATATAAATATACTTAGTGACGGAAAACTCAATTGCTTGAGCAAAATCTAGTGAATTCACCTCAAAGTCCGAAGAGATGTTTACTGAATTTAACACTGTTTGTATCTGCTTGCTAACATTGGAAATCTTGGTAAATGTCTACTAATAAATTGGTTGCGCATACAGCTCAGTGCACACAGCCACAAGAAGCAAGCAATTGTACCAAGAAGGAAGCTCTCTGGTCATTCAGTCAGTCAGAGAACCGATGCTTGCCCTTCTACTACAGCGGCTGCGGCGGCAACGACAACCGGTTCGGCTCCAGGGAGGCTTGCGAACAGACCTGTCCTAGTGCTTACGGTAAATAGAAGCATAGCGTGATCCAAGATCATGGGCGCCGGCAGGACTATTTTCAGGGGGGTGCAGAACCCCCCATGAAGAGGCTAGGTTTTCTTTTGCCCATTACCTAATACAAAGATGTAACTAACTTGTCGACGTAAGACTACAGTAGAAAGATAACAAGCGCGAGCCAAGAGATCTCAAACATTACAGCATCTAGCCTCGGATATGCCAGCTTATCGAAATCCTTAACAGGCAACCAGGTTTTTAAACACCATACGATTTTTTCTATATATTTGAATATATTACAATAAAATATTATTTTGAAAGGCAGGCTCAGCCGCTGCCCCCCCCCTCCCGGCGCCCATATCCAAGATCTATTCCCAATAAGTACCCAAGATTACGATGGTCGAAGCGATATATCTACGTGGCGAATGTTTAGCTAGTTTCACGAAGCATTTGTAAAGGGTAAAATACCAGTAGCTCCCAATCATTATAAAATATAGAATTCGACTTGGCCGAAGGTAAAAAAGGGCAAAGAATTACCGTTCTTTCACCGTCTCAGTATACAGGTAAAACAGGTAGCAAGAAACTTAACCCTCCTCTTGGCGCGGTCGGGTAAAAACTAGTAATAATAATACATTTACTTTTAATTTGGTAGTCACAGCACGTTCCTTCATAATGTCATTATTGCATTGAATTATTTATTCTCTGTAACGCATAATGGATGAATGGTTTTGCATTTAACTATTCTTGTTGCATGTTTACTTTTACTTCACCAAACTATTTCCAGTTCTTAATTTTACTAAGTAGAGTTACTAATTTCATTAATGGTTGTACGTTGTTTTATAGAAAATAGTTTAATAGAATTTCGTTTCACATTAAAATTTTACTCATATTATCATTTCATAGAATGCTCAATACGCAGAATACTGACTTTGAATAAATTTAAATCATCGATTTTTTTATGAATAAAATTCAAAGTTTCGTTTTTCATATCATAGAATAACAAACCAAATATTCTTTATCCTCATATTGTTTGGTTCATATAAAACTTATTACCAAGAAAAACATTTTATCGAGTGACAGTTTCTAAACGCTTCAATTCCCCCCTTTGTCGATGTGCATACCCTCCAACACCGCGTTCACAAAAAAAAAAATTCGGGTAAATTCTAGTCAAGCCAAAACTTTTCATTCGGGCCCAGTCGACAAGGCCCCACGAAGCGATGGTGGCGGGAAATGGTGATGGGGATAAAAGACAAAACTATGCAAGCATACAAACAAGCACACACCATGCATGCAGCAAGCATGCAGCAAGCATACAGCATGTAAGCAAGCATGCAATATGCAGCATACGAGCAAGCATGCAACATGCAGCAGGCATGGTTTCTGTCACGGCTCCGGCGCTGCGGGGCTGCGGCGATCCCACGCGAACTTATCGTCGCAGATGGTTTTAACGCTCACCACTGCAGCTTCGGCTTGCTTAGCTTCCGCCGCGGCGGCGGGCGTTATAACACCTGCTCCTCAGCTCGCGGGCCGCCTCGCCCCTCCGCGCCTTCTCGGGTTTTAATTACACTCTAGGGGTAGGGCAGACAAGACTACGTGGAGTCGGTTTTACAGCGATTCGTTTCTGTCACTAAGTTTTGTAGCACAACATATTGACTTTTTAAGACGTATTTTAATTTTAAAGTAGGGTCAAAAATGCTATCTTATAAAATGCCACTGTACCTAGTAAAATTATGCCATCTTCAAAGTATACCAATGTAAATTCGGACATATAAAACAATAATATTACATTTTCTTTGAAATAAAATACCATGGAAAAATATACCGAACAAACAATATTCGTTAAAAAATAATTCTACTGTTTGATAAGTATGTTAAATAAAAAAAAGTGAATTGAAATTCATTGAATTGTGTTTCTGTGAAATATGTTTCATTCAAGTAAATAGTTGTTGAAACAATAACATTCGACATAAAATTATAAGGATCAAATATTATGTGAAACATTTTCTGCGAAATGAAATTCTATCAAATGAAAAAAAGGGAACACCTTCATTAATAAATAATAGTCAACAATGGTTTTGTTTGCCAAGTATTTTCATTCTTTCATAACTATTTACATTGCAGTGCCCGACAAATGTACGCTACCTTACAAGACCGGAGAGTGCTCCAACTACCGAGAAAGATGGTTCTATGATACCACCTACAAGATGTAAGATAATTTCGTTACTGTTAACACCGAAATCATGCAATTACTCTACGAGTGAGTGAAACTTTCTGTGAAAACAGCTTAATCATAACAAGATTCGCCTTTTCCCAGATGTCGTCAGTTCTACTACGGCGGTTGTGGCGGTAACGAGAACAATTTTGCCACTCAAGCGGAGTGTGACAGCAGCTGCTCGGAAGTTAAGACCACTACCAGCACCACTACCACTACCACAGCCAGACCTGCGGAACCTCAGCCGCAAACACAGCCTCCAGATGAACATCAACCTAGACCATCAGCAACGGAAAGAGCAGGTAGAAATGCAAATATAGTTAGGTAAACAAATATAAATAAAGTCTAAATTATAAAAGCATCGTCATTGAATGGCTGACCGTCCATTACATTACATTACATCAACAAACGCAAGAAATAAGACGTATAATGTAGTGCCATCAGTCTCGCTAGATGGTGCTAAATTGAACAGGGTAACGCGGTTTAAATAAGTACTTTGGTCACTGGGTTACGGAGGATGGCACGGATGACTGTGAGAGCGCAGGACATTGACCGTAAGGTGTAATATGCTGGCACGCAGGTTTGCAACATGTGACATGAATGTCAAGATAACTTTATTTAAGGCATATTGCCAATCTTTTACACCTGCCGCCTGTGGACAATACTCTGCGCGTACAGTACAACAACGCATTTAGGATACTGTTGTCGCTGCCACGTTTTTGTAGCGCGTCAGGTATGTTTGCGGCAGCGCATACAGACGATTTTCTTGCGATCATGCGCAAAAGATCAGCATCCCTGTTTGTTGCGTCGTGTGCGTAGCGGCGGTAACGGTCTATTATGCGTTGTTGCCAGCAAAACTGAAGGACACCTGTGTGGGACACTTGTTCTTATCAGATGTTCCTAGAAGATTTTAATCATTGATTAGGACAGGTACCTACATAATTGTTAATATACTAACATGTATGGGTATTTTGCCTGAAATAAAGGTTTACTATTATTGTTTACTAGCTGTTGCCCGCGACTTCATTCGCGTATATGTCGGTGAAGATCGCTAAGATAAGATAAACGAACATTCAATATCCTGCATTACCTGACCTCCTTAGAATATGAATTTGAAAGAGTTTCATGACACACATAATAGATATCTGAGGTCATCGGAAAACTTGAGACTAGAAATGCCGATGCATTCCACCACCTTCTATGACAATTCTTTCACGATTCAAGCGGTGAGGTTATGGAATGCCTTGCCTGTGTCGATGAGGCGGGCTCAATCTTTGTCCATTTTTAAAACTTTGGTCAAGAACCACTATCTCTCTCTTTAAAGCGTTTGTTACTATAGTTCTCTGCTATTGTTTCACAATTATTATTGTATAAATTTATCTATTTAGTATGTATTGATGTTTGTATATAAATAGTACACCTAAGACTACCTACAGTACTGTATCTCCTTTTTCTCTTTAGAATCCATCCAAAGGTTGTCTTGAAAATATCGCTTTTAGCGATAAGGCCGCCCATTGTGTCACCCTATGTAATGTTTCTCATCTATCTTTTCTGTAACTTATAAGGTGTACATAATAAAGAGTATTCTATTCTATTCTATGCAAGGCATTGGCTGTATCAGCTCTTCCATTTAAATGACGAGCAGCCCTGGTAAATTTTCGTACTGAGCTCCACAATATTAGCGACGGATTTGGCTACGGATAATTGCAAAGTACGTAAGACTACAAAATAACTTGAAAGATTGTAAACTCTCGATAAATTGTCAGCTGAACATTTGGAATACTTTTTTACGCATCAAACTTTGGTAGTCTACGAGTATAATCACTTGAAGTCATTTCGAGAAATTGTGGACTGATATAAAATGGTGACCAATCAGAGCATAAGTCTACAATTATCTGTGTGATTGTTAAATTAAAAACTTGGTCCCTCATTGGTCTTTGTTGGTGTGAGCTCACATGTACGCCATAGAGTTACGAATTTAATGGAATGGATAGATTTAATAGATTCAATTACACGAAATAAAATAGGACCCATGACGAAAAAAAAATGGGTATTTTTCGTGCGTTTAAAATATTCTTATCTAGTATAATGTTCTTTTGATTTAATTATTAACAATTTAACAATTGCTCTAACCGCTGAACAAAGAGCGACCGCACTAGCTCGGAAACTTAGGGAACCCCGATAAGGACTTTAAACTCCCGGACTTTAAACGCTGAAGTCAGAAGTAGGTGCCCCGCGCAGGGCTCCGCCAACTTACCTTGGTCACAACCGTAATTTAAGCCAAATGTACATTCATATTAAAAACTAGTTGTTGCCCGCGACTTCGTTCGCGTGAATGTCGAAAATTAAAATTATGTCGCAATGTTAGATCGCTAAGATAAGGTATACAAACAGTCAATATCTAACATTGCAAGACCCTCTTAGAATAAGGAATTTTGAAGACTGTTATGCAAGGCACTGGCTGTATCATCTCTTCTGATTAAAATGCCGTCCAGTGCTAGTAACTTTTCGTAATTTTCGTAATGAGAAACTTCTGTACACGATGTTGAAGAAAGTTGTTAGGGTTGTTAACACGCGATAGAGCTACATAAAGTTGGCCATAGGTAAACCAACCAGAAAACAAGTATACCCCGCAACGGATGGAGTAGAGACTCCGTAATTTAGACTCCCATTCGGTTCATTGTGCTAAAGTGTTCTGGCTAAGTTAGCCAGCCTATCTCCATCCAAATGCACAGAAGCCTCCTGGGTGCTCCACAGGTTTCACGGAGCGACCTCACCGTTCCGAGAATTTGTTCATATCGGGAAACAACAGCCTCATTTCCAGGATGAGTGGGCGACTGATTTGTCGGCGTCGAGCAACCTCTGCAAATTGGGCTGTCTATGGCGCCTTTGTTGTAAAAATGTTTTTTAGAGGGCAATAACCCGTGATTCTACCTATATTATTCGGAAGGTATTTCAACTAAGGCTGAGAAGTAGTTAAGTTAGTCGCGTGTATAGGCTTGACATTGCCATTTTTGACTGTTATTGTTGATCTCTGGCAAATTCATGTAAAAACTGTGAGAAAGGTAGCAGGAAGAGTGGGTATGGATCCAGCCCTGCCATCTTGGAACCTCTTCGCGAGTTCGTCTGTGGCGTCATTGCCTAAAGATCTAGGGGTCATGACGTACCTATCATAGTCTCACTGAGAATTTACCGGTTTTGAAAATAAATGGAAAATAATCGGGAATTAGGGGGTTTTTGGGAATGATCACATCGTCGCCGGAGCATTCAGCCGAAATCTTATTTCAGCTACTATAACAGTTTGCTGGGTATGTGTGACTTTCAGCCGAGTGCTTTTGCAATATTTAATCGAAATTAAATGTGTAAATAAAAATCATAGAACTTAATAGGATGATGTTTACCATTTGTTCCATGCTCGTTTTCATGGAAATATTTTCCTCACAAACATTTGTCAATATTATGCATATTGGTGACTGCACGTTCGGTGGTTCCCCGTACACAGAAGAAATGAATTAATGCTGAAGCAACGGGGCAACAAAAGCTATCTTCTAAAACAACCTAACTACCTTCTTGATTGTGGTAAACGCCGTCAGTGATTTTTAACAGTATTCGTAAAATTATGCGCATTTGAGTGGCCTTCTTCTTCATCGTCGCTTCCTCACTCCTGAAGATCGCGAAAACGTACGTCGCGTCTCCAAGCCATTCGGTCTTCTTCAGTGTGGATCACTCTGTAATGCTACCTCCAACAGCCTTCATTTTGGAACATAGTTAGACATCCGATGAACCGAGTTAATTCAACTGTTTTTGCGACTCCTCTATCATGGGACTTCGCCACCTGCTCGCGGGTGGCGTGACTCCTGGCTTCAGGCCAGTAAAGGTTCATTTTTCTTTGTTTTTTCGAGTCGATGGTTAACTCTTTATGCTGTTTTGACCCAGTAGGTGGCTGCGTTAATTGCAGTATCGATGGTATTCATTAAAGCCTCCAAAGTACAGGTCTTATTAAGCAGCTTTAGCTTGTTAAGCTAAGCAAAAATAAGCGCGCGCAAGTTGACGAATATTGTAATTTTAACATCGCGAAAATGAGATCAAATGCGTAACGCCATCTATGGAATATGAAGTTGAACTATTAAAAATTAGATAGGAGTTCGTTTTATTTTTGTTAGATTATTACCTAACAAATAATATTACATTAATTCAGAATGACATTTTTTTAAGGTATTAAAAGAATCACTTTTTTTCAAGACGTTTTAAATGTACCACTAATGACTAAAAAATATGTCTTAGTGTAGTCTCATGCCGTCGAAAGTACTATTTGGATCAATAGATGGCATTGCAGGTATCTTTTTCACGTAGTTAGTTCATTTAATTTACATTGCTACATATTATCAGGTTCATGTGTAAAATTTATCTTCTTTGGTTTTGTACTTTTATCTAAATGCGATTGATGCGAACAAAAAGATTACAAAAAAAAAAACAGAAAATAGGTTCTGTTATTTATCCTACTTATCCGGAATTTCAGTACTTCATCACATCAAGTTCCAATTATTTTTAAACGTACAGGCATACGAAGTCGCGGCCAATGAAAATATTAGAGCAGGAACATAAAAACTATAATTTTTTAATTTTTATGTTCCTGCTCTAATATTTCAACAATAATTTTAAAAAAGTTGCGAAAACTGGGATTCGAACTTAAACAAATTCATTCAGAAGCCAGTCATTGTACCGCCGGGTCTCTGATTTCAGTTGAAGTTTGATTTAAATAGCCGATATCATAATAATTTATGGTTATTGACTGCTTAGCTCCTAGAAAATATAGCGTGATGATTACAATTTCTCAGGATATGTTTTTAAAGGTAAATTTTATGCTAAACTGAACGAATAATTGAAAGTTGAACAAAACTTGTCGAAAAACGTTGATACGTAATTTTAAAATCTTTAAATGTCCATAACTTTTTTTCTGGCTACCAATTTGAATGAAACGAAGATTAAATGTTGCTCAGAAATAAGTTTAATCTAACTTTGAAAACCCCAATAAAATCTGTTCAGTATTTTCGGAGATTAGCGTGTACAGACAGACCAAAAAATAAAAATGCTCTTTTTGTGTTCTATAGCTTTTTTGACTCGATTTTTGGTATTTTTGTTTAATATACAGAAATCATGGTCTCTACTGTTTTATTATTTGTATAGTTAAGTTATACCTAACATTACAAACCCAAAGTAAACCCAACCAACATCGGACAACGGGAGGTCCATTTAGTTAGTAACTCTATGGCGTACAAGTGATGGCACATCTGAACAGACCAATGAGAGCATTGTTTCTTGCAGACTTGTGCTCTGATTGGTCATCATTTTATGTCAGTCCACAATTTCTCGGAATGACTTCGAGAAATTAGAGACTATCCAATTTTGATGCGTAAAAAAGTATTCCGTTGACAATTTATTGAAAGTTTACAACCTCTCAAATTATTTTATAATCTTACGGAGTTTGCCATTTTCTAACAAATTCACCTGGACATACACAAAAAAGTTGCGAGGGTTCTTTTTGTTAACCCACGATAGAGCTACATAAAGGTTTTAAGGTTGCCCTAGGAAAAACAACCAGAAGAGAAGTCTAGCCCAGCAAGGGCTAATGTCTAGCCGTGAACTGGTCATGATGTGTTATTTCCCAGTAAGCCATGTTGTGATGAATATTCTGAGTAGAAATCATAAAACTTTACCGGATAATGTGTGTCATTTTCTTCCATGGACTTGCTCATAAAAATCTATTTCCTACTTTCTCCAGAAACATTAGTACCTTTGATGGTTTGGTCGTGGATTGGCCGCTAGGTCTTTTAGGGGACAAAATAGTTCATTGAAGAAAAAAATCATGCTGATATTATGTATATTGCGACACAGAATAGAGCTTTTAGGGCAGTCACCTACTGCATCGGCTATCGCTCCTTGGGGTATTATTGGAAGTGTCTGCCTGCCGGTCGATTCTGTCGACATCTCACCGTGACCACATAAGTGGAGTGAACGACAAGTGAGTTGTCACGCCATCTTGATTGTATGGTTTGACAGCTCACCTGTCGTTCACTTCGCCCAAGTGTTCACTTCGATATGTTTACAGAATCGCACTGCTGCAATTATTGGATCAACACCGTAACGCCTGTCTACGGCAAATTATTGACTACTGCTTCCACAGCTTTGTGCACCCGTTCCAATTCGTTTAAGAAACCATTCTGATGATTGAGACCTAATTATTCTTATATTTTGAATCAAAATAAAAAAAACAGGCAATAGAAGAAATTTTGCTACTCTTGAAATTACTAAGTGAAGAAACTACGCGATGAATCAAGTTGATTCATTTATGTTGTGGCGTGATTTTCATGCATCCGTTAGGACTTAGGACTAAGTAGTATTTTAGTCAATAGATGGCGTTGCGTGTATATGATTTGATTTCTTCTTGTTCATATTTTATCATTCATTTTTGTCCTTTAGGAGAGTCAACCGATTGCGATGTAACAAAACTTAAGTACCTAGTATTCAGAGAAAGCAAAATGTCATGTAAAACAGTTATTTACGTTGGTTTTGTATTTTTTACGTTATAACAACACAATTAAACAGAACACTGCCTATATTCTCCTAACAGAAAATAAGCAACAATGCTGGAAATAGTTTCTGTTACTTATCTTTTAGATGTATTACTTTAAATGTATGTTTAGATAGAGGCATTTGTTAAAAATATCAGTGTTGTAAGAACTATTCAAAAAATGATAAGATATAGCAGTAAAATAAAAAAACTGGCAAAATGCGAGTCGGACACGCGTGCAAAGGGTTCCGAAGGAATCTCATTTTTGTAAAATGTTAGGTTATTTTAACACTGTAGACTATCTGTTATCTAAAAATCTATTAGGCATCTAATTTTATTCAAAATATTAGGCTCAGTAGTTTCAGAGAAAAGGGTGGCGAATGATCATTTTTCATCTAAGATTGACTTCAAAACCTTGACATGAATTTTATAATTATGAAACAAATATAATTCTCTCAATAAGCCCTTTTGCTATGTTGCACGAAACAGGTTCAAAAATCTTTTTTGGGATGTTCTAGTTTGTTCCCCCAAAATTGACCCCCATATTCAAAACTTATATTTATTTACGTAACGCGTCCGTGATTAGGTCACAAAATTTCAACAGAATCGGTATAGTATATTCGGAAAAAAATGGCTGCGACAGAAGGTTCTGTTTTAAAAAAATGTTCTGAACCCTAAAAAAAAAACAAAATTAAGTTTAAAAAAAAAACAAAAAGAGATACCCTAAAAATACTAATAAAAAAAAGACATGTATGAGTTGGGATTCGAACCTACGCCGAATGTTTCGAGAGACGGTCATTGTACCGCTGGTCTACGAATCTTTTTGACAACTGGGAAAAATACCCTATCTTATAATATGTTATGGATTTTGAACATACATAAAACATACTCTGTACAAAACATGTCGAAAATCGTCATTGATACGTAATTTTAAAATCTTTTAATAACCATAACTTTTTTTTCTTACTACCAATTTGCATAAACCTTAAAATGAAGAACTATCGGAGATTAGCGTTAACAGACAGACAGACAGACAAGATTAATGAAAAACATTTTTTTTCGTGTTCCATAGCTCCTTTGCATCATCCTCGCTTCATTTTTGGTAATTATTTGTCTAATGTACAACGGTTTCTACTGTTTTATTATATGTATACATTATTACATTACATTACACGCCGAGTTTCGTGTCTCGGGTAGCACGTCCGCCTGTGGGTAGCAAATGACCGCCAGCACCAACGTTGACGACGTTGGTGCTGGCGGTCATTTTATCATCTTTGCCACTCGTTACGGACTTCAGTTTTGCTTAGAGGTACCCGGCTCCGGTTACGAAAGCTAGATATTCCGTAGCTCCATAGAAAATACTGGTACTCAGCTGCATCCGGATACACTGGAAACCGACCCAGACATACTTAGTAGGGAAAAGACTCAACAGATTGATTGGTTGTGATATAATAAAGATAATATTGAATGCAGCTTCGATAAAGAAATAGGAAGTAATGCAATCTGAGGTGAAATTACTCATGAATCAGTCATTCTATTTACAGAATTCTGTTTCGACGCCATCGATGCCGGTCCTTGCAACAACACCGAGACTCGGTACGCGTATGACAGCGAGCTCGGACGCTGCGTCACCTTCCAGTACGGAGGCTGCGGCGGCAACCAGAACAACTTCCCAGATGAGGCCTACTGCTCCTACTACTGTCAGCCGATGCAAGGTAATTATATAGTTGAGGAATAACATGTTAAGCGAATCAGAAGTCGAGATTATGTTACCAGCGACATGTTGATGTCAGATCATTGTTCATGAAACTACCTAGGACGTCGGGACAGACTACAACATTGAGACATATCTACAGCCACATAATTTTCACATTATCACATGTTGCATCCTTGAGTTTATCACTTTAATAGTTCGACTGTCCTTAAAAATCGCCATGACCATTATCTAGTCCCAGATATCTGCCAGCTGCCAATGCTGCAGGGTCCTTGCGAAGACTCTCTGATGCGCTGGTTCTACGATCCTACCACTGACTCTTGCAGCCAGTTCACATATGGAGGCTGCGAAGGCAACGAAAACAGGTAACACTATTAACATGATAGTTATTTGCGTGAGTTACATTATGTAAAGTTTGCACGATGGGTCGTACAAGTTGCTGGATTGGAGGGTTGAAAGGCGACAAGACACTGTCACTGTGAAGAAGGTGCTATCACGTTGCAAGTTCTTAAATGAAAATACTTTTTCAACTGTATAGGGTAGCGAGTACGGTCCCTGTTGAGCCAAGCCCTCTGTCTCGTAACAGATAGAAAGGACTCTATGAAGGCACTGAAGGAACTGCCTATGAAAAGAAACCGATTTCTTTGGGCTGCGAGCCTCTTTTATAAGGATCTTTGGCGTCAGTTTCGCCCCGGTTAGTAGGCGTAGGACGGTACTCACTACGGTTGTTTATTTATAAAATTAGAAACTATTTTCGGTGCGGATTACAAAGAGACAAATACATCATTTGTTAATAGGTACAGACATAAACTTTCACAAAATAATGCAAACAAGGGATTTTAACTATTGCCAGACGTTAATAAATATTAGAGAAAAATACATCATTATGTTAATGGGCAGACATAAAACTGTCACAAACCAATTGATCTTTAACTAAAGGGGTCGGTAATAACTTAAAAAATTACAATGTGACCCAAGCGCTTTCTAAAAATATGTTGTCAACTAACGGTATTTTAATTGCTTAAAAATAACACGTACCTAATTCTTAACTATAAACATAAGACTAGTATGCGGCTGTCCTGCACATAAAGGCTACAATATTATCAATCCATTAGTAGGTTAGTATTGTTCAAAATATATGCTCTTGCACAAACTTAAGGGAGTTATTGCGGTCACTTTATATTATAACATTAAGTTTTTTATTTATATGGCAAAACAACGTTTGTCAGGTCAGCTAGTAGTAGTATAGATTCCAAGAAAAGCCACATTTGATCGTTTAATATAGTATAAACTTTATTTCTCACCACAATTTACATCAATTATTTTACATAGGTCAGATTCCATACATAATTCAGGTAAGTATATACATTTGGGAGACTGGTGCCTAAGCCAGGTTCGAGGGATGTGTTTCAGGACACTAGAATCCCACCCCTTTACAATTTCATTTTATAAATTACTATCTGTTGCCCGCGACTTCGTTCGCGTGAATGTCGGATAGTAAAACGATGTTGCTAAGATGAGATATACGAACAATCAACATCTAGCATTGCTCTTCACCACTTCTACTCAAAACGCCGACCAGCCTAGTAATTTTTCGTAATGAGAAATGTTTTAACGATAACGCTTTTCTATAGACGATGTTGAAGAAAGTTTATGGGGTTGTTAACACGCGATAGTGCTACATAAAGTTGAAGATGGGAAAAACTATCAGAAGAGAAGTCTACCCCCGCAACGGATAGAGTAGAGTTGAGACTCCGTTATCCGCACTTAGACTCTCATCCGTTCCGTTGTTTGAGGAGTCCTGGTTTAGCCGGCCTTGCTCCACTCAAATGCACAGAAGCCTTCTGGGTGCGTCATAGGTTTCGCGGAGTGACCTCACCGTTCCGAGAAGTTGTTCACGTCGGGAAGCAAAGACTTCATCTCCAGGATGAAGTCGGCGACCGATTTCTCGGCGACGAAGCAACCTCTGTCTATGGCGCCCAATGTGAAGAGATGGACCCATAACTATACCTATAATTATTCGGAGGGCATTTCTTGGACTGAGAATCGTTTAGTTAGTCGCATGTATAGGCTTGACAATGCCATTTTTGACTACCTCCAATTTGTAGCCCGTGACCATTTGTTATCATGAAGTTTAGGTGATCTCTGGCAAATTCATCTACAAAATTGTGTGAAAGACAGAAGGAAAAGTGGGTACGGGTCCAGCACTACCATGTCGGAAACTCTCTTCGCGAGTCCGTCTCTGGCGTCATTGCCTGGTGATCTACAGTCCTCCATGATCCACTGGAGGGTGAACCCTCCACTGTAGATCCTGTGCCCGTAACGGATAATTTTTGGCCTTGAAATGGTCATGACGTATCATGGGCTCACTGGGAATTTGGTGTAACTTTACGCTGAGTGCCTTAGCAACATGTTATAGAAATTAAATATGTTAATAGAAATCATACAATTTAATCGGATGATATAATTATCATTGTTTCTATGGACGTTTTCATATACATATTTTCCTTATTTTTCCCAAAAACATTTGTCAATATTATCCGCATTGATGGTCTGCTTAGCCGGTGGGTTCCCCGAACCCAGAAGAACAGAAGAAATAAATTAATGCTGAAGCAACGGAACAACACAGGCTATCTTTTAAAATAACCTAACCATCTTTTCAACTGTGGTATGCGCTATCAGAAATTTTAACACTATTCGTAAAACTATGCGCATTTGAGTGGTCTTCTTATATCATGTTCGCATTTTTCTTCTTCTGCGTCGTTCCTTCATTGCTGAGGATCGCGACCGCATACGACGTGTACCCATGCGGTCTTCTGCTACGTGCACGCTCTGTGCGTGCTGCCTCTAACAGCCTTCTTTATGGCATCGGACCATAAAGAAGACCATACTATGTTTGCATATTTTGAACTTTAATGTGTTGATATTACATTGCACTATATTATTGGAAAATATTTTCTAATAATATTAATAGTAAATACCCAAATACCCATGTAGCACCCACTTCCATCAAGATCGGAAACTCTACACTCGAAGTTGTAGACGAGTACGTCTACCTAGGACAAACGGTCCAGCTAGGTAGGGCCAACTTCGAGAAAGAGGTCGACCACCGAATCCGACTCGGCTGGGCAGCGTTCAGGAAGTTGCGCGGTATCTTCTCGTCCCACATACCACAGTGTCTCAAGACGAAAGTCTATGATCAGTGCGTGTTGCCAGTGATGACATACGGAACTGAAACGTGGTCGCTTACAATGGGCCTCATCAGAAGGCTCAAAGTCACTCCAAAGGGCAATGGAGAGGGCAATGCTTGGAGTTTCTTTGCGTGATCGAATCAGGAATGATGATATCCGCAAGAAAACCAAGGTTACCTACAGAGCCCGAAGGATCGCCAAACTAAAGTGGCAGTGGGCAGGGTACATTGCTCGCAGAACAGATGGTCGATGGGGCCGAAAAGTTCTGGAGTGGCACCCGCGTACCGGAAGACGTAACGTTGGAAGGCCTCCCACAAGGTGGACCGATGACTTGGTGAAGGTCGCGGGTAGCCGATGGATGCGAGACGCACAGGACCGGTCGTTGTGGCGACGCTTGGGGGAGGCCTATGTCCAGCAGTGGACGTCTTTCGGCTGATATGATGATGATGATGATATTATTGGTGCTATTCTTCAAACTGCAAATTTAAGAAACTACTTTTAAGTTTTTGGAACACAGTTAGACATCCAATTAACCAATCTAATTCAACTCTTTTCACGACTCCTCTATCATGGGACTTCGCCAGCTGCTCAAGAGTTGTATGCCGTGACTCCTGGCCCTAGGCCCGTAAAGATTCATTATTAAGCAACTCAACTTAAGGTGTATAGTAGGCTCAATAATCTTGAGCATCTGGGCCACACATTCATATCTGCGCCGCACACACAAACATTTCCGTAGCGCACGCGCTACCTCAAAACATAAGATATTACCAAAGATTACGCGAAGACGCAGACATGCGCGCCAAGCCGGCTTTCTTGCCTACGACTACACAAGAGTATGGCGATTGCACGGCTGATTTTTAGTTTAGATAGATACATACGTTACGCATATTTTTATTCACTGGTCTCATTTTTTATACGAATGTGGTTAAGCAGAAGTAAAACAATATAGGTCAGATAAAAACAATTTTGTGAAGCAGTTTCGTCTTTTCTGCTTACGATCTATATAACGATACTTGAAACTCAAACTATTACCAGTGCACTGGTAACAGTTTGACCTTGAGTTTCGAGTATGCAGTGTACCTACTACTTTTTGTTTCTGCCTATACTACTTTATAGTCTCGTAAAAAGATTTCAAAATAAAAAAGTACATTCTAAAGTAAAGTAAATGAAATAAATAAATTTTAAGCCTATTTCATAGTTCGGCTCTGCTAAATAATTTTGTAGCAATTTCATTAACTCAAAAACTTCAGATTGTGTGATTCCTGTGAAAATTTTAGGTGTTTAATTGATAACGTTTTTATATCGGTTTATTTTGTAAACTGGAAATACGACGATGATTGTTGCAAAAACCCGACCAAGTGACAGTGAAGACTCACTGGAGAAATGTCTCTGAAAAGAATTACCGCTGTAAATCCTTATTTTACTACGGAACCCTCCCTTTGCGTGCGCTGCGAAAATGATTGATGATATAAAAAATAATAAACTCGAATTTTAGAGGACACATCAATATCTACAAACAGGAAAGGCAGTGATACCTGCCCATAATTATAAAAATATGAATGATAAATGCCCAACTATTATTGTATGTCACTTTTTTTATTTAAAAATTAATAGATACGACATGACAGACCAAAGCAGACCACGTTATTCGCACCTTGGTATCAGTTTTATCAAAATAAATCTTACTTTAATTCACTTATTTTTTTTAATTACTCAAATCGAACATTCAAAAGATATCATAATTTTATCAAAACAATACAATTTAGCCAAACGTTCCTCCACAGGCGCGACTGACACGCCGCATATACCGACCGAATAATGAAAATAAATATTTGTTTATGAACTTGTGTTAACCCAACCCAACCCAAAGGTTGACTAATAGAGAAGTCCTCGTTGCATTAAGTCCGCCTATGTACCACTATTGTTCATGAAGTTTAAATGAATAAATAAACTTATGTTGATTTTTTATTTTTCTTTAAAATTAGTCAGTTTGCTGGTAATAAAAGAAATTAAGAATTAACGTCGGCTACGTTTGAAAAAAAAGAGCAGACAAAAATATTTGACTGTCAAAATATATGTCAATCCTTTTTCATAACTGACATTATTCTACATTTTTAAAATCTAAAATACGTCACTATCCGAATATTGTCGATATAATTATGTTATCGATTCGAAACCATTAGGTATTTAAATACAATCTTTAAATTGAGGGTAGACGTTACCGTATCGGCGGGATGAACATTAAATGTTTGACAGTTACGAAACCCATGAACATTTTGTATGGGAAAATGTTTTTTGTTTTATTTATTTTTTTCGTCAATTTTCCAACGTTTTTAATAGTTATTCTGTTATTCGGGACGAAGGCAAATACAACAAATCAAAAAACAAGAAAATTTGTCCAGCCTTTCTCGAGTTATTCGAACAAACCCGACTTTGTTTTATATTAAGAAAGAAGAACATTTTCTAAGATTATTAATTTGTAGGTCCTTCAACATTAGTAAGATTTTTCATTGCATTAGAAACCAGTTGTTGAAAAACTTTTCCTCACGGATATAATTCTTAATTATGGAGTTATAGCAACATAGTAGATCATATTTCTTACAAACTTGTAATATTTAGTTGTAGCTCACTAGTAAGCAATTGCGAAGTTTGAAAGATTGTAAGCAAATTCATCTTATTTGTAGTATTTGTAAGCAAAATATCCAAGAAAACATAATATGAAATATGCATGTGTAATATGAATCTTCACGATTGATTTAGATTCGAGAGTCTTGAAGCTTGCGAGATCAAATGCAGGACTGGCACTGCACCGGTTGCACCCATGACCCCGACAACCACAGCTATTGTTGTAAGTGCCTATTTGACACGGAGTTTCAGAACACTTCCTTCTAAGCAGTTTCAAAACTCTTTCTCTGTATTTCCATAAGAACGGTCCACCAGAGTGCAGAGTGTCTGAGCCGCTGGAGGAGTGTCGCTACGGCGGCGTGGTGTGGTACTTCGAGCCGAGCCGCCACGAGTGCGTGTCGCACGCCAACCAGGAGGCCGGCGCGCTCTGCAGATACACTGGCACCTTCCCCACGCAGGAGGCTTGCGAGAGGTCCTGCGGAGCCTTCCGGGGAGTCGGTATGTCACTCTTGCATCTTGAAATGAAGGGGAACCTGTGAGCCACTAAACATGTTACCTTTACTATACTTGTGACGTGCCTCACCTTCCTGAGTAGAATTACATTCCCTGCTTTTTAGTCTTTGTGTCATATTTTTTGCTATGTTCAAATGTGTGTTCCTTGTCTCAGACGTGTGTAAGCAACGTATGGACCCTGGTCCTTGTCAGTTGTACGTCACGAAGTTTTACTTCGAACCGGCCACCGGCCAGTGCCACGAGTTTAGCTATGGAGGCTGTCTTGGCGGTGCCAACCGCTTCTCCACTCTCGAAGAGTGCTCGCAAGTCTGCAAAGCTGAAAGAGGTACATTTTTTAAAATAATTTTAAATAATAGGTTTTTGTTAACATTATCACATTAACATAACATTTTGAATAATAATAATAATAAATAAATAAATAAAAATAATAAAAATGTTTATTTCTTCACTTGAGGATATAACTATGTTTGGTTTGGAGTCACCTTTTAAGCAAAGATTTGCTTGTATTAGGTGGTTCCGCCCCTCCAGTTTACAATCATTCTACAGGTGTGTGAGAAATAAGCAAAAAGATTGACTTAAGACTAATTAACTTTTATAATTCTTATATCAGTAAGGGAGCGCACTGGGTGTAGAATATGTTTGCGAGTGTGTGTGTCGGGATGTAGTGGGTGGGTATGTGTATGAGATATGTGGTATGTATAGCGCGATGATGTGTGGGTGTGGTGTGTATATGAGTGCAAATTATATGTGTTTCTTAGTTATGTGATTTTGTGTCCGAGTGTAATATATAAATACCCAGCACAAAATATCATATAGACAGTTTGGTTTGGGTACAAGTTTGGGTCATCTTACGCTTCAACAGATCATCTGGATTGTTACCCTGATCACCTATGTCATATTTGTGTGTATTTTATGATTAAAATTGATGATAATTTGGGACTGACAAAGTTCCTTAAGCGTAGTCTAGCGTAGGCCCTAAACCGACCCCTCTGGAACACCAAACAATTCAGTGTATTCGTTATTTATATGTTAGCCTAGTTTTTTTTTTTAACATATTTAGGTTTGCTCAAAATAATCTACAAGAAAACCCGAAGACACTGTCAAATGCCTAGGACACTCCCTATTGCTCCGCCCTGATGCTCCGCCCTGCCACCGCGGAGCAAAAGAGTATCAGATTTACTGACTGAAACCCATCCGTGAACCTCTTAATGCCCTTTACGTTCCAGGGCCGTGGTGACCGCCTGCAGGCGGTTGTACGTGGGGATCGTGCGATCGATGGCCCTATATGGGGCCCCGATCTGGGCGGCTGACCTGACGGCCAGCACCATCAATGTACTGCAAAAGCCGCAGAGGGTGATGGCTGTCAGAGTCATCAGGGGTTATCGCACGATCTCCTACGAGGCGGCTTGCGTACTGGCCGGATCTCCGCCCTGGGACCTGGAGTCAAAAGTCCTCGCGTCACTGCATCGGTGGCGCGAGGACGCGCGGGCGCGCGGCGAGCGACTGATGCAGCGACACATTGAGCTGCGTCGGTCGCAGCTGCGCGAGGTCCTGGTGGCGGAATGGCGGGACGGGCTCTCACGCCCTTCCGCCGGCCTCGTCACTATCGAGGCCATCCGGCCAGTACTCGATCTGTGGCTCGGGAGAAGGCACGGCTCCTTGTCGTTTCGTGTGACGCAGGTTCTCTCGGGGCATGACTGCTTCGGGTGGTTCCTGTGTCGCATAGGCAGGGAGCCGGACGCTCGGTGTCAGCACTGCGTCGATTGTCGGGAGGACACGGCGTGGCATACGCTGGCAGAGTGTGCCGCTTGGGAGGAGCCGCGCCGTGCCCTCATCTCTGTGGTAGACAGTGACCTCTCGCTGCCGGCCGTAGTTCGTGCTATGGTCGACGGCGAGGAGTCCTGGGACGCGGTGGTCTCCTTCTGCGAAGTAGTTATCGCGCAGAAGGAGGCTGCGGAAAGGGAGAGGGAGATCTCTACCTCCTTCTCGGCCCGTAGCAGACGCACCGGGCGTCGGAGGAGGGCATACGCTCCCCTCTTCCGCACTCCCACCGCTGACCCGAGGTGGCCCGCAGAGGCGGGCCGGCAACAGCCGGGGATCACGGAAGTCTCATAAGTAAACACTGGGGTGGTTTTAGTCAGTAAGAGTCTGACAAACCCCTTCTGCACGATAACTGTTTCGCAGAAGGAGACCACCGCGTCCCAGGATTCCTTGCCGTCGACCATAGCACGAACTACGGCCGGCAGCGAGAGATCACTGCCCATGAGGGCACGGCGTGGCTCCTCCCAAGCGGCACACTCTGCCAGCGTATGCCGTGCCGTGTCTTCCCGACAGTCACCGCAGTGCTGACACCGAGCGTCCGGCTCCCTGCCTATGCGACACAGGAACCTCCCGAAGCAGCCATGCCCCGAGAGGACCTGCGTCACACGGAATGACAAGGAGCCGTGCCTTCTCCCGAGCCAAAGGTCGAGCACTGGCCGGATGGCCTCAATAGTGACGAGGCTGGCGGAAGGGCGTGAGAGCCTGTCATACAAATTTGTCCATGGTCCTTTATAATTTTGTTTTCGTGTGGATAATATGAATAATTTTATATATATAAAATATATATTTTATAATTGATTACTACAAGACTTACATGCTGAATATAACGCTTCAGGTAGATAGGGCAAATTTTTAATTATTTTTGCGACAGGATAACAAAAAAAAATGAAAATGTATAGGGTTTGCTAGTGTCAGGACACTGAAATTCCAAAGACACTCCCAAGGTTACTTGACCATGAGACCTCCAAGAAGCCACTTGACCATGACTTCCAAGAGGTCACTTGACCTTGACCTCCAGGATCACTTGACCCTGGCATCAAAGTCACTTGTTCTTGACCTCAAGGCCACTAACCATGAATATTGCTCGTGAGAATCGCGGATCTTAACTTTCGGAATTTTGACCAAGGTGTCCCATGATGTTCCCGACCCTATTAATACCACATACCACCGGATCCCGAAGGCTTGATTAAGTAGGTTTTACCAGTAAACGAGTTATAATCGATCAACCTATAAAATGTTACAATTGTGACGTGCAATATTGATCCTACTCTGCGCGTGGCTCGACACGAACTTGGCCAGTTTTATTTAAGCATCTGTCGCCTTGTCTACAACATTAAATTCCTTATTCAGAAATCGGGGTTACGAAAATTCATCCCGATTTAGGTGTTGAGAATTTCGATGTCGAGAACAAACATCTTTTACAGAAAACGTAAGATGATTCACTCACAACAGCACACATACTTTCCTGCACTGCAGCCTCGAAATACAATCCATTGCTGAATCCTCCATGTGTTTCATCTTACAGATCCGTGCTCGCTACCTCCGGAAGGAGGTAACTGTCTCTCGTACATTCGACAATGGTACTACGACCCATCAGGCGACCAATGCCATCAGTTCGTGTACACCGGCTGCAGCGGAAACGACAACAGGTGCTTTACAACTATTTATACTTCACGCTTAGAACATTTTGCACTCAAATTGGAGGTCCTATAAATATCTCATGTGCATTTTTTTCGTAGATTTGAGACTCAGAGCGACTGTGAGACTCGCTGCAAACGTCCTGGTTTGACCACCACCACTGTGGCGACTCCACTACAGGTAAAACTAATTCCTCCGTTTAAAATAGCTAGGTTCTTTGAATTAAACATACTTTAGGCCTTATTTATTGCTAAGTAATAATATCTCCGCAACTTAAGAAAATTACTAATTACTCTTGCAGCAACAAGCAGAGGTAGAATGCAAGACTCCAAGCTCGTTAGCGCCATGCGGCAACAACGTGACAGTGTTTTATTACGACTCCGAGCGGGGCGATTGCCTCGTCACCGGCATCGGAGGCTGCGGACACCCCAACACCTACAGCACGGAGGAGGAGTGCGAGAGGAGATGTGGAGCCTTCCGCGGAATAGGTGAGGAAAATGGACGTTTATGTGAACTGTTGGAAATAGAATAAATTATGTAATTTTTCCCCGAAACTTGCCCTATATAATATTATACAACAACCATTTCTATATTCAACACACTCTTCTACACAGACGTGTGCGGTGCGCACCTGGACCCGGGTCCATGCCGCGCTTCCATCCCCAAGATCTACTGGGACTCAATGACGGGCAGCTGTCAGCAGTTCGCGTACGGTGACTGTGACGGCGGACCCAACCGGTTCTCTAGCGTCGAGGAGTGCATGAACGTCTGCGGTGACACCGGACCTGGTGCGTACCTATGCAAAATACATTATCTTTCTGGTTCTTGGATCTCTCTCGCACAACTTGTACTTTTAATACGCGGCAACGACAATAACTTCCACGCCTACACACATTGCGCCGACACCTGCAGAGTGCCGAGAGTCAACAGTATGTACTTATGCTTCACTCAGAGTGCGGCTGAGTTATATCTCGATTCCGCTGCTGATGCAGATAACTTGCCCTTGGTATCTAGACTGGTAAAAGCTCTCGACACTGCTGTCATATTTCATGCAAATCAGTGATTGGTTGTCAAAAAAGTCTATCAATCCAGACTTGCCAACTTCGAACAGTTTCTCAGAACCGATGGGCGATGAGAGTAAGTCCACCTCGTGCGGTACTAACGCCTAACGCTCCCGAGCGACGCCATCGCCGTCGATGTGAAAGCCGCTCGTGAAGTCCTAGGACGTCAAACGCTTACGCTTTGTTATGTCTGCACTGCTTGCACACTCGCTTATGTCCCTGTCTTGCACCAGCACAATTTAAACTTTTGTCTTTTACATGTGAAGGTTAGTACCGTGTTATTATAGTTATTGTTCAGATATCGTATGGTACGCTCGCGTGTGGAGTCAATCGTGCATCCGTGATGTTATTTGTTGTCGAATACCGTTTTCAAACGTAATAATAATAATAACCCATCGGTTGGTGCCCCATTCCATTTGAAATGTCTAACGGGGCCTCTGCGAGTTGGTTTCGGCTCCTCGTACGCCTATCAAAGGACTGGGTCTTCAGGGACTCGAGAAAGTGAAAAACAAAAAAAAAAGAAATTAAACCTGTAATACTTACCACAGATGACCGCAAGGAGGTATGGAAAGGCAAGGAGCTTCACGGGCGCTTCTATCGGGCTGTTTAAGATGAAATCATTGTGATTTATATTTATATTATTTTTAGTACGACAAAGCTCGATAGATGGCGTTGGCGTCGAGTTAGATGGCGGTATGGTTTCGTTACCGCCGTTTAATAGGGTCAATGAATTTTCTGCGAATAAATTAACCAGCTTAAACCAGATCAGTTCATAACACAAGTTTGGAGTTTTATTTTAAACCTTACTCGTGCTAACAAAAGGTCAAAATTACTACTTCGGTAGTAAACATTGGTCCATCGACCCTGGATCAGACGCAGGAACAGTCTGAATTTTTGAAGTTCAGCGGAACCAGCTCTGCTGGTCCGCAGCCCGAGGTATTCGCAGTGGATCGCTGCGGCTAGAGTCCCGGGAACCCACAGCATCAGCATGCAGCATTAGCTGTGGGAGTTCCAGTTCATCGTGACGTCACTGAAGGCGCCATCACCAGAGGAGTACAACACCAGAGCAACGGTCCAGAGCAACCAACCTTACGTGTGTATGTGTGAGTGAAGTGCAAACGTGAGTACAATTTACTCTATAAATAGGAGCAGTGAGAAAGATATTTGCCAAACAATTCAGAACTTTATTCTCTTTAAACTTTTAACTTAGAAATTGTTCAGCTTAATTAGAGACTTAGAATAATTTCATAAAAAAACGACGGAACGGGGAACCTATGCCCAATTTCTGCCATAGCATTTCTTATCAAATAACACTTGTAAATAATTTTGCTATTTTTGAGACTTAGAAAAATTTACATGCATTTTATTTGGTAAGAAAACTTTGTTATTTTTTTGGTTCTTTAAGATGGAGGGACAAATTAACATTTTGAAAGACCTTCAAAAGGTTATACAAAAGGCTTTCACTAATTTTACAAAGAGTCCTAAAGATAGGCTATCTGTAGAATATATTGAGACAAGGCTTGAACTATTAGAACAAGATTGGTCGTCATTCAAAGTCACCAAAACCCAACTTTACGGTCGTTTTAACGTTGAAGACATAGCTGAAAAGCTTGATGATATGTATGACACAACTGAAGATGTTTATATATCATGTAAATGTTCAATGAAAACAGCTCTAAATAAGTTCATGGTTAAAAAACCACAAGATAGTACACCAGACCATAATTCGTCTAAGTCATGCAGTTCATTCGTAAAGTTACCTAAGATCACAATCCCTACCTTTTCTGGCAAGTATAGTGAATGGACAACTTTTTACAATCTTTTTACTTCACTTATTCACAACACCTCTTTGGATAATGTGCAAAAACTGCACTATCTTAAAAGCCACCTTACTGGTGAAGCAGAACAATTGATTAGGCACACACCAATCACAGATGTCAACTATAGCCTGTGTTGGTCTCAGCTAGAAAAGCGTTATGCTAATAAAAAGTACTTAGCCAACTGTATTATAAAAAGATTGTTCAGCCAAAAACGATTGTACATAGAATCAGCTGTCGCATTAAAGGAGCTGTTAGATACTACAAGTGACTGTTTAAATGCACTTACTAATTTGAAAATCGATGTGAGCACATGGGACGTTATGATTATCCATCTAGTTACTTTCAAATTAGATAGCGAAACGCGAAAGCAATGGGAGTTCAGCATTTCTAACGACTACAGCAGCGACTTGCCAACCTTTGAACAGTTAAGGACATTTATTGAGAGTCGCTATCGCGCATTAGAATTTATGGAACCAAGGGAGGTTGTGGCTAAACAGGTCAATAATAGTTCACATGCTCATCATGTTCATAATTTAACAGCAATGTTAGCCACAACCACAAAGTCATCCAAAATGCGTTGCGAATACTGCTCGGAATACCACAAGCTCTGCTTCTGTAAGCAATTTGCAAAACAGTCCACAGAAAGCAGGCGTCAGTTTGTAGCAAAAAATAAAATCTGCTTTAATTGTTTAGGCAGCAATCATACAATATATGACTGTAAAAAGCAGACCGCTTGTCGAGTTTGCAATAAGCGTCATCATTCGCTGTTGCACCTGACTAGAGAATCTCAATATCAAAACCAAGATGCTACAGTAAAGACTGCTGTCAAGAATACTAGTTCGTCAACTAGTAAAGATCAGCCAAAAAATATATGTGTGTATTTTGCTCAATTCAATGAGGACAACCTTCTAAAAACGTTTAGGGAAATTGAAGAATTTCGTACAAAGACAATAAGATTTAAATCATTAGAAAAACGGCTAACTCAGGACACAGATATTAAAGAAGAAATAGAGCAAAAATCAAATGTACATAAAAATGTATATATGAGGGCAAACAGGACATACAAGAAAGGAAAGACAATAAGTACATAGAAATATACTAACACAGCTAGGTGAATATATCATAACCCAGTGTCACATTGAGAACAAAGTTATATATGAAAGGCCCACATCCAAATGTATTTTACCAATGGAAGTTCAATGAATTGATATTTTCTGTATATTTTAAGGATGTGTAAAAGGTGTTATTTTTTAGTTTAAATGAATAGGTTTTTTATTTTATAGTTTTATTCTTGTTTTTCTAATTTTAGAGCAAATGTTTAAGTTTATTTCTTAGTTCAAATGAATTGTAATTTATTTCATATTTTTGATGTTTGTTTTTCTAGTTAGAGCACAGATGTTTAAGTTTAGTTTTGCAGTTCAAATGTATATGGTTATGAGTAAAAGTGCAAGTTATAGATTTAACTACAATTTAAGAAGGGCATTCCGTCACTAAATGCCCTTGGTGGGCGGTATGTTTAAGATGAAATCATTGTGATTTATATTTATATTATTTTTAGTACGACAAAGCTCGATAGATGGCGTTGGCGTCGAGTTAGATGGCGGTATGGTTTCGTTACCGCCGTTTAATAGGGTCAATGAATTTTCTGCGAATAAATTAACCAGCTTAAACCAGATCAGTTCATAACACAAGTTTGGAGTTTTATTTTAAACCTTACTCGTGCTAACAAAAGGTCAAAATTACTACTTCGGTAGTAAACACGGGCTCTTCATGGGTCCGATGTAGATTTTTCAGCGTCCGTGGCCCGGCTACGTTTCAGTGATCTATTCGGGGAAACTAAAGGTTTTGTCTGTGCGATTGGGCGAAGTTATCTTGACAAATAACTATCGGAGGCATTTTATGAAGGACGAGACGGTGGACGTGTGTCGGCATGCCACCGTCCGGGTGAGTCCATCAGACATATTATCTCTGGTTGTTCTCGTGTGACTTACGGCGAGTACTTGCACAGGCACAACCAAATGGCCAGGATTATCCATCAGCAACTTGCTTTAAAATATAAACTTGTGGATTCTGAGGTACCGTCTTACAAGTATGTGTCCGACCCAGTTCTCGAAAATGACCATGTTACGTTGTACTGGGATCGGTCTATCATCACTGACAGGACTATTGTTGCCAATAAGCCTGATATAGTGGTGATAGACCGATTAGCGCGCCGCACAATGATAATTGATGTTACCATAACGCATGACGAAAACCTCGTGAAGGCTGCGAAAAGGAAACAAATCAAGTATCTCGACTTAGCACACGAGGTTGTCGACATGTGGACTCAGCAGTCATTGTGCCGATAGTCGTTACAGCCAATGGCCTGATGGCCAAAAGCTTCGACGACCATCTGTCGAAGCTGGCGTTACGCGGTTGAATAAAGGGCCTGATACAGAAGGCAGTACTACTCGATGCGGCTCGTATTGTGAGGAGGTTCCTGTCTCTGGAGCCCTAACCACCGGTAGCTTGGACTCTGCTCCCGACACTGGCGGAGAACTATTTTTTATATTTTTAAATGTATTTTGTAATTTTTTTTTTTTTTTGAAATATTTAAAAATCGAATCTTTATATACAGAAAAATAAATAAACGAAATAATAATAATAATTGCAATCGCTTACTGAATCTGAACCATACAACTCGCAAAAATCACACATTTCTACACAAACCGAATCTTTGACCCTAACGTTAGAAAATGATATTGAGACAGTTGCTATGGATCCAAACCCAATAACAGATAAATATGTAACAGAAATACTTGACAAATTTAGAACCACACTCACACAATATTCTGGGATAGATCCAGCTGCTCGACCAAAATTACCGAATCTCAAGTATAGCCCTAACCTTTTCCATTTAGTAAATTTATTTAATGGAAACATATTAAAGCAGTTTCTATCTGATGACACACAACTGATTGATATACATACCCTCATTTATTGCACAGCGGTCGTTATTGCTGAAGAACTAAATTTCGAAACAAAATCACGGAACACACCAGAAATACAAGACCTAGGGACAATATCAAACCAGCATGGCAGCTTAGGCTGGAAAAAGATATTGAAAATTTAAGAGCAGACTGTGGCAGACTAACACAGTATATCAAAGGCACAGTAGATCACAAAAAATTGTTAGAAGAGTTAAAGCAATATTTCATATTAATACCTTGAACACTAGACACGAAAATAACAATAGGAAACCTGAAGAATATTTAGATAAACTAAAACAGAAACTTGCACATAAAGTCCATAGGCTTAGGAGATATAAGAAAGCACAGCAGCGTAAAAATGATAATGTTTGCTACGAATGAAAAAGTATTCTATAGGAATTTACAAAAACCACACGCCGATTCAACAATGGTAAACGACATAGAAACACCTTCAAAAGAAGTTAGTATTAGAAACTTTCTGGTCTAACATATGGGAAGAACAGATACACCACAACGATTACTTGGATTACAGAAGAAGAATCAAAATGGAGAGCAATAGATGAAATGGAATTTAATGATATAACAAAGTCTGATATCGCAAATATTACAGCTAGATTACATAATTGGAAGTCACCGGGTATAGATAAAATTCAAAATTTTTGGTTTAAAAAGTTGACGATACTACACAAATCCATAGCTAAAATTGCACAGATATAGTATTAGGAAAACAAAACATACCCGACTTTATTGAAACAGGAATAACGTACATGTTACCAAAGTCTAAACACACATCAGAGCCTTTTCAATACAGACCCATCACTTGCGTACCCACAATTTACAAAATACTAACATCAGTGTTAACAAATAAAATCAACGCACACATTTAACATAATAAAATAATAGCAGAGGAACAGAAAGGATGCAGGCGGGGTCACATGGGGTGTAATGAACAATTAATTATAGATTCGACTATCCATAAACATGCCACTACAAAAAATATAAACTTGCATTGCACTTACATAGATTACCAAAATGCGTTTTATAGCATTCCACACTCTTGGCTAGTACACGTTTTAGAAATATACAAAATTAATCCTAAAATAATAGAGTTTTTGCGCACAGTTATGACACGATGGAAAACTACTCTTCAGCTAAATAACCGCAACAGCACTCCTGTGACTCGACAGATAAATTTTATCTGTCGAGTCACAGGAGTGCTGTTGCGGTTATTTAGCTTATATTTAATATAAGGAAGGGTATCTATCAAGGTGATTCGCTGAGCCCTCTGTGGTTCTGCCGCGCCCTGAACCCCTTGTCTCACTTACTTAATCGGTGTCGGGCCGGATATAACTTTAAACATAATACCGAAGAAACTACTGTCTCACATATCATATATATGGATGACATTAAATTATATTCAAAAACCGAAAAATAAATGAAAATTCTAATTGAAGCGACAACATTTTAGTCAAGATATTAATATGCAATTTGGATTAGATAAGTGTAGGACATTACATATTATTAGAGGAGAAATAAAACCCGGCAATTATACAATAAACAACACCCCCACTATAGCAGCCATGGAATCTAACGATCTATACAAATATTTAGGATACAAGCAACTTAAAGGACTGGATCACACATCAATTAAACAAACACTTAGTACAGAATATCGGAGGCCAATGAACGCAATTTGTAAAACACATTTATCAGGAAAGCACCTAACAAAAGCCATAAACACTTTTGCCATACCAATATTGACCTACTCATTCGGAGTAGTAAAATGGTCAAAAACAGATATCGAGCAGTTAGAAAGAAATTCACGCACAACACTAACCAAACATAATAACTTACATCCTAAATCTGAGATTGAACGGCTCACTATTAATAGACAAAATGGAGGGAGATGCCTAATCGACATCCATTACCTGTGGCAAAAACAAATCGCTAGGCTAAAAACGTTTTTCTACTCAAAATCTCGCACAAGTGATATACACAAGGCTATAATGATTTTAATTTTACCCCGCTGAACTTAAGTGAACAAATTTCATAAGACTCAACCGACACTGACCCCCAGAAACAAAAAAAAAAAAAAACAAAACTGGAAAAAGAAAGAACTCTACGGTAGGCAGTTCATGATTTGGAACAAACCTATGTTAATTTAGAAGCGTCTAAATAGTGGCTAAAAATAGGCAACCTGTTACCAGAAACTGAAGGTTTCATGATAGCCATACAAGACCAAATTAGTAAATAGTAGTAAATAAAGGTAAATTTATCGCGTATACAGGGCGTACACTGTATGAGGATAATTTCGCGTATGCACTGCGTATACCATTGGTTGAGCCACCTGCCACCCCTTGCGAAGGCTATGCCCCGTATGCAAAGTTGGTATACCGGTATATAACAACATCTTTTCCAATACGAAATATCACTTTATATATAAAAACCACTTAGCTTTATTATCCAGGCGTTCTAGCTATCGCCTGACCATCAAAACTTCGCAATCCTTTCGTGATGCTATCGAAATAAAATGGGGGTCTTCATGCACTTTTTTTTTACGCAGTGCATACGCGAAATTATCCTCATACAGTGTACGCGATAAATTTACCTTTATCTACTATTTACCCGGCGCTGCCGCCATATGTAGACGTTCCAGGTTGGGGCTTCTAAAACGTCTGGGGATCGATATGAATAAAAATACTTTTGGCGATTTAAGAGATTATTATATTAAGCGGGTGCTCTCAAAAAAAACTTTTACAGGTCTGTCAGATAAACAAATCAATCATCGTATGTCAATATTTGAACCTATTCTAAATTCCTAATGCTAGCATGTAGACATGAGTGTGTGAATAGGAGGGGCACCGTCTGGCTAGGAGACTTTTTGCAGTGGCCAGAGGGACGTGAAAGACGCGTTTTGAGAGCTGGCTTTGATAGTCAGGCCTGCTCTTTGCTGATTTGTGAGCATGTAGAGTAGCACTCAGAATGTATAACTGCCGTACTCGAAGAACTGGGAATTCATTGTCGAGCAGGTCTGTTGAAAACTTGAACGGTTTTTTCAACATCACTTTTATGACTGCCCTCTGAGCCCTTTCTACATCTATTAAGGTAGTTTTACCGGCGCTACCCCAGACCGAGATTCCATACTGAAGCACTGATTGACAGAGACCAAGATATACATTTCGTAGTATTTTAATGGGTGTGCAGTCCCGTAATCTTTTCATGACGTAAATAAGTTTTCTGACACAAGCGGTGAGCAGATGTAAATGTGGTTTAAATGATATGTTTTCGTCTATCGTGATACCCAGGTATCTTATTGAAGAAGTGCGTTCTATATGGGTACAGGTACAGTCTCTAGGCGAATGGTTACCGCATGAATGAAATTTATGTGTTAAGTATGGAGGAGGATTAGAAGCTGCGGTTTTGAAAAATGTGATAAGTTTTGTTTTTTTAACGTTCAGGGTCAGAGGGTTTTTGGTAAGAGTATCAGCAATAGTAAGCAGACTTTTCTCAGCGTGATGATAGACTTGGTCCCATGTCTTGGCATGGAATATAATGGCTGTATTGTCTGCATGAGATATAATTTCGGCCTTGCCTATTGAAGCATTTAAAATATCATTCATATAAAAAGAAAAGAGAGTAGGACCAAGGGTACTGCCTTGGGGAATTCCGAAGCTGATTGGTAGCAATCCACTTGAAGTGTTTCCTACTTTGACCAACTGCTGGCGATTGGAGAGGTACGACTTGAACCAGTTAAGCGCAATACCCCGTATTCCTATTCCGTCTAGCTTGGACAGGAGAAGTTCTATCGAAATTGTATCAAACGCCTTGGCTAAGTCTAAGAAGACGCCCATGGCGTGCTCTCCATTTTCGATGAAGGAGGCTACAGAATTGTTCAGTAGTATTGCAGCGTCCTCTGTCGACTTACCTCGTCTAAAACCAAACTGTCGTTCAGATATCAGGCTTTTTTCTACAAAGAAGTTAACTAGGCGATTATTGACTACTTTTTCCAATAGTTTAGATAGGATGCTTAGGAGAGCTATTGGGCGATAGTTCTCTACTAAATCTGTAGGACCACTTTTGTGAATGGGTCGAACGCCAGCAACCTTCCAGCAGTCTGGAAAGATCCCATTTTCTAAGGACAAATTGAATATGTGAGCGAGTGGTTTGAGTAAAGACTTTTAAGTTTTATGATGAGTCTAGCACTGATGCCATCGAGTCCGGGGGCACTATCAATTTTAAGCTGGTCTATCAGTTTTTCGATCTCTGATTCTATGGTAGGTTGAAAGAAAAAAGAATGAAGAGGAGTTCCACGCGGTCTGTATTTACTAGGTAGTGATTCTTGCGTTTCAGACAGTCTCGATAAAATTACATCTGAAAGATTATTTCCTAAGGAGGTAAAGTACGCATTACATTTGTTTAGTGCCTCTACAAGGTCCTTGGCCTTAGATATTAATTGGAAGGAATCGTTTTTTTTTTTGAGTATTTGGGTTGGAGATGAATTTGATGGTGTTCCAGAGTTTTTTCGTTTTTTTGAGTATTCCGGTTGGAGATGAATTTGATGGTGTTCCAGAGTTTAAATCATATTTTTGGTTTTTCTGCCAACAGACTGCACTACGTACCAACAAGAGTGTGAGGCTCTTGACTGCCCGTTTTACGTCGACAGGTTTATGCAGGATGGATGCCAGAGGTTTGTAGAACTTATCTTGACTTGTTTTATTTCCATGTACGAGTATTTTACAATACTTTTGTTTGTTTTGAATTCAACATTACTGTGTCCCATTTAGATGTCACCGATAAATCAGTCACCCACTTCATCCTGGTAGTAAGGCCGTTGCTTCCCGACGTGAACAATTCCTCGGAACGGTGAGGTCGCTCCGTGAAACCTGTGGAGCACCCAGGTGGCTTCTGTGCATTCGGGTGGAGTTAGGCTTGCTAACTTAACCAGAACACTTACGCGCAATAGACCGACCGTGTCTTAATGCGGATTACGGTGTCTCTACTCCATTCGTTGCGGGGGTAGACTTCTTTTTGGTTGGTATACCTATGGCCACCTTTTTGTAGCTCCATTGCGTCTTAACCACCCTAGCAACTTTCATCATCATCGTGTACAGAAGTTTCTCATTACAAATAATTACTAGGGCTGGACGGCATTTTCAACAGAAAAGAGGATACAGTCACTGCCTTGCATAAAGCCTTTATTACACGGCATGGATTTCGCAGCGGTGCCCCGCGCGTGTGTTAGGCATCAACGGATTAATTAGAGGCCAATGCGACATGAGAGTCGCTTCACCGCAGACCGCGGCGGTGCGCGGTGCCGTGTGTTAATCGCCTAACAGTCTTCCAAATTTCTTATTCTAAGAGGGGTCTAGCAATGCTAGATATTGACTGTTTGTATATCTTATCTTAGCGAACTTACATAGCGACATATTTTATTTTTCACATACACGCGACCGAAGTCGCGGGCAACAGCTAGTATTAAATACAAATTAGCTTTTGCCCGCGACTTCGTACGCGCGTGTCCCCTTTTCCCATTCCCGAAGGAATTTCGGGACTTCCTGTCCCGAAATGTGTGTGTGTGCGTGTGTTCGTTCACATTGCTTACTCGTTTGGGATGATGATGATGAGCTAGAGTCTAACTCATCATCATCATCCCACTCGAATTTAACCTGTCCTGCTCAATACAGTAAACCAATGCTCACTTAGGGCAACAATATTTCTGTTATTCAGAAATGGAATGCCGTTGATTCGCTAATATGGCTTACAGATCCTGCGCGGGTTCCTGTCGGAAACGCTGGTGATGAGAATGCCTTGTTGGCCGGGGAGCTCGGCAAGCCGCTATACGTGCACTGCCTAGCGTACGAGTACCCACTACCTGCTGTGTCCTGGTTCTTTGGGTTCACGTTGCTGAAAAACGATACGGTCTACGAAGTGATAGGAAACGTCCTTCTCATCAGAAGCCTGGCTATCGAAACTCTTGGAGAGTACACGTGTAAAGTGAACAACGGAGAAGCAAAGGCGACGTCGTGGGGGGTCGTCGTGCTAGCTTTCAAGCCTGAAGGGCTCTTTCTGGAGAACAAGTTTTTTGTACAACGTACCACGGTATCGCCCAGACGCAGCACACAACCACAAACCACCAAGGATACGACCACCACTACCACCACTACCACCACTGCTTCGACCAGACCAATATTCACCGGTAACACCACTTTTCTACCTCAAAAGAGCAACAATATTTTCTGTCACTACAGCTTATATTTGTTACCAAAATGTATTCCCAAATTATGTTATCTATTTCCAGCAAATATTTTTTTAACAAAATAATCAGAGGGGTGACCTGAATTACCAATTTGTGGAGAACCTCGGTAGCAAACGAGCGGTGCCCTATCAGCGGCTGGCGAGTGCATATCCAGGATGTTTGGAATAACTGAATTAAAAAGTGTCTGCTTTGTGTTTGCCAAATCATAAAACAGACATTTTCCATAAAGATTTATGGTTTGTTGTCGATTCTGGTGACAGATATTGTCTGACTTATAGATCCTGTGAGGAAGCCAGTTGGAATTTCTGGAGATGAGAACGCGACGGAGACCGGGGAGCTGGGCGAACAGCTCCACGTGAGCTGCCGAGTGTACGGGTACCCGCCACCTTGCGTGTTCTGGTACCGCGGTGACGATGATGCCTTAGCCCTGTATGACGACGCGGTGTACGAAGTTAGAGGAAACGACCTCGTCATCAGAAGCTTGAGTATCGACACTCTTGGGCAGTACACATGTCGAGCGTACAACGGAGATGGCAAGGAGGCGTCTTGGGTGGTCACTGTACGAGCTTATAAGCCTGAAGGTATCTTCATTGATGAGAAATTGTTGGTTACACGAGGCACGGAGGCGCCTAAACCCAGCACACAACTACCCACCACTACGGAGACGACCACCACTACTACCACCACTACTGAAGCGCCTAGACCGTTGCCCCCCGGTAAGAATTCAATTTACAATAAGGGTCCGTTGCATGAGTTAATCGTAGTATAAACCAAAATGCCTCTCTAGACTACTACTTAGAGGTCAAAGTGCTGAACCCTTCAGCACTTTGACCTCATACGGTTGCAAGTGGTTACAAGTATAGGTTCGATTATCTACATCTACACTAATATTATAAAGAGGAAAGATTTGTTTGTTTGTTTGAATTGAATAGGCTCCGAAACTACTGGACCGATTTGAAAAATTATTTTAGCATTGTGAAGAGTGGAGGGAGATTAAAACACGTCTGGTCACGACAAGCGTTTATTACGAACTACTTCTTAAATTAACATGTTGCTTAATACTCGTACTAAGTACATTTATCCACTTCACCTCCGGGGGTGAAAGAAAAAAAAAATTAAAGACAAACAAAGCAAAAAAAAAACAAAGGTACCTTTTCTTAAACTACTTACTTACTAAATTTTTTTGTTCTATCTTTATGTATTACATCTATCTTACCGTTTTTAATTATCTTTACATTAACGCCTAAATCTTCCAACACTTCAAAAGGTCCATCAAAAACACAATCTAATTTTCGAGCACATTCATTCTTAACTAAAATAAGATCATTTTTCTTATAAAATACAGGATTACATGATTTGTCATATTTGTCTTTCCTTTTTTCCTTACAAGCTAGCAAATTATTTCTTGCATCTCTTAAGGCTACTTGCATTTTATATTTTAAATCTAAACAATAATCATCAATATTATAAAGTGGTTCTACATCATGTTCTAAACTGTTTGGCAAACGACATTGTCTTCCAAACACAAGTTCATAAGGTGTATATTTTGTTTGCGTGTTAACACTAGTATTAAAACTAAAACACCAAAAGGGTAACCAATCCGACCATGAATGATACACATTATTACAATAAGTTCTTAAAAATGCTCCCAAATGTTTATGGGCTATCTCCAAAGAACCAATTGATTGATGGTGATATGCAGTGGATGTTAACTTCTCTATTTTTAATAGTCTACATACCTGTTCCATAATTCGAGAAATAAATTCTGTCCCCCTATCCGTAGCTATAGATTTAGGGATGCCAAATCGTAAAATAAAATTATTAACGAATGCTTTGGCTACAGTTACCGTTTCCTTATTGGGTAATGTGTATGCCTCTATGTATTTTGTCAACTCGCATTGTAGGGTTAAAATATAACAATTTCCTGACTCATCCTTGTCCAAAGGTCCAACTAAGTCGAGGAAAACTTTATCAAAAGCAGCTGATGCTGTAGTAGTTATAGTCATGGGTTGTCTCGTATATTTACTTTGTTTCATTTTTTGACACAACTCACATTTACTTATATAATTTCGAATATCCTTATCTAACCCTGGCCAGTAATATTTTCTTTTAATGTTATTTGCCATTCTATTCATACCCGCATGACCACTGGTGGGTAACAAATGATAGTTATTTAAAATAAATTCTTTTTCCTCATCGTCATATATTCTTTTAATTCCTTTCAAAATACATATTCGGGGTCCGCTCCATTCTTTTATGGATTTAACTTCACTACATAAGCCTTTTATAAATTCATTATTTCTATCATCCTTCACTATGCATAGTTCCTTTACTTCTATTCTTTCACAAAACTCCTTTAACTTAGTCGCAAATTCGGCTCGCGAGAAATGCAATCTAAAGTCAAGGTTAATACACAATAACATTTTGCTTGGTATATAAACAAAACAGTCCTTTTGTTCCTTTATTCTATTTTCTCTTTTAAACTTTCTTATAGTTTTTTCTTCTACTAACTTTATTTCAATAGAATCACACGGCTGTCTTAGTAATTCCACGACTCTTGGTTGATCAGGCCAGTTGTCGGTGGTTTTACTAGGTACAGTTTGTTGATTCTTAGTATTCTCTTCTAACCTTCTCTTTTGTCCCCTAGTTGTTATGGCTAAAATTTGCTCTTTCATATTTTTCAATTCACTCGATGTTATGCACACCCTAGACAATGCATCTGCGATAACATTGTCTTTACCTTTCACATATACTATCTTAAAATCATATTCTTCAAGTATTAACCGAAATTTTATTAGCCTACTAGATGGATCTTTCATGCCAAATAAGTAGACTAAAGGTTTGTGGTCTGTCATAATAGTAAAAGTTCTGCCAAATAAATACGGTCTGAAATATTTTACTGCCCATACTATTGCTGTTAATTCTTTCTGTATTACTGGGTAATTTTTTTCTGCCTTATTTAAAGGTCTGCTGGCATATGCCACTGGTTTCATGTCCTTATTACACAATACAGCTCCTACTGCCAAATCAGAAGCGTCAGTTTGTAATATAAATTCATTGGTTTCAGAAAAATCTGGATATTGTAGTATAGGAGGTGTCATTAATGAGGTTTTTAGATAGTTAAATGCATTTTTTGACACTCCGAGCTCCAAACAAAAGGTTCATCTTTCTTTAGTAAACGATTTAAAGGCATAGTAATTGTTGCAAAGGATGGCACAAATTTTCTGTAGTAGTTGCAGAAGGCAACAAACCGTCTCACATCATCCACGTTTTTAGGTATGGGATAATTTTCTAAAACCTTAGTTTTATCAGGGTCAGGCGAAACACCGTTAGCAGAAACTAAATGACCTAGATATAAAATTTCTTTCTTTAAGAATTGACACTTTGTAGGATTCAACTTTAAATTTACCTTCCTCAGTCTTTCAAAAACAGCAATGAGATTTTGGTTATGAATAGTTAAAGATCTTCCAATAACAATTAAGTCATCTAAATAAATAAAACACTTTTCAAAAGCTAATCCTGACATCGCAATTGACATAACTCTACTGAAAGCGCTACATGAAGTCTTAAGACCCATCGGTAGTCGTTTTAATTGGTAATGTCCTGTACTAGTCGAGAATGCAGTATATTTTCGGCTTTCAGGTGCCAGTTTCACTTGGTAATATCCTTGTTGAAGGTCTAAATGAGTAAAATATATTGAGCCAGACAATGAATCTAAAATATCAGTAATGTTAGGCAAAGGGAACTTATCATTTACTATATTTTCATTTAATTTCCTGAAGTCTACTACTAGACGCCACTTCTTAGAACCGTCTGATTTTTTTGGAACTAGCAAGATTGGACTAGACCATTCACTGGATGATTCTTCTATAATATCATCTTTCAGCATACTATCTTTTTGTTTATTTACTTCCGGTTTTAAGGCTTGTGGTAATCTATATGGTTTTGTATAAACAGGATTAATGTTACTCTTCATTGTTATAGATTGTTCACAAATGTTTGTAGTTTCTAACTTATCACCAGGTAAAAAAAAAGTATCACAATATTTAGTACAAATCTTCTCAATGGAGTCCTTTTCTTCTTTGTTTAAATGTTGTAACTCTAATAAGGGTAATAATGTATTGGCTCTTTTTAAACTACTTTCATGTTTGCTAAATTCTAAAATATGGTAGTCCTCTAAAGCCTCTACGTTTAATTCTAAATTGTTTAAACGTACCTCTTCATCTCGAGTATTTAAAATTTTTACAGGAACTTTTTTATTTTTAGGTCTAACTATAGTACCTGCTAGAAACACATCTTTTTCTAACTCTCTAGCACTAACAAAACAATCACCTTCCACTTCCGATTCTAAATATATGTAGTGGATGGTTTCACTCCGAGGCGGGATCAGCAGTGAATTGCTGTAATCTGGTTTGTCATAAATTGGTAATATACAATACTTTTCTCCTATTTGTAACGTTAACAAATTTTTATCTAAATCAATTTTTGCTTTATACCTACTCATGAAGTCTAATCCTAATATTCCATCAACGATGATTGGTAATCTTTTAAAAATATGAAAATTATTTTGAAACGTTTCAGTTTCAGAAACATCTAAGTCGAGCATTGTATAACCAGAGGAATAAACCTTACCTCCGATTCCATTTACCACTAAAGTGTCTTGAAACACCTGTGTTTTCCTTGGAAGTACTTCTTCCTTAATAATTGAAATGGATGCTCCTGTATCTAATAATAATATTAACTTTATGCCGTTAGTATAGTAATTGATAAATTTAAATTTACCACTACAAGTGTTATAAACAAAATTATTAATCACGAAAAAACTGATTTCCTGTCTTATCAGGCTTCTGTTCCAAACTATTTGTATTACGTACTTGAGTATTGTCACTTTGTGCTGAGATCGCTACTTTGTAAAATCCTTGTCCACCGCGCCTGTTATAATACCGGTCTTGTTTGTTATACTGAACCTTGCCGCGGGGAGCGTTCCTAAAAGATCTGGAGTAGCCGTGATATCTGTTCGAAGAATTACCATAATTATTAAAATTATTTTGAAAACTACCCCTGTTATTACTGTGGAAATTCGGACGACCACGTCCCCTGTTTTGTCCTCGAAACCTTGGAAAACGATAATTTTGCCTACCTCGAAAGGTTGAGGTCATTTCCATAACCTCAGCAGGCCTGGAAGAAGACGAAGATGACGGCGACTCGTCCTTGGCTGCCTGGACGGCGTCCTTCAGCGATGTGTAGTTGCGTGCGGCGATGATTGTGCCCAACCTGTCACTCTTAAGACCATCTGTAAACTTTTTTAAAACCATTTTTTCATTAATAGGCTTCAGAATCGCGCATTTGGTAGCGTCGCCCTCAGCCTGAGAAATATTCAAATCTGTTAATAATCTTTCAAGTTCCGATCCGTATTCCTCAATAGTCCTATAACCTTGGTTCAAAGATTGAATTTGATTTTGAATTGCTGTGAATGATTTTTTTACTAACAGTTTACTCCTAAAATCCTTTATCATGTCACTTATTGTCGAATAAGTGTCTGCTACTCGTAACTTGGCATTTTCTGATAACCTTCCCTTTAGTATAAACTTAATTAATAACTGTTGACCCACATCATTAAGCATATCAGCATACATTTCTACCGCATCAATCAATCGCTTCGTTGTATTTTCCTTATCATCTAAAATAGGTATTAACATACAGGCAGTTTTCATATCAAATTCCATCGTTTCTGATTTTATTTCTACGCTAGGCAAAGAACACAATTTTGCTATTTCTGAAAATAAAGCACAATTCTTTTTGTACGTGTTATTAATTAACTCAATTTCCGATTCCTTTGTTGTTTTGCCTAAAGTAGAAAATAATGTCTTACTTTTATTTAACAATATCTCGGCCTCTTGCAACTTATCTGAAGAGACTGAACCTTTATATCTACTTTGGCCTTTTTTTATAAGATATTTCCGAATCTCTAATAAATCTTCATATAATTCTATTAATTCGTCAGCCATAATACTAGTACATTATAAAAAAAATATGCTGTTGCGCCGTACCTATCTTATTTCATTCATTACAATTTTGTTTATTCTAACTCGAGGCACGATCATTCGAAACGCCGATAACAAAATGCTGAGTCTGAATTCTACTTACGGCAGTACTGCGGTTCACAATCTATTTTTAGAACTTAGAATTGCTAAACTAAATATACTTTTAAAATTAAAATTGTCAATAATCTTACGCGTAAAATCACTTTCACACAAACGCACCTTCCTTTATGTATTACCATAACTCACTTTTTAACACTTATACACTCACGAATCTTCTCTCTAGTTGAATTTTCTGCACTCAAACTGCTTCTTCACCATGAGCTTGGTCTCTCCTTCCAGATAAACGCTGCCGCATCCTTCTCACAAATGCAGAATCCACTTGCTGGTCTATCCACTTCTTATGTCTTTTTATAACTTTCTGGTAAATTACTACGAGTATGACAATAGCCATCAGCACCAGGAACGTAGTAATTAGGATGTTATTAAACTTGATATGGTACTCTTGTTCGGAATCACTCGCGCTATTAATGCCTCCCAAAGCGTTTTGTGCGATAACAATTTCTTTTTCTTCAGTTTTGGAGTAACTTTTCCCCATTTTTCTTTCTTTTAGCGTCTTGTTCGATACAGCTACAGTCAATCACAGTCGTGGCTTTATTATTCACTTTGTTAAACATTATAACTCTGTGCACCGAGGCACACAGGAATCCGCCTTGTCTGCACTTTTCGCCCGCTATCCGATAGCTCGCGAGCTCAGTTCCCGGAACGTGTATGGCAGGGTCGCCATGAAGAGTGGAGGGAGATTAAAACACGTCTGGTCACGACAAGCGTTTATTACGAACTACTTCTTAAATTAACATGTTGCTTAATACTCGTACTAAGTACATTTATCCACTTAATAAAAAAAAAATTAAATTAATATATATATATTATTATTTTTTTATTATTAAATTGATATCTACATTATCAGGGAGTAAAATAGGCTATACAACGTGTTGATTTGCATCCTAGTCAAATTCAAGGACGTAATTATGCTAATGATTCTCGACCCAAATCGACAGTAAAATGGGTAGGTATTTTTTTAATTTTATTTTTTTATTTACGGAAATCCGTAAGTGTAAACTAGCCGCGGCCCGTCTGTTACTAGCCTTATAATCGCGCTTTCACACACAAACAAACGCAAACAATACATACACAACGATCATTCGATAAATTCGTAGGTAATCAATCGCACCCCAATCACGGTACGGGGATTCTCCCGCGCAAGCTCCTAGCCACGCCCCCGGCCCCCGCGGCCCCGGAACTAACAGTGTGTTTGATGTCGCCGAAGCGCGCGCGCGTTCGCGAATTGTGCAAGATGACGGACAATTATTCAAAGTCGAGATGGTGGAGATGGTCCGCCTGTATGCCATCAGTGGAGACAGCCTACGTGGAGCCAACCGGATATTCACGGAAATGTTTCCCGATCGGGAACCCCCATCACAGAGCGTCATGCTGGCTGCTACGCACTGACTGGACTGTGGGATCATCGGCAGTTTGACGTTCCCCGGCATGCTCATGCTCGCGGCAGCGTAGGCCTGCCTGTCGCCTTGCAGGAAGACATCCTGGAATACTTCCAGCGAGACCCACGGGCAAGCACGCGGGAGGCTGGTCAACACTTAGGAGTGCACCACACCACAGTGTGGCGCCTACTGAAACGTGAACTTCAACACCCGTTCCACTACCGCAAGGCACAACCTCTACTTCCAGCAGGATGGCGCTCCCTCTCACTATGGTCGGCAAGTACGCGAGTACTTGACCGAAAAGTTGGTGACCACTCGATCGGTCGCGGAAGACCTGTGGCCTGGCCTCCGCGTTCTCCAGACCTGACGCCTGTAGACTTTTATTTGTGAAGGTTAGTTTACACGGAGGAAGTGACAAGTGTAACAGAATTACATGCAAGGATCATTAGTGCTTTCGACACTTTAAAAACGAATGTGTTAGTGTTACGTAAGCTGAAGGAAAACCAGCTACGTTGTGCTCGATTGTGCAAAGAGTGTGATGGTGGCAACTTTGAACAATACCTCCGGGTAACTTAAGTAGGTAATTTATTTATTTGTACATTTTGTAAATACGTTGTAAGCTTAATCAATTTTATTAGAGTAAATAAGTTGATTTCAAATTTTATTTTTAACTACGCCAATAATACCTGAAAGTCGAAAATATCACCACGTACTTTCACTTAACTAGCACGTCTTTCCATTTCCATCAAACGTAGAAAACATTTTTAGACTTAGTAGATCGCTACACTAACTAAGGCATTCTTGCCGGTCCTAAGCCCGTTAAGTAGGAAGGAAATCCACAAATAAAAACAAAATCACTACGAAAAGCAAAACTAACATTTTATTAATCATCTGATAACAGGTCAGTGAACTTTTCTTTGGCGCACTAGTATTATTGTCATTAGTAAGATTTCCGTATTCCAATGATGCTCAAAGATGAGTTAATTATCAAGCGAAATTTATGACAATAATGTAAGTGATTTTCGAAATAAAATTAGGTAAAATTATTGCTACCGGTCATTGATCGCTCGCGCGCGCTTGCATTTCGTAGGTAAGACGTCGACACTCACGCACACAGCTGCATTGTCGCTGTGTGCGTAGTCGGGTGTATCTGTTTTATTTTAGGGCTTAATTCTGAAATACTGTTAAATTTCAACAACAAAAAAAAGCAGCGCTTATTAGTTATTGCCCGCTACCGTACTTTCGATTGATTATTTATGTCTTTTATGACAACCTCCTGAAATTTGACGAGGATGCAAAACAACACGTTGTATATTATCCCCGTACTCCCACGGGAACGGGAACTACGCGGGTGAAACTGCGTGACGTCCACTAGTAATTACATAATTTATTATTTTAAAAAGATACTTATAGTGTAAGAATTACACAGTTTTCTTTTTGTGCTGCCAGACGAGCAGACCAGCCCGCATCCACTGCTCTTCACTACCACTGAAACAAGTAAGAATGTGCAGAAATATGCACTAGAAAAGCTCTCTGGGGCGGCCTACAGACGAGCTACATAAGCAATCAATAGTTTTCATTTCATTTATTCATAATAACAATTTACATTGTGTCGAATTTATACATGTGCAATAAACTATCAAACTTAAAGAATTATGAATTAGTCTTCCTAGTGAAAATCAAGTTAAAAATAGTATGGCCTTTTGAGCCCTTCAATAGGTAAAATAGAATTGAAACGCGAAACAAACATTTAATGACATTAATAACACAGCAGTTGAGTTTAAATTTAGTAAAATTATCGGTTTATATGCTAATCCAAAAATTACTAACGAACCCGTGTTATTTATTGGTAGACGTGCAAGAGCCGAAGGTGGAGGCATCTGAAGGTGGTGCAGCTACACTGCGCTGTCTGTTCCATGGCAACCCACCGCCTAAAATCACCTGGAGCTTCGCAGAGCTTACCGTACGTATCAAATACTACAATCTAAGGGCCTTTCCTATGCAGTGGGGCAGTAGCACAATTTAATAGTGCCCCTCTCCCACAGATCGACGGCAACGCGGGTCGCTACCGGCTGATGTCGGACGGCGCGCTGGAGATCGTCTCTCTGTACCGCAACGACACCGGCGTCTACATCTGCGTGGTCGACAATGGTCTGGGACAGGCCAGGCAGGAGATACACCTGGTCGTCAATGGTGAGTATGGGGGAAGCACGATGCTAGCTTGGAATTGCACTTGTAGAAGGCGTCTGTTGCTGTGGACTTCTGTTACATTTATTTTGCTCACACTTCGTGGAACAGGCTCTTAGAGTAAGCGCCAGATAAACTTGCAATAAAGTACACTGACTTTTCCCGAATATCACTTCATAGGTTTTTTTTTTTTTTTTTAATTGTGATGGGTTTGCTCTTGACTCCAGTCTAGGTCAAAGATGACCGAGACAAAGTCTACGATGGAGCGAGCTTACCCAGAAGGAGCCTGTTCACTCTAACTTTGAAGAGATTAGGGTTGTAAGCGTTTGGAAACACGGACGCAGGCAGAGAGTTCCACTCCTTTGCTGTGCGCATTATAAAAGACGTTTGGAAACGCTTAGTGCGAGTTGGTGGAATAGCAACAAGGTAGGGATGGTAAGATGCAGTGCGTCTGGATGTCCGATGGTAGAAGGGGGCCGGTGGGATGAGGTCGTGGAGTTCTTGGGCACACTCACCGAAGTACAATCTGTAGAAGACCGACAAGCAGGCAACCTTACGGCGATGCTTGGCAACCTTGGCATCCACCAGTTTTACGTCACCGATGAGCCTCTTAGCTCTGCGTTCCACCGAGTCAAGCGCGGCAAGCTGATACTTAGCTGAGCCATCCCAAAGGTGGCTACAATACTCCATGCAGGATCGGATAGGATAGGATAGGATCGGATAGGTACTCGAATTATAAATTATGAATCATTTTTAAAGTTCCGTAGTCATCAAGGAACCCTTTATAATTTCGCCATGTCCGCCTGTCTGTCCACGGTTTAGCTCAGGGTGCTTAGCACTACAAAGTTGAAATTTGGTATGGATATACTTATTAATCAAGCCGACAAAGTGGTAAAATATATAATCTTGAAAAACAATTACCTACACGTAAAGTGGCGATGTTTTTTTTTTCTATCCCATGGTATAGGGTGCCGTTGCTTAGGTTGTTTAAAAAGAGGTGAGAGAGGGTGTGCGAAAACCATATTTCCATCCAAGGATTCGTTTACGAAACATTAAGCTTTAATGTGCAATTGTTTTGTTTTTGGAGACGTGAAAAAATTTATAGTAGTAGCTTATAATCTATAAAACTATCAAAGATAAGGCTTTACAAGTTAACGAGTAATAGTCGACCAACCTATAAAATGTTACGATAATTGTGACGTGCGACCACGGAACCTTACACTGCGCATGGCCCGACATACACTTGGCAATAAATGTAGGTGAGTCAATGACCGTAATTGCAAGTTTATTTGGCGCCTACCATAGTACACAAAATTAACAGAGTTAGTAAAACTAGCTTTAATACTTACTGAAAACAAACGTTCTGACTTATAGATCCTGTGAGGATGCCTGCCGGAATTGCTGGAGATGAGAATGCCGTGGTGACCGGGGAGCTGGGCCAGCCGCTGCGCGTGCGCTGCCTAGCGTACGGGTACCCGCCACCCTTCGTGTTCTGGTACCACGGCTATGGGGGAGCCATGGTGCCGTACAATGATGCGGTGTACAAAGCGACAGGAAACGTCCTCCTCATCAGAAGCCTGGCTATCGAAACTCTAGGAGAATACACATGTCAAGCGTACAATGGAGAAAGCAAGGCGGCGTCGTGGGTAGTCCTAGTGCGAGCATATATGCCTGAAGGGATGTTCATTGAAAACGAGTTCTTGGTATCACGAGACACTTTGGCGCCCAGACCCAAGACGCAAGCACCCACCACCGCCGAGAAGACCACCACTACAACAACAACTACTACTGAAGCGTCCAGACCATTGTTCACCGGTAAGATAAGGCCCTGCCAGTTACAACGTGTTACAAATTAAACGCAATATCAGGTATTGCGTTTGAATCATTTATTTATTTATTTATGTACACACAATAAACTTAAAAAAAGATAATTAAATACAGACAAAAGAGCACAAAAACAAATCATTGTACTCATCATTATGAACATTTTTTAGTATAGGATCAACACTGAAATCGCGAAAGAAAATGGACTTCGGTAAAAGTAGAGTTGTACGAATATATTGATGTTCGTACAACTCGACTTTTACCGAACAGCAGATTTTTTTTTTGCGATTTCGGGTTTGGTTGGTCCTATAGTAAAAGTTGTTAATAATAATGAGTAAAAAGATCACTTTTCAGTTTTATTGCGTTTGTTCTGGTACACGTCGTATATGTACTTCGTTAGCTTGTCTATCTTATGGTAGTTTATTCAAACAATTTATGCGAATATAAGTTTTTCTTCTATCATAGTTATATCTCAGTTTATTTGTTAACAAAATTACCTTCTAACACATATATTCTACGAACAGTGCCAGTTAGCACTCACTTGTCGTCGCCATCCTCGACGCTGAACATCGGCGCCGACCTGCACCTGACGTGTGATGTGGACGGCTTCCCCGAGCCTAACGTGTACTGGACCAAAGACGGCGCCAACATTCAGACGGATGACAGGATCACTATCACTGGTAAGTCTTACCACTAATAAAGCTATAATTCCGCTCCATCGCAGAGATTGTTGAAGGACTGGTAAAGAAATTATCCAGAAAAGTAACTGGAGTAATCGAAACCTGTAGAGTTAGCAAGGTCGATTGGAGAATGCGTAAAAAGTACAGGCGGCGTGTATCTTATCATAAACTAGCATTCCGCCCCGGCTTCTCACGGGTGCAAATTTTTATTCAGCCCAAACTAACAAAGTAAACATTTAATTACCAGAATCAATAGTATTGTGGTTCAGGCCGAAATAAAACATGCAATAAACAACCGTCAATGATGTCTGCTCTCAGGTGTCTACCAGTTCAGGATCTCTACCTCCGCGGAGCCCCGCACGCACACGGTGTTCATAAAATCAAAATATAAATATTTGGTTGCGCGACATAATTTAATTTTGAGATATCTCCTAAGATACTCATCCGAATTAAACGGTGTGAAGGGCAATTTTGCTCTAAATTGAACACTCAAGATGACTGACATATTTATTTAGCTAAGGATTTATATCTACTATACTTGCTTTTGCCAGCGAGTTAGTGCGCACATATCCCGTTTTTACCGACCCGTAGGAATTTCGCGAAAACCTCTCTTAGTGTTCCCCTACACTCCCCAAGCACCTACAACTACATTCCTCAGTTTTCTACATCCAGAACTTTCGGCTGTGCGTTGTCTGTCAGTCACTCGCTAAGCCACTCAATAACGGAAGAATTTTATATCTATTGTAACCCGGAGAGTGCGCAAATACCGTGCTATAGTAAATTTAGAGGGTATATAAAATTAGGGAAAAATACAATTAAACAAGAAGCGTTATAAATAATACATAGTTTATTTTATAATCGAGCAATAGGCAGGTACTTACATTAAATATTTAGGTTATTTAGGTTTATTAATAGATCTATTCCCTAAACCCTGAGGCGCCATCTCCACGAGCGAGTATATAGCCGCGAGTTGACGTTTTGTGTCCCTTCGAATCGTCGCGAAAATATAGCCGTGTGGAGACTCCTTCATAGAGTTATTATAGAAATGCGTGACACGATTATAATATCGCCGCGATTATCTCGCTCGTGGGAACATGTGCATGAGAAATAGGTAGTATACAAACTCAGGGTCGCGTGGCTTGTAAGGATCCATGAGGTGAACCGCCAGCGACTTGTAGCTCAATCGTAATATGTAAGGAATTATTCAGTTATGCTCGGTGCAGAAAATAACCTTAGTAAGTTCTAACCTTAGAGACACAAAATAACTACTAGCAACCATTCAATAACTGGATCTACTTATCCACGTGACCATAAGGTTCACTCTCTTTCTCAATAATAAATTTCGTCTAATTAGACAGTTGGCAATGATTATATTATAGTTTAATATCTTTTTCAAAATATTTAAATTATTTATCGTGTTAGAGTTAAATGTTATGTTATTTTTACCAATTTTAATTTCAGTTATCCAAAGATATTATCTATTTATGTGAATGTTACCAATTTCAATTTGATTCTTAATTTTATAAAAATTGTTTAATTACGTTGATTAGCGCTTATTACTTATGTAAGTTAGCTTGACTTTCGAATTTCTTATCTTATGCATGTGGTGTTTACCTTTAAGTAATTATTACACTGTAAATTTATTTTCTGTTTGTAGTTTTAAGTTCTGGAGTGGCGACCGCGTACCGGAAGACGTAACGTTGGAAGGCCTCCCACAAGGTGGACCGATGACCTGGTGAAGGTCGCGGGTAGCCGATGGATGCGAGACGCACAGGACCGGTCGTTGTGGCGACGCTTGGGGGAGGCCTATGGCCAGCAGTGGACGTCTTTCGGCTGTTATGATGATGATGATTATTATAATATTATAATATATATTAATATATTTTAATATTATAAATGCGAAAGTAACTCTGTCTGTCTGTCGCGGTTGCACGCCAAAACTACTGATCGATTTAAATGAAATTTGGTACACAGATAGTCTAGAGCCTGAGAAAGGACATAGGCTACTTTTTATCCCGGGAGTATGTTCCCTAGAGAACACGCGGGCGAAGCCGCTGGCAGAAGCTAGTATGAAATATTATCCTGATATTGTTTTTAATTGGGTATAATTTCAATCCTAATTTGATACGACTTAATTGCTTTTTCAAATACGAATACAATAATGATAATCGCATTGAACAAGGGATGTCGCTGCACATTACCATACATCGCTAAATCACAGTAGTAATAAGTGAAAACACTTTTGCAAAAAAGCAGTACCTATTCTGTACCAAATTTGAATATCATAAAAACGGTTATTGTGTTTCTGCCAACTGTAAAAGATATGCTATTGTCGACTTTTTGTAGGTATTGATATGTTCCTTTTCTAAAACTGTAGTATACATTATTTTGTTCTATCATCAATAGTTTTCGCAACGCACGCGATGTAAGAATTTTTTTCGCCTCTTTCTGCGAGGAGGCGATGCACGCAAAGGAGGCGGCGGAGAAGGAGATAAAGCATACCTCTCAATCCAACTACAACAGAATGGAAACCGGGTGTCGAAGGCGCTAAACGATCTCCAGCCACCATAAGGAGGGGCCTGCGGGCGGTTACTTTGGGGCTGAGTAGTAGCCTGACCAGACAGGCCTAAAGGACGCGGTGCGCAGTTCCGTGCGCGCCTTTATAAGAGCACTAGTGGACTTCACGCGGTTTCACCCGCGTAGTTCCCGTTTCCGTGGGAGTACGGGGATAATTTATAGCCTATGTTACTCCCTGATAATGTAGCTATCCAATGCTAAAAGAATTTTTCAAATCGGTCCAGTAGTTTCGGAGCCTATTCAATTCAAACAAACAAACATACAAATCTTTCCTCTTTATAATATTAGTGTAGATGTGCGGACGTTGAAGCGGCCACACTAAGAGGTGGAGCCCGCCAGCAATAGCGGGCTGATACCAGTCGGGGCTGCGCGTGAATTTTATTGTATCCCGGGCCCACGACTCATGGTAACGGTAGGAACTGTGGGGTTTTAGTCGGTAGGAGTCCAACATAATACTCCGTCTCCCCAGACGGAGTATATCCATGAGGTTTCCTCATAAAAAGGTCATTTTTTTCCGACCTCTTCAAACCAATTTACACAAAACTTTGACAAATTATATGCCTAAACCTTCCTCATGAATTACTCTATAGTGATGATGCATGAAAACTCGTTCAGTAGTTTTTGAGCTTATCGCGATGATGTAGTGATGTTACGGATGTTATTTTTACTAGTCTATACATATAATAAAATCGTAGACTAACCGTGTCTGTACATTGAATATTTTTGCATGAAAATTACACAGAAAACTCAGGAAAATGGTACAAAACACAAAAATGCAATTTTTGAAATTTTTGTCTGTTTATCTGTTTGTCTGTGCGTTTGTGGGAGCATCACGCATAAACCACAGATTGGATTGCAAATCTAAGTAATTAAAAATATTAAGTGGTAACCCGAGTAACATTTAGCGTTTATTTCATCAAATCGACCCACAAAATCAAAAGATATTGAATTTTTAAGTTTAGGAAGAAACTTCCCAATGTATACTGATGAGTCAGAGCGCCATCTATTGAGAAAAAATAAAATGCACGAAAGCATTCAAAATTGTTGAGTTATTTGTGAAACTTTTAATACGTGGCAAAATAAAAGTGATCATTTTTATACATTTTCGTTATATTTTATCGTTACAATCGATCCACAAAATCAAAATATATTGAATTTTTAGTTTAGTAAGAATCTTCCTAATGTATTCTGATCAGTCAGAGCGCCATCTATTGAGGAACCAAAAAATGCATGAAAGCGTGAATGTTACACCAAAACACATTGATTGAGTTATTCGTGAAACTTTTAATACGTAGACGTAGCAAAATAAAAGTAAACATTTTAATACCTTATCGTTATTTATCGTTATATACGTTCTTATTTAACGTCTTCTGCTGCCAAATATTTTGTCAGTTTACATGGTCGATAGATGACGTTGCACTGATGACGCGTTTTTCTGAATTGTGGTGTTAAGATTTTCCACTGGAGAATGACCTCACACGATTTTTAAACACAGTCGTAGTTCGTGGGAATTTCGGTTTGGTCTCTGGTCTTAAACTGTTAGGGACCAAAATTGCTTAAATCTCTGAGTTGTGCTGATTTCGTTTAAAGTGCATTTATCGTAGAGTCTTAAACTGATTTAGTTTTGCGAAGTACTGGACGGTTCGACTTGCGGATCAGGGGGGCTACTCTCTAACGAAATCCGTAGTTTCGGGCTTAGTTGCGGGCGGGCGTATTCTACTCCGTATCACCTACAGACTTACGATTAGTCCCGAACCCGAACTGAGAATGAATGACAACACGATTTCACAGTAACTGTCAAATCGTGTTATCATTAGTTCTCAGTGGTTAGGTGATACGAAGTAGAAAATGCCCGCTCGAAACTAAGCCCGAAACTACGGATTTCGTTAGAGAGTAGCCCCCCAGGCCTGTAGGGTTCCGTACCAAAGGTGCTGTGCTGATGGGACCCTACTGCTAAGCCTCCGCGATTGATTCCGTTTAGAGCGAAACAACGAACGGTTCGATTTGCGAAACAAGGCTAATGATAATAAGGTACCGTACCAAAGGTGGTCACGGTGACGGGAGCGATCGATTTTGGGGGGCTACTCTCTAAGTCCAAAGTCCGTAGTTTCGGGCTTAGTTGTGGACGTATTCTACTCCGTATCACCTACAGACTTACGATTAGTCCCGAACCAGAACTAAGAATGAATGACAACACGATTTCACAGTAACTGTCAAATCGTGTTATCATTAGTTCTCAGTGGTTAGGTGATACGGAGTAGAATACATATATTTATTTTTACTGTAGATAGGCATACGTTTGACCACTATCTCACCTGATGGTATGCGATGATGCGGTCGAAGATGGAGCACGTTTGCCTAGAAGCAACCTATTCACTTTTGTCTTAAAGACTCCCAGGTTGCCCGCAACTAAGTTTTTAATTCATGCTAAGTATCAGACGGTTCGATTTGCACGCCAAGGCAAATTATAGGGTTCCGTGCCAAAGTTGCTAATGGGACCCTATTTTTTAAGCCTTCACGTACGATTTTGATTCGTGCGAACCAAGTCGATTTTTAGGGTTCCGCACCAAGGTTGCTAACGGAACCCTATTTATTAATAAGCCACCGCTGTCCGTCTTCCTTCAGTTTATTCGTTTTATTTCTGTCTCGAAAACATAAAAATGTCTTCTAGAAAAAGGTCGAATCATTCACAATGTAGCAAAAATCTTAATCTTCTTAATATATAAAACAAAGTCGGGTTTGTTCGAACACTTTTCTAACTAACTCGAGAACGGCTGGACCCATTTTCATAGTTTTTGTGTTTTTGGATTAGTCTTCGTCCGGAATAGCATAATAAGAATTAAAATACAAAAAAATAAATAAAAAAGAATGAGTAGGTAGGTAGGGTAGCTAGGTTAGGGTTGGTAGGTAGAGTAGCCAGTTGACGGGAGCGAAGCCGCGCGGGTCAGCTAGTTATATAAATAAATCAGTATGGTTTGTGTTAGATTTTTTCGCATTTTCAATCCATCACTTGTTTACACCACCAGGTAGCATGATCGTGTCTCGACTGACGGTGACGCGGGTGACAGTCGCCGATAGCGGGCTGTACGCGTGTCACGCCAGCAATGCATACAGTTCGCAGTCGGACACTGCGCAGATCAACGTGAAACGTAAGTTAAACCCTGATTAAGCTAAAACGGTTAACCGTGGCCGAACGTGGATGCTCTCAGAACGATGAAGCCGAAAAGGACTGGACTGGTGACCATCGTGTAACGAAAAGCACAGCTGGGGAGGATTTACTACTCTTAAAGACGAATTGGTTGGAAACGCAGGGTGCGTCGTTGTGGCAATGGCAATGTTGTAAGAGGTCTAGGTAGGTTGGTAAAGTCAGCTTTTGGCTGAATCACGGCTGAATCATGATTTTGTGCTTAGTAATAAACGAACTCTTCCTACCTATATTACCTACTAAGTATTAAAGTACCTATATTACTAAGTACTCATATTACTAAGTATTAAGGAAAGTCGAAAAACGAGTATTTTGCACATTTTTTTTAAATCAAATAAAACTTCGAACATATGTCTTTTACACTGATTAATTTACCTTAAGGCAGTGTTCAGACCAAACGTACATAATTACTGTCGGCCGCTGACTGTGAGCGCACGTTACGCAGTTTATCGCTTTCCGTATTATATTTAACTTCTCGTTCATACCGAACTGAACGTGGTGCGTTGTCGCTGATTACTGCATAGTGAGCATACTCACAGTCGGCGGCAGACAGTACGTTTGGTGTGAAAGATGCCTAAAACAAAAAAGTGGTTGGTATGATATAGTTTTTGAAAGCAATCAGAGTATGGACTCTGATTGCTTTCAAAAACTATAACGGTATAATAGCCAAGTCGTAGTATTCCATATTATATAGTCCCGAAAGTCACCAAAACACACCGATATAATTACAAAGTTTAAAGTAACCTAACATGAATGGTATGACGGGAGTTAAGTTCACTCGCTGACTAGCTCCCGCCATCCCATTTGAACCTAACCTATCCGAGTCAGGGTGCCTCAAGTCAAAAGCTGGCTGTGCCGTCCCGTGTTCTTTAAAGTGTTTAATTTCTGTATTTTGCAGATTGCTCTTTATTTTCAGCTAGCAATGTAATTTATTTAAAATTATTCGACCTTCCTCAGCCACGGCGGCGTGCGTTACAACTACCTGCTCCTCAACTCGTGGGCCACCTCGTTTCTCCACGCCTACGCGATTCTAAATTACACTTTAGGGGTAGGGGAGACAAGACTGCGTGGAGCCGTATTTACAGCGATTCGTTTCTTTCACTGAAAACTAATTTTTAGCAAATGTTTTAGGACTAACAATTTTATTTTAATTGAACATTCAGAATAAAACACATGTAATATAATTTGGACATATGACTTTATGTCATGCAAAATTAGGTGATTCAATTATTATGATACTCAATATTATGACAGAATAGTTTTAGAAGTAAAAATAATTATGTTAAACAAAATTTCGACTTTTTGAACATTATGGTTACTGAAGTTTATAGCAAACGTGTTATGGATAATGATTTTTGGACAAACAATTTTAGGTGAAGTAAGGGAATACTCCCTTACTTCACCTAAAATTGTTTCCTTCAATATACTGGCAACATTGTTACAAATAGTAAGTACACACTGTAGAAGGACCGTTCCTGATGACAGTAATGTAAGTCGATCTTTGTTTTTACAACATTAAACATATGGCGACTAGATTTAAAACACTCAATAATCGTGGCGTTATAAAGGACGGCAGTAACAAGAGGGACAATCTATTCAAATGAATGGAAATTGGAGCGTGTAATACAATTTTTGATAATCAATTATATCTTTTCAGAGATCATGGTACCTGCTAAGTGCACCGATAATCCCTTCATGGCTAACTGCCACCTTATCGTGCTCAGCAAGTACTGCAGTCACAAGTATTACAAGGTGTAAGTAAATAATCGTTTGATGTCAATCAATCAATGAGGTGGTCAATCGATATCATTTGATGCACAAGAAATTATAGTGTTTAATTCATATAAGCTATCCACAGAGTTTTAGCTAATTGTTCATTACTATCAGAATGTGCATCTATTTTATTCATTTTCCATACACATAGGTATTCTTATCAATCGATATGCCTTGCCTTTTCTCAATTATATTGGAGTCAGTTTCCAGTCTACGTTTTAGTATTACACATAGAGCAACAGCCCGTCTGTCCTCCATAATCTAGTTAACACAGTTTGGGTACGGTACCTCTACGACTAGACTAGTGTCAGATTTCTTGGCTTTTGACTACCTGTAACGACCATTCAAGGTTGCTCAGCGTGCAATGGAGAGAGCAAGGCTCGGGGTTTCTCTGGTGGATAGAATTCGCAACGAAGTCATTCGCCAGAGAACTAATGTCACCGACAATTGCGCGTAGAATCAAAATCAGCATACTGAAGTGAAAGTGAGCCGGCCATGTCTGCACACGGATAGATGGTCGATGGAGCAGACATGTGTTAGAGTGGAGACCGCGTATGGGCAAACGTAGTGTGGGATACCCTGCGGAACCATGGATCGATGATTTAAAGAAGGTGGCTGGTAGCGGAGGGATGCGGACTGCTCAAGGCCGGGATGGTTGACGCTGTTTGGGGGAGGCTTACGTTCAGCAGTGGACGGATATTGGCTGAAATGTTGAACGACCTTCAGAGATCTTAAATGACAGCCGGGACGAACCGTTTTACGTGCTTTCCGAGGCTTAGAGGAATCGCGATATGAAGGATCATTCATTCATTCCTATAACGCGATTTCTCTATGATTTCGGCATGCGTTGCTTAACCTTGCAGATCGACTCGTGCAACTTATTATTATTTAGCCATCATTCTCATTCGATCAAATAGTAGAAAAACATAAAATATAGTCAAAGGGTGAGGGTGACACTTGGACCAAAACTTTACATTAGAAGAGGAATGATACAAGAGTTGACGTTTTATCCAATGATATGTATTATGTCACCGGGAAATTGCAGAATTCGTAAGATTGTAATATATCAAGCTGACCCGCGCGGCTTCGCTCCCGTCAACTCGCTACCCTACCCTACCTATCTACCTACCCTACCTAGCTACCCTACCTGCCTACCCTACCTATCTACCTACCCTACCTAGCTACCCTACCTGCCTACCCTACCTCCCTGTTCTACCCTAACTACTTACCCTACCTACCGACCTATGTTTTTTTTAAATATTTTAATACTTATTATGCTATTCCGGATGAATACTAAACCAAAAACATAAAAACCATGAAAATCGGTCCAGCCGTTCTGAATTTATAAGTGTTCGAACAAACGCGTCTTTGTTTTATATATTAAGATAATTTTTGATATATTATGAAAAAATTGTTTTGTACACTATAAATCCCATCAAAATTCAATAGTTTCCAATATATCTGTGTCTTATTAAGAAAAAATAGTTTACAATTTCACGCGATATTTTACAATCATACGGCGTTTGTAATTTTCCGGTGACATATACATATACTCGTATGTAGCCGTGTTAAAACAAATATAAAAATAATTTTACGCGATTACGTTATAAGAAAACAATTGAATTCTTAAAAAACAAGCCGAATGCTTAGGCCGATCGTGCTTCTCTATCGCTTGTTCCGCGCTCTCGCTTGCGGAACGTGACACTTTTTTGTGCGTGCAGCCGGCGTTCATCGATTTATAAGACGTTTTCACGTCATTAAGACACGAAGACGAACTAGAGTGCAACATCAACATGTCAGGGAGACAGTAGGATTAATTGAAATTTAAAAAACATGTTAAGAGCAAAACTCTCACTGAAACTCAAATAGAAGGCAATAGATTCATGCTTGCTACCTCCATATGACCTACCTGTCATATGGAGCATAAAATTTGGATTATCCAGAAAATAAAAAGTGAAATACGTTCGTGTCTGAAATAAATTAGTAGACACAGGACAACATACCACATATTAAAAATGAGAAAGCTAGGGCACATCGCCCAGATTTGATTATTAGTTATAGACAAAAAAAAACTGGCCAAGTGCGAGTCGGACTCGCGTGCAAAGGGTTCCGAACGAATTTATTTTTTTTAACATGTTAATGTAGTGTTTTTAATGTTATTTTAACACTATAGACTTCTAATAGGTTTTCCTGTAATCTTTAATTTTCTTTCAAAATTTTAGGCTCAACAGTTTCGGAGATAAGGGAATGGTCATTTTCGTCTAATTTCTTGAATAAATTCAAAACCATTTATTTTAAAATTATGAAAAAAATATAATTAAAACCCTCACAGTAAGTCCTTTCATTTGATATGTCACACAATATTGTTCAAAAAACTTTTTTTTAAATTATCTAGTTTGACCCCCAAAAGTGACCCCCATACTAATAATTTAATGATTTACGTAATGCGTCCGTGTTTGGGTCATAGAAGTCCGTATGTGTACCAAATTTTAACAGAATCGGTCCAGTGGATCCTGAGAAAACTGGCTGTGACAGACGGACAGACAGACAGACAGACACCCGAGTGATCCCATAAGGGTTCCGTTTTTTTTTCGGATCCCTAAAAATTGACAAAAACAGGCTTCCCGCTATAACCCAAAGTCGCTAGATCGATTAAATTCAAAGAATAGCTGGTAAGGACTGGATGCTACAAAAAGAGAGAAACCGTTGAAGGAGATTCATACTCCGAGCTTTTATAAACATCAACTAATTCAATTTTTATAAAATTTTTTTTTTTCAATCAAGTGTATGGACGTCTAAACCTATTTTTTTGGATGGGAAATCATCAAATAAGCGGAAGAGAGTGTACTGAAGCCCTTCAGGCCCGAAAAAATGCCATTCAGGCCCGGGTCGACAGCGCGTTTTGTCCACGCGTGCCTCAAAGAGAGATGTCAGCATAATAGACGGGGCTCGCTAGAACCAGTGCTTGCCAGGGCTATAGAATTGGTTCGAAAGAGTTACCGCGGCTCTGGAATGCAAATATAAATCCTTTTCAAATACTCTAACCGCTTCCACTTCGATTTGTCCGCAGATACTGTTGCAAGTCATGTGTGGAGGCCGGTCAGCTCGACCCCCCAGGAGGCCAAGCTAGAAGAAGTAGATATCAGCTTCATCAAGATCTTACATAGCGCAGTAGCTAGACGCGATCGATTATGAGCATTGTTAGATAAATTCTAAACCCCGATTATGAACATTGTTAGATAAATTCTAAACCCCGTCGCATACTAATAGCTGCAATATTGTTTTCATTATTATTTGCGAATTTAATTACGCAACGGGGTTTTAAAATTAGTGCCTATGTCGTCAAACGTAAATGTAGATGAGATTGTTACCTTGCGTAGTGTCGGTCGCAAGCTCTGGCAGTAATATTGTTATTGTTTCCTGTCCCATAGCTGGAATAAGTAGTATTTTTTGAACGTTGAACCACAACACAGCGGCCTGCTGTGCGCATGTTCATAACACGCAATCATACCAATAGATTGAATGTAGATAGTTAATATTACTTGACATTAACATTTTTACGTAAATAAATATTTTAAATGTCACAAACTCCATCTGTGATGGAATATTTTATATTAATTTTACAATTCTACATAGTCAATAAATTATTTATGCAATAAGTTGTCAGATAAATGGATGATAATGGCTATGTTCTTTTCATTAAGTGTTAGTCACTCGTATCTCCCCTTAGAAATGCTAAAGACGGTAGAGGTGCCGATACTGGCGATGTATCAGATCAGATGAACTACAGGCCCATTTCTCTAGCCACTGTCATTGCGAAGGTGTTGGACGGTCTGCTTGATAAACAGTTGGATAAGTGGCTGAACATTCACGACGCACAATTCGGGTTTAGGCCTGAACTGTTCAAGTTCAAGTTATTTATTTCATAAACAAAAAAACATTTGTGTCGAAATATTTACACGGTAGGTATACAAAAAGAAACAATACAAACAAAGTCAACGAGCAATGGGCAAACATTCAATTAAATTTTACGTCAATACTATTATTAAGATTTTTGTCAGTACAAAATTCGTCAATGCTGTAATAGCCTTTATTGACTAACAAAGCCCTGAGTTTATTTTTAAACAAGTTCACATTCTGAATATTCTTTAATCCTGGTGGTAATCTGTTAAACAGATTGACAGACTGCACGCGTGACGAGTGTTTGACAACATTTAGCTTTGCCTGCAGAATAGTACGAAGATCTTTTCTGCGAGTATCTACTCTATTTTTTCTTTCTTCGTCTGTTTCAAACTGGTCTACTGAGAGTGCTATATTCAGCCTGAAGCAGACCGTTCAATACTATAAGGATAGATGCACACCAGTCTATGCCTGCTTCCTTGATCTCTCAAAGGCTTTTGACCTAGTTTCCTACAAAGTCCTTTGGGGTAAGCTCAGGGAAGCGGGTGTACCTCTGGAGTGGCTGCGCCTGTTTCAATAATGGTACTCAAATCAGGTGAACAATGTTCGGTGGGGTGATGTTATTTCAGACACGTATAGGTTGGAATGTGGGGTAAGGCAGGGGGGTATAAGCTCTCCCAAGCTCTTCAACCTGTACATAAATGAACTAATTGCTGGAATCAGCAGCAAACCTCTTGGATGCAAAATTGACAACGTTAGCGTCAACAATTTAATCTACGCGGATGACATGGTCCTGCTGGGTCGAACGGCTGGCTCAATCAGGGAAATGTTAGACACATGCGAAAGGTATGCAGCCAGACACGGCCTAGTTTATAATGTCAAAAAAAAGTCAATACCTGATTTTTAGGATTCCTGGGAGGTTAATTTCATATGAGCCTGTGCTGACTCTCAATGGCGACCCGCTTAAACGGGTGTCTCATTTTAAATACCTTGGCCACTATGTTACGGAGGACCTTAAAGATCAGGTGGACATGGAACGCGAGCGTAGGATGCTAGCTGCAAGGTGTAACTTGTTGGCACATAGGTTTGCCCGATGTAGTACAGAAGCTAAAATCACGCTGTTCACAGCGTACTGTCAGAACTTCTACACGGGCAGCCTATGGGTCAAATACACGCGTATAGCTCTAGACTTCTACAATAATGCTTTCAGGATGCTGCTGGGGCTGCCTCGGTACTGCAGCGCTTCCACTATGTTTGCGGAAGCGCGAATCGATGACTTTTACGCAATTCAAAGAAAAAAGACCGCTTCTTACAAAAGTGCGTGGCAGTTCCAACAGCATTCTGAAAGCCCTAGTTGGACAGCAAGATGCCCCAATGCTGAGGCATTTATAAATGTATTGGTACGACAAGGGCAACCTTTTCGCTCATAAATGTATTTATCCGTTTTGTGTGTTTCTAGTTAAGTTACTAATCCGTATATTAAGTTTTTTCCTTGTGTTTTTTATTTTACTAACAATTGGACCTTTGTAGTCAAAACGAATAAATAAATAATAATAAAGTGAATGTTTAGCTCGTAAGGTATGTAATGTAAAAATTTTCTTAACTAAGACGATACATTTTTTTTTGTTTTTTACTATGTGCAGGCATACGTTTGACCACAATCTCACCTGATGGTAAGCGATGATGCGGTCGAAGATGGAGCACTTTTGCCTAGAAGCAACCTATTCACTCTTGTCTTAAAGACTCCCAGGTTGTAGCTATCTGGAAACACACTCTGGCAGGGAATTCCACTCCTTAGCTGTACGCACTATGAATGTGTTCCCAAACGTTTAGTGTGCGTGTGGGTGGGATGTCCACCATGTACTGGTGGCGCATCGCCGTTCATCTTGTGGTCCGATGATGGAACGGGCTTGGCGGAATTAAATCATGCAATTCCGTCGCACACTCCCCAAAATGCAAGCGATGGAAAACCGATAGGCCAGCAACTCGGCGTCGATGCTCAAGGCTTTGGAGCTTCGACTCGACGAGCCTGTCATTACCGATGATCCTCTTGGCTCGTTTCTCAATTGACTCAAGGGCATCAAGCTGGTATTTGGCAGATCTGTCCCAAAGATGAGAGCAGTACTCCATACACGATCGAACTTGCGCTTGATAGAGCTTGAGCAGCTGTTCCGGCGTGAAGTACCGTCTCACCTTTGCTAGGACCCCCAACTTTCTGGCAGCCACTTGAGCCTTTGCCTCTATGAAAGGGCCAAAATTGAGGGTAGATGTTAACGTCACACCAAGAAGCTCAAGTCGGTCGGTTATCGGCACGGTTACACCACGAAAAGATGGAGCTGGGTGGAATTGGCTCCTTTTAGCGGAAAATAGACATGCTTGGGTCTTAGCAGCATTGAACTTGACCAGATTGGCATCGCCCTATTCTGAGACAGCCTGTAAGGACAAGTTCAAGCGCTCAACCATAGCCTCCCGGAGAAACCGGATCTGCAACCCACCAGCTCGTGCGTCGGACACGTATTTCTCAGCAACAGTGCTGTCGTCTGCATACCCAAAGGTACCGGGTTTTAGCAGATCATTAATATGCAGCAGGAACAATGTTGTCGAGAGCACCGACCCCTGAAGAACCCCGGCATTAATATCCAGTAGTCCAGACGAGCAGCCATCTATGACCACTCGGATAGACCGATCCCTCAGGAAATCTGCAATCCAATCACACAATCCGGCGGGCAGACCGAAGGAAGGAAGCTTACTAATAAGGCTATCGTGCCAGACCCTGTCGAAGGCCTTTGAGATATCAAGGGAGACCGCAAGTGCCTCCCCGTGCTTCTCCAAGGCCTCACTCCAGATGTGAATGGCATACGCTAGAAGATCCCCAGTAGACCGATTTCGGCGGAACCCGTATTGTCGGTCGCTAAGGATATCATTCGCTTCTAGGTATGCCAGGAGCTTACGATTCAGTACGCGTTCCATGCTCTTACAGAGTATGGACGTTACCGAGATGAGTCTATAATTCGACGGGTCAGCTCGACTACCCTTCTTGGGCACGGGCTGCACGTTAGCTTGCTTCCAAGCATTCGATACTTTTCCAGTCTCAAACGAAAGGCGAAATAGGCGTGTCAAGATTGGAGACAACTCAGGCGCACAAGTCCTCAAAACAATTGCCGGTATCCCGTCGGGGCCACTAGCCTTATTCACGTCTAGTTTATGCAACTCCCTGTAGTCTTGGGCAGAAGGTACCTGGACCTTGATCCCGTTTGCCACTGCACGGGCATGGGAGAATCAGATGTGGCACTCGTTGCAAGCGCCCGAAAACTCCGTCCACTTCGCCGCTTTATGTATGAAGAGGGGTGGCGGAGGCTTCGTCTTCTTGACGAGCGCCGGGTTGGTCTGGGTGGCCGGGGGGGCAATGGCCATCGGACTGGGGGCACGGGTCGCCTGCTGGGAGGTGCTGGCTTGGGGGACTGAGGCGGCTGCGGAGGTCGAGGCAGCGGGGGAGGCAGGGGAGACAGCCGGGACCACTGTCTTCCTTGCTTTTGGGGCGGACTCTGTAGCGGCGGAGCTCTTCTTCTTCCGCTTTCCTTTACCCACAAGGGTAAACTCTGCGGAAGAGTCGGAGGTCTGCGAGTCGGTGCCGGACTCGTAGTCCATGGGGGGGGAGAGAGAGAGGGAGAGTCTGGCTCCAGAGTGAGCGGGGTGGTCTCAAGGACGTCACTGAAATCAGTGACGCCACATGGAGTTTGAGAGGGGGGGGAGGGGCCCTGAGGGGGCTCGGGGGAGATTACCATACGCGGTGGTGTACATAACCCACTATTGTGGGTGGCCTTTAAGGCCTCTAACCTATTGAGCCTGTCGCTCACTATGCGGACCAGTTCCTGGTTTGGATGGTCCTCAAGGAGTTTTTGGACGAGATCCAAAAGGATCTCGTCCACGCCCATCTTGGGAGGGAATTTAAGAGGTTTGGGGGAAAGAAAACATATGCCTTAGGGGCAGGGGAGGGAACCTAAACTCCTAACTGTCCTAACTCCCCGGGTGGGAGTTCCCGGGGATGTGTACCCTCCCTGTCGGGTGAAGACAGGGAGGGTGTACCTAAGGTGTGCCCTAAGCTTGTGATCTCGCTGCCAGTCTCAATGTGCAGCGAGTCCCTATGGGTCTTGCGACCGACCGACGAAGCTGAAAAAGAGCGGGGTTAAGTAATTGGTCGCGACTAGGAGATCCCCCAAGGCCGCGGGTCCAATACCCTACTGACTTGACCCAGGCCCTGATGGGGCTAGGTCGGTGTGTCGGGTCAACACCCACTCGGCTTCGTTGGCACCGTAAGGTATCCACCGAGTGACCACGAGAAACGTGGATTTACCCAGAAGGGGTCACACACGTTTCTTTGACAGTACTCGAAATAGAATCAGATATCACTCGGCTGCCTTGAAAAAGGTAGCGTCGGATCGGAAGTGTAGTCGGCGACCACAGTGACGTCACGGCGAGCGAGACGATTATCTAATTACCCGACTGCGCCAGGAGAAAGGTTAAGTTATGTTGTGGTTATATGTTGATTGTATGTATGTTTGAATAATATATTTCTTTGGAATGCCCTGTTGCCGCCGTTTAGGCTTGATGGATTTTAGCTTGAGAGATGTCGTTAGATTCGTGTATTTTAGGCTACAGGCGTGTCAAAGAAACATACATACATTCACTCGCTAAAAACAACGCCTCTCCTGTCGCATTCGGGTATTTAAAACTACAGAATAAATGAGATGATAGTTTTTTGAAGTGAAAACTTCTTTAGCGGCGTTGAGCACTTTTTCTGTAATGGGTATAAAATCTTAAACTCGCGTCAGGACACGTGACCTGATCGAAAAAGCGTAAGACGGACTCGCGTCAGGGTCACGTGATGCTGATCGAAAAAGCGTAAGACGGACTCGCGTCAGGGTCACGTGATGCTGATCGAAAAAGCGTAAGATCGAGGGGAAGGGAGAGGAACTAGTATCTCCCACTCTTTCTACCGTGCCTGAGTGTGCTGCTCCGCTTAGGCGGCACAGGGCGCTTGCGCGAATGTCCGTCTGTGTTTATGTACAGCGTGCCACGCGTATCCAAGGATACGAAATTACGGACAGCGAAATTATGGATGAAAGTTGATTTTTCTAAGAGATAAAAATTAATGTAATATATAAATAAATAACGATATAATATTATGAATAATAACATGTAAATTGACATATTTGTGTACGATAGCGCAATAAATAAACATTGTATTCTACCTTATAAATGATAGTATTTTTGTACTTATAATTAAACACAACGTTAATACTAAAGTTTTCACTTCTGCCGGCACTCCCGGAGTGCTACCGGTGTTTTTTTTTTTTCTTTATTGAGACTTACGTTCTGAGCAAAAACGCTTCCGTCTGCGTCTGCGTGAGTTTCACAATAATACGTGAATAAGAAAAGTTCAGAAGCAAGGAGGTAAATAAAGTGCAGTAGGTATACTTTCCAATGCTTCTTTATATTTTTGAATAATACTCAATTATTAACAAAATTATATTCAACTTTCCATGGCGGGAGAAACGAGAATACCACAGATTAAAAATGACCGCCACAATAATATATTAATGGTAATTTATTCAATAAGTAGTTTGTACATGGCATACAGACTTGTCTTAAATATGTAAGTTTTATAAAGAAAAACCAGTACAACGAATATAAAATAAGTCATAGGACTCCCTTTCCTAAACTAGGCAGGAAACCTGTCTGTATCTTAGGAAAGAGTATCCATTTATCACGAGTCTTATTGCGGTTACAAAATATATTGGTACGTGCAGTGGGCGAACAAAGTACTTAAATTATGTTATACTACAGGATAAGATTAAAAAAAAATAAGAAACAAAATGTGTGTGTGTGAGATGGTGTATGTAGTTGTGTTTGTTTATTTTTAAGCCTAAAGTGTGTGTCTCTATCTCGATTTAACGTAAAGTGGTTAGAAGCTCCTCGGTATCATTATAATTATGTCAATGTCTGAAGCCAGGAATTAACCTTGTGTTTTACCTCACGTTGAGTCAAGGTGTAGATGTTAAATTGTTTGTGGGCTTTATTATAGAGTCTAGCACTTAAGCCATTAAACTGTCGTCTTGCAAAGGCTGTCTCTTGTAGGACACAAGAGACAGTTGGACATACAACTAACACTCATGTATTTTATGTGGGTAAGTAAGTACTTTAAAATAGACTAAATTAAAAATGGAACATCCGAAATTACTAATGCATTATTCATTTTAAGTATTTTGAAGTTCAGTTTTAAAACAAATAAAATATCAGCATAATAATAAAAGATAACAGTTAAGAAGCTGAATGATCGAACCTCCTTCAAGTGCCCTTGCTCAATACGTTTATGAGTCTAGACGAAAGATGTAGTTCAATTTTTTTTGCAAATTCGAGCCATTTTTGTTATGTGCAGGGGGATTGAGTGATCTTTTTTTAAAATTCACTTAATCTCTTCAAAAAACTGAAGGGTTTTTCTACACTAGTATTATAAAGAGGAAAGATTTGTTTGTTTGAAATGAATAGGCTCCGAAACTACTGGACCGATTTGAAAAATTCTTTCAGCAATAGATAGCTACGTTATTAGTGAGTAACATAGGCTATACTTTATCCCCATACTCCCACAGGAACGGGAACTACGCGGGTGAAACCGCGTGACGTCCACTAGTTGTAAATAATTGTAAAAACTTGATGGTGAAGTAATAAAATTGTAAAACTTCAGGTTGAAAGGTTATGGTCAAATAACTAGATCACTCAATCCACACGCCTCACGAAAATGCCATGACACATATTTCCGAATTCTCAATTAATTTAAAAGCCATTTCAGAAGTTGCAACGATTTATTTAGATCACCCAATCCACAAACGTGTGGACTGAGTGCGTGATCTTTGAATGCACCCCTTCAGGCTGAATAAATGAATAATATTTCTTCCAGATATTATACTTTATGCTAAGAATGAATTTGTAAAACAGTGATATTTGATGAAATCGTTATAGCTTTCTGAAATGACTTTCAATTTAATTGAGAATTTGTTAATAACTTTTACAAATTCTTTACTAAAATTTGATATTATAATGAAGACCGGGAAGGTTGAGATTTTCGTGAGACGTGTGAATTGAGTGATCTACATGAAGTTTTTAAATTTGTTTACTTCACCATCAAGTTTTACAATTATTTACTAAACCCTTCAGTTTTATGTAGAGATTAAGTGAACTTTAAAAAAGATCACTCAATCCACACGCACATATTTTTTAATTGCAAAGATTGTTGCGACTTTCCGACTGATAGCTAAAAACAAAAAGTTTGTCTCATTGTACCTACTGTTTTCTCGCAAATGTGTTGAAAAATGTTGTATGATATACGTGCGGATATTGGCATTTACAAACTCATGACTATGGTAAGCACTCGTTGGTAAAAAACAGCTTACCGCACTTGTTCTGCTGGACTGGTTCTAGGCACAGGTGACTGCATCCTCGTCTACAGCACTTGCCCACTCCTTGGCAGTCTGCGTCGTTTGCACACTCGCGAGGACACGTGTCACCGTTTGCTCCCTGGGACAAGTACCCGCCTTCACCACTGCTGAAGAAACGGTTCATTGCAAAAAGTGTTAAAGAGCATGCATATTTTGCTATTCAGAAAATTGATAATGATGAGAGGTTGAAGGACATTTACTTTCAGAATTATGTGACCAAACAGCCACCATTTTTTGGTAAAATATTTGTACCAATGTGTTAGAGGTTGGTTCCCAATAAAGCAGGCGTCCGTATTGTTGTTGGTATTGTATACGAGTGTAGCATTTCTTGAGAAATATTACTTAGTTTATTGTTTGCGTAAATTAGTTTATTGTTTGCCTAGATACTGACAATTTACTTGTTACCCATTAATTACCTGATGGAGAAGATGCCCCGCTCTCCCAAAATGGCCTCCCAAATACTGCGAACCAACTTTATCCATGTCTGTTATATTATATGGATTTTAATTAGTTAATTTAGAACTAAGGCTTATTTCCTGTACTAAATATATGATAAAATAAATGGATGCCGCAACAAGCTTCATCAAAAAAACAAAAAGGTCACTAGTCATACACTCTGCAAAAAACAGGGGGTCCTTCAGGGTGTCGTTCAATGGCACGGATTTCTGTAACACGCACCGCTTGCCAGCTGCACACGATGTCATGATACATGGATTCTCTTTACATTTGCATCTGTAAGAACAAACTGGCAAGAAATCCCGATTTCAATGTCCTAGATATATATCGTTTAAGTTCTTACGTAGCCCTGCCACGCTCCCGCACACGGGTGCGCTGGCCGCCGCCGCCCGTTGCCACCCATTCGAACAGCCGTCACACTGTTCCGTTAACAAAACATAATCGGACGACTACATGGTACATATAATACATAACCGGACACATCATATTGAATGGACAAAAACTGAAGTTCATTAATCAGACGGTTTTTCTAGAAATCACTTTAGACAATAAATTACAATTCAAACAAACTCTATTCTTCAAGTCCAAAATTGGTTTACGGCAAACAACTTGGTATTAAATGAAAAAAAAAAAACAAATGTATTAAATTTACTTTATATATATTGAACGGAGAAAAACTGGAGTTTAGTAATCAGACAGTTTTCTTCAGAATCACCTTCGACGAGAAATTACAATGGGGACCTCATATAACATCTCTTGCAGGCCGTCTAAGCTCAGCCGCTTATGCTGTTAGAAAGATAAGACAGTTAACAAACGTAGAAATCGCTCGTTTGGTCCATTTTAGTTACTTTCACAGTATAATGTCGTACGGTATTTTGCTGTGGGGTCGGGCTGCTGACATTGAATCCATATTTATTTTACAAAAGAGAGCTGTCAGAGCCCCTTATTATCTGCGTCGCCGCGATTCTCTAAGGGAACTTTAAAAAAATATATTATGACAGTCTCTTGCTAATTTATATGTGAAAATATTATGTATGTACGGAAAAGTCAACATCTTTTTAGTAAAATTAGTGATACATATAATATTTATACTAGAAATAGAAATAAAAATAAATTAGATCAACCATTTTATTGACTAGCTAAAGTACACACATCTTTCATGGGGTACTGTGTTAAATGTTACAATAAAATACCTTGTGACATTTTAGAACTGCATGAAAGTATATTTAAAACGTATATTAAAAGAACACTTTGTACCTACAAGACCAGGCGCGTGTTGAAGTAAATTTTATGTTTTTACATATACGTGGCTGTATGCGCTTGCCTGTGCATTGGTTAGTAAAAAGATTAAACTTGGCACTAGATGTCGCCTCTGGTTAGTCGGTCTATCTGCCATCTTGGATATTATACGTTGGTGTTTTAGCAAAGTTTCCTTTTATGAATAAAGTGATTAAACTGGAGAAATCTTGTTCATCATTTGAAGCCAATTGCGCGTTGCCTCTCGAAAATAAAACAATAAAAAAAATAGTTTTAAATTACCACCACTCTAACCTGTCGGTCGCGGCTGTCATTCGAAGATCGTCAAGTATACACAGAAGCCAGAAAATCTAATACCAATCTTGCCTAGGCGTATCGTGTTACCCATTCAATGGATTGTGAAGGTCGGATAGACAGTTGCTTTATGTAAGATACTGGTATTCAGCTGTATCCGTTTAGACTGGAAGTAGACTAGTTAGGAAAAGGCTAAGCAGAGATTACTAGATTCAAAGTTAACGTCTGTGAAGCTCGCTTTCTGCTCCGCTTTACCCCACCTCTAACAACCACCTGTCACATGGACTTGCTACCGCGCAGTGACTCGCGGAGCGTTCCTTTTTTTTAAGGAAAAGAAGTTGCAAGTTAGCTATCTGTATACCTAATAGATGTATTAACTGTACATGTAAATTACACTTTAAATTATTCAAATCGGAACTTTCGTTTAAAAGTTACGACGGGTATAAAAATACTCTAAGTAAGAAAAATGTGTAACTTATGTAGTTTTCACTTCTATAGGCAGTCCCCAGACGCCCCGTTTTTTTATGTATGTAGGTACACCGATTACTTCGAGGTTTCTGATTCCGATTTCCGTGATTCTTTTTTAGGTCGATGTGGTATACTTGCCGTTTGGTCTTGTCAAAATTTGATTCAGTTTGGGAGTAGACGAAGACGTCGTCCAAGTATCACCACGTAAAAGTGCAAATCAAAAACTTTTTACAACAAAATATAACCGACTTCCAAACAAAATACTACAAAGTATAAAACAACCTTAATTTCGGAAGTCGGTGTTAAATAACAAAGAAACAAACCAAAAACACCGACTTCCGAAATTAAGGTATTTTTATACTTTGTAGTGTTTGATTCGAAGTCGGTTATTTTTTTTTGTGAAGTTTTTTTTTTATTAGAGCTCCTTCAGCTGAGCTGATTTTGATGTAATTTGACATACCATTAGATCATGATCTGGATTAGTACAATTGGTACTTTGTATACTAGTAGCACTTTCCCTTGGGCAATTTCTGACTTTCACGCGGGCAAAACCAATGGCAGAAATACGTGTCCATGTTTAACGGATAAAAGTAATACATACCGTACGTTTTATTATAGTTTGAACATTTATACGGCTCATGATTGCCAAAAATAGCTACTGTTCTTGATTATCTCTAGCATATAATATAAAATTATTTATTAAGCGAGTATGCGAGTTTTTACATCCTGAAGGTCGAATGGATATGGATATCCGCTATATAAGAGATAAACTAATAATAATATCTGAAATGCAATGAAACAATAGAAAAGTACAGTCGAACAAAAAGTTTGGCTGACAATTTTTGTATCTTTTCACTTCACTTCTAATAATAATTGTACCTATATGTTTCGATTTATAAGATCGCAAGATACCCAATACAAAAGCAACAGTTACTAGCAACAATACATTAAAATTTAGAAAAGAAATAGCTTTGTCCGCGGCTTTGCTCGCGTTATTATAGAATTTCGCAAAAAGCCCATCACAATCTCCAGAGTTCATCTATTTTTACACCGAAATTCCTCAATATCGGTTCAGCAATTTAGGCGTGAAAGTGTTACAAACCAAAAATTTCGCTCTCGCATCCTTACTTCTACATTTGTATTATAAACACAAAAGTGAGTGGCAATTTTTGGGAACATAGCCAGTTGATACGGAAACATTTTTCGATATCACTTTTTACTGAGTAAAAGTAGTTGTTATTAAACTGATATACAGGCTGCTCACTGCCTGTATATCAATTTCCTAGTTCATCTGTACATTTGTAGGATTTTTTTTACTATGTCCATTATTATCAGGTCCTGTTTATCAGAGTCGGTTAAAAAACCAAGGTCACTTTACTAAACAGATCTCCCAAACCATGGCAAAATACTAATATATTATTATTCTCTTTATTTATTATCCTTACATAGTAATTCACATTTTTAAATATTTCGTAAAAACAACACTTTATAAAAAACATTTAAAAATGTAAAAAAATAGTAGTCCGCCGGTTTCGGGAGCAGGGTCCAAGCTACCGGTGGTTAGGGCTCCAGAGAAAAGAACCTCCTCACAATACGAGCCGTATCGAGGAGTACTGCCTTCTGTATCAGGCCCTTTATCCAACCGCGTAACGCCGACTTCGACAGATGGTCGTCGAAGCTTTTGGCCATCAGGCCATTGGCCGTAACAACTATCGGCACAATGTCAGCTGAGTCCACATGTCGACAACCTCGTGAGCTAAGTCGAGATACTTGATTTGCTTCTCTTTCTCAGCCTTCACGAGGTTCTCGTCATGCGGGATGGTAACATCAATTATCATAGTGCGGCGCACTGATCGGTCTATCACCACTATATCAGGCTTATTGGCAACAATAGTCCTATCAGTGATGATAGACCGATCCCAGTACAACGTGACATGGTCATTTTCGAGAACTGGGTCGGGCACATACTTACGGTACCTCAGAATCCACAAGTTTGTATTTCAAAGCAAGTTGCTGATGGATAATCCTGGCCACTTCGTTTCACCCGGACACTTTCAGACTCACCCGGACGGTGGCATGCCCGACACACGTCCACCGTCCCGTCCTTCATAATATGCCTCCGGTAGCCAGGCCACGGACGCTGAAAAATCTACATCGGACCCATGAAGAGCCCGATAGAAGCGTCCGTGAAGGTCCTTGCCTTTCCATACCTCCTTGCGGTCATCTGTGGTAAGTTTCGCAGGTTTGCGCCAGTTCTCTTTAGCCATGGACAACGGGGAGAGTCCCTTGACCTTGACCACATCTCGGTGTATACCCACATCAGCTTTGAGAAAATATTCTCTGAGACTGCACATCTCGCGGTTGTGGAGAGTCTTGGCGTTTAAAAAGCCTTGAACTCCACACTTCCGCGGGATGTACAGTCTCATCACCGACGATCGTGGGTGATGCATTCGATTTGCGAGTTCGATTTGAGTCCATTTGAGTGTGCCGAAAGAGTACATTAATACTGGCATAACCCAACCGTTGAAGGCGCGCACCTTATTTCCGCCCGATAAAAGGCTATTCAAAACCTTTTTCAGGCGGCCAAAGAAGCGCTCCTTCAACGATTGCTTCATGTCAGCAACATTAATGCCCAACGCTTCCGACATACCCAAATACTTGTAGGTTTCGGTCGAGCCGAGGGATCTAACCTGTATGGAATCCGAGAGTTGAATTCCCTCAGATTACATAATCTCCCCTTTCTTTACATGCATGACTGCACATTTGTCCACACCTAATTCCATCCTGATGGCACTACTGAAGGTTTCAGTTACCTTCAGTAGCTCCATCAGTCGCGAATTATTATTATTATAATTTATAAATGACTAGCTTCTGCCAGCGGCTTCGCCCGCGTGGTCCCCAGGGAACATACTCCCGGGATAAAAAGTATGTCCTTTCTCAGGCTCTAGACTATCTGTGTACCAAATTTCATTTAAATCGGTTCAGTAGTCTTGGCGTGAAAGCGCGACAGACAGACAGATTTACTTTCGCATTTATAATATTATATAGTAAGGAGTAAGGATATACTAGCTTCTACTACTTTCAAGATTATTAACAAATGTAGTCTTAAGCGCAGCTGGAACACCACGATCACCTTCGTATGCGAGTGCACAGGCTAGCAGCGCGGTGAGCGTGAGCAGCTATGCTATTCTCTAAAAATTCAGCCTTGTGTACAGCGCTGCTGCAGCGGTGAAACTCAGTTTCGTATTCTCTAAGCTACGTAAAGCTACACTAGCGCTCAAGGCTGTGACGGCCGTGAGTTAAAACTACCCAACGGCGAACAAATTGACACTATTGACAGTTCTTCATACATTTTGGTATTCCTTACGAAAAAACAGCGACGAAAACGCTTACAGCCTCGCACACAGCCTCGCTTCGAACTGTTAAATCCAAAAGCTACAATAATCGCGCGTTCGACTCTTACATTTTACATTTATTTTTCTTTTAAGTATATAAAAATTGCAGCTCGGTTGATTATAAAGCTTAATTTATTAGAAGAAGCTAAGAAAAGTGACGATTTGTCGCTCCATCGTCGCTCTTCCAAACTCTACTAACCTAACATCTCTACTTGGACACGGGATAGGAACGCACTGGCATGCTTAAAATACACAATGTTCCTTTACAACAATATAGTTATAGGTAAATTAATATTATAAAATAATACCTAGTAACGTAATTTTATTAATATTTCGTGGCACTTTAATGTAATAGCCATGTTTGATAACAGTGAAAATACTTATCGTAATACTCACATTTCAGTAGGTTTATTTATTTATCCTCTTGGTCACAGAACTATCTATAAAATTCAAAGCAATAGCTGCTGATGCCGACACAAATAAAAGTTTTCAAACTAAAAACTCAGGTGGTTTTGTTAGCGTCGCGTCTTTTGTTTTTTGTTTACACGTTCGTTTTCATCGTCGCGTTGCGTTGGTCGAAATAGGCAAAGGAATCGTCATTCAGTCTTAAAATGTAACAATTATAAGCATAATTATAAGCAATTATAATTATGGAATTTGTGCATAGTTTTACTCTATTCCTTAAAATACTTAAAGATAGACATTTATTTCAAATTTTAAACCCCTAAAATTCTCAGTCGAGATTGCTCGATTATGATTAAAAGAATTTGTTTCAAGGCCCTAATTCGTCTACGAAACAGCGACGAGAGGCTACAGCTTAAAGTTCGTCGACGACCACAGCTACGCTAGTGAATACAGTTTGAATCCTGCGCCACACGCTCGGGCGATCTCAAGGCTGTCTCGTCGACGAGCTCGTCGCAGCTTACAGCCACAAAATTGTCTTTTAGAGAATAGCACTGCAGATAGACGCGCGACATGTCCACCGAGCGCGACTAGCGAGTGATGCACAGTAACACGCAGCAGCACCAACCGCGTGACTACGACTATAAGTCCGACGCGACTGATGGACGGACTCCTACTGATCACGTTAAATTTTCTGATTAGGAAAAAAAAGAATTTAACGATTTTCTCAACTATAAAAAAAAATCTAAAATAAATAAAATATAATGTCTTTTTAGTGAACCCTCATCACCTGAGAGTATTGAACAGGCCGGCGAGAAGCTGTTTCTGGCGATTTACCAAGCGTCTGCCCAGGAACAAAACCTGGTTAAACACTGCTACTCAGCTTTCTGAGATTCCTCCTACCAGAGGCGCTTCCAAGCAGCACTCGTTCAGAGTACATCTACAGGTATCTATAATCAAAAACCACCATACAATTTAGACCGTAATGATTCTGTACGTAGGTACTGATGGCAAATCCAAGAAAAGTTGAAGAATGGTTTCCATTTCATACGGTGTAGAAGGAACCCACCATCTACCACAATGGTGCTTTGGTTGAGATCGAGGGCTGCGTTGTTCTCTACTGGCATAACATCGTAGTTGGAATAAGAAGTGTCCGAGTTGCAGCAAAGGACCAAGTATAGTAATTTTTTTCTCATTCAGTTCGACGAGTGAAGGAAACGAAGCCCCGTGACCACTTGAAACCCTGCTGGGGGCAACTGCCACCCAATAATGATGGGTGATTAACAACCTACTTTTTTAAGAAAATTTAAAGACTACGCGCCTTCCCTTTATCCCAGACAATTTTCGACTTTGTCGAAACATTCTTCACAAATCACTCACTTCAGGTCAGATCGCATGAAGCGACTGTCCAGGATCTTACACCAACATAACGTACCATTAGAGAGAAAGGTTTCAGGATCACAGTTCTGTTTCCGGACTAAGATAGTGGCGTTTACTAATATGATGTCAAGAGTAGAGTTATTCAAGTCGACCAGACCACATCTTTCTGATTTGGAAATCACCGATGATTTAAAAGACTCCATTTTTAGTTTTAATTGGGTGAAATATATATTTTTTTTAATATTTGCATTAAAAATAGGAACGGGCCCTATATTGAACCTTGAGGAACGACTAGATTGTCATCTTAGATCCATAAGTTTTTCACCAGTTTTCTAACTTTTAACCTATATATTATTTTCCGGTATGGTCTCATTGCTTTGAGAGCTCCTGATATTCGCCATTATCATTTAGTTTCAGACGCAGTGATTCGAGGTTTTAGCAACCAAACGCATTTGAGGGGTCGCAAAATATTTCAATAGCGTTTGAGCTCCTTCAAGGTAATATTATATCCTAGGGAGACACAGATGTTAGCTTTAGGTTTTAAGACTTTCAAAGAATATTCATACTAATGTTGGTCACGTTCTAATACAGGGTACGATTTTTAAGTAAAATTTTTATTCTTGCAAAAGGTAATAATCAAACACAGCATTTTACTAATACGTTTTTTACTGTCCATCTATTTACATCGTCACAATTATTAAAGGATTGACTTAAACCAATTATTATGACTTGTCAACTAACTACCCTAGCATTACCCTACGAGCTAAACATTCACTTTATTCGACAACTTATTGCATAAATAATTTATTTACTATATTCTTCTGACTAACTATGTAGAATTGTAAAATTACTCAAAAATATTCCATCACAGATGGAGTTTGTGACATTTAAAAATATTTATTTACATAAAAATGTTAATGTCAAGTAATATTAACTATCTACATTAAATCTATTGGTATGATTGCGTGTTATGAACATGCGCACAGCAGGCCGCTGTGTTGTGGTTCAACGTTCAAGAAATACTACCTATTCCAGCTATGGCACATGAAACAATAACAACATTACTGCCAGAGCTTGCGACCGACACTACGCAGGGAGGAGGTTACAACAACTAATCTCATCTAGCTATTCATTATATTAAATTTATGTTTTATGTTTTCGACATACGCACTCATTTTAAAACCACATTGTCATGTGTAATGATGTAAAGTCGAAAATAATCAAAACAATGTTACAACTATAAATATACGTTTAAGTAGTATTCGAAGGGGGAATTATAAATTTATCTAACAATGTTTGTAATCGGTCGCGTCTAGCTACTATGCTATGTAAGATCTTGGTGAAGCTGATATCTACTTCTTCTTCAAGGGCTGGTCCGCTTGAAGCTCGGCCTCCACGGGGTCGAGCTGACCGGCCTCCACACACGACTTGCAACAGAACCTGCGAACAAAACGAACTGGTTAGTTCCGCCTTGACACCAAATTATAAAGCGGTTAGCGGGACGGGGGCTTTATATTTCAATGCTATTTATATTACATGGATACAAGAAAACAAAATTTAATTTAAATAATTGATGTTTAAGAAAGCTCTGTGTATAAGCCTCCTCCAAATGTTTTCATTTTTCCTATCCTGTGCTGTCAGCACATTTTTAAGGGTTCCGTACCTCGGTTGACAAAAACGGAACCTTTATAGAATTTCTTTGTTGTTCGTCTGTCTGTTTGTCAGTATGTCCGTCTTTCAAGACCCTTTTTCTCAGGAACGCGTGTAGGAATCAAGCTGAAATTATATTAATATCAAAAATGAATCTTTAACGCTCATAATAGGGAATATGCATGTGATTTTTTTATTTGCAAAATGAATACTTATTAACTCTAATAAACAATTACGAAATTATTTTTTAAATACCTTCATCAGCGATTAAGTTATAAAGCTTCAAAGTTTACAATTAGAAAGAGAAGTCCGATATGAATTGTGACGTCAAAGTTCTTGGCGCCTATACAGCTGCCATAGAAAACAGCGTTTTCGCGAGAGGGACAGATACATTTGTTTAAAATAATCATATCTCGTTAGTTTTTCGAGCAATTTTGATTCTATTTTCACTGTTAGTAGTATATTTGTGTATATTTTTAGATAAACTGTATAGATAATAAATATTTTTTTCGTGCATATTCCCTATTCCTGCCCGGAAAAAACCTCCACATTATTCTGTTATTATTATTTATTTTATTTATCATAAACAAGTTTTACAAAAATCTTTGTTATAACTATGCCCCACAAAACCATTTACACGGTTTATCTGCGGGAACGGAACAAACTGTTGCTAAAAAATATCTTATAGTAGTAGTGCGGACACGTATAATTACTTTTTAACCATTTATTAACCACATATAATTCTACAAATTCCTGAGAAAGAATTGCTTAACTAACTTGGCAAATTTACTTTGTTTGAATCCTTAACGCTCATAAGTCAGGCCAGGACCTCTTGGAGCAGTGAAAAAATCAAATTTCTGCCAACGCAATCTAAAGATAAGGCTATTTATGCTGTGTCTATGGCCCATTTTTTGACTTTCGCGAGGAAATCAAAACAGGGTACTTGCCGCTGACCTAGAGTCATGTTTGGCAAGAAGGTAAATCTTGCAATACAAGTACAGGAAAAAGTCTCAAAATTGGGAATTTGTAATTTTATCAATTTTTTATTTTTCTTTGCGATTACACACATTTCCGGTTGAAGAATTGACTGTGATATACATTGATGGAGAGAGAACATTTTATTCAACACCAAAGTTAAGTATGTCTTTCAATCTTACCTGCTATATTTTTCTATCATAGTTTATAAACTTCCGTTGGTAATGTAGGTATACTCGGAAGAAATCAATACTCAATTGGAATCCTCGGTGCGCGAGTCTGACTCGCATTTGTCCGGTTTTTTTACCTTCTGATTCCATTGATGTAGCCGCTCTAGTTCGTATTCGCGTTTTTTTATACTGTGTTTTAGCACAGCTAAGAGTACATTATACTCGTATATAGCCGTGCTAAAAGACAACAAAAACAATAGATTCACATTCTGATAGTAATGAACAATTAGCTAAAACTGTGTGGATAGCTTATAAGAATTAAACACTATAATTTCTTGTTCATCAAATGCTATCGATTGACCCCATTGATCGATTAACCTCATTTAACGATTATGTACTTACTTCGAGTAATACTTGTGTCTGCAGAACTTGCTGCGCACGATCAGGTCGCAGTTAGCGAAGAAGGGATTATCGGTGCACTTGGCAGGCACCATGAGCTCTGCAAAGATAAAATTCACGATCAATATTGAATGCACTGTACACCCACACATAATACGTTGGATAAAATAAGTTTCTGCTAATGGCTTCTTCCGCGCAAACTTCTATACTATGAAACTGAAGAGTTTGTTTGTTTGGTTGAACGCGCTAAACTCAAGAAGTAATGGTTCGAATGGAAAATTATTTTAGTGTTAAATAGCTCATTTACCGTGGAAGGCAATTAAATGCTGCGACCAATAGGGAAGGAGCATTAATTAAAAATGTGACGCACGCAAACGAAGTTCGAAGGACGAATATTTTCCCAAGGAAACAATCTCAGCATAAAAAGTATCCTATTATGTCTTAATCCAGGACATGGTCTATCCTTGTGACCGTGGTAACCAACAAATCATAGAAATATATTATATGTATATCTATGCAACAGATAGACAGCAAGAGGTACTTTCCCATTTATTCATACAATTCTCATCAAAAAAGTCGAATGAGAACTGCAAGTACTATTATACAGGGTTATTTGTAAAACACCAACAAGCTCTTAGGCAGTGAAAGTACACATGATAATAAACAATTTTTACTTAGAGAAAACCTCGAAAACTCGAAAAAAATATCAGCTGTTTCATACATTTTCATTGGCTAAGTATTGCATTTTGTATGAAACAGCTGATATTTTTTTCGAGTTTTCGGGGTTTTCTCAAAGTAAAAGTTGTTTGTAATCATGTATACTTTCACTGCCTAAGAGGATGTTGGTGTTTTACAAATAACCCTGTATAGTATTAAAACAAATAAAATAAATTAAGCGGCGGTATTAAAATAAATTAAGAGGACTGATTTCATTAAGAAAAAAATAGGTCAATAAGTAGCGGGCAGTTTAGTCTACGCAATAGTGTACCAATTCGAAATTATAATTTTAATTTTCGAATTTTCATCCGATAAATGAATGTAGCGATTGTTTTCAATGTGTATTCCGTCAGAATTTCTGCATATCATCACATTTTTTTTGCAAAAAAATTCGTATGGTAACGACGAAAGAAAGTAAGTGTATCGAAGTGAGGGAGAGCATTTTGCACAGTGCTGCATTGAAGATAAGAAAGAGTCAGTTACGATGTTCATTGACGATTTGGGGAGGCATAAGCGCCGATGGAAACACCGAACTTGCTTTTGTTTCTGTACGTCTACCATGAGTTTTATCAAACTATACTCTCTAGCGACTGTAGTTAAAAACATGTATGAAAACTTAAAAAAAAAAACAAGTTTTTAATTCATTTTCTTACTTGTTAACTAAAGTTTTACTTGCAACTTGCTTGCTTGTTAGTTAACAACTTAAACAAATACATCAGAAACTTGTTTTTTAAAAGTTTTCATACACGTTCTTAATTACAGTCGCTAGCGAGTATAGTTTGATAAAACTCATGGTAGACGTACTGGTCCTCGCTTACCGTCATGTTACATTGACGAGTGTTTGGAGTCTCATGTGGTACCCTACGCACATTATTTGGGCAAAGCTAATTTTTTGCAGGACGATGCCAGGCTCATATCGCAGTCATTGTAAATGAATGACTGAGCGAAGTCGGTATTATGATAATGGGCCAGCTAAAAGCCCAGATATGATCCCATAGAATACTAATGGGATGAGTTGAAGAGACGAGTCAGAGCGAATGATCTTGCTCCGGAAAAGCTTGGCCAGCTTAAAACAGCTTTACAAGAAGAGTAGGATAATATCCCACAGCACTAAATTGTGACTCTCATCCGCATGGATGAAGTCATTGAGACGAGATACTGAATAAACTTTTTTAATAATTTGTTTTGTTTTACGTCTTTGTTTTTAAGTTTTTACAAATTCAAGGGTAAAAACATACCTGTACAACAAAATACGATAACTAAACAAAAAACAATTTTAATTTGAAACATTAATCTTTGTTGCACGATACCTTATACCGCAAAAAACTGGCTTTTTTTGGTTTAAAGTAAAAGAAATACCTACATAAAACTCATACAAAACCAAACTTCAGAGGTGTTTCGAGTTTTTTGATGAAAATGTATATTATAGAGTATGAATAACGCTATAAATACAAATGTATGCATAAATCACGCTTCAATTTCCATACATTTGACAAAATGATTAGTACTTGATAATAATCCTTAAATCCGGAGTATTCTCGGCACCGTGGTAGAAAGGCGAATTGATGACGGCATCAGTTCGTTTGATCTTGTAGTGGATCTCCACAGATACTCGTACACATTCCGGTACGCGATCGATCGCCAATCCACTTCTTTTTAGCCTTATCGTTCTACGAGCAATGTGTTTTAGAGCTACCTGATCGTGTTCGGCCACGGTAAACTGTTTTAGTTAATCGGGATGTTAACTTACGTAGCACGGTGATCTGCGCAGTGTCCGACTGCGCACTGTATGCGTTGCTGGCGTGACACGCGTACAGCCCGCTATCGGCGGCTGTCACCCGCGCCACCGTCAGTCGGGACACGATCGTGCTACCTGGTGGTGTAAACAAGTGATGGATTGAAAATACGAACAAAATTAATTTACAGAAGCGTTATTACACTGATTTAAACAGACTTTGAAAATAATCCACTTCCACACCCACATAGGGTGGTAGTCTTTACGCAGTCTCCACTCGAGACCTCGCCGCTTTTATGTTTTTTTTTTTGGATGGAAATCATCAAATGACTCCTCCGCTCTGGTTGGAGCGGAAGAGAGTATCAGACTCTTACTGACTAAAATCCAGCTGTGTTCCTCCAAATGCCCATTGTATTCCAGGTCTGCAGTAACTCTTTCAAACAATTTCGCAACAGGACTCACCGCTACAAAGGCGATCCATCGAGAGGCTTTGTGGCCTATCTGAGTGACAAGCCTGTAGTTGCGGATACCTGTACGGAGTAAGCTAGCTAGATGGCCTGCCACTCAGACAGGCCACCACCTTGCAGGTTTCGGTGAACCCAGTTGATTTTTAGATATGTTCTTTACCAGTGTGCCAAAAATCTCTGAGATGGAGCGGAATTGTAGCTTTACAAGTGGTAGGACTTACCAGTGATAGTGATCCTGCCGTCCGTCTGAATGCTGACGTCATCTTTGGTCCAGTACACGTCAGGCTCGGGGAAGCCGTCTACCTCGCACGTCAGGCGCAGGTCGGCGCCGATGTTCAGCGTCGAGAATGGCGTCGACAGATGAGTGCTGACAGGCACTGTTCGTGGAAAACACATGTTAAAGGGTGTCAAAGGTTTTGCTAAGGTGTCAAGCTTGTAATTCCCAATTTTCAATACACTCGTATTCTACTCGTATCGTACGAGTAGTAGTTTCGTCAATGAGGGTGACTTTTAATAAAAACTAAAACGAGTATTTACAGATGAAAGATATATATATAAATATAGGTAATACTGGAATATAAAACGGAATTAAATGAAATGACAGTCAACTTTAATACCAACAACGAACAAGAACTACAAGCTCACTTTATTTACAGCATCAATATTGAGATATTCAACAATGCACAATCTAAAACGCTCCAGCGAGAATAATGAGGTACACTACTTTTACAACCGCGAACCTCACTAACATACGACAATTACGCAATATTAAATACCTACTAAGATTTTTTATTTACAAGGAATAAATATTTATGTATACAATGTAAAATAATTATGCTTTATACTTAACATACTTACAAAAGCTTCAGACACCGCGCTCTTTTATTTAACATTGTAGTTGACAAATATCACTGTCCAATGTTAAAGATAAGGCAGAAGTTTATTTCTCCGTAGGAATGCTTTCGGAGAAATTAATTCATATCTCACACAACATTATAATGTATCGCTCACTGTATACTTACCAGTTCTTACGGCAGTAGAACATTAGTTGCCCCCAATACGTCTATAAATATACTGTTTACTTTAGGCCTTAAAAAAACATTCAACACGCCAGAAGAACACATGCAAACTGAATACATAAACATGCTTCATGCAGAGATAAGCCATTCCGTACTATTAGTGGAAGTAGGTGATAATTGATCTTACGTCGATTGAAACCTATTTTATTATATTAAATCTTAGAAATAATTGATATTAATAACTTTGAAGAAAAGGTTGTTTGAATCAACTACCGTAAGACAAACTATCAGCTAACGAGGTTGATTTAGTTGACAGGGCCTTATCTTACCGGTGAACAATGGTCTGGACGCTTCAGTAGTAGTTGTTGTTGTAGTGGTGGTTGTCTCGGCGGTGGTGGGTGCTTGCGTCTTGGGTCTGGGCGCCAAAGTGTCTCGTGATACCAAGAAATCGCTTTCAATGAACATTCCTTCAGGCATATATGCTCGCACTAGGACCACCCACGACGCCGCCTTGCCTTCTCCGTTATACGCTTGACATGTGTACTCTCCTAGAGTTTCGATAGCCAGGCTTCTGATGAGGAGGACGTTTCCTCTCGCTTCGTACACCGCGTCATTGTACGGCACCATGGCTCCCCCATAGCCGTGGTACCAGAAAACAGAGGGTGGTGGGTACCCGTACGCTAGGCAGCGCACGTGGAGCGGCTGGCCCAGTTCCCCGGTCACCACGGCGTTCTCATCTCCAGCAATTCCGACAGGCATCCTCACAGGATCTACCAGCCCCGATTGTTAGTGGACCAATGTTAAGAGTTTGTGAATGCATCCTCTTTCAGACCTCCTTTGTTTTTAGTAAGTGAAGTTACATTCATAAACTCTATGTTAATTTTGTCTACTAAGCATCAAATTATTGAAATGGGAGGACATAACAAATGACGTTAGAAAAAAAATGTGTGTTTCTAAAGTGTAGGCTTCTGAGTCTAAATTCTTGACTTTAAAAGCTCTACGCTATGCACTTAAAGGCATTTACAAGTTTAAAAAAAAAAAATGTTGTCTGTTCATCGCCAAACTTCAGAAACACCCAAGACAGAGTATAAATTGTGACAACCAGCAGCAGATGTGTTTATTGTGTCGTTCACCTTCGTATGCGCTTGCGCACGCCATCAGCGCGGCGAGCGCGAGCAGACCGACGCGCAACATGTCGATCGAGCGAGACGAGCGACTGATGCACAGTAACACAAACTTGAGAAGCGCGAGTAGACAACGGTACGACCGACGCGAGCAATGGACAGACTTAAACTGATTGTTTGTTTTATACTAATGTTTTGATAAGAGACTGTTGACTGCGAAAGATTGCAGCTTGTGCGCACGTTGGTAAACGGGGATAAGTATATTAAATGATTCCCCTCATGTTATTGATAAAATTCGTATAATTTGTTAATGAGTTTACTTAGATATCCTAACGTCAGTTGAATGGTTTGATGCGTATTCTTTTCGAAATATGTAAGTAGGATAACAGAATTATTTGGATGTATTATTCAATCGAGACGTACCTGATTAAAAAAATATTAAATATTTTATATTGAAATTAGGTAGATACATTACTGACCTGGATAGATGTGTATTAGTTACTTATCACAAATTACTTTCCTTTTGAACTAATTTTTACCATATGAACTTTTATATTTTATGTTTCGTGTCTTATTCTATGCGTTCATATTTCGTCTAATATCTAAGTTATCTTTATGGAAGGTCATCATATTAATTTGTTTACGAGTGAGAAGGGGTTACTTAAACAGACGCTCTGATAATACTGGGTCAAGAATAACGACCAGACATGCTTACTATTATAAAACGTGATCTTTGAGTAACACTTTAATCCTAGAAAATGCATCAATTTATAGAAATGGTGACTGAATATTCACGTGGAATGATGCCTCATTAGGCATCACGTGGTAGCGTGTTTTCTGTATCCTAAACCAATTAATGTAAATAATTATCTATTTAATTAGTTAGTTAGACTCTTTATCTTTAAATAAACAAAGGGGGGGATACTGAAATATTAACGAAGTACCTAATACACCTAAATATATCATCTAATAAAAAGTTACATTTCTGATGCACACGATCAAAATAACATATGATCGCTAAATTGACATTTTGTGCTATGGAAGCGAACCGCCACCAACCGGACAGTGATCTCGGTTTCAGGATGCTAATAAGAAACTCCTGACAGAAACCAAATATAGATACTTTACCTGATAGAATTTACGGATGAAACCCGTGGTATCGGGACCCTTTGCTCACATTAGGTAGGTATCATTTGCAAGCACAGGGTTTTTACTAGCAATCACAAAATATTCAATAAATTTTAATTAACTCAAGTTTTTTTTTGTTGTAAATACTGCGTTATGTACTACATATGCCTTTGTCCGAACAAGCATCATCTGTAATAATATCTACGCGTGATGTGTGTCAACGATCGTAACTAACACCCGATAGAAACCGTAATATTACTCTGTTAATTATCGAGAAATACTCGTGTTACTAGATAAAATGTGTCTATCGAACATCCTTATTGATTTCATTTGAGTACTTTATTTAATTTTAGACTATAATAGATTGCTCTTTTAAAGTAGCTGAAATACTGAAAAACAATGAAAGAAAACTGCCTTCGATCACGTAATGCATTGTACACCACAAGACCAGAAAGGTCTTCGCCAATAAGGAGGCCAAAAGGCACAGGACTGTCACCGAATACCTGAATAAAGAATATCACAATAATATGTTGACGATGGGCTTAACGCTGAAAATGACGCAGAATCGCCAAGAATAGCGAAAAAGGAGGGCTGACTCAAAACGGAGTAAGCAGGGGGTTAAATAGATTCTTATTTGGTTCGGCTGACGAATGACGAAAGCAGCAACACCTAAGTAGTGTATTTAATCACTGTAATTGATTGGACCATGGCCATGCCTGTAAATTTTCGCGAAATTGATTTATTGAAATTGCACGCGAGCAACCGCAATTTGGGTAAGGTAAATTCGGGTAAATAATGAAGGTGTTATCCCAAAAAAAATACAGTTTTTAGACACAGTTCCTAAATTGCTATTAAAAGATACTGGCCACTGGAATATTAGGGATTTAAAGCACGTTCAATTGAATTTTTTGAAAAACGTGGGAGCCGGACTGGCGTGCAAAGGATTTCGTGCAGATATATTTTTAGCTTGTTATTTTAAAACACGCAGTTGTAAACAATCAATATGTAAAGTTCTTCCGTTACTGACTGATTGAGTGACTGACAGACAACGCACAGCTGAAACTACTGATCGTAGAGAGCTGAAATCTGGCATGTAGATTTCTTGGGGAGTATATGGGAGCACTAAGAAAGGATTTCCTGAAATTCATACGGAAGTTGCAGGCACTAGTTGTGTATAAAATTTAAACTGACTCGGTCCAGTAGATTCGGAGAAAATTGGCTGTAAAGACGAGAGACAAAGTGAGTCTATAAGGGTAAGGAAACAAGTATTTACGTTGTCTCTGCCACCGGATTATTGCAAATACCTACCTTTAGTTTATAATTTCGATAAATTGTATTCAACGTAGTCGTTTTTGATTCTTCTACATAATATGTTCATCTAATATCGAAAGTACCGATTTTCAATCTCTCCGTAATGTGTCGAAAAATTGTAAGCGGAAGATAGACATAAACTGGCCTTAGGCATAAATATATTTTTTGCGAGTATGCTCGCGGTTTTTGGAGTCGCTTATAACCAAAATGGACTTGAAATGAAAATCCAAGATGACGCCAGCAAAGTATGCAAATCTTTCATAATGAAAGTCGATTTTTTGGTTTCCGGGTAGTACAAAAAGATTTACGGCTAGTTTTTATTAATATAAAAACTAACCGTAAATCTTTTTGTACTATGTCGAAGATGAACGGACACTTACAAACTATTTTTTCTTTTTAAGTGTGGCAAAATAATGACTTAAACCATACAAAGCTGCTTGTTCTCCAACAAAATTTTACCCAACATTTAGTAAGGAAAGAGAAACGTTAGCGTCAAAGACAGAAATTAGAAAGGCAACTAATTAATTTTCTATACCAATCAAAACCAAAACCTCTAACTACTGAAAAATCCCAAACTACTAAGTAATGTTCTCAAATGCAAATCCCAATTGCCCTAAAAGTCGCTAATTGCTGAGGATCTTGATACAAATTGTTTGTATAACAAACTCATTTTATTACAATTTTGGACCCAAGTATTTCAAACAGCAAATCACATTGTACACAACCCCAAACTTCCATTTCTTTCTTTTCTGTAACACAGAGGAAAATTTCGTTTTCCAATAAATATAAATGTAGCAGATGTCCACAGCAACTAACGCCTTCTACCAGTGCAATCTCCAAGCTAGCATCGTGCTTCCCCCATACTCACCATTGACGACCAGGTGTATCTCCTGCCTGGCCTGTCCCAGACCATTGTCGGCCACGCAGATGTAGACGCCGGTGTCGTTGCGGTACAGAGAGACGATCTCCAGCGCGCCGTCCGACATCAGCCGGTAGCGACCCGCGTTGCCGTCGATCTGTGGGAGAGGGGCACTTTTAAATTGTGCTACTGTCCCACTGCAGGGGAACGGCCTCTCATAGTGGAAGTTTTAATCACCACGCTTGCGGAAGGCTGGTTCACCTCTTGCATGACGATGTTTTCCTTCACTAAATATGTCAGTGATGTCAAAGATAATTTCATTAGCAATTGTTCGGATTTTTTATGTTTAGTCAAATAAACAATAAAACTAGTACCTAACAATAAAAAAACCTTAGTTAAGATTCAGATAGGGAGTACCCTTAGATTGTAGTATTTGATACGTACGGTAAGCTCTCCGAACCTCCACGTGATCTTAGGCGGTGGGTTGCCATGGAACAGACAGCGTAGTGTGGCTGCGCCACCTTCAGATGCCTCCACCTTCGGCTCTTGCTGCGGCAATGCCTGGGGTGCTGCTGGCAAATCTACAAATAAAACGTGCACATTAAGTAGTATTTGGTCAAAACTCAAAGCATTTTTTTTTCATGTCCCTAATATTATTTCTTTTTAACCGACTTCAAAAAAAGGAGGTTCTCAATTCGACTGCGTATATATATATTTTTTTGTGTGTTCGCGAATAACTTCATCGTTTCTGAACCGATTTCGATGAATCTTGTTTTATATGAAAGTATGCTGCCGAAATGATCCCTTTGCCACAATGTCAGGATCTGATAATGGAAACCCTGAGAAATCGAGGGTAACTCTCAAAAATTGTAGGCACGCATCTGGTAAAAACTTGATATTCGTGTGTATACTACAAAACAATGAAGATTTGGATCAGACCTGATGATGGAGACGACAGAGAGTCAAGGGAACTCCACATCGGTATGTAGGAACTACCAAGTGTTTGGGCTTATTTCATTCGTATTGACGAGACCTTTACACCGAAAGCACTAAGTAAGTTTTATTAAACAGGCCCCAGTTCATAACATAACATCACTCCGGTACGCTGTGAATGGGTACGCAGGTACCACAAAAAAGTGAAAATTACTAAACTTTTTTTACAAAAAATATAACCGACTTCCAAAAACAAAACGTGTGCCTGCTGACGACACCCGTTCACGAACATGGTGTATGTGCTAGCAGCAACCATTTTGAAGGAACCCAAAAATGCGCTACCATCAGCATCGAGTTTTGAGTGAGCATAACACTCCCAACCGTCATTCATGTCAAAGACATAGTCGAAACATTGATGTTTAGGGTACACAGTACTCACACATGTGCCGCTAATGTATTTTAAATTTACAATGCTAAATAAATTGAGTCTATAGAAAAAAAATCCTAGTAATCCCCAGGAAAATTGTTTTATCGACGAATTTTATTTTTTTCCTATTTAATACTATGTCAGAATCACTGCTTTTGATTTTCGATAAGACAAATCTTATGCATTTTGATTTATTTCATTTAAAACAAAATTCTTAGCTGTGAACCAATTTTGCGTCTGCATAAGGGCGTTATTTATGGCGTTAAGATTATTAGTTCGTCTATTTATCTTAAAAATTAAAGAGTACGATACTTTCTTTGGCAAACAACACCATATTAAATTTTTTGTAGCGATAATGGGGTAAATATTGATATAACGTACAAAAACGGGAAAGGACTTAATATTGAGCCCTGCGGCACCCCCCTTTTCATTTTTAAATCCGACAAATTGACACCGCTTTTTTTAATTTATTGTAATTGTTGCCTGTCATTTGAATAAGATTTTATCAGCTTAACGCTGTTTTCCCCAGTCCTTAATGCTCAAGTTTCAGGATTACTGTTTCGTAGTTTACGCAATCAAACACCTTAGATAGGTCGCTAAGCTGGCTTGTGCCTCTTCCCACGATTTAAATCTGTGCTTAAATAACGCACCGTAACCACCCACACCACTTAAAAATTGAATGACCTTACTAAATTTCATCAGGTCCGGAAAGAATCCTTGATCCAAACACACAAATTAAATATTAAAGTTATGACGGTGCTATAATAGTCTCAATAATTGAGATACAAACTTTGAAAGACAATCATCACGTGGTATTTCACTTCCATAGTCCATGATGACACAAATTTTAAACTCGACTCCAGTCCTCTTTGGTAGTAAGTTTACCTCCCATAAACAACAACTTACTAAAATCCCACAAAAGCTTTTAAATAATCATTTAAGTTGGGTACTGACCGGAGTTACGGGGGCGTAACATGTTACAAGCGAGCATTCGTGACCTCAAAAAAAATTGTTGGCATATTTACTTAGATTAAACTTATTGCTACCTTTTTGGTAAATAACACTTTTGAAGTTGGTTTATTTATTTTTTTATTGGTAACGCAGTTCAGTACGCCGTGACAAGTCGAACTTAAACACAACCTCGTGTCAACCGTCGTGAAATATCTCGACTGAGAGTGTCTTGAGCGCGGGCGAGCAGAGATTCGAAACGAGCGTGTTACACGGCGTAACGTAACATGGTCAGTACCCTACCTTTAGAAATGATTATTTCTGAACGTTCTTACTTGGTGCAATGGTAGTGGTGAACAGTGGATGCGGGCTGGTCTGCTCTTCTGGCAACAGACATATCTCGCTGCAACCTCGGCGGCAGCACTTGCCCACTCCTCGGCAGCTCGCGTCGTCTGTACACTCGTGGCGGCAGTTAACCTCGTTCGTAGTCGTCTCGTCCACTGGACAGGCGCCCGCTTTCGCAACTGAGTAGAAATTAGAATTTGAAGAAACACAGATTACGAGAATTTTGCAGTAACTTATATAATTGGGAGCACTTCTGTTCAGCCAAAATAGTGTTTTAAGAAATGAAGAGTGGCCGTCTCGAAGGGCTGTCTTTTGACCTTCAAAAAGTTGATTGTCAGCTTAATTTAAATTACGTTTATTTTGGATGTATTCAAGCTTCTAAAAAATACTATGCTGAAATGCAATAGGACTTACTAATTCTACATTCTGCTGCAAACTGAGGCTCTATATCGAGGGCGTTCATGTATTTTTCTATCACGCAGCGCTCGCCTGCTGCACAGGATATCCTCTCGCATGGATTCTCTTTGCATTTGCATCTGTCATGAATAAATGAATCAAATAGAAACACAACATGACAGAGATAAATAGGTTAAAACAGAGTTTGAGGTCACATAAGTAACGTAAAATTTGGCCTACAGCTAGGTAAGAGAAATACAGTCAAAATAGAAGTGCTAAATGAGTAGTGACGTAGTTTGGTTTGAAGCTTTCATTGAGATTGCCGATGGTTGCTCTTATTGGTATTAAGTGCGAGATTTCTATCTAGGTTGTTAGCGATAGGTGGTAATACTTCTTCTGCTAGAGAGTGCATGTTTTCGTGTTTTTCCGTCCAGTTAGGTCAGTATCCGATGGCACGTCTGTTTATCATGGTGTGTGGTGGTGTGTGTGTCTGGTGGCTGTGTATTATAGTTTTTTTGAGGAAAAGACTAGTCGAAACAATGCAGTTTCTCAATATGAGAGAAGACATCATTAAAAAGTATACGAACAGACGGACGAGCTATTCTTTCGGAAGCCAAATTGACGGTGGAATCGATGAAATGAGGATACGTGGATGAACTAGAGCAAATTTACTGATTATATTCACAATATCCGGTAGAAGGTAATACGGGAACACGATTATAGGAACTGATTTACCTTACAAAAACTCTGGGTCCTCTTTATAAGCTGAAAGTCAGCTTTGAACTGCGGGGGCAATGGAATTATTCGCTGGAACGCCCCATAACGCTCAAAGTGCCTTAAGTGTGAAGATTACCTCTCGCAGCCGTCAGCGCCGAAGATCCTCTCAATACCATAGGTGCAGTTAAGTCGGATGCAGTCCTGCTTGAGCGGCTCGCAGTCTATCTTGACCTGCACGCACGAGCACTGCTCGCAGCCGTCGGGCAGGCGCGCGCGCTGGATGCCGTACTCGCAGCGGAGGCGCGAACAGTTGGCCTCGTGTTCCGCGCAGTTTAATATTTCGTTATCTTCTGTTAAATTAATTTTGACATGATATACAGATAGAAAACGTCGCAGAGGTCACACTGTTTCCCTTTTAGTCATACGTCAAAATATTACTTAATAGCTCGAAGTAGCGCCAGATGCAAGATATAGAATAACAGAGGTATTTTTAAAAATATGCCAGTTTCAGCATCCATATAAGTTTCTTATTACATTTCATAATCGTATAAGTTTAGTTTCGTGTAGATCGTATTAGTTTAAGTGTTACTTATATATGCTACATCTATATGTAGTAACCTGTTAAAAAAATAGAATGTCATGAGCATAGTTACCGAAGACACATCTGGCAGAGTACTCCGGTTCCTGGGTGGCAGGGTTCCGAATCGCGACTGCCACGCATCGCTGGCTTGCCCGGCAATTTATTCTGGTGCATGGGTCTTCTCTACATACGCATCTAAATGGAACACAGTAATGTTAAATTACAAAAGTATTGTAAAATTCCCGTATATGGAAATAAAACAAGTCAAGATAAGTTCTACAAACCTCTGGCATCCATCCTGCGTAAACCTGTCGACGCCATACTGGCAGTCAAGAGCCTCACACTCTTGTTGGTACGCAGTGCAGTCTGTTGGCAGAAAAACCAAAAATGTGATTGGACGTTTGAAAACTGTATTCGACAACAAACAACATTACGGATACACGATTTACTCCACAAGCAACCGTATCGTACAACAATAACTATAATAACACGGTACTAACCTTCACATGTAAAAGACAAAAGTTTAAATGTGCTGGTGCAAGACAGAGACACAAGCGAGTGTGCAAGCAGTGCAGACATAACAAAGCGTAAGCGTTTGACATCCTATGACTTCACGAGCGGCTTTCACATTGACGGCGATGGCATCGCTCGGGAGCGTTAGGCGTTAGTACCGCACGCGGTGGACTTAGTCTCATTCTCCCTGTCGGTTCTGAGAGACTGTTTAAAGTTGGTAAGTCTGGGTTGAATGCCTTTTTTGACAACCAATCACTGATTTGCATCAAATATGGCAGCAGTATTTAGTGTCGAGAGCTTTTACTAGTCTAGATACCAAGGACAAGTTATCTGCATCAGCAGCGGAATCGAGATATAAGTCAGCCGCGCTCGGAGTGAAGCGTAAGTAGATACCGTTGACTATCGGCACTCTGCAGGCGTCGGCGCAGTGCGCGTAGGAGTGGAAGTTATTGTCGTTGCCGCCGCAGCCGAGGTAGACGAACGCCACGCAGTCCGCGTGCGGCGCGCTGTAGTGCCAGCGGCGGGCCGGCACCGCGTCGTCGCAGAGCTCCCCTGAGTCCGCCGCCTGCAGGCACGCGCGCGCTGCCCGCCCCACCACGGTTATACAGGTGTTAGCTAGCCTCTACTACTCTACTAGCGAGGAAGCTTGTTAAATCAAACTCATGCTTTGGTTAAATTTAGTTTAAGAATTTTGTGAGTTATGTTTAGTAATAGTATATTTGAAATGAAAAAAATAAAAGTACAAGTTGTGTGAGAGAGATCCCAGAACCAGAAAGATAATGTATAATGCATAGGTACACACCAGGTCCGGTGTCACCGCAGACGTTCATGCACTCCTCGACGCTGGAGAACCGGTTGGGTCCGCCACCACAGCCGCCGTACGCGAACTGCTGACAGCTGCCCGTCATTGCGTCCCAGTAGATCTTGGGGATGGAAGCGCGGCATGGACCCGGGTCCAGGTGCGCGCCGCACACGTCTGTGTAGAAGGGTGTGTCGAGTATAGCAATGGTCGTTTTATGTGGTAGGTTGTAGTCAATAATCTTATAGAGGGCAAGTTTCGGGGCAAAAATACATAATTTGTTCTATTTCCAACAGTTCACATAAACGCCCATTTTCCTCACCTGTTCCGCGGAAGGCTCCGCATGTCCTCTCGCACTCCTCCTCCGTGCTGTAGGTGTTGGGGTGTCCGCAGCCTCCGATGCCGCTGACGAGGCACTCGCCCCGCTCGGAGTCGTAATAGAACACTGTCACGTTGTTGCCGCATGGCGCTAACGAGCTTGGAGTCTTGCATTCTGCCTCTGTTTGTTGCTGCAAGAGTAATTAGCAATTTTCTTAAGTTGCTGAGATATTATTACTCAGCAATAAAATATCGCCTATAAATGTTCAATTCGAAGAACCTAGCTATTTTTAACGGAGAAATTAGTTACCTGTGGAGGAGTCGCCACAGTGGTGGTGGTTAACCCAGGACGTTTGCAGCGAGTCTCACAGTCGCTCTGAGTCTCAAATCTACGAAAAAAATGCACATGAGATATTTATAGGACCTCCAATTTGAGTGCAAAATATTCTAAGTGTGAAGTATAAATAGTTGTAAGGCACCTGTTGTCGTTTCCGCTGCAGCCGGTGTACACGAACTGGTGGCATTGGTCGCCCGATGGGTCGTAGTACCATTGTCGAATGTACGAGAGACAGTTGCCTCCTTCCGGAGGTAGCGAGCACGGATCTGTAAGATGAAACACATGGAGGATTCACCAATGGATTGTATTTCGAGACTGCAGAGCAGGAAAGTATGTGTGCTGTTGTAAGTGAATCATGTTACGTTTTCTATAATAGATGTTTGTTTTAAACATCGTATTCTTAACTCCTAAATCGGAAGGAATTGTCTTAACCCCGATTTCTGAATTAGGAATTTACAGTTAAATGACTAGGCGACGGAGGCTAAAATAAAACCGGCCAAGTGCGTGTCGAGCCACGCACAAAGTAGGATCAATATTGCACGTCACAATTGTAAATTTTTTTAGTTTGGCTGACTATTACTCGTTTACTGGAATAACCTACTTAGCTGTGATAGTTTTCCTTTTAAATTCGTTATATGCTCACACCATGATTTTTTTTTCACGTCTCCAAAAACAACTGTTTAGCTGGCAGAGAGGGGGGGGGGACACTCGACTCTAATAAAAATTACCACTTATTATTTAATTACACATATTTTTCAAACCATTTATCCAGCCAAGGGTTCCTTCAGATGGATAAATGGTTTTCGCACACCCTCAAAAATTTTAACTGCCCCATCCAACGACACTGCACACAATGGGATAGACGCAACGAAATAGAAAAATAAAATCTAGATTTTAATTAAGACTTTGTCAGCGTGACTAATAATGTACATGTTTCAGCGAAAGTTATAAATCCGGATAAATTATACAGGGAAATTGAAAAAATACCCAAAACCTCTTAATCCTGACTTCGTATCATGACCCTGAACAACATTTTGTTCTACGACTTTGACCTCAACTAAACAATGTAGCCAAAAACAATTTGTTTTCATTTATTTGAAGTCTGTAAAATTCGCATATACTTCGCGCGCGCGCGCACCCAATCCGCCGCGCCGGCCAGCGGCGGCCTTTCGTCGGCCGCCTCATGAAGAATATGCAAAATTTAGACTACGTTTATAGGTATTTTTGTATGGAAAAAAAAAATATTTCGAATTTTGAATAGTCGTAGAACAAATGTTATTCAGGGTCATGATACGAAGTCAGGACTAAGAGATTTCTGGTATTTTCTCAATTTCCCTGTACATACTATCCAGCCATTATAAATTACTAGTTTTTGCCCGCGACTTAGTACGCGCATATCCCGTTTTTCCCCGTTCCCGTAGGGGATTTCGGGAAATCCTCTCTTAGTGCTCCTCTACGAAGTTTAGGGAATAGCTTCATGCCAAATTTCAGCTTTCTACGACCAGTAATATCGGCTGTGCGTTGTCTGTCAGTCACTGAATCAGTCAGTAACAGAAGAATAATATATATTAAGGATAGGATGTGTACTAAATTTTTGGACAAAGTGATTATTAACATAATTAATTAAATTATCAGGCCATTTTATATAATATCTTGTAAGACTTGGATCCTGTCGAAATGTCAATACGGGTTCCGTTAAAGAAATTCGTGGTATACTAATATTATATATATTGTTAAAATTTGAAGAAGGTATTATTTTCTAAGTAATGTAAGAAAGCATAATAATATGTACCTAAAAGAGTTACTTAACAAATATATGATAGAGCTAATTTTATTTTAATATAATGAAAACTTATAAGCATTCAAATGTTTCTAATAATTTAAGTTATGTTAGTTAGGACTTATTTTTTCTTTTTAACATTTGTTAAAAATAATTATGTCTATTATTCGAATATTTGTATGCCAATGAATAGCGAAACGTGTCAGATCCCAGTTCTCTATTTAATAAGACCTTAAATGTACCATGTTTCTATACAAATAAAATATTCTTATTCTATTCTTATTCTTAAACCGCTGCTGCCTTTATTGACAATGCCGTTAGGACACATTGATGATAAATCTTGTCCTGGTGTCTTCCTAGACTTTTCCCAGGCATTTGACAGTGTCTTCGGGTTATCATGTAGATTAAGATAAATAAAGCAGAAGAGAAAGGCTTTACACTAGTTATTAAGTTAGAAGAGTTAAGAGTTAACTTTTGGTGCAAACCTTATATGTTAAAATAGGCTAACATATAAATAAAGAATACACTGAATCGTTTGGAGTTCCACAGGGGTCGATTAGGGGCCCACGCTGGGCTACGCTTAAGCAACTTTGTCAGTTCCGAATGATCATATTTTTAACCATAAAACACACACAAATATGACATAGATGATCAGGGTAACAATCCAGATGATCTGACAAAGCATAAGATGACCCAAACTTGTACCCAAATCAAACTGTCTGTATGACGTTTTGTGCTGGGTATTCGTATTTAATACAAAATAATGATGTTAATAAAAAAACTGGCTAAGTGCGAGTTGGATTCGCGTGCAAAGGGTTCCGAACGAATTTTATTTTTTTAACATGTTATTTTAACACTACAGACTTCTTATAGGTTTTTCTGTAATCTTTAGGTAAAGGTCTATAACCTCGATTTTTTTTTTCAAAATTTTAGGCTCAGTCGTTTCGGAGATAAGGGGGGGAATGGTCATGTTTCGTCTAATTTCTTGAATAACTTCAAAACAAGTTATTTTAAAATTACGAAAAAACTATAATTAAAACTCTCACAGTAAACCCTTTCATTTAATATGTCACACGATATTGTTCAAAAATCTTTATTGTTTTATTTTCTAGTTTGACCCCCAAAAGTGACCCCCATGCCAAAAATTTAATGATTTCCGTAACGCGTCCGTATTTGGGTCACAAAAGTCCATATGTGTACCAAATTTCAACAGAATCGGTCCAGTGTATCCGGAGAAAACTGGCTGTGACAGACGGACAGACAGACAGACACCCGAGTGATCCTACAAGGGTTACGTTTTTTGTTCGGAACCCTAAAAACTACTGTTTAAAATTATTTTAAAAAATGTACCTATTTCAGCTTTGCAGACTTGCGAGCACTCTTCGAGAGTGGAGAAGCGGTTGGCACCGCCAAGACAGCCTCCATAGCTGAACTCGTGGCACTGGCCAGTGGCCGGTTCGAAGTAGAACTTCGTGATGTACGACTGACAAGGGCCAGGGTCCATACGTTGTTTACACACGTCTACGACAAGGAACACACATTTGAACGTAACAAAAAACATGACACAAAAACTAAAAGATGATGATGAAGATGAGGCACGTCACAAGTATTAAAAAGGTAACATGTTTAGTGACTCACAGGTTCCCCTTCATTTTAAGATGCAAGAGTGACATACCGACTCCCCGGAAGGCTCCGCAGGACCTCTCGCAAGCCTCCTGCGTGGGGAAGGTGCCAGTGTATCTGCAGAGCGCGCCGGCCTCCTGGTTGGCGTGCGACACGCACTCGTGGCGGCTCGGCTCGAAGTACCACACCACGCCGCCGTAGCGACACTCCTCCAGCGGCTCAGACACTCTGCACTCTGGTGGACCGTTCTTATGGAAATACAGAGAAAGAGTTTTGAAACTGCTTGGTAGGAAGAATTCCGAAACACCGTGTCAAATTAACACGGGTCTAACAGTAACTCCTTGTTCCAATGGAGGACTTGACTCGGGAACTAAATAGTATTTTTCAAGGACAGTAAACAATTTTTTCATTCGCCTTAATTTTTTACCAAATTAAGGTTGGAAACTAAAGAAAATAAAGTTTATGATAGGCACTTACAACAATAGCTGTGGTTGTTGGAGTCGTGGGTGCAACCGGAGCGGGGCCAGTCCTGCATCTATTCTCGCAAGCTTCAAGACTCTCGAACCTAAATATGATTTTTAATCGTGAGGATTCATAATTATTACACATGCATATTATGTACTTGGAATTTATTTTGCTTATAAAATATACAAAGCCCTACGATGAAGATGAAACTGCTTACAATCTTCGAAACTTCACAATTGCTTACTAGTGAGCTACTACTAAATATTTCAAGTTTGTTAGCAAAATGATCTACTTTGTTGCTTTAACCCTTAAATGCGAATTACGAATTCTCCGCGTCGCGATGAGCTTTTTCTTCAACAACTGGTTTCTGATGCAATGAAAAATCTTACTAATGTTGAAGAACATAACAATAACCTTAGAAAATAACGTTATATTAAGTGACCCCAATAACTCCCCTTTACACCTCACTTCTTAAGTATGTGCAAGAACATAGATTTGAACAACAGTAACCTACTAATGGATGGATGTTATCGTAGCCTATATAACTACCATGTTACTAGTGTTACCTGTTATCGTTGCCTTCGCAGCCTCCATATGTGAACTGGCTACAAGAGTCAGTGGTAGGATCGTAGAACCAGCGCATCAGAGAGTCTTCGCAAGGACCCTGCAGCATTGGCAGCTGGCAGATATCTGGGACAAGATAATGGTCATGGTGATTTTTAAGGAGATTCGAATTTTACAATTAACTATAAAAGTGATAAAATCAAGGATGCAACATGTGATAATGTGAAAATTATGTGGCTGTAGATATGTCTCAATGTTGTAGTCTGTCCCGACGTCCTAGGTAGTTTCATGAACAATGATCTGACATCAACATGTCGCTGGTAACATGATCTCGACTTCTGATTCACTTAACATGTTATTCCCCAAACTATATAATTACCTTGCATCGGCTGACAGTAGTAGGAGCAGTAGGCCTCATCTGGGAAGTTGTTCTGGTTGCCGCCGCAGCCTCCGTACTGGAAGGTGACGCAGCGTCCGAGCTCTCTGTCATACGCGTACCGAGTCTCGGTGTTGTTGCAAGGACCGGCATCGATTTCGTTCAAACAGAATTCTGTAAATAGAATGACTGATTCATGAGTAATTTCACCTCAGATTGCATTACTTGCATTTCTTCCTATTTCTTTATCGAAGCTGCATTCAATATTATCTTAATTATATCACAACCAATCAATCTGCTGAGTCTTTTCCCTACTAAGTATGTCTGGGTCGGTTTCCAGTGTAACCGGATGCAGTTGAGTACCAATATTTTCTATGGAGCGACTGAATATCTGGCTTTCGTAACCGGAGCCGGGTACCTCTAAGCAAAACTGAGGTCCGTAACGAGTGGCAAAGATGATAAAATGACCGCCAGCACCAACGTTAACGTGCTACCCGAGACATGAAACTCGGCGTGTAGTGTAATGTAATAATAAATAATAATAATAAACCTTTACTTCAGGCAAAATACCACATATACACACACACACACTTATACATACATGTGTAAGTATTGACTTTAAAATATGTTAGTATATTAACAATTATGTACCTATCCTGATCAATGATTAAAATCTTCTAGGAATAGGAACAAGTGTATCCCACCCAAGTGTCCCTCAGTTTTGCTGGCAACAACGCATAAGAGACCATTACCGCCGCTACGCACACGACGCAACAAACAGGGATGCTGTTCTTTTGCGCATGATCGCAAAGAAATCGTCTGTATGCGCTGCCGCAAACATACCTGACGCGCTATAAAATCGTGGCAGCCACAACAGTTGTTGTTGTACTGTACGCGCAGAGTATTGTCCACAGGCGGCAGGTGTAAAAGATTGGCAATATGCCTTAAATAAAGTTATCCTGACATTCATGTCGCATCTTGCAAACCTGCGTGCCAGCATATTACACCTTACGGTCAATGTCCTGCGCTCTCACAGTCATCCGTGCCATCCTCCGTAACCCAGTGACCAAAGTACTTAAACCGCGTTACCCTGTTCAATGTAGCATCATCTAGCGACACTGATGGCACTACATTATACGTCTTATTTCTTGCGGACGGTCTGGACGGTCACCCATTCAATGACGGTGCTTTTATTATTTAGACTTTATTTATATTTGTTTACCTAACTATATTTGCATTTCTACCTGCTGTTTCCGTTTCTGATGGTCTAGGTTGATGTTCATCTGGAGGCTGTGTTTGCGGCTGAGGTTCCGCAGGTCTGGCAGTGGTAGTGGTAGTGGTAGTGGTGGTGGTAGTGGTCTTAACTTCCGAGCAGCTGCTATCACACTCCGCTTGAGTGGCGAAATTGTTCTCGTTACCGCCACAGCCGCCGTAGTAGAACTGACGACATCTGGGAAAAGGCGAATCTTGTTATGATTAAGCTGTTTCCACAGAAAGTTTCACTCGCTCGTAGAGTAATTGCATGAATTCGGTGTTAATAGTAACAGAATTATCTTACATCTTGTAGGTGGTATCATAGAACCATCTTTCTCGGTAGTTGGAGCACTCTCCGGTCTTGTAAGGTAGCGTACATTTGTCGGGCACTGCAATGTAAATAGTTATGAAAGAAAAATACTTGGCAAACAAAACAAAACTATTGTTGACTATTATTTATTAATCAAATTAGTAACTCTACTTAGTAAAATTAAGAACTGGAAAGAGGTAGGTGAAGTAAAAGTAAACATGCAACAAGAATAAATGCAAAACCATATTACACCCATTGTGTTAGAGAGAAAAATAAATCAAAGCAATAGTGACACATGAAGGAACGTGCTGTGACTACCAAATTAAAAGTAAACGTATTATTTTTACTAGTTTTTACCCGACCGCGCCAGGAGGAGGGTTATGATTTTTGCTACCTATTTTACCTGTATACTGAGACGGTGAAAGAACGGTCATTCTTTGCCCTGAAAAATATTTTGTAGTAATTTCCTGCTGAATGTTGCTTACCTTCGGCCAAGTCGAATTGTATATTTTATAATGATTGGGTGCTACTGGTATTTTACCCTTTACAAATTCTTCGTGTAACTAGCTAAACATTCGCCACGTAGATATATCGCCTCGAACATCGTAATCTACTTATTGGGAATAGATCTTGGATATGGGCGCCGGGAGGGGGGGGCTGAGCCTGACTTTCAAAATAATATTTTATAATAATATATTCAAAACTATAGAACAAATCGTATGGTGTTTAAAAACCTGGTTGCCTGGTAAGGATTTCGATAACCTGGCATATCCGAGGCTAGATGCTGTAATGTTTGAGATCGCTTGGCTCGCGCTTGTTATCCTTCTACTGTAGTCTTGAGTCGACAAAGTTAGTTACATCTTTGTATTAATGTAAACGGGTGCTGAAGATTCACCGCCCAAAAAATTGTCCTGCCGGCGCCCATGATCTTGGATCACGCTATGCTTTTATTTACCGTAAGCACTAGGACAGGTCTGTTCGCAAGCCTCCCTGGAGCCGAACCGGTTGTTGTTGCCGCCGCAGCCGCTGTAGTAGAAGGGCAAGCATCGGTTCTCTGACTGACTGAATGACCAGAGAGCTTCCTTCTCGGTACAATTGCCTGCTTCTTGTGGCTGTGTGCACTGAGCTGTATGCGCAACCCATTTGTTAGTAGACATTCACCAAGATGTTAAATGTTAGCAGACAGATAGAAACAGTGTTAAATTCTGTAAACATCTCTTCTGACTTCACTAGATTTTGTTCAAACTATTGAGTTTTCGGTCACTAAGTGATATTTGAAGTGATATTTACAAAATAAAGTTAGGAAACGGAAAAATAAAACCCATCAAGAACGTAGAATTTTCTTCGAGCACTAATACATAATTTCAATTGAATTAGTAAACAAGAAAAAGCTACCAATGAAGCTCGGTAAGACTACCATAGTTTACATATTTTAGTAATACATCACATCATGCAAGAACATTACATAAAAGTCCCAAGAAACCACAACCATAACAAACACTAAAACAGCAAGACATCATATAATTTAATATTGACGAAATATTAGGCCCGTATTCTAAAACTTGAAAAGGGGGGTCCGAGAACATATGGAACTCCAAAATCAATGAGAAGTTGACCACTATTAAATAGCTTTCTTTTGTGTTCTAGTTCCAGTTTGCCAAATAACTATTAATTTAGATCTAATCAAAAATAAAGGTTTTTTAGAGGATCAGAGGTACAACGAGAAAACGGTTTAGAATACGAGCTTTAGATACATTATCAATTATCAAAACACACAAATAAAGCGGTATTCATAAAATGCACAGTCTACCAAACCTCTGCTAGGACAGGTACAGAAATATTTAACTCCCCACTACTTACGTGGTTGAGTGCCGGCACAGCGCATCTGGCAAGCTGCCTCAGAGCTGAATCTATTCGAGTTGCCTTCGCATCCTCCCCAGATGAATTGCTCACAGCGATGGGCTTCAGAGTTGAAGCCCCAGCGGCTAAAGTTACCAGCGCAAGAGCCTTGATCGATTGGTAGGTCGCATTGGCCTGAAAAAAAATGTTATGTAGTTTGAAATGCTTCGCTGGAAAATTCTTGCCCGACCCTCATTTTTTCATTTGTAGCTTGGTTTTGTCGTAACGAAATGGGCTGAAAATGAACTTAGTTTCTTTTTGCCTAACCTGTGACTGAATCCGGTTCGCATTGCTTCTGGCAGAGCTCACGGGAGTCGAAGTTGTTGGCGTTGCCGAGACAGCCTCCGTATCTGAAGGGAATGCACTGCTCCCGTGTGCTGTTGTAGTGCCAGCGCTCATAGTTCGCGTCGCAGGCACCCTTTACGCTTGGTAGCTTGCACGCGTCTGAAAAGAATCCAAAGTCAAATCCAACCTTCAAAGCTCTTATTAACGAAAACATAAAATATTAACGACGCATTCTTCAACTCTTACCTTTAGGCGAGGGTTGTACGCACACATCCTCGCACTCTTCCTTGGTCGCGAATCTGTTACCGTTGCCGTCACAGCCACCATACCAGAAGCGGGAACAGCCTCCGTACGCCAGGTCATAATACCACATCGCCGTGAAGTTATGACATGGACCAGGATCCGTCGACATACTGCAAGCAGCTGGCATAGGAGGAACAGTTTAATCAATTGCAAAAATGCCTCTAATATAATAGACCTAAAATCAAATTGTTTACCTTGTTTATTTTCAGGTGCATCGGTACATCCAAGGAACTTAGGTCCAGCGGCTTCAGTTCGTCCATCAGGGCAGCATCCGTGCCTGCTAGAGGAGCAGTCGCACCCAGCGGCATCGGGACCGGTAGCAGGAGTCTCACCGTCTCCGCAGCAACCAAACTTAGAATCTCGGCAGTGGCAGCCCTGCTGATCTGGACCCTTCGCGATGGTGACGCCATCAGGACAGCAACCGAACTGGCGCGTGTTGCAGGCACAGCCTTCGTTGTTAGGTCCAGAGGCCGCAGTGAGTCTGGAGGTGGGTACATTAAGAGTCGTGTTTAAAAGTTGTTAATTTTAACAGTCCTGCCCTAAAGACGAAAAGGGTACGTATTTGAATATCGAAGAATAAAATACCTACGGTTAAAATGTCAGTGTTCAAAATATCGAAAATGGAAATATCGAACGAGCATAAAACCGAAAATTAAAATAACGAAAGTTTATATTATCGAATGGTTAAATAACCTACGTCCAATATTATCTAAAATCTAAATATCGACAAAAATTACATCGAAAGATCTCAATATCGAAATACAGATTATCAAATGTCCTAAATATCGAAATACAGAGTATCGAACATCCTAAATTTCGATGGGTACATATTTGAACATCGAAAATTAAAATATCAACGTGTATAAACGGGTTAATTTTCAACATTTAATACATTCATTATTTATATTCACGCTAAAAATACCTACAAATTAAAATATCGAACAAATTTTGATATAAGTACTATGAGTGGAAAAGAGTTGCTTTTGCAACGTCTCCGGCGCTACGGGAAGTGCAACCCCTTCGCCCTTGCGAAACAAAGGATAGGCACCCATGTTCACCTCCGCAGCTTCGGCTTGCTGGTCGCCTCAGCTGCTACGGCTCGCACGGGTGCCTATTCTTTGTTACAGCGGGCGGGGGTTGCCCTACCTTCGCGCCTCCGATTTTTTTATACACTCAAACAGTACGTAAAGTCGGGGTTCCCCGATTCGGATTTGGAACGATTTCGACCTATTTATCCATGAAAATCGGTGTCCAGTGTGCAAGCATAGGTCATCGTGAAGGTATTATTTAGGTCTTTAAATTAAAATATTGTCTTGAAAAGATAGTGACAGAAACGAATCGCTGACAAACCGACTCCACGTAGTCTTGTCTTCCCTACCCCTAGAGTGTAATTTAGAATCGCGTAGGCGTGGAGTCACTTTGCATGCTTGCTTGCATGCTGCATGCTTCTAATCCGACATGATAATATTCTCTAAACAATAAGTAAAACTTTTGCAGTAGACAGACTAATGACTAATAACAGCGCGTTTGCAGTGTGACAATTTCAAATCAACCTACATTTTATGAATACTAGTAGTAGGTATTTTTAACGTAGATATTATGAATATAGATTTATTACAGTTGAAATTTTGACCTTAGGTATATATTTTAAATCATTCGATATTTGAATCACTCGGCATTACAATCTTCGACGTTTTAAGTGTAGGTATAAAAATTTTTGATGTTTTGAACGTTGGTATTTTAAGCGTAGGTATATTAATCTCCGATATTCAAATACGGGGAAAGTAAAGCTGAAAATACTGATCCTATCGAATGTCATTGAGAACAATGACAATGTTTTAGGATTGAAAATATATTTTGTGGTAAGTTACCTGTCAGGACAGCATCCATGTTGAGTGTACTGACAGCCGCAGCCCAGGTTGTCTGGTCCCTGCGCGACGGTGACGTTGTCGGGGCAACATCCGTGCAGCGCGTTCTGGCATCCACAACCTAAGGATAAACTGACCTAGATTAAAACTAATATTTTCACTATTTGCCAATCTGGCTACTACTACTACTAGGTTGACATTGTCAAAACAGGCCGTACGAAATTTAGTACAACCTGTAAAATTTCGACACTGTGCTTAGTGTAAGAAGACTATTGCAGTGTTCAATAACAGGCAAGTTATTATACCTTCAAGATGGGGTCCTTCAGCTGGTTTGCGGTTATCTGGGCAACATCCAAAGGCTTGCAGCAAGCAGCACCCTTCAAATTCAGGTCCGTGGGCAGGAGTCTTGCCGTCTTGGCAGCAACCGTGTGGCGTTGTGCTGCAGGAACCTGGGCATCCTTCATTGTTAAGGCCTGATGCTAAAATGAGAACACAAAAATTAGGATGTCAACTATTAAGTTGATTTTTGCAATATCAGAGGTATTGCAGCAGTGCAAATAAATTCGAGTTATTGCGTACCTGGTGAAGCACCATCAGGACAGCAACCAAACTCGGTAGTTTCACACGGACATCCCTGTCCGTTGGGGCCTAACGCTTCGGTTTCGTTGTCAGCACAGCATCCAAACTCAAAACTACTGCAAAGATCCATAGTTGTGGTACTAATGACGTCAGTGGTTCTTTCATTGGTTGTGCTACCTTCGCTTGTTTCATTATATTCGGTTGTGCTACCTTCGCTGGTTTCACTAGATTCGCTTGTCTCTGTGGTTGTTTCGGTAAGAGCTTCCGTGGTCGAAGTTTCTAGAAAGAATTCAATTGTCAAAGTAATTGTGTGTTTTAGCCGACGAAAAAACGGAGGAGGTTCTCAAGTCGACGCGTATATTTTTAGGGTTCCGAACAAAAAACCCTTATAGGATCACTTGGGTGTCTGTCTGTCTGTCTGTCCGTCTGTCACAGCCAGTTTTCTTCGGATCCAATGGACCGATTCTGTTGAAATTTGGTGCACATATGGACTTCTGTGACTCAAACACGGACGTGTTACGTAAATTATTAAAATTTTTAGTATGGGGGTCACTATTGGGGGTCAAACTAGAAAATTAAAAAAAAAGGTTTTGAACAATATCGTGTGACATATCAAATGAAAGGGCTTACAGTAAGCCCTTGTTTTTATTAATTATATTTTTTTCTCATAAATTTAAAATAAATGGTTTTAAAGTTGTTCAAGAAATTAGAGGAAAAATTACCATTCCCCCCTTATCTCCAAAACAGCAGAGCCTAAAATTTTGAGGAAAAATGGAGACAATAGATCTTTACCTATAGATTACAGGAAAACCTATAAGAAGCCTATAACAGAACCCTTTGCACGCGAGTCCGACTCGCACTTGGCCAGTTTTTTTATGGATTGTAGTCATCGTAGTTATTATCGTATTATTTTTATTTTTGCATCAGAAAAAATATAGACTAACATCACTGAAAATACTACTTAATCTAATCATCAACTCACCGGTTTCGGGACATCCTTGCTTCTCAGGTCCAGTAGCTTCTGTCTCGTTATCAGCGCAGCAGCCATATCTATAAATTATTTAATCAAATGTAACACTTCTTTATGAAGTCCTATGTAAATTACTGACTAAACTGAAACCTAAGGGTGTTCTGATATTTATATTTTTTGTTCTGTATCAAGGTACCAAAACCCAAACCGTAGCTATACGTACTCAGATGAAGCGCAAGGCGGTGGTGGCGGCGGGCATCCTTCTTGGTCGTTGCCTTGAGCTGCAGTCTTGTTGTCAGAGGCACAGCAGCCGAACAGCGTGTCTGCGCAGGGCTCCACGGGACATCCCTCGTTGTTTTTACCCTGTGCCGGAGACACGCCGTCCGGACAACAGCCGTAAATTGACTCTTTGGACTTGCAGGTACGTGGTCTCTTTGAACAACCTTATTAAAGAATAGTTTTTTAAACAAAGTTTGACGATAGAAATAAGTTAAATGGTTTAAAAACAGATCAGAAATGAAACATGTACGTACCGGCGTCGAACGGTCCCGAAGCTTCAGTCTTCTTGTCAGGACAGCAACCGAACTTGGTCTTACTACATTTAGGCTTTCTACGCGGCTTGCAAGTTTTCTTGGTTGACACGAATATAGTAGACTTGGACCAAATTGCTGTAATAATTGAACCAAACGTTGACATACATTAAACAACCAAAAAGGGATAAGAAATGTAAAAAAAGAAAAATAAGAAAGAAGGCAAAGTCAGACTACGCTCTAAACAGATGTTGCTATTTGAGTACGCAGACTAGAATTTTTCTATGTGCACTGTACGGATTACTAGTTGACCCGCGCAACTTCGTCTGCTCCGCTCCTATTGGTCTTAGCGTGATGATATATAGCCTATATATAGCCTTCCTCGATAAATGAAGTATCTAACACTGAAATAACTTTTCAAATCGGACCAGTAGTTCCTGAGATTAGCGCGTTCAAGGAAACAAACAAACTCTTCAGCTTTATATATTAGTATAGATGAAGTGAAATATGTATTTTCTCACTCGACCTGATTTGTATCAGAATAGTCTAGTTTTAAGGATTGCTGCTTTTTGATGATGATGGTCCAAATTCTTCACTACATAGTATAAAGCAAAGTCGCTTTCTCCGTCCCTACATCCCTATGTATGCTTAAATCTTTAAAACTACGCAACGGATTTTGATGCGGTTTTTTTTTATAGATAGAATGATTGAAGAGGAAGATTTATATGTATAATAACATCCATTAAATAGTGGAGAAATACTGTTATTTTTGAGGTTTCTAACACATTTTATGACGCAGACGAAGTTGCGCGGGTCAGCTAGTTATATATATATAGAATATTATATGATTGTACTCGGTTGGGCGTTATCTGTCAGTCAGTCGCGCTTTATACACATATATGGATTGCATTAATAAGTAGGTAAGTTATTGACGTACTTGTTCCTGTCGATCCTTCAGTGGTAGACAATTCTGTACTTCGTGATTCTAAAACAAAACAGTGATATTAAGTTTTATAGAAAAAGTCTTATTTTATACAGAAAGTAATTGGTACTTCTGTTTATATTACCTTCGGTACTTCCTTCAACCGTAGTACCTTCGGTTGTGCTGTAAATGGTAGATGCTTCAGAGCCTGTAGATTCAGGAGTGGTACCTGAATCAGTAGAGCTCTTTTCTGTCGAGCTTCCTGTCGTAATCTCTGTGAAACAAAAAGTTATTAATTACTACATAAACTACATTACACTGTGTGGTTGGCGTTAATTTAGTTGAAGAACATTTGAGAAATATATCAAAAAGCGCCATCGTCAAAATGTGCATTAAATGTCATACATATCTTGACGTCTATTTTCCTTAAATGAGGAGGCAAGGTAACAAATTCATCACGTTTAGCTGTGGCTTAGGCCAAACATAACGTAGACAATATCAGTGACCGGTTGCTAATCAATCGCCTGATACCCTCAAAAGCCAAAACTGTCATACCTCAATCGTCTATTTCGAGAAGCAAATGGGGTATTTTAAGTTTTTTTTTTTAAGGTAGATTAGGGGGTGTGTCTATAATGCAAAATAAGATTATTAATCAAATTCACGGACAACAGTAGGCGTTTCAAACCGACATACTATCGAACTAATAATTTACCGAACTAATGAGCAATGATGGTAAGGTTTTTCGCTGCAGGATTTTTCGCACTAGCGTTACATCGCACTAATAAAGCATCGATAGAATAAAACATCGTACAACTGAATTATCGACACACTGTGTTCGATATAATAAAAATCGAAATACCAACTTTCGCAGACAAATAGGTATCCCGATTGTAAGGCCGTGCTCACTTTGGACACGTATTTGTATCGTACGTAAACGTACGATCGTGGTCGTACGAATTGAGTGCGCCCACTGAATGCGTTTTTCTCCGACAAATAGGTAGTGATATCGCATTCGTGTAGTTATCTTTGGTTGTAGAGAAATGAATAATCTGTATCTTCTAGATAATTCTCTTATATCTCGGAGACTGCGGCGGCGTTTTCGCTGTCGCAGAACCGAATGGGTGCGTGAAATTTATTTAAAAAGACATGAATTTGGAGAATATCATCATATTATGGAAGACTTAAATAATGACCCCATATTGTTTCATGGTTATGTACGTATGAAAAAAGAAACTTTTGAATATATTCTAAACACTATACGACCTAACTTGACTAAATACAGTAACTTTCGCGACACAATATCCCCTGAACAACGATTAATTGTAACTTTGAGGTAAGGAAGTAAAATATACTTTTTATAATAAATTCGATTGCCGAAAGTTGATGTAAATAGTAAATACGCAACACCCCGTCGATTCAGCTGTGGTGTCATATTATGGCAAACTCTTGTCGTGCGTGGTTAAAAATCCAAACAAGTTCGGATTGTTTTCGGACGTCGGAACTACACGTACGTATACGTACGACTAAGTCGCATCCAGTATGTGCGCTCCCATAGTTCTTGGAAGATTAGGATCGTTCGTGCATATTCGTACGTCTACGCACGAGTAAAATTCGTACGAAAACGCGTCCAAAGTGAGCACGGCCTAAGTGTTATAACTCAAGTGGCTTGCGATAGCATGCAGTTACCAAAAGTTACAAATTTCTATTGGTTTGAGTAGTTTTTGAAACTACTCGCAAAAAAGAAAATATTAAAAACAAAACGTGTATATTATTTAAAATAAAATGCCCACCTCCAGACACAGTCGAAGATTCCGTTGTAACAAAGCCTTCCGTAGTCGATACTGAACTGCCAGATTTCGTAGACTTTGTGGTAGACTCCGACTCCGAAATAGTACTGGTTTCAGCTCCAGTAGATTCAGAGGCCAAGCTGGTTGTAGTTTCAGTGGGAGTTTCAGTTTCTGAATGAGTGCTTGTTTCAGCACCCAAACTGCTAGACTTAGCGCCTTCTGAAGTTGATTCAGCGCTGATTGTGGAGCCTGCCTCCGTTGTTTCACCTGATCCCGAAGTAGTACTGGATTCAACTGTGCTTGGTTCTGTTTCAACTGTAGATTCAGAACTGTCTGTAGAGAACGCAGAAGATTCTGTTGATGGTGAAGATGACGATTCTGCAGTGCTCGACTTGCTGGCTGTTGTCAGAAAATGTCGTTAAGTAGGAGAAATATTTGCATTTAGTTTTACTAGCAACAAAACATTTAAAAATAGTTGGTACGGTGAGCGTAGTTGTCGTAGAACCTGTAAGAGCAATTCAAGAGTTTTAATTGAATTCGGAACCTAACATGGTCTTTTTTATAAAGTACCTAATGCATATGCACCTAATCATGATGTAACATGGTACTTATTTTATGTGTATACATGTTGTAACATATACATACCAGATGGCACTGCACGCGTAGTTGTCGTTGAATCTGCAAGTACACAAGAAAAAAAAATTGAATGTTAGTAGTGGGTTTAAATTAAATTATGTGGCAAAGTCGATCCAATGTCGAATTAAATTAGGTCTTCATCCAGATGCCAATTGCCGTATTTTACAGGCCACTTTGGATTTTGAAAACTTCGGTTTGACGCCGAATTACGAATTAAAATAAACTTATGTAAGCCATGTCATGTTTTTGTTGTGATTTTTGTTATTGACCTATGACATTTCGGCACTGAAGACGAATCTAATAATACCTCATTCGTGAAAATTTGTCCGTCCAGCCATTTAGGCTTCAATTTCGTACCAAAGAAATAAAGAGACACATACTCTCAGAAAACCCTTCTTCGGGGCAGTCGGGTAGAACGAAAGCTTTCAATGCTTTAAATTGCGATATAGTCCCTGTTTTAGCCGACGCCCACGACGTTATCCTCAAAATGTTTACTAGTAAAGTTGTTAATACCTGTAGATACACTTGAAGTTCCATCGGTGTCACTTGTGTCTTCAGTATTCGTCGTTTCTGACAAGTCAGACTCGCTTGTGATTGTGGTTTTGCTTGCATCCGTGAGCGTTGATTCTGTGCTTTCAGTCTCTTTTGCAACCGTGGATTCTGTGGATCCAGTCTTGTCTGACACAGTTGATTCTGTAGATCCAGCCTTTTCTGTAACCGTTGATGTAGATACAGCCTTTTCTGTAACCGTGAATTCTGTGGATCCAGTCTTTTCTGATGCTGTTGATTCTGTAGATCCAACCTTTTCTGTAACCGTGGATTCTGTTTCAGTCTTGTCTGTAACCGTTGATTCTGTGGATGCAGTCTTGTCTGCAACCGTGGTTTCCGTCTTGTCTGTTACCGTTGATTCTGTAGATCCAGCCTTTTCTGTAACGGTGGATTCTGTGGATCCAGTCTTGTCTGCAAGCGTGGATTCTGTCTTGTCTGTAACCGTTGATTCTGTAGATTCAGCCTTTTCTGTAACGGTGGATTCTGTGGATCCAGTCTTGTCTGCAACCGTGGATTCTGTCTTTTCTGTATCCGTAGATTCTGTGGATCCAGTCTCTTCTGTAACCGTTGATTCTGTGGAGCCCTCTGAAACTGTCGTTTCTGTTATTTCTGTAACCGTGGAATCAGTAGGACTCGTTACCTCTGTTACTGTTGATTCAGTGGGACTCGTCTCGTCTGTAATCGTCGTTTCAGCAGGACCAGTTGATTTTGTTTCTCCTGTGGCCGTAGTTTCATCTGTACCAGTAGAAGTCACTTTAGTTTCTCCGGAGCTGGTTGAGCCTTTTTCACTTGTAGATTCTGTTTCCTTAAGTTCAGTTGAAAGAGTGCTCTCGGTGCTTCCCGTTTCTGCCTCAGTTGTCGCTCCTGTGCCATCAGTATCTGAGGAACCAGTTTCACTTGAACTGGTTGAGCCACTTTCACTTGTGGATCTTGTTTCCGTAGCTTCAGTGGAGATACTGCTTTCAGTGCTTCCCGTTTCTGCCTCTGCTGTCACTTCTGTGCCATCAGTATCTGAGGAACCAGTTTTTTCTGAACTGGTTGAGGTACCTTCACTTGTAGATCCTGTTTCCTTAGCTTCAGTGGAAATACTGCTCACGGTGCTTCCCGTTCCTGCCTCTGTTGTCGCTCCTGTGCTATCAGTATCTGAGGAACCAGTTTCTCCTGAACTGGTTGAGCCACTTTCACTTGTAGATCCTATTTCCTCAACTTCAGTGGAAATAGTGCTCTCAGTGCTTCCCGTTCCTGCCTCTGTTGTTGCTCCTGTGTCATCAGTATCTGACGAACTGACTTCACCTGAACTGGTTGAGCCACTTTCACTTGTAAATCTTGTTTCCTTGGCTTCAGTGGAAATACTGCTCTCTGTGCTACCTGTTCCTGCCTCTGTTGTCACTCTTGTGCCATCAGTATCTGAGGAACCAGTTTCTCCTAAACTTGTTGAGCCACTTTCTTTGGTAGATCCTAGCTCGGTAGAGGCACTAGACTTAGTAATTTCTGTTTCACCCACTTTCGTTGATCCTATTGCTTCAGTTCCTTCCGAAGTGGTAGTACCAGTATCGGAGCTTGTAGAACCAGTATCTGAGCTTGTCGATCCAGTGTCTACAGTCGGTGTGCTCCCCGTTACTCCATTTGCTCCGGCCTTATCTGGAACAGTTGCAACATGAGTTTATTGGTTCAGCTAATCCATTCACTACCTTATTGTAAAATAATAAAGATTATTGTAACAATGTGGGATTATGTTACAGACTAGCACAGATTCATACGAACAAGTAGATTATGCAAAACATTAAGTAGCTTTCCATTATTTTGATTCCCCACGGTGGACAACGGAGGCTGTCCGTTGTCTGACTAATCTCCGTTAAACTCTTCGGGTATACAAACCAGAAAAAGATCTAATGACAAGAAATAAATACTGCTTACCTTTAGTCGGTGGTATAACTGTAGTCGTAGTTGATCCGCCCTTGTTTTTCGATTCTGTCGTAGAGTCGGGTTCTTCAGTAGTGGAAATGTCACCAGAGCCTGTGTAGTAGTCATCGGTCGTGTAGTCGGAGTCGATTGTCGTGAACCCTGAGCCTTCGTCTGTTGATAGCGATGATCCTGAATAACGAGAGACATGATTGAATATTTGGCGTTTACTACGAGTAGGTATTTCCATAAGGCGAAAATTGGAGCAGAGATAGAAGAAGATAAAAAGTGATAGGTTTCATATTTTTGCAACTACTTTTGAAAGGTAGGAAGGCAACAGCAGATTTGTTACTAATGATATTTTATATCTAAGCAATCTGGTATCTCGTAATGCAAAAGGTCGAGAGCTGCGATTGCTGATACGAACTTGTCTTTGCTTCCGATAATATTTATTAAATTACATTTATAAATAATCGTACCCCAATCTGTTCCAGTCTCCAGGGTAGATTCATGCTCAGCGTAACCTGCGGACAAGAACATTAAAGCGATATTATGTTTATTTTTTTACGAAATACCTATTCATTGTTTATACAGGGTTATTTGTAAAACACCAACAACCTCTTAGGCAGTGAAAATACACATGATTATAAACAACTTTTACTTTGAGATCAACCCCGAAAACTCGAAAAAAATATCAGCCGATTCATACAAAATGCAATATTTAGCCAATGAAAATGTATGAAACATCTGATATTTTTTCGAGTTTTCAGGGTTGGTCACAAAGTAAAAAGAAAGAAAGGCGCAACTCGCCCCACAAATAACTACGAGTTGCGCCTTTGTTTCTGATGACGGCAGTTGCAACCCATTTTTCGGAAGGGAGTGAGGTGTTCGATTTGTTCTGAACGATTTAATTTTCAGGAATCTTCTTACATTACATTCGAAAATTTGTGCATCTCGCCTCGGATTATTTTTAATTCTTTTCATCATTATCTAAACTGGACTTTGTTGGCTGATGCAAGTAAGCCCAAGAACTAACAGAGGGTTGAACGCAGGAGCGAGCGAAGCGAGCTCGAAAGTTTTTGATCCCACCTCAGATAGTAACTTTATGGAATGGTGCAAGAAAGCTAATCAATTGAAAGAGGGCAGAACATAAAAGCGGGCGAAGCGAGCTCTAAAATTTTTGCATTGCACCACGGATAGGTTTTATTTTCTTTTGATCATTCATACATAAATAGAAGTAACTTTATGGACTGATACAAAAGAGCTCATTAACTGGGAGAGGGCAAAACACAAGAGCGAGCGAAACGAGTTCGAAATTTCATGCACCCTGGAAAGATTTTATTTTCTTTTGATCATTCATACATAAACGTAATCATTTTGTTGAGTTATATAGAACAGATCGAGAACAAAGAAAGAGCCAAATTTTAGAGCGAGCGAAGCGAGCTTGAAATTTTTCCGACAGGTTTCATTGCGTCAACCGTTTAGGAGTGACACCCGACAGAGACAAAATCCAGTCAACGAACAGTCAGGTGTCACCCGTAAACGGCTAAACGGGTGTCACCCTGAGCGCCCACCCCGGAACCGAGGGGTGGGGCGGAACCCAGTAGTAGCGAAGCGAGGGGAGGGGGGGCCTCCCCTCGCTTCGCTACTACTGCCGCTTAACAAAGGTTATTAAATAATTACTTTTGTATCAGTATCATAATAGAGGGTGCTAGCTAACGAGTGATAAATAACAGTTGCTGGGGAGTTTGTTGGCCACTTCTTCACCACAGCTAAAACACTAGGAAGTGGTGACGGGCGGGCGTTTTGGGGGACTGTCTTTTGTAAAACTTACCGTTCAGAAAGTGCTGGCTCTCAGCTTAATTTGAATAAACGAATTTTGAATTTTATGAGTATGAATAGAGTGTGAAAACAAAACATTGCAAAAATAGTAAAGCAAAATGTTTAGTGCACAATTAATTTAGTCATTTGTGGTGCATGCCTAAGTCTGCCTTGTTTTATACAGCTTCACTTAGGATCGTCTAACTTAATACATCTACGGCATAATTTTATTAATTTAACAAAGGAATGACGCTTACCAGGGCTATCACTCATCATCAGGTCGGACTGAAAGAAATAAAAACATTATTAATGGATTGAAAACATGCACACTTAAAAAATCAACCAAGTTCGAGTCAAATTGTTCAAAGCCTCAAAAAAAGTAAAAAAGCGGAACAGAAAATTGTACAGGCAGTCATTTATAGAACTGTGACAGGCCTTTTCCAAAAGCGCCTAGATATATCAATGGGGAGCTAATTTTGTGATACAGCCAAGCACACTGTTCTATAACTTACGTACCTAGGTGACTATGGGGGCGCGATAAATGTGCAATAACGGTCATTGGCCCACATACTGAAGGTGCGACATTTATTGACTTTCTTAATATAAAAAAACAGACATAAAGCTGTCCTGAATCAACTTCTATCGTGATCTTTCTCTAGCAGGTAATGAAGAACGGTTCAAAATTTATTGTTCGGGTATTTACGAAGGGATATTAGGGGAAGTTTATCTAACGCCTACCATATGATCTCTACCTAATATCCCAGGCTTTGCTCATTGCATAGGTTTTGGCAAAACATGGTCTTACCGCAGAAAAGTCCAGGCCAACTTCTTCGTAGTCCTCATCCTCGCAGTCTTCGTCTTCGTCCATGACGACTGTCGAAGTGCGGGATTCCGGCAGCAGATCGTCTGGGAAGTGAAGGTAGACTCACAATTGAATAAGATTATCAAGTAAATATTCATGCGCCGAAACTATTTTATTTATTTATTTATGTACACACAATATACTTATAAACTTTTGTTTTTGTATTTATCAAGAGTTACTTTATTGTCACAATAAAATTAGGACCTCACTGCATATAACTACTGCAATTACAATAGCTCTTTTTACTAACACCATAACGTCGGACGCATGCGAGTTTTATGATAAAAGAAAAGCAAGAAAGTTAGATAACGTAACTGTACCAAGGTGCACAGGATCAAATATAATGATACAATATGAGGTCGTAAGAGAGGTTGAAAAATATAATTAAAACCATTACAATAAGCCCTTTCATTTGTTACGTCACACGGTACAGTTTGAATAGTACATTGTTATCTTAGGGCTAAAAGTAACTGATTTAGTCCCGAGACGGTGTTTGGCGACCGAACGTAGCGAGGGCGCCAATAGTTCGAGGGACTAAATAAGTCTTTCACCCGAGGTAAACACTATGCTTTTCATTACGAACACAAAGAAAATAAAAACAGTTAAAGAAAAAATTAGTTACGGAAAAAATCTATATCTGAATCTGATGAACTCATCGTGTTAATACAAATCTCTGCTATACATAAAAAGTATGAACAAAACTTCAACTTGAAAAAAACAAACGAAGATTGGACTGCTGTTTTCCCGCCTATTTAGTTTTTTTTTCTGTGACCGGCCAGTTATTCAGCCATTATTTTACATTATCGTCATTGAAAAAATGGTAAATGTTTTGCCCAAATCTATGTTATTTTAAAGAAATAGTTTAAAGTAATATATAATATCATTTAAGAGCCTAAGTAAATAATTTCGTGGCGCGATTTAGCATCCCTCTCCCCGAGCGCACCGCACACTCTCCTCGTACTCCCGCATCAAAAGTTTAAAAAATCGAATATAGCGACACCCCATCAACTAATTCAAACCGCCAAATAATTCAGGGTTACTCGCAAGCAAATTATATTAACGTATATCGATACTCTTATTAACAACCTTTTTAAAGAAAGAATAAAATAAATATTCAAAGTAGACAAATAGTAAAGTTATTCGTGTTATATCATCATCTGCCTACAACTACACCCAACTATATTCTGGTCGGCTTCCAGTCAAACCCGATTAAGCTGAATACGTATTTTACGTAGAGCGGCTGCCTACCAGACCTCCACGTCCTCAACCCATTAACTGGGTAACACGGAACTTCTTGACACGGCAGGAGTCAAGTTTATTGGCTTCTGACTGCCAAAGATCTACAAATGACAGCCGAGACCAACGGCTTAGCGTGCTTTCCGAGGCATGGAGGGAACTCGGTGTGTTAAGATGGTCACCCAACCACAGACTAACCTTCGCAAGCGTTGCTTTACCTTGAAGATCGACCCGTGCTGCTGTTATTCTTTAACCAAGATCTACTCCATGGAACGTGCAAATAGCTTCATGTTTTTGACTGACCGACTTTGACAATTCAAAAGTGCCTGTAAATGGTTTGTTTGAAATATACGATTTGATTTCATTCGTGTTATATAAAGTGGTTAAATTGGATGTTCAACTTTATTTTGCCACCAAGCTAAGGCCAAGGATTGCAGTTCAAAGGCCGCCATTTTGTTTTTGAGAGTTTTCAAGACATTGATCATTACATTAACTTCGTTCGAAAGTTCTAATACAATTGAAGAACTTCCAAATCATATTCATCGCTGATGGTATGATATAATGTAATGCACACGGCGTATTTTTACCGCGCCGACGACGCACGTTTTGCGAACGCGGGTCCACGGCGTTATAGGTAAAAGGACCAAAAAGCAGATCGTCGCTTTTGCATCGATTCAAACGTTTGTACAAAGCGATACAAACGCGCGCGACAAGCGTATTCAAAGTACGTGTGTATCGAGTTTGTTTATTAAGAGGGGACTCTAGTCCCGAGGAATTTGATAAATAGGTATTTAAAGAAACTATTGTCGATGCGTCGCACTGTCAAGTAATGTGCGAAAACGACAACTGCATCAGAGGCTGATTTTACCTAAAAAAACCTTGACCAAAAGACGTTTTGTATTCCGCTGTTTTATTCTCCAAAACTGGACTGATCTATAAAAATTACGTATCAAAATTTAGAAGAAGACTACATCTATGCTTCTATTATTTTCTATTTTGATAAAAACTTATCAAATTTGTCTGATAGTCGTCTGAACATGGCGGTAAAAACGGGCTGTTTTATCGGGTTTTCAGATAGTCATAATTCTTTAAGTAATTATGTTTTGGAAAAAAAAATGATGGAGGCACGTATTAATTCGATCTAGATTGTTTGGAAAAAAAAAACATAGCTCTAGCAGCGGAATATGTTTGTTTAGAGAAAGGCCCAAGAGTTACCGACTAGAGTCCCCTCTTAATTGTCGGAGAAAGGTGTGGGGGAGAGGCACTGCATGGTTTACTTGTCACTCACACGACATCCGATAGTAGTTTTTCCCCCATCTTTTATGATTGGGCAATGTTTTAAAAGTTGTATTAAAATGACCATCACTCAATCTTCTTTCGCTCGTGAATGGGTTAATCCAATAATGTCGCTTATTTTTTATACTTTCAGTAATAAAGCCAGCGTAAGCAGTGCTGTCTCGTCAGACTCCATTTTATTACTGTTGAGGAGTCTGGTGAAAACACAGAGATTTCTGTGACGCGCGACTGCAGCGCTTTTATACCGTCTATCGCCGTATCAGCGCGTTTGTATCGATACAAATAGGTCAACGATTACAGCGCCACAAAAATTTTTTATGCAAAAATTAACCATCAGCGCCTGAACTTCGTTTAAAGCGCGTTAGCACGCATCATCATGATCGATCGATGAGGCCTTACACACGATAGGCTTCTCGCGATTTTCATCAAAACGGTACCTAAGTTTTATCATAAAATTAGTTCAGACAAAAATTGTTGATCAGATAAATAATTATCTATAAAAATGGCTAGATACTTTTTTCCTAAGAGCCACCGTTTCTGAGATATATAGATTCAAAAAGTTGGAAGAATTGTAATCGTCATAGTATGCACACGTTTCCACACCACCTTGAGCGATCACTCAGGTCTCAAAGAGCTGAGAATCTACACTGACGGATCAAAGACAAGCACCGGAACCGGAGTTGGAGTTTACTCCAATGACCTTAACATCAGAATATCCAGACCGCTAGGTAAACTCAACACCGTCTATCAGGCGGAATGCGTGGGCTTTATCCTGGCGGTCTATGCCATAGAAGCCAGGGGAGTCACAGATACCCACATTCGCATACTCTCCTTCAGCGCCTCAGTCCCTCAGTTCCTAAGGAAGCATCACACCGCTTCGAAACTCATACGAGAATGCCACAATGCACTAGAACGCATCACGGTGACCAACCGCAACACTGACGCTGCAGTGGATAAAAAGACACAGCGGATCACATGGAAATGACGCGGCCGATGAGGTGGCCAGGAGGGGATCTGATATTGTGGCTGTTGGAGCCGAACCCATAGGACCACTCCCCTTCGGCCAGCTGCGCACATGGCTACAAGAACACACCCATAAACAAGCGGAACGCTGGTAGGCCTTAACACCCCGCAGCAGGCAGTCCAGGTAGGCTATGCCATCCTTGAACAAACACTTACACACGATAGCTATTACGGAGATTATTAGCTCCTTTATGCAGAGCATGCATGGAGGAGGAGGAAACGGTATCGCACGTACTCCTTGAGTGCACAGGCGTTACCGAAATACGGAGTCAAATAATAGGGTCACAGAACTCGCTTACAGATGTTTTTACACACCGGGAAAACTAATCAGCTAGTCTATTCCGTAAGTAACTATTTCGATATCGAGCTTCACATGAGTGACAAAACTCACAAGTGAGCTTTATTGCACACAACATAAAGGTCTTAATTTGAAACTCACCTCGAATTTCACTGTTTTCACTGTTTTTTTCAATTTTCCGTTTTGCTGAAAATCGCGAAAAACACGTTTTTGTGACTTTTGATCCCAAGTAATTTTTTTCCAGGTATCGTATCGATGAGGCCTTTTTAGATTTCATTTATCATAGTGTTTTGAACAATCCTACCAATTTTGAGCTGGGTGCGATTATTGTAACTTCACTGCAATTTTTTGGACTTATTTGACCGGACTAATACCTATTGATTGGTTTTAGAACTAATATTTTAATTCTGTACCGCAACAACATTATAAATCTAATAATAAACATCAAATCATCTAATTATAGGCGTCAATGTCTAATAGAATCACGAATAAGTATGTTTGGGGCTAGAATTATGAGCAGTGGAGACTACAAGGAGGTCAGAATCATAAAGGAGTAAAATTTTCAGGACTGACTACTATTTATGTACTCTTCATTTCTTTTAAAGTAGGTGTTAAGGCCTCTGACCTCATTCCCCTCTTTATGATTATGCGTTATACATTTTTTGAATTATTCTCACTTCCCTCTTGACCTAGTTCTGAAATTCACGCAGATGAAGTCGCGGGCAGAAGCTAGTTTCTAAACACAATTTTTTTTCGTAAACTGGCAAGTTTAATTTACATGACATATTGATGTTTGACGTCTTTCAAGGCTCGAAATAAATTAATTTATTTTAGCCTGTTTCTTAAGATAAATTTTGAGATAAAAGCTATAAAAATAGACACTCCAGACCAGAAAAAAAATGCTATAGCTATATTACTTTACGTGACTGAAAAAATAATGTTTGTGGATGTTCTATACACAGAAGTGAAAGTGATGATTTTATAATGATTTGCCGGTGTTATTAGCCACTATTAATTTCCTGTGATATGAATCCTTTGTTGCGTTCAGGTATGTTCCCAAACGTTGTGCTTTATCTAGTTTCAGTCTTTTATTTCATACCATTTTATACATCATTTCAATGTTGGCACGAATAGAAAATAACTACGAATATATATTGTTCAAGGTCACAAAATTATAGTGAAAATAATTTCATAGCACGAATTTTAATAAATTACAACTTTAAGCTGCTGAACTATGTAAAATATTGTAAAAAATATATTTAAATTACGAAAATCTGACAGCTCGGATCTGCAAAAAAGTGACATAGGTGCTACGTTGACAAGGCCCACGGACCATCTAAATTGATGTGAATCGACAGTGATGCAAATACTTTTAAAAGGCAAAAGATGAGATGGCGATAGAATGAGGGCGGCACGGAATAAATAACGTAAGTGCCAAAATTCATTTTCGTATTTTATAACATAAAAGTATAATGAAATCAAAATATATTAAGAATTTAGCTAGATAAGATTATTTTCTATGTTTAAAAGTAGTTTTCATAAAATCAATACAATGCATTACGCCATGAAAATGAAAATGGCAAAAAGACAGACCGAACTTTGCATTTTTTTTTCTATCGAGAAAATTTCTTCGTATCGTGTATTCCTTTAGAATTTAGGTAGATCATAAAGTCAAGAAACATGAACCGAAATATCAAATCCCTATTATAGGTACTTTACGAGAAAAAACAATTCTCAAAACGGCCTTATTATTCGCATAGCCCCTTAAAAATTAATATTATCTTTAGTTAATACTCATCTTTATATTATTTCAATTCTACACCGCCTTGTAATTGACTGGCTGTATAGGATGTTGGGACATGGTTCAATAGAAATGTTCAATAAGTTTTTTTTTTATAATTTGACGGCTGTCAGTTGAAAACGATTCTCCCTAGGGCTTAAAAGTAATACTTGCCTACTTTCCGAGTATGAGTCTTTTTTTTTAATTTTCTAGTTTGTCCCCCAAAAGTGACCCCCACACTTTAAATTTATTTATTTACGTAACGCGTTTGTGGTTGGGTCACAGAAGTTCATATGTGTACCAAATATCAACAGACTCGGTCCAGTAGATTCGGAGAAAATTGGCTGTCTTCTTCTTATCATGAAGGCTAAGGTCTAACGACCCCAGACAGACACCCGAGTGATCCTATACATGTAGTACCGTTTGTTACGGATGTTCGGAACCCTAAAAAGAGTTAGCTTACGAGTTAATAACCGTTTCAGTCTTCTAAAAGCCACGTATATTCCATTTCTGATTCCATTTCCTATTTTTCCTCTCTCGTCGATAATAATTCATTCATTCATTGTGCACTCTATTACCTGCGTTACAAGGTCCTATGTTGCAGAACTGCGTGGAGTCGAGCACGGTGGTTCCGTCACAGTCGGTGGCCTCTTTGTCTCCTCGGTAGCACATGACGCGTCGGTACTGCTCGCCTCCGCCGCATTTCTCAGTGCACTGTGAGTATCATAATAAGATTAAATATCGATTTACACCAGCTAATTTCATTTTATTTGACAGGAAGAAAACGTGTTTCGCATACCCTAAGGAAAAAGAGCAGAAAAAACGCTGGCCAAGTGCGAGTCGGACTCGCGTGCATAAGGTTCCGAACGGATTTTTTTTCAACATGTTATTTTAACACTATAGACCTTTTTATAGTTTTCCTGTAATCTATAAACTACATTTTTTATTTTTTTAAATTTTAGGTTCAGTAGTTTCGGAGATAAGGAGGGGTAATGGTAATTTTTTGTTTAATTTCTTAAATAACTTCAAAACCATTCATTTTAAAATTATGAAAAAAATATAATTAAAACCCTCACAGGAAGACCTTTGATATGTCACACGATATTGGTCAAAAAACTTTCTTTTGAAATTTTCTGGTTTGACTCCCAAAAGTGACACCCATACTAAAAAAATAATCATTTACGTAACCCAAACACGGACTGTTTGGGTTACAAAAGTCCATATGTGTACCAAATTTCAACAGAATCGGTCCAGTGGATCCGGAGAAAACTGGCTGTGAAAGACGGACAGACGTTCCACACCGCCTCAAGGGCCTCTGACATGGTTTATTTGACGACCGCCATTTGCCAAAAAACAAGTGTACCTATAAAAAGTTCTCTGAACCACGTAATTATGGAGGACAGAATGGAAGAAAAAAACGTGTTGCACAGACCCCATGTACTCAATGCTCTATAGTAGATTATGCACCGAAGCGATAAAGCATTGGCTTATGTCACGGGCGTCATATTGAATCCCGAACTTAACAAAGGATTCGAAAGTTAACTCACGAGCGAAGCGAAGGAGGTAATACAAGAATCCTAAATGCAGCGAGGGATTTAAGCTAGTCCAAGGCAAATACACCTTTATCCCTGAGGAGCATTCTTTACTTTTCACACATACTGCAAGAAAATTGTTCGCAAGTCATGAAGAGAGGTGGCTGGCTGCGAGCGGTTCCCGTCGGTCTTCAAGTTAAGTTCCAAATTCAAATCACATTATTGACCTCCAGGCTATGTTGTACTGAATTTCATTATAACCGGGCAATAATGACTTACTTTAGGTAGAGTTTACATGACATATAATCTGACGTTTTCGTGCAGGTGGTGTGAAAATATATTATTGCTTCAACATGTGAACTTAGACGGTATGTAACATGGAATAAGGGCAGAAAGATGATGAATGTAAAAGGGATGCTTACGGCAGTCCAAGGTCCAGCGAACCACTGCGAGGGGCACTCCTCCTTGGGCACCGTGCAGGGCTTGGTGTCCTTGTACTTGGTGAGGTTGGCGCACTTGGCGTCGTCCACCACTTCCACACCCTCGCCGCTCGCGTCATCGTGGTACATGCCGCAGAACACCTTCCTGGTCTGCACTCCATCGCCGCACTTTGCTGAGCACTGTTGAGGAACGAGAGGTTATAATTAAGCTAGTTTTAGTTACAGATGCACTTAATAGATTAATTGGAAGGTGGTCCATCTCATGTATTTTACAAAAGTCTCTTCTGTTTTGGATTAACCAGCCATGCTGATCGTACGGACGAGGGGTAATAACTGGTGCATTACGCCCATACCTAGACACAAATTAGAAAAGTGGTAATCAGATATTTTTTCAAACACCAGAGCTAATGATTGGAAGAATTGAAAATCAATCTATTTCTGCCGCCTACCAGTTTGGGACAGGTTCAAATACAACGCATCATTGTCAGAAAGAGCTTATACGAAATATTTTACGAAACATAAGGCTACTTTTAAAATGTAACTCCTTTCGTTACGGCTCTCGTTCAGCAGCTTTCGGAATTTCGTGTACTGCTACCGTTTGCGTGTTACCTTGCTCCACTGCGTGGCGTACCACTGCACCTCGCAGTCCGGCAGCTTGCCCTTATCGCACTCCTGGAAGTCCTCAGGGCGGTTGTGGTAGGAGCAGAAGCTGTCGTCCACCACTCGTCGGCTAATCGTCGAACACACCACTACACGCGTTCGGTTCTTTGACGTGCAGGAGTCGCACTGAAAAAAAAGTGGTAGAGATGGTCGTTTGAACCAATTTACAGTAAAAGAAAACCTGTTAGAAGGAACAATTAATTGGTTGGTTGGTCAACATACTAATGTCAATAACAGAAGACGGTATTATAGAAGATACGATTAATTTCAAAGATTTTAAAGAAACATCATTTTGTTCATTTACTCACTCCAGTCCAACCAGACGTGACCCAGTCAACTTCGTCGCAAGGTTGCAGGAAGCAAGGCTGTTCCACCTCTGGTTTCTCCTCAGTACAATCCTTCTCGTCCAGCACTTCGATGCGGCCATCTTTCTTCTGGTAGCAGACCACCTGCCTCGTCTGCTTACCCTCGTCACAGAGCATGTCACACTGATGGAGAAGGCATGTGGTTAGGAAAGTCATTTGAAAATTGCGAAGTACAAGGAATTTTTAAGTGGTTTGAGGCTTTAAAAGTACATCATCCATGACGAAGCTTAAGCTAATAATACTGTGCCAATTAACTGTGGCGATAAATTAGTCCAAAAACAATCATACATGGCAAGCAAAATGCATGGTAGGTAGCCTCGTAGCTTTTATCTCTGAGCTGAGAATGTTTCTAGGCGGAGTATGTAGATCTGATTAATGAATTCCGCCTAGAATTACCGTTGAACAATTATTTGGCAGCCTTGTTCGTACTTACCGGTTTCCAGTGTCCGACGAACCACGTGGGGCAGGGTGCATCCTCGTTACACGTCTGGAAGACTTCAGGCTTGGGGCCCAGCAGCTCGAAACATTCCTTGTCGGCTACTATAGACTTGATCCTGCACACACAAAGACATCATTTTATGAGATGTGTATTGCAGCAACACACTTTTAGAGCATGTCATGAGCAGTTATGACCATGGGAGTACCCAGGGGTGGACAGGGGAGGCAACTGCCCCCCCCCCCCTGAAAATCTCAAAGAAAATGTATGAACTCCCACTAATCACTAATCAAAGTGTAAACGGAGCCTTATGCGCTATCTTTTCAATAGACCGCAATATAATATATTGCCTTATTCCACGGCTACAATATTATTGAAAGGTCATTCAGTACACTCAGCCGCGTTAAAACGTGGCTGAAATCAGCAATGATCGAAGTCAGGTTAAATGGACTTAGTATGCTCAGTGTACATAATTTACTTTTATTTATATACTTAACCACCTATAAAGCAGGATCATTTGCGGCTATTTGCCCTATACACTCACTACTCTACATATACCTAATGTTTCATGTAGGTGTCTTTGTATAGTGCCTGTGCGATCTGACCTAAAATATCTAACTTGCCCCCCCCCCCCAGGCCAGGAGCTGAGTACACCCATGGTTATGACGTTGGAGTTGAATGAATAAAGCTTTCATTATCATCAAAATATTTGAATCGGCGCTGTATACAGAACAGTCGACGAATGTCCTTCAACTCTTCATCAAAAAGTGACAACAACACACCATAAAGGTCATGGTATGTTGTTGTCACTTTTCAGATCTCAAAAAAAATAAATAGTTTTATTTCAGACCTTGATCCATATGTTGTTAGTAATACACACTACTTAAAAGCTATGTTAGTAACAGACACAAAACAAAAGAGATTTTAATTCATATATTTGTTGCGCCCATCTGACGCACCGGGTATGTACCCAATGCGCCATGATGGTGCAACACTGCTCATCACTAATGTTCTTCAGTATGTCATTGACGCTCCCATGCACCTTGCGCATCATGGATGCCGTCCTTTTCCGAAGGATGGTGGTGAAGCCATCAGTGCGTGCTTCGGAAAACATTCCTGATGCACTGCAGTAACATGGGAGCCCCAACAACACTCTGAAGACATTATTATACTGAACTCTTAGGGCGCTGTATTTTTTTATTTGTAGTAGGAGCCTTCCCGATCCACCCCGTTCTCCATTCAGTCCTCTAAATTCTTAATATGAAAACAATACGCCTGCGATATTCCAAGTTCCTATGACAGTGAATACTTTATACTCATTACTTACCCATTGGCAATAATCTTCTGGCACGTGACCTCCCGGGAGCGTACGCCTCCACTGCCGCACCTCTGCGAGCACTCGCCCCAAGGCCCTTCCTCCCACTGCGCCGGGCAGGGCTCTGGACTGCAGGACTGGTTGGTGGGCGGCCTCAGACCCTCGTCGCACAAGCTGTCCTCGACTATCTCAAGTTCTTCCCTAGATCTACAAGTCACGTTGCGGGTTTGGAAGCCTGAAAAAATTAAATGTTCCTATTAATTAGGTATTTAAACATTTTGTTGCGATAGGTCTTTCAAACTGCAATATTAATTAAAAACTCGGCATAAGTTATAAGTATTGCAAAATATTAGTAACTTTCAAAGCAGATATAAATTCCGGCCGGTAATAATCAGGAAAGCGTCATCTATCGGCGCCTGCCTACATTGCTAAAGGAATCATAGATGTCGAAGCGTGCCGAAGTGCCGAGCTGTGAGGAACCCGTCTGGTTCAAAGTTATCTCACCTCCGCCACAGGTGGCGCTGCACGGCGTGAACTCCTCGTGCACCCAGTTGTATCGCTTGTCGGTCGGGGGCGCGGAGTTGTTGGGCACGCTGTACTCGTACCTGATCCCCACGTTATCGTCTTGAAGGAGAAGCTGGAACATACAAAAAGGACTAAGTCAATGAACGGTTTTAAAGACCATCACTTAAGACTGTCAAGAATAATTAATGTTTTAATCATAAATTCAGAACTAATTGACTGAATGCAATTTCTGAAATGACTAAAAACAATAACTTAAATTTATTGAGGTATGCGGAACAGAAAATAAAGTCCCGCCAACCTCCATAGAAAAGGGAGGATCCTCCGCCCAGACGGTTGTTGTGTCTGGCGGGCAACTGCCCGATAGTTGATATTCGGACTGTTGTATATGTTCGAATCGCACGGGGAACTCTGATGATACCGCGACAAGATTTCGTTAGTAGTTTGCAGCTTGCTGGATAGATGGCGTTGAGGGTAATTTTGTTGCCGTACAAGTTTCACTAATAGTTATTCTCTAAAATGACCATTCACTTACAGATAGATACAGAGGTTCATTGGTGGGTCCTAGGCAGCGCAGTTTGTCCGGAGCGGCGAACCCTTGCTGACTGCGCTCGTAGGTCCAGAGCGCGCCGGCGATCATGATGCTCCTCGGGAAATCGATGTGGTAGTGGCCGTTCAGGTAGTAAGTACCGCTCTTAGCCCTTAACGCTGAAGAAATTTGATGAATTTTAGTATAGATTACACAATTACCCAATTGTGTAATCTATATCTATCTGACGGACTTATTAGATTTTATCAGGAAAGTACCCACTTTCCTGATAAAATCTAATAAGTCCGTCAGATAGATTTCCAAAAAATATTGGACATGTATTTTTCTCACATTAGATAACAAAAAAAAATAAGACGAAACAGTGCCATGAAAACTCGCGTGACGTCTCATTTCCGTACTGTTTTTATTAAAATGTGAAGTCACCCATTTTTTAATTTTTTTTTTAGTATAGAAAATCATCAAATGAATCATCAATGTTCTTGGTGAGGCAGAAGAGAGTGTCAGACTCTTACTGACTAAAACCCATCCGTGTTCCTCCTAATGCCCTTTGCGCGTTCCAGGGCCGCGGTGACTCTTTCGAACAAATTCCTCAACCCCGGCAGGCACTGGCGCTAGCGGGCCCCGTCTACTTTGCTGAAAGCTCTTTGAGGCGCGCGTGGAACACAGCGCGCCGTCGACCCGGGCCTGGTTCTAATCGGACACCGAGCCACCCAATGCTCGCCGTCCGCAGGCCCGCGCCTACGGTGGCCGAGAATCGCCCTGCGACTCCCGACGCCTGGAGCGTCATCTTCTGTTGCGGCGGCTGGGGCGTGAGGTTTCCCTCTCTCACGCGTTCGACCTCCTCCTTCGCTAGCATTACTGCTTCGCAGAAAGAGGTGACCGCTTACCATACCTCCTCACTCCGGACCATGGATTGAACCAGGGCCGAACGCGAGAGGTCGCCGCCGCCGATCGCCTCGACGAGGACACGGCGGTGCTCCGCCCAAGCAGGGCAGACCTCCACCGTACGCTCCACCGTGTCCTCCGGGCAAGTCACCAGCCCCTACACTCTTGAACTTTGATGCGCTTTATCTTTATCCATTTTTATCGTTTTGAAATGGCAAAAAAATGTGTTCAATATTTTTTCAAAATCTTATGGCTAAGTATATATAAACTAAATAGAATCATTATTTTTATATCTAGGAAATTAGTTGGGTACTTTCCTAGTTTCAACATTACAATAGTTGCCAGATTTTATTAAACACTTACCCAAATAATTGTTTGAAGGTGACACCTCTTCAATATTAATATTGGTGGAACCTGCAGGAATCAGCAAGACGTCGTTGTACCCTAAAATAAAAATAAAATGTTTTTAAGAACACTTTTGATAAGGCTGATAACTTTTTAATAAGCGTAGGATGAACTCAAATCACTTATGGTAGGCGCCAGATAAATGTGCAATAACGGTCATTGACCCACATCATCATTCTTAATATCAAAAAAAAAGTTTTTTACAAAAAATATAACCGACTTTCAAAAACAAAACACTACAAAGTATAAAATAACTTTAATTTTGGAAGTCGGTGTTAAAAAACGAAATAACCAAAAACACCGACTTCCGAAATTAAAGTTATTTTTTACTTTGTAGTGTTTTGTTTTTGAAAGTCGGTTATATTTTTTGTAAAAATTATTTATTTTTCACTTTTTAGTGGTACCTGCGTACCCATTTACAGCGTACCGGAGTGATGTTATATTATGAACTGGGGCCTGTTTAATAAAACTTACTTAGTGCTTTCGGTGTAAAGGTCTCGTCAATACGAAATAAGCCCAAACACTTGGTAGTTCCTACATACTGACGTGGAGTTCCCTTGACTCTTTTTCGTCTCCATCATCAGGTCTGATCCAAACTTTCATTGTTTTATAGTAACTAACACCCGATATACACACGAATATCAAGTTTTTACCAGATGCTTGCCTACAATTTTCGAGAGTTGCCCTCGATTTCTCAGGGTTTCATTATCAGGCAATGGGACCACCTCGGCAGCATACCCTTTCATATAAAAAAGATTCATCGAAATCGGTTCATAAACGACGAAGTTATCCGCGAACACACATCAAAAAAAAATATATATATATATATACGCGATCGAATTGAGCTCCTCCTTTTTTTGAAGTCGGTTAAAAACAGAAATAAAGACATAAAGCTGTCCTGAATCGACTTCTATCGTGATCCTTTACGTTCTCTAGTAATGAAAAACGGTTCATAATTTATTGTTCGTGTATCTACGAAGGGATATTAGGGAAAGGTAAATATACTTTATTGTTTTTACTTCTACCCTCAAAATTGTAATTAATTAAGTCTTGGATCTCCTTATCTCTAACCTCAGATTGTATATATCATATTTTTTCGATAAAAACTATCTGTTCTTCCGTGGGGTGGGGAATTTGTAACACAGGCATTACATGCCTAACTCAGACACCAGCTTCTCACATTGGTAATTGAACACATATTATGTAAAACCTAGAATAAGCTTGTCAATTGTGAGGAGAAAATAAAGAAATTATTATTATTATTGCAAGTTTATCTGGCGCCTATCAGACATACTACGGTATACGTCGCCTCCATTATACCACTTACCTTTCATGAGATCCTGTGAGTCGAAGATACCTTCAGTGGTGCGACAGTTGGCGCCATTCCCTCGGCACTCCCGACACTTGTCCTCTCGCGCCGTCGAGTTTAGCATCATGTCACAACCAACAGGCTGATAAGAATAAAAATTATTAAAGTATCTACTGAAATAAGTCTAAGTACTATCATAAGAATGAGTCCCTTTTTAAGAAAATTTTTGAGGTATTTCAATTCCTAATGTTTGACTACAAGATGAATGACGTTTGTAGATTAACAGGAAATGCTGGCGGAGAGGCATTGTATGTAAAAAGTCATAATTCGAGGTTTGGCTCTCGACTGTTTTTTCTTCCAATATTGGACCGATTTAAGAGATATTTCAAAAACTGAATGAGAAGGATGTATACTGTGTCTCTATGTTTTCCTTTTTGATGATTTATTAACCGTATAAGCACTAGAACTCTTACAAAATGCTCCAAATTGACCGATAAATCTCTGTCAACAGAGCCCTAGTGTACAAATTTAGCAACTATTAATCAAAAGAGGAAAACATAGGGACACAGTATATATTCTTCTTATTCAGTTTAAGAAATATCTCTTAAATCGGTTCAATATTGGAGGAGAAAACAGTCGAGAGCCAAACCTCGAATTATGTCTTTTTACATACAAAGTCTCTCCGCTAGAATTTCCTCTTAAGGCTTTCATATGCCCATAAACTTTTTCACAAGGCATTACTTTGCCTCATAAAGAAAAAAACCGGCTATGCGGGAGTCGGACTCTCACACAAAGGGTTCCGTACCATAACCCAAAAAAAGCACGTTTCATGTACCTACTTATGTGAGCCGTTATAGAAATACTCTGTGAAAATTTCAACTGTCCACCTATTACAGTTCTTGAGATACAGCCCACTGACAGACAGACGGATGAACGGACGGACAGCGGAGGCTTATTAATAGTGTTCCGTTGGTTACCCTTCGGATACGGAACCCTGAAAAAAGGTTAACTCATAAGCATGACTTAACAGTAATGTACTACCTGACATTTGCCATTAACACAGACGTCGAAGGACTCGTCATTACACCTGGTGCCGTCTGCGACCTGGAGCTTGTGTCGGAAGTAGAACCGCTCCCCATGCGGCATGCAGTTCAGCTCGCAAGGGTTCGGAGCCTTCGTGTATGGCACCCAGCTATAGACGACAAAAAGCTTACGCTTAGGACAATGTGATACGAATTTACGTTTCATAGTTTGGGCCTTGCTGCTGACTATAATTTATTGATGATATTCTACACAATTATTATAAAAGTACAAAATAACTCCAATTCTTCTTCATACAAAATGTATCAGCTTTTTCTGATTTCGTGATATTTTGATTCGCTGGTTGTCATATTTTGATAGGAGACCTAACTAACTCACATCTGCCTAGCCTTTTTCCTAACCATATATTGGGGTCGGCTTCCAGTCAAACCGGATTCAGCTGATTACCAGTAATTTACGTGGAGCGGCTGCCTACCAGACCTCGACAACTCATTAACTGGATAACACGGTACTTTTTAGCAAGACTGGAGTCAGATTTACTGGCTTCTGATAATCCGTAATGACTGCCAAAGATCTACGAATGACAGCCGGAAACAACGGCTTAGTGTGCTTTCCGAAGCACGGAGGAAACTCGGTATGTTAAGATGGTCCCATCCACAGACCAACCTTGGCAAGCGTTGCTTAACCTTGAAGATCGATCCGGGAGGCTTTTATTCTTTAGCCACAAGCTCCTCAAGACGACGTAAGTAACTATTTATAAAAACTTACTTGTACTTGACGCCCCTGAAGTCCTTGTCGTTGAACTCGGCGCACTGCTCAGCCCTGAAGTCTGCAGACCCTTCGGGACAGTCCTGCGTCTGACACGAGAAGTACTTCGTGTCACCTCCCGTGCACAGGGACTGGCCTTCTGGCCTGAACATATAAATATACAAAATTATGCAGCGTTTCAAGTAGAAGGGAATAGCGAAGAAGAAGATAAAAAACTAGAAGAACACTTCTGCCATCTAGTAGAGTAAAGTAAGGACTCCATTTCCTGGACTTACGAGTCTACACTTCTTCCATCTTAAGTTGGTACCTACTCCTACAATCTTAAGTTGGTACCTTATCTAAATTAAAATCATCTTATCCGCGTTCTTCAAGGTAAAAAACTACATGTCTTCCCCAGGCTCATGAGAAAATACTCGGATGCTATGAACTAGGTTAAATCACGGAAAAGCCAGACGGATGGCATCTTTAGTTGCGTCGTGTAATCGTAATCTTTGGCCCACTTCCTTTATGCATTTATAATGGAGACGATTATGGTGTTAAAGGACTATTTAACTTGAGAAAGCAACTTTATTTCCCCCATTATGAAATAAATAATACATTTATAAATTTGGAAAGGCATATTTTTGCTCCCTCTTACCCAGGCTGCAAACATATCCTCTTTTGACTGGCAACGCCTCCCCCGCAGGTTCTAGAGCAGGCGGTCACCTCTCCCCATTCACCCCAGGGGCCGTCGCCTTCTCCGCCAGGGATGACGTAGGAGGCGGGTAGGTACAGCCCGGCGCCTTGCCGCCTGTGTCTGGTGCGGTGTTGGTGTACCTGGTAAAAGCAATGCATTAAGTATCGGATGTTAAGCAAACGTTTAGATTTGGTACTCCTAAATTAGTTCATCGCCGTATGATGTCGGCCGGTGCTGTATGGTGCCGTAAAAGAATAATACCGTCCCATCACTTCCCGTGAGTGTCGTAAGAGGCGACTAAGGGACTCACCAGAGAATGGGCAGCAGCGTTCTCTGTAAAACGCAACACCATACACTGCGATCGCCAACCCGCCTGCCAAGCGAGGCGATTATGGCAAACCCTCCTCCCCTTTGGGGGAGGCGTACGTCCAGCAGTGGGCGTCTTTCGGCCGCTATGATGATGAAATTAGTTCATGCTTAAGAATTAAATAACACAAAGTCCTGAGGGACTAAACTCACGACTGTTAGAAATTCCTTAATTGGTCGGGCCGGATAATTCGAACACTGTCTATCATTAGTACCGTAAGTTTTTTTTTACAGCAAACAATGTCTAACGCCGAAGCTTTGGTCTAAGGTCTTTGGTCTTTGGCTAAGTGTGATTTTGAAAAAGACTTAATGAAGCACACAAAGCTGAACTACCTACTTGTAATTAAAAGATCTACAGGATACCATAAAAGGCCGTCAAAATAAAATAAATTCGTACATGTGAAGTAGGAAACGCTTCGACTTAATCAAATAAATAACGTAGGACACGCTGCTAAGCTGCGGCGTTGGGGTGGTAACACTTGTCTTGTTAGCCGAGGTGCGTGGGGCTAACAAACGCACCGTCTAGCCGTACGTGTTTCCGATTTGACTCAACAACTGGATACGGCTTGTTCACATTTTATAAAGGCGTCGATAAAAGGTTTTGAAAGCTCTGTTCACATATCGTTTATAGTACGCTTACTCTATTATAGCCACTAATATAACTACTTAAGTATTAAGCGCCTTAGTACCTAGTTCTTTGAAATCGCCCACAACTTATACGAATCCTATTGTTTTTCGGTTTGACCATATCATTAATATAATCGAAGTATCCAATAGAGAGTTATAATACAATAAAAACTAAAATTAACAACAACACGTTAAATCTAAATCAGTTGATAAAAATGGTGGGTTTATAGAGTCGCGCCACCCGCCGCGTTTATTAGGTAACGCACGGTGTGAAGCAGCTCTTAGAATAAAACGCGCGTCACCGCTGGGTGTACGTAAAATGTTATGACGATAAACCACTTGTAGAACATTACCAGCGCTACGTGAGTGTTGCAACGCGTTGCTCTGCGGGCGTTGAGCACTTGGGGAGTGGGACCGGAGTTGGGATGCAAGAGATGCATTTTGAATCAATCCATATCTGTGATCGCAGTGTGGAACTCTCTACCAGTATCTGTTTTCCCTCTCTATCACACATAACCCACCAGCCTTCAATGGAAGAGTGAACAGGCAACTTCTGGGCTCGTTCACTCCACATTCGTTTCTTACCATCAGATCAGACTAGATCGAACATCGGACATGCTCAGAGTAAAAACAACTTGCTGCACATCGCCGTTCAGAAAACTGGGTTTATTAGGTGATTCTAAAAACATTTCGAAGTGAAGGCTTGGGTGAAGTGAACACGAAGTGAGCTATCAGTCCATCAGACTATATGGATTGACAACTCACTTAGTGGTTAGGTACTTCACCCAAGCCTACACTTCAAAATGTTTACAGTATCGCACTGTAGTTTACAAAACACGCACAGGCGAGCCAAGTGTGGTTGATATTCCAGATCGAACTAACCTAACTGAAATCAAACCTAATGAGACAGCAAAAATTCTCGTATCTTAAAGAGATTTTCATTTAAATTCAATCAATTCAAATGTTGTACCATGGATGCACTTGTAACTACGAATTTCCAAGTCCGGCCCACAGTTGCATACAAGTACTAGGCGAAGGCACTTATTGATGAAGTGTAGTCACAGGTTGTAGGTGACAGTTTATTTTCATTTCCCCCACTCGACACGCCACCTGTCGGCGACAGACGACAGCAGGAAACGAACGCCATTCAGGTTTAATTACTCCAGAGAAGCGGGAACAAGAAATATGCTGATTGAATAAACTTTAGACTGTTAAGCTATCGAAGCTTTAGAAGTTGTTTATGTTTGTGTTGACGCTTGTGGGCCGCGTGGTTTATATCCCTAATACTATAATAAATACGAAAGTTTTTTTTAATTATAGTCTGTAATAGCACATCTGCTACTTTTTATCCAGAGATATATCCCTTGAGATACTTTGAACAATACACGCGGGCAAAGACGCTCGCTGGCAAAATCTATGTAGCGGCATCAATGCCGCCACAAGAACAACCAACGGAGCAAATCAACATCGCAACAAAAAAAGAACCGCAACGCCATCTGTCCAACTAGCAGCAAACTACTACGTCGAAATCCTGCATCGCGCAAGCAGAGTTTACCGAGCAATTTGAACATATACATCAGCCTGAATATCAACTATCGGGCAGTTGCCCACGCCAGACACAACAACCATTTGATCGGAGGATCCTGCCTTTTCGATGGAGGTGTGCGGGACTTTACTCTCTGTACCGCTTACCCTCCACACTGGTGCCCTCGACATTGAACGTCAGCGCAGCCTTCGTGCAACTACTTCAGCGTGACTTCATCATCACTTCCTCATCGTGACCTCAAGCTCTCGAGCAACGAGTCATACAGCCAGCCAGTACCTACGGCTTCTACGGGTATCCTGACCACCAGCATGCAGCGACCGCGCATTCCTGGTCAGCATCCTCCGCCTCATCATCACCCTCATCATCACCCTCAACCTCATCAGAGACCTTGCCAAGCATACTGCACCTTCGGCCAATCACATGAAGAACCTCTCCTGGTCGACCCCAAAAGTCACGTCACTACGTCGCACAGCACCGTTTCGACTCACTGGAGCCAGCAGCAGCACCACTCCGACTCACTGGGATCTCATCACCCCGACTCACTGGGACACCGCAGACAGTTCTAACTCACCGTGAACTCTGCGACTTCCGGTTCCGACTCACTGGAATCAATCTTCCACTGGCCTGGCAAGCGTCATCACGATGTATGGACTATTCATCCATTATCGACCTCCGGTCTCCGGAGGGGAATGACGTAGCGGTATCAATGCCGCCACAGAAAATCAACGGAGCAAATCAGCATCGCAACCAAAAAAAGAACCGCAACGACATCTGTCCAACTAGCAACGAACTACTACGTCGAAATCCTGCATCGCGCAAGCAGAGTTTACCGTGCGATTTGAACGTATACATCAGCCCGGATATCAACTATCGGGCAGTTGCCCACGCCAGACACAACAACCGTCTGGTTGGAGGATCCTCCCTTTACAATGGGAGTTTACGGGACTTTACTCTCTGTTCCGCATCCCTCCAAAGCTAGTAAAAAAAAAATATCTCTGTTATTATATTATTTGAAAATATGCTACAATGTAGAGACGCTAAATAAAAACATGTTTGAAACAAAATAATAAATTATTTATACATTCTACTTGGCGTCAGACAGTTAAATGTTAATCGACACAATCCTACTTACGATCATCTACAATAACTGTCATAGACAATGAACATGATCTAAATAATCTAATGGCTAGGCGCCGGAGTCGGGTATAAACCAGCCAGCAACCAAAAATAAAACAACAAACGACATACATGTTACAGTTTAAGAAATGATAAATTCGTATATTGATCATCAAGTCATACATCCAGAAATAGTACTTACTGGACAAAGGGGGGAAGTGGGGGCCGATGAGCGTATGCCTATCAAAAGGCGCCAACCCTGATTAGATTTATGACTATACTCATGTTTTTCTATAAGTTTTGATTAGGGCTGTCAGTTAGCTCATTTATTTTATGTTTTCTTTTCTTGAATTTTGGGCTTGGCTAGATTTCTACCTACCTACCTTATTATAATTTTCAGTAGGTGCCTTAAATTCTAACTATGACTGTCTGTATTGACAGAAGAACGTGCTCTTCATAAAGATGCAGCCACTAAATATTAATGTTGTCGACTGTGCTATAAATATCGGAATGCAGACTGAGTCAGACATTTTTCCGGGTAACAAACAGTAACCCTGAGTAGCTCAGAACTTTAAGGGCAAAATTTAAATATTTTTGGCTAGATCGAAACTAATCTAAAGGGAGCCAAAATCAGAAACGTATTTTTTTATGAAGATCAGTAGGAAACTTCCTACTGATCTTCTACTTAAAATTTTGTATTAGTAGGTATATCAACTGATATACCTACTAATACAAAATTTTAAGTAATCTGAACTGAATATTCTCGAGACCATCCAGAAATCAGGTAAACTGACTTATTTATTGTTTCTGATAGCTAAATTCTAGTAAAGATGGTCCTAAACTTGAACCACTGAGAAGTTTTAGAATAAAAATCAATTGTCTTTGTTGCTTGGCTTATTTGGTACCCCAGAAAAAACTATGCAGAGTTAATGACGAAATATTAAAAATACTAAATAATAACGAATTGCCAGCCCTATCTGTAATACCCAAAGTAATGAAACGGGTCGGCTCACATGATCTCACGCTGTGACTGCCACAAGTTTTCATCATACGCGTCACTCAACGGAATCCGATGAAACATACTTGTATTTTTGTAATAAGGCTATATCTATATCTATTTGTTTATTGCTATTTGTAATTTACCTTACCTTACCATAGTAGTGAAGATTCGGTCCTTCGGGCCGGATTAACCTTCGGGCCGCATCTTACGTAGGTATGTTGAAGGTTTCTATTCAAATTAGGTACCATTTGTCCCCCAGTTATCCACATTTATATTTGTAGTGCTGTGTGTTGCAGGACACCGAGACATAATACCTACCTATGTAATTTGTTACACCTTCTCGTACCGGTGTGCATAAATAAAGATGTTTGATTGATTGATTAATTTAATTGGTTTAAGTAGTTACCTAATGCAACTTTACTTAAATGTTTGGTGTATGATAGTGCTCCAAAATATCGTTAAACTATATATTGGACTTCTAGCGCCACGCATCATCATCTGCCTAGCCTTTTCCCAACTATATTGGGGTCGGCTTCCAGTCAAACCCGATTTAGCTGAATACCAGTGTTTTACGTGGAGCGGCTACCTACCAGACCTCCACAACTCATAAACAGGGTAACGCGGTACTTCTTGGCAAGACTGGAGCCAGATTTACTAGCTTCTGACAATCCGTAACGACTGTCAAAGATCTTCAATTGACAGCCGGGACCAACGGCTTAACGTCTTTTCCGAGGCACGGAGGAAACTCGGTATGTTAAGATGGTCACCCATCCACAGACCAACCATGGCAAGCGTTGCTTAACCTTGAAGATCGATCCGTACGGCTGTTATTATTTAGCCACGCATCATAGATTTTAAAATAGCCATAACAAATCACAAGTTAAATTCGTAGCCCCATAAAATACTAGCATCTATTTGTAAAACGACCACCAATAAATCTACATCAGAAACCGAGTACCAGCACCACTTAGCCACTTTAAAAATGGCTAAATTACTTACAATAATTACGAATTTATTTACGAAACTCGTCAATCATGTATTGGTGATCGCATAAACGTCAGTTCCTCATTCGCAAGTGCGAAGCGATGATTGTAATATTGCCGCGGCGGCTGGTCGCGGTTTTAACTGTCATAAAGTAGGGCTGTAAGATGTAACAGATCACACATCAACAGTCGCCTACGCCTTAAAGCACAACAGTTTGATTTCTTGCAGGAGTTCCGTAAACTTCTGCAAGAAATGGAACTGCCTTATTCGTAAATTTTTCGCGGAGTTGTAACGGCCTGCGAAGCAAAGATCCGTTTACGTGATTTACCGAATTTTAAAGAATTTTCGCTTGATTTGAAACTATCATCTCAAGATATGGCGCCGTATGGTGTCGGCTGGTGACGCATGGTGCCGTAAAAGAATAATACCATCCCATCTCTTACTGTGGGTGTCGTACGAGGCGACTAAGGGACTCGCCAGAGAATGGGCAGCAGCGTTCTCTGTAAAACGCAACACCATACACTGCGATCGCCAACCCGCTTGCCAAGCGTGGCGATTATGTCAAACCCCCCTCAAATTTGGGGGAGGCAGTGGACGTCTTTCGGCTGATATGATGATGATCTCAAGATAAAAGTCGAAGTTTTTCGCCGCCAGATCCAGTACCAAGTGACCAACTATTTGAGTAGTGCATCAACATATTATACTTATCTCTAAAAAATCATCTACAAGATGAGAAAACCGAAAAACTGTTTATGTAATACACAGTTTGCCCCTTGATTTCCACAACGTTAATGTTTTGTTTGAGAAAATATAAATTAATCATTTCATTCTTATTACTTCAGCTTTCAAGTCCATTTAAGTTAGCTAAAGTATCTGTGGAGATTAAGCTTTTGCCAGCACGGTTGGCGCAGTGGTTGAGCGATCGACTCCCGCACGGTACAAATATTTGTATGGCCTGCAGATAGCTGTTCCGGGTTTGGCTGTTTGTGTATGTGACTTTGTATGTTTGTAAACGCATCCACGATACAGGAGAAATTCCTAGTGCGGGGCAAGGTTTTTTAAAAAAAAAACTGGCCAAGTGCGAGTCAGATTTGCATAATCTTAAGGTAAAGATCTATTATTTCCATTTTTTTCAAAATTTTAGGCTCAGTAGTTTCGGAGATAAGGGGGGGGAATGGTCATTTTTCGTCTAATTTCTTGAATAACTTCAAAACAGTTTATTTTAAAATTATGAAAAAATATAATTAAAACCCTCACAGTAAGCCCTTTCATTTGATATGTCACACGATATTGTTCAAAAATATTTTTTTTTTAATTTTCTAGTTTGGCCCCCAAAAGTGACCCCCATACTAAAAATTTAATAATTTACGTAACGCGTTCATATTTGGGTCATAGAAGTCCATTTGTGTACCAAATTTCAACAGAATCGGTCCAGTGGATCCGGAGAAAACTGGCTGTGTCAGACGGACAGACAGACAGACACCCGAGTGATCCTATAAGGGTTCCTTTTTTTTTCGGAACCCTAAAAAGCTGTGCACCATCGCCTAACTTGCTAAATGGCCTCCGTCACAACCCTATCATGTATCGTCGCGCGGTCGCTCGATAGACCAGTGTCAAGGTAAGGCGGTCGACGCTCTCTTGAATTGGATCGGATTCTTTTACATGTTTATTTCTTTTGGCTACACTAGCTCGTGGCTAGATAATAACAGCCGCACGGTTCGATATTCAAGGTTAAGCAACGCTTGCCAAGGTTGGTCTGTGGATGGGTGACCATCTTAACATACCGAGTTTCCTCCGTGTCTCGGAAAGCACGTTAAGCCGTTGGTCCCGGCTGTCATTTGTAGATCTTTGGCAGTCGTTACGGATAGTCAGAAGTCAGTAAATCTGACTCCAGTCTTGCCATGAAGTACCGTGTTACCCAGTTAATGGGTTGTGGAGGTCTGGTAGGCAGCCGCTCCATGTAAAATACTGGTATTCAGCTAAATCCGGCTTGACTGGAAGCCGACCCCAATGTAGTTGGGAAAAGGCTAGGCAGATGATTTCTTTTGGCTACACGCAAATTAACACACACCCAATTCCTATAGGGGTAGAATAAAACTGCAGTACGCCACCTAATTTGATCTTAACGTACTCCTTTTGCTTAATCTCTTTATATATTTTTTTCTTTTTGGGTTTTAACTGTAACAGACATTTCAGGATGCGAATAGTTTGTTATAGTTAGAACTGTCAATCATAAAATGTAGATACTTACATTATGGGCGTAGTGATGCCTTGACTCCGTCCATGTTGTACAATTACTTAATACGATTGCTGCCAGAAGCAGCGATCTGAAACAATAAAACAATTTATTTCGTTAAAATTATAGTTTAGTTACATATTTAACCAAAATAAATAGCCACATCCCTCCATCCATCTCCTGCCTTTATCCTAATTTATTTACAGTCAGTGTTTCATGTATCTCCTTGAACACCTTCTGTATATCATTTGTCCCACAATATATCCATTGTTTTTTTGGTCTCTTCCTGTATCCTTAAAACCACATGATCCACATAGATTCTTTAAACTTTCCTGACGATGTTACTCATTCCTCTTCATTCCCCCTTTCCCATTTCATATAATATCGAATCGAATATGACTATATTGATGCTTAGTTATAGATGTTTAAAGAAGGCTATATTTAAAAGGCTAAATCCCAAAAATTATAATTCAACCGAAGAACTTTAGCACATACAGTCTTGAATGAATTTGCCAAAAAAATAAGTAACTAGCATGCACCCACTTACTTACTCTACACACATACCTACATACTGCACACTCCACAAATACACATACACACACAGAGAAAAAGACACCCCTTATCGACCACCCATCATTTTAATATTCTATAATTTTTATTTTTTTTAATTTATATAAAATCTTAGTTAAGCACATACTTATGACTTTTGTGGTGATGTAATTAAGCATTTTATTTTTCACTATCCGGTTTTTTTTTTAGTAAATATGTAGTTTCATAAATAAATAAAATATTGTTGCCTTACTTGGGAAAGAGACTGGACCCCACGACACAGGGAATCCTAGTGTGGGATCCAGGGAATTTGAAGAAACCTAGCACTTAAGGCTCTTATGTATCGCAATATTGTCTATATATTATACAATCTGTTATTGAACTGAATAAATTTTAATTTTATTTTATTTTATTTTATAGAATACTATCACAGATTCCGCATAGCGTTCTCATCTCAGCTACATGCAATTGCCTTTCATTCATCCCTTCTCCACAATCGAAATCTATTTTCAAATAAAAAAGGTTTAAAATAACAAAATGTTCGATTAATTATAAATCCATCGTTCCAAGATTACCAGCATCCAACGGCAACAAAAAAGGATGCTATCGAATTAAGACGAAAATAACATATTTATCGACTTCAAACATCTAAGTACAGTCCGAAAGACCAATTATAAGGCGTAATGGTATGTAAATAAAAGTTTATCCGAATCGTTCATCTTCGATGTCGTCTGCCGAACTCCGAAACGTCGATAGAATTCGTCGATAAAGGACTCACGGGCCTAACTGTACCTTAGGGCTGGTATCGATGATATCTCTATTATGTAATAGATCGAGTTAGAAGAGGTCAGCGGTTTAAGGGAATGTTGAAAATTTCGATTTTTTAAGGTTCGTCTAAATCCTACTTGTCTTAATGTTTGGAGAGGCAAAATTGGGCCTCGGATACGTAGCGTACTGCTACTTCCATTTTATTTGTATAAGTATTTAAAACGGATGCAATTTTTATAACGATAAGAAAATTCCTTTAAGAAACAATAAGTTGAATGTAGCAAAATTCTATATAGGTATAGGTAGGCGAACATTCAAAAAAGTTTGGAATGCCTACCCTATATTTTTAGATATCTCGTACTTTTCACCATCACCCCACATGTAAGTAATTCCACCAAAAAAAGAAAATAATTCCGCAAATAAGACTAGGGATATCGGATATCATGTAACAAAGTGAGCCCGCGGTACTTTTATGACTCACGCATTCGAAACTGAAGTGAGTCCCACGGGACACAGGTCCTCAGTACCGCGATGAAAGAGAGTAGTTAATTGCCTCATGGCCGGACAAAGGCTGTTCCCTCACAAACCGACAGTAACGCCGTAACATCGGTTTAATTAACACCAAAGTAATCTGAGTCGGAATAACGAATCATTGCTCTTTAATACTGTTAATTAGTCTGCATGATGGGTTGGTTATAAAAGTGTTATGTGCTATTAAAATATTTTAGTTTACAGCTTTGGCCTGTGGCTTTGCATTATGTGAATTGGGATTGCCACATACGTTTTGCTGAATATGACAAATACTCATAAAGCGGAGGTGATGGAGGTCAAGCACTGAAGACCGATCACAATAACCAAACACATGACTTTGGTTTCAATTCTAGCTGCAAAACTCTACGCTTCATAGAGTCGTGAGAAAAAAAGAGTCGCTAGTTTTTCTTTCATCCTTAACGGGTGCTAAGGCTGCCGGCTACCGTCCGATGATTACTACCATGTAAACTGCGGTCAGGTCTCTAAACTTAAGGAAAGGATTACTACTAAGAGTTACATCTATCTAAAGCTAAAGAGTTTGTTTGTTTGTTTGCTTGAACGCGCTAATCTCAGGAACTACTGGTCCGATTTGAAAAATTCTTTCAGTGTTGGATAGCCCATTTATCGAGGAAGGCTATATATAGGCTATATATCATCGCTAAGGCCAAAAGGCGCGGAGCAGTAATGAATATTGTGACGCAGACGAACTTGCGCAGGTCAACTAGTAGTCATATATAATCACTAGCTGACCCGCGCAACTTCACCTGCGTCACAATTTTCATTACTGCTCCGCTCCTATTGGTCTTAGCGTGATGATATATAGCCTATAGCCTTCCTCGATAAATGGGCTATCTAACACTGAAAGAATTTTTCAAATCGAACCAGTAGTTCCTGAGATTAGCGCGTTCAAGCAAACAAACAAACAAACAAACTCTTCAGCTTTATATATTAGTATAGATTGGTATGATACAAAATTGAGCAACCAAATCTATATTATCTAACGTCTGGATCAACTGCAGCGTACCAAACATAAATCATGATCTCCGAACATTAAAGAATCGAAGGTCGATCTCAAAAGGAGCAACTTCCTCGCCGCTATGGTCCTCACAGTCACAAGTTAGGCTACCAAGGCTCCTGCGTCTGAATAATTTGAATATTACGATGCAAATGCGCCCATCGTATGACACGAATGCACAATTACAAATCGATAATGATTCATGAAGCCCTAAGCGTTGGTAATACGTTCTAAGACGCTGGCATCCGGTCGCTATGCATATATCGAATGATTATTTTGTAGTGCGATTAGCAAAATGCATTGATGTGGTACGAATAATAATAATATGCACGTATTGTTTTGCTTTTTAGGTCCTCAAATAAGACTAACCAAATATTCAAAGGAGGTTAAACTGTGCATACACTTGTCCGGCTAAGTATGCTTGCTCATAAGCGTGTCAATAAGTTGCCGTGGGGTCTTTGGCTTCTTTTTTGTGTAATCCATCAGCTATTTATAATATAACTTATTTAATAACTTATTCTTCCTACGCATGGATATCGTCAAAGTATCTACATCAATTAGCCACTAATACCATGAAGAGGTAGGATTGAAAAACAAAATATCTTTTCCGCTCCTTAAGAAGTTTATGGTTCTCAAAAGAATTTTAAAATAAACAAAATTCCAAACCGAAGTCGGTTAACAAATTTTCATTTCGGCCAAGAATTCTTTGTAACTGCTAAACAAATAGCGATGAATTAAGAGAAGTGTAAACAGTACCTAAGGTGAACACTCTAGCTCAAAGGGAACCGCGGAGAGCTCCGATCTTTGCCAATAAACAGTCGCACGCGCATGATTTGTTAGAACAAAGACCTAAGTATACTAGTCATGTTGGTCTTTCGCGAATTTATTGGAGAAGCAAAACTATACGCACAGTAGATCAATATGACAAGAAGAATAAAACTAAGACTGTCCTGAAAAGGATTTGACTATCGGAGAAATTGGGCTTAATCAGACATTGTGCCGTGGTTGTGCTTTCTCTAAATGAGAAATAAAGAAAGAGAAGAGTCAAATTACGAGGAAATTAGTTTTTTTTTAGTTTGACATGGGTTTAGTCTTACCTCTAGTCTAGGTCAGAGGTGACAGAGATAAAGTCGACGATGGAGTGAGCTCACCCAGAAGAAGCGTGTTCACTCTAATTTTACAAAATCAAACTAAGCATTAATTTTAGCATATAGAGCAGACCAAACTACTCGTATCGTAATAAATATTTTAAAAATCAGGTATTCATTTCTTTCTAAAAATATATTGTAAAGAGAATTAATGAGCAGTTTACAAAAAAATAGTTTTATTGATCTGAAGCTACACTTCAGCTAAGTATCTTACTAAATCGCGGAAAATGAACGTTTCTGTGGGATAGACCACGGGACCAAACCCGCCGGAAAAACCTGAAAGATATGATGAAAGCAAACTCTACTCACAAATTATTTTATTATTTGCTTTGACAGTGAATTCCTCGCAAGAACTGTTGCGTCAATACCACAAGACCTAACATTTAAACATGACAGACGAACACAACAGTTACTGTTGTTAAGTCAAACACTGTAGCGAAAACAAACGACTGCCGAGTGACAGTGACTGCGGTAGTTGCACACACGTAGTTGGCAACTAGCAATCGTTATGCAATGGGTCGTGGTTATGTACTGTCACCTTTCTAGGATTAGTTTGTGGTATTTGTATACCTAGCCTAGTGCTCAGGTGTTTGTGTGAATTCTTCGTTTGGTCTACACCTACTAAGATTATGAGAGGTTGTTAAGAATACAGTATTGGAATACAGTAGCTGTCAGTCCTTTTACGCGGAGCGAGGCAGCGGAGCGAAGAGCGGAGAAATATTAACCAGAAGCTTCTGCCAGCGGCTTCGCTCGCGTGGTCCCTAGGGAACATACTCCCGGGATAAAAAGTAGCCTATGTCCTTTCTAAGGCTCTAGACTATCTCTGTACCAAATTTCATTTATATCGGTTCAGTAGTTTTGGCGTGAAAGCGCGATACACAGACAGATAGAAAGACCGACAGACAGACAGAGTTACTTTCGCATTTATAATATTAGTAAGGATTGGAATTGCATAAAATGTCAATGACTGACGCGAAGCGGAGATTTATGCACTTCCGTTGGCTATTATTTCTCCATTTCTCCCGCGCTCCGCTACCTCGCTCCGCGTCAATGTACAGGCAGCCTTAAACTAGTACAAGAAATCCTATTTGAAAGATGATAGCAAAATTTGTAAAACTTAAATAAAACCTGTGAAAAACAGAGAACTTGCACCTTTGCCTTTATCACGCAAAACACAATTTATACTGAACTAACTGGTGCCCGCGACTTCGTACGCGCATATCCTGTTTTTTCCCGTTCCCGTAGGAATTTCGGGATCCGCTACACTCCCCAAGGAATCTATATGCCAAATTTTAACCAGTAGTTTCGACTGTGCGTTGTCTGTCAGTCACTCAGTAACGGAAGAATTTTATATATATTGATGACACAAATTCATGGCGTGGCTCGCACGTCTCTATTCATCCTGCATTTTAAAACGCTCACAACGCTCAAAACTTCTGTTGAACATTCTTCTTCTTATCGTGGGCAGTAAGGTCTAAACGACCCCACACACCCTAGTGTCAGAGTTTCGAAACCGCCTCAAGGGCCTCTGACATGGTTTATTTAACGACCGCCATTTGGCGACCTGGACCACCGGCTTATACGTGCCTTCCGAAGCACGGAATCATCTTTTTATCAGACAATCAGGTGATTCAAGCCTGCAATGTCCTAGCCAAACTGGAAATAACTTTATAAAGTATGCTTCCCGTAGGAATCGAACCCACGACCACCGGGTCACAAGGCAAACGCCTAAGCCACTTGACCACGGAGGCAGTTGAACATTACTACTGAATTAATCTGCTGCTTGCCATGGAGTTTTAGTACCTTACACACCTTTTTAACACCCCATCAATCCTACAAGCATCTTAATAAAAGCTTTTACATCTATCCAAAAGGGTAATTTTCCGCATCCTCCCCTGAACAGCTACATCTCGACATCCGACACCACTTCCTACTAATCAGCTGGGTGTAATAAATTGCCTGTGTCGGCCACGGCACCCGACACCAGCCGTAATGACGGAGCTTCCGTCCGACACGTCCCTGTCAATTAGCTGTGGCTGACGGACTGATGTTGGAACTGAGAAAGATAACTTATATCATGACATTATCGGTGTTGTTTCGAGAAAAGATGTAAAAAGAGGATTTGATCGAAAAGTAGAACACCAAATTCTTCCCTTGCAACTTAAAACACAATACCTTTCTTCAGTGACAAAATGACAAGTAACTGAAATTACCAGAAGCATACCGGAAGACGCAACGTTGGAAGGCCTCCCACAAGGTGGACCGATGACCTGGTGAAGGTCGCGGGTAGCCGATGGATGCGAGACGCACAGGACCAGTCGTTGTGGCGACGCTTGGGGGAGGCCTATCTACAGCAGTGGTCTTTCGGCTGATATAATGATAATGAAATTAAATTACTCTATTTCAGTTACAAAGGACCGAATTGGAGCTTGATCCCACCTAAGATTTAAAAAGCTCGTCGTCTTCTCTGTAAAATAATTTTAAAACAGATTGGAACTTTAAAAAAGTAATTTTAAACGCGTATGCTTTGAAGGTGAGCTTACAGAAGCATCTTTTCAAACGTGGAACAGCTTGGATTACCTAACATATTCGCTGCATTCTATTTAGCGATTTCAGACCATCAAGTCGAAGGAAACCTCAAGAAGTCTACCTGCAAGCTAGTTCAGTAGCGTGACCGTATAAAACGGATACCATAATTTCGCGGTCCCTTTACCCTTAGGCCACCAATATACTTCGTGCCATAAAACAATAAACATGTCACCAAAACAATAGACCAATCCCAATGCAATTCAGACCAGCCAACTTAGACATTTGCAACACGACTCCTGCGCGGTACCTAAAGTAACCGTTAAGCGTCATTTACATGTACGTGCGACAGAGGCCGCCACCGACGCATACGTTTAATTTCGCCATGATATCACTATGACACTACATCTAATAATAAACTATCATAAATTTCATCGGACCCCTGTATCGAATATTAATCAATACATACCTACATTGAAACTCTATTGTTTGAGAACAGAATGTGGGTAGGTAGCAGTTTGTATGCACGAGCTTTTGTTGAAGAGTTATTGTGATTGGATGGTAAAGAATGGAGATTTGTTTCCAACAAACGATGTCTGGGAAGCTTTTTTCTTGTCTGGTGATTGGAATTACTTAAAATTAATGAGAAAGCTTTTACCAGTAAGGTTTATAAATAAATACCTACTCAAATAGCTACAAGATGTGTGAAATTTTCAAGATGATCGACATTTCAACTTTAAGGACTATATGATCATAAGCTAGACAGTGGTTCTGCAAAAAGAACAGTTAACCTCCCTATTAATAGATTGAATTGTTCACCAGCCATCTCCAGAATCTATACATATAATAAAATCGTAGACTAACCGTGTCTGTACATTGAATATTTTTGCATGAAAATTACACAGAAAACTCAGGAAAAAGGTATAAAACACAAAAATGCAATTTTTGAAATTTTTGTCTGTTTGTCTGTTTGTCTGTTTGTCTGTGCGTTTGTGGGAGCATCACGCTTAAACCACAGATTCGGTTGCAAATCTAAGTACTTAAAAATATTAAGTGATAACCCGAGTAACATTTAGCGTTTATTTCATCAAAATCGACCCACAAAATCAAAAGATATTGAATTTTTAAGTTTAGGAAGAAACTTCCTAATGTATTCTGATGAGTCAGAGCGCCATCTATTGAGAAAAATAAAATGCACGAAAGCATTCAAAATTGTTGTGTTATTTGTGAGACTTTTAATACGTGGCAAAATAAGAGTGATCATTTTATACCTTTTCATTATTGATCGATACAATCGATCCACAAAATCAAAATATATTGAATTTTTAGTTTAGTAAGAAACTTCCTTATATATTCTGATTAGTCAGAGCGCCATCTATTGAGGAACCAAAAAATGCATGAAAGCATGAATGTTACACCAAAACACATTGATTGAGTTATTTGTGAAACTTTTAATACGTAGACGTAGTCTTCTATACATATAATAAAATCGTAGACTAACCGTGTCTGTACATTGAATATTTTTGCATGAAAATTACACAGAAAACTCAGGAAAAAGGTATAAAACACAAAAATGCAATTTTTGTTTTTGTTTGTTTGTCTGTGCGTTTGTGGGAGCATCACGCTTAAACCACAGATTAGATTGTAAATCTAAGTACTTAAAAATATTAAGTGATAAACCGAGTAACATTTAGCGTTTATTTCATCAAAATCGACCCACAAAATCAAAAGATAGCTAGCTGACCCGCGCGGCTTCGCTCCCGTCAACTGGCTACTCTACTTACCGACCCTAACCTACCTACCCTACCTACCTACTCTACCCACCCTAGCTACCTACCATAGCTACCCTACCTTAGCTACCCTACCTACCTTACCTACCTGCCTACCTACCCTACCTACATACTCATTTTTTTGTATTTTAATTCTTATTATGCTATACCGGACGAAGACTAATCCAAAAACACAAAAACTTTGAAAATCGGTCGAGCCGTTCTCGAGTTAGTTAGAAAAGTGTTCGAACAAACCCGACTTTGATTTATATATTGAGAAGATTAAGAATTTTGCTATATTGTGAAAGATTCGAACATTTTCTAGAACACATTTTTATATTAGCGAGACAGAAATTAAACGAATAAACTGAAGGAAGACGGACAGCGGTGGCTTATTAATAAATAGGGTTCCGTTAGCAACCTTGGTACGGAACCCTAAAGATCGAATTGGTTCGCACGAATCAAAATAGTACGCGAAAGCTTAAATAATAGGGTCCCATAAGCAACTTTGGTACGGAACCCTATAATTTGCCTTGGCTCGCAAATCGAACCGTCTGATACTTAACACGAATTAAAAAGTTAGTTGCGGGCAACCTGGGAGTCTTTAAAACAAAAGTGAATAGGTTGCTTCTAGGCAAACGTGCTCTATCTTCGACCGCATCATCGCTTACCATCAGGTGAGATAGTGGTCAAACGTATGCCTATCTATAGAAAAAATAAATAAAATATATTCTACTCCGTATCACCTAACCACTGAGAAAGAATGATAACACGATTTGACAGTTACTGTGAAATCGTGTTGTCATTCATTCTTAGTTCGGGTTAGGGATTAATCGTAAGTCTGTAGCTGGGGGGCTACTCTCTAACGAAATCCGTAGTTTCGGGCTTAGTTGCGGGCGTGCGTATTCTACTCCGTAGGTACCTTATTATAAGCTGATGACGCGTTTTTCTCAATTGCGGTGTTAATATTTTCCGCTGGAGAATGACCTCACACGATTATACGATAAACACAGTCGTAGTTCGTAGGAATTTCGGTAAGGTCTTTGAAAGGTCTTAAACTGTTAGGGAAAAAAATTGCTTAAATCTCTGAGTTGTGCTGGTTTCGTTAAAAGTGCATTTATTGTAGACTCTAAAACTGATTTAGCTTTGCGAAGTACTGGACGGCTCGACTAGCGGAGGGTTCCGTACCAAAGCTGCTATGCTGACGGGACCCTACTGCTAAGCCTCCGCGATTGATTCCGTTTAGAGCGAAGCAACGAACGGTTCGATTTGCGAAACAAGGCTACTCTCTAAGTCCGAAGTCCGTAGTTTCGGGCTTAGTTGCGGACGTATTCTACTCCGTATCAGCTACAGACTTACGATTAGTCCCGAACCCAAACTAAGCATGAATGACAACACGATTTCACAGTAACTGTCAAATCGTGTTATCATTAGTTCTCAGTGGTTAGGTGATACGGAGTAGAATATATATTTTTTTTTACTATAGATAGGCATACGTTTGACCACTATCTCACCTGATGGTAAGCGATGATGCGGTCGAAGATGGAGCACGTTTGCCTAGAAGCAACCTATTCACTTTTGTTTTAAAAACTCCCAGGTTGCCCACAACTAAGTTTTTAATTCGTGTTAAGTATCAGATGGTTCGATTTGCGAGCCAAGGCAAATTATAGGGTTCCGTGCCAAAGTTGCTAATGGGACCCTATTATTTAAGCATTCGCGTACGATTTAGATTCGTGCGAACCAAGTCGATTTTTAGGGTTCCGTACCAAGGTTTACCTTATTTATTAATAAGCTTCCGCTGTCCGTCTTCCTTCAGTTTATTCCTTTAATTTCTGTCTCGCTAATATAAAAATGTCTTCTAGAAAATGGTCGAATCTTTCACAATATAGCAAAATTCTTAATCTTCTTAATATATAAAACAAAGTCGGGTTTGTTCGAACAATTTTCTAACTAACTCGAAAACGGTTCGACCGATTTTCAAAGTTTTTGTGTTTTTGGATTAGTCTTCGTCCGGAATAGCATGATAAGAATTAAAATACAAAAAAAAAATGAGTAGGTAGGAAGGGTAGGAAGGGTAGGTAAGGTAGGGTAGCTATGGTAGGTAGGTAGAGTAGGTAGGTAGGTTAGGGTCGGTAAGTAGAGTAGCCAGTTGACGGGAGCGAAGCCGCGCGGGTCAGCTAGTAGGGTAATAAATATTAAAGACACGGAGTAGATATGTAGATAATAATTTCTTGGTATGTATTAATCAATCAACAGTTTTTTTTTAGCTTTATGGAGTGCACTTACAATTACATAAGGCCGTCATGTTAACAGCAAGACATTTTAATCGACAGAGCCACTAATGCAGTTGTCAGCCATGTCCAATAACATCAGTCCAAACCAAAGCTCTTAAAATCTATCAATAGTTTGCCATTAAAAGTTATTTATGTAGTTAAATTATGTAAAGAGGTGCGATGGCGATGCGCTGCGCGCGCGCCGCTTCCGAGGCAGGCCCGCCCGTGGCGCTGACGCCGGCGCGTCTGCGGATAGACGATTAGCATTCGCACAGCGATACGCTAAAAATAACAGTTACTTAATCGCGATGTTCGATCGATTTAAATTTGCGAAGCAAGACGTTTTTTTGTAGTGGCGTTTTGGATTGTAGATGGCGCTGATAGGCCTATTTAGTGCGACTGGAAGCCAAAACAGTTAGGTACTTAATGGTCTTATCTTGTCTAGTGTATGTCAATGCAAGGTTAAATTAAGTTAGTTAGCGACAGACCGCAGATTAGACATTTTATGATAACAATAAAACTTTAAAAATTCCCATAACGTCTGCGGTATGGACAGTAATAATATTTAATATTATTATAACAGTATTAGTATTACACGTATTTAAGTTTTCTGTGACATTTTCTGTCTCCTCTGGGATTACCTAGGGAAGACAGAAGTTCTAGTTATGCAGAGAAATTAAAAGATGGCATAGAAGTAAGTACGTCCAAACATTAAAAAAAAAATAGATTCTTATCAAAATTCTGACCATAAAGCTCATAATTTTTGACAAGCATTTATGCTTTGAAGATGCAAATCAGAGATTCGTAGGTATTTGCTCACAGTAGGTATGTTTCTCGTTGACCCAGCACACAACCGTGTTTACACAGTCCATCGAAAGCTTTCGACCCATTAGGGTACACAAGCGAGCTTCGACAACACTTCTACTTAGCCTGATTGCGCAGTTGAGAATTGACATTAAATAAATACTAGAAATTGTTATTATAAATTGCAATGCATATTTCTTGGTGCCTGCTTAGACACCACTGGATTTTACCATGTACGCTTGTGCAAACTGGGCAGTCAGCCCTATCGACCTTGTGAATTTGTGAAACGATTTTTTTCCGCTGTACTTACATGTTGTGAGATTAGGCATCTTCGATCAAGAATATTGATCGAAGAGTGGCATACTAAAAGCTCATAGACGAAGAGAAAAAAGTTAAAATTACGCCGCCATGCAATGTTTTATTCATTTATCTTTTCTGTAACTTACATGGTGTACCTACATAGAGTGCTATAAAATACTCTATTTACACCATAGAAGTCTATTCCGGTCGAATGCGGCCACTGGACTACCACTACTTCAATTAAATGAATGTTAAAAATACAAGATTAGCAGTGGCGCCTTAGCCTCATCATCTAGTTCACTCAAAGATTAATGACCTGTCAACGTCCTCAGAATCCGCTAATTGTTTTCTAGATTATATTAACGTTGACATCGATTGACTAATTAGGCACATACATAGAGACACGCGGCTTAATAGTCAACAATTGCTATTAATGGCTTTCGCTAAGAACCCAGCTGGTATTAATCTCCATAATCTTTGCTTGGCTATACATTTGAGTTAGGAAGACAGCTGTAATTACCAGATTTTTATTAGAGGACGCCGACAGAATAGCTTAGTCATAGTTTAAGTGTTTGTAAGGAACCCTTTAGGGTGCAGCCTTAGGGTCATATTTTGCCTCTTCAGCCTTTCACAGTATTTTTTATGTAATTATTTGTGTACCTACAAGAGAAGAAATACAGAGAGAAGAGCACAAAGGTGCTGCTTATCTATACATATAATAAATCTATACATATAATAAAATCGTAGACTAACCGTGTCTGTACATTGAATATTTTTGCATGAAAATTACACAGAAAACTCAGGAAAAAGGTATAAAACACAAAAATGCAATTTTTGAAATTTTTGTCTGTTTGTCTGTGCGTTTGTGGGAGCATCACGCTTAAACCACAGATTAGATTGCAAATCTAAATACTTAAAAATATTAAGTGATAACCCGAGTAACATTTAGCGTTTATTTCATCAAAATCGACCCACAAAATCAAAAGATATTGAATTTTTAAGTTTAGGAAGAAACTTCCTAATGTATTCTGATGAGTCAGAGCGCCATCTATTGAGAAAAATAAAATGCACGAAAGCATTCAAAATTGTTGAGTTATTTGTGAAACTTTTAATACGTGGCAAAATAAGAGTGATCATTTTATACCTTTTCGTTATTGATCGATACAATCGATCCACAAAATCAAAATATATTGAATTTTTAGTTCAGTAAGAAACTTCCTTATATATTCTGATTAGTCAGAGCGCCATCTATTGAGGAACCAAAAAATGCATGAAAGTATGAATGTTACACCAAAACACATTCATTGAGTTATTTGTGAAACTTTTAATACGTAGACGTAGCAAAATAAAAGTAAACATTTTAATACCTTATCGTTATTTACATACGGGCTTCTTATTTAACGTCTTCCGCTGCCAAATATTTTGTCAGTTTACATGGTCGATAGATGGCGTTGCACTGATGACGCGTTTTTCTGAATTGCGGTGTTAAGATTTTCCGCTGGAGAATGACCTCACACAATTTCTAAACACAGTCGAGTTTCGAAGAAATTTGGTCTGGTCTCTGAAAGGTCTTAAACTGTTAGGGACCATAATTGGTTAAACCTGTGGCGCTGGTTTCGTTTAAAGTGCATTTATCGTAGAGTCTTAAACTGATTTAGTTTTGCGAAGTTCTGGACGGTTCGACTTGCGGATCAGGCCTGTACTGTAGGGTCCCGTACCAAAGGTGCTGTGCTGACGGGACCCTACTGCTAGGCCTCCGCGATTGATTCCGTTTAGAGCGAAGCAACGCACGGTTCGATTTGCGAAACAAGGCTAATAATATAAATAAAAATCTTATATTTCAGACAGAGTCCATTTTTTGATTAGTAGTTAGGTTTAGGTTAGTAGTTTGGTTTTTTATAATAAGGTATCGTACCAAAGGTGGTCACGGTGACGGGAGCGATCGATTTTGGGAGGCTACTCTCTAAGTCCGAAGTCCGTAGTTTCGGGCTTAGTTGCGGACGTATTCTACTCCGTATCACCTACAGACTTACGATTAGTCCCGAACCCGAACTAAGAATGAATGACAACACGATTTCACAGTAACTGTCAAATCGTGTTATCATTAGTTCTCATTGGTTAGATGATACGGAGAGGAATATTTTTTTTTTTTTACAATAGGTAGGCATACGTTTGACCACTATCTCACCTGATGGTAAGCGATGTTGCGGTCGAAGATGAAGCACGTTTGCCTAGAAGCAACCTATTCACTTTTGTCTTAAAGACTCCCAGGTTGCCCGCAACTAAGTTTTTAATTCGTGCTAAGTATCAAACGGTTCGATTTGCGAGCCAAGGCAAATTATAGGGTTCCGTGCCAAAGTTGCTAATGGGACCCTATTATTTAAGCCTTCGCGTACGATTTTGATTCGTGCGAACCCAGTCGATTTTTAGGGTTCCGTACCAAGTTTGCTAACGGAACCCTTTTTTAGGGTTCCGAAAAAAAAAGGAACCCTTATAGGATCACTCGGGTGTCTGTCTGTCTGTCTGTCTGTCTGTCTGTCTGTCTGTCTGTCTGTCTGTCTGTCTGTCTGTCTGTCCGTCTGTCACAGCCAGTTTTCTCCGGATCCACTGGACCGATTCTGTTGAAATTTTGTACACATATGGAATTATATGACCCAAACACGGATACGTTACGAAAATTATTAAATTTTTAGTATGGGGTCACTTTTGGGGGTCAAACAAGAAAATTAAAAAAAAAAGTTTTTTGAACAATATCGTGTGACATATCAAATGAAAGGGCTTACTGTGAGGACTTTAATTATATTTTTTTCATAATTTTAAAATAAACGATTTAGAAGTTATTCAAGAAATTAGACGAAAAATGACCATTCCCCCCCCCTTATCTCCGAAACTACTGAGCCCAAAATTTTGAAAAAAATGGAAATAATAGACCTTTACCTAAAGATTACAGGAAAACCTATTAGAAGTTTGTAGTATTAATATAACATCTTAAAAAAATTAAATTCGTTCGGAACCCTTTGCACGCGAGTCCGACTCGCACTTGGCCAGTTTTTTAATAAGCCACCACTGTCCGTCTTCCTTCAGTTAATGCGTTTTATTTCTGTCTCGCTAATATAAAAAATGTCTTCTAGAAAAAGGTCGAATCTTTCACAATATAGCAAAATTCTTAATCTTCTTAATATATTTAAATCAAAGTCGGTTTTGTTCGAGCACTTTTCAAACTCGAGAACGGCTCGACCGATTTTCATAGTTTTTGTGTTTTTGGATTAGTCTTCGTCCGGAATAGCATAATAAGAATTAAAATACAATAAAAGAGTAGGTAGGTAGGGTAGGTAGGTAGGATAGGTAAGTAGGGTAGGTAGGGTAAGTAGGGTAAGTAGGGTAGGTAGGGTAGGTAGGTAGGTAGGTAGGTAGGAAGGGTAGGTAGGGTAGGTAGGTAGGGTAGGTAAGGTAGGGTAGCTATGGTAGGTAGGATAGGTAAGTAGGTAGAATAGGTAGGTAGGTTAGGGTCGGTAGGTAGAATAGCCAGTTGACGGGAGCGAAGCCACGCGGGTCAGCTAGTTAGGAAATAAATTTCTTCCAGCAAACCTGCGACAGTCTCCTGTAGCAGATGCTGGAAGAAGTTTGTGTCACAGTGTGTATAAATAGATTGAGAAAAGATAGAGGAATATAATAGTTGTTCAAAAAAAGACCGTCTACTTATGTTTAGCGTCCCTGGTACAAGTAGGCTGATCATTACCATAATATAGACATCCTATTATTATTTTTTTTCTTCTTCTCCAATTAATTTCGGCCTACTGCTTGGTAAAAGTAAGTCGCCTCGGGGATTTTGACTAATTGAATTACAAAAATACAAAGCACATTGCAAAACGCTCCAGGTATGTGAACACCTACATGCCATTGTCTCGCTATCTAGCTGTCAAATTTCGCTACTATCTGCAACGCCCTACCCATTTATGATAGCCTAGTCTTTCCAAAGAACGTTTTCTTAGTTTGAATCAACTTTCTTAGTAGGTACAGGTGACAAATCAATTTTTATCATCAAGATCATCTGTAATTTTGTCGAATAAAAGCTGTGCTAAGTTGTCGTGTAAGCGTATTGAAATACATTAATCTACTTCAAAGTGATTGTCATGCCATTTAATTCACATTATGAAGTGGAGTAATCGGATTAGTTTGTGTTGAACGCACTCGTCATCGTCATGGTGTCGCGAAATCGCTTTTGGTTTAATGAGTTCATTGTTACTCGGATTAGATGGTCGTGGAATGGAAATTCATTTATTAAATTTCTTCTAACATACATACAGTACAGACTTATACATAACTAGACTAAAAAAGTTATATGTTTACTTTGTTCTAGGGGTCCGTACCTCAAAAGGAAATACCGAAACCCTTATAGGATCACTTTGTTGTCCGTCTGTCTGTCGGTCACGAGACATTTTTTCTCATTTAGCCTGTAAAAATTAAAAGTAAAATATAAAAATGTTTTCCAATTAATTTTATTAATGTTTGGAATAACTTAAGCCGAGTAAAAAAAAACAGTAGTCCTAGTCTGTGATAATTTCACGGCAAAAACGGGTGAAGTGAGCCATCAAACCATAAAGTATCGGGTGAAATGATATCGTTTATATCACGTATAGACCAGGACTGAAGCCTTTGAAAATGGTAAAAAGTGAAAAAGAAATAGTAGGATGAAACCCATTGGAAAAGGAAGACAATATAACAAAAAAGAAAGGAAAAATAATTTACGGGCGATCTGAGGTCGGGAAGTGGATGGGGGTGAGTTTTTTCTTTGTACGATCAGAAAGAAGAGATTTCAAGGAACAAAAAGCCCACCGAGTTTTTAAAAAAGCAGATAATTTGACGAGAGAATTTTCGATTGAAAATTGTGCTTTTTCGATATTAAGTCGAAATAAGGTGAAAAACTAAATATTTCAAATTGAAAAAATACAGTGTGTTTGGGACATAAAAAGGCAAGTTTTCACCAAATTTTGTGAAAGATTAAAATAAAACATCAAAAACTTGGTTATTCGATTTTTTAAAAAGCGTAAATCCAAAAGTTGTAGATATTTTATACAACTATGTCCTATAACCGTTTTTTTACCCTTAAAAAGTCACCCCCATCCACTTCCCGACCTCAGATCGCCCTTAAATTATTTTTCCTTTCATTGTTGTTATATTCTCTTCCTTTTCCAATGGGCTTCACCCCACTATTATTTTTATTGGTTTCAAAAATTATCGACCCTGGTCTATTAAGTTTTCAAAATGAGGTTTCTATAGAATTGACGGATTGATTACACTCTTCCAAATTAATCTTATGTCGTAATAAATTAAACCGGAGTTGCATAGTTTTAGGATAAAATAGTCTCAGTAACTATTAATCATGGCAGTAAACCATTTCATACTTACACCTGCTTATATTCACGTAGCTGAATCACTAACTATAAAGAGAAACATTAAACACGGCGTAAATTGTGTATCGGCTGAAAACAACGCAGACATGCGTGTGAGCCATTAATAAATATTGTTGAAGCTATTTTTTAACCAAAATCTATCTTTCACTAACATCTCTAAGTGCAAAACTAGGGTTAACAACCTTCGAAAATGTTGTTTAATTCTTTCTTTCAAATGCGGAGGAAATCGTTTTGACAAGTAGAACAAAACAAAAAGAACTTTGAGTGAAGCTAATTGTTTTAAATTCAGTTTTAAAACGTGTCAAGTTGATTTAAAAGTTGACAATGCATTTAACAAAATCTACTGGTAAAAAGTCGTTGAAGAAAATAAAGCCAACAGAAAATTTACCATTGACAGCACTTCGGACGAAAATTTTGATGCTCTTGTTTTTTCCTCCTTATTTTCGGTTTCAACACAATCTTACTATCTACAATCTTACTATGAAATATGGATAATGTGCACATTATCCATATTTCCATAGTAAGATTGTGTGAGCACGTGAGCGTATAATTTATGCATTTATTTTCTCTTTAAATAAAACCACACGAATCTTTATTTCAAGAAACAAAAGTGAAAATGAAACCAAATATCCTGATTGGTCAACGGTCAGCCCTACATCCGTTAGTCTATAGGCGTTGATTGATTGCTTATCCAGATTTTTAGTGTTCCTACGCATGCACCCACGAACTAGAGGTTAATGTTCCGAAGCACATAAAACACGGTTTCGAATCTATGAGAATATTGCCCCGGAGCCATTGGCTAGTCTTGCATGGTATGACAAATCCGACGAATAAAGACTGGATAGAATTAGTCATCATTTAGTTCGATACGACCTGAGAGATTTGCTTGAGTGTTTGATTTGACATGGTGTTAAGGCTGTCTAGAAACAGTCTAGTCATTCTTTGAATGGTTGCTAGGTTTCGCAAAAAGCGTGAAATATTCAGAAAATTGCTGCTAAAACATGGTGAGATGTGGTTGTTCTTTGTCATGTCTCTCAGCTCAGGGATCAGGGAAGCATCATCAATATATATATAAATTCTTCCGATACTGATGAATGACTAACAGACAATGCACAGCTGAAACTGCTGGTCGTAGAAAGCTGGAAATTGGCATGTAGGTTAGGTAGAGGATTTCCCGAAATTCTTACGGGAACGGGAAAAAACGGGATATGCGCTTAGAAGCTAGTTTGACAAACAATAATATGGCAAAGATTTAGGACGAGATGATGTTTTGCATCTGAGTAGGCCTCTTGCCTCAAAAGTCACGTAAAAATAATAATAAAAATAATCACTAAATGTAAAACAAAGTCCTCCGCCGCGTCTCTCTGTCTGTTCGCGATAAGCTCAAAAACTATTGCACCGATTTTCATGCTGTTTTCACCAATGGATAGAGTGGTGATCGAGGAAGGTTATAGTATATAATTTGTGTAGAAAAAGAACGGGGATCTTAAGCAGCGCGAACGAAGTCGCGGGCGAAGTCATAGTTTTATCTAAAACGAAAAAGATGTTTTTATTATTCACAATGTTAATAATTTCATTAATGATAAAGAGATAAAAACGCGTGAAAGAATAATTAAACATAGTACAATGTTTACTTTTCGCAACAAAACTACGCGAATGGCTGGCATAGGGCCGCAATGCTCGTAAAAACGCCCTGCGATTTCGCACTAAAATCTTCAAAGAAAGCAAACACTAAACTAAACAATGGTACTATTCCTAACCGTTACTATGTGTATAAACTGATAATACCTAAAAACAGAGATTTCTACTTCTCTCAATTTATCAACTTAGTAACTATAAAACCTGTAACAGAATAAACGCAATACCTCTTAAGGGGTCATTGAACTCATCATTATGAACAACTTTCACTATGGGACCAACACTGAAATCGCGAAAAAAAATCGACTCCCCCATTCATTTATGTGCGCATAACTCGACAAAATGTACTGAACAGCTGATTCTTTTTCGCGATTTCGGGATTGATCCCATAGTAAAAGTTGTTCATAATGATGAGTACAATGACCCCTTAAGAGGTATTGCGTTCATTTTGTTACACTTTGTATTCAAACTCACAAATAAATGAAGAAAATAATTATGTACAAGGGCGTATAAAAGGAGACAGTGGAAGCGTATAAAAGGGAACTGACTGGGCATAAAAAAATTGTCCACAACGCTGCCGGTGGGCAAGAGCCCAGAACACTGGCAGCATTGCCACGTTGAATGGCAATGCTGATTCTTTGGTCTACAATACATTCGATACTCCTCAACTAGGTGATAACAGGAATGAGACGAATATCATGAAAAAAGTGATGACTAGAATATTAGGCACTAGTAGACGTCACGCGGTTTCACCCGCGTAGTTCCCGTTCCCGTGGGAGTAATAATAATAATAATAATAATAATAAAGCCATTTATTCAGACCAACTTAGTATCTATTTACAAAGAGTTAAGAACTAAAAAACTATGAGTGCGGGTTTTCAGATTTTTTTTTTTTGCTAATTTAATCTTAATCTATTCTATTCTAATACTTAATTATTTTTTGTAGGTCTGTTTGCCAATCGGCAAAGGCCTCCTCCAACCTTTTCCATTCTTGTCTATCTAGGGCCACTCTATTCCAAGTTACTCCTGCTACTTGCCTAATGTCATCATCCCACCTTTTCTGTGGTCTGCCCCTTTTCTTTTTCCCTTCTCTAGGGTACCATTGTGTCACAATTTTGCACCATTTCTCTTGGCCTCTTATCATGTGCCCTGCCCATTGCCATTTGAGTCTTCTAATTTTGGATGTTATATCTATAACTTTCGTCTTTTTTCTGATGACATGGTTTTTTATTCGGTCCGACCTTTTCACATTCAGCATACTTCTTTCCATTGCACGTTGGCAGATTTCCAGTTTTCTCGTCGTATTTTGTGTTGAAGCCCATGTTTGACTGCCATACATTAAAACAGATAGTACGCAGGTGTTGAAAAGTTTTTTCTTTACCTTAATGTGAAGAGTTCTGTCTTTCATGGCCTCTCTCAGACTCCAGTATCTCTTCCAGCCATTTGTTATTCTTCTCTCAACTTCTTTGCGTATAGGATCCTCTTGTGTTATTAGCTGTCCCAAATATATGTATTCGTCGGTGTATTCGATTTGGTTATTTCCTAGATGTATGGTGGTTTTCTTCCCGTTTGTCATAACCTTTGTTTTTTCTGGGTTCAACTTTAGACCCATCTTCTCACTTTCGTCCGCTAGTTCAAGTATCATTTGTTGTATGTTTTCCGGTGTTTCAGCAAACAACACTATATCGTCTGCGAACCTCAAGTGTGTTAGGGAGACTCCGTCGACATTGATTCCGAAGTTTTCCCAGTTAAGACCCCTAAAGATTGTTTCGAGAACCGCTGAGAATAGTTTTGGAGATAGAGGGTCTCCTTGTCTGACACCCCTTCCTACCCTAAATGGTTTACCTATCTTTTCTAGTTGGATTCTCGCGGTACTATAACTATATACATTTTTTATTAAGCGGATATATTTTTGTTCTATTCCTTGTTCCTTTAGGGAATTCCATATCTTTTCGTGGTACAAGGAGTCGAATGCTTTGGTATAGTCGATGAAAGCAATGTAGTACTCGCGCTGGTATGCTTTATACTTGTCTAAGACCTGGCGGACCACATGAGTGTGATCGATTACCGAGTAGCCTTTCCGAAAACCCGCCTGTTCGATGGGTTGATGTTCATCTAGTGTCCCTTCTATTCGTTTTAAAATTATCTTGGCAAATATCTTATATATGTTAGACATGAGACTGATTGGACGGTAGTTTCCGATGTCGTGTTTATCTCCCTTTTTATATAGAAGGATAATGTTTGATTCTGTCCATTGGTGTGGGATAATTTCTGTGTCTATGATATCATTAAACATTTCCGTGAGGATCGGTGTGATTGCCTGCTTATTTTGTATTAAGATCTCGTTGTTCATACCATCGGGTCCGGGTGCTTTGTCTTTCCGTTGTGTGTCTATTGCTTTCCCTATTTCTATGTGAAGGATTTTTGGGATATCTGAGGTCTCTACCAAATTTATTTCTTCTCGCGAGGTGTTGTTGTATTCATACAGTTCTTTGTAATAGGATGTTGCAATTTCCAATATGTCTTTTCTGTCATGGTTCCATTTTCCTCTATTGCTTTTCATTTTTACTACCCAGTCTATAGATTTCGTTAGTTCCTTGTATGCTTTTTTGACACCCCCCGTTTTCAATATGTGTTCTTCAATAGTCTCCATTCTATTTCTGTTCCTATCTGTTCTTATGCTTTTCTTTATTTCTTTGTTAATTTCTGTTAGATGTTTTCTTCTATCCTTTGCGTCTTTTGTGTTAATTAAGTGGCTCCTTTTCTCTAGCAATTTTATAGTGGCAGTTGTAAGCCATTGCTTGTGTTCCTTACTGGTATTTGCAGCTAGTTTTGTTTCAGTTTTAATAATATTCTCAAACCAATTGTATTTTTCCTGTATATTTAGGTTCTTTGTGTTTTCTTTAAAGTTTGTGAATTTGTCTCTCAGGCTGGCTGTTAATTGTTCCATTTGGTGTTTTCCAAGCTTTACATTTACTGGTTCTTGTCTTGGTCTAGGTTGCCTTGGTTGTTTTGTTTTTAATTCTGCCCTGATCAGCCTATGATTGGTGTTGAAGTTGAATTGGTTGATGACGTTGAAATTGCTGAAGTAACTTTTTTTGTTGGTCATGAAGAAATCAATTTCATTTTTTGTGTTGCCGTCTGGTGAGATCCAAGTCCACATTCTTTTCTTATTTTTCCTATATATAGTATTTAAAATAGTAAGGTTGTTTTCTAGTGTAAAGTTCATAATTTTTTCTCCGTTCCTGCTTCTGGTTTTGTTGCAGTAAGTGAATGGTCCTAGAGTATTTTCTCCAGGACGCTTGTGTCCAATTTTGCCATTGAAATCTCCCATTACTATTAAGTTTTTATGAGCGTGATCTCTGATGACTTTATTTAGTTCAAGATAAAATGTATCTACTGTTTCTAGGTCAGACTGTTCTGTAGGTGAGTACACTTGTATGATGGACCATGAGTCTTGGTATCCTGGTAGTTTTAAATTCAACATTGCTGTGCGCTCCGAAATGCCTATAAATCCTTCTATACAGTCTGTCAGGTGTTTCTTTACAATAAAGCCAACCCCATGGTGGCCAGGAGTGGTCCCTATATGGTATAATAAGAAATCCTGATACGAAACAATTCTTTCTCCCAATCGTCTCACTTCGCTAAGGCCAACGATGTCCCATTTGATATGTTCTAGCGCGTATGTTAATTCTGTTAAGTTTTCTTCATTTTTCAGAGTAAGGGTATTTAGTGCTGCAATATAGATTTTTTCTTTTCTTTTTTGGAATGTTGGAGGGTTGTGGTCTTCATCCCCCACGAGGACCAGTCGGATTGGGGGAGATTGTGTTTTTGCGTTTTGTTGGTTTTCGTAGTTTGTTTGAATTTCCGGTGTTCCGAATGTTGATTGCTATTGGTTCTTGCGTGTGGAAATATTGTTTAGAGAGTTTGATTTGATTCTCATTGCGTCGAAGGCATTTGTTCTGTTGTTTTTGAGAGAGCTCAGCGTTTGTTGTTTTTTGGGCTGAGTTTTTGACGGTGACTGAGGTGAGGTAGATTGTTCCCTTTTCCTTTTATCATTGTTGGTGTTAGGTTCTTTAATTACAATTTTATCATATTTCAGAAAAGCTATGTTTCCTTTTTTCCTCTCTTCTTGTAATTGTGGTTGTAGAGCTTTCCTTTTCTCTAATACTTCTTTCGAATAATCCTCCGATATAAAAATTCCGTTTAGTTTCTTTTTGTTTTTCGTAATTTCGTTCTTCTTCCATTCGCTTACAAGGGAAAATAGTACAGGTCTCGGTTTGTTCTCGGCTTTTGGATTCCCTAAGCGGTTTAATTTGTTTACTTCGTTTTCTTCTATCTTGATGTTTAAGTCTCTTTTGAAGTTTTCCTTTATATTCTGGAATAGCTCAGCTGTTGAGTTTTCGCCCTCTTCTAATCCAAAAATAATTAAGTTATTACTTTTCCTTTCCCTTTTTAAATGTACTATCTCCTTCTCTAAATTGCCGATTTTTTCTTTTAGTTTTTCGTTTTCCTCCTTGATAGGCATTAGTTTTTCATCCATCCGATCCATAATATTTTTTGTAAGAGATTCTGTTAATTCAATTGTCTGATTTTTCATTTCTATTTTCATTTTTTCAAATAATATTTCAAATTGTCCCTCCATAATCTCTGATCAAGTTACGTGGAACGGAACGTACTAGTAGCTTTGGGTTTTCTTGTTCTGGCAACACTGTAGTTGATACGAACTGAACCGAGTGACAGTTAGAGTGACATCAAAGTATCAGTCAAATGTCAAAATGGCGGATATTTAATGTTCTAACCTCGGATGTTATTGTGGATCTTCAATTTCACTTTACTGAACAGATATAGTGAGAATTCGACGGTGGTTTTTTCCAGATCCACTACGGCACCTGTAGTGTTGTTTTTAACGGTGTTTTTGTTCAGATGTATCGTATAACTTTTTAAATCTTTGATTTTCTAGAGGTATAATCACAACGTTGTTGGCACTTTGACAGCCGGAAACGGAGCCTATGTTACTCCCTGATAATGTAGCTATCCATTACTGAAAGAATTTTTCAAATCGGTCCAGTAGTTTCGGAGCCTATTCATTTCAAACAAACAAACAAATCTTTCCTCTTTATAATATTAGTATAGATGATAGAAAGGATGATCCTAACGGATATGTTTAGTATTATAATGACGATTATGATGTCGTTCGTATACGTCTATCTTGAACACAATAATAAATGTATTACTGAAATTCATTGCGTTTTCAGGTGTAGTACGAAAGTACAAGTCATTACTCTGGCAAACAGGTGCGTTCCTGTTTGCCAGAGTAATGACTTGTACTTTCATTTGTTTTCATGAAATATACTAAAATCGCGAAAAGAAGACGTGACGAAGAAAATTTACGACTTGGCTTCTAAACTATAAAGTTTTATAGGATTGCAAAACATAAACACATTGATTCGTACTTAGAAATAAATATATACTTTTTAGGTGGATTCTTTAAAGTCGTTTAGTTAGTTAAGAATAGTTAAAAATAAATTCACTAATTTATAATACAACCAACTGAGCTACGATTTGAAGCAAATCTATTAGACTAACTTTGGTTTTTTCATGTAAATCGATATCCCATGTCCGCATACTTTTGAGTGCAATGAACTGACATTCTAGATTATTCTATACGATAATACGAACTTAAATACTATCAAATTCAAAATGATTAAAATCAGTCGCATTTTATCAAAGATTTCTTTATCAACCATAGTCATCATCTCATCATCTTCCTGCTCTTGTCCCTTGTGAATTTGAAAACTTCATTCACTTGTATTAACAAACAAAAAAGAAACGAAAAGTTTAAATGAGCCCTCAAATTATAAATTAGTTTACGCTTTTACAAATAATTTAAATTTACATAGTGACTCTTATATTCGTGTTAAGCCATATATTTTAGTTATAAAACCGAGCATAAAATGAATAACGTCTTGTATGATGGATCTATTAAATGGAACAGATGTCCAACTCTCGATTTTATCATCGGGACAATTGTCAATACGTCTGTATGTCCGTACCAATGAGAAACGTGCTCACGTATTTTTACGACTGAGCGGTAAAGTTTTATGATATGGCTGTACTGGACCGGTGGAAGAAAGATGTCTTACTGTCTGTACCCTGTTTAGTAACTGTGGTGATGATTGAAGAGGGAAAGAGAAATACAGAGGGAGGAAACAAGAACTCAGTGAGACGTTTAAGAATACTCAAATAGTAATTAATATAGCAAAGGGCAATGGTTAAGCATATGATGATAACTATTTTGTCAAAAACACTTTAAGCTACACCATATCAAGAATTTTTAATACAGAATTAATATTATAAAATTTTAATAATCCGAAAAATAATGACGCCTTATTAGAAAACAAACTTCCTCCAACACTTTATTACACTAGTTAGGCAAATCATAAAAGATAGCAACCTGAATCGGACGGTGACATATTATATTTTGATGTAGGCGGCAATCAGGACAATTTGCATTAGAACTTGGACTTGGCAGTGGCACACGTCGCTACAGATTTTTTATTATCCAATATTGTTAAAACTGTCATAATGGCCAATGCAAGACATTTTTATAGCCAAGATGAACTGGACGAAGAACCAACTGACAACAAGTAACAATTTTTATAAATTTAGTAAGTGATACAATTTTTATAAATGCTTACCATGTTTTGACTAGCAGTTAAACCATATATGGATGGCATATATCAGCAAGGTCCCTAGCTTGCTCTGAAAAATCTCCAAGTGGTTTACTACCACACTCAAACTTGTAAACAGCCGAAAGATGTCATCTGTCGACTTATATGGTGTACATAATAAAGAGTATTATTTCTATTCTGTTGATAATTTCAAAGCCAAAGTCAAAGATTTATTTGCAAATAAATATGGTTACAAAAGTTCTTGCAATAGTAGTATGGTAGCTTAACATATTCAATCACAACATAATGACATGCAAATGTTGGTACAGGTACAATTAAATCATTTGCATTTAAACTGAAAAAATTATTTTATATTATAGAAGGGATTCTCAATTAACCACCTGTGCAAAGCCTTTTTGAAGCGGACCATTGGAAATTCTTTAATTTGGGTAGGAACCTTGTTCCTTGTTGTTTCATTCTGGCATACTTAGTATTATATGTCTGACAATTTAATGGACGCCTTTCAACTGGCACCAACATTGGCCGATCCTACGCTACCAGACGCAATAGTTGCATGGTTAATCAAACAATTGGCATACAAAAAAATATCTGCAGCGGGCGAAGTCTCTTAGATTCTCTTAGAAACACAATTCGTGAAAGTCGGGTGCGGCGATCAGTGTGTGGGTGATGTCCAAAAATGTTTTATGAATTAAAGCTGTGCCTATTTTTGAAGTATTGATTTATAAGTGTCGTGAAATTTGGCTTAACTTTTATTGGAACTACGGGATATGTGATATATTGATTGTTAAAGTTAATGGTTGATTACCAAATACGACTACCAAGTGTAGTGATATCATTACTGAAGATATGACAGTTTGCCCTTTTTTGAGGAGGCCTATATGATGTGATGATGACATCAGTACTTAATGCATTCTACAGATAAATGGCAATGTTTGTAACTTCTTCAGCTTTAAAGCGTCTCTTCATTGATCGAAATTACAAATGCAACATATGCAAAAACAAAATCACCCAATACGTGTTTACACGGACATCTTGACACTTATCCCGTTATTCGTAGAAGTTTCAATGTAGGTTTTAATATATAGTTTGTTTTCAAGTAAGCCTACCAAAGCTGTAACTGCCGAAATTTTAGGAACGTTGCAATCAGATGGCCGATCTTCATCCCATTTTATTATTATAGAGCCTGCGTTGCACGGCCTTTTCTTTCAGTCTTCTTTATAGGTCTTCCGTCTGAATTCGCTTCCATCATCATCTATCGCAGAATCCGTTCATACTTTCACTGGCCCGCTACTTTCCTGGGCTTTCCCATCATACTTAATTAATACTTTCTTTATAAAATGTTCCTCTGTCCTTCGCAAATTCTTTAAATCCTATTCAACCTTGTCACATATCACACCACCCATACCTTCACAGTCGCTTGCAACCGCATTTGCGTTGGCTGGTCCTCAGCAATTGCAATCGCTGATATAATGTAATTTTGGCGTCGTGAATGATCGTTCGTGTTTGTCCTGAAACTGTAGGAGCATTCGCTTCTATACATTTTTATTCTATGGTTTTGTTTCTCTATTCTGTTCTTCCACTTCGTTTCAACACATACCACCTACAGTACATTGTTGCTGAATGAACACAATGAGAGAACTGATGAAATTGGTGATAACGTTTACAATACACAATGAAGTAACAGGGTTGGCTTATAGAATTAGTTCTATCTACATTTTAGATTCGAAAGTGAGTTTAAAGTTGATTTTTCAAGGGGGGTCTTCCAGAGCAAAGGTTATTATGGTGCTGTGTTAGATCTCCTGATAGATATCCTTTGAAGACAACAGGTGACTGAAAGCATTTTTTTTTCTAACAAGTTGGCACAAATAATCATATTTTCCGCTTTTCTCTCATTTTGTTTTAACGTTTTCGTCTCGTCCTAAGGATATTCTCCACTGTTGATGATTGTTATTCCAAAATCTATCCCAATTCACAAGATCTATAGGTCAACTAAAACAAGCTCCGTTAATGCTACCGCAAAAATAGAGCCTTGTTAGACAGAGTTATTAATGGAACCCAACCTAATGAGTCCAATCCTAAACTACGCAGATGATGATTGATGAAGATCACTTCGTTAACATTAAACGCTATAAATCAAAACCTAAATTAGAACTAAATTGTTTTTAGATCAAAACTATCTTGAAGGTATCTACATCATTGTCCAGATTTTATAAAAGCTCTTTTGCTATCCACTTACGGTCAACACTGTAATTTCGTACGTTAATGGACTCAACTACATTAAACGCGCCCTCAGGCTGTAATGATTTAAAGGACGTGGCAATTTTAGCATCATAAAAGGCCACATGAACCTTAATCCAGACGAAGTCTAAAAAACTAGTTTAAGTGTACGATGTAAACTAATGTGATGCATAAGTAATATGGTCCAATAATGTTGCCGCTGGTATGTCACATGTCCTCTATTTTTTATTCCAGGAACCAGTTTCTTCGTGATGGCCTACATTACCATATTTGAAACTAGTATAAATTACATCAATGACGTAAACTATTGTATCTCGGACCACCCAACGATCATCCAGATGGATTATTAATCCAAGATCATACCAGATGCGTTCCCAAATGTATTCTATGACACACACGCATAACAGTTTAATTGCAATTTAGGTTCCATTATTAATTCCACATGGGAATTAGGTCTCAGTCGAGCTTAGCCTGAAAGCACTACACAAATTGATTTACGACTCGTAACCGCTATTGTATAGTCACTCACGAAAATAGGTTGACTATTTTGGAGACTGTTATTACTTTTATAGTTCTAGATTGCGTGCTAATTGACGTGGAATGGTGATCTTTGGACTTATGGTGTCTTGGTTCTTGGGTAACAATATCAGCCCTTTAGTTTTTGATATTTTTGATGCAAAATATACACTTGTGATCGCTTTGCGCGGTAAGGGTGGCTATTGTGTCTCCTCATGTAATTTTTTCTCTATATATCTTGTTTGTAGCCTATATGTTGTACATAATAAAGAGTATTCTATTCTAGAGACAACAAAAAATAACTAGAAACAAGCTAAGTAGCTCTGTTGCTAAGCAGCTCTGAAGAGGCAATTGTCCAGAACTGACCTGTTTTCAGCCTCTTGATAGAATGAGAGTGAATCATCAATAAACATGCATACAAAGTTACTCGTGTACTAAAATATCAACTAGGACAGTGCAATTTTTTCTTAGTAAAGGCTCACAAAGACAATTCATAGTTAAACAAACAATTGAAACTGTCAAAACAAGGATAACTAACAATACAAATAATCCAATCATCCAATAAAATGATTTGGCACTCAGTCAATTTTGACACTTAGCTTTCAGAGCCATGTATGACCTAGAAGCCGTTAGTTAGTGCTACAAAAATGGATGATAAATTGACACTAATAGTGCTTGAACGTGGCTACAATACTAACAGTTCCTTACTAGGAACTGACGTCATTACTGTAGAACTAAGCTTGACTAACGAAGCGGCGTTTTTTATGTGTTAGACGATCTAATTGTCCACTTATGGCTCCCACTTTCTTTAAAACACCGCCTCCCACGGCCCTCTATTTAGATCTAAAGATCTGTCTACACTCCCGAAAGATATCGACCAACGTACGAAGTTTAAATTCATTGCTGGCTGACTACAAGACTCCGATGAAAATTGTTTTAGTGGTGGAGTAATGGAAGTCTTTCACGTTGCCGGGCCAGGGGTAATAAATTGCATTAGAGAACAAACAGGCTTTTGATCATATACCGACGCATAATGATGTATGTGTAAATAAGCTCTTGTTTAGTGAAAATATTAATTTAACTGCTCGTACGGTGAGTCAACGTTTGAATAGAAGCTTGAATTATATTAGGATCTGAGTGCAAACTATGTTTGTTTGAATATCGTAAGTGCAATTTATGGTTTTGTAATATTTGGGTTTGTCGTTCGTCGAACTGCTAGTCTTCTCACAAAAAACAGTCAACAAGGATATCTCATTCCGTCATTCGCGTTAAGATGAATTTAGACCCCAATACTTATCCGCATAAATGTGAAGAAAATAAATACCTATGTGGAAACCAAAAGACGGATGAAAAATCCTAATGTTTAAAATTCTTCTGTTACTGAGTGACGCACAGCCGAAACTGCTGGTTGTAGAAAGCTGAAAGGCATTTAGGTTCCTTAGGGAGTGTAGGAGAGCACTAAGAGAGTTTTCCGAAATTCCTTCGGGAACGGGATATGCGCGTACGAAGTTGCGGGTAAAAGCTAGTTTAAGTATAAAAACGTTTTGTTAAAAAAAAAAACTATCTTGGCAACACACCACACCAATTCACTGTAAAGTGGGTGATAGACGTGCGAGCAAGTAAGCGTAATTACGAGTGCTTATGTCTCAACGAGTAAGTTCGTTGGCGATCCAACAGGTTTAAAATTTTGCTCGTAGCTCGCCTCGGCTTGCACGTCTGTCAACGCCGTAAGCCGCAAGCCGCGAGCCATTACTTTGTTTTGTGACACGTCGAGTGGTATTGCAAAAATTACTGATTTTCGAAGCTATTCACACTAACTATTAACAGAGTTTCAGGAACACGATTGTAACAGGTTCAGGAGTCGGCCAAATATTATGTGCCAAAATTATGGCACTAAAATCAACTGCTATTCAATATGAAATTACTTCTCTCATACAAGTATCCTGTCTGGCTATAATAAAATATTATTCCTGAATAACAAAAAGTTTCCTCCATTGGCGACATCGCGGTCCCCCTGGTACCAGAGTGATGAGCAAGCTTTGACGTGTATCACCGACGTCGAGCCGAGTAAGTTCAAGATCTTAAAAACCGCGTACTGTAAGTTCGTACGTCTATCACCCACTTAAGAACTAGGAACAGCAAAGTAGAGAATTTAATAGAAGAGACAACGAAATTAGGAGGCGTTCCCGCGGTTTGACTTCGCCTTTTCTTGTTAAGAATAAAATTAATCAACTTGAGGATTACTGTGAGAATTCCGTACATAGTTGCAGAGGCTAGGTTCATTATTTTGTAGCAACTATGCCAACTTTTAAGAGTTTACAGTGTTGTCGTGTAAAAAAGCTCAACTGAAGATATGATTTATATATGAGAAGCAGCATTGCATTATGCGTATGTATTGATTTGAATTTCTGATACATGTAAAGGGGATGCATGAATGATATCGACGAGATTGAATCTATTGAATAAGTTAGTCTGATAGGAATATTGATTTTAAAAAATGTAAAAGGCAAGAAAAGCTTTATTCCTACGGTAAGAATTCGCTAATATCAATCATCAATCTATATAAAATTCTTCCGTTACTGATTGAGTGACTGAGTGACTGACAGACAACGCATAACCGAAACTGCTGGTCGTAGAAAGCTTAAATTTGGCATGTAGGTCCCTTGGAAAGTGTAGGAGAGCACTAAGAGGATTTCCCAAAATTCCCACGAGAACGGGAAAAAACGGGATATGCACGTACGTACTATTTTAGCTAGTAACCATCAGAAAACATTGGGCAAAAAATTTTGATGGCGTTTAAAATTCAAACGATCTTCTTAGCATTTTGAGGAACCCTAATGATATCTAATTTAAGTAGACCTAGATAGGTCACGGGTGGACAAGTCTAGACAAATTTGATGGCTCTAATCAATTAGTACCGCGCCGTAACAGTTGACTGAGTCGGGCATCGAACCCAGGACCGGGATGCCAGATATCAGGAACTTGAACTTCTTTGTTTCGTTTATGAGGTCAATAGCTTATTGTTCGGCGACATTTATACGGATGATAATAGTGAATCATTATATTTGCTTATTGTGAAAACTTCACGCAGTAAGATCACGCACTTTTTTGGGAGCGCCACTCATTCTTTTTCTGAACAAAACATTATCTTCATGAACTATAATATTGTTTGAATATAGATTATTTTCGTGACATGATTATCTTCTAGAATGGGTCGATGTTTTTTTTTCGGCGATTTTATTTGGCTCTTTTGTTACCTAATTTCGATTGATAACTTATTAGGGTTCCGAACAAAACACGGAACCCTTATAGGATCACTCGGGTGTCTGTCTGTCTGTCCGACTGTCACGGCCAGTTTTCTCCGGATCCACTGGACTATTTGGTACACATATATTATGGACTTTTGTGACCCAAACACGATCGCGTTACGTAAATTATTAAATTTTTAGCATAGGGGTCACTTTTGGGGGTCAAATTAGAAAATTTCAAATATAAGTTTTTTGAACAATATCTTGTGACATATCAAATGAAAAAAAATATAGTTAAAACACTCACAGTAAGCCCACTGTGAGTGTTTTAATTATATTTTTTTCGTAATTTTAAAATAAATGGTTTTGAAGTTATTCAAGAAATTAGGCGAAAAATTACCATTCCTCCCCTTATCTCCGAAAGTACTGAGCTTAAAATTTTGAATAAAATGGAGATCTTTACCTAGATTACAGGAAAACCTATAAGAAGTCTATAGTGTTAAAATAACATGTTAAAAAATAAAATTCGTTCGGAACCCTTTGCACGCGAGTCCGACTCGCACTTGGCCAGTTTTTTGTGTTTAGTTCTTCTTTTAAACACGTTTTAAACCGTTACATATTACAGTCATAAAAAACATAGGTGATAGAGTTTTCATGTGTTATTTACACTAATAAAATTTGGATTGTCTGCCATTTTTCTTTCCCGTCGATCTATTAATGAAAGATTTATTGTTTTATCCATTTCTTCAAGTTGACTTTTACAACTCCTATTATCTATTGCTATAGCTGTTTATGGATTATCGGCGGTTTTATTAACTTTTTAAATGGTTCAACAAAACTGTTATTAGGATTTTATTACTCGTGCATTTATTTTATGTGGCTCTGAAACAAGGATAAACCTGATGGCTACATTTCTTATTTCTGCTTAGTCTATTTCTGACTATCTTTAGGAATCACACCTAATTTTAGCTGACTTTTACTAACTGTCGTCTATTTGCTTTTTAAATTCGCTTACATTTTTAAACAGACTTCAAAAACTGAGGAAGTTCTGTATGTGTCTTTGTATGTACGTGCAGCCATAACTTCGTTGTTTATTACCCTATTTTTATTATTATTATTTGATATTTAAGGTGTTCCTTCAAATATTTTATACTAGTTGACCCGCTCAACTTCGTCTGCTCCACTCCTATTGGTCTTAACGTGATGATTATATAGCATATAGCCTTCCTCGATAAATGGGCTTTCTAACGCGGACAGAATTTTTGATTGAGATTACCGCGTTCAAGCAAACAAACAAACTCTTCAGCTTTATATATTGGTATAGATATATTCTTCTTTCCACTACTCACAGTGAAAATAATGATATTTTTAACATATTTGCCATAGGTACATGACTTGTCTTACAGTCTACTAAAATTTCAATTTATAATCCTACGTATTACGTAACCATTAAACCTCCAATTTACATGCCAACCGTCCTCAGCTTAAATAAAATGCCCATAAAAATAATACCTGAAATTCCCTCACTATCCACCTGTGCTTTTTTTACCGTCATCATTATTTAACCCTGCGGAGGCACGTCCCTCTTCTCGGGAGGTCTAAAGAGTCTGTGTGTGGTTCCGTAAAAACTTCGGTTCGCCGCGAAAGGGTTTAGGGTCGTTACTTAGTAAATGGATTTTTAGAAGAGCGTTTTAGTCAAGGAATGGATCCAGGCTGTGGGGATTAAGTTATTGGCAGACGAGGCAGATATATCCTAATATATAAAAATTATTCCGTTACTGACTGATTGAGTGACTGACAGACAACGCAACAAAACTACTGGTCGTAGAAAGCTGAAATTTGGCATGTAGGTTCATTGGGAAGTGTAGGGGAGCACTAAGATCGGATTTCTCGAAATTCCTTCGGAAACGTGAATAAACGGGATATGCGCGAACGAACTCGCGGGCAAAAGTTGGTGTTTTTCAATCAATCAATCAAATCGTATATTTCAAATAAACCATTTACAGGCACTTTTGAATTGTCAAGGTCGGTCAGTCCAAAAAGATGAAGCTATTTGCACGTTCCAAAGCGTAGATCTCTATGGAGAAGAACGTGCAAGAAACTCCACGGACACTCTTTTAAAAAATATTAAATTGTTACAAATTTTTGTTTACATCAAGTTGAAATTATACAAACATGTGAGAACGATGTAAAAGACGAGCAGGATAAAAGCGTCCGGGAAAAAAGGAACAATTCAAAGAAATATTTAAAATAAACCATAGCAACTGCGAAATGACCAGTCCCAACTGACAGCGCCCGTTCACGAACATGACGCATGCGCTAGCACCATTCGGCTCAACCATTTTGAAGGGAGCCAAATGATCCAACGCATACGCCACCATCAGCCAGACTTGTGTGAGCATGACACTCCCAACCGCCAGGGTACATTCAAGTCAAAAACAAACCTAAAACTGATAGCTATAGCTTAAGTTTAAGGTACACAGTACTCAAACATGTGCCGTTAAAATGGATGAAATTATACATTGCTAAATAAATTGAGTCTATACAATGCAAATATTGTTTTTTTACAATCTTCAGCCGGTCCAACAATGTTTCCAAATGCTAACAGATTATTTTGTGCGCCCTAGTGGCTGTGGAGCCGGACCAGCATTCAGCCAAGCATTTTTATCTTCAATATAATCCCCCAACTTATAATATGCTTTCCTGCATAGTGTTCGTTTAATACAAGATTTAAATTTTGTCTCATTAAGTTCTAATATATGGGGAGATATCTTATTATAACATTTTAAACAGTACCCCATAAAAGATGAGGCAACTTTAGCCAGTCTGAAACCTGGTTGAACTAATTGATCCCTATTTCTAGTACCATAATTATGTCTGTCGCCTCTTTTACTAAAAAGATGTAAATTCTTTCTGACATACATGATGTTTCCGTAAATGTATTGACAAGGTACCGTCATGATGTTAATATTCTTAAACCCTTAGAGAATCGCGCCGGCGGAGATTGTATATCGCTTTGATGGCTTTTTTCTGGAGAATAAAAATAGACTCAATGTCTGCAGCCCGTCCCCATAGTAAAATACCGTAGGACATGATACTGTGAAAGTAACTAAAATAGACCAGTCTCGCAGTATCGACATCTGTTAATTGGCGGATTTTCCTAACAGCATAAGCTGCTGAACTTAGCCGTCCAGAAAGAGATGTTATATGAGGGCCCCATTGTAGCCTTGGGTCAAGCGTATTATAAGGGCTAGTAGCCAACCTAAGAAATTAACGAACACAAAGCTTCAAGACTACCTACCTAAGCGGGCTGGCTTAGGATTGTTGTAGGTAGCTAATCTTTAGATACCTAATAAATTCTGCATTTTACAGTACAATATAAGCGAAGTTAATTTTAAGTGAGTCATAGAAGAAGACATGTTGCGCCGACCCCAAACGTATTGAGAAAAGGTAAAGATAGTGATGATTTTAGGTACCTAAGTAATAGTCGTGCTGGTTCTGCCGCTGCGGCTGCTGAGAACCTCAAACGGCGGAAATATAATAGCCTTGTTGGCAATTATATTTTTGAGCCGTTTGGGGGTGATTTTCTTGGACCATGGAGTCAGAGTGCTCACGTGTTATTTAAAGAGCTAGCTAAACGCTTAGTTGACACTTCGCGTGACTCAAGGGCTGGCTTTTACCTCGGACAGAGGATAACGGACGGGCCGCCGCCGGGCCCAGGGGGACGAGCTCCCACCAACGGCTATACTCGGTTATTTCAATGTACCATCTCGTCCTCGCCTAAGATCCCACCGGCGCAATTTCGGCAGATAGGTGACGGTAGGGGGACGTGGGAGTCCTGTCACAACAATCTATAATGATTACAGTAGTAGTCACTATAGACGATGGCATCATGTCGAGCTAAAAAAAGTAGACAGCAATGCGGACGAATTTTTTGACGCCGTATTATAGTTAGGAGTTTTATTTTCGATTTTAGTGTATATATTTAGTTATTTAAATAAATTATTAGTAATAGTAGGAGCCGATGGATGCGAGATGCGCAGGGCCAGTCGTTGTGGCGACGACGCTTGGGGGAGGCCTATGTCCAGCAGTGGACGTCTTTCGGCTGATATGATGATGATGATGAATAGTAGGTACTATCTATGCTATAAAGTACAGTGTATTACTGAATATTTTGTTGGAGATTAATAAAATCGCTATGAAGGAGGAATCTGATCAAATCGCTGATTCCGTCACCGTGTCCGTAGGCCATCGTTAGCAAAGTGACTGGCAACTTTAAATCTTTATGCTAATATTGTTATTATAGAGACATTACCGTTGCACCTTTAATAAATTCAGCTTGTTCGAGATTACAGCCTTATGAACTGTAATATGATTGAGTTATTAACGTATAACAATTAACCGATTGATTTGAGATTTTGGCTCTCTTGGTATTTCATTCATTAAAAGAACTAGCTTGTGTCAGCTGTTGCCACTGTGATATTATCCCAAGGGATCGAACTTTTGTGGTAAAATATCATAATGTCCTTCTCCAAGGTCCGATCTACCCCTGTGTCAAAACTACTTCCGTACGAAAACGTTCAAGACAGACACCAGAATTTCCTTAAGCATTTATCATTTATTTATTTACTAGCTGACCCGCGCAACTTCGTTCGCGTCACAATTTTCATTACTGCTCCGTTCCTATTGGTCTTAGCGTGATGATATATAGCCTATAGCCTTCCTCGATAAATTGGCTATCCAAAACTGAAATAATTTTTCAAATCGGACCCGTAGATCCTGAGATTAGCGCGTTCAAGCAAACAAACAGACAAACAAACTCTTCAGCTTTATATATTAGTATATAGATTATATACTTTATTGTACACCTCATATTTAACACAGAGTAAAAATTCTATAAAACAAGTGTGTGTGTGTTGTCATAAATTAACTATAGATAAGTATTTTGCCTTTTCGTATAAATTCAGTAGATACGCCCTAGTTTTTTACCCGACCGAGGTTGCAAAAATAATAAGAAAGTAAGATTTGGTTCCTACATACCTAATTGTAACCTGAACCTACATTATTTTTTTTTTACATAAGGACCAAAAACTACACTTGTACCAAATCCCCAAAAACATAATCTAAACGGTGTAGAGCTTCCCATTGGGTTCTTTGACGGACTGAATATCGAGCAGATATTAGACGTATTTACTTTACACCCCAAAGCAATAACTCATGTCTTGAAGTACTTATCTTGAGAGAAGTTCAATTCTAGCGTCCAAACAGCACGGTATATCAATTTATTTTGACGTCCTGTCACTCGCAATGTGCGTAAGACAGACGTAACAAATCTGAGTAATGGTTCCTTTGCTACGGGAATTTTTAATGTTCAGTAACTGCACTTTGTAGAATATAACTTTAGATATTTCTTCACTAAACAAATATTATGAGTGAACTGTTTATGAAAGAAGAAAGCTTTTTTGTAACATTTTTCGTTTTATGACAACAAACGGATCTCGTTCTCTCTTGTGATGAGCCGTATTCCAACGGAACAAAGTTTGATTTTGCTTAAAAATAAACTACAATAATATTATCAAAAATATTCATGAGTCATGTCCACACGTGTTTGATTCACACGTAGGGTCATCACCTGGGTCCATGTGAGAGCCTTATCACCTGTTCCCTGGGATCATACCTGTGGCAAGATGCCAGCCGCCTACCAGGATACCAGAAGATATCGGGAGGTTGCTAGACAGCTTACCTGGCAGCGGGCGCATGCGTCCCATTCCACCTGCCTTCTACCTGTCCTGTAAACCAATTTAAAAAGAACCCTCCCACTGCAGCGTGGACCCCTTGATGTTGGAAAATTAACTTAGTTGAGAAGGGTAGGGAGGTCTGGTTACAATGGCGGCCGTGTTAACGCATGCGTTCTGGTTACCTCGGTTACCTGTCGTATCGTTTATTTGGCACGCGACTACGGCACGCGATGGACGTGGCTTTTGTAAACAAAACTGGTTTAGACACAGTCATGTCGAAGTGTATGAGGTGTTGTGATATGGTTACTTTTTCAGAAAGATGTGGTCTTTGAGGAATAAATTAGCTTGTGATTTGTGATGGCACAGATTTAATAGCGTGGATAAACTTAAACTGTTACCTAGTAATTAGTTGACATTAGAAACTAGGGCTTGTTGCGGTTCACGTGATACATTTTTTTTATCTAAAGTTAGGAAAATGCAAGTAATTTTCTCTCCTTCAGCAACAAATTACTGGTGTTAAAAGGCAGAGTAATCAGAACAAAAAGTGACAACCAAACTCATTTTACTACTTACCTTTTTTAAAAAAAAAGCTGTCGATTAGCTTTACACCTTTCCAATGCTAAGTAAGCTGGATTTATCGTTAATTAGTGCCTTAATAACCGAATATAACTCATCGAAAGCACTTAACCTCACGAAAAAAAAGTTGCTCTCTCAAAAACGTTTTCTTGCAATTACACTAAATTAAAATTGACATTTACATCTTGATTACATAACCCCCCGAGGGTTCCTTGCTCTTGCTACCAGGAGTGCAGTCACCCCAAGAGACATAGCCTTGAGGGCTGGCCATAATATTTCAGCAATAAAGAGGTAATTACGTCAGGCGGCGATACCCGCCTTCGTTATTAACTGGTCCTTGTAGGCTAGGAGATATGGTGCAGTTGTATTGTGTCATGGTGGTTTAATCGTAAAATTAGTACACTCCTAGAAAGTACATATTGAAAAGATACAAGACCGGTATTTGTTTGAGCTGCTACTGTTTCAATAATAACACTACATTTCGCAATGCATTAGGCATCCCAATGCATTAGGCATCCTAGGAAGATCGAACGCAGTTTCTTAGAATTATATTATAAAACAGGAATTTGGGACATTTACATTTACCAAGACAAATGCATACAATAACAAACTAACCATAGTGTTTGCATTTACGGGAAAAACATTACACAGCTACTATTCTCCTCCAAGAGCACCTATTTAGATCAACTGTATTTAGTTTCCCTGCCTCCAGGACTAAGCTCATAAGCGCAGCCTATAATGATGAAAGCGATGAGACGTGCCGCGTGATAATGCTCTCCTGGTCACGCCTACCGGGTTAATAAGGTAACGTCATTTTTATTAACACCGCCAGCCACCCTAATGACATCCAGCCGCACCTGAGGTCCTGGTATCATCTATATTTTTAAAAGGTAAACTGACTGACCGAACATAAAATTTTGCACAGAACCTTATTACTATGTTTGTGAGCACTAAGAAGGGATTTATGGAAATTCAACCTTCAGGGAAAATCTAAAAAAATTGTACTAAATCTGCCCACACGAAGTGGTCGTAGTGCAAGTTTGGTATAATATTCACACCATAAGAAATCTTCCAAACATTTTTGGTCTTTTCATTAATTTCCTAAACACGCCATATTTAAAAAATATCTAGAGACGTTTTGCGGAACCTGGATCCTTTGAGTTTACATCCATAATTATTCGAACACTCATCTTAAATGTCTAATAAAAAATAGAAAAAAAAAATACGAAAAATTCAAAATAGGTACTTCTAAACATTGTCAAAACATTTTGGCAGGTTCTTCAATAGGTACAAATAAATTTTACTGAACTTGACAACCCTTGAAGGTCAAGCATGCGTGGTTAATGTCCGCAGACTGTCTTATTAAAGTTAAAGCATAAAATTACAGGTTTAAAGCCTTCACACGATACAACTTACAAGTTACAGGTTCGAATCGTATTGTACGGTAATTTTTTGACTCCTTTTTATCGGTTTTTTAAAGCCTTAAATGATTTTTCTGTATCTTTCCAAAATGACAGTGAGCAGTAACATATACCTGCAGAGTAGTCAGTAATAACTGCAGCATTCTATAGAATAGAAAACTCTTTATTATGTACATCACATAAGTTACAGAAAAGATAGATGAGAAACATTACATAGGGTGACACAATGAAAAACAATTCAATCATCTCAATCTATACTCTACGTTTGTTTGTTTGAACGCGGTCGTCTCAGGAACTTAAGTACTTTCGAATTGGAAAATTATATTTTTGTTGAATAGCTCATTTATCGAGGAAGGCTGGCTATAAACAGTACCTACGCTACGGCTACGACCAATAGGAGCAGATCATTACACGGATTACACGGAGCTAATTTCAATTCGATTTAAATTTTCACATGGCAATTTTGAAGTTAACTTTATTTTTTTATATTATAACTAGCTGACCCGCGCAACTTCGTCTGCGTCACAATTTTCATTGCTGTTCCGCTCCTATTGGTCTTAGCGTGATGATATATATGGCCTATAGTCTTCCTCGATAAATGGGCTATCTAACACTGAAAGAATTTTTCAAATCGGACCAGTAGTTCCTGAGATTAGCGCGTTCAAGCAAACAAACAAACAAACTCTTGAGCTTTATATATTAGTATAGATTTCAATTTAATTTAAATTTTGACATGGTAATTTTGAAGGTTACTTTATTTTTCATATTATAATTTCAATTTAATTTAAATTTTGACATTGAATACTTTCTTTTTTTTTCTTGTTTTGTTAAACTCATTTTGTACGCCTTAAATGGCAAAACATGTAGCAACCTAATCATAATTTATACCTAAGACGTGTATGCTGTACTCATGTTTTACAAAATAAATATATCTATCTATCTAGCATTAATGAAAAATGTGACCCAGACGAAACTGTGCGGGACAGCTAGTATTTTTGTATTTTGTCTTATATTTTTCCGCTTTTCCGACATGTACCTATGTATAATTTGGATTTTGCTGTATGACATACTTATTGAACGAATGGCTAACCATATAGCATCACTTGTTTAGGTTCGCCTTTAAAGCTAGATTAGGCTTAAGTTGACTTAAGTTAGGCCTAATATAGATCTTATTAGCGACCTAGTTAGTTTAAAATAATAGAAAAACTATACTGTACGCTGCGTCGGCACATAATGATGGTTATGGGTAGAGATCAAGAACGATAACTGTCAAAACATTACACACGACAAGCTTTATAAATCCTTCTATGTGAGTCCTATTAATCTACTGTGTACTTTAAGTTCCATATATGAGAACATTTTTATAAACACCCATATAAGAGTAACGAAGTTTTGTTACTGTTTTTTTGTTACAACAACAGGGCTGTCCAGCCGACACAGGTAAAGTTTATAAAATTAGATGTAGGTTTAGAGTTATTCTCCGGAACAGCACATCATCATCATCTGTCTAGCCTTTTTCTAACTAAACGAAAGCGAAACCGTGAGAAAAAAATCCGGCCAAGTACGAGTCGGACTCGCCCACCGAGGGTTCCGTACTGGTACATATTACTTTAAATTAAAACTATATTATGATTTAATTACAAATGTATAGCTTTTTTACTTTTTCCTATACTTGTAGTATAAGACGGTATTAATTGTCAAATTTCATAATTCTAGGTCTATGGGAAATACCCTATACATTTTGATTCCCTTGAGAGTATCGAAATATATGTTTTTAGCGGCTGATAAACGGCTGTATCTTTTTTTACGTTAACTTAGAACTTTGATTTTTTCACAACTTCAAGGGACAGTAAATCTGAGTATATGGTTTTAATTTCAACTCGATACCTCCATGCGTTCCCGAGATAAAGGGTCTTGACAGACAGACGGACGGACAACAAAGTGATCTTATATATATCTTAAGGGTTCCGTTTTTGCCTTTTGAGGAACCGAACCCTAAAAACTAGTGTCTTATAATTTTGTAAATGGGAGAAAATATCAAATTAGCAGAAGCAAATGTGTTCGTTTAACCACAAAATTACTTAATGTATCGTAATTTTATGTGCGGTAAAGTCGTATGTTGATAGATCAAGTTTTTGCATTAACAAGATGTTACTTATTTGTAGTTTACTTCTTTAACAAATCAGACCTAAACCGCGTGCAAAAACTCTCAGTATCAATATTCCACAACATTATGATATCACTGACAGCACTTGCTTGCGGTAAAATACGCCCTTAGAGATACTAGACTCAGGACCTAAAGACCCCTGTTTTATTTTAAACTAGTGGACGTCACGCGGTTTCACCCGCGTAATTCCCGTTCCCGTGGGAGTACGGGGATAATATATAGCCTATGTTACTCCCTGATAATGTAGCTATCCAATGCTAAAAGAATTTTTCAAATCGGTCCCGTAGTTTCGGAGCCTATTCAATTCAAACAAACAAACAAAACTTTCTTCTTTATAATATTAGTTTTAAATACATAACATGATTTCCGAAAACATAATGTTTTAAATACTTCTTCTTATAATTGAATAAAATGACCACCAACCTAGACGAATAAAAATGTTTGAAGTTTAAATAACCGAATTTATCCCAAAACACGACCTCGATTTCTACGACGGCGCGGGAGCTACTAGCAATAGTTTCGCGATTATATTGTCACCCAAAACTATCTTGAATTCAGATAAGACGAAGATAATATATGCAAAGAAACTATTACGTCACCTGCAGTACCAGGGTACCACAGCATAGAAGATACTCGTATAGTCAGCCAGCCCTCGAAGCGCGTAATCTTGGAGTAGTATCGCCAACCGATGTAGCCGCGGTAACCGCACACTCGCGCACTATCATGTAACCCTTGTACGGAGTACTATCGCGAGGGAGATCTTTACACGTAACACGCATGTTACACCGAGTTTACAAGGAGCTGAGATGAAAATAATACCAAATTAAGAATGTTTGTTTTCGAGATTCATTTAAGTGACATATTTATATTTTATTTAATCTTACAGAAAATATTCAATGTTTCATCCATTTAACCCGAATTTGCCGAAAACGATACATACATTTTCGAATGTTTTGTATATATTTCGAAAGATTTAGATTCTATACATATACGACATTGTTTGGCGATAGTTAACGATACGACAGATAACTTCATAGCTACCTACCGATAAAGTTTCAAAATAAATTTCCAATTACCAAAAAACGTCATTATCAGTTACATCTTCACGGAGCATTACAAAAAAGCATATTCATATTAACAGATACAAATCTGAGCACCCCCGGCAACCGCTACTTAGGATCAAATGTTAAAAAGAGGATAAAAACCAGTTATTTTTAATCCATCCCCTCGGATCCTGTTGCGTAGGAGTCTCGGAGATTTGGACAAAAATAAAATTCGACACTCACAAAAAAACTGAGAACGTGCCATAATTAAGTTAAATTAATAGTAAAAACGTTTCGGAATTTTTTTTATCTAGGATCTGTACGGAGGGGTTTTTATTAATTTTGTTTGTCTATTGAAATGGAGTTGAAATAACGTGGTATTCATGAATAATTGGTTGTTATTAGCTGGTATTTTTTTATTGTAATTACCTGATTCGAACTGGGCAATTATTGATGGATCAATATTACAACATTTACAACATATTTAATTATGATGATTAGAGTTTTTTATGATATTTAAAATTAACTATCAACGAACATTACGACAAATTGAATGGACCATTACACCATTGCCAAAGCTAAGAAATAACAGCAGATATTGAAAATGGAGCACAATTTACAATATCGTAAGAGTAGAACTAATAATAATTACGCAATTATCCAGTAATTACTAATTAGTCCAGAAACAACGACCAGCAATTAGTTTCGGTTTGTTCGGAGCAAATATTATTGCCGGCCGATGACGTTTGATGTTCCACTGGGCCATGTATTTGCTGAAGTAAAACCCACATTATACCAAAGAACTCGTATTTTGCAATGGACCGTAATGAAAATGCATTTGAGGTTAGGAGGGCGCAAGTTAGGCTAATAACAGTTATAGACTAATTCAAAGAGGGACTATTTATTGGAAAAATAAGGATCATCCTAATTTATAAAATTCTTTTATTACTGACGAGTGACTGACAGACAATACACAGCCCGAAACTACCTACTGGTCGTAGAGAGCTGAAATTTGGCATTTAGGCTCCTTGGAGAGTACAGGAGAGTAATAAAAGAGGATTACCCAAAATTCCGTGGACGGGACAAAACGGGATATGCACGTACGAAGACTTGGTCAAAAGTTAGTTTGTAATAATTATGAATTGTGCGTAGCAAGATACAGCCGACCTCTTTGGCTATCTAAATCCAGCATTAGACGATTTGAAGTGTAAAGACACCGTAGGTACTGCCGAAGAGCCTTCAGCATAAAAGATGGGGCCCGCTAGGGCCAGTACCTGCCGGAATCGCGGAATTTATTCGAAAGAGTCACCGCAGCCCTGGAACGCATGGGTTTTAGTCAGTAAGAGTCTGACACTCCCTTCTGCTTCACCCAGAGCGGGAGGAGTCATTTGATGATTTCCCACTCTTAAAAAAAAGGTACTGCCAAAGTAAACCTAAAATGCTAACTAAAAGAAAATCAGATTGGCTAACTCCGATAATATGTGTAGTTAACAAAAAAGTTACACCTCAAAACATATTAGCAGAATCCTGCAGTTTAATAGATAAAAGGAATACCCACATAGCCCACATAGCAACGTATTCTAAAATATTTTTTTACCTCACCAATGTCAAGAAGGCGGTCTATTTTTGACCAAAAAAGCGTATATTATGAATCCATTCACGGCTAATAGAATGCTCTCAAAGGGATGCGGTGGCACTTCCTTCTCAGAAGCCAAGGGTGATATAAAAAGATCCTTTTTCATCCGTTTCTTCCTTTAACACTTTACTTTTTAAGTTTTTAACTCCTTAGTCAAGTGTCCTTCTGATTTATTTGTAGTTTATGAGTTACAGCTTCCGTATTCAAATGTTATTGTGAGGAGTTTGAAGTTAAGATAGAACTAAACAGAGGACAGAGATTCTTTCAAGTCTTGAATATTGATTATGACCTGTCAACTTCATTTAACGCAATATAATATTTTGTCTAATTCAAAATCAGTTTTCTTGGGAATACGGACAGATTCTTGATGTTATAATTATAGGCATACTTTCAAAAAAGGAGGACGTTCTCAATTCAGTTGGCTTTTTTGTTTTTTTTTTAATACGCAACACATTATGGATGCGATTAAAAAAAAAATGAGCCTTAGTTATTCCAGATATCAAATCGGTCCTTTTTTACTCAGACTTTAATTTTTTGGTCTTTTTATATGCTTTTTCGATTTCCTTCCTACATTTTTTAAAAAACATAAGTAACGATATTGATCGCTCGGCGCCGCGATATGGAGTATTGGAGCGGACTTCCATGCAAACTGATATAACCCTTCCGCCGCCCACCGCTCTATAGTGGTCAGGGACAGCGCCACATTGTCATAGATTTGCATTCAGATGAATTCAATGACGATTGTCGACTGTATGACTGTGTGTATGCCTATTCAGATTATGTGGGGTTTAGTACTTGATAACATGTATGGATTGAATGTATGTATTTGATTTAAGCTTTGCTTAAAACCACAATTTAGTTACGCTTATTATTTGTAAAATGCGGTTTTTAAATTTAAAAAACATTTGGTATGAGAAATAGTAGTGACTCCCTTTCCCTATGTTCTCTAAGCACGTATCGTAATCATAGATAAAACTGCTAAGCAATAGTCTACAAAAATAATGGCTTTGGATTATAGACTATCAAATACATATAATGTAGGTACTATCGAACGACAATGACACTATTTATGGAAAATTATTACTAAATGATTATTATTTCCCTAAACACTTTCTCCGATTGTCACATTAACCACCCTATATCCGTCGTTATGACACTTTTATTACACGAACCGTAATCAAACTAACTTTTACCTTTCAAACCGTTTGAAGCCAACGATAGTAAATTCTAACTAGTAAAAATATTATGCTATAAAATATAGGAAGGTGAACAATCTAATAAATGGTACAATAAAAATTCTACAGACTAAAAAATAATGTACCCGGTGGCCCGACGGCGTGACGTCACGGGATTAGGTGTGATTTACACACACGCTCACGGGATCTAAGTACCAGGGTAGCAGGATAGCAGCGGCGTTTGTTACCTGCAAAGAGAGGGTTAACATTAATTTGGTCGTAAAACTCATCAAGTTGTTTGATTAGGGAGATTTTGTACTGTCATAAATTATTCTAAAATTAATGATGTAAATTATACGATAATTTTGGTCTTAACGAAACATAAAATTATAAAAATCAGTTTGGCTTGCTACACGCGTCGTTTAAAACCACACAAATCAAACATTTTGTTGAAAAAGTAATGCATTGTTTGACATTGACAAATGTGTGCCTACTTATGACGTCACAGTACTCAAATATGGCGCGAAGCTGACATACGGCACTTGACATAATTGCATAAATAAGTTTTTTCACTAAAGTCAACACACAGACCAAACTTTTATTCGAAAACGTGTGTTTTGTGCGAAAAAAGTTTGTTTTCTGCAAATATTTGCTAAATCTAGGTACAAGGTTTTATAATTCACAGTATTTTTTGTAATAAAAAAACATATTTGCAATAGAAACTGATGCCTTGGAAGTACACAAGAATTTTCAGTGTATGTGTGTGATCTAACCTTCACCTAAGCTTTGCAAATCTCGGACACAATTTTCGTAAAATCTGGCAAATGCTTAGCAACTTATTTTTCTTAAACCTTATTGCTAAGCTTCTTGAATCAATCTTTACTATCCAGTTGCCAGGACTGCGCCATTTTTGGCAGTTTAAATTATTATCTTGCAATGAATGTTTCCGGCGCTGCCATATGTAACTACTGTTATTTATACTTGGCCGACAATCTAATGAGATGTACTGGGACTATTCATATGGAAACATATTGTGATACCTATCATTGTAATGACGCCTATTTGTCTGGATATTCGTTTAGTTTAAAACAGACGTTTATCGACACAGCTGTTGAAACAACTGCAAAAATAAAAGTCTAGTCTAAATCTAAACTCAAGTTTTCAAACCACATAAGTATACTTCTTAAAAAATTGCCAACCAAACTAACAGGTATATGCAATTAGGTAAGCGTTGCAACAAGTTCCAAAACAAATTCCTCTTGAAACGTACTTTACGCGAAACGGTAAAAGAAATGCTTCGAACTGGTTGAAGCGTGTGACCTTCAACAAATATTGTGGCACTGCAGTCAAGGGGTTAACTTGAAGCTAACAGTCCGCAATGTAGACACAAGAGTAGAGTCAACCACATGTCAACGTCAACATTTTGACCTTGAAGACGTTCTGTTAGTATAGCAATAAGGGCGGTTTTCCCAGAACAAGCTAACTGATTACATGCACTTGATTGTAGAAGACCAAATTGTGACCGCTAGCTGTCGGCACTTGCCACATAGCGAGACATTATGTCTAGCAGATAATATTTAAATTGATTTTAGAGACTAGTAGCCAGTATACATTTATTTGATTTTGAATTTTTAAATGTTTGCTGAATTTTTGTGTGCAAACTTTTGTTGCAATATTTGTACAATCGACGACGTTACTATTGTGTTGAATTCGATCCATATTTGTTTAGCACTTTACTACAGCGTTCCATCACTATAGAACGATGTAGTAAAACGCAAACAGCTCTTACAAAAAATCATTAATTCACCAGCAGTCAATCTAAAGATTCTAGAAGTACCTACTACTTACTCATACTCCAACTTCAATGCTTTGGTTTTAATTTTACATTAATTATAACTTTCATCTAATGACAATAGTCTTTAATTTTCTAATAACATATTTTATTGGACTCTGCTTGTACCGCTTCTAACCGCGACGTGTGAGGTTCCCTAAATAAAGCCTCCACTGCAGAAAGAGACAGGCACATCCACATTTTCCTGCCCGTTCTAACGTTCCAACACTCGTGTGAAAATGTGTCCACACACGAGAACTTAGATGTGCATTTGAATAACGGATTTGTGTGCTTGTATTATCGCTACGAATATTAGAAACCTACGTTAGCATCACATGTGTGCTCGTGTTAGAAAAAAAAACAGCGTTTGCTTAGCAAATTCTAATCTCTACACATACTCATGTACCAAGGCACCAGAAACCGGTAGGAAGTATCACATGTATGCCTCCCTACTAGACATAACACACGCCATAACCACACACGCATCGCATACCGAAGGGGTTGAGCGTACGTGGCCCCTAACCTACAACCACTCACACTTGCTTGCCGGCAAACGAATACGAAACAACCCCTCTAGGCAAGTGTGAACGAGACAACACACTCGTTGATTCATAGCGTTAGAAAGAGTTAGATATGGGGAGCGAATTGCGGAGGCACAAGACAAGTTTGAGTCTGCGCATCTTGAGTCTGTTCTAAGGGTGAAAGTTCGTAAACCGCTCCCGAAGACTGGAAGCCTGGTAGTTGTTTTCCATTTTAGGACAAAACTCGATAAAAAAGGGCGCTTGGGTGATTGGGCCTGAGGGATCAAGCTAATCGTGCTTAGGGGTTCAAGGGTGCGGAGGCCAGTGCGGTGAAAAGCGAGGGTGTGCGGCCGTCTAGACAGGCCTCTTGTTAATGTGTGCGTAGAAAACAACGTGGGCGTCTTTCGTCACATTCTCTACGTGGCCGTTTTTCTGTCGGGAAAAAGTTTCAGGTTGCGTGAGTTTTCACAGTGTGAACTTAGAACATGAATATTATTTTGAATAGAATCTTTCAAATACTTAAAAATTAGGTTTAATATGTAACAGAAATAAATTGACCACTTCTTACCAAAGCTTTACTAGGCTTCAAAAGCACTCTCTTTATAAGACAATAGACTGATTTTAGAAGTCATGCACTTTTCTAATCACAAAAACACGCATGGATACATACACGATCATTCTAAGCGACAAGATTATCAAGAAACATTACCGCCATAAAAGAAAAAAAAACTCTTCATAGATTCAATGGATATCAAAATAAGAACTACAGCAAAGGGCATTAAAAAAGACCCACCAACTTTTCTATGAATTTCACACATCAAGTTTTGAGTGACTTAAGGTCAAAGCCCCAATCAGTGAAACGCATCGTATGGCCCATACTGGCATAACAGTGTAATGAGGTCATAGGCCCATTGGACCGCGAAATGCGACCATTATTATCCCAAACAATTTCGAACTAAGTATTTGAATGACTTAATTTGAATGTATGATGGGGCCCGTACATAGCCAGTACAAACTTGATTGAGGTTATAACATAGAAATTAGAGTCATTTGTATTGTCGTTTAGGTAATATTGTTGTTGATTAGTTTTTAAAACTGTAGAACAGCTGATTGATGTATGGTGTTGTATTTAAGTGTTCCATCTCCATAGTAGTACGTCATATGGGAATCGGATGTGTTCCCATAAATCATAACCGTCATTCCTTTCCTTCACGAGCCCGTGGGAGCTTTATTTTTTTATCTAGAAGATTAAATATTTATACCAATATACTGAACATCTATGAATTAATTAAAACAAATTTCAAAATGAAGTTACTCGTGTTAAGTCGTGTTATGTGTTTGTTATAATCAACTCTTATAACCCCGAAGAATGAAAAACACTTTTTTTCTATAAAAAATAGTTTAATGTGTTAATTTACATCAGTAGTAGCTAACACGATTATCAGTAGCAGACCCGTACGGGCCATTCGTACACGGGAGACCCGGAACGGATACACACGTGAGGCGCTAAAACATTGTTTCACACAGGGGTCTCCCGTGTACGGATGGCCCGTACGGGTCTCCCGGACAGCTGAGAAACCAGCCTTATAAAATCCCTAGCATCGTGGAATGACAGCACATCTCAATGTCACTTTTCCTACGCATACGAAGTGAGATTCTATCTACAGATTAGACCGACAGAGTCCAGAATACTTCATGAAGGCACACATATTTCAATTAATTTAATGGTACAAAAACTTGATAAATATATAAAACACAAAACACGAGTAAAGCAAACAGACATTAAATTGTGCATTAACACGATGATTTTAAATAAAGATTGTCAAATGGCTATGAAATTACTCGCCTCTATTTATTTGTTCGTTAAGTGTAGAGCGCATGCGCGATCGCCATGTTGACTTAACTGTCAAATGCATTGACAACTTGACGCCTTGTTGCAAGTACCAATTAGATGGGCCGAGATTGTTGTGCTTGCCTACTTTGTTTCAATTTACTGTAATTAGGCCCTTATCTAAGCCCATTTAATAGAAACGATCGTTCATTTTAAATATAATAAGAATGCATCGTGAATGACAGTTGACAGCTTCGTCATTCGGTGCACTGCAGTGGATATTTAAAGGGCAGAGGTGATTTTTTGTTTCAATTAGCTTTACAAGTTATGATATAAAGTACCTACCTACTAGCCTTTTCCGCGGCATCGCTCTTGCGACGAAACTCACATGAAGATGCAGTTTTCCTAGATGAATAAGATCCTACCTAATACAGTCAGCGATAGTGTAACTCTCTGTCAGAGAAAGAATAAGTTTCTCAATCAGATTTCTTTCCTTGTTTATTATTTTTTTTCACACATTTCAAACGAACAAACAATTTCACCGTTTTCCTAATATAATTTTAAATTATTTTAATAGAACAGATATCTATAAAGCTGAAGAGTTTGTTGTTTGTTTGGTTGAACGCGCTAATCTCGGGAACTGCCGGTTCGAATTGCAAAATTTAGTGTTGAATAGACCATTTATCTAGAAAGGATAAGGCTATAATAACGTCACGCTACGACCAATAGGAGCGGTGCATTAATGAAAAAACTGGGCAAGGTCGAGTCGGACTCGCGTGCAAAGGGTTCTGAACTAATTTTATTTTTTAACATGTTATTTTAACACTACAGACTTCTTATAGGTTTTCCTGTAATCTTTTGGTATAAAACTATTACTTATCTACATTATTTTTCAAAATTCTAGGCTCAGTAGTTTCGGAGATAAGGGGGAATGGTCATTTTTGGTCTAATTTCTTGAATAATTTTAAAACTGTTTATCATAGGAGTTTACAAAAAAGGCCATATTATTAATAGTCAACAATTTTACCAGTGAAAAGTAGAAATATCAAAATGGAAATGGATACAAGTAAGAACCTTTCGCCCTGCAATCAGTGCAATGTTTATTTAAGTTGTTGCTGTCAATACCACATTTGATTGTAAAGCTCGATAACAAAAGCTTGGCTTTTACTATTTTCAAGTATTTATTCATTGAGCCAAAGCTGTCTTTAAATTGCTTTCGCTTGTGACAGTACTGACCTACTTAGTAGGTAAGTAGGGAGGTTGGTAAAAGTTCCCATAATTTTTCAGGATATTTTGCCCGTTAAGTCCGTAAGGAATTCTTCACCATATATTGATCATAAAATAATATTGGAGTTTGATTAACAGGATAAAATTGTTTGTTTGTTTGTTTATGTTTTAGTAAAAGATATTTCTGGAATTGGTAGTCGCTAGTCTACACTAATATTATAAAGAGGAAAGATTTGTTTGTTTGAATTGAATAGGCTTCGAAACTACTGGACCGATTTGAAAAATTCTTTCAGCAATGGATAGCTACATTATCAGGGAGTAACATAGGCTATATTTTATACCCGTACTCCCACGGGAACGGGAACTACGCGGGTGAAACCGCGTGACGTCCACTAGTCACTAATAAAATGCTTCTTAATCAATGAGCGTCAAAAGCTACATTCATCCGAAAAAATACACGATTTCTCTAGGACAGGCCATGGGAATGAAACTGCGGGAAAAAGCTAGAATTATTGATGATAATTTAAGGAATTCCATAGCTCTTGCAAAGGAATGAAATAACATAGTTAGGAAAACGTCACAGGCATCCTTGTGATTCTATAAATTAATTCTATAAAATTCTGTCACTTTTGATACAGCTTCACCATCATCATAACAGCCGAAAGACGTCCACTGCTGGACATAGGCCTCCCCCATAAGGGCGGATTGCCATAATCGCCACGATTGGCGGGCGGGCTGGCGATCGTAGTGTATGGTGTTGCATTTTACAGAGAACGCTGCTGCCCATTCTCTGGTATTATTCTTTTACGGCACCATACGGGACCGGCCCACACCATACGTTGATACAGCTTATTTTCCCCCAAACTAATAGTTCACCACTGATGTTTACATCAGTTTTGAACTATTTATTAACGTTGTAATTTGTTTTCTACTAGCATCATCAATCTGTCTGCCAACTTGTTAATTAAGGGAATATCCTTCCAGGATCGCTCGTTACATCGATTTATGGGGAAATCTTCCGTATAGGACATTTTATTTACTCGTGACAAATATACACGTAAACTCATCAAATAAGATTCCAAGTCGGAAAAAATCTGTTTCATCTTCGTTTCGAGGGAAGAGCTAGTAATAATGTGCAAACTTACTCTAAGCTCTGAAAGGATTCCCATTGTTTTTCTTAATCACACTACTAATTTTCACAATAAACATTAATTTAAGCTAGCGAAACAAAAATTTTTAAAAAGTGCAATGCAAAAGAAAATAAAACAAAATACAATCTATGATCGAATAAATCCAATCATCAAAATTAATTGAATTTCGAATTGACTAGCACTGGCACCATAAATAAATAATACTCAATTGAAAAGTTCGAATAGGTTCACACCTCCTTGCACCCCCGGAGTCCCTAGTACAATCAGTGACTCATATAAATCATGGCCGAAAAAACTTCAAAACTAAAATTAGCCTTACAAAAGAAATGTTTAATAAGCGGTTTAGAAAAAAACGTACATAATTTCCCTTTCTAAAGAATGCTGGCCGCATCCCGGAGGAATGTGGCACTCACTATCCCTTTTTATAATATCCGTCTCTTTCCAACGCTGTCACAGGCCAAACTGGTTAACTTTGATTAATGGCTTATTTTTTTTTTCTGGTTGAATACTAATGTAATTAAACCTTCGTGATAAAATTATGCTTTTCACGATTCCCTTGAAATGTGACAATGTTGATTTATGTAGATAAGTATGTTGCTTCTACTACTAGTGACTTGACATGTACCTAAAATATTTACATACTTAATTATAAGTGGATAATTCTGTATTTGTAGTAAAAATTCTAATTCACAGTCGTGACGTACTCTGTACATCTCATATCATATCTTAACCTAAATGTTGTGTGAGTGAGTGAAAACGAACGAATGAAACGGAATACTTATTTACAACCATTTTACAACGTACATTACAACCCCTACTACAATATCCACCCCCGTTCATTCATGAACATTCGCCATTCAACTAAGAACCGGAGTGGAGAGCTCCGACAAATGTCTGTGCGCCTGGTAGTTTCAGTGAAACGTTGCGTCACCATTTTGTCGTCCCGATTCCGCAAGCAAGTTGTATTGTTTTGCGTTTGCTATTCGGTGAAACTATTCTTGTATTTTCTGTCAAACTTTTAAACGTTCCTAATAAACTTTTCGTTATTCATAAGATGTATTGTTTATTATTTCTATTACATCATTATCATCTTTACACTGAACCAGTCCGATACCTAATTTTATAGATAATAAACATTTAAACCATGTTGGTTGAAATAACAAATCAACTTCTAAGGCTAACAATGACGTAACACCAGTTTTAGCTAAAAATGAACGAAAATAAACTGCAAAAATCCGCTGGCGTAATAGGAAAAGTCATAAAACATTTTCCAAACATCCTATCTATGGTAGAGAATTTAGGCTAGTGTAAGCAACTGTCCAGTCAAGATTCATGGGTCAGCGTAGGCTGGCAACATCTGGCGCAGTTCCTGGAATGCAATTCCGTTGTATCAAAAGAATCGAAGTTGTTAAATCTGTGGTTTCAGGAACAATTAAATTGGCGGGAAATTGCGTCAAGTTGCAAACCAGATCACAGTGACGTTGCTTGGGCAGTTTGCTCTGCTAATAAAATTTTTAGAGTTAAAAGATAAGTAAATATGAAAAGTTTACTTACGAGATCGTAACAGGATTGAAGAAACGAAGCGCTAACACAAATGTTTAGCAGTCGTATTTCCGATCGTTGCAGTGACTCATTTTCGTAGTCATTCATGAGTGATTCGCATAAACCCGCTTTACTTACGCTTTACGTTAAATAATGAAACGAACTGGTATGTGAATTCATCCCATGTTTAATGGAAAACAGAGCATTCCCGTGACCCAATTTCGACGTAGACAGGTTTATATTGTAACCTGTAATATTTATTTGCTGTATCTGAAAACACTACGTGCTCGCGCGGTATTTCGCGAGACTAGTGTATTTTTAAGTTGCAAGATTAGGTCGTTTACTCGTGCTTTTAAATTAGCATCCGGCTTCACAAACAATTTATTTACTTTAGAATTATTTAAAGAAGTGGAAAAATGGGTATTTAGTTTAACACCAAAGTAATAAACTCAAGGTAGTAAGTAACATGCTGATTAAATGAAAGAATGGTAAGTTCTGTGCGCTAAAAAAACATAGTGAAGCGCGGAGTTTATTTCATTTGTTGAAGAAAGATGGATTGGCAATGGTTTATTAAGTTTAGCGCAAAATGAAGTCAATAAATGCAGAGACCAGACAGGCTTCGTGTTTCTTACAAGTAAAATGTTTCATTATTTTACAAGGCATTCAAATGGAACGTGTCATAACTTGGGAAATTGAGAATGTATGTTCACTTCACTATGATGAATAGTTCCGACTTTAGGTTACACAATATGTTCAAAGTTGTGCGTCGTTACAAGGTTGCGTCTTCCACAATCTCTCCAAAAGTGCATTACACACATTCTCACATAAAATCACTCCCGACAACTTGCGCAAGAGTGTATAGGGCCGTTCCTAATTTTATCGATATAGTGTTGGGAATAACGATTATCGACCATTAGGCATCGTGCATCGGTTCGCTCTAATTGCTCGATTAAAACTTCTTCCGTAAAACTTAAAATACATTTTAATCTAACGCGTTAAAGAGATATTACAGCATTTTTAGTATCAAAATATTTCTTTACTATGCATCTTTGTATTTTTATATCGTTAGAAAGAATTAAAAGCTCGTTAGCGTCATCATTTTGGTTTGGCTGTAAAACATTAAATTTTACAAATTCCTGTTCTTTGGATAACTAACGAGCGAAATAAAACTATAATTTTATCATTTCATACAAACATCACATTCTGTCTACTTATACGAGTTTCTCTATCACATAGATTCCTACGAGTACGTCTCATTTTATCCTGGAGAATTACCTAACTTATTTCAGTCCTGATACCTTCATGCCTTGCCAATGCCTTGTTGCATTAAGTCCGCTCAAGTACCACTATTGTACCTAAAGCTTAAATAAATAAATGCCTTTCGGTTGCCCTTCCGGTTAGCAAAATCCAAAGATTAAATCAGTTCCATATCTTAATTTTCAGTTCTAACTAACATTTTTAGTCAAATAAATCAAAAATCTAGCATCTGTTTATAACAAATGAGTCCTAAATGTGTTGGCCGTAATTATCCCAATTAATAAAGTGAAGAATTGTACAATTCCGACAAGTGACGTCAACAAGAAGTTATTCAAGGCCGTTAGTCGCTGAACACTGAAAAAATGTTGCGTTATGTGTAGTTAGTTTCGGAGAAGCTTCATAGGTGTTTATATCACGCAAGGTTAGCATGTAATACGAATAATAAAAATGGTAATGCAGCAAAGATAACAAAGCCAAAAAATGATATTCAAAAGTTAGGAAGTTCCAGCGTCATACCAGGAAACGGAAATGACTTAAAACGTTAAAATGGAAAAGCTGTGAAAATTAAACAGCCACTTTTATGAACATTACACCAGGATGATGTGATAATGATGACACCACAAGATAATAAACTTCAGATCAACATTCCACACCAATGTGTAAGGAGTATAGATGTTTATCCATTTATCTAAAGCACTAAGTACATGAATACTGGCTTACTATTTAGGGCATGTGCTAATATTACTCTTGGGACTGTGAGCGTCAATAAATTTTATGTTTATGACACATATAACAGTGTCACAGGCGAGAGCTCAGGCTGAGGGCACATCAAAGACCAAGCTGTAAACCTGATTGGTGCCGACTTTAAACTTGCTTCTTGGAAATAGTACGGCAGAGATGAATATCGCTAAGTACTTAAATTGAACCAAGACCAATTTGCGTATAGCTGAGCTGTAGGGGCAAAGTACATAGAAGTTTATCTTTATATTCAGAACAATGCAATTTCTTCGTGAGTCTAGACTATCGTAAGTTAAACTTACATGAAATATTTATAATCAAATACTTATTTTAACGTTGGTTAGCCCTCCGAATCTTTAAGCAGTTTCCTTTAGGTAATTAAATAGGGTTAACACCTTTGTGATTCATGTTTTTTATGATGGTGCTTTGCCTTGCGGTTGTTCCATGTTCTGAGACGTTGGACAATGGCATCTTAGCTAAAACATTTTTAATCCATAAGTTCTTCTTACTAACTCAAAACTCGCGTCCGTCTCTCGCTCGTGAATTTTTATGATACAATCTAAAATACGACCTCTTGTAACTAAACCTGTCAATTGTTCCATTATTCGCCCTCATAAAACGCTCAACGATAATATTTTATTACGTAAAAGAAGAAAAAGAATCTTTACAGGATAATAAATTCTGCGGGATAGCACGTGCGCTATGCGTTTTGTCGTCCACATCGTCTCCATTATGTGATGCTGTAAAAACGAAGGGTTCTGTAGCATGGCCCTCACTTTTACACTCCATAATGTATCATTACTTATAACTACGTAGTTCACAAGAAGATTTTCTGCTTTAAGAGTGCAAGGATATATCTCACTTAAAGCAATCTTGTTATCTGTAATGACGTTTGAAAGATGACGTCTCGTTACACAGACTTGTATCGTAAGTAACTCTTTTCTTCGGTAATGGAGGGGGTTCCCACCAATCATAGGCACTGGAGCATATACTGGGCATGACTTGAATTTATTTGGACTGACACCGTAAGAGTTATTGCAGCAAGCATGATTGGTTCTTTTATTTGTCCATGTGCTAAAAGATTTAAGTAGTCACACCCGCTCAAAGCTCTCGCCACATCTTTTCTAATGCCAGAGCAAAAACATCTAAGTACTGTAATTCATTACGGAAAAAAAACTGTTATACTCTTTGTATCAAGAAATGCTAAAAGAAACGAACCAAGCTTCGAATGCAACCAAAATGAAATTCAAACATTTCTTTTAAAACTTTACACATTCGTCTAACTAATCCGACGCAAGTTCCATGTAAAAGTAATTTAATAAGGCACCGCGCGACCGTGGGACCAGCCATTAGTGCGCCTGCGCATTTAAAAGTGCATCAACGCGTAGCACTCCTGCTACACAGATCATTAAGATACGGCGTACAGAAAAAATATGGAGACGAACTGTTTTGTGGATCATTATCTTAAAGCTGATACATTCACAGCTGGGAATATTTGAAGTTTTTGTGTTCTATCATCACGAGTACTATTGGTTGACTTATTCATTGACTCTGTCCCTGGATGGGAATTTCTTGCTTCCACATCAGATTGCTTATCAAACTTTCATCGTTGTTCTTTTGTAGTCAAACCTGTTGTATTGAATAGATAAAAGTAAACATTTTCAAACAGAACATTATTTTCGTTACTCCTACGTTCCTTAAAGCATCCGTCTGATGTGGGCTATAAATTAATAGTCCCTTTTGTTACTCTGTCACAGTAAGGAAATGTTTATACGTTACGTCACACTAGATTCCCACAACTGCCACCGGTTGAGAAATTAGACCGAGCGTCAGAGATTCCATTAGTTTTATTTTGACTGATTAATTACAGAAAGTCACGGTAATTGTAGGCAGATCGTTACGCTTTTGTTAGTATTGCAAAACATACATTGCCCCCGCATTGCTGTACCGCATTTATCAAAGAAAGGCTGAAGATTTGTTTGTAAACATTGTCGTCACACAATGAAAATGAAAGTAGCGAATCGTAAACTTCATTGTGCAATGTTACGTTAAACATCTGTCACGGAAATGCAATAAAGAAGTCTTTTCATATGAAATGGCGCTATTGTTTTCTTTATTAACTTCTTTATTTACCAAAGAAACAGTAGTAAAGCCTAAATCCATAAAAGCATTTGAATAGCACCATTTTAGTCATCGGGTTAAAAAATAAACCGCTTCTTTTTTTTCTAGTCACCTGCGTGCTCCTGTTTTGTACCAGGCAAACATAAACTAACAGGAATAGTAAAGTATCCGTAGCACTAGAGCAATCGTTGTTGTTTGAACAAAAGTTTGGTTCAGCGTTTCCCGCTCAATCGCGTCGGACGCGACTACGCGAGCTTTGCGTTCAAGTTCAGTTAATTTAACATTTCGCTTGATGATAACTTTGATGTTTCCTCAAAGAGTTTTTTTAGCACTAAATGTGCAAAAATGGCGACAACTAACTTCATTCAAAAATGTTAGAGAAATCGCTGACTGGACCTTTAAGATTTTTATTTATGAACGCCTTATCAGACGTGATATATGTATTAATGGTATCATCCAAAATACAAAAGAATAGAATAGAATAGAATATTCTTTATTGTGTCTTTTTTTGTCTCTTTATTTTGAATCACTAGAATGTCCCGTCTCCATAACAACAAGATCAAAACTTCAGTATTAACGGGAATCAGGAACGGGTATTTCTAGTCCTAGTTCCCAAGTCTTAACTTCCTCGACCCCTGTGTCCCTAGTAATAAAGTTCAAAGTAGTGTGGTTTGCCGTTCAGTATCAAATTTCTGACCGTTACATCTATGGTCAGACCACCGACATTGGGTTTCCGACTGACTGGATACAGGTATTGCTTCCAAGGAGCTGGATTTTTGATAGAATTAACCGATACGAGCTGTGAAACGGTTTCTTTGAGTTGCGGTAATGTGGTGTTGATAGTGTCTTAATGGACATGACAGTTGCGCAACCAGTAACTGTTATATAATTTTAAACTAAACTTCCGACGTCAAAACCTGAGTATACCCATGCATAGACTTCAAAATCCAAATACTGTTTAAACACGTTAGATCTATCAGCATTCTGCCTAATTATCCTCCCATTCATCTTGCAAAAGGAACAAAAAATTAAGAATCCGAAACCGAAATAATACATTTCGAGAAATCAAGCGAAAGCCGATTATTAGCCGAGCCAAACTAACGCGAGGAGACGGACCGTATCTGGCGCCTACAACCGGCCATAAATTCGTAGCCAGTCAATATTTTTTTTTATTCTCCTCTGTCGGTTGCCGGGCAAAGGACTGGCCTAGTTTTTAAAACAATGAAAACAAACTTATGACACGTAGGTACATGCTGTTAACAGATGCATCCACATGGCCGATGATGGGTACAGGCGCGAGCTAAAGCCATTAATGTAAAATAAATAATATCAAAATTAGACACCCACGATATAAAAAAGCAATTAGAAACGTGGAAGACATTAGGATGATATATTGTTGGTCTAAATAATGGATCTAATATTTATATTCAATTCAAAGCAGAGAGACCAAACGTTTAGATGTGATACAGGGGCGGATCCAGGGGGGACTAAGGGACTTGAGCAGCTTCTCCACCGCCCCCCCTCAAAATAACGAGATATCTTTGGTAGTCTACAATCTAACGAAGGCGAAACGAAAGGGAACGAGGAATTTACGAAAAGTAAACCAAGGAAGCTTGTAATGCGGTAAGCAAAATAAAATGTTTTGTGCTTTTTTAGTGCTTACTTTACCAAAATCCACCCTCAGCGGGGTTAAGCCTTCCGCCAAACAACAATCGGATCCGCGGCTGGGCAATACTTGGCAATAAAGCAATTAGTAATCTGGCGGTTGAATTGCACAAACAACACTGCGCATGGCTGTTTATATAGCCAATCAATAGGCCAATAAAATGCAGTTATTACCGACACAAAACATACAATTAAAACGCTTGGCTGTTTTACAACGAAAACTGTTAAAACTCACAAACTGTTCAACTAAACGATCAAATGCATCTTTTATTCGGTGTAACGTCAAAACATTTACATGTACAGCAGTATGTCGTGATCTAGCCTTCTATAAAATTACGTAAATTATCGACTAGTTCATAAAGTAGTCAACACATGGTTCACGAACAGTGAATAATTAGTCTAGACCAGAACTTAGTTACATTTTGGTGTAATGTAAACCACGGAACAGTGTTTATGTCTGCACTCTGCCTGGTGATGTAACGCAGACTCTAAAATATGGGATTTACATCATACTTGAGTTAGATCATACTTTTCAGTAGATTCTGGCTTACATACAGTTTTTGAAGGATGTTTAGAATACCTCATTTTATTTTTTCTAGCATAAGATGTGCATGCATTTTTTTACCTGTTAGTGTTTCGAACGTAAACGTCAGTCTCAATTTCTTTGGAAATTATTTGTGGCTTCAAAACTTAAGCACAGATTTAAAACTAAGTTAAATATTGCATTAATATTGTTCTCATGAAGATAAATTTATTTAAAATGCTAAGAGTTACAAATCTAGTAATCGATGGTGAAGAGGATGAAGATGAGAATGCAAACGAAAGGTTGGATCTACTAATACCGCTACCATCTAAAATTTAAATTAATTCCGGTACAACAAATTCTAATAAAGCAGCTGAAGCAAAACATGGTTTGTAGTAATAAGACAAGGATAACTTTCAGCCAATACATGCTTCGAATTAGCTAGGTAATACTAACAAATTTGTAGCTGCACAAAGGAGCTACCAGTACATTCAATTCAAATGAAACAAGCAACAGAACTCCAGACTAAAGTGTACTGCAATCCCATCGAAAAGTACGCCTGCTTAAATGTTTAGCAGATTCAATAGGATATAAAAAATAACCCGTGATAAAAATTTAAATCCTGTCACATACGGTGAAAAGGGACGGCATAAACTACTAGAAATGTTCACAGGCTCACGCAGAAAGATAGCTACGTGAACCTTAGCTTATGAATTTCTGAAGTAGAACGAATTACAATCTAATTTGATAAATATATTGACCAAGTCAATGAAGAATCACGCGTAACAAGACAAATGATCACCCATAGCTAGCACTGATGATGATGTACCTGACGAATGTTCGTTTAATTTATTGCAAACAAAGTAATATGCAAATTAAACCATAAACTAAATAATCTTGTTATTTAGTGAATAGCAGGTACTTGTTAAACAACGATTTGTTCTGAAACTAGGCCGCGGAGCAATGAATAGGCACTACTACAATACTTCTGTGCCTATCACCTAAATGCCTTGGCATAAAGACACAGGTAACGTTTCATGAAAAAGCGAAATGAATATAACTGGTCAAGACAATGTCCCAGTTTTTGAAGTGCAAGTAAAATATTACATTGTCAAGATACAGATGATTGATATAACAATACTACAACATGCATTCATTGTAACACCTAATTTATTATTGAAGACAGTCACTTCAATTACAATGATATTTTAGGCTGTAAAATATTCATCACTGTTGTTAAACAATGCCTCTTACAGATGAGAATTCAGAACATAATTCACAAATCTAGACCAGGATTGTAGGATCTAACATTACTGATTCTAGAGCACTAGAGTAGCAATACCAAGATAATTGTGAGAGAACAACTCAGTTACACTCAAATTAGAACTGGCAGATTGAGACAATTTTCCAATTACATTATACAAGAGGTTATTTCTCTTCAAGACAACTGGGTTCATTTGTCACTATGTAATTTAATAATTTCAATTGAAACCTTGAATTTAATTAATAAACTTGTTTACACCTTGCGTTGCGTATTCTCTACGCATATTTTTCCAAATACGGTAGGGTGAGTTTTACTTGTTTGCTTTGCATCGCTTCCATTTCATGTTTACCTGGTACAAATGTTTACGTTTTGTAGCAAAATAATAATATTACAGCTATGAATATTTTGTTGTGCGTAAAGTTGTGTATTGAATATATATCGCGTGTCTCTGTGTGTTCCTTTACTTTCACTTTCAGCTATAGCGTCATTATATTTTAGTATTTCCTTTTCGACTATTTTATTCTCTTTCATAACTACGACCTATGAACTTTTGATGTCAACAGTACCTAGTATGACCCTCGCATAAGTGTTATACTAGAAGGTTGATCTTCAGATGTTTTTTATTCGTCCAATACAACATTTTTTCTCCAAATCAATCATTGACCAAAACTATGAATCACCGGAAGTCATCTTCCAAAAGAAACAAAAAGGACCTGAGCAGTAAGTATTAACAATAACTCATCCGAATCTCCGAAACTGTCCAGGCAACTTAATAAACAGACTAAATGTTGAGTAATAAATCAATTCCTGTTATCATTACCGTTTTTCAAGGCACGTGTCCCGCTTCCTTCCTCTATGGACGGCAATGTATGAAGACGACTAGTAGTAGTAGTTCATTCTATTTTTGAAGCAATCAAGTTTAGGGTTGCCGCGGTTACAGATTGAAGGTGCTTTATATCAGTAAGCTACTGGATTTATTTTGAAATGCTCTTAGCATTCTCAATAGCGAACATTTTTTTTATGGAAAATCATCAAATAACTCGTTCTGACTAAAACCAAACCGTGTTCTTTCAAATGCCCTTGGCGTTCCAGGGCCTCGGTAAACAAATTCCGCAACTGAGCGAACAGGCAAGGAATTAATTTTCTTGGCGTAGTCTTAGTTTCCTGATAGCTAGAACCTGAGATTTTAAGTCGTGAGTGTATACTCGAAGATTACTTCGAGGCCATTCCGCTCCTGTGCTCCATAGTCGAGCACATCATCGCTTACCATCAGGTGAGATAGTGGTCAAACTTGAGCACATAAAGAAGCCGGTTCAGCCTAGTTTCGTCCATTTTCCGCTGTTACGTACCTGGATAGTCTCTTTTTAGAACACCTGAACGGAACATTGAATATGTATTAGATCGACTTCCGTAATAAACATTGGGGCAATACCCTAGCATCAAAAATCTAAATGAAAAATCTCTGCTCCCATAAACCGGTCACAATAGAATTTAACCGCGCAATCAAATCGCAAAATACTTTTTACTACCGTAATTTCGTTTTTTACAGCAGCCCTAAATTAATTTGACTTATTCCCTGGTACAAGCACTCTTTGAAACGAATCTGGAGCACCGGGAAGTGACGTAAAAACACCGTAAATTTTATAATAATCATTATTGTTAAGTTTAATACTTTACGCAAGTGATGCTGATTGATTCTCGCCATTAAACATTTATTACATCATCAGAGGAAACCGCTATTTTGTAATAGAATTTCATGGAATCATGTATCTGATGCAAAGATTAGTAGGTATTATTCTATAAGAGTTGGTACTCATGCACCTTATTTTACTCGGTTTTTTCGTTAATCAATTCATACAAAGAATATGTAAGGGCGTGTGGAATACCAAGTGTTCGAGAGTGATAACTCTGGTCTGCCAATATAGAATTCCAGGAACATTGCTAGGAGCTATTCGTGATGATTATGAAAATCCTCATGCAGAACTACCAGATCAGGATTTAGGAAAGTAAGTTGTTTCTAAAATAGCTTAGATAACGATCACCCAAACAATCTTGAATATTGGTTGAGACTACATACCAACAATAATTTTTGGTCAGTCAGATGAAAGGGATAGTGAGGCCAAAAACAACCCCTCCCCCTGTTTCAGGCTCACATATCACCTACAGGAGTTTGTGCCATCCTAGTACCTTGTATATAAATTCGGCCTGGAATCTGTGCCTGTTTCCAGTATGTGTCCCACCCTTTTCCTCTTTGAGCGGACTCCGCAGTACTCTGAAGTTTGTGATAGCCTAGTATCAGTGTTTTTAAAGCATTTCGTAGTCTGGACCTGGATTTGAATGTGGACCTGAAAAATTAATACTAGCTATCTACTTTCATCTTTTTCTGTTATGACCTTTCAGCTGCTGCTTCTCCATATGGTTTTGTTTTAGGTAGGTATTTTTTTCTAATCTGTTTCTGCCCTCCACATCCTTACTTCCTTAATATATACTATATTTACTATTTATTTGTTTATATTATTTATTATTTATCCTTACTTAATATTTAATATTATAAATGCGAAAGTAACTCTGTCTGTCGCGCTTTCACGGCCAAAACTACGGACCGATTTAAATGAAATTTGGTACGAAGATAGCCTGAGAAACGACATAGGCTACTTTTTATCCCAGGAGTGTGCTCTCTAGGGACCACGCGAGCGAAGCCGCTGGCAGAAGCTAGTTATGTATAATGTAGCAGACATGTAGTATGGAAACTGCTAAACCAATAATATTGATTTGGTTTTAAAACAGTATTTTTCGGTTACAAGACCGTACAACTACAAATCCTACAAACTTTTTCTCTCATACTTTTAAAATTCTTTTGCATGAGAATTTACTATAAATTATGAACTGACTAGGTTTAGAACAAAGATTTTTGTTTTATCGAACTAAATTAAAATTCATATTTTGCTCGTTGGCCATGTATTGAATATGAATACATTGCAAAACTAGGATTGGATAAAGGTAAATAAGCAAAATAAGCCATAATACTTATAAAATAACGTTCTTAAAGACTATAACCTTAATACATGAATATGGAGGAAGCTAATAAACATTTCTTAACAAGATAGTTACATTCGATAGTGAATTTATTAAAGCTTGTATCCATACGATTAATGGTTGAGCTGCTAAGTCATAGGTCGAGCTTTCACTAGTGTGTGACCCTACGCATCTACCTAACTTATAGGAGCCTGGTACACGATCGGATTTAAATTAAAAGCTATTGTTACCTTTCCATTGTATAATTTCTTCTTCTCCAACAATTTTTAAGTAAATTAAAGGTTTCATAAGCTTTATCACAAAAGGCCACACAATATGAAATTGTCAATCTTTGAAAAAAAAACGGTTTTACTTTTAAATCGTAAGATGCAGCTGCTAATCAAATTATCAAAACTAAGGTAATTTCAATTTCAAAACCAATATCTCAAACTTGGGAAACACTCGCTGAACAAAAGTTGACCACACACATGTAACTCGACAGGAAATCATACACACCAACACATTTTGGACTGTTGTAAGCAGTTAAGCACCAGTTCAGAATGCTAAAAGTTGCTAAAAAGCCGCAACAATGAAGTGATAAACTTTACTATTTACAATAATGGAGGCTTGTTCGTGGGTTCCGGCACTAAAACGATTGGGACACACTCAAAGTATTATACTGTGTGGCGCTGGAGTTATAGCATTTACATCATAAATATTCATATTATTTAACTTGTTGGCTTTAGCAACCTTGCTGTAAGTTGAGAAGACAACTTCATCATCTTAATCATTTCTACCAAATGTCTTCATCACAGGCTTTGACAGAGCATGGGTCGGTCTTACTCTTCCTACACCCACGGATTTGCCAATGTCGTTTAACAGGCTCCTTTTACCAATTATCAAATGACTACCGCTCTGAACGGAGCGGAAAGGAGTGTCAGTCTCTTACTGACTAAAACCCATCCGTGTTCCTCCAAATTCTGCAACCCCGGCAGGAGTCTTCTTTTGCCTACGGAATATATCCTCTTTCTACAACTTTTACATATTGGATGATGTGACTTATTAAAATTAAGCTCCTTTAAAATGGCACTGACAAAGTTTTACTAATAAGACTTGACAAGAAAGTCAACAATACGGGTACTTAATGATGAACAAGCTTGCCCTGCTAACATGTCTAATTCGATATGTACCGTAGCCCGCACCGGCCCGAGCAACGGGCCGTTTCCGTGTTTCCCAAATCAATTACACCATTTACCGCCATACGGTATACCCGGGAAAGAATTTAGGTGAACTTTTCCGAGCCATTTTATACAGTTTGCGTAATACATGCCAGTTATGGATGCGTTGTTTTGACAGATGGAACATAAAACTTCTACTGCTTGAGTTATGAGTTTACGACACCTATAACTAAAGCGGATTAATCTCAAAAGTTTGCAGTTGACACAGTTTTGTAATATTCCCTTCAACACGCATTGTTCGAAAAAATGGTCTTATAAACACACATGGACGGTCGGTCGAACAAACTGTTTCATTTTTTGTCCATCGGCGGACATACAAACACGGTTAGAGAACAATGGCTTCTCTTGTTTTGGTTGAATATTCGTCACAAAGTTTATAATTGTCGGTCGTTGTCTACTGCGCGCCGTCCGTCAGTCCCAGGATGTGACTCAAAGAACATGACTGCATAACAGTAAAATTGCTTTTATATTTGCATGCTATGTGCAAATTTTAACTTCACAATGTAATTTACAACTCGCCAGTTATATATAACTTTCGGTCAAGTTCATGACCCTCCCTGTAAAACTAGAGCAAGAAGGAACATGAACTACCCTTGAACTTGCCGCGCTCTCTTTCCCTCATAATCGATAAATTAACCCCGTCATATTGCGTCACCGTTCCAACGAAGAATGTCACAGGAGGTACCAGGAGTTCATAGGTGGTAACTGGTAGAACCGTGACGAAATGGATCCTTATGGAGACACGGACATAAAAAGAGTTTTATGTGGCAAACTGTTAAATATGCAGTGGATACCTAATTAGTGATAACGTTATCATGAGTTTAGATTTCCCGCTTTGCAGAAATATGCCATTAGGTATTAATAATTATCAAGGAAGCAGAAATTTTAGATTCCACATAATCCCTGGATACCACGAATCAAGGAAGATAAACGGGTGTTATCAACATTATTTTATTTCGATTTAATTGGTACAGGCAAAAGCACAACTTTGATGTTGCAAATTAAAAATAATTAGGTATGAATTATATTTTCACACCACCTGCACGAAAATGTTAGATTATAAATGTCATGCAAACTCAACCTAAAATAGGTAAGTCATTATTGCCGGCGGATTATAATGAAATTCAGTACAATGTTATTGCACGGAGGTCAATAATGTGATTTGAAATTAAAACTCAACTTGAAGACTGACGGAAACCGTTCGCGGCCAGCCACCTTCATGACTCGCGAACAATTTTCTCGCAGTAGGTGTGTGTTGCATATTAGTCTATGGATTTAGAAATAAGAAAATATTGTCTCGGGTAAATCTCCGTTTCCTGTATGATATCTGACAAATGTAAGAATGGACGATGGTCCCAATAAAAAATAAATAATTAAATTTGAAGTCGTCTTATTTCAAGAACCTCATTTAGCTCCACCAGAACCCAGGCAGCCCCAAACACAACATTATGAAAAGTAGAGTATGCTCCTCAGGGTTAAAGATGTCTATGTCTTGGGCTAGCTTAAATCCCTACTGCATTCTGGATTCTTGTATGAACTCCCTCGCTTCGCTCGTGAGTAAAATTCTAAACTCCCTCGCTCCGCTCAGGAGTTAACTTTCGAGTCTTTAATTAGGTTCGGGATTCAATATAACGCCCGTGACATAAGACACGGGTTTATCCCCTCGGTGCATAATCTACTATTTTTAACTCGACAACAATACGAACAATCTACACTTCTATACTTAATATATAAAGCTGAAGTTGCTGAGTTTGTTTGCTTGAACGCACTAATCTCAGGAACTACTGGTCAGTTTTAAAAATTCTTTCAGTGTTAGATAGCCCATTTATCGAGGAAGGCTATATTATCACGCCAAGACTAATAGGAGCGGAGCAGACGAAGTTGTGAGGGTCAACTAGTATATTATAAAAATATGTAGAGCATTATTTGATTGCATACTAAATTAATAAACCATAACAAGAATAAGCTGAACGTCTGGCTTTATTGGTTCATAAAATACTCTTTTACCACCACGAAAGTCGGTCGGAAAGAAAACTTTCCTCTGAATTCGTTCCACAGCTTGTGTGAAGTTGTGAGGCAGTATGACATTTCTAAGCTTCGCTGTGTGAAAACACCAAGGTAGCTGTCATGGTGTGCACATGACAGATAATGTGAATAGAAGCATAGGATTGGCGTATGGACGGAGAACGTATCGCGCATGTGTGCGCGGTGCGGGCGTGCGGCGCTCTAACGCCCGGCAAGTACCAGGCGCCCAGAACATGGCAAGAGACCTTTGTTATTGTTCTACAACGTGAGAGAGAGATGGAAGATGGGTGGTAACCGCGGAAAGTTGGGGTGGGTTGGGGAAAAGTTTTACATGTATGTGTGTTGTAAGCTGTAACTGTAACATTGGCAACGTGAAAAGTTTGAGCGAATCTACATGGCTTATACAGACTGATATATTTGTGCTTTACCTTTTTGTTCTCACGATTTCAGTACACTATTGATTTAGTTTGACTGACTATGCGTTTCGATTTATTTAAATTAAATGGGTTATTAATATGTGGTTGGTTTGACACGTATTTAGGTAGGTAGATACTTAACAATATCCTGTATCTCAAAAAGAAACTAAAAATAGTATTTATTAAAATTGAGTTTTACTAATAGCCACATTAGTATGTGTCTTGAATAGTGGCACAGAAGAACAATGGACTATCAGGTAGATGTACTGTATCTATTAATTTACCGATTCTGGAATATAAATGAATCTTTTTTGGAATAAAAACAATCGGCAAACAGTGAAAATTAATTCAAAGATACTTAGAATAACATGAATGCAGAAAATAAAGTAATGTAATGTTTCTTAGGTACCAAGCACTCATGCTTCTAAAATATTGTTGGTTTTTTTGCGTAGGTATCAAGCGAATTTAAAATGTAATGTTATCTAAATGTGAATATATGTGAAATTTAATAAGAAATTATACGCATTAGCAATGGGAAGGAGTAAGGGAAGGTCTTTGAACTGTAATGTAGTGTAATACCAACAAGTTAGATCGCCATGTTCTTCCGGGACAGCCTTATAAGGTAATACAAAATTAACGTGCTAGACTGTGTGTGTGTTCTCTTCTTAGTTAGTTTTAAGCAAAGTGGGGATACAAAGCTGCAGCTTTTTTGTGTTTTTTTAACTGTGAACCGTGTCTCTCACACACACGCTTTAAATACTTCTTTTGAATAGAGCTTAATGTGTTTTCAATTATGATAATAAAATTATCATGTGGAGACAGACCTCGTACTTGTTAGCGAAAAAATTGGTCACAGTTTTTTCCAATAATTTTCGTAATTTCCACTTATTTTTTTTGTTTTGGTCATCCTTCCTAATATATAAAATTCTTCCTTTACTGACTGACAGACAACGCACAGCCGAAACTACTGGTCGTAGAAAGCTGAAATTTGGTATGCAGATTCCTTGGGGAGTGTTGCGGAGCACTAAGAGAGGAATTCCCGAAATTCCTACGGGAACGGGAAATGCGCGTACGAAGTCGCGGGCAAAATCTAGTACCTATATGATAAAATTATGCGCATAAAACAGTTTATTCCGACGAAAAAACGGAGGAGGTTCTCAAGTCGACGCGTATATTTTATTTTATGCATGAACACGCATAACTTTTTACAGAGTAGTCCGATTTTGATAATTCTTATTTTATTGGAAAGGGTAAAGTGGTCCCAAATAAATTTAAAAAAAAATCCTAACCTAAGGGGGGAAAATAGGGGTGATTTATTGTTCACGCAGAGTTGTGTAGCATTTTTTGTAGGCCTACCCATGTGAGTATATAAAGCCTGTTTTTTTAAGTATTTATTTTATACAACAAGTAATAGTTAAAGTAGGATTATGTAACAGTTAACAGCTAAAGTAAGATAGGTAGCTATTTTAAAATTAATAAAAAATTAAGCATGTATTTTAAACAGTAGATTATAGCCACAAAAAAGTATAATATAAAAACTTTTAACAAAAAAATTAAACGTTTAATTTTTTTGTTAAAAAGTTTTTGAGTCATTCAATCACCATAATATTCACTTTAATTTCTCTATCTATACATACGGCCATTCGTCATTATAACGCTATTATGAAGAGAGTACTTCACATGGGATATAAGTGTCACTCCGACTAACCCAAGCAATTTCCCAACAGCTTTACAGCACACAGTAAAATAAACAATTTCCTTTATTTAACAGTTTATTACTTGATTTAGAACTTAATGGAGGAACCATTAGGTTCTAAATCAAATAATAAACTCAGTGCGTACCTTAATCAAATTCAGCATTACGCAGCTGTGGTTGTGAAGTTATGAAACATTATGTTTAATAAGGAAATTATAGACCGCTATTCTATAATTCCATTCCAATCTATATGGAAATGCCTGGCTTGAGAATTACTTGGCTTAGTAAGAATAAATGAACAAAGGTGAGAAACTTTATTTTGTTTTTACTAAAACGGTATCTAGAATTCTTTTTTTTTGAACTAGCAACACTATTAGAAAAAAAACTAATTCTGAGTTTCAAAACTGATTAGGAGATTCTAAATTTAAAAGTAAATTTGAATAAAGAATCTGCCAAATTGCCAATCAGTGAATATTTAAACTAAGAATAAGTTATTTTTTACGAATAAACCTGTAGCTTGTTTTCATTTGTAAACGAATATATTTTACTTAGGGCTGATTTTTCAATCCTTGGATAAAACTTATCCGTCTAATAAAGTATTACTCAATGATATAAAGATGTCATCTGTAAATTAACAAAAGACGGACAATTAGAACACATTTTTGAAATGGTTGCTTAATACGATATTCGACGAATAAGTTTTATCTAAGTATTGAAAAATCGGGCCTTAGGGTGTCTCGTGTCTTAATCGTGGGATAAAATGCATCGTCGGTAAATTAGAAGATATTTTAGAGAAAGTTTTTAACCTTTTCTTAACAAGTCGTCTATTACCAATTTACACCTACGCCTAAATCGGTTACAATAACTAGATAATAAACGAATTAACTCCTCAAGAACACGTAATTGAAACACCTACGTTATCGTACAATTAACTATTCATCTTTTGTTTTTATTAGTTTAATAAAATCTGTGAAATTGAATGTAAGTTCCATTTAGTCAATAAACGCCATGTTTTTGTTAGAACAGAATTAAATAATGGATAGGCACTTTATAGTAAGTAAACAATTACAAATATTCGTTCGAACGCGCATAGTGAAAATTTGTTCTTTTACAATAGGTACTGATTTATTAATAGAAAAAAAAAGACTAAAATTTTCTGAATCGTCCGTAACATTTAAACGTAGTTACTTTGTTTACGTTCATATCATTAGTACGTTGCCAAGTTGCTAATGTAAACCAACTCACACCTTCTCCTCGTTGTAATGTAGGTACTCTGTAACCGTAGCAACGAAGACGGCCGGGTAACGGGACGGACGGGGGTCCCGTACGGGGACTTCGGGAATACGGGAGTATTCCCGAGCGTCCCCAGGGACCTTGTAAATACCGTGTAACTTCTACCAGGATAGCATGACTCGTAAGGATGTGCCAGTACATCTTGAACACGCGCGATAAGAATATAATTGGCCAGCTTTAAAGTGTGCCCTTTGCAACTCAACTAGTTTTTTATTTTTAACTCGCATCCACATGAGAGATTAACTACGCTAAGCTTCGAGCTTTAATGTAATGGGGAGATAAAGGGCAGCCTTTGATGGTATAAGTGTATACTTACGATCATTGCGAGACTTTTTATCGGCAGATAGAGATTTTTCTTGTAGAAAAATAAATTAAAAAGGTTAAAAGTAGTGCAAATGAAATTGCTTTTAACAAAGTAATGACAACATCTCTCCTGTTTTATCGTCACTTTAAACTCGAAAGCACTTTATGTATGTAGGCAATTAATTACCTGAAACAAAGAAGTAAATCTTCAAAAAAAAATGAATGGAAAAGGTTTGAAAAAGAAATCGTTTAGGCATGTAACCTACCTTGCAATTACTACTACGGTCTACGTGTACTTATTAAGTGTACGGATCTAAATATAATATAAGTAAAAGTTTAGGCGCATCGAACTTCCTATGAAGGGTATCATTAGTTAGGTCGGAAGAATAAATAAATGCGCGCACTAGTAATGGCTGGGGAGCGTGTAGCGAAGCGCGTGAAATATTGCCTTGGCGGGAAAATTTACGATCGACCGACCAGCAGCCAGCAGCCGCGAGAGGCGTAGCGATAGCGAAAGTAAGTACTAAGTGTGGAAATTCTGCGATCCGTGTACCTTACCTTCTAATAATTTTCAGCAAGTACTTAAATGAAGGATTATTTAGTCAACGAAACCACCTGTATTATTTTTGCGTTTAATTTATTGGTTGAAACTTATTTTTCTTCAGTGTTTCGTGCTAAGATAACAATCTGTACGATTATGTGGCTACGAGATTACATGGCTACGATCCACAACTCTAAAAAAATATAAATTTATGACCTAAGACTTTCCACCCCAGTTTCTAAAATTGAAAACTCAAAGTTGGGAATTTGACAAAGTTTTTAAAACATTAATTGTAAGTAGAGTTTGGCCAGTTCTTAATAATTGTTAATTTGTAGGTATGCCCGATGGTCAGTTATCTACTCAAGGAACTTTACTGATTTATTTAAACTAGATTTTCATTTCAATTAGATAAAAGCAAGAAAGTTCTTTATTTCTAATCTCGACTTTGTCAAGCAAATACTAGTTAACGCAGTTTTACTTTCGTTCAGGGAGTTAACAATGTTGCAAATAACGAAGTAGCCTTACATAGTAATAGTAACTTTCCCCTTATTTATTTATTAATAACGAACACGTTGCCCCACCTCCATTTTGCTTATTAAATGAGTACTTGCATCAATATTATTCCAAACACGCACACAAAAAAAAGGTTGACCTTGAAAATAAATCTCCCTTTGCTATATAAAAAGTAGAATCGTAGTATCTTATCGCCCTCACTTCTTCTCAATTTTTAAAGAAAGCATCCAAGTCGCCAAAATCACCGAAACGTCTACGAAAGTACTAGGCGCGCAGCAACCGGCAGGAGATTGTCTATAGCTATGAGAGCCAATCGCGCGGAAGACGTGAATATTGTCGTAAAACGTAGCGCGGCTTGTCAAACGCATACACCCGCCGCGCCAAGCTCCGCGGGTGATTTGGCGCGCATTGTTGGTAAACCACTTTAGGGTTGTCAAAAGTAATTGATTATGCATTTAATGCTTGTTTATTTAATTGATTAAACTGCTATTACGTTGCTACTGTTTATGTGTGAATTATGTAATTTATGTGCAATTGATATTATAAACAGTAAATCAGTTTGTAATTCCTACAAGATAGGTATTTGTTATTTTACATTTTCATTTTTAGATTAGGTGTAGTCCTCTTCCCATCCCAGCTCCTACGTGGACTGATGACCTGACGAAGGTCGTGGGAATGCTCGCATTTAACTTGTTCAAAACCAAAGCCTATGTTTAACCGTAGACGTCTTGTGGCTAACACGGCACTTTCGTACAGACAGCACGTCTTGGCTAATAGTTTTTGATCTGGCCTAGCGTAGTACAAAGCTTCAAGAGATTAAGAGATCAACATATACCGGCTCCTTTACCAACTGTATTTTACTCGTGTAGATTTTAAATGTTCAAAAAAACTAGAGTGTTTTAATTAAAAAAGAACCCACACAAACACCACTTAATTTTAACTCTTTAAACAAAAAACTGCCACAAAAAGCCAAGTGACACGTAGTCTATCATCATTGACAACCTTGCTGCAAGTGCATGTGTCCACCCCCTCAAGTGACAACATGTGCGGCCCGGCTGCGCCCGCGCATAGACACAGGACGCTCCCATCGTCTATGATCATTGGGAACTTTCATATTGACATCGTTATGGAAACAATTAGTGCATGTGATGGGCGCTCAATGTGTGGGAGGTGTTATGTAAGGTTATACTAAATACAATTTGTATTTAATGTTATTCCGGATTTTGTAATGTGACCAGGGACTTATTACTGAGATAAAACAAAACAGATGGTCGATTCTTTAAACATGTAAAAGTGAAGGCTTGGGTGAAGCGATCACGAAGTGAGCTCTCATCCCATCTTGATTACATGGATTGACAGCTCACTTCACGCTTCGTGATCACTTCACCCAAGCCACTTCGACATATTTACAGAATCGCAATACAGTATTACTGTTTTCACAAAAGTTTTGGGCATGGGCAAAAGTGTTGGTGCACATTTACCTAGTAGGTACACGCACAGTTAGCTGAAGAAAATGTCTCCTTGTTCATCAACATATTTGTCATATTTTTTGTCCGTCTCATCGCTTAAATGTTGATTAGCTATGAACATTATTCTGATCAATAAAGCTATTCCGAATAAAACCAAGTGCCAAATACGTAAAAAGGCACTCATTGATATTTTCCCATCTATGTAACTTTACATAAATACTATCTAACAGACATCTTCTAGGCAGACAGGAATCCTAAGCCTAACTCAAATATAAAACCCAAAATTGTCACGCAATTTTTGCTCACACACGAGTATATCGCAGTCTCAAAAAAAAACCGCCAGTTACAGAAGTAACTGGCGGTTTTTTTTTTGAGACTGCGACGGAGAACCGTACCATTTTGGCGAGTAAACATTTACACGCGGAAGTGAGTCCTAAACGAGAAGTGCACAGTCGTCCCCGGGCCGTTAACGCCGTTTCCAGCACACATATAACTTTACACCGCCACGCCAGTTAGCCCAACAAAACACAAAGCTCTTCTGCTAATTTTGAACATGCCAAAGCTTTATTGTCGTTTTGGTCACCATTGAATTGCTAACTCACTCGTACTTAGACTGAAATGGAGTCATTGTGTGAAGTTTTTAGGAAAGTTGAGCGTCAAACCTGCATCATAAGAGCACGTTAGCTTACTGCCTCAGATTGTTTGACTGACAACAATATTTTTAGTTTTTTATTTCGTATAACTTTTACTTGCCACTTCGAAAAAGCATTCAAAAGTACCTTCGTTAAATACCAATCATCTGTCTAGGTAGACATACTAAAAGGAATAAAATTTATTTGTCACCTAAATCATTATTTCTTACTACCACACCCATATTTAATATTTAGCTAACGAACAAAAAAATCTAATCCAGCAGCTAAATCTAACTTGCAAAACGTCAAATTTTATTTCGAGGCAAATATTTATATAACTCAAGGACACAATAAACTAAAATCTCCCTTCAGCCGTCCTTGAATATCCTATGAAACACTTGACCGACAATCTAAAGAAACAAACATTCTCCAACGGGTACCTAATAGTTTAATAATGTAAACTAACGAACTTACAAACACGCTATAAACGTCTGTATCGATGCCCACGCGTTGCCTCACACCCTTCGAGAAGGTATGGTTGCCCTAAAATGTAGGACAGGGAAACGAACGTGCTCCATCTTCGACCGCATCATCGCTTACCATCAGGTGGGATAGTGGTCAAACGTATGCCTATGAATAGTAAAATAAAGTCCGTAGGACACTTACACTTTGGAAAGAAACAAAAAGAGTTTCGTAGCGCCAAACTATTCAATTTCAAATGAATTCTTAAAAAAATATCTAGATACGAGTGAGTACATTTAAATTTAAAAAAATCTGATCTGCTAGTCTATTCTGTAAAAAACTATTTCGATATCGAGCGTCACCTGAGTGACAAAACTCACAAAATGAGCTTTATTGCACACAACATAAAGATCTTAATTTGAAACTCACCTCGGATTCCAGTGTCGAGATACGAAAATGTTGTTACAGAATAGCACTACAGCACTTATCGAGTTACGATTGAACATCCATCCATCCTTACTAATATTCCTTACTTTCCTTACTAATATTATAAATGCGAAAGTAACTCTGTCTGTCTGTCTGTCTCGCTTTCACGCCAAAACTACTGAACCGAATTAAATGAAATTTGGTACACAGATAGTCTAGAGCCTGAGAAAGGACATAGGCTACTTTTTGTCCCGGGAATATGTTCCCTAGGGACCACGCGGGCCTACCTTTTCCGTAGACGGATAAAAAATTACATACCTACTTATTCTTTTGATAAATCAGTATTTAACTTGCAATAAAAACGTTATAAATACAAGCGCAGGGCCCCGCAGCTATATCGTAAAAAACTTCTTCAACCCAAGATTCGAATGCAATTGACGCATAAAACACCAAATTTAAATTGCATGCAGTATCATAAATAATTAGCATTTTAAAATGAAATTACCATCGTTCCCAAGCGGATTATTTTCTATTAGAATTAATTAAATTAAGTATGTGTGAATTTTATCATTCTTTAAGTTGATTGCGACAGCCCTACTCGGCATTCCGTTCCTCAAGTCCCGTTCATGTTCCCTCAGTCAGCAACGGCGATAGCTGATGCAACCTTGACCGATTTGGACTAGCCGACAGGTTGCCTTAGATTTCTGTGAGTACCAGGGAAGTATAAATGGACCTAGGTGTATTTACCGGACCAGTTATCAAAGAAGCTGTTGTCATTGTCACGGAGGGGTATTGACTTATGATAGGCCATTGCATCAGGCCTTGACATTTTTGGTGCAAATAATATGTCAATTTAACAACAAAGATAGTTACAACCGGTTTCTGAATTTAAATTACGACTTAGTACTCTCAAATACTTTTAGTAGGTCCTACCTATGTCGAGATTCAAGTTTTCAATCGGAATCGAATTAAATTGCAGTTAATGAAAAAGTAAGGCATTAATTAGTTTGAGTTCGACAAGTGCACATCTATAAATTCTCAATGCAGAAAAGTATTTGGCGTGATCAGTTGAAGAAAATACGAAGATTTGTTTTCCCATTTCCATAACTTAGTTTTCTGTAGGCAATGTATAAAGATGACCAGCCAACAAATATCTATCATCGGAGCTAAAATAATCGGACTACTCTGTAAAAAGTTATGCGTGTTCATACATAAAAAAATAATATACGGGTCGACTTGAGAACCTCCGTTTTTTCGTCGGTTAATAAACCGCCAAGATTCTCTTCCTACCTAAATATAATCGCATGATTATGCAGTCTCTTCGTAACACAAAACGCAAATAAAACATCATTACAAAATCCTGAACCGCAATCATAAAATGCCACGGTACAAACGACGAATCCGTCACTCGGGATATTGTCTGGGCTATATCAGATTTGTAGGTTAGTTTAGTTTATCATTGAGCAATCGTTTCCCGTCATGAACATTGTGCAAGCGAGCTTTTATTGCAGACCTGAACATGCATTCTACAATCTACCTACATACGTAGCAGCTAAAGCATTGGAGGCCTATTTAAAACATTTTGTAGGTTCATTTCGCCAAACATGTAACTTGAAATCTTGTTACGATATTCAAAATGTTAACGAAGTTAGTTATAGCTAAAATCGCTTTATTGATAAGAATCACTAACAATATTACTCATAATGCGTAAGCTCAAAATAAAGTGATGTACCTAAGTTATTAATTAGTTGCATTTTACTACTAACAGTAAACACCAACCAAAACGGTTTTATTATTTCATGTCTTGTTTCATTAGAATGCGATCCTCTCAGTATTTCGTTCCAAGAACCATATTATTTTAGTTACCAAGGAAGCAGGATCTTTTGATCGCGTTATACAAGGAACTTACAACATGGATTTATAGGAGACTTCGCTGAAATTTCGACGAACCATGGATTGCTACTTGCGTAGCTTGTAGCTGCTATTTATAAACGTGTTAAAATGTTTACTTCAGTTACAGAGATTTATCTAGCAGTCTGTTCGGATGCATGGATTTCTTATGTTCTCCTGTAATGGCGGCTGTTACGAATGTTAGATACGTTGATTTATCTCTTACTCGTAATAATTAATTCAAAAGATCCTTTTCAGATAATTTCATATAATACCTATTTTTCGAATTAAATGTCGCATGAAGTAAGGTTAAAATACAGTGTAAGTATATTATAAAAATAATCAAAACAGACGGTCACAATCACAATAAAAATTCCAATGTCTCCACACCCGAGATAATGTAGTTTTATCGAAATTAATTAGCATAAACCAGCAAATTATGCATCATTTAATGCAAAAGAAATAATAGAAATAACAATCACGATCAGTCAAATGGAATAAATTAGCATACTTTTGCAAAAAAAAAGAAAAAAATAAGAAAAAAAGTGTTTTCATCCTAGACTAATGTCATTCATAGCTACGCGCCGCCCGATAAAATCTAGATTTACCAGCTCTCAGTCTAAGCCGTGTCTCGTTTGTACCTAGAATTACCAGGACGGCATAACGTACCAGGAGGTTCGTAAGCACTAGGTTTACTTTCAATACCTACTCACACATGCGAGTAACAAGGTAAACTGGAATTTCAACAAGATGTTTTATATTGTTGACGGGATTTCGGTTGTGCATCCAGTACAACTATCCATTATTTTTAAACAGCGTGTATTTTCTGCAGACTTAAAATTATTCACGGATAGTAAAGTTATTATAATGTCTCTATTACTAGTAGTTAGTACACGTGTGTTTGTTACTAAGTGCATAATTATAATGCATCGCATCATCGCTCAGTCCCTTCTCACATAGTAAGTCGTATCGATAGTTACGCGCAGAGCTTTTGAACGGAAGTAAGAGCTTTTAATTGACACATTGACATGTTATTAATACCTGGACAAGGTACTGAATTCATAATTTGGTATATTAAACGGAGCCATAGTATATCTGGAGGGGGCAAGAAACAAATAATTTGGTCTATTGGACGCAGTCATAGATTATCTGGCGGGCGAGACTGAAAATCTGAACGCTAAAGTGTAGCAGTTTTAAAACTGGGTTTAATATGTTACTTTGATTTCATAATTTTTAATCATAGTCATACTACTTCCCTAGTATACCTAGGTAAGATAAAAGAAGTTACCTTTCGCTTATATAAATACTAGCTTCTGCCAGCGAATTCGCTCGCGTGATCCCTAGGGAACATACTCCCGGGATAAAAAGTGGCTAAGTGTTATTCCAGACTATAATCTACCTCTGTGCCAAATTTCATAAAGATCCTTTCAGGCGTTCTGACGTGAAAGAATAACAAACATCCATCCTCACAAACTTTTGCATTTTTAATATTAGTAGGAAGTGGTTAGTAGGATTTATTTTGCCACCCGCAGCTTCGCCTGCGTTAAATTAGTACTTTCTCCCTTTATTAATTATAGCCACTATGTACCTAATTCTTTTTAGGGGTCCGTACCTCAAAAGGAAAAAACGGCCCCTTATAAAATCACTTTGTTGTCCGTCCGTCTGTCTGTCAAGACCCTTTGTCTCGGGAACGCGTACAGGTATCGAGTTGAAATTAAAACCATATAGGTACTCAGGTCTACGGTCTCTTGAAGCTGTGAAAAAATCAAAGTTCTATGTTAAGGTAAAAAAAAACTTACGGCCATTTATGCCGCAAAAAACGTATATTATGGCGCTCTCAAGGGAATCAAAATGTATAGGGTATCTCTCATTGACCCAGAACTATGAAATTTGGCAATTAATACCGTCTTATACTATAAGTATAGGAAAACGTCTGAAAAATATACATTTGTAATTAAATCATAAAAAAATATAGTCTTCATTTAAAGTAATATGTACCTACAAATTTGTACGGAACCCTCGGTGGGCGAGTCCGACTCGCACTTGGCCGGTTTTTTTTTACTTTTGATAGGCACACTTTTGACCACTATCTCACCTGGTGGTAAGCGATGGTGTGATCGAAGATGGAGCACGCTTGCCTAAAAGTAACCTATTCACTATACTCCCAGGTTGTAAAGCTATCAGGAAACACAGACTCTGGCAGAGATTTATTCAGTACTAGCCTCTGCCAGCGGCTTCGCCCGCGTGGTCCCTAGGGAACATATTCCCGAGATAAAAAGTGTGTATAAAAAATGTCCTTTCTCAGGCTCTAGACTATCTGTGTACCAAATTTCATTTAAATCGGTTCAGTAGTTTTGGCGTGAAAGCGCGACAGACAGACAGATAGACAGACAGACCGACAGACAGACAGACAGAATTACTTTCGCATTTATAATATTAGTAAGGATTTTTACACGGTACAGTATCAAACATGGATAGATGTTCCTCCTTATACTCACAAACTTTCGAGTTCATAATAGTAAGTACCTACTAACTTTTGCCAGCGACTTCATATGCGCATATCCCGGTTTATCCCGTTCCCGTAGGAATTTCGGAAAATCCTCTATGAATGCTCTCCTACGGAGTGCAGGGAAGCTACATACCAAATTTCAGATTTCTACGACCGGTAGTTTTAGCTGTGCGTTGACTGTCAGTCAGTCACTCACTCAATCAGTCAGCAACGGAAGAATTTTATATATTAGGATATTGATCTACAGTACCTACACACTAGTGAGATTTAATAATTATGAGACTTCTACGTATGCACATAGGCATTCAGTAGTGCTATTCTGTAACAACATTATCGTATCTTGACAGCGGAATCCGAGGTGAGTATCAAAATAAGACCTTTATGGTGTGGGCAATAAAGCTCACTTTGTGAGTTTTGTCACTCAGGGGAAGCTCGATATCGAAATAGTTATTTACAGAATAGAGTAGCTGCACAGTGAACCTAACTAAAAGATGAAGAAAGATCCGCTGAGGATTTATGGTGATTGTGACTCGGCATTGAATACTAGAACTAAATAAATAAACCACAAACCGTAGAGACGTATGTTACTGGTTAATAATATGTATGTAGGTAGATACTGTAGGGATCGTAGAGCTAAAATGACAGAAACGGTGTTCCATTATGATAACAACGCTTGAAATTAATAGTTTTCGTATACACACAGCTAAAATTCACGAAATTAACAATCGATAAGTTCTATTTTAAACTGATTCCATTTTCGAATGAGTCTTCAAAGCAAAGCCAATTTTTTTTTTTTATTACCAGCTTCCTGTATGCTGTAAGATTCCTTAACAAGCAGTTTTCAAATAACTCGTAGATATACCTACGTTACGAAATTTACCTTTACAACTTCTGTGACCAACCCCGAAATCGCCAAAAAATTCTACTGTTCAGTGCGTTCTGTCGAGTTATCCGAACATAAATGTATGGGGAAGTCAATTTTTGTTCGCGATTACAGTATTGGTTTCATAATATGTATAAGTCGTTTTCAGGTATTGCGTTTATTCTGTTACATATCATCGTACGTTGTATATCATCATCAGCATCATCATATCAGCCGAAAGACGTCCACTGCTGGACATAGGCTTCCCCCAAGCGTCGCCACAACGACCGGTCCTGCGCGTCTCGCATCCATCGGCTACCCGCGACCTACACGCACGCTGCACATACGCACGCACGCACCCGCACGCCACACGTGGCGCGCCGCACGCCTTGTATATGTAGGTACAATATTGTACAATGGTAAGTAGAAGAATGTCTTGAATATACATATTTGCGGATGACCCAATTTGACCGAAAGTCCTAAACCTAATAGCCTATACAATGTTCCCTGATAGCTCATTGTCTGTTTGTTTTGCTTCGCGCTTCGTCCATTGTTCTATGTGGACACGATATTAGTTCTTTGAACCCTCTCAGCTTGAACATAATCGAAAGTGACTTAACTATTACCATATGCAGGGTAAGGTATATGAAGGTAGTCGCTGGTAATCCAGGGCCCCCCCTGGATTACCAGCGACTACGGCTGAGGGTGCAAGCCCTTCTCCCCCTCCCCCCAAATACCAAGATATTTTTGGTAGTCATGTGCATATGAATTAAAATCTCTTTTCTATTGTGTCTATTACTAACATATAGCTTTTAAGTAGTGTGTTTTACTAACAAACAACATATGGATCAAGGTCTAAAATATTTATTTTATATACAAACTAACGCAGTGATTGAGGAATTTGCGAAATCTAATCCAAAGAGGCTTATTATGCGTTAAGCAAAATAAAATTTCCCCAAAAAACAATCCTGGAACCGCACCTGAAGATAGTCTTACTTTAAACTAATAATACCTGACTGTTTTGTTTCAATATTAAACTTTATAAAGGAAACAATCGTAGCGTGCCGTTACTTTTTAACCCGGAAATGTTTCTGGGGGCACGGGAGTGAAGATGCGAGAAAAACCTACTCGTTTATACCTAGTTGCGAATTAGGTATTGGACATAGTTTCCCAATAAATTTCAGTGAGGGCTTAGTGCGAGTTTGTAAACGTTCTCCATCGCGCTAACGTAAATGTTCGCTTATGTCAAATTGTATGGAAAAAAAGGTTTTCCATTATTGTCACCAGACGGCGCTTATTCAGTTTTTGAAATTGACGTTTAGGTACGCTAACGCGATCGAAAACGTTGAAAACTCACAATGAAGATAAGCGTGAATTAAAGAAGACATGATCCATAATAATAAAGAATGAAGAGACCGTTTTAAAAACATGAGTCGTGTACGCTTTCTTAAATCAAAACACAGACTCATTTAAGATTACACAATGAAGGATACCGAAACATGATCAGATTAACACAAGAGTATAAAAAATGATTAAAGCAAACACGAATACTTAACATCATTCCAGGCTGTATCGAAGCGGCGGAAATCAATCAAATCTCTGGAACAAACGCACTCTTTGCCCAGCTTCTTACGAATAAGCTCAGTTTGTTCAACCGTAGATTTAAAAGCTAAACATTGTCTTCATCCCAACACAAAGAGCTTTGAAGAAAATTACCAAACGGGACATAACAACAAAAACAAACACACAGAACTGAAAGCGAAATTTCAAAGAAATCGCGTGCGCAATCCTAACGCTACTGTTTGCAAAAACTTTAAAATCTACACATACATAGTTAAGGGAAATGAAACTTTAACCAAAAGGCATAGTATTGTTATTGAATTGTTCTGAAAAGAAAGGCTTTTCTGCCGTTATCTAAATCTTCTAAAAGTTTAATTATACGGGCCTCTGCCACAAAACCGACAATGAATTTATGCATGAAGGGACTGAGAATTTCTCCTCTCGAATCGCCGGGATCTTGTATAAAAGGAACAATAGTCTTTAGTTTTAATCTCGAGTTGTGTTTTTAATATATTTTTTGGTCGGGATCGGGTTCGTGTGTGACTGGATTTACGACTTACGAGCAGTTTAGGGTTGCCGCAGGGTTAAGTCCTTATCAGGTGTGAAGCTGGAATGATGGCTTTATTAAGATTAAAAAGGCTGTTAAAAATGATAATCTCAAAGTTCGAGGAATTACGATTGATGTTGATGAACAGGAAAAAAATTTAGCTTTTAAAAATCCAAATGACAGAAGGCTTAAAGAAGTTACAGATGAATGAATGTTTTAAATCGAACAACTATGTTCTTATGTCAGAAGTGATAACTCGAAATCTCTCTTTTGAAAACTACCAGAGCTTCAGAAAAGTTAGGTACCTATCTGAATTCAGCTGTAATAGGTTAAACTAGACATTTCTTTACATGTATAGAGTGAGCTGCTCTCAAAAAATAAGAGTTAGCTCCGTCTAATTGCCTGATATATATGAAACTACAATATTACTTACAGGCCTTTAGAAACCTAGGCAGTAATCTCAGTTTCGAAACAACCGTTAGTGCTAAATACATGGAATCATAAAATAATTAACATTTCCATATACGTGCCTTCACGATATTCGATGAGATTCTGAATTTCATCAGACTAACAAAGTCTTATATTTCCAATCACATCAAGAAATTTGCATTTGTGAAGGAAATTGTGTTTCTTTATGATGTCTAACGTTTATGAGTTGTTATGAAAATAGTAAAATTCTTAGTAAACTAATGACAATTCAACCAAACTTTGATAAGTTTATCTATGTATACAGAAGAGTTTGCTTGGTTGAACGCGCTAATCTCAGGAACTACTGGTGCGAATAAAAAAAAATATTTTAGTGTTAGATAGATATTTTATTTTTATTTTTAGTGTATTTGTGATGGGTTTGCTCTTGACTCTAGTCTAGGTCAGAGATGACAGAGACAAAGTCTACGATGATGCGAGCTTACCCAGAAGGAGCCTGTTCACTCTAACTTTGAAGAGATTTACCGAGGAAGGCTATAGGTATATATATCACGCTACGAGCAATAGGAGCGGAGCATAAAAAAAAATGTGACGTAGACAAAGTTTTGCGGGGCAGATTGTGTGTACTATACAATAATAGGGTATTTTACTGAAAAAAACTAATTAGTCCGTCAGATAGATTTCCAAAAAATATTAGATACGTATTTTTTCTTTTTTCACATAAACAAAAAATGACGAAGATACAGTACGTTGAAAACTCGCGTGACTTCACTACGATAGTACTATTTTACTAGCGACGTGACGTCACCAGCCCCCTCCCGAGTTTTGATGCATTTTATCTTTGTCAATATTCATTGATTTACAAAAACAAAAAATACGTGTCCATTATTTTTCAATACTCTAACTGACGGACTAAATAGATTTGCAATTTATTGATGGTGGAAACTAGCCTATTCTGGTCTATTTTGTGGCAATTCGCAGTTGGTCGTTCGGCTGTAACGTCATTGATGATGATAAAATTCTGGTTATTCTATTCCTAAGAAATACTTAAAGAGCTTCTTATTTTTGGAAAAAAATCGTACATCGAAGCCAGTTTGTTATGGTCTTGGCCACAACGCCCCGTTTAAATTTTTTCTTAATTCAAAAATTCGTTTGTCTTATACAGTTTTTTTTTTAAACACGTGCTGACCCTACACCCCTCCCTTGGCCCTTACACCCCTCCGCCCCGTCTGACAAGACATGAACGGAGCGCACGATTTGCGTGTGATTCTGATCGATGCGTATGCGCAGAAAACGACGTGACGTCAGTTTGCGTTTTGGCGAAATTACACAAGGTTCGTACATTGTCAAGGTATTTTAGTAAGTGTTGCCAACTGGATAATTGTTTCTTAATCTAATTAACGTGATAAATCTGTGTGAAAGTATTTGGTATGTGTATTTTTAGGTTTACTTTCTTGTTGGTAGGTAAGGTGGGTTTCTATAAAATAACGTCAGAATTACGTTCGACGTAATTTTTTGTAACTCAGTTCAGTTTCATGAATATGCTTTATTTTACACAGAATGTGTCCAAATAGTGGTTGTGTTTCGTGTGTCAATGAAAAGCGATGACAGTTCTTTTTTTTTATATTTTATGCTTTGTTATTAAAATAATATCTGTTATCTGCAGACGCCTAGCCTACTGTTGAACGCAATCAATATCCGCTGTGACTGTTGTGATACTTTTCGAGAGCGACTCGAGTGCCGCCATTGCCGGCCGGCAAAACGTTTTAAAGTCAATAAAAATGATAATAGTACTCGTATTATTTCATTGTTCTATTTTTCCTTTGTGTTAGGAAGCTCTCATTTTCAAATTTTTTATTAGGCACCTACTAAATACCAAAAGAGGAAAGAAACTCTTTTGGTATTTAGTAGGTGCCTAATAAAAAATTTGAAAATGAGTTATAACTTTGAGAAAAATGTTTGAGATAAGCTTTAAATAATTTAAAAGCTTATTAGATAAGTAAGTTTAAATATTTATGGAGTACATATTTGTTTTATTACTCTAGTCAGAACCCGTTCAAGTCCCAAAAAATATTAAATAACGTAAATATGGATTACCTACCTAATAACCTGTAATTCTCAGAATATAGAATTATATCAAGTGTAGTTCGGTTAATAAAACATTGTATTTCCGTGTAATGTAAAAAAAATAATTTAAAGAGCTTTATTTTTAAGCCAACGGCTTACATAAACTCAAAACTTTAAAAAACTTTAAGATATCTTCGTTCTGCATTCATTTATTCCCTACAAAACTGACGCCACAACACTTTAAAAATTAAATTGTTCTTTAAAATGAAGAGGTAATTTTTCATCTTCTTAAAACTAAAAAAAAAGAAAATCCAGTTTAAATCCAAAAAGGCTTAAAAACGAATCCTACCTGAAGTTAAAAGCCGTCATCTTTACACCAGCATGCCCGTAATTCACCTAGTTCAACAACACAGAACAACACCACAGTACAGTCAGCCACAAAAAAATAAAAAGAAAAAAAATGTTCGAAATTAAAAAATAAAATTTAAAATTCCCGCCAAACTGCGCGCGTTTGCGCAGGCGCGCGATCAGTGAAGTGACTGGTGGGCTTCACTGGAGTGCGTCTGACGCAGCCTCCGACGAACGTAGTGTCTGTCGACGACTCCGGCACATCCTAGCCGCCCCCACCATTCCCGCCATTCATGAAAACGCTCAATGGAGCAAAGCTTTGAGTCGAACGTCCAGCTTTTTCAAGCCCTTTACAATGAAGCTTTTGCAAAAAAATATAGATTCTTCTTATTTGTAAACTTTTTATATATGACGAAGCAGCGATAAAATGCCTTGTGATATTTTGTGGTGCAATTAGCACTCACACATTTGGCATATTTACTTATAACGCTTCTATTACACATACAGACCGAAATATACAATTACATACAACTGTCATAGTTAAGCGGAAATTTCGGGAGATAAGCGGTTTATAGTAGAAATCCTATATTTCAACGTACTCAAAGCATAGGATTCCATTTATAATTACATTTATTTTATTCTTTCAGGCTCATTCTTTTCCATTAGACTAAAAGCCGACTCTAGGCAGATAGTAAGTTAGAATTAAGAACTATTATTTTATTAATTTTGCGAAACGGCTACACAAACCGCAGCCAGAGCGTAGCGGCATCGTAGCCCTATGCGTTCTATGCAAACCGTAGCCATATACAACGTGTAGCAGAATAAAAGCAACACCTCTTCAGGGGTCATTGTACTCATCATTATGAACAACTTTTACTATGGGACCAATCCCGAAATCGCGAAAAAAAAATCAGCTGCTCAGTACATTTTGTCAAGTTGTGCGCACAGAAATGTATGGGGGAGTCGATTTTTTTTTCGCGATTTCAGTGTTGGTCCAATAGTGAAAGTTGTTCTTTTACAGGTTGTATAGGCGCTCTACGGAAAGCTTAGCGTGACTAATCCGCAAGCGTGGTACGCAGTACGAGTACGCGTAGCCGATAGCCAAATCAAAGGCATAAGCACTTCAAAAGCTTACTGAATTAAATAGGTACTCAAAATGACTAAAGGAAATCAAAATATTTGTTAATAAAATGCCTGAAAATTATGGTGTAATTATTTTATCAGGTTTCACGTCACGTTTAGCCTTAAAACATCCTCTACAGTCTAGATTAAAGTTGTGTCACATAATGTAATTTTTATTTTAACATTGCAATAAAGTTGTTGGTGAAATAAATCCAGCGTATCGTTACAGACAGGACACAGGATCGGTTTGCTCATGAGCGCTAATTATGTGTGGAAATGAGAAAGCTAGACCTTAATCTTTACATGCAGGTGGACTGCAAACAAAAATAGTAAGTACATTTTGATACAACTGGGTATCGTCACTGCAGTCGAGTCGAAGGCAAGACTAATGGAGCCAAACATGAGGCTGCAACATCGTTTGATACAAAAACGATGTTCTTCGTAGGTTGAAAAAAAAATAACGTTGCTAATGGCAGCGTAAAAAAATAATCAGTCTTGAAGTTTTCATGATTAACCACAATCCTGAAGGTGTTGATATTAAAACTGTTACAAGATTGAACCACATTTTAATGTAAATTGAACGAAATATTGGTTGGTAGGTAGTTACAAAATGATGATGAATAAAAATTACATTGTGTTAATCACGGGTCTTCCCTTTGCATAATATTTCCAAATATCCTGTACCTACTGCAATTAGGTACGATTTTATATCTGATAACTGGGTACAACAAAATATTAAATGCTTCGTTTAATCGACATTGTTGCATTTATGTGTCATTAGCTTCTGCCAGCGGCTTTACCCGCGTGGTCCCTAGGGAACATACTCCCGGCATAAAAAGTAGCCTATGTCTTTTCTCAGACTCTAGACTATCTGTGTACCAAATTTCATTTAAATCAGTTCAGTAGTTTTAGCGTGAAAGCTCGACAGACAGACAGACAGAGTTACTTTCGCACTTAAAATATTAAGTATGGAAGTAAGGAGTAAGGATTACCACTAGGCAACTGCCTTATCCTTTCCTATTGGAATGTTCAATGCTTAATAGGTAGGTACTCCGTTTGAGAATATCCCGGAATTCCTGAAATAAAAATTTTAAGTTCAGTATATTTTATCTGCCTCTAAATTAACCTGAAAACAAAGACATTATAGTAGGGTTATATATATATATAGGTACGATATAATGATAAGGTATATACATATAGGTACGTTTGAGGATGCGTAAATGAATCTTCGTGAAATTTTAACTAGCAAAATTTGGAATTAAATAAAATAGGATTTTATAGGTCATGACTCGACGTCACCACGGAAATAAGACCTAGGAAATCCGATTAGGCTGTAGTCATTAAAAAGCTTATCAGCTAACACGTGATTTGGCCTAATCACGTGTCACTTAGGGCAGCAACAAGAAGGGCGGTTCAGCAACATCCCGATCACGCCATATCGGAGCGTCATAGACTCCTATCATAGGCGAATTTTGGCAAAATTTCGCAATACACCGTTATCTAGGATAGGCGTACCACGGAAGTATATAGCAATCGGTTTGCGCAACACATACACGTTGCGGATGCGAGCGTGGGCTTATCACATCCGCACATGACTGCCGACGATGAGTCTCACTGCCATATTGATTCTCTTAATTAACTCCGTATTTCTTCATACTTAAACACCAGCTATATAAGGCTTGAAGATTACAGTCAAAACTATACCGGTATACGCAATTTGGAATCTTGTAGCAACGCGACAACCTGCGGCGAGCTATTCATTTTAGGCAGGCACTTTTTTTAAGATGTCATGTTATAAATTGAAAGGAAAGCAAGCTGGGAGGACAATGGACTGGTTATATATCAGCCATAGAACTTATGACCGTTGAGGTTGACGTGTTTTTATTTTGATGAAAAATGTAAGACCCTTCATGGGCTAAGCGGATCTATCTTTGAAGGGTGGCTGGTAGCAGCGTGATGAGATTAGCCGAAAATGAAGTAAAAAGGTGCATAGAAAGTCTTAATTCTAGCAGTGGACAACTGAAGACCACAAAAATTTGAAAACATTTACGAAATAATTTTTAAAAAATTGCAATCTCCCAGCAAAATGGCATGTGCAATGTGGCAAAAGTCCGTTCGCAGACTGATAGTATGTTCATTTTGTGGGAGCTATTGCGACGATATGTGGGTGAATCTATATTTATTTATTTAAAACTTCATGCACAAAGATACAGTGGCGGACTTAATGCATTAGGCATTCTCTACCAGGCAATCAAGGGTGCTAAAGAGATAACATTGCAGGTGCATTGGTTGGTGCTATTTTATCTTTAAGTATATACCTATTGAATTCTATTGGCTTACCCCTTCGGGAAATACAATTTTTTTGTTATAAATAAATACCTCTTTCAATTATTTAAACTCGTAAAATCTTCTAATTCTAATATATAAAAATCTCGTGTCACAGTGTTTGTTATCGAACTCCTCCGAAACGGCTTAACCGATTTTTATGATTTTTTTAGCTCTGAGAAGCGGTCGTAGACTATTTTTTTATATAGCAAAACAACGTTTGCCGTGTCAGCTAGTAATAATATAATAAAGCCTGAAAGACTCAATTAATATTATTCTCTAAAAAACCGCAATGTTAAACACCTGCAGAATAGTAAGAAAGTTCATGCAAATTGAGAAAAATGAAATCTCTCCTTATTAAATTCATTCCTCATCCACGCTACATTGATTTAGAAAACTGCACGTTCACCCAAAATAATAGGTACCTAATAATCTTTATTTATCCAAGAACATACAGAGTTTGAAATACAAGTTGATATTTGGTTTACAATATACATATTTAGGTATAGCTTATTTTGCCAATCCTGTACAAGAAATACTCTACCTCTTAAGCTAGGGTATATCTGTATGAAAATCAATTGCGTGGTTTGGAAGAAGTAAATGGACAAACAGACGGCAGGCAGCGACTTCGCTTTGTACTACTTAGGCCCAATTGGGCCAAAAACGGAACTCAGGCTTACTTGGTAAATAACAAACATTTAATTGATTCATAATGGAGTTAAGATAACTACCTATGGCTGGCGCTAGCAGGCCTTAGATAAGTATTACTAACTATGAATGTGTAAAAATTACCAGTTTTTAGAACCACTTCCCCACATTATTGCAGGGGCCACAGGCAGGGGCTTTTTCCTGTGGGTGCATATACAAACACATTTCTCGCAATAAACACTTACACCCGGAACTACTGTCTGTGCACCCAACAAATATTTGTGGCGCATTGGAACCGAACTCACGACCCTGAACTACATGAATATCGGAATCAGAGGGAAAATTCTACTAAATAGTGGTCGCCCAATTCGACCATAATTTTTATTACCTACGTTCATTTATTTTTTAAACAATATTATAAAAAAATATATATATTTCCTTTCTGCACTCCTCCTCTCTACCTAAACTTGAATTGTGCAAAATTTCATACTCCTCCGTAAGCGTAATTTTCGTAAAAAGGGGTACAAAAGTTTTGCTTTACATACGTATGAACTTGTAGGTTTTTAAACAACGTAGGAGCTCGTGGCTAAATAATAACAGCCGCATGGGTGACCATACCGAGACTCCTCCGTGCCTCGGAAAGCACGTTAAGCCGTTGGTCCCGGCTGTCATTTGTAGATCTTTGGCAGTCGTTACGGATTGTCAGAAGCCAGTAAATCCGACTCCAGTCTTGCCAAGAAGTACCTACCGTGTTACCCGGTTAACGGGTTGTGGAGGTCTGGTAGGCAGCCGCTCCACGTAAAACACTGGTATTCAGCTGAATCCGGTTTGACTGGAAGCCGACCCCAATATAGTTGGGAAAAGGCTAGGCAGATGAGGTTTTTAAACAACGCAACGTTCGCATTCGCATCCCCAATCGCAATCTGTCAAAAAAGTATGGAAATTGTGATGGTGTTTTAGGCTAATTGCGGCTGAGTTGCGAATGAGGAAGTTAGGTACCCTCAGGCATTAGCTTAATCAAACCTTTCATTCGATTTACAATCAATGACAACCCATCAGGTACCGGCCGTCCCACATGTGGGACGCGTCTATTGTCTTTTAATTTTGCGGTACTTGACGGGGTAACCCGTCTAAATAAAAAACTGGCCAAGTGCGAATCGGTATCGCGGGCAAAAGGTTCCGACCCAATTCCATTTTTTAACATGTTTTTTTATCACTGCAGACTTCTTATAGGTTTTCATGTAATCTTTAGGTAAAGATCTATTATCTACATTTTTTCAAAACTTTAGTCTCAGTAGTTTCCGAGATAAGGGGGGGGGGAATGGTAATTTTTCGCCTAATTTGTTAAATAACTTCAGAACCATTTATTTTAAAATTATGAAAAAATATAATAAAACTCTCATAGTAAGCCTTTTCATTTGATACCTATGTCACACGATATTGTTTAAAAAAACTTTTTTTTTTAATTTTCTTGTTTGACCCCCACAAGTGACCCCCATACTAAAAATTTAATGATTTACGTAACACGTCCGTGTTTGGGTCACAAAAGTCCATATGTGTACCAAATTTCAACACAATCGGTCCAGTGGATCCGGTGAAAACTCGCTGTGACAGACGGATAGACAGACAGACAGACAGACAACCACCCGAGTGATCCTATAAGGGTTCCGTTTTTTGGTTCGGAACCCTAAGAACCCCCGCAACGGTCGGTGGATGGGATACCGAGACCCCTCGTGCCTCGGACAGCCTTTTTCCCAGCTGTCATTTCAACATGACTGTCAGTCGTTACGGGTAAAATTAGAAGCCAGGTTTGCCAAACAGTGTCGTGGTACCCCTGAGTTGTGGAGATCAGGTGTTTGTTCCGAAATATAAAACAGTATACTGCCAGTGCTTATGACGTCATGAATCCGACGCCATATTATACTGGTGTGCCACCATAGTGCCGCACTAGTAGGTGAGACAAATTAATGTCAAATGTGACGTATTAGTAGTAGGTATATCAAACGTCAAACGGGCGTGTGTGCATCACTTTGACTTTGAGGATTTGCAGAATTGATCGAAAGAGTTATCGCTGCCTTGAAACGCAAAGGGCATTTGGAGGGAACACGGTTAGTCGGTAAGTCGGACACGGAAAAAAATCGTCTTTGTAACATGTTATTTTATTAACACTATAAACTTCTTATAAGTTTTCCTGTAGTCTGTAGGGAAAACCTGTCTGTACCTTAGAATAATAACGCATATTATTCTAAGACTATTACCTTAGAATAATAACGACTATTACCTACATTATTTTTTTTTAAATTTTAGCCTCAATTGTTTACATTTAATGTTTAAAATTATGAAAAATATATAATTAGAACTGTCACAGCCCTTTCATTTGATATTATGTCGCACGATACAGTTTTTTTTTTGTGGTTTGCCCCTCAAAAGTGACCCCATTTTATAAAATTTATTTACTTACGCAAAGCGTCCGTGTTTGGGTCACAGAAAATCATATGTGTACCAAATTAAAACAGAATCGGTTCATTGAAGTCAGTCCACTGAGAAAAACTGGCTGTGACAGACGGACAGACAGACACGCACGTTAGGTACCCGAGTGATCTTATAAGGGTTCCGTCCTTACGGCTGTTCGGAATCCTAAAAATACGAGCAAGCCATAAAGCACCAGCTATAATTCAGCCTTTTGATACCTTGGTAACTTATCGGCACCTATTCGCACAATCTGATCCTTACTATGTATTATATATTATTATATCCTTACATAAGGAAGTAAGGATATAATAATATTATACCTTATACCTTACTAATATTATAAATGCGAAAGTAACTCTGTCTGTCTGTCGCGCTTTCACGCCAAAACTACTGAACCGATTTAAATGAAATTTGGTACACATATAGTCTAGAGCCTGGGAAAGGACATAGGCTACTTTTTATCCCGGGAGTATGTTCCTTAAGGACCACGCGGGTGAAGCCGCTGACAGAAGCTAGACCACAGACTGTTTGGCTTTTGTTTTTACTTCATCAGAGTTGTTATTATTATTGTTTAATAGTTTCATACAATTATTATTCATGCAGCGGAAAAGGACTGATAATTTAATAAATAGTGCGTTGCATTGTTTTGCATGTGTGCAATAGAGATTAATAATTTATAATTAGCTGTGATTGCATTTAATCTCTGCGGCCGTGACCGATGACAATTTAATACTATTAGCGTTTTAGATTTTTTATTTTTCACTAAATTATTGTAATTACGATTTCTAATTCCACTAAATTAATTAAATACATCACTTAAAGCAAAATATTTCTAAGGACCGATGAAAAACAAAATGTAAAAGTCGTAAGTAGGTGTCATTTAAAATTATTTACATAGAAAACATACACCTAACCCAAATAACTGTTTTCCAAAATCAGCTATTAAGAATTGCAGATACTTAGAATACGCATTACAATGGCATTCGAAATGCCGTTTCTTTCGAGACGTAGGTAGGCGTTAACAAACAGAAAATTCAAAAAAAAAACCCGACGACATCTTCTCTATACCTACTGTTATCCTAGTACACGCGTATGGCTGGTATGATGAGTCTTGTATGGTACACCACAAGCTTAGGTATTTTAAGACTATAAACAGAACATGTTGAATGAAAACGTCATTCCCGACTAGCCTATAAACCTGAAAAGGGAGCAATGCTATTTTTGCTGTACAAAAACAGCGCCTGGCTATTTTAGACCCAATGTTAACACACTAATTAGAAAAGTGGTTCAGACCAAATTGATGGATGACATTTATACCGAAGAAAATCTAATGTAGCAGTTCCTTTTTATCTTATTATTTTTTAATGTCCCGATACTTCCAATTTTCCTGACCTTCATCGAATCTAGTCGTGTTCATCAATTCTAGCCTCTTCATCGTAGTTTCTCTTCTTCGTCATGTAGCTGAAAAATCCAAATCGCCCGAATCCGAAAACGTGTACAAAATGTACAATATGAAGCTCACTCAGACCAAAGAGTATTTGCAACGAAACCCTTAAATTCATAGCTGGCAGAAAACGAGAAGAAAAAAACCTGACAAAACATAGTACCATGGGCTGTCACCTTCCGTAACATCTACTTTTTCTTAGTTTTTCATGGGTATTTCTAAATCTTCAGTCCCGTTAAATAGAATTTTCCTAACACATACAACTAATCATGAGTGCCGCCCAGGGTTGTGATAACCTAAAACAGGAAAGGATAAAGTGCGATGTTTGTCGTACCATAAACCTGGCCAAACATCTGAAGCGGTCGAAACCAGACATGCAGATTTATGAAAAATGTACACCCAGCGAAAAGTACTGTCCTACGAGCCCACGTAATTATTTCTATCTCTATTAATTTAAATGTGATGACGAAAAATAAAATATTGGTAAAAAAAACTACGAAAAAGTATGCATTGTCACTATTCTTTCTGTTACAAAAAACCGCTGCTTGCCTCAAAAATGGAAGCTGACCATTTTACTGCGATGTTTCGCCCAAAAATACTAGGAGATAAGCATTCGAAAGAGCCACTTCTATCCTTACTCTACTTACATTCAACGTGATTGAAAATTCCTCAATAGTCTTTCACCAGCTTTAATTAAAATCAATCAATTGCTATAAATATTACAACGTACAGGCTAGCTTGCAAATTAAAATTTCCTTTCTGCACGTTTTTTATGCATTTTCATAAACACGTCTGAAAACCATCTTCGTAATTTATTACCTTGCTAAATATATTTCAGTACTTGTTCTGCATTTCGTCTCAGGAACGTCTAAACTTCCTTCTGGCTAAGTCCTAAGAAGTTTTCGATAACAAACAGCAGTATAATACAAATAGACAACGCTGTAAAATTGTTTCTAACAAACACTAGATAAATTGATAGAATAGATGTTTTAAGTGATCTAATTAATTTTATGGTGACAAAGTATTTTGGTGTCATTAGACCTTATAATGTCTATGGAATGTGTGAAGGATTTCATTGAAACAAACTGACAGAATTTGTTGAATCTAAATTAATTAAAGCGGCCTATTTTTGAAGATTATGATCTAAAAGTTTCGTCATTCCACCCGTCTGTAAGATTCCCTATTCGCAAGCTTAAGTTTTCAAATAACTAGATACCTAAATAACGGCTAGTACCTTACCTACTTAAATTCAAACCTTTGATATTGTACGGAATCAAAGTTTCAATCATGACAAAATATCGCTTAGTTTTCTAGTTTCCTAGAATGCTCGATTCGGTACATTGTATGGCAGTGAGTCAGCCACCGCAGCACAATAATATAAAATCTTAGGTACGTGAATTCTATTTTAGTTCGCAGATAACACTGACCGAGCCAGTGTCACTGACTTCCATTCTCACTGCATGCTCGCACACAATAGAATTGTAATGTGTTTCTAACTTAAAATTAATTCAAATCGTTAATTTAATAAACATTGTCAATTCTAATTGTTTAGTAAATTGTACTTTAGTAAAATGTAATTCTATGTATTCGTTCATATTCAATGACGTTAATCGCCTGTCGATGCTTTAAACATTTTCAAAAACTGTCTTTTAGTTTTCTTGGAGACATAAGAAAACTAAAAGACAGATTTGAAAATATTTTAATCTCAATGCTTTTCTTTCAAGCAAAACAAATGCTTTTCTTGATATAAACAATAAAATTGTAACAGAAGCGACTACATTTTGACAAAATCGTACAATAAAAAACATGATGTGTTACCTACCTATTATTCATGCACAAAAAACAACTTTCATTCATTACAAAAAAAAATACAGAAATGTCCAATACACTAGGATATTATAACTCGGATTAGGTGAAATGTAAAGTTCAAGTAACACAAAAAAACTCCCGCTACAATAGCTAGAAAGAGATGTAACATGGTAATTAAAATATCTCTGTCTCTTTTGCATCAATGGAGCAGCCGTGTAATAGGTGACTGACCTACATTTTACGGATAAGCTTCCTTGTTGGTATGGTGCCCTGGTGTTTATTACAAATTATGTAATGTCTCCTAAATGCTCTCAAACTTTTACCAGGCACTGGAGTTACATGTGGATAGTTTTACTTGTATAAATAAATCTTAATGTAGCTTTGTTCTCAATTGTAATAATTTGCCGCTAAAAGGTGAAGCTATTAATCTAACTTATTATGTACCTCTGTCTGGCTTTATTTAGGAAATGGACAGACAATAAGTATTGGATTGTTCCCCAGATCACCCACTGAATCCAACCTGCATCAAAGTTTGCAGCAAAGAAGAGTACAAGCTTAGAAAAGGAGGCCAAACTGTTGCATTACCAGCTATACCTCACTACGTACACGGAAAGCTTATGTACGCCGTCAAAGTTGGTGAAACCTACCTCTTTTAGTAAATGCTGTCCTAGTAGTAATTAAGATTTGCTATGCTGTAATCCGTATCCCTAAGGTTGAAATTCAAAGATTAACAAATTTTAATCGTCATTCAAACGAATCTATCTTTTGATGCCATAAGGCGTATATGATTAAAATGTACAATTTATGATACCTAAGGATTATCTGCGTTCCAAGTTTGGTCATTGTCTTTAGTATGTACCTAAATAAAATGTGAAACAATAAATTAGGTACTTATATAAATAGATAAGTTGAGTCTGGACTTCTGGAGCAAGATGGACAACCTTGATGAGTCCAATTTCGTGTGTATTTCCTATGGGCATCGTGAGGTGTTAAACTGAAAAATAACTATAATGTGGTTCACTAGACCTTACTGCCCACACGGTAAGAAGAAGGCAATCTATGTTGTTTACAAACCTTCGTGCAACCTCCTCTACGTTTCACCGCCATTAGTAGTGATTGAATCAATTTACCGTTTGTCCATCTCCTCGACAGGCTGGCATCATAGTAGGTTCTATTTACTTCACGTACACGCAAGGAGTGTGGGGCGACCAACGAGACGTCACAGAATGCGTTCGCCGTTGGCAGGAATATGTACGCAGCATCAACACGAGACGCCCGCCAGTCTTCGATCAATGCGGTAACGTTATTGTAAGTACAATCAATTAAAATTGAACTTTATCATTTAGCAAATAAGATTCAGATTCAAGAGTACGCGTAGGTTGCTACTGAAATATTTGTACCTGCTTGCGGCTCATGTGTCCCTAGTAGAAGTAGTTACGTCACCAGTCGTTCGATCAACTTTACCGACTCGGCAATTCGGTGCAATTGCTTATAGCTCTACTAAACAATTTATTCTGATCTATCTTGCGTCAAATACTTAAATCGGTCAAATCACATTATTATTTAGTGAGACGTAAATTATTTAAACAAACTTTATTTATTTAAATACTGTTGTTAAAATAATAAAACATATATTATAAAAGTTAACATATATTAATTCAACCGGCGCATAGAATAATTTCAATTCATAACTGAATAATAATTTTCTAATAATATAAAAGTACAAATTATAACTTTTATATAATCGACCTTTTCACATGACCATAGCAGATTCTAATATAAAAAAAGTCAAATTAAATAATACACAAACAGTACGACTACAGCTCTATAATGTTTTCTATGGTCTTCTGCTGCAAAAAAAAACTGAACGGCACGGCGGAATGCGTAAATATCTCCTTGTAAAGTCTGCGAGCCTAGTAAAAGGGAGGCTGTCTCGCAATCGGCGCGTGCCATTCGCATCGGAGCCACTCGCTTACGTAAAACGTCTGCCCACAATGAAAGCCATCCGCGCATTGGCCCCGCGGCCGCCCGCCGTGGTTTGACCTGCCCAGTGCCCATGTAGTGCCTACCTGCACGATTCATTCGGGAAATCGCTACTCGCAAGGCTTCGCGCCATTCTAAAGTACCTCTACACTACACATTCCGTGCATTGCTCCATCGCTCAGTGCGATTTTCAAGAAAGTATACAATTGGAGCAATGGACGTTTCATAGACTTCGACGGAGACAGCGACCAGTGCATGTTGCTTGTAAAATTGTTGTAACAGACTTTACAGACAGATTATTTCGGTCCCTACTCTACCGACCGCTGCCAGCCTAGTAGGTGTATGCTACGCTCAATAGACACTATGGCACAGTGAAGTCACGCCCCTACTTTCCTTTTCATAGGCGAAAATTCCTGCTAGCCTTTTCTAGTATTATGATATCCTAGTGTTTGCACGTGAGTTACATACGAGGGACGCCGTTCTTCGCATAGTATTGGTTCATTCATTCCCCCCCTCAATACGGTCAATGAAAATGTGTTCGCAACAATATTTATTGAAACAATATTTATTTATTAAACAATAAATTATGTTTAATTAACAATAATAATTGGTCAATTATAATTAACCTCAATTTACGTTGTGCTTTTAAGTCTCAGTATTCTGTATTTATAAATGTAGACACATTATATAATTTATTTTTATGTAGACACAAAATTTAATCCGATTTTAAAATTGCGATTTAAGGCGCCGGCCCCACTGCGCGCGGTCAAGCGGTCAGAGTTCAGAGTTCTGCGTTCACTGTGTAATTATAACCAACTAGTGGACGTCACGCGGTTTCACCCGCGTAGTTCCCGTTCCCGTGGGAGTACGGGGATAATATATCGCCTATGTTACTCCCTGATAATGTAGCTATCCAATGCTAAAAGAATTTTTCAAATCGGTCCAGTAGTTTCGGAGCCTATTCAATTCAAACAAACAAATCTTTCCTCTTTATAAATATTAGTGTAGAAGACTGTAATCTATGTGGTGGCTTAGAATCCTACACACAAAAAAGCAGTAAGACCGCGACGGTCAAAGCGAACTCGAGTTCTGTCGGAGTTCTATTTTTTATAATAGCTGGAAGTTCACGATGTCCAACGAGATCGAAAACTTTATTGAATTAGTGAGAGAAAAACGTTTTCTTTATGATTTGCGAGACATTTGGTTGAGTCACATTTGGTTTTCAGTAAAAAGAGCGTGTGACGTATACTGAACTCCAGATTTTTAGACCGCTCGCGGTGTGCACAAGTGTGAATGCGGAACACAGTACTCGGAACTCTAACCGCTAGACCGCGCGCAGTGGGGTCGGCGCCTAATAAATTAATAAAATATGTAATTATATATTAAATTTTTCTAACAAATGCCTATTGTGAAACAATGAAATAGATAATTAGGTCGCATCCAGATCCTAAAGGCCAAAGTCATACGGATAACGCCATTCAATGCCATAATTGATTGACATGTCGTGGTCCGTTCCGGTACCCTTCTGTGATCCTTGTACATGCACGCAGAGGGAGGCAGGGGATCCATGGTGATCAATATCGCTTATAAAATTGGTAACGTAATACTGGACGGAAGGAGCATCCTACGCGCTGATAACTGCCTAGTATTAATGGGGTCATATCACTGACAATGTTACGTTACAAGGATGAAAAACTATATCGCTTGGTAACAACGGTCTGGGCGTGCGCAAGGCAGCTTAATTATATTATTACTTGATTTCAGTTGATTTATCATTGAGGATTCAGGATGATATTGTTGTATAGCCATGAATGGCCATGATATGTTTTTTTTGGACGGTACCTACAAGTTATGTGCAAGATATCAAATGGTGGTTAACATAACCAGCCGAATCAAACAATAAATATTTTCTGTAAAAGTAAATTGTTGTGCCATTTTCATTATCAAACAGCACACGCTGATATGAGAGCAGTACAGAAAGGCAAATAAATATAACAGTGGACTCTGGGTGAAATGTCCCAGTTTCACGAAATGCTGATAAAATGCTTTGTTTCCAGAAAAAGGATACAGTGGAGAACATAATGGGACCCTTGTACACTTTGTACAAAAGCGCTGTTACTACTTGTTTTGCTGGTAAAGTAATAAAAACATTATTACTAATCTTGAATTATTATTATACTTAGGCATAAGTATCTAGTTTATGGTCTGAAGTTAGACTGAATATACGGCGAGAACTTCCTTACCATTTGTTCCACTTTCTGAAAATCGCCCACCTGTGGCTCTAGGCAAGGTCACATTCTATCGTCGACAGCGAAATGCCAAAATACTAGGGATTAATTAACCTCGTGGCATTTGGGTAGCGTATTATATCAATCGCCAATGTTTCCTAGCTGATTACTCAGTAGAAACGCCGATTTCAGGTTTTCGGGATTCTAGCCGCCCAGCATGCATTGTTGGGCTATGTTATGAGACTAATCTAATCTACCCCGGTATGGCCCACTGCTGGGGCTAAAGCCTCCCTCCCTCTCCCTTTTCCACACACGTCTGCTATTGCGGGCCAGCTAGTCTATTCTGTAAATAATTATTTCGATATTGAGCTTCACCTGAGTGACAAAACTCACAAAGTGAGCTTTATTGCACACGCCATAAAGGTCTTTATTTGAAACTCACCTCGGATTTCGCTGTCGAGATACGAAAATGTTGTTACAGAATAGCACTACAGTTCTTAATGTAAGAGTCTAATTCGTCTCTCCAGCTTCGCCTTGGTCTACCGCGATGTCGCCTAGCATTAAGAGGGACCCAATTAGTGGTGCTTTTAGCCCACAGCTCATCTGACATACGATAGACATGGCTGGCCTAATCCCACAGCTTTCCGGGTAACATCTGTGATTTTAGTTCATGTTATGACTGCAAATATAAAATCTATCTCTTCAACAGGCGTCGTCAAGGTGCCGGTCCTTATCAAATGCGCTTACTTTGACTACATGAAGGCTCTAGAGAAGAAAAAAGATGAACTAGAGAGGGAAAGGAAAATAAAGAAAAATAACTAGTAGCCCGCTTGACGTGAAGTTTTGTATTGTTATTAAAATTGACAAGTTTGATAGTAACGAGACTGAAACCTGTAAGCCAAAACATCTTTTATTTTTGTACATGTCCCAAACAAAGGTTGACAACCAAGCAACATTTTCTTGGTACTTAAAGTTTTCGTGGATTCGTCAAAACATGATTTTAAAATGTCAGTGGAATCTATAAATAAGGTACCCAACGAAAATTGTTAATTCTTGACTGAGCTAAGTAAATTTCCAGCTTTCCGTGAAAAAAAAAATGGTTACCAACCTTGAACGAATGAGACATTTTTTTAAATAATGGTAAGCATACAAAATATATCAGTTTTCTTTGTGTTGAAAACTTAAATTAATACGCTTTTGATTATAACAGTATTTTTTATTTTAATATTTTACTCAGTTAATAAACAACACCCATCTCACGATTAGTTAATTTTTTGAACAGTTTAACTCTCTATTTTCAATCGGATGCGGTATAATGGTCAGATATTTATGATTACTGTTGCCTGCCTACCTCTCTCATATCTATACCTACTTAATATATAAAGCTGAAGAGTTTGTTTGCTTGAACGCGCTAATCTCAGGAACTACTGGTCCGATTTAAAAAATATTTCAGTGTTAGATAGCCTATTTATCGAGGAAGGCTATAGGCCATGTATCATCACGCTAACACCAACGGGACCGGAGCAGACGAAGTTGCGCGGGTCAACTAGTAAAACATATTGAGACAGAACCGAAAAAAAAACCTCATAATAGAAATATCATATTGACGCACATTTCCATATTTTTTTTATAATTGATAGGCACACGTTTGACTACTATCTCACCTAGTGGTACGCGATGCTGTGGTAGAAGATGGAACACGCTTGCCTAGAAGTAAACTATTCAGTCTCGAGATTTTCGCTTTGACTCTGCATCAATGTGCATTACGGCAATAGTCTTCGACTCTTCGTGCGCTACCTAGTCTGCTTTTAACACCAAATGAATGATTAGTAAACGTTGCACAACATTGTTTCGACATGTTTTATGGTAGGTACGGGAAACATTCTGCAACATTTCATACAGTAGGTATGTGATGTTTCAAAATAACGCATACAAGGCATTGCAATATTATATAAAAAACCAAAGACGATTCTCGAGCAAATGCAACACTCGAAACTGTCGTCAAAAACTGACATGTATCAAGTGTCATGTGTGAGTTGTGTGTAGTTATACTATAAACATTTTTTTTTTGAAAATTCAACCTTACACGGATCGCTTAAAGTTGTTATTACAAAGCAGTGCAGTGTGGCGAGCAATGCGAGACTGTTTGAAACTCGCGCACAATTTTAAATTGTGCGCTTGTTTTATGCGGACGTTTTTGAGATGCTGAGTGTGTATCTTGGGTTTTTATATATCAATGATACAAGGTTATTAAGTTTTAGGAACACTGATGGGTTTTAGTCAAAGTCTGACACTCCCTTCTGCTCCGCCCAGAGAGGAAGGAGTCATTCGGTGATTAGGCTTTAGCTAAATCGCTGTTGTTGCCTACGTCTAAGGTCCGACGCGTGAAGCTCGAAGAACGCAGGGTTTTCGTCAGGGGGTCCACCAGCCAACATGTACTCCAGGTGCCTGATGTAGCATATTGCTATCCTGGAATTAGTACAATACATTAATCTTCTTCTTATCGTGTGGGCAGTAGGGTCTAACGACCACACACCCGTGTGGTCACCCGTGTGGTCACACGGGTGTGTGGGGTCACACTGTGACAGAGTTTCTAAACCGCCTCAAGGGCCTCTGTCATAGTTTATTTGACGACAGCCATAAAATTTGGCAGCCAGGCTTATACGTGCCTTCCGAAGCACAGAATCATTCTTTTATCAGATAATCAGGTGATTCAAGCCTGCAATGTCCTAGCCCAACCGGAAACAACTTTACAAAGTATGCTTGCCGTGGGAATCGAACCCACGACCACCGGGTCACAAGGCAAACGCCTAAATCACTCGACCACGGAGGCAGTTAAATAATACATAATAGACCTTGCACATTTTCAAGTCTTTCGTTAAGTAAGGCACAGACTACGCTCCGCGGAAAAGGTACACCACGATGACAGTGCGTCTGTGCAAGATCTTCACGCACTGGTTTGGGCTGAGTTTCCACCAGTGACGAGGAAGCTTAGCGAGGGATGTGTTTGTTAAGGACCAATAGAATGTATAGTTGTTAGATATTTCCTTATGACGATATTACTTGCGGCAAAACCGGCCGTATCTTTTTTTTAGAAGTTTGATTTTGCAATTCATCAAGCTTCAAGGGACTGTAGAGTAGGTATATGGTTTTAATTTCAACTCGATACCTCCACGCGTTCCCAAGATAAAGGTTCTTGACAGACAGAAGGACGACAAAGTGATCCTATAAGGGTTCCGTTTTTACCTTTTGAGGTACGGAACCCTAAAAATATGGTTATTTGAAAGATGGGTACGGTTTGCGGACGCTCGCGTATGATATTTAGTTTACCATATCTACCATTTGGCCGTGTTAAAATAGTCTCGATGAGTGGAGTTTTTAAATGAAAAACCCCTGGGCAGTTCCGTCTTTACCATAAGAGCACGAGGGGCACGTGCCCAGGGCCCCGCTTAATTTGGGGCCCCCAAATTAAGCCTATAATGTATATCCTATAATTTAGTTTAGGTTTTCCCAAATGACATGACTTTTAATGTAATTTTGGGCCCCCAATATTGCCTAGGGCCTATAATGTAATTTAGAGGCTACTTCTCCATAGGAAAGGACCAATTCAAACCGTGCACTAGCTTCTGACAAACTTCTATGGAGCCTATGCTGGGCGGGATGTCAAAATTACCTAACCCGCTTCGTTCGCAAGAGGAAATCTTAGAAAATTTTGGAGCTCGCTACGCTTGCTAGCTGAAGAAAGATTTGCAACTTCCTGTATATTTAAATGGTCAAAAGAAAATTTATCCTCTGTGGGATTGGCTGTAAAATTTTCCGAACACGCTTCACTCGCTCTTGTTTCGACAGCATTAGCTATATCTGATGAGTTAAAGTTTAAACCCGCTTCGCTCGCTCCTTCATAATTTTCCTATTGGAAAATTACTATTACATAAAAACAACGAAGTTGTTTTTTTTTTTGTTGATTGCGAAGATATTTTAATACGCCACTGGGACGTATAGATTTGTGGTCGTACCTATGGAACTCGACTACCTGTGCTCTGATACTTTCTTGGTCGGTGTGCAGTGTTCCAAAAAGGCCGCGGGCTCAGGTTTGCCCAGGGGCCTCCACATGGGTTAAGATGGCCCTGCCCCTGGGCCAGTCCAGTCCACTACCACGGCACCACCACGGCATTATTTTTATTTAATTATCATCATCATTAACATATCAGCCAAGAGACATCTACGCTTAGACGTAAGGCTTTCTAAGCGTCGAGACAACTACGAAGCGGTATAAAAAAGAAGCACCTCTCACCTAAGACACTCGATCTTAGAGTATTTCTTCTTGGAAGGCTTGGTGACCGGCAGCTTGGAGCGCAGCAGATCGAAGGCGCGGTTCATATCCCTCATTCTCGTCCGCTCTCTATCACACGCCGTTTTCTTGTATTCTGTAATGACACAATTTGAACTCTCGCAGCAAAACAATAGAGTACTTACAGGTACTTACCATTACTGCATATAAGCGCAACTGCCGCGCTGGAGATAGGTTCGGTGAGTGCGTTTTGCTGCAGAGCAACTTGCTGCTCTTGTCACTAGCGCGGCAAAATTAGCTTCACACATTTAGTGCCAAGAACTCAGCGTATGGGTCGAGCAGTGATTCGTTATGTGCCCACAACCCGTATCAGGGGGGCTACTCTCTAACGAAATCCGTAGTTTCGGGCTTAGTTGCGGGCGGGCGTATTCTACTTCGTATCACCTACAGACTTACGATTAGTCCCGAACCCGAACTGAGAATGAATGACAACATATTATCATTAGTTCTCAGTGGTTAGGTGATACGGAGTAGAAAATGCCCGCCCGCAACTAAGCCCAAAACTACGGATTTCGTTAGAGAGTAGCCCCCCTGAGTCGTCGTTTTAAGTAGCTATATGTGACTTGTGTTCGGCCCATGTGTAGAGTGCTTGGCTCTAAAAATGTAAAAACACTTTTGCACTTGGCACTGAAAGTGTTCATCTATTTGACTGAGAGACCTTGACTATTCTAAAGTGCCTGTAACTGGTCTATTTGAAATATAGGATATTGTATTTGTAATATACATACTTTCCAGGAATTGCTTTCTGAGTATATGTATAACAGGAATATTACCCGTATTCCACGACGAGGGCATGCCTTCTTCTATGTGCCTATAACGTGCAAAAAAGCTATCATGGCTTCGTTGATAGAGAGATAGACACAGAGCTTTACGTCACGAATAGCGGCATCCTTTGCTCACAGCGGAATCGTGGGTTGCCATGACCACTCTTTCTAGACATGAGTGACATTGCCTGTTCTGAGATGTTAGCCCTCTGTGCCTGTACCTATCAGTGCCTTAAATTGGTGACAAAACTGTCATGGCACCTCTAAGTTATACAAAAATCAGGCTCATTGTAGAGCGCTCATGCCAATGCGAGTCTCTTTATAAAACTCGTTTAAGACCCGACTCTAGTCGGTAAGAGGGAACTCTGTTGGTCCTTTCTTCATACAAACGCATTCCGCTGTTTTCTTCGTGGATATTAATACCTACTGTTAGAGCAATGACTTTTTTTCAAAAAATCTAGGTCTAATTAATACGTGCCCTTATCATTTTCTTTTTTCAAAACATAATTACTAAAAGAATTATGACAGTCCAAAACCCGAAAAAGCAGCCCGTTTTTACCGCCATGTACAGACGACTATCAGACAAATTCGATAAGTTTTTAACAAAATAGAAAATAATAAAAGCATAGATGCAGTCTAATTTTTTTAGATCAGTCCAGGTTTGAAGAAGAAAACAGCGGAATCCAAAACGTCTTTTGGTCAAGGTTTTATAGGTAAAATCAGCCTGATCTGCAGTTGTCGTTTTCGTACTTTACTTGATAGGGCGCAGCGCGATATCATCAGCAATAGTTTTTTCAAATACCTATTTTTCAAATTCCTCGGGACTGGAGTCCCGTTTTTCCCGAAGAGCAGGTATACCCATATTTCGCCGGTTATGTTGTATTGTAAAGGGGGCGACCCCATTGCCATGAAACGCGTAAAAAACATACAGCTACTACTTAGAAATTCCTGGTCGCGGCTAGAACCTCAATCCAAGCGAGTACCTTTCATGTACACGTACCCTCCCTTATCTCTATAACCGTGTATAAGCTGTCTGTTTAGAGTCCCTTCAAAAAAGATTATTAAAAACACAACATTAGAGACACCAAAAAATTCATAAGTACCTTTCTCAAGCTGCATGGCCCTCTCCTTCCAATTAGTAATGGGGTCTTGGTTGGGGTCATCTGTTCCGTACTTAGAAGTGTCCTGTGATTCGTGGGAGTAGTCTAAAGACGACTCGGAGTTGGCAGGCTCTTGTATGTTGACTGTATCTCTGAAGTCTTGCTCGAAGTATCTGGGACCTTTAATGTGGATAGTACTTGGCTTTAAAGAAGTCAAAGTTATCAATATTTTAAAGAAATACCTACTACATTTTAGCGCTGCCGCGATTTGTGGTTGTGTGGCGTGCTGTACAGTGTTTGCGTTGAGGGACCAAATTTGAATTTTGAGCTTTTGAATGCGTCGACCTTTAGTAAAAGTATAAAATAGGTTCACGTTTCTATCTTTTTAGGGTCCCATACCTCAAAAGGGAAAAACGGAACCCATATAAGATCACTTTGTTGTCCGTCCGTCCGTCCGCCTGTGTGCCAATACCTTAATTTTTTACTAGTGGACGTCACGCGGTTTCACCCGCGTAGTTCCCGTTCCCGTGGGAGTATGGGGATAATATATAGCCTATGTTACTCCCTGATAATGTAGCCCTAATATTATAATATTAAGTATAGATTTATTTAAAAGACAACTTAAGCTTAGCTTTTTTTTAAGACTTTTTTGATTTTTTTAAATGGCATGACATGAGATGGGTTTCTGGCTCTTGGCCATCTCTTGGCTCTTGTCTAGGTCAGAGGTGACAGAGAAAAAGTCGACGATGGAGTGAGCTTACCTAGAAGAAGCCTGTTCACTCTTACTTTGAAGAGATTCGGGTTGAATTCATTCAGAAACACAGACGCAGGTAGAGAGTTCCACCAAGTTCGAGTTTACCTGCAAGCAACTCGCATGCTAGTTATTTACATTGCGGGAAACGATCGAGAGATTGATAACGTTATACCTCGGTAGCGCGCAATGTTATCCAACTTGCATTCGAGCTGGTTGCAGATGGAAACGTAACCTACAAAAGAAGGGTTATGTCTTTTTCTAAACTGTAGTGCCATTCTGTAACAATATTTTCGTATCTCGACAGCGGATTCCGAGGTGAGTATCAAAGTAAGACCTTTATGTTGTGTGGAATAAAGCTCACTTTGTGAGTTTTGTCACTCAGGGGAAACTCGATATCGACATAGTTACTTACATAATAGTCTAGCTGCTCCTTTTAAATCGATTTATATCATCGCTTTACTTACATATCGCAACTAACGTTTAATTCCGATACATTTTAACATTTATGCCAAGAGTCCAAGCCTATGCAAACATTTGCGTTCCCATTGAGGGACCACATTTGAATTTTGAGCCCTGTGGTGGAAATGTGGTCCCTCAATGGGAACGCAAATTGCAAACACCTCAAAACTTTAGAACTTTGTAATTAAGAAGCTTTATTCACCAGCTTCCCAATTAATGTCTATCAAATCCAACACTCCTGCTGGATTTGAAATAGCAATCACTCTGCAAACCCTACAATGCTCTCCGAATATGCATTTAGAAAAAGGAAAATGGCAATAGATTAGTAACGACGTAGAAACCTGGCGTCATAACTATATTTTAAACAAATTAACCATCGTGGCTTCTTAACTGTTTTAATTCTTTCATTTTCCAAGACAAAAATGGTGTATTTTCCTTACCTTCAGGAGCGCTGTGATCCAATTCATGCGGTCTAAAATACGAGATCCTTCTAGGTTCATAATCCTCTAACACATAAGACCTGTGATGCGATATAGTCTTATCATACTTCTTATGGGAGAAGGTATGTTCTTCTCTCGGCTTGTCATCTTGACGACCTATTTCTAGAATGACGCGATCTTCTGTCTCCCTCTTCTCTTCATCATCTTCTTTGACCACTGTGTAGTTTGCTATGAGGGGAAGGGGAGCCTCATCTTCGTAAGTTTGGTTGTACATTTCCCTTGAATATAACACTATAGTTTCCTTTTGACACTCTTGAAGATCCTGTTAGAACTTCTGCTACAGTTTTCCAGCTGTTGATACCAGTTTGTTAAGTTCTTAAACGCCAACGTGGCAATCGTAACACCAACTAATCGAATAATTACATACTATTAGATTATTAACTCCTCAATTTTGGATTTCATAGATCTCTAACACCCACTTTTATAGCGTATCATAAAAACATTTGCTAAGAGTTTCCAGAACGTTCTGCTACTTTTGGTAGACATCAATCATCACAAGGGAAGGTCGACTGTCGAAGGTCACTTGAGACACAGAGACACACACGAGTCTACATAATCACTATTTCTGACTTCCTAGGCCCTAATAAAAGTACTAACCACCAAATTTGTATCACTCCTACAATTTTCTTGGTCTAAACACCCGTCCACTACCTGTTTCACCTCAGGACTGTGTCATCCACATTTCAGTCCTATTGTGATGCATATTCGATCAAAGTAGCGTTGTGTGTACAAGTGTGTGCTACAATTTTTAGTTTTCACCAAGGAGGGCCGTTGTCATTGTCTTGACGTCTTTTGTTGGCTATTTGCTTTGTACGGAACTTATGAGACACCCATGGTGTTCTAAGTGGATTAAATACCTTCTATTTTTATGGTAATGTGTGAATGTATTAAGTTTTTTTTTTTCGTGAGGTGGGAGATCATTTGGTTCTTTAGGTAAAAAAGACCTAGGTTGTGCTCTTTGAGTTTTGGAGCACAAAGTTACTGCGTGCTAATAAAATAATATCTAGCTTAGACTATAAAATGTTGCAGGTTGCACTCAGCATACGATCAAATCAGATTTGTTTGGCTATATCAATCATACATATAATTGTCACTTTCCAAAAAAAAACAGTTGTTTTATTTTTAACCGACTTCAAAAGAAGGTCAGTTCAGTTGTATTTTTTTATGTTTGTTACCTCATAACTCCGTCATTTATTAACCGATTTGAAAAATTCTTGTTTTATCTGAAAGGATATACCTACTTCCCGATTGGTGCCACAGAAATTTTATCAAATTCAATTAGAAAGTTTGGCTTTTACATCAAAATAGCTGTCGCTTGTATTTTTTTGTAAAAAGTTTTTTATTAATTCGGATAAATAAGAAAAACAAATGCATCAGTTGTACGGTGTATTTATTGAAATAAATAAATAATTTAAAAATTATTTTATGCTTATAGCACAGCCATGTACAATAATCCAGGATTTATCGCGTTCCAATCCTTCTTAATCAACTCATGCGCAGCAGAGTTCTTGGCGATCAGCGCTAAGTACATGAAATGGTTTCAAAAGGCTGGCAATATTATGCGTAGAGTAGTAATCCCGCTTTATTTCGAAACTTAGGTATTATTCCATAATTAATGAATGGTACAAAATATTGAATTGAGGTGCTCGTGGCTAAAGAATAACAGCCGTACGGATCGATCTTCAAGTTTAAGCAACACTTGCCAAGGTTGGTCTGTGGATGGGTGACCATCTTAACATACGAGTTTCCTCCGTGCCTCGGAAAGCACGTTAGGCCGGTAGCCCCGGCTGTCATTTGTAGATCTTTGGCAGTCGTTATGGATTGTTAGAAGCCAGTAATACGACTCCAGTCTTGCCAAGAACTACCGTTTTACTCAGTTAACGGGTTGTGGAGGTCTGGTAGGCAGCCGCTCCACGTAAAACACTGGTATTCAGCTGAACCCGGTTTGACTGGAAGCCGACCCCAATATAGTTGGGAAAAGGCTAGGCAGATGATGGTACAAAATGTTGAATTAAATACTAGAATCTTATTTACATGGAGATGTGTGCCTAACCAATAATTTCTGGTAATTTTCTAACAAAAATAAGGTGGGTGTTTTCACTACAGATGTACCTATAGGCGTAGCCACGGTGGGGCAGGGTGGGCGCTTGCTCCACTCTGGCTCTGACCTGTAACGTACCTAACCAAACCTAAAAAATTTAATTATCTAGATACTAACTACAATACTTAATATCCGTAAGAAAGTTAACTCTAGACACAAAAACAAATGCTATCAAAACAAAAAGCGGTAGAGACACGTCTTTGGATGGAACATTTCGTGGTGTAGGTAGGTGAGCAATAACAAAGTGTTTTGAATAATTCGAATTATACAAACTGATACGGGGTGCTATAGGGTGTAACCTTTTTGTATGAAAAAATTAACCGCGGTAAGACACTTTGCTAGTTACATATTATTTTAGACTGCTACCCCACCCTGAGCCCATGGCTGGCTACGCCCATGGATGTATCTAAGCACTTACTTAAGTTTTGAGAGCAGATTAGGTTACGATTTTGTGCCATTCATATAAATAAGATAATAGTGATTTATCGGTAAGTAGAAAGTATGCCTTAACTCATAATAATTGTAAAAAACGACTAATCAAGTGCTCATTCATGTAATTAAATTACAATCTCCGTATAAAAAAGCCCTGAACAATTTACAATACGAAATTCTAATTTTCAGTGGTTTATACAAAAAACCTCGCTAGCGGCTCACTGAACTGCTTCTACTAAGTATGAAAACTACTGTTTTAATCTAGGCATAAGAAAATACAACACTAATTTATGCTAAGGATTGTTATAGATATATTATATAACCTGTAACAGAATTAACGCAATAACTCTTAAGGGGTCACTGAACTCATCATTATGAACAACTTTCACTATAGGACAAACACTGAAATCGTGAAGAAAAAGTCGACTCCCCTATACATTTATGTGCGCATAACTCCACAAAATGTACTTAACAGCTGATTTTTTTTTCGCGATTTCGGGTTTAGTCCCATAGTAAAAGTTGTGCATAATGATGAGTACAATGACCCCTTAAGAGGTATTGCGTATATTCAATTACACGTTGTATAATCACATACAAAATGCAAGTTCTATGAATAAGGATAAGTAATAAATATGGAGTATGCGCGTTTTGCTCTGTATAATGAGGCAATGTAAATACTGATACTATGTTGCATTGCATCCGATCAAACTGACGGAAAAGATAAAGTCGGGGTTCCCCAGGGTTGAAACCTCGCCTGTCATTGGTTGATTATTTATTTATTTGCCATTACTAGATAATAATGTCACTGTTTTGTTCACACTGTGATCACTCCCTGCATTGGTGGAATACTACATAGCAATATATCAATAGAAAATTATATATAACTTGCTTGATAATGTCTCCTATGTTTAATCATTACATTGAGTACGGTATATATACCTAAACTTCTGAAATAGACAAAATGCACCTATTTGCTGAAGATATTATAAACTTCACAATGTTTCAGCTAAAAAGTGATTTTGGTCTTCATAAAAAATAACTTAACTGTTATGCATCGAACACAAATTGTTTTAAGTAAAAAAAAAAACAGTTCATAAATAGCTTTCTTATAATGTCAAAAGTCGTGATATTTTTCATATTCCTTTATATCCTTGTTTTTCATTCTTTTAGCCTTCAAATCCTAGATATTTACGCCGTAATCACTTATCGAAATAAAATTTGGTCGTGGATTATTTTGTGCTTATTTTTTCTTCAATTTATCGTTGCTTAAACTTTATCATTGTCATAGGAAACGTGCACAGCGTTGATTACGCCATCTAGTGTCGTATATTCGAAACTTGAGTCAGAATACTTGACATTGACGCTTCTGTGCTGCCACCTGCAATTCCTGCACGCTCAGTTTAGGGGAACGTGCGCGAAGTAAATGGTGCCATCTAGCGCAACTATTTCGAATTATATACTAGAAATATGCTTGACAGTGAGATTTCTGTGCTGCCACCTATAGTTTCTGCACGCTCCCTATACTGGGAATTATCGCGATTGAACATCAATATAGTACACAACTGTTGGTGTTTTTCGCCCCTAATCGACGAGAGACGAATCAAGATTTTTAACAGTTGAAGAAACTATCTTGTGTTGGACATTAGGTAGTTTTTTGTTTCACTCCACTTTTAGTACCAAGCACTCAACATATGGGTCGAACAATAATTCGTTCGTGTGCCCACAACCCGCATCTGAGTCGTCGTTTTAAGTAGCTATAGATGACTTGTGTTCATGCGCGGATTGTCGGACACGAACAAATTATTGTTCGAGCCATATGTTGAGTGCTTGGCACTAAAAGTGTTAAGAGGTATTCCGTTTATTCTGTTACACTTTGTAGATCTCGTGTGAGTAAAAGACACACATACATTCATAGTCGATAGCTGGCTGTTCACACTGCCGGCGAGCAGCTCTTACGTCTAATTGATGGCAGCGACAAGAGCTATCAAAGATTTTACTCGCTCGGCGATGCTCGCTTGGCGGTCGGAACTCACCAAACAGCGGTAATTTCTACCTATAGTGCGGGCCGGAGCGAGTATTGCGAGTAAAAGCCCGTCGCACAAAAGCACTCGCTGAAAGCCGAGCGTCAAAACTATCGAAACTTTTCACTCGCTACTCGTTGCTCGCCAACTCCTTTCGAGTTTGAAGCTTTACGCGCTACTCGCTGATCGCCGGCGGTGAAACAAGTGCCATGGGCACGCTTTTGTCCACAATCTCACCTGATGGTAAGCGATGATGTGGTCGAAGATGGAGCACGCTTGCCTAGAAGTAACTTACTCACTCTTTACTTAAAGACCCCTAAGTTGTACGCACAATGAAGATATTCCCAAAAAGTTTTGTGCGTAAAGGTGAGATGTCCACATGTACCGGTGGCGCATCGCTGTACGTCTTGTTGTCCTATGATGAACAAAAATACTCAAAATAACCCACAAAACCAACTCTTATAGTACCTTCAAGGCACACTGACCAAGTCAGTCTTAATTTCAACAAAAATACACGTAATTAGAAAATACTTCGTAGTCACAAAATGCTCGTGGTTAGAACTTGATGGGCCGGATCTTGAAGAAGCTCTGCACCATTTCGTCAGTGACCTTCGCTCGGCGCTGCTGATAGGCCTGGATCCAGGGGGATATGGCGTCTACTGCTTCTTTCTTCAGCTCTCCTGTTAGCATGACGCCTGACTCGTATTCTTTCTTTACCTGTAAAGGGAAGTTACAATAAAGTGTGAATACTACTTTTGTTTTCCATTTAGTGGATATACTCAAGTCTTTACTTTTCATTATTTGTTTGAGAGATCAGCACATCATCCTCCTATGTTTGACATACGGATGCGAAACTTGGTCGCTCACCCAAAGCCAACGTGAAAAACTTGCCAAGTGCCAACGTTCGGTGGAAAGGAGTGTGTTGGGAATAAAGCTCAGCGACAGAATCACCTCAAACAGAAAACCAAAGTTCCTGACACTCATCCGAATCGACCATCTAAAATGGGGCTGGACAGGACACATGTTACGGTGCAGGTTATGGTATCCAAGGGATGGTGCAAGAGAACGGAAACGTCCACTAAGATGGGAAGATGATCTTAACCTGGCACTGGGACTGTACTGGACAAGAGTCCCAGCAGACAGAGCAATGGAAGCAATTGGAGGAAGCCTATGTCAAGCGACACACCAAGCTAAGAGACATTTTATAAACCATAAGACCAAACAAAGAGGAACTAGCTCGGAACAAGGCTTTGCAGTGGGCCAAAAAAGGCTGATAATAATGACGTAAAGAAAAATACAAAAACCGCCAGATGTCGTTAGTTAGTTCTATTATATTAAAGGGCGAACCTTGCTATCAATTAGCTAGCACTCCAGACTCGACAAAATTCCCTATAGGAAAAAGTTAATAGCACATTTCCAGGTCTGAGCTGAAACCTCACGGTCATCATAAAACGAACAACTGCCATTCCATGCATATGAAAACGAGGTAATAGTTTCGTTTGAATATTTCAAGTGCAAAAAACACTCAAAGGAGTAGCGGGACAGATAAACGTGGGAGCGCCAACACCATCATGCTCAGCCACAAGCTGGACAGCCCCCTACTGGGGCACTGGGTTCAAGGACAAGTGCGTGTGCCCGGGGCCCCAGAGGGCGGCAAATACTTAAATTGTTATTTTTTAAATGTACCTAGTCTTAGGTACTACTAACAATATTATAGACCAAGAATGTCTGACATAATTATTTTTTTAGTTTTTAATTAAAACATACTGCATCACTGCATTTCGCTATTCCTCAAACTTTTCGGATTTTGTCATCCACGCCCACTTGAACAATTCACCCTCTATAATATGTCACATAATATTATTCACAGAAATATTAATAAAAGGCTCTTCTTACCTCTGCTAGCCTTTCGTCGTCTTCCATGAAGAAGGTGAGGTACTTGTACGATATGTCCACGTCGGTGTTGCCACCTTTCAGTCTGTGTTCCTCTACGGTAGCCTGGCCCCCTGAGAACGCGTATTTGTTGATCTGTGGAATATGAATTATATGATTTAAAAACTGGCCTAGTGCAATTCGGACTCGCGTGCAAAGGGTTCCGAACGAATTTCATTTGTTCAACATGATATTTTAACACTATAAACTTCTTATAATCTATAGGTAAAGATCTATTATCTTCATTTTTAGGGTTCCGCCCTTATAGGATTACTCCGGTGTCTGTCTGTCCGTCTGTCACAGCCAGTTTTCTCCGGATCCACTGGACCGATTCTGTTGAAATTTGGTACACATATGGACTTCTATGACCCAAACACGGACGCGTTACGTAAATCATTAAATTTTTAGTATGGGGGTCTCTTTTGGGGGTCAAACTAGATAATTTAAAAAAAAAGTTTTTTTAACAATATCGTGTGGCATATAAAATGAAAGAGCTTACTGTGAGGGTTTTAATTATATTTTTTTCATAATTTTAAAATAAATGGTTTTGAAGTTATTAAAGAAATTAGACGAAAAATGACCATTCCCCCCCAAATCTTCGAAACTACGGCGACCAAAATTTTGAAAAAAAAATTGATTTAATAGATCTTTACCTCAAGATTACAGGAAAACTTAAAAGTCTGTAGTGTTAAAATAACATGTTAAAAAAAAATTCGTTCGGAACCCTTTGCACGCGAGTCCGACTCGCACTTGGCCAGTTTTTTCAAAATTTTAGGCTCAGTATTTTCGGAGATACGGCCCCCCCCCCACCTTATCTCCGAAAATACTGAGCCTAAAATTTACGGATGCGTTACGTAAATAATTGAATTTTTAGTGTGGGGGTCACTTTTGGGGTCAAACTAGAAAATTAGAAAAAGAAGTTTTTGAACAATATCGTGGCATATCAAATGAAAGGGCTTACTGTGAGGGATTTAATTACATTTTTTTCATAATTTTAAAATAAATGGTTTTGAAGTTATTCAAGAAATTAGGCGAAAAATGACCATTCCCCCCCCTTATCTCCGAAACTACTGAGCCTAAAATTTTGAAAAAAAAAAAGGAAATAATAGATCTTTACCTAAGGATTACAGGAAAACCTATTAGAAGTCTGTAGTGTTAAAATAACATGTTAAAAAAAAATTCGTTCGGAACCATTTGCACGCGAGTCCGACTCGCTCTTGAACGGTTTTTTTATATTAGAAAAGTCAATAAATGTATTTTTTTTATGGGACAAGCCCGCCACTCATTCCCAACCACTGCAACTCCTGAAAGCCAGAATCAACAGTAGCGACCACCAGAAAAACGCCGAGATAATGAAAGCCCGAGAAACGATTCAACTGTCTTGGATCCTACTGATCCTCAATAAATGTACGTGGGTCAATAACCGTTATTGCACATTTATCTGGTGTAGGTATAGTGCATAATGAACTTTGTCTGAAGTACATTTTTTTTTTAACCCAATTCATACCTTAGTCCTAATCTGCTTGGCACTGTCATTCAAGAAGATGGACGCATTAGGGTCGCTGGCAGACATCTTCTGCTGCGCGCCTTGTAGGGCGGGCAGGAACGTGGAGTGGATGAGCGCGGGCTTCGGCATCTTGAGCCGCGCCGCCACGTCGCGCGTCATGCGGAAGTACGGGTCCTGGTCGATGGCGCACGGGACCAGGCACGGCACCTGTGGGGGAAATTGGTTTACGTGAGAATTAATAGTTATCATGATTTGTCTTCTAGACTAATATTATATATAAGAAGCGTTTGTTTGGTTGAACGCGCTAATTTCACGAACTACTGGTTCATCATCATCATCATATCAGCCGATAGACGTCCACTGCTGGACATAGGCCTCCCCCAAGTGTCGCCGCAACAACCGGTCCTGTACGTCTCGCATCCATCTTACGGCTGAGTGGCGACCGCGTACCGGTAGACGCAACGTTGGCGCGGCCTTTCACAAGGTGGACTAATGTCCTGGTGAGGGTCGCGGGTGGCCGATGGATGCCAGACTACTGGTTCGAATCGAAAAAATCTTTTAGTGATGGACTTAACTAGAAAGGCTATAGGCGTAAATTAACTCAATATTTTTAGTTGTACAGTTTTCTAATATTTTTCAAAAAAAAATATTTTAAGGTAGGACTTCTAATCAACATTTTAATTTACTTACTTATAATTATGGCATGTTAACAATAAGAAATATGTACTAAAATAACGAAAATTACGACAAAACCGGATCAGCAGTTTTTGAGAAAATCACGAACATACATACAGGTCGAATACAGAACCTCTTTTTGAAAGTTAGTTAATTAAGTGTAACATAATACTTACAACTTTATTGTCAAATATGAAGGGGAAGCTAGTAGAGAACGCGGGCGCAGCCTCTATCGACGGGAACGTGATCTTTCCGATGACGTCAGAGTCTCCAAAGCCGAAGATACCCTTCACCTGATTGTAGGTCACGCACTTCTGTATCCGCACCATGTTCTGGTAGAATGCTGGGCATTGGCTGGAAAGAAAGAGTGAATGTTTCTATAAGGTCCTGTAGTGCTAGTCTGCAATCTGCATACATGTTACGATGAAAACTTAGGTGAACAACAAGAAAAAAAGCCCCAAACTATGGGGATATTACTTGGTTCCTGATTTATAATTAAACTCGCTCTTGCACGCGACTTCGTACCCCGGGACCCCGAAACCCAGGTTTAAAAAAAAGACTTTTCGTTACACTAAAGAAATAGTATTAATTAGGGTTTTGACCTCAATACAATTTGGGCTTAACTAAATTGAAACTGGCAGACACAACGATATGGATACAGAGATGGTGCCGGTTCAGCGATTGAATGAGACTGGAGCGCCACGGGAGCGGGACGCAGTGTTGGCTTTAAACTGATGACAATGCAATTTAGAGAAATCTATGTAATAAATAATTATTGTTAATTAAGCGTTTTCCCTAGCATTGGGAAACCGTAACAGTACGCGCATATGCCATTTTTCTCGTTCCCTTAGGAATTTCGGGACGCGAGTCAGTCCCGTACCATAAATAAGTTTCTTGTATGGGACTCCCCCTTTAATTTTTAATTTAATTTATTTTCCATTATTTGTTGTTATATCGGCAATAGAAATACACACTCTGTGGAAATTGTAACTGTCTACCTGTTATGGTTCTTGAGATACAGCCCACTACCAGATGGACAGACAGACGAACAGCGGAGGCTTAGTAATAAGGGTTTGTTGCTTACCCTACGGGTATGGAACCCTAAATAACCAACTGATATGTATTCCTTGAACAACTATAAATATGATTACAACTCACCCAATAAAATCCAAATCATTAAATATGAAAGTGTTCTCTGGGTCAAAACCTACAGCGATGATATCCTTAGCGTTGTTGAAGGCCATCTTTCGAGCATCCTCAATCTTCAGGTCCCTCCACAGAACCTTCTCATCATCCGTCAGCTGAATGATCAGTGGCACATTGAATACATCTTGGAGCCATCTGCAATAGTAAACTGTTTAGTTAGTAACTACAGAAAAACTAAAATGATCAATGTTGTGTGTAATCTTACTTCTGTGTGATTTGTGTTTAGAAAATTATACACTCCCAATTTAGGGTTAATAATATAAAATTTGGCCACATTCATAGTTTTTAAATCCCACTGGAACATACCATCGTAATAAATCTTACCAAGCTATAAGATTAACAGTACAAGCATGCTCAACTCACTTGGTAAACATGAAAGGTATCATATGCCCAATATGCATGCTCTCTGAAGAAGGCCCCCGACCTGTGTATAAGTAGAACTTTTTGCCAGCCTCGTGAAGTGTAAGAATGGTGTGAAAGTCACGGTGTGAGAAGAATATGCCACGCCGCAAGAAGTGGTGAGCTGAAAATATAGAATTTAGACTGCTGTCGTTTTACAGATCAATTTATTTGAATTTAGATTAACTGCTTAAGTATCCCATTTTGAGATTTAATTTTTATTTACCTTTCTTCCCTGTGACTTTCTCAAATCTTGCTATCAACTCCTCATCTATCTTCGAACTCCCAAATTTCTCTGAAAGGTAAATCACAAGAATATTAAATATGAACGTAAATTTAAAAAAAAATACTATTTTAATTGTTTAATTTTTTAAACTTACTGATTAACTTGTCATAGTCAATTCCAGTCTCTGACTTTCCAGCAACAGTCCATGGGTCCACAAAATCGTCGTCTTCAACCGCAAGTTTCTTTATTTGCTCTTCCACAACGTTAGCCATGGCAATCTAAAACTGAATTTTCAAGAGTTTCTTGTAAAATTTTGCGTAGAATGACAAAAAACATATGTTAAGCTATTATATTTAAGCTGGTTAATAAGTTAGCTATTGGTCAACAGCGACTTTTACTGTAATTCCTTTCGAAATGTTGATAAATATGGTCCAAATGTGCACAAGAGACCAAATCACAGCAGGACAGGTTAGGTTTCTTGGAATTGTAAAACTTACTTGTTTCGTTCTATGAGTAATCCCTGTATTATAATAATACGTTCCTGTTTACAATACTGCACTAATTAAAGTAAAAGCTGATGCAATTCTTTAGAGAAAAAAAGTCAACATCGATCGCCTATGCGGCGCTGTCATACATTCGCATGTCAAAAACGTTTTGTTTATTTGTTTACATCTGACTCATCACAGGTTTTATGATTTTTATTGTTTATATTTAAGAGGAACAAAACTTGTCTTCTCTGTATACCTTTCAATTTAAAACATCTTATATTAAAAATGCTTGCGAGTTTTAAGTTTTGTTTTGATTTTTAGTCCAACATTGCCGCAAAATGCTTAAAAATAACGAAACGCATAAATCTACCATTGTATCCAATGTTGTTACTCTATTGGTACCAATTCCAACACAAAATATTTTGACAGGCGTTTATTTTGCTTTACAGTGATAAAAATACATATTTTAATAAAAATTATTAAATGAAATTATTACTCTATAGGTCAGCGTATTACACTTTCATGTAGAACTTTGATTGAATATTTCCCAAAAGTAGTAAAAAAATGCCGCATGGAAGTAAAGCTACCAAGTAAACATTATTTTTGTGATCTGTAGTGCAAGCGTGACAAACGTCAAAATTTGTCAATAATACGTTTCAGTGATCACAATTTTTTTGCTGTATTTATGATAGGGAGTAGGATAAGCTCGCATTTCTTTGTCTGAAAATTTTATGGAGATTTTGTGTTAAACAAGCCCGTGTGTTGGTGTTCTTGATGGTGTCCGGTGACGATTCAAATGGTGGCCGTTTGTCGCGTAAAACTACGAGGTCTCCGAACCGTAAGTCCAAGAAGGCAGACGCAGACCTAGCAAAAGGGTCAGCGTTGCGAAATGACTCGCAACCTTCTGTCCATAAAAGGAATCTTTACGTCGTTTCTTTCCCAATCATCATTCTGTTTAACGTGCTAAGATCAATTTTGTATCAACTTTTTATAATTTTTAAATATTTGTATACGGCATCGAATCGGTTTATGCACAAGCCTCGTAAGGCAGGCGAGTGTAACTTGGAAGTGGTGGTGAAGGACGGTATAGTGTCTACAGAGCTCGCCCCCAGTGACGAGATGTCTCACACACACAATGTTGGGCCCGGGGACCCACTGCTGGCCAAACAGAAGCACCACCATCGGAAAGCTTTTGAATACATATCGAAGGCGCTAAAGATTGATGAAGAAAATGAAGGTAAGTTTAACAATATATTATTTATGGCACCTATTAAAATGGTTCCAGTGTTAATAGAAGACAATAAACAAAACTTGCAGAATACTTGTGTCACAAAAAAGCCTTGCTTTTTGTTGGAAATATTATAAAACAATATGTCTGTCTGTCTGAATAAGTGTATACAAAAAAATACTGTCTTTTGTTTGTGCAGGACTTTTATAAAACTTATTAACTACAAAATGGGCAAGTGCAAGCAGATAAAATTTTACCGTTAACAACTGTAATTAATTTAAACATTTATTTTTGCCTAATTAGTAATTAAAATGTGAAAAGTACTCTTTGTTCTCAGTTTTAACATCTTTTTGCCAAATTATGTAAAATCTGATTTTATTGTAACAAGTGAAAACCAAATGTTTAATTATATTAATTTTTAAATGTTATTTTAGTAGGCTTAAAATGGGTGCATGTTTAGAATAGGACATGTAAAAATATCCCTGTATTAGTCACAGGGTAAAACAAAGGTTTCCAAAACAAAGGACTGAAAATTCTTCTAAACATTTGTTTCTTTATCCATTCACCAACAATCATTTTGGTAAACCAAAGCTTTTGTAAATTAAAGTATTTCTTAATGTAGTGCCTGTTATAAATTTGCCTCAATCTAGTTTTAGAGATAAACAAAGAGGCCGCCTTCCTAGTTGTTTACACATATAACCTGTCTATGCAAATGTAGAAAGTTAATTATTATTTCTGCATATTGTCAAAGCTCAATTGGCATTAACATTTTCATATGCTCAGTGATAATAATGATTAATAGTAGAAAAGCCCCATGAGTAGCAGTGGACATCAATGTCCTGATGCCATTTAAACAATGTCATGATGCAGTAAATACCCTTCCATTTCAGGTATATGGTTTATTACACAGTAATGCCGTTGTTCATGTCATTGCTGTGTAGCCCTATTTCTCTAGCTGTCTTGTTGCCTCCAAAAGAAAATTGCAAATTCGTCTCTCCCACAGGACAAAAAGAATTAGCTATAGAGCTTTACAAGAAAGGCATTTATGAGCTAGAACGAGGAATCGCCGTCGACTGCTGGGGCGGCCGCGGCGACGCCTGGCAGCGCGCGCAACGACTGCACGACAAGATGAAAACCAATCTAGGCATGGCCAAGGACCGCCTGCACTTCCTTGGTATGAAATATCATTATACTATCCAACCAACATCACCGAGCCACCCAACTACGCTATTTTATTTTGAAAGTGGAAATTGGCTGAATGTTTGCATGCTAAGCTTCTTTTTTTCCTTTCAACATATATACACAACTTATCCTACAGTTTCTATTGAATATAATTTTATATTCCCCAATGTAGCCAGCCTAGTTGCGCTCAGTAAGTTGGGCGTAGACAGTGAGCCCGAACGGAGCGACAAAAAGCCGACGGAGTCACCTCTTAAGGCCCGACGGCTAGAGAAGTCCAAGACCACGCTACTCGCGCATACAGAAAGTAACAGTGGTCAAACGAAGCCGCCGAACGAAGGTAGACACACAACAAATAATGCTTCATGAAATACGCTTCGTTTGACGTAACCTAATGCAAAATTCTATCAGAAATTCAACTAACATCTTTGTAACTTGATTGTTATAACCCTACACGACATTGGAAACTAATTTATTTTTGTTTTTAAATTTTATTGTCAGTGTTTGCATGGGTTGACTGCCTACCATAATTTCAGCTTGCAAATGTTTTTAAATAACACACTGTGTGATGTGTTTTATTCTGTATTTCTGTTATGTGTTACGCTTTTCGCTGCATCTATACATAAGGGCATTACAAGCTAAAATCCCATCCATTGCAAATAAATTGAATCTGAATCTGAATTAAAAATATTCGTCCAAGAAAAATCGCCCCGACTCGATCTTCATCAATCATCACTTTATATGCAGAGTGCATCAACCAACATTTGCATGGTCTTGGAAGGAAAATGTACTACAAATAGTTTTCTTTGTATGGACGCAGTATCTCTTGCATAGTAACTAGGAGGCACATACATAAATTAGCACAGCGCACTCGGACACCGTCATTGGACCATGTTATCTGTATATAGAGCCTAGAATCCTAGATTTTTGCTGAACAACACGGTCATAGAGAAAATTGTTACATTGACTTAAATGTGCTAGTTTCGGTAACTAGTTAGGCTGTTCAAAACCTGTCTGTCAATGTGCATCTAATATAAAATGCTTCATCTGACCATATTTGGGAAAAAATGTAGTTTAAAATGCGGTAGTTACCTGCGCTTGCGCAATTTGCGTCATATTACGCATTTTCATTAAATAAATTTCCTTTTCCTTTTAGATAAGTCCGTTATCTTTAAATTATGCAACTTTCCCTCACGTAAAACAAATATTTAATGACATTTTGCGGTATAACAGCAAGATAAGTGCAAGGTCTCGTTAAATCCTCCACGTCGCTCATTTGAAAAAAATATCTAAAAATAGCTCTATCCTTGAATAGAACAAAACTGGTTCATAGTCATAGCTTTAATTTATCGACCGAAAAATGTTATGCTAATTGTCGGATCCTAGGCTAGTTGGTCTCAGTTCAGTTGCGCTCTATGGCCGGCGCGGTGCCTAGGGGGGGACGCAATCATGCGCAAACAACGCACACGCATGATCTTTTACATACGACTTATATTTCCCTAACATCTCGTTGCGGTTCAGTAGGTAATGCGCGTAGCTACTGTTTCAATGAATTCCTGACTAATGTTACAGAGTCGAAAGTTATGTTGGGCTGTTCAGTTGACTGCCCACGGCGGAAATGCGGCACAGATTTTCATGAAAAGCAAAGGGGTGACTTTAAACCCTTTGCGGCGAAAAGAACATTTTGTTTCGGATCGTTGACCCTTGTATTATGTCGTTGAAAGGTCATCTATTCAACTCAACGATAGTAAATTATAACGGCCAAAGATCTGATGATAGTATTGAAAAATAACGAGATATTTTTTCGTGGAAAACATTTGGTGTGCCTTATTCACGCGAACAGGGCAATAAGGTCAATTTTAAATAACGTCAGTCTCTCACAAATTGTTTCACGGAGTTTTAATAAACACAGACGTTTAGTCTCGCACAATTTCGCGCCAGTTTCACAGCTAATGGGCCTTCACAATTCGTTAGATTAAACTGAGGGAAACGGCTTATTATGGTGTTATACCTCGTTTAGTTCATCGTAGGCGACGTTTATTCCTGACCCTATTAACACCGTGCTCATTGAGATTTATAAAGCAGGTTTATGCTCCTGCAGAAACTTCAAACTTTGATTCTTAGGCATCTTCTTCATCATAAAAGAGTCTAATTTTAGGCCGGACGACCCTCAGCGCAGGCCATCTCATCTACAAAGGCTAAGAGACCGTAGATATTTGAGTCCATACTAAAGTTAAATTAATCTGAAGTCTCCAAATGACAAAGCGCGTTTCAACTTCAGTCCGATGATTGAAGTTGAAACGCGCTTTGTCGATATTACTTCAATATTTATTTGTTCCATAAAAGCGTAAGACCGTGACGGCAAATTCCCTTTGAAAACCGTTAAAAGCAATCTGTGTGGTAACAAAATCTCGTGGAACCTTTCTACGAAAAAGCTTAGTACGATTCACATTGTGTTCTCTCCGATAACGTTACAAAGAGACATAGAAACGGCCAGAGCCTATCTAAAAGAAAGTTTTCACTATCATTTTATACAAAAAGCACCTTTCCACTGGCATCTAACTCTAAAGATACGATACTCTGTCGGACTGAACGGTCGTTGACCTACTGACATTGGCACTGGCCCCTTTCAACCACTCAATTTAATCAATGGATTCGGTTAAATCTGTCGATTTAAACTTGGGTGCTGGTTAAATTGAAATAGCCATTCTATTTATTTCTGCTGTTAGTCATTCCTGTAGCGTGTGTCGTGCGTAATTAGTCATGCAGTATAATAAGATAAATCTGGCTGCCTACTTGGTCTTGCAGTTGCAACTTCACAAGCGTGGGCGCTGGGTTTCGATTCCCAGTTCTAGGAAAGTCTTATTTTATTTTAACTTCAGTAGGTACTCTAGAATTTTGTCCATTGCCTGTTTGTCCTGTGCCAGCCTCAACCAAATTCTATCCGCGATGGCAACAATGTCGTCTTCCCATCTCGCCACCATTCTTCTTCATGTCTGTTGACGATAATTTGGGCTATATCGGTAACCTTATTAAACTACGAGCATAGTCCTTTCCACTGTCCTTTGGGTGACTAATTAGCGTTCTGATGAGGCCCATTGCGCATCTCTACATAAACTCACGCTATTTTTTTACGTGTCCATGCAGTAACTACAGTTGTACAGGCAGGGATATACAGGCGTGATACGGTCATACTATATTATTTATTCGTACTACCTATTTCTTGTGTATCTTGTATAAGACACGCAATAATAAGATACAAGATTCAGTATTTCCTTCTGTTTCGAAGACATAGTCTTTGTATTAGTTGTTTATAGGAACCGAGTCAAGGAAACTGCACTTAATTACTCATGTTTGTTATCCTTGATAAAAGCATATTCTGCTTGACTATAGGAATTCTGTTGTGTGTATATTGCATTTTGATACGTAGTTATTTTACGAGGTGGATGGGAATCATAGGATATAAACAATTTGCATGACAATTTGGCCTATTTTTTGTAGTATACTAAGGCCGCGTTTGCTGCAAGCAACTCGTATGCAAGTCTAATGTCACGGCAGAGCATGATCGAACAATTGATCAGGGCCCCAAGTCTGCTATTACAATAGTGTCAGAATGGTCTATCATTGATTTCATAATGGTTGATTTTGACAAGATTATATGCCATTTCTTTCAATGAAGTGTCAGTGGTTGACCACTGGAAAGTCATAATGACGTCGGTAGCCCAAAGCGTGCTCCATCTTCGACCACATCATCGCTTCCCATCAGGTGAGATAGTGGTCAAACGCGAGCCTATCAATAGTAAAAAAAAGCCTGCGATGTAATGCAACTTGCATGCGGGCTGGGCGGGAAGTCTCGACATAGAACCAAGCGATCCACGATCGAGATTGGCTGTGGCCTTAGGACTTAAAACATCAAAAAGGAGGTGGTGACGGGCGTTTTGGGTCTTTATGTAGAATTTTCACGTTCAAAAAGTGCTGGCACTCAGCCTAATTTGAATGAATGACTTTTGTCTTTGACTATCGACCGACCGCATTCGGTCGGTAGGCGATCGGTAACTAAGTCTAGACTTCCCGCCCTGGTTTCTGGTGAAAACGTGGCCTCAGTTTTAGTGTGCTAAGGGGTTAAGGGATTAAAGGATTTCGTAGATATAGCTGGGATTCACAGTAGAAGCTCAAGTGATCTTGTTTTTACCACCTAAGAATACATTTTGAATGCAATAAAGATATTGAGTACAGTAAAAATTTCGTAACTTTCACTCCCTCTTTCTTCATCTTTGTTTCAATTTGTACGTCTATCCAAGACTTTCTTATCATCATCATCATATCAGTCGAAAGACGTTCACTGCTGGACATATTCCTCCCCCAAGCGTCGCCACAACGACCGGTCCTGCGCGTCCCGCATCCATCGGCTACCCGCGACCTTCACCAGGTCATCGGTCCACCTTGTGGTAGGCCTTCCAACGTTGCATCTTTCGGTACGCGGTCGCCACTCCAGAACTTTCGGCCGCATCGACCATCTGTTCTGCGAGCAATGTGCCCTGCCCACTGCCACTTTAGTTTGGCGATCCTTCGGGCTATGTCGGTAACCTTGGTTCTCTTGCGGATATCATCTATAAGCTTTATTACTATATAGACTTTCTTATAGGTTGTGGTTATTTAGTTTAGTTGTAGAGGTTTAGAAGGATAATAGTAACACAATAATGAAAGAAAATATTGTTAGTACAATGGTGGAAAATAATGAATTAATTAACAGCCAAAAAACGTGTTTTGCTGTGACTAACGAGAACTTTATCAAATTATTTTTATCAGTGGCTTTGTACTGGTTTTGAGTGATATTAAGTAGTGTATACACTTTTAAAATACAATTTTGAATACGTTCGCAAACTTACTCTTTGTCAAAATTAATTAGGCATGCCCATAATTTAAAAACAAGTTGATTTGTAACAGAAAAATACATGCAACATTTAACAGCTTAGTAGCCAAAATTTTTATCAAAAGTATCACCAAAAAGTTTCAAGTTTTATCAAAAGTGTCACAAAGTGACACCAATATGTCGGCAGCAAAGCCTACATTTTGAGCGCGGCCTGAAAGTTTGCTCGTCAAACTAACTAGAATTGATTTTGTTAAAATTCTCGTCGGAACTGACCCAAATTAGTGGCTTTAAAAATAAAAGATGCTTCAGTTTGTAACCTAGTTTCAGAAATAGTTGGCCATAAACATAGCCAATAAGTTCTTTGACTTTTTAAATTAAAAATAGAATAGAAAAAATAGATTACCTAGTAGATATTTTGGTCACTCCACGTTTTTCTAATGCCGAGTAGCAAATTGCATGCAAATTTAATTACACTGCGGGGCACGATCGAGCGCTTGAAACATTATACATTGGTAGCCCGCAATGTAATTAAACTTGCATGCAAGTAACTTGAATATAGAAACGTTGCGTAGGTAATCGATAAAATCAGTGGTATAGCAATGGAAATTTTAGGTATGCCATATAAATTCATGGTAATTGTGAGTCATCACAATTTAAACCATCTGCCAGTACTGTAATAAGTGAGGACGCGTCATCGTGTAATGCACCAACAGTGTTTCAATAGGGTATCTACCCTATTGAAACACTGTTGGTGCATCTGCAAATACTGAATTTATGAGAATGTTGTTAATAATATGATATAAAAAGTATAAAATAAAGGCCATTGCAACGTTTTTATTTTAGTTAATATCGATTTTTATCAAAACTAATGAATTAAAGTAACGTGAAACGGAACGTAATTAAAAACAACAATCAGCGTTTGTTATTGACATCACTGTTGTTATGACAAAGAAAAGGCAACCTTATGTAGTTGAGTTAGGGCCGTTAGGACCAGTGGCAGACGGAATGACGTCATCGTCCGTTTTCGCGCGAAAATTTAAACCGTCTGATTAAAAACGCAATTTTGGCAATAAATTAAAGCGTTTTCATTTCTTACTTTGGTGTTCTTTTCTAGATGGAGTTCTTTAAAATTAAAGCAAAAATATTGCATGTTCCCTATTAATGTCATGAACATAAAAGACCGATGAACACTGCAATTTAACGACCATAGGCTATATCTAACAGCCTTTATTTACTAACCAAATCATAATCGTTGTACATAGTTCATGCTATATTAGTGACAATCTAAAGAATTCGGACTTGACAGCAGGATACAACATTGCTTTACTAGTAAGTATGAAAGAGACACTTAGTGGTATAGCGATCTTCTGTCCCTCTCTACGTAGCTGTCAAATTCGACTTAGATCGTCATGAAAATAGATCTATTTTATAATCTTTATGTGACTCGACAAATGACAGACTTCGTGGATCAATCTTAAACGAAGTTCGCTTGCCGCAGCCTGTTTGATCAAATTACTTGAACGTCTATGGCCCGCATAAGCCAGCTCGAGACATAGCATAACACTAGAGTTAGTCCCATTCCCATTATGGTGTGGTAACTATCATGATCGTATTGCCTACCGTCCAAAACCATCACAAATAAACCGATTCATTGCCAAGTAACAATATATTCCTTCAATCCACTTTCACAGTCGTCTAATAAAATCACCTTCAGTCGCAGGCCGCAAGCTCACAACGGCTGGTCGACGGGTCCCCAGTGGGGGAGGCGGGGGACCTCTGATGAAGTCGCAGACCCTGCCCAGGTCCATGGGCAGGTCGTCATCACAGCCGAACAGCTCCAATGGGAGTTATAGTCGGTATCCCGTGAAGCCCGCGTCGACGCCACCCGCTGTTAAACGACAGCTTTCGGTGAGTAGATACAGTGTTGATTTTTATGTGGTATACTGTCTTGTGATTACTGATAATGCTTTTGATGTTAATAAAATGAAATTATAAATAGATTAATTTAGACATATGATTGTTATAAGAAGTCAATATAAGTAAAGATCAGAAAGCCTCGTAGCCGTTCATTTTGCCGAAAGTAGTTGCACATTGAGCAATATCTTAACCATGACGTGTTCATGATTCCCCAGCATGCGATGACGATGTAAGGAGGTGGTCTTCTTCTTATCGTGTGGGCAGTAAGGTCTAACGACCCCACACACCCTAGTGTCAGAGTTTCTAAACCACCTCAAAGGCCTCTAACATGGTTTATTTGACGACCGCCATTTGGCGGCCGGGACCACCGGCTTATACGTGCCTTCCGAAGCACGGAATCATCTTTTTTATCAGACAATCAGGTGATTCAAGCCTGCAATGTTCTAGCCAAACTGGAAAACAACTTTACAAAGTATGCTCTTTTCCCGTGGGAATCGAACCCACGACCACCGGGTCACAAGGCAAACGCCTGAACCACTCGACCACGGAGGCAGTTAAGGAGGAGGTTAAGTTAATTAAGTCATGCAAGTGCTATGAAAGATGAATTATTGGACATTTAGCACTAAGTAATTAGGATCCATAATTCGCGAAGAGGAGACATCCCAATATACGATTTATTAATTACCAGCATAAATTATGAAATAAAAAAAGTTATTACAAGATGTAATTATTATAAAAATCATTGCAAGAAATAAAAACATGTCGCGTTAAGTTTAGAGCTGCTTGGCTGCCAATTTGTTTTAAAGCTTATAAGTTCGCGCCGACTTTAAAAATACGCTAGTCGTCCATTGTACTGTACCTACTTAAATAAAAACTTTTTGGAGATCATTGTTGCCAGGCTCATGGATTAATAGCCAATAGGTTAACATGGACTTTTTTGAAGAACGCAAAAAAGCCAAATGTCCCTTTACGCGAAAAAAAAAATAGTGATGTGCGATGGCAAAAAGCTGTCACTCGAGTGAGCCGGACGTAAAAAGCTTAAAATGTTCTTTTAAAAGGCGAAAGAAACCACGTCATGTTCTTTAATTAAATAAAAAAGGAACTTGTTCCAGTTCTTGCAGTCACGTGGATCGATGATACGTTAACCTGCACTTGCCGCGGTTACTCCGTTCAAAAGTATCGCGTTACGTTTCCGTCTTTAATGAATACTGAATACACCACATGCACTGGTACAGTCATGTTCAAAAATATGTTACTGTGCCACTGGATACACACAGGCTTCCTTCCTTTTTGTAGAAAACATGATTCCGCGCTACTTCTTGTGAATCCTACTATGCGAAAGTTTGTGAGGATGGATGGTGCCCCTTTGGTGCTCTTTCACGTAAGAACTGCTGTACGGATTTTGATGGAACGTTACAGTAATATAGCTTATACATCAGAATAACACATAGGCTGTAATTTATAAAGGAGGAGCAACTAATTCCACATGGACAGAGCCGTAAGCGACAGCTTGTGTCTAAATAAGATATCTAAGTCGTTTTTCATCTCCTGTGTGGTCTACCGAGACCCCATGTCGCAACAATCCATATTCTATAGGCACAGCGCCAAAATTCGTTCGAAATAAGTACGGTAAAAACTTTTAACACTTCGCAAAATTCAAGGGCGATTTGCTCATACATTATCGATTTAAAATTTAAAATGTTCAAAATACTAGTCAAACTTAGGTACAATCTGCTAAATTGAGATTCAGAGGTAATACTTATGAATACCAGACTTGGCTCGACATTGAGACCTCCCAACTTTTTACGGTAAAAAAAGTCGCGAGACTTGGCACGAAATTCAATAGGAATAGATTTGAACTTGAAGGGATACATATTCATGCACCAGACTGTACTAAGACGCGTAGAAATACACGCAGTTTTTCTTTAATTTACTTATATTGGCTTAGGTATTGAAATCACAGTATTTGGTCAACTGTAGTGCTATTCTGTAAGAACATTTTCGTATCTCGACAGTGGAATCCGAGGTGAGTTTCAAATTAAGACCTTTATGTTGTGTGCAATAAAGCTCATTTTGTGTGTTTTGTCACTCAGGTGAAGCTCGATATCGAAATAGTTGTTTACAGAATAGTCTAGCTGATTTGGTTTGGGTAACTTCATTATTCAAAAGTTATAACTTCTTGAGACAATAATAGGTATCAGTAATCAAAAGATAGTTTTTTAAGTAGATAATATTGCTTGAAAATATTTCTTACTTTCTATTCAAATTGGCTTTTAAATTGGTTTCTAATCATTTATTTTCGAATATAAACTATGTGAAAAATCACCAATTGGCATCTTCACTCATTCAAAATTCATTGTACTTTCAAAAACAAATTAGACCTTACAAGTGTCTGTTCTAAAGTACATAATTAATTGTACACTGTGTGAAACATAAGTGGCTGTAACCATGCCACTATTGCCTTCACCTACTCAATGAATCAGAATTGATTGCAGAGGCAAGAAAACCAATCCTGCTGTAGTATGCAATCCTAGTACTTTTGTTCGTTCGAACCCAACCGCTGAAGCACGATGATCTAGATTTCTAGAAAGATGTAATTAATAAGATGACTAACTAGAAAGTTATTAAAGGAAAAGTAAATACAAAATCTGTGTCTCTGATACAGATCTAACTAGTCGGCACTTCGGCAGGAAGTCTTTTTTTTTATTTAACTGAACAACTTCCTATTTAGCGAGGGTCGTCGTATCGCTTGCAAAGAAGTCTATTCGAATTTGGAATTCGGTATTCGAAGTTGAACTAAGCTAACGTAACTGCCTGTTCACTTATGCGTGCCTAGTACCTTACCCTCCAGGGAATACAGGCATATAATATTTTTCTATGTAATACACTAACTTTTTTTTACTTCTTTTCTTCCACACTAACATTTCCATTCATCTAACCCACGATCATCGTCAATTCGCGTCTCAAATCAGAGCGCATACCAGGTACCTTCGAACGGGTCCCCAGTCCGGCGGGTCGTGGGCGGAGGCTCCCAACGCGGCACCCCCACGAGGAGCAGAACACCACAGCCGACCCTCAGCGTGAGAGGGGTGGACCCCAAACTCGTCCAGCTGATTCTGGACGAGATTGTGGAAGGAGGCCCTAAGGTGCACTGGGAGGACATTGCAGGGCAAGATGTAAGTGAATTATTTATTTAATGACCTTACTTACATTTCATTTGTGAGAGATGTTAAAGACAAAACTTTTGGTGCCGTGCAGTGATGATACTATGTGCAAAAATGAAAAAAAAAACAGTTATCAAAAACACGAATTTCAAAGATCCAAACAAGAATGCTTTTCAGACCACCTGATGCAGCTTTTTAGTTCAATCTTACAGAGAATCAGTCGGGTAAATAAAACTTTTTGTCAAGAAAATTAGGTACAGCTACCGTAAGAAGCTGGAAGCTACAACTAAGTCGACAGTTGCGTTGAATATAGGTTCTGCACTTCTGCTTTAGCTGCCCATTGCACGCTCATACAATCGTCACTTAATTCCAAAAACTAAAAAGTCGTGACTAATGAAATATCCAGATTTTCGTCAATCAATTTCATGCAAACATCAGTCACTGCATTACAAGATAGGTTATTTGTCAGTCACAGCCTTGACTGTGGTTAAACTGACAGCAAAACCTATCGTGTAATGGGCGCCTTAGAGTAACTGCATGAAACTCCCAAGCCAACTGCCCATGCAGTTCTTACTACAACGCATCAATTTGACATGTGCGTTGTAGTCTTATTGTCTGGCGTTAATTTAGCATGTGCCTGCTCGTAACGTCGCAATGCTAATATGCGCCACTAAAACCGATCATAGGTCTGGCTTGCTGCCAAATTCTACTCTCTGATTAACTATCGCTCAACAAGCACACAAAAAGTGCTTGTGGCTAAGTAATGACCCAATGGGCCGATCTTCAAGGTTAAGGAACACTTGCCAAGGTCGGCTCGTGGATCGGTGACCATCCATTACTTTCGAAGACTCCTCTCTGCCTCGGCTGTCATTTGAAGATCTTTGACAGTCGGTACGGTAGTCAGAAGCCAGAAAATCCAACTCCAGTCTAGCCAAGGTTTTTGGAAATATTTGACCCCCCCCCCTCCCCCCATGTAACACGCCGTAACGTTTTTCTGTCTCAGATTGGCAGGGGCTCCGTAAAATACTGGTACTCAGCTACCGACCTCAACATAGATAGTAAGAAAACCGGCTAAGTGCGAGTCGGACGAAGGGTTTTGTACCAAAAACCGAAAAAAAAACACGTGAAAATTTCAACTGTCTATCTATTACGGTACTTGAGACAGACAGATGGACGGACGGACAGTGGAGGCTTAGTAATAGGGTTCCGTCGGTTGCCATTTTGATGCGGAACCTTAAAAGCACATTGATTGAACAAGCCCAAGACGTCCTGACTTATCAGAAACCTTGCTTTACTTTTTGCTCGTATCACAAATAGCTTAACTTTGTTTAATCTCAGTGTTAAAGAAGCATGAAAATGTGCCACAATAGTCAACTTGACCTCCAATCGAATTTATAGATAAATCGTGAGGTAACTTGAGTTTTATAAAGTAAACTTGTTCATTGACCTTAGACGTAACGGTTTGATGCTGACACATCGAGTGTTGTCGGAGACTTTACATAAAAGCATTTTCTATCGTCTGCTGCTCTCCTGGTACAAGAAATAATAAAGCTAGCCTTGCTAGACAACTTTCCGCCGATTCGTTTTAGGTTTTTAATGGAATTTATGGGTGTTTTAAGACAAAAATGTTTTGGGTTATTTCAGTGTAAATATTTTGAAGAATGTTCGTGTGATTGAAACTATTTACATAAAGTAGTAGATAAGCAATAGACTCCTTTTCTGTGTGATTCGTCAGACAGGTAGCTTCTCATACTATCGATTTTATTTATTACCCGGCTCCATTCATATTATAAAACTAGTTGACCCGCGCAACTTCGTCTACTCGCTCCTATTGGTCTTAGCATGATAATATATAGCCTATAGCTTCTCGATAAATGGGCTATCTAACACTGAAATATTTTTTTAAATAGGACCAGTAGTTCCTGAGATTAGCGCGTTCAAGCAAACAAACAAACTCTTCAGCTTTATTTATTAGTATAGATAAACTGAACTGGTCTGGACTGGAGCCTAACTGTCTCCAAAAACGTAATTCTAGCCCTCAAAGAGAGTAAACTGACCATTGCAAAGCCGTAAAGCGATCGATATGTACCAGGCAAACATGATGACAGTGGATTTGACCCTTTAGAACTTATTCACCCAAACCGTTTCATGTAAATGACTTTGAAGGTCCCCTTTTCCATTAACTGATTGAGTTCTAAAAGGCAACCGATAAGTTTACCCTACATTACAGGTCCAAAGTGAAAGTTTATTCTATCAATGCAAATAAAAGCCAGACACAGACCAATTAGGTGAATGTATAGAAATCGAATCGATTTAAAGATTGCTGAAAAAAGTTATTCAAACACTTTTTACGTTATAATAAATCAAACAACATTGAAATGGTGATATCTAAAACGTCTTTGGAAATATATTCACAATTTTCAAGTCAGTAACATTCTCTACTTAATCATCCTTTTAAGAGGCAATCAATGTCGTTTATTATCAATAGATATTAATCATCGTATAACTTTCTTCTGCATTTCCAACGGTCTCAACATTTAACTGTATATTGTGTAGAAGGCACCATGTTCTGGGTTCGAACATTGGCAGGTACTTCACAGTTTTAAAGTCATAAGTGGCGGCATGTACTTGAGTTGAGGTATTTCAATGTACATATCACCCGGTATGAACAAAATATGAAAATGAGGATGTAAATCGTACTTTCTATGTCAACCTGGTGAGGGTCCCGGGTAGCCGATTGATGCGAGACGCGAGACGCACAGGACCGGTTGTTGTGGCGACACTTGGGGAGGTCTAAGTCCGGCTGTGGACGTCTTTCGGCTGATATGTTGATGATACTGTCAAAATGAAACACGGCAGACATAATGGTTAAGGATTTCATCGTGTCCCTGGCTTTAATGGTGTGAGATTGTAAATACGCATAGAGAATTGCTAATCAATTCCTGTTCCTTCTTTAGCTAAGAATGAATCTTATCGGAAAAAACTCCGCGCAATGAGGGCTATCGCGTTTGAATTCACCGCTAGAGGCGCTAGTGTAGCGTGAGGTCTTCGTAATGTCAAATTTCTCTGTTGGTTAGCTTTTGAATCGAGTTTATTTACTTATTTGTTTTAATTTTTGTGAATATTTTGCTAAAACTGCCTGACTATAGCAGATAAGTTACGTTTCTACCGACCACAGCATTGAACTTTCTTTTTTAGTTGGAAATATGTATATTATCTCCTTTTTTTCTATTGTGATGAGTCCACGTAACACTGCGTCACTATTTATGCTGTATTAAATCTCACTTTTACGGCATCATACATATTTTTTTTCTAACTTTGTTCACATGCGCGTAATAATAACTTTAATACCATGATTAAGAACCATAGTCGACAATGGCGCCAACTAGTGAGTAAAAAAACGATAGCCCCCATTCCGTTGATCGTGAAAATGTCGCAGAACTGCGTTTTATTCGCGCAGACGAACGTTGTAATCAGAAAAACTACAATCCCTGAACAATGTAACTTACTGTGACCGACGGAGCAGAAATTCGCCGCGTTTTTCCACACTGATTTATCCCAGAATCGTTGGCAGTGACTAGAAGCTATTACTAACATATACCTACTCGTTCTCGTGCAATGTGCGCCAGCCACAAGTTTCGGCTATCACAGCCAGAGTCAGAATTGGATAGATTCCTAAAAAACAAAATATTGGACACGTTTTCTTTGTCAAGTAAATACCAAAAACGGAAACGATACAGTTCTGTGAAATTTCGCGTGACCTTACCTAGAAGTGAGGTCACCCAGCCCCATGCATTTTCTTTGTAAATTGTTATCACAACATATTATAAAACAAAGTCCTCCACCGCGTCTGTCTCTGTTCGCGATAAACTCAAAAACTACTGCTCCGATTATCGTGCTGTTTTCACCAATGGATCGAGTGTTTCTCAATACATAGTTGTTTAGTCTAGAAACAAAAGGATCCTTAAGAAAATTGCAGCGCTAACTAAGTCGCGGGCGAAATGATAATATCCGCAAGAGAACCAAGGTTACCGACATAGCCCAAAAGATCGCCAAACTAAAGTGGCAGTGGGCAGGGCACATTGCTCGCAGAACAGATGGTCGATGGGGCCGAAAGTTCTGGAGTGGCGACCGCGTACCAAAAGACGCAACTTTGGAAGGCCTCCCACAAGGTGGACCGATGACCTGGTCCTCACCAGGTCGCAGGTAGCCGATGGATATGAGACGCACAGGACCGGGTTTCTGTGTCGACACTTGGGGGAGGCATATGTCCAGCAGTGGACGTCTTTCGGCTGATATGATGATGATGATCCTTTGCCATCTCCTAGCTTCTATCTGAAGCCGGACCATCTCGTTGCTGTGCCATTAGTATGTAGTACTACGGCTGTTATTATTAATAGCATAGATTCGCCGTGTTTAATGGAACGTCGTGTCGAGACAGTTGTTTTGTTAGTTCTTACGACATCTCTGAAAAGATATGCGTGACCTACCGAAGCGTATTCAGACGACTTTGATGTAACTTCTATTGTTCTATACCTAAGTTGTCTTCTTGTGATCGATCGTGTATTCGAGACGATACTTTCATTACTACTTATGAAATGTCTACGGACTATTTTATTTAAAAAATCATTTTTAAAATGATATATCTTCTTCTTCCTATCGTGTGGGCAGTAAGGTCTAACGACCCACATATAAAATGATATTGTATATATCATTTTATATGTGGGTCGTTATAATTTATAAAAAGTTTTGAAATATTTCTGGAATTCTTACGTTTCTTTTAATATTAATCATCTAATTTAATTTATTAGGAACTGTTGTCGTAAAACTCTTCAAGATGAGACTCGCTTTCGCACAAGAAATTAGTAGCGGTAATAGATATCGGAAATTGTTTAGTTAAAATCTTAGTAACTTTAAATGAAAGCAATATTCTTTAATATCGTCGAGTAGTAGCCAAGCGAAACTGCTGAACAGGAAGCCCTGGATTCGATCTCCAGGTCAGGCAAAATCTTATTAGGTTTTGACCCGACTGCCTCAGAAGGTGGGTACTATTTTTCGAGTGTATGTATATTTGTATGACTATTTATTTAGAACGGGTGTTCTAAAGAAATAGTCATACAAACATACATACCTTAGCCTAAAATAGTTACATACCTTTTGGTCGTAAAGGCCTGTTCAGACCTACCCGATATTCGTTACCTAGAAGAGTAGCGAAAGCCGAGTGGGTATGCGGTAATCCTACTGTTCACTTGAAACCGAAGCCGCGGAACTCCAAACAAAATACCCGGCGGGATACCGCGCGAAACCGAGCGACATTTATCGATACCGCTCTAGGTAACGAATATCGCGAAGGTCTGAACAGGCCTTAAGATTCGTTATGTACCGAAGCGACATAAAACTACCGGGCTACCTTATGTATTTAAAAAATGAAGCAAGTCTGTGTTTGAACTAAAATAAATGCTACCGACTGCAACGGACTACTCGGAAAGTGACTTGTTTGGAACTTTTTAGAAAATCGATTTTTTTTTATACAAATTATTTGCCAATATTGCCAATAGGTTTACTAAACAAGCATTTACTCAAACACTGCCACTGCCTATCCCTTTCAGGAAAGCAGGTGTGAAATGTATCTAACTTTTTCTTTTTTTTGTAGGCGGCTAAGCAAGCACTTCAAGAGATGGTAGTACTGCCATCTTTGAGGCCAGAACTCTTCACTGGACTGAGGTCTCCAGCGAGAGGACTGTTACTCTTCGGACCACCAGGAAATGGTAAATATATTAATTTTTATCAATCCATAACAATATCTTTTGCCTTTTGTTTTAGTACGAGTAACTGTAGCCAATTTCCCATTTTGTATTTAGAACTTCCGCATTTGAAATGTGTTCTGCATGAGAAGCAGTTCATTCTATGTTTGAAATTAGCCGTTGCAAGTTACAAGCGCGACTCAAGTGACGTTTATGTCAATGACGTGAAGTTAATTGCAATAATTTATGAGCGCTCGTTAAATGTCACATGGCTATCGGCTCATAAGACACACGCACTTTAGTATTGTCTTTCCAGAAAATCTATTTAAACACCCTTAAAATAAATACACTGGCAGTAAATCCTTATTTGTTCTTATATTATTACTAGTGATCGGCATAGGTAATGTTATTCCCGGGATTTAGTGACCGTTATCTTAACATGGATACGCTCTCTGAATCCCAAGTAAAAGAACACCGTGTGGGACCAGCTTATACCGAAAATGAGTAGTTTTGAAATGTTGTCGTGCGTACTTGTGATATCTAAACAGTTCAATTTCATTTAATACATCGAAATTCAGAAAAATATTCCCGGGGATGTCCATATGAACAGTATCATTCAGGTTCATTCCCATTCAATTTCGAAAGTCGGTGTTTTTGGTTTTGTTTCTTTGTTTTTAACACCGACTTCCGAAATTAAGGTTATTTTAATCTTTGTAGTGTTTTGTTTGGAAGTCGGATATATTTTTTGTAAAGTTTTTTTTATTTTCACTTTTAAGTGGTGATACTTGGACGACGTCTTCGTCAACGCAGAAATTGAAATAAGCAAAAATGCTCATAAAATTAAAACTACTGACCCAAACTGAATCAATTTTTACGGGACCAAATGGCAAGTATACTGCATCGAACTAGAAAAGAATCACATAAATCGGATCAGAAACCTCGTAGTAATCGGTGTACATACATAAAAAAAATACCCACCGAATTGAGAACCTCCTCCTTTTTTGGAAGTCGGTTACAAATACCTAAGCCGATCCCTAATTTATTATTACTAGCTTTTGGCCGCCACTTCGCTCACATTAAAATAACCTGTAACCTTCTCCAGGGTGCTATCAATCTCTGTGTCAAAATTCATCAAAATCAAATAAACGAACTCATGTTAGCGAGAATAGACCCAATTTAAAACTATCTTTGTATTCAAAATTTCGAGATATTTATCAGATTTTGGAACAACCAACTCTGTGTCATACCTACATGATAAGGTTCAATTTCCTATCTACTCATGGCATACTTTTAAGGGCCTTTACATCCACAAGTTTCAGGTTCCTGGTACTTACGAATCTTCACCGCTCATTCAGCCTGGCTCTGAATTTTCGGTCCTCAGTTTAAGCCTTGGGGGCTTCAAAATAGTTGGGAAAAGGAGTCTCCGTTAAGCCATCTCATTCATCGGGTAGTTAAAGTAAACGTATTTGTTATTACCCCCAGGTAAAACGCTACTAGCCCGGTGCGTAGCGGCCGAGTGTTCGGCGACGTTCTTCTCCATATCCGCGGCGACCTTGACAAGCAAGTACGTCGGCGAGGGCGAGAAGATGGTGCGAGCGCTCTTCCAGGTCGCCAGGGAACTGCAGGTGAGAAGAAAGTCAAGAAATCCTTAATTTACCAGCGTTTAAGAACTGCGTGGGATGCATCCATCATCATTCAGCCTAAATACGTCCATTGCTAGACAATCATCATCATCATATCAGCCGAAAGACGTCCACTGCTGACATAGACTTCCCCAAAGGGGGGGTTGCCATAATCGCCACGCTTGGCAGGCGTGTTGGCGATCGCAGTGTATGGTGTTGCGTTTTACAGAGAACGCTGCTGCCCATTCTCTGGTGAGTCCCTTAGTCGCCTCTTACGACACTCACGGGAAGTGATGGGATGGTATTATTATTTTACGGCACCATACCGCACCGGCCGACCCCATACGGCAATGGGCTACCTAAAACATCGTCACAACAAGCCCTGTGTCTCATGCTTCCAGCAGATTCCAGCGAACTCGAAACGGCCGGTCGATTCTGTAAACATGGCAAAGTGCGCTGGCCTTCCATCTTGATTATTGGATTGACAGCTCACTTCGTGATCACTTCACCCAAGCCTCCACTTCCATATGTTTACAGAATTGTACTGCTGGTTGTTTCTGTAAGAGCATTCACAGCTGGATGAAGCGGCGAACCAGCATAGTAGAAGGAATAGTTCAGATTTATGGTACCCTGTTTAAAATTCAAACTGTTTTCAAATTTGCTGTCAACATAAATGGGTTTTTGATTTAAGTCCACCTATCACATAAAATGTCATAATCTTTAGGGTTCCGTATCCGAAGGGTGACCAACGGAACCCTATTACTAAACCTCCGCTTTCCGTTCGTCCGTCCGTCTGTCTGTCAGCGGGCTGTATCTCAAGAACCGTAGGTTATTCTACTATAGCAACAAATAAAAAAATAAGGTTTATAATTCAATTTAAGCCTTTATTTCAGGCATCTGGAGCCCATTAATAAAATACATAAACATAAAATAATAACAGCTATAAATAAATTAGGTAATACATATTACAATTGCTTGACACTATACACTACTGCACATGAAATTACGGCGCCGTGTTTCGCTTTATGGTACGGAACCATTCGTGTGCGAGTCCGATTCGCACTTCACCAGTTTTTTGTTTACATATTTACTGCTCTAGAAACCAGAGATTATTCCATTACTCAACGACATAACGCTTTAATACTCTAGCTCCTACTAGACTGTACAATTACAATGAGCTAAGTGTTGCAAATAATTAGCACTCGCGCGACACTTGTTATCTCGCTAACAATATAGCTGCGAGTCGTTGACCTCCTTTCGAACGCACACTCGTGATAAAAAACCTATAGAACATTTGAATGCACTTTCAGATTGGTAGGTTCTTATAGATATCTGCCAGGGTAGCGGAGTTTGTTCGAAAGAGTCACCGCGGCCCGGGAACGCAAAGGACATTAGGAGAAACACGGATGGGTTTTGGTCAGTAAGAGTCTGACACTCCCTTCTGCTCCGCCCAGAGCGGGAGGAGTCATTTCATGATTTCCCATCCATGGTTCTTATAGATATAGGTATTCTGTTAATCAAGTTTGAATAGACCTATTGTTAGCGGTTATTGTAAGAGGTCAAGAAAAAGTTATCAATATTTTTGGGAATTATTCCAGAGGTTAATATTTTACCCTATTTCTCCAGAAAGAGGGTAATGTTTAGTTAAAATACTACGTAAAGTACATACCTTTACTCAAAACGTTCAATTTGAAAGTATAAGAAAATGGAGGGTTTCTTTGCTTCAAGCATGATGCATACCGCATGATGTATTGAAAAACGAATAAAAACCAAATTAATGAGTTAAATGCAAGCTCGGCCACAATCTATATATCCATCATATATATAAGAATCTCTTGACACGGTGTTTGTTACCGAACTCCTCCGAAACGGCTCAAACGATTTTCATGAAATTTTGTGTGTAGATTCGGTAGGTATGAGCTATTATTAATGTTTGGCAAAACAACGTTTGCTGAGTCAGCTAGTCTATCTATAATAATCAATGTCAAAACGAACATTTATTAGAAGTGTTTTTGACAGATTGGACTCCAATTTCTGAATTAAAAATTTTTTCAAACTCTGCTTTTGCCTGAAAATCAGTCAAACCTTGGCATTAAAGTTTGGTTTGACACGTTTTGAATTCCAAATACTCAATGCGAAAACCCGTCATGAGATTAAATTCCTTTAAAAAAATGAGGATTGCCTTCTTGTGCATAATTTAAAACAACTAGTAAAAAAAAATACTTGTCAACAAACCCGACCGCTAAAAACGACTAAAAAGTTCGAAACAAGTTTTAAAGCAGTCTGATGCAGTTGGTGGCATCAGATCAGTGATTGAACTGCCTCAGACTGCTAGTGCTAGCTAGTGAGCAAAATTTTTGGAATCGTCTCCTCGAGCCTATTATCTTGATACACCACTCGATAGGTCTTGAAAATTAAACATTTTTTGAAGGCATAATATGGCGCCAGAAATCGGCCATTTTAATTTTTATATACCCAGTGTCACTCTCACAATCAAAACGAATCTAACGACTTCTCTCAAGCTAAAATCCATCGAGCCGTTGGCCGCAGAGCGTGCCAAACAATTATACATACAACTCTCGAAAAAAACAACCCTCCTTCTGGCGCAGTCGGGTAAAAATGCAACGCTGGCGTAGTGATCACACAGGTTCGATCGCGAAACCGGCCAAAGGCTTATTGAGTTTTTTATAGGGAAATTCCCAATTTATTTTTTATAGGGAAATTCCCAGTAGCAACACGAAGTCCCAATTTGTGCCCAGTTATGGGCATTAAACACGCATATCACATGGGATATAGCGAAATGGGTTGGTTCACACCTCTGGTTGCTATGTCATGTTAGCGAGTAAAATTGTAAAGAGAACAAATAGTGTAGGTACCTATGTTTGAGAATATTTAAAAAAAACAAGCCAAGTGCGAGTCGGACTCACACACGAAGGGTTCCGTACCATATACGTTTATTTTTATTATAGTTATAGTGGCAATAGAAATACACAATCTGTGAAAATTTCAACTGTCTACCTGTTACGGTTCTTGAGATACAGCCCGCTGACAGACAGACGGACGGACGGACAGCTGAGGCTTAGTAATATAGTTCCGTTGGATACAGAATCCTAAAAATTTACTATTTTATTAAATTTTAAAGTTGACCCCTTGAGTGAATATTATTCAATTGATGACTCCTTTTATCCCTTAAAATATTGTCAATGAATTGTTGATACAACCTGTAACAGAATAAACGCAATACCTCTTAAGGACTCATTAAACTCATCATCATGAACAACTTTCACTGTGGGACCAACACTGAAATCGCGAAAAATAAATGAAAAAAAAACTTGAGAGCTGTCAAGGGACACCCGGATGGAACGAAGTTCCTTTCGATTAATTAGTGAAGGAATTGTATTTTTTTTTTAAGTTATAATAATATTTTTTTTATTAAGTTATAACAAATATAATGTAATATAAACTTAATCAGTAGGCTCAATTTTAGTAATAATTGGCTTGTCAAAATAACTGGCTTGCTTTCTATGAGAGAGAGAGAGAGACAGACAGAGAAAAACGCGCACGCCGCACGGCTTACAACTATAGCAAAGTGTCGTTACAACTTTTGGTCTTAATTTTTTCCGTCTAGCTCCTTTTCGCAACGCGCGATAAGGAACTTCGTTCCAAAAAAAAAAAATATTCCCCATACATTTATGTACGCATAACTTTTGTCGAGTTATGCGTACATAAATGTATAGGGAATATTTCTTTTTCTGTCCCTTGACAGCTCTCAAGTTTTTTTTTAAATTTATTTTTCGCGATTTCAGTGTTGGTCCCATTGTAAAAGTTGTTCATAATGATGATTATCTATACTAATATATAAAGCTGAAGAGTGTGTTTGTTTGTTTGTTTGAACGCGCTAATCTCAGGAACTACTGGTCCGATTTGAAAATTCTTTCAGTGTTAGATAGCCCATTTATCGCAGTTGTGACGCAGACGAAGTTGCGCGGGCCAGCTAGTAAAGACATAAAGCTGTCCCGAATCGACTTCTATCGTGATCCTTTACGTTCTCTAGTAATGAAAAATGGTTCATAACTTATTGTTCGTGTATCTACGAAGGGATATTAGGGAAAGGTCAATGTACTTTATTGCATGTTTAACTGACGCCTACCATGGGTATAGCTGCTTGGCAGCACAGCAGGAGTTTCTGGAAAATTCTTAGTACCGTTGAGGCGCTACTATATCGTGACATGCGAACAAAACTGTTATAAAATGGGCAGCTTGGATATTTACGACACGGATTGTTGAAAATTTCCTGTACTAGCACTGCCTTTTATTGAAAAGAGAGCAAAGTTGACCTCAAGATGTATTGTATACATTTTTCAATTATTTATTGTAGTGTCCGACTTTTAGTAAGGCGACTTATAAGTTATGTATTTAAGAGTTACATAATCTATATACTTACTAATATATAAAGCTGAAGATTTTTTTTGTTTGAACGCGCTAATCTCAGGAACTTCTGGTCTGATTTGAAAAATTCTTTCGGTGTTAGATAGCCCATTTATCAAGGAAGGCTATAGGCTATATATCATCACGCAAAGGCCAAAAGGAACGGAGCAGACGAAGTTGCGCGGGTCAACTAGTACTAATATACAACGCTGAAGAGTTTGTTTGTTTGCTTGAACGCGTTCATCTCAGGAACTACTGGTCCGATTTGAATTCTTTCAGTGTTAGATAGCCCATTTGTCGAGGAAGGCTATAGGCTATATATATCATCACGCTAAGGCCAAAAGGAGCGGAGCAGACGAAGTTGCGCGGGTCAACTAGTACTAATATATAACGCTGAAGAGTTTGTTTGTTTGCTTGAACGCGTTCGTCTCAGGAACTACTAGTCCGATTTGAATTCTTTCAGTGTTAGATAGCCCATTTATCGAGGAAGGCTATAGGCTATATCATCACGTAAAGACCAAAAGGAGCGGAGCAGACGAAGTCAACTAGTACAAGATGAAGTACAAAGGCGATGAGGTAAGTAAGGTAAGCCTTTGCACTTATTGAAAACTTTTACAGCAAAACAGCACGAGGATAGTTTTAAACAATTTTCTACATTAAAAACACTTTTATAATCCGCAAATAGACTTGTCAAGTTTCATTGAAAAAATCAATTTGTTGAAACCAATAATCCGGATATTCACTTTCATTCATACTTGACCGACTGTTTCGACCTTTCTTTTTTAATTGGAGCACATTAGTGGTGCACTCGGCCTCGCGCTATACAGCCTACTTTTAATATATATACGATATGGTTATTAATGCTCTGTAGTTTGTTCGTGATCTGGAAATATTTTAAAGGTCAAACAAAGTGTGACTTTATACAACGTGTAACAGAATTCACGCAATACCTCTTAAAGGGTTATTGTACTCATCATTATGAACAACTTTTACAATGGGACCAACACTGAAATCGCGAAAAATAAATTTAAAAAAACTTGAGAGCTGTCAATGTACGCATAACTTTTGTCGAGTTATGCGTACATAAATGTATAGGGAATATTTATTTTTCTGTAAAAAAATATTAATAAATATTCCCTATACATTTATGTACGCATAACATTTGTCGAGTTATGCGTACATAAATGTATAGGGAATATTTATTTTTCTGTAAAAAAATATTAATAAATATTCCCTATACATTTATGTACGCATAACATTTGTCGAGTTATGCGTACATAAATATATAGGGAATATTTATTTTTCTGTAAAAAAATATTAATAAATATTCCCTATACATTTATGTACGCATAACTTTTGTCGAGTTATGCGTACATAAATGTATAGGGAATATTTATTTTTCTGTCCCTTGACAGCTCTCAAGTTTTTTTTAATTTATTTTTCGCGATTTCAGTGTTGGTCCCATTGTAAAAGTTGTTCATAATGATGAGTACAATAACCCTTTAAGAGGTATTGCGTGAATTCTGTTACACGTTGTATAAAGTCACACTTTGTTTGACCTTTAAAATATTTCCAGATCACGAACAAACTACAGAGCATTAATAACCATATCGTATATATATTAAAAGTAGGCTGTATAGCGCGAGGCCGAGTGCACCACTAATGTGCTCCAATTAAAAAAGAAAGGTCGAAACAGTCGGTCAAGTATGAATGAAAGTGAATATCCGGGTTATTGGTTTCAACAAATTGATTTTTCAATGAAACTTGACAAGTCTATTTGCAGTTTATAAAAGTGTTTTTAATGTAGAAAATTGTTTAAAACTATCCTCGTGCTGTTTTGCTGTAAAAGTTTTCAATAAGTGCAAAGGCTTACCTTACTTACCTCATCGCCTTTGTACTTCATCTTGTACTAGTTGACTTCGTCTGCTCCGCTCCTTTTGGTCTTTGCGTGATGATATAGCCTATAGCCTTCCTCGATAAATGGGCTATCTAACACTGAAAGAATTCAAATCGGACTAGTAGTTCCTGAGACGAACGCGTTCAAGCAAACAAACAAACTCTTCAGCGTTATATATTAGTACTAGTTGACCCGCGCAACTTCGTCTGCTCCGCTCCTTTTGGTCTTTGCGTGATGATATAGCCTATAGCCTTCCTTGATAAATGGGTTATCTAACACTGAAAGAATTTTTCAAATCTGACCAGAAGTTCCTGAGATTAGCGCGTTCAAACAAACAAAATCTTCAGCTTTATATATTAGTAAGTATATAGATTATGTAACTCTTAAATACATAACTTATTAGTCGCCTTACTAAAAGTCGGGCACTACAATAAATCATTGATAAGTCAACCGTATACAATACATCTTGAGGTCAACTTTGTTCTCTTTTCAATAAAAGGCAGTGCTACTACAAGAAATTTTCAACAATCAGTGTCGTAAATATCCAAGCTGCCCATTTTATAACAGTTTTGTTCGCAAGTCACGAAATAGTAGCGCCACAACGGTACTAAGCGTTCTCCAGAAACTCCTGCTGTGCTGCCAAGCAGCTATACCCATGGTAGGCGTCAGTTAAACATGCAATAAAGTACATTGACCTTTCCCTAATATCCCTTCGTAGATACACGAACAATAAGTTATGAACCGTTTTTCATTACTAGGGAACGTAAAGGATCACGATAGAAGTCGATTCGGGACAGCTTTATGTCTTCACTAGCTGACCCGCGCAACTTCGTCTGCGTCACAACTGCGATAAATGGGCTATCTAACACTGAAAGTATTTACGGACCAGTAGTTCCTGAGATAAGCGCGTTCAAGCAAACAAACAAACTCTTCAGCTTTATATATTAGTATAGATACTAGTTGATCCGCGCAACTTCGTCTGCTCCGCCCCTATTGTCTTAGCTTGATGATGTATAGCCTTTAGCCTTCCTCGATAAATGGGCTATCTAACACTGAAAGAATTTTTCTAATCGGACCAGAAGTTATCTATACTAATATATAAAGCTGAAGAGTTTGTTTGTTTGTTTGCTTGAACACGCTTATCTCAGGAACTGCTGGTCCGATTCGAAAAATTATTTCAGTGTTAGATAGCCCATTTAAAAATTCCAACTTTCTTTTAGCATTGGATAACTACATTATCAGGGAGTAACATAGGCTATATATTATCCCCGTACTCCCACGGGAACGGGAACTACGCGGGTGAAACCGCGTGACGTCCACTAATTTTATATATATTGACGATTGATTTGTCTGGCACCAACTCTACTAAGTTATTACCCCTCTTTTTCCCGTCCTCAGCCCGCGATAATCTTCGTGGACGAAGTAGACTCGCTGCTGTGCGAGCGATCGTCGGGTGAGCACGAGGCGTCCCGGCGACTGAAGACGGAGTTCCTGGTGGAGTTCGACGGGCTGCCGGCCGCGGGGGCTGACCGGCTCATCGTGATGGCCGCCACTAACCGGCCGCAGGAGCTGGACGAAGCGGCGTTGAGGTAAGGCAAGAGGGGGTCTGGGATAGAATCATCATCATCATATCAGCCGAAAGACGTCCACTGCTGGACATAGGCCTCCCCCAAGCGTCGCCACAACGACCAGTCCTGCGCGTCTCGCATCCATCGGCTACCCGCGACCTTCACCAGGTCATCGGTCCACCTTGTGGGAGGCCTTCCAACGTTGCGTCTTCCGGGATAGAATGTCTGACTAGAAAGTGTCCTGATTGAAAATCTTTACTATTGGCAACTTAATTCTACATATATTATTTATGTATGGAGCAACGTGAATGACCCTTATTATTATGGCTGCAATTTCAGTATCATTTCTTCTCCGCAGACGTTTCCCTAAACGCGTATACGTGTGCCTCCCGGACGTGCGCACACGTATGTCCCTCATACGGCGCGTGTTGGCCCGGGGGGCGGCCGCGGCGACCATCAGCGACCAGGAGCTGGCCCGCCTGGCCGCGCTGACTGACGGCTACTCGGGCAGCGACCTCACCGCGCTCTGCCGGGACGCCGCGCTCGGCCCCATCAGAGGTGAGCACTACTGATATAGTACCACTAGCACATCACTGTACATCAGCGAACAGGAGCTGGCCCGCCTGGCCTGGAGATGGAGACTACTGGAGTCCTCTTGTACCTTTAAGACAGCCACCCACGACGTCTCCATCAACAACTAGGGCGAAGAACATCAACTGTTAAATCTGCCAAGTCCAGCAGAAACCTAATAACGCCTAGGGTAAAAAAGAAGTTCATCATTTCGACGAATGCCTGTTACCACTAACCGGCCAAAAATCAAAGCCTCAGCTACAATTTTTTTTTTTTTTTCATGGAAATTACCAAAAGTATTTCTCAACTTTTTTTATTTATTTTTTATTACTCAACTGATGATTCCAAGCCAGAATTCCATACTATGTTGTCCCATTTACGAACTTTCCAAGATTTCTTACGATGCAGTTTATCCATCACCGACTCAAAAGACATGGTATCAGAACTTGAAAGCACACTGGGCCATGCTCAGACTCACTTAACATACATGATCAATAATCACGTAACGCATGCATCTGGAAACACCGGTCCGTCACGCAACACCTTGACCCGCTTATACGCAAATGTCTTAAAGTTATAAGTCATAAAAAGATATCGGAACACAATAAACTGACGCCCACGACATCTTTTATGTTGGCGAAATATAAAGCAACTGACTTACGGCCGCACTGAGAGACGTCGCTTAGGTGCACGGTGAGTTTTAATTTCGGCAATGTTTCTGGGGATGGAAGTACTAATGAATACATGGTGACTTTTTACTCAATTTTAATATTTCAGGGGATGTGAATGTTTATGAATAGACGGTGACTTTCAATTCCTTGGCAATATTTTAGAGTGTGAAAGTATCTTAGTCGCGGGTGCGCATGAATTTAATTGTATCCCGGGCCCTTTAGGCGCGATTGGCCCAATTCACCTTATTCGCGATTGGTCCATTCGCGATCGGTCCATTTCGCAGTTGGTCCAATTCGCAGTTGGTCCAATTCACGGTTGGTACAAAATTTATGTGCGCATAACTCGACAAAACTTACTGGACAGCAGATTTTTTTTGCAGTTTCAGTGTTGGTCCCATAGTGAAAGTTGTTTTTAATGATGAGTATAATTACCCGTTAATAGCTATTGCGTTTATTCTGTTATACGTTGTATATTGTATAATTTCGAAAACATTTTTCATTTTGGACCAATCGCGAATTGGACCAACTGCGAATTGGATTTTTTTTGAACATGGGAACAATCGCGAATTGGTCCAATCGCGCCTAAAGGACGGAGAGTATCCTTTGAAGATGTCCCCACAAAAAAAGCATGTGAAAGTATTCATGAATACAGGTTGTCTTTGAATTTATTGACAATGTTTCTGGGGATGCTTATGATTATGATGTTTTAATATTTCAGAGGGTAAAAGTACGCATGAGTATAAACAACTTTAACCATGGACCGACATGGAAATTGCAAAAAAAAAACATTTATTCCTTACATTTTGTCAAGTTATCCGAACATAAATGTACTAAGCAGTAAGCAGCTCATTTCCTATTGTTGATTTAATTGTAAAAGACGTAGGTATGTGAGTACGGACGTAAGAATACCTAACGCCTAAATACAAGCTATGCACTATACATATAATCATCTCGTAATCACGCATATATCAGATGGTCAATACACTCCGTGACATGTCGTGGGTGGCGCCCACCCGACTGACTACTTTCAGTTCATCTTGTGATGTAACTAAGTGATTGATAGTTTTAAAAGCGAGCTTTAAAACGCATTAGCAATAATTTTTAATGATTGTTGTTTATACTTTGAAAAATTTGAATGAATTTTTTTAATAATAATTTATTTCCAAAAACTTAGTACTACTTAACAATGGCAATGTGGCAACAACTTCAATTTAGGCAGCGTGATTAGCGTCTGTAGCCGAACTAGGCAAAGCCTGTGTTTCGGCTATCAGCACCATTCCCCTCGAGTATTTATAGCAAAAATAGGTGCCCAGCAACAGAGGTTTCTATAATTTAATCGTAAATTTATGTTATTACTAGTGGACGTCACGCGGTTTCACCCGCGTAGTTCCCGTTCCCGTGGGAATACGGGGATAAAATATAGCCTATGTTACTCCCTGATAATGTAGCTATCCAATGCTAAAAGAATTTTTCAAATCGGTCCAGTAGTTTCGGAGCCTATTCAATTCAAACAAACATACAAACAAACAAACAAATCTTTCCTCTTTATAATATTAGTGTAGACTAGCTGACCCGCACAACGTCGTCTGCGTTAAAATTTTCATTAATGCTCCGCTCCTATTAGTCTTAGCGTGATAATATATAGCATATAGCCTTCCTCGATAAATGGGCTGTCTAATACTGAAAGAATTTTTCAAATCGGACCAGTAGATCCTGAGATTAGCGCGTTCAAGCAAACAAACAAACTCTTCAGCTTTATATATTAGTATAGATTTCTTTTAAACAACTCTAAAGTAGTTATTGGAAATGGTTAAACTAAATGACCAGTGTTGAATATACATATATCTATGTAACATTAAACACTCCAAAATTAAAAACAAAACTAAAGACGGTTTTGGCGTCTTTCATTCACTTTCCAAATTAGGGACACAAATTAGAGAGTCAACTGTCCGGGGCGAGGAGAAGGAACGATGAATTCTTCCAGAATAGTTTTATATATTTCTAGCTTTGTATTCAATATGACTTGTAACACTCCCCTACACTACTGCCCTTGCTCCGTAAACAACTAATCTGGATTGGAAACATTACGATATTCAATAGGCATCATCATCACTATCTTGCTTTCTACCAATTTGTTTAGGTACTAGCTGACCCGCGCAACTTCGTCTGCGTCACAATTTTCATTACTGCTCCGCTCCTATTAGTCTTAGCGTGATGATATATAGCCTATAGCCTTCCGCGATAAATGGGCTATCGAACACTGAAAGAATTTTTCAAATCGGACCAGTAGTTTCTGAGATTAGCGCGTTCAAACAAACAAACTCTTCAGCTTTATATATAAGTATAGATTATAGGTACATAAACAGTTCAAATTAAACACACCAACTGACTATAATCGTTCCTTTTGTCCACAGAACTAGACCCCGAGGAAGTGAAATGCCTCGACCTGTCGCTAGTCCGAGCGATCACGTTCCAAGACTTCATGGATGCCCTCAAGCGGATCCGGCCGTCCGTGTCGCCGCACAGCCTGGTCGCCTACGAGAAGTGGTCGGTGCAGTACGGAGACCTGGGCCTATGAACATCTGCGTATACAGGTAATAAGGACTTGGCTCTATCCATGCTACTTCAAGGGTAGTTAGAATCATTTAATTTGTAGTAAAATTCAAGATGTCTGGCAGCGGGAGGGGCAGACGAAATTTTTTCCACTACGGGAGGATGAGGGTGGCACAGAACGTGGGGCCTGGCACAAGAAATGATAGGTCTATGCTGGCCTATGCCTATAGCAGTGGGCGAAGTCGGGCGGCAAATGATGTTGAAAATGCAAGAGAGTTTTGTACAACATATCTCTGAATATCCAACTCTCGATGATCGTAACGGTAACTGCTATCGGTCCCTTACTTCAATTCATCATCTGTATAGTGTTTTCCCAAATAAGGGGAGGTTGACAGTCTACTTCCAGTGTTACTACTGGAGGCAGCTGAATTTCTACCAGTGATTCCGTGGAGCGACACCAAATCTTCTGATTAAAAGGCTATTATTACTTTATAGAGAACTAGCTGACGTCTGATCGTCTTTGAGAGCTCTTTCAGTATTTTTTACGCGATCTAAAACACTTGAACATCTCGTTGTTCCTTCCGGTCGAACATCTTAAATTCCAAGGAAAAGTCAGAAGCTGTCATCCGTAAAATGATATTTCTTTGAATAAGGAAAACCGTAAGCGTATTTTATCAGGAAGCTAATGAGACGCGACGCGATGTCTTCGCTCTACTAAAAGTTTTAAAAAGCCATTTCTTTTTCCAGGTATCAGTTATAAACTCAAAAGTAACGGTGAGTCATTAAATTAAGAGAATAGACAATAGAAAGTACGATGTTGATTTACAATTGATAATATTTATCACGCAAATTCATCGCTCAAATTTTTATACATTTCTTTTACCCTACCTCGGCAGCACTAACAGCTAAACATAGTAGCAATATTCCTTTTTGGATCTCCTAAAACACGAACATTCCCGAAGTGAAGCCGAGGTAAACCGAATGAGTTTCTTTACAATTGACATGTTTTAAAAAAATCGTTGTATTTTTAAATTGAATCGCATCTAGTCAAAATTGTTGACTGTTTTGCGTGGATTCCAATAAATTAGTGATGCCCAATCGATTTATTTTATCGATATTTGCCGTAATCGAATTTTACGTGTAATGTAAAACTTGCCATGCAATATGTCAATGTTGAAGCGTTTGATATTGAATAGTTTAACATAGAAATAATAGTTTTTAATTTAGTCTCAATCAAAATGAAATACTCACAATTTTATTCACTTGAGACAATATTAGAACATGAAACAATTTTATACAGGGACTAAGTTAAAAACTATTTTAAACCCAATTGTCCAAGCTCCACTAATATAGTCCTAAACGGGTGACGTCAAATAATATAACCCGAATCATTGGAGAAGCTGCTTTCTATGTATCTAGATGTAAATAAAAGAGATCGCTTTTGCTCCAAAGACTTCTTAATTGAATCGGGTTACATTAGCCCTCATAGTACCCGTCCAGTCAAAAGGAACGTTGAAAAGTGGTTTCTATAGCCAGGTCTGAGAGTGTATTTTTTATTATCATGCTTCCTTCTGTCTTCTTCGGCTCAGTTCCGCTTTTTTTCTGAAGGACTGAATATTAAATGTGGAATTTGATGGGAATGTTAATATTCTTTGAACACACTATTATGTTTTGCAAAGAGAAAGCTTTAGTTCGTTTTTAGAATTGTACTCCACTGCATCCATAATCTCCTAGTACATTATATAGAATTTTAATTATTTATGTATTCAAGCATTATAATAACGTAACATGAAATTCAAGGAACACATAGATTTTGTTACCACTTTTATAGAATAAAATATTTAATCACAATTTATCCATTGAACAAAATAATGAAATCGTTGTACAAAATGCGTTTACCTTTTAGTATTACCTCATAATTATGTATATTTGAATTAATTGCAATTAATGGTATTGTAGCTTAGTGAAATAATTATATTTTAACTGTGTTTTTTAGTATCGACAACCTTAGTAGAAGTGTAAGAGTGAGCGCATCATTTTACACTATGATACACTTTTGTGTCAGTAGAAATACTTATTAAAACATCACATGAACCCATACTAAACAAATAACGCAGTTTCATGTACTTATTTTAACCACATAATGTCTAGTTTTATGAAACTGCAACTCACATAAAGAAACATACTTCATAATATAGAACCATTTTTATTAGGTATATATTCAAGTACGTAACTCGGTAAAGAATGTTTTAGATGACTTGGCGCCCAAAAATATTTATATATGTTACTGGTGAATAGCAAACTCCGTAAGATTGTAAAATATCGCGTGAAATTGTAAACTATTTTTTCTCAATAAGGCAAGTATACATTGGAATTACTATTTAATTTGGATGGGATTTATTATATTCAAAATTATATGATCACAATATATCGAGAAAAAAAAATATACTAGCGGACGTCACGCGGTTTCACCCGCGTAGTTCCCGTTCCCGTGGGAGTGCGGGTATAAAATATAGCCTATGTTACTCCCTGATAATGTAGCTATCCATTGCTGAAAGAATTTTTCAAATGGGTCCAGTAGTTTCGTAGCCTATTTATTTCAAACAAACAAACAAATCTTTCCTCTTTATAATATTAGTGTAGAAAAGCGATTTATTACAATTTTACGGAGTTTGTAATTATCCGGTGTCATAAACTTACTTTACATCTAATGTGAAATGTTCGTAAGGTTGTCGATAACTTAGAAAGTAGGTGAGTAAACACTGCCCAGTGTTGTTAGAATAATCCTTAGTTTTCAAATTATTCAATTGTTTATATACAAAACGACTTGTTCAATTTTGAACTAAAGATTGATTTAGTCGCAAAATTGTGCAAGTCATAATAAAAGTTATCATTTTAATTAAAATTTGTTATCAAAAAATGTACTTAATTAATCTAATTCTGTTGATTTTATAATTTTTATTAAAAGAAAAATTATGTTGCCGCAATCGCGAATTTATGGAATTATGCTTTGTTACTATAGTATGCTGCAAATCTTATGAATAATTACATTTTTAAACGACAGTCAAAAACGGGTAGCAATTCACTTCCTTTAAATTAGCAGAAAGAGTTAGAATCGTTAGCTCAAAATGTTGTATTGTAAACGATGGTTCTGAGCGTGTTGAAATGATATATTTTCGTAAAATAGTTTGTTACAAATTGTCTATCTCTTGGATTGAACGTTATTTAATGGAAATTATCAATTACAGGACCATGGAGTTATATGTAATTTGTAGAATTGATGTAGAGTGCCATTTAGTGATGTGAGAGCATCATGCTAAGAACTGTCGAGACTTGTGAGTGTACATGCCGATTTAAAACTCGTTGACAATATTTCAGGGGGTGGAAGAAGTCGCGTCTTTTTTTTTCAACTATGAATTATAGAAAAAAAAACTATCTGGCAATAACGTTTTTCTTACCCATTGAAAATGAATTAAACAGGTATGGGAATTACCCATAGTAGAATTTGTTTTTATTCAGGAATATTGTGGCAATATTTTAGGGGGTGTAAGTAACACCCCCTAAAATATTGCCACTGAATTTAAGGTCAGCCTGTTATTCGTATTTCAATTAAAAGTAAACAAACTGTTCTAAATGATGTTCCAATGTGTAAGATAATTAAACATGAAAATAAAATGTTGTAAAAGTGATCTATGTCTCGATGGTTCTGCTTTGCCAGGAAAATACATGTCGTACTTCGAGGTTACCCAATTATACAATACGCTTAAATCTAAATCAAATATCATATTTCTTCCAAAAATAAAGTACAATATAAAACATACTGGCCATGCTATGTAGGGGTTACGGTACGTTCGTACGACAAAATAAACAAAAATTAATAGTTCTGTCTTGTTAACAGTTTTCTTTTTCCTACTTCATCGCTAAATTTTCTTTCTAAAGATCCTAATAAAATTACAAATAATCCTTGTCTCTACACAAACTTTTAAGCTAACTTTATTAAAGTAATAAAGAAAAACTATTTGCCAACTTCATGTAATTCTTTCTATATCGAATCTCCCCTATCCGATCTAAAAATCAAGTAATTGAAAAAGATAAAGTTTACTTACTACCGTAACTCCCTCTTATACCTGCTATACAACTTCTAATGTATCGCTAAACTTTTGAATTGCTGCATAGATTGCATTTATAAAAATAAAAAATGAGCACATTGATACCTTCAAGCTCTATTCACAAAGTTCCTGGGCCCCAAGTCTGCTATTACAATAGTGTCAGAATGATTTCATAATGTTCGATTTTGACAAGTTTGGTAATCTACTAATATAAAAGCGTCATTATTACCTACCAATGGTCAACCACTGACACTCCATTGAAAGAAATGGCATAGAATGGTAATCTCGTACATAATGACAAATTAATAAATAATATTTAAAAACATATATAAAAGAAATCTGGCAAAACTTGTCAAAATCGACCATTATGAAATCATTATGAGACCATTCTGACACTATTGTAGCAGACTTGGGGCCCTGGTCAGGGCTAGTATTTTTTCCAAAGATGTTGGAAAAAGATTCATATAAAAAGTATGTAAGCAAATTTTTTCACCTTTGATAAAACACTGGGCTCAGATGCCTAGACATATGGCTTTGTAGATTAGCTCTTACATTTCACGATCTATGTCGTCACAATATATTGGAAGTTGCAAAGCGGGTTACCAAGCTCATCTCAGCTCGATATCGTGTAAGCCAAAAGTTAAATAGTTTTTGTAACGATAGTTAACAGTTTTCCTAAAAAGACAGCGACATAGTGGTTAGTGCAGTTTTTGTAGCATTTAACGTAACTAGTTGTAGTTAATGTAACTTGTAGTTTCTGCCCGATATGTTTACGCTTATATTTGTGTTGTGGCGCGGTTCTGGAATGTTAATTCGAATAGTAATAGGTACAGGTTAAAGTTTGCAGACGTGATGTAGAGTAGCCAGGGTTTAACGTTCAAAAAATACTCGTGACTAGATAGAGGTTTTTAAATCGGTTTTTTGGCTGGCAATGCGTTCCAATATAATTTTGTATGAACGCACAAGACTTATAAGGAAGCATATCAAGGAGGAGTCGGTTGCAAAACCGAAAACATATCCGGGAAAAGTACCAACAATTATGGAGGATGGTAAAGAGTAACATTCAGGACCACGCCACATCTAGCTATGTATGTAGTTAAGCCCTTTATAGATAGTCGTACAACTCCTAGTACTAAACTGGATGACAAATTAATTTAGCTTCCTGAGCCTATAGTCCACTGAAATGATGGACAAACTTGAGTGAAGAAGAAATCAATTGGATTGAAGGGATGTTTTTACAAATGATTTTCAGAATAAAGAACGATGTTATGATGGAGAACACTGCGTAGGTAACCTAGCAACTAGATCAATTAAAAGCAATAATTAAGTCAATGTATGATTCAGTGTATTATAGTGTTTAATATTAAACTGCATTTCAGTGGACAGAAAGGCGTTTAGATAGATTAATTCCCTTAAATATGAAACCCGTCATACACTACTTAGGATGCAATGAAATTAAGAATGTAAAGCAGGTTTTTAGGACATGATACATTTAAAGTAAGAGGGATATTTTTATTATGGATATAAAAATGTGCGTGTATTTGTATGGTTATTGGAAAGTTAGTGTAAGGTTATATTTAGAAAGAGTGTGAACATCTTAGTATTTATTTGTTAAAACTAGCCATTTTGGATATCGTTTCGGTGTACTCTAAAATGGCAAAGTGTGTGCGGCTTTTTGAATACATGCCACTTTTGATAATGATCGGAATGAGTTTTCCGAATGTTTTTCACTCGTGTGGATCTCGACTTTGATGACATAAATTCTGGTTGAACGAATGAACTATTACCCTTTCGATATGCACTGTAGTGTATGGCAGAGGTTAACTCGTGAACTTATTGTTAAAAAACTTTTAAGGCAAGTGTGCAAGCGTAGAGTTAAAATAACGTTGTGATTTTCAAACAATCGTTTTTTAACGTTTCGGTTGTGGTTTTTTTTTGATAAAATTTTTCGTTTACAACGCGTTGCGTCGTAAAACTTTTAACGTTTGTGTATTCGTAAGTTTTTTTACTAGTTACGTTACGTTTCGCTTGAAAATGTGAAGTTTGAACATTTGGATTATTTAGATAGGTACCTATCTTGAAAAATCTTAATATGTTAAAATGATGAACGTTAGACACAATGTTCTGAAAATCCCAATCAAGAAGTCGTTTATTCACTGCATTTTCGCGGCCTTTCACTAAATTATAAATCCTGAGTAATTTAAGCAGACAAAAGCTTTAATATTTGCCACGCTATACTTTAGCATCAATTCTTTCGGCTTTGCAAATAAATTATACAAGTAGTATCATATAACTTCAGTTATTCTACCTATACCTCACCTTTATGTCGCCGTCATTTCTGACTGTATACCTACTGAGGTAGATACAGAAAGACGTTTTTGTCTCAAAGTAAAGAGGTATTTGAAAATTCGGCAGTATTGATGCAAAAGTATAGCGTGTACCTAATACATAATATCATTTTGATACATACATTTACTGCACGCACATATACACAGACTACACCTAAAGGAAATCAAACTTATGAATCAGACCTCCTTATTTTAAGAAGTTACTGTTAATCATGAAAAACGCTAGTTAGGCAATCGCTAGCTAAGTATTGGTTCAATATCATTGTGGTTTTCAAAATAACACATGAACAAGGTATATTCAACTTAATTGCTCTCTCTCACTCAATTAAAAATTGGAGAATGAAAAAGTTGCAGTTTAAATATGGACTTTAAATAGAAATCAGAGTAAAGAAACAACTCCAAAACATTAAAACAAAAACATTAGCTGCGCGTAGATCAGCACTGAATCATTTAAATAATATACATTTTCGAAATACAGTCAAAACATAACTACTTGCAACTTTATGACTTTTTGGAAAAAGCTAAACACTGTTACCTAATGTTCTCTAATATCTTTATTCTTATCATCTCGTGCTCTGCATCGCTGTGATATGGATAATAAAACCCAATGCCTTATTTATTTTATGCGCATATTTTTAATCACAATTAATATTGTTACGTCGACTTTACGTGACTGTCTGTCATACAAGCTAAATAATTAAAATGATTGTTTTACCATAAATAGGAAAAACATTACTAAACTAGGCACCTTAAAATAAAATTAAAACACAATTTTATGTTTTAATTAGTGTTTTTTATTACTGTTTGATTGCGATTTCTATACAATAAACAGTTTGACTTTGACAATATTTCTGGGGGTGAAACTACTCTAATGGCGGTATTTCCACCCCCAAGAATATTGCCACGCAATTAAAAGTCAGTCGTTGTATTAATCATTGAATTTATTAAGAACTAGTATAACAGACAGTCACAAAAAAAATGTTATTTCAAACAAAATGAGCTTCGTAACAAATAAGTAACGACATGCGACTGATTGTTACCTTATAAAGATATTTCAAAATTATTTCCTAAGTCTTTTTGATGTGATTAATTTAAAGGATAAGGTAATAAGTGAAAGAACGGTATGGTTCACGCTTTATTGCTAAATAAATGTATGTAAGAGACATTGATATAAAACTGAAGTTATTTAGATTATGTACTTCTAATGTTTCAGGCCTATTTATAAAGAAATGATATTTAAATTGAAAATTGTTGTATTTTTTGTATAGTGGGTGTTTAGAATATGTTATAAGAATGAGCTTTTCTTTATTAAGTACGTACAATGTAATGTGGGGTGAATCTCGTGGCAAATGGTCTCTCAAGGTTGGTTTTTGTATTTTGTGTTTATCTTTCCTATATAAATAGGCCTCAAGTCTCCTATTTATTGCGAATGAAAATTCTAAAACGTGGTTGTAATTGTTTTTACACGTTCGCCTTTACGCTAATTGTTATTTTTAATTTAAGCGCACGAATTTATCAATTTGACTAAAATCTAAAACTTTTTAAGCGTAGTACACACTTTGAATACGTCTTTTCAAATTTTGCTGTTTTATTTTTATTTAATCGCTGGCGATGATTCGCGTAGTCTTTTGATATAACAGACTATACGAATATTAACAAATAATTTGTACTAGGGTATCATAAAGTGTGTACTAGTCTTTAGTTAAGTGTCGTTGAGTGTTACGAACGAGAAAAAAAAAACGATAATATTTTTTCATAACTAAGCACACTATCGCCTAAACTGTCGTGAATGTTACACTAAGCATATGTGATACCTACACGGTTTATAAATAAATAATAATAATTTGTGAGTTTGTGTTTTATTCGGTGTTGACCCGATTCAGGACTGCAAAGTAGGAGTATGAGCAACGTAGAATCTGAAATGAAAAATTGGTTTTAGTTTCCTAAATATATTTCTTCTTTTGAACTGCCTGCAGTTAAGATACCCCTTCTACCCTGGCAATAAACACGCCCCTTATTACATAGGACTTCGCAAACTTAATTAATTTACGAAATGTAGTTGTACTTTTTATTGTCTTAACCATTCGAGGATTAGCGGCGCGATTATAAGGGTGTAAACACACAAAGGAATACCATGGATTTTTTTATCGAATTTTCCGTTTTTTTTTTTTTTAAGTCTGCAGTTGTGTGTCTGCCTATGTGCCTTACAGTCAGTATATTTATGGTTTCAGGAAACTGTCAAACTTGACTGACCGCAACAAATGTGGGTCGGGACAGTGATATGTAGTGGCCCGCTTTGAATATAATGGGTTTCTTCATGCGTTCCATGGCTATGAACAGGGCTCGTTTGAACTTGGTGTCTTGCTCGTACCACGGACACTGGTACAACCACTCTCGGAGATTTTCGCTCTGAAAGAAGAGATACATTTTAAGAGTAGTTGGTGGTGCCACTCTTTGTTCCATTCTTTGGTGACACCGGCTTGCCAAGCAAAAAAAAAAAGTACCGCTACAAATTTATTTATGATTGGTATCTTTTTAAACGACTTCAAAAAAGGGGAGTCGCAATTCGGTTGTATATTTTTTACAAACATTTTTAAATAATGGGTAATGATTTTAGTCAAAAAAGTTTATTGACGTAATATAGTAATTACTTCAAGAAAAACTGTAGTAAAATATAATTGCTTATACAAATACCCTTATAGTAAGCTCGTGGCCACACCAGCAGTACAGAAACAGTTGTGACAGCATAGTAACCATGTAGTTTAGCATGGAGAAGAACTGCACACTGTTGGGCTCTACCTAGATTCAATTAAATACACATTAAAATACCACTTTTAGTGCCAAGCACTCAACATATGGGTCGAACAATAATTTGTTCGTGTGCGAACAACCTGCGCATTTCATCTATCGCTACTTAAAACGACAACTCAGACGCGGGTTGTGGGCACACGAACGAATTATTGTTCGACCCATATGCTGAGTGCTTGGCACTAAAAGTGATACCATCAGAAGAAAAAATATGAAATAAAATATATGTACTTATAAGAAAAGATCATACTATAGAGATCCTCAATCCAATGTTGCAAATGATAGCAACAGTGCCAGTCAGCTGGAAGAATATGTTAGCATGATAAGTATCTTCACACAGTTGGATGAACCTGTAAAACATAGTGAACTATAATATTTTGCATAGAAATGAAAGAGGAAATTAAATATAGCGTCACCCATTCGAAATACCGAAGATTCGTAAAGATACTAAAAATATTTTGCAAACTAAGTTGACTACTTACCGTTCAACAGTCTGATGCTGTTTGATACATTCAACAAGACATTCGTTATTGTTTTTGATCAACTTCTTCTGATTCTCCTTTGACTGGGCTGAATCAAACACATACTGTATCTGAAAACAGTACGTTAGAACTTTGTAAATAAACTTAAACCAGCACAGTTTTTTTTTCTTGTCAATCTGAACGACCTCTTTAAGATAAATGCGTTTCATCCCTCCTCTTCACAAGAACATAAACAAACAAGCAGACTACTTTTCCGTCACTTCTCACTTTATCCATTCTCGTTACTCCACACATCCATCTCACACACCACACAAGAAAACTTAATTAGAATTAATAATTATGAATGTTACAGGTCTACCTAGATACTAATAGGTAAAACCTTATTAGTATCTAGGTAGTCCAGTCCAGTATCCGTCCCGATCCGATTCTATTCTAATGACTCCTACAATCTTCATAAAACTAATCAGCCTCCTACTCCACACTCACCTTCTGAATCTTATCCATGATGATCTCCAACTGCGCACATCCGAACATGATCATGGACACAGCGACGCTGTCAACCGATATGAAGAGGAAGGCGCTGATGTAGATGCTGACCATCTGGTAGAGGTAGCCCAGCTCATAGCCAGGAGACTTCAACGGAGTTACTGGCATCCTACACAAAGAGACATCTCAAGATTCAAGAAGACAAGTCAGTGAAAAAAGGTTTCTAATTTCTTTATGTTTGCTTTTGAAATTTAGCTGTTTTAGTTGGTGCTTTACCTACTGTCTTCTACGGTGTACGTTTAGAGGTGTGCGAAACAGAGAGTAAAGTCCAGCAAACGTCCGTTGAAAAGGGAGGATCCGACCAGGCGGTTGTTGTGCCTGGCGGGCTACTGCCCAGTAGTAGATATTCGGGCTTATGTATATGTTCAAATCGCACAGTAAGCTCTGCTTGCGCGATGCAGGATTTCGACGTAGTAGTTTGCTGCTAGTTGGATACATGGCGTCGCGGTTCTTTTTGTTGCGATATAGATTTGCTTCGTTGGTTTTTCTTGTGGCGGTATTGATGCCGCTACATACGAGTCACCATACTACGTGGGTCTAGATTCCCGGGTCGAGCAAAGCGTTGTTGAAATTGCAATGTGTGTTGGGTAGCTAAAATTGGTTTAGGTGATAATTCAACTTGCCTTACCAGAGAACATATAGTGCAGTGAGAAGAGATATCCACAAGTTTTTAAAACATACGAAAGCACAACAGACAAGCAAGTTATTTTATCACGACCGCACGGAAGTAATCAAAAGTGAAGACGCAAGAGGGCAGACCACAAGCGTTTCGTGTCACAGGCGCATCTAGACTTGCGGGTGGTGCCCGCTCTATTATTTATAGCTAAAAACTAGCTTATTTACTTACTCACCATATTCTAAAAGGAAAAGATCGCTTGCTGGCATCGTCGAACAGCGGTATCATTGCCCACAGCGTGCAAGTGGTTGTGGCGCTCGTCAGAAAGAACAGACAAAGACGCTTGATCTTACGAGCTTGAGCTGCTAAGATTCTGATGAAGGTAAGGATTTTTTAGCTATTGTAGACATCTACTTCAATGTTTTGAGGTCTAATTCTTTGGTTGTAACTTAAATCTGATCTGGTCTCCGCATTCACAGAGTGACTAAATTCAATGGCAATATTTCTGGGGTTGAAAGTACCGGGAAAAATGGGGTGAATAGAAATGCAGGGGTAGGTGTTAACGTAATAGGTAATCACCTTCAAAGTTTTGTTTTTATTTACCCCTATGTTTCTACTCACCTCATGTTACGGTACTCATGAAGATGAACATTTTCTACAGTAGGAGTTCGCTAGTTTTCGTCTGGGAAAATCCTATTCGAACTTTAAAAATTCTAATCGCTTATGCATAAAGCGATAAGGAATTATTGTTGTCAACCCGTTATTTTAATGCATCTACTTACTTTTCATGCTCAGCAGATTTCGGCTCAAAAATCTCGCAGTCCATGATCCCCAACAACTCGATCAAACTCATCTTATTGACCATGAAGGCAGTACTCTTATAACACAGGGACGCCTGAGTAAACAGCAAGTAAGAGGCTTCGGAAACCGCGTCAATATCGCCCCAGACGTCAACTATGTAGATAATCTCGAACAGAAGAAAGGAGTATTGAGTCCACATCACGAAGAGCATGTAAAGTTTGCGTAAAATTATGTAGTTATTCGGGTGAGGCCAGACTCCGTGAGCGCCTAAGATCTTTTTTGGTCGGCCCAGGAATAATGTTGTGTTTTTTACCGCCATTATTAGGGAAGAAGGAACACTGTAGAGAAGCTTTTGTCCAACAGACTTCTTTCTACTACCATTTCATAAACCCTGAACATTAGGTATATTTCTATTGAACCGGTGAATATTTCAAAAGCGTAAAGTTTTAAACGTTTAAGTTCGCAAAGTTTTAATCGTTGTTGATACGTTGATGTGTTATAAATTGTAGACATTGTGATAATAGCTTTAGTTTCACAAGGAAACATTAAAGTGTTTCCCTTCAATGGGTCCATAACTAATTATAATATAATAGGTAAGTTATTTTAACTCCCAGGTACCTACCCAGGTTGTTGATAGGCATTAAATGTGTCGAATAATTTCGAGACCTGGCGTTAAAATTATTCGACACCGCACACACGCGGTCACCAAGCATCGTCTGCAACCGACGAAAACTCCCCAATTCTCAACGGGTTCTGTAAATGCATCTGCCACCAATACAATTTATTCCTTGTCGCCTTTTCACTCATCGGACCAGTCTCCTAATAATTCTGTAGTCTTGTCCACTGTGTACCTACGTAAAATTTTTCGCAATTATGAACTTCCACAGTAAATACAAGTTTGTTGGAAGGTGATAATTAAAATAATTCACACGTGCAGCAGTTGTTTTCTGTGATTTAGTTCTCACAACGCTGACTGTGGCAGCATTATGGTTCTGAGGATAACCAAAGAATAAAACAGAAATTATAGTTTAATAGGTGCTGGTTTATTTGCTTTTTATTCATGGCTACTAAATCTAAGGTACCTACAGAAATTGGCTTTTTTAACTAGTAAGGTACCCTACTACATGTACCTACTCTTAAAAGCCTTTGCAGAGGAGTGCCTTGGTGCTGCAGAATATTGTTGTCCCCTTATTTCGTCTGATTCAACACTGCAAAGTAGGAGTACGACATTCGGAGGATCTGAAACAAAACAGCTTGTCAGCGTATTAAGGGACCCACTACTTCTAATGATAGTATCATGTAGGAAGATACTAACGGCCACAAAAGTCTGCCTTGACAAAATAATGTAGTGTCCAGCGCGCAACACCAGAGGGCGGCTGATGCGCATCATAGCAAAGCACAGCTCCCGCTTGAACTTCACGTCCTGCTCGTACCAGAAGCATTTGTACAGGACCGTGTGTAGATCTTCACTCTGTAATATTACAAGTTTATTACAGCCGGATACTGGTGGTCATGCACTACTACAAGGAATCACAGCAAAGAGAAGAAAGAAAAAGTGTACATTTCAGCCAATTGTGACGTATAGGCACTATAAAAAGAAATAAACAGTCATTGTGCCGATAGTCGTGACGGCCAATGGCATAATTGCCAAGAGCCTCGACCAACATCTAAGGAGGCTCTCGTTGGGCAGCTGGATCAAGGACTTGATCCAGAAAGCAGTACTTTTGGACACGGCGCGCATAGTTAGGAGGTTCCTCTCTCAGGAGCCCTGACCACCGGTAGCTTGGACCCTATTCCCGATACCGGTGGGCTGCTATTTTATTATATTTTTTGTTGTTTTATTTAAATAAATATAACAAAAAGAAATAAATATATTGACTTACACAGGTTGGGAAAATATACGTCACTGCGCAAAACACGCAATCGCCATCGCAAGCGCACAAGAACAGAAGTAAGTACATAAAACGATGCCAATGATTGCCAGGCCAAAGAAGAGCTTAGATAAGAGGGACAGGAATAGCTAACGAACGAAAAGAACGTGTTGCAATATGTACTTACATTAGCAGTAAGCTCATGTCCACACCAGCAGCACACGAAGAGTTGGCTGATCATCACCGACAAGTAAGTCAGAATCGAGAAGAACTGCATGCTGCGCCAATCGACCTGATTAAGACATCTTACTTTTAGCGGATATTTAAGGTTGATCCACACATATCAGGGCCGTATCCGGGAAATGGTTGGACTGTGGTCTTTACAACGTGAGCCGACACGTCCGGGGCACGACCCGAACATGGACGAGTGTTCGAGTGTGTGAACGAGTTCTTATATAATGTATGCACTGATATTTTTATTAATCTCCTGATAGACCGCGGTCTGTCAGGTGGAATTAACTTTTAAGGGTCTCAAAAATCATTGACAATGTTTGGACAAGTACTCACGACTAAGATCATTAATGCGGACATGCAAATGATTCCAATACTGCCAATAAGCTGGAATAGCAGATATGGATGGTACGCATTTTCGACGAGCTCTGTGAACCTGAAAAAAGAAAAAGAACTTGTGTGGAAAATAAGGACGGAAAGATTTGTGGCAGCGAGGTTATAAGATAAATATGGAAGGGACCTGTATAAGTTCTCAAGCTGGGTGGTGTCGTGAAGCCCCAAGCTGAGCCCCAGCTACTACCAAGTTTGCCGCAGTGCCACAAGAGACCATAAAAAATCCGGCCAAGTACGAGTCGGACTCGCCCACCGAGGGTTCCGTACGTAGGTTCATATGACACTTTAAATAAGGACTATTTTTTTTTACAAATGTGTAGCTTTCAGACTTTTTCCTATACTTGAAGTATAAGGCGGTATTACTTGCCAAATTTCATAGTTCTAGGTCAACGGGAAATACCCTATACATTTTGATTCCCTTGAGAGTGTCGATATAAACGTTTTTTGCGGCATAAACAGCCGTATCTTTTTTTTACTTTAACTTAGAAGTTTGATTTTTTCACAGCCTCAAGGGACTGTAGACCTGAGTAATTGCAACTCGATACCTTCACGCGTTCCCGAGACAAATGGTCTTGACAGACAGACGGACGGACAACAAAGTGATCCTATAAGGGTTCCATTTTTTCCTTTTGAGGTACGGAACCCTAAAAATCACTTACTTTACAATAGCTTGATGATGTTTTATACAATTCACGAGCTTCTTGTAGTTCTCGGCCAATGCATCGTCCACCTCCCTAGTGCCACGTCTTCCATTGATTGAAGTTATCTACAATGACAGTGAAAACTAAGTTGGTAACACTAACCCAGCTGTCACATTTTTTACCTATCCAATCGTACAAAGAAGTCAGAGGACGAAATGTTCATGGATAGATCTTCAAGGTTAAGCAACACTGGCTGAAGTCTGTCTGTGTTTGGATGCATCCAGAACATGTCCACCGTGCCTAAGAAAGTACTTAGGCCCAGCTTTCATTTGTAGATCTTTGACAGTCGTTACGAGTAGTCAGAAACCAGAAAATCTGACACTAACTTTGCCAAGAGTTATCATGTTACCCAGTTTTTTTTTTGGGACAAGCCCGCCGTACATTCCCTACCACTGCAACTCCTGAAAGCCAGAATCAACAGTGGCGGCCACCAGAAAAATGCCGAGCCAATGAAGCCCGACGAGTTCCGGAGAAACGATTCAACTGTCTTGGAGCCCGCAACGAAATTAATCAGAAAAGTACAGCGGAGGAATCGGAAAAAAAAATTACCGAGTTACTAGTATGCGGACGTCAGGAAGGCAGATGCTCTAAGCAAAATACTGATATTTATTTGGCATCTTTGTCGGTTAGACTGTAAGCCGACCCCAATTAGCAGATTCATTGATTTCCTAAGTCAAAACTACAATTTTGCTCCGTTTCAAAACCAACACGCTAAAAGCGACCTGGGCCATTTAAATCGAAATTAATTTAGAGATTCAAACTACCCACACTCAAAATCTTTTCCTTGACGATGTCAATCTGGGCGCACCCGAAGATAACCGAAGAGAAGGCGACGCTGTCCACGCCGAAGTACATGTAGGCGCTGATGCAGATTGTGCCCAGTTGGAAGGCATATCCGATGTAGTACTGAACTGCCTTCTCCGGTCTCAGTGGCATCCTGAGGGCATAGGCTTAGGAAAATCATCGGATTCTATTTGAAGACGAATCCTTCAGTCAATCCTTCGGGAATTGTCAGGGCCGGACTGGGACCCAAAACCGGCCTGGGCATTTTAGAGGCGGTCGGCCCTCTCTTAAGAGTGAGGAAAATTACTCAGTGCCGAAAGCGCGGGGTCTGTGGCAAATTTTATTAATTATTATTTTTTAAATAGCAAAAGAAAGTCGACCGCTAATTGGCCACACCGACCCACCGGTCATCCGGCCCATCGGGCATTTGCCCCATGGCCAGTCCGGGCCTGGGAAGTGTTAGGTAATAGAATAATTTTTATAGGTTGCTAAATGCAAGTACGACAGAATAAAGTGCTGTGAACGACTTTCTCTCTTCCCGGGACATAAATACTACAGGCAATTCACGAAAAAGTAGTAAATTTCATGGAATGCACGGGATGGGCTGCTTTTGTGCTGAGATAAACCTCAGTTTCTACTAGGCCCAGAGAATCTGGATAAAAATAAAGGTGAACGTGAAGCTGATTGGAATGACCCCTCGATCCACGCACAATGGACACTCCTTAAGAACTAAGTACGTTAACCAAATTCTGATAGATTGATAGGAGAGCATGTACCTACGAGTAGGTGTTATCTCAAGCAAGACTTGATTTTATCACTTACCACATATCAAAGGGGAACTTCCTATCAGCATCGTCAAATAAGGGCTTCATTGCCCACATGCCGCACGTTATTTGAGAGCTCACCATGAAAGCGAGTAGCAGACGCTTGATACGAGCGGCCTGCAATTTTAATATACTAATGGGAATATGGTGACTGATATCTGCGTTCTTTAAGGACACAAAACAAAGCCGGAGTACACAAATCGTGTTTGAAATAATGTAGCTTAGTATCTTAACTCAGTCGTTAGACAATCAGGAAGCAGTCATTGTGGAGTGCCTAAACATTTCAGTAGGTATGTAGTGTAGTTGCAGAATTGTTTGAAAGAGTTACCATAGCCCTAGAACGCAAAAGGCTTTGGAGGAGCACGGGCGGGTAATACGCATCTGCCTCGCCCTTCCGCTCTGCCCTAAGCAGGAGGAGTCATTTGAAAATATCCCATCTAAAAAAACAAAGGTTATTACAAAGGTTTTAAAAAAATACGTCCAGTGGAACCGGGTTCAGAGATATTTACATTTTTATGTCTTACGGAGTTACGACGCTCCACCATACTATTTATAAATGCATTAGTAACACCACATGCATGACTAAGTACTGTAAGAAGAGCGATTCCCAAGTCCACGACATCGGCATGATGAATTTGTGTACTCCGGTAATTTCATTTCCAGGACATACTTTTCATGAGTAACATTTTCAGGCCTAAAAACCTCTGAATCCATACGCTTCAACAATTCCTTCAACATTCCCATATTCATCTGAAAAACGGTGACTTTCAAGCAAAGACAAGCTTGAGTAAACAGCAAGTAGGAAGCCTGCGAAACAGCATCTAAGTCTCCCCACACTTGGATGATGTAAATAATTTGGAAAATAAGAAACAAATACTGCAAAGTCATCATAAAAACCCTGTAGCCTGCATGAAACACAGATCCATTTTCCACCGGCACCCAGACCCCTAAAAACTTCATCACAAACTTTGCTCTGTTCAGAAAAAGGTCTTCAGACGAAGCCATGGTGACTAAATCAACGATTGAATTGAGTAAATCCTTTCTAAATGAAATTACCCCATACAAAACATAATCTTCTATGTTTGGGTACTTAGTAAAACGACGTAATTATGGTAAAATAGCGGTCCAATTGATGTGGTATCAATATAGCTGGACGATAATTGGCATGTTTCATTGCATACTTAGGTATACAGGCTGATGCCTGATTGGGAGTGATTCGCCGAGGTACTTGGTACGGAAAATTGCCTCTTGCGATATAATAATAAAAAGCGGTATCCGATAAGTTAGCAAGAGACTGAATGGTTAAGAGTCCAACCAGCCAGGGTCGTATAGGGAACAATTAATAAATCGTTTTCAATGAATAAAGCTTCTACTTAAGAATCAGTAACTATCAGCAATGAGCAGTATTTATTTAAACAAACACATCCCGTAGAGTTTTATTAGGTACCTACCATGGATTTCATTTTCCAATAAGACTCTACTTATCTAGTTATTGGTAAATAACCTATCTAATAAGATCAAAATAATAGTGTAACGTCGATGGAATAAATCCTTTGTATTGCGTGTAATAGTCTAATGGGCCAATTAAAATAAACTGCAAATTAAAATAAGGGGTTTACAAGAATGTGACTGACTGTTTGTATCTAAGAAAATATAAACGTGTCTCTTATTTTTTGAAGTTTAAATAACTAACATCACGCCTGGATTCCAAAAGTGTTGGGCAGAGAATTCATTAAACAACCAGTAGCGTTCCTTTTAATAGGGGGCAACTGGGCGAGCCTATTATCATCAACTGGGTAGGTACACATGCAAACATCAGGCTGAGAAATATCTAATGGCAAAACCCAAAAAAATAGCCAAGGAATCGAACCCAGGACCTCTGGTTCAGCAGTAGCGCGAAGACTGATTTTGAAGATATTGGTTTGATAAAGAACTATTTTGTACGCTCAGACTAATTTAGATTGTCAAAGGCGTATATAGGGGGGAGCCGGGTGGGCCGTGCCCACCCCAGAATCGTCTGAGGAATAGAGGACAGGGTGAAGAAGTAAAAAGCGGCTCTTACCCTTCCTGGGCTGGGTACAATTTTTTTAGTTGTCAAAATTCGAGGATATCATTTTTACATCTGTATGGATAGCAAAAAAACGATCTTACCCATCCGGGGCATACATTTTCGAGCTCACTTAGCTCGCTCTTGTATTGTTCAATATCAACATTACTTTCATGGCTGTATGTATAGTTAAAAGAGTATCCTACATACGGTGGTACATCCTATCCGAGAGACATTTTAGAGCTCGTTTTTGCATTTTTAGCTCTCATAACTTCTATAATCAATGACTAAACCTGATAAAAATCTAGCTAACGACCCAAGAGCTAGATTGACTTGGCACTATACCGAGGACATCCCAGACGTCAGCCTGTATGAGATGAGGATGGCTCTGAAGCAGCTTAAAAACAACAGGGCGTCGGGTGAGGACGGAATTACAGCCGAACTCCTGAAGACGGGTGGAAGACCGGTTCTTAAGGCCCTTTAGGAACTGCTCAATTCCATCATACTCGAGGGGAAAACGCCACAGGCATGGATAAGAGGTGTGGTGGTACTCTTCTTTAAGAGGGGCGACAATGCCCTGCTTAAGCCCATCTTACTTCTAAGCCATCATGTCTACAAGCTGTTTTCCAGAGTCATCACGAACCGTCTCGCACGCAGGTTTGACGACTTCCAGCCTCCCGAACAAGCCGGATTCCGAAAAGGCTTCAGCACCATAGACCACATACATACGCTCCGTCAGGTTATACAGAAGACCGAAGAGTATAATCTGCCCCTCATCAGGCATTAATGTCAATGGCGAGTACATCAGTCACCATCGATTTAGTCGTCATGGCTGAGACTATGGAGGACCTCAGTACAATGCTCAATGACCTCAGTAGAGCTTCCGAAAGAGTAGTCTCAAAGTGAACATGGACAAAACCTCAACATGGACAAGATCATGGTAGAACCCACTCCCATCAAGATCGGAAACTCTACACTCGAAGTTGTAGACGAGTATGTCTACCTAGGACAAACGGTTCAGTTAGGTAGGGCCAACTTCGAGAAAGAGGTAAACCGTCGAATCCGACTCGGCTGGGCAGCGTTCGGGAAGTTGCGCCGTATCTTCTCGTCCCACATACCACAGTGTCTCAAGACGAAAGTCTATGATCAGTGCGTGTTGCCAGTGATAACATACGGAACTGAAACGTGGTCGCTCACAATGGGCCTCATCAGAAGACTCAAAGTCAATCAAAGGACAATGGAGAGAGCAATGCTTGGAGTTTCCTTGCGTGATCGAATCAGGAATGTTGATATCCGCAAGAGAACTAAGGTTACCGACATAGCCCGAAGGATCGCCAAACTAAAGTGGCAGTGGGCAGGGCTCGCAGAACAGATGGTCGATGGGGCCGAAAAGTTCTGGAGTGGCGACCGCGTACCGGAAGACGCAACATTGGAAGGCCTCCTACAAGGTGGACCGATGACCTGGTGAAGGTCGCGGGTAGCCGATGGATCCGAGACGCACAGGACCGGTCGTTGTGGCGACGCTTGGGGGAGGCCAATGTCCAGCAGTAGACGTCTTTTGGCTGATATGATGATGATGAACTTATATAATTCTAGTTGGTAAAAAAACTAATCTAAACCAGTCCTAGTTGGGATGCTAAAATTTTCGAGCTCGCTTGGCTCGCTCATACATTTCCAGTTTCTTTAGGTTAAAGCTATTCTGATTCAGCAATAGGTACCTACTCACCACTGTAACCCCCACGGCTTTTCCCGCAAGAGCTCAAAAATCTCCTTTGTAGGAATGCAATTGTATCCATTAGTACCCATTGATCGTGAGCTAGTCCGAAGTCCGATTTTCTCGATTATAATTTGAAAACTACTATTAACATGACCCCCTGCTTCCAAAGTTTTAAGTCGCGAGTGCCGCGACTGCAACGGGCTACGGGACTAAAATTCCATTTTTGATCGTGATCGTGTGTGTGGTGTGGGCATCGCATCTCAGGATAGGGGCCAGGCCCCCCCTAGAAAAAAGAACCCTAGATACGCCAATGTAGATTGTATTAACGTTATGAATACTTATCGGACCCACACGCTTGCTAAAAGTCGACATACAATCACACATTCAAATAGGGCGAGTAGCAATTTTTATGCCAAGCAAGCAAAGCTTGCAAGCAATTTTAACTTTATAATACATAATGCATTCTCAGTTCCAAACACTTGTGCGTTCAAAGATGTTTTGTTTGCTACAAATACTAAGCGAGTGAAGCCGGCACAGGCCATCAATGAATATTTTGGCAAAAAAGAACTTTAGAAACATGTTCCAGTTTTTTTACTATATATAGGCATACGTTTGACCACAATCTCACCTGATGGTCAGCGATGATGCGGTCGATTTATCTCGCCATTATTTCTATCCACTTTCAAACCAAGTAGTCAAAGTAGTCTGATCTATCATATTATTGGAAAGCGTTTCCGAACCATAAACTTGACGTGTGATGTGTCAGGCTTACGTCAATGAAGTTAAGTGTCAAAATGATTGCCGTAGGGACTAGCGATCAAAATAGTTAATTTAAACACTTTCCAACAATTCCTCTCAATAATGGTGCCTTCATAATACAATGATAGTGACACGTTAGCATGGAGAACAGTATAATAGAGTTTACACTGCCGCCGGCGCCTCGGGGGCTGTGCTTCGACAGGAATGATTTTGTCAAGGTATTTTCACCGATTTCCATATAACTAAACGTGTTAATCAGTTGATTGGGTTTGAAATGTTTTCTAAACTCGTTAGTGATCATTTCAGACGAATTTCTCCGTCGATAACTTTTTAGCGGAGCATCAAAATGTGGCGTCTTTGGAGACAATGCGAGATGACCTGGGAGTGTACTTAAAAGTCCTAAGGCTGGCGATGATAGAGCTTATAAACAAGGACTACGCGAACTTTGTCAATCTGTGTGCCACTCTCATTGGTTTTGACAAGGCTATAGTTAAAATACAGGTGCCATTAGGACAGTTGAATGATGAAGTTGTTGTGAGTAACATATCCTTTCTTTGGCTAACTTATTTAGTAATCAATTTTAGATTTTATAGTCCATGTAGTGCTTTACTCACAATTTCCAATTATTTTTCTATTTTATGTGCATTCTTTGTACAACTTTATTACTATTTAATCATTCAATAGTATTATTTATTAGATCTTTCTCTTGTAGAGTGTAAAAAAATGCTTAGAAGATGCAATGAAAGAGTTGTCAATGTGGATGAGTCAGAGGCATGGCCTACAAAAGAAGAAGCAGCTGCTAAAACACTATAGCCAAACAATTAACTGTCTGAAGACACTAGACAATGTCTTAAAGAATATAACTCTTAAAAAGAAACAAGAGCAGGTTGCTCTGGCCGACCGTGCAGCCATGCAGTACAACCAATTGAAGTTCTCCATCTCAAAGTGTGACAGCATCATAAAGCCAGAGCATAAACTACAATATAATGAATTAGGAGGAAAACTTACACATACTCTCAATGAATTACTATTCAAGTTTTGGAATGACAGTGATGAAGAGAACCTCCTAAGAACTCTTACTACACTGGCAACTTTAGACAGAGTTAAAGAGTCTGAAATGCTTATAAGAAAGCAAGCTGTAGCTCCTCTATTACAAGATATCATCAACGAACCAGCATTACAGAGAAGCAAAGATGGACTACAAGGAATCTATGAGAGAATCTTGTCTCTATTGGACACAAAACTGAAGTTACTCCTCACTGTGACACAACATTCCAAACTATCCTTTCTTGTCAAGAAATATAGGTTTTTAGTAAACTGCTTTTGGTGCGAGGTTGAAAACAGGTTGGAAGTCAATCTAGCATCGATTTTTGCTCCTGGCAACCCTCAGATATTTTACAGGAGGTACAGTGAGAGCATTCAGTTTATAAGAAAACTGGAGGGGTACTGTTCTGCAGATGATGTAAAGTTGATGCATGATACTGTGGAGTACAAGAGCTTTCAAAGAAGGTGGAACTTGCCAGTCTATTTCCAGATTCGGTTTCAGGAAATTGCAGGTAAATATAAAAAATAAAACTCACAAGTAGCATCATTTGAACTGAATCTCTTCAAAATTAATAAGCTAATTTTTAGGGTTCCGAAAAAAACACGGAACCCATATAGGATCACTCCAGTGTCTGTCTGTCTATCCGTCTATCACAGCCAGTTTTCTCCAGATCCACTGGACCGATTCTGTTGAAATTTGGTATACTTATGGACTTCTATGACCCAAACACGGACGCGTTACGTAAATGATTAAATTTGTAGTATGGGGGTCACTTTTGGGGGTCAAACTAGAAAATTAAAAAAAAATGTTTTTTAGCAATATCATGTGACATATCAAATGAAAGGGCTTACTGTGAGGGTTTTAATTATATTTTTTTCACAATTTTAAAATAAATGGTTTTGTAGATATTCAAGAAATTAGACGAAAAATGACCATTCCCCCTTATCTCCGAAACTATGGAGATAATAGATCTTTACCTAAAGTTTACAGGAAAACCTATTAGAAGTTTGTAGTGTTAAAATAACATGTTCAAAAAATTAAATTGGTTCGGAACCCTTTGCACGCGAGTCCGACTCGCACTTGGCCAGTTTTTAAGGCTAAGTATTTTGCTGTGCAGATGGGGCAGATGTTGATCTTGATCATGCCATAGGTATCATTTAAATTGTTAACATGTTGTATCTACAATTAATCCATTACAATTAGGTCACTAGGCCAATCTTGTGGGTGTCGTAAAAAGGCTAGTATGGGATTCATTTATGTTCAATTTGGACGCCATTGCCTACACAAAGCATTTGGCGTCGGCCCGTCGCTCCCGTGCGTAGTTCGTAGTGATTACCTATCACACGAAGATAACAGATCACCCTATTTGATCCACGCCAGAATTCCCGAACCACTTCTCGCTTCAACATTGTTGATAGGAAAGACTACATTCTCATCTGATTACATTTCAAGAATATGTCTGTTTACAAAATGTACAAACATTCACAGGAAGCTTCGAGGCGGCGCTACAAAGGAGCCCTACCTTGGAAAACAATAACGACTTTTTGCTGAAAGAAACGCACAAATGTTGGAATGCGACCCAGGAGTGCTGGGCGGATGGGGTGTACATCGAGGCGCTGGCGCACAAGTTCTGGAAACTAACCCTGCAACTGTTATCGCGGTACGCCACGTGGGCTAACACTTATAGCACACAGGTAATAAACATTACGTGTCGGCGATTTGTAACCGCAATCGAGAGTGCTGATAATACCCTTGTATGAACTGATAAGCATTATGAAATGTACCTGATTTTATCGTTAAGCTAATGGGCGCTTGTAAAGCCCTAAGCTCTTCGATCTTTTAATATCAAGGCCTATTTGTGAGTAATCAAATGCAAATTAACACAAATGACAAAGACATGCTGTATTAAGTAGTTAAAGATAAATAAAAATAAACTAACGATTACGTCATACTACAGTAGGTTAACATTACATTAATGAATACACATTGTATAGCTGTGTTTTACAAGAACAAAGTCATACTCATTATAGTAGTTTGCCTGTAAATGATGTACTTATCAACAATTATATTTGCCGTTTTCAGAGAATACCATCACAAAAGTTCGAACCAACGAATGTAAATAAAAACCTAATTGAAAACAGTATTAACATCTATGTAGACGTACAGACCTTACTGAGAAGGTTGCCACATTTATTGGAACTTGTCCAGACCAAAATACCTATAGACAACAAAGATCTTCTTGGACAAAGCCTGAGATCTTCTGAGGGGGCACTACAAGGTACAAAAGAGAAGATAAAGGAATGTATAGTCAACGAATTATTCGAAAATTTCAATGTTCACTTGAAGCAAGTGAGTGACATACCGCGGTTGTACAGGAAGACCAACCGCAGCGTGCCGACCAAGCCCTGCACGTACATAGACGTCGTGTCCAATGCCTTGAAGGAATTCAACCAGGAAGCTTCCAAAAAGTTGGATAATGTGTTCATCATGGAGCTATTCGAATCGCTTTTCAATGTTATGACTGTTTCGTAAGTATAAATTTCATACTAGATTTTCCTTAAAACTGATAAATCAAATCGTAATGCGTCACGAGTTCTAAAACGCAATCTACGTAAAGCTATCCACATAGGATAAATTTGTATGTAAATGCTGAAAATTGTATAATTTTCAGCATAACTTAATAAAACTTATTCCTTATCAACGAAGTGCGATAAGTCAGTCTCTAAAAATAGGAACATGTGTTCCAGATACTACAAATATGTAGAGGATGTTTTGACCTCGGTGCAGAGGACCGAAGAGTCACTGAGAAGACTGAAGCAAATACGAGAGATGAGTTCGCCGGCGAGCAGCGACAGCGCGGGCGTGACGGACGGCGACAAGATCCGCCTGCAGCTGAATGTGGACGTGGTCTCGTACGGCGCCCTGGCGCGCACCCTCCGCCTCAATGTAAATAGTGTTCACAAGTTCACAGAACTAGCCAGTATGGTAACGGAAGCTGTAAAAAATATAGATATTAAATGATATGCCCAGTTGTACACTAAAGTTTTTTTGTTTAACCTGTAGTATCTAATTCTAATGTATTATAATAACTATATTTTAGCAATAAAAGATATTTATTTTTTAACATAAACATGTATTTGATCAGCTGAATAAAAATTGTATGATTTGAAAAAATAGAAACCATTCACTTATCACTTAAAATAATTAACAAGATAAAATCTTACTAATGCTATTTGTGTGGAACAAAATATTTCATAATTGTGTTCGGTTTAGCTTTGTTCGTGGTTCTGGGACTACTCCTCGGCATGTCTGAGCTGGAGGGGTTCTTCCACATGGCCTTCAGTTCCTTCTGCATATCGTCAGGGAGTGCGCTAAACACTTCCTTGTCGACATAGCTAGGGCAGGCGTCGCGGTTCTGCTCCTCACAGTCCCTCATGGTATCTGATGTGTCGGACAGATTGTCTTTCGCGGGACTGGCGCGCGGCGTGAGCGACCGGTCACGGGAGTTCAGTCTTAGCTCAGATACCTTCTCCAGCTCTTTTGAGTTTAATCTGAGTTCACCAACTTTTAGTTTACTTGGAGATGCAACCTCTTCTTTGGACAAACATCGTCTTTTTGCTATCCATGTAACTTTTTTGGGTTTTTTTGGTGATGGCTCAACTTCGGCGTCGGAGAGGTCAGTCGTGGTGCTACTGCTCGGCGACACGGCGGAGTAGTCCATAGGCGAAGAGGAAGTATCACATTCGTTTTGTAAATTAAGCACTGATTGGACGGAAATATCATTCATTAAGTAGTTCACTATAGATCCTCTGCCGGTCATGCGCTCCTGGAACTTAGTGAATGCCAATCCCACTAAAGTTAAATGGAATGGTTTGGTCAAATCAATTAGTTTGTTAAATAATCTCATAATGATGCTCATCAGTTTCTGCTGGCCGGCCTCGGTCACCGTGAGTGCACCACTGCTGAGAGTGAAGATAGAGGGAGAGATCTGACTTTGTCTTGACTCTCTGTGGCTGCTCAGCCTTTTGGCATCCTTCTTTCTTAGAGTAACTCTTAATGAGACTGGGATGCGGCCATCTTCCCTCACTAGGACCATCAGCCTCTGGAGCAGAGCAGTAAACTTGTCCTCTACCTCACTCCTCACACTGACAATCTTGAAACTATCCTCTAGGCCTATACTCTGAGGCTTGCCAGTTTGTTTCACTGGAGTATTGTCTTCACCTAAGCTTAATTCTTTCAATCTAACAGCCATATCACTGCTGAAGTGCTTTTTCAGCTCATCTAGGGATGCTTGTTGTAAGTCACTCACAGTTATAATATTGTTAGATATAAGTGCTTCTGTAGTTTTAGAACCAATGCTTGGAATGCAACGAACATTCTGTAAAGTAGACATGAAGCTGGTTCCATGTTCTGGGAATATAGTAGTTTGGTCATTAGGCTTATTTTGGGGACAAATTAGTTTAGCTAACAACTTGTTGTGTGCAATACCAGCACAAGTTGTGAAACTTAAATCTTCACATATCTTTTTCCTCATCTCACTGGCTATTTGTGATGTTACCCTGAGTCTGGTGTGGCAGCCACACGGGCAGTCGATGCTGGGCTCACTGTATGCATGCCCAGCAAGAGTGACATTACTAATGTTTACAGATTTCATCTTTTCTTGTACTAAGTTTGTGACATCAATAAAATTTTCATCCATACCTAATTTCTCCACTGGACATTTCCAACATTGTAACACTGCAAAAATCTTATTGGAGGCAGTTCTGTAGTTGTGTAAATCTTCACCATTGATAAGTTTTAAATTGGGACAAACTTTCAGCGCGTCGGTAACAAGCATACATTTCTGCACGCCGTACTTTCTGGCCTCATAGTTGCTAGTTATGACAAAGTTCTTCTGTTGTACGCCGAGCGGAACCGACCGTAGTTCGGGATTCCGTACCATCTCCACTTGAGCATAGAAACAATCTACATCGATGTGAATAATGCACCGTGCGTGTTCGTTATCAACATCGTTGTAATGAGAACAACCAGATTCCATATTCCTGCAAAATAAACCATAGTTTAGTCATAATTTACTTTGTTCTAACTTAGTTTTACCTGTTGCGATACAATGTTGTGAAAAATTTACAAATACCGTACCTATCGTCCATGACCGTACCATTGAAAGATGAAATATATTTAGTAGTATGTAAATATGCTTTTTGGGGTAGAAATTAATGCTTTTCTTTCATAAATTTCCAAAATATTGATATTTTATATTGGACAATCACGACACATCAACAGAGGCAATGTTACCATGTCGAAAAAAGATTTCCCCCGTTTTTTCAAGAGGGTTTTTTACTGACACATTCATTACGAATTATGATTTTAATTTCCCAATCAATTACACAATATACTAATGTTAGAGCGATTTCAGATTTCACTTATTTATAATAATCATACCATTCAGATGTTCCGACGATCCGCAAAATCGACTAATTTAATCGATGTCATTATCAATTTTGACACATGACATTTGAATCCACTATCACAATACGTCATTTTCACGAAAGTGGGTTGAAGTGGGTGTTCATGTTCAATACAACTAACAAATAAACAGCTAAATACCGGAATTACAGTTATGAACACCTGAAATCCGACAATGGAGGGGCTGCCTTCAGGTGATATACAGGCGAAGTACCAGAAATTGGCGGCGGAGTATTCAAAAGTGTGTATCTTTGCTAAGGTGATGCGGTAAAACGATCGGCAATTTGGTGAATTTGTTGTTTCCGTTGTTGCAGCTGCGGGTGCATGTAAAGGTGCTAAAGAAGGGAGTTCTAGACGAGCAGGCGAAGTCTAACGAGCTGCGAGACACACTGAAAGAGAAGGAAAAATCTCTGAGGAAAGGGGAGTTGGAGATAGATTCTTTGACGTTCAGAAACCAGCAGTTGACGCGGCGCGTGTCCGTCCTTCAGGATGAACTCGACGCGTTACAGGTCAGTTGCACAGTGAATCTATATAAAAACAATGCCCAATCGCTGTGAAGCATTCCTAATCAACATCTGATAGTGAACTTATCTCAATTCTCCATAGATTCTGTTATCTTTGTTTTGCATCATTCAGCAAGTAATATTACCAGGTAGTTGGACTGTTACTTTAGTTTTCCTTGTGCTCAATGATTTGCTCTAATAATTTAACAATTCCATAAGATTTGAACAAAGATATTGATGCTACAACATAATATTTTGAATGTATACTGTTAGAAACCTTTTTAAACATGGAAGCTGCTACTCTATGGGTTATTTTTTCTTATTAATGCATTCATAGCAAAGAAATACTAAAAACCTTAAAAGACTTATGAATGAAGTGTAAAATTGTTATACTAAAAAATTAACTTTATTCCTACTGCTTATAGTTGAAATTGACAAAGAAATCAAAGGGTAAAGGAGATGACAAGCAGCCAACAGTCAGCAGTGCTGCCGCTTTGGATTCAGGACTCCTTCAGGAAGAACTACAAAAGAAAATCATTGAGAATGCACAGTATGCGTCACAGGTAAGCTACCAAGATCCTGGTGAATGGACATCATCCAAATTAATTTGGTTTTTACTCATCAAACTTTAAAAGATATTGAAGCAATTTTTATGATTTAGCAATTTCAGTAGTAATACTCCTACAAAAACAGCTGATTGTCAAATGCTCTGAAAAATCTCAGTAGAGAAGTGTTACTTATTAGTTTCTTACTAGAATAGAAACAATTCTGAGGTAAAAAAGAATGTTTCTATTTAGACTATTTTAGACCACTTCACTGAATAATTACAAAGATAAAACATGAAATTTCAGCTCACAAAATGTGACTGCATCCAATAATTTTTGGTGATAAAAAAGTTATATAATAAGACAGTGTAAATTAAACACATTTTTTTTGTCATTTACTCTATTGTACTGTGATTAATAACTTTTTCTTGTTATTACTACTTACTAATGAAAATGAAGTATTAAACACCACCAACTTAACAGCAACAAGCCTATTTTAAGTTAATTTATTAAGTTACTAGCTGACCCATGCGTTAATATACAGGAAAATTGAAAAAAATCGCAAAACCTTTTAATCCTGACTTCTTATCATGACCCTGAACAACATTATTGTTCTACGACTTTTCAAAATTCGAAACATTTTTTTTCCACACAAAAAATATAAACATAGTCTGCAATTGCAGAATAATATGCAAAATGCAATTTCATAATTATTCTTTATGAGGCGGCCGACGAAAGGTCGCCGCCGCCCGGCCGGCGCGCGGCGGCGCAGGACTGAGTGCGCGCGCGCGTAGTTTACGCGAATTTTACAGACTTCAAATAAATGAAAATAAATTGTTTTTGGGTAGTCAAAAACACTTTGTCGTTTTATCTTTTAGTTGAGGTTAAAGTCGTAGAACAAATGTTGTTGAGGGTCATGATACGAAGTTAGGATCAAGAGGTTTTGGGTATTTTTTTCAATTTCCTTGTGTAGCCTATGACACTCACAAATAACGTGGCTATCTATTGGTAAAAGAATTTTCAAAATCGGTTCAGTAGATCCAGAGATTACCCTAAAACCTCACAAACTCACAAACTTTACCTCTATTATTAGTATAGATTTTCTGTTGAAAGTAATAAGTTAATTAATATCATGAATGTGTATGTATAATATTCATTCTTAAGTTTATAAATAATACTTTAATTATCTTTTTCATATATAAAATACAGAATAAAATCCACAGACAAACTGTAAAACAGTTTGTCTGTAGATTTTTTAAGTTGTTTGTATGTCTACTATACCACCCGATGTAGAAATATCTATACCACTTTAATTGGCAACTGTAAACTTCACACTCATGTTAATTGGTGTATGACTAATAACAACACAGTTCTGGTGGTGTCGCTCTTAATAGCGTTAGTTATCACAACACACACACGGCTATTTTTCACATTCCACCGTCTGCACAACAGTCTGATGCCATCTCCTCACTGTCTTATTTATTATATTTTATCCTTATGTATTTATTTTTCTATTTAGTTATCCCGTTTAAATTACTTTTTATGCTGCTCCGATCGACGTCATACTCAACGCCGGCTGTCGCTGAAAACCAGCACTGTGGCTCTGTCTCGCACACGATTCCTAGCATTATGCTGAGGCCGTTTTGCGCGAATGTGACGCATATCTTCCCAACTTTTATAATTTTGTTTTTTTTTTGGTATGCGCTTTTTCTTTCTTTCTTTATCAGAAAATAACGCGCATAATCGCCCAAAAAAGTGCGCTCTTTTTATGATTGCTTAACTACATAACTAAGCCTCTATTGCCTGTCCATTTGTCAGTCAGCAGGCTGTATCTCATGGACTGTAATAGATAAGCACTTAAAATATTGACAAATTTTGTATGTCTATTGTTGCTTTTACATCATCCTGCCAAGCCTTTCCCAACCATATTGGGATCGGCTTCCAGTCAAACCAGATTCAGCTGCATATCAGTATTTTACGTGGAGTGGCTGCCTTCCAGACCTCCACAACCCATTAACTGGGTAACATGGTAGTTTTTGACAAGACTGGTGTCAGATTTACTGGCTTCTGACAACCCGTAAAAACTGCCAAAGATCTAAAAATGACAGCCAGGACCAACGACTTAACGTGCTTTCTGAGGCACAGAGGAATCTCGGTATGTTAAGATGGTCACCCATCCACAGACCAACCTTGGCAAGCATTGCTTAACCTTGAGAGAGATCGACCTTCGCGGCTGTTATTCTTCTAATAAAAAAATGAAGGGGACCATACTTGAAACGTGTTTTTTTTTGTGCGCGAGTCCTCGCACATGGTTAATTTCTTCACGAAAATTTATTAATCTCACAACATTTTCCTTCTCCAAAGTCAGTGATTTCAAAGGTTGTCTTTAGAAGTAACAAAATATTATTTTTTTTAAATTCATTTGGTTCTTGATTTGGACTCAACCTCAAGAATGAAAGACAAGGCCTCATTACTGCCACCACAATTTCTTTTTGCAAAAAAAAAACTAAATTGTTTAGCTAATTTTTAACTAATTTGATCTCCTAATCTACTATACTTAAAACATCCTTTTACAGCTATCAGACAAAGTATTCGAAGTATCTCAGTTGAGAGCATCCCTCGAAGACTACCAGAGACACATAAGTGAGAGTGACAGCAAATACAAGTGTGAGATAGCCAAGCTGAAGAACAAAAACCAGGAGCTGCAGTACTCCCTGGAGGAAGCGCAGAGGGAGAGGATAGGGGGCACTCCCAGTAAGATACACTTGGCTACCAGCAGTCAGGCGGCCAGTTGTAATGGGGACTTTCTGTCGGAAGGAGGGAGTTTGGTAAGCCCTTTAAAGATATTTAAATTAGCTAGAGAATAAATGTAGAAATGAGAGCCTAGTCGGTAAATTCGACTATCCGTCCACTTTTATAGTTAGCTGACTATAGTTTTCAAAAAATAAAAGGCCCGTTTTGACAGCAGAATACAACATTGCTTTACTAGTAAGTATGAAAGAGACATAAAAATAAATCTCTTTCGCACTTAGTGGTAAAGCCGCTTCTATCCCTCTCTACTCAGCTGTCAAATCGGACTTAGAATTTGGTGACTTTAGTTGGCCACATTTATAGTCAGCCGACTAGTTGGTCCTTTGAACGGTAAAAGTTCGGCTAGTCGGCCCACCACACAGTTGGACCAGCCCTTAGTTGGCCCAGCCCAGTCATGTCAATCAAATAATTTTTTAAGTAAAATTTTCTCTTTCGCATTATTGGTTAAATTCATACCTGCAATTGCATGTGTTAGGTTTTTTTGATTTTTCATTCACACCTAATTATATTTCATTAGTTAAGTTTTGACGTTCGTTTGAAATGTATGGAGAAATTTCATAATTCACATGAGGTTTTGGCTCTTAAAATGATAGAGAATGATTTTCCCACGTTTTGTTTGCAGGTGGGAAGTGAGGACGCGCTAAGTTCTGTAGATGACTTGAATGTTACTGAGCAACTTAGTATGAAAGCACACTCATTAGACCAGGTAAGCACGCTTTTATACATCCTTGTTTTATTTATAAAAATTTCTTTCATTGCAAAATGAATGGCATTCATAAAATAATCATAATAAAAAATTGCATGTAGATGGAAAAGAACTAGCAAACTATCTTTGATATAGAGAAGGCGAGTGGAGTGCCATTTTCGCATATACATAATAGGCTAAACCCCAGTATCTCGAAAATGGTCGCAAAGTTAACATGACAAAACTGTCAGCACGCCACGCTTGTCTCACCAACCGTGGCAGATATTTTCGCTCCAGAAACTGAGCCTTTCGCCAAATTACCACCGGCAAGCTGCTTACATACACACGCCTTACACGTCACTATGGATCCTAGACAGTAAAAGTTAACAATGTTCCAGGAAAATCAAAAACTAAGAATGGAGTTCGAAATGCTCCAAATGGAGAACGAGTCCCTTAAATTAGAAGTAGCAAAATACGTATCAGCGTCCCAAAGACGGCGAGGCGATGGCCACGACTCTGGGGACTTCAATACCTTCGGGGAGACGTCCGTGGACGCCGAGGGCAGGGTCACAGGGCTCCTGGGCAGCCTACAAGTACCCTTCTTACTGAACCAAGAAATGGAGACGAGGGAAGAACGTATGAAAACGTACTTTAGAAATAAGATTAGCGAGCTGAAAACTGAGAGAGAAGAGTTGAAGAGTAAGACTGAACATTATGTTAAAGAGGTATGTGTTAGCCAAACTTGGTGACAGTTATAATCATTTATTTTGTGGGAAGCCTAAATAATAGCCTAGTTTCCACCATCAATAAATTGCAAATTTATTTAGTCCGTCAGTTAGAGTATTGAAAAATAATTGACACGTTATTTTTTGTTTTTGTAAATCAATGAATATTGACAAAGATAAAACGCATCAAAACTCAGGAGAGGGGGCTGGTGACGTCACGTCGCTAGTAAAATTGTACTATCGTAGTGACGTCACGCGAGTTTTCAACGTACTGTATCTTCGTCATTTTTTGTTTAAGTGAAAAAAGAAAAAATACGTGTGCAATATTTTTTGGAAATCTATCTGACGGACTAATTAGTTTTTTTCAGTAAAATACCCTATTGGGAATATGCATGAAAAAAATGTTTATTATCTAACTCCCCCCACCCCCTTCCCACAAGGTGGTCCGATGACCTGGTGAAGGTCGCGGGTAGCCGATGAATGCGAGACGCACAGGATCGATCGTTGTGGCGACGCTTGGGGAGGCCTATGTCCAGCAGTGGACGTCTTTCGGCTGATATGATGAATTAACTACTTTATCGAAAAAATATAATACATGTAAATTCCCTATTAACCGGTATTTAAAACCTCGCCATTATGCATTGCATTACGCCCTTAGCATCACCAATGGATTCAAACTCCAAGGCCATAGCTTAAAACTGTTTAGAAACACGATGGATGAAATAATTTAGTAAGGCGCCATATTGCCTTGGCAGAACAATTTATGAGTAGTAGCAGATATTGTGGTGTTTATAATAATAAGCTTTATTTAATTCCATGCATAATACATATTAAACGATAACAATTGGTAACTTATTAATCTATAATATTCAATTACTATTTTACACTTAGATGAATTTGATTTCTAATTATAAATTTATTGTAATAGTTTAATTATTATTTGCTTTAAATATCAACTACCTAATTATTTAATGCGTGGACCCCGTTCGGGTAAAAGCCTCCCCCAAGAAATGCCATCCTTCTCTGTCATTAGCTCTGTTTAGCCAACTTCCGCCCGCGCACGCTACAATTTCGTCTGTGGTGTTAATACATAAAGTAAATGAATAATCTCAAGTAGTTCTTGATCAGGTAAACAAACACGTAATTCAAAGGTAAATGTTAACAGTAACCATTCTGTAAGGTTGTATTCAAGTGTAGGAATATTTTATTTTGATAAACTATCTGGAAGCTTGCTTGTGACTTATGAAAATAGGGGATGTACAGTCGAACAAGCTGTTTAGTATACAGTCAGCTAACTTGCAATATTGTAGTTATGCTGTTCACCTACGCGGTATTCCTAGGTATTACCGGTAGGACGATACTGGTTTCGCTCGTTTCGCTCTAGCCGCAGAACTCCATACAAAATAACCCCTTTGGGATACCGCGCGAGACCGAACGAAATGTTTTACTACTGCTCTGGGTTGCGAATGTCACGTAGGACACAGACCTGACCTTAAGAATGAATATTGGTAGTATAGCGGGATGATGGGTATTTTGTTGCTTGTATACTAAATATCTACTTCAACTGTTCAGTACATCTGTTTTAATTTTATCCGCGTATACTGCCACTGGCCGGAATGTTCTCATGTTATAAATGTGTTTTGTTGCCGTTTTGTTTAATATTTGTGCTTACTAACATGGAACATGTCCACAGTGTGAGATGCTGCGTCTCCGGTTCGAGGAGATGGAGCGCGACAAACAGACAGACGAGCACACGCTGAGCGAGAAACACAACACTATCAGTAGACTGGTGAGTCACGCACACTCGCACATGTGGGTGGTACAGCACTATTTATGTACAGCTGATAGCGATGAATGAGGGCATTATATTATGTCATCGGTCAATAAAAAGCTTTAGGTACATGAATATTTTGTCGGCAGAAGCTTTGATGATAGTTGCTGCCTTTTAGCCCTGAATTTTGTTTCTTGAACGTTTTTATAACTGACTGGCTGACCCGCACAACTTCGTCTACGTCACATTTTTCATTAATGCTCAGCTCCTAATGGTCGTAGCGTGATGATAAATATCCTATAGCCTTCCTCGAGAAATGGGCTATGTAACACTGAAAACAAACAAACAAAGAAACTCTTTAGCTTTCTATATTAGTACTAGCTAACCCGCGCAACGTCACAATTTTAAATACTGCTTCGCTCCTATTAGTCTTACCCTGATGGTATATAGCCTTTAGCCTTCCTCTATAAATGGGCTATCCAACACTGAAAGAATTTTTCAAATCGGACCAGTATGTCCTGAGATTAGCGCGTTCAAGCAAACAAAAAAGCAAACTTTAGCTTTCTAATATATTAGTGTATATAGATAAATTAGGACTTTTGAAGAGATCTTGACCCCAGAATATTTTTCGCGACTTCTTTCCACCCCCTCCTCCACGCGTCGTATTTCCCAATTCTTGAGGGTCGTGAATCCCCCGATAAGTGGTAATTTTTTTCGAATTCTTACTAGTCAGGTGGGAAGTCTCAATGTAATATAATCAAGTATAGATTACTAGGAAACCTTTTTGTAGCAGAAAGTTTACTTTTCCCACTCCTGGTGGGATGATCGCCTCAAATCCTGCCACTTGTCCTGGCGTATTCCCCTTCCCGACCAGTATATCGTAAAGGCCTCGAAGGCGTCATCCTAAAAGAAAGCGACTATCACGCAAATAGACAATCGTTCCTATTATTTGTTCGGGAAATCCGAAAGGCCTTCTATCAGCGCGACAACGCAATCGGTTTCACCATACAAATGAACGTGATGATCGCTTTGTTTAAAGACGACGTCCAAAGAGTCACTCCAGCGAGACTTAAAATATTCTATCACATCTTCCAGAGGAATGGAAGGAAGAAAGTACAGGCCTTTGCCCTGCAGTGGAACAGATCAGGCTAAAAGTAAACAAATAATCCTTACCATAACTAATCAACCACCCATCTCCCAGGAAGAAGAGCTACACTCGACGTCGCACAACTACGAGCAGCAGATGTCGGTGCTGACGGAGCACGTGGCCGGCCTCAACGAGCAGCTGACGCGTCAGCACGACGAGATCCAGCAGCTCAAGCACACGCTGCACAGCCGCAGGAAATAGGTAGCTAGCGGGGGTGGTGCGGGGAGAGGGGGGCGTAGGGCATGAGCAGGGTTTTGTCAAACGCTGCGAAAACGAGGCTTGAACGCAGCATTAACGCAACGTTTACGCGGCGTCAACGCAAAGTTTACGCGGCGTCGACGACAAGACATTGTAACGTGTTTTCGATACAATCACTGTGCAACGTTACGTTTATGAAGCGTAAACGCGACGTCAATGTCTGCACTGATCATTCAAGCAACTCTTGGTTATCTAGAATAACGCTCATCTGGGTTTTTGTGTCTTTGGCGGCCCACCTGTTTGATAGTAACGGCGCATCCGCTAATGGACCAAAGATGAGCAATCAACCGGGTTCAACCTTGATTACTGGGTTCAAATCCATCTCTAGTTCAGTTTAGTTGATGGACAACTATCCAGGTTTGATTTTGGTTAAACTGATGTCCTGTCCATCTCCACAACGGACATTTCACTACAGGTTACAAAACGTTGCTATCCCAGATAAGTTAAAGACTCAATACTCATGTACCTATCACTAAAGACAGCTGTCTCCAGACAATCCTTTTTACTTCCCCCTTCTCCCCGAACGCGTCCATGTAAACGTACATATTGTATACAGTCAATAATAACGATGTAATGTATAAAGGAAGTAAATTAAATGTATGATCAAATGATCAAAATGTACAGAATGGAATCTTTATATTCAGTAAATAATTATAGTGTCGTTCAAAGGAAATGCACTTAAATATAGGGTAACTTAAACAACGGGCTTCTATATCGGGTTTTGTTTACTGATGAGTGCAAAACATTATTTTCTGGAATATCCCGCTACACAATTCCGAACCACTCCTGAGAGCCAGAATCAACAGTGGCGACCACCAGCAAAACGAGTCGTTGAAGCTCGAAAAGCCCCGGAGAAACGATTCATCTATCTTGAATTCTGCAGCGAAGTTGAATCACATCAGAAAAGCGGAGGAGTAAGAAAATACATATTGTTACGAGCTTAGGGTTCGTTACAATAAAAACAGCCGATTAAACAACCAAAACTGACACTTTAATCTACAACACTAATTAGCACTTTAAACACACTAATTATAACACACAATCGCACTACTGAACACTTCACTTCACTATAATTCGCAGTTCAAGATCGCTCTCGAAGTTATCGTTTGTATCGCCAATTCAATACTGACCCCAGTCGCCGGATGTCCGCCCTTTATATACCGACAGTTGTTTCTAGAACCTTCTAGTATGGAAACTTCCGGAAAGTTCGGGTACATACCGGTCCCGACTGACCAGGTGTCGAAACATCGAGAATGTTCTAGCATAGAAACATATATGTGAAAACTTGTAAATGGCCATTTTTTACATATTGTTACTTTATATTGTTTTGTATTAGCTGTAAGTTTTCCTAAAATTAATAAAATAAAATAGAACATTCTAGAAACATCTTGACCCCAGTAATTCATCTACTCGATACTAGATGGCGCTAGAGTACGTAAATGTCGTTATGTATCCAACATTAATTCTGGCGCGTAACAATATTTTTCACTTCCTTCCTACAAGACATGTTTACGTGGTCCCCATGTAGACAATACATTCTTCTGCGACTATTTGCACCAAAAAACATGTCCTACCCTCGTCACTAAACAAAATGGAAGCCCCTTGTTAGTAAGCTACCCCATACTGATACTATTTTCTTGAAAAGCAGTGTATTTGAAATAAGTCAAACTGCAGAGTCGGTACCTTCTTGCAGGATTTTCATGGCGACGTATCGCCTGAATTATTTTGTTTAAGAAATCATCGATTACTTACACTTTTTACCGCGACACCTAATTATTTAAGTCTTAAATAACTTACGCACATAGATTCCCAATAAATTAAATATTTGTGCGAAAATGCGAGGAGTTGAGTTGCAAGCTATTAAAAAGATTGGATAAAATGGTCAGCAGCTATGGTATGTTGTTACTTTTGAACACTTAATCCCGGTTTCATGAACGTAGACTATGGCCAAACCAATGTGACTATGTGTCAAACGGGAATTATCAGCGAGTCTAAAAGTCACTTTAATAGAATCATATTAGGATTTATTATTTATCATACAACAATCTGTCAAATTTCATTTTCATCTCTATCGCTAAAGCTTTAGGTTCAAGTTTGATTGGGAAAAGACAGTTTTGGGTACTTTGATGTGCTTGCTGATTCTACTAAAGTAGCGTTTTTAGACCCCCTGCTGTGATTGGCTGAACCTGACTTGAGTTTCATTTGTGACGTGCTTTTCTGCTTTCCAGAAACCGAGTGTTAATTGTTTTTGAAGACTAGCTGTTGCCCGCGACTTTGTTCGCGAGTAAGTCGGAAAGTAAAATGTTGTCGCTAGTTGTTATGTAAGATAACATTTGCAAAAAGGATTTGTTCGTCACTGTGCTAATATTTCCACTCTATCACCCTTCTATACATAAATTAATATACACGTTGAATCCGTATCACAAAGAAATTGTATAAAATGTAAAAATTGTTAAAATTTCGTTGAATTAAATAAAGAAATTGTACACCCTACATATTGTATAAATTTTATAAAATATTTACGTGTATGTTTAGAAATTTATGTCGGACATAAGGAATGGTACATATTACGACAACGTTGAAAAAAGACTTTCTAGATTCTGGAATGATCCATTCTTGAAGCATGTAAAGTTTTAAATTGAAATTATGATGTGGAGATTATTGTTGCTTATAAGTTGCATACTGTACTTTGGAGGTATGCGGAACAGAGAGTAAAGTCCCGCAAACTCCCATGGAAAAGGGAGGATCCTCCTACCAGACAGTTGTTGTGTCTGGCGAGCAACTGCCCGATACTTGATACTCGGGCTGATGTATATGTTCAAATCGCACAGTAAACTCTGCTTGCGCGATGCAGGATTTCAAGCTAGTAGTTCGCTGCTAGTTGGATAGATGGCGTCGCGGTTCTTTTTTTTGTTGCGATGTAGATTTGCTCCGTTGGTTTTTCTTGTGGCGGCATTGATGCCGCTACAGTACAAGAAGCGTATTGAAGGAATCTCGAATTTCGGTAACAGTTCGAATAATAATAAAAAAAAAAACAGAAAGCAGTACTTCTGTTCACGGCTCGTATTCTTAAGAGGTTCCTCTCTCTGGGGCCCTGACCGACGGTAGGATGGACCCTGTTCCCGATACCAGTGGGCTGCTATTTTTTTATATTTTTAAATGATTTTTCTAAGTTTTTTTTAAGAAACATTTAAAAATGTAATAAATATGTGTAGAAAAGAAAATAACAAACAGTGCAATAATATATAATACCTACTACTTAACGCAACGAGGTTTTCACACTGGCAATTTTTTGCAGACGCCATCTTGAATTAGTGGCTCACTTTGTTTAAATTATTCAGAATGTCAAATTCGGTATTCCCTCTTTACAATTTTATTTTCAAATATTCTTCTTATGGCCTACGCATAGCGGGACGGAATGCCATAGGATTTATTTTTTTACCAAAGGACATTCAGACTTGTCTAGTAGGAAAAAAATATAAATGCCAATGTTATAAATTGATTCCGTGGCATCGAAAAGGATTTCTTGACAACCGCAATCCACTCGCGGGATGTATTGGTAGGCCGCCGGAATGCTACAGTTACAGCCATAGTTGTGTAGGTAAATGTACGTGCACAGCTTAACTGTTCGCTCCCAAGCTTATGCACACTAAGACAAGGTGCACGTACATTTACCTACACAACTATGGCTCGCCCGCGCTCGTGAGATAAAACAACTATAGCAATCCGGCGGTGCCGCGGGATATAAGCGACTAATGTGCGCTGACCGGTGGCAAAATCCTCTGCCTGTGTGCGTAGGCCTTTATTCTACGTTATTCGAAGTTAGTCTAGTCTCCAATGCTTAGCATTCCTATCATCCAAATGTTAAACTAAACGAGAAGTATTGTGGCCTATTTGATGTACATAATCTATTAAATTCGGCTAGTGATTTGTGCTTTAGTTAGTCAATTATTATTGGTAAAGTATTTACGTTTTGATTATTTATTTGACACGAAAGAAAAAAACATTCACGGTGATTTATTTTTACTGGTATCTTTGAGAGATATGTGGAAAGTAACTTAGAAGGAAACCATTAGTTTTTCTTTACATTAACGAAATTAGAATAACATTTTTTTTTGTTCACAAAAATGAATTTTATGGGATTGATCCATTTTCAATTCAATGTTAATCGGATGAAAAATTCTGATCAATAGAAGTTGAAAACTTGAAAATATAATCATCTGTCTTGGCACAGTCTTTATTTATTATATCTATCAGGGAATATAGATATGCTTATCATTTGAAGCAAATTTTCGGTATTCGCTTGTTTTGTCTTTTATATAAATCGGCTTCCATACATTGACCGGTCCAAGTAATTAAGAAGCAAAATCGTGGGCAAGTAGCGATTGCCCACAACGAAAGAGATGGCCCACATTGACCGGCCATTGTGTAAAGGGGCTGGTTAAAGTTGGGCATTGAGATTATAACCGAAGTCCAGACTGTAACACAAAGAGTTGTGTTTATAAGTTAATCTGCTTATCTTAAGTTAAAAATATTTAAGAAAATCATATGCAATGAATATGTAATTATTTGTATAAAAATAAAAAGTGATGAAGACTTTTTGCGAGTATTTTGGTATATCTGTAAATGTTACCCGAAGAATTGCATATTATTTCCCTCCTTTTCCTGTATCAGAGCTGCCGCATGGATTGTAAAATTTATCAAAACCAGGGGGGCTACTCTCTAACGAAAACCGTAGTTTCGGGCGGGCATTTTCTACTTCGTATCACCTAACCATTGAGAACCTAAGATAACACGATTTGACAGTTACTGTGAAATCGTGTTGTCATTCATTCTCAGTTCGGGTTCGGGACTAATCGTAAGTCTGTAGGTGACACGAAGTAGAATACGAACGCCCGCAACTAAGCCCGAAACTACGGATTTCGTTAGAGAGTAGCCCCCCAGACCTGGTTGAATTGTTACCTTTGCTCTGCAACTATCGGCAGCTAAAAGAAAAGAAGATAATAACATACCCTCCTTCTGGTTCGGACGGGTATAAGGGATTGGGTAACGCCTTGGTAGTCTCGAAGTCCCGTAATAGGTTTTATTCACTAGAAATAATACTTTGATAATGTTTGCATAGTTGGATTTTCAACTCTGGATAAAAATCCAACGCGTGGTTTTATTTAGGTATTCATTTCTATGTTGCCTAAACTAGGCATTAGACCAGTACAAGATGTATCTAACTACTCGCAATCAGTCCTTGCATATAATGTATAAATAAGAAAAATAAATTATCAATAAATAGTTTTGAACGAACGTCCTAAGTTTTTTATTTAAAAATCCTAAATTATTTATAATATAATTATAATTATTATTTTTTTTCAATTTTTTTAACTCTAATACCAAATCTACCTACCATACCACCCGATTATGATGACCACTTGGAAAGTTGGCACACACAGGCGAATATTCCCAGTCGCCCCTACATGGATTGCCACTAGTTGGCAATCGGGAATATAAATTGATTTGTGCAATAACCTCCCAGTTGCCACCGGGTGGCGACTGGGAAGTTATTGCCCCCACTTCAATACGTGTGTGGGACTGGGAATATCCGCACATAGGTATAGGTAGTTTTTCAAGACGCTAGATTAGAAAGGACGGGGCATAAATATCAACGTTCAATGGGTGGATTTACAATGCTATCGAAAAATCACGTGTTGGGCATAAAAAATATATATATTGCTTGATTATCGTATTTTTTTACATTTACAGGGTGTATATAGCCTTGTTTTACAATGTAATTTAACCCAAATATACTCAATAGATTTTTAATAATAAAATGAAAATTGCTTTCAAAATAATCACCGTCTGTGAAAAAAATGCTACTCTTTACTTTTGCCGGCAAAAAAGTCGAATACCCGACATATGAAGTAGATTTTAATTTATTATTTACTTTTATTCATATTGTATATAACTTTCTAGAAAAGTAAATTATATTTTCTTCGTAAAATAAATAATCAATAAATAAATAAAATTTTATCATCGAAATTCGTCAACACCGTCACGGCAATATCAAAGTGAAGGTAGTTTTGTATGCGTAGCATTTACGCGGCCCGTAATACCCTGCCCCGCTTCCTCAGTTCATAGCAAACCGCGAAGCGAGTCGCGCGTCGGCATAACACGCGCTCAGACAGAAAAAATTGTCGTGAACTGACCAAAAACGTTGTTAAAACAAAGTTGCGTCATTCCCGTCAGGCTGTGGTTCAAGGCAAGTACTTAAAATAACATTACGATTAATTTCACGAACTTAGTTGTAAGTGAAGATGCTAAAGAAAAAAAGGGGTTTCCTACTATTGTTGTTACTTTTTTAGAAAAATCGACGTAGCGCCCCCAATCGTCATCACCATACCCATCATCACCATTTACAAATAATGAACGGTGATAAACTCATGTGTATGGTGATGACGATTTTGGTAATTCTTGTTTCTTTTTTACTTTTGATAGGCCGTTTAACCTTTTTAACGCCAATAACTGGTATACAAGTTCGAGATTTTCGTGCCCTCAGCGCCACTACTTGATTAGAAGTAATAATAGTATAAAATAAATTTACGACATTTACAAGACCTTTTATTTTGTTTTTATGGAAAATTGCCCTGTTTATAAGCCATATTTTTAACTTTTTCACACATAATAAGTTCTTGTTTGTTTTATATTCAATAGAAACAAAAACGCCACAAAATATTTTAATGCCCCCAACGCCAAGTACCTACTTGATATAAAGTAAGCCAGTGATATGGGACACGATGAAGACCTCGCTATATTTCATCTCGTCGAAACGATCATAAATACTACTACTTATTGCAAGAAAATGACGTGAATAAATAATATTTTATAAATATTGTAAACTATAAACTACGTTTTATGCACCCAATGACTATACAACCACTTGACCGCTCATTCGGGCGACTCCGGCTCACGGCACATACATGATTTTGCACTTATATTAGATGCCGATATGAGTGCATTTTTTAGTACTGACCAGTTGTTAGATCTGTACGCATGCCTTAATTTTTGGTACCCTAAAAAACATTTATTGCATAAAACCGAAGCAAAAATGAGTTCCTGTGCAATTAAATGGTGCGGGAAATCAACTGGAACATCTAGTTATAAAAAAGATGGCATAAGTTTTCACCGGTAAGTAAAATATGTTTATGTTTATTTACGTTATTGCTAATTAGAGAGCTCAAGCTAAACTGGTTGGTTACGAAAAAAGTGATACCGCGTTGATGTCTTTTGAAAAGTCCTTTACTTTCACTAGAATATTAGATAAGTCTATCCTTTTCTATCCCTAAGTACTTTCTACTGAGTGCCGAAGTGATGTGACAATTTTAAAACATACTCGTAGTTGATAAATTATTTTATCGATGATTCGAATTGGTGAATAAAAAGTTAAGTTACCTTTTAATGTTAACATTTTGATTTCCAAATGTTCCGGAAGTCAAAGAAAAGTGGATTAATGCAGCTCACAGGGAAAATTGGTTTCCAAAAAAGTATAGCGTCATTTGTTCAAGGCATTTCACAGCTGATTGCTTTGAAACTTTAAAGGGCCGACGCCGTTTATTTAGTTCAGCAACGCCGACCCTGTTTTTGCCTGTTTTGGTTATATCACCTTGTACTGGCATAGACCCATCACCAGTGACAAGATTATTTGTAGTCAATAAGCCTGATGTAGAGGTGAACCGACACGAGAGGCGTGCAATGATCGTTGATATAGTCGTTCCGTATGATAAGAACCACGTGAAAACCGAAAAAGATAAGCAGATCAAGTATCTTGACTAGACTTGCAAGCTTATCGACATGTAGGATGTGGACTCATCGATCATCATACCAATAGTCGTGTCAGCCAATAGCTTTATAGCCACGAGCTTCGAACAACATCTTAGAAAGCATTCGTTAGCCGGCTGGATCAAAGGCCTGATTCAGGAAGCGGTACTCCTGAACACGGCTCGTACAGTTAGGAGAGGTTCCTTTCTCTTGGAGCCTTGACCGCCCATAGCTTGGACTCTGTTCCCGATGCCAGTGGGCTATTTTTTTAAACTGACTTTCATTATAGGAGGAGGTTCTCAAGTTATGTTTGAAAAAAATATTTTTTAATATTTTGTAAAAAATGTATTAAATAAGTAAGAATAACAAATTAAGAATATATTCTTCGTTTAATCTTTATTTATTTCTCCTTACAAAGCAAAATTAAAAAAAACATGCCGAATTAATCGACGTCGATTTTATCGATAACGATATTATTGATGCAGAATTGACTTTTGCATCACTATGTTTGCTAACATTGTTGCATCTGCCAATCACAACCGCTGCGTGTTCCCCCGTCCCCCGCCCCGCACTAGTGAATCGTGTGCCTAGACGAAATCGCTCTATCAGCTCTCAAGTGGTTTAATTCTCTTTGTATGCACCTTAATCAAGAATAAATAGGTTTTCTAATCGTTGTCGATAGTGAAACACCGTTTGAAAAACCCATCCTTACAAAGTGGCTAGTTGTCAGTGCGCACAACGCCATGAACTTGTATAGAAGTAAATCTGTGACGTCATAAGCGGACGGGTTTCAAGGTCATAGTGACTTTGTGCATTTTAAGTGCAATGTTTACATCTTGCCTTGGCGCACGTGTTCTTACAAAAAAATGAGTGACGGTGAATATGACGAATTATTGCGAGTTTTACAAGGTGTGGAGTCTGAATCAGAATTTTGAAATAGTTCGTCGTCTTGACATTCCGTTAAGTCGTTTCAGGAATGTACTTCCGTTTTCTATTAGTTTCTAAAAACAAGAAAAATCATTGCTAGTATTTTGCGACACCATTAAAAAAGATCTGTAACATCTACGTAAAACAGTCACTTACCCTCCATTTTAATTTAAAAAAAAAACACGTAGAAAACAACGTATCTAGCTTCTATTGATTGTATTTGTTGTAAGTAAACGAAAAAATTATGCAGGAATCGGTTGAGGTTATGCACGTGTAACTTGACCACAGTGAATATAAAAATGAAAAATACATAATATAACATAGACATCTAGACATCCTTATATCAGAAAGGATTTTGACGTGCCTCGAGCGCCAACGACTTGATATGAAGTAGAAAGATTACATTTGGAGACAAATAGGGATGTTGTGCCTTCTAGAATACACGTCTAATAAATTTACAATTCTTTTCTTTTATTATGGGAAATATATACATGTTTTCATATTGATTTTTTTATGAAATCAAACAAAATATTATGAAAATACGGTATCAGTTTTTATTTAGCTTCGTAAATTGGTGAATAAACATTAATTTCAACTTATAATATTATTTGTCGATAGGACATTATTTCCCATCCCTACGTTTTACTATAGATACGTTATACATTTTTTGCGTGGCGCTGGAGGACACATCGCGCATTATATAGATGGGCGTCGAAAAGGTACCACTATCTCACCTGATGGTAAGCGATGATGTGGTCGAAGATGGAGCATGCTTGCCTAGAAGTAACCTATTCAGTCTTGACTTAAAGACTTCCAGGTTGTAGCTATCAGGAAACACAGACTCCGGCAGGGAATTCCACTCCTTAGCTGTACCCACCATGTACCGATGGTGCATCGCCGTTCATCTTGTGGTCCGATATTGGAACGGGCTTAGCGAAATTAAATTATGCAATTCCGTCGCACACTCCCCAAAATGCAACCGGTAGAAAACCGACAGGCTAGCAACTTGGCGTCGATGCTCCAGACTTTGGAGCTTCGACTCGGCGAGCCTATCATTGCCGATGATCCTCTTGGCTCGTTTTTCAATTGACTCAAGGGCATCAAGCTGGTATCTGGCAGATCCGTCCCAAAGATGAGCGCAGTACTCCATACATGATCGAACTTACGCTTGATAGAGTTTGAGTTTGGGGGTGATTTTCCACAGGTGAAAAGAAACGACTCGCTTTCTTGGATCTCATGATTGAGTCGGCCCAAAATGGGACTCAACAATTGACTGACCGTGAAATTAAAAAAGAGGAGGCAGCCAACGCTTTTGCTTCTATGAAAGGGCCAAAATTGAGGGTAGATGTTATTGTTGTCGGTTATTGGCACGGTTACACCTCGGAAAGATTGAGCTGGGTAGAATTGGCTCCTTTTGGCGGAAAAAAGACACGCTTGGGTTGGGTCTTAGCAGCATTGAACTTGACCAGATTGGCATCGCCCCAATCAGAGACAGCCTGTAAAAACACGTTCTCACGACCCACCAGCTCGTGCGTCTCACACGTATCTCTCAGCAACAATGCTGTCGTCTGCATACCCAAAGGTACCGGGTTTAAGCAGACAATTAATATGCAGCAAGAACAGTGTTGCCGACAGCACCGACCCCTGAGGAACCCCGGCATTAATATCCAGCAGTCCAGACGAGCAGCCATCTATGGCCACTCGGATAGACCGATCCCTCTGCGATCCAATCACACAATCCGGCGGGCAGACCAAAGGAAGGAACCTTACTAATAAGGCTCTCGTGCCAGACCCTGTGGGAGGCCTTCGAGATGTCAAGGGAGACCGCAAGTGCCTCCCCATGTTTCTCGATGGCCTCAATCCAGATGTAAATGGCATAAGCTGAAAGATCTCCAGTTGACTGATTTCGGCGGAAACCGTATTGTCGGTCACAAAGGATTTCTTTCGCTTCTAGGTACGCCAGGAGCTTAAGATTCAGTACTCGTTCCATACTCTTACAGAGTACGGAAGTTACCGAGATAGGCCTGTAACACTGGTCACCAAAAAAACACTTTTTGTGTGTAACAAGAATGTTTTTAAATAATTATGTTAAGAACATGTTTTAAAATCATAGAACTGAAATCAGAATTATTGAGATACATACAGTTTTCCTGTAATATGATTTTGAAGTGGAGCTTTGAGGCGAAAACTGAAGTTTTCAGGTGGTTCTAGTACAGGCACATTATCAAGTTAAAGGATTGACTGTGCAGCAGATGGTACGTCAGACTACTCAACTATCCATTTGTATTCAAAAATCCCAAAAGAAAGCTCACATTTTTATTGATTTTTTTTTACTGATCGTGCAGAATTTCTCTTTTGAGTTTTAAAATAATTTCACCATAAATGTAAAGAAACTGGTCAGAATCTTTTGGTCACTTCTTACACATTTAAAAAGAATAAAATAACTCAGTAAACTGAAAACACCAGCTATTTTATTGAAAAACAAAAAATCTTTTACAAGCTAAAGGGAAAATGAACAACCCTGATAGTAGTTGTAACACAAAAACTAGACCTAATCAAAGCAAAATAAATATGGTTTCGTGATAAGGGTAGGTAGGTAATTCAGAATTAGTAAGCACATTTCTTGTGGCAAAATCTTGTTGACCAGTGTAATTTGTTGGGTCAGCTCGACTACCCTTCTCGGGCACGGGCAGCACGTTAGACTGCTTCCAAGCCATCGGCACTTTTCCAGTCTCAAACGAAAGGCGAAATAAGTGTGTCTGCCCCCTGGACCAGCTGTGTAAGATTTAACGCTAAAGCTAGCTGTTGCGTCTCTCGTCCAGCATGGTCTGTGCACTGGTATGGGAAGAGCCACTCCTGATGGTGGACGTTGAAGTCCCCCAGTAACACCAATTGGGCAGAAGGGTACCGCTGCTGAGCCGCATCTGCCGCCTCACTTAGATGTTGTGTGAGCCCAGTTGTCTTTAAATAACCGCTGTGCGAACGGTAGACACAGGCGTAGACAATTTTGTCCAGGCCTGTGTCCACTAGAACCCATAGCGTTGAGAACCTGGAGTCCTCAAGGCTGCGGAGACGCCGATAGCAGGTGTCGTCCCGGGCGTACATACATACGCCCGCGCGTGATTTAAAGTGATGCTCCAGGGTAAACCCTGGGTAGGACAGGTGCGACACGTCTGACGGCCTCCGATCTGCGTCTCGGAAAGGAAGAAGAGCACTGGTTTCTCAGTCTCAAGGTGGTGATGGACTGCGGCGAGATTTGAGTGCAGACCTTGAATATTGCTGAGGTGCACTTTGTGAGTGAGGGAGTGCTGCTGCTGTACAGCTTTTCCAATTTCGTTCCTTTTATGTATTTGAGTGGAGGGAGAGGAGAAGGAAGTGAAATGAGGTTCCATGCTGCTAACCCTCAGGCACGCTCAGACAGGACTGTCGTCCGTCCCCCAATGATGTCTCAATGGTCCTAGTACCCCAATGATGTCTCATTGGGGTACTAGTTGGGAGATTGCGGGAACGTCCAAGCCGATGGAAGGTGGCTGGCAGTTGATGGATGCGGACTGCTCAAGACCCTTAGTTAAGAGTAAAATGTCTAAGACTGGTGGGAATAGAAATTATGAGTGTTGATTAAATCATTAAAGAAGAATCCGCTTGGCCTGGGCGGCATTCGGGAAGCTGCGTGATATCTTTGAATCATCGGTCCCACAATCCCTTAAGACCAGGGTCTTTAACCAGTGCGTCCTACCCGAAATGACTTACGGAGCTGAGGCATGAACACTCACCATAGGCCTGGTCCTCAAATTTAAGATTGCTTAGCGTGCAATGGGGAGAGCAATGCTCGGGGTTTCTCTGGTGGATAGAAATCGCAACGAAGTCATTCGCCAGAGAACTAAAGTCACCGACATTGTGCGTAGAATCAGCATGCTGAAGTGGAAGTGGGCTGGCCATGTCTGCAGACGGACAGACAGTCGATGGAGCAAATATGTGTTAGAGTGGAGACAGACGGTCGATGGAGCAGACATGTGTTAGAGTGGAGACCGCGTATGGGCAAACGTAGTGTGGGACGCCCTGCGGCTCGATGGATCGATGATTTAAGGAAGGTGGCTGGCAGCGGATGGATGCAGACTGCTCAAGACCGGGATGGTTGGCGCTCTTTGGGGGAGCCTTACGTTCAGCAGTGGACGGAAATTGGCTGAAATGATGAGGTATAGGTACCCCGTCACTCACTCGTGCCGGCGCCAGAACCCAGCCGCGCCGTGTTTTCTGTGACACCGGCCGTGGTAGTCATGTCGAGCTCGAGCGACGAGTACTTCTCACTGCCTACGACACCATCACCTACTGTCGACGGAGAGGCCGCCGCCCTCTGATAGGATCCCAGAGTAAGTGTTCAACTTATGCGCTGGAATCAATCCTTCAATGAGAACATCATTCGCTTATACTATAGGACTACAGAGAAACGAAACAAACTGACCGTTTACAGTGTCCGGATGCTCTTTGTTTCGGGTGCTTGAGCCAGCCGTCAACTTTTCAGCCCAACGACTGTCGGATCAGATGCTGGTCATCAGTATACATTCATAATGTTGAGTGTTACTGTACTTGATTGCCTCCGATCTGAAATGTGGGGATATTCGGTCATTGAAGGCTAGGTGAGTTACCTATAAACCCATTCGGTACTGACGTTTATAACCCTGTAACAATGACGAATTTAGAAGTGTGTGAGTTCCCGCTCACCGCACCGCTTCCGCAATATCGCTACATGCCACCCGAACTTGGACAACGCTTGCCTCGTTTGCCCATGCCCAACAAAAATAGGGCTCTGGTGGCTGCTCTGGTTTCGCAGTTATTTAACTATTTGAATGACTGCGAAGACGTCGCCGACACGCCGTACTCGAATAATTTTGTGCGCACCTGTAGCGGCATGCAGTGTTGCTCACATCAAACTAGCCAATGACGAAGTGTTACGACTGATACCAGCCCTGCCGGCTTCTCAGTGCAGGACCTAGCTGGTGCGGCCAGAGCACTAATCGGCGAACTGATTTGTTTCAGGGAGGGCGACACTCGCCTCGTTTTGCTGGAGCTGATTTGATTTTGATCAAATTGCGTTCAACACTGATCTAATGCTGCCACTGCACTTGACGTATTTGCGCAAATATTCGCCTTACTTATTTGTTAAAAAATGAACTTTAGGGTATTTTTTGTATTATAAAAATTAAAGCGTAAACGAGAAATACGCTTAGTGAAGTGCCACAGAGAGACTCAATAAGCTTCAATGTGTCGGGTTAGGGATAGGTCACAAACGCAAAATAAAAACTCACGTTATATGCACAACTTTGTATTATAACGATAATCATAAGCACCTTATAATATGTCATCTGTTACAATATTTGTTTTCAACAGTTACATTATCGTTATAAATATTTATACAAAATTTATCAATTTGTTGAACAGCGTTTTGCAAATAATTCGCTAAAGTGAGGTCATTTGTCGATCACGCGTCACGCGAACAAACAGACACACAGACAAATTCAGCAAGTAACTGCTCGGACGTTATATGTATATCAAAACATTGCACTTGTTTGCTTACCAGAAGCGTATTGCAAAATACTCCATATTCATTAAGTTTATTTTTAATATTATTATACCTTATTTTAAAATCGTTTAATATATAGTCCGGTACAGTCACTTGCTGGTTTAAAAATGGTGATAGATAGAACAAGTATTTGATACTATCGACGAATTAAGGCCAAGTGGTGGAAATCCTGATACCCAATAGATTTTCAAACTTGGCGTGGACATAACGAGATCAGAGACATGAAACTGTGTTTGTTTCACTAACGAAGTACAAGTAGTAACAATGAGAGCTCTATATTAATATAAATGCTTTACGAGCTATCATAAGGGCATTTGGAATAATAAAATCAAGTTTAAAAATCTATTTCTGCTAGGAACTGGCCTCCCTTGATAAGAGTGTAACAAGAAACTGTACATTTAACATTAACGTCATTTTACATATCACTGCAAATAACTATAAATATAAAAGTTACAAAATCTAACTCCGTCAGTCGATAGTATCGGACACTGCGTTGAAACACTTGATAATTCCCTTTCAGTCGTCACTCTATAACATGGGTAAGTTAATGTTAAAATAAATAACTACATACATAGGTGCTCTGCATCTCATACATTCTCTCATCCCCGAAGCTCATCTAATACATTTTATACATACATACATTACACATCATATGTTAAGTCGACTGTTTGAAATGGCTTCAAAACAAACTCCTTTGGCACTCTATACACACAAAATAATAAAACTTAAATAAATTGAAATACATCACCGTGGTGCCCTGAGTTTAAATAAAGATACTTCATAAAGGCAGATAGGCATATAATTCTTTATAAATAAACTAACATAACGTCGAGTGTACTCACGGACACATATTCAGCTTACCTTCTGGAAAATATTGTGTATTTCTAAGTTACCTATAAACGTCTAGAGCGAATGTGTCGCAAGCGAGTTTAGAATGCAAGAAGCGGCTAGCACATAGTCTTCACATTTATCAAATAGTTTATTTACCGTAGGACGGTTTTTTATTACAATCCTAAATATTATTAACCGAAACACTTATGTGTCTACTTATTTAGTTAGGTATTAGGTGTAGTGACATAAGCTAAATATGTTTCCGTTCTAAAGGCGAGAATAATCTAAACACGGGATTTTAAAAATATGTTATAAATGATTAAATGAAACGCTATGTAGTTAGTTGTGCAGGTATTCTCTCGCCCGTCATACAAAGTCGACTAAAATATAAGATATAACTATCTACTGTGTTTAACATAAAAACATACTTTACATAATTGTGAAATTCTTAGAGAAGAATATTTATGTCAAACAGGTAGATAGTATAAACATGTGTTCATGTATTTGGTTTCTATAAACAATAAATTAAAGATTTAAATAGAGTCGGGAAGCTGTCAATTGTGATCATTTGGAGAACTTAAGTGTTCTATCATTTACTGTATATTTTCGATTACAGTTGACGCTCCCGTGTTCTAGAACAGTATGGCTTTTAAATCAACATGATTATAAATCTAAATATAGTTTAAATTAATACACGATTTGGGCTAAAATGTTTCGAAACATTTAGTTGGTGGTCCTGGCGTGGAATGGTGTTCAAACCTGTCACATATAAAGTTACAATAATTAAAAAAGAACGAGTAAAACCGAGCCGCTTTGTGATGCGTATCGAAAATGATGAGTCCTGAAAGGACAATATAACGATCGAAATTTTAGAATTGAACTTTAGGGCAAGACATATATGGTACTACAGTAGTACCCACTGATATGGCTTACCGATGTACCTGCGCAGAAGATGAATTTTCAAAGCGCGGGAAATGCTATTGACCAATCGGCACGCTCCACGCACCGCGCTTCTTTTTCCTGTACCGCTATTGGTCGGCAGCTGCCGCCATGTTAGCGCGCGCCGCGTGGCATGCACGTGACTTGCGAGTGAGACGGAACTAACAGCTGCAGTGTATTATGATAGTGATCCTTGAGAGTGGCCTTAAAGTAGTGATCTAAGGTTGATACTATCAACCTTAGTTTGCTTTCTTTCGTTAATCTACGGACCATTCTTTCTTTTCTGTGCGAATGAAGATTCACGACGCGCCTTATCAGTTGGGTACCACTGTACTACCTTAAGTTTCTGAAAACGATCTCAAGATTTCGATAAGGAAAACTGTTGTCAAATAATAGGGTATTTGACCTGATTTTTTAAATACATATCTTTCCTACAGAAAACATGAGCGTCTAATCCATCGCGAGGAAGTATGGCAATACAAAACTGACTGATAAGTCAAAAGACCTACGTCTTGTCTTTCATAAAATAAAACACCATTTAAAAAAACATGAATGAATGAATGGCGAGCGTTTTTTTTTTTATTTATGACAGAGACGAAGTCGTCGATGGTGTGAGTTATCCCAGAAGAAGCCTGTTCATCTAACGTTGTCTTCAACGTTAGATGAAACAACATCATACGCAATTCTGAAACCCTAATCTCTTGATTAGGGTTCCAGAATTGCGTATGATGTCACTCGAAATTCCACCGTGAATTGGTGTTAGCGCAAACGACGCTTTGAGAGACAAGGATAGTAAAATAACATCGAAAGCGTCTAAACTCTCTATTTTTACACCGACTTCGAATTATACGTTCAGTAATCGTATCATCGTAACATCTTTTATATAAATATCAAACTTTTTACTGTAGTAAAATACCCTATTACGTTTGGACAACAGTAAATTGATAAGGCTTTCAGAAAACGGAGGTCGGTGTGGACTATTCCTCATAGTTCAGTAAGTAAGCAATCATAACGTATTCGTGAGAACCATAGAAAGAAAACTACATTCCAGTCACTCACAGTTTGCATCACATCTTCGTATAGTACGGGCCGACAACGCGACGAATGACTGAAACTCCTTTTATTACATTATAATACAATAACAGCAGTGCTTTGAGTACATTTAAGTAGCAATTTACATAGCATGATAACCGACCAATCGCAAGCCAGCACGCAAAAGCGAACGTCTTCTGATTGGTCGGTCATTACGCGATTCGAACGCGACTGTCGACCCAAGTGGATATAAAACATCAACAAAAGGACACTACCGTAATAATATATGTGTACTAACTATTCAATATCGAGCACAATGCGTCACTCGTGTCACTCATATAGCGTCCTCTCGCTCGCACACTCTGTGACCGCGGTGTTGCCAGCGGTCAAATGTCCAGCACTAGAAACACGACTCGACATAATTTCTTGGTACAATTTTGTCTGTTTGCTTGCTCAATATTGTCGAGGCCGTTGACAAATCTGTTTGTATCTTTGTATGTGTAGTTTTGAGGTGGAATTGATATTATGAGCCTGTTCAATTGCTCGTTTAGCAATCTAGCCTTATTTGGAGGTCTTTTCTGGCCTTGATCTGCCAGAGACTGACCATATTAGCATCAGTATTGCAGCGTGGCGTCCACGTAGTTCAGTACATAAGGCATGGGCTGCGCGGCGACTCTTGCGCGTCGCTAGCACTGGTTGACGTCGGGCGGCGTGGCGAGGAAGGGGTCGGCGCGCTTGTGCTCGATGAGCGCCTTCACCGTGGTGGAGTCGGCCGGCAGCTCCGACTTCTTGCGGAGGAGGGGTTTGCTCGCGTTGTAGCCTTGCTTTCGGAGCTGTGGGTGGAGATTACGCGTGTGAGTGTTGTCATAAATAGGCATGTATGTACAAAGACGTCATTTGATTTCGTAAGTCGCGAGATACGGGGCTTAAGGGTGTTTTTGCACGTTTACGCATAGGTATCAAAAAAATAGTTGCCAGAGGATATACGAAATTGCCGAGGCCGCAAAAATAAATGTACTATCAAGTAGTACAGCTGTCATACCTCGTGCGCCTCTTGCTCGATGCGCTGGTAGGTGAGGCCGCACAGGTCGTCCTTGGGGTCTCCGGACGCCACGCGCGCTTTCGCTTCTAGCGCCTGCCACACTTCCTCGCGTTGAATTAGACGTTCACGTTCTCTATAGGAAAGCATAGAAAATTATTTGACAAATATTCAGAAAAATTCATCAAGATTTTTGTTATTACTATTATGAGCCATTCCCACTGCCCGACAAATGCCTCCCTTCCTTCTTTCGATTTAAATCTGTCGGGAAATTATTTTCCCGACAAAATAGGTATTTTTTACTAGAAACCACGGTTGGAGGTACTCATTGGTTACTATGACGGAGAGTCTGAGAGATCTTATCAGATGACTGCAGCTGGTAAGACCTCTCAGACTCTCCAATACTCTCAATACTAGTATTTACATCGAGCGACTGTTAAATAATAACAGCCGCACGGGTCGATCTTCAAGGTTAAGCAACGCCTTCCATTGACGGTCCCCGGACCCGAACCCATCGTACCTCGGCCTTTCGGGTATCTAAGCAATCTGGTAAGGAAACTCACCGGAGATAAACATCACAAGCTTTGACCATGGTGAGTGTGGGCAGGCCAAAGAGGCACTTCCCCCTATAGATGGCCGATTTACAAAACAAGCCCTAAGACTGACTAAACAAAAGTTGCGTACAGTCACAGCCACGGGCCACGGGTCTATAGGAGTCACTGACAGCCCGCTATGCAGAGCCTGCATGGAGGAGAATGAGACAGCAGCACACCTGCTTCTAAGCTGCCCGGTAGTCGCGGATTACAGGGCTAAGTACTTCGGAAACCCAGGTACCCTCAGTGAGATAGTTGGTAACACCAAGGCGTTGCTGGCCTTCCTTGGGGAGCTGGGGTGGATCGAATGACACATTTGTCCCACCTGCACGCAAAATACGCGCTTAGTCGTAGAGTTACGGAAACCAGCCCGATTTACATACATACACACATACACATACGGGTAATCAGATGCCAAGAAATCTGTCACCGGTGTTGCCATGGGCTATCGTGATAGTTACTGGCTTGTGGAGGTTAGAAAAGAGGGGGAGGTTTCGTTGACTGCCTGCCTGAGTACCCGTAACAAGGTGGGCTATTCATTAACTTCTTCTCACTTTTGTTTCTCCTGCTTGTACTGCTGCGTGCACTCGTCGAAGAGCTTCTGGTTCATCTCCATGAAGAGCTTGAGCGCGTTGTAGACCAGGCCGTGGATGGTCTTGTTCCAGTGGCTCTTGGTGTTGCGGTACAGCGACGGGAACATGATGGGCAGGATGTGCGTCGCGTTGTCGGAGATCAGCGACATTATGTACTCGTTGTTCCAGTAGTAGAGCGCGCGTTCTGCTACCTGGAATGTCGGAGATTTGGGTTTAGGTGTAGGGTATATTCAACAGGCTAACTAGTGGTACCAGGGAATTATAAATGGAGGTATAAGCCCTGTATGCGTCGCTTAGCTCAATGAATTGCGAGCTATATAATGTAAAATCGTAAAATAGTTCATCGTTGGAAAATAGACAAACATTGGCAACTCTATCATGACTACTTTTTTAATTCACTTCTAATAAATATTTTAATTCGCCGGCTTCCATTCGACCGATGTTATAAATGTGATGCCCAAGAAGTCAGTTTTAAGTCTTTCTTTTGGTCTTATCATTCAAATCAAATCGTATATTTCAAATAAACCATTTACAGGCACTTTTGAATTGTCAAAGTCAGTCAGTCAAAAACATGAAGCTATTTGCACGTTCCAAAGCGTAGATCTCTATGGAGAAGAACGTGCAAGAAACTCCCCGGACACGGATTTTAGTAGCACTCTTGTTTTACCAAATAAATGTTTTATCTATAATATATCTTTCTATGCCGGGCCGTTGTCGACTATCGTTTTTAGGGTTACGTACCTCAAAAGGTAAAAAGGAACCCTTATAAGATAACTTTCTTGTCCGTCCGTCACCACTGTTTTTTTTTTCAGGAACGGGTCGACCTAGCAAGTTGAAATTTATACCAGATACTGAGGTCTTATAGTCCTTAGGCCTAGTCGCTTTTGGTCGGAAATCGTGGTAATTCCCGTTGACCTAGAATCACGAAATTTAGCCAAAAGCAAGGTCTTACAGCACAAATAAAGGAAAACTCGAAAAAATAAAAAAGTTGAAAGTTAAGGTAAATTATGGTACTTCCAAGTTTTCGCAAAAATCTAAGTTTGCCCATATCTTTTTATCATGTTGACTCAGGACCTTGATTTTTATACACCTTATAGGGACTTATATGGTGGTACGGAACCCTCGAAGCGCGAGTCCGACTCACTCTTGACCGGTTTATTTTGTTGACATCCTTATTTATAAAACTCTTCCGTTACTGGTGACTGACAGACAACGCACAGCCAAAAATACTGGTCATAGAAAGCTGCCATTTGGCATGTAGGTTCCTTGGGGAGTGTAGGGAAGTAGTAAGAGAGAATATCCCGAAATATTAGCAGGAACGGGAAAAAACGGGATATACTCGTACGAATTCGCGGACAATAGCTAGTCTATATATTCTAAATAGCATCATCTCAACGTACCTGGAAGTGCGGACTGGAGACGCACTTGGCGAGCTGCTTGAACAGCGGGTCCATGATCTTCTGGAACTCGGCCGGCTCGATGACGTCCAGGATCTCCTCCATCTCGTTCAGGAACATCACCTCCTTGGGGGAGTGCGTCTTCGGCCAGTACTTTAGTAACGCCCTGGAAATTGAGAAACAGACACTTTGTATTCTACTGCTGCATCAACATTCAAATGGGATGTGCTGTCATGTCGAGTGTCTACATATCGATACCAACCACGTTATTTCTTGCAACTCACAAAATAGGGTATTTTACTTAATCGAAAAATTATAATTCTATTTAGTCTGTCCGTTACATTTAAAAATATATTGGAACAGCAAATTATAAAAATCAAATTAAATTAAAAATTAAACAAAAACAAACTCGTTTCTTGTAGGGGAACAATACAAGAAATGTGTTTTTTTTTTGCTGAAACCTTCGTGTGAGAATCCGACTCGCACTTGGCCGGTTTTTAGGGTTCCGAACACAAAACGGAACCCTTAAAGGATCACTCGGGTGTCTGTCTGTCCGTCTGTCACAGCCAGTTTTCTCCGGATCCACAGGACCGATTCTGTTTTAATTTGGTACACATATGGACTTCTGTGACCCAAACATGGACGTGATACATAAATTATTAAATTTTTAGTATGGGAACCCCCATACTAAAAAAATAATAATTTACGTACGGTGCACGTACATGATTCTTAAAAATGATTACTAAGTAATGAGTTGTGCAATAAGTAGGCTCGCATCTTTGCACTTACACGCGCGACCTGGGTGGTGCAGTTTTGTATCTAAATTTAATTTAGTGTTCCAATAGACGTGGTTTGAGTCGGACAACTTGCATTTTTATTTCTGGATTCAAGCCCGCTGGCACTCATTGCATTTTACATTTCACTGACATTTGCATTTACAGTAATTATTATAAATGTTAAGGTGTTGCATTTGCACCCTACAGGGGTAACTTTTGGGGATCAAACTAGAAAATTGAAAATCAAAATTTTTAGAAAAATATTGTGTGACATAACAAATGAAAGGACTTACTGTGAGGGTTTTAATTATATTTTTTCACAATTTTAAAATAAATGGTTTTGAAGTTATTCAAGAAATTAGACGAAAAATGACCATTTAGCTCCGACCCTTTATCTCCGAAACTACGGAGCCTAAAATTATGAAAAAAAAAATGGGGATAATAGATCTTTACTTATAGATTACACAGGAAAACCTATGATATTAAAATTACATGTTAAAAAAATTTAATTCGTTCGGAACCCTTTGCACGCGAGTCCGACTCGCACTTGACCAGTTTTTTTTTAATAACTTAGTTTCCTGTCCAAATAAGACGAGTAAAAGGTAAGTTTTTCACATACCTTACGACGGGCTGTGTGAGCGAGGGATCTTTCTCTAAGAACTGCACGACGCAGTAGGCGAGCTGCGGGTGATACACCGACAGCGACTTCGCCTTGTGCAGCGGTAGTAATACCTGGAACATTCAGATAAGGACATATTCAGCTAGGGATATAAGTAAAATCAACAGTCAATAAAGTTTAAGTTCAAGGTTAAGCAATGTTTGTGTTCGCGACGGTAGCGTCATAGCTTTATATAACTCGCAAAATATAAGAGCTTATGTAAAACATAGGATAAGTTATAACTTAAAATATTTGTTGTAGTTTGAAAATTAAATCATAAAATTATTGTCGTTTTCCCCAGGCGCGTGAGACGTCTTGGGGAACTTATTTAGCTAAAATAGATAGGTAGGGTTACACACCCCCTTACACATTCCTGGTAAAACCCTTAGGAAAGGTATCTGGTAAAAGTTAAAGGTGAAGGAGGTACACAGGTATCGAACATTCTTCATACACCGACACAGGACAGCTACACAAAAGGTAGTAGGGTGGACTGAGAAACCACCATTCACAGGCACCTCCTTTTAAAAAATATCCAAAAAACCTATATATTTAGGCTTTAAAATATAGGCATTAAAAAGCTGGCACTAAGCCCTATCCGAATATGTATACATCTATATGGTCAGTTAAGGCATAAAAGCCACAGAACAGAAAAATATAAAAACACAGATTTTTTCCCCTTCCGGGTTTCTGACCTCATAGTCCTTCCACCCTTAGAGGGGTGGCTTTGTAAGATGTGTATCTGGATAGAGGGATGATGCACCTACCGTAATACAGATAGCCCAACAGCCCTAAGGGCACAGTTTTTCGGGAAGTCAACCCTTAATAGTTAACAAGTGCGAACTTGTAGATAGTCTTGATAGATAAATGCAACAAACCCCTAAGTGGGTAGGGTTGAAGGGTTGATTTCCACCCCGTTCGACGGGGAATTTCAGGAGCTTTACAGACAGGTGCATCAACCCCTATCCAGACCTAGAATAAGCCTAGTTATAGCCAGGAATGTACCCTAGATAAAGTTAAACTTAAGGTTAAAAATAAACTAAAACAGTTAGTGGTTTTTGGGTCTCGTTACGGTAAAGTAACATAGTACAATAGTAAATAGGTCAAAATCTTAAACTCGTAGTCATTGGCAAGAAGATATATAGAACTTTTAAATAGAAAGTACATAGTCGCGAATTCATCCCTTAAACCGCTAGCTGCAGTGTTCAAACAGTCAATCTGCATCTTTATTTGATTCCCTGGTAAGCAAACATCGCTAACCCCAATCATTCCCGAAGACAGCAAGTTCACAACTCAAGAAAGAAGAACGGTACACGTGTGGTACAGAGACCTTTCGTACATCGATACAGGACGTCAGCGCGGCTGGACGCAGTTGAGTGGTCGCAGTTCACGTCGAAGGAATTTGAAGAAGGATAGACCTACCCCGAACACACCCCCGTTCCAGCCGATCACGCCCGTCCGGTACAGTTTGACCAAGTCACGTCATTCATTTGTTTATCTATCTTTACTAATATATAAAGCTGAAGAGTTTGTTTGTTTGCTTGAACGCGCTAATCTCAGGAACTTCTAGTCGGATTTGAAAAATTCTTTCAGTGTTAGATAGCCCATTTATCGAGGTAGGCTATAGGCTATATATCATCACGCTAAGACCAATAGGAGCGGAGCAGTAATGAAAATTGTTGCTTGTTTTTAGCTTACCCTCAATAAGAATAGTTTGTGTTCCTCCTTGAGCGGCAACGCGAACCCGTTGATGATGGAGCCGAGGATCTCCAGCAACTCCGCAATGCCGTTGTGATGCTCCGTCTCGTAGATAAACCTGGACATACAATAACAAACCATATGGTAAATCAAGTATCTCTACTTAGCACACGAGGTTGTCGGCATGTGGAATGTGGACTCGGCTGTCATTGTGCTGATTGTCATTACTGCCAATGGCCTGATGGCTAAAAGCTTCGACGGCCATCTGCCGATGCTGGCGTTGCACGGTTGGATAAAGAGCCTGGTACAGATGGCCGTTCTCCTCGTTGCGACTCGTATTGTGAGGACGTTCCTTTTTCTGGAGCCCTAACAACCGGTAGCTTGAGCCCTGGCCCTAACCCCCGGCACAGATACAGGTAAGCACGTATTTTTTTTATATTTTTAAATGTAATAGTTTAAACTATATTGTATTTATATGAAAATTAATAAAAGAAAAAATAAATAGTTTACAAAAAATTTAATTTCGATTAGGACTATCCAAAGGTTGTCTGGTAAATATAACTGTCAGCGATAAGACAGCCATTGTATCCATATAGTTAAGTTTGTGTTAAAGAGTTGTATAACTAATTCTGGTGTAGGAACAGACGCCAGCACATCAAGCTCCAAAAATCTGTCAATTTTATTTAATAAATTTTCAACTTTTTAGCTAAAGTGATTAGGTTCAAGGTTGATTGGTAAAATTTGACAGACAGGTTTGGGTAGCTTGATGTGCTTGGCGTCTTTACAACAAAGTATATCCTATTTATTTATCCCTATAATTCAATTCAAGTTGAGATGAGGCTCACCCGGCTTTTCGCATTTCGGTGCCAGTATCTACATCGGCCTAATACGAAAAACACTCTCAGTTATATTTCGATTAATATTTTATTTCAATCAATTGTAATTTGACTACGTCAGTCATCTCTTGTTTTCTAAGAATGAAAGAAATTAAAAGATACTTTTGCATGTAAAAAATTACAAGCATAATTAATTGATTCGTTGACAATTATTGAGGACATTATTTGGATTATTGTTGGACATCATACCGTGCGACAAGGATATACGAATTTCGAATCTGACAAACATTTTTAGTATTTAACTGTATGTTATAACATCGGAAATAACTCGTAAAGTACTGACGAGGCTATATATTTACATAGAAAACCATTTCCAACTATGCACGTTGGCTGTCGATGTATCCAGTTATGCAATTGGATGGTTCAGTTCACACGTTGCGTCCATCCTTTAGTTGCTATGTTTATGATTTTTGATTGGTTGCAAGGAAGTACAGTTTAGTTTGAACAATGACATCGCTTCCGGCGAGTTATTTAGATGGACTAATATCTTTGTATTGTACGATATTTATACAGACTGGATTTTTAAGACGCAGGTAGATGCATCTTAAATGTTGTAGCTAAGTAAATGAAAATGTTTTAGGAGTACTTAATTTTTTCAATAATCAGCCAGAAAAATAGCTTTCGCGAAAACTTCTATTGTAGACACCTGATGTTTGTTAAAACACTTGTATTTTTTCTTAGTTTTTAAAACCGAAATACTAATATTATAAAGCTGAAGAGTTCGTTTGTTTGGTTGAACGCGCTAATCTCAGGAACTACTGGTTCGAATCGAGTAATTATTTTAGTGTTGGATAGCCCATTTAAGGAGTAAGGCATCATCATGTTACGACCAATAGAAGCGGAACATTAATGAAAAATGTGACGCAGACGAAATTGCGCGGGTCAGCTAGTTACAAATATGTAGATGATATTACGAATCACACCTCTTTAACTATCTTCAATGTCACATAGTCATAAAAACATGTAAATAATGTACTTTAAACTAAAGTCACCTTTAGCGTCACAACGTAGCATCGACATTGAGATATATATTTAATTTTATCACGCGAATGAACAACAAGATGCAATTAGTTATTATTGTTTGTCACGTTTCCTCATACTTTGTCTATACTCTATCTATACTAATATATAAAGCTGAAGAGTTTGTTTATTTGTTTGCTTGCTTGAATGCGCTAATCTCAGGAACTACTGCTCTGATATGAAAAACTGGCCAAGTGCGAGTCAGACTCGCGTGCAAAGGGTTCCGAACGAATTTTTACCGATTAGAAGTCTGTAGTGTTAAAATAACATGTAAAAAAATTACATGTTATTTTAACACTACAGACTTCTAATCGGTTTTCCTGTAATCTTTAGGTAAAGATCTATTATCTCTATTTTTTTTTTCAAATTTTTAGGCTCAGTAGTTTCGGAGATAAGGGGGGCATGACCATTTTTCGTCTAATTTTTTGAATAACTTCAAGACCATTTATTTTAAAATTATGAAAAAAGTATAATTAAAACCCTCACAGTAAGCCCTTTCATTTGACATATCACACGATATTGTTCAAAAAACTTTTTTTTGTAACTTTCTAGTTTGACCCCCAAAGTGACCCCCATACTAAAAATTTAATAATTTACGTAACGCGTCCGTGTTTGGGTCATAGAAGTCCATATGTGTTCCAAATTTCAATAGAATCGGTCCAGTGGATCCGGAGAAAACTGGCTGTGACAGACGGACAGACAGATACCCGAGTGATCCTATAAGGGTGCCTTTTTTTTCGGAACCCTAAAAATCTTTCAATGTTAGATAGCCCATTTATCGAGGGAGGCTATAGGCTATATATCATCACGCTAAGACCAATAGGAGCGGAGTAGACGAAGTTGCGCGGGTCAAATAATATACTATAAATAGACGAAAGATCATGTCTTGATTGGACTGATGGTAAATCAAAACTATTCAAATCTGCTCCGCTGTGGTTTAATGCGATGTAAAGGGCTGGTATATTATGGTTGAAATTATCCGATAAAAGGATAATTGTATTTACATTAATTGAGGAAAATATCCAATAATAATATTGGAAACTGAAATGACTTGCATGGTTTAAATTTTTGCTCGAACAGAGTGTTATCAAATTTTTTTCGGTTATGGCTAGATTATTATTCAATCTTGACCCGTATAGATATCTAAACCTAGCAGGTTTCCATTATGCCAACAACAGCAAGCGTCAAACTAAATCAGGGTAAGTCTAGGAGAAAAGTGGCAGTGAATGTACCAATATTGACCAAGAAAAACTTCAAAGAGCGTAGGTAACTTCTCTATTTTTCCACCGCTTTTGTCATTTTTTTTTAGGGTTCCGTACTTAAAGGGTAACCAACGGAACCCTATAACTAAGCCTGCACTGTCCGCCTGTCTGTCAGCGGGCTGTATCTCAATAACCGTAATAGGTAGACAGCTGAAATTTTCAAAGAGTGTGTAATTCTATTGCCGCTATAACAACAAATAATAAAAATTAAGGTTTAAGGTACGGCACCCTTCGTGTGCGAGTCCGACTCGCACTCGGCCGGTCTTTTTTCCACAAATCGTAGGTGCTATTTCAATAACATCTTTCAAATAAGTATTCATTCAGGTAGAATTCTGACCGTAGTTAAATACCGTGTTAAGGTGTATAGTAGGCTCAATAACCTTGAGCATCTGTGCCACACATTCATATCTGCGCCGCACACACAAACATTTCCGTAGCGCACGCGCTACCTCAAAACTATCATCAAAGATTATGTGAGGACGCAGAATGCGCGCCAAGCCGGCTTTTTTGCCTACGACTACACAAGAGAGAGAGGTATGGCCTTAAGTTCACGGTGAGATGTTTACAGCAGTATTTTTAACGCTACAAGCGCGTATCGAAACATCTGCCAAATGCAAGGACTTTTCAGTACCTACAAGCTGTTATCAGCACCATAAAGGTTCGGTTTCCGTTCTAAACAGATGCTGCACATCACATGGGTACTACATGTTTATTGGCATCGTAAAACAAACAATACATGCCTTCTGGCACTTGTACTTTCGTATTGATTGCAATAGTTATCAAGCCATCAGCCCTAATCGATCCATTGTCTTGCTATCTTAGATCTTTTAAGGAAGGCTTGTAAGTAATGATAAATTATTATAGTAATTTAAAGGGGTTCGAACTTTTTTTCTACGGAAGCTGGCATAACCCCGCCCCGCCGCGATTCGATGCGATCTAAAATGCAAATGGGTAGAGGACACTTCAAATTTTTGCAACATGGTGCCCTAAAGTGTCACGTTGCCGAGATATTTGAAGGTAAAGTCGCCATGTGAGAATAATGAAACTGATTGAACATTTTAAATCCTATGCCGCAACATTTAAAAAAATCCAAATTGGGAGGGGGCTCTATGCCTTTTGTAGGTAAATCACAAAAATACTGTATAGGGAGCGTGCAGAAACTATAGGTGGCAGCACAGAAATGTCACTGCCAAGTGCCAAGTATATTTCAAGTATAAAATTCGAAATAGCTACGCTAGATGGCACAGTCTACTTCGCGCACGTTCCCCTAAACTGAGCATGCAGGAACCGCAGGTGGCAGCTCAGAAGCGTTAATGTCAAGTATTCTGACCCTTAAAACTTCGAATATGCGACACTAGATGGCATAGTCCACGCCGTGCACGGTCCCTATTGCAGATCAATATTTTTTGTTACTGTAAACTAGATAGGCCCGGTGTTTCCTAGCTGCCTACTCTGAGAAGAAATACCGAAACCAACTCGGAAATCGTTATTTTAGAAAGTCCACTAGTTAGCCCGCGCAACTTCGTCTGCTCCGCTCCTATTTATCTTAACGTGATGATATAGAGCCTTATGTCATCACGCTATTCTATGCTATCTATGGGCTATCTAACATTGAAATATTTTTTTAAATCGTACCAGTAGTTCCTAAGATTAGCGCTTTCAAGCAAACAAACAAACCCTTGAGCTTCATAGATTAGTATAGATATAATGAATGTCATAATCGGATTATAATATGAGAACAATGTATTTTGTGGTATTTTGAAGCAAGCCCGACACAGGCGGGCTACTCTCTAACGAAATCCGTAGTTTCGGGCTTAGTTGCGGGCGGGCGTATTCTACTCCGTATCACCTACAGACTTACGATTAGTCCCGAACCCGAACTGAGAATGAATGACAACACGATTTCACAGTAACTGTCAAATCGTGTTATCATTAGTTCTCAGTGGTTAGGTGATACGGAGTAGAAAATGCCCGCCCGCAACTAAGCCCGAAACTACGGATTTCGTTAGAGAGTAGCCCCCCTGATTTGAGTGGACCTGTCCGTGTCCAGGCATTATTTGCTTTAAAAATCATTTTCGTCATATTCTTTTAATATACATCTAGAATTAACAACTATTAGTTTAAAATTGCAGGAACCAACAACCATGATTAACTAATTTACTATCATGAAATGTTGTTAATTTTGCCTGTAATTATAAATAACTTCACCAGGCTTATTATGGATTCCTATAATTGACACAAAAACATGCTTATCAAAACACAGTACAGTTAACAGCAACAACTTTCCGTCAATATTAAAAATATAAAAAATATTGTGCCTCCGTAAAATGACAGTACACTGTACCTTGAGATGCAGTGAATCGTAATGTTACCATAAAAAAGTAAACCTTATAAGTGATTTCCTTGGGCATGGATACCAATATAAGATATCTCATCAAAAGTTAACTACATAAGTCTTAAGTAATAGGTACCTACTGGAAAACACCATAGGAACATACTGCATCTCCAAAACATATCGCTCCTAGGTGTTTCTTTTTCAATACTCAGATATTTTTAACTGAAAAATAAACCAGGTTTTCTGCTATATTTTCTTTGTCAAATCGCCATTTTTACTCCTTAGATAAAAGTAATCTGACTGTAGAAAAATCGGCCCTTAATAATAAAATCTGGATTACTGAAATATGCATTTTTTTCCATTGCATGGTTTTATCATTGCTCGGAAGATCAGCCTATCATTTACTAACGGAGAATGCAAAAAAAAAAAAAAAAAAACTTTTTATTCTGTCACCAATTTGTATTAACCAAATCCACTGTCGTTATTGACTGTACGTGCCTCAATACCGCATCGTTACGCTACATGCACAACACAGACTCACAATATAGAACACATTTTTTTTTTTTTATATTGATCTGTTCCCGTATGTAGCACACTATTTTATTTTATTATTTTTAAACGACTTCCAAAAAAGGAGGAGGTTCTCAATTCAGTTGAATTTTTTTATGTTTGTTACCTCATAACTCCGTCATTTATGAACCGATTTGATAATTATGTGAAAGGATATACTCCTTGATTGGTCCCATTTAAATTTTATCAAAATCGGTTTAGTGATTTGGCTTTAAAATCAAGATCGGAAATGATAGGCTCGTCGCTACGAAGCTCCAAAGTCTTGAGCATCGACGACGAGTTACTAGCCTGTCGGTTTTCTACCGGTTGCATTTTGGGGAATGTGCGACGGAATTGCATAATTTAATTCCACCAAGCCCGTTCCATCATCGGACCACAAGACGAACGGCGATGCGCCACCGATACATGGTGGACATCCCACCCACGCGCACAAAACGTTTTGGGAATACATTCATAGTGCGTGCAGCTAAGGAGTGGAATTCCCTGCCGGAGTCTGTCTTTCCTGATAGCTACAACCTGGGAGTCTTTAAGTCAAGAGTGAATAGGTTACTTCTAGGCAAGCGTGCTCCATCTTCGATCACATCATCGCTTACCATCAGGTGAGATAGTGGTCAAACGCGTGCCTATCAATATTAAAAAAAAAGATAGCTGGAATACATTTACTTAGATGACGTATTTGGTTTTTTATCCAAGTAAACGAAATTGCGTATTTTGCTTTACTGCGACTTTGTTGTTAGATGTGAGGTACCACTAAAAAGTGAAGAATAAAAAACTTTTTTACAAAAAAATACAACCGACTTCCAAATAAAACAAAACACTACAAAGTATAAAGTAAAGTTTTTGGAAGGGAAATTTCAGTGTCAGACTCCTTGACTAAAACCCAACCGTGTTCCTCCAAATCAAAACCGTGTTCCGCCCCTTGTATTGAAAAAATATCATAGGTACCAACATTGATATATAAAAACCCAAGATGCACAGTCTCGAACAAATGCAACACTCGAAACTGTCGTCAAAAACTGACATGTATCAAGTGTCATGTGTGAGTTGTGTGTAGTTATACTATAAACAATTTTTTTAATTGCAAATTCAGCCTTACACGGATCGCTTAAAGTAGTTTTTACAAACCAGTGCAGTATGGCGAGCGATGCGAGACTGTTTGAAAATAGCGTACAATTATACATTTTGCGCTTGGTTGTTGAGGACGTTTTTGAGATGCTGAGTGTGTATCTTGGGTTTTGGAACGAAGTTCCTTATCGCGCGTTGTGAAAGGGCTGCTAGACGGAAAAAATTCATACGAAAAGTTGTAAAGACACTTTTTGCTATAGTTGTTAGCGTGTTTCTCTGTCTGTCTCTCTCTCATAGAAAGCAAGCCAGTTATTTCCGTTTCGTCTTTCTATTTCTGTTTACATTATATTTGTAAGGTAAGCAGGGTAGGCATGGTAGGTGGGTAGGCAGGGTAAGCAGGGTAAGTAGGGTAGGGTAGGGTAGGGTAGCCAGTTGACGGGATCGAAGCCGCGCGGGTTAGCTAGTTATATATAAATTACAAACGTTATATTAAACCATATCACTGCTTCTTTTTTTTTTACAATTCCTTCATTAATTAATCGAAAGGAACTTCGTTCCATCCGGGTGTCCCTTGACACCTCTCAAGTTTTTTATATATCAATGGGTACCAAGAATGAATAATTAGAAATAATTGAGATCTCAATCACGATATTTACCGTTTAAGAAAATAACAAGTATAAATCGTCCACTGTTGCTGTTGACCGTACGTGCCTCACACAATACCGCATCGCTATATTACACAAACACACTCACCTATAGAACACATTATTGATCTGTTTCCGTATGTAGGCGCGCAGCACTAAGAACTTTCCGTATATCCTGTGTAGAGTCGTCTTTAGGAAGTCTCGCTCCCGTGGGTCCTCTGAATCGAACAGTTCTAGTAGCTGTGGACAACGAAAACGGGTTGTTAATAATCAAATCCAAATAAAAAAGACCGGCCATGTGCGATTCGGACTTATACACGAAGGGTTCCGCACCATAAACCGAAAAAAAAAAACTCGTTGCTTAACGTCGGTGATAGATTACGTACGTACTTTAAATCAAGACTATTTTTTTTCTGATTTAATAACAAATGTATAGTTTTAAGATTTTTCTCTATATCTCTGTAGAATAAGACGGTCTTACTTGCCAAATTTCATAGTTCTAGGTCAACTGGAAATACCCTATACATTTTAATTCCCTTGAGAGTGTTGACATATACGTTTTTTTGCGGCATAAACGGCCGTATCTTTTTTTACTTAGAAGTTTGATCATAGCTTTAAGGGACTGTGGATACTCAGGGTATATGGTTTAATTTCAACGCGATACTTTCACGCGTTCCTGAGATGAAGGGTCTTGACAGACAGACAGACGGACGGACGGACGGACGACAAAGTGATCCTATAAGGGTTTTTTTCTTTTGAGGCAGGGAACCCTAAAAACATTAAGTCGAATTAAAAACCTCCTCCTTTTTCAAGTCGGTTAAAAAAACGAGTGATTAAACGTTACCGCCCAAATTAGGCTTGTTCCACACGTACCACAACACGTGGGTGGGCGCTAATTTGTATGAAAATCTATACTTAATATATAAGGCTGAAGAGATAGTTTGCTTGAACGCGCTAATCTCAGGAACGGCTGATCAGTTTCTCAGGTCAGTTTGAAAAATTCTTTCAGTGTTAGATAGCCCATTTATGGGAAGGCGATAGGCTATATATCATCAGTCATCACCCTAAGACCAAGAGTAGCGGAGCAGTCATGAAAAATGTGACGCAGACGAAACTGCGCGGGTCAGCTAGTGAATAATAAAATTAGTTTTTAGTTGTAGGCCTCAATAATTTACCCCAGCCCTGCGCTAAGGCTTCCCCATCCTCTCTACTATATTCTGTGCTTCATCTTGCCAATACTCGAGGAAGCCATCTAAGGCGTTAAATATGTGTTAATTAAACTCCAGAGTTTGGACGAGTACTGGAACTCTTCCAAACTATAAAGTTTGGAAGCTCAAGCTCCATGTTTTTCATGTGTTGTAAAAGCCATCAAGCTACGGTACCCAAAAGCCTATTGAATTGAATATAATTTCCTGTAACACGTTGGTTTTTGTTCATTGCGGCTAACACGCGATTCGATGATCAGAGGCTTGATCACCTTTCACAAACGAGGTACACTCGTATTAATATCGGATTTATAGTAACCAACTAGGTTTATATATATATATTTTACTATTAGGCACGCGTTTGACCACTACCTCACCTGCTGGTAAGGGATGATGTGGTCGTAGATGCAGCAAGCTTGTCTAGAAGTAACCTATTCACTCTTGACTTAAAGACTCCCAGGTTGTAGCTATCAGGAAACACAAGACTCCGGCAGGGAATTCCACTCCTTAGCTGTACGCACTATGAATGTGTTCCCAAAACGTTTTGTGCGAGTGGGTGGGATGTCCACCATGTATATGCAACTAGCTGACCCGCGCCCACTTTGTTGTTCGGTATATTTCGGGTTATTATATAGCCTATGACACTCACAAATAACGTGGATTTTTAGGTAAATGAATTTTCAAAGTAGGTTCAGTAGATCCAGAGATTACCCCCTACAACCTCACAAACTTTACCTCTTTATAATATTAGTATAGAAGTATAAATTAGAATTACAAATTTACTACCTTCTGCCAGCGGCTTCGACCGCGTTGTCCCTAGGGAACATACTCCCGGGATAAAAAGTAGCCTAAGTCCTTTTTCAGGCTCTGACTATCTGTGTACCAAATTTCATTTTAATCGTTTCAGTAGTTTTGGCGTGAAAGCGCGACAGACAGACAGATCGAGTTACTTTCGCTTGTAAGCCATATGGACAAAGTGTTGTTAAGACCGGTGTACGGTGTGAGAGAACTGGTGAATAATCCTGGCCAGTTGCTAGTGCAAGTACTCGCATTTAACCAGACGAGAAACGATGAGACGATGTCGAGAGATTTGTGCGTCTGTCTGGGAGGGATAAACTACGGGAATATGTCTGATGGGCACACCCGGGCGGTGGCATGAAACACGTCAGTGAACTACTTTTTAAGACAATCATTTATTAACAGTGTTTCTGACCTAGTTATAACCTAACTCCAATTCTTTAGTAGGAATAAGAAATGGCTTGTTTACGAAATAAAGTAGACATTTGATCCCCTAACACAGAAAAGCCCAGATTTACAAAGGCGACCTTGTTAGTCTTCAAAGGCGTTATTTTTTCCACTATTAACATTCCACGCCTTTCACCACAAAAAAGGAGGTTTCGTAAACAAGGCTGAATGAATAGATCAAAGGGAGCAAGAAGTTTGTATTCACATGATACTGCTCGTAAACAAATGGAGTATTGCGATGAAAGATTCATTGAAATCGATCATGAGGGCTGTGGTGTCGACGACAGCGTTTGGCGGAGCGGTAGCAGCGGAGGCGGCATGCAGTCATAGGAGAGATGAGTTCTATTACAACGAATAATGAAGGAAAGAATAGAACCGATACACATCAGTGGAAAGGACATCGGTGAAAAAGCAGATAACCGCTTCACACGTTTTAGAAGGTTCAGAAAGGAGTATTCCCCGTCATTATGCCCTCCAAAGTCTCCTGTCTAGCAAATAATAGATAAACTAAAGCTCTTTATTTATTCGTTATATTTCACTAGCTGACCGCGCGGCTTCGCTCCCGTCAACTGACTACCCGACCTACCCTACCCTACCTACCTATGTTACAAAAAATATGATAAATGAAGAACCGCTCGACCGATTTTGTGCAAACTTCACACGAACCATCTACTAAATAGTCCGAACAAAGCCTAAACATTTGGTTTGGATAGGTGAGCCCGTTCTTGAGTTATAAAATTACAACGAAAAGTGGCATTGGTTTTTATATATATAGATTCGTTTTGTAACTCGATGCTGTAATTTTTTCCAGTTTATCGATTTAGAAAGAAAATAACTGGCCATACAATACAATTTGTAAGGAGCTGTCTCGCCATTCCGCTAACGTCCCCAAGCCGCGTCCGCTCCGCTCGCCGCTATCATAATCGACACAGACTTATAGCTTCCATGACTGGGGAGCACTTATAGACATGTTGAAGTTGATGTCTGCATGAGGAGGTTTATGGCATGCGACATTTGCTATCGATTTTTGTTTCTATTTTATGATATGTGTTGAATTGATATATGACTACATGATTTATCTACCTAGTCGTTAAGGAAAATGGGTTTTATAAATACAACCTGTAACAGAATAAACGTTCTCCCCTTTAAAGGGGTCATTGAACTCATAATTATGAACAACTTTCACTATGGGACCAACACCGAAATCGCGAAAAAAAAATCGACTCCCCCATACATTTATGTGCGCATAACTCGACAAAATGTACTGAACAGCTGATTTTTCTTTCGCGATTTCGGGTTCGGTCCCATAGTAAAAGTTGTTCATAATGATGAGTACCCTTTAAGAGGTATTGCGTTTATTTTGTTACACGTTGTATAGTTAAGAATTTACGTATACCAATGTGATAGAAGGGTTGATAATGTTGGTCTTAGTTAAACAGATAATTTATGAACAGACTAGCTGACCCGCGCAACTTCGTCTGCGTAACAATTTTCAATACTGCTTCGCTCCTGTTGGTCTTAGCGTGATATATAGCCTATATATTCCTCGTTAAATGGTTAATGGAATTTTTCAAATCGGACCAGTAGTTCCTGAGATTAGCGCGTTCAAGCAAACAAACAAACTCTTCAGCTTTATACATTAGTATAGTACATCTACACTAATATTATAAAGAGGAAAGATTTGTTTGTTTGAAATGAATAGGCTCCGAAACTACTGGACTGATCTGAAAAATTCTTTCAGAAATGGATAGCTACATTATCAGGGAGTAGCATAGGCTATATTTTATCCCCGTACTCCCACGGGAACGGGCACTACGCGGGTGAAACCGCGTGACGTCCACTAGTATATAGATATAGAAGATATATTTTAGTGGTGATTGATTCAACTTTACAAATGTCCTACCAGTATGTAGCCTGTATGTTACACAAGATATTGTTATTACATTTAGAGCCAGCGATTTCGATTATAACGCACTGTTTCCACCGACCAGACCGCATCGGACTGCATCAGAGGGCATTTTACAATGTGTTAAAGGAAAGTTTACATGACTCTCAACCCGTTCGGATCCACAGACCAGACCAAGAGTTAGTACCATAGATATAATATATTTCTATGGTTAGTACTTTAAGTTCTAAACATAGGTAATGTAACGGATTCCAATCCAATATACTAAAATTAAACAATGAATTTGCATTCCACATTTTCCACGGTAGAGTTATGTTTTATCATACGAAATCAATTTATAAGCGGAAAAATTGTGTTGCAAATTCTTTGAATTTCACACCTTGTTTAGAAAATACTGTTTAGATTGTAGTGAGCATAGTATAAACTGTAAAAATACCCTGCCTGAAGCAAAAAACGCTTTATGTAACAACGGCTGGATTCGCCAATGGGTTTTGGCAGAGGCGTACCATATTTTACAAACATTTGAAGCTGGAAAGGCAACATATTCCAAGAAATAAAAACTTTGGGGGGTTGAACTTGATCCAGAAGAGTGGCTTGTGCAGCTAATTCGAACGACTAAAATGGGTCTGACGTAACACAAGCACATCGCACAATGACATCGCGCTATCACAGTTCTTCGCGCGATTTTAACAGATACAACAACCCAACATCAACCATCGGGCAGTTGCCCACTAACCACAACACCCGTCTGAACGGAGGACCCTCCCTTTTCAATGGAGGATACGGAACCTTCCACCCTGTTCCGCATCTCTATGTATAGATTGATTAAAAGTATGAACTGTTACAACATATACACTAAACGTGCTGCTACACCAATCCTGATGATTTTCCAAAATTTCAGAACGGGAAAAACAGGATATGCGTGCGAAGTCGCGGGAAAAGCTAGTAATTGCTATAAAATACCTTATCTTAGACTAGTGGACGTCACGCGGTTTCACCCGCGTAGTTCCCGTTCCCGTGGGAATACGGGGATAATATATAGCCTATGTTACTCCCTGATAATGTAGTTATCCAATGCTAAAAGAATTTTTCAAATCGGTCCAGTAGTTTCGGAGCCTATTCAATTCAAACAAACAAACAAACATACAAACAAACAAACAAATCTTTCCTCTTTATAATATTAGTGTAGACAACATTCGTTTCCAATAAATGTCTTGGCTAAAACCTAATTGTACTATCTTCTCGATATACAACGGGAATACGGCCTAATCCTTACTTCCTTACTAATATTATAAATGCGAAAGTAACTCTGTCTGTCTGTCTGTCTGTCGCGCTTTCACGCCAAAACAAGTGAACCGATTTGAATGAAATTTGGTACACAGATAGTCTAGAGCTACTTTTTATCCCGGGAGTATGTTCCCTAGGGACCACGCAGGCGAAGCCACTGGCAGAAGCTAGTTACAAATAAGCAACATTCATTTCATCAGACAATTTTCTCGTAACGCATGCACGAGGAGGTCTCGCTCAGCCAATCAGCGTTCAAAGACTGGCATACATTGATAAATTAAGAAGGCGTATAAATCACTCAGCAATTAATAAAAGTATGGACTGTTACTACCTTTTTACCAAAAACGTGCTCAGGCACCAATTTTTGCTATAAAACATGAACATTATCTTAGAAAATATTCAATTCCAATGTATGGCTAAAACCTAATTGTACTATCTTCTCGCAATATACCGGGAATACGGCCTAATTTACAAATACGCAACATTCAATTCATCAGATAATTTTCCCGTAACGCATGCACGAGGAGGTCCCGCTCAGCCAATCAGCGTTCAAAGACTGGCAGACATTGATAAATCAAGAAGGCATATAAATCACTCAGCAAGTGAGGATTGCTCTCAATAACGCGATCAAGGGCGTCGAATGAATGTAGGCGGAATTGCTACCTACATTATATTCAGTAGGACGTGATTATTATGAGGGTTAATAAATAAAAGCAGCTAAGTAGGATTCACACAGTAATAACTGTTTATATTTTAGGATTCCGTACCCGAGGCGTGACTGGGACCTATTACTAAGCCTCCGCTGTCCATTCGCCATCTGTTAACGGACTGCAGGTATATCAGTTGAAATTTTCGCAGTGTGTATTTCTATTGCCATATGACAACAAATAATTAAAAAAAAAATTCAACCAACCAACCTGTATTATGCAAATAAAAGATTTGATTGATTGAATGATTGTAAAAAAAATATAACGACTGCCAAAGATCTACAAATGGCAGCCGGGACCAATGGCTTATCGTGCTTTCCAAGGCATGAGGAGGAGGTCCCGGTACGTTAAAACTTTTTACTAAAAAATGTAACCGACTTCCAAACAAAACACTACAAAGTATACAATAACCTTAATTTCGGAAGTCGGTGTTTTTGGTTTTGTTTCTTTGTTTTTTAACAGCGACTTCCGAAATTAACGTTATTTTATACTTTGTAGTGTTTTGTTTGGAAGTCGGTTATATTTTTATGTAAAAAGTTTTTAATTTTTCACTTTTTTAATTGGTGATACTTGGACGACGTCTTCGTCTACGCAGAAATTGAAATAAGCAAAAAATGCTCATAAATTAAAAAGTACTACACCGAATTGAACCAAATTTTTACGGGACCAAACCGCATCGAACTAAAAAAGAATCATCGAAATCGGATCAGAAACCCCGGAGTAATCGGTGTACATACATGAAAAAAAAACCCTCCTCATTTTTTTGGAAGTCGGTTAAAAAATAAATTTAAAATTGGGGGCTCCCATACAAGAAACATGTTTCTTTTTTAGTTTATGGTACGGAAACCTTCGTATATTATCTTTTGTGTATATCTAGGCAACACAGCTACCAAATTGAAGTGGAACTGGGCAGGCCATATCTCCCGCATGCCACGTTTGAGCTTGGCGAAATTAGCCACGGATTGGGTACCGAACATCAGGAACGGTAGACCCAAACGGAGATAGCGAGACTATCTTGACTCCTACCTAAAGAATCGTACTCATATTGCTCAAGATAGATTGAGGTGGAAAGAAGGAAGGTAAGCCTTTGTCCTGCAGAAGGGGACAACTACGGGCTGGTCCTAATATGTTAAATTCTACCGTTCCTGATGAGTGACTGACAGACAACGCACTGCCGAAACTACAGGTCGCAGAAAGCTGAAATGTTTGGCATGTAGCTTGGGGAGTGTAAGGGAGCACTCAGAGAGGATTTCCCGAAATTCTTACGGGAACGGAAAAAACCACGGACAAAAGCTAGTAATAAATATTGTGTCTTAGTATCCGAACCCTACGTTGTTTTTATAGCGTAGATTAGTTCAATTTGTCAAAGCAATTACCGTGGTATAAAGTTGATGAAGGGAAGTACCTACAATAGTACTTTATTTCCATTGGTGCTGTTGTAGTAATATAATGTAATTTATTAATTGACCGACTCGTTGGTCTACGTGACTACCGGTTCCCAGCTCTTAGTAATAAATTGTTGTTGTAGGGTTTTTCTAGTGGGAAATTCTAAGTAGCGTCCATATAAGGAAAGGCCAAAACTCTTTTGATACGAAGAAAATGGAAGACGGAATGACCTCCACACATGTGTTTGAAGGTTTTATCCCAGTCAAATACATCCTTACTAATATTATAAATGCGAAAGTAACTGTCTGTCTGTCTGTCTGTCTCGCTTTCACGCCAAAACTACTAAACCGATTTAAATGAAATTTGGTACAGAGATAGTCTAGAGCCTAAGAAAGGACATAGGCTACTTTTTATCCCGGGAGTATGTTCCCTAGGGACCACGCGGGCGAAGCCGCTGGCAGAAGCTAGTTATGTATATGTGGAATTAAATGACGTTTGGAAAAAAAATCCTTTTCTCGGGTTATTTTAAAATATGATTTTTCTGTACGTGTGTGCGTCACTGAACTCCCTGTAAACGGCTGCACCGATTTTGAGTGTGTATCTGGATGGTTTACATTCACACTTGGAACCAGTCGGTGGCGCTGCAATCGGGTTCTACATTTGGTATTCTTACGAAACTCGGGACCCGACTTGGTATTTAGAAGCTTGTTTGAAACCTGCAGTTAGATTATGGGGTAGAGATGAGTTTAATTCAAAGACAATAGGTTTAAATATTCAGATGAATGTCCAACTATAGAGATGGGCAAAAAATGAGTTTAAACCTAGTAATCTGGTTTAAGCCGGTTGATTCTTTACCTCCAGTCAAGTCTTATCTCTTTCCACCGTCCCAGGGGGGCTACTCTCTAACGAAATCCGTAGTTTCGGGCTTAGTTGCGGGCGGGCGTATTCTACTCCGTATCACCTACAGACTTACGATTAGTCCCGAACCCGAACTGAGAATGAATGACAACACGATTTCACAGTAACTGTCAAATCGTGTTATCATTAGTTCTCAGTGGTTAGGTGATACTTACGGAGTAGAATATAAAAAATATGTTTTAAATGGTTCAAATAATATTATTTTTATTAATATTTTTATTTATGAACTTAGGTATAAGATTAAATTTATTTTGTAATTTAAGTTATATAATATCTTGAATATGCCCGCCCGCAACTAAGCCCGAAACTACGGATTTCGTTAGAGAGTAGCCCCCCTGTATCAGGGACCTAGGTATTGTATGGGATTTAGCATGAACATCCGCGTTATACAGGGAAATTTAAAAAACACCCGAAACCTCTTAATCCTGACTTTATATCATGACCCTGAACAACATTTGTTCTACGACTTTTCAAAATTCGAAACATTTTTTTTTTTCATACTAAAAATATAGTCTAAATTTTGCATATGCTTTATGAGGCGGCCGACGAAAGGCCGCCGCCCGGCCGGCGACGCGGGACGAGTGCGCGTAGTATACGCGAATTTTACAGACTTCAAATAAATGAAAACAATTTGTTTTTGGCTACATTGTTTAGTTGAGGTCAAAGTCGTAGAACAAATGTTGTTCAGGGTCATGATACGAAGTCAGGATTAAGAGGTTTTGGGTATTTTTTCAATTTCGCTGTACAGGTATACAGTGCATTGTTAAGTTTATTTATTCTTCACCTATGTTTTCAACCAACAGGCTCCAACAGCAGTTACTATAAATCAATAGCTAAGCGGAATCGCTTTCAATAACATACTATCAAGGGCGAGACGAACGATGGCGAATATGTACATAAACATATACTATACATATTCTATGTATATCAGTCATTATAGAAAATAGTCTGTTGTTCACATCGAGCAATTCGACAAAGCAATTACTGAGATATCTAGTTGTTCGGGCGAACTATGTTATTTTCTCTGTTCTTATTATAAGTAGGCATTAGTCTTGTTTTATTTGTTATTGAGGTATTTTTCTTCATTTTCTTTTACCTTGACTTATAGACATAAAATGGTTTATCCAGTGTACCAAACCGAGGCTAATTCTTTCCTATATAGGAAGCTATTTTTTTAATTAATGATTTCTTTATTTTTGCTTGAAGATACCTATAGGGTATTACAGATTAATTGTAAAACCTGAAAAAACCTCAAAAGAGTCATTGGTCAAGCTTTAAATTGCGAATGAATGAACCCTGAATAGGTTTTGAGTTTAATATGTTACAAATTGTAAAAATCAGAACTATGTATTGCTGTTCGGTTTTGAAAATAAGCACGCCTACTTTCCCGTATACTATCTTTTAGACTTATACATACTTTCGGTAGGATCGCCAAACTGAAGTGGCAGTGGGCAGAGCACATTGCTCGCAGAACAGATGGTTGATGGGGCCGAAAGTTCGGGAGTAGCGACCGCGTACCGGAAGACGCAACGTTGGAAGGTCTCCTACAAGGTGGACCGATGATCTGGTGAGGGTCGCGGGTAGTCGATGGATGCGAGACGCACAGGACCGGTTGTTGTGGCGACACCTGGGGAAGCCTATGTCATGATATGGCCCTCATAATATGATGATGATTAATTACTTTCGGTTTGTTTTATAAATTAATATGTATAAAAGTCACAAAGAAAGCTCATCACTTCTCAAAAAAAGTGGCCAAGTGCGAGTCGGACTCGCGTGCAAAGGGTTCTGAACAAATATTTTTTTTTGACATGTTATATTAACACTACAGCCTTCTTATAAGTTTTCCTGTAATCTTTAGGTACCTATAGAACTATTATCTGAATATTTTTTTCAAATTTTAGGCTAGTTTCAGAGATTGGGGGGGGAGGAATGGTCATTTTTGGTCTAATTTGTTGAAGAACTTCAAAACTATTTATTTTAAAATTATGAAAAAAATATAATATTATGAAAAAAAAACCCTCACAGTCAGCCCTTTCATTTGATATGTCACACGATACAGTTTGAACATCTTTATTTTTAATTTTCTAGTTTGACCCCCAAAAGTGATTCCCATACTAAAAAAATATTTATTTACGTAAAGCGCCCGTGTTTGAGTCACAGAAGTTCATACGTATACCAAATTTCAACAGCATCGGTCCAGTAGATCCGAAGAAAACTGGCTGTCTGTCCGTCTGTCTGTCTGTCTGTTTGTTGTTCCGTTTTTTACGGATTTTCAGTTCGGAACCCTAAAAAGTAATCTACCTGAACTTTTCCCAGTGTTGGGGACGGCTTCTAACCGGATACGGCTAGATGAAGCATCAGCTCGTCACTTATCATAAACTCGAAATCTTATCCTTCAAACTACGCAATTTGTCCCACATTCTCTATCGATCTACAGTAAGGTATGCGTTATCTCTATTGATTACACTTGTAAACAATCCAAATTGACGTCAGCATTAACGTAGATAAATACAGAAACCTGCACGTGTGAATAGTTAGAAATCAGTCAATGTCATCATCAATATTTCATTCAAAAGACGTCTAGTGCTCGTCCGATCCTGTGCTTCACATTAAGATAAACTTTCCTAGGTACAATGACCCCTTAAGAGGTATTGTGTTTATTCTGTTACACTCGTATACTAAAAGTGTAATCAACTCATAATACTGAATCTTGCGGAACCCAGCAGAATTCAGTTTTTAGGGTTCCGTACCCAAAGGCTAACGGAACCCTATTACTAAGCCTCCGTCACGTCCGTCCGTCCGTCTGTCTGTCAGCGGGCTTTATCTCAAGAACCTTAATAGTTAGACAGTGGAAATTTTCACGGAGTGTGTATTCTTGTTGCCGCTATAACAAATATTAAAAACTGGCCAAGTGCGAGTCGGACTCGCGTGCAAATGGTTCCGAACGAATTTAATTTTTTTTACATGTTGTTTTAACACTACAGACTTCTAATAGGTTTTCCTGTAATCTTTAGGTAAAGATCTATTATCTCCATTTCTTTCAAAATGTTAGGCTCAGTAGTTTCGGAGATAAGGGGGGGAATGGTCATTTTTCGTCTAATTTCTTGAATAACTTCAAAATCATTTATTTTAAAATTATGAAAAAATATAATTAAAACCTTCGTAGTAAGCGCTTTCATTTGATATGTCACACGATATTGTTCAAAAAACTTTTTTTTTTTTAAATTTTCTAGTTTGACTCCCAAAAGTGACCTCCATTCTAAAAATTTAATGATTTACGTAACGCGTCCGTGTTTGGGTCACCGAAGTCCATATGTGTACCAAATTTCAAGTTTGGGTCACCGAAGTCCATATGTGTACCAAATTTCAACAGAATCGGTCCAGTGGATCCGGAGAAAACTGGCTGTGACAGACGGACAGACAGACAGACAGACACCCGAGTGATCCCATAAGGGTTCCGTTTTTTTTTCCGAACCCTAAAAATGAATTAAAAACTAAAGAGGGCTCCCTAAAGATTTAAAAAGTACCTACATAGTATTAAATTGTACGATAGTATGGAACTCTTCACGCGCGAGTCCGACTCGCACTTAGCCGGTTTTTTATGCTACCTTTTAACTTTTATAGGTAGAAACTACAAAGTCAGGGTGCTCTTGGAAAGGCATCTAACTGCCACGGAGTTACTTCTGCGATTATAATAATATACCAGGACACTAGCGAAACCCCAAACCCCTGATTAATAGGATGATTCGCCAGTTATTTTAATTTTGGTAATACGTAATTCCTAACGGTGTCAATCCCAAGCAAATGTATTAACTTTACCGTGGTATCCGTATTACTAAACTTTCATATGCTATCCAAAATGACCAAACTAAATAACCAATCACAACAAATCTACTCGTTCGTCCACTGTACACGTGTTTTGTGTCTTCAAGTTAGTGGTAAATAAAAGTATTTTCTCAAACATGCTTGGTTTGAGCATTATTTTGACAACCTTCTTCGAGATAAATCGAAATTGCTGTATTGGCCAAATACATGCGAGCAGCGGCCGGCATAAGTTGTATGAAAATCCATATCTGTCGTGGTTTAGCGGCCACATAAATTGCATAGTAAACTCATATCTGTCGTGTAATTTAAAAATGAAACGATCTTTTACTCCGAAACATGGCAACCAAGGAGGTAACTTATCAAAGGTTTTGTTTAAATTTCGAACTGGCTTGTAAATAGAAAGCTGTTTAGTGAAAAAAAAAAAAAACAAATGAGCACATTAAGGCTGGCCGCATACGTACGGTTTCCTGATAAGGTTTTCCGATCAGGAATTTAAATTCGGAATTCCGCGAGACATTCAATTTTCTGTTCTTCTGACCTAATCACACGGCTCGTTTTTGAAAGGAACGTCATCTGTTTTTCCTATTCGGAAAATAAACAAACGTATTCACCTAGTTGAACATTTTGTATGTAAGGAAAAATTATTGTTGTTCGTCATTGTTTTTGAAAATTGTATTTTAATATCTGCATTTACAAGTTCGTCCATCAATGCCTCTTTTGCTGGCCGCTGCATCAATGTACTAATTTTTATCCCCTTTCTTTTTTTCACTCACCTGTAAAACAAACTTCTGGTCGATATATTTCTTGGCGATGTTTGGCTGGAAGTCTGGCGACTCCAGTAACCGCAGGAACAGTTCATACACCAGCTGAAGGTGAGGCCAGGCCGCTTCCAGCGTGGGCTCATCTTCCTCAGGGTCGAACTCGGCTCCGTTCGGGTTTGAGGAGGGCGGTAGTGTCCTGAACAGGTTTATCGCGAACTGTGGACAAATGAGAATGGATTAGTTAGTGTTTGTATGATGAATGTGTAAGCTTTTGAACGAAGGCGTAATTGAATTTACTATGGACTTCTTGAGTGGTTTAAACAATAGGGAATATGCACGAAAAAAATATTTCTTATCTATACAGTTTATCTAAAAATATACACAAATATAATACTAACAGTGAAAATAGAATCAAAATGGCTCGAAAAACAAACGAGATTTAATTATTTTAAACAAATATATCTGTCCCTCTCGCGAAAACGCTGTTTTCTATGGCAGCTGTATAGGCCAAGAACTTTGACGTCACAATTCATATCGGACTTCTCTTTCTAATTGTAAACTTTGAAGCTTTATAACTTCATCGCTGATGAAGGTATTTAAAAAATAATTTCATAATTGTTTATTAGAACCAATAAGTATTTCATTTTGCAAATAAATAAATCGCGTGAATATTCCCTATTAGCTATTTCCTACATTTTGTCGAGTTTTTCATCATTTCGAGTCGATGGTTTCCGAAGGAGTTAACCATCTACTCGAAAACATAAAAAAACCGGTCAAGTACGAGTCAGACTCCAATTAAGGGTTCGGTACCAAAAACTGAAAGAAAAACGCGTTTCTTGTTTAGAAGCTTCCTATAATTTTTAATTTTATTTAATTTTTTATTTATTTATTTGTTGTTATAGCGGCAATAGAAAAACACACTGAAAATTCCAACTGTCTACCTATTATGGTTCTTGAGATACAACCCGCTGACAGACAAACGCATGGACGGACGGACGGACATACCGACGGACAGCGGAGGCTTAGAAATAGGGTTCCGTTGGTTACCACTCGGGTACATAACCCTAAAACAATCTAAGGATATCGTTTGGGTCCCATAGGTAATTAATTCAAGTTTGGTCAATTAGCTGGTCACATTATCTCAACCACTGCAATGCTAATAAGAACAAAACTGAGTTGTGTAGTGAGTCCTAGAGCAATTATTTTATCAAGAAATAACGAGATAAACCAAGAACAAAATTAGACAAATCAGACCCTAGTTTCCGGATCTATGAAATGCAGAAAAAGTAGTTATTATCTACAAGTCATTTCCTACTTTCTCTACATTTCATACTTTTTACGCTATCCCCAAGCAATATGGGACAAAGGAGGGAAGATGAACTGATGATAACATTTTCATGAGACGAAATGTATTTGATTAAGTTGAAGCTGAAGACGGCTATTCTCTCGAGAAATGCTTAAAAACAGCGTGCAGATGAAGCAACTTTTCGTCGGCATTTACTGAGAAATTACATCTGAAAAAAATAGGTAGTAATCTACATGATATGATACGTAATTTGATCTTTTAGAATTTATGTATCGGTATATCATAATAAGAAAAAAAAAATCACCAAATCACCTCCAAATCGTTGAGATGAAACCATTTTACTCCTTCATTTTTTAACAAAAGTCTAAAAAAAAAGTATCTACTGCTTTGCAATAGAAACGAAAATAATTTGGTTTTGATGCTTTTTTTAAATGTGTTTTTTTTTTATAATCAAATAAAAAATGCGGGTAGCGGAGTGGCGCGTAGAGGAGTAGTTAGCTCCGTTTATACAAAATATGTGCATACGCACAAGGTCATTGGCATGTATAAAAGCCTTAGGCAGAGCCTGATAACTAATAACTAATAAGCCATATAAAAAGACCTTCAGTATATTCACACAGAGATAATAAATCGTAGCGATCATAACGTCACTGGCAACGGTAATAACATCGGAACGGGTCTGTCTAAATGTCCCCAAATACCCTAATCGAGCAGAATACCAGCACCATAAAAATAAAAAACAAAAATTACATCATAGACACAGCCAGAGAGCAGTTGCTGTGTTTCAGACAACTTAAGTGGAAAATTAGAAAAGAAAATGTTTTATACAAGATAAAAGGCATTAAATAAATAAAAACTGGCCAAGTGCGAGTCGGACTCGCGTGCAAAGGGTTCCGAACGAATTTAATTTAACATGTTATTTTAATACTTTAGACTTCTTATAGGTTTTCCTGTAAAATATAGGTAAAGATCTATTATCTCCAGTTTTTTCAAAATTTTAGGCTCAGTAGTTTCGGAAATAAGGAGGGGAATGGTAATTTTTCGTCTAATTTATTGAATAACTTAAATCATTTATATTAAAGTTATGAAAAAAATATAATTAAAGCCCTCACAGTAAGCTCATTCATTTAATTTGTCACACGATATTATTCAAAAACCTCTTTTTTTAATTTTCTAGTTTGACCCCCGAAAGTGACCCCCATACTAAAAATTTAATAATTTGCGTAACACGTCCGTGTTTGGGTCACAGAAATACATATGAGTACCAAATTTCAACAGAATCGGTCCAGTGGATCCGGAGAAAACTGACTGTGACAGACGGACAGACAGACACCCGAGTGATCCTTTAAGGGTTCCGTTTTTTGTTCGGAACCCTAAAAACACAAATGTCATATTAACATGCACAGATGAAACTACTGGGACTAGGACATGCACAGTTGAAACTACTGGGACACTAGCACATGCACAGTTGAAACTACTGGGACTAGCACATGCACAGTTGAAACTACTGGGAATAGCACATGTACAGTTGAAACTACTGGGACTAGATCATGCACAGTTGAAACTACTGGTACTAGCACATACACAGCTGAACTACTGGGACTAGCACATGCACAGTTGAACTACTGGGACTAGGACATGCACAGTTGAAACTACTGGCACCAGCACATGCACAGTTGAAACTACTGGGACTAGCACATGCACAGTTGAAACTACTGGAACTAGCACATGCCCAGTTGAAACTACTGGGACTGACAACACATGTAACACACAGACTAACATGATTTTTGAAAAACCAACCTTTAAGGTTGCGTTTCTACCGGAGATGTGCGAGGATTCGTAGCGAGGGATGCGTTGGTTAAGAACCAATAGAATCTATTGCGCTGAGCGAGGCTAGGTAAATGAAGCGGGGTGTGAAAATCGTTCGTTCTAAATCTCTACAGACAAAGTCACGGGCGAAGTGCTGGTATAATATGAAAAAAATAATTAGCCTTTAGGTACTGAACTAGTGTTGCCAGGTGTCCCGATTTGCGCGGGACGTCCCGATTTTCAGGGGTCTGGGGACGCGTCCCGATTTGTACCTGATCGGGACGCTAAATGTACCGATTAATCAAAAAATGAAAAAAAAATATGTATATTTACGCTACGTAATTTTTTTGACACGGAACACCATCTATTGGCTTTGGGTATATTCAAAAATATGGGGGCCGTAACTCGATTCGCTGCTACGAGATGGCGTTGCATACTTATACTTCTTATTCCTAATCCGATTAATACTTAGGTACTTTATTCTTCTGAAGTGCGTCAATTACATTTAAAGTACGATTTTATTTTATAATTTCTTCTAGAAAGACTGATTATTTGTTATGTAAGATTAAATAGACTTAAAACCCCTTGTTTTTTTTTTTGTTTACTGTCCCGATCTGTAACCCTAAATCCCGATTTTTTTACCCCATGTACCGATTTACAACAAATCGGACCTGCTGAACCCACTTGAAGCACTAGTTCATAGTTTATGTCAAAATTACACCTCCATTTGCCTAATGCCTCCTTAGTCGTCAGACATCTTCGTTATCAATTCAGTGACAATTTGTCAAGAGACAATCAAAACCCATTCAATACTTAGGTGCTGTTGTCCTTGGCCGTGAATTCAACTAGTTTTAATATATTAGTTGACACAAAACACGTAGGCATGGTATGTTTTTCTTTGCTTTTCGCATTTGGTAAACAAACATGGCGTAGCATGTGCCTACCCCTCTGGAAAAGGGCGTGAGTTTATGTCTGTACTAGCACTTCGCCCGCGACGTCTTCCGTGCTGCAATTTTCTTAAGGATCGCTAATATTTTCTTGTAATAAATATATGTTACTCAGGGATAATGTAGCATTCTAATAGTAAAAGAATTTTTGAAATCGGTCCAGTAGTTTTTGCGATAAATCGTAACAAACAAATAACAAACAAAAATCAAATCTTTCCTCTTTATAATATTAGTTTAGATTTTGTTGATCAGCCGTAACCTTCATTTTGTCAAGTTATGCGAAGAAACATCTGTTTTTAAGGGGTTTTACATAACCCCTTAAAAAACAGATGCTCAATCTACATGATGCACAATTCGGGTTTAGAGCTGGGCTGTCCAAGGAAACTGCTATTCTTGCGCTCAAGCACACGGTCAGGTACTATACTGATAGAAACACACCTATGTATGCTGCTTTCTTGGACCTCTCCAAGGCATTTGACCTGGTTGATTATAGTATCTTATGGTCGAAATTGCGTGAGCAAGGTCTTCCTAATGAGCTCGTTAACCTCTTAGACTACTGGTATGACCACCAAATCAACCAGGTTAGATGGTCGGGTGCCTTGTCTGGGGCGTATGGGTTGGAGTGTGGGGTGAGACAGGGAAATTTGACTTCCCCAGCGCTCTTTGGCCTATGCGTCAATAAGTTGCTCGAGGAGCTCAGCAGCGCTGGTATCGGATGCTCTATTGATGGTGTGATTATTAATAGTATAAGTTATGCAGATGATATGGTGCTGCTGAGTCCCTCGATTGATGGACTCAGACGGATGCTGGAGATATGTAAGAGGTACGCCACGTCTCATGGTTTATTGTACAATGTACGGAAGATTGAGCTGATGGTGTTTAGGGTAGGTACTAAAAAGCCTATGACAATTCCTCCGGTATTTTTGTATGGTGTGCCACTAAGCTGAGTGTCGCATTTTATGTACCTTGGCCACATAGTGAATGAGGACCTGAATGATGACAGTGACATAGAAAGGGAGCGAAGATCGTTGTCGATCCGATGTAATATGCTGGCCCGTAGGTTTGCACGATGTACTAGAGAAGTGAAACTCACTCTGTTCAAAACGTTCTGCCAGTCTTTTTACACGAGCAGCCATACGCAGGTTAGACATACGCAGAGGGTCTACAACGTTCTTCGCGTGCAGTATAATAACGCCTTTAGGATGCTGTTGGGGCTCCCGCGGTTTTGTAGCGCATCGGGCATGTTTGCTGAAGCTGATACAGATAGCTTTCAAGCTATTATGCGAAAAAGAACAGCATCTTTGATGCGAAGGCTTCGAGGGAGCACCTGCCAAGCCTGAATGCCCGTTCTTGGAGCACTGGACCCGTATGCACAGCTGCAGGTCTGGTGCAGCGGGAAGCGGACATTATAGGTACGTGAATTAGTTTTATTTTTGTTTTAGGTTTATTTTATTTCTTTTGTTGTGGCGACAAATAATTACTAACATAGTTTTAAGTGTTACTAACAACAATATGAATATTTTGTGTTCGAAATAAATAAATAATAATAATCCTTACTAATATTATAAATGCGAAAGTAACTCTGTCTGTCTGTCTGTCTGTCGCGCTTTCACGCCAAAACAACTGAACCGATTTAAATGAAATTTGATACACAGATAGTCTAAAGCCTAAGAAAGGACATAGGCTACTTTTAATCCCGGGAATATGTTCCCTAGGGACAACGCGGGCAAAGCCGCTGGCAGAAGCTAGTAAATAATAAAAATAAATCGTGTTTTTGAGTGATATTTAATGGCTAAGTAGAAAAAACCGGTCAAGAGCGAGTCGGACTCGCGCACCGAGGGTTCTGTACCATCATATAAAACGTGAATTGTTTCTAAATTTTCATCGTCGAAGTCTATCTTCGTCAAGAGAATTTTAATACTGCTGTGTATATTGCAGTTTTAGATCAGCGTCATCTCTTGACTGATAGTGGAACTAATGTAATGTTTTTTGATGATTTCTGAAGAACTATGATATTTAGAGATATCGTTTTATTTTTCCTGTGTGTGTGCTGTATTTGCAGGTTTTGCTCTATGCAAACTTCAGAGATAAGGGGGGGGGGATGGTCAAAATTTCAGCATTTTTCGACATAAGTCGAAAACTATACGCCCTAAAAAAAAAAGGAAAAAAATGTTTGAGAATGTGTAAACAGCATTCTTTCATATAATAACATGCCCTAGTCGTTACGGATTGTCAGAAGCCAGAAAATCTAACTCCAGTCTCGCCAAGAACTACCGTATAACTCAGGTCTGGTATGCAGCCGCTCCACGTAAAATATTGGTATTCAGCTAAATTCGGTTTGACTGGAAGCCGACCTCAATACATATAGTTGGGAAAAGGCTAGGCAGATGATGACTGATGACAGACAACACACAGCTGAAACTATTGGTCGTAGAAAACAGACATTTGGCATGTAGGTTCCTTGGGGAGTGTAGGGGAGTACTAAGAGAGAATTTCCCGAAATTCCTATGGGATATACGCATTCGAAGTCGCAAGCAAAATCCGATAGACACCAAAAGACAATCGGAAGTGGGGCTTCATTAATAATTCCTAATAAACCTTGGCCTTCCGAATGTTCGGCGTTCGAAGGCCTTTACTAATATTAAATGATTGGGACTTTTATGTGTTCGTGTCCTTGATCTATCAGGAAGACTGTAATGAAGCACACAGTAAAGGCAATTCAAGTTTACTGCATTAAGGGATAGTTTATACATTCATTGACCAAAAAAAACTGGTCAAGTCGGTGTACCTCGCGTGCAAAGGGTTCCGCAACAATTCATGTTATTTTAACACTACAGACTTCTTATAGGTTTTCCTGTAATCTTTAGGTAGTAAGAATTTTTTTCAAAATTTTAGGGTCAGTAGTTTCGGAGATAAGGCCCCTCAATGGTCATTTTTGGTCTAATTTCTTGAATAACTTCAAAACTATTTATTTTAAAATTATGAAAAAAAAACCTCATAGGAAGCCCTTTCATTTGATGTCACACGATACAGTTTGAAAAACTTTTATTTTTAATTTTCTAGTTTGACCCCCAAAAGTGACCTCCATACTCAAAATTTATTTATTTACGTAACGCGTCCGTGTTTGGGTCACAGAAGTCCATATGTATACCAAATTTTAACAGAATCGGTCCAGTGGATCCGGAGAAAACTGGCGGTGACAGACAGACAGACAGACAGACACCCGAGTGATCCTATTTAAGGGTTCCCTTTTTTACGGATGTTTGGAACCCTAAAAGTAAAACGAACAAAGAAACCAGGGGGCTACTCTCTAAGCCCAAAGTCCGTAGTTTCGGGCTTAATTGCGAGCATTTTCTATTTCGTATTACCTACGGACTTACGATTAGTCCCGAAGCCAAACTAAAAATGAATGACAACACGATTTGACAGTAACTGTCAAATCGTGTTGTCTTTAATTCTTCGTGGTGCGGAGTAGAATAAGCCCGCAACTAAGCCCGAAGCTACGGACTTTGGGCTTAGAGAGTAGCCCACCAGGGCCGTCTACCGCGTTTGTTTGGAGATAATCCTCAAGTCGTCAGAATTACCAGCACACCAATTGCGTACCTAATTCATACAAGGGCATGTTCTTTTACAATCAAAATGAACTCTACTGCTTCATATGATTAAAAAATATTGATTTATTTCAACTGTGTGTACAGTAGTGGTACATAGGCAGACTTAATACTACAAGGCATTCTCTACTAGTAACCCTTTTGGTTCAAAAGACTACACTGTATGACTACAATTGTCTGCTCGACAACAAGTAAAGAATTCGGTTGTGTGAATATGAACGCATAATTATGGGATTATAAGACGAATGGGACAGAAGAAGATCCTTATACCCAGCAGTGGGTATAAGCATCTGTGGGATTTTGGAATTATGAAGAGTTGTTTGAAGACCAAGGGACTATTCACACTTATTCAGCTTTTGCCCATAGAAAACAACGATTTTGTGTGGAGACGCGTACGCTTCTGTTCAGCTTTCCGCGTCTATTCAGCTTTCGCGGCAAACAAGTATAAAATAAAGACAAATGTGTTATTATCGTGCGAGTGCTATAGATAGAGTTCAGTGCTGTTCTGCCGCGTTCATACGCGCGTACTTACAACGCTGTACGCGGCTGATAGAAGCAGAACTGTATAAATGTGACCAAAATCGTTCAGCGAAACGCGAATGGAGCTGAATAAGTGTGAGTAGTTCCTTAAAGCACAATTTGTTTGCAATAAATACCTACCACCTGAATCGACTATTGATTGTAGGTAACCTAATTCCAAGTCTGCTGTAACTATTTTAATCGATAGTTCTCCAAATAGTTCTTAGCGCATGTCTGCAGCCTTTGTTACCAGACAGACGCGACGCGACTATTTTACATCGATGCTACGATTATTAATCATTCGCGTTCATTCATTTTTTTTTGTCGTTATTTTACCTCTCTATCATTTTTGTTCATAGACATTATTCTACAGAAAGAGCCCAGTGTAGACGTTAACCAGGGTCAAAAACTTAAGTGTATTTCAAAAAGATTTGGCAGTGCAGAATAAACATTTTTTCTTTCTTCTATTTTTATAGGAAAAAGAAAACACCGGGGAAAAATCAACAAAATAAATCGACATTCGATTCTTTGTTACAACTCGAGACGGAACCCTAAAAAGTTCCGCAAACAATTTTCCTTTGTTCAGTGCATTGGAGTGTGAGAAGCCTCGGATACTTTTCAAAGAAAAATGTAGGGTAGTTAAAGAAAAGTTGAAAGTAAATGAATGTAGCTATTTTGAGGGCGGCCGGGACATTCCTGGTCTTTGAAAACAATTCGTGTTTCATGGAGCGTAAGCGCAAGGGACTTCGTTGTTCGTTGTAGCGTGATTGACTCGAAATTAAGAAGGTTTTGTTGAACATTCTAACAATGATATTTCTTGGGTATAATTAGGCGTTTGAGATATCTTTCTCTTGTTCTTCCACTGTGTTGTGATTGTGAAAATATTCGCATCGTTGGGTGACTCGAGTCCACCCTCCCAGTTACTCGTTTCCCAGAACTGGGTTATGAAGGTCAAATATAAAGAAAAAACAGGGCTGTTCATAGAATAAAAGTCCCTAAAACAAAAGATTAAAAATAAAATGAAAACAACATTTATTGCCAAAACTATAGTCGTATTGTTATCAACAAAACAAAATTCCTTATAAAACAACGGATTTCTGTGGCAAAAGGAGCGGACTCGGCAAATGTTGCGCAGTGTACAGCATAGTCACAATGCTGGTCAACGCTGATTTACAGCCCTCTCAACCCCAAATAAAATAGTAAAAAACTAGCCAAGTGCGAGTCGGACTCACGTGCAAAGGGTTCCGAACGATTTTTTTTTTTAACTTGTTATTTTAACATTACAGACTTCTAAAAGGTTTTCCTGTAATCTTTAGGTAAAGATCTATTATCTTCATTTTTTTCAAAATTTTAGGCTAGGTAGTTTCGGAGATAAGGGGGGGGAATGGTCATTTTTCGTTTAATTTCTTGAATAACTTCAAAACCATTTATTTTAAAATTAAGAAAAAAATATAATTACTCTCACAGTAAGCCCTTTTATTTGATATGTCACACGATATTGTTCAAATAACTTTTTTTTAAATTTCCTAGGTTGACCCCCAAAAGTGACCCCCATACTAAAAATTTAATGATTTACGTAACGCGTCCGTGTTTGGGTGACAGAAGTCCATATGTGTAGCAATTTTCAATAGAACGAGTAGATCCGGAGAAAACTGGCTGTGACAGACGGACAGACAGACAGACACCCGAGTGATCCTATAAGGGTTCCGTTTTTTTGTTCGGAACCCTAAAAACTAAAAAAAGTAAAAATACTTTTAGAGACGAAAGTCGACACCAATACAGTACCAATACAGTGCAGTGCAGTGGTGCAGGCTTCTGCCTTTCATTTTCCTGATCGTCTCGGGTCAGTATTGTCGTACGCGATAGCGACCGAAACAACAAGCTACATGTAACAAGCATCGAATTTCGAAATTAATAAGTTCTTTTCGTATACGATCATGACATTCATGACTCGTCCACTAGTAAAGATGTGTATGTTAACTGTTCCAGTAAAACCACTCACGCTTGTGCGTGACCATTGTATGTCCAACATCAGCTAGTCTATTCTGTAAACAACTAATTCGATATCGAGCTTCACCAGAGTGACAAAACTCACAAAATGAGCTTTATCGCACACAACATAAAGGTCTTAATTTGAAACTCACCTCGGATTCGACTGTCGAGATACGAAAATGTTGTTACAGAATAGCACTACAGGACTAAGTGCGGGAACCACACCCCAATAGATACAAATTCAAATATTTTATTCTTAGGCTGGATTGTCCTTTTATTCGGCATTGTCCTAACAGGCATGCACAGTAGAGATAACAATTATTGTGTTATTAAATTTTCATTTTTAATTTATTTGATTTATTGACCTTTTAAAGTTTAATTCATTGACATTTTATAATTTAATTTATTGACATTTAATTATTTTTTTGACATTTTGATTTTCAATTTATTGACATTTTTAAATTTAATTTACCGACATTTTGAATTTTAATTTATTGGCATTGTTAAATTTAACTTATTAACTTATTGATGGGATTTTAATTTATTGTTCTTATTTTGATTTGTGATTTTTGTGTTGTAATGGGTTGTAATTACCTGAATAAATGAAATTATTATTCTCTTTATTTTTTATCCTTGCATATTAATTTACATTTTTAAATATTTCTTAAAAACAACACATTATAAAAAACATTTAAAAATATAAAAAATAGTAGTCCGCCGGTGTCGGGAGCAGGGTCCAAGCTACCGGTGATTAGGGCTCCATAGAAAGGAACCTCCTTACAATACGAGCCGTATCGAGGAGTACTGCCTTCTGTATCAGGCCCTTTATCCAACCGAGTAACGCCAGCTTCGACAGATGGTCGTCGAAGCTTATTATTATTATTATTTAAATTATTATTCCATTTATTCAAATTATTATTATTATTATAATGTATTAAAAAAACAATTAAACATTAATTGGCTACATGGACATGTGCACGCACATGCCTGCCAACCCAGAGCCTGATAAATGGTCCATCAACTTTGTCCTCGAGTGTAGTTAAAATACTGTTAGGGCTACCCCTGAATCGCCGCAACATCGATGCACACCGTTTGCGCATAATGGCATGAAAGTCATCTATTCGCGCTTCCGCAAGCATGCCCGATGCACTGCAACACCGCAGGCAGTCCCAACAATATCCTCAGCGAATTATTGTAGTGGACAAGCCGAGGGTTGTAAGCCTTCTGCGTATACCTAACCCACAAGCTGCATGAGTAAAACGACTGGCAGTAGGCTCTGAAGAGCGTCAGTTCTACCTAGTCAGTGCACCGCGCAAACCTGCAGGCAAGCATATTGCATCGGGCTGCCAACGCTCTGCGCTCCCTATCTATATCCTGGTCATCTGTGAGAGAACCCGTGACCAAATTGAGTGACGACTTTTAATGGTGTGCCGTGTAACGTCACCGGTGGTATATTTGTGGGTGTATTACTAAGTACTTTAAAAACCACCACCTCACTTTTATTGGCATTATACCTCAAGCCGCATACCTCCTATACATAGAACCACTTAACTTTAGAACAGGACATCCTATCCATCGTAACGACATAGTATACAGTCTTAGATTAAAAAATATTCCTCGCAAGGAACCCGTACAATGCCTGAAGCGTCTTATCTCTGGCACTGGGGAGCCAATCTGGAATCTTGCCGAGCCAGCTAAAGAGCTTACACGGCTTATCAGTTACAAAGGCCAGATAGGACTCCGGGATAGTACCGACTTTATTAAGCGTACAAGAGCTGATTGAAAATTTTAAAGGAGGTGTTTTAAGTCTTGGCTCTCCTCGCCTTAGCAGTAGGTACTTTTCTTAGTAGTACCTATCTTTTCTCGTTAGGCTGCACTGAATTACGAAACTACAGATATTTGCTCTCAAACCATTTTGCCTATACCTAGCTGTAAAGATTTGAAATTCCTGTGCTTATTATGTTCGAAATGCAGCTATCATTTATACTTTTAACATCTATCTATACTTAATATACAAAGCTGAAGAGTTTGTTTGTTTGCTTGAACGCGCTAATCTCAGGAACTACAGGTCCGATTTGAAAAATTCTTTCAGTCTCAGATAGCCTATTTATCGAGGAAGGCTATATCATTACGCTAAGACCAATAGGAGCGCAGCAGTAATGAAATTGTGACGCAGACGGAGTTGCGCGGGTCGACTAGTTGCTTATATTACTTTTTTCCAAGTAAACAAATCCGCATTAAAAAGCTAAAGAATACTGGCATCACCACCTTACGATTAAATTAGCCTAAATGTGTTGCCCCGCAGCTTTATTAAGCGCAGATCCAGTATTCTGGCGATAAGAGGAAGCGAACGAACCGCGTCCTCCATGCAGAACCTTTAGTCCTATTTTGTAAATTCTCATCTTGAAAGCTAAGTGAATATTCAATCTGTAGCATCAGGATTAACAGCGCAGAAGCTTACTTCACCGAATTATTCAAGACGCGATTTTTAACAAAATAGATCGGCTGCTAAGGAAGTGAACAAAATAGAAGGGAATGTATAGTATAGAAATCCGCTGAATGCGAGAACCATAGGACCAGGGCCCCAAGTCTGTTATTACAATAGAAGAAAGTCATAATGACGCTTTTATATCCAGTGGTCAACCACTGACACTCCATTGAAAGAAATGGCATAGAATCTTGTCAAAATCAACCATTATGAAATCAATGATAGACCATTCTGACACTATTGTAATAGCAGACTTGGGGCCCAGTCGACGTGGCGACTCTTGGAGGGGCCTATGTCCAGCATAGACGTCTTTCAACTGAAAAGACGATCATCACCTGCCTAGTCTTTTCCCAAACCAGCATTTTGCGTGGAGCAGATGCCTAACAGACCTATACATTACATTTAACTGAGTAACACCAATGACGTATTATATATAGACACGTCATGAACCAACATCGCGGCGCTTAAAAACAGCGGAAATACTAGATAGCTACTTATACGCGTGAAGAAAGGGAAAGAAAATATATATAATACGTTAATTAGCTTTACTAATTAAACTATAAAAAAAAACACACGACGGTATGTTTTTTTATGTTTTGCACAGGTTTACACATACAATAATTATATTAAAAACAAACGTAGTGTCGCGCGACAGGTTGGTGCGTAACTAAGCGCGATGTGGCCAATTGGCTTCATTTCATGTTGTCATTTTAGAGTGCGGACAACGTATCTATAGTTTTAATATCATTGGGTAACACAGTACTTCTTGGCAAGACTGGTGTCAGTTTTTCTGGCTTCTAACAATCTGTAACGACTGCCAAAGATCTACAAATGGCAGCCGGTACCAATGGCTTAACGTGCTTTCCGAGGCATAAGGAGGAGTCCCGGTATGTTAAAACTTTTTACAAAAAAATGTAACCGACTTCCAAACAAAACACTACGAAGTATAAAATAACCTTCATTTCGGAAGTCGGTGTTTTTGGTTTTGTTTCTTTGTTTTTTAACACCGACTCGGTCGTCGGTTATATTTTTTTGTAAAAAGTTTTTTATTTTTCACTTTTAAGTGGTGATACTTGGACGACGTCTTCGTCAACGCAGAAATTGAAATAAGCAAAAATGCTCATAAAATAAAAACTACTGAACCAAAATGAATCAAATTTTTATGGGACCAAATGGCCAGTATACTGCATCGGATTAAAAAAGAATCACAAAAATCGGATCAGGAACCTCGGAGTAATCCGTAAACATATATAAAAAAAATACCCCCGAATTGAGAACCTCCTCCTTTTTTGGAAGTCGGATAAAATAGCTATAACTTTCACTCACCATATTAACCGCCTCCGGGTATATAGGCTCTGTGATGACGCCCCTCTGCGACGTGACATACTCCACCATCTCCAGGAGGGCGGCCCTTTTGACCTCTTTCCACTTGAGGTCGGACAGGGGCTCGTCTGCGAAGTCGAACAGCAGGCAGCATTGCTGCAGCTTCTGTACGAAGAGCTGTTCTCGCTCCGCTGCTGGTGCATCTGGGAACAAAGAGCATTAGGTTAGTTTAGGAAGTATTAATTCAAAGTCAAAAGTCGTTTATATAAATAAGGCTGATTGCCAGCACTTTTTGAACGTCAACGTTTGCAAATAGACAGACCCCCAAAAACGGCCCCGTCACCACTTCCTAGTGTTTTTAGCTGGGAAGAAACACTAGGAAGTGGTGACGGGAGAGCGATTTTGTATTTGTTTGTGATCTTTATGAAGGTTACGTATAGTAGAAGAAGTCCTTCGGCTGATGATGATGATGAAGCGACATAATATAGACAATAATTATTTAAAGATGACATTCGTTAGAGTGGTCACATGGGATATGGGCGGGAAGATGATGATTCGTTTTCTGGAGTGCCTTACACTTTCTTGCCCAACCTTAGTACTTCAATATTTCAGCCAGTGTTTACTATCACTTTGATCAGAATAGAGAAAGAAAATAGAATTTGAAATGTTAATAAACTATCTGATGAATAAAAAGCAAAGGAGTGGAACTCTCTGCCTGCGTCTGTGTTTCCAAACGCTTACAACCCTAATCTCTTCAAAGTTAGAGTGAACAGGCTCCTTCTGGGTAAGCTCGCTCCATCGTAGACTTTGTCTCTGTCATCTTTGACCTAGACTAGAGTCAAGAGCAAACCCATCACAAATAAAAAAATAAAAAATGAATCTGGCACTGTGGATTGATAAATAATATAACATTTCAAAGAATCTGGATTAAGTAACACCATCATTGCATCAGTGTTCCTCTAAGGAGTCCACAAATCTATAATTGCAGAAGTTTTTACCAAACCAACGTTTCATAAGGTTACAAAGTTTGCAAAATGCATCTGGCATTGAAAATTCACACGAGGTTAGTTTCCTGTACGTATTTCGTTGATATAGGAACAGCTTGTAATTATGTGTTCTCTTTCAGAGGAATAGTTGCGCTTAGCTTTGAGTCCTGACCCCCGTTCCCCTGACTGAAAGTACAGCATGTTTCAAATTCACAACACATTACTCGCTCGGAGTCAAACTTTGAAACGTGGAATAATTTGCTGTCAAACTAGTTCCCAAGCTTTCGGGAACAACTAAATTAATATTAAAGTGTCCTATGTTTACCTTACAGAGGAGTGAGTCACTCTAAATATAAGGATTTTTGGAGAAAAAAGGTTCTGGTATCTATAAATGATAAATGATTATCTAATTATTTGAACCTAAAAGATTGGCTGTTGTAACTATAATCCACCACTCAGCTTGCACGACGAGATACTATAATAGATCTGTAGTGCTATTCTGTAACAACATTTTCGTATCTCGTCAGTGGAATCCCAGGTGAGTTTTAAATTAAGACCTTTATGTTGTGTGCAATAAAGCTCACTTTGTGAGTTTTGTCACTCAGGTGAAGCTCGATATCGAAATAGTTACTTACAGAATAGACTAGCTGATCAGCCTTCTAAAAGTTTATTATTATTGATAGTCTCATGTTTGACCACATCATTAGCTCCACTTCATTTTTTACTTTATCACGCCCAGTTTGTAGCCCCTATGAGGAAACAAACAATCCGCCAGGTCTAGTCCTTGGCTGCACGCAATGAAAGAATTCCTAAAACGTTTTGTTTTGAGGCGGGTCCAGTTTTTCTATTTACCATCTTTTGCTTTTACTATTAACGACTGCAAAACCCTGGTTTCCTTAATTCAAAGAAACCAAGTTTTAAGGACTGATCACTGACGCTCTGTACGTCTACCATGAGTTTTATCAAACTACACTCGTTAGCAACTGTACTTAAAAAAAAATATGAAAACTTTAAAAAAAACAAGTTTCTAATTTATTTGTTTAAGTTGTTAACTAACAAACAATCAAATTGCAAGTAAAACTTTAGTTAACAACTAAAAAAGTAAATAATAAACTTGTTTTTTAATGGTTTTTTACTTTTAGCTACTGTAGCTAAACGATTCGAACGCTAGCGAGTATAGATTGATAAAACTCATGGTAGACGTACTGAACTCTGTCCCTCCAAAGTTAAAGCAATGCGGAAATAACCCGAAAAACGCAGGGATAAACACAAACCGAAGACACTCTACTTGCGGGTCTGACTTAAGCATTCGAAGATTTACGACTCAATATTCAAGCAAAAAGGACAATAGTTTCAGCAAAGACACAGAGCTGCCAACAATTCAGTGTTCGTTTCTTCGTAATAAATTTGTCACCAGCGCCAGACACCCTTCCAAGGGGGCCGGTGAGTTATGTCCTAAATGCGTGCCCCACAGAAACAAAAGGGGACATTTTAAATAGCTGACGAAAACTTGGTGCGTAAGCAGTGGGTAAAGAGAAATGTTCGAAAACAAGTTCGATTTTTTTCGACCATAGCCCATTTTTGTTGCTGTACCATTAAAGGCGGGATCCTCGGAATAGCCTGGCCTTTTTCGCCTAGTAGGTGAATGAGGAAGTTTTTGAGTAGTAGTTTTACTAGTAAACCAGAAAAAAGCTTTTGAATTCAAGAGCTCCAAGAGATTTCGAGTTCAACATTTTCGAATTAGAGGTGAAAACGTTTTGGGGAGTATAGAGTAGTAAAAATGTTGATCTTCCTTTAGAATTATAATCCAACTGACGTCGGTGTAACCTATTTATAAATCGGAGAAAATCAAAAACAACGTGGTCGCTTTAGTAGAAACAGTGTCTTAAGTTAAAATGTAATATCGGCTTGCTTATCTTAGTTTTTTCAGGGTCACGATATCAGCATGAGGTCACGTATGTCAACAGACTAATGTCGGTTAAATATTTAATTTTAGTGAGCAGTGTTCATCTCGGTTCACACGTTAAACTCGTACTTTGACGATGAAACAAGCCAGCCATTTAACTTTGTTTATATGATTGTTGCTGTTGGAGAAATTTTACAACCATGAGTTGTAAAAAATGCTGTTAAACGCCGCACCTAAGCTGACATATAAACAAACATGTTTCCGAATGACAAAAACATTAGCGTTTAGTAGCAATATCAAAGTCCCTTAAAGACAGTCTATAAACAAAGTGTTCATGATGATGTTGAGCTCGCAAAAATAGGCAAGTGACCTCGTGGCGCTAATTTCGCTCATTAGCAAAGTTAGCGTCTGTAACAAAAAGGCCGGTTGGAAGCAATTAGGCAGTTCCATATATCGTGAGTTCGAAAATCGTTCTGCATGAATTGTCATTGGTAGTGTGGTGCAGGGCGCAAGGACGTCACAACGTTTCCCATGGCACACATACAGCACGGGGCCGGCCGCTGGCCGCCGATGGGTCGATATATTTCTGCGGCGTTTTCGCCATTTCCCCCACGTCTATACTATATGTACGCATAAGATAGTCAATCACTAGTTTCACTAGTTTCAGTAATTCAGCCGCATTGTTTCGGTCGGCGAGGCTGATTACACTCCCCAAGGCTGGCAGTGACGAGGTGTGGGCGACTACTTTGTAGATATCGCTACTACAGCGTAGTTTATCTGCGTCGTCCATGAGTGTATTGAAAACGTCTTCTTTGACGCAATTCGCTCACGTTTACTTCAGTAGCTAGATATAAACCACAAATAGATACGGCTATTTCACACGCGGATGTCGAAAATTAGCCAAACATTGGAGGTAGTTTGTAAACAGAGGAGGAGAGAGAACATTAGGAGTCTTCTGGGTTTGCCGCATTTGATGTCCGTTATCTGCAAAGCTAACACGGGTGCATTGTTGATATTACCGACGAACCTATCAGCGGGGGGAGCTGCACCATCAAACTTTCCTTATCGGCATTCGGTATCTGGGGGCGCTCGGGCGACACGGCGGCCGCGGCGGGGGGCGGCGGGCTGCGCGCGTCCGGCGGCGACGGTGCCTTCTGCGGCGGACCCTGGCCCTCCATGCCGGAGCCGGCGAACAGCGCGAACCGGAAAGCGCGCGCGACGTCCGACACGCTCTCGGAGCGCTTGGTGGCCGCTTGGCTGGCAACGAGGTCGAGGCCCGAGTGGAACGACGGAGACTTTGGGATTCCGAGCGGCGAGACGGCGCGGCGCGGTTTACTCTCAGCGGCAGCGAACATCGCGCGAGAGGGCGCGCGCGCGGCCGGCCCGGCATGGACCATCGCTTGCGGCGGCCGGCAGCGGCATCCGAGCGGAGGCCCGGCGGCGCCGGGACCGGTGCGAGCTGCGGGGGCGCCCGGACTGCCACGCGCCGCGCTCCGCCGCGACTCCGACTGGCGGCGCCGCCGTGCGCGCGCACCCTCCGCGCCACGCCGCACCCCGCCAGCCCCAGCCGCTCTATACAACCTCGCCGAGGCTAGGGCTGCCACGTCACAACACACACCGTTTACATAATGTCTACATGGATTGTTACTGCAATACAATAACTCCTACACACGAGAGCGCGTCTCAATAGCTGATTGCGACTGTGACTGGAGCACTCTCGTAATGGAGTAACGCCAGTTCCCGGAAGCGAGGCAGCGCGCGCGGCGTAATGACGCAGCTTCGAGTTAGGGACATTGTAGCAGCCCTGTAAATATTACGACGATTTCACAAGTGGAGGAGGTCGGGGGTCGCGATCGCGTCACTCTATAAGGAACAGTAAACAAATGGACTGTACCGCGATAACCAAATGAAATATTAATATTCATATATGCGAGTAAACATTAATCAGCTGTGGAGGTTGTTATCTTGAATGATAAACGTTTGAACGTTTTGCTAATTAGAAAAAAAAAACACTTGACTAGATAGGTGCCATAAACATTTTGCGCCAATGAGCATTCGCAGTCAATAATCGAGCGGGCGATAAAATATAAATTGCGAGTAACAACCGTATGTAGACGGCGATATTTTTCTGGGAAAGTAGAAAAATAACAAGGGGTACACAAGGGTAAGTTTGTTTGGGTGAACCGCGAGGTCCCCCGCATCTCCTGCCTGCGGGGGAGGGGGGGTGTACCCCTGTGCCAGACTGGTGCGCTCTCCCCTGCACCATCGATCGTTTAATTGACTTAAATTCGTCTGACTCACTTCCTGGATTCACGCCGAGAAAGTGCTTTGGTTAAATTAGAAACAAGATTCAATTAAATTGCTTTCAAGATAAAATCGCCTTCATTTGAAGTGTCCGAAAAATATCTTTCTTATCTTTCAATTAAACTGTTAATATCGAAAACCTTTTAACTAAGCACCATTAAAGCACCTACTAATTCATGGACTCGTTACGAGATAGAGTGGGGGATTCAGATCTTTGGAACGGAACTACCCCAGATTGCAAAGAAAATTTATGTTTCCACTGGGTGCAATTTTCGCTCAATATCGCGGTCGTCGAAAGTGTACGAAATCGGTATATAAAATTAAAAGCTTTAGAGCTGTTAGGGACTATAGGCTTTGTTATTTTTAGCTAGCTGATGACCTCAGGAACTAAGACAGTAATTTGAGTTTGACGCAGAATGTGCACTTCGCAAAATGTGCACTTGACGCAAAAACACCATGCTGTCCAAAAACTAGATAGAACTAATTTTGGCTGCATGGTAGCAACTTCGAAGAGGCGTAAGTCCAACAGCTGCAAAGTTTACAATGTCTCAAGTTATTTTATAATCTTACGGAATTTGCCATTTTCCGGTGACATATATATCTCACACACACTAGGCCCCAGTTTTAAATACAAAACACCGACATTTGACAATCCTCCTAACACCAGCCTTACCTTTCCATCATCTCAAGTTTCGTGGAAATTAAGTAAAATATCCAAATCCATTTTCTCAGTGCAATATATTACTTTCCTTCCGACTTAGTCCCTTCACCAAATTAGGAAAGAACTCCCGTTAGGGTGGCTATAGGATACGTATGGATATAAGCTTTGGCGTTTATGCATCATCACGCCTTTCCCCGTGTGGGGTGGGGCATACAAAGGGCTATCATTAAAGGCTATGGCTATACAAATCGGAGGATCGAAGCTGTTTATATGCAGTCCGGAAGTCGATCAATTGTTTGCGTTTAATATAAGTAGCATAGTAACTCCTTCTTGGTGAACAATGAAGTACTTTTCTACTCTCATTAGACTATCCTTTTTCGTAAATAAGTTAGATTTCCATAGTAATTCCATGCCTGAATTCCTCGAAGAGGTCGACAAGTGCATACTGCAGCCCCGTTTCGCCAATATTAGGTTTAAAGTAAAAGGTGCGAGACAATTTCCACCAGCCGCGCACAAACATAATTCAGCGATACGCAGTATCATGCATGTGTGAAGGGATCTTACCTGCATATCGTTTAGTGTTGCCAGTAACGAGCTTTCGAAAATATTTAATAAAATGTGAAAGTGGTGCAAATTTAGATGGCGGTCCAATTTATCCTACTTTCCCCTTATTCTTTTTTTATTTTTCTGCTGCAGTCCGGAGTCTTTTGCGCAAGTTTCCTTATGAACCATTCCTTCGTAATATATTGGTAATAAGGAGGACCCATGGTATAAATTTCTGGAAACATACCAGTTCAAAACATCCCCTTATTCACCATGGTAGCTAAAAGTGCTGATTTAGCGAGGAAACCAAGCGGAAGGGTCGCGGAACTTTGCAATTTGCTTTCGTAAGTGGTACCGCTGGATAATTTATATTGACAGCAAGGCTCGAAGGGGGCTACCTTTTTGTTTGATAGAAAAAGGAATGACTTTTACAAGTTTGCTGTGAGGAATATGAAAAAGAAGTACAGACCCGGGCATCAGATAGAAACAATGACAAATCATAAGAAAGAAAAAAAACTGACCAAGTGCGAATCGGACTCGCGTGCAACGGGTTCCGAACGAATTTCATTTTTTTTACGTGTTAACACTATAGACTTCTTATAGATGATGAGAAGATCTATTATCTCCATTTTTTTCAAAATTTTAGGTTCAGTAGTTTCGGAGATAAGGTTGTGGGGGAATGGTCATTTTTCGTCTAATTTCTTGAATAACTTCAAAACCATTTATTTTAAAATTATGAAAAAAAAATATATATTTAAAACCCTTACAATAAGCCCTTTCATTTGATAATTATGTCAGACGATATTGTTCAAAAAAAGCTTTTTTTTAATTTCTAGTTTGACCCCCATACTTAAAAAATATGTATTTACGTAACACGTCCGTGTTAAGTTCAACAGAATCGGTCCAGTGGATCCGGAGAAAACTGGCTGTAACAGCCGGACAGACAGACCAACACCCGAGTGATCCTGTAAGGGTTCCGTTTTTTTCGGAACCCTAAAAATTGCTAATTTGGGTAAGATAATTTAGTAGCCCCCTTTCTAAAAGAGGTAAGGTGCTGTTCACAACGCGGGTCCAGTGAATTGGTGATAATGAGAGAGATGTTCTAAGACATGCTGGTTACCTCATGATGTTTTTCTTCACCGTTCTGAAAACAGTCACCTCGTTTATTGCAGCCGTTACCACTGCTCAATGAATCAAATAAGAACTTGAAAGAAAGCTGTAAAACATCATAAATGATAAAGAATCCGCTTCAAATTCTCACCAACACTTATGACATCTTACGGCATGTTCGTTCCAATATGGCGCCCGCGCCAATTTTTATTGCTATCCGTTAGTCTTAGTCTTAAACGAAGTTCATAAAACAAAAATAAATGTTATATTTAGAGCAACAATGTGATTAAGAAGTATGTCAAGGTTCTCGTTATATCTGACAGTTTGTTTGCAAAAGAGAGCTGACAAACCGGCAAACTCGGAATCGGAACAAATATCTGAAGGTCAGACTTGTTTGTCCAAGTTTCGATGCGGCAACAGAAAATAGAGGAAACAGTCTAAATGGATTATTCTCAAAATAAGGGTTCGGCTTTGACTATAAGATTCCAGGAATAAACTATATTATTCCAGTTACTGCCGTATTAGGCTGCGACTACGAATAGAATCGCTTGCGCTGAGCGAAGCTAGATCTTCTTCTTCTTATCGTGTGAGTAAGGTCTAACGACCCCACACACCCTAGTGTTAGAGTTTCTAAACCGCCTCAAGGGCCTCTGACATGGTTTATTTGACGACCGCCATTTGGCGGCCGGGACCGCCGGCTTATAGGTGCCTTCCGAAGCACAGAATCATCTTTTTATCAGACAATCAAGTGATTTAAGCCTGCAATGTCCTAGCCAAACTAGAAACTACTTCAAAGTATGCTTCCCGTTGGAATCGAACCCACGACCAACGGGTCACAAGGCAAACGCCTAAACCACTCGACTACGGAGGCTGTAGAGCAGATGCTAGATAAATGAAGCGATTCTATTGGTCCTTTACAAACACGTGCCTCGCTAAGCATCTTCGCACATCTCTGCTGGAAAAACAGCCTAATACTGGGTTTCTAGAATGTCTTTCGTCCTTCTTTGGGAGTATTTTGATTTACTCATGTGTTACAATATAGGTAGGTACTTGTCTAGTTCAAAATCTACTCTAATCTAAAAAACATCGCAGTAAAATCAACATCACAAAAAAAGAAACACCAAGAAATCCTGCATCGCGATATCAGAGTTTACCGTGCGATTTGAACATATATAACAGTCCGAATATCAACTATTAGGCAGTTGCCCGCCAGACCCAACAATCGTCTGACTGGAGGATCCTTCCTTTTCAATAAAGGTTTGCGGGACTTTACTCTCTGTTCCGCGTAGACTACAGGGCTAGTCTCATCATAACTCCTAACAGCCTAAGCATTTCCGCTCATTGAGGATGTTTAGCGAGGCATGTGTTCGTTCGTTAAGAACCAATAGAATCGTTTCATTTATCTAGCCTCGCTCAGCGCAAGCGATTCTATTGGTCCTTAACAAACACATGCCTCGCTAAGGATCCTCGTACATCTTTGGTGGAAACGAAGCCTAATACTGTTTATCAAGAATGTCATTCCTCTTTATTTGGGAGCATTTTGATGTACTCACGTGTTACAATATAGGTAGGTACTTGTCTAATTAGTTTTAATCAACTATGCGGGACGGTCTTGTAGCGGTATAGATGCCGCAAAATTTACTCTAACCTAAAAAACGATCGCAGCAAAGAGAACCACCAAGAAATCCTGCATCGCGGTATCAGAGTTTACCGTGCTATTTGAACATATGTATACAACAGTCCGGATATCAAGTATCGGGCAGTTGCCCGCCAGACACAACAACCGTCTGGTCGGAGGATCCTCCCTTTTCAATGGAGGTTTGCGGGACTTTACTCTCTGTTCCGCATCCCTCTATAGTCTCGTCATAACTCCTAAAAGCCTAAGCATTTCCCAAACGCAAAACCATAACGTTATATCCTTAGACTTCCGCACTAAATCTACCGGTGCGAATACCCTCGGGTTTCCAGCTTGTCCTAATATACAACGGAAGATATATATAGCACACTTCTACTACAACTAGTCGTAAATCTGCTCCTGTTAGAAGCCGAAACCACTATAAAATAAAAACATACTAAAGGTTTTAAGCCTTGAAAAATACGTCAAGGTCAGCCTAATTAAGATAAGAGCGGAGATTAGTCCGTCACTGATGAAATTAGCGAGATTAGCTGCTGAGTGCCGATGACCTGTGCCCCAATTAATGGTCTCAATTAGCTATCGCTGGTCTTTTAAAGGATGGGCTCACTTCAAAGTGATGGCAAACATAATACAAGTATCTATAGTATGTTTTATAACCAATGACGTATTAAATATAGACACGTCATGAACCAACATCGCGGCGCTTAAAAACGGCGAAAATACTAGATAGCTACTTATACGCATGACGAAAGGGAAAGAAAATATGACACCGTACGGCGGGATGCCTGTTGCTAGAGGGAGATAAATATACATCTTCAGTTACGTCACAGGATAAGTAATAGTCAACTTACATGCTCATTTAATTAAAAACAAACGTAGTGTCGCGCGACAGGCTGGTGCGCAACTAAGCGCGATGTGGCCAATTGGCTTCATTTCATGTTGTCATTTTAGAGTGCGGACAACGTATCTATAGTTTTTTAATATCATTGTTTATAACTCGAAGTAAATGCGACGGAAGATATTCGTAAGTTTATGGAGTGCTCATAAGATTATTTTATTAGTTTTTTTGTTTTTAGGGTTCCGAAAAAAAAGGAACCCTTATAGGATCACTCGGGTGTCTGTCTGTCTGTCTGTCCGTCTGTCACAGCCAGTTTTCTCCGGATCCACTGGATCGATTCTGTTGAAATTTGGTACACATATGGACTTCTGTGACCCAAACACGGACGCGTTACGTAAATTATTAAATTTTTAGTATGGGGGTCACTTTTGGGGGTCAAACTAGAAAATTAAAAATAAAAGTTTTTTCAACAATATCGTGTGACATATCAAATGAAAGGGCTTACTATGAGGGTTTTAATCATAATTTTTTCATAATTTTAAAATAAATGGTTTTGAAGTTATTCAAGATATTAGACGAAAAATGACCATTCCCCCACCTTATCTCCGAAACTACTGAGCCTAAAATTTTGAAAAAAATGAAGATCTTTACCTAAAGATTACAGGAAAACCTATTAGAAGTCTGTAGTGTTAAAATAACATGTAAAAAAAAATTAATTCCTACCTCCTTTGCACGCGAGTCCGACTCGCACTAGGCCAGTTTTTTTATAAATTACTGGAAAGCCCTTCGAAACACATCACATTATTTATTTATTTTTTATTTTAAAAAACATTGCCCCACTCTAGGAATTTCTCCTGTATCGTGGGTGCATTTACAAACATACAAAGTCACACAAACAGCCAGACCCGGAACAACTATCAGTAGGCCATATTAATATTTGTTCCATGCGGGAATCGAACCCACGACACGCGGCACCAGCCAATCGCTCAACTACTGCGCCAATGTGCCGTCATTTATCCCTCCATTTTTTCCTTACTACAGGTCCAAACCCTCCAAATAAAGCCGGAGGCATGTATAATCTACATAAAAACATGTTGCATTATCCGAACTCATGTACAAGGGTGTCGGGCGATATTGGCAGTTTTATGAGTGCTGTACAAAACACTCCATTTGCAAACTACTCCATGTCAAAACACTCCACATACAGTCGGAGGCACGTATATGACGTATCTCTACAAACATTAATGTCGTATCATCGGGGAAACCATGTACAGCGGTGTCGGGGCTCGGGCGATATTAGCAGTTATGAGTGCTGTACAAAACACTCCATTTGCAAACTACTCCATGTCCAAACCCTCCAGATACAGTCGGAGGCACGTATATGACGTATGTCTACATACAAACATGTCGTATCATCGGAACACATGTACAGGGGTGTCGGGTGATATATTAGCAGTTATGTGCCCTTGCCTTAGAGCACTCAAGTTTAATTAGCACTGATAGAATTAATTACAAGTAGAACAGATTTCAGGGACGCCGAGACATTTGACGCGATACGCAATCAATAATGATATCTGTGAAGTGGTCATAGATGAAACAATGGCGCATAAAATAATTATTACAACTTCCAGCTTTCTAAGTTAGAAGTTGTTTCTTAATGTTTATAAAATAACCTAAGAACCTTAGAAAAACCTTGGAAGAACCTTTACTTCTAAGGAAACATCCTTAGAAGTAATAAAGTAGTACCTACACAGATGGAATGCTTCACTGTCCCAAAAGTCATAATGGGCTACTTTTTATCCCGGATCCTGTGGAATAAGGCCACGGGCGGAAAGCCGCTGCACAAGCAAGTATTTAAAAAGCATTTAGGTCAAATCAATCATCAATATGTATAAAATTCTTCCGTTACTGAGTGACTGACAGACAACGTACAGCCGAAACTGCTGGCCGTAGAAAGCTGAAAGGTAGGTTCCTTGGGGAGTGTAGAGGTGCACTAAGAGAGCATTTCCCGAAATACCAACGGGACCGGGATAAAACGGGATAGGTGCATAAGAAGTCACGAGCAAAAGCTTGTATTAAATAAAATATATAAAGCTGAAGAGTTTGTTTGTTTGCTTGAACGCGCTAATCTCAGGAACTACTGGTCCGATTTGAAAAATTCTTTCAGTGTTGGATAGCCCATTTATCGAGGAAGGCTATAGGCTATATATCATCACGCTAAGTCCAATAGGAGCGGAGCAGTAATGAAAATTGTGACGGAGACGACGTTGCGCGGGTCAGCTAGTAATCTATACTAATATATAAAGCTGAAGAGTTTGTTTGTTTGTTTGTTTGCTTGAACGCGCTAATCTCAGGAACTACTGGTCCGATTTGAAAAATTCTTTCAGTGTTAGATAGCCCATTTATCGAGGAAGGCTATAGGCTATATATCATCACGCTAAGTCCAATAGGAGCGGAGCAGTAATGAAAATGGTGACGCAGACGAAGTTGCGCGGGTCAGCTAGTATTAAATAAAATATATAAAGCTGAAGAGTTTGTTTGTTTGCTTGAACGTGCTAATCTCAGGAACTACTGGTCCGATTTGAAAAATTCTTTCAGTGTTTGATAGCCCATTTATCGAGGAAGGCTATAGGCTATATATCATCAAGCTAAGACCAGTAGGACCGGAGCAGTAATGAAAATTGTGACGCAGACGACGTTGCGCGGGTCAGCTAGTTAAATAAATAAAATAGTTGGGAGTGACACGCGCAGAAGCTATAAAGTGCGGTTTTATAGTATCGAACAGGCAAAATAAGCTAAGATTTCCGTGTCACACGGGTTCGCCGATTCATGCGCTGCACGTCGACCTAGTTTCTTGATGATGTCTCAGGATATGGCATTTACGGTGTGTTCTATGCGGCGTGGCTTGAGACCTTGTGTTACTGCATTCATCGCCTCAAGTGAGTAGCGTTTAGACGGAGATAGTCAGAAAGATACGAGTATACGAGTAGTTTATTGTCCAACAAAACTAGTTGCACAACTCTTCTACACAAACTTAGTACTTACCGGTCTTATGACAGCCACATCTACCAGAAAACACTTGGATGAACTTAAAATAAAAAAAATGGCCAAGTGCGAGTCTGACTCGCGTGCAAAGGGTTCCGAACGAATTTAATTTTTTTTAACATGTTATTTTAACACTACAGACTTCTTATAGGTTTTCCTGTAATTTTTAGGTAAAGGTCTATTATCTCCATTTTTTTTCAAAATTTTAGGCTCAGTTGTTTTGGAGATAAGGGGGGGGGAATAGTCATTGTCCGTCTAATTTCTTGAATAACTTTTAAAACTATTTATTTTAAAATTACGAAAAATACATAATTAAAACCCTCACAGTAAGCCCTTTCATTTGATATGTGACACAATGTTGTCCCCCAAAAGTGACCCTGATGCTAAAAATTTCATAATTTACGTAACGCGTCCGTGTTTGGGTCACAAAAGTCCATATGTGTACCAAATTTCAACAGAATCGCTATGACAGGCGGACAGACAGACAGACGAGACGAGTGATCCTATAAGGGTTCTGTTTTTTGTTCGGAACCCTAAAAAGGGGATAATATGCCGTATATTGCGAGTGAAATTATTTTAATAGCCGTACTTCGATTTTATTTGTGCCAAGCATGACAAACTAGGAAGTTCAGAAACAATTTTGCCCTTAAGGTCGTAAAATTAGCTATTAAACAGTGACTTCTCTATCTAACCTTAAGGTATTTTAGAAGTGATCGTGCATTACCAAGTTTCTGACTAAATCTTGAAATAAATTCAATTTAGAAGTTTAGAGGACATGTTTCGGTTAAATATTCATGTTAATGAACCCCTTAGAAGCAGGGTTTATTCTAATTCAATGGAGATCTTACCCAAGCGGTCCCAGATGGCTCAAATGAGGTATACTATTACCGATATCATATCAAGAGAGATCCTAAGATTACGTATAAACGATGATGGTGAAATAATGACCGTAATGCAAGGTCATCGAAGTCAGATTGGCTTCAAAGGTTATTTACATAAATAAAATAGATACCTATCAACAAAATATCGGATTTAAATAACACAAAAAGTAGAATCGTAAAGGGCAAATTGATTAAATCACACAATCAAGAGTGATTTGTCTTGGTAAATTAGTCAAAACCGCAAATTTCAACAAAAATACAAGCTAAATCCAAAAAGGGGCAAAAACCAACCCGCCTAATGGTTCCCCCGGTCGGTATTAGGTCATTTTCGTCGCATTCTACGTCACAAATGACACACAAAGCGCTCGTTGGCGAGAATTAGGACGATGTCTCTGAAGTAGCATTCACGGAGGTTCGCTTGCAGCGGTGAAAAGCGACGGAAACGGCACACGGCCACAAAGGGATGCCGAGCAAAAAGCATAGGACACATGCCACTTTATACAGCGTTTAGCGTGAAAAGCGCTTCAAGGCGCTTAGGGATTCTTTCAGTCTTGCTGCGGAAAAGGCGGCTTATTAGTGGCTGTTTAACTTTGCATGATCGTAAGCTACTAACGCTGTTAATAGAGGAAGGTTTGACGTCATATATCAAGGTACAAATAACAATAGCATAGGCTATTCACAAGTCTTTGATGCTAAAATGAACCTAAATTGTTTGCTTGTAGAATTTCTAATCTCACGTCAACCAGGGTTGCGGAATTGCTCGGAAAAACTAGCGCGGCCCTGGAACCCAAAGGGCACTTGCAAGGAATACGGGTGGGTTTTAAGAGGAAATTCTGGCGGCGAGACTTTGTATGTAAAAAGTCATAATTCGAGGTTTGGTTCTCGACTGTTTTCTCCTCCAATTTTGGACCAATTTAAGAGATATTTCACAAACTGAATAAGAAGGATATGTACTGTGTCCCTATGTTTTCCTTTTTGATGATTTATTAACCGTATAAGCACTAGAACTCTCACAAAATGCTCAAAATTCTCCGATAAATCGCTGTCAACAGAGCCCTAGTGTACAAATTAGGCAACTATTAATCAAAAAAGGAAAACAGAGACACAGTATACATCCTTCTTATTTAATTTGTGAAATATCTCTTATACCAGTCCAATATTGGAGGAGAAAACAGTCGAGAGCCAAACCTCGAATTATGAATTTTTACATACAAAGTCTCGCCGCCAGCATTTCCTCTTAATCAGTAAGAATCTCGACATCCATAAAAAAAAATTGAAGACTAGATGTTGTTTGCAAAACATAATGCCACAGTAAGATTATAGATTAAAAGATTGATCAATTTTTAGGGTTCCGTACCCAAAGGGTAACCAACGGAACCCTATTTCTAAGCCTCCGCTGTCTATCCGTCCGTCTGTCTGTCAGCGGGCTGTATCTCAAGAACCGTAATAGGTTGAAATTTTCACAGGTTGTGTATTTCTATTGCCGCTATAACAACAAATAATAATAATTAAGGTTTATGGTACGGAATCCTTCGTGTGCACGTCCGACTCGCACTTGGCCGGTTTTTTTAGGGTTCCGAACAAAAAACGGAACCCTTATAGAATCACTCTGATGTCTGTCTGTCTGTTTATCTGTCCCTCTGTCACAGCCAATTTTCTCCAGATCCACTAGACCGATTCTGTTGAAATTTGGTACACATATAGACTTCTGAGACCCAAATACAGATGCGTTACGTAAATCATTAAATTTTTAGTATGGGTGCCACTTTTGGGGGTCAAGCTAGAAAATTTCAAAAAAAAAAGTTTTTGAAAAATATCGTGTGACATATCAAAAAAAAGGGCTTACTGGGGTTTTAAATATTTTTTTTTTTTCATAATTTTAAAACAAATGGTTTTGTAGCTATTGAGGAAATTAGACGAATAATAACCATTCCCCCCTTATTTCCAAAAAACTGAGCCTAAAATTTTGAAAAAATGGAGATAATAGATCTTTACCTATAGATTACAGGAAAACCTATAAGAAGTCTATAGTGTTAAAATAACATTTAAAAAAAATGAACTTCGTTCGGAACCCTTTGCACTCGAATCCGACTCGCACTTGGCCCGTTTTTTTTTAGATGGATTTGCTCTTGTCTCTAGTCTAGGTCAGAGATGATAGAGACAGTCATTTTACTTGTACAAAGAATAAATAATAATTGACGCCACTAGAACACTGCGAGCCGTGTGTGTAACGGCCCATTCACGACTTCGGTCTTAGTGGCGAGCGGCGCGGCAGGCGGCGCGGCGGCGGCAAGCGGTGCGTTTTACACGCCACGTACCCTCAGTAGCGGCTAGCGGCAGCGGGCGAGGTGGACGTATTTGGTTAGTCGGAACATGCTCAAAATTATGGCGTTATCAAAATTATCCCTTCTGTGTTTAGAAAGCAGTATATTTTTAAAACAAGATATTCTTAATATGAGAGGAGGAGTGCACGAACTGAATAAAGATCGATATTTAAATGGCGATTTTCGTGACCTATACGAAGATTACAGAAAATATCCGGACAAGTTTTATGAGTACACAAGAATGAGTGTGGAAACATTTGATTATATTCTGCAGCACATAGACGTATATTTAAAACAGCACATCAGATCCAAAAGGGTCTATTTTTTTTTGTATATGAGTTCGCCGCCGAGTCCGTCACACCTACACCGCTATCCGCGCCGCTCTGTTTCGTGGCGTCGCGCTCATTCGCTTGTACTTTTGATCTCGCCGCTCCCCGCGCCGCTGCAGCGCGGTAAGGTCGTGAATGAGCCGTAAGACTCATCGATCAATTAGCGTCAGGGCTATAATTACGAACTTAAACCACCTATTGTGTCGTTTTAACGCCAACCTACGTACAGTTACGAGTAACCTGATACATGCACTTGTCTCAGAAAATAGTTTCTTTACACGGTATCGATAAAAACTGTGCACAAGACAGATGCACCTAATATTTCCAAAATCATAGCATTTTGGTTTCTTCCAACAGAAAGGCCTATTTTTTATTTGTGATGGGTTTGCTCTTGACTCTAGTCTAGATCAGAGATGACAAAGACAAAGTCTACGATGGAGCGAGCTTACCCAGAAGGAGCCTGTTCACTCTAACTTTGAAGAGATTAGGGTTGTAAGCGTTTGGAAACACAGACGCAGGCAGAGAGTTCCACTCCTTTGCTGTGCGCCTCATAAAATATCTTTGGTAGGTAGGGATGGTAAGATGCAGTTCGTCTGAATGAACAAGAAGTGGGAACATTTGGAAATCAATGCTACACAATTATCCATTCACCACTTATTTGTTACTTGCGATCCTTATTTTCATTGGCGACTAGGGACCCGCCCTGGGTTTGCACTGGTGTAATTTGTATACCTTCCTAGCTTGACGCTATTTCTATAAGTGAAAACCGTATCAAAATCAGTTGAGTGGTTTGGAAGAGGTAGCGAAGATACAGGTTGCGGAATTCATTCTATAGAGCAGTGGTTCTTAACGTTTTAGTCATAAGGGACCATTTGACCAAATTTCCGTCATCCCATAGACCACCAACTTTTCGGAGGTAAGGATAGTATAGTAGGTAGATTTTTTTTACTGCATAATAGTGACTAACATTTGAATCCAGTTCAGTGCTGCTCAAGGTCAAGCGCATGCTAATACCAGCCAAGCCAGCCGATTTTGGTGCTTGCCTTTAAAATTTTCAGAAGCGCCGAGAATCTGTACTGGCATAGATATGCCGATAAAACAACGTTAGGTGGCATGTAACACTATTTCGAAACTTTGGAAGAAATATTGTCGTATTCTAATTCATTTCCTGTCTCAAAAACATCTTCCAAGTTAGTATTCTACAGCATATCAATTCATCACTTCTTTATTTCGAACCCTTGTATTGAAATTATTCAGCTTTACGAAAATATTGCATTATAGAATGGCTTCGCGGACCACTTCAGGTTCTGCCAGGGACCACCAGTGGTCTGCGGACCACCGGTTAAGAACCACTGCTATAGAGTCACCGCGGCCCTAGAACGCAAAGGGCAGTACAAGGAAACGTAAGGGTTTTAGTCAGTAAGAGTCTGACACTACCTTCCGCGTCCTTTGATGATTTCCTAAACTAAAAAAAAAAGCGGAGAAACAGACAGACATTGGAAGGGCTAAAATAAATTGGATTAAAAGGCCGGCCGGCATGATCGATATCCCATTCTTATGAAAAATCTTTTGGCAAAATGCGGCCTTCACATTTTGCACACCTAACTCGCTCTGGTGCCTCATCGAATAGAGGAATGAGGGTTTCATGAAATGACATACACGAAGTGACAGCACTGAGGCGTCAGGTTCAAGGCACCTGTCAAAACGCTGATGTTTCCCGAGATTAGTTAAATTGACGTCAACGTCACGTTTACATCGAAGTTACGTTTTCAAAGAAGTGGACGTCTTGGAGCCAACTGGTGACGTGAATTTTCCAGGAAATCCTAATTTATATTGTAATGAATGAAAATCAACACCGAGTCATAGAAGTTATAGAGAGAGGGTTTACTTTCAACCCCTTTTTAACCTCCTTATAGTCGGCCTCATAATGTTCCCACTGTTGGGACTCAGGCCTCCTCTCTAGGAGAGGGAATGGGCCGTAATCCACCACGCGGGCCCAATGCGGGTTGGTGAATGTCACATGTCTTCGAATTTTTGGTTCTAGGACATGCCGGTTTCCTCACGATGTTTTCCTTCACCATTTTAAGAGCAGTGGTGATGTAATAAATTACACAAAGTAATGTGCCTGGCTGGGTTTGAACCCGCGACCTACAACTCGTAAGTCGGAGCCATTACCACTCGGCCACCACTGCTCTAGTCCTCCTTAGTAACCTACCTCCTTAGTCAAGACAAATCCTAATATACAAAACTCTGCAGTTAATAGTGAACGAGTGAGTGACTGACAGACAACGCACAGCCGCAACTACTGGTCGTAGAAAGCTGAAATTGGCATGTTGGTTCGGTAGGTTCCTTGGGCAGTATAGTGCATATACACTAAGTTGGGATTACCCGAAATTCCCACGAGAACGGGAAAAAACGAGATATGTGCGTACGAAGTCGCAGGCAAAAGCTAGTCTAAGATACAACTCTATCCCACCTACGAAACTGCCAAACAAGACCAGTAGTGCTATTCTGTAACAACATTTTCGTATCTCGACAGCGGAATCCGAGATGAGTTTCAAATTAAGACCTTTATGTTGTGTGCAATAAAGCTCACTTTGTGAGTTTTGTCACTCAGGTGAAGCTCGATATCGACATAGTTATTTACAGAATAGACTAGCTGGTATAGCGTTAAAAATCATATCGATCTCCACAATCTTGTACAAATCAAAGATGGTAGTTTCCACAGCGCGTTTACAGGCGTCAATTATTTTGCCATCTGCGTCTTACAAGTGTAGTGCAAACCAATGGCGAGTCACAACGATTACTGTCATTTGCCTTGAAAAAAAAAAACAATAATACCATCGAGACATTGTTGAACTAAATTGCTTTGTTTCTGAACGTGAGACGGTTCTGCGTTTTTTGTTCGATGCCAGTCTTAACTGGTATTAAAAGGGGGATTTTATGTTGCTGAGGGCAGCTAAGATTATAATGATGTAGTCTTCTAAATTAATGGGGTAGTCATAATTTCTTAATTATGTACTTTAAAGGTGTTTCTTTAAGGTTTATTGCGCCATTTTGTCGTATTACATTAGGTAGCTGAGGTTTATTTTTGGAACTTTATGTATTTAGTTCAAAAAGTGTTTCTATATTTTCTACACAGGGTAAAACAGGGTGTGACAGATTCATCGCAAAACCTGAAAAGGGTTCACTGTAAGTACTGTGACACATCCTCCTTGGATGAACCTTTTTATAAAAGCTTTAGAAGATGTAGCTTAAAAGATAGTTCATAATTTAGAATAGGTTCAAATAATGACACTTGATGATTGATTTGTTTTATGAAAGGGGAACAGTAAAAGTTTTTTTTTTCATCGTCATGATCTCTTAAATCACCAAAAGTATTTTATTTAATCACAATCCCCAGACGTTGCAGAAGCCCTAACCTGCAGCGTTACAGTACTGACAGTTGGCCCTTTTTGACTACGAGACCAAATCTGAAATCGCGAAAAACTCCTGGTGTTTTAGTTCCTAGCGGAAAGTACGTGGACGAAGTCGCGGGCAAGTGCTACGTAAGAATAAAAAAGTGCGAGTCGGACTCGCGTGCAAAGGGTTCCGAACGAATTTTTTTTTTTCGACATGTCTTTTAACACTATAGACTTCTTATAGGTTTTCATGTAATCTATAGGTAAAGACCTATTATCTTCATTTTTTTCAATTTTTAGTCTCAGTAGTTTCGGAGATAAGGCCCCGAATGGTAATTTTTCGTCTAATTTCTTGAATAACTGCAAAACCATTTTTTTCTATTATGAACAAAATATAATTAAAACCCTCACAGTAAGCCCTTTCATTTGATATGGCACACGATATTGTATAAAAAACATTTTTCTTTAAATTTTCTACTTTGACCACCAAAAGTACTACCACTACTCATTTGACCCCCAAAAGTACTACTATACTTAAAATTTATAATTTACGTAACGCTTCCGTGTTTGGGTCACAAAAGTCCATATGTATACCAAATTTCAACGAAATCGGTCCAGTGGATTCGGAGAAAACTGGCTGTGACAGACGGACAGACAGACACCCGAGTGCTCCTATAAGGGTTCCGTTTATTGTTCGGAACCCTTATAAGCCCCATTTTTATCTTAATAAGGATTAACAAAGCCCTAGCAGATACACATCGTCGCTACAATCACTCCATTGTGTTTTTCTCTAAAAGCTTATGACGTCACATATTTACCGCACAAGAGATTTAACGTCAGGTGACGCAGAGCGGCGGAGCCCTACCCAGCTCAATTACTAAGGACATCTAACTGAATCATTAGGTAGCGTTACATACACGCTACCTTTGTACGTGTAACACCCACGACACCGTTCGTACGTAGGTATACGTCAACCCTCACATTAGCTCACCCTTGAGTTTTCAAACGATGCTAAAGGTTTAAACCTTTTATTTTTCGTAGGTACTAGATTTTTACCCCTTTCATCTCGCAGAAACCGTGCATTTTCTCGAGATAAAAAGTAAGCTACGGACTCAGGAATAGGGTCGCTTTGTACAAGTGAAAGAATTTTGTAATCGGATCATTCAAACAAACATACATACAAACAAACAAATAATTAAGCCTCCTCATTATATTAGTGGAGATCAAAATAATTAAAACGAGAAAATAGAAATAGTCCGGCCAAAATAGACATTTCAAATAACAAAAACCCCAACAGAGCTGAATTTTGGTTGAGACCTTGGGCACACCAGTAGAAATAAAGTGCCAAAAGTCCCCATCGATCCATTTTCCGTTTTTTGGATTTTTCTCGAAAACGGTAAGTTTTATCAAAAATTTAGCTAGGTCAAAAATTGTAGATCATAAAATTTTCTACAAAAATGGTCCGTTTCTTTTTTTCCAAGAGCATCACCATTCTGAAGATATGGAGATTCTAAAAGTCGAAGGAGTAACATTTTACACGATTCGCGTTTTTTCACCGTGGTTTCCCCTGTAGGTTTACTCTAAGATCTGTTCTGACGGAATTTTGTAGATAATTTTATGTTCTACATTTTTTGTCAGAGCTATATTTTTGATAAAACTTACCGTTTTCGAGAAAAACCCAAAAATCCGAAAATGTTGACCTTTGACCTTGAATAACTTTTTTAGCACATATGGGATCGATGGGGACTTTTGGCACTTTATTTCTATTGGTGGTCTCTACCAAAATTCAGCTCTGTCGAAGTTTTTATTTATTTATGTATGTGTTTTTGTTATTTGATCACAATTTTTTGTCTAAAATGACCGGAATAAAGAACTTGTTATGTGTTGGTCGCTGTGTTAAACGCAAGACAATTTCATAATTATCCTGTTCTTTCTCTTTAAGTAAATAGCTTATGACAGGTTTTATCTATACTTCTATACTAATTATAAAGCTGAAGAGTTTGCTTGTTTGTTTGTTTGAACGCGCTAATCTCAGGAACTACTGGACCGATTTGAAAAATTATTTCAGTGTTAAATAGCCCATTTATCGAGGAAGGCTATAGGCTATATATCATCACGCTAAGACCAATAGGAGCGGAGCAGTAATGAAAAATGTGACGCAAACGAGGTTGCGCGGGTCAGCTAGTGTATTCATATAATATTGTTATTTTTTTTTTATTTATCTGACTATGTAGGTTAATTCGTTGTTTTTTTTTTGTTATAAATATATACATTTCTATCATTATCAGTATCATAGCATATCAGTGTGCTAGCTAACAAGTTATAAATTTCGTGTCATGTATTAATTACTTAGCATACTTTTATATAGATTCGAGTTCTTAAAACGTAACAGACAGTTGTGTTGCGGGGAGTTTGTTGGCCACTTCTTCTCCACAGCTAAAACACTAGGAAGTGGTGACGGGCGGGCGTTTTGGGGGACTGTCTTTTGTAAAACTTGACGTTCAAAACGTGCTGGCTCTCAGCCTAATTTGAATAAACGACTTTTGATTATGAATGAGTGACAGGCCGCAATAAACATGCGATTAGAATTAAGTAATTAACAACTTAAGAGCTATAACATAACAACTAAGAAATTATTCCTGGATACTTTACCCCGGAGAGTATTAACAAGGGGTTGAAAAAATGGTGGGTTCTATAGCAAGTTTACATGTGACAGTTGTTTTTTGTTATACCTGCGTTTATAATCACACATAACTGAATCAATAATCACAAGGGGTTTGAAAATAAAGAAAGTAATAGTGCTACAGCCACTTTACATGTTCAATTATCTTGTTACCTGATTGCATCATTAGATAACAGAACATACATGTTGACCTACATACACCTGACACCCACGTCTCGTCGCAATCTTCGTTTCGCACACAAACTTCAACCCCCTGTTAGATTCGCTCGCCCCCGAATGTTCAAGCGATACTTAACTTGGCTTAATACTTCTAAATACGTATTTCTGCCGCTACAGTATACCTTAACATGACAAAGACGGGATGAGATTTAAATACGACTTTAAAATTTAAATAAGTTCCAGAATTCAACCGTCTTCGTCAGGGGGAGCTTTGAGAAATCCTGGTTGCCGCACCCAGGTGCGATACTACATTGCGACAACGATTCGACAACAGATTTTCATAGATATTGTTGTATAGAAAAATATTCATTGTATTTATTATTATTTAATTTTTAGTCTTAATTTTTATTACTACATAAAAAAAATTAAGACACTCAAAATTTATTTATGTCTGTAACATCTCTCAACGACAGGTTCAGTTGAAGACCAGCGTCAGGCACGAATTGTGTACAGTGGTACCCAACTGATAGGGCGCATCGTGAATATTCGTTCGCGCAGAAAAGAAAGTATGGCCCCGAAGATTAACGAAAGAAAGCAAACTTATAATCAACCTTATATCACTACTATAAGGTTCATAATACACTGCAATATTAGTTCCGTCTCACTCGCAAGTCACGTGCATGCCACGCGGCGCGAGCTAACATGGCGGCAGCTGCCGACCAATAGCGGTACAGGAAAAAGAAGCGCGGTGCGTGGAGCGTGCCGATTGGTCAATAGCATTTCCCGCGCTTTGAAAATCTTTTTCTAAAGGCATTCATGCTAAATTGGATCTATTTATCGCAGCCGTGAGGCGCACTTTCTTGCTTTTTATTTTCATAACCGAAGTTATTTTTTTGTAACTTTCATTTTTGTTTATCTTGAAAACTTGTTGTGTGTTTGTGCCAAATAAAAGTATTTTCTTTCTTTCTTTATTAGGTATCTTAAACTTGTATTTCTGTAAATCGCGGAGGTACTACTTAACTATGGCATAGTAAGAAGTTATAATCTACACGAAACAAGGAAAAAAAATCATAGATAATTACATTATAAAAACTGGCCAAGTGTGAGTCGGACTCGCGTACAAAGGGTTCCGAACGAATTTAATTTTTTTAACGTGTTTTTTTAACACTATCGACTTCTTATAGGTTTTCTTGTAATCTATTGGTAAAGATCTATTATCTCCATTTTTTTTTTTCAAAATTTTGGCTTCGTAGTTTCGGAGATAAGGGGTCATTTTTCGTCTAATTTCTTGAATAACTTCAAAACCATTTGTTTTATAATTATGACAAAAATATAATTAGAACCCTCACAGTAAGTCCTTTCATTTGATATGTCACACGATATTGTCCAAAAACTTTCCTTTTAATTTTCTAGTTTGACCCCCAAAAGTGACCCCATACTAAAAATTAATAATTTACGTAACACGTCCATATTTGGGTCACAAAGGTCCATAATATGGACAATATGTGTAACAAATTTCAACAGAATCGGTCCAAAGGATCCGGAGAAAACGGGCTGTGACAGACGGACAGACAGTCAGACACCCGAGTGATCCTATATGGGTTCCGTTTTTTGTTCGGAACCCTAAAAACAACAACTATTTTTAGAACTGGCAACACTAACAACATTTTCTTCTCGTCTCGTGTCGAGTGAATGACGAGCGTAATTATTTTCTTGCGATGGAGAAAATGCGCCACGGACATGGAAAAAAATGTCACCGCAGTCCGTGACAAACGATAATCTTGTTGTGTTACTTTAATAGGTTGTTTCTCTCAATTAAGACATCGCTTTACACTGCAATTTTCCTTAATGTCTTGTTTTGTAAACAAACATGGCGTGGAAATCACGAGTTTCAATCGAACACTGAAAAGTACAAAGGCACTGTATAATCATGGCTCATTTACATTAAGTCGTTTTGACCGATTCAGCCACAGCCCGTATTCGGTTGTCGATTAGTGTAAACAGGTTTTCGGTTAGCTGTATTCGTCTGCAGACCGTTTTCGGTGACTGGACATGGCTGATTTGTTGAAACGCGCCGCTCATTATTGTTCAATCAAAGAGTGCGGACGGCGCACGCGTCGCATGCGGTCGCCGAATACGTAAAACCGACCACTTAAACGAATACAGTCGCCGTTTTCGGTGACCGAATTAGTGTAAACAGCCCAATTCGATGAATCAATTCGGTTACACCGAATGCGGTCGCTGTATTCGGTGACCGACTTAATGTAAACACGCCAATCTGCCTAGCCTTTTCCCAACTACGAGTATGTTTTTTTTTTTAGATTCGACTACCATCCTAATCGGATGCAGCTGAATACCAATATTTTACATGGAACGACTGCCTCTGACCACAATCCTGGGTAACACGGTTACCCTTAGCAAAACCGGTGTCAGCTTGTTTAGCTTCTGGCTACCCACGGTCAAAGATCTACAAATGACAGCCGGGACCAACGACTTAAGGCTGCTCTCTCGAGAAATGTTTAAAAACAGCGTGCAGATGAAGTAACTTTTCGTCATCATTTACTGAGAAAATACATCTGAAAAAAATAGGTAGTAATCTACATGATATGATACCTAATTTAGTTTAGCCAGAATTAATGTATCGGTATCACATAATAAGAAAAAAAGAACACCAAATCACCTCCAAATCGTTGAGATGAAACCATTTTACTCCTTCATTTTTTGACAAAAGTTTAAAAAAAAATATCTACTGCTTTGCCATACAAACATAATTTGAAAATAATTTGGTTTTGTTATTTTTTTAAAAGATGTGGTATTTTTTTTTAAATAAATTAAAAATGCGGGTAGCAAAGTGGCGCGTAGAGGAGTAGTTAGCTTCGTTTATATGCACACAAGGTCATTGGCATGTGTACAAGCCTTAATGTGCTACGCTGCACGGGGTAGTCTCGCAATGTAGTGAATGGTCACCCATCCACGGACCGACTTCGGCAAGTGTTGCTTAACCTTGAATAACGACCCGTGCGGCTGGTATTACTGAGCTAAGAACATGAAAAGCCACTGTAATGGCTTGTTTCTCATAGTAAACCGTCACTTTACACTGCAATTTTCCTTTATGTCTAGTTTAGTAAACAAGCATGAAAGGTTTTAATCATAGACTGTTTGTGTAATCAAAAACTGCTTCTTAGTTTAAGTAATTAAATGCATTTTCAAAATCAAATCTCAGTAGTACGTTTCAAATAACTACTTCCGCTCTGGGCGGAGCAGAAGGGAGTGTCAGACTCTTACTGACTAAAACCCATCCTTTTTAGGGTTCCGAACAAAAAACGGAACCCTTATAGGATCACTCGGGTGTCTGTCTGTCTGTCCGTCTGTCACAGCCAGTTCTCTCCAGATCCACTGGACCGGATCTGTTGAAATTCGGTACACATATGGACATCTGTGACTCAAACAAGGACGTGTTACGTAAATGATTAAATTTTTAGTATGTTGGTCAGTTTTGGGGGTCAAACTAGAAAATAAAAAAAAACAAAATTTTTTGAACAATATCGTGTGACATATCAAATGAAGGGAATTATATAGGGGATTATATTATATCCGAGCCTTTATCCCAGCTGAGACTAAAATTTTGAAAAAAAAAGGAGATAATAGATCTTTACCTATAGATTACAGGAACACCTATAAGAAGTCTATAGTGTTAAAATAAAATGTTAAAAAAAATATTCGGAACCCTTTGGACGCGAGTCTGACTCGCACTTGGCCAGTTTTTTTCCTTCTAAGCCCTTTGCGTTTAAGGGCCGCGATGACACTTTCGAACAAATTTCGCAACCCTGGACCTCAGTAGTAACTACACTATCTTTTAAGTCAAGAAAAAACATCTTTATTCATGATATTTCACTGATAACTGGTAACTCAGTCAATCAAATTGTAAGTATTGATAAAACGAAGTAATCTTGCTTGCATAATATTTATAATAGCGTAATAACTCACTACTATTTATGATAAGCATTTATAAACGCTAATTTATTTTGATTTACCTACTTCAGCCAATCATTAGAAGTGATTTTTTACCGTTATTATAAAATGATCCAATCACACGCTAGCATTCGAATAGCTGATATTAAAAAAAAATACAAGTTCGAAATTCAATTCAACCTAAGTATACTAAAAAATGAGGGAAGTAACATTTGTGGTTTTCAAATCCCATGGGATGTGAAAACCCATTCTTTTCCATTTCCCCTTGGTAAATGGTATCCCTTTGCGAACATGAAAAATGACATCCGACAGGACCCTTTCTTGTGAAAATAAGCGCCTGTCACGAAAGCAAAAAATTGCTATGACTAAGGGTTGCCAGGATAAAATATAAAAATTGTTAGCTCACGTTACGGGCTTAGTTGCCAGTTGATAAAAAAAAACTTTGCTGCTAGTTGCTATGTTACATTGTTGAACTACAAGTTTGTGTTGTAGGATGTTACAAATGTTATTCGACGTAAAACAAAGAATTTTCAGGATGAGATGCACAAAAAGCTCGCCAACTAAGTTGTATTTTACGCAGGGGTACGGAACATTAACCACAGAAGTTCCGACTCGTGTTCGCCAGGGGTTTTTAACCTTGAGGCAATTTCGTACATTCTTCACACATAATTAAGTGAAAGATTAAAAATGAGTGACGTAAAAATTGTGCTTGTTAAAATTATTAACATAGCTACAGTCGAAAAAACGTGTATAAAATGCTTGGGTTCAAGAATGTCTTTCGCCATTTACGTAACAGAAACAAATAAAATCGTATACCAAACTAAAGCCGCTGATACACTTGAGCATTCACTTGTAATGAGCATTCTAGCGAGTGACAGTAAATCTGCTTCGAGCTGAGCAATTTTGTCATTGTTGTTTGTAATCTTAGTGAAGAATACATTTTTTGACGAGCATTTACTACAGCGGTTCGCTAAAATGTAAACGTGAAAATGTTCGTAGCGATGTTTGGCTCTACGCTCAACTCTGTACGTTATTCAGTTCGACAAATTTAAAAAACTTTTTACAAAAAATTATAACCGACTTCCAAACAAAACACTACAAAGAATACAATAACCTTAATTTCGAATTTCGGCGTTTTAGGTTTTGTTTCGTTGTTTTTTAACACCGACTTCCGAAATTAAGATTATTTTATTCTTACAACAGCGTTTTGTTTGGAAGTCGGTTATATTTTTTTGTAAAAAGTTTTTTATTTTTCACTTTTAAGTGGTGATACTTGGACGACGTCTTCGTCAACGCAGAAATTGAAATAAGCAAAAATGCTCATAAAATAAAAACTACTGAACCAAACTGAATCAAATTTTTAGGGTTCCGAAAAAAAAGGAACCCTTATAGGATCACTCGGGTGTCTGTCTGTCTGTCTGTCCGTCTGTCACAGCCAGTTTTCTCCGGATCCACTGGACCGATTCTGTTGAAATTTGATACACATATGGATTTCTGTGACCCAAACACGGACGCGTTACGTAAATCATTCAATTTTTAGTATGGGGGTCAGTTTTGGGGGCCAAACTAGAAAATTTAAAAAAAAGTTTTTTGAACAATATTGTGTGATATATCAAATGAAAGGGCTTACTGTGAGGGTTTTAATTATATTTTTTTCATAATTTTTAAATAAATAGTTTTGAAGTTATTCAAGAAATTAGATGAAAAATGACCATTCCCCCCCTTATCTCCGAAACTACTAAGCCTAAAATTTTGAAAAAAATGGAGATATTAGATCTTTACCTAAAGATTACAGGAAAACCTATTAGAAGTCTGTAGTGTTAAAATAACGTGTTAAAAAAAAATTCGTTCGGAACCCTTTGCACGCGAGTCCGACTCGCACTTGGCCAGTTTTTTATAGAACCAAATGGCAAGTATACTGCATCGAACTAAAAAAGGATCACAGAAATCGGATCAGGAACCTCGGAGTAATCGGTGTACATACATAAAAAAAATACCCGCCGATTTAAGAACCTCCTCCTTTTTTGGAAGTCGGTTAAAAACGGCGAATGCTCAAGTCTAAAAGCACCTTTAAGCAGTAGTCCAGAGAGTCATAAATAACGTGTTGTGTTCCGAGGTCAAATCAAAAGAAAGTTAAAAAGAGGTGTGTCAAATTCAAATTTAATGGCGCATTCAAGATTAACGGGCACTAGTTGGCTGGACCAGACTGTGTCACCAAGTTCAAAGTTTAATTTACATATAGATGAGCACTCGTGCGCTGGCTAGTTCACTGGGACTCGTAAACTAGTCCAGCTGTGTTTTATTGGTTTACATACGATTGATTTCTAGCATAAATAATATAATATGCGACGCTCGGAAGTTTTCGCTCGATTTAATTTGTACTGTACTTTCAACTTCTGTTCGATCTGTTTAGCCCAGGGGAATTTTTGAAAACTCTTTTGATCTTCTCTTAGTGCGTGCCTTTTCGCTTTCTATCTATACCCTCCAATTGTCTGAACGCAAAACCTGCTAAATTTATTAAAACTTTATGTACAATAGTGGTAAATGGGCGGACTAAATGCAATAAGGCATTCACTATCAGTCAACCTTTGGGTTAAAATACTACACTGTGGTAGGTGTACAACAAATAAATAAAATTTAAAGTAGAATTTTGTTTCGGAAAGAATATACAACAAATATTATTGTGTGAGGAGCGATATGAAAGAAAAGGGAGTTAGTGATAGCGTGACGACTGATAGGACAGAATGGAAGAAAAAAACGTGTTGCACCGACCCCAAGTAACATGGGATAAGGGCAGGAAGATGATGGTGACTGCCTATTTGACCTCCACAGCCCGGTACTGGGACAGGGTAACACGCTTGTAAAGACTGTCATAGATGTTCGAATGACAGTCGGGACTAATGGCTTAAGGGTAGTATTTAAACGTAAATCAAAAAATATCCTTTTTCTATGCAATAAGATTCCGAATTTCCATCAAAATTACTGATTGCACAGCAAAATATTCAACTCAAAATATCACTAAACACACTACAATTTATTTTCGCAGCGTACAGCGATTTTTCCTAAAGCAAAATTTTTCATCAATGCACAGCTAATAATCTTAATGCACGACAAAACTGTACTGCGACTCACCATAGTTCTGAGTGGTTTAAAAAAAAATAACCACGAAGGCTAAGGCTTCTAACCTAACCTATCCGAGTCGGGGTAGTCTAGAGTCGGGGTGTTGTCCATAAATATGGAAATTTGCTATGCAGTCAGTATTTATGCTATGTATGTAGTATTTTTGTACAAAAATAAATTAAACTGTATTGCATTATGAGGAAAAAAGTAATGTCATATTGATGTATGATTTCGAATTATCTGCAGTTTGAGTTTTGTTAAACATTTAGTTTATTTGTAGTGAAGTAAGTTATTTGATGTAAAAAAGAATATAAATGATGAGTATGTATTGATGGGCGATTATTTATTTGATATGCAATTTATAATATCCCATGGCTTAAGAGGAAATGCTTGCGGCGAGACTTTGTATGGAAAAAAACATAGTTCGAGGTTTAGCTCTCGACTGTTTTCTCCTCCAATATTGGAACAATTTAAGAGATATTTCACAAACTAAATAAGAAGGATATATACTGTGTGCCTATGTTTTCCTTTTTGATGGATTATTAAACGTATAAGCACTAGAACTCACACAAAATGCTCCAAATTGTCCGATAAATCGCTGTGATCAGAGCCCTAATTTACAAATTTGGCAACTATTAATAAAAAAAGGAAAATATAGAGACACAGTATATGTCCTTCTTATTCAGTTTGTGAAATATTTCTTATATCGGTACAATATTGGAGGAGAAAACAGTCGAGAGCCAAACCTCGAATTATGACTTTTTACATACAAAGTCTCGCCGCCAGCATTTCCTCTTAACGTTCTTCCAGAGGCACGGAGAAGGAAAGAGAAGGGGGGAGGATCTGCATAATTGCACAAGTTTTATCACCACTGATGGATCCCTTTTGAAAGCCATTCGAATTAATATTGTCAAAAAAGTAAATAAAGTGACTTCAGTGGCTGCAGTTCCTTCGGGCAACCAATCACAGCACAGCAGTATACAGGATACTGCTGTGCTGTGATCGGTTGCTGTGTTAAAAATGATCTCTTTCCTGTAGCTTGACATGTGTTATTACTTCCCAGAATTTGATCCTTATAAGCTACAATTTCGGGTGGTGTAATAATACAGTACAACAATAAGTGTGATTTATTTTTCGAAATCAACCGGCTCGATTCCTGGGTAAGAACAAAGATTTTTAAAAAGTCCAATTTTTTTTTCATCAAAATCGGGCTCGAGACTTATTTCAGTGTTTTTCGATAATCCTCATAGTTTCGGATTTGTCCCTGAAGGCACACTTTTAAAATTCACCCTGTATAGATATACTTGATGATTTGTCAGCGCGAATTTCCGTAATAGTATTAGCCTTTTAGAAACCAGTACATCTGCACATAGTCCATTCCGGAACTGTTTTATAACCTACAGACTTATTGATCTTTGTACGCTTTATGGCTAAGTAATGATGTAACATAGTACTAAGTCAACTTAGCGGCAAGGCTGCGTGGGCACACGAAGACATACGCAATACTCTGTAAGTCGTTAAGGAGATTAGTATCACTACCTATCTCGACATGTGCCTTTGAGCTACAGGCTAAGTCTCACTGGGTGAGGAAACCGTTTTGATGATAAATAAAAAGATAATTGCATGGGGCTTGCACCTCGATAATAGAGTAGATGACTATAAAACTGGCCAAGTGCCGGACTCGCGTGCAAAGGGTTCCGAACAAATTTCATTTTTTTTTAAAGTGTTATTTTAACACTATACACTCCTTATAGGTTTTCCTGTAATCTATAAAGATCTATTGTCTCCATTTTTTTCAAAATTTTAGGTTCAGCAGTTTCGGAGATAATGGGGGTAATGGCCATTTTTGGTCAAATTTCTTGAAACTTCAAAACTGTTTATTTTAAAATTATGAAAAAATATCATTAAATCCCTCACAGTCAGCCCTTTCATTTGATATGTCACACGATACAGTTTGAAAATCTGTTTTTTTTTTTCTTGTTTGACCCCCAAAAGTGACCTCGCATTGTAACACGACGCCGTCACTACGTGTGCAGTAGTTTTTAAGTTTGTTGTATAAATATGTTTAAGTTTATAGTTATTTTTTATTCTTATATATGTATTATGTTTTATGGGCTTCAGTTGCCTGATATAAAGGATAAAATAAATAAATGGCTCTAAAATAAGATGGTTTTAAGTAATAGATGATCCCTGTAGTCTTAACATACATGTCATGTCAATATTATTAATGGATTCTGATAAAAAAAAACAATTGAATGAGCTACAAATCTAAATGGAAAACATAATACTGGTGTCGTCTAACACTTCATTTCAAACGAAACTTAAACATAACAGTTCCATTCAAGACTGTTTTCTTTGGGAAAATGACTGATAATTTAAGATCTCTGTAGAAGTTTCCACGTCTGTGTACGTTTTTTGCAGAAGAATGTTGCACGAAGTATAGAAATACTGAGTACTTGGATATTTTGTGAGAGAGCACAATATTAGGGTTCCGTACCCGAGAGGTAAGCAATGGAACCCCATTACAAAGCTTCCGCTGTCCGTCTATCCGTCCGTCTGTCTGTCTATTAGCGGGCTGTATCTCAAGAACCGTAATAGGTAGACAGTTGAAATTTTCACAGTGTGTATCTATTGCCGTTCTACGAAATAATAAAAATTAAATAATAATATATTTTATATAGGGGGCTCCCATACTAGAAAAGTGTTTTTTTGTTCGGTTTATGGTACAGAACCCTTCGTGTGACAGTCCGACTCGAACTTGGGCGATTTTTTAAAGCAACTTTGAGGCACTTCACGTTAAAACATCATGCCTACTGGGCTGTAGTCATTTCATACATCTCATTTTGCATTTAAACCAGCGAGTCGGAAGAGGGACGGCTAATTATGATCAATTTGGCGATTATGGCAACCCCCCCCCCCTTTGGGGGAGGCCTATGTCCAGCAGTGGACGTCTTTCGGCTGTTACGATGGTGATGATGATGATGATGACCGATTTGGTTAGCTGGTATCGATCGGGACTAGAAAGAATGGGCATGTGATAGCCAATCATTATGACTATAGTCTTGCACGTTTAGCTTCCGAGTTTGATAACCTATGATACCTTTGATATTTCATTTTGTTACCTACATAAGGCAAGTATCTTGTGTTTTACGGGCATGAAGACACCATTTTCTTCGGCAATCTTGGAAGCAGTAAAACATAACTAACAGATCCTCAAAGGAGTAAGTAAAAGATGTAGTCCATCTGCTTATAAAAATGTGAGACAAGGTCACAAATCCATCTATGGGCACAGGAAGTGGTGACGGGCGGGCGTTTTGGGGGACTGTCTTTTGTAAAACTTGACGATCAAAAAGTGGTGGCTCTCAGCCTAATTTGAATAAACGACATTTAGAATTTTTGGTCCCTGGACTATACAGCAAAGCATCTTCACAATTTATTGCTGACGTTTTACAATATGCCGAACGTCAGTGTTAAAAAACCAGCATAAGCTGACCTCATATTCTACTGAAACTTATTACTCCACGTTGACTTGCCCTAAGGTCAACATGTTACCACCACAATGCAAAACTTCTTAAGCTACAACTGACCTTTAATAGGTGGTAGTTTGACCAGCTCCTGGTTGTGACTGTGTACGTTGAACCTGCTGGAGCCATGTCTTCGGGGCTGGCCATTCCAGCCGGGCGGTCGGGGGCCGTCGGCGGAGCGGGGGACGATTGGCGCGGGAGGAGGCGGCCCCGAAGCTAGGGCTGACAGCTGCTTCTCTGGACGAGTCTGGAAACGTAAGGGAGGTGATGAGGATATTTCATGGAGAAAAAAAAGTTATTTATTGCTGTGTTTAGAATAGAAAACGGCGAGATTTCAACCTATATTCTAAGTTATTTTTAAGATTTCCTACACTCCTCTCGACTCAGATGCCTTGATAACAGAAAAAAAATCAGGTTCAGTAGTTTCGGAGATAAGTGGGAGGAATGATCATTTTTCGTCTAATTTCTTGGATAACTTCATAACCATTTATTTTAAAATTATGAAAAAAATATAATTAAAACTCTCACAGTAAGCCCTCTCATTTAATATGTCACACGATATTGTTCAAACTTTTTAATTATCTAGTTTGACCCCCATATTAAAAATTCAATAATTTACGTAACACGTCCGTGTTAGGGTCACAGGAGTCCATATTTGTACCAAATTTCAACAGAATCGGTCCAGTGGATACGGAGAAAACTTGCTGTGACAGACGGACAGACAGACAGACACCCGCGTGATCCTATAAGGGTTCCGTTTTTTGATCGGAACCCTAAAAAAAGCTATAGCTGATGGAATTGGTTGAAGAAACTGAGTCGAGTGGAAGAAAATACTTAGAATACTGGTGTGTAAATGACCAATGAAGAGGCACCCTATTTTTATCTTGACTACACCTCCAGCTACCTATAGGTATTACTAGTTGACCCGCGCAACTTCGTCTGCGTCACAATTTTCATTACTGCTACTCTTCTATTGGTCTTAGCGTGATGATATATAGCCTATAGCCTTCCTCGATAAATGGGCTATCTAACACTGAAAGAATTTTTCAAATCGGACCAGTAGTTCCTGAGATTAGCGCGTTCAAGCAAAAAAACTCTTCAGCTTTATGGTATTAGTATAGATTATACAAAAGGCATTTATAGCAAAGATATACGAACAAAACCTGCTAATCGATTCGCAGCTCGCTTCCGCAAAATAGACCGCGAGCTCCCTCTAAAATAGGAAGCGGCAAGTCGTTTCTTTATATCAGTACGTCTACCATGAGTTTTATCAAACTATACTCGCTAGCGACTGTAGTTAAAAACATGTATGAAAACTTAAAAAAAACAAGTTTCTAATTCATTTTCTTACTTGTTAACTAAAGTTTTACTTGCAACTTGCTTGCTTGTTAGTTAACAACTTAAAAAAATACATTAGAAACTTGTTTTTTAAAAGTTTTCATCCACGTTTTTAACTACAGTCGCTAGCGAGTATAGTTTGATAAAACTCATGGTAGACGTACAGATAATTTCGTAGATATCTCCTAGTCTTTCCTTAATATTTACACTTGTACCACCTTATCTTTAGTGTCAAGGATATTGATCTCTCCAAACATCTCATTAGTTACTCATGCTCGCTAAAAGTAAGCATTACGCGTGCCTTTATAAATATTCTAGAAGTAATATTTGATTATGCTGAAATAATTTACAGCTTACAAGTAATTAATTGCTTAAACATATAACAAGCTTTTTATCATTATAATAAAACTCGGCAGCAATTAGTTCATTAAAATTATTGTGCTGATAAAATCTCCGTAGCTTTGAAAAGCGAAACTGAAATAAACAGAACATGACATCAGTCAGTTTTACGACTTCGCCTGCAATTGTACATACGAGCACTTGATGTTGTGTGCCCCTTGATATAAATGACGTTATTATAGCAAAAGCATTGGCTTGAATATTTGACCGTAATTATTGTTGGCAGCGTCGCGGCTGAAGAGAGATTTTATGGAGAAACTAGTTGACACGCGCAACTTCGTCTGCTCCGCTCCTGTTGGTCTTCGCGCTTCCTCGATAAATGGGCTATCTAACACTGAAATAAATTTTCAAATCGGACCAGTAGTTCCTGAGATTAGTACGTTCAAGCAAACAAACAAACTCTTCATCTTTATATATTATAGCTGACCCGCGCAACTTCGTCTGCGTCACATTTTTCATGATTGCTCCGCACCTATTGGTCTTAGCGTGATGATATATATATAGCCTATAGCCTTCCTCGATAAATGGGCTATCAAGAAATTTTCAAATCGGACCAGCAGTTCCTGAGATTAGCGCGTTCAAGCAAACAAACAAACAAACTCTTCAGCTTTATATATTAAGTATAGATAGCTGACCCCCGCAACTTCGTCTACGTCACATTTTTCATTAATGTTCCGCTCCTATTGTTCGTAGCATGATGTTATATAGACTATAGCAGCCGTACTCAACCTTTTTTTCTCTCTGAGCCGCATTGCACTTCTACTATTATAATGAGGGGCCGCAATAACATACACTAAAATAAAATTCTACATATTTTATTACTATCTACATGAATGGAACTTTTGAATTTGTCACAAAAAGACCGTTTTCATAATGACATAGGCCAACTTTTTCACGTTGATAGTTATATAGTAAGGTATAGTCTCAGCACATCGTTAAGGAGTGAATCAGTACACTACAGATACATACACATTGATACACTGACTAAAAATAATAAATATAGCATCAATAATAGGCTACAGGGCCACGCGGGGACGCTTGAAGAGCCACATGCGGCCCGCGGGCAGAGGTCACAGTCTCTTTTGAAGTCCATACAATTGCCAATAACATATGAAAAACATGTAGGTTAAGGTCTGAGGTGGCCTTTTGAGGAAAGCACCACGCAGGTTTGAGTGGGCTTGTCCAGACAGTGCAAGCATTTGTCAGTTATCGTGCAGCTCAACTCAAAACTTTGAGGAGCTCAACGAACCGACGAACAATACCAAAGTAAGGACATTTGGGTAAGCCGCATAATATACTCAATGGCTAGCTCAAGGCTATCCAACACTTAAAGAATTTTTCAATTCGAACCATTAGTTCCTGAGATTAGCGCGTTCAACCAACCAACAAACAAACTCTTCAGTCATCAGTCATAACAGCCGAAGACGTCCACTGCTGGACATAGGTCTCCCCCAAAGGGGGGGGGGTTTGCCATAATCGCTACGCTTGGCAGGCGGGTTGGCGATCACAGTTTATGGTGTTGCGTTTTTACAGAGAACGCTGCTGCCCATTCTCTGGTGAATCCCTTAGTCGTCTTTTACGACACCCATGAGAAGTGATGGGATGGTATTATTCTTTTACGGCACCATACGGCATTGGCCGACACCATGCGGCAGACTCGTCAGCTTTATAATATTAGCATAGATTTTAATAGTATAGGGTAAGGACAATTTCAAGACTGAATTAAAACGACACCATAACGACACACAGAGAAAACGTTTTCATTAATTTTCATGTTTCTACTATGGGAATTTCTAACGATTCGCTTAATCAAACTAATGAGTCATCACACTCATCACTCATCACCATAGATTAAACATACCCGTGCTTCATGACGAATGACTTTGAAAGAAACCTGAGCACTGACCCTTGACTTTACTTTCGCATTTCTTAGCAGAAGTTGTTCAAATAGGAAATGTCGTCGCCAGCCAACTTGTAAAACTTACAGAAGTTATAAAACACTAGCAAGTTATAAGCACTTTGCCCGCGACTACGTAGGCACGGGTTTAGTTTTGCAATCTTCGTAAGGATTTTTATTTTTTCGAAAATAAATTACAGTCTATGTTACTTCCTGATAATTTAGCTTTATATTGGTGAAAAAATGGTTAAAATCGGTCGAGTAGTTTTTAAGTTTATTCGTTACAAACATACAAATATTTTCCCCTTTATAATATTAGTATAGATTCAGCATTTCACCCCGCAATAGAATGATGCTTAGAATTAGAAAGATACGTTAACATTCGGCGTATTTATTAGTATTTAATGGCAGTATTTAAAAAGAAATACTAATAAATTAGCAAAACTCAGAAAAGTCAATTTATCTGTCTGTATGCGTAGAGGAAACGTGCAGGAAGTCAAGTATATTTTTATTTATAAGTTTCAAAATTGCAACGCACACACACGCACGGCACAGTCTACTTCGTGCACGTTCCCCTAAATGGCCACAGAAGCGTAATGTCAAGTATTCTTAACGTTAGTTTCAAATATGCAACACTAGATGGCATAGTCAACGTCGTGTACGTTCCTTATTGGCATATTTTCATAGAAGAATTTTCATACTGTTTCCACAGTTGTCTTTAAAGTTTCATAATAAAACTACGGCTTGCTACGCGATAAGTCGGATAGTCGGTTCGTGCGATATTGAAGTCCTTGAAGCTGTCAAGGTCCCTCCAAATAGAAAGAAAATCGAACACCGAAGCACTAGCATTGCTCGTACATATTTAATGTAGATTTACCTTGGCGATTGTAGGACATGAGTTAAATATTTGTTTGTATACGCTGTATACATATTTCATATTTATAATAATGTTGTTATCAACAATCAGTTTTAAATCTTGTATAAAGAATCTCTAAGCATCTCATGGTAGTTTTGGGATTTTGACCGAAATGTCTCAACTAATTGAAAAAAAAAAACAATCGAGATATTCATGACCAATTTTCGTCTATTGCCAAAAGCAAACAAATGTGGCGATGCCTTTATAAAATTTTCTCAACACAAACATCCCATGATTTATCTACCAAAGCAAAACATAACATTTCAATCTTCAATTTCCAGCAAATACTCATCAATAAACTTCTAGAATCCACATAGATGCACATTTTCCTGTGGAATATTTCCGACATTCCAGCAGTCTGCTAAAAGCATCCACCTAGGTACTAGGAATGTAGGTTAAGCTAGGAGGTTTTAAACTAACGCGTACTAAAAGACGACGTGGTCGGGAAGCGAGGGACACTCAATGTCAATGCTATGCGGAGGGCGGGGGGGATCTGAAGTACAAAATTGTGTACTGCAGACACCTATGTATAACAAACACAGACAGACATTGAATTTTATTGCTTGGCTTGCTTGTATTTGGGATGTTGGTTGTGTGGACTTTCACGACGACTCTGCAGAAGATTTTAGTGAAATATTTGTGCACTGTGGCGAATTTTGCCGAATATCTAGTTTTAGTATATTCATCGAAATCTAATCAACCTTTTTGGCGTAATAGCGTAACAAACAAGCAAACATGATCCTCACAGTGCGAATTCGAACGAACTTAGTGAAGCCTCAGTTCGATACTAATGTAATTTTTATTTTCCTTTTAACCCATAATTACAATTTTAGATATTCCAATAAAAAACATTTAAAATAAAGTAAGTAATTTTTAAATTTGTTTTTTTTTTTTTTAACTTTGCCCCACACTAGGAATTTCTCCTGTATCGTGGATGCATTTAAAAACATATAATTTCAAATACACAAACAGCCAGACCCGGAACAACTATCTGTAGGCCATACAAATATTTGTTCCGTGCGGGAATCGAACCCGCGACACGCAGCACAGCAGTCGATCGCTCCACCACTGCGCGCATCGTGTCGTAATTATATTTTTAGTTTGAATACATTCATCATAGTTTCTCATCTCTTTATACATACCTACATAAGGAAAACGTGAACACAGCCTGTTTCTTCAAGAATACAAAGTTTCTTACGCAATATTAATTAAGTAACATGTGTTTTTACTATAAAATGGTAAACATAATTTGCATATAGACACCGTGTGTAGCCAAGAATTATAAATAAACGCGTTTGTTGTACAAGAATGGACTAGAATAATGAACTGGCACGAGAAAATGTGCTCAAAGACTTCAGAACTAAATGAGACGTGTGTTAAAATACCTACTTAAAATTGGCATTAAAGAACATTGTTTTAGCAAAATAAACTTTTCTCTCAGCTGCACTGGCCAATGTTCGAAAAAAGAATAATAAATATTAGTTTGTTTAGAAACATGGAACATACAAGATTTGTAGATGCAGCGTGAACCGATACTGTAAACATTCTCGAAAATAGTATTCCAATGAATGTCAATGTATTTATACCGTGGATGGTATTTACGGGATGTTCCATACTGATGTTCTACAATGATCGATGCAAGCGACTGATATGTATTCAACACGAGTATTACGCGTCATCGATCACACGATGACAACTAGCGGGTACTTGGTACATGCCATTAATTTCACATTTTGCTACTGGTTATTCCCCAGAAGAAGACATAAAGACTGGTTTTTCCTAACTTCACTACGATTTTCTATATAATTGAGAGAGACTCCAAAGTTCAAAAACACTTAATGCAATCAATACAACAAAAGCAATACAAACATCAACTCCCCACTTCGAAATAGCCCCCAAATCAAAATCGATTTATCTACACTAATATTATAAAGAGGAAAGATTTGTTTGTTTGTTTGTTTGTTTGAATTGAATAGGCTCCGAAACTACTGGACCGATTTGAAAAATTCTTTTAGCATTGGATAGCTACATTATCAGGGAGTAACATAGGCTATATATTATCCCCGTATTCCCACGGGAACGGGAAATACGCGGGTGAAACCGCGTGACGTCCACTAGTACTAAATAAATTATGAAAAGCAACGTGGGAGGTAGTGTAACAATCTATATTATATACAGCCAATCAGATATACAAAGAAGTCAAGGTTACCGTGAAAAGTACGCAATCAATACTCGTTTAGTTTGATAACTTTATGGTAGGAATAAAGGTGCGATTTATTTACGGCGTTTCAAGACCACGTGTGGTGATAAAATGTTCGCGTAATGTGTGTATCATGTTGCACCGCGCGGATAGATTTAGCTAAGAAACCTGGCATCTACGTCGTTAGTCTTCATTTTAATGTTGATAGATTCTGTTGTGGTATTATCTGGTGTCACGATTTTTATTGGCGATGCACTTTGTGATACTTCCTGTCTATTTATTCTTGACAAGACGAGACTGTATAGTGTTACCCAGTGGGTTGTTGAGATCAGATAGTTAGTCGCTTCATGTATTATAATTTTAATATATTTTTCAAAATACTTAAATTATTAATCGTATTAGAGTTATGTTATTTTTACCAATTTTAATTTCAGTTATCCAAAGATATTATCTATTTATGTGAATATTACCAATTTCAATTTGATTCTTAATTTAAAAAAAAAATAATTACGTTGATTAGCGCTTATTACTTATGTAAGTTAGCTTAACTTTCGAATTTCTTTTTTCATGCATGTGGTGTTTATCTTTAAGTAATTATTACACAGCAAATTTATTTTAAGGCATGTGTTTCTTACACGAATTCAGTGTAAATAATTGTTGATAAACCTAAAATAAATAAAATAAAATAAAATAAAATAAATAAAATAAAATAAAATAAAATAAATAAATAAATAAAATAGATAAATACAATAAATGTAAAATAAAGGTATTCAGCTGCATGTGGTTAGACTAGAAATCCATTGGTTTACGATTATAGCTTCATACGTAGGGGTTCTATTCTAGCGTGTGTAAGTTATGGGAAGTGGTCTGGATAGTATCATAAATTATCATAACAACCAGGAACATCGAACAGCAAACGATGTTCTCTAATTTAAACACCGTTAATAAGTAATAAATAACCAAGAGATATTGTTAAGATCCGCTTTGCTGGCGCTTTAGTAAAGATAACTTTGTTATAAGATAGAATGTATTTCTATTTTGGTATTTGCTAACATAACTATAATGCTTAGATAATGAATCCCTCGTGGCTACCAACCATAAAATTGTACTGGGGACTTGTTTTTTTTTACGAAACTAAATCCGTGATTTTTGTTAACAATGTAGTAAATAAAAAACTTTTTTACAAAAATACAACCGACTTCCAAAAACAAAACGCTACAAAGTATAAAATTACTTTAATTTCGGAAGTCGGTGTCAAAAAACGACGGTGTTTTGTTTTTGGAAGTCGGTTGTATTTTTTGTAAAAATGTCTTTTATTTTTCACTTTTTTGTGGTACTACTACCTGCGTACCCATTAACAGCGTACCGGCGTGATGTTATGTAAAGTACTGGTGTAAACAATAAAAAGATGCGATTTCAGCAATCCCGATCCATTTGCTATCATTTACTGAAGAGTTCCATTGCCTACCTCCGAAGTTCTTCATCAGATCTTCACCTAATTCAAATGGGAACAGTCTAGGAAACTACTCTTCCAAACTAAAAAGAATATTCCAAATCGGCTGATAATTGGCGAAAATATCGCTGAACAAACATTTTTCATGGGATCTCATCATCAGATCCTAATTTATACCTTCCATCATCAGCTCAGCAACATGAGATGATGATTACCAGGCACAAATATCTGATTTGCGTTAGAAAATTTATGAAAAACATTGTATGTGCCTCATTATGTGCCTATAAAATTTGAGGGTTTCCCTTGGGGATGTTAGTATATCCTTTTAGATAAAGCAAGAATTTTTCAAATCGGTTCATAAATGACGGAGTTATGAGGTAAAAAATTGAAAACCTCCTCCTTCTTTGAAGTGGGTTAATAAATAAAACAGAATATTGCCAAAAAACTCCAATAGACCTACTTATTTCACCGACTGACCACACCACTTTCTCGTATGCAATTCGCGTAAATGAAACGTCACCTGTAACGGCTTACGTAATAACTCCATGAGCATACAAGTCGCACTTGTCGAATTATCATAGTAAGACTTTTAAGAAGAAATTTTACGCTTCATCATGTACCTAGCTTTTTCCCAGCTATGTAGCGGCTTCCGTTCTAGCTGAATACCAGTATTTACATGGAGCGACTCCCTTGACTTGACTTAAGTTCCTGTGTCCCCTAGATGGGGCAGAGGGCGTTCACAGTGCGCCGCCATCCCGAACGGACTTTAGCTTCGCGCTTCATTTCGCTCCAGGTCTTTCCAAATTGCTTCGCTTCTGCAATAATCGTCCGGCGCCAGGTCCGGCGCTTGGAGCGACCACGTTTACGCTTTCCTTGGGGATTCCAATCTAGGGCTTGCCTCGGTATGTGGCCGATCCAGTTCCACTTGCGGCGTTTGATCTGCTGGTCGATAGGAGTCTCACCGCAGCGTTCCCACAGATCTTTGTTGGAGATTTTCTCGGGCCAGTAAACACCGAGGATACGACGAAGAAATCGGTTGATAACGACCTGGAGTTTGTGCGAGATGTCCTTAGTGACCTTCCATGTCTCACATCCGTACAGCAACACGGTTTTTACGTTGGACCGGAATATTTTGAGTTTTACTCTTCGGGTCAATTTCCTTGATTGCCATACAGGACGGAGCTGTGCAAAGGTTGATCTTGCCTTGGCAATTCTTGAAGTGATGTCTTCTTCAGTTCCTCCAGTATTTAACACTAGTGTCGGAGCGATTCCCTGTGGCCTCAAAAACGCTGTAAATGAAAAAGGAATCACGATAACCGAAAGTCGGACACTCTAACCAAGGGGCTGAACTGTGTGTGATTTTCCTTTCATTTCGGGCTTCTGACCTACAAAACGAAGACCACCGCGAAAGTGTTTTTCGAATACACGTATGGAGCGGTCGTTCATCCACCAATTGACCTCAGCTAACATCGCTTTACATTGAAGATCGACCAGACGCGTCCGTTATTATTTAGCCATAAGTCAGACATTTACGGTTGAAAACAGTTAATAAAAGTCAAGGGCATTGAGTTAATCATTTTATTTGCACAGATGAATCAATCTCGTTTGTGTGCCCTTGCACTTGAAGCAACAATGACGCTTGACAATCATCTGTTATCAGAATCTTTCAATGAGTGCGATCAAATCTGTACTAATATATAAAGCTGAAGAGTTTGTATTTTTGTTTGTTTGCTTGAACGCGCTAATCTCGGTAACTACTGGTCCGATTTGAAAAATTCTTTCAGTGTTAGATAGCCTATTTATCGACGAAGGCTATAGGCTTATCATCACGCTAAGACCAATAGGAGCGGAGCAGACGAAGTTGCGCGGGTCAACTATTGTTTCATTATGGGTTTGGAAGATCTGCTATGATTTCAACGACATTGTGTATATCGAGATGGTTGATTCCTCCTGACCGATTTAACATCATCATTCTCGTGCCTGTATCAAAATGTATTAGGAGTCGGCGCAAAATGTGACTTCCACTTGCATGTTACTCTTCATTTCAGTCGACGCCCCGTTTTCTTTCCGTTCTTACTTCCACACAAGACTACCCTTATAGCGATCCGTTCAAGCCTTGACTGATGAAATACAAATTGTTCATATTTTAACAAACTGATGGTGGCAATATGCACATACAAAATCTATATCTATACTAATACTAGCTGACTCGGCAAACGTTGTTTTGCCATATAAAAAAAAAATAGCCTACCACCTATTCTCATACCTACCAAATATGCACACAAAATTTCTTGTAAATCGGTCGAGCCGTTTCGGAGGAGTTCGGTAAAAAACACCGTGACACGAGATTTTTATATATTAGAAGATATAAAGCTGAAGAGTTTGTTTGTCCGATTTGAAAATTTCTTTCAGTGTTAGATAGTCCATTTATTGAGGAAGACTATAGGCTATATATCATCACACTAAGACCAATAGGAGCGGAGCAGAAGAAGTTGCGCGGATCAACTAGTATACAATAAATGACCAAATGACACTGTTAAACTACGAACATAATAAGATTCACCACCTTCACTTCTTCTTTAAAAATAATCGACTATAGTTTATTAAAATTATAAAAAAGATCTCTCGTAGCGAAATGTTCCGTTGGGTATGTAAAGCGAATGGTATCGCGGCAGCCGGAGTCTGTGACGTCGGAGAACCACCGTTACATATAGACCGATATTAACGTATATTATGAATTCCAGATGCTGCCTACTTTTTGATTCATCAAAACTTCGAAATTCGTGTCATCTACTTTGAATTTGTGGGCCAGGCAATATGAATGTAGTTTTTGGAGCATCTGACACTTATTCATAATGCAGTCCATTGTTATTTCTGTCTGAACTTGATTCTGGTAACACTGTTATGTTAATTTTGCCACTGACTATTCATAAGAAGCGTACAAGGTGCGAAACTCAGCTTATATGAGATAAAATTTTCGCATCTCTGTTTATTTTTAGACATCAAAGCTTACCGTAACGGGTGAACGGTTTCGGCGCCTCCGAAACATCGAGGAAAGAGTGTGGCTGGTGAGGTTCGCCGACGACGCGGCTGACACCAACATTTTACACTTTATCCAACACTATCACACACACTGAAACCGGCTCATTCCCGTTATCACTGCTACGCACTGAACTGTAGCTATCGGTTACATTTACATGTAAAAGATAAACTGAAAAATTAATTTTCCCGACCGATCTGTACAAACATGAAAGCACAGAGACGAGCTGAAGCACAATGAAACCGCTTTGTGATTCCAAGAACAATAAACTTTTACTATCATGCCACATAAAAAAGTTTCACTGCAGTGCGCAGTAGCTCGTATTTTGCGAGAATCGGCAAACCTATCACTTTTCTCGGTTCGGTCAAAACACGACAAACTTTCTCCCGAAGCTTACCATATGTGAGTCATATCAGTGCGCCGATATGTCAACGCACGGGGAAGAGAACGAAACCGAATTAAATGTGGAAAGTATTGCCCGGCACAAGTTTGGAGGGACCGAGACCCCTATCAACTTGTTTGTAAATTCACTCAGAAGATGGAATCAAAATCAAAGAGCAGTAGATTGAAAAGTTGACGAGGTAAGGGAGATTTCTGGGTGCGCGTCACGGCTGCAAACCTCGTTAGTGAGATGAGCCGGCGACGGAGGCAGTAACTAGATCCAGAGCGCGCAATCTACTGCATAAATTAACTTGTAACCCACTTCGCTTAAATTCTTTAAACATTTTACTGTCCTTATCTGTTGTTAGTAAATTTTGTGACATCACTGCGGCTGTGCGAAATTGGGGTATTAAGGTGCGATTAAAACATCGTCAGAATATTTAGTTGGGGATGTTGCGCGGGATTATGTACAAGATATGATATACGGTAGCACTGTCAGATACACTGGTGAATCGTAAATTTAGTGTACGCGTGTACACAGTGGCGGCCACGTCGCTGAACTAATCGCACAGGAATCGGATTTCTAAATCGTATTGTGTATTGTCGAATTACAGTCAGTTTCCTCCAATTAAACAGCAAATTGCCACACGTTACGTTATCGTTAACCGATGACCCAGTTGCATTTATTCGCATCGTTACTAACTAATTACAGCCATCAATTTGTCCAAAATTACACCTAAGGATGCTAATAATGCTAACTGTTCAAAGCAAGTGTAACGCCCTACCTTGGTCCTCATTAGAGGCATTCATTTGATTCTGCCTGCTTAGACATTTCCCAAATAAATTGGGGTCGGCTTTCAGTCAAGCCGGATTCAGCTGCATACCAGTATTTTACGTGGAGCGGCTGCCTACCAGACCTCCACAACTCATTAACTGGGTAACACGATAGTTCTTTACAAGACTGATGTCAGATTTTCTTGCTTCTGATAATCCGTAACGACTGCCAAAGATCTACAAATAGAAGCCGGGACCAACTGCCTAACGGCATTGCCTCTTAAAGCTAGAAATATATTTCGAGACTCCACGTATTGACTGTGTAGGCCCCTGACCCCCACATGTCCGGCTTTGGGACTTTTTGGGGACTTCGTCTTGAAATATTTGAACGTAACTGAGGAGAAAAACGATATTGTTATGTGAACTTCGTGAGCTGTAAGTAGCAGAAGTCTAATTTGAATTGTAGATGAGAACGAATGACAATGTAATATTAAAACCGAAACGATCAAGGAATACTTGATTACAATTTCTGCTCTGGAGCAGTAATTGTAATCAAGTATTTATAATGCAGAACCTGCATTTCAAAAACTGCGAATAAGACATAATCCGATTTTTTTATGTATGGGAAATCATCAAATGACTCCGTCTGCTCTGAGTGGAGTGGAAGGGAGCATCAGACTCTTACTGACTTAAACCTATCCGTGTTCCTCCTAATGCCCTTTGCACCAGAGCCGCAGTGGCTCTTTCCAACAAATTCCGCGACAAGACATATCCCGCAACAAGACAATTAATTGGTCTAAGATGGGCATATACAGGGTTATTTGTAAAACACCAACAACCTCTTAGGCAAAAAACATTCGCTGTTTCATACAAAATGGAATATTTAGCCAATGAAAATGTATGAAATAGCTGATATTTTTTTCGAGTTTTCAGGGTTGATCTCAAAGTAAAAGTTGTTTATAATCATGTGTTCTTTCACTGCCTAAGAGGTTGTTGGTGTTTTACAAATAATCCTTTATACATATATTAATCGCATTTCGAAATATCAGAGAATGTAGACTTTATCGATGTCCTGTAAGTGTTATTCTAATTATATCTCGGCATGTCTTTGGATCTTGGCATGTAATTGCCAAGTACAGAACATATTCAAAACATCAGGCATTGCAATAAACTAGATCCTACACTAAACGCAAGAAAAACAGAATAAAACTGCTTGACATGAGAATTAAAGTCTTTAAAACGTAAACCCTCTCAGAATTTCTTCCAGAATGATAGCTAGTACACGTAGATCGTAAAACGAAATGAGCTAAAAATCTTGAACTTTAAATAAACCAGATGACCTGCGCAAACGCAATGAACGTCAGTGGAACGCCCACATGAAATAGAGAAAGCAAACAATGATGCGCTGCTGCTATAAATAGTAAATCTTACAAGATTTTCGTGTAGATGAGGGATAAGCGAGCAGCCAGAACTTTAATTAATTGCTAGTTCATATCAGCAGTCCGTTTGGCAGGGATTCTGAAACGCAGTTATGGAAAATTTTCGACCATCCTAGAACTGGATATCGTCATGTTATTTCTCTACACCCATCGTACAATCTACGAGCTAAATTATAAAATTCAGCGACACACACAATACAACCGCAAATTATGTAGACGACTACAATTAATATCGCACGCGCATTGGACGCAATTAATTAAACTATTAAACTCCAACTTTTCTCGTAAATAGCTTCATTACAATCATTACTCAAGTAGATGAATGCAAATCCTCGAAGATAAGACCGTCGACCGATCATTTTCCTATCAAGATATTATGTTATTGTTACAACCAGCGACGCTCATATTGTTTACATTTGCGATAAAGCGAATTAAACAATGTGTAACGTGCTGAAGAAAGCCGGAGATTATTTATACTTTATACCACGCGATGACAGTTGAAAATAGACACTGACTTGGAGGCTCTAATTCTACTATTGATTTCCGAAGCGCGGCTTACGAGTGTGTCACGCCGCTGGTATTTTCAGGGCGTCTGTTGTCCACTGTGACGTATGAAGGCCGGCCCACTGCATGACGTCTCGTTAACAGTAATGGACAATTCATTAGCTCGATTGTAAACGCGTGGACCGCCGCATAAATATCTTTGCTCCCACCACGAACGACATTAATCAAAGAATCTCGCAGAATCCGTAAGATGTTCATTGTGCAATTTATTTCAGACATCGCCAATGTTGGTTTTACAAGCTTTTGACCCAGTTTTCCGTCAATAAACAATGTTCAATTTACTATATTTTAATACAAGTGGAGCTCGCGTAATATTATGAGCAGTTACGTGAATTAACGAGGAGACAAAATTAGATGTTCTGAGTGCAAAACGATCGACGGATATGCGTAACACGGTAAGAACAAGACATCGGTTCTGGACAGCTCAGAAATGCGAGGCGTTTCAATCTTGGACATGTGCCTGTGTTTTGTTTACGTTTCTAGCAAAACAACTATTTCTGAGGAAGATTGAGGTATTAGGAGCTTCGGCAGAAGCATCTTTCTGTATCCAAGCAAATCATTCTATAGTCTTACCTCCCCAGAACATTAAACAGGTTCATTTTCCCGAGAAACTAATTATGATGGTGGTCCAATCAAGGTGATCCTAAACGTATACAATCTGCACTGGTTTGCATTCATTTTGGACAAACTAGGTCGAAAACCCTATTTAGTAAGCATACAGACTTTTGGACAGAAACTTTGAAAACCAGCCAACTGGAACTTGATATCCAGAATAACACCAATTTGCGTATAACGTATTAATGAACGTCTGCGCTAAACATGTCAAGTTTTTGAGGTTACTGACGCAAGCGCCGGCGAAGGTCGGGACGATACTTAAATGCGTTAATATAAAACAGATCTATCTGCAATTAGAGTGCACACATGCAATAGTGAAAGTTGCGTAGAGATAACGATACTCTCGCGTTCTACACTGAGAGAATTTGTATTAGTTATTCGTTTAGATTAACATAACACGCGCATCAAGGTATTTGAGGACATCCAAGTGGCACACACGATGTGGAAAAATGTGTAGCTGTTCGTCAAGTGTGTGTCGACGGGAGAGGGATGGAGGAAATCAGCAGATGCGATCCCGGAGAGTAGGGTCGACTTGGATTGATTGGATTCCGACACACGATGGACGGGAAGTGTCGCGGGTGTCGCTTGAAGGATTCCTATTCAAGAGCTTCGTAATTCGATTTGGATCATAGTAGGTATATTGATTCTGATGGAGTGTGTAAAAAATATTATAGGACTCTTATGAGGGCGCACCTCATTTTATGGTGTAATTTTTTTGCTTGAGGACAGTGGGTAACTGATATTAGTTACAGTGCTCAGGGCTTCAAATGGGACATACAATTATTATTGAATACCTACTTTACTTTCCATAGAGAATCTTAGCGGGTAAAGAGTCTGTTGTCAAAATTAGTATCGAGGTATGTTAGAATTCAGGTTAACAATAGAAGGCAAACTACCATTTACAACTCTTAGTATAAAATCCAGCAGAAGAATCGCATCAATGAAAGCCAGCGACGAAGACATACATACAAAAGCAACGGAATTCCACAGATCTGCCAACGTAAACATTGCAAGTCAACACGGAAAATCACAATATGTATGTACAGGCGAGAAAATTTCAAATCACAACGGAAAATATTTAAAGGAGGGTAGCCGAACGCGCTTGCGTTCCCTCGGCCGCGTCACTCAAACTGGTGGGATAACCAACTCATGAGAGATGCCAAATTCTCACCCAACATCTATGTACCAACCTACATACACGAGCTATTTACATATCACTGCTAATCCAATGCGCTATCACCCCGCAATAAGGCTCAAAATGCAACTGCAAAATTCTCACTTTTTGCGCGAGAACCTATTTAAATATTTTGTACGTTTTTTTAAAGTCTAATGATGAAGATTGATGTGAAGTCGATTTTCTTAGTTTTGATTTTATGTTTTTGTAAATATTTGTATTTTAAATTCTTTTGACTGCGTGTTTTGATTTAATAAATCCTTTATGACTGCATATTTTACATCAACAACGGAGGAATCATCTAATATGGTAAGCTTTGTTTTGTAACAAATTGTTAGTTCTTCTAGCTAATTGCTAAAGGTATATCGACACTTATTTCCTTATCCTTGTTTTATTCAGATTGTGGTTAATTCAATGCTAATTAGAGAAAACGTTAGCTATTCAAGTATCCTGCCAACTTTGTGTACTTGTATATCTAAAACTAGCTGACCCGCGCAACTTCCTCTGCATCACTTTTTTATTAATGTTCCGCTCCTATTGGTCGTAGCGTGCTATTACATAGCCTATAGCCTTCCTCGATAAATGGGCTATCCAAAACTAAAATATTTTTTCCAATTTGAACCAGTAGTTCTTAAGATTAGCGCGTTCAATCAGACAAACAAACTTTTCTGCTTTATAATATTAGTATACCTCTATTGTACAGCCTTTTAAATGGTAAGACAAAGATAATTACAGTATTGTGTTGAACTCTGGACTACACAATTATTACTTAACACAACAAAAAAACCTACTCTGCAAAATTGTATCAGCTGTATGCAGACAATAGGTACACTAAAAATGATTTTTTAAAGCTAATACTGATTAGTTCATCAATTAATTATATGAGTGAACATACCATATAATATTTATAACTCTATGATGCAATGAAAACTATCTACATTAAAAAAAAACTTGTTTGTTTTTAATATCATAAAAAACTTTCTTATTTGTAATTTGTTTTATAAACAAGTCAGTATCTTCAGAAACTTGTATTTATTATGTAGTCAATGTCAGATAATTTTGTCAAGAATGTCAACAATGCTACTTTTTTAGCAAAGATATTATAATAAATTAAAGATTCAATTTGTTTTCTTTCATAATTGGTATTTTTAGCAATGCTTTCTACTGGGTAAATAAATAAACTGAGGCATTGCGCATAGAATCAGCACGCTGAAGTAGAAGTGGGCTGGTCATGTCTGTAGAACATACTGTTGATGGAGCATTTTTTAGAGTGGAGACCCCCATATGGGCAAATGCAGTGTAGGATGCCCTATGGTACATTGGATTGATGATTTGAAGAAGGTGGCTGGCAGCAGATGGATGTGGACTGCTCAAGACCAGGATTTGTTGGCGCTCTTTGGTTCGAGGCTTATGTTCAGCAGTGTACCACAATTAGATGATATGATAATCATACTTCTGGAAAAGCCGAAAACCCCAGATTCAGCAGGTTATTTATGTCATAGACATGCCACTTTGACAATTCAAAAACAGTCACAAGATGAAGCATTTTACATGGAGAAATTTTACAAAGTACCAGTATTTTATCTGGAGCTTACCTGATCCCTTAAACTACAGTAACCAAGGGTGGATCTAGGGAGGCTCAAGTCCCAGAAATCTTTGGTACTCTGCTACCTAACAAAGTCAATGAGGAATTTACTTAAAGTAATTAATCCAAGGAGAATTGTATTGCGTTAGCCAAAATAAAATTTTTTGTGCTTTTTACCCTTAGTGGGGTCACCCCCCAAATGATAATCCTGGATCCGCCCCTTTATAGTACCACTTGGCTAGACTGGTGTTGACAGATTTTCTGGCTTCTGACTACCTTCTGACAAATGATAACTGGGACCAATGGTTTAACATTCTTTCCGAGGCATGGAGGAGTTTTGGTGTATAATGGACAGTCACAGTAGGGAATCAATGACATTGTTTATTGAGTTATGTGAATGAAAAACAACGTATTTTTATAATGCTACACAATACAGAGTGATTATTACGTGCAATTACATAAAAATCAGTTCTTATTTCTTACATTTGCAACCGCATTATGTGGCCACCAAACTATAGAGAAATAATTGTTTAATTTCCATATGAATAGGTCTTCAAGAAAACTATTGTTATTTTGCTAACATAAAAGGAGTACTTCATACTTATAACAAGCTTGAAGGAAACATGAAGTGGCATTGGATATCCAAGTGAGTTTTGTAGTATGGTAATAATATCATATTATCATTATTATTTAGCGAGTCCACTATCCAAGGCCTGGTATATCACTTGTGCACATCTGTTATCTAATTCTCAAATAAAAACATTTATTTGTAAACTTTTTGGTGGACTGATAGAAGAGACATCTACATGTCTATCACTAATATTATAAAGAGGAAACGTTTGTTTGTTTGAATTGAATAGGCTACGAAACTACTGGACTAATTTGAAAAATTCTTTCTTCATTAGTATCCTACATTATCTCTGATGAACATAGGCGATAGAATATTTGCAAAAAAGTTAGGGACCCGTATGAAAAATTCGATTATGTAACCCAAGGTGTGAAAAAAATACCAAAAAAGAACCTTATTTTGCATACGCTGCGGAAACTATTGACAATAGAGCAAAGTGATGTACTACAGTTTTATAGAGGACATCAATATCTACAAAAAATTCCGCGAGGGTGTATTTCTAACTATTTTGGTTAAGTCACAATGACCGCTTTTTGTTCAAATTATTCAATCAAAATCCGGGTGGAATGGAATAGTGGTGATTTTGGTATCATGATATTAATTCTTATCCATTTAAATTGTTTGATTAATTAAGATTGGTTACGTACATGTAAATTACACTTTAAATTACTCAAATCTGACCTTTCGTTTAATGACGGGTATAAAAATGATCTAAGAAAAATGTTGTGGTTTGAGCGAACTGCCCTAAGTTTAGTCTATTAATAAGTAATTTACACATCACCCTATCAGGCCCTGATCTTGCTATTATCTTACTATTTCGTCTTTTGATTTTGCAATGCCTAACGGATTAAGAGAGTAGAGGGGAGATGAAGTTCGTGCAGTACTAACTAAACCCGCGCGAACGAAGTCGCGGGCGTAGTGCTAGTTATATTATAAAGTAGAATATCTAAGTAAATGCACAGTTTGTGTAAGACCATGGGAGCTAGCTAGTGTAAAAGCTGATTATAAACTACCGGGCCCCTCCTACCATCAGACACCTAGATGCACTGCAAGTTACCATCGTTACCTTTTTGCTACTCCACCAATTCGCACTAAGCTACAACTTTCTACTGCATCTGTATTACCATACGCATTCAACCCTAATCTCTTGAAAGTTAAAGCTTCTTCTGGGTAAGCTCACTCCATTGTCGACTTTGTCTCTGTCACGTCTGAACTTAACTGTGAGTCAAGAGCAATCCCATCTCAAATAAAAAAAAAAGGAAAATAAACTAAATTTCTATCAGTTAGTAAGAACTTAAATCTGAAACTTATGCAGTTTTAATAGGCTCGCTGTAATAAGGAGCTGGAGCTGATATGATGATGATGATGAGTAAGGTGCCTTTGAGAGGGTTACATACCATCAATATATTGTAATCTATACTAATGTATAAAGCTGAAGAGTTTGTTTGTTTGCTTGAACGCGCTAATCTCAGGAACCACTGGTCCGATTTGAAAAATTCTTTCAGTGTAAGATATCCCATTTATCGAGGAAGGCTATAGGCTATATATCATCACGCTAAGACTAATAGGAGCGGAGCAGTAATGAAAATTGTGACGCAGACGAAGTTGCACGGGTCGGCTAGTAAAGACATAAAAGGCACCGCTTCTAATTATAAAGCCTGATAGCCTTGAAGAAGCCCCTAATTTTGCTTATAAGACTTCACAATTAATTACTGGGTGAAGAATGAATATCTTTATCAACAAGTAATAGGATGATAATGATAACAAGATTCTTTAATTAAAAAAGAAAAACAATTTACATAACATGAAGCATCCTGTTGGTTTTTAGGGTTCCATTCCCTAAGGGTAACCAACAAAACCCTATTACTAACCCTAATGTTTGTGTGTCCGTCCATCTATCTGTCAGCGGGCTGTATCTCAAGAACCATAATAGTTAGACAGTTGCAATTTTCACTGAGTGTGTATTTCTATTGCTACTATAATAACAAATAAAATAAAAAATTATAGGGCTCCCATATAAGAAACATGTTTTTTTTTTCAGTTTATGGTACAGAACCCTTTTATTAGAGTCCGACTCACACTTGGCTGCTTTTCTTTTCTTCAAAAATGCAGCATAGACCAATAAAAATATCTCATGCTTTTAAAATCTCATTAATATGTGTTGTTTTGTTAATACAGCCTGTATTAACAAAACAACATTCTTCAATTACTATTCCATATTTAAAACAATGAATTTTTTTTATGTTTATTTTAAAGAAATATTTAAAAATGTAAATAATTCTATTGATAAATTAAGAGAAAAACAATAATAATCTAAGCGAGTATTTACATTATTATTTGATAAGTTATAAACACAATATCAAGGTAGAACTTTGTTTTTATTTCCTTACTAGTTGACCAGCGCAACTTCGTCTGCGTCACAATTTTTGTTACTGCTCCGCTCGTATTGGTCTTAGCGTGATGATATATAGCCTATAACCTTCCTCGATAAATGGGCTATCTAACACTGAAAGAATTTTTCAAATCGGACCAGTAGTTCCTGAGATTAGCGCGTTCAAGCAAACAAACAAACAAACAAACAAACAAACTCTTCAGCTTTATATATTAGTACAGAGTACAGATAAACAATTCCAATCTCCCTATCAATTCAATATGGACACAATTTATGGTATGGCATTCAAGGTTTCTGAAGCTTTTTCAAAGCTGTAACTTTTAGGTGAAAAATCAGTATGGCTCAGCAGAATGGACCTGGCTCTTAGCTTGACATAATTATTTAAGGAATACCTGTAGGAACTGTTTTGTGGTAAGATTACAATAAATCAATATTCTTCTTTTTAACATGAACTGTTGTTATTTCTCAATTTTGTCAAGCTTAAAAATTTTGTAGCAACTCAGTGACAGTAATTTAGTCAAGATTAAACAGGCTAGTGTTAAAATTTACAGTACATCATCATGAACATTTAGAGTACTAGTAAGCAAATAGGAGGAGGAACACTTGGGGGAGGCCTATGTCCAGCAGTGGACGTCTTTCGGCTGTTATGATGATGATGATGAAGCAAATAGGTACTTTTCAAAGTGATTACAGCATATTCTTTATTATCTGGTGTAGTCAATGAGGTTAGGTGAAAAATAAATTTGATTCTTATCAGATTACCTACAGAACACTCAACAAATATGGAAATATACTGACCATAGCACTACAAATGTCTAAACACAGCGTTTTCCTTCAATGAAACTAATGAACACTTGACCCATCAATTTATTGACTGACGACACCTCGTCGAACCAATAAGAATTCAATACTAAAATTACGGACATCGATTTTTTTCTATTATTACGTATTATTTATAAAAACATATCCTGTTGACTTTAAGAACAGTCATAAAACCCGTTTTTTCGATAGCAGTAAAATAATAGCCCTACAGCAAATCTTGATTCCACGAGTTTCTAAATAGGTTTTGTTAGTTTTTGGCGAAGTAAAACAGAAAACATCGGCCCAAGCAAGTCGAGTGCCAACGGGAAGATAATGTGATCTCGCAAATTACATTATAAACAACTCACCTCGGCATCACTGTCGCCGTTCTTGTTTTTATCAACTTTGGTCTTCATCGCCTCCTGCGAACAACAGCTTCCACTGAAACCCTCACAACACACGCTTATCTGCTTCAAATCACCAATATGCGGAGATTTTACACACGAAAATTATGTAGCACCGCATACCATAAACGAACTGAACTGACATGGCATAGTAGGTATTACGACGATGGAAGCGTAAAATGCCGACAACATAAATTACCGTTTTTTTTACAACGGTGAGAAAATTATATATTTTAAGGCGTTATAAAATTCGTTATTTTATTCTTAACTCACCTTTTCTTTTTTCGGCATAATAAATTAATAATTAAAGCTTTTAAATACAAGTTTTTGATAACATTCGCGTGGAGAGTTTACATTTTAGTTGTCAAATACAGTGTTCTGATTGGCTGAGAAAGGTCACGTGACTTCGTTGACGTTGCAAGTAGTGATGTGAGCTTGTAAGCAATAAGAAGTATCGATTTATTAATTCATGGTTTCTCATAATTTTAGTTGTTTTGTGTAAAGTATTTATTAATATGAAATGTATGATAACATGCATGCATACCGCTTATCATTAAAAAATCGGCCATGTGCGCGTCGGACTCGCGTGCCAAGCGTTCCGAAAGAATGATATTTTTTAACAATGTACTTTAAATCCTTCGTTTTCTGATAGGATTTCCTGTAATCAATAGATAAAACCCATTATCTGTATTTATTTACATTTTAGGCTCAGTAGTTTCGAATGTAGATAATATTTTTGAATTATGAAAAAACTAGTTTTAGACCCTTATAATAAGCCATTTCATTTTGTGTCACACCGTCACACTGCACAGTTGGAACAACTTTTTTTTTTAATTTTCTAATGGAGCCCAAAAAGTTATCAATTTTCGCATTACGCGTCCCGTGAACCAAATTTCAACTAAATCGGTCTGGTAGATTCAGAGAACAACAGCTGCGACACAGAAGGTTAGACAGACACACGAGAGATCCTGTATGGGTTCTGTTTTTCCAAATGCGAGGTTCGGAAAGCATACGCTGAGCGAGGCTAGGTAAATGAAGCAATTCTATTAGTTCTTAACAATCACATCCTTCGCTACGCAGCCTCTCCGTGCGTTGCGTGTTTCCGCCTTTAAGCTTCGCTTTGCACGAAAATATATGCGATTGTCTCTACTGCAGCCTACGGACACGCTACGCATCAATTGTCGTCATTTTTGCATGCGTGGCTTGCTCGAATAAGGCGCTCACATAGCTGATCGCTGTTAAGGCTTGTATACATGCCAATGACCTTGTGCATATAAACGGAGCTAACTAATCTTCTACGCGCCACTCCGCTACCCGCATTTTTAATTTATTATAAAAAATAACACATTTAAAAAAAATAACAAAACCAAATTATTTTCGTTTGTATTGCAAAGCAGTAAATAAAGTGGTTGTAGTGAGTAAAATGGTTTCATCTCAACGATTTGGAGGTGATTTGGTGATTTTTTTTCTTATTGTGATACCGATACATAAATACTGGCTAAACCAAATTACGTATCATATCATGTAGATTACTAGCTATTTTTTTTCAGATGTTAGTTCTCAGTAAATGCTGACGAAAAGTTGCTTCACCTTGAATCTGTTTTTAAACATTTCTCGAGAGAGCAGACTTAATGTCTTGCACGCTGTGTATGCAGTACACAACACAGCGCAGCACAGTTTTCGAGGTAGGTACGCCTCGTGGAACAGAGGCGTGTGTAGTATGTACTACAGTGGAAACTTAGCCCCTTTTTTAAGGATAGGACATCATCAAATGACTCTTCCCGCTCTGTGCGGAGCAGAAGGGAGTGTCAGTCTGTTACTGGCAAAAACCCATTCGTGTTCCCTTTGCGTTCCAGGGCCGCGGTGACTCTTTCCGCAAATTCCGGAACTTTGACAAGAAACATAGACCCCATTTGTCAAACAAATGAATCCATACAGCTTGAGCGCCGCGTGCCCGTATACAGCATGCGCCGCGGTAGGTCTGCACCTTAACACACGTGTGTGGCCTCATGGGCGCTGGTAGGACTATTTTCAGGGGGGTGCATCTTCAAAACTCAGCCTCGTATAGAATAGGTCACACAGACATGGAACTAACTTTATTGACTTATGTAGAGAAGCTTGAGAACTAAAGATGGGTGCAAGGCCGAAGGTGAGGGAGCTCAAAGTACCTAGGATTTGCTAATTCTATTTTAATACATTCCACTTGGCTAATATTTTCAAGTTTTCGTATGTTTTATCGAAAGCTAGGAGAGTGCAGTGCAAGCGCACCCCCTCGCGCCCCCCTCCCGGTGGCTATGCGTGGCCTCTTCGTGCGTCGTGGTGGGTCAGCGCCTTGCAGCATTGGACGTTCGTTAAGCATCCATCGTGATGTGTGATTATCCTACTGTCTGCGCAGTTCACATTCTACTATAGACAGTGAGCTAATTGGCAGTCCCGATGCAGTTTTTGAGCCGGTTATATAGGTAACTCAACTGCTCAATAACTGCATTCGCGACGCATTTTTCTTACCTAGTATCTAAATATATTATAAATCTTTCCAATATGAAATAAGTCGATACAAAGTAAAATTAGTTTATTAAATAAATTAAATAACAAAATGTAACATTATACTATCGTAAGTTTATTTCTTCTTATCTTTTTTGGGTTTCTTGCCTTGTTTGTACGGTCCAAGATGAAGACGTACAAGTAACCCTCGCCACCAAGCCTGCACAATAATAGCAGAGTTCAGCATCTTCTCGTGGTATCGCCGTGCTATATCACGGTCTTCCTTGAATTTGTTCCAATCCTTAATTTGCTGATCATGTGTCTCAAGCTAAAAACCAGTGAAAATCATTTTAATTAGAGGTAGGTACGCGAAAGACTTGCCTTCTCGTCACCAGGAAAGATAAATTTTCATAGAGACACGTCGTGATAGTGGTGCTGAGCAGATTGTCGGAAACATTTGACACAAGGACATCTTCAAGCGTCACGGACGTAATGACAAATGATCAGTGATCGGTACGGAACAGTCATGCAAGCGAATGCGAGCTGCCACAAAAAATTTAGACCACTGCAGCGTCACACCTATTAACTGTTCGATGAGGTTAACCAAGCCTCGAGTTAAATAGTATGCGATTGAAGAGGCCATGTTCAACAGTACAGTGAATATTTAAAAGTTTGATGATGGACTGTCCGCCACCTCTGCCTATCATCAGTCTATACATAATTTGTTCGCCAAAGCGTTGGTAGGTAATGGTAACTACGAATATCTCTACAAAAAAAAGATGAGTAGATAAAGATATAAAAAGAATATGTTAAGTAAATCACCGTTTTCTCGAATTGTATTCTTCTGTCTCGCATGTCTTGGTATTGATTTTTCTTAATTTGTATTTTGAGATCGATTTTTTCCATGTCTTTTTCAAATTTTTCCATCCACTTCTCAATGCGTGCCAATGTTTCCTTAAATAACATAAGGAGCAAGTTAATACAAAGAAAACAGGCGAGTTACTTGAGGTCCAAATTAGTTTCTTTTTGAGTTACCAATTCCGAAAAAAGCAAGGCGAGCTTCGAATAATAAAATAAAACTACTACGATTCTCTCATTCTACTACAACAATTTCCTTGCGCTTATACATATAATACTGAATACATATAATACTGAATTGGTAATATACATTTAGGTAGTTCAAAATTAAAGAAAAAAATATTTTTATTTCATAACTAGATTAAAAATTTAAAAAAAAAACAAATTCAAAAGTTTATTCAAATTAGGCTGAGAGCCAGCACTTTTTGAACGTCAAGTTTTACAAAAGACAGTCCCCCGAAACGCCCGCTCGTCACCAACTTCCTGGTGTTTTAGCTGTGAAGAAGAAGTGGCCAACAAACCCCTCAACAACACATCTGTCTGTTACGTTTTAAGAACTTGAATTAATATAGTAGTATGCAAAGTAATTAATACATGACACGAAAAATTAATTAAATATTATTTATCACTTGTTAGCTAGAACACTATGATACTGATACAAAAGTAAAAAAAAAAACGGATTGACCTACATAGTCAGATAAATAAAAAAATAAAAAAAACAATATTATATGAAAACATGTTATATGTTTTCATATAATATTATTTTTTTTATCTGTCATAAGCTAATTACTATATAGAAAGAACATGATAAATATGCCATTGTCTTGCGTTTAACACAGCGACCAACTATTCTTATCGTCTAAATAATTATTAATAGAATAGTATGCCTTCGGACAGAAGTTAGATTTAACTTTAGCTTTAAATGAGTTAAAAGGCAGGTCAAGAAAAGAAGTTTATTGTATAAACGGAAACCAAGCCCCACAAATGATTTGTGGACCTTACGAAGTCGGTGGGAAGGAGCATGTAGCTTTTGCTTGTTTCTGGTGTTAAAGTTGTGTGGATGTCTCTCGTTTTACTGTATACATGTATATTTTGTCTACACTAATATTATAAAGAGGAAAGATTTGTTTGTTTGTTTGAATTGAATAGGCTCTGAAACTACTGGACCGATTTGAAAAATTCTTTTAGCATTGAATTATCAGGGAGTAACATAGGCTATATATTATCCCCGTACTCCCACGGGAACGGGAACTACGCGGGTGAAACCGCGTGACGTCCACTAGTCTAATATATAAAATGTTTGCAAAAATAAATTGAGATGCTACCGTGAGAATTCCATGATGGAATGATATTAGCATAATCAGTCTGTAATGTTCCCAACTTCCCAGTGCTGGGACACAGGCCTTCTCTTCTGTGAGACTGGGCTGTAATAATTTAAATGAAATCCTAAATGAACTTACGTTAATCGTAATTGTAACTAATGTTTCCACTTCAGTATGCACTCTTATTTCATGGTCACTCCTCTGCTTATAATATTCAATCTTAGTCGATGGGTCATATTCGATGTCATATATCGTCTGCGTGTGTTGCTCTGTCCTTGCTACTTGCCAGTTATCTGTGTAGCGACTGCGGACTTCAGCGTATAGGACTGAATCCTATTAAGTATAATTTTATTGATTAATACCATACTACAGTTTTAAATGCATTTTTTTTTAATCTTTGCCCCACACTAGGAAATTCTCCTGTATCGTGGGTGCGTTTTACAAACATACAAGGTCCCATACACAAACAGCCAGACCTGGAACAACTATCTGTAGACCATAAAAATATTTGTTCCGTGCGAGAATCGAACCCGCGACACGCAGCGCAGTAGCCAATCGCTCAACCACTGCGCCAACCGTGTCGTATATTAGATGGACGTTTGTTACTCAATCAAGCCAGAACGGCTGAACCGATCTGGATGGAAAAAAAATCAGAGATAGATGTACCTGGCATAGCACATAGGCGTATATCCCGGGAGTACCTTCCGTTGGGATTATTTCCGTTATTCTAGCTAGTAGTACATAATATTTAGTCACAATTTCGTCAATCGAATACCTAAATTATCAAGATCAACAAAGTTTGTAAAAGCATGTCGCGGGATTATTTGAAAATATTTTATTTTTCCTTATATAGATCTAGATTTAAAAAATGCTGCAAAAGGTATTGCTTGTGTTGTTTTTATAGAAAAAAATATATGTGGACTTACTTCGACTTGCGTCTTTAGTTTATCAATGATAACGTCGGTGTCATACAATACGGATTTAACATGGTTACGTTGCTGTCGCACTTGTTTAATCAACTCTCTGCGAAGTCTACATAAAAAAATATAAATATTATTCAATGTTCCACTAACTACATACTACTTACTAATGTTACTGCAAAGCATTATCGGTTAAAATATCTCACATTTTGTTTTTACTTTCATCTTCCGCTAACTGAATACGATAACGTTCAAGTTCTTCGGCTGCATTGATGAAACTTACTAGATTATCAAAGTTAAAGGTGTGCGCTAAACCTACATACGTTGCAACCATCACTTTATTAATATATTTCCTAGAACAAAATATAAGTAGAAGTTTAGAATATTCTGATATCTATAGCTATACTCTTTTCTATCTACTTACTAATCTATAAAGCTGAAGAATTTGTTTGTTTGTTTGCTTGAACGCGCTAATCTCAGGAACTACTGGTCCGATATATATATATATATATATATATATATGACCAATAGGAGCGGAGCATTAATGAAAAATGTGACGTAGACAAAGTGCGCGGGTCAGCTATAAAAGTATAAAATATGTAAAGCTTAAAAAATATCAAAAAAAATATAAGTACGTGTCTGCATCAAGTTTCTTTATTTTGTATATGTTGCAGTCAAGATTTTTGGAGTCTATTCCATCAAGCTCATCTTTTACTTCATTGGCATCATACACACCATATTTTATGGCTTTCAAATAATCAATATCAGATAGTGTCCTTATGAGAGCAATTCCAGTGTTGCATCTTTCTAAAATTAAAAAATAAATATATTTTAGTATCATATGGTCCTATTTAATTTAATCATAAAATATATTTGCCCACATAAAAATTGTAAGCGCTAAGTAATTGGGTAGGTACCTAAATCAAATATTTTGTCATTTTACTTTAGCATAACTATTTTTATTAAAAAACCAAGCCCATTAAAAAAAATTAAGAAACTAAGACCAACATCGAAGTCACCAGAGTATCTAATTGACATGGCACTGCAATAAAACTCCAGAATTGTACTTTATTTTTTGTTGATTTTAATATACACCTCACGGTAGTTAGTATTGTAACTTGTACATTTACTACTGGTACATATGAATGTAGTAATTTTACCTAAAATCCATAGTTGAGTTAATACATCTTCAAGAATAGACGCAAATAACGATGTCACCATAAAGGAAGATCTAGCGATAAAAAATACAATTAAAATGACTTTAATGAGTAATTTATATTCAGGAACACGTATTTGATGCAAATTAAAATTGCGGTGAGTAAAATATATCCATACTGAAAGCCCGTGGATATTAAAGTAAAAAAGAAATGAGAAAAAATAAAACAAAAGTAAAAGAATTACCCTCCAGACACAGATTTTGAAACATTAGACATATCTAGGTCCATTATTTCTGACGGTGTCCGTCGCAAAATCATTCCCTGTAAAAATAACAAAAATATTGATTGGATAATGTGTTCTAATAATACAATTTTCAGTTTCAAGTGTCTGAAGATTCGCTAAATTTTATATTCTCGTCGATATCGATACTTGCAGTAGGAGAGAATCTACATCACTATCACTGAAATTTCGGTAGGTAGGCATGGCTTTTGAAGTATTTCAGCCGACATATCTTACCATGTATAGATCGTGGGGTATCCCAATCACCCCCATGTATATACATACATAATTATGGGAGTGATTCGGATACCCCACGATACGAGGGACCAAAATTTTATTTTAGGACGTCAATGTTTTGGCCCGCGCAACTTCGTCTGCGTCACAATTTTCATTACTGCTGCGCTCCTATTGGTCTTAGCGTGACGATGTATAGCCAAAATCGGACCAGTGTTCCTGAGATTAGCACGTTCAAGCAAACAAACGGATGTATAAGGTCAGCAAAGAAAACAATTCTTAAATAATGTAGGCAATACTTATAATAATTTTGGAGGTTATAAAATCGGCAAAAACCCGGCCAAGTGCGTGTCGGACTCGCACACGAAGGGTTCCGTACCATAAACCTAAATTTTTATTTAGGTTTTCAAAATTTGTGTCTGGAGGAGACACAGATTTTGAAACATTAGACACATCTAGGTTCATTATTTCTGACGGTGTCCGTCGCAAATTCATTCCCTGTAAAAATAACAAAAATATTGATTGGATAATGTGTTCTAATAATATTTTAATTTTTATTATTTTTTGTTATAGCGGCAATATAAATACACAATCTGTGAACATTTCAAGTGTCTGCCTATTACGGTTCTTGAGATACAGCCCGCTGCAGATAGATGGACGGACGGACCGATGGACGGACAGCGCAGGCTTAGGGTTCTGTTGGTTACCCTTTCGATACGGAACCCTAAAAAGGCTACTGCTTTAAAAGAAAATTGTTAGTGGGTAGGTACCTACCTATACCTAACTTTAACTAAACTTAACAAATAGAAAAACTTGACGGATAAAACGTTTTTAAAATAAAATTAAAAACCACTGCAAACTAGGTAAGTACTAAAACCTACATACAACTTTAATTTTGGAAGTCGATGGCAAAAAACGAAGAAACCACACCGACTTACAAAATTAAAGTTATTTTATACTTTGTAATGGTTTTTATTTGGAAGTCGGTTGTATTTATTTGTAAGTTTTTTTTTAAGCTATGAGTAAGGCTATGAGTCACGCTTGCGCAAATAAACTCTTGGTCTTTCTATATTTTTAGGGTTCCGAAAAAAAAACGGAACCCTTATAGGATCACTCGGGTGACTGTCTGTCTGTCCGTCTGTCACAGCCAGTTTTCTCCGGATCCACTGAACCGATTCTGTTGAAATTTGATACACATATGGACATCTATGACCGAAAGACGGACGCGTTAAGTAAATAATTAAATTTTTAGTATGCGAGGTCACTTTTGGGGGCCAAACTAGAAAATTAAAAAAAAAAGTTTTTTGAACAATATCGTGTGGCATATCAAATGAAAGGGCTTACTGTGAGGGTTTTAATTATATTTTTTTCATAATTTTAAAATAAATGGTTTTGAAGTTATTCAAGAAATTAGACGAAAAATGACCATTCCCCCCCTTATCTCCGAAGCTACTGAGCCTAAAATTTTGAAAATAATGGAGATAATAGATCTTTGCCTAAAGATTACAGGAAAATCTATTAGAAGTCTGTAGTGTTAAAATAACAAGTTAAAAAAATTAAATTCGTTCGGAACCCTTTGCACGCGAGTCCGACTCGCACATGGCCAGTTTTTTTACATACCTACCTACTTAAGTAAAAGACCTTTTTACAAAAAAACATAACCGACTTCAAAAAAAAATAGGTACCTTGTACAAAATCAGTGTTTTTGATTGTTCCTTCGTTGTTTGACACCGACTTCCGTAATAAAAATTAGGTATTATAGTAAAAGTTAGGCGTTGTATTGGTTTTTATTTGGAAGTCGGTTGCATTTATTTGTAGGTTTTTTTTTAAGCTATGAGTAAGGCTATGAGTCACGCTTGCGCAAATAAACTCTTGGTCTTTCTATATTTTTAGGGTTCCGAAAAAAAAACGGAACCCTTATAGGATCACTCCGGTGCCTGTCTGTCTGTCTGTCACAGCCAGTTTTCTCCGGATCCACTGGACCGATTCTGTTGAAATTTGGTACACAAATGGACTTCTATGACCCAAACACGGACGCGTTAAGTAAATCATTAAATTTTTAGTATGGGTGTCACTTTTGGGGGTCAAACCAGAAAATTTAAAAAAAAAAGTATTTTGAAAAATATCGTGTGACATATCAAATGAAAGGGCTTACTGTGAGGGTTTTAATTATATTTTTTTCATAATTTTAAAATAAATGGTTTTGAAGTTATTCAAGAAATTAAGACGAAAAATGACCATTCGCCCCATTACCTCCGAAACTACTGAGCCTAAAATTTTGAAAAAAATGGAGATAATAGATCTTTACCTAAAGATTACAGAAAAACCTATTATTATAAGTCTATAGTGTTAAAATAACAAGTTAAAAAAATTAAATTCGTTCGGAACCCTTTGCACGCGAGTCCGACTCGCACTTGGCCAGTTTTTTTTACATACCTACCACCTACTTAAGTAAAAGACCTTTTTACAAAAAAATATAACCGGAAGTCGGTTGTATTTATTTGTAGGTTTTTTTTAAGCTATGTGTAAGGCAATGCGTCACGCTTGCGCAAATAAACTCTTGGTCTTTCGTTATTTTTAGGGTTCCGAAAAAAAAAAACGGAACCCTTACAGAATCACTCCGGTGTCTGTCTGTCTGTCTGTCACAGCCAGTTTTCTCCGGATCCACTGGACCGATTCTGTTGAAATTTGGAACACATAGGTATGGACTTCTATGACCCAAACACGGACGCGTTAAGTAAATCATTAAATTTTTAGTATGGCGGTCATTTTGGGGGTCAAACTAGAAATTAAAAAAAAAAGGTTTTTTGAACAATATCGTGTGACATATCAAATGAAAGGGCTTACTGTGAGGGCCTTAATTGTATTTTTTCATAATTTTAAAATATTTTTTTTTGAAGTTATTCAAGAAATTAAGACGAAAAATTACTATCCCTCCCCTTATCTCCGAAAATACTGAGGCTAAAATTTTGAAAAAAATGGAGATAACAGATCTTTACCTATAGATTACAGGAAAACCTATTAGAAGTCTGTAGTGTTAAAATAACATGTTAAAAAAATTGAATTCGTTCGGAACCCTTTGCACGCGAGTCCGACTCGCACTTGGCCAGTTTTTTATTAGATACAAGTCTCAAGTCAAGCATTTACGTAACGTTTCCGTGTTTGGGGTCACAGAAGTCCATATGTGTATCAAATTTTAACAGAATCGATCCAGTGGATCCGAAGAAAACTGGCTGTGACAGACGGACAGACAGACAAGTGATCCTATTAGGGTTTCTTTTTTTGTTCGGAACCCTAAAAAAGGACATTCAGTGGAATTAAGAACCTCCTCCTTTTTTGGAAGTCTGTTAAAAATAAGAGCAACAGCGTTTACGCACTGCATCCGATCCGATTTCGAATTTAAGTTCCAAGTTTTATCCTGATTGGAAATGTACTGAACGCCTCTTGTCCGAAGTATTACTACGACTGCTTCGGAGTATCGGACCGATAATTCTCGGATTCGGATCGGATGCAGTGTGCAACTGCGCAACCGCTCGACCGAGCGATGCGAGCTCGAATTGCTCGAAAATTTAGCGCTTCGCCTTCTAAGCGTCAACTTAGTCTAGCTACATTATTTTTGAATGTGATTAAATATGATGGGACTTTTTTCGTACTCGGATAGTATATTCGAGGTGTTTTAGCAGAGGCAGAGGCAGAGTTCTGTTCGAGCTCTGCAGCCCCCTCAACTTTGATGTCATCGCACCGATGCATCCCACCCACTACCCACACCAGCCTAACTGGCGACCCGACGTGCTCGACATCGCTCTCCTCAAGAATGTAAACCTACGTTTGCAATCTGTGGAGGCGGTGGACGAGCTCAACTCGGACCACCGGCCAGTTATTCTGGAGCTCACTCCCAGATTTGGTCCCGTGGACCGCTCTCAACCTCCTCCTTCCCGAGTGATCACTGACTGGCGCAAAGTAAGTGAAAAACTGAAAGTCCACACGTCACATCACTTGGATAAAATCCCTGACCACATCGAGTCAGCTCCCGACACGGCGGTCGCGATCGGCTCGCTCACGGAACACGTACAATCCGTCCTGGACGAATGTTCAAGGGAGGCTTCGGCGACGAACGATCGTCGCTGGAAACTCCCGGACAATGTGCGTGAACTGATGACCGAGAAGAACGCGGCCGTCCGTGACTACAGCTCTTTTCCCTGTGCTAGCAACAAAGCTTTTATGCGTTACCTACAGCCTAAAGTAAGTAATCGCATCAAAGAGTGGCGTGACAAGCAATGGGATCAGATGCTCGGTGATCTCCAACCCACCCACCTCGCAATTTGGGAACTTCAGAGAAAGTTACGCGCCTCTGAGGTTACCTCTATGCCCCCCCTCATCCACCCTGACAACACTCTTGCGTTTAATGACAAAGAGAAGGCCGAATGCCTGGCTGACAGTCTAGAGGCCCAGTGTTGCCCAAGCTCGAACCCAGTCGACCCGGCCCACCTCGCCGAGGTGGAAGCTGAGATCGAACGTAGGACCTCTCTCCCTCCCCTCGAGGACCCCGATGACCCCCTCGCTACCGTCACTCCAGACGTGGTGGTATAGATCATTGGCCAACTCAGACCCAGGAAAGCCCCTGGGCGTGACGGAATTACCAACAGGGTAGTCCGACTCTTTCCCAAGACTCTGATCGTGTTGATGACCGCCATCATCAATGGCGGTCTGTCCAACAACATGTTTCCGCAGCAGTGGAAAGCGGCTACCGTGATCGGCATTCCCAAGCCGGCTAAACCCAAATCCTCCCCGTCCTCCTACCGCCCCTTCAGTCTGCTCAGCTCGCTCGGCTAGATCTACGAGAGGCTTATTTATAAGTGTCTCAGGGATTACGTCGAGCGAAAGAGCCTCATCCCCAACGAGCAGTTTGGCTTTAGAGCCACTTACTCGTGCGACCAACAGGTGTACCGCATCGTTGAGCATATCAACGGCCGCTTCCAACGCGGCTTGATGACGGGAGCCCTGTTTTACGATATAGCGAAAGCTTTCGACAAGGTCGCAAGGCGGTGTGCTGTCGCCTCTCATTTTCACGCTGTTCACTAGCGATATCCCCTCCGGACCCCAGTCGCAGTTAGCGCTCTTTGCCGACGACACGGCCATTTACTACTCTGGAAAGAGTGGTAAATCCATAACTCAAAACCTCCAAAGGTTCGCCAACCGCCTAGGCGGTTGGTTTCGGAAATGGAGGACTGAGGTCAACCCCGAGAAAAGCCAGGCGGTCCTGTTCCACAGGCCGCGGGCTAGACTCCCCCCTATCCTTCCACCGATCACCATGTTTGGTAAGCCGATCCCTTGGGAGGAGCGAGCCAAATATCTAGGTGTGATCCTCGACAAAAGTCTCAGCTTCTATGAGCACATTAAGGCGGTGCGCTCGCGTGCCGCCTTCGCTCTCGGTAGGCTTCACCCCATGCTGAACCAGCACAGCAAACTGTCCCTGAAATTCAAACTGCGCATTTACACCACGTGCATCCGCCCGATCATGACGTATGCGTGTGCTTCATTCGTCCACGTAAAGTCATACCGGATCCATAGGTTGCAGGCCCTCCAAGCCGTTTTCTCCGAAAGGCCACGGGTGCCCCGTGGTTCGTTACGAATGAGCGACAATTCATGTCGACCTCAAAGTCCCGACCATCAAGCAGTTCATGAAACGCCTCACAAAGAGTTTCATTGAATCTGCTGAAAAGCACCAGAACCCATCAATCGCATCGGCTACTCGATACGCTCCCTCCCAGATCAGTAGGATCCGCCGTCCACGGCACACCCTACTCGAACCCGAAGATCCCATTACCCTTGTCCAAGAGAGTTGTAGGGAAACCAGCACTCTGAAACAAGCACACAAACCGTGACCCGCCGCCTTCCGGCCTTGCCGCCGCGGCCCTGCGCGACGTCCCAGTAATAATAAGCAATGTTATTGCTCCCCGTCTTTTGCCTAACGAGCCATCCCGCGCCGCTGAGCCATTTATTAGCTTTAAACTCCCTAAATAATGATGTCATGACCCAGCCTGTCCCTTGCTGTCCTCCCCATAACGATGCCGCTGAGACGAGGCCTGTACCCCACAAGGGGTGCCCCCAGCGAGCGGAGTTGTAGGTTTTTAGTATTTGTTGCCTTGGCTGGGGGCTTTAGAGTCATATCTGAGGCCACCACAGGCTAGCCCGGTTGAGCAGTAACCACCCTTAGAGAGGTGTACTGCGAGTGGTCCCGATCTAAAAAAAAAAAAAAAAACAATAGGTGTTTTAGCTTATCTGTCACCACAACACTTGAATAGGACGTTTGTAGGGACAACCAAACGCACGCCGCCGTAGGCGTTGTCGCGGCCACCCGGCCGCTCGATAGTTGGTAGGTATGGGTCGATTCAAACTAAATGCAGTCTGTGAAGTTCGCTTTTCGTTACGCTCGCGCCAAGGCACCATTAGGTTTGACTCTAGTGGCACTTTGACGATGCGGTGTAGTGGAATTGCAAAAATTAATGCTTACTGTGGTTATTGATTCAGGGATGGCGGCAGCATTCACTATAGATTGTTCCAGCTTTTGGGTGGAGACCAATCCATAGGTAGACTCCGGTACAACAAAGTCATAACCTGCTCTAGACATATTGTTACAAATAAATAAGTATAGTGCGCAACTAAATCACTCACTTTATAAAAAAACCTTTAAAATCTTTTATTCAAAATCTTTTGCAAATATATCGACATTATGTCAATGACTTGAACATAAAATGAAGTTGCAAAAACTAACGACAAACAATTATGAAAAGATAAGATTTCAGCCAGAATCACCGCCAGCACTGACCACAAATACTCTGCGTTCTAAAAGACGACTAAAATAGTAAAGGTAGATACACACTTCTGAGTTTGTGACTTGTTGTGTCGTGTCGCGTCAGACATTAGTATATCGGTTTCATATATTTAGAGTGGTTGGAAACACGTCATTTCAGAGTGTTGTGTTGCACAGTGTGATCTATTGTGGCACTGCGCTGACTGCTCTAGCTCGACCAAGAACGATAGAGCGGTGGTGGGAGTTCTGTCGCGTTACAACACAATACAAGTATTAAGTTTCTAGTATTGTAGTCATTAATAGACGGGGCCCGCTAGGGCCAGTGCCTGGCAGGGTTGCGGAATTTGTTCGAAAAAGGCACCGCGGCCCTGGAACGCAAAGAGCATTTAAAGGAACACGGATGTGTTTTAGTCAGTAAGAGTCTGACAGTCACTTCCGCTCCGCCCAGAATGGAAGGAGTCATTTGATGATATAAAAAAAGCACTGTGACCGTGATTAGCTGTCTGCCAGATCCTCGTAGTGCGCAGTGTTTCGTTTGCCTAAATAGCCTGAAGATCTAGTCGAACTTGTATCGCAACGCAAAATGTTGTATGATATCTAAAATAGCCGGCACGAGTCGAGTACACTCTCCATTGGTCGCTTTAATGACGACAGCTCTGACGCTTCACGTTATCGGTTCGTCAGTCACTTATCGACAATTGGGCTTGCAAGTTTCGTTCACCAATCGTCCATTGGCGTGATTACCCCGCTCACCCGCTGCATTCTTCTGTGCTCACGAATCGTGGCTTCTATACGACGTGCAAAAACTACAAACACCAATCTAAACACTCGCACTAAGCCCTTAGAGCGCGCCCTGATACGACACATTTAGTGTGTACACCCACCGTCATGACACAATGCGTCACCACACGGTACAGCATAGTAGTGTACATACACACCTTAATAAGACTTGCGGTTTTATTTTGATGGTGGGCTTAGAACTTAAGAAGTTTAAAAAAAGCCGGTCAAGAGCGAGTCGGACTCGCGCACCGATACTCCGCACCATCGTACCATCATATAAAACGTGAAATGTAACTGAATTTTCATCGGCAAGGCTTATATTCGTCAGAGAATTTTAACACTGCGGTGTATGTAGCAGTTTTAGGTCAGCGCCATCTCTTGACTGCTAGTGGAACCAATGTAATTTAGGTTGATGATTACTGAAAAAGTGTATATTGAGGGACGTCGTTTAATTTTTCCTGTCATCTTTACATAAAGTTCTATCACATAGAACAATTTAAGCATCAGGATGGGCAACGCGTTTGAGTTTTAGTGAGTGAGACACAGTGGGTGGTATAATAGGCGAAGGGTCTCTTATCACCCTGAATGAAATAAAGTAGGCCTATACATAGCATTGCTCTAGCTAGGGTACCTAGAATATCTAAAAAATTCAAAAAATCCCCGACAAAAAATCCTTTCAAAAGTTAAAAATAATTTCTATTGATACTTTTTGTTTAATATAGGTACGATTCTTTGAGCCAAGCGTCTTCGCCTCGGGAGACCGCAAATCTTTTGTATGCACTAAGTATAAGTATTATTAGCGGTCTCCCGACGCGATGACGCTTGACTGAAAGAATCGTACCTATTTTAAACAAAAAGGATCAATAGAAATTATTTTTATCTTTTTAAAGGAGTTTTTGCCGGGGGTTTTTTAAATTTTTAATTTAATTTTTAATTCATGCTTTTTAAAATTATCTTATTTTCATTTCGTTAGTTAATATTCCTCATTCCCTTCCAATATAGTGTACATTATTCTACTAGTCAAGACCTTTCATTTGATACCCATATGAGGGATTTGTGAAAAAATGAGGGATTTGTGAAAAAAAAAATGTAATTCGCCATTTTGTGGTGGCAGCCATCTTGGTTTGAAATTTGTCATAGTTTATAGTATTGTACTAGTCAAGCTCTTTCATTTGATACCCATATTGAGGCAGTTGTGACAAAATATGTCATATCTGCCATGTTGCTACAAAAATATCTATAATCTGATTCTTTCGTATTTTCTAAACGGCTCCGCGAAACTCAAACTTGGACATCATTCCATTTCTCAGTCTCTAACCATGGGATGTCCTCAGGGCTCAGTTATCGGTCCATATGTATGGAATTTTGGCTACGATGATTTCCTCGCGCTTCCGCTCCCATGCGGCTGTTCATTAACCGGTTACGCGGACGATGGCTTACTGCTCATTGAGGCAAGCACTCGGGCTGGACTCGAGAACTTGGCTGACACATGTCTACGTTTAATATCACAGTGGGGCGATCGAAACCGTCTGACCTTTGCACCGCATAAAACCTATCAACTTATTTTAAAAGGAAACCTAAAATCCTGGCCTAGTATTAAATTTAATAACGTACCCGTTAAAAGAAAAGAATCTGTGTGCTACCTCGGTATGCTACTAGAAAGGAACTTTTCATTTATTGATCATATAAAAACAGTAGGTGAAAAAGCAAAAAAGAACTTCTACGCCTTGACGAGAATATCCAAAGCTACTTGGGGTCTCTCATTTCAAACCTTAAAAACTATCTATGGGGCTACTTACTTGGGTTGTATGTGCTACGGAGCACCTGTCTGGGCTGACAGGGCCACCATAGGGGCGGTACGCCGTAAATTGCTGCAAAGCCAGCGTTTGGCTTTGATATTCTTATGCAAGGCGTATAGGACGGTTAGTACTGAAGCCTTACCGGTGCTGGCGGGTGTTCTCCCAGTCGATCTAGAGGTGCAGCGGCGTGCTGCAATGTACTACTACGCTAGAAAGATCACGGACCCAGAGTTTTTACCGCAACGCGACCGTGCTAAGATCTGTAGATTACTAAAACCCCAGACTGACGTAGTGACGTCTGGGAGGATCTTTTCCGAATGGCAATGTAGGTGGGAAAATTCCATTAAAGGCCGACACCTCCACCAGTTTTTTCCATCCGTTCGTGAGCGGCTGGATAGGACATGGCTGGAGGTGGATCATTGTGTTGCCCAATTTCTCACAGGTCATGGCAACTTTAAGAGTAAGGCCTCGCCTTTATGTCAATGTTCTACAGCCGACTATGAATACGAACAATCCGCACACCACATCTTATGGGAGTGTATTCTTTGGCAAACTGAACGCAATATTATGTTAGATAGTATTCAGGTTACATCTGGAGTAGTTTACTACACGGACCTTGTAGAAACCAGAACAAATTTCCGTGCTTTCAGGCGATTTTGCCATACCTATTACTGGAATCAAAAGTAGCTCACAATTTAGGACCCATTAGTTTTTAATTAATATATAATCCGTGGTGCTTGACAACTGGGCTTAACCCAGTTGTATATGCCCCTTGGTGCCTATTGGCCTAGCTCTATTCTGTCTCCTGCTTGAAAAGGAGGGAAGTGGAAATTATATATATATTTATTTTCCTACTCCTCCGCTGTACTTTTCTGATTAAATTCGTTGCAGGATCCAAGACAGTTAAATCGTTTCTCCGGGACTCATTGGGCTTCATTGGCTCAGCGTTTTTCTGGTGGTCGCCACTGTTGATTCTGGCTTTCAGGAGTTGCAGTGGTTGGGAATGTGTGGCGGGCTTGTCCCAAAAAAAAAAATCTGCCATTTTGTGGCGGCGGCCATCTTAGACCTTTTGATCAAACATAGCTAAGAACACTCTCGACTAATTCACCTTTCAAACAAAAAAATCAGAATCGATTCATCCGTCGGGAGCTACGATGCCACAGACAGACAGACACACACAGACACGTCAAACTTATAACACGCCGTCGTTTTTGCGTCGGGAGTTAAAAAACAAACAAGGACGCTGTTACAGAAGCTCGCACAGGCCGCACAAACGGCTATTTACGGCACTGCCCAGAAACGGAACCCAACAGCGAAGCTCATTTTTCTGGGGGACTTCAAAGCCCACCATAAAGAGTGGTTGTTCCCGTACCAGAAAACTGACCATGCCGAGTTAGAGGCGCGCAAGTTTGCTTTAACGCTAGATCTAACCTAGCTGATGAATGTGGCAACGCGGGTACAGGATGTTGACGCCCATACACCCAATTAATTGCTTAGACCTTCTGCTGACCACTGATTCGGGCAGTCATTCAATATCGATCTCAGCCTCGCTGGGAACGTCTGACCACTGCCTGGTGAAATCAGTATTTACCTGCTCTCCTCCAGATAAGAGTCCTAGAGGCACGAGACGAGTATGGCGATACAAGTCAACAGATTGGGATGAGATGCGGCACTTTTTTGCGTCTTATCCATGGCGGCAAGTGTGTTTCTCCTCGGGTGACACCTCTTGCTGTGCTGACGTGATTGCGGACGTGATTGCGGATTTGATTCGGCAGGGGATGGAATATTTATTTATAATTATTATTCCATTCTCCGACATCCCGCTCGGTCACAAATCCCGGCCTTGGTATAATGCAGAATGCGCCCACGCTGAGGCCCGTAAAGAGTCTGCTTATCAAGCGTGGATCAAAGCCCGCGACTGAAAGGTTAAAGCACGTAGGGTTCGCGCGAGGAAAACAACCTTTAATTCTGCCACTTACTTCTGCAAGCGGGTTTTACGTAGGGCACGTTTTGACCATGTCGGTCGTATCGGGGCCATACAAGCATTGCACCCTCCAGGTAGTAAGCAGTATTGGTCTCTGTCGAAAGCGGTTGAAACGAATTTCTGTCGACCCACTTTGCCTCCAATGTTGAAACCACATGGCTCGCTGGCTCACTTTGCAAGTGAGAAAGAAAATTTATTTGCAACTCTCTTTGCAAGCAATTCGCGTCTGGGCGCTGGCTCCAAGCAACCACCAAATTAACTCGTTGTGACTCTTCGATGCCGGAGATCACACTTCACATTAAAGAGGTCCGAAGAAAATTGTGCAGTCTAGACGTGAATAAGGCTAGCGGACCTGACGGCATTACAGCGAAAGTGTTGGGTAAGCAGATGACAGTACGTTTTCAGAGAGATACGGTGTACCGACCCCCTTCAGGATTGTATGACTGCTTTGAAAAGGTAATGGATGAAGTGTTACACAAGATTTGTAATTCAAACAAATATATTGTCACTTGCGGTGATTTTAATGTTAATTTATTAGAAAACTCAGGTTCTAGCAGCAAAATTATTAGTCTGTTTCAGTCCTACAATCTTGTTAACTTATTTTTGGAGCCTACAAGAATAACCCCTGCGAGTGCCACATGCATAGATAATATTTTTACAGATTTTGTACCAAGTCACAAAGAAATTATAAATTTGCTAGATTCTGATCATAGTGGGCAATTAATTACTTTCCAAAACCTAAACAACAAAGTGGCTACAAAATATATCACTGTTAACCCAAGAACTATAACTCGTTTGGAAACTTTCAAAACTAAAATCATCAATAATTTACCAGTTTTGACTACTTTAAATAATCCTAATAAGTCATATGAGGATTTTTTTCACATGTACTGTAAACAATTCAATTCCACTTTTATACCTAAAACCATCTCGGTTAGCAGTAATGTATCTTACAGTGAATGGGCTACGGTAGGTATTCATAAAAGTAGAACTCGGCTCTATGAATTGTATGATGAAAGAGCCCATGTAAATACGGCTGAATTTAATTCTTATGTTAAAAATTATTCAAAATTATTTTAAAAAGTTTGTTGTATTGCAAAGTCGCGTTATTTGAGTAATAAGATTAAAAATAGTAATAATATAATCAAAACAACGTGGAATATTATTAATAGTGAAACAGGAAGGACAAAACCTCGTTGTAGTGACTACAGCCTTGTAATTAATGACATTGTAATCAATTCTGACTCCCAGGTTGCCTCGGCTTTTGAAAATTTTTTTTCAAAGATTCCTATTTTAACAACAAAATCTCTGAACTCATCACCCACTGCAGCAGAGTCTCTGCTTAAAGGAAATGTTAAAGTTTGCGATTCTGAATTTAGTTTCCAACATGTCACTGGTATAGATATAATTAAAACATTTAACAGTTTGAATGTGAAAAAGACTGCAGATTTATGGGATAATTCAGTGGACGTTGCAAAGTCCATTATTACCATTGTGGCTCCTACTTTAGCACTTATTTTTAATAATTGTATTGATTGTGGTGAGTTTCCTGACCTAATGAAGCATAGTAAAGTAATACCATTGTTTAAAGCGGGTAGTACATTTGACCCCACTAATTATAGACCTATTTCAGTGCTCCCCCTCCACCCTCCTTTAGTAAGATATTTGAAAAGCTTATTTTAGAGCAGTTGCAAAGATTTTTTAACAGACACAAACTTCTACATACCAAACAATTTGGTTTTACAAGGGGTCGTTCAACAACTGATTGTTGAACTTTTAAGACATATTTATAATGCATGGGAAGACAAATGCGATGCCCTGGGAATTTTTTGCGACCTATCCAAGGCATTCGACTGTGTTTTTCATGAAACATTGATCAGGAAACTACACCACTACGGGATCCGGAACTCCTCACTGGATCTTATTACTTCATACTTGAGTGATAGGATCCAGAGAGTTGACGTGAACGGGAAAAGATCTCCTGGATGTACCGTAACAATGGGTGTCCCCCAGGGTTCAATACTTGGCCCATTTTTGTTTCTTGTTTATATTAATGACTTGCCTTACCTCATAAAGGATAGTCAAGAAATAGTGTTGTTTGCAGATGACACTTCACTTTTATTTAAACTTAAACGTCAGCAACCGGTTACTAACGATATAAATAACGTTCTTTCAAAAATAGTACACTGGTTTAATGTTAATAACTTAAATCTCAATGAAAAAAAAACTAAATGTATTAGGTTTACGATGCCTCAGGTTAGGCAAGTGGATACTAGTGTGCTAATAAGGGGTAAAGAGTTGAGTCCTGAAGATACTACTGTGTTCTTAGGCATAACTTTAGATGCTAAGCTTCAGTGGGGACCACATATAGATAAATTATCGAAAAAACTTAGCTCTGCTGCATACGCTGTCAGAAAAATTAGAAATTTAACTGATTTAGAAACAGCCCGTTTAGTTTACTTTAGTTATTTCCACAGTGTCATGTCGTATGGTATTCTATTATGGGGGAATGCTGCCGATATCCAGACAATTTTTGTTTTGCAGAAAAGAGCTATTCGTTCAATTTATAAATTAAGTCCTAGATACTCCCTCAGAGATAAATTTAAAGATATAAATATAATGACTGTCCCTTCTCAGTTTATTTATGAAAATATTTTGTATGCCCATAAAAATATAAAAATGTTTAAAAAATACAGTGATATACATAATGTTAATACTAGGAATAAACACAAATTTGTTGTTCCTGTAACCAGACTTAAAAAAATAGGGGGCTCATTTAGATGCCAATGTATACGCTTTTATAATAAACTTCCAAGTCACATTCAAGATCTAAGCATAAATAAATTCAAAGCATTTGTAAAACGTAAACTTTGCCAGAAGGCTTTTTACACCATAAAAGATTATCTTGAAGACAAAAAGGCTTGGGATTGAGCTGCTCCAATAAAATACACTTGCAGTCTCTGTTTTTATTATTATTGTCAATATATATTTATTTGCTTGATTTATACATTGACATTTTTTTTTATCAATTTTTTAGTTTTACTTTTGACATATTTTTTTATTATACACAATTTGACTTTTATACATTTTTTTTTGTTTTATATACAATTTGACATTTTTCTTTTTATTATATACAATTTGACATTTTAATTTAATTTTTTATATACAATTTGACATAATTCTTTTGACATTATCATTATTTTTATTATGAATGGGGACTATGTGGATTATTTTTTATTTCATTGAGTAACTTTAATGTTTGTCTGGCAGTTTGAGTGCTTTGTACGGCCTACACAAATGTCCTTTCTTTGGTATTGTTCGTCGAGTTGTTGAGCTCCTATGTGGATCTGAGTTGAGCTACACGACTACTGACAGAGGCTTGCACTGACTGGACAGGTTCACTCAAATCTGTGTGGTTCTTTCTTCTAAAGACCATCTCAGACACTAATCTGCATGGTTCTTAAAAAAATGATGTATTGTAAGTGTGAGGACTATGTGGGTCGTTATTTTAAGGATTGATTTCATGACTGTCTGGCAGTTTGAGTATATTATGCGGCTTACCCAAATGTCCTTACTTTGGTATTGTTCGTCGGTTCGTTGAGCTCCTCAAAGTTTTGAGTTGAGCTGCACGATAACTGACAAAATGCTTGCACTGTCTGGACAAGCCCACTCAAACCTGCGTGGTGCTTTCCTCAAAAGGCCACCTCAGACCTTAACCTACATGTTTTTCATATGTTATTGGCAATTGTATGGACTTTAAAAGAGACTGTGACCTCTGAGTTTGTTTCGGTGTTTCTTCTCAGGGTAGTCAGCTAGGAAACATCCGGCCTCATCTAGATAAATAAGTCAAAAAAAAATATGACGTGTAAAAGAGTTACTTGTAACCTATTTGCAAAATAAATATCATTTATCATTCACTTGTCCAGCGAAAAAACCGGCGGGGATGAAGTTCGTTCCTTGAGAGAGGCCATGGTAAAGCGGACAAATTTGACCTTAAGCCTTGTCTCCCAGTGGGATGATGACAATCTGGTCACTTTTAACGCCGCCAAAACACAAGCGTATCTTTTTACCGCTAAAAGGAGTCGTTTTGACCAAACTCCTACTTTTCGGGGTGCATCTATCCTGTTGCTGATCGGCTCGAGCTCCTAGGCATGGAGTTGACATCCAGTCTCAATTTCGGCGCCACCATCGAATACAAAGCCCAAACCGCGGCCAAAAAGCTGGGCATTCTAAATAGGGTGAAGCGATACTTCAGGCCTGGACAGCTTTTAACCCTATATAAAGCGCAAGTCCGATCCTGCGTGGAGTATTGTAGCCACCTTTGGGATGGCTCAGCTAAGTATCAGCTTGCCGCGCTTGACTCGGTGGAACGCAGAGCTAAGAGGTTCATCGGTGACGTTAAACTGGTGGATGCCAAGCTACATAGCTTGGCTCATCGCCGTAAGGTTGCCTGCTTGTCGGTCTTCTACAGATTGTACTTCGGTGAGTGTGCCCAAGAACTCCACGACCTCATCCCACCGGCCCCCTTCTACCATCGGACATCCGCACTGCATCTTACTATCCCTATCTTGTTGCTATTCCACCAATTAATTCGCACTAAGCGTTTCCAAACATCTTTTATAATGTGCACAGCAAAGGAGTGGAACTCTCTGCCTGCGTCTGTGTTTCCAAACGCTAGCAACCCTAATCTCTTCAAAGTTAGAGTGAACATGCTCCTTCTGGGTAAGCTCGCTCCATCGTAGACTTTGTATCTGTCATCTCTGACCTAGATTAGGTTTGCTCTTGAATCTAGGTCGAGCAACCCATCACAAATAAAAAATGTTCTAGGATTTTTTCATTCTTTTATAGCTGTTGTGGATTATATTATTTTATATTATAGAATCTGAATAATGTCTTAGAAATTTAAATGCGTATTTTTTATTTATTACTAGCGACCCGCCCCGGCTTCGCACAGGTGCAAATGTTTGTTTAGCCCAAACTAACAAAGTGAACATCTAATTACCAGAATCAATAATATTGTGGTTCAGGCTGATACAAAAAGTGTAATAATCTTCATATATCAGCCAATTTACACAAAACCTTGACAACTTCCTCGAGAGCCATTCTATCTATTAAAAAAATAGCACTCCGGGAGTGCCGGCAGAAGTGAAAACATGTAAATAATACATCCTTACTGTCGCGGTCACATCATAGACAAACCACCGACAACAAAAAGACACTGACGTGTGGCCGCGACAGCGACTGTCAGTGACAGATGTCAATCTTGACACAGTTCCTGACATAAACAAAACGAACCATAAAAACAACAAAAAATAACGTTGTGTTTAATTATAAGTACAAAAATACTATCATTTATGAGGTAGAATACAATGTTTATTTATTGCGCTATCGTACACAAATATGACAATTTACATGTTATTATTCATAATATTATATCGTTATTTATTTATATATTACATTAATTTTTATCTCTTAGAAAAATCAACTTTCATCCATAATTTCGTAATTCCGTAATTTCGTATCCTTGGATACGCGTGGCACGCTGTACATAAACACAGACGGACATTCGCGCAAGCGCCCTGTGCCGCCTAAGCGGAGCAGCACACTCAGGCACGGTAGAAAGAGTGGGAGATACTAGTTCCTCTCCCTTCCCCTCGATCTTACGCTTTTTCGCATGACTTGACCCTGACGCGAGTCCGTCTTACGCTTTTTGCGATCAGGGGGCCTAGCACGAATATTTTTGACGTGTGGTAACGTTACGTAAAATTTCACCATAGCTACAATACTCGTTTCACACATTATATTTATTTGAATTAGGTACTATATCCATATTTCTGAATGATATAAATTGTGTATGTCCCATAAAATTAAACCAAAACACTATGGGGTTGCAGTTTTTCACATTCAAAATTCACTTACGTTAACGTTACTATATGTCAAAATATTCGTGCTAGGCCTTCTGGTCACGTGTCCTGACGCGAGTTTAAGATTTTATACCCATTACAGAAAAAGTGCTCAACGCCGCTAAAGAAGTTTTCACTTCAAAAAACCCGCATCAAAATCCGTTGCGTAGTTTTCAAGATCTACGCATACATAGGGACAGACAGACAGCGGGAAGCGACTTTGTTTTATACTATGAATGTAGTGAATTTTCCACGAATCTTTCAGTCGGAGCATGAAGCAAAAGTCGAATAACTTTAGACACGTCATGTCCTCCCGGATAAAAATTTGTCAGCTGATAGTTAATTATGATCCTGTAAGTAATAAAATAAATCAGCTGGAAAGGTGCCGAGGGAAAACTCGTCAGCTGATGAATTTAAGTAGGCGATAGATGCCATTCAGGGCGTTAGCGTTAGAAAAAAAATTACATGTTCGTGCGACCAGTTGACGACCTTTCCACCGAGCTACAGCCAGCTGACGTTTTGTCTTCTGCAAGATATTGGATTAGCTATAATCTGACACAATTTTCATTCGGGTGGATATGACTGAAAACAATTTTTTTTTCAACATGTTTGGGAGGCTGCCGCTGCTCTTAACCACCGAATCGCAGCTGAGGTTCACAGAGGTGAACAAAAATTAATAAAAATCTTATATTTCAGACAGAGTCCATTATTTGGTTAGTATACAAAAACTTAACTAGTGGTAGTACTTACCATGTCAGAGGCCCTTGAGGCGGTTTAGAAACTCTGACACTAGGGTGTGTGTGCGGTCGTTAGACCTTACTGCCCACACGATAAGAAGTGATCTAATTTTGACATAACATAATAACCTACCTATGCCACAGTCACATGTAGGCCTATCCAATGCCCCAGTATGGGGCTGTCTCACCTGTTCGCTATAGCTTTCAGGATGCTGTTGGGGCTGGCGCGTACCCGGCGCATGGTGGCAGCGCATCGCTTGCGCATGATTGCGTGAAAACCGTCAAGCTCCGCCTCCGGGAACATGCCGGATGCACTACAGTAGCGCGGCAACCCCATCAACTCCCTGAACGCATTATTATATTGGACTCACGGAGCGCTGTATGCCCTCTGCGTATAGTTGACCCAGAGACTGCATGTAGAAAACGACTGACAATACGCTCTAAACAGCGTAGCCTTTACGTCAGTCGAGCATTTCGCAAATCTGCGAGCCAACATATTGCAGCGGACAGCCAACGCTCTGCGCTCACGCTCTATGTCCAGGTTGTGTTCGGAAACCCAGTGGCCCAGATATTTGAAGGTTGTGACTTGCCTTAAGGGACTTCCGCAAAGTTTCAAATGTGGTACTATCGGGTAGGTTTTAGTGCCTGCCTTAAAGACTTAGTACCTCACTTTTCTTCACATTGTATCTGAACCCATGGGACTCCGCATACCTCTCACATATCTCGAGCAGACTCGTCATTGCGATTCGAGCGACTCGAGCAGACTCAGACTGCACATTTTGACTTTCGATTATCGCACAAATGTAACTCGAGCAGACTCAGATTGCACATTTTGACTTTCGATTATCGCACAAATTCGTTATCGTTTGAATCTGTAGGCATGTATACCGAGAAAATAAGCACTGAGCGATCTTGCGACACTATCTTCATAGCTACCAGGCGCACTTTGTTACAGCTAACTACCTCGACGGATGGAAATAGGATTTTTCTCCACACTCCTCCATAAGGCCTTCTACGAAGTCCTTCCGCTGAGGTGTCGACTGCCGAATTGCCAGTAAACACGAAACCATCACTGATTTGTCCAAGAAAGGCGATATCATTCGGCAAAAGCCATAGAGCAAGAGCCCACGACGGCTAGACCTTCGGTATTTTATAAGAGCTGAAAGTTTTTCTGTGTATGTCCCCTATACAGGTAAGAACGACCAGCGACTATAGAGTTTGGCTTGTGGTTACTTGGGCAGGTAAAATGTAGTAAAGGTGTATAAAATAGCCTCTTAAATTCGTTAAGGTATAGAGATTATTTTTTTTATTTTCTTCGGGGTAACTTTACAAATCTCGTCATCCATTGCTGGACACTTATAACAGTTGCTTGCTACCCCCTGCCAGACACCCCTAAACTTTAACAAATTATAATTATACTTTCTTTATAGTATAAAAGTTAAATTTTATAAATGTTACTTGGGGACCTATATAAAAATGTTACTTCAATTGCCGGACAGTTTTAATGGTTTTTATATCTTGCCAGATACATTAAAAGTCCGCTGTAGGTGCGAGCGCAAGTGCTTATTCGATTGCGATCTTTTAAGATGTCCAAAAAAAAAAAATACGTTCATAGCCATGTTATATAAAGTAATAATAATAATAGCCTTTATCCAGATCAACTTAATAACGATATTCTAAAACAAACATAAAACTTATTCAAGTATTTGCTGCTTTTTTATTTTCTGCAGATCTGTTTGCCAATGGGCAAAGGCCTCCTCCAACCTTTTCCATTCAGATCTTTCTAGAGCCACTCTGTGCCACATCACTCCTGCCACTTCTCTGATATCATCATCCCACCTTTTATGCGGTCTGCCTCTTTTCCTTTTACCTTTCCTTTCATACCACCTTGTCACTTTCTTACTCCATTTATCAGTCTCCATTCATTTTAGTCGGCACGGTTGGCGCAGTGGTTGAGCGATCGGCTGCTGCGCCGCGTGGGTTCGATTCCCGCACGGAACAAATATTTATATGGCCTACAGATAATTGTTCCGGGTCTAGCTGTTTTTGTACGTGACTTAGCGTGTTTGTAAACGCACCCACGATACAGTAGAAATTCCTAGTGTGGGGCAACGTTTTTTATTAAAAAAAAAACAAACGTCAAGAATTTGAAATCTACATCGCAGCCCTCAATGTACGTACTTACCCTGAAAAATGAAGAAAATCTTACAAAACTAATGTATGCATTAAAACACATCAAATGAGATATTGTTGGCCTGAATGAAGTGAGAAGAATGGGTGAAAATATCATATCTTATCCAGATTACATATTTTGCCATATAGGTGAGACCCCGGGCCTCCATGGCGTTGCATTTATCGTTAAAAAACATATAAGAAAACATGTGGAAGGATTTGAAGGTATATCGGAGCATATTGCGATGATGAATTTGAAATTACCTGGATATAAAGATCCTTGGTCGATAATTCAAATATATTCGCCTACTGAAAAATCGAGTCTAGATACAATAAATACATTCTACCTTGATCTGAACAAAGCGAAATCTAATCTAATTGCCAACTTGGGAATAAGCGCCCAGAACAAAAAAAAGGTATTAGGACCTTTCACGTACAACAATAAACCCAGGAGTAGAAATGGAGAACATATCATGAACTTTGCACTAGAAAATAACCTATCTTAAATTAAATACTATGTTCATGAAAAATAAGAAAAATATGTGTACCTGGATCGAGACGGTAAAACAAAAAAGCAAATTGATTTTATAATGACCAAAAGAAAAAGCTACTTCACTATCTTTACCATAATCAAGAAATTGTTGTAACACTAATCATAAACTGATAAGAACAGAACTATTATCAATTCAATCAAAAAAGCCTAGACCAAGACAAGACCTAGGAAATGTAAAGCTCGGGAAACATCAGTCAGAAGAAATAACAATCGCTCTAAGAGACAAAATCACCGACTACAAACCTAACACAAAAGAATTAGGAACTCATGAAAGATACAATTGGATAGAAAATACCATAAAAACCCAACTTTGGTATTTACAACTCATTGTAAATTATTGTAAAAGTTTATAAGTAAAATAAGTGGAGTCAAAAAAGCATACTTAGAATTGAAGGATTCAATGGATTGGATCGTTAAAATGAAAAATGACAGAGGAAAATGGAATCATCGCTTACCATCAGGTAAGACAATGGTCAAACGTGTGCCTATCTAGAGTAAAAAAAAATATTGGGAACAGCGACGTCTTATTACAAGAAACTGTACGAAAGTAACACAATAGAAGGCGAAATTGATTTGGCGGATACCTCAAACATTCCTGGCATTCTTCAAGCTGAGGTCAAGAAAGCTATAGATACCCAAGGGGTCGATAAAACACCAGGTCCCGATGGCATTAGCAACGAAATCTTAAAGCAAACAAAGGAAGTTTTAGTACCTGTCCTTACAGACATGTTTAACAACATCATAAACATTGAAATAATTCCCCATCAATGGACAGAGTCTAATATTATCCTGCTGTATAAGAAGGGCGATAAACATGAAATCGGAAATTATCGCCCCATCAGTCTTATGTCCAACATCTACAAAATCTTCACTAAGATCGTTTTAAAACGGGTTGAAAGAACATTAGACGAACACCAACCCATCGATAAAGCGGGATTTCGTAAGGACTACTCGGTGATCGACCACATCCATGTAGTTCGTCAAGTGTTCGAGAAGTACAACGAATACCAGCTTACATACTACGTTGCGTTTGTCGCCTACAGCAAAAACATATGGGAAGCATTACTGAAACAAGGAGTGGAACTTAAATATATTCCATTAATAAAGAACGTATATACTATGGCACAGCCAGAATCCAATTTCCCGCCTGGGCCCGCACCGGGTGGCACCAGTTTAGGGGTGACACTCAACCGCTCGTTGACTGGTTTTTGTCACTATCGGGTGGCACACCTAAACGTTTGATGCAATTAAACCTGTCGGAAGTAGGTTTCAAAAATTTTTGAGCTCGCACTTCAATTTCAGTATGAATGATCAAAATACAATAACACCCTTCCGAAATGAGGTGCAAACATTTCTTTAGTTCTTCAGGTTTTCTAAATTTAGGGGTGACACTCGTTCGTTGACTTTTAGTCACGGTCGGGTGTCACCCCTACCGGGCGACGTAATGAAAGCCGTCTGTAGTGAAGGTGTAAAAAATTTCGAGCTCGCTCTTACGTTCTGCACTCTCTTTGTTCTCGAGCGTTTCTGTGTAACACAACAAAATTACTATGTTTACGTATGAAATGATCAAAAGAAAATAAAACTTTTCCAAGTTGGGGTATATGAATTTTCGAGATCGCTTCGCTCGCTCTTGTTTTCTCCCTCTCTTAGTTAATAAGCTTTCTAGCACCACTCCATGAAGTAACTTCTATTTAAGTATGAAATGAATGATCCAAAGTAAAAATAAAACCTTTCCCGGGGTCCATACATTTTCGAGTTCGCTTCGCTCGCTCTTGTGTCATATCGTCATCATATCAGCCGAAAGACGTCCACTGCTGGACATAGGCTTTTGTGTTCTACCCTCTCTCAGTAACTGAGCTTTCTTGCATCTACATAAAGTTACTTTTATTTAAGTATGAATGATCAAGAAAATAAAACCTATCTGATGAGGGGTGCAAAAATTTTCGCGCTCAAACTCAACTCAAATCGTATATTTCAAATAAACCATTTACAGGCACTTTTGAATTGTCTAAGTCGGTCAGTCAAAAACATGAAGCTATTTGCACGTTCTAAAGCATAGATCTCAATGGAGAAGAAAGTGCAAGAAACTCCACGGACACTCTTTTAAACCATGTGATGTATTACAAAACTTGTTAACATTATCTTTGATTGCTTCTATATGTGAGGACAATGCAAAGAACAAGAAAATATTTAAACAATTCAAAATGTAGGTACAGATTAAAATAAGCCAGGGGCAGGTAAGAAATGACCTGTCTCAACTGACGGCGCCCGTTCACGAACATGACGCGTGCATCAGCAACATCTAACTCAACCATTTTGAAGGGAACCAAATGATCCAAAACAAGCGCCACCATCAGCAAAACATTTGTGTGAGCATGACAAGCTCTCAACTGCCACACTCGTTCATGTCAAACTAATTTAATAACGAAATTTATTACTAATTAATTACATATGTAAATGGCTCTACGTTATACAAAACTATGGTTTTCAAGTAAATAAGAAAAGAAAAAAAAGAAGGCTGCTTTATTGTGTAAACTTACTTTGCTAATACAATATTGCAAAGAAATAATATATATTTATTATTTCTTATAGAATAGGAGAACAAGAAAAGGGTAAGCATTTCTTCCAATTATCAAAAACCTAACTAGTGGACCCATGCGGCTGTGGCTGTGGAGCAGGACCGGCATTTAGCCAAGCCTTTTTATCAAGGCCATAATCTTCCAGTTTATAATATGCTTGTCTACATAGTGTGCGGTTCATACATGTTTTAAATTCTATCTCATTCAGTTTGAGAATATCAAGTGGTATTTTATTATAAAATTTAACACAGTACCCCATAAAAGAAGTGTGTACTTTAGCTAATCTGAATCGGGGATGATCTAATTTGTTCCGATTTCTAGTATTAAATTATGCCTATCACTAATTTTGCTAAAAAGATGAAGATTTTTCGGAACATAAATAATGTTTTCATATATGTATTGACAAGGTACCGTCATGATGTTAATATCCTTAAACAGTTCCCTTAGGGAATCGCGCCGACGGAGATTGTAAATGGCTCTGATAGCTCTTTTCTTCAGAATAAATATAGACTCGATGTCTGCAGCACGTCCCCATAATAAGATACCGTAAGACATGATACTATGAAAGTAACTATAATAGACCAGCCTCGCGGTATCTATATCAGTAAATTGACGGATTTTCTCACAGCGTATACTGCTGAACTCAGCTGTCCCGCAAGAGATGTTAAATGAGGACCCCATTGTAGCCTTGAATCAAGCGTGATCCCCAAGAAAATTGTGTCTTCGACGAATTCAAGTTGCGCAATTGTTATACTTTTTACATTCGGTAAACAAATCTGATACACTTAGTTTTTTTCCCATTTAAAACTAAATTATTAGCAGTAAATCAATTTTGGACCTGCTGGGCGTTATTTACATCGTCAAGACTTGTGGCACGCCCATCTATCTTAAAAATTAAGGACGTATCCTCAGCTTAATTAGCTATAATTTCAACTTGATGTAAACAAAAACTTGTAACAATTTATTATTTTTTAAAAGAATGTCCGTGGAGTTTCTTGCACGTTCTTCTCCATAGAGATCTACGCTTTGGAACGTGCAAATAGCTTCATCTTGTTGGACTGACCGACCTTGACAATTCAAAAGTGCCTGTAAATGGTTTATTTGAAATATACGATTTGATTTGATTTGATTCAGCAAATAACACCATTTGAGTTTGATTTTTTTAAAAATGGGGAAGATCATTAATGTATACTAGAAAGAGGAACGGACCCAATATTGAGCCTTGTGGTACCCCCATTTTAACTTTCAGACCCTGTGAATTGACACCATTTATTTGAACTTGCTGCTGTTTGTCATTTAAATAAGACCTCACTAAACTGAGTGCAAGTTTACCCAGTTCGTAATGTTCTACTTTTAGGAGCAAGGTTTCGTGATTTACACAATCAAATGCCTTGGAGAGGTCACAAAAGATTCCTATGGCATTTTGGGCCCTTCCTACGCTGTATATATGTGTTTTAACAACGTGACTCCAGCGTCAGTTTCACCTTTGGTAAAACCATACTATTGTTCGTGTAAGATTTTATTGGTGTTAAAATGATTGCATTTTAACACCAATAACTTTTTCAAACAGTTTGCTGAAAACCGGCAATACGGATACAGGTCCATGTGTCTTTATTATCTCCAGATTTAAAAAGTGGTATCACCTTACTATATTTCATTATATCCGGAAAGACCCCTTGGTCGACACGTAAATTAAATATTAGAGCCTAGTATGGTGCTATGGTCTCAATTATGGACGTGCACACTTTGATAGACATTCCCCATATGTCTTCAGTCAATTTAATTTTGATTTGCCGGAAAGCTTTAATAACTGTCATAGGGTTGATATGTTTGAATTGGAATTCAACCGTTCAACCTGGAATGTTTGCTCTTAATAAATCAAATGAGACCTCTGGTGCAAAATTTAAAGCTTCAGTAGTTTTTGATAGTATATCGGTGAAAAATTTTACAAATTCTTGAGCTACTTCTAAAGTAGAGCTTATGGCACCATGCGCAGTCTCTAGTAAAAAGTCAGCGTTTTCTACTTTATTTTTGTTAGTTTCATTATTGTGAACTTTCCAAACTGTCTTTACTTTATTATCTGCCAAATTTACCTTGTTGCTAATGTACAGGGTTTTAACTACTTTGCAAGTGGTTCTGAAAACGTTAGAATATTTGTTTACATATTTATTAAAGGATTCAGTGTTAATGAAAGATTTAAGGCCGTATAGATCATATAGCCTTTGCCTACTTATCCTAATGCCTTTAGTCGCCCAATCACTGAATATAAACTTAGGGAAAGTATCTTTGGACTTCTTTTCAAAAGTTGCATTGAATTCTTTTAGTACCACTGAAAAGAAACCATCATAAAATTTATTCGCATCCTCAATATTATGGCCTAGAACATTTAACTTATTTTGTAAGGTCCCATTAAATTTTGCTAGTTTGCCAGTTGTTATTGACCTAAATTGTATTTGAACTTTTTGCAAGACTGCTTTATACTTAAATGTTACCAGTTGACCACTGTGATTAGATTGAAGGTACTATAGCTTTATCTAAATAATCACAATCGCAGAATAAATTATCAATACAGGTTGCAGAAGTTGGAGTTACTCTAGTTGGTTCTGTTAAAACATTAGACAGATTGAACGATTAAAAAGACTTAAAAATCTGCTGCTATTTGAATTATTTTCTAAAATATTAATATTTCCACAAATAATCACGGATTTGTTCAAGTTTTGTTGCTGCAAGTTTCGCAAGGATATCTTCCATTGTTGTTTCAAATAACGTTAAGTTCTGAGGGTTTCTGGCACACTATAACATGTTTATCTAGCTCAACACAGGACAGTTCGATGCAATGTTCCACTGACAAGCTAACAATGTCATAACGTTGCTTAAATTTTAAGCATTTTTTAATTAAGATGAGGGAACCACCGCGCAACATAGATTTGCGGTTAAAACTAGTGCCCACACTATAATTTTCATAAATAATTAGCATCTGGTAATCCTTCAACCAGTGCTCTCCTCAAACATACAATGTCATTCATTGTTTTTTCTAAAAACGTTTCAATCTAAATATATATAACTCAAAGGTGACTGACTGACTGACTGACTGACATAGTGATCTATCAGCGCACAGCCCAAACCACTGGACGGATCGGGCTGAAATTTGGCATGCAGGTAAATGTTATGACGTAGGCATCCGCTAAGAAAGGATTTTGATCAATTCTACCCCCAAAGGGATAAAACAGGAGATGAAAGTTTGTATGAAACTTTGTCAATTTTAAACTTCTTAACGCGAGCGAAGCCGCGGGCAAAAGCTAGTTTCTAATATTTTGGAAGAGACACCTTGAATATTTTGATGAAATATTTTCAAGGCATGCTGCTGACCCCTTTTCTGACATCTAGTTAACAGAGAGCAAGAAAATACCTTGTTTTTGGTAGGCATATTACTATTCTGTCAACGGTTGTCTTGACTTAGTTTAAATGATTATCCGGAGTTTGCCCCAAGAACTCAGTATCATCACTTGGCAGTGAGTTGCTACTACTTGTGGCCCCCACGTTAAAAAAATAAAACTTCCATAGTGATACATGGAACCTCCTTCGTACAGTTTGTAAAAGAATTTGTAGAAATATAGTGCTACAGTTATTTAAGCTCTCCACCTGATTCTTAGTTTAATTACTAAACATTGTGGATTTAATTACACAAGACTTCGACTTATTATTTATGTCTGAGTTAATATAATAAACTAACAGCCTTGCTATTGTGTGTCTAAAACTAACTAGCAATTACACAGTATCAGTAGTAGTATTATGTAGTATTGAACCTGGCATACAATAATTTTGTGTAGAATAACTCAGGTTGTTACTAACTAATTTCCCTAAACCTCTTCCTATACGGTCTGAAAACATAACTGAATGACAACCACTATTCACAGATAAAAAACCACCAATCTCAGGCTGATCAATTTGAGTTAAATCCTGTTCAGAATCAATTAAATCTTGTTCAATGACAGTCTTGAGACAAAATCTGCACCTGAGATGGGACCACCGTTGCCTCAGGCTGGACGGCATCAAGGTTTGATACTGTCTGGCAAAAACACTGACACGTCCCAACTAACACCAAAGCGTTAAAAAAACCTATAAAAGACTCTTATATCAGTTCCATTTTTATATAAAAGTGTTAACGCATACCTGTACAACTATGTTAAAGCATGCTCTAACTCAGTTATAACCACGAAAGAGGCCCACAGTTTAACAGGTAAGAGATATAGAAAGCCGATAGTACGGTGTTACAAGATATTAAATCTACTGCACAAAAGCGTTTATTCATCGTCTGCTACTACTTTAACCGATATCACTGTTGTAATATTGGGTTGGTAATCACTACAGGTGGTAGGAAAGAGTCGGATATGAATACTTTTCCACTAAAAACTTCTTAAGTACATTACATATCAACTGTATAACTTTTAGCGTACGTCAAGATTAAAAAAGCCTATAACCTTAATAAAATTAGATCTGTTCGTAGTGGAAGTGTAATGTCATCCATCATTCAACACAGCAGAGTAATATTATGGAATGAAACAGGTAAGCCATTTTAAATATTAAGTTATTTGGGTTTGTGAAGTGAAAGATGACTGCCCTTGTGATTTCACGGTAAATGTATACCATGTTTCTCATCTCAATTTTAACGCGCCTAGGATTTATTCAAGATTTAAAAGAAAAGTTATGATAATAAAATAGACACCTCAAGCTAAACATTATTATTTATCCCTGCTTCCTGAGCAGTGGCATGTAAAATTAATTTGTATTCATGGAACGCTTCAAATAATATAAGAAATTTAGTATTTTTGGTCAAATGTTGAATGACTCGAAATAATATTTATTGTTAGGTTACCAAAACAATGGCGAGCTTACTTTAAATATTAAATCTTCACTTAGCTCATTCGTACCATTATTTGAGCTACATAGATGGTTATAACAGACATAGCTCAATACATTTGCTACAGTGATGACATTAAAACACCTATAAATTTTACAAACAGACTCGATTAGGGTTCTTCAACGAAATAAAGAAAACCTGCTAGTAGGTACCTACGTAAGCGCAAACAAATATTTGCTAGTGTTTTCTAGTATTATAAGAACTAGAGAATGAATGTGTATTTTAATTTTTAGGTTTTTTTTTAACAGTCTTGTCTATGGTGTGAACCTAAATCAGTTTTGCCATCTTTATCACACACTCGTAATCTCACACAAATATAGCGCCATTTTGGTGCTTTAGCTGTGTGATGTGTCAGAAGCTCGCGCGGAGTGTCGTCTTACTTTCATACCCGAAATACGCTTACACTAGGTCAGTCATTCAATAAGATTAATATTTATCTTTACTTAATGTAACTGTATACCTAGTGTAAGTAAATTATTGTACCGAAAGATACGTTTATTATAAAAAAAACTGAAGTTTATGTAGGTAGGCCTAATGTTTTCACAAAAAAAAACACATAATTAAAATTTACATTAGAGTCTGTCGATTTATGGGTTGTGATGGGGTTCAGGAGGAAAGGGGGAAAAGGGGGTACCCCCTGTACCACCCCCACCTCGCGGAGCCCCTTGGTTATGGTCATATTCATGGTTAAAGTTTTGAGGTTAGAATAGCGAAAAAGAGTAAAAATTTAAAATCGTTTAGTAGTAGGAGGGAGGGAGGAGGTGCCCCTGTGCCCTGGCACCACTCCCATGTAAAGGCAACCGCACTGTTCTTGAGAAAAATAAATTATTATAGTAACCTAACCTCATAACGTTTTATAACCGCTTAACATTGCACAGTCAAGGGAGGCCCGGTCGACGGAGCCACGCTTTGGATAAAATTTCCATTATAGTCTGTTGCTTTGGAAGTTCATATCTTTTCTATAGATAGTACTCATAAATAAAAAGCTTGTCACAAATTTTTAATATGCGGAGAGTCACGGTTTACGAGATATAATTCTTTAAAGTTTCAATACAAATTGGAAAATAGCATGCCATTTGCAAATTTTTAGGTTGGATAAACTGTCATGGTAGACGTCAAAGTTGACATTTCACGTTCCGTTGACGTTAGAAGTGTATTTTATTCAATTTTATGTCATGTGTTTTTCATAAATATAATTTTATTTTTACATATTCACATACTTCTGGTGTGTATAAAATGTGCACAATAATGGGGCTGGCAAGTGAAAGCTGTTCTCAGATGGCACTACCACTACACGAATCCTTTTCAAAGTGAGATACACACTATTAGTCTGTGATTCCAGTCTTTAAGATTAATTTGTTCGTTTGTTTGTGTATTCTAGGCAGTCTGATTAATTTTGAGGTTTATAAAATCGAATTCGCATTATCTTACATTATAGGGTTATGTGAGGTTATGTGATGTAGGTAAGTTTGGGATCGTACAAACAATTGAAAATAGTTTTTGACGATCGATTCACACTGAAAGTAATCATTTACCTATGTATTTACCCATCTTTTCATCAAAAACTGCTTTGTTATTGGTCTGTGCGCTACTAGCATTATGCAATTTCATTGACTTTTTACACTATGTAGAACGGAACGTGATGCGACGCGATGCTATCTGTCAGCCGTCAACGTTAGTCATCCTTTGTTGCCCTTGCTATTTTGTTACTTTTTATAAACCATTCAGAAGTAGGAGTTCCGCGAAGCGGGCTCTGTCTACCGGGCTTTCCTCGACTGCACAATGTTGAGCAGCTATAAAACGTTTTGAGGTTAGGTTACTATAATCAGATTTTCTCAAGAACGTTGGGTCGCCTTTACATGGGATTGGTGCCAGGACATAGGTGGCACCTTCCCTACCCCTACCCCTTTTTCTAACTCAAACGATATTCTAACCTCAAAACTTTAACCATGGATATCTCCATAACCATGGAGCTCCGCGGGGTGGAGGTGGTACAGAGGCTAACCCCTGCCCCCTTCCCCCTCCCCCGTCTCGCCCCGCCCCATAAATCGACGGGCTATAAATATAAATTTCAACCCAGAGCTCACATCCCTCGCTTTTAACAAAAAAACATTATTTTTTGTGTAGAAAAGTCAATGTAATTGCATTATACAGCAATAATTATTGTGCACATTTAGTACACGCCAAAAGTATGTGAATATGTAAAAATAAAATTATATTTATGTAAAAAACACGACATAAAATTGAATAAAATACACTTCTACCGTCAACGGAACATGAAATGACAACTTTGACGTCGACCATAACAATTTAACCAACCTAAAAATTTGCAAATGGCGTACTATTTTCCAATTTGTATGGAAATTTTAAAGAATTATGTCTCGTAAGCCGTGAATCTCCGCTTGTTGAAAATTTGTAAAAAGCTTTCTACATATTTATGAGCATTATCTACAAAAAAAATATGAACTTCCAAATCAACGGACACTAATGTAAATTTTATGCTAGGTTAGTGTCCCTATGTCCTTCTAGGGCATCCACTCATGGCCTATCAAAATGGTGCTGGATCGGAATAAAAATCTCTATTAATAAGGTATGATTGATAGAGATTTTTATTCCGATCCTATACATTATCGGTTCTACACCTGCTTTAGCCAGACAAATATGAATATTTTTGCATGATTATAGAGGGTAAGGAGTCAGCTTTTTAGCTCTTGGAACATTCTATAAAAGCACATTTGATGTGTTTCTTTCTTCATTTCAAGCCAAGTCGTAAAGAATTCACAAAATCGCAGAAATATAACTTGTATCTAACATAATGCCGGATGAACATGAACACAAACAAATAGTAAAAAAACATAGTGTCAATTCAATTTGTCACTGACGTATCGTTTTTCCGTTCCATGTTATTCATTCCGTTCATAACAAAAATAATCTTAGTCATATTTTTTACGGTCTGGTTACATGGTTGGTACAGTCATTTTATATGATATTTTTTTCAAAATAGTTAAAAACTTTTTGACAAGATATATATGGGTATAAGTAGGAAAATCGCCAAGCGGAAACGATCTTCTGTCTTTTATCTAATTATTAGCGCAGATTGGAATGTATAAGTTGCGTTCGGAAATTGCACGATGATTATTTTTATAAATCAGTAATAACTTTTAATTCCCGTTATTTTTAATATTACTCAATAATTTTTAGGTACAAAACTTGAACTTTAAACTTGTTATTATAATTCGTATAAATTAGAACATGAACAGCGCTACGTTAATTTTTAGCTAACTTGGGTCCAACCTCGCCATCGACGCCATCCTTCCTGGTTTTTATTTTATGTAGATAATTAGTGCTCTTAGTTATTTTTTTATTGTTTCAGAATGCCGTTCAAAGTTGTGCAAACGTTGGAAGGAAAAAATGCATATTATTTACTGTTCCCTCACTCAGTATACGAAAATAAAAATATTTTGAGATATCCAAATAAATATTTAACAAGATTGTTAGGGATGGTGTGTTTGGCTCTTCCATGAAACAATTAGTCTGTATAAAAGATGGTGTATTGGTGCTGCAGTGGTCGTACGGGACACAAAATGATGTACCCGCTCGCTATCGAGATTAAACGTGGGATGGTGGGGCGGCCGGTGGCAAGCACGTGAGCTGCGTCACCGTCCCGCGCGCCCCCTCCCCGCTGTCGTCTGACGTGGCGCCGTGCGTTCGCGCGTAAACAAAGATATACTATGAATGAAAATTCCCATTGCCAGATTGGGAAGTAGTAAAATGTAGAGTAAAATGGAGCAACATTACGACCTACGACGCTGCAGACAGAATTGTTTCGGAAATCTGAAGTATAGTGACACACACGTCCTCAACATAAAATATCTTCCTCATATTCGCGTTCTACAGAACCATCTCACTCGACTCGGTCTTTACCACAATTATTATGAGTATTTATATTTTGACTTGGTAACAAATCTTGTTCATTTTTCTTTATGATTGAACCAACGGAACCCAAGCAAATATTATCACAACTACTAGATTTGTTTGCGTCATTCGTACTTTAACAACTGAATTAAATATATATATAATTATGCCGCTGTGTCGTTTTTTTTTTCCTTCCCAAAAATTGCGTGTAGTTATGATGCAATTAGTTCTGACGCAGGTACTACTTGAACACATTTAGAGGATAACTTTTACAAAAGTGAGGTTAGTGTTAATAACGACCCAAACATGCGTTGTTTGCCACCAATACCTTTAGGACGTCTTTTAAGAGTACTATTATTAAAGGTCAAACCTAGATCGTGGAGTTTTTCGACACTTTTATAATCTCGTGTTACTAAACTCTCAACAACCCCTATTTAATAACCTGTGTCTGCAATAATGATGTGTGATACAGTAACTATACAGCAGCAAGTGATAACAGGAGTCAAAAACACTATAATAGAGATTTAGGTGACAGATACAGGTTAGAGCTATAACTTCTTAAGTATACATGCTGATACTAGCGCTATTATAACTCTCAAAGTTGAAATACATCGTCCATTACAGTTGTAGTGCCGCGATTGGGGCTAAAACTTGTTTGTTAGCTCCTCTATATCGTCTTTAGTTAAAACTGAGATAAGTATAACTCTGTATATTACTTAAAAAAGCCTGTAAGTGACACCAAAATGTTAGTTGGACATAACTAACTCATTTGCAGCAAGAATATGTTCTTTTATTTAATTCTGAGATTGAACATTTTACAGTTAAGTGAACTCAGTGAAGCTTCGAGTACCTGTATTTCAGACTTGTAAGTGAAAGAAAGAAAGAAAGAAAAATATTTATAAGTGCTGTGTATCAATTTCATATATTTTTATGCTGTCCTCAAGTTTAATTTGATAAAAAACACCGGTAGCACTCCGGGAGTGCCGGCAGAAGTGAAAACATGTAAATAATACATCCTTACTGTCGCGGTCACATCATAGACAAACCACCGACAACAAAATAAACAAAAAGACACTGACGTGTGGCCGCGACAGCGACTGTCAGTGACAGATGTCAATCTTGACACAGTTCCTGACATAAACAAAACGAACCATAAAAACAACAAAAAATAACGTTGTGTTTAATTATAAGTACAAAAATACTATCATTTATGAGGTAGAATACAATGTTTATTTATTGCGCTATCGTACACAAATATGACAATTTACATGTTATTATTCATAATATTATACCGTTATTTATTTATATATTACATTAATTTTTATCTCTTAGAAAAATCAACTTTCATCCATAATTTCGTAATTTCGTATCCTTGGATACGCGTGGCACGCTGTATATAAACACAGACGGACATTCGCGCAAGCGCCCTGTGCCGCCTAAGCGGAGCAGCACACTCAGGCACGGTAGAAAGAGTGGGAGATACTAGTTCCTCTCCCTTCCCCTCGATCTTACGCTTTTTCGCATCACGTGACCCTGACGCGAGTCCGTCTTACGCTTTTTGCGATCAGGTCACGTGACCCTGACGCGAGTTTAAGATTTTATACCCATTACAGAAAAAGTGCTCAGTGCTAAAGAAGTTTTCACTTCAATAATTTAATTTACTAATAAGTTCAACACGTTCTTTCCTGAGTGGAATAGTCTTGGAAAAGTATTTATACTGCTTCTTGTATATAACACTAGCGGACCCGCGCAACTTCGTCTGCGTCACAATTTTTTTTACTGCTCCGCTCCTATTGGTCTTAGCGTGATGATATATAGCCTATAGCCTTCCTCGATAAATGGGCTATATAAACTGAAAGAATTTTTCAAATCGGGCCCGTGGTTCCTGAGATTAGCGCGTTCAAGCAAACAAACAAACAAATTCTCCAGCTTTATATATTAGTATAGAGGTTTTGTTAAATTTATTTAAGTTTGCATACTTTCTTAACTTATTATGACTACTTTTATAACTACAGTTCTGTTTCAATATGGAATCCTCAGTTAGGTCAATCGTGACTAAGGTATGAGGGTAACAATTATTTGAACTAATTAATTAATTAAATAAGCGGTTTATTTCCTTGACCTCAGCACTTTTATAATTCTGAAATTTGATAATACAACTGTTTGCATTTATTAGTTCATCCTCTAGGCCCCTAATTTTACGTAAGCTCGTTTCGCTCGCTCTTGTGCCCTCTCTTAGTTCTTGAGCTTACTTGCGCTACTCAACAAAATTGAGTTTAGATAATGATGAAAACAAACTCAAAATAATCACACTAATGTTCGAGATTTTGTTTGTAAGCATGATGTAAGAACATTCCTGTAAATAAAAACCTGCAGCGTAAATGGCACACCTTTCCCCCCCTTTCGAAAAATGGCTTGCGATTGCCGTTACAAGAACGACAGGCCAAAGGGCGCAAATCATGATTATTTGTGGGGGAGGGGGGTTCATTTGTGGGGTGACACCACATTATCCGCCCCGGGTGTCACCTATGCTAGCTACGCTACTGCTAGTCTATTCTGTAAGAAACTATTTCGATATCGAGCTTCACCTGAGTGATCAAACTCACAAAGTGAGCTTTATTGCACACAACATAAAAGGTCTTCATTTGAAACTCACCTCGAATTCTACTGTCGATATACGAAAATGTTGTTAGAGAATAGCACTACTGATTATTGTTACTTTATATAACATGGCTATGAACGTAAATTTTTAGGGTTCCGAAAAAAAAAACGGAGCCCTTATAGGATCACTCGGGTGTCTGTCTGTCCGTCTGTCACAGCCAGTTTTCTTCGGTTCCACTGGACCGATTTTGTTGAAATTTGGTACACATATGGACTTCTTTGACCCAAACACGGACGCGTTGCGTAATTATTATTTTTTTTAGTATGGGGGTCACTTTTAGTGGTCAAACTAGAAAATTAAAAAAAAAGTTTTTTGAACAATATCGTGTGACATATCAAATGAAAGGGCTTACTGTGAGGGTTTTAATTATATTTTTTTTCATAATTTTAAAATTAATGGTTTTAAAGTTATTCAAGAAATTAGACGAAAAATGACCATTCCCCCTCCTATCTCCGAAACGCCTTGAATTTTGAAAAAATTGGAGGAAATAGATATTTACCTATATATTACAGAAAACCTATAAGAAGTCTATAGTGTTAAAATAACACGTTAAAAAAAGTTAAATTCGTTCGGAACCCTTTTTTTTAAGGATGGGAAATCATCAAATGATTCCTCCCGCTCTGGGTGAAGCAGAAGGGAGTGTCAGACTCTTTCTGACTAAAACCTATTCGTGTTCCTCCTAATGCTCTTTGCGTTCCAGGGGGGCTACTCGCTAACGAAATCCGTAGTTTCGGGCTTAGTTGCGGGCGGGCGTATTCTACTCCGTATCACCTACAGACTTACGATTAGTCCCGAACCCGAACTGAGAATGAATGACAACACGATTTCACAGTAAGGGTCTTATCACACTAGCGAGTTGCCAGCGAGTGGAAAGCGGGGCGAGTGCGCAGCGAGCTCGCCGTAAGTTCGCAACGTGTGCGCGGCGAACACACCGCGAAGACGCCGCGGGTGCGCAGCGAGCTCGCGGCGAACGACGCTGTCGACGCCATTTTGTACACTCGCGTTCAGTCGTATCAAAGACACGAGTGTAAGCGGACGCAGCGTCATTGAGAGGTTAAAAAACGTTAGTAAAACGTTAGTGATAATAATGGATATGGAATTATTTATAACGGAAATTCAAAATCGTTCTGTTATATGGGACCAATCAAAATGGGATTACAGTGATCGTATTATAAAAAACATAACCCTTCCTTGACAGTCGGGTAAAAAACAAGCATGTGAATCCACTCCGATACTGTATGTACAAAACTCGCTGCCTACCCGCGGCATCTTCGCGGCGTGCTTGCTGCGCACCCGCGGTGTGTTCGCCGCGCACACGTTGCGAACTCGCGGCGAGCTTGCTGCGCACTCGCCCCGATTTCCACTCGCTCGTAACTCGCTAGTGTGATAAAGCCCTAACTGTCAAATCGTGTTATCATTAGTTCTCAGTGGTTAGGTGATACGAAGTAGAAAATGCCCGCCCGCAACTAAGCCCGAAACTACGGATTTTGTTAGAGAGTAGCCCCCCAGGGCCACGGTGACTCTTTCGAATAAATCCCGCAACCCTGGCAGGCATTGGCCCTAGCGGGCCCCGTCTTTTATGCTGGCAGCTCTTTGAGGCGCGCGTGGAACACAGCGCGCCGTCGACCCGGGCCTGGTCTGATCAGACGGCGAGCCACCCAATGCTCGCCGTCCGCAGGCTCGCGCCTACGGTGGCCGAGAATCGCCCTGCGTCTCTCACGTGTTCGGCTTCCTCCTTCGCTAGCATTACTGCTTCGCAGAAGGAGGTGACCGCTTCCCAAGTCTCCTTGCTCCGTACCATGGCTTGAAACAGGGCCGACCGCGACAGGTCGCCGCCGGCGATCGCCTCGACGAGGACACGACGGTGCTCCGCCCAAGCAGGGCAGACCTCCACCGTATGCTCCACCGTGTCCTCCGGGTGATCCTCGCAGTGTTGACATCCGGGCGTATCCTCCCGACGTATTCGAAACAGGTAGCTCCCGAAACAACCGTGTCCGGTGAGTACCTGCGTCAAACGGAAGGTAAGGACGCCGTGGCGCCGCTCTAGCCACTCCTCAAAGAGGGGACTTATCGCCGCAATTGTGGCGTGCCCATAGTTCGGAACCCTTAGCACGCGAGTCCGACTCGCACTTGGCCAGTTTTTTTATGGATATCTTAGAAGATCGTAATCGACTGACTAAGCACTTGCGCTCGCACCTACAGCGGACTTTCAATGTGTCTGGCAAATTGGAAAAACCATTAAAACTGTCCGGCTATTGAGGTAACATTTTTATGTAGGGGGACCTACATAAAAATGTTACCTCGTACGTACCTCGTAAGTACCATTTCAACGTCGGCCGCTACACACAGACGTCTCACACAGTCAACAGATCTTTTTGTACATTTACAATTATATAATAATAATATCAACAAGAGGCTCTCGTTGGGCAGCTGGATCAAGGGCTTGATCCAGAAAGCAGTACTCCTGGACACGGCGCGTATAGTGAGGAGGTTCCTCTCTCGGGAGCCCTGACTACCGGTAGCTTGGACCCTGTTCCCGATACCGGTGGGTTACTATTTTTTATATTTTTAAATGTTTATTTTATTTTTATAGAAATATTTAAAAATGTAACAAATATGTAAATAAAATGAATAAATGGAATAATAATAATAATAATGTTTATTTATTTATCTCCACAAAAATTACACTATTTACACTCAGAATGTTGGGCTGCCAAAAAGACGGATGAAAATAGATTGCATGTAGCGGAGATGAGAATGTTGAGATGGATGTGTGTAGTAACGAGAATGGATAAAGTGAGAAATGAGTACATTAGAGGTAGTTTAAAAGTGGCGCCAGTGACGGAAAAGTTAAAAGGGAATCGCTTGTCTTGGTATGGTCATGTGAAGAGGAGGGATGAAACGCATGTAACTAGAAGAGTTATGAACATGAATGTGGATGGATGGGGAGGGAGAGGAAGGCCAAAAAAAAGATGGATGGATTGTGTGAGGAGCGATATGAAAGAAAAGGGACTTAGTGATAGAGTGACGACTGATAGAACAGAATGGAAGAAAAAAACGTGTTGCGCCGACCCCAAGTAACATGGGATGAGGGCAGGAAGATGATGATGAAGTTGACAGAAAGTTTGGCAAAACAATTGTAATTTGTGGGAGATCTGGAGCCTGAACTAAGCCAAGGCCTGTATATCAGAGCTCCAGGCCCCCATCACATCCTGAACAGAAAAGATTGTCAACATGTAATCAGTGCGATGGGGTGTGTGTGTGTGTGTGTGTGTGTGTGTGTGTGTGTGTGTGTGTGTGTGTGTGAATTAAAACTTAGTAAGGTCGTAATATCCATTTAAATTTTGCTAATTATTAATCCTCAGAGTATTTTCTTTGCCCGTTTTCCTCTTGAGTAAGTCTATTTTGCGATGTGCTCTCTTAACCATTTTACAAATTATCGTCCGGGCGGAAATGTATGACAAAACACCACACCACGCCCACCCACCACACCTTTATCAACCTGTATTATGCAAATAAAAGATTTGATTGATTGATAAAAAACTTTTTTGTCAAAAAACGAAATAACCAAAGACACCGACTTCCGAAATTAAAGTTATTTTATGCTTTGTAGTGTTTTGTTTTGTAAGTCGGTTACATTTTTTGTAAAAAAGTTTTTTATTTTATTATTTATTTATTTATTATATACTTTATTGTACACCTCATAACAAGCACAGGAAAATCGCTTATAAAAACTAGTGTACAATGGGCGGTCTTATCGCACGCCCTGCGTACCCATTCACAGCGTACCGGCGTGATGTTATGTTATGAAAATGAAACTTACTAAGTGCTTTCGGTGTAAAGGTCTCGTCAATACGAAAGAGTGAGCCCAAACACTTGGTAGTTCCTAGATACCGATGTGGAGTTCCCTTGACTCTCTGTCGTCTCCATCATCAGGTCTGATCCAAACCTTCATTGTTTTGTAGTATCACCCGATATACACACGAATATTAAGTTTTTACCAGATGCGTGCCTACAATTTTCGAGAGTTGCCCTCGATTTCTCAGGGTTTCCATCATCAAATACTAACGTGGTGGCAATGGGACCATCTCGGAAGCATACCCTTTCATATAAAAAAAGATTCATCGAAATCGGATCATAAACGACGAAGTAATCCGCGAACACACATAAATATATATATATATATACGCTGTCGAATTGAGAACCACCTTCTTTTTTAGAAGTCGGTTAAAAATTTTAGCCTGGCTTGCGGTCTATAACGTTTGCGGCTGAAAATCTTTAACATTTTGTCAACTTCAGTTAAGTAGTCAAAACAGCTTTTATTCCTCCTTAGATAAATAAAAAAACATACAATATAATAAAAAACAATTTATATAGCTTTGTCTAAAATAAAACAGTATACATTCTACACAATTGAGATTTAAAACAAAATAAATAATATTAAAATAATAAAATTATAGTAACTACAAAATTAAAATTTAAAATAAAAGAACCATTATAACCAATTAAAAATGTAAGTAACTGTTACAAGACTAGTGATGCGCCTTTCAGCAACAATCTAGTATCGATATCCCGTGTAAATTACACACAAACAATAGTACACTAGGTAGTATCAAACACAATTTAAAAAGACTACTGATTGACACCTCTTCAAATGTAGACTATAGAAAATTGATCTGTGAGTTTTCTTTTACGGTTCTTGACAGTTAGTTTACCTATGAAAGCAACGCAACGTCGACGTCTGTGAAGTTCGCTTTGCGCTGCGCAGTACTCCACCCCTCCCTCACCCCGCAGTCACATAAATTTTGCTTCTGCGTATCGACTCGCGGAGTGTTCAGACTTCTGAGCCGCCATTAGGCACGAGTATAAAGATCACTGCGCTTCAAAATCAGAAGTAAAATATTTATAAACGAATTGTAAGTTTTGTTTTTATTTTATTCCTTCTTCTTGTCAGCTTCTTCTGGCTTGTGATGCTTCGGCTTCTTGATGGGCTTGTAGGGGCCTAACTGCAACCGGACGAGTAAGCCGCGCCACCACGCCTGCACTATGATGGCGGAGTTCGTCATCTTCTTTATGTAGGCCAGAGCTTCCTCGCGTTCCGCTTTGAATTGGAGCCAGTCCTTCATCAGCACCTCATGTTTAGCGTACTGGTGATAAAATATTAAAATACATTATTACAAAACTAGCTTTTTTCCGCGACTTCGTACGCGCATATCCCGTTCCCGAAGGAATTCCAGGAAATATCTCTTAGTGCTCCCCTACGAAGTGTAAGGAAGCTACATGTCAAATTTCAGCTTTCTACGACCAGTATTTTCGGCTGTGCGTTGTCTGTCAGTTAGTCACTCACTCACTCTCTCACTCAGTAACGATAGAATTTTATATCTAAATCTATACTATTTATATATATACTAATATTATAAAGAGGAAAGATTTGGTTGTTTGTTGAAAATGAATGGGCTCCAAAACTGCTGGACCGATTTGAAAAATTATTTCACCATTGGAATCCTACATTATCCCTGATGAACATAGGCTAAACTATATTTTCAAAAAATTTAGAGATCCTTAGGAAAATTGCAATAATGTAACCCAAAGTAGCAAAATTTTGCCTATAAAATTAATTGTTTGGCGTGCGTTGAGAAAATTAATGATACATAAAAATAATGTAGGTATACACAACTGAAGTACTCATTATTAACTATAAGATAGTCTGCGAGGGTATATGTTTAACTATTATGGGTAAGTCGCAATGGCCACTTTTTTTTAAATAATTGAGTCAAAACCCGGGCGGAATGGAATAGTGGTGTTTTGGTATCATGATTTTAATCCTTATCCATTTAAGAGCCTAAGTAAATCATTTCGTGGCGTGATTTAGCATCCCTCTCCCCGAGCGCACCGCACACTCTCCTCGTACTCCCGCATCGAAAGTTCATCAAAATCGAATGTGCGACACCCCGTCAACTAATTCAAACCGCCAAATGATTCAGGGTTACTCGCAAGCAAATTACATTAACATATATCGATACTCTTATTAACAACCTTTTTAAAGATTGAATAAAATAAATAGGTATTCAAAGTAGACAAATAATAAAGTTATTCGTGTTAATCATCATCTGCCTAGCCTTATCCCAACTATATTCTGGTCGACTTCCAGTCAAACCCGATTGGGTTTGACTGGAAGTCGAACCAGCTTAATCAAGCTGAATACGTATTTTACGTAGAGCGGCTGCCTACCAGACCTCCACGTCCACAACCCATTAACTGGGTAACACGGAACTTCTTGGCAAGCCAGGAGTCAAGTTTATTGGCTTCTGACTGCCAAAGGGGGTCTAAACAGGGTACCCGGGGCCCTGGAACGCAAAGGGCAACCGAAAGAACAGGGTAGTTTTTAGTCAGTAAGTCAGACAGTCCCTTCCGCTCCACCCAGGGCGGGAGGTATCATTTGACGATTTTACCACCCAAAAAATAAATGGAACTATCGTAAAATAAAGGCACCTGCGTTACAATAGTACATTGTCATCTTAGGGCTGAAAGTAACTGACATAATGCCGAGACGGTGTTTGGCGCCCGACAGTAGTTCGAGGGACTGAATAAGTCTTTCACCCGAGGCGCTAGTATTATATTATCTGTGCCCGAGGTAAACACTGTGCGTTTCATCTTCTATACATGAATAAAATCGTAGACTAACCGTGTCTGTATATTGAATATTTTTGCATAAAAATTACATAGAAAAGTTAGGAAAAAGATATAAAACACAAAAATGCAATTTTTGAAATTTTTGTCTGATTATCTGTTTGTCTGTGCGTTTGTGGGAGCATCACGCATAAACCACAGATTGGATTCCAAATCAAGGTACTTAAAAATATTAAGTGATAACCCTAGTAACCTCCTTTAACGTTTATTTCATCAAAATCGCCCCTCAAAATCAAAAGATATTGAATTTTAATTTTAGGAAGAAACTTCATCGAGCGCTAAAATGGGTAGTTTTCATTGAGACTCCAGATATTTGCAATGCCATCTGTACGAGCAAACCCGTACAATTCAATTGTTTCATTTTTATGCTGACATCGACGCGCAGCGAATGAATTAAAATCACACGTTTGAGTAATCGTTTAGTAGTTGCATAGCATTGGTCAAAGACTCATTCGCCGCGGGTCGATCATCTATCAGTTTTGGGTCAATACACAAATTTAACTTAAAAACAGTTTATCATTTAAATGTACCTTTACCCGTACATTTTTGGTCCTTCGAGCCGGATTCGCGTTCGGATTTCGCGTGTGTACCCTACAGTGTAGCAATCAAGTACTGTAAAGTGTTTCACTAGTGACATCAAACGAACTAGCAGTGAAGGCGTTTGTACTGCCAGCAATAGTGCAGTACATAGCAGCAGCAGCAGCAGCAGCAACAGCAATCAGCAGGGATCAACAGGGATCCACACTTCGTGAACGACAGAGCTTCGCTTGGACAATCAAGTAAGATCGTTCCATTTACTATCATTTCCATCAACAACATGTCTTCAATGGAGGACGTTCTCGCCCAACAACAGCAACTACTCATTCAGATAGAGCAAGTTTACACCAACTTCAAAAAGGATGGCTCCGATCGCAAAACCTCGGACTACATACGCCGAAGGTTAGAAAATTTGGATGCATGCTGGCAAGAGTATCAATCAAATCATATGAAATTGTGTAGCATCGAATTTGCCAGATCGCATACTTACTTCACTTCGAAGGAATTTGAAACTGTGAAGGAGAGGTATGACCAAATCAGAGCTACTATTCAGAATCATCAGCCAACGGAGCAAAGACCATCAACACCGCTTCTAAAGCCTGCTACTCCTCTAGCTACTTCAAGCACTGTTCAGCAACCTTCAGTTCAATCTTCAAAGTCTCAGGGATCAAACAGCAAGACCGATGAGATGATGAGGAAACAGATGAGCAACTTCAAGGCCTTTGAACATACCGTTTCATGTATCGACATGGATACTGTAGCGGAGAAATGGGAATTCGATCATCTGTTGAGTATGGTAAAATCTCGCTGGGCGAAGATTGACACTCAGCACTGGGACTTAGACAGTGAGCTGGGAGACCGAAATCAAGAGTATCATCGTATGTACCTCAAATACGAAAGTACGTACAACGCTGCTATCAAAGCAATCAATAAGAAGATGTCATCCATTTCACATAGAGAGCATACTACGCCAAAAATAGAAATACCTACATTCAGCGGTAATTACCATCAGTGGACATCTTTTAAAGATCTCTTCACAGAAGCGGTTCATAGCAACCCATCATTATCTGGAGCTCAGAAGATGCAGTTCCTCAAATCGAAAGTTAAAGGAGAAGCTGAGCGTCTCATACAGCATCTCCCGATCAGCTCAGACAACTACGTAATAAGTTGGGACATCTTGAGCCGTCGTTATGACAACAAAAGGATGATATTCACATCGCATATTAACATTTTACTGAATATGCCCATTTCACAGCAAGCATCAATTAATCATATCAAACGAATCCATGATACTGCACTTGAAACGATGAACGCCATACAGAATCTCGGCGTAGACGTGACGTCGTGGGATCCATTGATCGTGCACATCCTGTGTCAGAAATTGGATTCGGAAACATTCTGCGAATACAACGCAGCTATCAAACAACCTCGAGAATTACTCGAGTTGAATGAGTTTCTAGCCTTTCTAGAGGGGAAGTTCACTAGCATGGAAGCAAGCAGAAGAAAACAGGAGGTCAATCATCAAAAACCCTTTTCTTCAAACACCAATAAACCATCAGAATCAAAACATTATCACTTCAAGCAGTCATATTCAAGCAACAAGGCTATTTCGCAATCACCTAATTACAGGAAATTGCAAAACAATCGACAAAACTGTCCAGTCTGCAATGACGCACATGCTATATTTTATTGCAAACAATTTGCTGACTTTTCCCCGATGAAGAAAAAACAATGTATTGCTAACTTAAATTATTGTCAAAACTGCTTATATGACCATAAGGGAAAAGAATGCTTGTCAAAAAGGCGTTGCCTCGAGTGCAACGGATTTCACAACACATTGCTTCATGAATCGTACTCAAAAGAATTGACAAAACAAGGAGGTAATTCGACGCCTTCTACACAGCAAAATAACATTCGTTCTAATCAGGAACGTGCAAATCAAGGCAACACGCACGTGACACATCAGAATATGACGCAAGAAACTCTACTTTCAACCGCACTAATCAAGGTTCAAAAGGCAGATGGGACATATCTGATCCTGCGGGCTCTTATTGATCAGGGCTCACAAATGTCTCTCATCACAGAGAACGCCGCTCAGCAATTAGGATTGAAGCGATCCAGGTGTGATGGCATAATCACAGGCATAGGGCAAACAGAAAACAGTTGCAAAGGAATCATGAACCTCAACTGTATGTCAAACTCAAAAATCAAACAATATCAATTTAATATCGATGTTTACATCATGAAAAACTTAACAAAATATTTACCATCACACTCATTCCCGAAAATAGTGTGCACATTTTTGAATAACTTAGAATTAGCAGATCCTGAGTACAACGTCAGCCGACCCATAGACATTTTATTGGGTGCGGACGTCTATTCGAATATTCTTTTAACTGGCATGTGCAGATTAAGCGAATCACTTCCACTTGTTCAAGAAACTCAACTAGGTTGGATATTATGTGGAAATATCAAAACTAAACTAATATGCAACGTCGTGCAATTCGATTTAGACAGAATTCAACAATTCTGGGAGATAGAAGATGTTACAGAAGAAAACTCACTATCATCAGAAGATCAAGAGTGTATTCAATACTACAAAGCAACAACAAATCGATTGGACGACGGAAAATACCAAGTGAGACTTCCACTTATATCACAATTTGAGGAGAAATTGGGGCAGTCTAAAAATAAGGCTGTAGCTCAATTCATTCATTTAGAAAAGAAATTGCATAAAAACAATTCATTATTTAACGCATATAAGTTATTCATTACCGAATACAAAACCTTAGGTCACATGAAACCTTCACCTTGCAATCAGACACCGGAATGTTTCCTACCGCATCATTGCGTATTGCGCGAAGATAGCGCAACCACTGCATTAAGAGTTGTTTACAATGCTTCGGCAAAAACAACTACAAATAAAAGTCTAAATGACCTGATGTACACGGGGCCCAATTTACAGCAAGACCTTCAGTCTCTTATCATTAAATGGAGACAATATCAGTACGCATTTACGGCTGATATAGAAAAAATGTTTAGGCAGATTTGGGTACACCCGCAAGATCAACCTTTACAAAAAATTGTTTGGAGAGATAACCCGTCGCAAAAAATACAAGAATATCAATTGACAACAGTGACGTATGGAACAAAAGCTGCTCCATTTCTTGCAATGATGACATTGAGACAATTAGCGACTGATGAACGGGATAAATTCCCAGAAGCTGCCAAGGTCATCGAGGAATCGTTCTATATGGATGATCTGGTTCATGGAGCCTGCTCCCTATCAGCAGCACAACAGTTGCAGCAAGATTTGAAGAATCTACTGAAGTCAGGCGGTTTTAACTTAAGAAAGTGGACTTCAAACGACAGTCGTCTGCTGCAACTAGAAGATCAAGACTATTATAAACAAGAAAGCAAGAATTTTAATCAAGCAGGATTAACTAAGACATTAGGACTACGTTGGAACCCCACAAGCGATAATTTCACATTTGTATCAAAAATTGAACCATTACATAATAAAATCACTAAAAGAACCATACTATCAGACATGTCTAAAATATTTGACCCATTAGGATGGATTGTGCCAGTAACAACAAAATTGAAGATTTTATTTCAAGAAATATGGTTATCCAAGCTTCAGTGGGATGAACAGGTACCAGATAAAATCAGCAAGGAATGGATCAAAATCAAGGAAGAATTAAAAAATATCAATCAATTTAAAATACCAAGATGCAATTTAAAGCAAGAAGGAAAGCTAAATTCAAAAAGCAAATTGTTAAAATTAAACCCTTACCTGGATGAAAACGACATCTTGAGAGTCGGAGGGAGACTTAAAAAGGCACATATCAGTCATGACATGCAGCACCCTATTATTCTGCCGCACTGTGGACGTCTGACAGAATTAATAATAGAGGACGCACATCATAGCATGTTACATGCCGGAGCCCGGCTGACCTTGGGTTTTATCAGACAAAAATATTGGATTCTAGGAGGAAACGTCGCTACGAAGAGGCAGCTTCGTCGGTGCGTACCATGTAAAAAACAAAATCCACATTGCCAACAACAAATTATGGGGCACTTGCCGGAGTCCAGAAGCAATCCATCCCGTCCTTTTACACACACAGGCGTAGATTTTACCGGCCACATTTACGTCAAAGCAAGTAAAGGACGTGGCGTCAAAAGCACTAAAGGATATGTGGCTGTCTTTGTGTGTATGGTCACAAAGGCCGTACACTTAGAACTAGTAAGTGATTTAAGCACAATTTCATTCATCGCAGCATTAAGAAGAATGGCGGCTCGCAGAGGGACGCCTAGTCACATGTACAGCGATAATGGTCGCAATTTTGTCGGTGCGGACAAAGTACTACAACAGGAATATCAAGCACTAATGAACATAATGCAAGATAAAGATCTAAAAGCAGAAGTATTAGATATGGAAATCGAGTGGAGCTTTAATGCGCCTGCGTGGCCATCCGCAGGAGGCCTATGGGAGGCGGCAGTTAAAAGCTTCAAATACCATTTCAAGAGGGTTATTGGTGACCAGATTCTTACATTTGAAGAATTATATACGGTACTTACACAGATTGAAGCTTGTCTCAACACGAGGCCATTATGTGCTATATCAGAAGATCCAGACGATGTTGATTTTTTAACGCCAGCTCACTTTCTAACAGGTGGATCAAAGGTTTCCATACAAGAAACTGAAACAGATTTAAGAACCCGATGGCAGTTGACACAAAAAATTGTACAGGATCTCTGGAAAAGATGGAGGAATGAGTACCTAGTACAAATTACAGAAAGAAGTAAGTGGAGACAAGCTACGAGCAACCTCAATGTTGATGATATTGTCATGATTCATGATGACAACCTTCCGCCGGGAAAATGGCTGATGGGCAGAGTCATCGAACAACATCCGGGTTCCGACGGTAAAGTTCGCGTGGTTACCGTAAAAACCAAAAACGGAACACTGAAACGTCCTATCACAAAGTTATCAAAACTCCTAGTTAACAATGAATCCCCGCAAATCAAGCAAGCAAATACTGCGGGTAAGGGAAATTCTAACACAAATAAGCAGTCTGAAACAAGAAGAGGCACTCGTTACAGTATAGCGTCAGTGTTTGCAGCAATCATGTTGTTCTTTAGTATCATAACAACTTCCCAATGTGCACTTAATGTCACACAATTTAGAAATAATCAACATATTTACTTCGACAAACTAACAAACATGCAGATCATACGCGACGACTGGAAACTAATCATATATTACGATTTAGATCCTTATTGGGAAGGAATTACAGCACTTAACAAAAGTATAATGGCCCTGGAACAAACATGCAGCTCAATACAAAAACAAACACATTGTGACATAATATTATTGCAATTACGTCACGGGTACAATGAACTCGATTACAATAATCATATATTACTCAGTCAGCATTTTGCAAAGCATGCGAACAGGTGGCGGCGAGGTCTTATCGACGGTGTCGGTTACATAGCAAACGGCCTCTTCGGTGTATTGGACGCTCGATTCGCAGACCAATACGAAAAAGATATCACTCTTCTACGCGAAAATCAAAAGCATATTGTATCTTTTTGGCAAAATCAAACTTCAGTCATAGAAGCTGAATTCAGTCTCTTAAAGAGGACGGAGGCTACAATGCACAAACAACATAAAATGATTCATCAGCAGTTTGCAAACATCGAAAATACATTAGAAGTTTTAAAGGCTGAAACTCAAAATATTTCGAGAGCAAGTGAAGTTTCTATGGGAGCTATAGTCGCGAGCAATCTATTACGCGACTTGAAAGATTTACAGAACGCTTTAGTGGATACAATAACAGACATCTATCATGGCCGATTTAATCCACATTTACTAACAGTGGAACAATTACAGGATCAGCTGAGCACTATAGCTAGTCATTTGTCTAATGACGTCACGTTACCTGTAGAAAATATTCATACAGATCTTGCACAACTGTATAAACTTCTACGAGTCAAAGCAAGAATGCTTAAGAATTACTCAATATTTGAAGTACAAATTCCTTTGATTAGCAGGGACTCCTATGAAATATTCAAGCTTATACCAATTCCCACAGAGAAACCCAATGGCACAATGTTATCAATTAAACCAGTGTCAGATTTCATAGCTGTGAACTTGAAAAAGGATGCATACGTTATCATAACACAAAATATCATAGAGTCATGTCTAGTGACAAACGTACACTTGTGTTATATTCATTCTCCTATTTACAAATTAAGCAGAGATAAAGACTTCTGCCAATCAAAGGCATCAGCGTGTGAAGTCAACGTTGATCCCTGTAAAAATCTTTGGGTGGAGAGCCATTCTATCAACAATTATATCTATTTTTGCTGCGGTCAATGCCACCTACGAACAGTATGTGGAGATCAAGTTACCGCGCATCAGCTGACTCGCTCCGGACTTATAACTATAGATTACGGCTGCATAATAAAAACAGAAAATTTTGAAGTAACTGCTCATCAACAAAGAACGAGCGATGTTAGTATTCGTGCTAACCTATACTCACCAGTCATTGCATCCATAAACCACGTTATAAACGTGTCGATTCCTCAAGATGTCTTAAACGACTCCAGCATAGAGAGCGATCGAGAGCTTAAAACGATTGAAAACAAAATCAAGATCATGAAAGAGAATGGATTGTTACTTGACAGTATGTCATCTCATGACATTCATCATTACACCGCGATCTACTGTATGATCGGCGTGGTAGTAGCATGTCTTGGAGTGTTCGCGTGGAGACGCGCGCGCAAACGCTGCGCCCCCGCGCCCGAGCCTGCGCCTGCGCCGGCGCTACCCGCAGCAGACGGCGCGCCCGGTGGCGGCGCACGCCCGGTCATGCAACGTGCGTTTGTTGGAGATAGTGTAGTGTATCAGTGTAACAGTGAAAGGGCGAAGGTGGTAACAAGTGCGCGAGTGTTAGATAAAGCCACCTCCCCTATGTTAGGTTCTTATACAAGCATATCAAATTTGTGAACAGTGTCAGTGTTTGTGTCATCGATAGAGACACTAGGAAATTAGATTAATATCATTGATTAATATCAAATCATTTATCATAACTGTCATTTGTTTCTTCTCACACTATATTGTCTTTATATCTTCTCTCGGGGAGCATGTACGAGCAAACCCGTACAATTCAATTGTTTCATTTTTATGCTGACATCGACGCGCAGCGAATGAATTAAAATCACACGTTTGAGTAATCGTTTAGTAGTTGCATAGCATTGGTCAAAGACTCATTCGCCGCGGGTCGATCATCTATCAGTTTTGGGTCAATACACAAATTTAACTTAAAAACAGTTTATCATTTAAATGTACCTTTACCCGTACACCATCTATTGAGAAAAGTAGTGGTAACAAATGTGTGAAAAAAAGTTTTTTTTTATTATTTGTTATACTTTTAATATTTAGAAAAAGAAAAGTGAACATTTTATTATCTTGTCTTATCGCAACAATTGTGAGCTTCTGACTTCTGATTTCGATCTTATATTTGATAGTACAACTATATTGTCGATAGATGGCGTTATTCTGAATGGCGCGGCGGTGTTAATTTTCTCAGCAGAAATATGACCTCAGCCCATAACGATGACGTTGACGATGTTTTGTTTAGCGACGATTATTTTACAATCTGTATGGTTAGTCGATAAGTCGATAATACAAAGCCATCGATCGTTGTTCGATTTGATTGTCGAGTCTACTTGGAGAAGGTAAACTGTTTTACTTACATTAGTGGTGTACGGATTTTTGGTAGGGGAGAGCGGGGCTGAAAGTGCCGGGGGTAAATTGTGCCGACGCGAATATCTCGAAAACAGAAAGAGATAGATAAACGATCGTATTGTGTCGCGTAATGCCTGACAGTCGGGCACACGCGGCTGGCATTATAGTTGCGTCCAAAGACTACAATAGTATACTACGCGGACCGAGTAGCAGTGCATGTGAGGGTCATCCAGCGCCACGTAAGTAAATATTTTCGTTTCGATACTTTTTGGTCGCAAACTAGCATTTTTCGTGCTTCTAATATGAGAGTTTCAGTAAAATATTTGTTATTTATCCTAGTTTGTTATGCAGTGTAATTTTAATGCTTTGAGCAGAGGGCTTTTTATATGTGAGACAAAATATCACACTCTCATAACGTCGGTGCGCTTGCCAAATCTGATATGTGTTTTTCATCAATTTGACGAGGGAGACAATGATCTGTTTTATTTAATGATTAATTGATGATTTTTTAATGATTAATTGACTAATTCATAATTTCTAAATGCCGTATGAACTGAGATACACGTGAAAATGATAAAATGTATTGTTAATATACTTGATTTTAAAGGATATTAAGTAACAAGAAAGTATCATCGAAATGCACATATCAGATTTGGCAAGCGCACCGACAATAAGCGGGATAAAATGTGCCGTTCATGTGCCGCGGCACAACCAACCCCTAAGTAACCTTTATTGTTTCAAGTTTATTTATGTTTAAACGAGCACTTATGACCGAAAGAAAATACTTTTTAATATGATACTTTACTAGCTTCCAGCTTCCTCAATCTGCTGACAACAACACAGGAGATAAAAATACAGGAATTTTCACACCAGAGCTAATAAGAACACTGCCTAAAGCACCTCCCCGATTAATTGGACATCATAAAGGACGTAAAAAGACAGCTGTTCTTATGGACACTCCAGAGAAAAATGCTATGGCCGAAGAACAGGCTAATAAAAAGAAGAAGAAAGAAAGTGAAACTGGGAAAAAGGAAGGCAAAAGATAAACAAACAAAAAAACCGACTCAGAACCCCGCTATGAGAATAGTTTTGCAAGATGACGACAGTTCTGATGACGAACAAGAATGATACTGTATCATATGTTGTGCCTATTCTAACTCTGTCCTTGGAGAAAAATCGATTGAATGCAGAGAATGAAAGAATTGGGCCTAATTGAAGATGAAAAAAGCCTAGCATTTGTATGTTCTAATTGCTATTCTGATCAGTCATCTAGAGAATAACTAGTTTAGATCTATTTTTTTTGATTTCTTAAAAAGAATCAAGAAACTGATCACTGATCAATAAAATACTTACCTACTCTGGAAATAACTGTTACTTTATAATTTAAGAAAAATCTTTAATTTTTTTGTAATGTAGTCCTTAGAGACTGATATTTTTAATAATTGATCTTATTCGCATAATATACAAATAAATTAAAAATATGCTTTTATGTTTAAAATAATTACATAAGTAAAGGTAATTTGTTTTATTTTTATTATTATAATACTAAATTTAAAAAAAAAACTGTTGATTTATAATAAAAAGTATACCGAATAAAAATATTATTATAAAATTGATGTCTTTTAAATTCTATATTAATTTCCATTCACGTAAAACACCTAGCATTATCAACGGCACAACCGACCTCAGTTACGGCACAACTTGCTCCAAAGTGGGGTTGGTAGTGCCTTGCCGCCGCTTTATAAAACAATCACTTTTGCTTAAATACTATCAAAGCTGTGCAAAGTCTGTAAGTAAATTCGTATTATAGACTAAATTTGGCTTAGAATGAACCACTACTTTCAGACATAGTACTTGTTTTATCCGAATCTTAAAAGGATTTGTCAAAATCGGCACTTTCAGCCCCGCTCTCCCCTATTATTTTATGGTGGCTTAACTAAAACAGTCGCATGGGTCGATCTTCAAGGTTAAGCTACGCTTGCCGAGGTTGGTCTATGGATTGATGAACATTTTAAAAAAGAAAGAAAGAAAGAAAAATGTTGAAATGTTGTTATGCTTACCGAAAATACCGAGATTCCAGCGTGCCTTGGAATATACCAGTCACACGGGTCGATCTTCAAGGTTAAGCAACAGTTGCCGAGGTCGGTCTGAGGATGGGTGACTATTTTAGCATACGTACGGGTCGATCGACCCGTGCTTCTGTTATTACTTAGCTACGAGCTCCTCATTCAAGCAGTCTCCTCATTCAGTGCCTACTAAATATCTATTTAAAAAACTATTATTCTTATACAATATAATTATCGATTCTATGAAATAAAGAAACCGGTAAAACTGTAATCCATAAAATACGTCGTAAGAAGCTGAAATTTGCCATGTAGGTTCCTTGGGGAGTGTAGGGGAGCACTAAGAGAGGGCTTCTCGAATTTTTTACAGGAACGGGTAAAAACAGGATATGCGAATACGAAGTCGCGGGCAAAAGCTAGTTACGAATACAAAGAAAGTAAAAATAAAAACACGAATTAGCTGAGGTAAAAATACATAGTCTGAATCTGATGAATTCATCGATACAAATCTCTGCTACACGAAAGAACGAAAAAACTACACATCACGAAAAAACAAATGAAGATCGGACTGCCGCTTTCCCGTCTGCTTTGTTCTTTTTTTTTCTGTGACTGGCCAGCTATTCTGCCATTATTTTATTTTTCGTCATTAAAATAATGGTAAATAATTTGCCCAAATCTATGTTATTTTAAAGAAAGTAAATTAAAATGATGTCATTGAAAAAAAAAACTTTAGTTTATACTCATCTTTACGTTATTTCAATTTTATTGTACATCGCGCTGTAACTGACTGGCTGTATAGAAAGTTGGGACATGGTATTCAACAAGTTTTTTTTTTAATTTGACAGCTGTCAGTTGAAAACGATTCTCCCTAATACTTTCAACCCTCTCAGGCAATTTCAGGCCTACTTTCAGAGTATGAGTAATGAAAAATAGTTTTACATTAAGCGCACTTCTTTTTTTGTTGTAAATTGGTCCCGAGCGAAGCCGGGGCGGGTCGCTAGTATTAGTATAAATTAATCTTCTCACTTAAATATTTTGCGAATGATTGGAATTTCGGATGGATAAACTGATGTTTGTAACTCAATCACGCCGGAACGGCTGAGCGGATCTGGATGAAAAATTAAAGTGCGCATGCGTGAATTATTACAATTGTGGAGGTTCATAATTAAATTTTTGCATTTAGCATTCCTGAGTCCTACTAAAAAATGCAAAATTTAAAAAAAGAAATCTTCACATACGGATTACCCCGACTGACTTATCCAGAAACTTTGTATTTGTAAAAGAATTTCGGTTAATCAGGATTCGTACTAAGAAGTGGCAAATGCCATCGTGATTCCGTCGTGGATAAATAGTGCCTGATGACGTATATCGCTCAGTCTCTCTCTCACATTAGTATCATTATGGTATTAGGACGCTTCCCCTGGGCCGTCGTGTCAGTGGTTGACCACTGGAAAGTCATAATGACGCTTTTATATCCAGTGGTCAACCACTGACACTCCATTGAAAGAAATGGCATAGAATCTTGTCAAAATCAACCATTATGAAATCAATGATAGCTAGACCATTCTGACACTATTGTAATAGCAGACTTGGGGCCCAGTACTCCTACAATCAATATTTTATCTCTTTTTATTAAATTTTTCTTACCGTTTCCTCCAGAACCTTTCTCTGATGCATTGCATCTTGATACTTGTTCTTCATTATAGCAATCTTGAGGTCTTGCGCTTCCATGTCGACGTCGTATTTAGTCATCCAGTTATCTACTTTCGTTAGTATTTCCTGCAGAATTCATCATCATCATCATCATCATAACAGCCGAAAGACGTCCACTGTTGGACATAGGCCTCCCCCCAAGCTATAATCGCCACGCTTGGCAGGCGGGTTGGCGATCGCAGTGTATGGTGTTTCGTTTTACAGAGAACGCTGCTGCACATTCTCTGGTGAGTCCCTTAGTCGCCTCTTACGACACCCACGGGAAGTGATGGGATAGTATTATTCTTTTACGGCACCATACGGCACCGGCCGACACCATATATATATAGCCTGCAGAATGATACGGAATTGTTATTAACGGTTAACAAAATAAACGCAATACCTTAAAAAGGCTATTGTAGGTAGATACTCAACATTATGAAAAACTTTTACTATGGGACCAACACAGAAATCGCGAAAAAAAATCGACATCCCATTTTATGTGTGCATACCTAACTCGACAAAATGAACTGAACAGCTAGCGGCGACAGGTAGCCATTTTATTTAAAGATGTCTGCAGGCGCACCCTGTCTGGGTAGACAACTTTGCACCCATTTTATAACTGGCTAAAAGCCTCAGGATATAAGTGATGAGATACTACCAATCTTATCACTCATTCCCAGTGGCATCTTACAGCATATTGCTAAGCCCTGCATGCATACAGTTTGCCTACCATTTCCTACATGGAAATGGTAGGCAAACTGTAACTGGTAAGGTACATACATCTGTAGGTCAACTGCTTAACTGAGAGTATGGATCTAGATCTGGAGGTAGCGTCGTGGAGTGGGACGGTGGTGTCGTGCGACAGCTCAGCTATTTACCTGCTGTCGAGAAGGTTAATACCAGTACCTCATACCGCTGCCGTACCGCTCAGCTAGGTACCTCAGGTTATAAAGGTGCTCCTTCACCGGGAGCATTCGCCTGCAATGTGACATTTAAAATTCGATTTTGAACATTGCATTACAGCCTTCCTGACTGACGAGCATTGACTTCTAATGTAAAAAATCGGATTTAGCATGTACCTGTAGCTGAATTAGTTGATCTGTAACGTTATATTATAATGCTGAGTGAGCAAAGCAGCTATACCTATACATCGATTTAGGGTAATCCACTTACATTGATAAAGATGTTGACAAGCAGTTCGACCTCGGCGTGCACCCTCTGCTCCTGGTCGGCTTTGGCGCGGTAGCAGTTGATGCTGCTGGACGGGCCTGACTCCTTGTCCAGGATAATCCGATCGTTCTGCTCCGTACGCGCCTGCTGCCAGTTTTCTGAGTACCTGCTCCTAATTTCTGAGTATAATTCTGTGTCCTGAATTATAAAATTATGTTATAACTTTTCCGTAGGAGCGAGGCCTTGATTTATTCCACAGGAACCGTGACTTTTTGGGATAAACCCTAACATTTAGCGATGCAATATCGCTCCTATAGGTTGATTTAAAAATGGGAAATCATCAAATGACTCCTACCGCTCTGGACGGAGCAGAAGGAACTGTCGGACTGTTAATGACTAAAACCCATCTGTGTTCCTCCTAGTGCCCTTTGCGTTCCAGGGCTCCGTCTTTCGAACAAATAGAATATTTTACTAAAAAAAAAGAATTAGTCCGTCAGATAGATTTCCAAAAAATATTGAACACGTACTTTTTATTTTTTCACGTTAACAAAAAATGATGAAGATACAATACGTTGAACATTCGCGTGACGTCACTACGATAGTACAATTTTATTAGCGACGTGACGTCACCAGCGTCTCCCGATTTTGAAGCATTTTATCTTTGTCAATATTCATTGATTTACAAATACGTGTCCATTATTTTTCAATACTCTAACTGACGGACTAAATAGATTTGCAATTTATTGATGGTGAAACGAGCCTCCGGCAATTTTTCCCTACAGATGAAGGCAGGAAACTTACTTCAACCTGACACTTGAGCTGGTCAATGGTAAGATCGGAGTCGTAGATGACCGTCTTGATGTGGTTCCGATGCTGCCGCAGATGCCGCATCGTGTCACGGCGGGTGCTACGCAGTCAAATATTATCTCTATATTAATACTGTTAGTTATTCAGTATTTCAGTTCGACCTCCTTGTAAATCTTTGGATCTTGGTAGTTAGTTGTGTACCTGTTCAGGGCGTCAGGCTTTATGTGTGTGGTCCTGGTAGAACCGAGGGCGAGATTGGGGGCTCAGGCGAGCTCTCGTGAGTTTATGAATAACAATACCACAAGATCTCGCCAACTTCGAGATCTCGCGAGATTGGTAGTTTTGTGTGTTTATTCTTGCAAATAATCACAAACTTTGAATAAATTAGGAAAAAAAACTTTTTTACAAAAAATGTAAATAAAACTTACTAGTGCTTTCGGTGTAAAGGTCTCGTCAATACGAATGAAATAAGCCCAAACACTTGGTAGTTCCTAGATACCGATGTGGAGTTCCCTTGACTCTCTGTCGTCTCCATCATCAGGTCTGATCCAAACCTTCATTCTTTTGTAGTGTAACCCGATATACATACGAATATCAAGTTTTTACCAGATGCGTGCCTACAATTTTCAAGAGTTGCCCTCGATTTCTCAGGGTTCCCATCATCAAATCCTAAAGTGGTGGCAATGGGACCATCTCGAAAGCATACCCTTTCATATAAAAAAAAGATTCATCGATAAAAAATAATAAGAATTTATAGTTATTAAGAAATAAACATTTAGTTTTACGAATTTTTACCCTACTAGCTAACCAACCAAGTGATCTGCCAAGACAGTCCGTCTTGGCAGGTCACGAAGGAGACGCTGGGTCCAGACGTCGAGGCCCTTGTAGTCCAGGGGGGGGGGAATCGGGGGTAGCTACGCCCCAGATACAAATCTATTTCTAGGACTATCCTACCATGTGTTACCAACGATTCCAGGGGTGCCCAACTTGATTAGACCCAAGACCTACTTTTTACTGACGAAACCCTGTGCGATCTACCAATTACGGGACTGCCATGACGTTGTAGTGCTTCAGGAATGTTCGCGGAGGCTCGCACAGATGGTTTCCATGCCATCATGCGAAAGAAAGCGGCCTCCTTACTACAACGCTTGCACGGTAGTGACAACAGCGTCCTGAAAATGATAGCTGCCAGACCGGACTGTCCCTTTCAGGGACACTGGGTGGGGACAGTCATAGATATATTCAAATAAATAATCTTTAAATATAAACTAACAATACTAACCTAAATTATGGACTGTTGTCTGAAAATAAAGTTTTATTTAATATAATTACCTACATAGGTACTTCTTAAAATTTTAAATGAAACAGAATAGTTCTGTATACCTATATTTTATTAACCTTGACTCATTTTAGGGTTCCGAAAAAAAAAGGAACCCTTATAGGATCACTCGGGTGTCTGTCTGTCTGTCCGTCTGACACAGCCAGTTTTCTCCGGATCCACAGGACCGATTCTGTTTAAATTTGGTACACATATGGACTTCTATGACCCAAACACGGACGCGTTACGTAAATGATAAAATTGGGGACACCTTTGGGGGTCAAACTGCAAAATTAAAAAAAAAAGTTTTTTGAACAATATCGTGACATATCAAATGAAAGGGCTTACTATGAAGGTTTTAATTATATTTTTTTCATAATTTTCAAATAAATGATTTAGAAGTTATTCAAGAAATTAGAAGAAAAATGACCATTCCCCCCCCCCTTATCTCCGAAACTACTGAGCCAAAAATTAAAAAAAAAAATGGAGATAATAGATCTTTACCTAAAAATTACAGGAAAACCTATTAAAAGTCTGTAGTGTTAAAATAACATGTTAAAAAAAAAATTCGTTCGGAACCCTTTGCACGCGAGTCCGACTCGCACTTGGCCAGTTTTTTCTTCATTAGCTCGCATCGTCTCACTGCTGGTTAAAGGCTTCCTCCAAGTCCTTTTTTTGTACTCGCACTTGGCCAATTGTATCTGGCCGTATTTAAAAAAAATCCGGACAAGTGCGAGTTGGATTTGCCCACCGAGAGTTCCGTACTTTGTAACTAAAAATTACTTTAAAATAAGTACTATATTTTTTTATGATTTAATTACAAATATTTAGTTTTCAGACTTTTCCGTAAACTTGTAGTATATGTATGAAGAAATTACTTGCCAAATTTCATATTCCTAGGTCAACAGGAAATACCCTTTGAATTTTGATTCCCTTGAGAGTGTCGAAATATACGTTTTTTTTTTGCGGCATAAACGGTCGTATCTTTTTTTACGTTAACTTAGAAGTTTGATTTTTTCACAGCTTGCAAGGGAATGTAGATCTGAGTATATGGTTTTAATTTCAACCCAATACTTACACGCGTTCCCGAGATAAAGGGTCTTGACAGACAGACGGACGGACGGACAACAAAGTGATCCTATAAGGGTTCCGTTTTTTCCTTTTGAGGTACGGAACCCTAAAAAACGGCATTTTTGTCTTGATGTATGTAGGTATATCAGATAATGAACATCACCCATATGACCACGCACTTCTGGAACACGCTGTATAGTGCCGACCTATCCTAACTAATGACTAATTTACTAATAATATTTTTATTATAATTTATTATTATATTATTATTTTTTATTATAATATTATCCTAACTAATCCTAACTAATATTATAAATGCGAAAGAAACTCTGTCTGTCTGTCTGTCTGTCGCGCTTTCACGCCAAAACTACTCAACCGATTTACATGAAATTTGGTACACAGATAGTCTAGAGCCTGAGAAAGGACATAGGCTACTTTTTATCCCGGGAGCATGTTCTCTAGGGACCACGCGGGCGAAGCCGCTGGCAGAAGCTAGTAAAACATAAATGCGAAACTAACTCTGTCTGTCTGTCTCGCTTTCACGCTAAAACTACTGAACCGATTTAAATGAAAATTGTTACACAGATAGTCTAGAGCCTGAGAAAGGACATAAGCTACTTTTAATCCCGGTAGTGTATGTTCCCTAGGGACCACGCGGGCGAAGCCGCTGGCGGAAGCTAGTTCGAAGTATTACAAAAATACAAACGTTCTATTCCTGGCCTCCTCCTCCACTAGCTGTGCTCGGTACTCTTTCGTGTGTTCCAGCGCCTTGTTGCTGTTCGTCAAACTGGTGAAGCATCTGTTCAAGGCGATGTCCAAGTACGTTTTCTCTAGCACGTCGATGATGTACTTTCTGAAAAAAAAAACACATTCCAGGGGAAGTTTAGAACGGCTAGCATTGTCCGATGAAAGTGGACTTAGTTTATAAGTTTTTAACTGTCACCGGACACTTGCAAACTCAAGATTATTAAATACTAGCTTCTGCCAGCGGCTTCGCCAGCGAGGTCCCTAGGGAACATACTCCCGGGATAAAAAGTAGCCTACGTCTTTTCGCAGGCTCTAAACTATCTTTGTACCAAATTTCATTTAATTCGGTTCAGTAGTTTGGCGTGAAAGCGCGACAGACAACAGACAGAGTTACTTTCGCATTTATGATATTAAGTAAGGAAGTAAGGATATTAGTAAGGATCTTGAGAGATTGTGGACTCTCGATAAATTGTCAACTGAACATTTGGAATACTTTATAGGGTTCCTTACCAAAAGGGTAACCAACGGAACCCTATTACTAAGCCTCCGCTATCCGTCCGTCCGTCCGTCTGTCACAGGTTTGTATCTCAAGAACTGTAATAGGTAGACAGTTAAAATTTTCACAGATTGTGTATTTCTATTGCTGCTATAACGACAAATAATAAAATTAAGTTTTTACGGAACCCTTCGTGTGTGATTCTGACTCGCATTTGGGTTTTTACGCATAATTTGATAGTCTATATCTCTCGAAGTCATTCCGAGAAATTGTGAACCGACATAAACTAGGGTACAGGGAGCTTAGGGCTCCCGGACACGGATAGGTTATATTCGAATGGTATGACGGCAGATCTTAACTCCCGTCATGTTAGGTCACGCCATACATGTTAGGTTCCTATAAACTCTGCAGTCGTAATAATAAAAATACACACTCATTTTTAGACCGCTCGTAGTGTGCGTGTGTGGACGCGGAACGGGCCGCGAAACGGACCGCGCGCAACGGGGTCGGCGCCTTATCTAAGGTTTTTTTTTTAAGGATGGGAAATCATCAAATGACTCCTCCCGCTCTGGGTGAAGCGGAAGGGAGTGTCAGACTCTTACTGACTAAAACCCATCCGTGTTCCTCCTAATGCCCTTTGCGTTCCAGGGCCGCGGCAACTCTCGCAGGCACTGCCCAAGCAGCACACATAGCTGTATAGTCACTAGACAACAGAATTTTTGAAAACTCGAGTCTGTTATGCTTTTTGTACAAGGGCTGTATATCCGGCTACACAGTTCTTATAATTCTAAATTTGGCCCCAAATTAACCAGCCCTGAGCATTATAGTAGCTTGTTAACAGCTGTCCAGAGCATTTTAAGAGCTGTTAATGGGCTGTACAATGGCTTAAACAGCTATCAATAGGCCACTATCCAGCTCCTTTAATTCTCCTAGACAGCCAAAAGATGTTTTATGGCTTAGTATCGGTTATTGCTAAAGTCTACAAAGAAATAGCAACAAAAAACTATTTGTGCAGTGCAAGTGTTACGCGGCGTCATCTCTTTCTGTGGACAAATAATAATTTCTTATTTAAGGTAAGTATTTTTCACGTTTGTTTTGTATCTCTATTGGTAAATTGTACTGCGAGTGTCACTTTACTGTTAATATACATGGTAATATTCTCAAATATTACACGGGCCATCGAAATAATATAGTTTTACGAACAATATTATACAAAATATATATGGTGTACGAATTATTCATGGATGTTAAGTCGAATTTTCCATTTAATGAGCATCAATAACTATTTGTAACAGTGAAATAGTGTGTTTTTACTTCAATAGCTCGCAAATATCATGAAAATTTAACAGAAATCAGTCATTTTTTCATATGTTATCGGCTTGTTTACATTAAAATGGCGTTAATTTGTTATCCAGCAATAATTCTTACTAAATTCCCTTAGCCCTCTCTTTTCTGTTCAATACTACATAACTAAGTCTATTAATCAGCTGAAAACTGTACGCTAGCTGTACAGTGGTTTTCAGTTATTCTAACGCTTGGTTAAAGGAGTAAAGTGAGAGTATACAACGGCGTCTCAGGGATCTCTAATGTTGATAGAAAACCATTTCGGCCATTGCCACCCATTTTGCCGCCATTTTAGGCCAATCAGAGACGGACTTCTTCCAGAGATTTTCTATTTAGTTAAATTATAAATATCTTATTAATATAAAACCTGTATCTTTTTTTACAAATTTATATCACTTTACCTAATTTGATGCTTTTACTTTCAGACATTTCAACAGAAACAGGAACGTGTGGAAGATCTTATATCAGAGACTCCTTTTGTTGAAAATAATGTAAGTAAATTTTACACATACTTGAGTTATTTGTCCGTAAAAGATCGATTTTAGCAATAAGACCGCCTGTGTAAACACCCTAAGTGTAATAAAGAGTATATATCTTATTTAGCCTAACTCTACTATTATGCGATGAGCTTCCCGTTCAATAAAATTGAGATTTTTTTAAGGTTTTCCAATGTTTTGTCAGAAGTTTATTCGCACTACGTAATTTTGTGATTACAGATACTTTGTCAAGATAGTATCCAGGAGATTGCAACTACATCATCAAACAATGCCATTGAGATAGTCAGTAGTGGCAGCTATATGGAACTAAACAAGTACAATCAACTCCTTGAAAACCAAAACCAAATTTTAAATAATCAGAAAACCATCATGGGTAACCAAACCATTATTCACGAACTACAGAAACAAATAATTGAAAAAGAAGAAAAAAAAGTGTGTTTTGTGAACTGTTTCATTTCTACTACAAAATCTTCTAGATAAATATCAAGATTCTTCGGTTTTCCGACACCATAATAAATACCAATGATAAATGGTTGGGCACTAGGTATTAAAAATAAAATTGGCCAAAACTCGTATTTCGAACTTTTAATATAAGCAAGCCATCAATGTTTATGTTCAAACTAATGCTCTTTATATTTTCTAAAACATTTACCGAGTTGTTCAAAACTATAGTTAGCGGATTGATTAGTCCATTGTGCCAGTATTCACCACCAGATTCGATTAATTTATTTTAAATAGTAATTTTTCTAACTGTATGTACATAGAATTGTTCTCGGATCTTTTGGTAAAATATCTGGAAATCTATTATTCATTATTGTTACTAATTCCTTCAGTGCATCTTGAGCAATATTTCTCTTTATTGCATATTCTTTTATATTTTCTTTAAATAAAATGTTTTTCATATAAATGTTTTCTCCCTCATCTTCACATGTCTGGTTTGATTCAAAACTTTCACTTTTTCTACTTTCAATAATTTCTTTAGAAAGGTCACTGACCAAATCCATTAATAATTGCACGGAACTATGATCATTGGTATCAAAATCTATGTGTCCGGAACCCTCATTTTTAATCGACACCAGCACGTGACTGCAGCTAGATAAATGAAGGAGATTTTTACTATCCTTGTTCCTTTGCTTATTTTAAAAGTTTATTTTTAACTGCACCAGTTCTTTCCTTTTTTTCCATGGTTTAACCGTATCCATTTTAAATTGTAATTTATTCTCGCACGATAATTAGTTAAGTCACGTTGCGAGGTTATGACAAAATTGACATTGTCATAGCACCATAAAAACCTATGTTTACTCTTCAATGATTCTAGAGGCTTAAAAATAGCTAATTTACAGCTGACGTAGTAGTCGTAAATGCTTTTAACCAGCTACTATTAAGCTCATTGAGGTAGCATTATAATTGAATTTGTGTACACCAAAATAAAGTGTTAGCGTAAAAAAGCCACTGGCAAAATGTAATTCTCTTATACAGCTTAGAAGAGGTGTGACTATCGCGTTAAGCAGCCGTTTACAAGCTTTGGTCTTCTTACCCAGCTAGTAGCATTATACGTAGCCAATGGCTGGTCAATAGTTCTTTCAAATTCTACTAAAATGCATTTTGTTGTTTTCTTCTTCATTATACAGCCATTAGTTAGCTGTGCTGTTTAACAGTGTAGAGATCACCCCTCATACAGTCTCAAGAGTAGTCTTATCCGTTAGTACAGCTACGTAAGACCCTTTAACCGTAATATAGCTTGTTTATAAATGTAATTTCCGCTAATGTGCTGCTTGGGTGGCCCTAGCGGGCCCCGTCCTTTATGCTGACAGCTCCTTGAGGCGCGCGTGGAACACAGCGCGCCGTCGACCCGGGCCTGGTTCTGATCAGACGGCGAGTCACCCAATGCTCGCCGTCCGCAGGCCCGCGCCTACGGTGGCCGAGAATCGCCCTGCGACTCCCGACGCCCGGGGCGTCTTCTTCTGTTGCGGCGGCTGGGGCGTGAGGTCGAGGCCGAACGCGTGAGAGACAGGGAATCTCTCACGCGTTCGGCCTCCTCCTTTGCTAGCATTACTCTTCGCAGAAGGAGGTGACCGCTTCCCATGCCTCCTCGCTCCGGACCATGGATTGGACCAGGGCCGGACGATCTTTTACGTTCTGTTTACACAACCACTCTGTGACGACCCTATATTTCAACTCAAGAGTCGAAAATTCAACAATGTGAAAAATTCATCTGTCTACCTATTATGGTTCTTGAGATACAGCCCGCTGATAGACAGACGGACGGACAGCAGAGGCTTAGTAATAGGGTTCCGTTGGTTACCGTTCGGGTGCGGAACCCTAATAAGTATTCTTATTTCGTCGTACCTGTCAGCTAAGAGTTTATCTAGCTTGTACTGGTTGCGGCCCAGATCATTCCGGTTGATCTTGGCCAGCTCGTCTTCGTTGTCCGGCTGTTTGATCTGGAACTTCAAGGCGAGGAGAAGGCCCATGTCTGACATCGTGTTCATGATTCGCAGCTCGTTGTTGCATTCAGCTGATGAAGTGCATTACGTAGGATCAGTCTGTACTCAATATTACAAAGCTGAAGAGTTTGTTAATTTGTTTGTTTGGTTCACTACATATTATAAAACAAAGTCCTCCGCCGCGTCTGTTCGCGATAAACTCAAAAACTACTACACCGTTTTTCATGCTGTTTTCACCAATGTATAGAGTGCTTCTCGAGGAAGGTTTTAGTAGGTATATAATTTGTATACAAAAAAAATTAGGTATCCTCAAGAAAATTGCAACGCGGACGAAGTCACGGGTGAAGTGCTAGCAAAAAATATTTTAGTGTTGGATGGCCTATTTATCGAGGAAGGCTATATGCTATATAACATTATGCTACGACCAATAGGAGCGGAAAATGTTTGGAAAATGTGTCGTAGACGAAGTTGCGCGGGTCAGCTAGTGATACCATCAACTGTTAATATGTAGATGGATTACCCGCACTTTAAAATGGCAACAAAAAAATGTAGACAACTGCCGCAAACCTATACCTACCCCGCTCGCGAATACGTATAGGGACCGTACACGGCGTTGACTATGCCATCTAGTGTCGCATATTCGAAACTTTAAGGGTCAGAAAACTTGACATTGACGCTTCTGTGCTGCCACCTGCGGTTCCCCTGCACGCTCAGTTTAGGGGAACGTGTGCGAAGTAGACTGTGCCATCTAGCGTAGCTATTTCGAATTTTATACCTACTTGAAACATGCTTTATAGTGACATTTTCTATGCTGCCACCTATCGTTTCTGCACGCTCCTTATAGCTGTATGGCTACCGATTGTGCTTGCGCTGTTTTGACAGCTGAGATGTTGGTGCATGACGCGTCTATGTAGGTATAATACGCCATTGATGAGGATGCGTTACGAAGTGAAGATGACCCAGAATCGACCAATTAGAATCGTGGCGAGAGACGCGATGTGGATTTCAAATAATGAAGTGAGCCGTCGATTCTGGCGCCAACCCCACTGCACGCGGGGTAGCGGTCAGAGTTCTGTGTTCCGCGTCCACTGTAATCTATGCGGTGGCTAAGAATCCTACACCACAGATAATATAATACTAGCGTACCTACACACACAAAAGCTGTTGACCGCGACGGTCAAAGTGAACGCACGTTCTGTCGGGAGTTCTATTTTTTTTGCAAAAGCTGGAAGGTCACAATGTCCGACGAGATCGAAATGTTTATTTTAGTGAGAGAAAAACGTTTTCTTTATGATTTGCGAGACATTTGGTTGAGAGTGACATTTGCTTTTCAGTAAGAAGAACTTGCGATGTGTTATCAATCACTGCTTAAGATTATTGAACTCCAGATTTTTAGACCACTCGCAGTGTGCGTGTGTGTGGACGCGGAACGGGCCGCGGAACGGACCGCGCGCAGTGGGGTCCGCGCCTTATCTAAGGTTTACATTCTGTTTTCACAACCATTCTGCGACGACCCTATATTTCAACTCGAGAGTTGAAAATTAAACACAATTGATATTATCTAACTCTTCTAACTCGGTAGGTAAGGTACTTACATAATATATGCATCTGTGTTAAACAATCTTCTAATAAACTGGCGAACATAGTAGACGTCAAATATGGAAGACTGTAAAAAAAAAAAACATTTCGGCATCAAAAACGATATCGAAATTAATTATCCTTAAAAATCGCCCGATTAGAATGAAGTGGTAAGACGAAATATCGCCGCGAGACACTCGTTCGCAGAGATGGCACATGACATTAACATTATATAATTTACAAAATCATTTGACATTTAAAATACTAGGTTGAGTGGAGGGAAGGCGAAAAACGGGGTAACACAAAAAATCGTCCATAACGCTAGATTCAGTGCAGTTTTTGCAGTGATGGCAACATTGTTAAGACCGTAATTTTGTTGCGTTGCACACATCAATCAGCGTTTGCCGGTTTAGTGGTTGTGTGAAAAATACAAATGTTTGTGCAGTGATTTTTCCGCTATTCTTCAATCTACGTAAGATTGAAATCGGTAAAAAAAAAATATATATAAATCTTTGTTAACTAAAGGTATTTTGGCACTACAAGTAGTTCTGAGTTTATAAGGCACTTCAAACTTTACACCATCGTTACCATCCAAATCGTTCAAATGGATACTAGACCATCAACGTCTAATATCCATTTGAACGATTTTAGAAACTATTTCGATCTTTCCCCATCACCACCTACCCCTTTACCTATTCTCGTGATAAAAACATTTTTTATGCTTTGGAACTGATTTAGCACGATGTCATCAATATTCTAGAAAAATATACCTACTCTTTACTTAGAACAAAATAATCCTTACTATTCCTTATACTAATATATTCTTTACTTATTATTATCCTTACTCCTTACTAATATTATTAATGCGAAAGTAACCCTGTCTGTCTGACTGTCGCGCTTTCACGCCAAAACTACCGAACCGATTTAATTTAAATTTGGTGCACAGATCGTCTAGAGCCTGAGATAGGACATGGGCTACTTTTTATCCCGGGAGTGTGTTTCCTAGGGACCACGCGGGCGAAGCCGCTGGCAGAAGCTAGTTTTAACATAAGCTAATATGGTACTGTCCTACAAGACTTCAAATACAACACCGCTTATCTCATCAAAAAATCGTTCGATCTTCCCCCCACTCATCCTACTTAAAATTTGCAGTGCCCTTACAGAGTGCACGTACTAATATTGTGCCATGTTTGAATGCATGCCTACTTATCAGTGTTGTCTACATGTAAGTAAATAGGTAAATAAATAGAATAAAATAAAATTTGCTACATTGAAAGTGCGTTGAGCGCATTAGTTGTTACGAGCCACCATTCAAAGCCGTTTGGACCCATAACCTACTTGTCATTAGTGGCGAACTGCGTGTAAATCTTAGAGATAGAAAAAATATGGAGGCGCCGCGACATTCTATATCTACCTTTGCTTATACAAATATGGGTGAAATACGAAACAAATTGTGAAATATCGTTTTGTTTCATTCTTTCTAATGTGGTAATCGTATTTGATAAAAGAGACAACAGTATTTCAGTTGTTGCTCATAATGGCAACATTTTCTTGTGACGTTTAGACAGTTGTAGGTAAGTGCCGTTTTCGCCATTTTATGCGACAAGTTTCGTGGTAGTTCTGCTGTCAAATGAGTGTTTACTTTTGTATTTATTATGGTTTGTGAGAAAATTACGAGAATTTTATCTTTCAAATTGCACGTATATGATGGAAAACAGCCATTCAAGATGCCCGTGCGTTGTATTATGGAGTGTGGTGGTGCTTTTTATATGTCTATGGTGTAAATGGTGACGCTCACTGACAAGCTTGGTACCTATGCATGGAAAAGAACCATAGACATATAAAAAGTATGGACTGGAAATACCTACAAAAAAAAAGGTGCATACCTTCAATTCAAAGTGTCGCATAAAATGGCTGCCAATGCTAGGGTGGTACCAATCAGGGGATACAGTGTTACTATAACCATACTATAAAAAGTATCGATACTAATACTACATAATAGTATTTCGAGTCTTACTAGATATCACGTTTGAATCATAAGTATAATTTATATTCTTACAATCTGTTGTAACAAAAAAAAAATTAAAGGCTTTCTGTTAATGACAGTTAATGTAGAGTTTTTCTGCACAGATTTTAAAAACACTTTTACTTGCATCACTTTTGCGCTTTTGCTTATTTTATATGTGGTCTGTAGCTTCTGGTAAGGTATGTGGAGTAGGTTTGCCAGATACAGTCATTTCATTTCCGGGACAATTCGAGGGATACTAATTTGGTGGGTACGAAAATAGATAGTGGTCTTTGTAAATTGCATTTCTTGTAATATTTTACAAACGTACCAATACACCTATTTCAAAAACGAACTTACCAGCTTCCATTGCTCATACAATGCAGATTATTTTTAAAATATTAAAACACAACCATAAATTGTGCATCACCTCACTTTTACTTATTCATTAAATAAAACTTCGGTAAAAATCAACATAATTGTTTTATTTATTCAATAAACATTTGGTATGACACTGTGCACTTCCTTGCACTTTAATTTTTAAACAAATGCTTCTTTCGTTAATCCCGGTTCCCAATGTACATGCTGGTACAACTTGCTCAAAGTTCTTGTGTGAGTAAGCATCTATTGTAAGTTCGCCTTATATAATTATAGGCGGGGATAAAAATGCAACGTTAATGCGAACTTTCGGATTTCTTCAGAGTATCCTTTCGTTGAAGCGCTTAATTTTTTTCTGTTGATTGACTTATTTTTTAGTCTTATTTTTTTCAGTTTGCGCAACCTGAAAAAGAGAAAAAACTACTTCAATCCTTAAGTCATATCGAAAAAGCTGCTTTGTACCCGTAGTTTAAACCTGTAGAACCTCTACAGAACAGAGAGGTTAAAATACATAATTAAAAAATTAAAACAAATAACAAAATGATGTCTTATTTCCGGATCTTGTATAACCAATCATCATATAAGTCTGCAGAACGATATCTCAGTACTGTGAACAACGAGCCGGACCTAGCAAGGTCACTCGAACCGATTAGAACACGTATTATACCGATATTGTATCAGCGCAGCGAAGGAACTAGTATCGGAAAATATTACGGCAACGGTACTATACTATTCCATCATGACATGTTATTGTAAACAAACGAATGAAATTATGAAATTAAGAAAGGTCTGTTGGACGAGAATAAGCCCAAATATGAAAACTACAACCATAAATACGTGGTAACTTAGCATTTTTTTCATCGAAAATGTATTACTATGTGTAATATTGCATGAAAACCGGTTACTAACCTGTGCAAAGACAATTGAGGTTGATTTTCCTTCTTTCTTGCACCACACTCCATAATACAACGCACAGGCATCTTGAATGGCTGTTTTCCATCATATACGTGCAATTTGAAAGATAAAATTCTCGTAATTTTCTCACAATAAATACAAAAGTAAACACTCATTTGACAGCAGAACTACCACAAGACTTGTCGCATAAAATGGCGAAAACGGCACTTGCCTACAACTGTCATAACGTCACAAGAAAATGTTGCCATTATGAGCAACAACTGAAATACTGTTGTCTCTTTTATCAAATACGATCACCACATTAGAAATAATGAAACAAAACGATATTCCACACGTATTTCACCCATATTTGTATAAGCAAAGGTAGATATAGAATGTCGCGGCGCCTCCATATGTTTTCTATCTCTATGAAAAGAACTTATTGGCTGTGCTCTGTGACAGTAGGTACCTACTTAAGATAAGAAAACTAACCAAAGCCGAGGCGTTGCCGTTAAATCCTTCTCGATAGCTTCTATTTGGACTTCGTCCTGAAAATAAACCAGGAAATTAATCGTTCAAAGTAATTTTGACTGAAAAACCGGTCAAGAGCGAGTCGGACTCGCGCACCGAGGGCTCCGTACAAATTAGGTACCTATGTATTATAAATAGTTCAGGAATCAAGTCTCACAGTTTTTTCCGAGCTAAGAATCTATCGTGGAGGCTTAATATAGTAGGGTCCCGTCAGCATCTTTGGTATGGAGCCCTACAGGCCTGATCCGCAAGTCGAACCGTCCAGTACTTCGCAAGTACCAAATTAGTTCAAGACAGTTCTACGATAAATGCAACGAACCAGAACAAATCAGAGATTTAACGAATTAGGATCATAGCAGATACTTTTCAAGACCTTTTAGGCCAGAAGATCGGGTCAGAAGAACAGAAAATTGAACGTCTCGCGGAATTCCGAATCAGAATTCCTGATCGGAAAACCTAATCAGGAAACCGTACGTATGCGGCCGGCCTAAGGCTGGCCGCATACATACGTTGAACATTTTGTATGTAAGGCGAGCATTCAGGTCTCCGAATCTGAATTCCTTATTAGGAAACCTAATCAGGAAACCGTACGTATGCGGCCGGCCTTAGAAACCGAACCTATACAACGCTGCGCCACATGCGCTGTTTAAAGTCGTGTGAGGGTCGTTCTCCAATGGAAACTATTGACACCGCGATTCAGAAAAACGCGTCATCAGTGCAACACCATCTATCGACCATTTCGTAAACTGACAAAGTATTTGGCAGCGGAAGACGTTTAAAAGAACGTATGTTACGGTTACTAACAATAATTCACTATTATTTTGGTACGTATTAAAAGTTATAACTCAACAATTTGTTATGGTTTTATTTTCATGCTTTCGGGCATTTCTTTTTCTCAATAGATGGCGCTCTGACTGATCAGAATACATTAAGAAGTTTCTTCATAAACTTAATTTTTTTTTGAAGTGAAAACTTCTTTAGCGGCGCTGAGCACTTTTTGTTGGATGGGTAAAAACTTCCAAACTCGCGTCAGGGTCACGTGATGCTGATCGAAAAAGCGTAAGATCGAGGGGAAGGGAGAGGAACTAGTATCTCCCACTCTTTCTACCGTGCCTGAGTGTGCTGCTCCGCTTAGGCGGCACAGGGCGCTTGCGCGAATGTCCGTCTGTGTTTATGTACAGCGTGCCACGCGTATCCAAGGATACGAAATTACGGAATTACGAAATTATGGATGAAAGTTGATTTTTCTAAGAGATAAAAATTAATGTAATATATAAATAAATAACGATATAATATTATGAATAATAACATGTAAATTGTCATATTTGTGTACGATAGCGCAATAAATAAACATTGTATTCTACCTCATAAATGATAGTATTTTTGTACTTATAATTAAACACAACGTTAATACTAAAGTTTTCACTTCTGCCGGCACTCCCGGAGTGCTACCGGTGTTTTTTTTTTTTAATTTTGTGGGTAGGTTTTGATGAAGTAAACGCTAAATGTTACTCGGGATAACTCTTATTTTTTTTAAGTACTTATATTTCTAATCCAATCAGTGGTTTATTACGCTCGATGGTTGATTACGCACTTTAAATAAAGACTATATTTTTCATGATTTAATTACAAATGTAGAGTTTTTAGACTTTTCCCTATATCTGTAGTATAAGACGGTATTACTTGCCAAATTTCATAGTTCTAGGTCAGCGGGAAATACCCTATGAATTTTGATTCCCTTGAGAGTGTCGAAATATTCGTGTTTTTGCGGCATAAACGGCCGTATCTTTTGTTTGTAGTAACTTATAACGATGATTTTTTCACAGCTTCAAGGGACCGTAGACCTGAGTATATGGTTTAAATTCCAACTCGATACCTCCACGCGTTCCCGAGATAAAGGCCATGACAGACAGACGGACGGACAACAAAGTGATCCTATAAAGGTTCCGTTGTTTCCTTTTGAGGTACGGAACCCTAAAAATGAGGCAAAACTAGTTTTAACCGAATGCGTTGGTCAAAAGTAGTTTTGTTGGAAAATCTGTATTCAGTAGTGATTTTAAGTACCTACCTAACGCTTTTAGTCACAACTACTTTTAACCACTAGAGCATCAGTCAAAATCACATCCAACCAGATACTTAATATTTAATAAAAGATTTTATAATTATTTTGAAAATTCGTTAATTCCGAAGGCTTAGGGTGTGACGAAAATAAAAGAAATATTTAATTACGGGAATTATGAATTTAAACAACAATAATTTCATTATTGAACACCAAAACAACTTAGATACAAACATCTAGACTAATAATCACGGCATTATGTACAAACGATACCATCCACAAAAAAATTATCCACATCGCTGTCAATGGCAAAAGTGCCCAGAACACTGGCAGCATTGCCGCGTTGAATAGCAATGCTGATTCTTTGGCCGAATAAAAGCCCAGCCCTCTGGTCACGTGATCAGTCAACAACAACAATGAATTTGAACATTCTAACCTTTATTACGTGCGATTCCTCGAAATTTATGTCGAAAACTTTAACTTTTTAGAGTTTTGATTGATTGAACCAGTCAAAACTAATTGTACTTAACGAAAAAAATCAGTCAGAACTACTTTTACCAGCTCCATTGGGCAATACTACTTTTGACTATGATTTCAGTCAAACCTACTATTGACGAGAGCTTACAGTCAAAAGTACTTTTGACTACTAATTTTGCTAGTTAAAAGTAGGTACTTTTGATAGGTTCTGCAACATATTTGGCAAACTTTGTAAGATTATAAAATAACTTGAGAGATTGTAAACTTTCGTTAAATTGTCAATTGAATATTTGGAATGCTTTTTGACGCATCAAAATTTGGTAGTTTATAATTTCTCGAATTCATTCCGAGAAATTGTGAACTGAAATAAAATGGCGACCAATCAGAGCACAAGTCTACAAGAAACTAGGCTCTCATTGGTTTTGTTCAGATGTGACGTCACATGTACGCCATTGAGTTACGAATTAAATGGACCTCTCGTTGTCCGATGTTGGTTGAGTTTACTTTGGGTGTGTAATTTTAGGTGTAACTAATTTTTAATAAGAATGTAGATTCGGCTTAAATTACGATTGTGACCAGGGCAAGTTGAAAGAACCCTGCTGCGCGGGGGGCTCGTGATTCTTCCTGCAAGGTTTAAAGTAACCTAACATAAATGGAATCAAGGGAGCTAAGCTCGCTCGCTTCGCTCGCACATTCTAGCTCCCGCAATCCCATTCGAACCTAACCTATCCGTGTCGGGGTGCCCTAAGTTCCCGAGCTGGCACGGTCGCTCTTTTTTCAGCGGTTACATCAAATGTCAGAAATAAAAGATAATATTAGATCAAAAAAAAATTGTACAAAATGAGAATATACCAAACGAACGAAAAAATCCTATTTTTTTGTCATGGGTCTTTTCTATTTCGCGAAATTGAAAACGACTTCATTTAATTCGTACCTAACACTATGGCATACATGTGACGTCACATCTGACCAGACCAATGAGAGCCTGTTTCTTGTAGACGTGTGCTCTGATTGGTCGCCATTTTATTTCAGTTCACAACTTCTCAGAATTAATTCGAGAAATTATAAACTATCACATTTTGATCCGTAAAAAAGCATTCCCAATGTTCAGTTGACAATTTATCGAAAGTTTACAAGCTCTCAAGTTGTTTTAGAATCTTACGGAGTTTGCTATTTTCCGATGACATTACATTGAAGTTGAATAGCGTGCATTAAGAGGCCTATGTCCAGCAGTGGACGGCTATAGGCTGATGATGATGATGATGTAGGTACATTGCATACCTCGCTGTAACCGTGGTGCCCAATTTGGCGTCATAACAAAAATGTAAATTCAGAAAAGAGTTATCGGGGCTGATTGTGTCGGAGTCCCCACGGTACATACAGTTCGAATAATACCTAATGGTGGGTGACTCGAAACACTCGGGAGACGCTCCTTAGTATCAAATTCATGTGGCGGGTAAAGGCTGAGGGTGGGGTGCTGTGCACAGCGAAAATTGAATTTAACAGACGTCATTATGTTTGAATCGATCTATAAGTGGCCTGCCAAGCGTGGCGATTATGGCAACCCCCCACCCCCTGTGGGGGAGGCCTATGTCCAGTAGTGGACGTCTTACGTCTGTTATGATGATGCTGCTAAGTAACGCCACACACAAACATCTACAAATGAGTTGTTTTATCGGTAATACGGAAAATACATACACTCGCGAAAAATACATCATCGCTTATAGTTTTGTGTCGGGAAAGCATTGTCTCAAAATATTTAGTTATAAAAGCACAAAAAAAAACCTTTCTACAAGATAATTAAAGTTAAAAAAATAAACACTTATAAAAAGCTCATATAAATTGAAACATAATCTGTCACAAAACAATAATAAATTAAAGTTGTCATATTGACATTCGATCTTTAACCGCCGGCCAAGAAGGTTGTCAAAACGCGATGGTCTAGTCAACGATTATGAGACCTCTTTTCCTTTGCCAATTTTATTTGTGACGTATAAGTAACGGTTAGGTATTTATTTAAGTACATAGTCAATTAGCTAGTTTTGCATCCTCCCAAATCGTGCAGACTTTAGCTTTCGTTAATTTTGCTTCTAGTAAATAATCTATGCCCTAACACCCTTTGAATAGGATCGCACTTGAGGTGGCGACCATCTCTTCGACTATATTACAATGACTAATCAGTCGTTAAAATATTTTTTCATCATCATCATATCAGCCGAAAGACGTCCACTGCTGGACATAGGCCTCCCCCAAGCGCCGCCACAACGACAGGTTCTGCGCGTCTCGCATCCATCGGCTAATATTTTTTAATGACTAATTATTTAGAAATCTTCTGTAATTTAGCAATAAGTATTCTGTAAAACATACATAAAAATCAGTACCCAGATTTAAAAAAAAACTGATTTAATGGCTTTAGCACCTGATACCAGGGCCCCAAGTCTGCTATTACCATAGTGTCAGAATGGTCTATCATTGATTCTATGCCATTTCTTTTAATGGAGTGTCAGTGGTTGACCACTGGATATAAAAGCGTCATTATGACTTTCCTTTTCTGACACTATTGTTATTACTTGGGGCCCTGGAAATCGGCCGTCGGTCGACACAAGCTAGCAGTTATGAAAAGTAAATAAATAGGTACTAACACTACTCTATCCCACACATTTTCTGGAATCTTAGTCCTTAAGTATGGTGTTACTGTCTTGTGTGCATCCATCTGGACAAACATAATTTAAACTGTACCTCTCCTCTATAAATATTTTTGGATAGTATTAGTCTCAATGGGCATCAACGGAAGGCTTAAAGTCCCTCAAAGGGCAATGGAGAGAGAGATATCCGCATGAGAACCAAGGTTAACCACATAGCTGGAAGGATCGCCCAACTGAAGTGGCAGTGGGCAGGACACATTGTTCGCAGATCAGATGGTCGTTGGGCCGAAAAGTTCTGGAGTAGTGACCACGTACCTGAAGACGCAACGTTGGAAGGCCTCCCAATAGGTGGACCGATGACCTGGTGAGGGTGGCGGGTAGCCGATGGATGCGAGACGCAGAGGGCCGGTTGTTGTGGCGACACTTGGGGGAGGCTTATGTCCAGCAGTGGACGTCTTTCGACTGATATGGGGCCGTTCAAGTATATATGTTACGGGTAATGCTAGAAGGTCAAGTAAACTTAAATTTACCCGGGTATAACTAGTATTACCCAAGCCTTTTGGGTAAAATCCGAATATTAAATCAATTTTAATTTGTACCCGTATACATCTAGGTCTACCCAACACTGGCTGAGTAATGTTAGGTGTTGCATCATCATAAAGCGGGAGCGATTCCTGGACAGTTATCCCCGTGTTGTCCCTCGCGCCCGCGTTTCTCACGCAGGGGGCGCTGCACAAACTTTGTCAAATGATCTTGGTAGACCATTATAAATTTGAAGTCGCTGTCAGGGTTACACTACATGCCATTTAAATCTACTTGACAGCGGCTATTCATTTCTGAGGACAGCAATAATTTGACAACTATTACTTTTTTTGCAGATTTCAACTTATTCTGTCATGGTTCGCATAGTCGTAAATATAATAACTTCATCACTTCAAATCAGTAGTAGACCTAGATGTATACGGGTAAATTCCGAAAACAAATTAGTTTGGGTAATACTAGTCATACACGGGTAAACTTAAGTTTACCTAACCTTCTAACATTACCCGTAACATATATATCACGTTCGGTGGGGGGGTCTTTACTATGCTTATTTTTGATGACATGGGGACGGAGGTGTTTGAATGGTGATTACTTCAGCAATATATTTACTTACTGTTTTTGTTTGCCAATCTTAGTAGATTCTGATTTGACATAATTATGGGTAACTAGTTGATTTTACTCTCACGCGATGTTTCATAGTTAAATGAGAAATAGCATATGTGGGGGAATTAGTCCCGCGGGAGTAAAAACTATACCAATGTTTACGCAAGCATAGGAGGGAGGGGGCGAAGAGCGTTGTTTACTATCGCTGACAAGGGGAGGGGTGGATTAAAAAAATACTAAAATTCTGCTTACGTAATACTTGAACGGTATGACGATGATGAGTATCCGTCTTAACAGGCAGGAAGAAGCTTGGGCTCACGAAAGATTGAAAAATGTAGTGTAGGCTTTTGTCCAGGAGTGGGCCAGAGAGAGCTGGATAGCAGAGACAGTATATCACTATTGATTTTAGATTGCAACTATCTTAAACCTGTATTTTTTTATTTCTGTGTTGTATTTTCTAGCTACAGTACCTCCTCTTTCTTTTTCTCTTTAAAATCCATCCAAAGGTTGACTTGAAAAGATCGCTTTTAGCGATAAGGCCGCCCATTGTGTCACCCTATGTAATGTTTTCTTCATGTATCTGTACTGTGACATATACGGTGTACATAATAGAGTATTCTATTCTACTTCTTTGTTGGAGTACCTGAGGCTGGTTCGTCTTTTCAGTACCATCTCTGCATACTATTTTGGCCTTTTTTCGCATGTGACTAGCTAAGTATGCCTTGCTTCCAGTCGAAGAACAGTTGCTGCCTGAATGTGGTTTATTTTGACAGACATAGAAGGTTACTGCGGACATTTTGGATCCTGGCTTGGCTGTTTTAGGATATTTATAAGTCGGTCTCGTTTCCACGATACACTTAACATTAGTTGCACTGGAATCAACGTTTGATTCTACTAATCATAGATTTACTTCAACAATGTCGAGGCATTGCCGACCCGATTACGTTAGCAAAAATATGTTCTACGTTTAGTTGCTACTAGGAAAGCGTGTTTCATCATCGGCCACATCATCGCTTGAGATTGTGGTAAAATGTGAGCTTAACACAAAAAAAAAAAAAAATTACAAGTTTCCATAATAAAAGTAAAATGGATGTATATAAATCATCATCATCATCATCATATCAGCCGAAAGACGTCCACTGCTGGACATAGGCCTCCCCCAAGCGTCCACAAGGTGGACCGATGACGTGGTGAAGGCCGCGGGTAGCCGATTGATGCGAGACGCACAGGACCAGTCGTTGTGGTATATAAATAAAAGAATAAATTCCAATGTAAAATTTAATACCAGGCTCTGTCCACAAAATAATTTATGACTTCAACACAAGTCAATTTAAATAACAAACATTTGTTGGACAACAATGTCATAATTGAAACAGCATATACAAAATCATTATCGGTTAAAATTAAATCACACAGCTTAAACTTACAGATTATTATTTATACAAAACTTAAGACAAACGTTACAAGGAAGAACAAGCTTAATACTAAACACGTAATTTCTGTATACAATTCAATACTATACACACAACGTATATAAAATAAAGTTAAGTTTTTAGTATTTTTTTGTCTTAACGTCTTAACATTTTTTTTTTATTTACACCAATTTCTTATAAAAATGTCGGTAAGAGGTATTTTAGGTTTTCGTCACGATTTTAGTATTTTGTGACAAAATAGAATTTTCTAATTTTATTACTCGGTGGAAATTGCTGTTTCTTAGGGCTAGTTAACTTTAGTCTTCCTACTAGTACTAGAGGCAGGTTGGTATGACAAATAACAGGTATATCCAAGCAAGTTTGCAGCGAGTATGAATACTAAGAACAGAGTACCAGGTATAGAGTAGAAAACACTCTAAACATAACTGAATAACGTATAATTTAACCAGTTTCTAGATAAATATTTACAAATTTAAAAAAAAAGGTAAATAAATCAAATAATTATGTAGGTATTGTAAAACAAATAAATAAAATGTACATGTTGAAATCTCTTACACAATTATACACGTGTAGAATTAATATTCAGTCTTAGCCATTCTCACTGTTCGCTGATGTCTACTTTCAAAGCGGAAGTTTTACAAACTAGAAAGACATAAGAAATTTGATAGAAGAAAAGCCAAATCTGAAATTTATAGAAAGACTTTTTTAATAATTGACGTCTAAAGGATGAAATAAGAACGAAAAGCAACTCTGAAAGTTAAAACATCAGCGAACTAGCTTCAAACAATGAATAATTCTGCATTATCGTGCACCAACTAAATAAAAAAATGATGTCTTTAGCGCTCTTTACAGTGTACTATGTTAGCTTCTCGTCGAATCAAATCGCGAGTTCTAAATTGTTACTTAAAATCGCAGTTACCTTTCCCGATATTTTTGCGCCTTGTGAGGTATATTTTAGGGCCGTGTTAGGGATATTTAAGGGTCTTAAATGTATATTTTAGAGCCTTGTTAGGTTAAGGGCCGTACAAGGTACATTTTAGGGCCTTGTTAGGGACATTTTATGGCCTTTTTTGGCCCATGCACACTATATCTGGGCTTAATCTAATCAGCAGCGTCACAGAGAATACTCTGGAATACCGCGGGACGTCCGAAAGCGGATGATCCTCGCGCGGGTTGACAGAAATGCCCTGGAAGCCAGCAGAAGTAGGTGAATAGCCTTAAAAGCTTTACGAAGTACAATCTAAAAAGCGCTATATAGCAGACTTGCTTCAATAAAATACAATTCAACAAAATTAATACTTCAAGGGTATGGACAACAATAACCATACAATAATAAAATATCAAATTTATCTATAACTATCTACTTATACATTCTATCTAATATGTATGACTCTGATGTCTGTTGACATTGAAATTATAATAATATAAAATAAAATAATATTTCTTAATATTTCAAGGATTAGGTTTAAGATGCACTCTTCACACAATTTTAGAAATAAATCGTTTATTTAATCTATATTAGCCTAGACGAGGCAGTCATATGGTGCTGTTTTTGTCAAGGTATCTAGCCACAGAATATAATATTGTATTGCACATTTTTAACAAAATTATAACTAAAATTTACATTAAAGGAGGATGTGTTATTTTAACCGACTTCAAAAAAATCGATTCGTAAACAACGAATGTATGACTGTATGTATTCATTCATAAAAAATACTTGGACTGAAAGTATTTACTGACTGTAATGCTTTGACGCTACGATTTCGTCGCGTAAACGCTACATTTTCGCCGCGTAGACGCTACGTTTTCGCCGCGTACACGCTGCATTTTCATGGCACTGACGCTACGCATTCGTCGCGTGATTGTATAGATACAAACTCACGGTGCGTTGGTGGGGCTTTAACGTAGCGTGAACACGTTTGACACAAGACCCAAAACGGGGGCATTAAACGTACCGTTAAGTCGGGTTCCTTTGGCCCTGGGGTATAACTCTGGCCCAAACTTAACTCAACTTTACTGTAGACTAAATAAACTACGAAGTTCCTACAATCCGTAAGACAAGATACTTCAACAAAATCAGCACACTCCTTGAATATATTTTCTTCCTATGATATAATTTAGAACAGCAGTGTCGCCGCGCTGTGGGAGGTGCTACGCGCAGCGCCTAGTGTGGCGTGCGGCGAGCGAGGCACCCCACGACTGCCAACATCACTTACTCGACGAAGGTTGGCCGTGTTCTTCTGCAATGAAGATAGGAGAAATTGATTAATAAAGAGAGAAAAAGCATTTATTTTTTTAGATGGCTTTGCTCTTGACTCTAGGTCAGAGGTAACAGAAACAAGTCGGCAATAGAGTGAGCTTAGCCAGAATAAGCCTGTTCACTCTAACTTTGCAGAGATTAGGGTGTCTTCGGACGCAGACGCAAAGTTCAACTCCTTTGCTGTGCGCATTGTAAAAGACGTTTGGAAACGTTTAGTGCGAATTGGCGGAAGCAAACATTCAGCCATTTCTCTTAATTCTGTAAGAGAATTAAGAATCTGCTATAAGCATTTAAATTATTTAAAAATCTATACTAATATACATAATAAATCTGAAGAGTTTGTTTGGTTGAACGCGCTACTACTATCTCAGGAACTACTGGTTCGAATTGAAACATTATTTTAGTGTTGGATAGCTCATTTATCGCTATGACTATGACTAACAGGAGCGAAGCATTGATGAAAAATGGGACGCCGACGAAGTTGCGCGGGTCAGCTATTTTATAAATAAGATGGTGTTGAACACAAAAAAATAACGACTTATTATCATCATTCTTCAATTCCCTAATGAACATTTTAATACTGATAATATGTTTAAAAAAATAACTTTAACTTATTACCATCATTCTTCAATAAAATTCCTTAATGGACATTTAAAAACTGATAATAAGTTAGAAAAAATAACTTAAACTTATTATCATCATTCTTCAATAAAATTCCCTAATGGACATTTAAAAACTGATAATAAGTTAAAAAAATAACTTTAACTTATTTCATCACACTCTTCGATAAAATTCCCTAATGGATATTTAAAAACTGATAAAAAGTTAAAAAAAAAACTTTATTATCATCATCCTTCAATTCCCTAATGGAATTTAAAAATTTGAAGATCATTACCAAAAAGCCTAAAATAAACTTGCAACACAATCACGCGTAAATTGCGCTGCGTTCACGAGGGAAATACCCGTTCGCTTGAAAGCAGGAAAATGCATCACCACTGCATACACTGTATATCTAGTCAATTGAACCAGCACTTCACGTTATCCTCTAACTCATATCGTTAGCTTGATTAATTTATAGTTGTTTGTTTGTAATGTGACAAACATTGATGTATTTGTATGTGTGAGTGGAGCAGGAAGTGTAGACGTTTTGTTGGATAGTAAAAAGGATAATTTAATGCATCTGGCAGTGGTTTCCGTCAAGATTTTTGGGTTTTATAAGCTACTAGCTTTTGCCCGTGACAGGGGCAATCTAGGATTGCTTTTTTTTTTAATTTGTTTCTAAATTTTTATTTTGTTTTCTAGCAATGGTTTGTTCAGTTAAAGGTAATAAAAATCGCATCTAGTATTGTGCCTGTTATTAATAACTAGCTTTTGCCCGCGACTTCGTACGCGCATATCCTCCTCCCCTATCCCTTCCTCGACAAATGGGCTATCTAACACCAAAAGAATTTTTCAAATCGGACCAGTAGTTCCTGAGATTAGCGCGTTAAAGCCAGCAAACAAACAAACTCTTCAGCTTTATATATTAGTACTAGTTGACCCGCGAAACTTCGTCTGCGTCACAATTTTCATTACTGCTCCGCTCCTATTGGTCTTAGCGTGATGGTATATAGCCTATAGCCTTCCTCGATAAATGGGTTATCCAACACTAAAAGAATTTTTCAAATCGGACCAGTAGTTCCTGAGATTAGCGCGTTCAAGCAAACAAACTCTTCAGCTTTATATATTAGTACTAGCTGACCCGCGCAACTTCGCCTGCGTCACAATTTTCACTACTGATCCGCTCCTATTGGTCTTAGCGTGATGATATATAGCCTATAGCCTTCCTCGATAAATGGGCTATCTAACACTGAAAGAATTTTTCAAATCGGACCAGTAGTTCCTGAGATTAGCGCGTTCAAGCAAACAAACAAACAAACAAACTCTTCAGCTTTATATATTAGTATAGATAGATAGATATAGACTTAACTTCATGCGTCAAAAGAGTTATAAATAAATTTTCTAAATCCAGTCTTCATCCTCTGACGCATTAATCAATTAAAAATTGCAGGAAATTGAAGTATTGTTTTGATGATAATGGAAAACTGCATCATGATTCACGAATGACACGTTCAGGCGTTTTCCTTTTTTTTTTTAATCAAATATTGTGATGAAACATGTAGCTCAAATGCTAAAGAACATTTTAATTTTTAAAAAATAAAAAAAAATGTCTGTTTAGTTACTAAAAATAACGTTACTTGTGCGATTTTTTAGAAATCGTAAAAAATAGTAGATAAGGATCTACTATTTTTTCGCAAAACGATAATACAACCTTTTAAAATTGCAATGGATTTTTGGATAGATGGATTTCATGTTCATTCTTTCACGCAAAATCAATTGAACTAGGTATGTAAACAGAAAACATTAAAACTATATTTCTCTATACTGATTGAATTTTCACGCGGACTGTAATTCACTCGGAATTCGTAACTATTACTGAAAGTGTCATTAGGATTTCTTTTAAAACATTAAAGTTGAGAAGTTATTACGTTTTGACTTTTATTCGTTCTACTTGTACCTAAGATTTTTGTTTAAAGACTAAATGTTTGTATAAACTATGTAACTGTTACAGAAATAAAGCAAAACCTAAAAAACGATAATTGTACTCGTCGTCAACTTTTACTATGGGGCCAACACTGAAAATCCGAAATGAGCTGTTTCGTATTAATGATTTTGATGATGATGTTTTAATGAACCTTCAAATATCTCGGTAACGTAACACTTTAGTGCACCATGTTATGAGCATTTTTTATTTGTTGAAGTGTCCTCTACCCATGCATGTTAGAACGTGCGCCGCAACTCTGAAAGAAAATCAAAATGGTGGCAGGGGGGGGCTATGTCAGCTTCCATAGAAAAAATGTCGAACACCTTTGTTTATAACAATGAGAACAAGTTGAGGTTTTACGTTTATTCTGAGACACCCTCTACAGTTTTACAATGAGAACCATTACATTTATGTTTTCGATAAAAATCGTGTTTTCATTTCTTTAATCGTAATAATAATTTTCAGAATTGCAGATTCTTACATATGCTTCTTATACAACGTGTAACAGAATAAGCGCAATACCTCTTCAGGGGTCATTGTACTCATCATTATGAACAACTACTGAGTGAGTGACTGACAGAAAACGCACAGCCGAATTTACTGGTTGTAGAAAGCTGAAAAAGGGCATGTAGGTTCCTTGGGGAGTGTAGGCGAGCACTAAGAGAGGATTTCCTGAAATTCCTACAGGAACGGGATATGCGCGTACGAAGTCGCGGGCAGAAGCTAATTTTAAAAGTATACTGGGAGAAGTACTAATTCCACGCAGGTGGAGCCGCGGGTGGCAGCTAGTTTTATTATATTTTACTAGTGTTCGAACAAGGCTATTATGTTGGAATTTTATTGCTTGTAAAACATAATTAACGATGCTATTCTGCTAGAACAGTTTTGTGCAAAAAATTGTATACTAAAAATATCACTTCATATTTTGTATACCGGTATATTTTCAGAAGAAGATATCCACTCATTGAGTGATCATGTCGTTTGTTTTATTGTATTGTCAATAAAAATTCAAAGATACTTACTGAAATTTCGTAGGGCCTCCGCTCTTTCGTGAGCGTCAAAGTACCACAACGTGATGGCATATCTGGAAAATGTAAGCAGGATGGTCAATTTAATATTACTATCGAGCGTCGACGATTGAGACACAAAAAAAGTCATATCTGATCTATTGTTTGATGACTCCTGGGAGTCTTGCGACAATTAGTACAATACGTAGCTACGGTACAGATAAAAAGTAAAAACTGTGACTTTCAAATGAATATGACTGAACATCACATCATATCTATTGAGACATGACTGAGAAGAGTGTATATTTTATTCTATTGTTAAAAAGTTCCTTTATTAATTTTTGAAATCATTAGGCTACTAGTAAGAAAACTCTACCAGATGTCGCTTCTAGTTCCTATATTCACGTGCAGCCTGTGGACCAAGTATACCCAGCGGGCATACAGTGACCTGTGCGTCCAGTACAATAACGCATTCAGGGTGCTTTTGGGGTTGCCGTGGCGATGTAGCGCGTCAGGGATGTTCGCGGAGGCGCGCGTCTGGGATGTTCGCGGAGGCGCGCGTCTGGGATGTTCGCGGAGGCGCGCGTCTGGGATGTTCGCGGAGGCGCGCGTCTGGGATGTTCGCGGAGGCGCGCGTCTGGGATGTTCGCGGAGGCGCGCGTCTGGGATGTTCGCGGAGGCGCGCGTCGACGGGTTCGCCGCGATCATACGGAAGCGATGCGCTTCCATGATAACGCGCTTGCGCTCCACCTCTAATGGCATCCTGAATGTGTTTTCAGACCGGTGGGACTCTCCCCTTTTGAAAAGGTGGGTAAGAGTGCAGACACACTAGTCCAAATAGACCGGTGTACCAATGAACGAACAGTTCAATGGTACATCAGTTAGTTATTATTGTTAATTTAATTTAATACTAACATTAGGCTAAGTTATTCTACTACTAAAATTATATGGATATTATTCGAAATAAAGTATTTGAATTGAATTGAATATTCGTGACAATCTAAGAAGTGAGATTTGAAAGCAGGATACAGCATTGCTTGACGAGTAAGTATGAAAGAGACATGAAAATAAATCTCTACTCAGCTGTGAAATCCGACTTCTTAGATTGTCACGAATATAATGTAGAAGATAACTTGAGCTCCGTCCGAAGCATTTAACATAAAAAACATAGATATTGACCTAGTGTTGTAGGCAGGTTGAACCTCGTGTGGGTTCCGTCTGTCCGACCAGAAGAACAGCATCCTATCGAAGATCGGCGCTATGTCGGCCACTTGATTCGTGCCTTCAGGGAATACTCTGCGGAAAGAGAAAAGGATTTTTAGCAATAAAAATAATAATAATAATAATAAACATTTATTTCAGACCAGGTCCATATTTTGTTAGTAACAATATACTTAAGAGCTAATGTTAGTATCTATTGACAACACTAATTAAACTACGACATGAAGCCGCACCCATCTTTGCAGCATGGGGGACTCCCATCTATCTGCAAAAACACTCAGTATAGTGTTGGTGCTGCCGCGCACGCGAGTGAGTAGGGAGGCGCATCTTTTCCTGATTATGGCGGCAAAGCCATCAACCCGCGCCTCAGCAAACATCCATGACGCACTGCACCGCCACGGCAGCCCCAACAGTACCCTGAGTGCATTATTATATTGGACACGCAGGTCGCTGTATGCCCGCTGCGAATAACTGACCCACAGGCTGCAGGTGTAGAAAGATTGACAAAATGCTTTAAAAAGCGTAATCTTCACTGAATTCGTACACCGTGCAAACCTGCGGGCCAGCATGTTACAACGGACAGCCAGCGACCTGCGTTCCCTTTCAATATCTGCATTATCATTTAAATCGTCGTCATTTCAATACATCATCGTCATCAATATAATCATTTCAGGCGAATGACGTCCACTGCTGGACATAAGGCTTCCCCGAAGTATCGCCACATCCACCGCGTACTGTGTGTCTCGCATCAAATCGGATTCCCTTGGACTTATGTCCCAGGTCACCGCCTCAACGGTCCACCTTGGTGGCTAAAATGGCCACTTTAGGAGAATCATAATATTAATCACGCAAAAATCTGTCAAATTTCATTTTCATCTTTATCACTAACGCATTAGGTTCAAGGTTGATTGGGAAAATTTGACAGCGACGGGTAGCGCGATGTGCTTTCTGATTCTGTTAGAGTGACCTTTTTAGATCCGCCGGAACCGGTCGCCATTTCAAAATCTTTCGACCCCATCGAAAGGTTCAGAGTAGCCATCAATCAGTATTTTACAATAGATTTAACAAGAAAATCTAGTAATTCAAACGGATGGGAACAAATAATATTAATGGCAACATTAAAACTTCTTTCAATACTAGCTATATTTTATTACTGCTGGCATCAAGCCAATTGTTGTGAGGAATGATGATTACAAATAAAGTAATTTGAATAAAAAGTAACTGTCTCATCAAGTCATAATAATACCCAATGACTCTATTTGCTGACGATAGTACCATTACAATTGCCTGTAAAAATAAAGATGCATACGAAACTGACATTAACAATTCTATAGAATCAATGATAAAATGGTTAGAAAACAACAATCTTAAGATAAATCTTGAAAAAACTAATATTATGCATTTTGCCCAAAGATCAACCATTCCAAATGTTAATGTACACTATCGTGATAATAAATTAGACAAAGTTGACACAACCAAATTCCTTGGAGTAATTATTGACAGTAGATTAGATTGGAAAGCGCATACAGAAGCCTTAAGCAAAAAAATAAGTAATTCCACATACGCATTGTACAAATTAACTCCAATGTTAAATGTTGATGCGCTGCTGACTGCTTATCATGGCTTAGTTTCCTCTAACTTAAGATACGGAGTAATATTTTGGGGCAATTCAACAAATAAGAACGTCATTTTTAAAACCCAAAAAAGGTGCCTTAGAACCATGTTTAAACTTCATGTCACTGACAGCTGCAAACCATTTTTCAAAAAATATAAAATATTAACTCTTCCATCTATATACATTTTGGAAACCATTATGTTTGTCAAATCAAACCCACACCTGTTCCCCCTATTATCAGATAAAGTGATTCGAAATAGACGCGACAACAGCAAACTTTGCATTCCTAGATCCAGGACAGCCCTATTGCGAAAAAGTATATTCTGTATGGCGCCAATTCTATATAATAAGTTGCCAAAATGTTGGAGGGAATACACAACAGAAATATTAAGAAGTAGGTTAAAAAGCCTTCTCTTAGGAAAAGCCTATTACAGCACTGACGAGTTTTTGAATGATAAATTAATCTAATTTCTGTATTTTTAATTACTTTGACATTTAACTGACTTGAATCAAACTAATTAAATTGAATTATTATTGCTGTTCTGTTGGATTTGTATTGTTTAAAAAAATAATAATGTACCTAATTGAATTATTACTTATATTATTTACTAATTTAATTGAATGTATTTTAATTACTTTGACATTGAATTGTATTTTTAATTACTTTGACATTGAATTGTATTTTTTAATTACTTTGACATTGAATTGTATTTTTAATTACTTTGACATTGAATTGTATTTTAATTATTTTGACATTTAATCTATTTGAATTAAATAAATTAAATTGAATTATTATTGCTGTTCTGTTGGATTTGGATTGTTTAATCTTTGTAATAGTGGATAAATTTTAAATTATTTCATGCCTACGTAATAAGTGTAACTTACCTATTTATATTTGTACGCCGTTAAGGCAAAACATGACTGATATATTATGTAATTTAATTAACATCTTGCATGCCATGTGTGTGTATACTCATGTTTTGGACAAATAAATGATCTTATCTTATCTTATCTTATCTTATAATTAAACCGAATGTGCGAAAAAAAAAACACTAAAATATGTTGGCACTAAAATAGGACTAGCAAAGCCATTCTCGCTACTTTACTTTCAGCATAGGCCTGCTAACCCCAAGTTCCTTTTTTTTTCGAGCGAAGAAAATGCCTGTCGAATACCACATCATCCGGGGAGACAACGTGGTTATGTAGGACTTGCACCCACTAAAAACTTCGCCTGTGCACCTACTTTTGCCTTGATGGCCCACTTCTGGGCTCCCTCTTCTATGCCCACCTCCGGGCTTCCTCTTCCTTCAGTGATTTCCGGATGCACTGGGACATCACCACGGCTCCAGGGATCTTACAGCGTGGACGATAGAGACCCTGATCTATCGTCTGCAGGCCCCTCTTATGGCGGCATCAAGTCGGCATTCCGCCGCCTGCGCCGTCCTGTCCTTCTGCGACGAATCGGGTCAGTGAGAGATCCTTCCTCCCTGGCCCGCTCCGCCGCTTCTTTCTGCGAGATCACGTCCTCGAAAAAAGACGCCTCGGGACCCGCGATGGCAACAACGTCGCCTACCTTTCTTGGTACCTACTACTTTAGATTAGGCTTTCCCCGCTGCGTTGCTCATCCTAATATATAAAATTATTCCGTTACCGAGTGACTGACTGATAACGCACAGCCGAAACTACTGGTCTTAGAAAGCTGAAATTTTGCATGTAGGTTCCTTGGGAAGCATATGGGGAGCACTAAGAGAGGATTTCCCGAAATTCCTACGGGAAGGGGAAAAAACGGGATATGCGCGTACAAAGCTGCGGGCAAAAGCTAGTAATATTATAAAGATAGGATAATTTACCTGAGCAATCCCCCGCAGCTTTTGACGTCCCAGTCGAGATTCAGGTAGTAGATGGCGGTGATGCAGCGGCCATCTTTGTTGGGGTTGTCTACGTGCTTCACGTAGTGGCTGCCCGAGCCTGGGTAACACGCCACCATCGCCTGTGGGACAATAACATCATAATTAAAACAAATATGGTGGACATCCCACCCCCACGCACAAAACGTTTTGGGAACACATTCATAGTGCGTACAGCTAAAGAGTGCAATTCCCTGCCGGAGTCTGTGTTTCCTGATAGCTACAACCTGGGATTCTTTAAGTCAAGAGTGAATAGGTTACTTCTAGGCAAGCGTGCTCCATCTTCGACCACATCATCGCTTACCATCAGGTGAGATAGTGGTCAAACGCGAGCTTATCAATAGTAAAAAAAATATGTACTACGATGTCAGGAATGTCAAGAAATGTTCAGGGGGTTCAAGGAGGGGGGGGGGGGGAGGGGGGGAAGAAAAGAGAGGCAGCGGTCCAGCAGAGGGCGAAGTCGGACTGTTGATGATATAATGGCAAAATAGTTTAAAGAATCGTCATCGTTTCTGTCTAAATGTCCTCTGCTGGATTTGAAATTCACATTTGTTTCGCAAAATGGTTAAGGAAAGTTACTAAAAATTAAATGACTGCTTCAAAATAGGCTTGGGCAAGCTTGGACAAAAAGCCCTTTAAATAAACACCATTGCTTTAAAATGAGTAGAATTGGCAACCTGTTTCAAAAATAATCCATTAAATCCTTAATAATATTATAAATGCGAAAGTAACTCTGTCTGTCTGTCTGTCTGTCGCGCTTTCACGCTAAAACTACTGAACCGATTGAAATGAAATTTGGTACACAGATAGTCTAGAGCCTGAGAAAGGACATAGGCTACTTTTTATCCCGGGAATATGTTCCCTAAGGACTACGCGGGCGAAGCCGCTGGCAGAAGCTAGTCTGATATCATTTGATAAAAAAATTCTATCAATTAATTAATCTAACAATATAGTCTAGACAGCACACTAAAAACAAACTCATAAAAATATCAACATATCTTACACGTGCTTATACCAACCATACCAAATTAATAATGACGCAATAACATTAAAGAAATGTCATTTTCCTTGTATTTCGACGACCAATCCCTCATCTTACCACCCTTTCATTCCACTGGGCCTCTTAAAAGGAAAAAGATTACGGCTTAACGGAGAATGGTACACCTAAGTCCTATCGTGAATAATTGATTTATATTAAAAACTAGCTTCTGCCAGCGGCTTCGCCCGCGTGGTCCCTAGGGATCATACTCCCGGGATAAAAGTAGCATGTCCTTTCTCAAGCTCTAGACTATCTCTGTACCAAATTTCATTTAAATCGGTTCAGTAGTTTTGGCGTGAAAGCGCGACAGACAGACAGAGTCGTATAGTTACTTTTGCATTTATAATATTATAGTAAGGAGTAAGGATATAACAGGAACTCGTGGCAAAATAATAACAGCCGCGAGGGTCGATATTTAAGGTTAAACAACGCTTGCCAAGGTTGGTCTGTGGATGGGTGGCCATCTTAACGTACCGAGTTTCCTCTGTGCCTCGGTAAGCACGTTAAGCCGTTGGTCCCGGCTGTCATTTGTAGATCTTTGGCAGTCGTGACGGATTGTCAGAAGCCAGGAAATCTGACTCCAGTCTTGCTAAGAATTTCGTGTTACTTATTTAATGGGTTGTGGAGGTCTGGTAGGCAGCCGCTTCACGTAAAATACTGCTATTCAGCTGCTGCATCCGATTTGACTGGAAGCTAACCCTAATATAGTATGGGAAAAGGCTAGGCAGATGATCATTAAAAATAGTCTAACTTGTTATGTCAACTGTAAAGTGGCGTAAGTTCGTCGGTACAAAGAATTTGGGCCTCTTGAACATTTCCTTAAGCCTTTTCCTTATGCCGCATGATGTCGGCCGGTGCCGTATGGTGCCGTAAAAGAACAATACCATCCCATTACTTCCCGTGGGTGTCGAGGGACTCGCCAGAAAATGGGCAGCAGCGTTCTCTGTAAAACTCAACACCATGCACTGCGATCGTCAACCCGCCTGCCAAGCGTGGCGATTATGGCAAATCTTGGGGGAGGCCTATGTCCAGCAGTGGACGTCTTTCGGCTGATATGATGATGATGAACATTTCCTTTGTGTTTTTAATTATTTTAATAGTCCTGCCTTAACTAAGAAAAAACTGGCCAAGTGCGAGTCGGACTCGTGTGCGAAGGGTTCCGAACGAATGTTATTTTTCTAACATGTTTTTTTAACACCAGAGACTTCTAATAGGTTTTCCTGTAATCTATAGGAAAAGATCTATTATCTCCATTTTTTTTTTCAAAATTTTAGGCTCAGTAGTTTCGGAGATAAGGGGGGGTATGGTCATTTTTCGTCTAATTTCTTTTATAACTTCAAAACTACTATTTTAAAATTATGAAAAAATATAATTAAGACCCTCACAGTAAGCCTTTTCGCTTGATATGTCACACGATATTGTTCAAAAAACTTTATTTTTTTAATTTTCTCGTTTGACCTCCAAAAGTGACCCCATACTAAAAATTTAATGATTTACGTAACGCGTCCGTGTTTGGGTCACAGAAGTCCATGTGTACCAAATTTCAACAGAATCAGTCAACACAGGTCCAGTGGATCCGGAGAAAACTGGCTGTGACAGACGGACAGACAGACAGACAGACGGACAGACACCCGAGTGATCCTATAAAGGTTCCGTTTTTTGTTCGGAACCGTTAAAATCACACTGAAGAAATTTTATTTTCCTCGTTTTTGTTGGAGTTTAACAAAAAACCAATATAATATCCTAGTTCAACACTTATATTATCTTATATAGTCTTTCGTTTTCTATCCCATAACTGTCCGATTGAATAAACCCCTTGTCACCACTTTACCGAAATCCCTAGTTTGTTACTGTTACTGCTTTTCTTTGGCCTTGTGTAGGATCACACTTCACGCGTAAAGCTGCGTTTCAGCAGAGATGTGCCAGGATGCGTAGCGAAGGATGTGTTAGTTAAGGCGCAGATACGGCTCAATAGCTAATAATAATAATATCGGTACAATAATTGTGGATTCCGCAATCATTGTACCGGTAGTCGTGTCGGCCAATGGCTTAATAGCCACGAGCCTCGACCAACACCTCAGGAGGCTCTCGTTGGGCAGCTGGATCAAGGGCTTGATTCAGAAAGCGGTATTTCTGGACACGGCTCGTATTGTCAGCAGGTTCCTCTCTCTGAAGCCCTGACCGCCGGTAGCCTGGACCCTGTTCCCGATACCGGTGGGTTACTATTTTTTATATTTTTTAATGTTTTTTTTTAATATTTAAATATGTTTTTTATATATTTTTTTAAATATTTTTAAATGTTATTTATATGTAAAAAATAAATAAACGAGAATAATAATAATATTTATTTATTATCAAAATACGACTGACATATACATTTCACAAAATTGTCAACATGGGTAAAAAATTAATTATGACAAAATTAATGTGCGAGAGATGGGCGAACTACAGTCAATACAAAAATTTGGGCCCTGCCTCCTAAACTAGGAATATCCTTTATCTTAGGAGGCAGTGTCTTCGCTTAAAAGGAGGACAAAACAAATTATGAGCGTACAAGCAGACTCGTGTAGTCACAGACAAGATAATAGTATTATCTAATTACTAATATTATAAAAAAGAAAGATTTGTTTGTTTGTTTGAATTGGATAGGCTCCGAAACTACTGGACTGATTTGAAAAATTCTTTTAGCATTGGATAGCTACATTATCAGGGAGTAACATAACCTATATATTATCCCCGTACGCCCACGGGAACGGGAACTACGCGGGTGAAACCGCGTGACGTCCACTAGTGTAAACTAAAATGTAAGAAAGTAGTTTTATTTGGTACAAATGGTTTGTGTTGAGTGTATGAGTGTGTAGAGTCATTTGTGTGGGGTGTCGTGTCATGTGTAAGTGATCGGCTCAATAGCTGAGTTTAAAATGAGAATCACGTCGAAACGGCTAGTCGTCATTTTTTGGAAAAAATATATGTCACATTAGACTATTTTCTTAACAATGTGATATATGAAAATTTTGAGTTTTATTCGTTCAACATAGTGTATTTAATTTGTAAAGTTATGTCTAACACGGATATTAAATGACAATTGGACCAAACCCGCCGGGCGTATTTTAATGGAATTTGCACTATCTCAAAGACAATTTAATTATCTACATCTTGATATATTTACGGTATTTTTTTTTTAAATCATAGAATAATACAAACAAAAAACTACTTAATTTTGGGTCGCGCGGGTATGAAAAGAGTGCGCGTTTTGTTCCCTCAAGGTCGCCGGCATATTTCGTCGCCTATATATCCAGATCCAAGAGGATCATCGGTAATGACAGGCTCGTCGTATCGAAGCTCCAAAGTCTTGAGCATCGACACCGAGTTGCTGGCCTGTCGGTTGCATTTTGGGGAGTGTGCGACGGAATTGCATGATTTAATTCCGCCAAGCCCGTTCCATCATCGGACCACAAGACGAACGGCTATGCGCCACCGGTACATGGTGGACATCCCACCCACACGCACTAAACGTTTTGGGAACACATTCATAGTGCGTACAGCCAAGGAGTGGAATTCCCTGCCAGAGTCTGTGTTTTGAGATAGCTACAACCTGGGAGTCTTTAAGACAAGAGTGAATAGGTTGCTTCTAGGCAAACGTGCTCCATCTTCGACCGCATCATCGCTTAAGATCAGGTGAGATAGTGGTCAAACGTATGCCTATCGATAGTAAAAAAAAATATATATATAGTGGCGTGCGCTGAGCGAGGCTAGGAAAATGAAGCGATTCTATTGGTTCTTTTCCTTGCACATCTCTTTTGGAAACCTCACAGTCCGATTTAGAGGTATCTTCCCACAATTTATTCAACAGGGCCTCTTCAATAAAGCAGGAAACGGCTTACGCCATCGCAGAGAGTGGTAAACCTACATAGTTCCATCGTGCATATTATAACTAAACTGCCACCTACACATTCCTTTCATCGACTCATATTGTTTGATTGTGCACATATGCTTGGCGCGTGTATGATATACTTTATAGTGGTAATTGTTGTAGTAGAATTATTAATGCTCCATGCAGTAACGGCTGACTCGGCAAACGTTGTTTTGCAAAATAAAATATAGCCTACCACCTATTTTCATACCTACCGAATATACACACAAAATTTAATGAAAATCGGTCGAGCCGCCGTTTCGGAGGAGTTCGGTAACAAACACCGTGACACGAGATTTTTATATATTAGATAATTTAAATTTTATTTTATAAGAAGTAAGTTTTTAAATCTATCTATACTAATATATAAAGCTGAAGAGTTTGTTTGTTTGTTTGTTTGTTTGCTTGAACGCGCTAATCTCAGGAACTACTGTAGTGCTATTCTGTAACAACATTTTCGTATCTCGACAGTCGAATCCGAGGTGAGTTTCAAAGTATTGTCACTCAGGTGAAGCTCGATATCGAAATAGTTGTTTACAGAATAGACTAGCTGGTCCGATTTGAAAAATTCTTTCACTGTTAGATAGCCCATTTATCGAGGAAGGCTATAGGCTATATATCATCACGCTAAGTTCAATAGGAGCGGAGCAGTAATGAAAATTGTGACGCAGACGAAGTTGCGCGGGTCAGCTAGTACTAATATATAAAGCTGAAGAGTTTGTTTGTTTGCTTGAACGCGCTAATCTCAGGAACTACTGCTCCGATTTAAAAAATTCTTTCAGTGTTAGACAGCCCATTTGTCGAGGAAGGCTATAGGCTATACGGGAATGGGAAATTCCTACGGGAACGGGAAAAACGGGATATGCGCGTACGAAGTCGCGGGCAAAAGCTAGTTATAATTATAAAATAGATCTAATTAAATTAATAGATGTATCGTCGATTTAATAAATGTATTCTTACGAAAGAAGACGAGAAGATTGAATACATTTTGGTAGATTAAATGATCGGAAAGTAGATTAATATGTGCACAACTAAAATGAAATCAACAAATACTGACAAAAACAACATTTAGCAAAAAAATAGGTAATTGCAAACTTAACAAAAAACAAATACTCTAAACGAGCAAACATTGTCTTGAGCAATTAAACATTTTAAGTGCGTATCGAAATATCCATGGCGATGAAAGAGCAAAGGCGGCATTATTATTTACTCCCAATTAGTGAGTCATAAAATTGAGGAAAAATATTTAGTTAAAACAAGCCGGATCTAGGACTGTCCAGAAATAACCGCCAAAAAATGTTTATTCTTCACGGTGTTTCATACAACCCACAACTTTTCATACAAAAGTCCTTATTCTTGGAAATTTATTAGTTGCAACGGAAATCTGTCAAAAAACCCTGAATTTCCATACAGTTTTCACAAATTGCAACTCACATGCGAATGCGACTGAGTCCTCTGAGAGCATGTAGAGCAACAGACAAGGATTTTCCACTTTTTAAAGAAAATTTAAGGTTGCTCTCTCTCTCTCTGTCCCTCTCTACACTTTTTCGAAAAAGTTCTGAATTAACTTTTTAGATCTAGTATTTTGCGTATGCGTACCAAGTATCATTAAATCAGTTCATTCATTTCCAAGCATAAGGATTCGCAAATTTGTATGAAACACTATGAGGAGGAGTTTTTACTCCTTACTTTTGAAAGTAGGGTTCCGAACATCCGTAAAAACGGAACCCTTAAAGGATCACTCGGGCGTCTGTCTGTGACAGCCAGTTTTCTCCAGAACTACTGGACCGGTTCTGTTGAAATTTGGTACACATATTATATACTTCTGTGACCCAAACACGGACGCGTTACGGAAATATATACATTTTTAATATGGTTACAGTTAATTATTAGTAATTTTCTAGTTTGACCCCAAAAAGTGGTCCACTTTAAGGGGTCAAACTAGAAAATTACTAAAAAAAGTTTTACAAACTATCGTGTGACAAATTAAAGGGCTTACTGTGGGTGGTAATTATATTTTTTTCATAATTTTAAAATAAGCAGTATTAAAGTTATTGAAGAAATTTGACCAAAAATGACCATTCCCCCCCTTATCTCCGAAACTACTGAGCCTGAAATTAAAAAAAAATGCAGAAAATAGTTCTATTCCTAAAGATTACAGGAAAACCTATAATAGGAAGTCTGTAGTGTTAAAATAACATCATAAAAAAAACGGTTCGGAATTGTTTGCGAGTCCAACTCGCACTTGGCCAGTTTTTATGGGAAATTTGACAGCTACATGTGATTAGTATAGAAGTCACGCGCGAAATATAAACATAGGTACGCGCCTAGAAGACATTATAGAGTTGAATAAACCACACGATGGGTGGTCCTGTTTAGTATGGACTACTTATAGAACAGTACTTTAATAGTCCATTGAGGTAGGCTTATTCATGTTATTGCCAAACTAGGACCACAATTTTGCCAATGAGTATTCTCATTGGCAAAATTGTGGCTACAAAAAGTTTTTAATGTAACTTTTCATATAAGTTAAAAAAACACAAATTGATAATAACGGTAAATCAGGTACAAGCGCGTATAAAAAGGGATACAGGAAAAGAATTAATTGGGAAAAAAAATTGCGTCAACATCGCTGTCAATAGGAAAAGTGCACAGAACACTGCACTGGCAGCATTGCCACGAATTGCCTTGAAATTTAAAGGCAATGCTGATTCTTTGACCGAAGAAAATACTAGCTGCTTTTAACATACAGTATCACTGTCTATAGATGAAAACAGCATTAAACTCCATTACGTTATTTTAAAGAAATAAGAGGGCGAAAGCTGCTTTGTTATATACTAGAGGTATGCAATGAATAAATGATACGAATACGATACTACATTATTTAAATTGTCGTTAACTAAAAGATGATTTAATAAAAACCCTGATATTTATTACATTTATATTCTGCCAGCGGTTTCGCCCGCGTAATCCCTAGGGAACATACTCCCAGGATAAAAGTAGTCTATGTGTTATTCTAGACTATAATCTACCTCATGTAATCCCATATAAATATATAGGATTACAAACTTACATTTGTAGTGAATGAATCTGTGTAATCTACAAAAAGAAATGAGATGCCATCAAAAACATAACTTGTAAAAAATACAAGTTTCGCAACTCGGTTCTTCTACCGTAAAAAGTTGTGAGATCCTTAAGTGACTTATGGTCCTTCTGTCTTAAGTTATTACGTAATTAACTAACCTAACAACATCTTATAGTGACCATTTCAATATTAAAAAGCTTTTATGTTTGAAATAAATAAATTGGCTTGGCCATCGCATGAAAACACAATGTATCTCACAAGTAATATATATTATACTAGTGGACGTCACGCGGTTTCACCCGCGTAGTTCCCGTTCCCGTGGGAGTACGGGGATAAAATATAGCCTATGTTACTCCCTGATAATGTAGCTATCCATTGCTGAAAGAATTTTTCAAATCGGTCCAGTAGTTTCGGAGCCTATTCATTTCAAACAAACAAACAAACAAATCTTTCCTCTATATAATATTAGTATAGATTAAATTAGATTGTTTAGTGAGAGCTCACATCGACTTCGCCCGGGTACAGCAATTTATTAAAAAAAAGACATTCATACAAACCTTGCTCTAACAATTACGAACATAACTATAAAAGAATTATCTAATTTAGTTTAGTCGTTCAAAGTTATTCGCGTAATTACGTACATTTCGGTACATACACTGGATTTGAAAGATAGCGACCTACATACACACACGGCTGGTTTTCCAAAAACCCATGTTAATCATCAAAGGGGATACAGATCTTCTTGATTTAGCAAGAATGTTTACACTAGTATTTCCGTAAACACAGCCACGCAATAACAACGACGCGTGCCAAAATTATCAAGACCAATGTTATCTGATTACAAACTGTTTTACGCGCTAAACTACATAGGTACACACATTGTATCTTTATTGTTTCTAAAAAGTCCAATAGATTTTTGAAGTGAAAACTTCTTTAGCGGCGTTGAGCACTTTTTCTGTAATGGGTATAAAATCTTAAACTCGCGTCAGGACACGTGACCTGATCGAAAAAGCGTAAGACGGACTCGCGTCAGGGTCACGTGATGCTGATCGAAAAAGCGTAAGACGGACTCGCGTCAGGGTCACGTGATGCTGATCGAAAAAGCGTAAGATCGAGGGGAAGGGAGAGGAACTAGTATCTCCCACTCTTTCTACCGTGCCTGAGTGTGCTGCTCCGCTTAGGCGGCACAGGGCGCTTGCGCGAATGTCCGTCTGTGTTTATGTACAGCGTGCCACGCGTATCCAAGGATACGAAATTACGGAATTACGAAATTATGGATGAAAGTTGATTTTTCTAAGAGATAAAAATTAATGTAATATATAAATAAATAACGATATAATATTATGAATAATAATATGTAAATTGTCATATTTGTGTACGATAGCGCAATAAATAAACATTGTATTCTACCTCATAAATGATAGTATTTTTGTACTTATAATTAAACACAACGTTAATACTAAAGTTTTCACTTCGGCCGGCGCTCCCGGAGTGCTACCGGTGTTTTTTTTTTATTATTGATAAGGCACACGTTTGATCACTATCTCACCTGATGGTAAGCGATGATGCGGTCGAAGATGGAACACGCTTGCCTAGAAGTAACCTATTCTATCTTGACTTAAAGACTCCCAGGTTGTAGCTATCAGGAAACACAGACTCTGGCAGGGAATAAGGGAGGTAGGGAATAAATAGTTTAGAAGGAAGTCACATTAATATCTGAATGATTGAACTCAAAACCCTAAAAACTACCATTTTGATTCTGCGACTAGTCTGAAGAGGATTTTTTAGGTTTTGAAGTTAAATTCGACGCTGATTTTTTAAAGTTTAACTTTAAATAAATAAAAATTAAATTAAATAAAAATATTGTACTTACAGGTTTGATAATATTAAACCTGTAAGTACAATATTTTTATTTACAAAATTTCGGATATCCTGGGATGGATTTTTTCTTTTATAGAATTTCACTGTCCAAGTGAATAAGCTGAAATTGGATAAATCAGAGGGAGAGATGTCTGTGAGAGCGACTTTAGTCAGTAGTAAAAATAAGCCTGAAAAAATCAATAATAGAAGAAACAAATATAACTACTAAAATTCTGTGCAATAGCACCGCATGCTATACAAAAATTTGTACTTACGTCCGTTCTCCTTCACTAAGCCTCAAGTTCATGACAAACATGGCTGCCTATCATCGTAGGTAGTCAAAAGACAGTAAAATTATCTGTTAACCACAATAGATCACCACTAGAACAATAGACAACGGAGATGTTTGTTGTTTATTATCTTCGGCAGAGTGCGCCACTGTTGTATGATTTATGTGGTGCATTATGGTTTTGTCGTCAGGCAGACATTTTTATTGTTTAGTTATCTTTATTTGTGGTCATTATCGAATGCACGTGTTACTCTTATTGTTTACTTGATATTTTCTCCCTAGTTTTTAATTTCCTCAATTTTTTTTGAGATTCACAGTCAATTCAACACTTTTTTTTATGGATTGAAAATCAAGCGGTAAGGACTGTCACACTATTACTGATTAAACCCACCCGTCACGTCCACCACCATTCCTTCTTTAGAACCATGCCGCAACCCTGGATCACAGTCAACACTAGGATCAGACACAGTGGCGTAGCTAGCCTCAAAGATGACCTGTATCAAACATTTTTGGGGGCCCCGTTTTTAGGGGTACTTATTGTTTTTTAGGGTTCCGAAAAAAAAAAACGGAACCCTTATAGGATCACTCCGGTGTCTGTCTGTCCGTCTGTCACAGCCAGTTTTCTCCGGATCCACTGGACCGATTCTGTTGAAATTTGGTACACATATGGACTTCTATGACCCAAACACGGAAGCGTTACGTAAATTATTAAATTTTTAGTATGGGGGTCACTTTGGGGGTCAAACTAGAAAGTTAAAAAAAAAAGTTTTTTGAACAATATCGTGTGATATGTCAAATGAAAGGGCTTACTGTGAGGGTTTTAATTATACTTTTTTCATAATTTTAAAATAAATGGTCTTGAAGTTATTCAAAAAATTAGACGAAAAATGGTCATGCCCCCCTTATCTCCGAAACTACTGAGCCTAAAGTTTTGAAAAAATGGAGATAATAGATCTTTACCTAAAGATTGCAGGAAAACCTTTTAGAAGTCTGTAGTGTTAAAATAACATGTTAAAAAAAATTAAATTCGTTCGGAACCCTTTGCACGCGAGTCCGACTCGCACTTCGCCAGTTTTTTTTTTCAGAAGTGTCTCGGCAGGCCACGAAGGTGACGGCGGGACTAAATGTAGGAGCTTTCGGTTCACACGTCGGGGCCCTCGTAGTCAGGGGCCCCGTATCTTCGATACGGCGGTAGCTACGCCCCTGGTCAGACATGTCCTATACGAGCCTAGAATTGGACTTAAACGTTGAATTGACATTGTTCCAGTTGAAAAAGGAATAGCGCGTCTAGTATAACAAAATGATTCTGGCTTTTGTTCAAGAACACCCTGCTGAGATAGGCAAAATTATCACTACCACAGCTTGGGTTTGGACAATTCTCCAGGATAACAGTGGCATGAGCGTTTCGGCATCATATTTTAATGATGATCAGCTAGAAATGAAACGCCAGATTGGCCAGCTAAGTCCTGATTCCTGACATATGAAGCGGAAGCGGACTTGAGAATTCTTGAGTTCGGCGCCAGCGCACCTAGCCTGGCGATATTATCTGCCGGTATTTCGAGTTCATGCTTCAATGATGATCAGCTAGAAACTAAGCCCCAGGTTGGACAGCTAGGTCCACATACATATGAAGCAGAAGCTGATAAGTGACTTGCGAATTCTCGAGTTCGGCGCAAGCGCTCCTAGCCTGGCGATATTATCGGCCGATATTTCGAGTTCACGCTTGAATGATGATCAGCTAGAAACTAAGGGTTTGCCAGCTAGGTCCACATACATATGAAGCAGAAGCTGATAAGTGACTTGCGAATTCTCTAGTTCAGCGCCAGCGCACCTAGCCTGGCGATATTATCGGCCGGTATTTCGAGTTCATGCTTCAATGATCATCAGCTAGAAACTAAGGGCCAGGTTTGCCAGCTAGGTCCACATACATATGAAGCAGAAGCTGATAAGTGACTTGCGAATTCTCGAGTTCGGCGCAAGCGCTCCTAGCCTGGCGATATTATCGGCCGATATTTCGAGTTCATGCTTCAATGAAGCTCAGCTAGACACTAAGCCCCAGGTTGGACAGCTAGGTCCACATACATATGAAGCAGAGAAGCTGATAAGTGACTTGCGAATTCTCGAGTTCGGCGCCAGCGCACCTAGCTTGGCGATATTATCAGCCGGTACTTATAGCCTACTCACGGACGTGCAATTTTTATTTGAGACTATCAAGTGGGGCAGATAAGCAGAGTTATTTGAGTTAAGTAGTATGTTTGGACGCTTTTTATAATATTTGTGGATTTGGCGGATGTTTCAGAAGAGAAGTTTAGGTCGCAAGTTCAAAGAATGTTGAGTTGAGAAGTTGAGATGCTCTATATAGAATGCGATGAGTTTTTAAAAAGTTACAGTTATTTTCTAGACTAGTCGTCAGATCAGAAGACAAATATTCTAAAAATCCTGGTGAGTCTCCCCAAACCATTTGTAATCCTGTATTTTGAGTCTGTTGTCCATATGTGGCCCATCCACGCATAATATGTTACGGTTGTGTTAAAATTAAAAAGTACATTAATTAAGTAATCAATACTTAAAGTACTTTCTCTTAATTTGCTTAGTAGGTATTTGTATGGTTGTTCTGGTTGCCTACTTACTTCAAAAACTCTATGCTTACTTCAACCTTTTTGTTGTAACATCGGTTACTATGTAACGTAAAACAATAGGCAATTAACAATATAAAAAGAAATTGTCTTCCGGTAATTTCATGTGGGTCAAGTGCCGATACCTAACTCGGTTTTCCCTTCATCAGATTGTTAAAATGAAATGTAAGTATGTATTGTTAGTTTGTTTATACCTACAGAAGACGTAATAACTCACAATAAAAATGCTATTGGTATTTCCCGCGCGCGAATCAAGTGGGTTTGTTATGACTTTCGATAAGGTACTAAAAATATTAATTCAATGGGCTTGCGCATGACCTACATACCTACATTTTTTTTGTTTTGTAGTGTCGCATTTTTGGATACAATTAGTAGGTACAAAAATACTAATATAGTAATCTTCAGTAGGTCTCGGTACCTACCCACGAACTTAAATTGCATGGAACTTAATTTTGTTTTATCAGATGTTTGCTCAGTGACATTATTAGACATTGGTTTTATCCCAGTAACCGGGTTTAAACCCAGCCGATTGCTCTGCACATCTCCGGTGAACTCTATATTTCTTGTCAGCTATATTATTGAACTTTAACATTTGGTTAGAATTATTTCAACAGATATACCTATTAAAAAAAAACATTTTAAAATAAATAATTAAATACCTAATAGGTACAGTTAAGTTGTAGTTGAACTTTTACATTTGGTTAGAATTTTTTCAACAGATACCTATTTATAAAAAAAAAATATGTAATAGGTACAGTTAAGTTGTAGTTGATCTTTTACATTTGGTTAAGTAGAATTTTTTCAACAGATACCTATGTATTAAAAAAAATAAAAATAATGATTTTAAATAAATAATTAAATACCTCATAGGTACTTACAGTTAAGTGCAGTAGTATCTACTGTACCCACATTTAACAAAAATATCAATATTTCTGTTATAATTACAGTTATTTGTAAACACGGTAGAGATTATAATTTATTTTATTACACAATTAACTATTTATACATTACGCAGAGGTTAAACCGCTAATCCTCTGATAACATACGATGCGGCAAGCTGGGTCGAGGTCCTCCAAACAATGACGTTTCCTGATTCCGAAGCACGTGCGCACTTTTTGAATGTGGAATGTTGGGGGGTCCCGCCAAAAAAGAATAAACATCGATTTTTTGCTGACGACTGACGCGCGACGCCAAGGATTTTTTGTGGCGCCATCTGGTGAACGGGGATGCATGGAGTCATACCATGCAGACTTTTTTCTTGTAAGTAGGTTGGTAGTTTGATGTTAGAATTTCAGTACCTACCTGAAAATTTTTGTTTGTATTTTTTTTATAGGTAAGTTGGTTCCCCTACTTGTAAAATATTTTTTCAAATAGCTGCCAAAATACTGGATATTGGAACTACCTACATTCTCTTATTAAAAAAATAAAACCTACCATTTGAAATTTTCACGGTAGGTAAGTAATGGAACTAATCTTTGACTGCACGCTTTCTCCCGCCATTTGACCGTATTCAAACAATGGTGGTTCTCTTCAAACACATGTAATTATTAATAAACATTATGATGTAGATACCTAATGTTCACAAAACTACGTGACTGACCGTGTTTGATAATAATGAGTACTTAACTAATGAATCAGCTGTGGTGAAGGCAACTGTCCAAGGTTTCGGTATTCCTGCTTTTAATGAGTAGGTAAGATAATACTTGACACCATTCTTGACATTTATGACAATGACACATAGTTTCTAGGTAACTACCATCCTTATTTTCTCTTATTTCATTTAAGTATAAATATTTTTAAATACAAAAATGTATATTAAAAGAAAAAACAAAATACATATAGAAGACCGCCGGTGTCGCGAGAAGGGTCCAAACTACCGGTGGTTTGAAGGCAGTTTTTTTCAGAAAAGCAGTTCTTTTAAGAGCCTGATACAGAAGTATGGTCTCTCCAACCGAGCATCGCCAGTTTCGTTCGACAGACGTCTTCAAGGCTTTTATTAATTTTGTTACTTTTAATTCTATACTTTTAAACAAAAGTTATGCAAACGGATCGTTTACTTATTAAACAGAAACGAAACGGATGTTTAATATAAAATAAAATATTTAGTAAGTAGATAATAAATATTCGAGTTTTCTAAAAGCTTTCTGTTGTCACTTCATCAAAATTCCAATCTCCAACCGATAATAAAAATCGCAAATAGCAAACCACATAGTTTCTGTGCAAATTTAACGCTTTCAGAGTCAACACTGCTGACTAGCGGACGAAGAGCTACGTTACTGCTGAAGCGGAAGAAGATGTGTGCCAAATTAGATTGGTCATGTTAATCGAACAATAGTTTGTAAACAGAGGGATGTCGGCGTGGGATTCGCTTACGATTCTTACTAATGTTTACAGTGACACCCCCCGCCCCCGCACCCCCGCACGCCTCGCTTCCGCCGCCATGCTACAAGTCACGTACGCAACGCCACCACCGCGCATGCGCCAGCGCGCGCGTTATTTTGGTTTTTATCGCGCAAACTAGCGATCCCTTTGGCGATATTACTTTTGCGGAATGATAACGATAACGTTGGCGCGGAATAGAATTCTAAGTACTTGGTGGTATTTGTAGTTTAAAGATGTACTAGGTACGTACTTATTTGGTTGTTGTTGAACTAGGATTTTGCGACTAATAGGAAAACAGCAGATTTTAAAACTAAACCTTTTTAGGGTTCCGAACAAAAAACGGAACCCATATAGGATCACTAGGGTGTCTGTCTGTCCGTCTGTCACAGCCTGTTTTTTCCGGATTCACTAGACCGATTCTGTTGGAATTTGGCACACATATGGACTTCTGTGACCCAAAAACGGAAACGTTACGTAAATTATTAAATTTTTAGTATGGGGTCACTTTTGGGGGCCAAACTAGAAAGTTTCAAAAAAAGTTTTTGAACAATATTGTGCGACATATCAAATGAAAGGGCTTACTGTGAAGGTTTTAATTATATTTTTTTCATAATTTTAAAATAAATGGTTCTGAAGTTATTCAAGAAATTAGACGAAAAATGACCTTTCCCCCGTCCTTATCTCCGAAACTACTGAACCTAAAATTTTGAAAAAAAAAAATGGAGATGATAGACCTATAGATTACAGGAAAACCTATAAGAAGTCTATAGTGTTAAAATTCGTTCGGAACCCTTTGCACGCGAGTCCGACTCGCACTTGGCCAGTTTTTATTAATACTTACAGTTGTTAAACAAACGTTATTCATATTGTTACTCTAACCACATCCTGTGGTTAATTAATTTTGCTTGACAGGATTTCATAAATTTACCACCTATAGGTATATTTTATTATGTTGGTTTTTTTGCTATTTGCATGCTTACTCCGAATTTACAAACAAACATACAAAAAAAATAACAGGTAAGTAAGCACTTTATCCAATAGACGCTTACCAGACACCCACGCATCTAATATTTAAAAAGTGACCCACTTTATGACCCAAGAACGGGAGCACGGGACCATTGGGACTGGGACAGTCAGTGACCCTAATACCAGACACGTTTTCTGCGGAACTCTATTTATTCAAGGGTTATTTTGAGATAAAAGTTTTAAATGTATAGGTAAAGTAGTAGGTGAACAAAATTGAAATGTGTTGGAAAGAAGAAGCGATAAGAAAGAAAACGAGGTAACTCAAACAAAAAATGCCAAAATTTTTAAAAATTAAATACAAAAAACGGAGCCATGAAACAGGAAACCCTTTTGCATATAACACCAAAAATTGCCATAACAACATCAAGATAACAGTGTTGCAACTTAGATAAAATCTACACCACGGGACGCGCCAACCATGACTAAACGAAACACCATACGGGCAGTAAAACCACTGGAAACCATTCAGCTAACACCATATGAATGGAATGAAAATCGTTGAGATAACGCCAAGCTATCGGAAGCTGATAAAGTAAATAATAAATCAATTATATTATTGTGTGTATGTGATCTCATTGAGCCTCTGAGGTCGATTCTCTGTGAACTTGGTGGTGACAGACTGTTCGGCGACTTGAATAAATTAACTTTAGTGGGAGAAACTTTTTGGAACAATATACATAATGATGTGAACTGGAGACTTGGCACATAAATGTGAGGATTGGTAATAGAACAAAGAGATTTATGCTTAGCAGTGAGCGAAGTTAGGATCTGGATGATGACGATGATGAAACTAGAAGGAATAAAAAAGCAAAGAATGGTGAAGGAAAAAAATGATAAAGAAGATGCAGCAGAGGCTTTAAACGTAATTAGACTAGATCAAACTAGACTACTGACTCCGTTGGTGGTACGACTTGGAAAGCGAATAAACACCATAAAATATTTGTGTGCAAGCCATTAAAATATTCACACACCATCCTCGATGAACTAATTAACAAAGAAGGTGTTTAAAACAATATACTAGAATTCGTAATACCTAGTGGGATATTTATATTATAAATTGGACAAGATCATTTACATCCGGACAACTTATCCGAGCCAAGCCCAGAACGAGGATAATGTTCTTTTTTCGACTGTTATAAGAAAAGCAGCTGGACGGTGAAAGCAATTGTTTCAAATTTGTGTTTTTTTTTTTTGTGAACAGCTGGCGGTATCTTCAACAATAGCGCAGATTTAGAGGTAGATACTGGTAGAGCCGAGAGTGTGACATTGTAGAACTTAGCGGGACAAGGTTCCGTTAAGGACAGTTGTGTTTAATAGATGAATGAAGGTTCATTGTCAATAGAACGAATAGGTTCTTTGCATGAGTTATGCTTAAACTTGTTCATATTGATGGTCTTGAATTTGATTACCTCATCTTGTAAATTGACATCGTCTTGAAATTCTGTATTTTATTTGGTTTTTCTTAAACTTAGCTAACATTTAAGTCTGCAACTAATTTTAAAGTAGCCTCGACCAAATCCAAGTGGTGAGACTTGAATGTATTTTCAACGCACCCTGGGAAATCAGCCTCTTTACTACCTTGATGACTAGCCAGTACTAATACCACGGCATTCTCATTTAGTTCTCGGCTTTAGAACCGAATATCTTATTCATTATCCAGTTTACTGCTTCTGTTTGCTTCTTATCAACTTCTACTTTTCTTCTGAACAATTCTATATTACGGTTCCCAGCAAGACCGGTTCTATGTTTGTAAACTACAAAGTATATTTAAATTAGTGGTATCTACAATAATAATTAAATCGTATATGTAAATATTTAACTAGCACGTGCCGGCCGTAAGGATTACAATTATCATAACAGTGAATGTGCCGTTGAGATCCGGCCTGATTAAGACGTGGGCGGTATTTTTTTAAGAATTTATTCTTACTAGGTAGTCATTTATAGAAAAAATATGTAGCTTTCTACAGTCCTTCACAGTATTAATTTTAATTATGCCACGTCTCTGACTTCTTCATTTGCTTAAATGGATCTTCTTCTTCTTTTCGAGTCGATGGTTAACTTCTTAGATTTTTTGGGCCCAGTAGGTGGCTACGTTAATTGCAGCGTCGGTGGCATTCATTAAATCCCCCAAAGTACAGGTGTATGGGCACTTGGGAAATGGATAAAAATGTATCTTACGTATCAATACACATAATAGGGAATATGTATGCGATTTTATATTTGCAAAATGAAATAGTTATTAGCTCTAGTAAACAATCATGAAATTATTTTTTAAATACCTTCATCAACGATGAAGTTATAAAGCTTCAAAGATTATTATTAGAAGGAGAAGTCCGATATGGACTTTGACGTCAAAGTCCATGACGTCTATACAGCTGCCATAGAAAATAGCGTTTTCGCGAGAGGGACAGATATATTTGTTTAAAATAATTGTATCTCGTTTGTTTTTCGAGTAATTTTCATTCTATTTTAACTGTTAGTATTATAGTTTTGTATATTTTTGGATAAACTGTATAGATATTTAAAAAAAAACATGCATATTCCCTATTGTGTACTTTAAGATTTTCCATATTCCGGCCTAGGCAACAATGATAACTTAGACTCGTTCTTGACTGGTAGATAAGCAGCAAAAAGGGAGAAATGTTAAAGTATGGCGGGAGAGCTTTGTTGAGCAGTGGAACTGGAAACGTTTAATTACAAAAAAAATAGATACGCATAACAATCATATTTAGGAACCGAATTAGTTATGACAGTACTAGAATTAGTTATCTCTTTATAAACTCCACATGTTGAACATGTAATACTAATTTATAACTCTATGAATAAATGGATTACTAAATGGAAAGTCAACACTGATAAAATAAACAGAAGAATGTTTGATAACTCATCAGGTGATATTTCGCAATCTTACTATCAAAACAGACTAAGTACATTGGCATTTACAGCTTGACTCTTTTTATGACGGCAATGTTGTACAAACATCGAATATAGGGGGGTTCCCTATTCATACAAGGCATGGTGAAGAGAACATTTAATCAGACGCAACAGTCCACCAACGTGTTATACAGCCATCTGGTACAATGACTCAATAGTCAATAGGCTTACATGTTGGATGGCAGATTTACGAAGCTCTTCAAAAGGTAAAGGACTAAATCAAAATGGAATAGACTGCTAAGCGGATAACACTGCGCATTTTTAAGTTTCAAAGCACAGAAATCATCATTGGAAAACAGCTTGCAGTGAAACGAATTATCCTTCCTACACGAATTGCAGAATGCAATAAAATTCTACACTGACCAAAACCGTTAAAATGTTGATCTATATTTTTTGAAGTGAAAACTTCTTTAGCGGCGTTGAGCACTTTTTCTGTAATGGGTATAAAATCTTAAACTCGCGTCAGGGTCACGTGACCTAATCGCAAAAAGCGTAAGACGGCTCGCGTCAGGGTCACGTGATGCGAAAAAGCGTAAGATCGAGGGGAAGGGAGAGGAACTAGTATCTCCCACTCTTTCTACCGTACCTGCTCCGCTTAGGCGGCACAGGGCGCTTGCGCGAATGTCCGTCTGTGTTTATGTACAGCGTGCCACGCGTATCCAAGGATACGAAATTACGGAATTACAAAATTATGGATGAAAGTTGATTTTTCTAAGAGATAAAAATTAATGTAATATATAAATAAATAACGATATAATATTATGAATAATAACATGTAAATTGTCATATTTGTGTACGATAGCGCAATAAATAAACATTGTATTCTACCTCATAAATGATAGTATTTTTGTACTTATAATTAAACACAACGTTATTTTTTGTTGTTTTTATGGTTCGTTTTGTTTATGTCAGGAACTGTGTCAAGATTGACATCTGTCACTGACAGTCGCTGTCGCGGCCACACGTCAGTGTCTTTTTGTTTATTTTGTTGTCGGTGGTTTGTCTATGATGTGACCGCGACAGTAAGGATGTATTATTTACATGTTTTCACTTCTGCCGGCACTCCCGGAGTGCTACCGGTGTTTTTTTTTTTTTGGTTGGGAAATCATCAAATGACTCCTCCCGCTCTGGGCGGAGTGGAAGGGAGTTTCAGGCTCTTACTGACTGAAACCCACCCGTGTTCCTCCAAATGCCTTTTGCGCGTTCCAGGGCCGCGGTGACTCTTTCAAAAAATTCCGCAACCCTCGCAGAGTTCCACAACCCTGGCAGAATACCGCAACACTGGCAGATGTTGATCTACCTAGGATACAGTTTCGATATAAGTCTGTACACTTCTGAAGTTACAATGACCTTGTTACTTGAAATGTATCGGTAACGGGGCAAAACTTAACAGGAAAACTATTGAAGGTGTGTGTCTAGCTACCATAGACCTCATTTGGTAAAATATTTATTATTAACGCTATTCCATTCGTAGAAAATCGATACACATTGGTTATGTTACGCCTAGTATTTAATGGAAATATTAATTTGATAGGGGCATTAGGGGCTGGACTGTAAAACTAAGTCTGTAGTAGAACTGATGAGAGTATATAAAATATTAGAAACTGACATATCATGTTTCTACATAACAGTCTGGCTAAAGTTGACTGCTTCGTTTTCTAGTGGTTGCGAACCGCGACTACTAGGATCGTTTCTCGGGTCGGGCAGTGTTTTTGCGTTTGCCAATAAGGAATTTCTCAATAGCAGCCCAGCAGTGATTGGCTTTGGAAGTCGGTAGTGTGATACCACCGTGCTTCGGAAAGCTAGTCAATTCATTGATGCTGCACCTGCTCTGTCCGCAGTCGTGTTTAATTGTCGTCTCATCGGACTATGAGATGAGAGTAAACGGAACATAGAGTGCCTTTTAATTGTATATTTTTATCTGTGTCTGTAACCTCTTAAAACTTGAAGTTTAGTAGTACACTCCGGTCTGAAATAAAAACTTCGCTTCATTCTATAACATAATATTCCCGTCGTTTTAGCAGTTATTAGTGAAAATGAGAATCAAAACCTGCTACTGTACAATCTCATTCACATTCCTGGCCAATTCTAAGTAAAATCAACACGGATTACGACGAACAGATTGCCAAAACTTAGCCGTTAGCCGAGGAGGTCAGCTTACGTCAGGCCTCGTATAAAAGAGCGTGCAATTTCGCAAGACATCATTATGCAACCGAAGAGAGGAACGCTTAGAATTAGTCATCGTTATGTGGTTACGTTGCGGTTTATTTGGGTGTTATGAACAGATGGGGACCAAGACACGTGCCTAGCAAGGACCGCAGAATTAGCATAAAATAATTTTCTGATGCCTTATTTTATCTGAAGCGTTCGAGTCTACTTTTGTTCAGATGGTGCTGATTTTCAAATATTACATGGACTGACAGACATCTAACGACCACTACCTAATTTCCAGGCAGCATTGTTAGGTTTAAAATTCGGAAAGGGTGCCTACCTTATCCATATGCCAGACTTTCTAGTGTCTGACTACTCGCACCTATCTATCGTCTTCATCATAACCGAAATATTTGTATGTTAAAACTGCTACTGACTTTCTGAATAGGCAATTTTATGAATATGAACTCTTCCGCATTTCTGCAAAAGCCTCCAAACACAACTTCAGTAACGCTTTCGATTTGCGAATAGCATGTTTTCGACACATTTTGTTCTACGTAAATAGGGACTGTGAAAGCGTTGCGTGAGAATTTAGGCAAGTATCTACTTTGGTAGATGATACATGACACCATAGATGTTCATGCTAAATTAAAGGCGAAGTAAAAAACATTTGAATTGGTTGTTTTTCTTTGTAAATTCGTAAGAGTTGATGATCCAATCGAAGTAAGACTTTCCTTAAATGGTGGTAAATGACCTAATTCGTCAAAATCCGTGAAGCAGTTCAAAAAGATATAAGTCAACTTACCTACTACTACAACTTTTACAACTAAGCACCTACTTATAGCGTCGTCAAGCTTGAAGTCAAACTAGAATCTTGACATAACAGTTAATGAGAAAGTTAACATTGCATTCGAGAATTAATAAAGTCGCTCTTTTTAGGAGTGTGTGGTACCTAGACGGCCCACGCATATAACTGTAGGGGCTTAGATCTCAAATATTATGTACACAATAAGGTTTCTAAACAGACCGAAAAGGCACACCTGACGGAAAATGATTTCGCCTTTGCAGTGACTGAGAACAGAAGCAATTATCATAAGATTCGGTCTCGAAACTTCAGCAGATTTGAAATATTTTTCTTATACTATGCGTGTAATTTTGTCGTCCTCAGTAATGGCACCCATGTCTTCGAAACCGGAACATAGCAATGATACTTGCTGTCAGAATTGAGTAAAGTATTGCTTCGGCCAATCTATTTATCAAGGAGCTCTACGGCTACTGTCTTCATATAATGATGATTTATACTTATTTCTATAGTTATATTATTTACCTTTGTCCTGCCATTGATGACGTAGTCACCCATCTTTCCATTGTTGGCCATCTTGTTCGCTCTCAGTATGATATTGTCAACCTGGAATATAACAGGCATTAATTACGTTTTGATTGATTTTCACAAAGGAACGTAATGAGAACGCTCGTTATAAGTGGAAAAATTCCATGAGGAATAAAATTGATGTAGATTAGGTAGGTAATCATTTGAGATTAACTTGTTACGGACGCAGCGGTAAGCTGATAGAATTTATAGCAAGATATGTCTACAAATTGTGAATAAAGAGATTTTTTGTGAAATGTGGAAGCTGTAGGGAGACGTAAGCGTTTTAAAATAAATACAGTACTTCAAGCATTGTATACATAGCAGAAAGTAAATCTTTAGAAACTCAGAGGTGACTAAATAAGACAATCGAATTGTTTGCTTTTTCTAATATCAATACGAGACAGGTAAGTGTATAATTCTCTCTATCTGATTAAACATACGTGCCTTGTGGCATCTGTGATGATAAATGATAAGATTCTCAAGAATCTTATTCATAAAGTCGTCTCAAATGAACGTTACAAGATAAACTTGGAGAATTTTTCTACAAAATTAGGCCAGCAGTTGTAGATTGTGTCCTAATCAATTTTGGCAAACAATGGAATGTCTGCGTAACGCAATCTTTGGCGCCGCCCGCTATATCAATTGAAAAGGATATCAGTAATCAGTCGATAACACTCGAGTTCTAGCTATTTATTTTATTTACCTAATTTATCTGTGGTATGATGTTTGATGTTTTATAGTCTTTTTACAGGTATTGGCCAGAGCTATGCCTTGCGTGACCCCTGCACGTGTTTTGGAACAGTCTTTTCTCCAATATTTCTATTGGAAGTTATACTTAGAAAATAGTCCAACGTTAAACCCTGGGGAACCTCTGGTCATCTATTGATACAGCTAACCATGGGTAGACTTAGAGTAGTTAGGTGTTGCAATTTACAAGGGTACTTTTATTTAAGGGAAAGAACCAGCAGTGGGGATTACCAGAAAAGAGCAGAGGCAATGAAAATCGACGAGTCCCGAAGAAAAGGTTCAACTTCTTCGTCTTGGCTATTGCAATGAAATTAATCAGGAAAGAACAGCGGAGGAGGAAAGAAAAAACATTTTTAGGAATAGTTCGAAAAAATTGACTCAAAAAGGGAAGAGGAAGCAATAATTGAGAGAATCGACTATAAAATTGAATGGTATCTTTCTAGACACACTCTCGACAAATAAAATAATGCAATAAACTTTAAACAACAAACAACAAACTGTGCTTATCGCCATCAAGACCGTCAAGAGTACTTGACTTGACTACTGGTATTTCAAAGAATATCCATGTAAGATCATTTCCAGACGTCCTAATGCGCAAACATTCAACGATAAATTGTCGACTCGTCAGAGGCATTCGACAGATATAATCACTTGATTACAAACTCTTAACTTCTTTTGATGACTAGCAACTTGACTTGACTTCACTTGGCAGAAGCTAGAAGAATATTTTTTTTTACATAATATAGAAACTGCACCAAAAAATACAGACAAACGATTAAATTTCACACAAAGTATTTAAAGATTTTGGTATTTTGTTTAAAAGCAATTAGTAATGCTATGACGACGAGGTCAAAAAGAGCGTGTAATACAAGTAATTAGTGCCGCAATTTTGATAATATTGGAATTGGATAATATCGTTTTATCACGAGGACCATGATACGATGGTCATAACAAGATGACGTATTATGCTTTACACATCGATTTGTGCTCGTCATTTTATTTTTATTTATACAAGATTACATTGTATACTGGTGATCTCATCTTAGAAGATATTTAGGAATAGATAATTCAATATCATTAAAAAAAAAACGGAGATAATGAAGAATGGGAGAATCAAGTACACTTCAGGAACGATAAACACCTTTTTGGAGATAGTTTCTGAAAATGTGAGCAATGGTGTAAGAGTCAATGCGATGCAAGAAATGCCTGACTCTGGTGTAGATATGGTTTAGAACTTCGTGTAGAAACTCAATAGACTTATGTGAGAGACGCACAGACCAGGGCAACATGGCACAAAGGGAAGAAGTTCTTTACTTAACAGTGGGTTGAACAAGGATGCCTAAAATGATGAAGAAAGAAACATTGCGTCGAACGCGTTACAATTGTCCTTGTCCTTGACTTTCGGGGTATTCATGATCTCTGGCTCTAAGTATGATGATATTTCCATAAAAATGGCGACAAGTTTCTGTCTGTGACAATAACGAATCAAATATAACACTTGCTTTGGCTAACTCGAACCCGATGTTGTCAAACAAGCGTACGATTTGTGGTAACGGTGACGAACGTCGCTCTTTCTTCGCAAATACATATTGCTAATCCGTTTGGCAAACAAGTGATGAAAGATGTTTATATGATTTCGGTTGCAGGTCGTTGATACCAGATTTGGAAAGCTTGGATTTTTATGTGGTAGGATTTTGACATAAATATGATAAAACTCGACTCTATTTTTGGAGTCCCTGGCTGATCTGCCTGGGAAAGGATTTGCCAGGCGCATACTACCTAAAATTACTCCATAGAAAGATAGAAAGAAGAAATAAAACTGTATTATGTCTGTCTTAAGTATGTTTTCCGTAGACATTGACGGATCCAGGGGGAGGCGGGGGCCAAAGTTCTCAGGTCAGGTAGTCCACAACCAAACGTGAGGAATGTACGATAGTAATCGAAGGCGTAGTAATCCAAGTTACACAATTATACAACTTGAGCGGCACAACTTTGAGAAGGAGGCGACCAGAAGAATTCGCTTGGGTTGGGCGGCATTCGGGAAGTTGCGTGATATCTTTGAATCGTCGATCCCACAATCCCTTAATACCAGGGTCTATAACCAGTGCGTTCTACCCGTAATGACTTACGGAGCCGAAACGTGGACACTCACCATAGGCCTGGTCCACAAATTCAAGGTTGCTTAGCGTGCAATGAAGAGAGAGCAATGCTCGGGGTTTCTCTAGTGGATAGAATTCAGACGGACAGACGGTCGATGGAGCAGACATGTGTTAGAGTGGAGACCGCATATGGGTAAACGTAGAGTGGGACGCCCTGCACGATGGATCGATGATTTAAAGAAAGTGGCTGGCAGCGGATGGATGCGGACTGCTCAAGACCGGGATGGTTGGCTCTTTGGGGGAGGCTTACGTTCAGCAGTGGACGGATATTGGCTGAAATTATTAATCCAAGGTGGCTTGTCATGCGTTAAGTAAAATAAAACGTTATATGCTATTTAAGTATTTACTTAGCAAAAACCCACCCTCAGAAGGGTCAAGCCCGCCCAAACGATCTTGGATCCTGTCCGTAGAGCTTAATTAATACAGTCCTGTGACATTAATTTAACAGTTCACGAAGAAATGTTTTATCAGTCAATTAGATACCTTCCACTAAATACTTCAGTCAACACTGGCCATATAAACATTTATGCAAGCATTTAATGTTATTGCTTTGTCTTTATTGTTGATACTTTAAGCATTGCCTGTTATCCTTTGAGCAACACAGTAGCTGAATTAATCCTTATTTATTGAAATCTTACTAATAACCAATATATCGATGACCAGTAGTGCTATTCTGTAACAACATTTTCGTATCTCGACAGTGGAATCCGAGGTGAGTTTCAAATTAAGACCTTTATGTTGTGTGCAATAAAGCTCTTTTTGTGAGTTTTGTCACTCAGGTGAAGCTCGATATGAAATATGTAGTTGTTTACAGAATAGAATAGCTGAGGGTCGCGGGTAGCCGATGGATGCGAAACGCACAGGACCGGTTGTTGTGGCGATACTTGGGACACACCTATGTTCAGCAGTGGACATGTTTCGGCTGATATGATGACAAGCAGTTTTATTTATCATAGCCGACCCGTGCCCACTCATTTGGGCGGTATTTTCGGGTTAATATATAGCCTATGACACTTCACAAATAACGTAGCCTTCTATTGGTAAAAGAATTTTCAAAATCGGTTCAGTAGATCCAGATATTACCCCTTACAACCTCACAAATTTTACCTCTTTATAATATTAGTATAGATGAACCGATATATCGTGTGAAATGACTATAGCACATATGGGAAACTATTTAACAATGTCCTGTGTTTTGTCAACAAACATTCATGACTGCTATCACGTAGCACGTAAGGGGTTTGCTGTGTTTTCCTTAATAACTAAAAGGGCCATTCTGTTTTGATACAAGTTTTCCTTAAGGCACCTTTCCTTTTCAAGGTACGCGTCCATTGGCCCGCGCCGGAAGCACCGCACACACGGCACGCAACGGATTTTAGTTTGCGAAGCTCTGGCTTGAACAGGCTATATATCATCACGCTAAGACCAATAGGAGCGGAGCAGTAATGAAAAATGTGACGCAGACGAAGTTGCGCGGGTCAGCTAGTAAGTTAATAAATACATACCTGACTAATCAACTGCCTGATGTACTGGCAGTTGGTTTCCTTGCCATCTATCCAGTGAATGAGGTCACTCCTGATGGTCTGTGCTTCTGTGCTCGCCGGATTCGACACCAGTTGACCAGCCTGGATTATACAGAAAACATATTACATAGATTCTAAGTAAATTGCTTTGTTTGATTTGTGATCCTAACATGAAATATGGTAGGCTCCAAACTTGCAATTAAGTACATTGAGCTTTCCCTTATATCCTTTTGTACATACCCAAACCATAGATGATGAACCATATCACATTTAGTGCCGAGAACTCAGCGTATGGGTCGAGCAGTGATTCGTTATGTGCCCACAACCCGTATCTGAATCGTTGTTTTAAGTAGCTATGAAATTTAATAATATGAAAGTTTTCAAAGTTTTAAAGCCAAAGCATAGTAAATACCTAAAAAAAAATCTGTTACAACTAGATCTGATTTACTCAGACACACTTCTTAAAAAATATTTACTTAAATAAATAAACCATAGTAAATATGGGTAAGGCCGCCAAAATTGTCAATTGTTTTGTGTGACATTTTTGTCGCTTTTTTTTTGCAATATATTATGGTAAGAATATCCAATAAATTGTGGAGAATATCTGAATTATATATATACCGACGAAAATTTGGATGATAATACCCTGCTATAATAATAATATTGTAGCGAAAATCCTTAAACTGACTTGTTTTATCGATAGTTTAAAATAAAACAATGACTTTTGCTTTTGTGTTACGATTTATTTGTGTGACGAGTTTTTAACCCAAAACTACTATTTAAAGAGCCATAGTAGAAAACGCAGTTTTATTATGGCAACACTATCATCTACAAAATTAAAGAAAAGAAGACAGCCATATTGTTTCGTCAGCAAAGGAGCTTAAAGTGCGCCTCGATTCTGTGTTTGTGTGATAAAAATATATTTAATGTGATTTCTGAGGTAAGAAACTGATATTTTAATGTTAAAGTATAATATTTGTTGGCGATGAGGCCCAAAGTATACTTAAGATCACCCATTAGTGTCTAATTGTAATAAATAATCGAAATATAACCTAAAATTGTTGTAAAAATTTAGCTTTTGTGTTGCATTTGTGTTACATTTGTGTCACTTTTGTGTTATATTTGTGTTATTGTAACACAAAAGTATGTGTTACGTAACACAGTAGATCTATAAAGCCGCATGCATAACGGTATTTGGACTGATTTTTTAAAGTAACGTATCTGAGTGTGATTTTGTCTGTATGATTTTTAATACTGTAAACCATTATTATTATTATAACAGTAGTCCGGTCATTTAAGACATTTGAAATAAAAATTCCGAAAGAGTCAAATTTTTGTGGAGAGTTTGGGTTCACCATCAGAAAGAAATATTTAAAAGTACCCGTCGATCCCATTAGTGCTAAAAAACTTATTCGGGGTCAAAGGTAAAAAAAACCTAATTTTTCGCGATTTTTGGCAACACGGTAAGTTTTATCAAAAAAATAGCTCAGATCAAAAAACAGCAACAAAAATGCCCAAACACTTTTTTCTTAGAGTCACCGTTTTACTTTAAATATTGATTCAAAATGTTGAAAGAGGCCATCGTCATAGTATGCACACGTTTTCACGCCAACTTTGAGGCAGTACTATACTAGTAGCAAGTATTTAACGTACCGTACCTCAAAATTATAAAACGGAACCATAAAAAAAACCGCTGGCTCTTAGAAAAAAACATCGTTGGGACATTTTTGTAGATAATTATCTGATCTAAAATTTATATCTGAGCTATTTTTTTGATAAAACTTACCGTTTTGTTGAAAATTACGAAAAACTCATTTTTTGACCTTTGATTCTGAATCAGTTTTTTAGCACTAATGGGATCGATGGGCACTTTTAAATATTTATTTCTGATTGAGGACCGAAGCTCTCCACAAAAATTTGGCTCTCTCGGATTTTTTGTTATTTGACCAATGTTTTTAAAATGACCGGACTACAGTCAATTATTTTATTATATTGAAATATTTATAATCTATTCATGTGGGTATAGTATATGTGCATTTTTTTTAGACAATGCCGTTAACTGCTGCAGAACGACAAAGAAGATATCGTGAAAAGTTAAAAAGCACGAATCCTGAAAAATTTCAAGAACAAAAGAAAAAAAACAGTGAAAGAACATTACGTGAGTATAAAAATAAAACAGCCAATTATACCGAAGAACAGAAAGAAGAATTAAGAAAAAAATGGAGAGAGGACCGAAAAGAAAAAGAAAATGTGCCGTCAATATCTCAACAACACTCTATGGATAACCCCAATCAAAATATTACTGATATTTCAATATTGTATAAATTGCAACGCCGTAATACACAAAAATTTCAAAAGGAAAATATACTTTTGAATAGAAAAATAACTTCTGTGATGAATGGGTTTAAAAATCTCCAAAGAAAAGTTCAAAGGCAACAAAAAATAATTGAAAGTTTGAATGAAAAATACGAAAATATTATGATGGAGTTAAAAGCTAATAAAATCAAAGAGACAGTTATGAGAGAGGAAGAGAGTGTTAATTATTATAGAAATACAAATGAAACGGAAAATACACCAAACAAAAGAGTAACTGACTATATAAATCATACGATACCTAATATCGAAACCCCAACAAAAGAAGAGATTAAAAAAAAATTACTTGAACATGATTTATTGCAAGAATCTTTTAAAAATGAATACAAGACTTCTAAAAGGTCAGAAAAAGAAGTTTTAAAAAGAGTAGTAAGCAGTGATATTATAAAAAAGTACAAAAAAACAACAAAATTCAAGGAAAAGTTAGGCATGCAAACCTCTGCTTATAGAAAACTAGAAGAAGATCGCAAGAAAAAAGTGGAGTTACAAAAACAAATCACATCGTTTTTTAAAAGAGATGACGTCAGTCGAGCGACAGCGGGGAAGAAACAATACAAAACGTTTAAAAAAAACAAAATCCAAAAGAGATATTTGTTAGATAAACTAAAGAACTTACATAGAAAATATGTTGAAGAAGTAGGAAGAGTAAGTTTCAGTACCTTCAAAAAATACCGCCCTTTCTACGTGTTACCTCCTAATATCAAAGACTGTGAGAGTTGTGCGTGCACAAAACACTCGAATATGCAATTCTTAATAGACAATTTACACTCGTTTGGTTTGCTTAAGAGCAATAATTTGAATGACGTAGTACAGGAATTAGTTTGTGATTCAAAATCAAAATGTTGCATGTACGATGACTGTTCTGATTGTTTTGAAAGAGAAATAGATAATGGCGATTTAGATCCAAATACTGAAGTGAAATGGTTTAAGTGGGCTTTAACAGATTATGAATATGGCAAAGAAGGCAATATGAAAAAATCTAAAAAAATGATGAAGACTTTAAAGGAGGGGACACTCAAAGGTTTATTGGAGACTTTTAACAAAGAAATCAAGCCATTTAAGAAACACGTTTTTAATTTCTATTACCAGTACAACCAATACAAACAATGTGCAGAAAATTTACAAGAGCATGAGGTATTGATACACATAGATTTCTCAGAAAATTATGTTTGTAAATATCACGAGGAAGTACAAGCTAAACATTTTGTAAAAGACCAAATTACTTTGCATACAGGTGTATTGTACCTTAAAAACCAAAAGCCTATATCGTTTTGTTCCATATCTCCTGATAACACACACAACCCAGAGTCCATATGGGCACATCTAGATCCGATCCTTAATTATGTCAAAAATAATCACCCAAATATAAACACCATTCATTTTTTCTCTGACGGCCCCGCGACCCAGTATAAACAAAAGAAAAATTTTTTTCTCCTCAGTCGAAACATTTATGATTACGGGTTCAGTACTAGTTCATGGTCATTTTTTGAAGCAGCGCACGGTAAAGGTGCTGCTGACGGCATTGGAGGTACAATTAAACGAACCCTCGATATGAAAACAGCTCAGGGTCTAGATATACCCGACGCCAAGGCAGCATATGAAGCATTGTTATCTACAGAAACTAAGATTAAGATTTTTTACGTGCCAGCTGAAAATATTAAACCCCTTGATCCTTTGATTGTTGAGAATCTGATGCCTATACCTGGGACTATGAAAATTCACCAACTAATAACCTGTGGACAATACAAAATCATGTATAGAGATCTGAGCTGTTTTTGCAAAGATATACGTGAAGCTTGTGCGTGTCATTCACCTAAATTCCATGATTTTTCCACTTTTAATAAAATAATTGTTAAAAGCAATCGCAATAGAAAGCGATGTAATAATCCTGAAAACAATAGAAATATTCCACAAAAATCGAAAAAGAAAGTCAAACGACACTACAAGCAATCCAGCTCATCCTCAGAAGATGACACAAGTATGGAAATCGAATTTGCTGAAAGTGATTGTGATGACGATTTTATGTCTGATGGTTCTTTGGTTTCTGACCAGAATTCACATATCGATGAAAATGTATCAAGCGAAAACCTTGACAGAATCTCTAGCATAACTCAAAAGAGCGTTAATCCTAATAAAAAAATCCATATTTTGTCCACTGTAATTATAAAGAAACCATTTCAAATTTCAAAAGTTTCAAAATTACAAGAAGAAGATAAAAATCAAAATAAATTGCAAAACAGGAAATATATTAAACGGGAGAAATATTGTCAAAAGCAACTCTTTCCAATTGATAAAGAAAACTACACAAAGGAACAAGACTTGACCGAAGTAAACAAGACAGCCAACATTCAAACTGAATGTTGTATGAATAAAGTAGACGAAGAAACTATTATAACAGAAGATAATTGTAGCGGCTGTACACTAGAGAAAACTGTTGAACAAAAAATTAAAAACAGAGATGAAAATAATGAAACTGAAACGAAAAAAGATAGCAAGACTGAATTGAATGCAAACCAAGAATTAAAACAGCCACAATCTTTAAAAAAAATAAGTTTGATGTTTGTGAATCAATTCTTGTTACATGAAGGCAAAATTGTAAACAAGAACCTTATAAATTTGCAACTAAAAAAGAAGGCGAAAAAGAAAGCGGTGGCATCAAACGTCCGTTTTCTGCATGTAGTGTCTAAAACTGACGATGAAAATTTACCATTTGTGGCTGTATGTGAAAATGATTTACCAAAAAGTCTGCAAACGTCGAAATCACCTGATGAAAGTGGTAGTCTTATAAAGTTTTCAAAAAAGGCCCATATAAACGTTTTACCTTCGAGTAATGTGTTATTTAGGGCGGGACCATCTAACATCAGCGAGCATACTGACACTAGTGTAATGGACATTGAAATGGAAAACGACATAGGAAACGCTCCACTTTGTTATTTTGAACAGGCAAGACCACTAAATGTGTATAATTATAATACGAGTAGTGTCCCAGATAACTTTGACGACAAGATGATAAACGTTTTACCTTCGAGTAATGTATTATTTAGGGCGGGACCATCTAACATGAGCGAACATACTGACTGTAGTGTAATGGACATTGAAATGGAAACCGACATAGGAAACGCTCCACTTTGGTGTTTTGAACAGGCAAAACCACTAAATGTATATAATTATAATAGTGTCCCAGATGACTTTGACGACAAGATGTCATACGATATTACGAAATGGGACAACATAGACTTATGTGATTCTAAAATACAAAACCCTGATTTCTCCCAAGATCAAAGTAAAGCCTCGACACAAGATGAATGCCCGAAGTTCGACACATACAACATATCAAGACCAGCTTCACTTCTCCCTGTTAGTGATCCCAGCCAACTTGTCGAAAATTCGAATTCACAGGTGTCACGTCCGTCAATGTTCGAACACTCAATGATCAAAATTACAAACGAGAATGATGCTGTGCTATCAGATAAAACACCAAGTCCATCAAACAATGAAACTAAACAAACATCTTACGATTATTCTGTGAATGATAAAGTTTTGGTGCGTTATTATGCCAGAAATAAGACATGGAAGTACTATATTGGAGTAGTTACGGCTGTTAATGCTGACCAAACTTATGACGTCTCCTTTTATGCTATGACACGTAATAAAGGCGAAATAAAATTTAAAAAGCCTAAAAAAATTGACAGAGATACAGTCCCAGAAACACTGATGGTAAAGATAATTGAAATTGATAGAGTATCAGATAAACTAGAAGAGTATACATTACATGACCCAGCAGATGCAATTTATTTCTGATTGAAAGAGTCTACTTACCTAATTGTTTTTTTTTGTGTTTATGCTAATTTTTTTTAAAAAAATCCGATATTTTGAGCCTTTAATTTGTAACTCTTAATGAAAACTACTTGTTTTGATGTTTATTTTGCTAATCTTTTTAATAACATTTCCTAAGATATTTTGAGACTATTCTTTGTTACGTACAAGACTTACGTTAACGCCCGTTAACGGGTTTATATTTAAATCTTCCATTTTGTAAAGTCATTACGATATTTTTAATTTATATGTTACAACTTTTTTTTTAATATTTGTCACATTTTGGATTGCCTTTAATTGTAAGGATTATAAAACCACTAATTTTAACGTTTATTGAGTTGAGAAAACAAATGTTATGTTAAAGCAATTTGACACATGACACATAACAATTTCAAAGCATTTTAACCATGATGGCTTTAGTTATCGCCTTTTAGGTTGTAGGTATTTAGTGTTTTTTTTTATTTTAATTTTATTTTGTAATTGTAATAAGGACTAAAAAATTTAATATCATCAATCTATTATCGTCATCTTCCAGCCCTTGTCTCGTTTTATTTGGGGTTGGCGCAATACGTTCTTTTCTTCCATTCTGTCATGTCACCCGTCACTCTATCACTAACTAGTTTTTCTTTCATATCTCACACAGTCCATCCATCTTTTCTTTGGTCTCCCTGTTCCTCTCCATCCATCCACATGTGTATCTGTACTCATAGATCTTTTAGTAACATGCGTTTCATCCCTCCTCTTTACATGGCCATACCAAGACAAACGGTTCCCTTTCAACTTTAAGTCACTTGCGCCACTTTCAAACATTTAATATGCTCATTTCTCACTTTATCTATTCTCGTCACGCCACGCATCCATCTTAACATTGTCATCTCAGCTACATGCAATTTTTTTTCATCCGTCGTTTTCATAGCCCAACATTTATTAACGGGCCAAATTTGCAGGCAGCTCAAAATAAAATCAGTTCCTTTCATACAAACAGTCAATACTTACTCAACGAAAATGTGTTATACCTGTTTTTTTTAGCGAGTGACAAAGTTGGCTCTTTAGTAAAAGTTGTTCTAGAACTATGTAATTCAAAATCATTCTTTAAAAAACTCAGGATTCTTTTAATTTTTTTTTAACTCGTGGTAGGTATATGAGTATGTGATTCTTGTTAAGTTTTATTGTAATTTTTTTAATGTCATTATTAAAGGTACACAAGTACATCGCTTAAATATCGTATTTCATTACTCCTATAACACTGCATGTCCAATTTTTTTTGATCTTTTATTTATTTAGGATATATATTTAACCATTATGAAACCACCTTTACCCAAAAGATGTGTTACTTTTGGGTTACATTTGTGTAACGGTAACACAAAATCTGTTGTGTTACTTTTGTGATATAATTGACAATTTTGGCGGCCTTACCCATATACTATTTATAATATCAAAAAGTTTGGATAATAAATCAATTATTTAATTAAAGTTATTTTTGTAAATACTCTAAAATTAATTAGTCATTGTAATTACAGGCTATTTTAACAAAAGTGACTGTTTAACGCGAATTACACAGGCCTGCGATGGTTTTCCCCTTAAAAACTAATTAACAATTTGGATAGGAATGAGATACATTAAGAAAAAAAAAATCCATCACATTTTTTTTTATAAAATTACTTATTATTTTTTCTTAGTATTACTACATTTTATAAGAGTTAACTTCCGATCTCTTTGATAAATGTGCATGCTAGTAGTACTGATAACATTAAAATATTCATCTACCCTCATTAGTCATTGCTTGTCGTGATTAATTAATGTTGTGAAAAATAATTTATCATAATAATATTCTGCATTCACATGCCGCCTGCTGCATGCTGCCTGAGAATCTTGGTACCCACCAGTACTACTAGCATACACATTTATCAAAGAGATTGGAAGTTAACTCTTATCATCATCGTCATCATACCAGCCGAAAGACGTCCACTGCTGGACATAGGCCTATTTTAGTTGGAGTGACTGCCTCTCTACTGCCTACCTACACAAACTAGTTACCAAATTTTTTTTTTACTTGAGATTTGTTTGATGTTGACTCTAGTCTGGGTCAGAGGTGACAGAGACAAAGTCGACAATAGAGTGAGCTTAAGCAGCCTGCCTTTTCACTCAATTAACACAATTACCCGGTGTCGGATTTATTTTATTCCGACTACCCTACATAATCTTAGTGTGTTAAGATGGTCAACAATTAGGCTACCTTGCTCTAAAATGATTCACTCAGCAAAAGCATTCAACAAAATTGTTAAAGATGAACAGCTTTCAATAAATTTGTTTGCAAGCAGCTTAGCAACCATTAGTACTATTTTATCCAAACACTATATGGGTTCTGATATTTTCACAGGTATTTAATTTTGTTAAACTAGTAATAGTTAATTAATTTTGCAACTGTACAACAATAACTACTGTATTGCTAACTGTGGAGGCTTGTAAATGGCTTGATGTGAATCAGCTTACTATTACCCCCTTACTAATAGCTGTAAGCCACCAAAACGTAATAAAATAAAATTTTAAATCCAGTGCTATAATCTATACCGTCTGTTTACAGGCAAGAAGGGAATAAACTAATACTTTATTTTTATCAAAACCTGCCAGGAATAACAAGATAAAAGTTGATGATAATACCTACTGTTTAATTTATGATGATTAATATGGTAATTGTTGGCTTATTTAGAAGAGCATATAATATACTAGCTTCTGTTAGCGGCTTAAACCAAAATGAATAAATGTCAGAAATTATTCAAATGGAACATAGCTATAAGGCTTAGCACGCACTGCGATTAAACGCCCGCGTTTAACCGCAGGTCTGAAACCGCAAAAAAATGTAACACATAGCTTTCTATACAAGCGCACGCATTAGTGACTCTTTTCAGTGACTGATTTTAAAAACGCAAAACCGCGGTAAAAACGTAACAAGTTACGTTTTTAACGCGGTTTTTTTATGTCCCATAGTAATAGTACTGTGGCGCACGCACGGCGGTTAATCGCATTCGGTTTTTATTCAGTCTCGACTGATAATTTCAATATCAAAGCTACAACACATGCTACTCGCCAGAAATCCATTGTGAAATGAAATAAATATAAGCAAAACGCTAGCCGCAGTGCGTGTTGATGCGCGTTTTTGAGTTTTCAGCTATTCCTAAACCGCGCGCGTTTAATCGCAGTGCGTGCTAAGCCTAACACATAAAAAGTAGCCATGTGCTATTCTAGACATAACTATCTCTGTATCATCAAAAATCTAAATCTGTGCCAAATTTCATCCAGACTCTTTCAGCCATTCTGTTATGAATTAGTAACAAATATCCATTCAAACTTTTACATTTATATAAGTGGGTAGTAGTGGGCTATTTGATTAATGATACCTTAGCCCGTGAGGCAACGAGCATGCAAGACAATACGAGCCCCCGAGGGACAATATGGGCCCCGATCGGGGCTTACTGGTGTTTAAGAGGTTAATACACAGTGGTCTCTTCTTAAACCACTACCTTAAAATTGTATCCAGTAGTGGAGTGCTAAAACTTAAAGATTAATCATCTTAGTAGTTGATAATAATTATAATCTATTACAGTTATTTACGAATTACATATGCATTTGAAATACAAATGAACTTCATGAAATTTAAATGTAATTGAATAGGTTACCTTGTGTTTACAACTACCCTATCATGATTTTTTTTTCAGTTTCCTTCTAAAACTAACAATGAGGTTAATAAATTATTAATAATCAATTGGGGGTATGTAGAAACATTTAAAAACCAATTCTATTTCATTTAAAAATTAAGTGTTCATAAGAATTATTAAAAAGAAATAAGAATAAAAATTATTACAGTTCAATACTTCTGGTTAGCATTTTGACATCTACTTCCTCTAAATTCGTCATTTCAGTGTTTCAACACATTTCAATGAATCTCCTTTTAGGGATGTGTTTTATTTAAATGTAGGTTATTAGTTTTTATTAATACTAATAAACATTGCTCACAACCTGTTGTGCATGTTGTTTACATAACAAACACAATGTGTGACTGTGCAATGTCAGCTTACCAACATTTATTATTTCTTATCATCTTACACATTTATTTTTATTTTTACACAAGAAATCATTGTGAAATATCATTTTTAGACTTACTGAATAAAATGAGGTCATATAGCAAAGAAATGAAAACTTACTGTAAATATTCCTGATCTATACATGTCTAACACTTCGTTTAAAACACTCAGGCCCCGCTCCCTACCCAGGAAATTGTTCAGCACACACACACCATACTGAGTCATGTCTCTGATCACTCTGTGACAGATCTCATAGCAAGAATCACTCGGATCCATATAGTAACTGTTAGGCATGTGGTTAAACGGAGCCCCGCTACCTTTCAGTGAGGCCTCAGGGTACTCCTTCACCCTCGTACCCTGCTCCGGCCCATAGTTAGGCAGTACAGGCATCTTTGCTGTGTCAGTCCTGTTCACTGCCTGCACCACATTAGAGGTTCCAGGCGTGGGGAAGTCCACAGTGCTCAGCAACTGCGCAGACTCACGCAACACTTCCTGCTCAGAGGAGCCCTCGTACGTTATGGCACTACTAGTAGTTAGTTCGCGGTTTGTATACACTACACTAGATATCACACTGTTGTCATTGTGTCCCAATGCTTTCGATGTACCTTCCTCACTTTGTTTAAGTCTTTCAGTTGGTATTTCTGAACTATAATTATATTTAATAACACTTTCCCTGCTACCCTCGTTGCCACTATCTTTCACCTTTTTCGTTTTAGTTTTTTTCAAACGTCTTGTATCACTACCCTCTTTCGAGATATCCTTCTGACGCTCTTCTGTGACGTCGGAAGTTCCGTCTTTCACATTCTTCGTGGCTTCTTCACCAACTATCGAACGTTCACCTGGTTTATCGCTTTTGGAACCCTCCTTCGGTAACTTCGGTACACATTCACTTCTGTGTCTTTTCCAGTCTTGATGTTGGTGATCAGTATTACAATAATAAATTTTTAGACAGCGACCGCACCTTCGATGAGTTTTCTCGTTGCAAACAGCGCAACAAGCAAGGCCGCCTTCTTGATTCATTCTAAATAATTTTTCCCAAGGGCCGGCCCCTACGACTTGTCAACTGAAAGAAATGTCATCGACGACGTGACAGCGCGAATACCAAAATAGCGACTAACAAATTACCTTCAAACTAAAATAATTAACAGTCTATTAATTTCACGGATAATTTAGAATGACTCGATTATAAATTTGTTTGGCCATTATTAAATTATACATTTACTTTATTTGTTTGTATTCTATTTAATAAAAATTGTAACGACTAATAAGCAAAATAAAGTCGGTATTACACTTTGGGGTTAGTCATTTTAGGGATGTCAATGACATTACTAAAATCTTTGCGAGTAGCTGACCCGTAACCACTTCATATTTATGGTATTTTTCGCGTTAAATATATAGCCTATGACACTCACAATTACTCACAAAAAACGTGGCTTTCTATGGGGTGAAAAACTGCCCTTTTATCCCACCAGATGTCGCATGATCGACTCTGCCTAATTTTGTCCTGTCTTCTGTCATAATCCATACAAATTTACGATTTAAACGTAAACAAATATCGAAAATATTTAAATACTACAAATATGACGCAGTATTGTGTTCCAGACTGCAAAAATCAAGGGAGACATAAATTTCCAAAGGACCCAAAACACCGAAAATCCTGGAATATGCTTCCAATCTGCAAATTAAAACCTTCATCAAATATCGTTTTAGATTTGAAAAGAAAATCGATTATTTATCAATATAACCCTCAAATTATTTATTGCTTACCTCTCAATCAAAACCGCTTTTTTCCCGGCTGTTGAAGCATTTTTATGACGTAACTCCAATTTAATTGTGAAATAGTTCAAAAAGAATACATTTTAGACATAAAATTACGGGAAAACAGCAATAACAAACTCACATAAACGTCAACACAAACTCGACAAGGCAGAGTCGATACTAGCGACACCCATGTCGAGCTTTGAGTTTTTCTCCCCATTGGTAAAAGGATTTTCAAATCGGTTCAGTAAAAAACAAAAAAAAAAAAAAAGATTTATTTTGGACCAAATACTTAAACATTTCATGTACACCCACCAAACTGCGTGGCAGTTTGTCGGCAGGATTAGCGCTCGTCTTAATACATCTGGCTCAAATACATAACAAAATTTACAAAAAAAATGTGTATCATATGATGTAACAATTTATATTTAAAGGTACTAGAGAGGTTCAGGCAGCCGGACAATGGCAAACAATCCTGACGCGTCTTTCTAATCTTTTTATTTAAAAACTCAGTTTAAAATTTATTGTGTTGTCCTTGTGTCCGTAACCAGGTTCGTAGTGTTTGTCGTACTTGAGCAGAGTTCCATCCAAAATGGATAGGAACAAACCGATCCTGATCCTCCTGACATCCCAGCTTCCCTAACTCCTTTTCCTCCTACCCCGAACCCTTTATCACAGTTTGCAGAAGTGGTATGTAGTGTCTCTGAGATGGATGTGACTCAATCTCAGCAAAATACACGCAAACGTCCAGGCCACGATGAAATTATTTCCCCGTCACCTCCAAGCAAGCAGCCAAAAAGCCAAATAGGCCGTATTAGGTATTCGGTTATGGATAAAGCGCCCTATATAGTTCACGTCTCCCGCATCGAAGCACAGGCAAATGCAGGTACCACACTCCACCCCGTAAACTTTGGTAAATTTTTAATACTAAACAATATAGCAAACATAGTTCGTGATGGAGTAAATAGAGTAGGTAGGAATCGAGTTTCTGTTGAGTTCACATCCCCTCAGGATGCAAACTCCTTCTTAGTTAACAGTCTGCTGACAAAACACAGTTACATAGCATCGATTCCTACTTACAATATCACAAGGATGGGTGTTGTAACCGGTGTTCCCTGTGATATTACAGAAGAAGAGGCTATTACCTATCTGTCGGTACCTTCAGGATGTGGTCAAATTTTAAAAGTGCGTCGTATTAATAGGAAAGTGCAGAGAGAAGGTATAACAGAGTGGAAACCTACTGAGACATGTGTAATAACATTTGACGGTCAAATTTTACCAAAGAGGATTTTCTGCTGCTACACGTCTCTCCCAGTTGAACAATACATCTATCCAACTGTTCAATGTCGCAAATGTTGTAGATTTGGTCATATTGCCAATGTATGTAGGTCAAAACCACGCTGCAGTAGATGTGGCCACGATCACCCCGGTGATGGTTGCAACATCTCGGAGAGTGAGGCTTTTTGTGTGCTATGTTCGGGGAATCACTTCGCTAATAGCAGGTCATGCCCTGAGCATGGCAGACAGAAGGCCATCAAGACTATTATGGCTGAAAAATGCATATCATATGCTGATGCTAGCAAAGTGGTTCCAGTGACTTCAGGCAATTATGCTATCGTCGCTAGAACCCCTGTTTCACACAGAAAAATTGTCACACTCAAGCCCAAGACCCATGCCCCACTTTCCCCATCCTATGACAAAGTCGCTCATCAACAAATAGTTAGTGTCCCCCAACCTTCACAGCCTAATGGCTGTGCTCTAAGTAATAATAATGTCCCCCAAAATAATACTGTATCTGTTATTGAACTTTTAATAAAGCCAATATCAATCATTATCTCTTCATCTTCCACTAATTCAAATTCACCGTCCAACGTTGCCGAACAACTTATTTCTCTTCTCTTACAAATCAAAAATGGCGTCTCGCCAAGTATTCCTTCAGTGGAATGTGAGGGGCGTGTGGCATAAAAAGCACGACCTCATGTTCCTTCTAAACAAGTACAAGCCATTGGCTTGTTCCATAGCTGAGACTTGGCTCACTCCTAATCTTAGCTTCCGCATGCCACATTATAACATCCTCAGATGTGATAGATCCGATGGGTACGGAGGGTCGGCTCTTCTCGTCAATAATCGTGTCCCTTTTTCCCCCACATACTTGCCCTCTCTCCAGGATAATTTGAGCATAACAGCAGCAAGGGTAGAGGGTATCACAGTATTTTCAATATATATTGCCCACACTCACCCTGATTTTTTAGTTATTTTAAAAAACACTTTTTCTAATGTCCATGGACCATTGCTAGTCATGGGTGATTTTAACTGTCATCACTACAGATGGGGATCGGAACGCTGTGATGCCTTCGGCATTGCTCTGGTGGAGATTTTGGATGATCTAGATCTCTGCATATTGAACAATGGGTGTCCAACCCATAGAACCCCCCAGGGCAGCAGAAGAGTTGTGTCGACCTTACATTCTGTTCGGTTGACCTGGCAGCATCAGCTCACTGGGAATGTACAACTTTATCGCATGGTAGTGATCATTACCCTTTAGTTACATCTTTGGCTAACAAGACTTATTTAGAAAAAGCTTCTCCTCCACTTTGGAAATATAACCTGTCCAAACCGGATTGGACAAAGTTTAAATCATTACTGGAGGACAAAATTGACAATCTTCCAAATTTAAATTCATATTTACCAGATACTTCAAGTCACCACCATGCCAAGAGCTGCTATGAGAGTTTTGTTTCAGCCGTTACCTCCAGTGCAGATTCTTGCTTCCCTTTGAAAAACAGTGCCCAAAATAAAATCCCTTCACCTCCATGGTGGGATCCAGAATGCACTTCGGTTGTAAGAGCAAGGAATGAGGCCGAGCTATGTTACAATGCGGCTATGAATACCGAAAACCTCTTGGCATATCTTCAGTGTAATGCTAGAGCCAAACGTCTTCTTCGCAAGAAGAAACGTGCGGGTTGGATTAAATACTGCAATGCCTTATCCCCTTCCACTCCAATCTCAGCAGTCTGGAAAAATATTAACAGATTTAGGCGAGGGTGTTCCCCTTCAATTACTTCACCCATAGCTAGGGAAACAGCTGAACTCTTTTTCGACAAAATTGCACCTCCATATGTTCCACTTCCATTTGAATGTAGAAATGAGCCCCTTCTTAGTCTAGCAGATGATCCTCTTGATTCGCCATTCACTTTGCACGAACTGAATGTGGTGCTTAGTCATGTCCAGGACTCAGCTCCTGGCATCGACGGTGTGCCATATTCATTTATCTGTCGTGCAGGTGAAAAGGCTAAAATTTACTTTTTGGGAATTTTAAATTTTTGTTATAGTCGTGGGTGGGTACCAGATCAGTGGAAGGTACAAATTATCATTCCCTTAGTGAAACCTGGCAAACCACCAGAAGATCCGAATGGCCTTAGGCCAATTGCTCTATCTTCAGTCCTTGCCAAACTACTAGAACATCTTATCAAAAATCGTCTGGAGTGGATAGTCGAATCGAGAAACTTACTGCCGAATTCCCAATTTGGTTTTAGGAAAGGGTTTAGCACAATGGACAGTGTCGGTGTCCTGATGACGGATATTCGTCTGGCCTTTTCTAAAAACCAATCCGTTGTTGCCACTTTCCTTGACATCTCCTCCGCATATGACAACGTACTTCTTCCCGTACTCAGGCAAAAACTGCAACAGCTGAGTCTTCCGGCTAAGATGATACAATGCATATGTGGTCTCCTTGTGTCCCGGTCATTGGTCCTGAGAGTACAGGGAGAGGAATTTGACGAGCGGCAGACGTGGAAGGGCCTCCCTCAAGGCTCTGTCCTCAGTCCATTGTTATACAATTTGTATACGGCCGATATTGGGTCCTGCCTTAATAATAATTGCCAGATCTTGCAATATGCCGATGACATAGTTTTGTATGTGACAGAGTCCTCCATCGTTAACGCTGCCGCTTCTCTATGCCTTTCTTTGGATTCTTTGAACCAATGGCTTTTAAGCCATGGCCTGTCGCTTTCCGCACCCAAAAGCTCGGCGGTAATTTTCTCTCGGAAAAGACATACTCCACAGATATCAGTGAGCATTTTAGGCCGTAGTATTCCTATAGTTAATAAGGTAAAATTTTTGGGTGTACTTTTGGACTCAAAATTAACAGGTAAACCGCACATAAATCTCTTGGTCCAAAAATGTGAAAGGGTTGTTTCAATTTTAAAAGTCCTTGCGGGTGTTTGGTGGGGAGCTCACCCATACACCATGAAATTGGTGTACAACGCCTTAGTTCGTAGCGTCTTAGATTATGGAACATATCACCTGATTCCATGCAATAAAGGTGCTTTGGCGGGGCTGGATAAGGTTCAGTCCAAGTGTCTTCGGATCATCTCTGGTTGTATGAAGTCCTCTCCCATTAACGCATTGCAGGTCGAGTGCGCTGAACCTCCTCTGGCCCTGAGACGGCAATATCTGGCTTCCCGATTTGTTTACAGGCTAATTTCCAAATCATCCCATCCTCTCATAGCAAAATTAAATGAGCTAGATGCTTTATGTAGAAACTCAAACTATTGGAGAAATAAAGAAATTCCATTAATCTTAAAAACGTTTCGACAATCCCAAAATTTAGTGTGCCCGATTTTCCAGTGTCCTAAACTTCCCATTTATAACTTCGCTTACGAAGTTATTTGCTTTACCCCAAAAATTTTCTACAACATTGGTATATCCAAAAAATCCTCTGCAGCTAATTCGGCCTTCAATGCGGCGGTGGGCGAGCGATGGAATGATTACAAACTATTTTTCACTGATGCTTCGAAAATGAACGACGTTAATTACACTGGGGCCGCGGTTTATTACCAAAGCTCTAGAATTATTCTACAGTTTAAATGTCCTAAAGAGTAGTCCGTATTTACTGGTGAATGCGTGGCTATTTTAGAAGCTTGTCGCTTTATAGAATCGCACACCAACATTGAGAAGGCGGTTATCTTTTCCGATTCCCTCAGCTGTTTGCAGGCGTTAGCTCAAAACCCTTTTAAGAGCAAATTACACAATCACCTTATTTTAAAAATCAAAGAATCTTTGTTGTCATGTGCCAACTGTCGAAAGGATGTTCAGCTAGTTTGGATACCTAGCCATTGTGGTATTAAGGGTAACGAATGTGTTGATGCCCTGGCTAAAGATGCGTGCACATCTGTAACGGCTGATCTCTCACACAATACCCACCAGAGTTACGACCTGCTGGCCCTGCCAAAATTGAGTCTCCGGTGCGCCTGGCAAGAGCAGTGGAACGAGTCTAGCAGGAAGAGAGGCAGGTTCTTCTATGCTGTCCAACGCACTATAAATCCAAAACCATGGTTCTTTGGTTTCAAAAAGGTTTCCAAAACTGTTGTATCGGTTCTCTGCAGAATCCGTTTAGGTTTTTGGTGTACTCCCGTTTTCCTCCATAAAATCCGCATACGTGACTCGTCCCTTTGTGAGTGCGGATTTGGAGAAGGTACTCTAGATCACATATTTTTTGAATGCCCAAACAACGTCCCTCCCCTTGATTTGTATAGTCGTCTCCCTAAACTTAAGATCTCTCTCCCAATTAATTTCCCCTCTCTTTTAACATTTTCCTCTCCAGACCTGCTTGTGGCGCTGATGACTTTCATCCGCCACAATAACATAAAATTATAAGTCCTTCATATCTCCAATCCATTATATTATGTATCAAGGTGGCATGCAATATATATTTGATGTTTTAATCAACTATAACAATATTTATGTATGTTTATTTTTTTTTGTTTGTTTCAGTCCCGTACTAACACAACAAGTAGTCCACTGTACCGATTGAAGAAACTTTTTACTTGTCTCTGCAGCAAACATTGTTTTCTCAAAAGAAAATAAATTATTGCACACTTGCTTCTCAAATATACTTTGGACATTGGCAGAATAGTCGACATCGGCTTTGTTTGCCATATATAAAAAATAGAATAGAATAGAATGAATAAACCCATTTGAAGTGCTGGTCGGGAAGTTATTTATAAGGTGTACAGACGTCTGCTGGAAAACGAGGCCCAAACTATTCTTTCGGACAATGTTTAACAAAGAATCGCTGATATGACAAGTATGTAAGAGTTTGTTTTGCTGTTTTTAGTTGAATCAAGTGTTAATTGACGAACCCAAAGAGGTTTTGAATTACTTGCTCACGAAATAAGTGGAAGTTTGGAACAATAAATATCCAGCACATAGGTTATGTTTACATTTAGTCTGAATTACTCTGGTATAGCGCGCCAACATTAATTTTGATACTTGATCAACTGACTTGATTTTTTTGTAAATTAAAATTCGATTCGTAACTTTAACTTTGAGTGTGTTTTTTTTTTTATTTGTGATGGGTTTGCTCTTGACTCTAGTCTAGGTCAGAGATGACAGAGACAAAGTCTACGATGGAGCGAGCTTACCCAGAAGGAGCCTGTTCACTCTAACTTTGAAGAGATTAGGGTTAAAGATAACAACGTGACAAGATAATAATGTGTTTGTTGTAGCATTTGCATATGTGTTTATTGTTTTTTAATAATTCCTATAAAATGTTGTAGACACATCCTAAATGATTATGTTTAGGTACTTAGTAATCAATTGCATGACGAGAACACGTCCTTGTGAAATTCAAATATATTTACTTATTTAAATAAATAATACTTACATTTATACCAAAAATACAGTTATTACAGCTAGTATTAAGACTGGCCCTGTATGGGGCCCCGATCTGGGCGGCCGACCTGACGGCCAGCACCATCACTGTTCTGCGGAAGCCGCAGAGGGTGATGGCCGTAAGAGTCATCAGGGGTTATCGCACGATCTCCTACGAGGCGGCTTGCGCACTGGCCGGATCTCCGCCCTGGGACCTGGAGGCAAAAGTCCTCGCGTCACTGCATCGCTGGCGTGAGGACGCGTGGGCGCGCGGCGAGCGACTGATGCAGCGACACATCGAGCTGCGTCGGTCGCAGCTGCGCGAGGTCCTGGTGGCGGAATGGCGGGACAGGCTCTCACGCCCTTCCGCCGGCCTCGTCACTATCGAGGCCATCCGGCCAGTACTCGACCTGTGGCTCGGGAGAAGGCACGGCTCCCTGTCATTTCATGTGACGCAGGTCCTCTCGGGGCATGGCTGCTTCGGGAGGTTTCTGTATCGCATAGGCAGGGAGCCGGACGCTCGGTGTCACCACTGCGTCGACTGTCGGGAGGACACGGCGCGGCATACGCTGGCAGAGTGTGCCGCTTGGGAGGAGCCGCGTCGTGCTCTCATTTCTGTTGTAGGCAGTGACCTCTCGCTGCCAGCCGTAGTCCGTGCTATGGTTGACGGCGAGGAGTCCTGGGACGCGGTGGTCTCCTTCTGCGAAACAGTTATCGCGCAGAAGGAGGCTGCGGAAAGGGAGAGGGAGATCTCGACCTCCCTCCCGGCCCGCAGCAGACGCACCGGGCGTCGGAGGAGGGCATACGCTGCCCTCTTCTGGCCCCCCTAACTGGGTCCAGGGGCGGCGGACTTGGGGATGTCCGTCGCCCCCCATTCATCTGGACCCGAGGTGGCGGCGCGTGGTGTTCCCGTGCGCCCCTCTCTGACGTCGCGGGGGGAGTCAAACACCTCACTCCCCCCGCTGACCCGAGGTGGCCCGCAGAGGCAGGCCGGCACTAGCCGGGGATTACGGAAGTCGTAAGCTCCCGCGATCTCCGGCGTAGGTGAGAGATGGAACACCGGGGTGGTTTTAGTCAGTAAGAGTCTGACAGACCCCTCCGCCCGCCCCAGGGCGGAGGACATCCATGAGGATTTCCCATAGTTAAAAAAAAAAAAAAAGCTAGTATTAAGACTAAGTTGGTACGCTATTCAGGTTGCTATACGAACAGCAGTGGCGCCACTATTATTTTCTACTCTTTATTGCCAACCTGTAGTTCTGATGGCGGTGCTGCCATAGTTGATGTAACAATGTTCGTGTCGTTTGACACGAGTAGAAATTGACGTTTATAGTGAATGGTGCGTGATAGGGACCGTGCACGGCGTTGACTATGCCATCTAGTGTCGCAAATTCGAAGTTTTAAGGGTCAGAATACTTGACATTGACGCTTCTGTGCTTCCACCAACGGTTTCTGCTCCCTCAGTTTAGGGGAATGTGCGCAAAGTAGATTGTGCCATCTAGCGTAGCTATTTCAAACTTTATACTTTAAACGTACCTACTTGACACTGACATTTCTGTGCTGCCACCTATAGTTTCTGCACGCTTCCTATATCTATGGTGTTACTTTTCTATGACGTCAGACGTGTTGCGCTTCCTTCGTTAATACGCGATTCCTTTCTTCCTGCAAATGCGGAATGGGAGAGGGTACTTTGGCCACACATATCCTTTGTTGTAAATTTTCTAATAACGCACTCGATTTATGTGGCCGGCTCCCCTTTAAAATCCTTCTTCCGATTAACATTCCTTACCTTTTTAAGATACTCCTCTACCTTTTTAAGAAATGCTTGTGGAACCGATGATTTTCCTCTGTCACAATAACATCAAACTATGAGTCATACATAAGGCGGCCAACCATCCCGCGGGACCGTCCCGTAATGACAGTTGTAATCCCGCATTGCAATACACATCCTACTAATATTATAAACTAGCACTTCGCCCGCGACTTCGTCTGCGGAGACTTTACAGGTTGCGCGCAACTTCTTTGTTCCATGTTCCCAGTCTCGGAAATTTATCTTCATGATTCTTTATTCTGATAGTTTGTGAGTCTTTGCTGTCCGTAGTTTCAGCTCCGGAACTACTTCAACATGTTTCTGGTATTCTCGTACTTGTGAATCTTTAGCGCTCATAACTCCAGCCCAGAAAAAATTGTTCTCCTGGTATTTTTAAATGCTTACCACTCACAATTCCAGCTTCGGAAATCCTTCGACATGTTTCTAATCCCGGTAGTTGTGAATTTTTAACGCTCATAGTTACAGCCCGGAAAAAATCGCTATATGTTTCTGTTCTCCTGGTACTTTTGAAACCTAACCACTCAAAATTCCAGCGCCCCAAACATTAAAACATGTTTCTGGTTTCCTGGTTGTTGTGAATATTTAGCGCTTACAATTCCTACCGAAAATATAATTTGACATGTTTCTGGTCTCCTGGTATCTACTTGTCAATCTGTAGCGCTCATAATTACAGCCCCGAAAATACTTCGACATATTTCTAATCTCCTGGTACTTTTGAATCCTATCCGCTCACAATTCCCACCCTAGAAATACTTCGACAAACTTCTCACTCATAATTCCTGCCCCGAAGAAACTTCCCCATTTTTCTGCTATTCTGGTACTTTTGAATCCTTACCGCTCATAATTCCTGCTCCGGAAATATTTCGACATGTTTCTGGTCTCCTTTTACTTGTGAATCTTTAGCATTCACAATCCTAGCCACGAAAATACTTCGATATGTTTTTGGTAAAATTGGCTGGGTACCATATCAGTGGAAATTACAAATCATTATTCCCCTAGTAAAACCTGGCAAATCCCCAGATGATCCGAATGGCCTTAGGCCAATTGCTCAATCCTAGCCAAACTACTGGAATTCCAATTAAAAATCGTCTGGAGTGTATAGTCGAATCGAGAAATTTACTGCCGAATTCCCAATTAGGTTTCAGGAAAGGGCTTAGCACAATGGACAGTGTTGGTGTCCTGGTTACGGATATTCGTCTGGCCTTTTCTAAAAACTAATCCGTTGTTGCCTCTTTCCTTGACATCTCCTCCGCATATAACAACGTACTTCTTCCCGTTCTCAGGCAAAAGTTGCAACAGCTAAGTCTTCCGGCTAAGATGATACAATGTATATGTGGACTCCTTGTGTCCCGGTCATTGGTTCTGAGAGTTCAGGATGAGGAATTTGACGAGCGGCAGACGTGGAGGGGTCTCCCTCAAGGCTCTGTCCTCAGTCCGTTGTTATACAATCTATATACCGCCATGAAATTAGTATACAACGTTTTAGTTCGTAGCGTTATGGACTATGGAACATACCACCTGGGCCCCAAGTCTGCTATTACAATAGTGTCAGAATGGTCTATCATTGATTTCATAATGGTTGATTTTGACAAGATTCTATGCCATTTCTTTCAATGGAGTGTTAGTGGTTGACCACTGGATATAAATGCGTCATTATGACTTTCCAGTGGTCAACCGCTGACACTCCATTGATTGATATGCTTATTTAACTTAACCCCTAAGCTATGCAAAAAAATACAAAGCTCTACGGTTCATACATTTTCAGTTGCTATATAGCTGCAACTTTACTTAATGTATTTTTGCTCGTTGATTTATTCAGGCGTAGAAAAAAAACTACTAAGATATCCGTCACCTACTGTTGATTTTTGGAGGTACATAATCAGGTACTAAATGCTGGTTTGGTCAGAACGATGTAATTCATTGTAGTTTTGGAGTACAGGCATGGTCTCGTCATTATAACGTGTTGTAAAGACGGGACCAGTGTTATCGTGAAATTTCTTTTATGCGGTGTGAGGTACAAATTTTTCAGGATCGGTACAAAAAAGTACTAAATGGGTACAAAAATACGTGGTAGAATCTTTCAATTACAAGATCATATTTAACTATAATCGAGTACCTCGATAAATAAGCTTTCTAATAAGGTATATCACATAAGCGTTTAAAAATCTTTAAACTCGAAACTCAAATCGTATATTTCAAATAAACCATTTACAGGCACTTTTGAATTGTCAAAGTCGGTCAGTCAAAAACATGAAGCTATTTGCACGTTCCAAAGCTTAGATCTCTATGGAGAAGAACGTGCAAGAAACTCCACGGACATTCTTTTAAACCATGTGATGTATTACAAAAATCGTGTTAACATTATCTTTGATTGTGGAGCATTTAGCCAAGCATTTTTATCAACAGGACATAATCTTCCAGTTTATAATATGCTTGTCTGTCTTGCGTTTTATACATGTTACATTTTCTCTCATTCAGTTCGAGAATATCAAGTGGTATTTTATTATAAAACTAGCTGACCCACGCAACTTCGCCTGCGTCACAATTTTCATTACTGCTCCGCTCCTATTGGTCTTAGCGTGATGATATATAGCCTATAACCTTCCTCGATAAATGGGCTATCTAACACTGAAAGAATTTTTCAAATCGGACCAGTAGTTCCTGAGATTAGCGCGTTCAAGCAAACAAACAAACAAACTCTTCAGCTTTATATATTATTATAGATTTAACACAGTACCCCATAAAAGAAGTATGTACTGCTTATCTGAATCGGGGTTGATCTAATTTGTGCCGATTTCTAGTATTAAAATTATGCCTATCACTAATTTTGCTAAAAAGATGAAGATTTTTCCGAAGATACATAAGTTTTTCATATATGTATTGACAAGGTACCATCATGATGTTAATATCCTTAAACAGTTCCCTTAGGGAATCGCGCTGGCGGAGATTGCAAATGGCTCTGATAGCTCTTTTCTGCAGAATAAACAAAGACTCGATGTCTGCAGCACGTCTCCATAATAAGATACCGTAAGACATGATACTATGAAAGTAACTACAATAGACCAGCCTCGCGGTATCTATATCAGTAAATTGACGGATTTTTCTCACAGCATATGCTACTGAACTCAGCCGTCCCGCAAGAGATGTTAAATGAGGACCCCATTGTAGCCTTGAGTCAAGCGTGATCCCCAAGAAAATTGTGTCTTCAACGAATTCAAGTTTCTCTTGGGTCAATACTATGTCGCAATTATTACTTTTTACATTCGGTAAGGCAAATCTGATACACTGAGTTTTATTCCCATTTAAAACTAAATTATTAGCAGTAAACCAATTTTGGACATGCTGAAGAGCTTTATTTACATCGTCAAGACTTGTGGCACGCCTATCTCTCTTAAAAATTAAGGACGTATCGTCAGCAAATAATACCATTTTAGTTTGATTTTTCAGAATATTGTACCATTTTTGAACGTCTCCTTTGTTCATAATGATGAAAACAATGACTCCTTTTCAGGTATTGCGTTTATTCTGTTACACGTTGTATATTAAAAAAAATCCTAACTAGTCTACTTACTAGTGATCACAGGCAACGAACACATCTGAAGTTAGCCGAATGACGAACACTGAGTTTCGGCAGGGCCGAAGGTTCGGTCAATTTTGAGCCGAAACCTAAACTGTGGCCGAAAATAGATTTTTAGGCCGAAACTGGCCTAAAGACCTTCGGTCGGTCTCTAAACAAAATACCATACAGTTACTCAAATCTGTTAGTTTTGTTCCTCAAGATTAGAAAATATAAATTTGCGTAGTAGCGTCTATAAAATTTCGCTAGTTCCATCAATTTCATTCGACTATATGTGAGTATATCTGCCTTCACCTTTGTGGATTATTTTATAGTTTGAAGCAATGTAGGTAAAAAAAACACGGTTTATAAAATTATTTATTTAATGAAATAATGTTATAGATAATATGAATAAATTCTTTATTTATTTCGAGACATTATCAAATGTGTGCTGGGATATGGGTTTTAACTTAAACATGACGTCTATGAAATTGAAAATAACCGTCGAATACGCTTATTTTTGCTTGATGAAAAAGTTACAATGAAACTTAAATAAATATTTTTCTTATTTACAAATATAAAAAGGGGATAAAATGATTTGTGATGGATGAATAAGGGACATGAATAAAAAACAGACTAGATTAGTTCTACGTCGAGCCACGTTCTGATTCGTGTAAATATTTTTTTCGAGATTCTACAGTTTTAAAGCAGTAGTGAGTTGGATTAAAAGTTTATCATTAATGTAATAGAGAGCGAGACTCAACGAGAGGAACTAAAGAGTGCGTAAAGGCGCGCGTAGTATTAATTTACGCGCACCTCTGCGCTTACTTAATAATAGTTTCTTATACTAATATAAAACATAACAAGATACTTGTCTTCGGAATCATAGAAATTATGACAATACATTTTTTTTGTTAAATCACTTCTCTAGCATGTATGTCATAGGTTCCTAGATTCGGAAAAGTGATTCCTACTACTTTGCGGTAGCTACAATGCTCTTCATGCTTAAATGCCACACTAGGACAACACGAATCTGATTTGTATTGTAACTACCGCACAGTTCACAGGAATAATCAGAGATTTTTTCAGGAGAATGCGACCATCACCTATCAGTCTCTAATCATACATTAGATTCACTGTCGACATCTGATCGATGTCTTTTCAAACTTAACTCTGTACTTACAATTCCATCTTCACTTTGACTAATAACACGTTTTGATCTTTGCTTTTTAACGATTCGGAAACTAACAACAGGGCCATACCTATTGCGAACACAATTTTGTTTCGTACTACTAAGTTTATATAAAATTACAAATACAGAGGTAAGATATTAATTGAATATAACTACGTTACTCAAAATTCTAGCCAATATTATTTTGGACCCTATAATTACTTTAGTACCTGTACTATCATTACAATAGCTTCATTAAAGAGTAACGTAGATAAACCATCCGCTTTACAGTATTCAAATAATACTATATGTAAATTACCACGACTACACAGATATGACATAACACATAACTTACAAAAAACACTAATTTTCCGATCTGTTCATAGGCTCACAACTAAGGCATTTGATAAAATGTAGTCCAAGGAATCTATTTTAGTCAATAATCCTAGATATTCATTAGTAAGGGTGTAAATTGGATAAGTTCATCATGTAAATAGAATTATAATATTTTAGTCAATAACTAGCAGATAAATTCGTATGTGCTATGAAAGTCTGATCCCGGCATTATACTTACATTGTCACGTCAAGTCCAAGTTATTTATAGACAAACTATTTTGTCTATGAAAGTCTAATTATTTTTAAACTTGGCAACACATTCAGTGACAGTTATTTTAGCGGGAAATTTGAGTTGTCATATCCATGTTCTACAGTAAAGTTTTAAAGCATTTTTTCTGTCTTTTGTTGTGGTTATACTCTTGTTTGGTCATCATTTAGGGGTGGGATAGGAGGAGGAGGGGCGTGTAGTACTCTCGCCAGCTCCGCTTTCTCGTCTGCGGAGAGGACGTAGACTGGAGGGGCGGCTGGCAGGAAGCGTTCAGCTTTCTGTGGCTCGCGTTGTAATCTCGCGCGGTACAGCATCACGAGGACACAGAGCACGCTGATGATGAATGCTGAAGTAGCTGCTAGGACTATAAGTGCAGTGTGGTAGGAAGTTGTAGCAGAAACCTGGTGAGAAGATAATAATAAAATCAGTTACTTTCAATAATTTCCTAATTTTGATGCATTTCTTTTGTTAGTATTGTATTGTAGATAAGCTTTGCCTAGTCTAGTTTAAAATTACTGCTTCAGGCATTACTTGGTACCTATATTTAGTATCTCATAAGTAAGTCTGGACTACTTTCAGGTAAGGAAGGGAAGCAAGCAATCCAGTAGGTATTTAAGAAATACTTTTTTTGTGTAATATTCAGAGGTCGGAATTAGGTAGAGTTATTTATGTACTTACACTGATTTCATACAGCGAAAGAATATAGTGGATATGCCTCAAATCCCGATATTAATTTGAAAGAGCAGAAAAATCCCGTGATTTATTAAATAAAAAAGTTATTTACTTCTACACAATTTAAACCACTGCACGCGCGACGTTGCCAAATTTACATCAACGACATCGGATTTCCGAAGTTGTGCAATTCCAATGCGCACACGCGCGATGTTGCCCACAAAAGAAAAAAATAGCGGAAATGCGGAGCACTCCCCGCTTAATCCCGGGAAGATCCATATTAATATCAACATTTCGATGCAATTACATAAATAACAAAACCGATGACCTGTTGAAGGTCGCGGGTAGCCGATGGATGCGAGACGCACAGGACCGGTCGTTATAGCGACGCTTGGGGGAGGCCCATGTCCAGCAGTGGACGTCTTTCGGCTGATATGATGATGACATTAATAACTATACCTAATTCCGACCTCAATATTTTATGAATAAGTAAGTTAAGCATAAACTCACAGTAGACTCGCTAAGAATTTCTCGCTGCTGCATGGCGGACCGGCTGGGCGCGGCCAGGCGGTACTCGCTGCGGATGACGTCAGCTCCCAGCACGACCTCATCACCTCCCTTGTTACCCGCTAGTTTCTCTTGTTTGACCTGTAGAAAGCAGAGGGATTAGAAAATGTCCTTTAGTAGACTGTTAAAACCAGTTGTGGACATCTAGAAGGAATATTTCATGTTTAGAAAGACTAAAACTTAGAGAAATACATACAGACGAATACAGAACCTGGACCTTTTATGAATTACAGTTCCAATCACATCAGTGTTGTGCGACTGTCCCAGGGGCAGAGGGCAGAGAGCTTAGTGCGAGTTTTTTAACGTTAGTTAGCATAAACGTCAATTCGTATTGAAAAAGTTCTCCGATATTGTCACCAGACGGCGCTTATTCAGTATAAGCGCCTTCTGGTGACAATATTGGAGAACTTTTACGAATTGACATTTATGCTTACGCCATCGAGAACGTTATAAAACACGCACTAGGGTCACACTTCGCAGCTATAACCCAAATACTCGTGACGTCACAGTGCCTCTCAATACTCACCAAGTTCTCGATATGGTAGACATAGTCAACTGCCCTGGAGCCAGTGAGCACGGCCCTCAGCTTCACAGTGTTCCTGTCCCTGGACATAGACACAGGCACCCTGGCGCCTAGCGCTGCCAGCCTCGCCGCTAAGCCAGCGCGAGCTCGCTCCGCGCCGGAATGTTCCACGTTCAGAAGTTCTAGCTCGAGGATAGCTGTTTCTATTTGTGTTAGTTCTGAAAGTGGAAATGGTTAAGTTAGATTTTCCTGATCTGATGATTCCTCATGATCAACTTGCTGGGATATAGATGACCTCAGAAGGTTTTTCTACAGAGACCTAAAAGAGTACAGTCAACACGGCTGCATATAAGGTTCAGGTGCCATTGCTGCTTTTAGTCATTTTGGGCTCGTTAAATATACTCGCCGCATCGTCACAGTTCTTTGACCGACTTAAAAGACAGTTGCAATCTTTATCAACATCGAACAAAGATTTCTTCTTTATCTAACGCGTCATCGTAAAGCTACTAGTTTTTAGTTTTCATCAAAATCAGACCCGAGATTTCTTTGAGTATTTTTCGCTCTTCCTCATAGTTTCGGATTTTTATCGATGGGAAATCATCAAATCTCCTGCTCCAAGACTCCTCCCGCTCTGGGCGGAGCAGAAGGGAGTGTCAGACTCTTACTGACTAAAACCCATCCGTGTTCCTCCTAGTGCCCTTTGCGTTCCAGGGCCGCGGTGACTCTTTCGAACAAATTCCGCAACCCTGGCAGGCACTGACCCTAGTGGAACACTTGAAAAATTTACCCTTTTTCTTAGAACAGTAGATGGTTGAGTAGGTAATACAATCGCTTTTCGGAGTACGTGCAAGTCTTAAACTACAATTTTTTCCACTTTTATGAATAGTTTCAAACTAAGTTACCACAAGGATCATGCGCAGGCGCGTCGGCGACGGTCCCCGCATGGTGCCGCCTCTGCCCCGCGGCGTCCACGCACCAGCAGCGCCCGCGGGAGCACTGGCGCGGGGAGAACTCGCCGTCTTCTAGACAACGGGGCCGGAGACCTTCACCACCTAAGGAACATGATTTTTATGGGGTTTTAGGGCAGGTTGAAGATAAGTTCTTAACTTTTGAGGGGAGAACTTGGGAACGAGTCCTTTAACCTAGCTTTCTCCTTTATTTATGACTATACTTCGCCCGCTACTTCGTCCGCGCTGCAATTTTCTAAAGGATCCCTAATTTTTTTTCTAGACAAATCATATACTATAACCTTCCGAGAGAACCATTCTATCCATTGGTGAAACCAGCATGAAAATCGATGCAGTAGTTTTTGAGTTTATCGCGAACAAACAAACAGATGCGGCGGAGGACTTTGTTTTATAATATTTAGTGATAGTGAAAAATTAAATCTTTTCTCACTTTTAATACATGTACAGGCTGTCCCAGAAGTGTGTGGTCATATTTAGGGGTTATGTTCTGTAGCTGTTATAGAGTAAAGAAACAATATCAAAATAAAAAAGCACTGAATTTTTAAAAAACCCGACCTCGAGATACGACTAAAATATTTAAAAAAATCACTTTTCAAGCAGTCGACTGCATCGAATCTGTGATTGAACTAAAGCAAATGAAAAACTGAGTTTAAAAAAAATGTAATGAAAATTATATTCTGGAAGAAATTGCAACAGAACAAGTTAACTTACTAGTCATTCCAGGCAAAGTGAAAAATAAATTCATGGGTGTACTATAAATTATTGAATCAAAATGCACAATTATTAAAATATTTATAAAAAATTGCTCAATAAATGAATATATGACAAATTACAACGCTCGAGAATATGCCCGGCTAGCTCAGTCGGTAGAGCATGAGACTCTTAATCTCAGGGTCGTAGCCCCACGTTGGGCGGTCTTTTTGTAAAAGTGCATTTCCTCATTTTGGTCCATTTAGCGGTTGGGTTTTTTGAAAAAAGTAAAATGAAATTATTTTGCTATTCTTTCTTTACCTGAGTGCCAATTCTACTATTTTTTAAGAACGTTCACATTCGCAATCTGTCATAAAAGCCTCATTTTCTATACATTTTTGAGATGCGAATGCGAAAGTTGTTTAAAAATTAGTGGAATTTGACTCAAATACTGAAAATCACCCTTAAATATGACCACCCACTCTGAAACAGCCTGTATGGTACACAGAAATTTGATTCTCTTGTCACTATAGTCGTGTTGCAACTCACCATTATCAATTTCTTCCTGCATCATCTGACACTTGGTTCGAAACAAGATTTTGTCCACATTAACTTCTAGATTCTTCTCCAATCTTCTGGTGGTGTCTGCAGTTTTAGGCTCCACGACCTCGGAAACTATGGCGGGTTCGTCCAAATCTCTCGCTTCTTGAAGTATCTTGTCTATAGATTCGCCTTCTTGAACTTCGGTCTCCAGTTCGAAATCATCGTCTTCGTCGTCGTCATCAAATTCGTCTACTCTGTACGCAGTCATTTGTCTGATTAGTTCTTCCAGTACTGGAAAAGGAAGTTTTGTGTTATTATTAGCACATGTTCGAAACTTTACTTGGACTTAAAAAATATTTAGCTATCCCAGTTGGTCTACTAATGATGGAAAATGTCTAATCTTGATTTAAGAAAAATTTCGCAGAATAATTCTGCAAGGATCCTGGGCTTGTTTATTTATTTAATCTTCATGCACAAAGCACAAAACGTTTTGGGAACACATTCATAGTGCGTGCAGCTAAGGAGTGGAATTCCCTGCCGGAGTCTGTGTTTCCTGATAGCTACAACCTGGGAGTCTAAGTCAAGAGTGAATAGGTTACTTCTAGGCAAGCGTGCCCCATCTTTGATCACATCATCGCTTACCATCAGGTGAGATAGTGGTCAAACGCGTGCCTATCAACAGTAAAAAAAAAACAAAGGAACAAAGTCAGATTGAAAGCCGTAGGCTTTCTCTGCCAGTCAAACAAGGGTGCTGACGAGATACTTATTCCAATTATCTTAGAGGTGATTTAGCAAACAGTTGAAAATGACTTTTGTTTACATTTTCGTGGTAAATCATTGATATATAAAAAACCCAAGATGCACAGTCTCGAACAAATGCAACACTCGAAACTGTCGTCAAAAACTGACATGTATCAAGTGTCATGTGTGAGTTGTGTGTAGTTATACTATAAACAATTTTTTTTTTGCAAATTCAACCTTACACGGATCGCTTAAAGTTGTTTTTACAAAGCAGTGCAGTATGGCGAGCGATGCGAGACTGTTTGAAACTTGCGCACAATTATACATACTGCGCTTGTTTTTTGCGGACGTTTTTGAGATGCTGAGTGTGTATCTTGGGTTTTTTTATATATCAATGTGGTAAATAGTCTTTATTCTATGTAGCAGAGGGTCTACACAAGTGACATTCTGTCAAAACGTCAAAATTGTATGGGATCAATCTCAATCCCTTGTATTTTGGCATTTCGAAATTTCAAACGAATGCGACCGTATTCGTTGATATGGCACTTTGTCTAGTCTCAGGTCCTTATAGTTCCTAGTCCTTACCTTCGTCGGCTCTAGCTCGTTCATCGAGAGGGTCCCGCTGCACCCACTTGCGTGCTTGTCTGAAGTTGCATGAAGGCTTAGCGCCGCGCACCAACGATCCTTTCAGAGGTTCTCCGCGGGCGCTTACACACCAACACACATCTGCGAAAACACGGAGAGTTTTACATGAGATATAATACTAAGCCTAAAAATTATTAGGTTATGTCAGGAAGCATCGAAGGGTTGCTGGACTGTTCGGAAGAGTTACTCTGGCTCTGGAATGCGAAGGGCAATTGAAGGAATACGGATGAGTTTTAGATAGTAAGAGTCTGACACTCCCTCCCAATCCGCCCGGGAGAAGACATTGAAGATGTCCTTTCATTAAAAAAAATATCGAAGGGAAGCTTTTGCTAAGCCGTGTCTAGACGTGTAGAAAAAGTGTCCAAACGCCACGGGCATTTAGTGGTACCAATATTATGTTCAGATCATCTATATATATAAAAATGAATTGCTGTTCGTTAGTCTCGCTAAAACTCGAGAACGGCTGGGCCGATTTTAATAATTCTTTTTTTGTTGGATTCGCCAAAATACAGGGAAGGTTTAAAAGCAAAAAAAAATGGGTAGGTAGATAGGGTAGGTAGGTAGGTAGGTAGGTAGGTAGGGTAGGTAGGTAGGGTAGGTAGGGTAGGAGTAGGGTAGGAGTAGGGTAGGAGTAGGGTAGGAGTAGGGTAGGAGTAGGGTAGGAGTAGGGTAGGAGTAGGGTAGGAGTAGGGTAGGAGTAGGGTAGGAGTAGGGTAGGAGTAGGGTAGGAGTAGGGTAGGAGTAGGGTAGGAGTAGGGTAGGAGTAGGGTAGGAGTAGGGTAGGAGTAGGGTAGGAGTAGGGTAGGAGTAGGGTAGGAGTAGGGTAGGAGTAGGGTAGGAGTAGGGTAGGAGTAGGGTAGGAGTAGGGTAGGAGTAGGGTAGGAGTAGGGTAGGAGTAGGGTAGGAGTAGGGTAGGAGTAGGGTAGGAGTAGGGTAGGAGGACTCCTACCCTAGTAGGAGTAGGGTAGGAGTAGGGTAGGAGTAGGGTAGGAGTAGGGTAAGAGTAGGGTAGGAGTAGGGTAGGAGTAGGGTAGGAGTAGGGTAGGAGGACTCCTACCCTAGTAGGAGTAGGGTAGGAGTAGGGTAGGGTAGGAGTAGGGTAGGGTAGGAGTAGGGTTGGAGTAGGGTAGGACTTATATTATAGATGAAAATTGTGACGCAGACGAAGTTGCGCGGGTCAGCTAGTAAAAATATAAAAATCATCTTTGGAAACATAGACGTTGGGCAATAGCCGCTCCATTTTTTTACTGGAGGAGAAAACAATGAAAAAACAGATTGTCTAATGTCTAAGACCTTAAATGAGTTGAAACTACTTAGAGTATTTCCACTTACCAATATGTGACATACACTGCACCGGTTCCCAGGCTCCACTCGCATCGCACTTCGGTATAAATGTACCTTTGCCGTACTTCTGTGCTGCAGCTTCATTCTTCTCTTGCAGCCTCTCGCATGGGCTCAATACTGTAGCACAGAAAAGTAAAGTTAATGGTGGAATAACGACTGTTATTGGACCCAAAATAACTGGCATAGATTTAGATTGACTCAGGTAGAATAATAAAACATAAAAATAAATATTTAAGACGAAAATGTTCATAACATAGGCAAGGTGGTTAGTAACAGAATTTTGCTTATGACTAATATTAGTAATAAAAAATTAAAAAAAAAGAAACGACGATAATGACGTCATTGCTATGGTGATAGACGCGAATGATTTTCGACAGTTTCTAATATACTGAGATACTTCAATTTAATTCCTAGAGCAACTGAACTACTTTGATACTGGCGTTAGCGTTCGTCAAATGAAGTTATGACACTACATTCCCGTGTAAGCGCACATTTAGCGATGCTAGCGTACAGTTCCCGTCACGCAACTTTACCTCCCCGAAGTACGTCGCAATCGAATGCGCAGAATGTCAATTTGACAAAAAACAGAATACAGCGCATGCGCGGGCAGGTCGCGCATGCGCGTGTTTTCGCAAGATGGCGGGTGTAATGGCATCTCACTCGCTCGTATACATTCGATGCATACGTGTGCCCCGCGTGCTCAATGCAATACGACTGTTGATGCGAAAAGTGTTCCACGTTGTTATTGTTTATAATTAATTATTTTGGTTATTTCTTACTATTTGATTTGTTTTTTGTGTGTTTTTGTGGTGTATGTATTTGTGGTGTTACTTTTTGATATATTTATTGTTACTGGTAGTCTTTGTTACTTATTTATAATATAATACGTATAAACAAAAAATATTCTAGGAACGTAACACTTGTTTACGCGATTGCACCTGCGCGGTCGTCACTAAAACCTAACTTCGGAGGGGCAAACAACGGTGATGCGAACTGTACCGTCTATTACTTTAATATGGTACCGTCCGCGTCAAAGCGACGCAATGAATGAAGTGTTCTAGCTCGAAAGTCATTATTCTATCAGTAATAACGACTGTCAAAATTACAAAAGGAAATCGTAAACGTATTTCTTAATTTATGTGCTTCAAAAAATACAGATACACAAGCACAAGTGCTGCTTATCAATCAATCAATCAATCATCTATATTCTATACTAATATATAAAGCTGAAGAGTTTGTTTGTTTGTTTGTTTGTTTGCTTGAACGCGCTAATCTCAGGAACTACGGGTCCGATTTGAAAAATTCTTTCAGTGTTAGATAACCCATTTATCGAGGAAGGCTATAGGCTATATATCATCACGCTAAGACCAATAGGGGCGGAGCAGTAATGAAAATTGTGACGCAGACGAAGATGCGCGGGTCAGCTAGTCAATATTTATAAAATTCTTCCGTTACTATCTGATTGAGTGACTGACAGACAACGCAACGCCGAAACTACTGGTCTTAAAAAGCTTAAATTTGGAATGAAGCTTCCCTGCACTCCGTAGGGGAGCACTAAGAGAGGATTTCCCGAAATTCCTACGGGAACAGGATATGCGCGTACGCGCGAAGTCGCGGGCGAAAGCTAGTTCTAAATAAAATTTCTTTGAGCAGACCTGCGACAGGAGAGTTGGATGAGAGACACTGTGCATTAAAAGATTAGGAAACTTAAAATAGCCGGTAGCGCAAATCTATACTAATATATAAAGCTGAAGAGTTTGTTTGTTTGTTTGTTTGCTTGAACGCGCTAATCTCAGGAACTACTGGTCCGATTTGAAAAATTCTTTCAGTGTTAGATAGCTCATTTATCGAGGAAGGCTATAGGCTATATATCATCACGCTAAGACCAATAGGAGCGGAGCAGTAATGAAAAATGTGACGCAAACGTAGTTGCGCGGGTTAGCTAGTCGATCCTATATTTTTTCTAGTTCAAGTCCAAGTGCAAAAGCTCCTAAACGCATAAGCGTAACTCCCCAATTTCATCCCAAGTTTTTTCAATTAAGCTAACATGCAATTAGAATAATAGTGCAAGACAATTTAGTGAAGTTATCACAGGGTATAAACATTTATATACAAAAGAAATAACGACATGCCTTCCTCTTTCAATTCGTGGCTTGTCTTCTTTTTATTAGTTTTCAATAACGCAGCTGCTCCTGCCACTGTTTTGAAAAATAAAAACCTCTTAGTCTTGTATTATAGAAAGAAGTATCTTGATAATTGGTACTGAACTTTATTTACAGAATTCTTGTTAAAATTTCAGAGTTTTGAGACCCTAAGTTTAAAAAACCTCACTGATTGGCTATTGGGAGAACAACAGCCAATCAAATCACTTCAAGCGCATTGAGGGTAGTTAAGGTTAAAGATATTTACAAATCCGTACCCTAATTGCGTTATTCATAAAATGGTCCAATTCACAATTGAAAGTCAAATTCAAGTTCCATCGCTTCATATGTTTAAACATTGGTCTGTGCCACTACGTAAAGCACGTAATGGATACGGGTGCAATGTCAAAATACCGAACAGATTTCATTCATTTTTGTATTACAGGGAATATGCACGAAAAAATATTTATTATCTATACAGTTTATCTAAAAATATACACAAATATAATACTAACAGTGAAAATAGAATCACAATTGCTCGAAAAACAAACGAGATATAATTATTTTAAATAAATGTATCTGTCCCTCTCGCGAAAACGCTGTTTTCTATGGCAGCTGTATAGGCGCCAAGAACTTTGACGTCACAATTCATATCGGACTTCTCTTTCTAATTGTAAACTTTGAAACTTTATAACTTCATCGCTGATGAAGGTATTTAAAAAATAATTTCATAATTGTTTATTAGAGCTAATAAGTATTTCATTTTGCAAATAACAAAATCGCATGCATATTCCCTATTAGGTTGCAGGTAAAAGGGGTTGAAATATCTAAGGCAAATATTACAATTCAGAGGCCAAACACCACAAAAGCAGTTGGTAGACTCACCAGGGCACACGTTGTTGCACTCCTCCTTGGTCCTGAAGTTGTTGTGGTTGCCGGAGCAACCGTGGTACTTGAACCGCTCGCAGCGGTTGCGCGCGTGGTTGAAGTGCCACCTCGTCGTGTTCAGGACTTCGCCTTCGGAGCAGTTACCCTCGTCTTTGTTCTCGAAGCATACCGTGCCTGGTGGATGAGAAGACCGTTGAATTTTAGATGGATAGAAAGATGAAAGCTAGACCGACCTGTGATTGTGTGTGTGATTGTGGCAGACCTGTGATTGTGGCAGACACCAATTTATTATTTTCTTGCTATCTAATTCATTTGGTACCTTCGTACCAAAACTGGCGAAGAAATATTGCCCAGACTACTCTGAATGGGCAATATTTCTTCGCCAGTTTTTTTCGCGTAGTTGCAAGAGAAGAGAAAATATTTTTTTATCATAATAAATATTCTACCTTGGTAGAAAGTAGGTACGAGTTGGTACCTAATCAATATTGTATGTGAGTATGTTTGATGAGTTGCGGTGTTGGTTTGCCTTGCTTATTACTATTACGTACAGGGCCGTAGCAACCGCCACATCAGCCTTCGTCAACGGGGCCCCTGAATTACAGGGCTCCGACATGTACAACCAAAACTACGGGAGCGAAGATGCGGAAAATAATACTACCGTCATAAAAAAAAGTAGGTACGTATCGACACTACACCAAGTAACCAATTTCCGACCTTAACTTATTCTCTTAATTTCGGAAATCGGTTACTTCGCTTTGTGTAGATACATCCTTTATGACGGCAGAATAGTCAAAATACTGGTAGGTACTCACGTGGCTTGGGGCAGCAAACCGACGGCGTAGAGTCGTGAGGAGCAAATCGACACGCGTGCGTAGAGGGACACGCCGCCGCGCTGGGGCCACACACCAGCGGACCTGACTTGTCTGGGGCACTCAGGGGCTCCAGGCCGTCCGGGCATTGAGGGGCTGGGGTGCAGCGCGCTAGCGGCGGGCAGGAGTTACCCTGGAGGGAGGTGAGGACGTTTTAGTATAGGCAAGGGGAGGAGGGAATGTTTTTTGTCGAGGTCTCTACTTTGAGTTCTGCTCGCCTTTGTATGTGAACTTTATTTTCACTGTGTTATCAGTTGTTTCGAAGTTAAAAAATAAATGATGTTGCTTTCTGTTGAAAGCTTCTGTTTTTGAAAGGGAATATTCTAATGATAATAAAAAAGAAAATAAGTATCCATACTGCCTAAAACCAATAATGCGTTAGGACATCTTATAGAAATACGTCCAAAAATAGTGAAGAAGCAAATCAACAAAAACTGACTCCTGAAACCTTACCTCACACTCCAAAGGCACGAGCTCACAGGTCTCATCCGGCCTACACTTGGCGTCGCTGCAGGGATCCTTGCAGACACAGGTGGGGCAGCCCTGCTCGTCCAGCTCCCAGCCGTGCGAGCACACCGCGCTGTCTGCGCAGCGAGGGGTGGGGCAGCTGATGGGGGCCTCGCAGTTCGGGGTGGAGTTCGTCACTCGGGTGCCGATGATCTGGGAAGATAGATTTTTGTGAAGAAGCTTGATGAGTTTTAAGCATGCTCAATCCTATTAATTAGCGGCCTATTTCCAAGACCCATGTTTTTCCCAGTTCATGATCATTCAGATCATTTATTTCAAGGCTTACTCCTCTTGAATACAATTATTCCACGCCTAGTCGCCTACCCTACAAAAATGTTTTATCCTAAGACAATAACGGGTACCCCACCCGACCAATTTAGAAGATTGTCTAGATATTCGTAGCGCATATTTATTTATTAATATGGCAGTTTTGGTAAAAGATGGCGTTTGAATGATAATCTACGTCAGAGAACTCTTTACATAAAGAGGGAAGAAGTTTCAGACCGAACCTAACACATGAAGTTGTTACTGACCTCATTCCCAGCAGTGTCAACACACCAGCAAGCCTTATCAGAGCCTCTGCACTGTACAGTGTCGTAAGCGCCATCTTCCTTGCACTTGGGCACCCACGTCCAGGCGGGTGGGTTGCCGCTCTCAGCTGCTGTGTGGAGAGCTAAGGCCCTGTTGAAATAGATAGTATATGAGATATTTGGTTGGTCCTAGATTACTCTAACTGGTTGACTTTGTGTCCAAATCCTGTCCTTCCAAAGATTTTAAAGTACAGCTATGCTTTTCAATACCACCTTTATCTATCCCGGAAACATCGTTTCGACAAGCAACGAAACCATGGAGAAAACTGTTTCCGTAGTCATCAATATGGGCTTCAGCTCGTCGCCCACTCGCACGCTCCGTTTAAAGGCACCAGGTAACGACACTGTCGGTTTCTTCATTCTACTACCTTCTCTGCTGACAAGCAGTCTGATGCACCGCCTTAGTGCAGGCAGTACCACCAGCCGGTGGTACAGCATCGCTCGGTAAGCTCGCACTCCGCGTGCGTCCGGCACGACCACTCGCACGCTCCTTTCGAAGGCACCAGGTAAAGACACGGTCCTGGTTTCTTTCCTACCTTCTCTGCTGACAAGCAGTCTGATGCACCGCCTTAGTGCAGGCAGTACCACAGCCGGTGGCACAGCATCGCTCGGTAGGCCCGCACTCCGCGTCCGTCCGGCACGACCACTCGCACGCTCCGTTTGAAGGCACCAGGTAAGGACACTGTCCTGGTTTCTTTGGAAGACCTAGAAGAAAATGAATGTTGGGTTTAAGTCGGCGAAATAACTAATGTTGCATGGTGGACCCAATCAGCAGTATTTATAGGCGTCGTATAGGTGACCATCCATTTCATGCTAAGAACACTCCTGACCTCAGCATTACATTAAGCCATGAAGTCTCACCAGTACCCAGATCTTTGGAAATCTAATGGGTAGTCAGAAACCCGAAAGTTTGGTTAGATTTTCGGGCTCATTCTGGTGGTCGCCAGTCTTTCAGTTACCAAGAGGAATCATGTTATCCTGTATCCGATTATTCTGGAAAACCGACCCCAAAATTAGTTGGGAAAAGGCTATAAGTAGGTACCTACAGTTTGTAAGTTTGTGCGACTTTACTGGCGGAATACACGGTTTTTCTTCGATTTATTCTTCTATAAAGATCTTATTGAGAAGACGAAAAATATAAATATGTTCAAATATACTCACAGGCTGGCACAGGTGGGCAGTAATCCGCATCGCAAGCCACATCAACAGTGGCACAGGAGCGTCCAGCGGGACAGGTGACTCCGGCGCAAGGGTCTCTGCACCTGCAGGTGGGGCATCGACCAGTGCCGAGTTCAAACCCATAGTCGCAGCCCATGCGGCATGTCAGCTCTAGGCAGGTCAGGTTGGAACGGACTCTGTGGAGGATTCATTGGTGGTTAAAAATGGTGGGAAGAATAAAACTTTCTTTCGTGTCGATGGACTCAAATTTTGTCCAACCAGTATTTAGCAACCTGTACAGCTCTATCATTGGTCTCATTTAAATCCTGGAAGGAACTGGTGGTTGTGCGCGACGGGCAATGAAGGAGGTGATGCATGTCTTATGAAGAGGTTCCACACTAGTACTGCGTTTAAGATGGACGGAGTAGTAAGTCTTATTTGGCCAGATTGTTTTACAGCGGTCAACCTGGAATCGCAATCGGTTAAGCGATTTCCAGATTGGCTACTGTAATTGCGTAAAGTCCTACTAAAATATTCCTTTTCGATTGCAATCTGAGATAAATTTTCATTAAACAATAAGTTTTGATTGATTTGGCCAGAAACAGCGAGCTTTCATCTTTTCCAAAGCGTCGGTAGTGTCAACCAACGAGACATTTGGAACAACCGTTGTTTTTACTACACATCTGCGCATCCTAACATTTTGACTTTCTCCAAGGAATTTTCTCGTCTAACCGCTTTACAGAAACAGCCCTAAGAAATCTAATTTCAAACCAAAAACATTGATAAAGACTGTACTCGGTATAAGAAATAGGGTATGTACTTCTAGGCTAGTGTGCTCCATCTTCGACCGCATCATCGCTTACCATCAGGTGAGATAGTGGTCAATAGTAAAAAAAAAATGGAGCTACAGAATCAAAATAAAAACAAAATCTTACTCATCACAATCCACAGCTGAAGCATTCTTGGTGCTGGTATCGGGTATCTCCGTCCCGAAGGAGTCCACACACCAGCAGCGTCCGCCGGCGCACTGCTGCGACGTGAAGGAGCCGTCCGACTTGCAGGACGGCGCGGGCAGGGCCAGCTTCATGCCGTCCACTGTGCCTTCCATCTTCTCGTCGAAGTCGCGGAGGTATTCGCACACTGAGGATTAGGAGGTATTAGGAAAATCACTGTGGGTACGTCAGGTATATGAGAAGGTAAATCAGTTGGCTTTCAGAAAGACTTCTCTAGAATTTGAAGGGCTTTAAGAAAATCCAGTTAATTTTCACATGTTCTAACACAGACGCAACGTAACAGCAACAAACATAAAGTAAAAGAAATAGTAGAACATAATGATATGTATAATGCCTGCCCTATGCGATGCAGTCGGCTTTTTTTGTTGATTGGATTTGATTGTCAGTCCAAAATGTGCCAAAACCTTTTTATGATTATTGCAAAATTCGATGTTTCCCCTGTGTCTTCAATTTCTACTTCTTCAACGTTTTTCTTTTACTTACTGCAAAATATAAGCCCCCAATCGAATGTTTATCTTGATTTTAAGTATTCCCAATAGTCTTATTTACCCCGAGAACCGTTTCTGAAATCCACTCTCTTTATTATACACCATAACAACTTTTAATTCAGTGATTATAAAGTTCTTGTGCAAAGTTGAGTTTCCCCGTGCATACTTTTGACGTTCGTTAACTAAAATGTAACAAAACCAAAGTGTACATACTTGTAGGAGTATCATCAACCCTGTCAGTCTGTAGCTTCATCTTGGCCGGGTCCACACACACGGGCCCGCAGCTGGCCGTGGAACAGCACACGAGCTCGTTGTCACAGTCGCCTTCAGGACATGCCATCGTGGAGTTCAGGCCGCATAACGCTTCTGCCTCTGTTCCACACGATTCGAAGCTTATCTGGAAAATTTTCTAATGTTACCAAAATATTGGATTGCTAGTGAGGCATTGGCTCAAGAAATAAACTTTACCAGGGGACTGATTGCACAGACAAAGGCCAGGTTGGTCAACCAACCAGGTTACTTTAATTAAGATCCAATGGCAAAAATAGAAGTCATTGCCAACAGGGGCGTTCAAAATGTTGCCTCCTCTTAAACATTTTATTATTAACCGAATAAAGAGGACCGTGGACAGCACGATATAGATTGCAATTGGCTTCTAAATGCTAGTCGCTGACTTGATACAAGTACATCGGAGAAAACCCTAGCACAGGGGCAACGTTTCTCATCAATTCTTACCTCCATAACATCAGGCTCTGTAGTATTATCAACATAGTGCGGCTCGGGGCAGCAGACAGCAGTGCCACTCCTTCTGGACCGGGTACAGGCGTGGTTGTCAGGACAGTCTGCATCAGCGCCGCAGGTCTCAGGGGCTCCGTCTGCGTCGGAAGCCGGGACTCCGACCTCGCAAGGGTTCTCGTAGGCTACTTTTGGACGGCCTGCAAATGACAAAAGATTATGATCGAGAGACTGGAAATAATGATATTGGCTATACAGAAAATTTTCATGGGTTGTGACTACGAGTATTCGGAGAAACCATAAGCTATGCTCGAATTAGAATTAGGGGTTTTTAAAAATGTAGATTTGCTTTTCGAAATCGGGCTACTTTATGGTGCCTTAGAACACTTTATTGCTCATAGTTCCAGTTTTGTTTCATGCCCTTTTGTAAGTCTTTTTATAAGTTTCACCCAAGATTACGTCTCTGATTTATGAGCTAATCAACAAGATAAATGAACTAGATACTCACAAACAGGATATCCAGTACACAGATCCCCGAAACACTGGGCTTCCCTAACCCTGATGCACTCCTCACCATCTGGACAAGGGAACCCAGCGCAAGGGTCATCACATTCGCATGTAGGACACCCATCAGCCCCGGTCTTGTATCCGTATTCACAGACGGCTGCACACAGGGCTCTTGCACAGGATTCTAGGCTTCTGGCACCGCTGCGGGCTGGTAGGGGAGTTGAAGAGCATTGGACTGATGATGAGGGACCCATTGAGCCGCGGAGCTTGTTGCCTTCGGAGTCCACGCACCTGATGGGTTTGAGTTGTTATTAGTTGAGAATAAGACAAGTAACTGCTGCACAATGGATTAACGCTTTCTCAAGAATCAACTAAGAGTATGAGAACTGAGTGTTGATAGCACTTATGAGAGATCCATGACTACAAGTAAACTGCATAGACTGTGACTGATTCTTTATAAAAAATCTATATTTAATGGGTTTATTGTTCTGATTGTAATTAACTCAATCAGGTTTGCATTGCGAGTACTACGACAAAAGCTCCCTAAAGCTACGCATTAAAAATGTCTCAGAAGTTATAGTTATTACTCACCAACAAACCAATCCATTTCTGGAGCACTGCCTCGACACAAACGATCCATCTTCAGCGCACTGTGGCACATATCCTCTACCCTCCTTTTCGCTCACAACCAGCAGTTCAGCCAACATCTTCTGCTGAGAACACATGGTCACATTGTGTGGTAGAATGCAATGCTTGCCGCACTCCCCTCCGTCGCAGCACTTCTGCATTGAAGGACACTCCAGGTCATGAGCGCAAGGGGTTCCACACTCCTCGGTGGTGGCGGGCGCAGGACATGTTCCAGCTTTTTGGAGTTCTAGTGATGCGGGGCAACATACTCCGTAGTCATTTCCTGTGGAAATATACATGTTTACTTTTTTTGGTCTTAGTTGAGAATAGCTGTCGGTGCTGGCTAGGCAGTGGCAAAAAACAGATAGTGATACGTTGGAAAACAAAGAAACTATAGTATACAAGATGAAATGAGCTAGAAATAGGGAGACGATCTTAGACGATGGCTACTAAAGATGGAAAAAGAAGAAATTCTGGGGTGACGCCAGATACATTTGAATAAGTACAAGATGATGATGAAGCGGCAGACGATTACAGTAAATTTCAGTAGACAAAATATTGAAAACATGTTACACAAACCTGATTCAACAAGACACCTATACAAAGGTGGGCAGTTGGGTTTCCCAGGGTCGGTTCCACACAGGAATGGCCTGCTGGTTTCGGATATCAACAGAGGCTCTCCCACTGGGCAGATGTTCATAAGACTGCGACCACGTTTACCTGCAAACATCATTGTTTAGGATCTTTAAGTTTTTTTTTTAAATTCATTGAAAGATCAGCTTTGGCAGCGTTAGCCAGCATCTGTCTGGCAACATTGCTGAGAGCCATAGTGGCGCCGCTTCAAGGTGGCACACACTACTTATGTTTTTTTGAATGATTGTAATTTTTTATTTTATATTATGTATGACCTGGGCCCCAAGTCTGCTATTACAATATAAAAGCGTCCTTATGACTTTCCAGTGGTCAACTACTGACACCCCATTGAAAGAAATGGCATAGAATCTTGTCAAAATCAACCATTTTGAAATCAATGATAGACCATTCTGACGCTATTGTAATAGCAGACTTGGGGCCCAGAAAGACTGTCGTTAAGTAAATGTATGTACTCGTTTTTTCTTTCTTTGTTTTCTTTATATCATAGCTATCGTAACTGGTGAAATGTATAGGTATTTCTGCCGAATCTATAAAACCCTTCGTACTCGCTACTCCCCGTAAAGGCGTTCGGGGAATAAGGGCGTGCTATTATATCAAGGTTAATCTGCTCAGCCGTAACAATTACTTGTATTTGCATATCTGCTGTATGTGTGGGATACGTGTGATGTTATGTTATGTTTCGTCGACTAGTTTGCATACCGTTTCATTAACAAGCATCCTTGTTTCGAACACGTAGTCTAGGTATGTATCCGGCTGTTTTGTTGTCTTCACGACTGTTTGTTATTCCTAAGTTAAAACAACATTCAAGTCTGATTTTCGAACTCATCTAACAAATTACGCGGGATTATTTCTCAGTTACCAAACTAAGTTCGAGAAAAGAAAACAAAACGATTCCTCTTTTACATCCGGCACAATCATTTAAATGTTAAAGGGCGGAACGACGAAAAATCAGCGCGCCTTTGTAATTGTTCTAATTAGGTATGCAAAAAAAGGGTGGAGTGCTGCACAGGAACCACGAAATCCTAATAGAGATTAGGATAACGTGGTCTCTCCAGTTCATAATCAGACAAAAATGTCACTTAAGTATTGTTGATCGAAGCTTAAGTACAAGCAGGCTCGCTTCATCGTAGACTTTGTCTCTGTCATCTCTGACCTAGACTAGAGTCAAGAGCAAACCCATCACAAATATAAAAAAAGTAGGCACACGTAGATGAGGCGGGTTCAAAACCTCCAATTGACAAGTCAGTTCCTCGGGACACGTGATAGAGGAGTAAGGGTTAACATTTGCATAGAGGATATACTTTTTGGTTCCTAGCTAACACTTACACGTAGGCACAGGTGGACACGGCGGTTTCAAGCACGGCGCCTCCTCCAGTTGACAAGACAGCTGTCCAGGACAGGTCACAGACGAGCAAGGGTCTCTACACTTGCACAGAGGACACCCGCGTTGGTCCAGCTCGAAACCCAGAGGACACAGCATCCTGCAGGTGTGGGCTGCGCAAGGATCCACTCGGGAACAGTTGACTAGAGCTGCCGCTGGTGCTCTGGTTCCTGGTAACTGGAGATTGAAGGTGGAATATTAGTGTTATGATTTGTAGACTTTTGGTAGTTTGGTGGTTGTTGGGTAGTAAAGGACTCTGGAAGACATTAATCACAATACTGTGATAAAGTCAGTAATCAAAACATGCTCTGCAAAACCAATAATAAACCTACCGTATGTTTCGTCAAAGTGCTGTTGATAAGGGAATATGGAAAGCGGTTAGCTGGTAATGTTTAACTAGTTAGGATAATATTACATACATGCATAATAACATGTCTACGTCGTTATTTATTTATTTATTTTAACCTTATTTAGGGGTTCAGTTGTGCTACATAGGCGGACGCTGGCGGCCTTTTTCACTATCTTTACATATTTCTCACCTCAAATCCAGCAGCATCAACACACCAGCAGGTGCTAACGATTTCATTATCACACTGGATCTCCTCGAACTCTCCATCAGTGAACCTGCACCGTGGGGTCCTCATAGCAGGCAGCTTGCCCCGGCCACCGCGGCTGTTCTCCGCGGCTAAGGCGCGAGATATCCTCTCTGATGACAGTTTCACATTCTCGCAACCTGGGGAAGGATTCAAGGTTAAGGCAAACTACTCGTATTAAGCAATTGCGGTGGAATGAAGACCTGTTGAAGCAGAAAATACAGGAGGAGACGTGGAAGTGGTCAAGGTCAGTAGTAAGTCTTTTAGCTGAATGACGATGTAGGTGGGACATGATGTGAACATTTTTTGAGTGTGGGTTTCTATAAGAATATGTCAAAATCGATGAAACAATGAATGGATTGTGTAAGAAGATAATATAACCAGAATAGGGGCGAATTATGAGATGAAGATGATAAATATTGATGACTGATGGAGATGAATTTGGCAAAATTATACAAGCTCAAGATGCCACGACATGCAGCGTTAACCCCAAATACATTAAGATAACAAGGAAGATAATACATAAATTATTTTAGGAACTTGTAGTTTCCTATGTAGATAGTTTGTAAACTTATGGCCCTTTACTAAACTTCGTATGTAAACAGAGAAACTTTGTACCCCATAAGGGTCTCGTATTAATTGCTAAGTGTATAACCGCTTCTTAGAATATTGCTTTGCTCGCAAGTTTCATGTTGCTTCCGCTTTGGTAATGGAGTTTTTGCATTAGTTTACATAGCGAAATTTCTTGAATTTCTAAGTAAAACGAAGATCGTAGCAAAAAGTGTCCCAGATGCCTCGAAAGTTCCGAGGTACGTAGGTGGTGTCCAAGAGTGACTGCATATCTACTTTAAGTTTATCGGAATGGCTGAGTTAAGTTGTAGAGATCACATTACATTCACAACTTCAAAAATATTGTATTCAGCAGCACCTAGTCACCCTTTGAAAATCTTATTTCTTTTGGAGAATACTGGTTTTTGGAATTCAAATTAGGTTTCAAGAGTTGGGCCGTTAGGACTTTAATTTTAAACAGAGTTATTTTGTTGTCTCGTCGCCCTTACTGCCTCATTTGCTTTCTATTTCATTTATAGACTTCATGCACATAGGTGCAAAGGAGGACTTAATGTCCTCTCCCTTCCTGTCAACTAAGGTTTGTGAAGAAATAACAATGGCAGGTCTAATTAATAGGTTCACTGTCCGCACAGCGAACACAATAGTTAAACAATTTAGAGAAGACCATATGTTACCGGTTAAGATTCCTAAATGCACAGTATTGTATTTGAAGAAGAGTTACCAGTAAACAGCGGCTCAACACAGGCTCGGCCGCAGCTCGTGGAGCAACAGATCTTCTCCCCGCACTCATCGTCCGTCGAGCACGGCGTCGCACGCGCAGGACACGCACTCTCTTGTGCTGGACACCTTCCTCGGAGCTCCGCGTTTGCTGCAAATAAGGGTGGAAGTTGAGCATCAAAGTTAAATTAAGAGTCAAGACGTGAGTCTTGACTCTTAATTTAACGGTGAATGGGTTATTTCTAGGCAAGCGCGCTTTCCGGTGTCAATCAGGTGAGATTGTAGTTAAACGCAAGAATATGTTTAATAATAAAAAAACGATGCGATGTGTTTCTGTTTATCTGTATTTGAACATTACCTAAGTGTACTTAGATATGGTACTTACTTCATGTATAACAAAGAAACAGTCACACAGTTTTGGTAGCTATGACACTCACACCTGATAAGTGAACACGAAGGGTTCTGTACCTTAAACTTTAACTTTTATTTTTGGTTGTTATAGCGGCAATAGAAAAGGCAACACAATCTGTGAAAATTTCTACTGTCTACCTATTACGGTTCTTGAGATACAGCCCGCTGACAGACAGACGGACAGCGGAGGCTCAGTAATAGGGTTCTGTTGGTTACTCTTTGGGTGCCTTTGGGTGTAAACACGCCTAAACCACTCGACCACGGAGGCATTAAAATGGCTCCGTGGTCGAGTGGTTTAGGCGTTTGCCCACGACCACCGGGTCACAACCCGGTGGTCGTGGGTTCGATTCCCACGGGAAGTATACTTTGTGAAGTTGTTTCCAGTTTGGCTAGGACATTGCAGGCTTGAATCACCTGATTGTCTGATAAAAAGAGATTCCGTGCTTTGGAAGGCTAGTATAAGCCGGTGGCCCCGCCCGCCAAATGGCGGTCGTCAAATAAACCATGTCAGAGGCCCTTGAGGCGGTTTAGAAACTCTGACACCAGGGTGTGTGGGGTCGCTAGACCTTACTGCCCACACGATAAGAAGATGAACCCTTTGGGTACGGTTGTATTTAACAAACTCTAGCCTGAAAGTCTGCCTAACTTTCGCATTGAAAGGGTTTGACACGTTCTTAATTTCAAAGTTCAGAAACCGTCTTAAAAATTACTAGCATGTTTGAATTTATTCTCTTAACCAACCAAATAATTGAACTTAATAATATAACTATATTATTTCAAGCGTTTCCATAATTTACAAATATCACGATGAAGGCATATTTACTATTTTTGTAAGTACCTACATGCCCGTATTCGATTTCAGTAATCTAGGGCAGAAAATATTGGCGCAACAAAAGCGATAAGGATCAAACGCTATTACGGCTCGGATAGGTAAGTAAGTGTGAAGAAAATGCTTGATAGGCACCTGATAGCTTTAATTAACGCAGCCAATTAATTAGTGCAGTTACTGCTTTTTTATAGACGCTTACATTACACGATGATGATCTTTACCGCTTTCAATTATAATTTTAAAACGGTGCATGAAAATGCATGAAGATATAAACGTCGTTACTGGTAGTCAGAAGCCTGATTGTCTGACAACCAGTGTAACCGAAGTGTGTGGAATTCAGAGGGGGTCTAAAAAGGCCACTTTAGTAGAACCAGAAAGCAAATCACGCTACCCGTCACTATCAAATTTTCCCAATCAACCTTGAACCTAATGCGTTAGCGATAAAGATGAAAAGTTATTTGACAGATTGTTGTGTGGTTAATATTATGATTCTGCTTGCTTGAGGTAAGACTGGAAGCCGACCTTAACATAGTTGTGAGAGGCCAACGCATCTCATTTTTGTTTGCGTGATTATCTTACTATCAGCAGGACACTGTCGATGCGAAACGTTTGTAACTTGGATAGGCCTGCGGTTATAAGAGGGATCACCTCTCCTAATTATTAACCGACTTGAAAAAGGGGGAGGTTCTCAATTCGTCGGAATCTTTTTATTTTTAGGGTTCCGAAAAAAAAAGGAACCCTTATAGGATCACTCGGGTGTCTGTCTGTCTGTCTGTCTGTCTGTCTGTCTGTCTGTCTGTCCGTCTGTCACAGCCAGTTTTCTCCGGATCCACTGGAGCGATTCTGTTGAAATTTTGTACACATATGGACTTCTATGACCCAAACACGGATGCGTTACGAAAATTATTAAATTTTTTGTATGGGGGTCACTTTTGGGGGTCAAACAAGAAAATTAAAAAAAAAAGTTTTTTGAACAATATCGTGTGACATATCAAATGAAAGGGCTTACTGTGAGAATTTTAATTATATTTTTTTCATAATTTTAAAATAAATGATTTAGAAGTTATTCAAGAAATTAGACGAAAAATGACCATTCCCCCCCCCTTATCTCCGAAACTACTGAGCCTAAAATTTTGAAAAAAATGGAGATAATAGATCTTTACCTAAAGATTACAGGAAAACCTATTAGAAGTCTGTAGTGTTAATATAACATGTTAAAAAAATTAAATTCGTTCGGAACCCTTTGCACGCGAGTCCGACTCGCACTTGGCCAGTTTTTTAATTCTGCTGTGCCCGTTCATACCTAATTGTTTCTATTCACCACCTCTATGTGTAGGTATATTATGGATTGCAATAAATGATTTGAGATTTGATGAATTACCTACAAACAACCCGTATATGAATTCAGGGGTGCATCGAAACAAAACTTTTAAGGGCATTTTTACGTTATTTAATTCTTTTTTGTAGCATTTACGGTCTCTAATTTTATCGAATTGATATTTAGAAAGAAACCTTACGTTCCTAGAAAACTAATAACATATGATATTAAAGATTTGTTGATGCCAATCAAAGATTTGTTGTTGCCTATCAATGATTTGTTTCTATTCACCCCGACGTCCATAAACATCGTTTGACGGTGCCAAGTTCGAGTACCAAGTTTGATAGCTATTTCTTCATCAGCAGAGCCTCTCTTTGTATTTCTCAACTGTACTTTGTGAGGTAAAAAGATAAGGTATAAAACGTGTTAGTTACCGTGCTGCAGCAGCAGTGCGCAGACGCAGAGCAGCGCCGCCCTCACCGCCACCGACATCGCTGCATCACACACGCGAACACTGCAAAGAAGAAAACATAATATCTTTAGTACATTAGGATTCTTTGCTAGGTAGGAGCTCATAGCTAAGTAGTAATAGCCGCAAAGGAGGTTAAGCAATGCTTTCCGAGGACGGTACGTGAATAGGAGACCATCTGTTACATGCTGAGACTCCTCCGACCCTCGGAAAGCTTGCAAAGACGTTAATCCCGGCTGATCAGGAGTCGTTATACCAAGGGGGTTTCGTGTAAACCGTTTGCTGGGCTAGCGTGGTGGATTAAGGCGCATACCCCTTCCATAGAGAGGAAGCACGTGACCCAGCAAATGGGAATTTAACGTTGTATTATTATTACAAATAATTACAAGACACGCACATAATTAATAAAAATTAATGGTTAATTGTGTCTCTGTAGCTGTTTTCCTCACTTGAAGCCTCAAAAGTACGACTACATATCAGCAGGTACTCAAATGAGTACAATGCATCATTGTCAAACTGATTTCTTTATCAGATCACGTTTATGTATGCAAGGGAGGTCTTCGTAGCATTTTTGTTACTCTTGCATCTGAGTCATACAAATCGTTCGAGTTTAACAAACATGGGTTTCGGCCTTGCGTCTGATTGTATTCGACACCATTGTCTAATGCTAATTAGATATTTTAAAGTCTGTTGTTACACATCGCTTGTAGATCGAATGACAATATTGACGAAGTAACTTGTTGGGGAATTCGAAAAGTTTTCTGCTTTGTGCAAGAGCGTATAAAGTGTGGAGAATCGTAACCTAAACGTGATACGATTGTTTCCAAGATTATTATTTTTTGTGGATATGTAAATTCCGAGGCATATAAAATGTTTGGGTAGTGATATATAGAAGAAAAGGGAGTGAATGTTGAAAAAATGCAGCGTGGAGGTTGAAATTCTCGAAGAAGAAAACGTGTTGCGCCGACCCTAAGTAGATTCCTCGGGAAAAACTACAACCTCTTAAATTGCTAAAAACGTATTACCAACGACTAATTAAGTGTGAAACTGTTACCATCACGGCGTTTATGTAAATGAAACCTTATTGTTACAACTCAACACTTAACAGATAATTAACTGTTAACTTTTTCTAGCACAACAAAGGTAAACAACTAGGAAACGAGGCATGAAAATGACGGCATTGTTCGCCGTTCCTTACCGATAGTTTTTCGCCTAATCACTGGCCAAGATTAATGGAACTGTTTGGAACAAGTTTGCAACTGGCAAACTGGAAAAAAAATTACTCGGTCAGGTCCAAAAGAAACGAGTTCGAATTTCAAGTTGTATGCATAAGGCTTACCGCATACATAAACTTGTCAAATCGATGAAATAATTTGGTTGAGTTTCATCAAACAGTTTAGTCGACGATAGTGCGCATACAGTGTCACAAAATCTAGGAAATTTTCTAAACTAGCGCGAATCGCCGATCGACTGTGTGTGACTGATAGTCTAGCATTATGTGCGCTCCTATACCTACATTGAGTTGAGATGCCGGTCGATAATATTGTTCGACTGATTAATAAAAACGCGATCGTTGTGGTTATTTGAATTTGTCGAGCAAGAACATAGTTGACAACATGCGGATCACCATTTGATTGTTCTCTATATACTTTTGACATACAAATAAACAGCTTTTCAAATAAAAATTGTATGTACGCAGCTGGCCTAAAGCCTCATGACGAGTTCGCTTTCCGAAATTCGAGTGATACGCATAACACACCAGCCAGTCCCAGTCAATCACGTCTTCGTGACGTGTGCGCATGCAGTCTACGGTTTGAATTCCGAACGCGCGCGATGCGTCCTCGCGCCACTTCGCGGTTACATACACCGGGCTTTCCCGCGCAGGCCGATGCACACAGAATAAAAATAATTGTTCTTTAATTACAAAAAGTAAAACGTACTATGTTCAAGTATTTTTTTATTGGTAGGCCTCGCGTTTATCCACTATCTCACTTTATTATAAGCGATGATGTGGTCGACGATGGCGCTTGCCTAGGCAAGAAGAAACATATTCACTTTTGACATAAGACCACCAGCCAGTTCTCTAAACATGTCACCTATGTAAGTTATAGTGAGCTTGAAGTGAAGTCATTCCCTAAGATAAGAATTGACAGCACACTTCAAGTTAACTCCGTCTAAGTTTTCACGGTGTTGTTATTAGTTATTACAGAAAAGCAAGTTTATTTTTTTATTTGTCGCTCCTATTGTAGTAGTTTCTCTATTTGTAGTAAGGAAGTGACGTAACTGCCGAGCCCATTGACCGCATGCTAATTAGCGATTACTTTCTCCGATTTTAGTTTGAGTTTACCGCTCGCCGGTCACTGAACTTAGTTCTTTGACATTGCATCTCGGAAATGTTAGATGTGTATGGTTATGGCTTCATGGTTATAAGTTTTATGAAGAAAATGGTGGTTTTTGTGAGATATAGTAATGCGGGCATTATTCACAATGTCCATAGTCATATATATAATTAACTATTATCATATATATAATATCCATAGTCAATATCCATTATAAAAATACTAATTACTAGATTTTTTTATTTATTTTTGTACAGAATTTGAATGTAGAAGCGCCTAATCAGTATTAAACTAATCTCATTGTTAGATTTTTTATATGAATAACCCTGTTAGTGTTTTAATTTATTATTATAGTATTGGAAAATTGTCATGTATATTTTTAATGGTACCTATTTGCTAACTTCAATTCAAAACTTTCACTTATTTATTCATTTATCCTCAAATACAGGGAACACAAAAATCTATCACGGAGTATCGCGGCGACAGCCTTCACCAGTTTCGATATTATTCGGTTAGAATATACATAGGATTAGTTTTGTTGAAGTTTGGAAACCGAATATCCAAACTTCTTCAAAGCGTTAGCTACGCTGCTGAAACTTGAACAAGCGCCGATCACAAACTTAGTTTCTTTTGAAGAAAATAATACATTTAATATTGTTAAACGGACTAGATGAGAGAGTTAATTTAGGCTTACCTAATTTAGTTTTTTATTTTAGTGTAATACTTAGTTGTGAATTTATTAGAATATTTAGTTTAATTATTTAAGGAATTGATAAAACCCGAATAGCCACGAAGGAGATGACGGTTTGAACTGGCCCCCAAGTCTGCTATTGCAATAGTGTCAGAATGGTCTATCATTGATTTCATAATGGTTGATTTTGACAAGATACTATGCCATTTCTTTCAATGGAGTGTCAGTAGTTGACCACTGGATATAAAAGCGTCATTATGACTTTCCAGTGGTCAACCACTGACACTGACAAAATCAACCATTATGAAACCAATGATAGACCATTCTGCCACTATTGTAATAGCAGACTTGGGGCGCTGGATAGGTTCCTTCCAAGCTGGAAGGAGACTGGCACTAATTCGCGAAACCTGGAAGAGTTTCATGAAGGTCTTTGCTCAGGAGTGATTAATGATGCCGAGCGATCAGAGGAAGCTCTAAAACAAAAAACTAGCCAATTGCGAGTCGGACTCGCGTGCAAAGGGTTCCGAACGAATTTTTTTTTTAACGTGTTATTTTAGCAGCAACGACTTCTTATAGATTTTCATGTAATCTCTATGTAAATATCTATTATCTCCATTTTTTTTCAAAAGGTCATTTTTCGTCTAATTTCTTGAATAACTTCTAAACCATTTTAAATTATGGAAAAATATATTTAAAACCCTTACAGTAAGCCCTTTCATTTGATATGTCACACGATATTGTTCAAAAAACTTGTTTTTTAATTTTCTAGTTTGACCCCCAAAAGTTACCCCCATACTAAAAATTTAATGATTTACGTAACGCGTCTGTGTTTGGGTCACAGAAGTCCATATGTGTACCAAATTTCAACAGAATCGGTCCAGTGGATCTGGAGAAAACTGGCTGTTACAGACGAACAGACAGACAGACACCCGAGTGATCCTATAAGGGTTCCGTTTTTTGTTCGGAACCCTAAAAAATCGCAGAACCGTAAAATGTTGTATCGGTACACGTTACACGGCAATGTCTCCAAGGAATATCAATTAGTTACGGCTGACCAATAGAGAATAGGTGAAGCCCAACTCCATTTAAAAACAACAAATAAAATACTATCCAAGAGATTGCTATAAAGTTAACAGTTTATCCACTCTATTGTAGCAACAAACAAACTTAACACTCAATCCACGAAGTTTCTACCCGCTTTGAGATTCGACTTGGGAACGAATCATGAAAATATAAAGTTATCAACGTAGGTATTGTGCTGGGGCCACACTAGCTTCTATTGTCACGGCGTTCCGCTGTGACGTGGTAAGCGAAGAAATGAACGACTACTAAACGCTATCCTAGCGAGATACATGGGTACCTACCTAAATGTAAATTGCTGGTGCTACAATATACGTAACGTATGTAATTAAACGTAACTAGGCGATCGTAGACTCTGCATAAAGCTCGATGACCATCACATCTATATTTGGCAAATTTAAGCGAAACTCAATAGTTTCGCTGACTTAATTCAATTCAGCTTACAAAGATTGCGTCCTATCCCAGTTATCGCACGAGAACGTGAAATAATTACGCACCCATTAATGTGACAACCGAGGCAGCACGATAACTTATAAACGAGAAAAATTAACGACGCTTACGCACGCATTGTTCCGAGATATTTGCAAGATGTAACAACCTTATTAATTGAAATAAATGACTGAAAACTTCTTCAGAATCAAATTCCTGGATTCCTTCATTCTTACATTTTGTCACTAACTCGTGACGAAGACGCGGTTGTGGCTCTAGCTTAACACCTATCACAGTGTCGAAATCTTTCGCCATTTCCCCCATTTCTCTTGGCGGTGGTCACGTCGTTAAGCCAAGCCGTGTCATTGGCTAGGAGTGAGTGAACTCAGCCAAAATAGCTGAAAACTTTTTCAGGGTTCATAATTGTGAACTACTTTAACTGTAGGACCAAATCACTGGATTGTCAAAATCGCGAAATACAGCTGCTTTTTACATTTCGTCACAAACTCGTGCGTGACGAAGACGCCGTTGTGGCCCTAGCTTAACACCTATCACAGTGTTGAGATCTTTCGCCATATTCCCCCATTTCTCTTGGCGGTGGTCACGTCGTGAAGCCAAGCCGTGTCGTAAGCTAGGAGTGAGTGAACTCAGCCGGTGACGTGTGCGTGACGCAACGCAGTGAAAGGCGGCCAGACGGATGGTTCCAATGCATTGTGGTGCATCTAGCCTCTTTTTTTGGTCATTTTTGTGAAATTTTGCGGTGAGGCGTTGGAAATATACTGATGAGGAAGTTTTTTTAGAGTTGTTTTATCTAAAAAAGTACCTATACTTGAATTCATAATTCTACATAATTTCAATCCATCGCCACCAAATCATCTGAATATTTTATAACTTACTAGCTTTTTCCCGCGACTTCGTATGCGCTTATCCCGTTTTCTCCAACTCGTAGGAATTTCGGCAAATCCCCCTATACTCCCCAAGGAACTTACATGCCAATTTTCAGCTTTCTACGACCAGTAGTTTCTGTCAGTCACTCAATCATTCGGTAACGGAAGAATTTTATATATATTGATGTTGAATAAATATACAGAGTTATAATTAGCTTATAAATTATAAGCTAATTTTAACCGTCTATTTGAATTAAAAAGTCCATAAAACAGAACGGAGCTTGAAGTAGAAATGGTAACGGAGTTTGAAACTTTTCATGTAGGTAGGTATGACATAGACAATTTGATAATGGTCTCGAGTTCTGAATTCAAATATATTTAATGTATAAAAAAGTGAGCTGCGTGGGTGTGCCAGTTGGCTTTAAGAAAAAGTTAATTGAGCAACGAGAGATGAAAGGATCTATTCATTCGGCAGGTTCACAAAAAACGTGAATAAATGATAAAGGCTCCAGAATAAGTAATTAAGAAGCTTAGGTATCTGACATCCAATAACTTAACTGTTGTTCTTTAATAAAAGAAGAAAATTCACCATTCAACTTTATTGTCTTATCTGCATTACAAAGGACAATGTAATCATAGCGAGTGTCATTAAAAATATATTGAGAGAAGAGCAGAGGTCGGAATGAAATCGCATCACACAAATACAAGGAAAACTGTGTGAAAACTCGAATAAAACTTGATAGATAAAGATGAAATTCCTTTGTAGAGTCGGAGAGAGAAATAGTAAAAGTTTAAAGTCAATGCGCTCGTAAAAATCGACAAGTCCTCAATTGAGAAAGTAAGTTCGCAAAGGGTTAGTTTTGAGCTTGTAGCAAAATTTGATGGTTCGCCGTCTGAACGGAACGAATCAATGATCCGTCATTGATTCGATCCGTTCAGACTGCTTTATAAAACTCTAGCTAGTATTGAATCCTGAAGGAAAAGTTATCAAATTCCTTTGTCAAGAAATGTATGATGTGTGTAGTGTAAGTCAGTTTAAAGTTTTCTTTAAATTCCTATTTACTTCTCCAGGAAAGGAACCCATCGCGTAATGAGTTTCTCACGATCTAATGATCTGAAAAATGCCTCCCATGCGACGCTGCTATAAACGTGGTCATTAGTGGACCTAGATAGTATTGCAAGTAAATATACCATCGAAAGGGAAGACACAGATTTAAATAGCAACGTACTTAATGAAGTCGGTTAAAAAGAAGGTGACTACCGCGACCCTATACCCTGCGCGCGTATACAAAGCTATCTTGCTACCATTTGGCACTGATAGTGCTTTTAAGGATGGGAAATCATCAAATGACTCCTCCCGCTCTGGGCGGAGCAGAAGGGAGTGTCAGACTCTTACTGACTAAAACCCATCCGTGTTCCTCTAGTGCCCTTTGCGTTCCAGGGCCGCGGTGACTCTTTCGAACAAATTCCGCAACCCTGGCAGGAACGGATAATGCTTGCATTGTTTATTAGAGCTGTGATGTTGGTCCATGACGAATCTATATCACACTACTATCAATATAAAACTCTTCCGTTATGGTGACTGACTGAGTGATTGACAGACAACGCACAGCCGAAACAACTGGTCGTAGAAACTGAAATTTGGCATGTATTCTTTGGGGAGTTTAGGGGAGCACTAAGAGAGGAATTCTCGAAATTCCTACGGGAACGGGAAATACGGGATATGCGCGTACGAAATTGCGGGCAAAAGCTAGTCTATTATAAAGGCGTCAGTTTGGCTGGATGGGTGTATGTTTGTTAGGTACTATTCACGCCGGAAAGGCTGAACGGAAATGAAATTTGGCATAGAAGAAAGCTGGAAATATCACATAGGCTTTTTATCCCAGCAGTATGTTTCTTTGAAATTATTTCCGACATTCACGCGGCGAAAGCTGAGGGCAGAAGCTACGTCATTGAGCAGAACTAACATAACTAACCAGTCCACTGTTTCATCACTGTATGACATAATCCATTCAAGATTGAGTAAATCCATTGTTTTTATTTGAACGCTTCAGTGGTTGATGTGTAACAATTCGCACAATGAATTGATAACCACCAGCAGGCTGTTAAGACAGCATCGCGTTGCGTCGATCATCTGTAATTAATGCAATTAAAAGATGTGTGTTAAGGATCGTTTCTGAAACTGTTTAAAGAGGAAACTTTACTGATTTAGGCTCGAGAAGTTCCTTGAGCCCTTTATGATAAGTCAGTGCCATCATGATTTTGCTGTGAAACGGATATATAGGGCTATTCCACCTGCAATTCGATTCTGTAAACATGTCGAAGTGAAGTGATCACGAAGTGAGCTGTCAATTCAAGTAATCAAGATGCTGTACTTTTCTGATTAATTTCGTTGCAGGATCCAAGACAGTTGAATCTTTTCTCCGGGACTCGTCGGGCTTCATTGGCTCGGCGTTTTTCTGGTGGTCGCCACTGTTGATTCTGGCTTTCAGGAGTTGCAGTGGTTGGGAAGGTGTGGCGGGCTTGTCCCAAAAAAAAAAATCGAGATGGAATGTCAGCTTCACTTCGACATGTTTACAGAATCGACCGGCTGTAGGTATAGCTTAGTAGGAGGCAGGAATCAAAATCATGAAAGTAAATGCTTTTATTTGAACTAAGGTTGGTTGTGGATCTTGCGAACGAATATATGAAATGGGATAGTGCAGTTTGTTGTTATTTATTTAAAGAACATCGAGCAGTAAGATGGCGTAGCTGAGTAAAGGAGGTAGCGGAGGGGTAGGGATATAAAATATTTATCGATGGATAAATCCCTACCACAACAATGGATAGAAAAGCCTACATCCGACCATTAACCAATTATGACCAAACCGACACTTGCGTAGCTGCATGAAACTAGTAAAAACGACAATTACGTACACAAACCAATATTAACGTTAACCACGAATTTAATTTAATTATTTCACAACCCGTTAAATATTCCTAACATCAAAAGCACCTGCGGGAAATTCGTATCAATAAAAGCATGGAAGTGGACAATAAAATTAATTCAAACCAAAACGTGTTGCATTCAAATAGAATACAAAACGTTATAAAATGAAAACGTGCTGTAGAAAGTGAATTTTCAACTTATTCAAACGGTGACAGATTGGCATCAGTGTCATGAATTTTATTTCGCGTTTACATTTATTTGCATTTTATTCATAAACTAGATAACTAGAACTTCGCCCGCGACTTCGTCCGCGCTGCAACTTTCTTAAGGATTTCTAATTTTTTTGAAAAAAAAAAAATAATAGCCTATATTATTACTTCCTGATAATTTAGCTTTCAATTTGTGAAAAAAGTTATAATTAAAATCGGTTTAGTAGTTTTGGAGCCTATTCGGTAGAAACAAAAAAAAAATATCCTCTATACTCTATATCTAAACTAATATTACTTATAATATTTACTTATAAGAGGAAAGATTTGTTTGGTTGGATTGAATAGGCTCCAAAACTATTAAACCGATTTTAATTTTTTTTTTAAACTACTGGATCGATTTGAAAAATTCTTTCACTATTACAATCTTACATTATCCCTGACGAACATAGGCTATAGAATATTTAAAAAAAAGTTACGGATCCGTATGAAAACTTCGACAATGTAACCAAAGGTGTGAAAAAATTACCATTTACACATTACCCTTTAAGAGGGTAGAGGGGAGATGAAGTTCGCGGAGTACCAATTAAACCCGCGCGAACGAAGTCGCGGGCGAAGTGCTAGTAATATTAGTATAGATAAAAGTCTATAAAACCAATGAATAAAATGTTACTGTCTGGTATTAAAAAGATGTAAAAATAAAAAATAAACTGTTTGTATCTCTTGGGAGAGATATTCTTGGGTACTTTAAGTTGCCCCGTTTTAAAATTACTCCTTTTTTAATTACGTCTTAACCGTCTTGGGTTTTTTTTGATATTGTATCTTTACTCTCTAGCAGACACAGAACAACACCCTCAAATATGACCACGCACTTCTGGAACACGCTATATAAATAGAAGTGGAGTTCGGGGTTTACGATTACGAGTTTTACTGGAATTGTTGGTTCCACATGATTAAAAATTCGAGGAAATGGTGGAAGCGTTCATTTCCGCGTAGTAGCGTTTGTTATCTGTGCTGTAATGCCCAAATGGAAATGCCCGTTTGAAATCATTTTAATGATGGATAGTAAAATTTACTTCACTCTGTGGATTCAAATATTTCACAGCATTGAAATCTATAAATACTGAGTTCATGATGACTGACACAGCTATCTATAAACGGGTAGATTTACAGGGTATAAAGGAAAGGTGTAGTAATATTTGAAAACTGCTTTTCCCCATATAGATGAAATTATCTTCAAGAAGTCAATTCCCAAGAGTATAAAAATCCGTAGGTACCTACAACGTTCTCATCAGCTAATCAAAATTGGTATGGGAGTTAATTTTTTTTTCGAATTGACTATGACTGCGTTGCATACAATTCTTTATTGTACAAAACACTGAAGCAATTTTAAATTACGAAATACATATATGCTATTAGCTGAAACGCGAAACTTCGTCTGCGTCACATTTTTCATTTATGCTCCGCTCCTATTGATCGCAGCGTGGTGTTATATAACCTATAGCCTACCTCGATGAATAGGCTAACCAACACTAAAAGAATTTTCCAATTAGAACCAGCAGTTTCTGAGATTGGCGCGTTCAACCAAACAAACAAACTCTTCAGCTTTATAACATTAGTACCTATAGATACAGATGTCTATACATATTATACAGATCTATGGGTTCCTACAATAACATAGGAATGTTTTTAGTAGGAGGAAGCTCCCGCAGATTAGTTACGTATTAATTAATCTCGAATTAAGTAGAATAAGCAGGTAAATATATTGTATGTAAGCCGCTTAAGGCTGGAGTAAGTAACTCACACAAGGAGAACAGCTTCAGCTGAATTTACTGTAGAATAACTGTCAAGTCATTAATAATTCCGACATTTGAGTACGGTTAGGTTAGTTTGGTAAGTTTATGACTTTAAATGGCACTTTGTGTGATATGTAAATTAATCTGTTTTGAGTAAATAAGTTATCAAAACAGATTAATTTTGGCAGTTGAATAACTTGTCGATAGTTTTAATCTTCAAATCAAATATATGAAATAGGTTTGATTTTTGTACTGTTAAAGAAAGTTTGTACAAGAAGGTATATTCCAAAGGTAATGGTTCTCTCTGTCCTGCCACTGTAGGTGGCAGGCATATATATATTTTATAGTGGCAGGCATACTCATATCCTTACGAACATAGATATATTAAACAAATTTTTTATATTTCTATGAATACGAATCATAATGGGTATCTTAATAGGTATGCGCTTTTCGTCTTTTAGAAAACAAACTACAGTATGTTCTTTGATCAATGAATTAGCCTTGCCATTCAACGTGACATTGTTGCCAGTCTTCTGGGCACGTTTCCGGATGACAGCAATTGGGATAAAATGTGAACATATTTTGTTTTTGTATTACATAATTATATATACCTTAGTTAGGTTTAGAAGAAATAAATAGTTTAGTAAATAGTTTTAAGTTATATAAGTACATTTATTGTTGTTAATTAAGACGATTACAGTATTTCAGGTTAATATTTTATCATGTTCTGGTCAACATGCTAATACTACACATAAAATGTGTACAGTAAATGAACTCGGCTAAAACAAAACAAAAGAAAAATACTTTTTATATTCGTCTAATAACATAAAAGCTGGAAAAACAGACATCGACGGCGGCAGTTTTATGTTTGATGAAACGTATAAAAATGTTTTGTTTTAGCCAAAGACATGGTATCAGCCTATGTTTTTATTAAGCTCTGCTTTTGTTAGGTTGCCAAGACTTTTTTTATGGATGGGAAATCATCAAACGACTCCTCCCGCTCTGGGCGGAGCAGAAGGGAGTGTCAGACTCTTACTGACTAAAACCCATGCGTGTTCCTCCTAATGCCCTTTGCGTTCGACTCTTTCGAACAAATTCCGCAACCCTGACAGAGGTTGGCAAGACTGCGTTATTCTTTTTACAGAGATCGATTTTGATTCTTTTTTGCTTGGCCCAAGCAAACTTTTTTTTTTCTATTTACAACAAATAGGTTTGGTAGCTGGGGAGTGGAATTGCCTATCGGAGTCTGTGTTTCCTGATATCTACAACCTGGGTATCTTTAAGTCAAGAGTGAATAGGTTGCTTTTAGACAAGCGTGCTCCATCGTTGACCTCATAATCGATTTCCATTAGGCGAGATTGTGGTCCAATACGAGCCTATCAATAAAATAAGATATATTATAAGACTAGTTGACACGCGCAACTTCGTCTGCTCCGCTCCTATTGGTCTTAACGTGATGATATATATAGCTTTCCTCGATAAATGGGCTATCTAACACTGAAAGAATTTTTCGAATCGGACCAGTAGTTCCTGAGATAAGTGCGTTCAAGCAAACAAACAAACAGACTCTTCAGCTTTATATATTAGTATGGAAGTATAGATAAGATATACCTATTATTTTAATCTAGATACTTTTAAAAATCCAATGTTAACTGTCGCCAAACGCATCGCAAAATTGCCTCAGATCTAGGTATTAGGAATAAAGTTTTTTTTATTTGTTTGGTTTTGTATCGTCTACTAAAGTAAGTAGGTAGCTATAAGTAAGTTCTTGAGTTCATGATTTTTTTTTTATTTGTTGTGGGATTTGCTCTTGACTCTAGTCTAGGTCAGAGATGACAGAGACAAAGTCTACGATGGAGCGAGCTTACCCAGAAGGAGCCTGTGCACTCTAACTTTGAAGAGATTAGGGTTGTAAGCGTTTGGAAACACAGACGCAGGCAGAGAGTTCCACTCCTTTGATTAATTAATGAAACATACGAGACTGACTAATCGGATACACAAAGAAGGATAGATAGTAATTAATCAGCTGTGATAAGAACTTACAAAGCTCCAGTTTCTTTAAACTTTTACAAAAACAAACAACACTTGGCTTGACAGCTTCAAGATTAAATCGAAGATGTCATTATTTCTGACAATGCAAAAGGGTGTTTGACTGAATAATTTTTATCAAATTTCTTAAAACTTAGAAAAAAGATATGAAGCATCTAAAAAAAAATATGATAAACTCAGACAGCACTAATTACTTGTTTGTTACATCATCCCGCCATCCAGTTCATACGACGGTTTGCGTGACAAGGATAGAATCGTTAATAACTCCAAAAGCCGTGTAACTTTTTCTCTCTATTTTTCCAACGATTTTAATGATTTTATCACAAATCGTACTTGCTAATTAGGTACCTAACATCATTTAAAATAAGTACCTGGGTAAGTATCTATTCATTCATGTATACTAGTCAAATAAGTATCCTACCTATAGTAATGTCAGGCGTTAGTTATGTTTTTTTTTTATTTACCTTCGTCATTCATAGAAGTACAAAACTAAATACATGAGTATTATCATTGTTCTCAACTCAACATATCCTAAACTTGAAAATCATTTTTAAAATGGCGATGAAAGATAAAAAGTGTTTCTAGTAAATATTTATTAGTTTTCCAAAGACCTACGAAGTTTAATAAATTCCTTAAATTTAGGTACCCTTCTTCATCAGTTAGATATTTATCTATAAACAAATACCTATTTAATAATACCTAGAAAAAGAGAAATATTACAAAAACCTTCATTAAAATATAGGCTATACGAAATATACCAGACAGATATTATAAAAAAGTTTCTTTCATAAATCAAGCAATCGCTATATAGAAAGTAAAATTTGAATATGTCACTCACGATTTTGGCACACATTGTGTTTGTGTCTATTCATTTATGGTTACAATGATCTCTCACGAGCACCTCATTTAAATTCTTACAACACCACGAGATTTAGTTCAACTATTTAATTTAACTTTTATCATGCTAATAATGTGCTAATCCAAATTACTGATCTTATATCAACAAAAGACAACTAGATTAGACGACTTTTACTTTTTGATTACCGCGTTCTTTTTTCAAATACACCGCGCCGACTTTTTTCTTTTTTATTCGTCTATGTTTTTGACGTTGACAGAAGGATTTTTTAGCGTTGTTTTTTTCCTTTTTGTTCAGGTTTTTTCTTAGCGGACAATTTTATTATGACACTGTCGTTTCAAACTTGACTGAATGGAATCAATTCGGTATCTGTCCGTCAATCAGTCTTGTCTTGTCACACTTTTTTCTCTCGGGAGCTTTTCAGGTTTACATTAAAAGAAAATTGGCTACGGTATTTCATAAGACATTTTATGACCCAAAAATTGTATTGGTTTATTTTTGTAGTAAGATCTTAAATGTTTCCCATCTCTGATGTAGCTATAACTTTACAAGAATTAGAAATGGTTTTGCCACAACTGAGTTTTGCAGAAATTGAGTAAGTTAAAACGAATTGCTTACTTTTCTAGGTAATACTGACATAACGATTGAAATTCAAACTTTTATGCCACAAAAGCTCTATCACGACAATCTTACATAATAATTCAAAGCATTGATATTTTTCATAGAGCGATCAAGGGCTATGAGCGCACGAACGGGAAAGCAGCGCGTGACAGACAGACAAACAAGCCTGAGGTCATTGATGCCCGCGCTTTCTCGATTTCACTGAGCACTGACTCCATTACGGCTCAGCTGTCAATAATGACATAATTAATAGACTTACAATGGCTATATTAGTATTGATGATTTGTTTGTCTCATTGTTATTGATGGCACAGTAAAGAAATTATCAAATCAAAAAGATAAATCATCATTATTGTCCGGTAATGATGATGGATTAATATGGATGTAGCAAGCTTGCAATAATGAACAATCAATAGTGATTTGGTTGATCCATTTTAAGACATTTGAGGCTCTAGACAAGTGGCATTATTGTAGCGCTTGCGTGGCGAAGGTAATTGTTGAAACGTCAAATATGACGTTGACATTGACGAAATGTCACGTGCCTAATCCTTAATATTTTGGCATTTCGACAATCGCATTCGCGTGTAGAATGGAATTAGGTATATCTAGAATCTTTGGACGTATGTACATCGCCAATGTATCTTCCGAATCCTAGTATAAGTATTATAAATGTTACAAGTGCCATAAAAGCGACCCAAATTCTTGGAGAATTAATGAAATCCCTCTTAATGTCACTAAGCTTTCGACAAGTAATATCTCCAGTAAATGTGCTGACTTCAGCAATTTCCACGGCAATTGATACAGGAGTTCCAAGCGATCTATCAATTTAAATGTTCACTAAACCTTTGGAAAACGCGGTGAACTATAAAAAACTTGGAAATGTCGACCCGAAGTAAGTACTTTTGAAATATCGTGCGAATCTCGGGAGAAATTATTTTCTGGGATTTTGCTCACTGACAGCGTTGAGATTTAGGAACTTAGGTACTTAATCTTTTTTGTTTAAAGAGGTGTGAATTACTTGGGCTTTAACGCTTTCAAAGTATTTGAAAGCGTCGTAACATTCAGTGAAAAAAAAAAGTTTGCTAAGTTATAAAAGTGTTAAGTGCGCAAGTTTTTGCGCGTTACTGACTAGACTTATATCAATATCTCATTTAAATAAAGTCATAATATAACTCTGTGGTCATAACGATCATAGCTTTCTATGGTATCTATCTACTCGATGGGTTTGGGATTGCCATCATAACTTTTTGCTCCCAACAAATCAATCATAGACAAGCAATAATCTATAGACAAAATGAAACTTTCTCCAGCCAATAGAGCCGTCGTGTCGCTTCCAATTAATAATGAGCTTATGATGGTGTTTAATAACGACAGTAAACTTAAAACATGTGGGAAGGAAATGCGGGACATGTTACATCCCAATGTGTCTCATGTCACGGAAGTTTCTTGCAGTTTCAAACTTTTTCTAGTGTCTATGATTAATGTGAAATGTTACTACGAAAACTTAGTAGAAAACATTACAGGTAAGTTATTTCCTAGAGTTCCAAATATTTCCCCATCTAGTCTATGGTTCTTCGGCAATGTAGGTAATCTACGAATCATAAACATATGTACTACTTAGTTAAGTAGCACGTGTTAGACTAGGTATCTGATCATTAGGACCCTGCCTAGCACTGCACAGTTTAAAAGGTCAGACATAGATTACCTACCTACCTAATTACCTATTTACTTACAAAGATTATCGCTATTTATAATAATCATTGATTAATTTATCCCCCAACCAAACTTGATCATTAACCATTAAAGGGCAAATCCACAGATTAATAAAGCTTTGATCAAATCGGCAACCATAATGATAATTTTGAATATTTATGGAACAGGAAGTGATGCCGTAAACACGGCTGAATGCGGAAGTTGATTAGCATGCTAATGTGGAAATTAAGGGTTTTGGAGCACGATAGATTTTAGATAGGGATAGGTAGAACTAACGGTGGCATTTTGATACAATCGGTACTTGTTTATGCAATTTTGGGCTCGGATTGTGAAGTTAGGATGTAAAGGTCAATGAAGAAAATTACATATCGCACCTTTAAAAATATAAGGGCTGAAGTCAAAATTTTTGTAAAGTTTGATTTTGAATGCTCATAAGCGCACAAAACAAAATGTCTGTGTCACACTCCCCCCGCTCGTCTCCCGTTCTTAGTTCTTTTTATTGATGGCTACTTATAGTCTAGATATCGAAGAATAAATCTGAAGCAAATAACATTTGTAACTAAATTACTAAGCATTTTATTAGAAAAATAAGCTGGAATGTAACAATTCATAATCTTAAACACGTATTACCAAAAGCCTACTTTTTTGTTTTAAGACTTTATATTACTAAGGGTGCGTATGGACTATCGTTGTCGTAATAGACTGATTGAATTGACTGAATTTAAATATTACCAAAATATTAAAAATATCGTTTTATTTCCCATTTAATCTCGTTTAATAAAATTACCTTCGTAACCGTAATACCCTAACTTACCTGCCCTACTAACAACCAAGAGGAAAACTTCATGTTAATTTAGGCAGAAGGTAACCAAAATCTCAGCACGCAGCTACCACGAACACACTTATTATTAAGCCAGCCCAATCCACTCAAGAAATGCCAATAATATCACCATCTTACCCAACGATCGCTCCCAGCTTCCTGAAATCTCCAACAACCGATACATTTAAGATAACAGCCGCGACTTGTCATCTATTACATGAACAAGTGCCTTATTTACATCAATAGCGGAATCGAGGAATACTTTCTCTCTCAAGTTTCGAAAAAAGTGCGAAGTATTTTGTGAGCCCGAAAAGTGGGGATGCATTGAATTGAGTCCCCATTACCAGGGCTTTGTATTTCCTATTTTTGTAGTTGGGGTTATTTGTGTTGCTCGCTTCAGTTTTATACGCTAGCTCTTATTTTAGTGATGTGGTAAATATTATGGAAGTAAAAAAAGGAAAGAAAATAAAAATATGGGAAGAAATTAGGCAGACCAAGGTACAATATTGGGGAAAAAAATACAGGATTATAAGCCTCCGGTTATGATTGAGAATTTGAAGTAAGTATAAACCTTGACAAACTCTACTTAATTTTAGCCGAAATCTCAATTCCAGGATCAGTTTACGAGAAAGATATAGCGTAATCAATAGCTAGCTAGTCGTATACCTAGATTACCTAGGTACTCACATTTAGAACCGCAGTGGTGCAAATGCCTCATTACGGTAACACATTTACATTCCAATCGAGTCCAATCCAATTGAATTCAATTAGTTCGGAAATATGTTGTTACTGTAAATAGGTACTTTTTCCATGGTACTTAAACAATCGGCCTTTACATAGACACTGACTACCTTATGCCAGTGCAAAACTATCATAAGCTGACCTCCTATTATGTTGAACCTCCGTACTACACTAGGCCAGCAAAACAAAGTGTTTTTAACTAAACACCATCGTGCAGTCAACTATGTTACATTGTTCTCCAAACCACCAGCTAAAAAGTAATATTTCAAACCCACCCCACGACCCGTCAGTCTGGCAACCCCACCAAAATGATCACGTAACGAAAGTGTTTCATATTTCACCCCTCACATATTTTGGCACCGTACCTAGCGCCACCATGGGGCCTAACGTGGTTTATAATAGATTGTTCTAGACTGCAGCAAAGTTACCTTAATGCGGCTTATTTTCACGGTCTCGGTATGGCAACACGAGCTTCTTAACTACTTGGTACGGCATAAGTTACTTATCTACTTGACTATGCTATCTTATCTTTAGATAGCTTGAATGCCCAATCTTTCTTTGTTCTGGTGTAGGTTCTGTGATATTTTGGGACAACCACGGCTTTTTCTGGTACCTGTACAAATAAACATATTTGATTGGTTGACACTTTCCGATCACTGTAACCCTGAAAGCCAGAATTAACAGTGGCGACCACCAGAAAAACGGCGAGTCGATAAAGATGCAACGATAATAACCAGAAGAGAATAGTGGAGGAGTAAGTTAAACATAAATACCACTTCCTTTGGCATTTGTGCAGCATGAGTTTTTCCGATTCATCTGTATCAGCCATCATTTCAGTATTTTCCACACGTCAAACTATAATTCCAGGCGTCACAAAAAACATAGATTTCTTGGTCTTCCTCTGTTGTTATAACCGCACATACATTCATATAACTTGACTCGTAACAAATTGTACTTGAGTGTTGTCTATATTCTAGTTCTTTCTACTTTTTTATACAGCAGAAGCACCGATAGAAGCCGGTGCAGATAATTTATCCGTTCCAGACTTACATCCCCACGATCTTCAGATATTCAAGAACCAACCAGAGAGAGATACCGAAGTAAAATTAATGTGTACGTTATACACTGCTTAGAAAATGAAAGTTTCACGCGGAAATAAACTCAAAATAATTTATCTTGATGACACCGTTATTTATAATATTTTTTTTGTGGTCACTTTTTAATGAGTTAACATTACTTAATTAAAGTTACATAAGAAGCGTAAGTTTTTTTTTGGATCAATAAGAGATTTATTTTTTTCTCTTACGAAAAAAATTGTTTAAAAAATATTATTTTTTGTTTATTTTTATCTGCTATGGAAAAAAAGGACATTCTATTTTTAAACCGTGACTTCTCACGCTATTGACATCATTATGTCACTGCTTTTAATATTCTATCTTGTGAACTCATTCAACAGCACCAATTCCAAGACTCCTCATCTATTCGCCCTTCTTCACACCACAACAAAACCTTGGAAGTCTTCATCAACGTATCAACAACAAGTGTTACTAATTAGCCATTGATAGATGACATGTATTTATTTATTTATTTATATAAGGTTTACCCACAGCACATATATGGACATTGATACATTGAGTCTTATGGTAATATTCTAATATATATGCCAATTACGGGCAAACACAGCATTGACAAAAACACGCCATAATCTATACTAATCGTCATGTCTGACTGACTTTGACTCACACCTTGGCAGTTCTGGTGTCAGATTTTCTGGCTTCTGATTTTCTGTAACGACTGTCAAAGATGTTTAAATGACAGCTGGGACCAACGGCTGAAAATGTGCTTTCCGATGCACGGACGAAACTCGATATGTATTACATTTTCACCCATCCATGGACAGAGCTCGGCAAGCGTGGCTTAACCACGAAGTTCGCCCCGTGCGGCGGTTATTATATAGCTACGAGCTCCTTTATAGGTTTTCTCTAATGCTGTGCAAAACAAAGACATTCCATTTTCAAAGCCTGCTTTTTTTTCAAAATTCTGTTCACCACTGACGTCATCATCTCACTGTCTGTGAAAATCCAATCTTTTAGTTTCGTTTTGAACGGCACCAGTTCCAAGAATCCTCATTTATTCGCCCCTCACAAAACCTAGGAAGTCTTCATCAACGTATCAACAAGTGTTACTAATTAGCCAATGATAAATGACATGTAATCCATACTAATCGTCACGTCCGAGTCACTTTCACTTTGACTCACGCCGCATGCGACATGCGCCCGAGTGGCGAGTGAAACCGCGTTTAGGCTAGAGAGAGTTCGCAATTATAGGTGTCTGCGCACCGGTGGCTAGTGTTGCTAGTAAATGGTTACGTTTTTTAGAAGAAATTGTACGATGACTGTTGGAAGAAGAATTTGGAACGAAACGTAACGATGGCGTGATGTAACTGTAAAACAATGTGTAGTTTAGGCGCATTTATTTTCAGACATCTGAGGCCAATCTGTGAGCTACTAGGGGGACTGCATATCAATATAATAAGGGGGAGAATGCATACCCCCATTAGACATTAAATCTAATGTATAAAAATATCGTGTCACAGTGTTTGTTATCAAACTCCTCCGAAACGGCTCGACCGATTTTTATAATTGTTTTTGTGTAAATGTGGTAGGTCTGAGAAAGGTCTGAGAATTTTTCGTAGGCTATTTTTTATTTAGGAAATGGCAAAACAAAATTTGCTGTATAAGCTAGTAAATTAATAAAATAAAAATGTAACACACAATAGAAAGTGTTAATCGGTAGCTTAGAAAGACAGATATTTTTACATACATGTGTATTCAAATGCTTCTGCTTACTCCTAAACTATGCTAGGGCTTATATTTTGGTGATTGATTTAGCCACGATATTTATAAAACATACGGGAGAGACATAGTGTCATTAGATTACCTACTAGAGATAAAAAACTGACTTTTGAATTGAGAGATGAACAGACAAGAAAAAACAAGAATGATATTATTATTATTTCTTTAATCTTTGAAAATAATCATTACCATGAGTTCGAATTATAGAAACTAAAATAGATAATCCTAAAGCCCCCTCACAAACTGAAAAAACTAAAAATACTATTAGTATATATATATCATAATTAATAAATATTAAATAAATTAATATAAAAAAAAAAAAATCTTAAAACAATAAATTCTAATCTAAGTAAAACAATTAATAAATGTTTATGTTTAGAAACAAAAATTATATTACCAACAATAAATATTAAAATAAAAATAATTCATATATTAAAAAAATATCATTTGTTTTTATAGTTTAATAAAAATATTGGTCTTGTAAATCAAAGTTAAGTTTTATACTTTAAAAACTTCAAAGAAAAAGAATATCTTTATCAATAATCTCCAAAATTATTATTTTTATTAAACTATTCTTTGATTTGAAATTATAAAAATAACTTTTTCTATAATATTAATTATAATCTCAATTTATATATTATTTTTAAATAATCCTTTATCCATAGGATTAATAATTTTAATACAAACTTTACTAACTTGTTTACTATCAGGAATATTAATTAAAACTTATTGATTTTCTTATATTCTATTTCTTACTTTCTTAGGAGGTTTATTAGTTTTATTTATTTATGTTAGAAGAATTGCTTCAAATGAAATATTTAAATCTATAATTAATTTTAAAATAATATTATTTACACTATTTATATCTATAATATTAATACAATTCATATTTATAAATAATATTTCATGAATAAATTTATCAATAAATTCAGATTGGTTGGATTCCCCCCTCGGATCGCAAGAGCGTTAAGACGTGTGCACTCGTTTCAATTTTTAATTAAAAATAACCATTTTCGAAATTAAATAAAAGTGAAAAATCTGAGCTGGTACTAGGCGCGCAAAACACAGCGACAGGTCGCAATTGTACAGTGACGCGGTACGAGCAGGACAACAACAACCGAGACGGAGGTATCATCCTGAGCTTCTCTGCGCATACGTCACATCAGCGTCACAAGTCCGCGCACCCGTTTGCTTGCCACAATTGATAAGCGACAGCGACAGGCGGGTAAATATAAGCGTATAGCCCAAAGTGAAAAATATTGTTCATTGTTTATATTGTTGCCGACTGATTCTACAGATTGAAGTGAAATAATTAAAATTTAATACAATGTCGGTTTCACGTACGCCTACGAAGAGCAATTCAAAGCTCACTTCTCCCACCCATTATGGACCCGAATCAGCGCTTTACGTAGCCGAAACTCATGAACATGCAGAAACTAACATTACAAAAAGATGTAAGCGCCGCCTGAATGACCCATCAAGCACTGCTGATATTACATTATCCGATCTAATGACAAGGATGGATGAAATAAAAAAACAACAGGACTCTAAGTTCGCCTCCTTGGAATTATCAATAGTTGCCCTATCAACCCAGAACGACGAAATTAAGGACACCGTGATACATCTCTCTGCAAAATACGATGATGTTCTTAGTAACCTGAAAACACTCCAACAGGAAAATAACTTTTTTAAAAGCCACATTAAAACACTTGAAGCGAAACTGGAGCAGTTTGAGAAAAGTGCACGATCTACCACGGTGGAGCTAAGAAATCTCCCTACAAGTGAATCTGAAAACAAGGAAAACTTAGTCGAACTCGCCAAAAACATTGGCAATGTTATCAACGTTCCTATTCAGGACTCAGATATTCGAGATGTTTTCCGGATGAAGCTGAAAGATAAACCAACCGGCCCTATCATCGTAGATTTTACCTCGACTATCAAGAGAGAACACTTTATAAGATCTACACGAACTTACAACAAAGTGAACAGTCATCAACGTCTGAATACTGCTAGTCTCAATATTAATGGTCCTCCTAAACCCATATATGTGGCAGAATCCCTCACTTCATCAGCTAGACGCCTTCACTACCTGGCTAGAGTGTTTGCTAAAAATCACAACTACGAACACTGCTGGACATCTTTTGGCAAGGTATACTTGAAACGTAACTCCAGTGAACCCCGTTTGCACCTGAGCTGCGAACAAGATATTGAAAATCTGAAAAAAAGTATTTGACTAGTAAATTTTTGCTTTTTTATATTACTCATCTCTAATTTTACTGCATGCATAGTATTCTACTGCCTTTATTTAGACAACGCCCATCTTTTTTTGTAACTATAAATGTGCCTAGTAATTATGAATACATAAACAACATACACAAAACGAACACAGTCACTCATATGCAAAAACACTTTAAATTTTTCGGCAAATACACAATAAACACATTTCTTAAGAAAAACACATATGACTTACCTAGCACTAGAATTAGTTTCTGTATTATGTTAATAAAACCAACCAAAAAGGAATGCAACAGCTCTGTTAAACTAAAAACTACCTCACAAATTAATCTCTTGGAAAAATTGACTTACGAGTATTATCCTACTAAAAACTTAATCCTAAAAATTCAATGAATTAAATAATATTCAAAGCGAAATTGACAACTTTAATGTAGCTGATTCTACTATCTGTAACGCGGAAGATTGCTTTTCTTTTTTACCTGGTTCTAATAAATGCCTAAAAATTTTTCAACAAAACATTCGCAGTTTAAAATGTAATTTACCTGGGTTATTGCCAATTCTCATTAGAACGGGGCTAGACTGGGACTGTATTGTTCTGACTGAGTGCTGGTTGGCATCTTCCCACTGTGTATCTCCTTTGGATGGATATAGTAGCTTTTCTTCAACTAATAATCGTACGCAAAATGAGGGTGTGGTTGTCTATTATAAGGAAAACTTAGTTATTTCTGTTGAAGAACCTATAATATCAGAAGCGAATTGTCTAGTGATTACTCTGAATAAAGATACGGTAGCTCTTGCTGTTTATAGACCTCCTGGATACAAGAATATTACTACCTTTCTTGAATCCCTCAACAATATATTATTAAAATATTCCACTAGACAAAATGTTATATTGTTAGGTGATATTAACATTAATATAGCTGAGCATAGTACAGACCCAAATCTTTCTGCGTACTTAGATATGCTTGCATTCCATGGCATGATACCTGCGTTCACATTTCCGACTCATGATAAAACATGTTTAGATCATGTACTACTAAAGACCAAATTAACGGCTCGTTGCCTTATCCTCCAAACGTCTTTGACGGATCATAACAGTGTTGTTTTGTACATTGCTACCTCTCTTAGACAAAAACTTCCAAAAGTTATGAAATACATAGATTATGAACGTTTAAATGCAGAACTAAAAAACACTGATTTTAGTTTTTTGTACACGATTAAAGATGTTAACGCAGCTGCGGCTTTCTTTCAGAAAATACTTCAAAAAGCTATTACGGCGAACTCTAAAGACGTGAAAATTTCCCGGCGAAAGAAAATTTTAAAACCCTGGATAACCCCGGGTATCTTAAAATGTATTAAAAACCGTGATAACCTACTTAAAAAAGATCCAGATAATGAGATACTAAAAACTACCTACAAAAGGTATAGAAACTTTTGTTCATCCCTATTAAAAAAACTTAAGAGGAACTTTGAGAAACTTCAACTCCAAAATGCAGGCAAAGACTGCAAAAAACTTTGGAAAGCAGTAAAAGAGATCACCTTTTCAAATAAACCTAAAGAGATCCCATTAGATTTAATATGCACAAATGATCCACAAGAATCAGCAAATAATGTAAATCATTACTTTGCGAATGTAGGCAGAACTTTAGCTGAAAACCTAAGTAAGAATAATTTTTCTACCGAACACCATACTTCAAATTCATGCTGTCATTCTTTTACTCTTTTACCTACTGACGATGATGAGGTTCGGATGTTGATAGCAGGTTTAAAAAGTGACTGCTCAGTTGGCTTAGATATGATATCTGGTGAAATTTTAAAGGCAAATAAGGATGTCCTTACGTCCCCGATAGCATACATCTGTAAGTTGTCACTTTCGACTGGAGTATTCCCTACCATTTACAAGAGGTCGCGAATACATCCCATCCATAAAAATGGAGACAGAGGCTGTGTCAGTAATTATAGACCAATTTCTATTCTCCCTACTCTTTCAAAAATTTTGGAACGTATTATTAATAACAGATTAGTAAAATATTTAGAAAATAAAAATCTTTTATCGCAGGCACAATTTGGATTTAGAGCGAACAGATCCACATCAGATGCGGTGTTTGAACTTACAAATTACATAGTTAATAATTTCGATAATAAAAAGAAGACAATAGGAATATTTTTAGATTTAGCAAAGGCATTTGACACAGTCTCTGTTCCAATTTTAATTAAGAAGATGGAATGCCTTGGTGTTAGGGACCTTCAGTTGAAACTTTTACAAGATTACCTGACAGGCCGAACACAATGTGTTCAAATAGGCAATATCATTAGCGAAGAAGTCCCAGTGACTTTTGGAGTTCCTCAAGGAAGTATCCTGGGTCCGACACTCTTCCTTGTGTACATAAACGACCTTTGTCAGATGCAAATTCCTAATGCAAAGATCATTACCTTTGCAGATGACACAGCCTTGCTTTTTAGTGGTAACTCCTGGGATGAGGTTTTTTCAAATGCACAGAGAGGAATGAATTTTGTAACTAAGTGGTTGTATAACAACATCCTAACACTTAATGTTGCAAAAACAAATTACATAACCTTTTCCATGAAAACCAACGATAAGCCTGATCCTTCATATCGTATTATTTCTCACTCTTGCTCGAATCTGAATGATGAACACTGTACATGCCCCAATCTTAAAAACTCATCATTTACCAAATATCTAGGTGTGATCATAGACAGCAAACTAAATTTCCACCATCATATAGACCATCTTGCTGCGAGAGTACGTAAGCTAATCGTAATTTTTAAGGCTCTAAGATATGTTGCACAAAAAAACGTGATCAAATCCGTATATTTTGCTCTCTGCCAGTCACAACTAATTTACTGCATCACTTCCTGGGGCGGAGCGTATAAAACACATTTCTCATTTCATCTAAAAATTGAAAGAGCGCAAAGAGTCCTTCTTAAAGTCAGTTTATCCTTGCCATTCTATCACCCAACTTGTGATCTTTATAAAAAATGGGAAGTATTGACGGTCCGACAGCTTTTCATCCTTTACACTGTAACTAAACAACATTCCCTGTTAAAATATGAACCTGATAAATTCAAAAATCAGCGACGTAAGGATAGAGTTTGCACAACCACTGCATTCAAAACTAGGTTTGCACATATTTTTTTCTGTTACCAGGGTTCTAACTTATATAATAAGTTAAACCGGATCCTATCGATATATTCAGTACCAAAAACTTAAATATTTGGTTATGGAGTGGTTGCAAAAGTTAGATTACAACCTTACAGAAAATCTACTTCATCAATAAATACTGACTAGGTATCTACCTTAAAAGTTATATTAACAAAAAACTCATAGGTAAACTTCACTCACACAAACACACGTTCACCCACACACACAGACAAGCACTCACACAAACACGAAACCTTGGAGTAAGAACTAACTACGGCAAAAACACAAATAATAAACAAAACAAAATGAACTTCCAACATATATTAAGGAACAGAATTCACACAAAAAAAAAAAAAAAAATTCACTCATATTTCAATATTCAAAAAAACATTTATAACGCAATCCGTTAACAGACACAATCCGTGTGGTGTTTCGTACACTACACGGATTGTGTGTGTTTACTTCGACAAAAACGGCAACAACCTTTAACTTGTACCACCGCCTTAGGAATGCAGTCAACACAGTGAACTCGCTTCGAATTTTGTTTTTGACAACAACGATTTTAATTTTTGTAATAATATTTTTCTTCTACCCGCACTGTTGTAACATAATTAATAATAAGATAATATTGTTCTCATGTAAGTGACGATTGTTTTAATGGGAAAATAAAGTTCTTTAAACCGAAACTGAAACCGAACCCTTGACACAACACAACACAATCCACAACACATCCTAACATACATATACACATATACTGAGGCGTTTGTTTTAGTATTTTAGTTTTTATCAAGTTAAATTTTTAGTAGTTTGTTTTTAGTAGTTAACAAGTTAAATTTTAACTACCTACCCATATTTCTCCTACTGTAATATTATATAATCGCTCCTTATATCAAAAGTGTTATTTATCAGTACCACTCAAATACAACTGGTCTTGTTCCTTCCGTGGGTGGGGACCTGGTGATCTGAAATACAGGCATTTTCATGCCTACCTCAGACACCAGCTTCTCACATATTCTAGACTATCCAGATATTTGTGTTTAAATAGATATAAGTAACATTGTTAGTATGTAAAGTCTGTTTTTTTTTGTGAGGAGAAATAAATAAACTTATTATTATTATTTTATTTATCACTAGCTTCTGCCAGCGGCTTCGCCCGCGTGGTCCCTAGGGAACATACTACCGGGATAAAAAGCCTATGTCCTTTCTCAGGCTCTAGACTATCTTTGTACCAAATTTTATTTAAATCGGTTCAGTAGTTTTAGCGTGAAAGCGAGACAGACAGACAGGCAGAGTTACTTTCGCATGTATAATATTAGTAAGTAAGGATAAACAAGTTTTACAAAAAAAAAAAAAAAATGTTATAACTATGCCCCACAAAACCATTTACACGGTTTGTCTGCGAGAACGGAACAAATTGTTGCTACAAAATATCTTATAGAAGTAGTGCGGACACGTATAATTACTTTCTAACCATTTATTAGCTAATAATATTATTTTTTCTTCGTCGTCTCAGAGATCTGAAAAAAAAACACTTATTAGTCTACAAATTCCTGAGAAAGAACTGCTTAACTAACTTGGCAAATTTACTTTGTATAGAATCAGTATTTAGGTTCCTTCTAGATTAACTCGTTTTAAGGCTGAAAATAGGATTTTATATTGCAAACGCATTCAAAGTCTTTAGTGAGTTTTGTTTTGGAAGTCCGTCTTTATAAAGCCGTTGTAAGCCCGGCTTTCACAATAGGACGCAACAATAAGGAGAGGTGAGTCTCCATTTTCTGCAACTTTCGCCCTCGTTTTGTATAGGTAGGAGGTATTTTTAATCATAATTAATGTGAACACACCTTTCCAAAGACCTAAATAACTTTTATTAACTTCGTGTTTCTTTGTACTTACTTGTGTTACAATGTCAGAGCAATTACAAAGGTTTTAGACTGTGTGGTATTGAGAATAACGTGCTTTTGAGTGGTAGAAATAAACTAAAAGTATAAACATACATTTTTACAGTTTTGTGGTGAAACTCGGGATATATATATTTTTTAATGTTGGCCCACACTAGGAATTTCTCCTGTATCGTAGGTGTGTTTACAAACATACAAACTCACATACCTACACAAACAGCCAGACCCGGAACAACTATCTGTAGGCCATACAAATATTTGTTCCGTGCGGGAATCGAACCCGCGACACGCAGCGCAGCATTCAACTGCTCAACCACTGCGCCAACCGTGCCGTCAATGATATTCGGTTCAGATTTATTTTTTAGTTAAACTAAGAATAGTTGGGAAATTAATCTTCATTTCTGGTAGGTAAGTATAATAGGTAAATGAACTCGTGAAATAATTTTGTAAACAAATATTGTATAGAAACTTATCGTCATTCTGTAATACGTATTAAAGAAAAAAAATATAGCATCTATATGTTAATCCGCAAAAACTACCAATTCGGTATGTTTTTTTTTTTGCCAAAACAAACATAGATTGATTAAGCCATTTGTAAAATGTCACTGAACTCATAAATAAATATTAGCATAGAAGAATTAAACAGTTGATTCTCTTATTTAACAGTAACATATAACGTAATTAATCATACAGGCAAATATTTATTTAGCTAACAAACGTACCTGTGCTTCAATTTGAAACAAAAAAAAATGTTTGTCGTTGCTTTTTGTGAGGTAGCTTACCAGAGTAAATAAACCATTGAAATGAACATTCTATGGCGACAGACTATTGACATCATAATATCTTAATACGAAAGTGATGTCATTAGTTGTCATTATGATTTTCGTATTGAATCTTTTGTTAATTGGTTGGGAATACTATTTTGTGTTTGCCTCAAACCATCAGGCATTTTCCCAGATTTTTCGAATTCAGAACTGTTTAAACTCTATTTTTTGTTCTATTTATTGCTACCTACTTATAGCAGTGGACGTCTTTCGGCTGATATGATGATGATGATGATGATGACTTATAGCTTTTTGTCATTTTACCTAAAGAAAAGAATATTTTTATATTCATGGATTACTAAATACTTATTAAACGATGCTATAAATTGATAAGATCCCATGCTAGAATTTTAAAAGTTTTCTGCTTCAAATTCTCAACTCATAGATTACGGTATTATCAATGTTTTGTCATAAGAACGTAATGATTAAGTAAAGGCATATTTTTCTTCAATCGGATTATGGGAAGTGGTTGAATAGTCGTTCACACGGTCTAAACGTTTGTGAGATATTATCTATTTTATAATAAGGCTTTCAAATTCTTAAACAGAAATGTAACTACCAAGCATATGTAGGTATTATGAAACAATGTTAACCTTGTGTAATAAAACAGAGAATTAAATGAACAACTTTTAAAAATTAGCTTGTGCCCGCTAAATCGCCCGCATAAAATCGAAAAGTATTCCAAGGGAACATAAACCGGGATGAAAAGTATCACAATGAAGGCTATCGCGTTTGAATTTGGCGCTAGTGTGGCGTGAGGTTTTAAATGTCAAATTTCACTGTTGGTTGACTATTGACGCGAGTTTATTTAATTACTAGCTGACCCGCGCAACGTCGTCTGCGTCACAATTTTCATTACTGCTCCGCTCCTATTGGTCTTAGCGTGATGGTGTATAGCCTATAGCCTTCCTCGATAAATGGGCTCTCCAACACTGAAAGAATTTTTCAAATCGGACCCGTAGTTCCTGAGATTAGCGCGTTCAAGCAAACAAACAAACAAACAAACTCTTTAGCTTTATATATTAGTATAGATTTGTTTTGATTTTTTGAATATTTTTCTAAAACAGCCTGACTTTGTTCACATGCGCGTAATAACTTACGCGCATGTGAACAAAGTCAGGCTGTTCCAGTCAGTCAGGCTGTGTTTAATGCTATGATTAAGAACCTTACTCGACAGTGGCGCCAACTGGTGAGTACAAAAACGGTAGTCCTAATTATGTCTTATTCCAGGGCATGTTCTGCCTCAAAGAGATGTCAGCAAAATAGACGGGGCCCGCGAGGGCCAGTGCCTGCAAGGGTTACGGAATTTGTTAGAAAGAGTCATCGTGAACCTGGAACGCAAAGGGCATTTCGAGGAATTCGGATGGGTTTAGTAGCTCATGTTGTACCCGTGTGACAATTTTCATCCAAAGCCGTTGAGCCGTGGAGATGTGAAGAGGTAATAATCAGACATACAGTTACTTTCGAATTTATTATATTACTCGCGCAACTTCGTCTGCGTCACAATTTGCATTACTGCTCCGCTTCTGTTTGTATTACCGCGATGATATATAGCATATAGCCTTCCTCGATAAATGGGCTATCTAATACTGAAAGAATTTTTCAAATAAATTCACCTTCGTAACATTTATTTAACATTTGTACGCCCATGTGGTAGAATAATAATATGATGAAACAATACTTTTAAACTTAAGACCATGTTATGTACATACCAACCATGTTCTGACAAATAAATTATGATCATGATTATTGGACCAGTAGTTCCTGAGATTAGCGCGTTCAAGCAAACAAACAAACTCTTCAGCTTTATATATTAGTATAGATAGACTAGCTTTTGCTCACGACTTACGCGCATATCCCGTTTGTTAGTAGACATTTTGGAAATCCTCTCTTAGTGCTCACTTACGGAATGCAGGGAAGCTTCATGCCAAATTTCAGCTTTATACGACCAGCAGTTTCGGCTGTGCGTTGTCTGTCAGTCACTCAGTCAGTCAGTAACGGAAGAATTTTATATACGTACTAGCTGACCCGCGCAACTTCGCCTGCGTCACAACTTTCATTACTGCTCCGCTTCTATTGGTCTTAGCGTGATGATATATAGCCTATATATAGCTTTCCTCGATAAATGGGCTATCTACCACTGAAAGAATTTTTCAAATCGGACCAGTAGTTCCTGAGATTAGCGCGTTCAAGCAAACAAACAAACAAAAAAAAAAACAAACTCTTCAGCTTTATATATTAGTATAGAGTATAGATATTGATTGATAGTATGGATATCAGTGGAATTTTCATAGTGATGGAAATTCTCTTTTACCTTGAAGAAAGAAACTTGATGATACAGAAAGAATAGCTGGAGGTAATTCAATAAGACTTCGGCACACATACCTCGAACATTGTGCAAGAATCGGTAACTGAACGACCATGTCGGGTATCCGTTTTCCGACTGACGTCAAACACGGAATGTGGCACAAGTATGAAACTAGAAATTTTCATTCTTGATATTTATTTTATGAAAATATTTTGTTTTTGAACAGATATTATAATGTTGAAATATGTGAATAGGGAATAAACATTTGGTAACGTAAGGTATCTATTTAATTTTTAATACCAATAGTGAACATCTAATTAGATTTTATTTTTAAGTTCCTATTGTAATGTGTTGTGACTTATTGTGTATCGATTCTAAGTCAAGACCAAAATGGATCAAGAGATAGAAATAGAAATGAATTTATGCTTTTAGGGTTCCATATCCAAAGGGTAACCAACGGAACCCTATATTACTAAGGCTCCGCTGTCCCGTCGTCCGTCCGTCCGCACATCCGCCCGTCCGTTGGTCTGTATCTTAAGAACCGTAATAGGTAGACAGTTGAAATTTTCAGTGTGTATTTCTATTGCCTGTATAACAACAAATAATAAAAAAAACTGGCCAAGTGAGAGTCGGACTCGCGTGCAAAGGGTTCCGAACGAATTTTATGTTTTGAACATGTTATTTTAATACTATAGACTTCTTATAGGTTTTCCTGTAATCTATAGGTAAAGATCTATTATCTCCATTTTTTTCAAAATTTTAGGCTCAGTAGTTTCGGAGATAAGGGGGGGAATGGTCATGTTTCGTCTAATTTCTTTAATAACTTCAAAACCATTTACTTTAAAATTATGAAAAAAATATAATTAAAACCCTCACAGTAAGCCCTTTCATTTTATGTGTCACACAATATTGTTCAAAAAAACTTTTTTTTAATTTTCTTATTTGACCCCCAAAAGTGACCCACATACTAAAAAATTTATAATTTACGTAAAGCGTCCGTGTTTGGGTCACAGAAGTCCATATGTATACCAAATTTCAATAGAATCGGTCCAGTGGATCCGGAGAAAACTGGCTGTGGCAGACGGACGGACAGACAGACAGACAGACAGACAGACGGACAGACAGACAGACACCCGAGTGATGATATAAGGGTTCCGTTTTTTGTTCGGAACCCTAATAAAATTAAATTTAAAATTAAAGGGAGCTCCCATACAAGAAACGTGTTTTATTTGGTTTATGCTACGGAACCTTTCCTGTTAGAGTCCGATTCGCACTAGGCCGGTTTTTAAAGTAGTGTTTTTAATATAATACAGGTATTATAAGACCAATAAGTCCCCAGAAGTTACAATGGGTATAAGGTCTATCTAAGTATTATACGTATACTAATATACTTCCTCGCAGTAAAATTGTTGGTTCACACCTCAACAGAACCGTAATATAGGGTAACCTTTTTTCATTTACCGGGCTCAGTATTATAGCTTCAGGCAGCAATTTTGTTAGTAAAGAAAATTGAAGAGCACTTTTTCTTTTTATAACAGGGAAACTGTATATCCGTTTTAATCATTATGGAATCCAATATCGTTAGTTCTACCGAGCTTCTCCGGCCAATAAACACAAAGCACCGGTGTTGCCAGCAGTCACGTACGGCAGTAACGCGTTGGGTTTAAAGAGCGCATTACTGTATAAATAGAGACAGTGTTGCCAGTCTACGTGTTCTACAAACAATTTAGTGAACTGTTACATTTACCTAATTGATTCAATTGAGTTTGTTTTTTTCTGTTCTAGTGTAATTGTGAGATGTTAGAGAACGTGTGACGGCTTTCCGGTATTTTTTTGTTTGTTTTAATTTTCGTATCTTTTTAGGGTTCCGTATCCAAAGGGTTTCCAACGGAACCCTATTACTAAGCCTCCGCTGTCCGTCCGTCTGTAATGTTTGTCAGCGGGCTGTATCTCAAGAACCGTAATAGGTAGATGTTTGAAAATTACACAGAGTGTGTATTTCTATTTCAACTATAATAACAGATAATAAAAATTAAATTAAAAACTTTTTAACAAAAAAATATAACCGACTTCCAAACGAAACAAAGTATAACCTTATATTTTTTGTAAAAAGTTTTTTATTTTTTACTTTTAAGTGGTGATACTTGGAGGTCTTCGTCTACGTAGAAATTAAATAAGCAAAAATGCTCATAAAATAAAAACTACCGCACCAAACTGAATTAAATTTTTACGGGACCAAAAGGGAGGTATACCGCATCGAACTAAAAAATTATCACAGAAAACGGACCAAAACCTCGGAATAATACCCACCGAATTGAGAACTTCCTCCTTTTTTGGAAGTCGGTTAAAAATGAAAGGGGCTCCCATATAGAAACGTTTTTTTTTTCGGTATAAAATCCTCATGTGAGAGTCCGACTCGCATTTGGCCGGATTTTCATCTCGCAAGTGTACACATTACAAGAAGTACAGCTAGATGAAAACCTAATCTTCGAGGTACGTCTTTTCAAATATCCTACGAACATTTGATTCATTCCAGGATTTGGCCTAGATTCCGTTAGTCACAGTCATTCAAATATTCTGTTTACAAATACCTCGGGCAGTGTGTACAAATGAAGGATTTCGAAGAGACCCGACCGATGACACAGAGAATGGACTGATTAGCTCAATCCATTAAAAATTATAAAGAAACAAAATTCATACTAGTTTATTGCACATTGGCCTAAATGGGCACTTATTAGAGTGCCTGTCTATTACAGCGGAGTGAGGCAGCGGAGCGGAGAAACGGAGAAATTTTAACCAATGGAATTGCATAAAGTCTCCTCACCACGTGAGTCACTGAAATTTTGACTGACATATGACTGACATATGACTGACATATGACTAGACAAAGCGTTTATACAGTTCCTGTTTATTTACGGGTGTGATGGAAAAGGTGACACTGCTAAACTTGTGCTATATGACGGAACCCTAACCAAATTATAGAAACCTAGCTTTAGCGGCGTCACCCGCGTGAAAGTCGGAACTTAGAAAACCCATTCCAAAATACAAAAAAGTAGCCAGACCTCTGGCTACTTTTTTTCTAATCTATCTAGATTAGTCCTTCCACAAGGGTCTAATCTATCTCTGTAATAAATTTCATCTAAATCCGTTTGGCCGTTTGACGTGATAAGGTAACAGACAGAGTTACTTTTTAACTGAATTCTAAAAAGGAGGAGGTTCTCAATTCGGCGGGTTTTTTTTTATGTATGTGATTGATGTGATTCTTATTTAGTTAGATGCCATTTGGCCCCGTTGGTTAGTAGGTGTTAAAAACAAAGATACAAAATAAAAAACACCGACTTCCGAAATTAAGGTTATTTTATACTTCGTAGTGTTTTGTTTGGAAGTTGGTTATATTTTTTTGTAAAAAGTTTTTCCTTTATTATGTTAGTATGGATTACAATTTCAGACCGCACGATCGCTTCATCTCTTTCACACTTTACTGTCTGTACTGGTTTCGTACCCATACCAGGGGGGCTACTCTGTTATCCCGAAGTCCGTAGTTTCAGCCTTAGTTACGGGCGTTATCTACTCCGTATCACCTACGGAATTACGATTAGCCCCGAACCCGAACTAAGAATAAATGACAACACAATTTCACAGTAACTGTCAAATCGCGTTGTCATTCATTCTTAGTAGTTAGGTGATACGGATTAGAATACGCCCACAACTAAGGCTGAAAGAAACTATGGACTTCGGGCTTAGAGAGTAGCCCCCTAGGATAGGGAAAGCTCAGTCCATTCCCTATGCCTATAGACCCGACCGTGTGACGTGTGTCTGAATTTTGTCGTAAACACATCTCGGCGGTATTCACGACGGTAGCCCCAGGGGTTTTATGAACGCGCATAACTTCCTCCTGACTTTATATAGTTGGCCGTTACGGACTCTCGGAATTACGTGCCATTTTTTATGAATAAAGAATGTTAGGTGAACCGGAATAGGGAATTTAGGGATCAATTTGAGTTTGACAGGTGCTGATGTAAAAAAACGATGTCGTTTAAACCCGTTTGGTCAATCACGATACGGAAAACGTTTATGAATCGAGAGCAATATAAAAATAAATCGCTTTAAAACGTGTGTCGGAATTTTTATTGCTTTCTGGATGTAAGTAATATGTATTTAATTGCATACGACTGATGATTGAAGCCACTCCTATCTGAAATAAATTTATATGTATATTGATAAATTTATTAAAATCTCATATTTCAATAAGACATACCTTTAATTAAATACCGGTATGGCGATATACCATATGTGGTATTTAATTAAATTCTCCAAATATTTATCACAGATCGGACTAAATTGTTTAAGAGGCTCACTTATTTTGAGGGCACACTAGCGACAAACTCAAGAGCCTAACTTGGCAGCTCACGGGTTAAAAACATTTCTAGTTTTCGTAAAAATCTCCGGAAACCATGACCTAAAACACCACAAAATCCTGTCCACACAATGTAACCCCAACAAACTACATGAAAACAAGACCAATACAGCGATATAGATTAAGTTTTATTGAGCAAGTTGGTCCGCCATTTGCCCTTAGTCGGCTGAGTGCAGTTGCACCGGAGTGCGGTTAGCATGGATCCGTTACAGCGGCGCGTTCACTGACCTACACGCGGATCTATTTGATGGGAAATTTGCTAGTTAATCGCAACGCAAAAAACTGATTTCACTTCGGCTCAGGTTTTCTATGGAACTCAAACGGTTGTGCGTGCTGACGAATTGTGTTGCTATTTTGTTGGCTGTGAGTAACCATGTAACTACAACTTTGCAACAATTTATTGATTTAAAAGAGTGTCCGTGGAGTTTCTTGCACGTTCTCAATAGAGATCTATTTGCACGTTCCAAAGTGCAAATATCTTCAGCTCTGACTGACCGAGCTTGATAATTCAAAAGTGCCTGTAAAGTAAATGGTTTAATTGAAATAAACGCTTTGAGTTTTGAGTTTTGTCAGTAGACGTTTGTTGCTGAGTTTGTTCTTCATTACTGAGGGTCGTGTCCCTCATGAATTACTTTTCGGACGATCGCTTTCCATTTATTTCGGTTTTCGGCAGTGTGTATGGCTTCGTACACGAATTCGTTTACGGTGTCACGGATCTGTTCAGTCCAGCGCATAGTGCTACTTACATTTAATAGGTAGATACTAGTAATGAGAAGGACAATTCTCGTACTTAGAAAGCGTACAAATTCAAGTCAAGATCATCTCAGTGATAATCAAATTAGAGGTCTTTTGACAGTTTGCGACTTGGATGCGAACGAGAATGCTCCTTAAAAATACGATAAATAACCCCATGGATCTCAATTTAGACTTCTAAATTGAATGTAGTCATTTTACTCTAATTAGAGTAGTTTTGAGCAACAGGCTGGCTAATTTGGGTTAAGTAATTAAACAATTCTTCTTTAAAAACATTGCTATAATTCAAAAAGCTACGCAAACATATCCTTGTCAGTTTCAAAGCTTTAGTCGCTTTTATAACGATCTTACCCACTTTTTGTTCTCTGAAACATCGATCCCCAAAAAGGACTGCAATAAGACCAAAAGCTCTTCGCCAAAAACAGAAAGGACTTTAAAATGTGAAACTTGATGACATCGTTACGTACTATATTAAGGCAAAACATATGATCACCGTGTTTTATACTCTCCAAATTTATACAAGGGAAACTGACTGACTGAAATGACAACGCACAGTTGAAACTACTGGGGCTTGGAACATGAAATTTTGCACAAGGCTTGGTATTTTATGATGTAAGTGAGCACTAAGAAGGGATTGAAATTCAACCTTTAAGGAATGAAAAGGGGGATAACCGTTTGTGTCTGTGCTTTTAAGTCTATATCTTTTTTTTTTTTTACTGTTTATAGGCTCGCGTTTGACCACTATCTCACCTGATGGTAAGTGATGATGTGGTCGAAGATGGAGCACGCTTGCCTAGAAGTAACCTATTCACTCTTGACTTAAATACTCCCAGGTTATAGCTATCAGGAAACACAGACTCCGGCAGGGAATTCCAATCCTTAGCTGTACGCACTATGAATGTGTTCCCAAAACGTTTTGTGCGCGTGGGTGGGATGTCCACCATGTACCGGTGGCGCATCGCCGTTCGTCTTGTGGTCCGATGATGGAACGAGCTTGGCGGAATCAAATTATGCAATTCCGTCGCACATTCCCCAAAAATGCAACCGGTAGAAAACCGACAGGCTAGCAACTCGTCGTCGATGCTCAAGACTTTGGAGCTTCGTCGACTAATATTATAAAAAGTAGAGATTTGTATATTTGTATGTAACGAATAAATTCAAAAACCTGTTCCTATATTCATGTATAAACATGGACCTATTAGAAAATTTTTTTCAGCTACATTATCAGCGAGTAATATAGGCTATATTTTATCCCCGTACTCCCGCGGGAACGGGAACTACGCGGGTAAAACCGCGTGACGTCCGCGATAAAAAAAAGGCCGCCATACTATTTCCAAGCAATCCAAATCCTGAGACCCAACAGTGGTGACCACTAAAAATGTCGAGTCAATGAAGATCGAAGATTCCTGGAGAAACGATTCAACAGTCTAGGATCCTGCAACGAAATAAGATTTTAAACAGAACAGTGACATGAACAGAAAGTGAACAAATGTCTGAAAAGTTAATCAAACCTAAACGGCTAAAACTGGTTTGAATATAATCATTATGTAGGTATAATTTGCAAAATAGGCAGGCCTGGATAGTCTGCGCAGACGAAGTCGCGGGCCAAGTTGATAATAAAACTATTTTAGTAGGTACATTTGCGGGACATATAGCGGATTTAGCAGCCTAGTTTTACAGAATTACAAACCATTGTTTCACCCAGGTGCCTGTCACTGGTTTTTAAAATTGCGGATATAATTGTTTTGATTACAGTAATAAATCATTGTGATTTTAGCTAATAGCGTGGTATTTCCGTTACTTATGAAATAACGTTTTTGTTACTATTGTAAGGGGAAACGTTAGCTATTTCGTTATCTGTGGGTTTAATCTCATTCGTACCAATTAGAGAGTGAATAATGTTGTGTTGGGATATGACACCCGCTTTGTTGTCAAATGGTTGTAATGTGTTGCTTTGTCGCATTTGTGTTGAATTTTATATTGCATTTGTAATCAGATTAGGTACGCTAATTAATGTTGTGGAAACTAGTTGTGATAATGTTGTTTTCCGCAAGCAATATTTTTTGTTTTAATTGTAGTTTTACGTCCTGTCTTATTTGAATTATAAAAATGTGAAAGTTAGTTAGACAAATCACAAATGTTACTCTTTCACGCAACGGATTTGAATGTTTAGGACAAATAATTCATAACCTCAATTTTTTTAGAGAATACCTTTATTACCATCTGTAGTGCTATTCTGTAACAACATTTTCGTATCTCGACAGTGGAATCCGAGGTGAGTTTCAAATTAAGACCTCTATTTTGTGTGCATGCAATAAAGCTCATTTTGTGAGTTTTGTCACTCAGGTGAAGCTCGATATCGAAATAGTTGTTTACAGAATAGACTAGCTGAACCTCCACGCAGGTGTTTAGTAGCATAAAATCGAAAGCGCGAAATGACAAATGGGTTGCAAATTGTCAAAAGAGCTGAATGTCAAAAACGTAGATAGTCACAATCACACGTAGTCAAAAGCGCATAAAGTCAAAAGCTCAGAATGTCAAAAACTCAGAATGTCGGAACTAGAGGACAGAGGCTTTAGAACACTGGAGTTTATAACAATTACCAACACCAAATAGATACGAAGCGACATAAGATAACAAAGGAATTTCTATCATCGTACTTACAATATGAAAACGATCAGCTTGTCAGTTTATGACCACAAGAATCTTGAATTTTAAACTAATGGACATAGGAATCCCTGTGTCCGTTATTTACTGTTAAATATAAATGAGGAACCAATCATAAAGCTTATTACTGCTGTAAATCCTTCAACTGACAAATAACGGCTTTAGATGGAAATGCATCGATGGCTGTTTGCTTCGCGAATGGTTCGTACATCGCACATCGCTAGCACTATTTTGTGTGGTTACTGCAAACTGCATCGAAGAATCGAGACATCCCGTTAATGTATGGTACGAGTTTAAAGATTAAAGCGTTTATTGGGTAATTATTTTTTGTGATAAACTCGGCGTTGTTGGCTGTATGTTGTGAAATAGGTTGGATAGTTTTTGTGACTCATACTCGGAAAGTAGTCCTGAAGTTGCCTAAGGAGCGGGTTGAAAGTATTACTTTTCAGCCCTAGGGAGAATCGTTTTCAACTGACAGCCGTCAAATTATAAAAAAAAAAACTTCTATATGACTTTCTATACAGCCTCTCAATTACAGCGCGATGTAAAATTGAAATAACATAAAGATGAATATTAATTAAAGATTATGTTTTTTTTTAAATAACTATTTTAATTTACTTTCAACTATTTCTTTAAAATAACATAGATTTGGGCAAAATATTGACCATTTTTTCAATTATGAAAATAACAGCTGATTAGCTGGCCGGTCACAGAAAAAAACAACAAAATAGGCGGGAAAGCGGCAATCCGATCTTCATTTGTTTTTTCGAGATGTAGTGTTTTGTTCTCATGCTTTCGTATAGCAGAGGAGTTCATCAGATTCAGATATAGATTTTTTCTTTAGCTGATTAGTGTTTTTGTTTTTACTTTCCTTGTATTCGTAATGAAAAGCATCGTGTTTACCTTGGGTGAAAGACTTATTTAGTCCCTCGAATTATTGGCGCCCTCACTAAATCAGTTACTTTCACCCCTAAGATAACAATGTACTATTCCTGCACACTAAAATAGTTAAAAAAATCTGATTCTCAATTTAATTCTATGGGTAGAAAGGCGATCTTATCGCCGACAGCGAAATCGTTACGAGACAAATTATTGTATAGGCTAAAAGAACTTTAAAATAAAAAAGGGATGTCTCCGGCGTACGGTAATGCAATATTATTATTATTTTTTATAAGCAATTAAAAATATTATGTTTTTGCATCACCACTGCTATAAACAGCAGTGCGGGTCCAGTACGGGACTGGACCCGCGTGTTGGATTATGGCCAAATGTGGCGCACTTACAGCGAGGAGTCCTAAGTCAGAGTAGGAACATGGTTGTAGCAAATCCCGCTGAGAATCGAGAATTTGCGACATTCCCTTTCACGCACGACACTAGTTTAGAGACCTTACTGGAACAAAATGCGCACTTGTTTCACACCCGCGCGACCCAAAATTCAGTAGTCTTTTGTACTTTCCTTATTATTCTATTACTTTAAAAAAATAGCCGTATATCAAAATCTAGATAATTAAAGTATCTTTGAGATAGTACAAATTCATTAATATACGCTCAGCGGTTTTTGGCCGATGGTCGTTTTATGTCCGTGTTAGACATATTTTTACAAATTAATTACACTATGTTGAACGAATAAAACTCAACATTTTCAGATATCAAATTGTTAAGAAAATAGTCTAATATAACATATATTTAAAAAAAAAACACCGGTAGCACTCCGGGAGTGCCGGCAGAAGTGAAAACATGTAAATAATACATCCTTACTGTCGCGGTCACATCATAGACAAACCACCGACAACAAAATAAACAAAAAGGCACTGACGTGTGGCCGCGACAGCGACTGTCAGTGACAGATGTCAATCTTGACACAGTTCCTGACATAAACAAAACGAACCATAAAAACAACAAAAAATAACGTTGTGTTTAATTATAAGTACAAAAATACTATCATTTATGAGGTAGAATACAATGTTTATTTATTGCGCTATCGTACACAAATATGACAATTTACATGTTATTATTCATAATATTAAATCGTTATTTATTTATATATTACATTAATTTTTATCTCTTACAAAAATCAACTTTCATCCATAATTTCGTAATTCCGTAATTTCGTATTATGGATAAAAGAAGAAAGAAGTTTTCACTTAAAAAAAAATCGACTAGCCGTTTAGACGTGAAACTCTAATAGTTCACACGACACTGACTTAAGTGTGCGCAGACTTTGAACTCTGAATAAAAAATGTCTGCACAGACTTACAACACGGACGCAGGCAGAGAGTTCCACTCCTTTGTTGTGCGCATTATTAAAGACGTTTGGAAACCCTTAGTGCGAATTGGTGGAATAGCAACAAGGTAGGGATGGTAAGATGCAGTGCGTCTGGATTTCCGATGGTAGAAGGGGGCCGGTGGGATGAGGTCGTGGAGTTCTTGGGCACACTCACCGAAGTACAATCTGTAGAAGACCGACAAGCAGGCAACCTTACGGCAATGAGCCAAGCTATGTAGCTTGGCATCCACGCACGTAGACCAATGTCGTTGTGATAGACTTTTTAACCGACGAAAAAACAGAGGAGGTTCGAGTATATTTTTTTTATGTATGACCGACGCATAGCTTTTTACATAGTCCGATTTTTTTTATTCAGAGTTCAAAGTCTGCGCAGACATAAGTCTGTATCGTGTGGACGCACTATACGTGTTTAATAGTCAATTATTTCTCAATCTTGCCTGTCGATTGGCAATAAATATTAAAGGCAACGCCCGTGTAAAATAACTGGATTAAATCGGGAATTCATTATCTGTTGTCACACTGTATGGATAATAAACGGCACTTCCTTTAGATAATGACGTGTTTAATAAGTTTATCAGACGAGTAATAATTTGCCATGTAGAAAAATGGGGACTATTTTCCTCAAATTATCGTTATTATTTAGGATTTTACCTATTACATAATAAATACAATCGTGATGCAACTTTTGACATTGTTTTGCAACAAAAAACATGCTGAGTGACACAATTAATGATAAGAAAATACATTGTAATTATACCATAATTGGGTTTTTAGCATTGGGGCATTTTAGCACGTGAAATCGCCCCATCAACTTAACTTTTCAATATAGATTTACTTTTGTTTTACCAATAGCACGCCCCTGACAATGTCATTCAATTTCCAAAAGTTGCTTGCAGAAGCGTACCACATTTTTTTGCGACTGGAACAAAGAAACCATACCTGAAACAAATGAAAAGAATCGAATTAGAATATGCTCATACACACAGTTCCTTGTACCGCTTGCATCAGGACTGGTACAGTGGACCAACCCGTTACCACGGTGCACGGTGCCTCACTACAGTCGGAACTGGTGGGTAACAGGGTTAACTTAACGCCTCGTTGCTCGCACGCGATACGCTGAAGTAATTTGAAAATTTGCAATTTTTGACTTATACCGTTTCGTCACGCGGATGCGGCGTTACCGCCGAGATAATGCCCAAATTTATTTTTATTATTATTAGATGGTTTGTTTATTTTATGGTAGGGCGAAACACTAAAATTGGCAATTTCTTGGAGGCTTATCGCGTTCATCAGAAGACAATTTGGAGAAATGGGAAAGAACGCTATTTCAGTTACTTACAAAATTGTGATAAAAATAACATTTACTTTTATCATCCAGCCTCACTTTTTTCAAAAAAAATCCTCAAGGTTAAAATAATTTCTTGTTACAATATTTTGAATTCTGTCTAGTATTTGTAGTTTCCCCGAAGTGACCACAAAGGAATTTTCTCCGTGTCCTCCGGAATTTCACTGTTCACAAAGGCGAGGTAAATTGTATCATAATCCGTTACAGTCGCATGTTCCATCTCCTATACGTACCTGTAATATTTTACTGGTACTTACTTTTTAGGGTTCCGAAAAAAAAGGGACCCTTATAGGATCACTCGGGTGTCTGTCTGTCTGTCTGTCCGTCTGTCACAGCCAGTTTTCTCCGGATCCATTGGACTGATTCTGTTGAAATTTGGTATACATATGCACTTCTATGACCCAAACACGGACGCGTTACGTAAGTCATTAAATTTTTAGTATGGGGGTCACTTTTGGGGGTCAAACTAGAAAATTAAAAAGAAAAGTTTTTTGAACAATATCGTGTGACATATCAAATGAAAGGACTTACTGTGAGGATTTTAATTATATTTTTTTCATAATTTTAAAATAAACAGTTTTGAAGTTATTCTAGAAATTAGACGAAAAATGACCATTACCTTATCTCCGAAACTACTGACCATAAAATTTTGAAAAAAATGGAGATAATAGATCTTTACCTAAAGATTACAGGAAAACCTATTAGAAGTCTGTAGTGTTAAAATAAAGTTTAAAAAAAATAAAATTCGTTCGGAACCCTTTGCACGCGAGTCCGACTCGCACTTGGCCAGTTTTTTTGTTACAATTAAATCTGGTGAAATTAATAAATTATCAATCTGCACTCCTTCTCCATATAAATTTTTACTGTCCCTTTCATACTCATCCGTCCAAAAATTTTCGTAAAAAAGGGGTGCAAAGTTTTCGCTTTAAGTATTAATACCTATGTAGATAACTTTATATACAGGAAAATTGACCCAGCATTTTTTAATTTTACTGAATCCTAATGTGTCTATTTTTCTCCAGATGAGCCGATATTAAATATCAGACATCCAATTCAATTTCTAAGTTACTAATATTAACGTAGATACTGCTTCAGAGTAGACTATATATAATAGGCAATTTTCCTATAATAAAAGAAAAATCTTCGCGTAAGTATATTTTTATGAATTCCATTAGACTACCTACCTACTTAATTATTTGCACAACAATAGAGCAAGATCAGTTTGTTTTTATTAACCATTTTTCCCTCGGAGCGGGACTGCGTGTTCGCTCATCTCCCTCGGGGACTCCAAGGAGATTCGTTTTAAAATCTTTTGTTAGAATATTATTAAAAATCAGTTTAAAGGCAACCTCCCACTGCGGGTATTAAGGAAAAGCCGCTTATGGTCCTATCACGGTAGGTACAGACTGAGACCACAAAGTATAGCTTAAATTGCTTTATTTTTACGCTTCGCTTTTTTTTTAAAAAGTTACATGAAACAAAGAGTAAAAATGGTGCTGCATTGTCACTTCACTTAATTTCTGTTTTCTCTTCATAAAATGTTGTTTCGTATCTCGTTTAAACTTAAAATACAGAAACAAATAAACATTATTGCTGGCGTGCCAACAAATAAAAGTTAAAACAAAATGGTTATTTTCAAAACTCCCGCCATTTTCGTAAAACTAAAATGCCTCTAGTTTGTGGAGTACACCTTATAAACTGGGTGTGAAATAATACTGCAATGCAGTTATTTGAATGATTTATTATTTTCTGTTTTCTGCAGGCAACAAATGTTACGATCAATGTTAAAGTTTCACGCCAATCCGACCGGCGAAAATAAAATTAGATACCTCTCGATCCGCTGGGAAAAGATAACAACGATGCAAATCCATTGACTTTTAGTATCGTACCTTTATTACTTGAATGAGACATCCATGGTAAAAATTTCAACTATCTATGTAATCTATACTAATATTATAAAGAAGAAAGATTTGTTTGTCTGTTTGTTTGAATTGAATAGGTTCCGAAACTACTGGACCGATTTGAAAAATTCGTTTAGCATTGGATAGCTATATTATCAGGGAGTAACATAGGCTATATATTATCCCCGTACTCCCACGGGAACGGGAACTACGCGGGTGAAACCGCGTGACGTCCACTAGTAATGTTAATAAAAAAATAGTCAGGGGGGCTTAAAATGCCACTGTAAGAGAATCATAATATAAATCACACAATAATCTGTCAAATTTAATTTTCATCTTTATCGCTAATGCATTAGGTTCAAGGTTGATTGGGAAACATTGACAGTGACGTGTGGCGTGATTTGCTTTCTGATTCTGCTAAAGTGGTGTTTTTAAGGCCACAGGACTAGCCTAGTAATGAATCGTACTAACTACCCATTGATGCGTCAGCGAATTTCTACACTCATATTGACATTAGTTTGACAGATAAAACGTCAAAAAAAAAACTATTCCTCGGAAAAAGTCAATGAAATGAAATATTAATTCTATTTTGAGCGTGTTCTTTCTAAAGATAATCCCACACTGAAGTTCTCACTCGATTCGTCCATTTGTTCATTTTCTGACATCCATGGAGTCTTTTATTGAACTACACTGATTGGCTGGACGAGGTTTTAATTAAAGCTATTTAAATTGGACGCTTTTTTTGCATCGGGGAATTAATTACTATATCTAAATAAAAAAAATAGAAGAACTGCACAATTTGAAGACTTTTCAAAATAAGTTACTACTTATCGATATTATATTTGAATGAACATCTGGGGCGCAAAATCGAGAATAATATATATCGTCTAAGATCCTTATCGTCAACAAATTGCAAGAAATGGCTGGGGGAAACTTGTGCAACATTGACATACAGCTCGTTTCGTGAAACGATAATGTTAAAATGCAGTTGGAGTAACATTACAGAGTATATTGCAAGCTAACAGTGTACAATTTTAGAAAGAAAAGCATCCTAGCTTACAGGCTTCATCTTTACTTTTATCGTTCAATTGTCTGCTCATCTCAAATGCAACAGCTTTATTAAAATAAAGACTAGAATCTAAAATGGTAACATTGTCTAAAGCTCTCCTTCATGAGATCATATTGAGTTGGAAGACGAGTGCACTTGAGAGCGCTGGAATAATGTAGATGAACGTGTTCTGAAGGCGGACTGTAAAAGTCTTCGCTATGAATATTCAGATCTCTGCAGTCTTCATGCCACCGTGTGTAGTTTTATGTAGTGCAAGTGTTTCTATTTTATGAGGTTGAATACAGTATCACCTAGTATTGTGTCACCTTTGCTTCCTGTATTATGCCATTATTCCCGTTTTTTTTTTATCTTGTCGAGTCTTGCCGATAAACTGTGGTTAATTGTTGTCTTTTTATGCAAGCTTGTTCATCATCATAATCTCTTTTTTTCCCCATAGTAAAATTTGTCTTTCTTTTCATGATTGAGTCATGCATCTTTCTTGTTCTAAAGGTCATTGGTCTCAAGGACATATTTGTTTCAACGGTCATTAGTGGTCCTTTTAGAGACAAAAGTTTATGCATAAGCAGTAACTGCATGATCACTTAGTCTCTCATTCCATGTTCAATGCTGCCATCCGTCTGTTAGAGCGCATAATAGGCTTTTAGCATACCCAATTCAGCGGTCAACCCCAGTTAATGTATTTAGTCGGGATGGACTATTTACTCACTGAATAAACATAAGCCGATTTCCTTTCATCCCTAAATTGGATGAGGATGTATGGGAAGGTTTCAAAGAGGAACGTACGATTAGCATACATAAATAGCGTAATATGCTGTTATTGAGATGCAGCGTCCAACATGAAAATAGCACAAAAGATATAAAATATGCAGTACACGCGGGGTAAGGAGATAAAAGACTGCTCCAGAGCATTTTAACAATCGGGTCGCCGAATAAATTTTTACTATGTCAACGCTCCCCGGGCACTGCGTTGCATTTTTAACCCACGGCCAAAAAGTGATATGGTTTTCAACTGGGTTTATAGACAAACACTTCCAGCGAAGTTATTTGTGCTCAGTTTGATTAAAAAACAACAGCACAAAAGGGATAAATTATTCGTCTGAAGGATCAGACGAGAGCCTTGAATTTTTAAGTGATTTTTTTCACTGTTGTTTGAAAACAAAGACATTTTTCGAGCATTTTGTTCCATCTATTTCGAACTTCCCTTTCGCGTTTTGCAAGCTAATCCTGAGCTGGATTGTCCACGTGTAACAAATTGTTGTAAAAAGTATTTTTTGCCGAGTCAGCCTTGGAATAAGGGATGACCATAATATTTCATTGTTTCTGCTGACCTACACATTTTACTCTTATTTATTTGCACAATTTACTTGCTAATACTTGGCTACAAGGTTGGCCGGATTGCAGATATGTTTTTATTCCTCTAATCATATTAGGGCTGGCCAGTTTAACGAACGAGTTTAAATTAAATTTTATAATCTATGGTTTAGAATGGAAGCTTTTACGACCTTATGCGGCGTGTTTTTATGACAATATTTAAAGCTCTAATAAAGAAAAATGAAATACAGTTTTGATTAAAAAGTTGACATGAATGACAATAAAACTAAATGAACTAGAAAGGGTCAAAGATTATAGAGCTATTCACCGAGAGAACTCGGAAATAAAGCATAGACTAGGAACAACCTGAGATACTAAAAACCAGCTCTTATTTTATTCTCGTGAGGTTTCTTTACGAAAGCCGACCTACATTTTAAAAGTCTCTCAGGACGATGTGTAAAACCATTGCATGATGTATAAGCCTGTAAATAAACATTGAAAGAAAATATCTCTTTGGCTCACGCCACAAAGAAGCCGTATAAATCCGTATTTTGGTAGCAAGCCTTAAACGAGCAACATAATATATGTAGGTACACATATGGAAGTGGACAATGGTCTGGAACGCTTTGGATGACCGCCAATGAATACATTATCGATATACAAACGTAACTTTCCATCTTTCCATTGAAATATTCAAGCAAAGATATCTTTTTCTCCAACGTTTTTTCCGACAGAAGGAAAATCTTTAGGGAAATCTTTTGCACAAATTGAGAATAATACAATCCATTCTTGAATTGGATTGTTACGTTTTTTTTTTGTGATGGCAATAAATTAGCATATAAGTCGGTTCGTCTGGTTGGCATGAGTTTCGGAGAAATTTCTTATTTATAGTGCTATGCTATGCCACGTTTGAACAGCTTATTTTTTCATTTAAGTTTTACTATTTGTATTGTAAGATTGAAAATAGGACTGGCTAGACATACCTACCTATCTACAGCATGCCGAACGGTAAATGAGCTGGATCAACCACAACGTGGGTCCTAGAAAATTTCAAACTTCATCACGGCACACCCAGACGGGACGAGCTTGTCGCCTATCGACAGAATTGCTCAATACTTGCTCAAAGTCGGAATGGGAAACCTTTGCCCTGCACTGGGACAGAACAGACTGAAAATAATAATGCAAAATGTCTGTTAAGAAAACTGTAGCTTGCTAGATGAACCAACTTGGATTCCAAGTTCTAACCACAAAACCACTATCCATAATTTAATTTACCAACTAGAAAATTGCAACAGATCGTAAACAGTTTTCTTATAATCTCGACGGCCACAGAGCACGCTAATCCAGTGGGTTAAGTGCGTTTAAAACAGGTAGGAGATAATTTAATAACCCGTCTCGGTCAGTAGGCCAGGCGGAAGCAGGACCGGTTAGTGAATATTACTCGAATACTGGTATACGTGTGAATGCACGTTTTTATTTATTTATATGAGAAAACGAGATTTTAATACCAATGAACTGTGCTGCTGCAGATAATGTGCTGTGAGTCATCGTCGTTAACATTTTATTTATTTTTGTTTGTTAAGATGGCGATCGAAATGAAGTTGATTTACTGAAAGATATTGTTTTTTCTGCTGCTTTACCTCACTAGTGGGGTAAATTAGAATAATTATTTTTTCCGCTTTGTTCCAAGGAATTTAGCCTTTGCCGCATTAAAAGAGTTTTCACTAGGTGATAGTTAAAATAAATAAACACCGAATACTACTGCACTGCTCGATCTTCGATTCTTGAAACTCAGCCTTTATTTAAAACATATTCTTTACTAGCTTTTGCCCGCGGCTTCGTAGGCGTATCGCGTTTTTTCCCGTTCCCGTAAGAATTTCGAGAGAAATCGTGTTAGTGCTTCCCTACACTCCCCAAGGAACCTACATGCCAAATTTCAGCTTTCAACGACCAGTAGTTTCGGCTGTGCGTTGTCTGCCAGGCACTCAGTCAATCAATCCCTCAATCAGTCAGTAACCAAATAATTTTATATACACCGTGTTCCGGATGATATACATAAACTTCGACCGGATGTTCAGAACATAGAAATAAGCATTTTTCACTATGGACACATTAAATAATTTTTATTTTTTATTAATTTTCATACAAACTAAAATACCTTGACGTTATTCACCCGATATGCATGCCTCTTTATCCGAATTGACAATGAAAAACAAATGAAATTCAAATAACATTTGATAGATTTTTCATTTTAATTGCACTAAGCGGCAACATAGGCCACATTAAGACCCTTTCATACTGCATAGCTCAATTTAATGTAATTACAAATATCTTTGTAACGGAGCCTTTTTAAGTACTACTTCCTATGTTGATTTGTCAAAGCTATTGAAGCGTTTGCTAAAGTTTATGGATAACGCGAAGAACACGATGTATATTCATCTACACTAATATTATAAAGAGGAAAGATTTGTTTGTTTGTTTGAATTGAATAGGCTCCGAAACTACTGGACCGATTTGAAAAATTCTTTTAGCATTGGATAGCTACATTATCAGGGAGTAACATAGGCTATATATTATCCCCGTATTCCCACGGGAACGAGAACTACGCGGGTGAAACCGCGTGACGTCCACTAGTTGATGATATACAGCTCTTGTCACCGCCGGCGTACCTGCAGTATTAGAACCTAGTGGCTTGGTACGTGACGATGGGAAGAGACCAGATGGTATGACGCTGGTGCCGTGGAAGGTGGGTAGGCGTCTGGTGTGAGACGCTACATGTGTCGACACCCTTGCGCCATCACATGTTCCAAGTACGGCGAGCTGTGCCGGCGCTACTGCTGCGACTGCTGAGGCCCTCAAGCGGCGCAAATACTGTAACCTTATTGGTAATTACAGTTTTGAGCCGTTTGGGGTCGAAACACTAGGGTCATGGGGTCCGAGTGCGCGTCTCCTTTTTAAGGATATTTCTCGCCGACTGATAGACACTTTGCATGACCAGAGAGCTGGCTCGTTCTTGGCAATGCTGCCAGTCTTCTGGGCACGTTTCGGGATGACAGCGATGCGGAGGAATTCTTCGACGCCTGAGTGTATTTTTTTGGATATTCATATGTATATAGTTAGGATTTATTGCTTATTTATTATTACTTTTTAGATTGATGATTGATTGATTTACCTTAGTACAAACAGGCATTAATCCAGCTGCCCTAGTTTATCATAAAACAATATCTCAGCCGCTACTCAATTGTTTTATCCACAATACTTGTCAATAAAAGGTTCGATTCACATTCAGTCATTGTTTGCGGCGGGGGCGTGACGTTTTTATTGAAACCCTTCTTCATTTCAGTGAACATAAAGAGTATATTTACTTTCTATTATGTGACATACATACGCAAATATGTTTGCGCTTTAGCAGCGTTGGTGTTGGTTTAACTTACGATGATATAGGATGAAAAGAGCATTAAAAGAGGCGTACCAACCGACGATTATCCCTTAATGCACTATGAAATTATACCTAAGGACAGTCCCCGGTTGATGCAGGACTATTGCAGAATATGGAAACAAAAGATGAGAGGCTATGGTTTTGGGTTCAGTGGACTGATTACGGGATACTATGAAAGAACTGTTGGCCTCGCCTGACCACTAACAATAAACACGACTGTAAAATGGCACTCTGACCTACCTTAAGGTCGACTGGTAGAACATGCCTAAGGCGCCGTCCTATTGCTATCGCTCTTGCGATGAAACCGCTCGCGCGATGAAACCGCTCGCGCGAGTAAACCGCTCGCGCGATGAGAAAACGTTTGTCCTATTTTCAAACGATGCGATCGCTCTCGAAATGGCTTTTAACAGACACATATGCACAGTTTCTGCGGTCGAGCAATATTTATTTAATTGTAAATAGTATTAAAAAAGGAAACGCAGATACATAATATACTGTATATAAAAACAGAAATCACAGTATTTCGACGTACGAAAAAAAGATGTCAACAGACACATTTGATCACATATGTAATGGAATACGCAGTGATTGTAATCGTTATACTAGTACAAGTGAGGAACAAAGATGGTCGAAGGTCGCGCGACGAAAACCAAACAATTTGTCGCATTGCATGATCGCACGACCTTCAAAAGGACATTAAGTAGATATCAGTATGTTTGAACGCACGGTCGAACGATCATTTTCGTCGGACGGACGCATCATCGCGAGAGCGATGGCAGGAGGACGGTGCCTAAGGCGTTAAGTTCGCTTTTGTAAAGTGTTTTTTACTAGTGCATAAAGTTTAGCAAATTGGTTAAGTTTTCAAGTCACAAAAGATCCAAAAACTTGATCATTTTGATGGTTGTCTTTTAGTTGGCATTTCTAAATAAACGATACAATAACAAATCGGCTTTAACGCTAGCTTAACAATTAAGTTCCGTAAAAAATCCCATTTTTCCAACAATTATATTTTTCGCAACGAAAAAACACAACAAGACCTCAGTGTCTTCAAAAAGGTTAAGACCAAACAGAATCATCTCAACTGTGAAAATCTCCTTTACATAACCTCCTAAACAAACAATCCTTTTTAAATAAATGGACCTTTCACGTTTTTACAAAAGTTCGCAATTGTTTTTTCGACACAAAACCCATGGTAATTAAAGGAAAAAGGGTATCATTTAAGCTATCACCAATTTAATTAGTTTTGTGTTTCTTAAATAATAGGGTTTGTCCTCCAAATAGTAGATCTGTCACCAAAATGTAGTCACCAAACAATATAAAATCAATTCCACAATAAATCACCTAAAATCATGGAGATACAGGGTCTAGTACCAAATAAATGTTTTTGTATGTATTATATAATAGGTTTGTCCTAATAAGTATTTAAGCAAACTAATTTAAAGAGATCACCAATAAATCATAATATTATGTCACTAGAAAATTTCATAAAGTTCCAAAAAAATTTAGGGTTGTCTAGCATAATGTTATAAACGCATATGGTTTATAAAAAAATAACCACGAAGGGGATGGCGGGGTCTATTCGCTCGCTTCGCTCGCTCACTCGACCCCGCCATCCCCTTCTAACCTAACCTGTCCGAGTCGGGGTGTCCCGGCTATAAAAATCCCGATAAAAAGGAGTCGCAGTCAGGGATCGATAATCGATTTATTTGGTGACAGATCTACCATTCTGAGCACAGAGCTATTATTTAATAATTCAATATTTAATAATTTGATAATTCATACCTGGGAACAATTTTTGTTTATCTGAGAACGAAAATATTTCGTGGCGATAGATCTATTTATTAGGTGATACAACTTGATGACAAATATAAATTTTGGTGATAGAAAATATAGTTCCCAAGGAAAAACGGACCTTACCTATGTACATATTTACAAGGTGTAACGGAAATGTGTGGTATTTTAAAAACCACTTCTGCTTATGTAGTTTGTTTAAAAACTTTCTTCAAGAAAGTCATTGGTAGTAAATTAAGAAAAAACTTTTTTACAAAAAAATATAACAGACTTCCAAACAAAACACTATAAAGTATAACATAACCTTAATTTCGGAAGTCGGTGTTTTCGGTTGTGTTTGTTTGTTTTTAACACCGACTTCCGAAATTAAGGTTATTTTATACTTTTTAGTGTTTTGTTTGGAAGTCTAAAAAGCTTTTTATTTTTCACTTTTAAGTGGTGATACTTGGATGACGTCTCCGTCTACGCGAAATTGAAATAAGCAAAAAATGCTCATAAAACAAAAACTACTGAACCAAACTAATTTTTTAACCAAATGGCAAGTATACCGCATCGAACTAAAAAAAATCACAGAAATCGGATCAGAAACCTCGGAGTAATCGGTGTACATACATACTTAAATAAAAGAATTAAAAAAAGATTACCCACCGAATTGAGAACCTCATCCTTTTTTGGAAGTCGGTTAAATAAACATTGCATTTTCCTTACAAAATTGTTATTAGCCTCCCCCCCCCCCTTGATCCTTTAAGTACGTACTGACGTAAGAATAAAATACATATTCTTCATTTAAAATCGTCATACGCAGCTCGTAGGTTATTTAATTAGATATTATAATTAAGAGAACATATTCCCAAGCACCTCAAGTTTCTCAAAAGGACATATGCAGTGAAAGTTTTCTTTTTGTGTCGAGCTACTTGAAGTTAATTAATTACTAAGGGCTTTAAAGCTAAAAAAACATATTTCTACTTCATACTAACTGGAAGTTAATTACGTTTATACTTTTCATCAATGGCTTTTAAAGAGTAATTTCCGACTTTCTGATTTTATAAACTAACGTACCTAGTTCGATTGGGTACGTATAACTAGCTAGCAGGGTCCCACTGTTTCATGTACAGGTGGACTCCCAAAAGTTGTGCAGTTTTCTAACGAAATGTCCCCAAAGAGTGCGCCGAGCGACATATTCGGGTTAAGCTTTCTACTGGCAAAATATTTTTGTTATCGAATCAGTAACGGTACTTCCATTACCACTTATTCCAAATCTACGAATAGCTACAATACAGAACCCTATCAAAGTCGTCAAGAAAAGGTACATTTTGATGCAAATGGAAGATACCCACGTGCGTTAAAACGACGTTTTACACCACTCTAATGAAAAACCAATAAATAGAATTTCACAAACAATTTTTTAAAGAAATATTTATGAGTAAAAGCTCATTTTATGTTTAATTTTTGTGTTGGCTGCCTGCCGATCAGCCGGATATAATTAGCTAAAATACGCTGCATTGCAATTCGCTAAAAGCGGAATGATAGAAGCCAATTTACGAGTAGCTGAGAGTGTTAAAAAATACATAACCTTTTGATTGGGTAAAAAAGATAGTAACCAGCACAATAATCATAACACATAGTGGTACTAACTTAACCCACATTATACTAAACAAGCTTAAATACTCGTAGGCAGTGGGGCGCGAATCTGACCCGTTTTACTCCGCTGCCGCCCGACGCCGACGCCGCGACGTAACAATACCGCTACTGGTTTGATTAGCCGACTGAGACTGCATTTTAATGAGTATGGGGATTTTATTGTTTAGTCAGTTTTACAATATACAGCAGAGAGCCTTTTTCAGTATTGTTTATTTGGTGATCGGGGTCATTTTGGGTGAAATTAGTTATAAATATGATCAATTCTTAATACGGAACTTGTAAATCTTGAAAATAAACTTCGGTTCTCTAGTTTTTGTCTGGTTATGCGAACATACATATAGGGGGATGTAGTAGATCCAAATAAAAGCGCTTCACTTCTTGTAATTAATTTTTATTTCATTCATTGATATATAAAAAAACCCAAGATGAACAGTCTCGAACAAATGCAACACTCGAAACTGTCGTCAAAAACTGACATGTATTAAGTGTCATGTGTGAGTTGTGTGTAGTTATACTACAAAATTTTTTTTTTGCAAATTCAACCTTACACGGATCGCTTAAAGTTGTTTTTACAAAGCAGTTCAGTATGGCGAGTGATGCGCAATTTTTTTTGCAAATTCAACCTTACACGGATCGCTTAAAGTTGTTTTTACAAAGCAGTGCAGTATGTCGAGCGATGCGAGACTGTTTGAAACTTGCGCACAATTATACATATTGCGCTTGATTTTTGAGGACGTTTTTGAGATGCTGAGTGTGTATCTTGGGATTTTTATATATCAATGGGTCTACCACATCCCCCTACATACATATATGTACTAAATGGATGTTTTTTTTCTGATAATTCCGGAATTGATTCACAAGTTAAATAGTTTTAAAATCCGAAATAAACGTTTCAGGAATGCGGATTATAAATTTACTGTACCTCGGTCAGGTGACTTTTGTACTAATAATATAAGACTACAGTATTCAAATGTTCACTGCAACATAACGTTAGATGAATGTTCTATCGTTACGTTGCAGTGAACCAATCTCCGATATATTTAGCTTGAATCGTCACAAAGCTTCCAGTCAGTAAATCCAATTCAAATCTTACGACAGTTTCTGTGATTGGGTTTCTAGAATACCAACAATAATGCATGGAGGTATCATAAGACATGGCAGCATCAATATGGAGAGCTTTAGTTTCCCTCTATGTCTAAATGCCTATTGAGGCATAGCATAACATCACGCCTACTTTCCTTTAAGAAGGCTATTACATTTTTTCTTGGATTTGAACGTTTGACTCGAGTTTTGATGTGTGATTATGGTTTATGTATAGCCACAAATTTAAAAAAAAATATATATGGCCAAGAATGTTTAATTGTTTTTCTTGGGAGTACTTTAAATAACTATTTCAATATGTTTACGTAAATTATTAAAAACCTTGTCTCTACAAAGGATGTTTCATAAAATTTTAATTTAGGCATCTTTTGATGCTTTGTTACATCGAAGATATAATTATTTAATCATTAATAAAAAAGTTTATGGTACAATTGTATCATCTACTTTGGAGTGCTTTATTCAATTTATAATGGTTCATACAGTAATACACCAAAAATAATTCCGTAAAACAGAGAGTTACTGATAATTTTTCGTCCGAAATTATATTTTTTTTCTATGAAAATATAATCCAAATTCAAACGTCTTTTTAAACGTGAAATAATATTTTTAAACAAATGTTGTAAACAGTGCTACAATCACTATAAATCTCGGGAAACGCGGTCTATAGCTTTACTCCGGGCCAAGCGATTTTGTAATACCCCCCTTCCCTTGACTCCCTTCTGCTTCACCCGGAGCGGGAGTAGTCATTTGATGATTTCCCATCCATAAAAAAAAGAGTTACGTAAAAGTCCTACAAACATGGAAACTTTGTAAGTAGTATGGGACGAAAAACCTAGCAAGTCTTTGTCCGACGCAGGACTCGAACTCAGGACCCCTTGCTCAGCGCTAGCTTGCGGTTAAAATAGAATTCCATTAAATTCTTCTGATGAAGGTCATCATCATCTCCCTGCCCTCATCCCATGTTACTTGGGGTCGGCGCAACACGTTTTTTTCTTCCATTCTGTTCTATCAGTCGTCACTCTATCACTAAGTCCCTTTTCTTTCATATCGCTCCTCACACAATCTATACATCTTTTTTTTGGCCTTCCTATCCCTCTCCATCCATCCACATTCAATTCAATTCTTATTCTATTCTTATTTTTTTTTTTCAATTCTTCTGATGAAGGTAAACTGCAGAATTCTTTAGCTGTATTTCTTCATTCCGATTTGTTTCAGTGTTTATACAGAAATGAATAAGTTGCTTCTACGTTGCTCTCTCTCCATTATAAGCATACCTATTAGAAGCAGTCTAAATCCGCTTAGTTTAGGTAGGTAGGTACCTGCTGTGGTAGGTATCTGTCTGTAAAAGCTTCTGACTGTAGTCTGCGAATGCTAAATGCTGGTATTCAAATAATACAACTGAATTGTTGTTGCATGAAGGAATATTTCAGGAGAATAATTAGTTTAAGTGTCATGCTTTTGCTAACTTACCTCACATTTAGTTAAACCTGGTATAGTTATCTATGCTAAATTACTATACCATTACTTTATCACTAAACTAGTTGACCCACGCAGCTGCGTCTGCTCCGCTCCCATTGGTCTTAGCGTGATGATATATATATATAGCCTATAGCCTTCCTCGATAAACGGACTATCTAACACTGAATGAATTTTTCAAATCGGACCAGTAGCTCCTCAGATTAGCGCGTTCAAGCAAACAAACTCTTCAGCTTTATATATTAGTATGGATATTAATAATAAATAATAGACGGAATGGTATTTCTTTTATAGAATTCTCTCGAAATTTTAATCATAACACGTTTAGGTAAGTAGATACTTAGTATTAAAATAATTAGATCATGTATCTAAATATAAAAGTTATCGAAATTTATTAGTCGATCCATTTGTGCATGCAATCTATATCATTAGTAATTAATAGTTTACCTAACTAACTTTAGTTACAACCCACTGTAACTTAGCGGAAATATTTTTCACAACACGCGTACCTACTTCCTACATACATACAGTATAATAAAAGTATTGTGAGCGCTATAACTTTCTAATATTCTTGTTATAACAACATTTGTTTGTTTCTACTGTTGACAAACTTTTCTTATTTCAGCCTCTAATTCTAATTCAGTACAATAAAATGTAATTTCTTCATTTTGATTTGCAAACCAGTTTTTAAATGTCACCGTAAAATTGCAGATACGATTTCTCGATATATCTAGGTATTATGGAAAATCGTTTTGTATTCAATAAATCCCATCCAAATTCAATTGAATTTGGGTGGTTTCTAATATATCCTTGGCTTATGTATTAAGAAAAAATATTTTACAATTTCACGCGATATTTTACAATCTTACGACGTTTGCAATTTTCCGGTGACATAAACATAACTTAGTTGAAATGTTAATGTCATGACACAATTAAATGGCGTGAATTTACCTGAAAACCCTCATTTAGGGGTGTCTTTACGGCGCCCTGCCTTGTGTCCCTACAAGTAGTACCCAAACCTACTCGTATGTCCTGTCCAATCACCATGCTAAGAAGCAAGCCAAAAACCAAATCCCAATCACTTTAATATCCTTAAAAACTCTTTCTCATTTACAGGTATTTGGCGCCGAAATAGTCGTGTTAAACGGACCGACAAGCTCCGAATAATTCCGAAACGAGCCGAATTCACTCGGGACCAATAAACGCGTTCCATGATTCCCCGACATGCGTTCTTGATTACACAAACGTACGAGTTACAGAGTTACGACAGTTCTACCCGCACGTGTAGGTACCTGACGACAGTTTTCAACAAACTGCCGTAAAAGTTAGCTTGTTTTGAAAAATTAGGCTTGGGAATCCCAGTGGTTGAGGCCAGTTTTTGTTTCTGTTAATTATTTTACCTGAAATTCTCTCTGGGTACACTGAATAATTTGTCGAGAAAAATGTTTCTGAAAATCCAGGTTTTAAAAAGCTCTCTGCCTTTTTATCATAAATAGAATTTACTGCAAAAGTTTGTCCCTATAAACTGGTACGAATGTCGTAAATTTTTATTCAGTATCGTTCGAATGGTCGGCGACAATGCGTTTCATAATTATGCAATAAAATTGAATAAACATTTTATTTATTTCCTACATGAGTATTTTATTAAAATATCTTGTAAGGAAGTGGTTTTGAGTATCAGGCTTTCGATAGTTAAATAATAGATTGGGTACCTACAATCTTAAGCAAAGTTTACACACTTATAACAAAACTGAAGTGCCTACTTATCGCTATTTTTCTGCTGTCCAAATTAAGTTCCTAAGCAGTCACAAACAAGAAACTCGTTAGTACCACTTGAACTTTGTGGCCTCGTCTTTGCAATTTGCAAACACGGATTTGCAAACATTTTTTTTCAACTTTATTACTTTTTTCACTCCGGAATTCCGAATACCTTGCTTTCCATGTTATAAAGGATTCCTGTAAGTAATTCCGAGGTAAGATTCTGAGGAAAGTTAATTACTTTATTTCAGAACTAGCTTCTGTCAGCGGCTTTGCCTGCGTACTAAGTAGCGGAAATTATCCCAAAAGAACATAGTTTAGGGATAAAAAGTGTCCTCTGTCATCATCTAAGGTTCAATCTATCTTTATACCAAATTCGTCACCATTGCTTCAGCGCTTTTGTCGTGAAAACGTCTGCAGACAGAGTTACTTTGAATTTGGAATACTATATGGCATATCTATTCTATTCTATTCTAAAATTGCAAATTCCGTAAGATTGTATCTATTAATCCACTGTAATCTACCTATATTTGATTATAATTTTTCGATATAATAATATTCCGAACAAGCCATTTTAAATACAATAAATAAAACCTATGCAAATTTAACAGTTTCCAATATATTCGTGTCTTATGGAGAAAAATGAATTTGCTGTTTCATGCGATATTTTACAATCTTACGAGGTTTGCAATTATCCGGTGGCATATTATACTTAGTAATTACTATTTGACCCGCGCAACTTCGTCTGCTCCGCTCCTCTTGGTCTTAGCGTGATGATATATAGCCTATAGCCTTCCTCGATAAATGGGCTATCTAACACTGAAAGAATTAACGCGTTCAAGCAAAAAAACAAACTCTTCAGTTTTATATATTAGTATAGATTTCTACGTCAACTAAGTTCTTATTAAATACCTAATTCTGGGAATTACACATTGCTGTCATAGCTAACAATGCGACATAAGACAAAAGCAGGCGACATTTTGCGGGAAAATGTACTGACAAAACGGATTATGTTCTGAAGAGAATTTTGTCAAGTTGTTCGGCTTGAGGAAAATTAATTGAAAAATATTTTCACAACCCTTTTTCGTGGAAAAGAATTTAGTAATAACTTAAACTCAAAGAATTTCTTTTATAAATCACTAGCTTCTGCCAGCGGCTTCGCCCGCGTGGTCCCTAGGGAACATACTCCTGGGATGAAAAGTAGCCTATGTTCTTTCTCAGGCTCTAGACTATCTGTGTACCAAATTTCATTTAAATCGGTTCAGTAGTTTTAGCGTGAAAGCGCGACAGACAGACAGACAGACAGAGTTACTTTCACATTTATAGTATTATTAAGGATAAACAAACACTTTTGAATTGTCAAGTTCGGTCAGTCAAATATATGAAGGTAGACACGTTTCATAGCGCAAACCTACCGGTCGATTAAAAGTGAAACATGTCGAAGTGAAGGCTTGGGTGAAGTGATCACGAAGTGAGCTGTCAATTTAAGTAATCAAGATGAATTGACAGCTCACTTGGTGTTCACTTCACCCAAGCCTTCACTTTGACATGTTTATAGCCGGTCGATTCTGTAGACATGTCGAAGTGAAGGCTGCTTGCTCGACATGTTTAAAGAATTTCACTGCTATCTGTAGGTACCTATGGAGAAGAACGTGCAAGAAACTCCACGGAAACTCAGTTTAAATGGTAGTAGTTTAAATCAGTAAATAGGTACATACATAGCGTGTGAATGTTTTGTTTCATATTGCGTATTCATGAAACCACGTAACAGTTGATGTTTTCTAAACATTAAAAAGCAAAGCAGGTGGGATTGTTCTGATGGCCGCAAAGTCAATCTACACTAATATTATAAAGCTGAAGAGTTTGTTTGTTTGTTTGAACGCTCTAATCTCTAGAACTACTAATCGGATTCGGGAAATTATTTTTGTACCAGCTTCTGCTAGCGGCTTCGCCCGCGTGATCCCTTTGGAACATACTCCCGGGATTAAAAGTATCCTATTTGTTATTCCAGACTATAATCTATCACTGTTCCAAATTTCATGAAGTAGGTACCATTCAGGCGTTCTGACGTGAAAGAGTGACAAACATCCATCCTCACAAAATTTCGCATTTATAATATTACTAGCTGACCCGCGCGGCTTCGCTCCCTTGCAACTGGCTACCCTATCTACCTACCTAGCCTACCTACTGTACCCTACCTACTCTACCCTACCTACCCTACCCTACCTACCTACCCTACCCTACCGTACCTACCTACCGTACCTTAAAAGGGTAGGGTACCTACCCTACCCTTTTTTAATATTTCAATACTTAATATGCTATTCCGAACGAAGACTAATCCAAAAACACAAAAACTACGAAAATCGGTCCAGCCGTTCTCGAGTTCAAGTGCTCGAACAAACCCGTCTTTGTTTTATATATTAAGATTATAGTAAGATGTGATAGCCACATTCATGAGGAAGGCTATAGGCTATACGGGAATGGGAAAATTTTATCTCGATGCACGGCGGGTTCCATTTGCAAGCTACTCGCATGCAAGTTTAATTATATCAGGCGATTGATCACATTCATTAGTAAAACGGGGTGTATAGAAATAAAACATTGAATGGCATTTTCACTCGAATACCAAATTATGAGTTTCTAAAATATATCAATCTTTTCAAAACTAATATTGATTTAAAAATTGGACACCCTAAATGCTGCAAGCAGAATTTAAACAAAAGTAAAAATCTCCTTCAAAGTTTTGTTTCTATTCACCCCGTTTTACAGTACCTACGTCAGTAGCCCGCAATGTAATGCAACTTGCATGCGAGTTGGTTGCAGGTGGAAACGTGCTTGCAACGTAATTAAATTACAAGCAGAATACTAATGATCCTATCCCTTTTATAATCCCTCAGTCACCTCTTTCAACTAAATTTATAGCCTGGGGCCTGAGCCATCGTTAAAGGAAAATTTAAACCCATTAAGTTGCTAAATGTGGTTTTAGTGTCGACTTAGCGATGTCGCTAAGTATTCTCCTGATGCGGAATACTCTCTCTACAGTTAGAACATTCGTTACCAATTAACTGTTTTCATTTAAACTTATATAAATGGAAGTCTACAAGTACCTAGATATACTCCGTTTCGTGTGTAAAGAGAGTTTGAGACCAAAGTGGTTAGTCAAGTCTATTTCGTAATTAATTTCCTTTGAATTTACTTATGAATGTAGACTTCTTTTCTTTAAATGCATAGAATTTCGTGGAATTATGGAGATTACGAAATCATACAAAGTTTGAATACGTCTCTACTCAGAAATTCTACATCAATAAATACCTATCTTTTACGTAGTAGTATTTTAGGGTAGGTACATACTACCTGCTCACTGCTCAGGACCGGGATGGTTAGCGCTCTTTTGGGGAGGCTTACGTTCAGCAGTGGACGGATATTGGCTGAAATGACTGCAAAAAAGTCAACTTATAAGCAAAGCATTAAAAAGACCGAAACAAATGTAATCTCCTTTTAATTTCCTTCATTTTGGTACCCTACTCGACAGATTTGGTTAAGAAAAAAATATTAACGACTTGCAATTCAGCTTAAAAAATCCGCCATTTTGATTGTTTTTTTTTTAAACCTGTCTTAGGACACTTGGGTTTTTGAGACAAATCTAACCGTCGATATCCATCCAGCCGTTTGGAAGATACGAGGTAATAAAGAAATTTTTCTTTCGGTGGCAGTCGGGTAAAAAGGTTGAAAAGAATTCTGTGTCCTATTCCAGGATAAATGGTCTACCCGTGTGTCAAGTGTCACTCAAATAAGGTCATCCGTTAGGACGTGAAGTGGTAACAGACAGACGGAGTTACATTCGCAATTATTATATTAGTATGGATCCTCCAGGTAGGTATTATGAATCATTTCTACTTCAACTACATTCTTAACAAATGCCTATAACAAAGACAGCCAATCCATACACGTTACTGATACAAAACAAGCTGTTTTCACTCTGCCTAATGTACTGTAAAGCGATACACAGACTACCCATTGTAAGTACGCCAACACACGAACTATATAATATACTCTGTGGCAATTAATAATCCTCTAGCAACGATTGTTTATTCCCCACGCTCTATTATGGGTAGGCAATACTTATCCGTACTTATATTATATCACATTCAAAAATATATTATAAGTATAAATACCCATTTCTAGATGAGCGAGTTTCATGGCTGTTAGAGCATTTGCTGGAAATAGATCCACATCTGGGGTTTGAGTTTTAGCCTCATTGGTTCTTTTCATTTCCATCTTTTTCGAAATATTGTCCCTTTTCCTTTCATACAGTCTTTACAAGTCATTGCTGATGGGAGGGACGTAAGTAAACAAAATGGCGCACTAACAGCTATAACGATTGCCAAAAAGTCTATTGTCTATGGAATGGATGTGCGCTAGGTACTCAATTGACACGTTGTCAATCCAGAACATTTTGGGTTTAATTTATAAACAAAATCTATACCTACATCTATTTTTTTTTTCTAGAGAATTTGAATTTAGAATCTGCTAATCAGGATTTAATTTTTTTTAAATAAATAATGTTTGTTAGCATATTTAGTCAACGAACTTTACGAAAATATAAAAAAAGTTATTACACGACTCAAGAAACAAATTCAGTTAAGAATTACAAGGTTCAAACCTCAGTTCTCCGGACTAATGTTCAAAACAGCAGCTTTGATTGTGCATAAATTCTCGCCAAACTTTAAAACGACTCCATGATTTAATCTTTATCACCAACACTTCAAAGTTCACTTCTGATTGCTCGCGTACTTAATTATAATTGAATTGAAAACAAATTGTTTGAGTTTAGTATTACCCATAACTGAAGTTTGATGCTTTCAATGTCGAAGTTAAGCAATTTTGCTTCGACGACGCTTTGGGAAAGCTAATTGTGAAATTATAAACAGCTAACGGGAATATATATTGTTTAGGAGAATTTATGTATTTATTGGCAGTTTTAATTTATGCTGGCTGTGCTCTTTTATCGTCTTCTTAATTGTTTCAACAGTTTCAGTAAGCGAAACTTTGACTGTCAAAGTATTGACAGAGAACGAAATGTATCCTTTTCCTCGTAGACCGTATCTCTTAATCACTAAGAACGATTTTGAGTTTTTTTTTTCTAGCGCCAATTCTCGTTTCAAAGCCAAAAGTCATTTATTCAAATGAGGCTGAGCACCGGCACTGTTTGAACGTCAAAGTTCTACATAAAGACAGTCCCTCAAAACGCCCGTCACCACTTCCTATCAGCGTGGTGGAAGTGGTGTGGGACAAAAAAAAGTTCTGGCAAGTTTCCCCAATATGTAGCTATTTATAGGCACATTTCATTACATGTGATTGAACATATAGGTACAACGACAAGCTACGCTATTCGGTACTTTATTACAATCGGAAATGGAAATATCAGATACATATATTTCGTACCATTCCATATCGGAATTACGATTCTGACATACGTATGAGTACATAACATATAAATAGGTATCATTCAGAGTATGAATCTTATAGAGAAGCCACTCGTGTAATTGACATCAACCGAATGATAAAGGATATTCTAGGAATTTGTTCGAAAAAGTCACCGCGGCTCTGGAACGCAAAGGGCATTAGGAGGAACACAGAAGGGTTTTAGTCAGTAAGAATCTGACACTCCCTTCCACTGCGACCAGAGCGGTAAGAGTCATTTGCTAAATTTCCATTTTAAAAATAAGAAAAAAAACATGGTGTAGAAGTCCAATATGTATATGGCCATTTCGAAATGTCATGTGGTCAATGGTCAATACCAAACATTTTTATAATATCATCATCATCAATCCAAATCCAGCTGAAAGACGTCCGCTGTTCGACAAAGGACTCCCTGAACAGTTTGATTTAAAGTGTGTGAAACAATTTTCGTGTGGGTCTATGTTGGTCCCTATAAGGCATCAAAACTAAAGGAAGTTCTCTATTTCGAAGGCTATTCAGTTACAGAAACGCTGGCTGGAGATCTAAACTTACACGTAGCGAGTATAAACAAACAGTATTACTTAGCGTACTGAACCATAACCGAGGCCAACAAGTCACGGCATTTCAAGGTCACCCAATCTTATATTCATAACATCAACAACAATGAATCACGAAACTTTTACATCAACACTGTAAACTGTAAAAAACTCAAAATTACTTAACACTTCGTCGTTACAGAACTCATTAAAGACGATCGATAAACGCGAAAAGTCGAATGTCGCGTGCTAGAGGCACATCAAGCAGCTTAGACGCTGCAACGGCTCGATGTCCATGATATACAGCGGAGATAAGCGAAGATTGGCGAAGTTTTACGAAGATTTTTTAGGTTGTTAAAGAATGGAGAGAGTAGGGGCACTACTAAGAGATGCTAATGCCATTATGATTAAGCTGTGAAAAATAGATAGTGTTATGCGTCTTGTATAACTCCGTCTCCCTCCCACACCGTTATCATGGTGGTTTTAAGATCTCATAATAACCAGCCAGTACCCTGATAAAATTGGCCACTATGTATAGAAAGAGACAAAGCAACTGTGCGGCCAATATCTTTGCTGTATGTTGTAGGTATTGATGAAGGTGACACTGCAAGCTTGTGACGTGACCCAATCTACTTGAAAATACAAGTATAGGCCTCACGATTGCTATATCTTGCACAAGTCTTGTCTGCTGAAGTGAATACTTCAAAAAAAAAAACTGGCCAAATACGAGTCGGACTCGCCCACCGCGGTTTCCGTACAAATTTGTAGTAATAAATTACTTTAAATAAAGACTATATTTTTTATGATTTAATTACAAATGTATAGTTTTCAGACTTTTCCCTAAACTTCTAGTATAAGAATTAGTATTATTTGCCAAATTTCATAGTTCTAGGTCAACGGGAAATACCCTATACATTTTGATTCCTACACGCGTTCCCGAGATAAAGGGTCTTGACAGACAGACGGACGGACAGGTTCCGTTTTTTCCTTTTGAGGTATGGAACCCTAGGAAAATACTGACCGCATTCCGATCACGATGGACAATCAATCACGCAGGATATATTATAAACCCACAAGTGTTGTACAAACACAGGTGCACTCTCTTCGTTTGATCTGTAAGTTCACTTCATACTGGTATAGGGAACGCTCAAATAATTCTCTGTATCTGCATTACAAACGTAAAGGTAGAAGCGTAAAATTGTAACAAAGTGATGTAAAAAACAATTGGTTTATTTTGCGACGAAAGTGGAGCCGAATGAACGAGCGCGCGGAATGAAACGTTCTTTTCTCCGCATACTTGAAAGTTACAACAGTCAAGGAATTGAAATGATATCTGTAAAGGCTCCCACAGACAGGCGGGAAACGACATCGCGTTTTCATAGAATTTGTTCATAGGTCATGCTCACCGGCTTGCAAGTTGGATGACATTAATCACCCGATCGTACTCCGCAATGTTATTTTGCATTGCATGCTAGTAGCTTGCTATTGGAAAGAGAGCGTCACTGAAGAAGTCGTTAAGCTCAATGTCAATGAAACCGTGTTGTCGCACTGTCGCATCGCGCCTGTCTGTGATAGCCATTACAGTATCCGTTTCATATTCAACAAAAACGTGTATTGGGTACATATAAGCACGACTCTCTATAAAACAGTGTTCATAGACTATAGCTAACTTTATAAATGCGTGTTCGTGCGGGAGAATGGTGTTAAACAAAGTTCAAAGTTAATTAATGTTCAGCCATTGTTATGGAAATGTGCGTAAACTGAAAATGCCATGTTCTACCCATGAAAATTTGCTGAGGCAGATACATTAGTTTTCATGGCCACACTGAATAATTCCGATAAAAATCGAATCTTTTGAGATATAAAAGGTTTTGAAAGTGAAAGCTTTGTATGAGCTGAATAGCGTATAGGTTACTCGGCGGTTAAGGTACTCAGTGCTGAATCGCGAATACTCGGCACTGAATCGCGTAAACTCGGCTCCAGTCGTCATCAGCCATGTTTAGATACTCGTTTCAATTATAACGTTTTGTTGGTACCTACATATTAACATTAGAAAATCATATGGTTTCCCACTTCTGTCATATACTCATAAAACACACCCTCTTTTTTTCTACCTCAGAATTTGGTAAAGGAAATGGCTGACTTTTAACCTAATGGTGTGCGCAGAAGACCTGGCCGAATGTTGTTTGCCTGTGCCTCTGTTGTCACAGTAAATTGGCAGAGTTCCTGTGTGATTGTATGATATTGGCTGTCTGTCCCTGACCTTAACGTCGAAACTGTATCACTTTGGCACGTGTCTCATTTTATTGCTTCTTCGCTCGCTAACTTTATAGTTTAATGGTTACTTTGTTGAGCTTTATAGCCATGAATGATTAAGGCTTTATGGTATTGTGGTTCGAGGCGCTCTCGTGGCTAAGTAAAATCTACCCCACGGTCCACGGGTCGATCCTCGTGCCGTGAAGAGTCGACTATCTAGGTAACTAAACTCGATGAGCACTTGGATGGCATGGCCTCACTGTTTCAACCCCGAACGGCTCAAACATATACTCTACCAAATAAGGTTTATTATTTTATTTTTTTATATAAAAAAGCTATCTCTTATTTCAAGAGAACCTGCGACTGGATGTTATATTTTCATACCTATTTGTATTTAAATTTTACAGACACACATACCTTTCAATTTACTTTCACGCGTTGCCAACTTAAGTCTGCCTTCCTTGTAACTGTGTCGCCGCAAAGTTTAAATCCTTTGACTCGACTTTTTCCCTTTTTATGCTGCATTATACCGATTTATTTTTTATTTTTGATGGGTTTGCTCTTGACTCTAGTCTAGGTCAGAGATGACAAAGACAAAGTCTACGATGGAGCGAGCTTACCCAGAAGGAGCCTGTGCACTCTAACTTTGAAGAGATTAGGGTTGTAAGCGTTTGGAAACACAGACGCTGGCAGAGAGTTCCACTCCTTTACTGTGCGCATTATAAAATACGTTTGGAAACGCTTAGTGCGAATTGGTGGAATAGCAACAAGGTAGGGATGGTAAGATGCAGTGCGTCTGGATGTCCGATGGTAGAAGGGGGCCGGTGGGATGAGGTCGTGGAGTTCTTGGGCTCACTCACCGAAGTACAATCTGTAGAAGATCGACAAGCAGGCAACCTTACGGCAAAGATTAATTTAATACAAACTGTTCTCGGAAGACTCCGAGGAGCTCGTAGCTAAATAATAACAGCCGCGCGGGTCGATCTTCAAGGTTAAGCAACGCTTGCCGAGGTCGGTCTGTGGATGGGTGACCATTTTAACATACCGAGACTCCTCCATGCCTCGGAAAACACGTTAAGCCGTTGGTCCCGGCTGTCATTTGTACATCTTTGGCAGTCGTTATGGAATGTCAGAAGCCAGAAAATCTGACACCAGTCTTGCCAAAGTCCTGTGTTACCTAGTTACTGGTATTTTTTTCTCTTTATTTTTTTAGGTATTTTATCCATGTAAGGCATGTCAGCCCCATCATAAACTAACCTAAGTTTAAGCAACAACCTAGATTTAAAAAATAACATGATCAGAGACATCGGCATAATGCCATAAACAATTTTAACGACGTCACTGTCTGGACTTGGGAGGATTTCAAAGAATGTACCCATATCATAATTATTGAATTTGCGCAATTCTGTAAATGACTCCTTTAATGCCTGGTTCTTTGCACAAACCACCAAAAGATGCTGGACATCATCGATAACTCCACACACTTCACAATTTGGGGAATCAATTTTTTTCATGAGACGGCCAAATCTCTTGTTGGGATAGTGCCCAGAACGTTACTGGGTTGAGAAAGCCAGATAGGCAGCTGCTCCACGTAAAATACTAGTATTCAGCTGAATCTACTTGACTGGAAGCCGACCCCAATAGTTACAGCTGGGAAAAAGCTAGGTAAAAATGATGCTGCATTTTCGCGCACACTTAACGTGAAGATACTTGAAAGACTCCATCGCGTGACTGCTCAGTGTGCCTCCCCATCAGGTATCGTTGCTTGTGGAAACTTCTCGACTCGCTCCCACTTTGTCGCTGAACTTTTAAGTAGAACGCATGCGTTCATGTTTTTATTTATTGCGTGTACCGTTTCTTTGTATACGTTCGTTAAGTTAGAATAGTGGAGACTGACAAAGTATCGTATAGGGAATGTGCATGGCGATACCAGCACACACTACACCACTAAGCCCATAGTTCCTGCACGTTCCCTATACATACCTTCCAGAATAAATGTTATTTCCTTGTTCAGAATCTGTGTGAAACAAACCTCTGTTTGTTTCAGGGCAGTTCTCATATTTTTAGGGTTTGTTTGAATTTACATCGCAATCGCACTTTCAAACATCCCTTTTATTTCAATATCGTATTGTCATACGTTGTTTCATTTTTATTTCGTAGAAAACACTTTCAGAATGACAAGTTTTTGACATTAGTTTTCGCTAAGATGATATTTTTTAACGCATTACCAAGAACAAAAGGCCTTTTTTAAGGATGGGAAATGATCAAATGTCTCCTCCCGCACTGGGCGGAGCAGAAGGGAGTGTCAGACTCTTACTGAATAAAACCCATCCGTGTTCCTTCTAATGCCCTTTGCATTTCAGGGCCGCCCGGCCGCCGCAGTAACTTCGAACAAATTCCGCAACCCTCGCAGGCAAGACCAGAGGGACGTATAGTACTTAGGTAACGTTACAGTATCGTTAACTTAAGTATTTTGAATCTAAAAAACTACAACCCCATAGTATGCAACATACACAATTTATATCATACAAAAATGTGAATTACAGTTTTCAATTCAAATAAATATTATGTGCGAAACGAGTATGACATACAGGTAGGTACAGTAAAATTATACGTTACGTTAGTGCCCGTTCACACATGGTCTCCGTTTTACTGGTCCATTTTACGGACATGTTTTTTTTCTTCGATGGCGTATGGAGTTATAGGTATGAGCGACTTCAAATATGACACAGTGTACTAAATACTAATAAAAAAACGTATCCGATAAGACGGACCAGTAAAACGGAGACCATGTGTGAACGGGCACTTAGGTTACTATACGTCAAAAACATTCGTGCTAGGCCTTCTAGGCCCCCAAAAAATGTATACAGGGCTCCCTTTGATACTAGCTACGCCACTGACAATAAAGTATGAACTTTTATGTAAACACAAGCTCATCTTGTCCAAAACAGGTTTTACCAGATTATCAAAGCTCAATCTCAAGACCTTTTGTCGGCGAAATAAAAAGAGATTAGCCCCAAGACAATGTCCTCAACAGAGGACATTACAGCCCTTAGGTTGTGCCCTCGTGAGCAAGCGGGGTTTAGTCAGCGAATTCCTTAAAAGCTTATGAGCCGTGTTGTCCCGAGACGAGTCGTTACCCGTAAAACCCGTCGTAATAGGGTATTTGATTATCTTCTTCCAAAATTCTACACGAATGATTACTTCTTTGAAAGATGTTATTGAAATAGTACGATTTGTGAAGAATAATTAATATCAGTGGAAAATAGAGAAGTTACACGATTTTGAAATTATTCATCTATCCTTGTCACGCCAAATGTCGCTCGAGCTGGAAGGCGCGAAGTCACTATGGCATAACTGCTAGTGACGTCACTTGCAGTTAGTGCTGTCTTTGTTTATCAAAGCATTTAAACGCTTACCACAAATCCGAAATCTTTTGATAGTTTAAAAAAATCTGTATCAATCTTAATTATGAGAAAAAACTGGCCGTCGTGCGAGTCGGAACTCGCGTGCAAAGGGTTCCCAACGAATTTCATTTTTTTAACATGTTATTTTAAAACTGTAGACTTTTTATAGGTTTTCCTGTAATCTATAAATAAAGTCAAAGTCAAAGTCAAAGTCAAATAAAAATCTATTATCTCCATTTTTTTCAAAATTTTTGGCTCAGTAGTTTCGAAGATAAGGGGGAATGGTCATTTTTCGTCTAATTTCTTGAATAACTTCAAAACCATTTATTTCATAATTATAAAAAAAATATAATTGAAACCCTCGCTGTAAGCCCTTATATTTGATATGTCACCTGATATTGTTCAAAAAACTTTGTTTTGAAATTTTATAGTTTGACCCCCAAAAGTGACCCCCATACTAAGCCCCATACGGCCAAGTGCGAGTCGGACTCTCACATGAAGGGTTCTTTACTATCAATAAAAAAAAACACGTTTCTTGTATGGAAGCCCCCATTTATTATAGCAGCAATAGAAATACACACTGAAAATTTCAACTGTCTGCCTAATACGGTTCTTGAAATAGGTACAGCCCGCTGACAGACAGACGGATGGACAGCGGAGGCTTAGTCAAAGGGTTCCTTAGGTTTCCCTTAGGTACGAACCCCTAGAACCAGTCAAATACCCTGCTGCCAAGCTACGAGTGGTTAACTTGGACATAATAAAACTAAATTATGTGTCACTAGTGGACGTCACGCGGTTTCACCCGCGTAGTTCCCGTTCCCGTGGGAGTACGGGGATAAAATATAGCCTATGTTACTCCCTGATAATGTAGCTATCTATTGCTGAAAGATTTTTGAAATCGGTCCAGTAGTTTCGGAGCCTATTCATTTCAAACAAACAAACAAATCTTTCCTCTTTATGATATTAGTGTAGATGTAGATTTGTGTGACCCACGTTTTTGGTGCAGAGTCAAAACTTTTCGGAGTCGGTCCTAATTTATAAGGCCAAATGTACTTCGCCAAGGACGTATGATAAACGTGTTTTTGTTTGCTACAGAAGAACATGATTTATTTGACATCGAACAACCTTAGCAGTATTTCATTTTGTGATTAAGAAGTGTTATTAAAAAGCCAACGAACACGAACACAAATCCGCGGAAAAATGCGGAACTGAAGAACAAACTTGTAAGAACTGTATTCAACTCATTCGTTTAAGATAGTAGAAGTAGAGTTTAAGATAGTAGAAGTAGAATTTTTTTTTTTTTTAATGATAGTTTTCGTTTGACCACTACCCCACCTGATGGAAAGCGATGATGTCACGTTGGACGCTTATCTAGAAATAACCTATTCACCATTGATTTAACCAGTTGTAGTTAGGGTAGCCAACATTTATTTGACGAAATTTCTCAAAATAAGCTAAAAAAAAATAAAGTACACCCAAAAATAATATAGTATTTTATGGAAAAAGCAAAAAATCAACAAACATATGTTTTTATTTGTATAAAAACTATAATTTGTTTGCACTTCTTGCATTTTAAAATTATATTTTCTAAAATCAATGTGACATCTTTATCAGTAATCACATTCGATTTTTAAATTAACGTAAATCAAAAGAAAGAACAATATTTAATTGAAAATGATAACCAAAATCCCAAAACAAAATAAAGAAGACCAATGACCAAATATTCTTTTGACATTGACAAGTTCGAAACGCAATAAGCAGTAAGACATATACGTTCAGATACACTAGCTGACCGGGCAAAAGTTGTTTTGCCAAAAAAGAAAAAAAAATGGCCTACCGCCTGGCGACCTGGCGAATATACACACAAAAATTTCATGAAAATCGGTCGACCCGTTTCGGAAGGGTTCGGTAACAAACACCGAGACACGAGATTTTTATATAGTAGAAGATAGTACGGTTGGCAAACCTAGTTGTAGATATCAGGAATCATATACTCCGCAAGGAATTCCACTCCTTAGCTGTACCTATGAAGTATTCCCAAAACGTTGTGTGCGTGCACTGGTATGTTCACCATGTTTGTACCGGTGATGTATCGTATAATTCTCACATTCTGCAAAATCGTGTAAGTAAATCATGCCATTCATTAGGATATTGGACACAAACATTAGTTCTCATTATATTTGCTAACTATATTTCGATTAGAATCACGCTCGTGGGTTGCGTTTATCGATGTCAAATATCAACAACAGTATCAAACTAACAACTGTGTTCGTAATAAATCATACTTAGACCAACATTAATATTATTAACAAACCATTAAACGATTATGTAGCAGCCATTAAATTTAAAATATAGATCTCCCACCAATAGAAATTGATTACCTGTAGGCCTATCAATTAAGCTGGAACGTTTGAGAATATTAAATTAAAGGATTCAAGATGGGCAATCGAGTTGAAATCTTGCCAAGGACGGCTGTGACTTTCGATCGATACTACTGAGATTTACTTGATTGAAATTTCTATTACACAAGAGTATTATTTGTCTCGGGAAACATTTTGTTTAGGCCCTGACCACGACACTTACGTATGAAATCATGTTCATCATTAGACTTTTTTTATGATGGGACATCATCAAATGACTCCTCCCGCTCTGGCGAAGCAGAAGTGATTGTCAAACTCTTACTGACTAAACCTGCGCGCCTACGGTGGCCGGGAATCGCCCTGCGACTCCTGACGCCCGGGGTGTCTTTCTCTGTTGCGGCGGCTGGGACGTGAGGTTTCCCTCTCTCTCACGCATTCGGCTTCCTCCTTCGCTAGCATTACTGTTTCGCAGAAGGAGGTGACCACTTCCCATGCCTCCTCGCTCCAGACCATGGATTGAACCAGGGCCGGACGCGAGAGGTTGATGTTCATCATTAGCCTGCGTTTCTATTAGATATGGTCGAGGATGCATAGCAAATGATGTGTGTTAAGAGGAAATGCAGGCGGATAAACTTTGTATGTAAAAAGTCATAATTCGAGGTTTGGCTTTACGTACCATTATCAGCCACATCGCTGTCTATAGCCCCGTTGTTTGCGCGACCCTGCTCTATCTCCTTTTCAAGAAATTCGATCTTTGTATAAGACACACTGTGTTACAGGCGGCGTGATATTCTGACGTCATTCTCTACATAATTGGCACGTACTCAAAAACTGCATTTCTGCATTATGCTAAGCTTTCTCCGCGTCCTATTGCAATCGAGGCCCAGTATCGAGGCTTTTAGCATTAAGTAGGTACGAGACTTTCCAATGGACAATGTGTACGAATGAGTCAGTGTATATATATATTTTGCTTTTATATTTTGCCGGTATTCATTTGTGCTGTTTGAATTTGGAATTTGTTTTTTTGAAGTTTTATTTTTTCTAATCGCAAATTGATTTATGTATTTTAAGGGCTTGTCCAGAAAGGGCGAATTCGTCGCGATTCTCTCGTGCGAATCACGCGCGATCGTTGCGTCCAGAAAGAGCGTACCAACGCGCGAGCATTTGGGGACGAATTCAGTCAGTAGGAAGCATGGAGTTGAACGAAATCTTTAAACATTCCGGGACCGAAACCAGTATCAGAAATTCGTAGGTACAACACGTTTACCTCATGTTATAGTTGGGGATGAGGCATTTGGCTTATCAGAACATATTATGCGACCATATTGTGGCAAGAATTTAACTAAAGAAAAACGAATATTTAATTACCGTCTCTCTAGAGCAAGACGTTATATTGAGTGTTGTTTTGGAATCCTAGTAAACAAATGGCGAATATTTCACAAACCACTCAATGTACATATTGAATTTGCACAAAACATAATTAAAGCTTGTTGTGTTCTTCACAATTACGTCAGGTTAAGAGATGGATACAGATACGAAGACACATTGTTCGAAACGATCTGGATGGTCTGAGTACGACTACAATTCGACCGAGTGTAAGGTCTCGAAACAAGAGGGATATATTTGCTGATTATTTCATGAAGGAAGGTCGACTGTCATGGCAGGACAAAATGATCTAATTTTCTTTGTTTGTTACTACTCAATAAAATAAATAATAATAATAACTTACCAATATCTTTCTTTTTTTCCTCGCAGTCATCTTTATCAGAAAATATTAACACCAATTCTTCCCAAGCCCAGCGTTTTAAAATTCTGTTGGCATAATCAGGTGATTCTAAATCCCATATCGCCGGCCTTTTTTCTATTTCGTCTATAAACAATTCCGTATCAAAATTTTGGCGCTCCATTGTTCCCGATACGTCCCCTCGGCCGGAGTTCGCGCGTTTAACTGGACGCAACAAGGGGTCCCTAGTATCTCGACTCGCGCGCAATACACGCGAATCACGCGCGAGTCGAGGGTCTGGCGTTATGCACGCGATTTACGCGCGTATTTTGAATTCGCGCGATGCTTGTGGACGCGATGTATTCGTGCCTAGTATCTCAATAGCGCGCGAATGAATTCGCGCGAAACGTTTCGCGACGAATTCGCTCCTTCTGGACAAGGTCTTATACTTATATTTTTACATATTTTTTAGAAGTTTTATTTGAATTCAGAATAATTATTCCTGAAGTTCTAATCATCTAAAAATTATTATACCGACCTTAAAGTTAAAGTACTATTGAACCGACCTTAAAGTCAACATTATACATGCAGTGCAATCGGATGCACCTGAAAACCCATAGGTCTTTTTCAAAGACCTCCACAACCCCTTAATTTGTTAACAACTCTCCACAACCCCTTCTTTGCCAAAGTATAAAATAAATTCACCAATTTATACGTACCTACTTAGGTCTACGATTTATAAAACAAAATAACTTCCAATCAGCCTACAAATATTTGTACAAGAGAAAGCTACCAAAAATATTGTAACAGAAATATTTAATTAATGTTTGCGAACTTTCCGCCCTTCTGAATGAACGGTTAAATTATTTTGACCGATACGAATCTTATTCACCAATACCGGTTACAGTCCTTTGAGTTAACTATTCATTATGTTTCCATTCAAAGGTTATTAATTTCAGTCTATTTACTGAACAGTAATAAAAACCGTTATTTCGATATGACTTTACGAGGCAGTTATTAAATTTTTTTTTTTTTCATAAGAATCCAAGAAAGGTCTTACATGACTTTAATTTGTTTTACAGCCTATAAAAATGACAGCTAGAATTTAAAGAGCATAAATAAACGTCAAAACTTTTATGAATTTAAAAATCGTAAAAGTTGCCTGGATTAAATAATAAAACCTGGAGATACAGAACAAAAACAAAGTATTTAAAAAAGATTCTAAATTTGAAAATCTCGGCTGCCAGTGTTTAAAGTGACACGGTATGTCAACCGCAAAGGCTCACATGCAGGAAAGCATCTTGTGTGTCCCTCTGTCACTCTGTCGACACAAGCAAGCCTTTGTGACACAAGAGGTGCTTCCACTGAAGAAAGGGGTGGTAAGAAGAAATTGTAGGAACAAAGTCTTGGGAAAATATTATTTATTTGAAATTGCGGAGTGAGAACATACGTAGCGAAGCTACGTCTAAATCCGGAAATGGCTCTCAATGTAAGTGGTGGAAAGTGATTTCTAGATTGTATCTGATAAAAGCGTTTAAAAAAGAAGACACTCAATGAGAAGAAGATATTTTATAATTCACGGAATAAACTCGAAGTCGAAAGGTTAAATTCCAACAGAATGCAGATAACAATTAAGTAATTTGAATTATGATTTCTTCTGTAGCTCATATCGTCACACGTCCTTTCCACACGCACTATTTATCAATATCTAACTAAAACAATGATCGTATAGAATCTGGCAGTGATTCAAAATGGCGGCCGACCCTCGCGACCAAACTGGGACTACAATGGGACTCAACATTGTTATGCTGATCGGCTGTTTTAAAGTCGGCTTAATAAGAAACCACGTACCACACACAGACGGAGATAAGTAGGTGCCTTTGTTTCGAATTAGTTTCGCTTTGTCATAGTCTTCGTCAATTAATGTTTTGGATATTTTTGAAGGCTGTCTGTTTCATTATGTTTAACTTGATGTTCTTTGCCAACATAAATGGTTTCAATGTTACTTGCCAGGTATTGTTACCGACTCTTGCTTTTCTGATACACTGACAGTTAATAAAAAAAAACTTTATTTCAGACTATTGTCCATAATTTAGTTAGTATTTTGGTGTTAGTAACAACGGTGCTAATGGTGGTGGTGGTGTAATAAGTCTTACTTTTTTCTTATGTCGTTTTTAGGCTTCCATACCCAAAGGGTAACCAATGGAAACCTATTACTAAGCCTCCGCTGTCCGTCCGTCCGTCCATCTGTCCGTCCGTACGTCTGTCTGTCAGCGGGCTGTATCTCAAGAACCGTAATAGGTAGACAGTTGAAATTTTCACAGAGTGTGTATTTCTATTGACGCTATAATAAAAATCAAAGTAAATCAAAATAGAAGGGGTTTCTCCACCTCTTTCTTAAGTCATTTAATGACTTTTATACGACTCATCAACTGCTCTCATCAGGATATTCAAGTGCAGTTGCTTTTTAACCGACTTCAAAAATGTTTTTATGTGCTCGCGGATAACTTCGTCATTTATGAACCGATTTCAATGAATCTTTTTATATGAAAGGGTATGCTGCCGAGGTGGTCCCATTGCTGCCACGTCAGGATCTGATGATGGGAACCCTGAGAAATCGAGGGCAACTCTCGAAAATTGTAAGCACGCATCTGGTAAAAACTTGATATTTGTGTGTATATCGGGTGATACTACAAAACAATGAGGATCAGACCTGATGATGGAGACGACAGAGAGTCAAGGGAACTCCACATCGGTATGTAGGAACTACCAAGTGTTTGGGCTTACTTCATTCGTATTGACGAGACCTTTACACCGAAAGCACTATGTAAGTAATTTTATTAAATAGGCTCCAGTTCATAACATAACATCACGCCGCCGGTACGCTGTGAATGGGTAAGCAGGTACCACTAAAAAATGGAAAAATAAAAAACTTTCTTACAAAAAATCTAACCGACTTCCAAAAACAAAACACTACAAAGTATAAAATAACTTTATTTCGGAAGTCGGTTATATTTTTTATAAAAAAGGTTATTTTACCACTTGAAAACGCCAAAACATTCTTTCCTCTGTTTCAAAATTTTATCTATACTTACCCATCGTTACTGTGTAGAGGATACCCATTCAATTTATTTTATTTAAATTTGATCATAAATTAATACTGGAATACTTAATAATGGTATTCAATATACGTCTATAGAATTACCGGCAGCTATTATGATTTCATCCCAAATTTGAAGCCGAATTCCGGTAGAATGTTTTCAATTAATATGATCGCAATACGTAGTTGAAGTAAACACAATATTTGGACTCAGTAAATATCATTTAATGAACAATGTTTACATTGAATGGTCACAAACAATGCCGTGTTCTCTAAATATTTGTTCCTTTTTTTTCATTAACCAGTTTGCTTCGCGTTTGTGAAAAAAGCGTGAACAAAGGAAAATTATTTTGTTTGAAAATTAATTAATGAACAGACGGAAAGAGTTGCACTTAATTAGTCGAAGCGGAAATGTTAGTTTATTATTTTTAATTGGTAGTAAGTATATTATTAACTAGTGGACGTCACGCGGTTTCACCCGCGTAGTTCCCGTTCCCGTGGGAGTACGGGGATAAATTATAGCCTATGTTACTCCCTGATAATGTAGCTATCCATTGCTGAAAGAATTTTTCAAATCGGTCCAGTAGTTTCGGAGCCTATTCATTTCAAACAAACAAACAAATCTTTCCTCTTTATAATATTAGTGTAGATAAAAAAATTGCGTTAAAAGAGATATTGACTAATAATCTAGTAAAATGGTTACGTATTATTTTTACTTTATTTCATTAATCTTTATTATTTATTTAAACATAATGATAAACTTCATACACAAAAGTACAATATAGTGGATATTTTACTCTTAAAATATACATGAAGACTTAAACAACTACACTAATTATCAAGAAATTATGTGCAAACGCGTATAAAACAAAATTAATCATTGGCCGCCAAAAAAGTAATCCACATCGTTGTCAATGGCAAAAACGCCCAGAACACTAGCAGCATTGCTGCGTTGAATGGCAATGTATATATTAAAAGTAAAATATACCAAGAAAGTAAAAAAAAATATAGCGGATTTAATGCATTAAGTTTCATGGAACCTAAAGTCCAATCCATTCGCTACATTCCACATCAAAGAAAAATCCCGAGACAGCCCTAAACACATACGACACAATATATCTTACAGAAAAAGGTTCACGTAACGTTATATCAGGGATGTTAAATCAACCCAAATACGTTATTTCTACCTTCCACAATGGACATACCTCAGGCCCCTGACGGAGCACTTTTCGCCCCATTCAGAACATATACCCATTTGTGAACAGCCCTTGTACGAGATTATACGGTTTGTACGATATTCGGAGCTCCGATTTCTCTTTTCACCGAACAGATATTTATATCGGAAATAACGTATCTTTTTCGAATTAATTGAATGAAATATTTCAGCTTTTTATTTGATTCAGAGGGCTTAGCACGAATATTTTTTCTTTACTTTTGAATGTAAAAACTACAACCCCATAATATTTTGTTTTAATAATGTGGCACATAAACAATTTATATCATTCAAAAATATGAATATAGTATCCAATTTAAATAAATATTATGTGCGAAACGAGTATTGTAGCTTTTTTTTTTACTATTTATAGGCTCGCGTTTGACCACTATCTCACCTGATGGTAAGCGATGATGTGGTCGAAGATGGAGCACGCTTGCCTAAAAGTAACCTATTCACTCTTGACTTAAATACTCCCAGGTTATAGCTATCAGGAAACACAGAATCCGGCAGGGAATTCCACTCCTTAGCTGCACGCACTATGAATGTGTTCCCAAAACGTTTTGTACGCTTGGGTGGGATGTCCACCATGTACCGGTGGCGCATCGCCGTTCGTCTTGTGGTCCGATGATGAAACGGGTTTGGCGGAATCAAATTATGCAATTCCGTTGCACATTCCCCAAAATGCAACCGGTAGAAAACCGACAGGCTAGCAACTCGTCGTCGATGCTCAAGACTTTGGAGCTACGTCGCGACGAGCCTATCATCGCCGATACACACATTTTACGTTACGTTACGATATGTCAAAATATTCGTGCTAGGCCATTGCTAGGCCCTCAGTTTCGAGATTATGCTTTTGCTGAGGATGGTCAAAAATATATAACGATTAATTGAACATCATGGACGCATCATGCACCAACATTGCAGCTCTAAAAAATAGCGCAAGCACTAGCTATCGGTACTAATCGGTACATCGGTAGCAAGAAAGCTACGTATTACGCCCGCGGGGTGTAGGACCTTCTTTTAATGTTGCCATTTTAGAGTGCCGACAATCTTGCGTTAGAAACCAGCTGGATCTTGAGGGTCGAGAAGTTGGAGTCGCGCCACAACACGAAATTCAAGTCGTTCGTGGTGCGAGTACCGAGTCATCATATTGAGACCTTCCTCAAGGAAGACTTTTGGCCGAAGGGTGTCGTGTATCGGCGATTTTGCGGAAGGCTACGCGACACCACGCAGCGCAACACGACGCCGTCACTTCGTGTACAATAGTTAATTTATATTTTTAAGGTTAATATAAATATGTATGATAGTCTGTAATGTATAATATGTTATGGGTCTTTGTTACCTGAATTAAATGATATATTATTATTATGAGCCATTCGTATTCATTATCATATCAGCCGAAAAACGTCCACTGCTGGACATAGGCCTGGACCATGTGGTTCCACAACAACCGGTCTGTGCGTCTCGTAACCATCGGTTTCCCGCGACTCTCACCAGGTCATCGGTCCACCTTGTTGGGAGGCCTTCCAACGTTGCGTCTTCCGGTACGCGGTTGCCACCCCAGATTTTTTCAGCCTCATCGACCATCGTTCTGTGAGCAATGTACCTTGCCCACTGCCACTACAGTTTGGCGATCCGTCGGGCTATGACGGTAACCTCGTAATATAAATAGTGTATTTACATAACCCAGTAAAGAACTCTAGGGATAGACAAAGAATAACACTAACAAGGGCATCTAAGAACAACAGAAAAAGAAAAAAACAATCTTACAATTTCCAAGTCAAGAACTCGTGAGCTAAAAAAAGGGAGACATGTGCGCTCGCGGCGCCATTGCATTCCAAGTTATATTGGCGTTGTGTCCGTCACTGATATGTATCTCAATTTAAAAAATGTTTTGTTTGATGGCGAATTTCGTTGACAAAAAATGGTAATTACAATTGAAGAGGATGTAAAGATATAACAAAATCCAAGTAATTATACTATAGAAGCAAATATAATGATTAACGATAAATCATTAAGCCATTATGAAGTTCAGGAGAAAGTTTATGTGGTGTGGTGCTGTAAAAGAGAAATTGTCAGGAAAGAAAACTGTCGGCGTGATAATTGATGAGCTATTAATCGTTTTCTTTCCTACATTATTCACTCTAGCGGCGGAATTTTACAAGGGAGATATTTTTAGGATGTGTAAAAAGTTTAAATATACTTTAGCAGCATTTATTTGCTTGACATTGAATTCTGTTCGATTTCTAAAAAGTATCCTATTAGTCTCATTGAGTGTCTTCATCAATTTGTGCACTCACAAATATCTTCATTTTATCACAATTTTAGAGTAAGATTGGATGAAACTGTTCAAACACTATCGATCTAAACTTGGTACGACAGTCATTTATATCCTGGAGTTTCAATTCAATTGACGGAATACCTCTCACACATTGTTTTAGAAGTACTAATAAAACGTTACTTTTGCAATATCTCGAAAAAATCTCGAAAAGAGAAGATTTTTTTACTAATAAGTTTTAGTAACAACTAGAGACAAGTGCTGTACTTAAAGACAGGTTTGCCTGTTCCCTTTGTTCTAAAAAACTGAACGCGAAAATAATTTCGGTACATTGAACGCAATCGTATCCGTATATCGTATAGAGCGTCCACAAGTGTAGCAGATAAAATATTTGCCAATACAAACATAATAATTTAGTTTTTTGCATCAGTTGAAACTTTAGAAAAATCTTTACAATATAACTTACATTTTATTATGCTTGCTTTTATCCTCTGGATTACCAATTACATTTGCATAACAAGCATTTGTTTATTTGCCAACTGTCAACGTTAATTTCGCATTACCCCGAATATGAGGTAGTTACGACAAATTGTACGAAACTTTACTGTAGGACGCACGCACATGGGGTCACAGCATACGACAACAAAGCTTTTGTTTGAGTCATAATATAGGTTAGTTACAACCTTAGCCTGGTTTTCTGGTTCGGATATCACCATGTAGCTTGTATGGATTCTTTTGTTTTGTGTGGTAACTTATGTTGCGAGTTATGTTGTACAACCATAGACTTCAAAATATAGAGGCCTATAATATGGCAAACATCCTTCTATAAATATTTGGTGAAAAGAATCTTACTTATTATTAATGCGAATGTTTAGATGAGATGAGACATATGACTCAATCACGGCAGAACTGCTGAACGGATCGGCTGATGGTTATATCCTGGGGTATGTTCCCTTGGGATATTTTCCAACATTCACGCGGGCGAAGCCGCGAGCAAAAGCTAGTATAATATAAATTAAAATCTTACGAACAAATCTTCTTAAGTCCCCAACCACAGAAAGCCCAGAGATGTCAATTAAAAAGAAAATAACAAATTGAACTTGACCTGTTTTCAAAACCTATAAAAGACAATCTTCAGAAAGTAAATTGGTTTCTTTAATTAATTTTGGCAATACCACAGGCCATTCACCGACACTTAAACTCAGATTGTCGAAGTAAAAAGATGTGATGGCCATTTTTAGTGCGAGTTCTCCGCCAAAATGGCTACTGCCAATTAGGGCTAGGTAATTAGCCGTCGTTGGCCGTGTTTACAATATTCTCTGCCGGTGTAGTGTTCGATATAAAGTAATTAGCCATTGCGATAATTTGATCGGCCGCTACCGAACTCCGTTCTACATTTGTTAGAAGTTCGTTGAAATATTCTCTCATGTTTTGAAATGTTTACAGTAAGATAGGAATACAGCAGTGCGATTCTGTAAACATGTTGAAGTGAAGGCTTAAGTGAAGTGATCAAAAAGAGATGGAATGACACCTCACTTCGTGATCACTTCAAGGTTTTCTTCATCTATCTTTTCTGTAACTTGTATGGTGTACATAATAAAGAGTATTCTATTCTATTCTTACTCTAAACATTTCAAAATATGTGAGAATATTTCGACGAACTTCGAATCGACCGGCTGAATGTTCATGTGATTGTTTTCACTGGTATGATTAGTTTTTTTTATCTTTTAGTACATAAATTCTTTTTGCTTACATTTTTGTTTCTATTAAATTTTGATGATCATAAGTCACCATGGATTGAGGTCGTGTAGAACTGGTCATCATATTGTTGCTTGGGGAAGCCTATGTTCAGCATAGGGCGAATACAATGATGATGATAATGACGATAATAAAGCTGTCTTTAATAACACTACTGGTAATTTAGTCAGCGAGAGTACCATCCGTACTCTATAGGTATAGAGCCATCAACCATAAAGGAAATAGGAAGGTACGTAATTACACGATTTATCACCCAATCAAACGCTTTTGACAAAACACAATTACGTCGACTCTATTAGCGAGGCCTATTTTATTTGTCCCACATACTCGGTAATGTAATGACGAACATATATTATTCGTGCGAAGACTGCGCCAAAACAAAGAGATTCATAACTTAATTTCTTCTTATACAATTATGTCTGATATTTTCTCCTCTGGTACCGTTACAGTTTCATATATAGATACGTTATGGTATTATTTGTTAGGTTTACCAACTGTGTCTTGCTTTACTAAATCTGTTTCTGCTGTTCAAATAATTATTACATTGTTATTTTTAGAGGTCATTACATTCAAATGTTTGTCTGCATTGAGCATTCATGATACATTTTGAACCAATGCGTCATTCCACTGAAAAGTAAAGCTATCTATTTCATTTGTGTTTTAAAACAAAATATGTTTCTTTAAATTATACCTATGGTGTTTTTAGATGCTTTCAGTTGCATTATGGTCTCATTTACGTACATAGAATGACTTTATTGTAGAACTCTTTTTCAGGGAAACCTTCTCAAAGGCTTATCTTAGGCACTTCTAGTATTGTACCGTAATAAGATATTCTCATAACTGAAAATGTTAAAGGTCTTGTAAAGTTCAAATGATTTCTCCAAAGAAGCGTCAAAAGCTTTCGTGGCTTCGTTATCAATTTCCTTTTCCTTAAAGTCGCTATCAGTTTAATGTTCACTAACTATTTTTTGTGTGGGTTTTCCAATTCAGTTGCTTTTGTGACTGAATGTATTTAGTTTTACAATAAAGACATCGGTGAAACAACGATGGTTTGTGTGGTCAGCAACAAAATAATCAAGTTTTGATATTTGGGTTAGAAACCACGCCAGTTCATATGTTTCTGTAGGTATCGCTGTGAAACAATTAGGCTACGGTTCCGTTACAGCATTTAATTAATTAGTCGATGCTGGCTAGATAGCTTCAACCAGATGGTACTGTCGTACCTTTCTATAAATCAGACTTATCATCTTCTTTATTAGGTTAGCTTTAGGTACTTTTTTATTTTTTTCTTACAGCTGTGGTAGGTAAGGTGCATAGGCGAACTTAATGCAACAAGGCATTATCTGTCAGTAAATTTTTGGGTTGAAGAGACTACACTATTGTAGCAGGTACATAATGAGCACTTTACAATCTATCTTGTCCATAATGTAAGATCGGAGTCTTCCTATTCCCATGCGATCTTCTTTTCAGATTCTCGAGCTTAGTCTCTTAAGACGTTAAGATGGGATTAATCGCATCCACTTAATTATCTGTCTAATATTCATAGCAGCTGAGAATTTCCCCAACGAAGGTCTTTCGTGATCCCGAATTTCGCTAAATGATTAAGTTTATGAATAATTCAAATTAATATCTTTATCAAGACAAGGTATTTGGCTTCGCATGTAAATTCGGTATTAAACTAATATAAAGCTGGAACGAACGAACTAAAGAAAACTATAATTTAAAACATAATTAGGTACTTTCTCTGAAAATTTATGGAACTTGCAAAAACTACGATAAGAAAAGTCGAAAATTAGTTTTCACTCGTATTATTTGTTGAAATAAATAAGCGAGTAGCAGACAACCGTGACAACATCGCGATAAAGACGCAGACTATCTGACGCGCTACAGGCACACGTCAAATTACTTTCACATTTTTTGCGATTCGCGTGAGTCGCTATCGTAACCAAGAAATGGCCACAGAACGAGAAACCCTGTAAACTGCGGACTTGCGGAGCCATAAAATATCCTTCAATAGCTCAATGGACGCGACGCTCATTCACAAAACAAACATAAACAATCGGATCGCGCGTGCGAAACTAATAAACAGTAAAACTGAATAGAACACACCTCCTAAAGTTAACGTATCGCTCCAGATTTGCTCGTGGGTATCCTCCGAATGGTAAAAGCACTGCGTTCACTTTGTTTGGTCACTTGTAGCACTGTGTGACACTCGCGCCGATCGCTTTCGACGAACTAAGTTTCGCTCGACGCGGTCACTGTGTACGAACGCCCGACAAAGACTGATCGCGTGCTGGCGGCGCGAAGCGGCACCGCCGCTCGCCTTCTCGAATCAAGGCCATGCAAAACGCTGCTCCCATTTCCCCCCAGTGGAAAGTGTTCGTATCCGTGATCCGTGCCCCTTTCGGGCAGGTGTGGGAGAAAGCACCAAAAAAATTGATCGTTCTGACTCATTCGTTGAGATGATTCGCTTGTCTGCATCGCTCGATGGACATGCAGCCATGGAAAGTGAAACAACCGGTTTTGGAGGCGCCAAATCTGTTATTGAAAAAGAAAAAGTTCAAAGCAACGCGCCTCAAGATGACGAAGTTCAAGCTACTTTTGGAATTTGTGCGATTAAAAATGGAAGGGTATGAGCGAGTTTCTGGGAAAAAATGTTTAGAAGTCTTCAAACGTTATAGAAACTTATTTTTACATCTAAGTTTAATGCGGATCCCACTTCATCATTCACAAAACATTTATTATTTAAGTTACTGGAACAAGAAGAAAAAACGCACCGTGCCAGCGGAGTGTTTCATAAATTATACAAAGCTGTAAATTAAAAGTTGGCAGCTACTCATAAACATGGCCACTGCAACGGAGTAGTTTTGACAAGTACGTTCTATCTTGCTTATGTTCAAGCTGAAGTTATATAAGTTAATTAATTCGATTCACGAAACAGAGGATGGGGAAGCTCCATTAGAGAAATGGACGTTGATAAAATAAACAGAGACAGTTACCGAGAATGGAATGGCTGCGGCAGCATGTGCAATCAAAACTAATCCTTAGTCAAAGAGAACAGTTTAGCATTTGCATGCATGGCATGAATTTGATCACAATGAAAGCGAGTTCTTGGATCTGCTGGCACACTCCGCACACTATCAATGAATATTACATCGTGTGGAGGATCTTGGTTTTTGAAATTTTTAGATAATTATAATTATGTTGATTTAGGCTATGGGTTATGTGATTAATTGTGTTTTATTTTTGAGATAAGACAAGATAAGTCTTTATTTGCCTTAAACATGGTATAAAGTTGTTACAGTCACGTATTAATCTTAAGTCCACATGTTTAGCTATACAGAATAGTTATGTATCAATTGCATGCAAAATATTATAATTAAATTGTTATTAAATGTCAAGAATATAAGGTCAATACAATAATATAAAAGTTTTATGTCAACATAATCCGCGTAAATGTCCAAAATATTATAGTTTATTATTAAAAAAATCGTTAATGTCATAAAACATGAAAAGTTGAAATCTAAATTTATGTATAAGTTGTAATATTATAGTTTCAAAAACAGAATTGGACCTTGGAGAAGATAAAGGATATTTTTTCTCTCGGTAGTACTTTCCCATGGGATGTGTTGCAACTTTAATGCAGGCAAAACCGTTGACCGAAGCTAGTTAACAACAAAGACCCAAACTGTGGTGGATAAACTAGTTTAAAAATATAGTTTTTACTTAGTCCTTCGTAAATGCGAACTATTTTCTCATGTTTTCCAATGTCGCTTCCATGGTTTCATTTCGGCCATTGTAATTCCCTTATTTCTTGTGTTGTTGTGTATATTATGTAGGTGTGTTTATGCCAGTTTTATTTCTGTAGTTTACACTTTAAAAGTCGCCATAGGCTAGTGCATCATATAGAATACTTATGATGGTACTCGCAATCATCGCAATGTACGTACATTTTTACTTACGTTTAATTCAAATCTCTTCTGTCGAACCAACACGAAATATTGGATAGGTAGTCAATCTACAAAAAGCGTGAAAAAATAGAAGTACGCAAAAATTTAAATAAAGAAATAATAAAAGAAATAAAATAATTAAAAAAAAAATGTCATCACAGAGCAGAGGTTCATGTCTGGACAAACTTTTAGGACCAAATCATATAACTAAATAATATACACTTAAAATAAAAAATAAAACATCCTAATAAAAATATGGCGCCAAAAAATTCGTCCGCATCGCTGTCGACTGGATGTGAACCCAATAGACTGGCAGTATTGCCATGTTGTATGGCAGTGCTTATAATCCTCTGTCCAAACTAATTGAAATTATATAATAATACACAATAATAATAATAATTAGTTAGATATGATTGCTCAGGGCACATCGAAAGAATATGGCTGCCTGTCCATTGACGCGAGCGAGGTAGCGGAGCGGAGAAACAGAGAAATTTTAACCAATGGAATTGCATAAAATCTCCGTACCACGTGAGTCACTGACATTTTGACTGACATGATTGGTTAATATTAATCCGTTTCTCCGCTCCGCTGCCTCGTTCCGCGCAAATGGACAGGCATCCTTATGCCCGGTAATGGTAGTTCGAAACAACACTCGCTCTTCTAAAATATTGAAAACGTCTGTAAGAACATTGTTATAAAGTAAACAATTGCTAAACAACTGTAACAACATCTTTAACAAGAACTGAACTGTGTTTTGTAACAATTTGTTCTCTAAACACAAAGCACAGGAACATTAATGAAAGAACAACCAATTAAACTACATAGAAACACTCCAATACTGAAAGAAAAACCAATTAGACGAGAAAATGTTCGCTATTTACCCGCAAAACATTGAAATAACTGAATTGTGTTTGTTCAATCAATATGTTAACTTGGCCCATTTTTGATGTTAAAATAGTCTTCAATAGTAAGTACCTACTTATAGGCTGCCTGACCATTTCCGCGGAGCGAGGCAGCGGAGCAGAGAAATGGAGAAATTTTAATCAATGAAATTATACAAAATCTCAGTGACTAATGTGGTACGGAGATTTTATGCAATTCCATTGGTTAAAATTTCTCCGTTTCTCCGCTCCGCTGCCTCGCTCCGCTGTAATGGACAGGCACCCTATATTGAGACTGAACAGCTACTCAAAAAGCCCTGATGGCTATAAGGGCGGTTTTTAAGAGGTGCGAGCGATTTTTATTTTTGTCGTATGTTACGTGGAGATCTCTTAGCATACGATAAAAATAAAAATCGCTAATAAATTATATTGGACGGACGTCACGTATAATTCGGGCACCAAAAAATCTAACTAATAACAATTCGAATGAGATTGGCGTTCAGAATTCTTTCTTTTCTGCGTGAAGCCCAGGAAAAAACTAGTAATATTTGTACTTTTTTGGACCCTTGGACCCCCCTTGTGATAGCTATAGCTACGCCCGTGTTGATGGCATACCAAATACACTTTGTCCCACCTGGGAATCTAACCAAGGAAGCCATACTCAGCAAAATTATGGAGCTTTATCATCTAAATGAAAAGAATTAATAGAATGGTCCAAGAGCCAGGAACTTCAGGACGCAGAAGTAGATTTCGCTGAATGACTTTAAAAAGTAAGGATTTATACGCGACAATTCTCAGCTCTTAGATTGTTTAATAAAACACTAAGGTCAGTAAGAGAAACGATATATTTAACGTAAGTATAACAGAACTAGTTGACCTGTACCCACATCGTTGGGCGGTATTTTTCGGGTTATTATATATATAGCTCATGACACTCACAAATAAGAGTGTCTCAGACAGACTGAACACCGACAAGACTTTACTTCAACGGGACTCTTCGCCGACCGGACACTTCGCCGACAGGACTCTTCGCCGACAGGGCTCATCAGCGACGCAATCAAAAAAATAACCACGAAGGCTAAAGCGGGAGCGAAGCGGAGCGGAGCTCCCGCCTTAGCCTTCTAACCTAACCTATCCAAGTACTCTTGAGTCGGGGTGTTGTCGATCGTCAGTGTGTCGCATAAGCGTGCATTCGAATTATGGTGAGTCGCAGTACAGTTTTGTCGCATAAGCGTTAATCGCACATCCATTTGTTGAGCTCACGTAGTACACTTGATACCAATACATAAACAATGTATGATCGTTATTTTTTATGAATTGTATAATTACAAGAAAAGCATAATCGATTTCCAAATCTGATTATCGGAGATGAGTTGCGTCGCTGATGAGCCCTGTCGGCGAAGAGTCCTGTCGGTGAAGAGTCCCGTCGAAGTAAAGTCTTGTCGGTGTTCAGTCTGTCGGCGTTTGGTCGTACACTGCACAAATAACGTGGCTTTCTGTTGGTAAATGAATTTTCAAAATCGGTTCAGAAGATCCAGAGTTTACTCACTATAACTTCACAAACTTTACCTCTTTATAATATTAGTATAGATAAACGCAATACCTCTTCAGGGGTCATTGTGCTCGTCATTATGAACAACTTTTACTATGGGACCAATACAACCCCGAAAACGCGAAAAAAAATCAGCTGTTCAGTACATTTTGTCAAGTAATGCGCACATACATGAATGGGGTGGTCGTTGTTTTTTTTGTGATTTCAGTAAAAGATGTTCATATAATGATGAGTTCAATGACCCCTTAAGAGGTATTGCGTTTATTTGTCAACTTTCGTAATTTAAAGGTAGTCTCCGTAGTTGTTGACTTCCACAGTACTGACTGTTTGAAAGACAAACATTCCCGCAGTCGTTACCAGTTTTTTCTCAACTTACACTTTATTTTTTATACCGACCATAGCCCTGATGAAGTCGGTTAAAAAATATAATAAATAAGTAAAATCAAGGAGGTATTTTTTTAATGTACCTAGGTATTGTTTTATTTTAACTATATATAGGCTCGCGATGTCGACGATGGAGCACGCTTGCCTAGAAGTAAGACCCTAGATTGTAGCTGTCAGGAAATACAGACTTCGGCAGGGATCCTTGAAAGCCGACCTCAAAATATTTGGGAACAGGGCGGGAAGTACCCCCCGTACACAGTCAATCTCGATTCCACGGTCAAAATCAGTTCGGTCGCTACGCGATTGCTATCCATGTCGAGACTGCAGGCCCAGGTTAGACAAACAGGCAGCTGTACGCACAATGAAAGCTTATTGTAATGGAAAAAATCACGGTTCTTGGGATAGCTCACGGGCGTGACGGCACAGAAAAAATCTGGTTTCTAATTTCATTTCATTTATTTATTGCTTCAAATATGGTAGGTACAAGTTCTTATATACAATATTAAGTAACACACATTTGGCCAATATATAGCATGCAATAGTAGGTACAAGTTTTTACTAAAAATATGAATTACTAGGTTACCACATTTCGTCAATTTATATACTTATCAATTAAATATGTCTGTGCTTTATTGTATAAAATTTACAGGGACACTTTTGAAAGAACTCATCTATCGAATAAAAACACTCTTGTAACAACCACTTCCGCAACGTAACACAAAACTTATTGAATGGCAGTTGAGTAATTGACCTTGGCAAAGCATTGTAAATTAGGGGAGCCATATAAATGCAGCTCCGCCGAAAAAGTTCTAGCTTTGGAACGGGCATTTCCAAATCTAAATGTGTAGGTTTCCTTTTATTTGTGTTATCTTTTCGCTCAAATAGCTCAAGATTGGACTTCACAAACCTGGCAACTTCGTAAATATAAATGCATGGGACCGTCAACAGATTGTGCGACTTGAATATAGGCCTGCATGAGTCAGACCACTGCATTTTGAATAATTCGACGAATAAAAGAAGTTTAGAGTACTACAACACTAATTATAGTTCGTTTTTAAATTCCCGAGAATTATTTGACAGGTGCAAATGTCAAACTCCAAATTGAAAAAAAAAAGAACAATCACCATTGATATATAAAAAACCCAAGATGTACAGTCTCGAACAAATGCAACTCTCGAAACTGTCGTCAAAAACTGACATCAAGTGATGCGCAATTTTTTTTGCTTATTCAACCTTACACGGATCGCTGAAAGTTGTTTTTACAAAGCAGTGCAATATGGCGAGCGATGCGAGACTGTTTCAAACTTGCGCATAATTATAAATATTTCGTTTATTTTTGCGGACGTTTTTGAGATGCTGAGTGTGTATCTTGGGTTTTTTATATATCAATGACAATCACTTGAAAATTCAAATTACTCTCTGGAATTAAAAAAACGAACTATAGGCGCTCATTCTTGCCAGTTAACACAATTGCTGTGAACACAGCAACTATATTTGCTAGCTAAATGCCACGTAAATGTTAAACATCCCTTCGGGAAATACCGCTGCGACCATTTGTGTTATTACCATAGCAGAAGATTGCATCTCATCGCAACCGCTTAGAAACCAAGCAATTGTTTGCTATATCGACCGAGACAGCAACTAATAAAGAACGGTCTTTAATCCCATAAGGATGCTTTTCCATTGGAGCTTTACGAGGTAGTTAAGCGGTGCGAGGATGTGTGGCGGCTTTGTAAAAAATGTGTGATTATATCCACCAAATCTGTGCGAAGATCTATGAAATGCTGTATAGTCGAATGGTGCGGGGATGGTCAATGGCACCAAACATTCCCACACATTTTTTGTTCGCACCGCATCCCTCGAACATATCTCTCGTATTTTTGTAACTAGCTCCGCTAAGTTTTCTGCTAGCTAGCATTTTCCCACCGGATCTGGGCTAAAACAAGCTAGAAAAGTGAAGAGATCCCAAGGTCGATTTTTTCAGACGCATCGCCTCGCTCAGCTCTGTTCAAAAGCACCCTAATAGCACGAGCGTTCTGCCTCATTTCAGGGAAAACATATTAGTAAACTGTTATCTGCAGCGATGGTCCATTTATATTCACACTTCAATACACTCCAACAAAAAATATAATTGCACTAATTCCGTGTTATTAAGGCCAGCAATCTCATTCGTTTGACATTTGAAAGCATTTGCAATGTCATATTTGAAATTACCAACGTCATACCGGTATTGCGATTGCAGTTCCATAAATGGAAAGCCTAATAACTTCGTATTATGTCACTCTGCTATTGTGATGACACAATACTTTCGTCCATCGTAAATTCGTGACAACTTTCTTTATGCACCAATTTTAATATTATTGCCTTCACTGGCAAATTCTACTAAAATTGATGCTCTCGAGCTCCTGTCGAATATTGACAGCAGTGATTGGACGGGCAGAATAACAATAGCCTTCATAAATACGACGATGACGTAAGCTCTGGAATTACCTGTCAGGAACGCGGGGAATATGACTAATTAATAATTCCCCTTTTCCCGAATTTTGATCATGGCAAATTCAAGCCTGTGCGAGGCCTTTTGTCTGTTAGGCTTTTGTCTATATCGTTCGATTTATTGATTGAATATAAAGGGTATTTTATTCATTTTATCTACAAACTAGCACTTCGCCCGCGACTTTAACCGCGCTGCAATTTTCTTAAAGATCCCTAAGTTTTTCTAGTAATAATTAATTAATTAATATATTATAAAGAGGAAAGATTTGTTTGTTTGTTTGAAATGAATAGGCTCCGAAACTACTGGACCGATTTCAAAAATTCTTTCAGCAATAGATAGCTACATTATCAGGGAGTAACATAGGCTATATTTTATCCCCGTACTCCCACGGGAACGGGAACTATGCGGGTGAAACCGCGTGACGTCCACTAGTAATTAATATAGCCTATGTTACTCAGAGATAATGTAGCTTTTTAAGGTGGAAGAATTTTTAAAATCGGTCGAGTAGTTTTTGAGTTAAATCGTAACAAACAAACAAACGAAATATCAAATGTTTCCTCTTGTAATATTAGTTTAGATACCTAATATGAAAACTGATGGATTGATGGTCACATTTATAAACTTGATGAGGTATTGTTACGAGAAATTTCTTCATTAGTCCACAAACTTACTTAAAAACTCTTGCAACAATACTAAATGAAGTTATCACGCGTTGTCGACCATTAGACAACGCGTGATAACTTAATTTTATAAAACTATTTTTTATCAACAAACATAAACAAAGTACTGATTCGAGTATACATACAAACTTATAAACAATTAGACTAATTACAACGAAATGATGTACAAACGCGTATAAAAACAAAATCATTGAGCATCAAAAAAATAATCCACATCGCTGTCAGTGACAAAAGTGCCCAGAACACTGGCAGCATTGCCGCGTTGAATGAGTAAATATTCCAATTACTGATACATGACTGCACACATGTACAATCACACAATACAATAGTTAAACACATATCGGAACAGGTGAAGTGAAACCTAATTTCTTTGTCCGGTCTTTAGTCACTATTAGACATCTGAGTTTCAAAGCCCTTTGAGCGCCAGTTCCTTTGTCAGCCAATTATTATTAGTGGCCTGGTGGCAATGGCGTCGGGAAATTGTAATTGTCGCGGGAAATCGACACGTTGGGACATGTTGACTGCCAACAGGCCATCAGGGGTCGTGGTGCTGCCAAATGGATGTGACAGGCTAAATGGAATAGCCAGAGTCAGGATACGGGTACCTAGATGTAATGAAATTGGTGGTTATTATGGTGAACTTGGTTTGGTAACACACACTTCTTGAGTTTAAAACTCCTTTCGTTTCTGCCCTTCTTCACACCCGTACTATACTTGCAAATTTTTGTCTTTCTTCGTCGCCATGCCCTATGCGCTTCCAACTTACCTACATAATTATGAATCTGTGCAATAGATGTAAAGAAAATGAATGATGTAATGTGAATATGAAAAGAGACTTCTGTATAACATCTTCACATCTATACTTCACTACATCACTATCAATACATATTATAAAACAAAGTCCTCCGCCGCGTCCGTCTGTCTGTTCGCGATAAACTCAAAAACTACGGCATCGATTTGCATTCTGTCTCACCAATGGATAGAGTGGTTCTCGAGGAAGGTTTTAGTATATAATTTGTCAAGTTTTTGTATACATTGGCTAAAATATAATGATATATGTTGGAGGTGTCGGAACAAATAAGCCGTTCGGGAGCTGATAAGTTTTGGTCGCGATAACCGACATCCACGCGGGCGAAGCCGCGGGCATCAGCTAGTAATTTTGTAAAGCTGAAGAGTTTGTTTGTTTGATTGAACGCGCTAATTTCAGAAACTCCTGGTTCGAATTGAAAAAATCTTTTAGTGTAGGATAGCCCATTTATCGAGGAAGGCTTTAGGCTACATAACATCACGCTACAACCAATAAGACCGGAGCATTCATGAAAAATGTGACGCAGACGTAGTTGCGCGAGATAGCGAGTCTGTAGATAATAATCAACTACCAAATTATCAATATTACTTCTGTTTAGAAATAGAAGTTGAGACCCAAAGACACTGTTAAAATAAACCAACTGTCTTCGTGTCAGATAATAATATTATATTTAGATACTTTTGTATCCGTCCCAAGACAACCAACACCCTCTGTAACTAGTAAGAAACATGAAATACGAAAATTCAGTTGTACAAAGTGAGCATAATATAAAATACGTTTTATTTTGCAGATAACGAGTATGTCCTAAACTTCATAGCTTACGTGCATACTGAAGGGGCAATAGTTGGCTTAAGAGCGTCGACCTTTTGCAGACAGGGACTGTCTGTAGACGGACAGACGGCCGGTGGAGCAGACATGTGTTAGAGTGGAGACCGCGTATGGGTATATGTATCTTTTTTTGGGACAAGCTCGCTACATGTTCCCAACCACTGGATCTCCTGAAAGCCAGAATCCACCAGTAACCCGCCACACAGTCCCACCCCTGCAACCACTGCAACTCCAGAAAGTCAGAATCCATAGAGGCGACCACCAGTAAAACGCCGAGTCAATGAAGCTCGACGAGTCCCGGAGAAACGAGTCAACTGTCTTCTATCTTGGATCCTGCAACGAAATTACTCAGAAAAGTACAGCGGAGGAGTAGGAAAAAATAATAACCGCGTATGAGCAAATAAAGAGCAGTGGTGGCCGAGTGGTAACGGCTCCGACTTACGAGTTGTAGGTCGCGGGTTCAAACCCAGCCAGGCACATTACTTTGTGTAATTTGTTTCATCACCACTGCTCTCAAAACGGTAAAGGAAAACATCGTGAGGAAACCGGCATGTCCTAGAACCAAAAATTCGAAGACATGTGACATTCACCAACCCGCATTGGGCCCGCGTGGTGAATTACGGCCCATTCCCTCTCCTAGAGAGGAGACCAGAGTCCCAACAGTGGGAACATTATAAGGCCGACTATGCTATGAGCAAACATGATGAACACGATGGATCGATGATATGAAGAAGGTGGCAGCGGATGGTTGCGGACTGCTCAAGAACGGGATAGTTGGCGCTTGGGAGAGTCTTAAGTTCAGCAGTGGACGGAAATAGGCTGATATTATGATGCGACAAGACTAAATATTGAAAGAACCCTCTTCTAACATTCGAGAAGGAAAAATCATTTGGTATATACAGTCAACAAAGCTATTTGGCATACAGGCAAAAATATTATTTTTTCCACTGCACTGCCAATATTTTCTTGTAATGTGTGCATTATAAATAAACAAATGACATTCTATTCTATTAATAATAATAAATAAATAAATAATATAGTATTCTATTAATAGTAATGAATAAATAATACACTACTCTAATAATAAAAACCAATATTAAATAAACAATAAAACTATTAAAAACGTAATTTAATCCAAAAATGGTTATGTAGAGAATAATAATATGATATGAAATCATAAAATATTCAATAATAGGCACAAGTTGGACAGGAAATATTAAACATTGATTTTACAAGATAAATCATCTAAAGCGCTCTTCCTCTCTCCTAATTATTTAAAGTTTTGCTGTGCCCGACAGGGTCCATAATTGTTTCTATTTATTCATTTTACCACCTGTATGTGTACATTATGGATTGCAATAAACGATTTGAGATATAACTTTTTAAGCTTATGACATATTTACGAGTGTGCTGTACAATCATTGTCTACTCAGCATTCTCACAACGTTATTTAAATGTAATTGCAAGTTAAGTTTTGTCGACTGTACCTACAAGTTAATTCGATTGCTCCCAATTGGATAATTTGTTATTAGTTGTTTTGTGTGACAAAAACTGGGGTTGACTGATATTGTTTTTCGTTAGAGAATGAACGAAATGAATGGAAAAACTTAACACTGATTGATGGTTCTTATTAGTCTTGTAAACTGATGATTTATTAGTTGGATTTATTTTTTCACAGTGATTGATTTGTTTATTTGTATGTATGTTATTATTTTTCTTTTTTCGATTCATTAAGGCTTGTATACATGCCAATGACCTTGTGCATATAAACGGAGCTAGCTTCTCCTCTACGTTCCACTCCGCTACCCGCATTTTTAATTTATTATAAAAAAATAACACATATTTTAAAAAAGTAAGAAAACCTAATTGCCTTTGTATTGAAAACAGTAATATTTCTTTTTAGACTTTTGTTAAAAAATGAAGGCGTAAAACGGTTTCATCTCACGATTTGCAGGTGATTTGGTGTTTTTTTTTCTTATTATATGACACCGATACATAAATTCTGGCTAAACCAAATTATATCATATCATGTAGATTACTAACAATTTTTTTCAGATGTAATTTCTCAGTAAATGCCGACGAAAAGTTTTTCATCTGCACGCTGAGAGAGCAGCCTTAAGTTGCATCTGCTATATTCTCTTTGCACCACCCGAGTTGACTGTTAAAAATACCTTAGGTATTAAGTCCACCATTCTCCAGTATTAGACTAGTTCATCTACACTAATATTATAAAGAGGATTTGTTTGTTTGTTTGTTTGAAACGAATAGGCTTCGAAACTACTGGACCGATTTGAAAAATTCTTTCAGCAATGGATAGCTACATTATCAGGGAGTAACATAGACTATATTTTATCCCCGTACTCCCACGGGAACGGGAACTACGCGGGTGAAACCGCGTGACGTCCACTAGTAAAATTATAAAAACACACATTCAATAAGATTCCCAAATTCTTTACAGCAAACATTCATAAATATGGAACGCGTCAACTTCTATAAATAATGTCAAATACCAAGTCATCTTCGCAATGATTCTTTTGACTTAAAAAAATAACACAAAAAATGGGGACGACCCAGTAGTAAAGAACGTCTGTTCTACAAATTAGCTTCTGTGTAATTATGCTAATTGTGAGAACTAAAAAAGACGTAATTGACATTATTATTCTACCGTTTAAATTATAAGATGTGTCTCCTCCCGGATACAGCGTTTTTATATTTTTGACATGAAAATTAGTTTTCCAGGAAATATGTATGTACCTTTTTAGGGTTCCGTATCTGAAAAGGAAAAAACGGAACCCTTATAGGGTCACTTTGTTGTCCGTCCGTCTGTCAAGACCGTTATTTCGGGAATGCGTGGAGGTATCGAGTTGAAGCTGTTGTAAAAAAGTCAAACTTCTAAGTTAACGCAAAAAAGATACGGTCGTATATGCCCCAAAAAACCTATACGTCTTTTACTATAAGTACAGAGAAAAGTCTGAAAACTATACATTTGTAATTAAATCATAAAAAATATAGTCTTTATTTAAAGTAATTTGTAGCTACAAATTTGTACGGAACCCTCGGTGGGCGAGTCCGACTCGCACTTGCCTGTTTTTTTTTCTAAGCTAAGTAGCTTTATATTTTTCTTGATATCGTAAAAAGCTCAAAAAACTATAAATGCGAAGTGATATTAAGCTATATTTTGGAAAAGATAACAAATACAGGATACAATGAAAACCCTTCGTTGACTTAAACACTGCAAAAAAGTTTGCTAAGTGTACCTTTTTTTTTAAGGATGGGAAATAATGAAACGACTCCTCCCGCTCTGGGTGGAGCAGAAGGGAGTGTCAGACTCTTACTGACTAAAACCCATCCGTGTTCCTCCTAGCGCTCTTTGCGTTCCAGAGCCGCGATGACTCTTTTGAACAAAACCCGCAACCCCGGCAGGTTGCTAAGTCCTAATATGCTTTACGTTTTTAAGTTGATTTGAGCTAGATCGTATGTATAGGACCTACAAGACAGGCTGACTGTCCACTGGAACGGAGAGCAGAGGAGCGGAGAAATATTAACCAATGGAATTGCATAAAATCTTCGCTCCGCTTCAGTCACTATAAGATTTTATACCATACCATTGGTTAAATTACGTTGTTTCTCCGCTCTGCTGCCTCGCTCCGCGTCAATGGACAGGCAGCCTTATTGCCCAAAATCGAAACAAAATGTAGTAAGAGTAAGTTTCACGTGCATTGATATATAAAACCCAAGATACACACTCAGCATCTCAAAAACGTCCGCAAAAAACAAGCGCACAATGTATAATTGTGCGCTAGTTTCAAACAGTCTCGCATCGCTCGCCATACTGCACTGCTTTGTAAAAACAACTTTAAACGATCCGTGTAAGGTTGAATTTGCAAAAAAAATGTTTATAGTATAACTACACACACCTCACACATGACACTTGATCATGTCAGTTTTTGACGACAGTTTCGAGTTTTGCATTTGTTCGAGACTCAACGTTCGCGTGGCTTAATTTATGTTTGATAATGATGATACTTGCTCATCGAATATCCACATACGTGTAGAACTGCTATAACCTAGTATGCCGTCATAGCTTCTAACTGACATGAACCTACTGCACTAATTGACACGAAGTCCAGTCCAATCACAACACAAGAATATTTACCATACTTCGTCACACCCCCTGACTAATAGTAATGGGCAACACTTTTTTATAGTTGTAACACCACACTATTATAGTATGTTTCAACTCAATTGACTATCTTTACTAGTTTTGAGCCGTTTGGGGTCGAAACGCTTGGGTCGTGGGGTCTGAGTGTGCGTCTTCTTTTTAACCCTTAAACGGGCATTACGATCTGAGATTCGGAAAATAATGTCAAATGGGCATAGGTATTATTGGTAGATTGTAAATTTCATTTTTAAGCAAAAAATTATGTTCTTTGAATATTTAATGAGTGATTGATAAGTCTTTAAATAACATTTGTAAAACAATGGAATACCAGGAACTCATTATTTAGTTAATGAGCTGAAAAATATGGTGGGAAAACTATTCCCTTTGCCTTATTAAGGGTTAAGGACGTATCTCGCCGACTGATCGACACTTTGCGTGACCAGCGGGTCTAAATTAATCATACAACAATCTGTCAAATTTAATTTTCATCTATATCGCTAAAGCATTAGGTTCAAGGTCAATTGGGGAAATTTGACAGTTTCGGGTAGCTTCATGTGCTTTCAGATTCTACTAAAGTGGCCTTCTTGGACCCACAGAGGGCTGGTTAAAGAATTAGCATTGCCATTCAACGTGGCATTGCTGCCAGTCTTCTGGGCACGTTTCCGGATGACAGCGATGCGCAGGAATTCTTGACGTAAGTGTATTTTGTTTTTTGTGTATTCATATGTATATAGTTAGGTTTAGTAGTTTTTTCTGATTTTTATAATAAAAGAAAATTCTGTCGAGCTGGTTTTCCCAACTCGACAGATTTAAGTAGGTAGGTATCTAATTGACAGGACCATAACAAGCACAAGTTGCTAATATATGCTGCCAATAATGATCCTACTGGAATTCTGATGAAAAAGGTGTTTAAAACTACGTACATTACATACCTTAACACACCTTTCAACTATATTTCTAACGTCAAGTATACAACGAAGAAAGTTAACTTTTACATTTTCTTATTTGAAACTTGTTGAGTGAAGGTTTTCGTGCAGTAAACGCCATAATCGCATTAGCCACACACGCCAGAATGTTTCTACCATTACGTTATGTTGAGGTGGGTAATGAATGGATGGATTAACGAAAAACGGTGAAAAACTCTGTGCAATGGTGAACTTAATGCCTTAGGCATTCGTGCAGAGGCATAACATGACAGATACAACTTAAGAGAAAGACAAACAAAAGAGGAAATACAATCTATATTAATATAAATAAAGCTGAAGAGTTTGTTTGTTTCTTTGCTTGAACGCGCTAATCTCAGGCACTACTGGTCCGATATGAAAAATTCTTTCACTGTAAGATAGCCCATTTATCGAGGAAGGCTATAGGTATATGTATATTATGTTGAGACTAATAGGAGCGCAGCAGACGAAGTTGCGCGGGTCAACTAGTAATAAATAATATCGTTAATCTATTACATTTTGTTACGATAAAAAGGAAACCAAAAAATCAACGCTGTGTTGATTATACCAGTTTAATGTGAGTGTGTTGACGCGCTTTTACATTAAAGAAGAACCGACCGGTTGCCGTTCTGATTTTTAGATGCAAATATCATGGCAGGTCGTTGAGCATTCTGAAGCAGTTGATTGGCTACAAAACTTGTTGTGATATGACGTACCCTAGGCTTGAATAAGTTCTTTGATTTTTGTGTATCCCACGCCCCGACAGTTATACATATAAACCTGGCGTTAGACTACAAACAGTGTATTCAACTATGTAAATAAATTAGGATACATTGCAAGTAATCCAATTGGTGGTCTGTGGCGCAATTTGCTAGCAGCCACCGGATTCAGGAAGTTGAATTGAAATCGGAACTATGTAGAATATTGTGGTAGGTTTTAGTCGTTGACCAGTTCCGGAAGACGCAACGTTGGAAGGCCTCCCACAAGATGGACCGATGACCTGGTGAAGGTCGCGGGTAGCCAATGGATGCGAGACGCACAGGACCGTTCGTTGTGGCGACGCTTGGGGGTGGCCTATGTCCAGCAGTGGACGTCTTTCGGCTGATATGATGATGACCATTTCTGAAGCTATCTGCCTAGTCTTCTCCAACTATGTAGTGATCGGCTGTCAGTCTAAGTCTAAGCGGATGCAGCTGAGTAACAATGTATTAAGAGGAGGCATAGGCCTCCCCCAAAGAGGGGGGGGGTTGCCATAATCACCTCGCTTGGCAGGCGGGTTGACGATCGCAGTGTATGGTGTTGCGTTTTACAGAGAACGCTGCTGCCCATTCTCTGGTGAGTCCCTTAGTCGCCTCTTACGACACCCACGGGAAGTGATGGGATGGTATTATTCTTTTACGGCACCATACGGCACCGGCCGACACCATACAGCAATCATCGCCACCACCATTCGCATACACCATCATTCATCGTGTCATATTATATTATGACCCTGTACTGCCCCACTGCAGGGCAAAGGCTTACCTTCCACTTTCTCCGGTCTTATACAATTTTGGGCTAGTCTTTTGAGATATAGTAAGAGCCTAGCTCGTTTTGCCATCTCTTTCTGGTCCTGTCGCGTTGTCGTTGTCGTTGATCCACTGCGTGTCATAGAATCTACCTATATTTTTATACCCTTTCACATTCATGCTCCTTGCTTTCGTCCACTCCTAGTCAGTGATCACTCTGACGCATACTGAGCGTGTCAAGATGCATGCTTACAAAAGAACCGTACAACGTTATCTATTCAAGATCAATGATTATGAACATCGAATAATGTAGGACAGATCATTATAAATAATAATAATATAGGCTTATGCGGTCTTCGTGCGATAGAATTACCATTTTTGCATTTTATGTACATCACTAGAGGCTCCTTATTCTAATATAGACTATCATGGTAGCAATAATTGGAGTTGAGGTTTTAATTCTAGGACCAAGAGGTTCTTCTGGATTTTTTCTTTTTATATGAATAACTAGCTGTTCCCTGCGGCTTCGCTCCCGTCAACTGTCTAAAAATATCTGGAAGGCCCTTTGGCCTTTGCCCAGCCGTGGGACAGTATAGACTGAAAGGTTCTTCTGGATTTTTTCTTTTCATATGAATAACTAGCTGTTCCCTGCGGCTTCGCTCCCGTCAACTGTCTAGAAATAAGTTTGCTTTCTTTCGTTAATCTGCGCCATACTTTCTTTTCTGTGCGGACGAAGATTTACGACGCGCCTTATCACTGTACATATATAGATTTGTGTTTCAATTCAGGTAACCGTAAACCCAGGCTCACAGGCTAGCCCTTCTTATACTCGTATCTTAGGATTTTAGCAATGGCTTTACCAGGGCTGAAGCCTTAGAAAATGGTAAAAAGTGAAAAAAAAAAATAGTAGAATGAAACCCATTGGAAAAGGAAGAGAATATAAAAAAACATGAGAGGAAAAATAATTTACGGGCGACCTGAGGTTATGTGAAAAAAGTGTAAATACAAAAGTTGTAGATCTTTTTATTAACTACAACTTTGCCATTTATTTTTTTTCCATAGGACTTGTAGTTCTGCCGGTAATCGAGATAAACCGTTTTTTTACCTTTAAAACTCACCCCCATCCACTTCCCCACCTCAGATCGCCCGTAAATTATTTTTCTTTTCATTGTTGTTATATTCTCTTACTTTTCCAATGGGTTTCATCCTACTATTATTATTTTATTGGTTTCAAAATTTATTGACCCTGGTCTAATAAGTACATAGGTACCTACGTACGGAACTTCGCAAGTTAATAACCCAGGTTCCCATTAAGGGGTACTTTTGGATTCCGTACCTATAAATGCGAAAGTAACTCTGTCTGTCTGTCTGTCTGTCGCGCTTTCACGCCAAAACTACTGAACCGATTTAAATGAAATTTGGTACACAGATAGTCTAGAGCCTGAGAAAGGACATAGTCTACTTTTTATCCCAGGAGTATGTTCCCTAGGGACAACGCAATCGCTATATATCCACTGTGCCATTTTAGTCGTTTAACAACTGCAGCCCACTTCATCTATACAATGACTTCTCTACATTTACTAAAAAAAAAGATTAAAAAAAAAAATGAAAATAATATTTATTATCATGATGCATGACGTAGTTTGTCATCCTGGAGCGAGCGCAGTCCAAGCCTTGTGTTCCATGGCCGGCGCGGAATGGAACGGTGACATTATTATTTTAATACGTAAACATTATTAACATCGTGCTTCATAATTCTAATGCAATTTTTATTTTTATTGTGGGTACCTATTTATCTTAATTAATTATTTAGAAAGAGAGAGTAGAGAGAGAGAGAGAGAGATAGTTTATGTCGGGTACATTAAGTGGGCCGCCATTGTTAGACGAGTAAAATGGCACCATGTATATAACTTTACATATCGCGGTAGCAATGATGAGGATGATGATGAAATATCACATATGGTTTTCACCAGATTCCATCACAGTTCTAAAAAGGGTTGACGTAGGTCCGTTTTCGCAAACTCCATAAACGCCTTTACGTCATTTAGAAACTGAATGAGTAATGGTACAGCAGTGCGTATGACAATGTTTATTAGTGAAAATGTTAAACGCTGAGGTCAGAGTGCTTGGGAGAATGTTTTAAATCCGGTTGTGAATTTTTGTTTTGTTGTGTCCGGCCGGCGCGGAATGAGGTCAGTGTCGAGAGCGGCCCGAGGTGTGAGATGTCGCGATTTGAATGATAATAATAGTGTTTATATATGCCGTATGGTGTCGGCCGGTACCGTATGGTGCCTTAAAGAATAATACCATCCCATCACTTCCCGTGGGTGTCGTAAGAGGCGACTGGGACACGCCATACAATGGGCAGCAGTGTTTTCTGTTAAGTTCAACATCATACACTGCGATCGCCAACCCGCCTGCCAAGAGTGGCGATTATGGCAACCCCCCCCCACTCCCTTTGGGGTCGGCCTATGTCCAGCAGAGGACGCCTTTCGGCAGATTTGATGATGAATAGTGTTTACAGATTGTCACACGAGCAAATCGGTAGATTTCGTTGAGACTGTGAGGGTTCTGATGAAATTCGTGCATGGTAGGGTAAGGTTAAGTCGCTGGTGGAAATCGTCGGCTCCGCGTTTTCAATTTATATTCTCAAGTCCAATGTCTTCGAATTGCATTGAAGCACTTCCGTTGCCACTTAATAAGGATATTTGGTTTTTCCTTCATCTTGGTGGGTTGGTAGGCCTTGTTGCCACTATTGCAGTAGTGCAATAGTGAATATAACAAGGCGGCCTAGACAAAGTGAGATTCTAACAGGATCACGATTTTAGAAATGCCAAAATTTATGGAGGTAAACTGACGTTTAGGTAGCGCTTTTCTTTCCCATATATTTTTGTATTTTTATGGCTACTAATGTTGACCAACAATTAATATACTCTCGTCGCGCTCTCTTATAAATCGGACCATCGCGCTCGAATCAAATATGAGCCGAGCAGCACGCGTGAGAAACCGCACTGCAATAAAAACAGTCGATAACAATGCTTATCGTCTAGCACTAGCCTTAGAACCACAGAGCACTAGATAGCTTACTTCTAAAGACGGCACTATCAAATTTTTTCACATGAGCCCCAAAACTTTTCTGCCAGAGTCTGTGTTTCCTAATACCGTCTTATTTATTATATTACACCCAATATATATATATTGGGTGTAATATAATAAAACATCAAGCATAAAAAGTCATTAAAACGAGAAAAATAAATACTTATTTTTCTCGTTTTAATGACTTTTTATGCTGCTCCGATCGACGTCATACTGTCAACGCCGGCTGTCGCTGAAAACCAGCGCTGTGGATCTGTCTCGCGCATGAGTCCCAGCATTATGCTGAGCGATGGCCATTTTGCGCGAATGTGACGCATATCTTCCCTACTTTCATAAAATTGTCATCATCATCATCATATCAGCCGAAAGACGTCCACTGCTCCAGCAGTGGGCGCAGGACCGGTCCTGTGCGTCTCGCATCCATCGGCTACCCGCGACCTTCTCCAGTTCATCGGTCCACCTTGTGGGAGGCCTTCCAACGTTGCGTCTTCCGGTACGCTGTCGCACTCCAGAACTTTTCGGCCCCATCGACCATCGGTTCTGCGAGCAATGTGTTCTGCCCACTGCCACTTTAGTTTGGCGATCCTTCGGGCTATGTCGGTAACCTTGGTTCTCTTGCGGATATCATCATTCCTGATTCGATCACGCAAGGAAACTCCAAGCATTGCCCTCTCCATTGCCCTTTGAGTGACTTTGAGCCTTCTGATGAGGCCCATTGTAAGCGACCACGTTTCAGTTCCGTATGTAATCTACACTAATATTATAAAGAGGAAAGATTTGTTTGTTTGAATTGAACAGGCTCCGAAAGTACTGGACCGATTTGAAAAATTCTTTTATCATTGGTTAGCTACATTATCAGGGAGTAACATAGGCTATATATTATCCCCGTACTCCCACGGGAACGGGAACTATGCGGGTGAAACCGCGTGACGTCCACTAGTCACACATAAAATTTTAATTGTGTTTAATTTTATTTATTTTTTTGTATGCGTCATGCTTGGCGCAAATAAAAGCTTTTTCTTTGCCTTGTGCCCTATAATCTCCTGCTTATTTTGCTCCCAGTGGAGATAGGCGTTTCCAAAACCCAATCGGTATGATTATTGTATATCACTACGTATTATAAAAACAAAGTCCTCCGCTGCGTCTGTCTGTTCGCGATAAACTCAAAAACTACTGCACAAATTTTCATGTGGTTTTCATTAATGGATACAGCGGTTCTCGAGGAAGGTTTTAGTATATAAGTTGTCTAGGAAAAAATTAGGGAACCTTAAGAAAATTGCAGCGCGGAGGAAGTCGCGGGCCATGTGCTAGTTATTAGTAAATGCGTCTTCTAGTCGTCGCTGGAGATTTCGTGCTCTGTGCGTATAACAGAAACAATTGCACTAACTATACACCTAGTTCGACATGAGAGCCTTTTGTAGCACTTAATCTGTCTTGCGTCTATTGTCACTGCAGGTTGCTGGGAATTATGGAGCGGGGTGCTTTGTTATGTTGTATGATACAATAACCGTCTCGGCTTTTAGGTGTTGACTGCCGGAACTCTTTTTTTTTATTATCGACTAGTGTCACGCCACGCGGTTTCACCCGCGTAGTTCCCGTTCCCGTGGGAGTTCGGGGATAAAATATAGCCTATGTTACTCCCTGACAATGTAGCTATCCATTGCTGAAAGAATTTTTCAAATCGGTCCAGTAGTTTCGGAGCCTATTCATTTCAAACAAACAAACAAAAAAACAAATCTTTCCTCTTAATAATATTAGTGTAGAAGTGTAGATAGGCATTCGTTTGACCACTATCTCACCTGATGGTAATCGATGATGCGGTCGAAGATGGAGTATTTTTGGCTAGAAGCAACCCATTCACTCTTGTCTTAAAGACTCCCAGGTTGTAGCTATCTGGAAACACAGACTCCGACAGGGAATTCCACTCCTTAGCTGTACGCACTATGAATGTGTTCCCAAAACGTTTTGTGCGTGTGGGTGGGATGTCCACCATGTACCGGTAGCGTATCGCCGATGAAACGGGCTTGGCGGAATTAAATCAAGCAATTCCGTCGCACACTCTCCAAAATGCAAGCGATAGAACACCGACAGGCCAGCAACTCGGCGTCGATGCTCAAGACTTTGGAGCTTCGACTCGACGAGCCTGTCATCACCGATGGTCCTCTTGGCTCGTTTATGATATTGTTTTTCGAGAGCGGAACGCGCAACGACAATGCAGTTTTTAGTTGGAAGTTTTCAGCAAAAAATAAGGGAACATTTCCTATCAACATGATCCTTGAATATGTATGTACTAGCTTTTGCTCGCGAATTCATCCTATTTTTTCCCGTTCCCGTAGGAACTTCAGGAAGTCCTCTCTTAGTGCTTCCCTACAATCTCCAAGGGACCTTAGATGCCCAGCTTTCTACGACCAGTAGGTTCGACTGTGCATTGACTGTCACTAACGGAAGAATTTCATATATTAAGATTAGTATATAATATTAAATGAGGGTATTATTTACTTATTTTTTAAATAGGTACGTTATATTAATATCATATTATGCTGTAGACCTATTTGTTTAGTTTTAAGTTAGGATTTAAATATTCTACTTCAAGTTAAAAGAACAAGAAGTTTTTGATAAGTCAAGTCTAACCGAAAAAGCGCGCTGTACCAAAGTTTTTCAAATCTCTAAATAGACTGCTTGAGTAAGACGATTCGCACACTGCACCACATCACACAGCGTAGCGTGGGAGTGCGTGTTCTAACGTCGCTTGATTGTATCTCTCTTTGCATTGAAAACACGCGTAATGCAACCCAGAAAAAATAAAACTTTTTACAAAAAAATATAACTGACTTCCAAACAAAACACTACAAAGAATAATTTTGTTTCTTTGTTTTTTAACACCGACTTCCGAAATTAAGGTTATTTTATTGTTTGTAGTGTTTTGTTTGGAAGTCAGTTATATTTTTTTATAAAAAGTTTTATTTTTCACTTTTAAGTGGTGATACGACGACGTCTTCGTCAACGCAGAAATTGAAAGAAGCAAAGATGCTCATAAAATAAAAAGTACTGAACCAAACCGTATCAATTTTTACGGGACCAAATGGCAAGTATACTTCATCGAACTAAAAAAGAATCATGGAAATCGGATCAGAAACCTCGGAGGAATCGGTGTACATAAATAAAAAAATAAAAAATACCCGCCAAATTGAGAAACTCCTCCTTTTTTGGAAGTCGGTTAAAAACGCATTCACGCGCAATATTTGACTTCGTCGCCAATGTCGCCACGCACCCCGCAGCGTATAGCGCGGCAGTGTGTGAATCGCTTAAGATTGCCGACAGTGTCCGTAGTAGTCCCTCAAAGGCAGTATTAAAGTACAATTTAAGTGACACAAGAGTACGTTAGGAGTTTCCCTGTAATCCCATCGGAACCCATTTATCTTGCTCAGATATAGAGGTAACAAGAATGGTATACCTAATATAACTAAACTACAACCTTATTTTGCCCCAACCTTATTGCTGTTTCTCGTCGAGAATTCGAAAGTTAATTGGATTTTATTTGTAGTGCTTGATATAACTAGTTGCAGTAGTTGCAGCATTTTAATTTGTCACAGTGAAAAATTTATATAGGAAGCAACTACGGGAGTTCTGGGATGTATTTTGACTAAAATGATGCCTGATGTTGTGACATTTCCGCATGGTTCAACACCCCGCACTATCACCCCGGCACCCCGTATACGTAATATGTCTGTAGCATTCTCAAAAGCTGGCTGTATAGTGTCGGCCGGTGCCGTATGGTGCCGTAAAATAATAATAGCATCTCATTACTTCCCGTGGGTGTCGTAAGAGGCGACTAAGGGACTCGCCAGAGTATGGTCAGCAGCGTTCTCTGTAAAACGCAACACCATACACTGCGATCGCCAACCCGCCTGCCAAGCGTGGTGATTATGCAACCCCCCCCTTTGGGGGAGGCCTATGTCCAGCAGTGGACGTCTTTTGGCTGAGATGATGATTCTCAAAACCATATATTATACGGTTTTGAGAATGCTATCATTGTACGTATGCCTAAGGTGTGGATATCCTGCCGGACGTTTCCTAGATATATAAGAGTGTCTTTAGTTCACGACTGTAGGTAATTTTTATGCCAGCGTGCTCCATCATTGACCAAATCATCAGAGTAAGTTAGTGGTCAAACGCACAATGAAAATCGTATATAGGCATGTCGCCTACGTGTTTTATGCAAATGGAGTCTCGTTTTATCACCTCCGTTTATCTACCAGCAGAATATTTCAATAATTATGTCGATCATTACGTGCCTCAACCTTAGCATTCGTGCAGTTACTTATCTACACATAGACATTTTTATCAAATTACGATAGGCCTTCGTAAAGATTCAACTAGAAAAACTGCATTAAAATTGATCTCTGACATCACCAGTGAAAAAATTAGAATCTAGAGGGTGGAGTCAAGGACGGGTGTAAAAGACATAACGAAAACCAGAAAAAGAGGTTATTTTTAGGGTACCGAAAATCAGTTAAAAACGGAGTTCGTGTAGGATCACTCGGCTGTTTGTCTATCCGCTTGTCACAGTTTATTTTCACCGAAACTACTAAACGATTCGAACGATTGAAATTTGGTACACATATGAACTTCTGTGACGCATTACGTAAATGAAGAAATTTTTAGTATGGGGTACACTTTTGGGGGACAAATTAGAAACTTTTAAGGTGCTTCCTGCAGTTGGCTTCTTTCGTCCTTCTTATTCAGTTCTCTTTTCTTTCATTTCACTTCTCTTTATTTTCAGACCTTGGTTTACTTCTTTATAGCATCCGCCACTGGAAAACCACAATTGTTGCAAAATTCTTATGTTTCCCAACCAAGTAGATAATATTATGTTTTATTATTTTAACCTCAACCACACTACAGATGTATGGCATAAGTAGCAGGTATGTCATTATTGCAAACAAATGTTTAACATTCTTTTAAATTAGTACGCATTTAAGTCTCTTTTATCGTGGAATTTTTCAAGGCTTTCTGTGAGGCGATTAGTAATGTTGTCGCCCCTACGTCGCCCCACTTGTTTATGTCACCTTCATCATCCACAGCTCAACTTCATCCATTGTTTGACATCTTATGCTTTTTGCTTCTCTTTGTTCGTTGTCAATCTTGTCCTGTTTCTTTCCGTCCATGTTCGTGACCGTCAGGATGACTGGACCAAACGAGATATGTACATGAGACTATGTGCACTATTTAATACCTATTTGCTACTATTTACTAACTATAATGAAATATTTGCTACCTTTGAGTTTAGAAAAATATCAAAGAAATAAAGTGGTCAGCCATTCTGACGTCAGGTTGACTGACCACTTTCAAGTTTTCATACTTTTAACGTTGTATTAACTGCGTTGTTAATATAAATATTTAGTACCTATTTGCTACCTTAACATAATTTTTTTAAATAATTTTAAGACGCTCCTACAAAAAGTTATGAATTAACGTTAATTTAGAAAGTGCCTGCAAAACCATTATTAGAAATTTTCTTACGAAAATAAGACGTGTGGTAAATATGTATGTGCAAGCGTTTTAATGTCATACATATTTATATGAATAAGAATAAATGCAATATTTAAATGATTATAAAATTTTATAAATGGACAACACTTTACAATGGATATCCAGAAACAAGTTGTTTATAAGCCACTAAGCGCCTGCAAAAACATTTTTAGCAATTATTTTGAGAAGAAAAGATGTAAATAATTGATGTACAGACGTTTTAATGGCTTTTATTATTAACTTTTTATAGGAGTTTCTTAAAATTGTGTAAAATATATATGTTAAAGTAGCAATAAGGTACTAAATATTTACACTAACAACGCGGTTAATACAACTCTAAAACTATGAGAACTTGGAAGTGGTCAGCCAACCTGACGTCAGAATGGCTTACCACTTTATTTCTTTGATATTTTTCTAAATGCAAAGGTAGCAAATATTTAATTATAGGTAGTAAATAGTAGCAAATAGGTATTAAATAGTGCACATAGTCTCATGTACATATCTCTTTTGGTCCAGTCATCCTGACGGTCACCCATGTTCTACCCGTGATGGCCACAATGCAAGCATTCATTAGGCTAAACGTATGCTGAGACGCAGATGACGCAGCTCCACGTAGCGCAGAGCAGAGCAGATTTTGTAATGCATGAACCTACTAAGCGCTGCGTACGCTGGCGGCGCTGGCACGTACGACGCAGACATGCGCTCGTGGCCTATGTTTGCCTCGCCTGCCCAGCCCTGCAAAATCTGTACAGTGCTGTGCTGCGTCACCTGCTTCTTAACATACGCTTAGCCTCACTCGCGTCGGTAGCGGCACGACCGAAAGAGTACCTATTTTCAAGTAACTGAAGTCTTATTTGACTGCACCAGTCTGCAGGGATCGTGCATTCATAAGCTGAAATTGATAAAATTGCCTTATGGAGATTTTAAGGCAATAACGCCATTACGACGTTAAATACCTTTCGTTTTGAGCAATGACCCAAGAGAGAGGACATGGAAATTATAATTCAATGATTACCTTTAATGGCTGGCAGGATAATGAAGGCTCAATTAAAGGTGTTAACCGTTAAAATTAACATAAATAATAATAATAAACAACAATCAACTTGGGGTGATGAACTAATCGATCCACTTAGAGATTGTTACGAACAATTATTTATTATTTTACCTCAAGATAGAGTTACAAAATCCTACAAATCAAACGGGTCATCAATCTTTCAACACTTAAGCATTCATTTTGAGATTTTAGGAAAAAATTGTTTACGAATTTGGAAAGTTTTTACGGATTTCAGAGTAGGAAAGGAGAGGTTCTTAGAATTCACATAACAGTTTACATTTTTGGTAATTTCCATATTCATCAACGACATTATGGACAACAATTTGTATCTTATTTAGTACTTCATTCCTTTTTGCCATCTCAATTTTCCAAAACCAGACCCATGGTTTTCATATCTCAGTTTCGTGTTCAGCCTTTTTCCTTTTCATGACGATTATTTTATTATTTTTGTTGGAGTCGAATGACGGATAGTCTGGTCAACGATGGAGCACGCTTACCTAGAAGAGAGCCTTGCCTTAAAGACCCCCAGACAGTGACAGGGAATTCCACTCCTAAGTTGTACGCACAATGAAAGTATTACTAAATAGTCCAAGCAAATTACGTTAAAAAGCAATAAACCTTTTTCCCTTAACGTGTTTATAAATATTACTTGACTAGCACTTCGCCCGCGACTTCGTCTGCGTAGACTTTATAGGTGGGGACGCAATTATTTTGTCCCATATTCTCAGTCTCGGAAATTTATCTTCATGATTCTTTATTCTGTTAGTTTGTGAGTCTTCACTGTCAGTACTTTCAGCTCCAGAACTACTTCGACATGTTTCTGGTATTCTGGTACTTGTGAATCTTTAGCGTTCAAGACCCGGAAGAAACTTCGATATGTTTCGGTTCTCCTGGCATTTTTAAATGCAAACCACTCACAATTCACGCTTCGGAAATACTTCGACATGTTTCTGGTATCCTGGTACTTGTGAATCTTTTACGCTCATAATTACAGCCTGGAAAAAACCGCTATATGTTTCTGCTCTCCTAGTACTTGTGAATCTTAAGCGCTTACAATTCCTGCCGAAAATATAATTTGACATGTTTCTGGTTCCTTGGTGAATCTTATTACTTGATTTTTATAACTTTTATTGAAATAAACGCGTTTTTGATTTCTTCAAAAAGACCTGGTTACGGGTTTTTTTTATTTTTTTGATATTTTTAGAAGAGCTAGATCAAATACACGATTCAAAGGGTTCCGAACGAATTTTTTTTTTAACACGTTATTTTAACACTACAGACTTCTAATAGGTTTTCCTGTAATCTTTAGGTAAAGATCTATTATCTCCATTTTTTTCAAATTTTAGGCTTAGTAGTTTCGGAGATAAGGGGGGGGAATGGTCATTTTTTGTCTAATTTCTTGAATAACTTCAAAACTATTTATTTAAAAATTATTATTTATTTAAACTACTATTTAAATTAAAACCCTCACAGTAAGCCCTTTCATTTGATATGTCACACAATATTGTTCAAAAAACTTTTTTTTTAATTTTCTAGTTTGACCCCCAAAACTGACCCCCATACTAAAAATTTAATGATTTACGTAACGCGTCCGTGTTTGGATCACAGAAGTCCATATTTGTACCAAATTTCAACAGAATCGGTCCAGTGGATCCGGAGAAAACTGGCTGTGACAGACGGACAGACAGACAGACAGACAGACAGACAGACAGACAGACACCCGAGTGATCCTATAAGGGTTCCTTTTTTTTTCGGAACCCTAAAAAAAACAGATTTAGGAATTTTTGTAAGATTCAAAGCTAATTTGAGTAGCCTTTAAACGTTGTCACATGATGTCATCTTTTTAAGGGGGATATCTTTTTATACTTGTCCAAGTTACACCATTCTATCAGAAATTTCTCACTTTATTTTTTCCTAAACCCATTTCTCCGACACTTTTACATGAATTTCGATGGTAAGATATCGAGTTCCACCCGTAGTAAGTCCTCATAGTAATCGATTACTCGTCTCAGGCGGGAGATTGATGGAGGACGCGAATGATCGTGTACCATCGCCGGAGGACGCCGGAGGACACCGGAGGACACCGGAGGACCCTGTGATCACTCAACGTCGTCCGCGTACTGTCGCGGTATCTCCTAGCCTTTTTAGTGACAACTTTTTTATGTAGGCTGTGACATAGGGACCTACGTTGTAGGGCAATGTTTTATCTAATATTAGCTTATCGACGTAGGATACTAGGTATAGGAAGATGGTGAAATCTTTTTTAAACAATGTCGGTTAGCTTTAAGGGAAAAAGGGTAAAGAAGGCTACGATCCCTTAACCGGTGATTTTTCATTGGCACACGTGTGTGCCATTGGGCGTAAATTGAAATTGACGCAAAATGGTGTCCCACATGCCATGCCAATTCACGCGGTTTAAACTTCATTAAAAAAAAATTAATTAAATTATTGTTGCATTATCGCGACAATAATTTAATCGAAGTTATAGACGAGTATGTCTACCTAGGACAAACGGTCCAGCTAGGCAGGGCCAACTTCGAGAAAGAGGTCAACCGTCGAATCCGACTCGGCTGGGCAGCGTTCGGGAAGTTGCGCGGTATCTTCTCGTCCCACATACCACAGTGTCTCAAGACGAATGTCTATGATCAGTGCGTGTTGCCAGTGATGACATACGGAACTGAAACGTGGTCGCTTACAATGGGCCTCATCAGAAGGCTCAAAGTCACTCAAAGGGCAATGGAGAGGACAATGCTTGGAGTTTCCTTGCGTGATCGAATCAGGAATGATGATATCCGCAAGAGAACCAAGGTTACCGACATAGCCCGAAGGATCGCCAAGCTAAAGTGGCAGTGGGCAGAGCACATTGCTCGCAGAACAGATGGTCGATGGGGCCAAAAAGTTCTGGAGTGGCGACCGCGTACCGGAAGACGTAACGTTGGAAGGCCTCCCACAAGGTGGACCGATGACCTGGTGAAGGTCGCGGGTAGCCGATGGATGCGAGACGCACAGGACCGGTCGTTGTGGCGACGCTTGGGGGAGGCCTATGTCCAGCAGTGGACGTCTTTCGGCTGATATGATGATGATGATGATTATCGCGACGGCTATCGCGACCGGGTGCTCACAGGTACTTTATTTGAGTAGTATGTAGCTTATTTGAAGAAATACTAATGATATCGACTTGAGTATTATTGTCGATAATGCTTGTCCACTTGTCCTAAAAATTGGTTCTTAATATAATGTATAGTTGCAAAACGTGTAACACAGATGTGGTCAAGTGACATCATTGAATGATTCCAATATACACTATTGTTTTCATTCAAACTTCAACTTGAAAAACAAAACCTTCAATTAATTATATTTCACTATCTTTTGCCCGCGTTTTCGTACGTGCATATTCCGTTTTTTCCCGTTCCCGTGGGAATTTCGGAAAATCCTCTCTTAGTGCTCCCCTCCACTCCTCAAGGAATGTATATGCCAAATTTCACCTGTCTACGACAAGTTTTTTCGGCTGTGCGTTGTCTGTCAGTCACTCAGTCAGTCAGTAACGCAAGAATTTTATATATTGGGATTATCAGATAACGCTCAGCACACCGCTGTATCTAGGAGTATTATTTGTTTTCCATACGTTTCTGATTCAACAATGCTGAATTAATCTTTGGAAACAGGTACACTCCTAAATTAGTTAAATAGGTTTTACTGAAGATTTCCATTTTTGCCGTTGAGAAATCCTATCTGGAACACGGCTTATAAAAACCGGTCAAGAGCGAGTCGGACTCGCATGCAAAGGGTTCAGAACGAATTTTTTTTTAACATGTTATTTTAACACTATAGACTTCTTATAGGTTATCCTGTAATCTATAGGTAAAGATTTAATAATTTCTTGAATAACTTCAAAACCATTTTTTTTTAATTATGGGAAAAACATAATTAAAGCTTTCACAGCAAGCCCTTTCATTTGATATGGTCACACGATATTGTTCAAAACACTATTTTTTAAATTTTCTAGTTTGACCCCCAAAAGTAGCCCCTATACTAAAAATTGAATAATTTACGTAACACGCCCGTGTTTGGGTTACAGAAGTCCATATGTATACCAAATTTCAACAGAATTGGTCCAGTGAATCCGGAGAAAACTGGCTGTGACAGACAGACAGACAGACAGACGCCCGAGTGATCCTATAAGGGTTCCGTTTTTGGTCGGAACCCTAAAAATAATAAGACGCTCATAAACTTTGCCTCTCTCAATCTTACAAGTACATTCTCCGGCTCCCATCTTGTAAATCTTGCGAACAATAGCACTTCATTCCTTCCAATCTACCTCTAATTTGTTCACTCCAGATTGTAACCGAGCTGACAAATTCGATCTGTCCATCTTTGGTCAAGGGTCTGTCCTTTATTCCATTGGACAAAGCATTTTCTATTAAGGATATATTTGTCTGTTTATTTCTTTTATCACACATTGACTTCGGAAATAAATACGTTTTTCTTACATTCTGCTTACAATACCGCATCGGGTACTAAAATTGGTTATGTCTCATAGTTGATGGCAGATAAACTTGTAATTACGGTCATTGGCCTTTCCTTAATATCTCTTGGTAGGTACCTGGGGGGCTACTCTCTAAGCCCCAAAGTCCGTAGTTTCGGGCTTAGTTGCGGGCGTATTCTATTCCGTATCACCTACGGACTTACGATTAGTTCCGAACCCGAACTAAGAATGAATGACAACACGATTTGATAGCAACTATTAAATCGTGTTGTCATTAATTCTTAGTGGTTAGGTGGTACGGAGTAGAATACGCCCGAAATTAAGTCCGAAAATACAGACTTAGGGTTTAGAGTGTAGCCCCCCTGGAAAATAAATTATGAATCGTTTTTCATTACTTACTAGAAAATGTATATGATCATGACAAATGTCGATTCTGGACAGCTTTATGTTTTTATTTCTGTTTGTCAATAAATGTTGGTGGATCAATGATTGTTTTTGCATGTTTATCTGGCTTCGACCATGAAACATCTCTACGAATACATCTGTTTCTTTCTTTTGTTTTCAGTTGTGGCATTTCGGACGATTTGTTTCGACCTTGGTAGTTCTGCCATTTTTTCAGTAGGTACCTAATATATATATATAGTTCTTTTTTTTAAGGATGGGAAATCATCAAATGACTCGTCCCGCTCTGGGTAAAGCAGAAGGGAGTGTCAGACTCTTACTGACTAAAATCCATCCGTGTTCCTCCTAATGCCCTTTGTGTTCCACGGCCGCGGTGACTCTTTCTAACAGATTCTGCAACCCCGGCAGACACTGGCCCTGGCGGGCCCCGTCTTATACACGGGCTGATTTTTCAATCGTCAGAGGGGTTTACCTGAAGAATCAATATGGTCGTTTGACAATTTTCCAAAGCAGTCAAACCGCCTAAAAAAATGAAAATTATCTGACTGTTGAAAAATCAGCCCTAAATAATATGAGTGGAAAAATAATAAGATAGTTATGAGAGTTCATAGGCAATTTTTGTAAAACGTATTTTAGGAACACAACTTTAGTTTTTGTACAGTTTCCTTTTGTTGCAGAACTTAACCACAATCCGGAGATTCACGGACTGTAGCGAACTGTCAGAGTGAGCTTACGAGTTTAAATGTAGTTTTCTGCAGACAGGATTTCGAGGGTTACTGTGAAAAATACTAAAGTAAATACGTACGTTACGGTACGTTTATTTTCTCAGTTCGATGCAGTTACTGGAACGAAAAACGCCATAAAACATAAATTTTGCTGACGTGCGTATCAGTCTACTATACAACTATGTAACAGAATAAACGCAATACCTCTTAATGGGTCATTGTACTCACCATTATGAACAACTTTCACTATGGGACCAACACTGAAATCGCGGAAAAAAAATAGACTCCCCCATACATTTATGTGCGCATAACTCGACGAAATATACTGAACAGCAGGTTTTTTTTTCGACGAAGGTAGCGGCGGGACTAAATGTAGGAGCGTTCCGTCCACACGTCGCGGTCGGGGCCCCTGTACCCCTGTATCTTTGATACGGCTGATATGGCGGTAGCTACGCCCCTGCAGATGATGCTCTTTAAACATAAAAAGTTTACATTAGTAAGTACCAGTGGCGTAACTATAGGGTGGCAGGACTGGCAAAATGCCACGGGCCCCCGACCCGACAGGGCCCCGGACCGAGGGGCCGCGATCTCAAAGTAACCTAACATTTACAACATAATTTAGTAACAATTATAAGTTGATTATACCTCTGAGTACTTAAAATCATATAAATATGTAATACCTATGCTTTTGAAAATTATACTTATTATATAATGTGTAATAGAGTAAACGAAATACCTGAAAAGGGATCATTATATTCATCATTATGAACAGCTTTTATTATAGGACCAACACTGAAATGACTCGACAAAATGTACTGCACAGCTTAATTTTTTTTGCGATTTCGTGCTTGGTCCCACCCGTTGTATATTTAACTAAAATGGACACAATATTGGTAATAAGTACTGTTGGGTTTCTACTTCAGTGATTTATTAAAATTAAATTACTGTGTTACGATTTTTACTGGGGCCCCCATCCAATGAATTTGCCACGGGCGTCAGATGGTATAGTTGCGCCACTGGTAAGTACCAATCAGTAACTACTAACTAACATTGGAATGGCTAACATTGGTGACTTATGGTAGGCGCCAGATAAATGTGCAATAAAGGTCATTGACCCGCATAAATTTATTGACTTTATATCAATAACTGAAATAAAGACATATACAGCTGTCCTGAATCGACTCCTATCGTGATCCTTTACGTTCTCTAGTAATGAAAATCGATTCATAATTAATGGTTCGGGTATCTACGAAGGGATACTGAGGAAAGGTCAATGTACTTTCTTGCAATTTTATCTGGCGCCGACCATACTTAAGTAGCTATGTAAGAGAGGTGAATTCTTTAATGGTAGACGAATTTCACTAAGTTTTAAATTGAACGCTCTTTTCATATAGAAAGACTAGGTGACCCGCGTAACTTCGTCTGCTCCGCTCCTATTGGTCTTAGCGTTATGATATATAGCCTATAGCCTTCTTCGATAAATGGGCTATCTAACACTGAAAGAATTTTTCAAATCAGACCAGTAGTTCCTGAGATTAGCGCGTTCAAGCAAACAAACAAACAAACTCTTCAGCTTTATATATTAAAAGTACTAGCTGATCCGCGCAACTTCGCCTGCGTCACAATTTTCATTACTGTTCCGCTCCTATTGGTCTTAGCGTGATGATATATAGCCTATAGCCGTCCTCGATAAATGGGCTACCTACCACTGAAAGAATTTTTCAAATCGGACCAGCAGTTCCTGAGATTAGCGCGTTCAAGCAAACAAACAAACAAACAAACTCTTCAGCTTTATATATTAGTATAGATAGATATAGAAGTATAGATCCCAGTAGGTAGGTCAACTGAATGCCGTAGAATTTTTATTGTAAGGTGGCTCGGAAGTAGTTCAATCTTATCTGATATATCTGACTGTCAGGCCGACGGGCGTGATGGAGCGGCTGACCGACCTTCGAGGGGAACACAACTTGTGCTTGGAAATTTAAGAATACACTTTTGTTTTTGTGTTTTCGACGGAGAAAGGGACACGTTACCTATGTATAGGTTTATTACTTGTGTCTCTATATAAATGTATAAGGTAGCAGACTTAATTTAACAAATAATAAAAAGTAAACTAACTACTAACTAAAATATAACAGCATTAAATTCGCCCTAAACGCTGTCAGCTGTTAATAAGCCCAAGACACTGCCGGTATTGCGACGTTGTATGGCAATGCTTAGCCTCTGACCGAAGTAAAAGCCAGCCTTTGGGTCGCTACAATTGTTAACCAGCCTTTTCGAAATTTCTTTGAAAAGGCTGTGAGCACAAGGGCCCCACGGCCCGAGGGTTTCAACCCCAAACGGCTCGAAAATATAGTTACCAATAAGGTTACTATATTTATGCCGCTTGAGGTTTTCCGCAGCCGCAGTGACAGAACCAGCACAACACGATGAACTAGGAAGATGGGATGGCGCAGGATTATCGAAACAGGTTGCGTTCCACACTAAAGCCCTACCCATATTTCATGGAAACAAAGACATGCCGTCCGGTCTTTTTTTAGGGTTCCGAAAAAAAAAAACGGAACCCTTATAGGATCACTCGGGTGTCTGTCTGTCCGTCTGTCGCAGCCAGTTTTTTCCGGATCCAAACACGGACTCGTTACGTAAATCATTAAATTTTTAGTATGGGGGTCACTTTTGGGGGTCAAACTAGAAAAATAAAAAATAAGTTTTTTGAACAATATCGTGTGACATATCAAATCAAAGGGCTTACTGTGAGCGTTTTAATTATATTTTTTCATAATTTTAAAATAAATGGTTTAGAAGTTATTCAAGAAATTAGACGAAAAATGACCATACCCCCCCTTATCTCCGAAACTACTAAGCCTAAAATTTTGAAAAGAATAAAGATAATAGATCTTTACCAAAAAATTACAGGAAAATCTATTAGAAGTCTGTAGTGTTAAAATAACATGTAAAAAAATTAAATTCGTTCAGAACCCTTTGCACGCGAGTCCGGCTCGCACTTGGCCAGTTATTTTTGTTTGTTTGTGTATAATGTCATTTAAAATTATTATATTGTACTAAATACTTAATTTAATTAACTCAACGTATGGAAAGCGAGTAATTGGAAAGTTGTGCAGATCAACAAAACGGATCAACACTCATTCTGATACTTGCATCTTATTCCAACTACATTAACAAAAAGTTAATGTAGTTGGAAAATTGCATTGATTTTTAAGGATGAATAGTTACACTAGAAGTAAGGTAAGGTTACATTTTGAAGAATATAATTACATATATTTATTGGGCATTGTATCTAACAATTAAATTGCAGTATCACAGGAACATTACAAGGCGTCAAGAAAAAAGGGGTATTTTCTTCGAAATAATAAGATGACAAACTCTAAGTAGTTGATTCAATCCTAATTCCTCTTTTCGGGTGTTGCACATCTTTATTCTATTACGTCAGTCATGACAGCCGAAAACGTCCACTGCTGGACATAGGCCTCCCCCCAAAGGGGGGGGGGTTTGCCATAATCGCCACGCTTGGCAGGCGGGTTGGCGATCGCAGGTATTCTGTTACGTTCAACTACAAAAATTTTGAAGCGAAGCGTGAAGCATTCGTGAAGCTCAAAATGTAACCTTCAAAGTTAAATCTTTTTACAAAATTTTACCTGAACAAAATGGACGAAATATTCAAGATAAGCTGAAAATTAGGTAAGAAATATAATATTCCTCTCAATAAAATTTTCCTAATTTCAGTAAATTTATTACCTAGAAGCCCTCTGAGTAATAATTTAATACTAAGGTAACGTAATAAATCTTACACCATCCGTTGACGTACCGCTTCCAGTTAACACTTCACTGTTTAATAGTTTAGTAAACTTCCCAAAACATGTTTAACATTTCAGCAGCATAAAGTAGGCTGAAATATTATAATATGGCAACGTATGGCCGTTAGCACCTGAGTTAAGGTTGGCGCCCAACAAGGCCCACTTGGGCGCCAATAGTTTATACTTAGGTATAGTGAGTTTTCGTTTCATGCAGGGTTTGTTTTTAAAACTGGCAATAAATGCTGTATTTAAAAAAAACCTATGGCAGAAAATTGAACTAGTTTTTCATATTTTCTTATTTATTTCTTTTTTTTTTCTTGTTTTTCATATTTTTTTAGTTTTTCATTTTATCGTTAAACTAGCTTTTGACGCTCGAGTTTAAGTTTTACTTTCGCAAAAACGTAGCTGATAATGTCTCCAGAGTCCTCTCTGTGTGTTAAAATTCATCAAAACCGGTACATAGATTTTCTCGCATAGGCGTCACAAACAGCTAACCTAACCTAATCTATATTCCATGGGGATAGGTTAATGAGGAATCTTTCGGATGATGATGTTTTGAAACAGAACGACTTTGTCGTTTTTTTTTACTATTTTGTTATTTTTTGTCCTGTGAACGTGTTGTGTGCCTTTAAGTTTGTACTAAATAAACTATTTTTTTATTTCTTTAAAAACTTGAAATACAAGTTTTTGTAATCATGACAGCTCCTCGTTCGTCATTTAATTCTCGGCCCTGCCAGCCCTGTTAAGTAAAGCATGTTTGCGTAAGGTCGCATCCACAACTCAACCCCTTAGTGTCGACTCATCCCCTATTGAGCGTACAGGTAATTACCTAACCCATTTACCTATTTATAGTCCCCTAAGCTACGTGACTACTTAGCGCATTGGTTCCCAACCTGTGTTACCCGGACCACTGGGGGTGCACAAAAGGTTAAAATTATAAAAATGTTCAACTCAAAATTATCATTGATGCAAACTGATTTTAAGCTTCTATAGATGATTTTGTTTTATATCTACACTAACTAATACTATACTAATAGCTGCCACCCGCGGCTCCGCCCGCGTGAATGCCTAAAATTATCCCAAAGGAACATACTGCCGGGATAAAAAGTATCCTGTGTGCTATTCCAGACTAAAATCCTCTTAACAATACCTCTGTGCTTATTTCATCAAGAACCGTTCAGCAGTTTTGACGTATAGATAGTATTTAAATCTATAGATTTCTAAAACAATGCTTGCTACAAGTTTAAAAATTATTAATTTTTTCTTCTGTTCTTTAGTTCTCAGCTAAAAACAAATCAAAGTGGTCTGCGGACTAAAAAGGATTGGGAGCCACTGACTTAGTGGAACGGTGGTGGTGTACCTTTATAATTAGGATTTTGTTGGTAATGTTTGGTGATTAGTAAATATTAACTGGGCAGGTACGTGTGGGGGAGTACATATTAGAACTTAGGGGAAATTGGATTACTTTCTTTCTTTTTCTGTGAAGTTAGTGTCCGGTTAGGGCTCAGGTTTGTAGTGTGCTATTGTTTTTCGTTTGTTTCATATATACTTACTATGTAGCTTTTACCCGCGTCTTCTTACGCGTATATCCCGGTTTTCCCGTTCCCGTAGGAATTTCGGGAAATCCTCTATTAAAGCTCCCCTACACTCCCCGTGGAGGTTCCATAGGGTACAAGACGATTTTCAGTTTACTACGACCAGTAGTTTCGGCTGTGCGTTGTTTGTCATTCACTCAGTCACTCAATCACTCAGTAACGGAAGAATTTCATATATTAGGATATTGATATTGGTTTGTACGTACGTTGAGTACCTACTTCATTATATGTTTTGAAATATCTTCGCAAAACACTGCCATGTTTTTATTGACTCCAAAGAAGGAGGAAATTCTCAATTCGTCATTCGGAATCGTTTTTTTTAGGGTTCCGAACAAAAAACGGAACTCTTATAGGATCACTCGGGTGTCTGTCTGTCTGTCTATCTTTCTGTTTATCTAGATATCTGTCCGTCTGTCACAGCCAGTTTTCTCCGGATCCACTGGACCGATTCTGTTGAAATTTGGTACACATATGGACTTCTGTGACCCAAACACGGAAGCGATAGGGAAATTATAAAATTTTTAGTTTGGCGGTCACGTTTGGGGGCCAAACAAAAAAAATAAAAAATAAAGTTTTTTCAACAATGTCTTGTGACATTAAAATGAAAGGGCTTACTGTGAGGGTTTTAATTATATTTTTTTATAATTTTAAAATAAATGGTTTTGAAGTTATTCAAGAAATTACCTTTCCTTTTTTTAAGTTTCGGAGATTAGGGGGGCCTTATCTCCGAAACTAAAATTAAAAAAAAACAATGTAGATCTTTACCTATACATTACAGGAAAATCTATAGGAATTCTATAGTGTTAAAATAACATGTTAAAAAAAAGAAATTCGTTCGAAACCCTTTGCACGCGAGTCCGGCTCGCAATTGGTCAGTTTTTTTTTATTATAATCAACATCATCATGTTAGACAAAATGTTAATATCTGCCTACTGATATCTGCCAACGTCTTTAAAATCGTTTTCAACGGTTCATTGAGGGTAGGTACTGTCGCCGTGCAGGCTGGGGCTTCTGCAACGTCAGGGGATCGTGACCAAAGAAAAAACTGTTTTAAGATTTAAGAGATGATTATATTGAGCTCATGCTCCAAAGAAAGTTTTTACAGTTCCCTTTTAAAAAACAACTCAATCAACATTATGTAATTATTTGAACCTATCCTAAATTATGAACTATCTTTTAAGGTACTTCTTCTAAAGCTTTTATAAACAGGTTCATCCAAGGAGGATGTGTCACAGTACCTACCAAAGCAATTAGATTTTTGGTATCTACTAGTACCTATATTATAATAATAATAATGTATTTATTATAAGACAAGAAAAGGTCCACACTGATATAACACAAACATAAAGATGTTAGTAACAATTACTTAACTACTATCTCAAATACTTCACTTAATATAAAACAAAGTAATCCGCCGCGTCTGTCTGTCTGTTCGCGATAGACTCAATAACTACTGCACCGATTTTCAGTCTGTCGTCACCAATGGATAGAGTGGTTCTCGAGGAAGGTTTTAGAATATTATTTGTCTAGAAAAAAATTAGGCATCCTTAAGAAAATTGCAGCGCGGACGAAGTCGCGGGCGAAGTGCTAGTACTTCGCAATTATTATCATGAAAAAAAATTCTCAGGTTGAGAACTACCAACCAAAAGTTACACATCTACGCTTATTATACTAGCGATAAAATTCACGATCCCACTAACACCACATTTTCGTTATTTTCCTTCCCATTAACCAAACAAGACGAGCAAACAATACAACGATTTACAAAGGTGTACAAAACCTTTGAACGGCAAACCTTGGATAATATAACACAATAACGCCGTGCTTTACAGAATCTGTTTAAACAAACCTTATACCGGTTATTAAATAAATATTACCGTTAAATGAATTTAGTGAAAAGTACATAAGCCTTCATTGAACCCGCCTCTTCGGAGCAGCTGAACACATAAATACTTAGATTTTAGTTACCTACATGGGCGATTGTGTGGACAAGTGGGCCATGCTGGCCATAGACCATGCATAACGGTATGTGTGATAAGGGTACACTAAAATACATAAACACGAAAAACTTTATTCCGTCAGTCACAAATACGAATTTCATAATACCGATTTTCATAATTCCGAATGGTTCAAAATTACTAATATAACAACTCCGATTTATCATTCATCCTATTTTTATAATTTCGAAATTTCAATATTCCTAACGTTTATAATTACGATTCTCAAAATATCGAGTTTCGATAAATCGAATAACAAAAATTCCGACTTAATGATAATTCGAAATATCAAAAATACAATTCCGGTTATTAAAGTACCGATTAATTAGAATTCCGAAATAAAACCGCCTTGTAAAACTGAATAGCAAGACAAATAAACACAATTGCTAGTCAGAGAGAAGAATAACACTCATAATTATGTTTAGTATGAGGAGGTAGAATTAAAAAACTAATGACAGATGCGTTTTGCCATTAAAAGACAAAACTATGCAAACAAGCATACACTATGCATACAGGAAGTATGCAGCATGCAAGCAAACATGCAACATGCAAGCGAGCATGCAACCAGGCATGCAACATGCAAGCGAGCATGCAACATGCAAGCGAGCATGCAACATGCAAGCGAGCATGCAACCAAGCATGCAACAAGCATGCAACCAAGCATGCAGCTAGTATGCAACCAAGCATGCAGCAAGCATGCAGCAAGCGTGCAGCAAGCATGCAGCAAGCATGCAGCAAGCATGCAACATGCAGCAGGCATGGTTTCTGTCACGACTCCGGCGCTGCGGGGCTGCGGCGGTCCCTCGCGTACTTGTCGTCACAGATGGTTTTAACGCTCACCACCGCAGCTTCGGCTCAGCCTCAGCCTCAGCCGCGGCGGCGGGCGTTATAACACCTGCTCCTCAGATCGCGGGCCACCTCGCCCCTCCGCGCCTACGCGGGCTTAAATTACACTCTAGGGGTAGGGCAGACAAGACTACGTGGAGTAGGTTTTTTACAGCGATTCGTTTCTGTCACTTACTTTTGTAGCATAACATATTGACTGTTTAGAAAAAAATTTAATTTAAGGTTGAAAATGTTTATAAATAACAGAATGTCGTTTTTCGGATCGAGAACCCATCGAGCATTTGATTCATCGAATATATGAAAATCGGAAAATAAACGAATCGCATTTACGACTTTCGGTAAAATAGTTTTCGTGATTTTTAATAATAGACATTATAATTCTTAGGTATTATGGAGGAGGGCTGTGATGGCGTCCCTTCTGTCGGCCTGTAAATTCGTGCAGGCTAACCTCCACCACAGCCAGACCGCGACGGCTCAACTCCGCAAGTGGCTGGAGGTTCAACACACGGCCATTGCACCCCTTATCCACGGCCAAGAGCCGTGGATAAGGGGCGGCCACATACGACGACTCTCCAATCTTGGCGGTAAGCTCCTTGTTACTACGGGGATAGGATAGGCATGACGCTATCCAAAAACCATCAGAAGATGATTGGCTTTATGCAGAAAAGTTGATTACGCTGGAAAAACTTCAGTAGGCCATCAAAAGCTTCCAACCTTTCAAGGCACTAGGTCCCGATGGTGTGTTTCGCGCCTTACTACAGTGGAGAGGTACCGCTGTTGCAACAAAACTGGTGCCCTTAATGCGAGCGTGGCTGGCCTTTAGATACCTTCCTAAAGGAAGTGAAAGTCATATTCATTCCGAAGCCAGGTAAAAGTGACTACACAAACGCCAAATCCTATCGACCTATAAGTCTGCCCTCGTTCTTACTGAAGACAATGGAAAGACTGTGTGAAAGGGAGCTACGAGATGGCGTTTTAAAAACAATACCACTGCATGGTAACCAACACGCATACAGCTCGGGTAAGTCGACAGAGTCCGCTCTTCATCTGGTGGTGAGCCAGATTGAAGAAGCGATTCATCAGAAAGGGTCCTGCCTGGGCACTTTCAGAGACATTGAAGGAGCCTTCGTCAAGACAAACTTTTCCAGCATTAGTGCCGCCCTCTCCAAACACGGTGTAGTACAGGTACTAACTGACCGGATTACTAATATGTTAAGCAAAAGGGTGGTTCAAAAGCAGTTGGCCCTGATAGCCAGAGGCTGCCCGCAGGGAGGTGTGCTCTCCCCTCTTCTGTGGAATCTGGTGATTACTGCCTTATCACCTTATCACCAAACTCAACGCACATCGTTACTACACAATAGGTTATGCAGACGACCTCGCAAGCCTTGTGCCAGGGAAGGTGACTAGAACGATCTGCAACCTCACTCAACAAGCACTACGCATCGTGGAAAGATGGTGCGAAGAATATGATCTGTCAGTAAACCCCACGAAAACTCAATTAGTCATGTTCACTCAAAAACGAGCACTAGGCCACTACCGGCTACCTAAGCTCTTCAACACAGAGCTCCAGCTGCCTAACGAGGTAAAGTATCTAGGCGTCCTCCTATACAGTAAGTTAAACTGGAGTAATCACTTAGACTACAAACTAAACAGGGCCTGCATTACCTTCTGGCAGTGCAGGAAAATGATAGGGCAGAAGTGGGGCCTATCTACCAAAATAATACTATGGCTGTACAGCGCAGTTAGCCTTCATTGAGCCCGCATCATCGGAGCAGTTGAACACATACCTACTTAGATTTTAGTTACCTATATGGGCGATTGTGTAGTCACATTGTGGGCCTTGCTGGCCATGGACCATGCATGCAATGGTATGTGTGATTTAAACTATCGAAAATTAAATTGCTTCTGAATTTCTTAAATACCTATTATTTAAGAAATTCAGAACCAATTTGTCCCTAAAATAGGAGATCCGTCACCAAAATGTAGTCGCCAAGTAATATAAAATCAAGTCCATAAAAAATCACATATAAGTAATCATCAGGATTTATCATCAAGTAATAGGCTCGGATTTATTATAATGGGTTTGTGCTGATAATTATGAAAATCGGTCCAGTCGCTCTAGAGTTATAAGTGTTCGAACAAACCCGACTTTGTTAGAGTTCCTAACAAAAAACGGAACCCTTGTAGGATCACTCGGGTGTTTGTCTGTCTGTCCGTCTGTCACGGCCAGTTTTCTCCGGATCCACTGAACCCATTTCATTTGAAATTTGGTGAACATATGGACTTCTGTGACCCCCAAACACGAACGGGTTACGTAAAATTATTAATTTTTTAGTATGGGTGTCACTTTTGGGGGTCAAACTAGAAAACTTAAAAAAAGGGTTTTTTTGAACAATATCGTGTGACATATCAAATGAAAGGGCTTACTGTGAGAGATTTAACTATATATTTTTTTATAATTTTAAAAGTTTTTTATAGTTTTTGAAGTTATTCAAGAAATTAGACGAAAAAATACAATTCCTCCTTATCTCCGAAACTACTGAGCCTAAAATTTTGAAAAAAAAAATGGAGATACGAGATCTTTACCTAAAGATTACAGGAAAACCTATAAGAAGGCTATAGTGTTAAATAACATGTTACAAAAAACATGTAACAAGTAACAAAAAAATAAAATTCGTTCGGAACCCTTTGCACGCGACTCCGACTCGCAACTGGCCAGTTTTTTTATATATTTAGGTTATTCATGGTTTATAAAGAGTTGAGGCATATGCGTCTACGTCAGAATCTATATTTTTTTGTTATCATCGACATCATCATGGACTGTAACTGTTAGAAAGGATATTTAAAACTGGCCAAGTGTGAGTTTGATTCGCATGCCAAATTTTTTTTTGTAACGTGTTATATTAATGCTAAAGACTTTTTATAGGTTTTCCTTTAATCTATAAGAAACAATTTTCACCATTTTTTTTTAAATTTTGTACTCAGTTTCAGAGATAAGGGAATAAAGAAAGAAAAAAAAAACTGTTTATTCACGCGAAAAATGACGCACAGAATTTTTTGCATCAAAAGCCTAAGTACAGAAATAGGTAGTTGTAGATATACACAATCTTAAATAGATATATCCTTGACAGAAATATGCGTCACTACCGCGCGAAACGTCTTGCGCTTGCGCGGAGTGGTCTTGCTTTCTTGTACTTCTTTATTTTGAAATTATTATATTATAAAAATATAATTAAAACCCTCTGAATGAGCTCTTTTATTTGATATGCAACACAGTACCTATAGTTTGATTTTTTTTGGTTGTTAGGTATTAACTAGAAAAAAACACAAGACAAGACTCAAAATTTATTTATTTACGTAAAGCGTCCGTGTTGTGGTCACATAAGTTCATATGTGTACCGGACAAATTTCAACAGAATCCGTCCAGTAGATTCGGAGAAAATTAGCTGTGACAAACGAACAGACATACATACCCGAGTGATCCTATAAATAAGGGTTTCGTTTCTTACGGATGTTCGGAACGCTAAAAATCTCAAAAGTAGACGCCTAGTATCCACCCACCACCAACCACTCAGGATTCACCACATAGCACTGTATTTAAGAGATAAGAGGGAGTTTTATTGCGATGTCTACGTGCCGTATGCTGTCGGCCGTTGCTGTTTGGTGCCGTAATAGAATAATACTATTCCATTACTTACCGTGGGAGTCAAGGGACTCGCCAGAGAATGGGCAGCAGCGTTCTCTGTAAAAATGAACACCATACACTGCGATCGCCAACCCACCTGCCAAGCGTGGCGATTATTGGGGGAGGCCTGTATCCAGTTGGAAGTCTTTCGGCTGATATGATGATGAATATAATATAATATTTATTATCTACACTAATATTATAAAGAGGAAAGATTTGTTTGTTTGTTTGAAATGAATTGGCTCCGAAACTACTGAACCGATTTGAAAAATTCTTTCAGCAATGGATAGCTACATTATCAGGGAGTAACATAGGCTATATTTTATCCCCGTACTCCGACGGGAACGGGAACTACGCGGGTGAAACCGCGTGACGTCCAATAGTTATTGACAAAAGTAAATCCCTTTTCTTCTGAAAAGTACACATGTTGTTATAACCATGGGATTCAATGGAAATAGCAAATGGGACCCATTGTTAAAACCTAAAAAATGGGATCTAAAACTGGGATTCAACGAAAATAAATGGATAAGAGGGAGTTTTTTTTGCGATGGATACGTGCCCTAACACTCCGCTTGGTTGCATTGTGCAGAGTTTGACAACAATAAGGTAATAAATGTGACATAATTAGAAGAAAGCCTATTCATGCTCCGTCGCTAAAACAACAACAAATAGAAAGTACACAATCGGTTTGAATGGCTGGATTACAAACAGGCATATGCAATGTTTATTGTTTTTTTCCAATCGATTGGTGATTACCACACTGCGCATTGTTTGTGCTGTCACTCTTAGATTACAGAAATTTTGCGTCCCTAATTTAAACATTTTGCACAACTCGATAATGCGATATGCAGCTCCGTAATATCGCGGAAACATAAGGGGGCACCGAGGAAATGATACGTAATTGGCGTTCGTTTAATCTTGTGCTGCATAATTGTTACTTAAGGCTTGTATACATGCCAATGACCTTGTGCATACAAACGGAGCTAACTACTCCTCTGCGCGCCACTCTGTTACCCGCATTTTAAATTTATTTAAAAAAAAATAACACATATTTTAAAAAGTAAAAAAAAAACAAATTATTTTCATTTGTATTACAAAGCGGTAGATACATTTTTTTTAAGACTAGATAAAAAATGAAGGAGTAAAATGGTTTCATTTCAACAATTTGGAGGTGATTTCGTGATTTTTTTTCTTATTATGTGATACCGATACATAAATTCTGGCTAAACCAAGTTACGTATCATATCCAGACCAACCCTGAAAACTCGAAAAAAATATCAGCTGTTTCATACAAAATGCAATATTTAGCCAATGAAAATGTAAGAAACAGCTGAGAGCAGATGAGCAGTAATTGTCAACTGTTTCTTCTTTTAATTGTAGGGCCTCAGATCTTTAGGCCCAGTTGACTTGTTGAGTCTAAGTCTAAACCACGGCTCAGCAAAAGGATTGGCTAAAAAGTGTTACAACAACACAATCTACGCACACGGGAATCCCAGTCAACAACCTTCGATTTTAAACAATTAAAGATCACCGAACAAAAGCATTGAAACACTTGAGCAACCAGAAACCACGGCGGATACCAATCCGTGTCACGACAACCCACTGCTTACTATGCAGGCCTTGTACCGAATGATGGCGCGGGCATTCCCAAACAGCGGGTGATTCAATGGAAGTCTTTGGAAGTTTTGGGAGGAATGTATCCGTCTAGCAACCTTCGGGGAACGTTCGACTGACGTCTGGATTGCCTAATATTCGATTGCTAGATAAGGCTAGTTTTTTTTCACGTCTAACTAATATTACAAATAAATGCCAAATTGTTTGTACTTGTTTGCGAAGCTTAAATTGCAGAACCAATTTTGTTGTATTTTATTTAGAACACCGATAGGACCCGGGAAACGGTTAAGGGCTATTTTTCTGAAAATCTGTATTAACGCGAGCCGTGCCGCTGGCAACAATAGGGAATATGCACGAAAAAAATATTTATTATCTAAACAGTTTATCTAAAAATATACACAAATATAATACTAACAGTGAAAATAGAATCAAAATTGCTAGGAAAACAAACAAGATATAATTATTTTAAACAAATGTATCTGTCCCTCTCGCGAAAACGCTGTTTTCTATGGCAGCTGTATAGGCGCCAAGAACTTTGACGTCACAATTCATGTCGGACTTCTCTTTCTAATTGTAAACTTTGAAGCTTTATAACTTCATCGCTGATGAAGGTATTTAAAAAATAATTTCATAATTGTTTATTAGAGTTAATAAGTATATCATTTTGCAAATAAAAAAATCGCGTGCATTCCCTATTAGTTTTGAGTAATATTGTAACGTTTGATTAGGTATCGTTTATTGTTTTTGAGTTAAGTTCAGTACTTTTGGTTTTTTATAAGCGGGTTTCGTAATAGCTTAGTGATGACTTCTTGGATAGAGATCAGGCCTAGTTGCAAATTATGGTGTCGTCGCGGGCATTCCCAAACAGCTAGTGATTCAATGGAAGTGGTGGGAAGAATGTATCCGTCTGGCAACCTTGGGTAGCGTTAGCTTAACGTCTGGATTGCTTACTATTCGATTGTCTCGTGATTGGCATTTTCCTTGTTGTCATAATTGGATAACTTTAAACCGACTTCAAAAAAAGGAAGTTCTGAGTTCAGTTGTATTTTTCATGTTTGTTACCTCATAACTCGATTTGAAAAACTATTAATTCTGATTGGTTCCATAGAAAATTCATCAAAATGGGTTCGGTAGTTTGGTTTTTAAATAAAAATAGCTGGAAAAAATATATCATCCAGGTAAACGAAATTGCGTATTTTGCTTGCCTGTGACTTTCCAGTGTTGTGTGTGGTGGTGTGGGGTACCACTAAAAATACTAAAAAGTGAAATTTAAAAAAACTTAAAAAAAAATAAAATCGACTTCCATTCCAGTTAAAATAATATGAAGAAACAACCAAAAACACCGACTTCCGAAATTAAAGTTGTTTTATTGTTTGTAAGTAGTGATTTTTTTATTTGGAAGTCCGTCGAAGGTATTTTATTTGAAAAAGTTTTTTATGTAGCGTTTGATATGGTGTCCTTTTATTGTTGTTTATATTTTGAGTCAAGTAGTATACATTTGGCCACGTTTCAAATTTAAATAACTGGGCTTACGTAGTGGATAAGCAATGACTTCTTGGAAAGGTATTTATTCATTTATTTACTAGTTTGTCCACGCTGCAATTTTCTTAAGGTTCCCTAATTTTTTTCTAGATAAATTATACACTAAAATCTTCCTCGAGAACCACTCTATCTATTGGTGAAAACAGCATGAAAATCGGTGTAGTAGTTTTTGAGTTTATCGCGAACAGACAGACAGACGCGTCGGAGGACTTTGTTTTATAATTTGTATAGTAGTGATGATATACTTACCATATTATGTTGTTATATCCAAACAATCTATATCTTCTATACTATAATACATAAAGCTGAAGGGTTTGTTTGTTTGTTTGAACACGCTAATCTCAGGAACTACTGGTCCTATTTTAAAAATTCTTTCAGTGTTAGATAGCCCATTTATCGAGGAAGTCTATAGGTTATATATCATCATGCTAAGACCAATAGGAGCGGAGCAGACGAAGTTGCGTCATCTAATATATCATAAGGGCACCAGTAACAGTCACAATACTCCCTGTGCTAGTTGCAACAGTAAACAGTGGGGTATTATACCTCATTGCTGATACCACACAGCATCAAACACGTTGAGACAGTTTTTTAAAGGATTTGTGATGTGAGATATATATCTGAAAATGCCACTTGACTCGTGACGAAAGTAAGTACCTAATTCCTTTCATGTTCCATAAGTCTTTCAAATAAATAAGGAACTAGCTTTTCCTGCGACTTTATACGCGCATAATATTCCGTTTTTCCCTTTCCTGTAGGAATTTTGGGAAATGCTCTCTTAGTGCTTTCCTAAACTCCCTAAGAAAAATTGTATCTGTTTAAAATGTAATAAAAATAACAACACAACAACAAGATTTATATATTTGACTTTTTCCGTGCAAATTCACATACAATTTAGAAATGTACCTATGAAAGATAAAAAATTACGAATTAAAAAGTGATTCCTTAGTTAATTTTGTGTTTTTCTTGTCTTCTAAATAACGTTGAACGCTCGATCAAACAAACATTCGATATTTTGAACACTCGACGTATTGAGTGTACGTTCTAATGAATGTTCGATTTATTAACCACTATTGGATGTCACGCGGTTTCACCCGCGTAGTTCCAGTTCCCGTGGGAGCACGGGGATAAAATATAGCCTATGTTACTCCCTGATAATGTAGCTATCCATTGCTGAAAGAATTTTTCAAATCGGTACAGAAGTTTCGGAGCCTATTCATTTCAAACAAACAAACAAATCTTTCCTCTTTATAATATTAGTGTAGATTCGATATTATGAACGTTCGAGTATTTAGACGTTCGATTTATAGTGTTCGATTAATTGGTATTCGATTATTTGGCATTCGATTTGACATCGTACACCCCTCCCTAAGGAACCTCTAAAGTTCAGCTTTTGTTTCGGCTGTGCGTTGTCTGACAATCGCTCACTCACTCAGTAGGTAACGGAAGAGTTTCTTAATCATATTGATTAATCGCGCAATACATTTCCCTAAACTTCAGTCAGTAAACATTGCAAAACAAATAGGTACGACCAGAATCCTGTACCTCGTATCGAAAGCACAATAACTCGTACAAACAATAATGCCAATACATTTCATAACCGTTACACGACTGAGGAATAATTCCCAAAGGCAGACACCGGATATGGCGTACCCAAGCGTACAGAATAATAGAATATTGCAATAGTTTTACTACCCACAAAAACAAACATACAAGAACACACTAATATAGACTTTAAAACCACGCAATAAAGTTGCAGACACAAGTTTCAATAACTTTGCAAAAATAAGTACGTTTCTTACATTGCATAAACATTTATTGACTCACGGTACCGAATTCTTGCAACATAGACGTCAACTTATGTAATATATAATTTATCTTCAAATATATGTAAGTTCGTCATAGTTCGTTTAGCAGGTTGATGGCATTCTCATTCTAATGGGTCTAATTAGAATGAGTATTTGTTCCGGACTGTAGGCTTTCTTTGTGAATCTGTAAATAATGGCTATTGGGTAAGAGAATAGCCTTGAGGAGCTCGTGGCTAAAGAATAACAGCCGCACTGGTCGATCTTCAAGGATAAGCAACGCTTGCCAAGGTTGGTCTGTGGATGGGTGACAATCTTTATATACTTAAGGAACATCGGAAAGCACGTTAAGCTGTTGGACCCGGCTGTCATTTGTAGAACTTTGGCAGTCGTTACGGATTGTCAGAAGCCAGTAAATCTGACTCCAGTCTTGCCAAGAAATACCGTGTTAGGTACCCATTTAATAGGTTGTGGAGGTCTAGTAGGCAGCCGCTCCATGTAAAATACTGGTATGCAGCTGAATCCGGTTTGACTGGAAGCCGACGCCAATATGGTTGGGAAAAGGCTAGGCAGATGATGATGATGATGGGTATGAGAATAGCCTTGATAAATAGTCTTCAAATTATGTTGAGGTATCTACTAGCTTTTTCCCAACTATTTTGGGGTAGGTTTCCAGTCCAACTAGCATAGCAGCTAGCTAGCTAGGCATTAAGTCCGACTCTGTACACTTGTGTGCATGAAGTATTAAATAAATTAATAAATAAAGAAAGAAATAAAGACAGAAAGAAAGAAAGAAAGAAAGAAAGAAAGAAAGAAAGAAAGAAAGAAAGAAAGAAAGAAAGAAAGAAAGAAAGAAAGAAAGAAAGAAAGAAAGAAATAAACTAGAAGCTGCCGTACACACTAGTCGATTTTAGTAGCCGGCACGAGTTATGAGCAGAAATGAATGCAGCAAGGTGATCTCGCCAATGTACGGTGGGCGAACGAAACTTGCAAGCCCAATAGTCGATGAGCATTGACTGATGAACCAATAACGTGAAGCGTCCGAGATGTCGTCGACATCAAACCGACCAATGGATAGTGTGCTCACGACTCGTGCCAGTTATTATACCTACATCATTGATGTATAAAAAACCCAAGATGCACAGTGTCGAATAAATGCAACACTCGAAACTGTCGTCAAAAACTGACATGTATCAAGATTCAAGTGTCATGTGTGAGTTGTGTGTAGTTATACGATGAACATTTTTTTTGCAATTTCAACGTTACACGGATCGCTTAAAGTTGTTTTTACAAAGCAGTTCAGTATGGCGAGCGATGCGCATTTTTTTTTCAAATTCAACCTTACACGGATCGCTTAAAGTTGTTTTTACAAAGCAGTGCAGTGTGGCGAGCGATATGAGACTGTTTGAAACTAGCGCACAATTATACATATTACGCTTGTTTTTTGCGGACGTTTTTGAGATGCTGAGTGTGTATTTTGGGTTTTTTATATATCAATGACCTACATAGAACAACTGCCTGTTTGGCCTACACCACCCAGTAACTTTGTAATCTGTTACACCTTGCCACTACCGGACTCCTGAAATAATATGACGAGCAATACGCAGCCATGTTTCTTTTATTACTGACACACAATGCCTTTTTGCCCGTGGTAGAAAGCCGTTAAAGCATCCGAAATAAATTATCTACTGCTTTTGAGGCACCGCCACGATTGATGGTACTTCAGTAGGTAGGTAGCCTACATTCGCCACCCCCTAGACAGTCAGTCACGCTACCAAGGCTAATCTTTTGATTACGGTACGGCAAGAACTCACTGCTTAGTTCATGCTTACACTTTATCATTTGCTCAGCCTTATCCCAGCTAAGTTGGAGTCGGTTTTTCAACCGAATGTTCCTGCAGTAGAGTCTAGGAGTAGTATTCCAAAGCGACGCCATCCTAAACGTAAGAATAACATTAAATGCTGAACAGCTAGAACAACAAAAGTAGAATAAAGCTTGTAATTAGCAAATGTCCCTACCTAAGCGTGTTAAGTTTGTTATTAGTCTGTAAGCTTTCTTTAAAGTAAAACAAATAAAAAAATGGGAAAGAATTTATTTTCCTTCCAATGTAATTTAATTCACCATCACAAAATACAACAAATCAATTAGATGGCGCCATTAGAGTGTAGGTTATCAGTGCCCAGTGGGCCATGCGCCAACATTTCGCCGTTAAAATGACAACGCCTAGCCGGCGCCGAAGATTTTATTCGAGGATTTATGCGTTGCCAATGTCTCTCTAGTAGGCGCTTTGAATACTAGTCGAAAAAAGGAAAATTAAATTCCTTTATTTTAGTGCTTAATATTCTGTTTATAACGAATTGAAGAAATTTTAGGAATTTTGAGATTAAACGTGTTTTCATCTTATCATTCATAGTGATTTTTTTCTACAAAGCCTAAAACCCAAAAAATGCTCTCGTGTTGTTTTATGTTTCTGTAGATGTCGGCTTTGCAATAATAAACCTAGGGTAGATTACTATCGCCTACCTTTAACTTCTCAACGAAACTATATAAATTATTTACTTAGTAGGTACCTACACCTACAGGAGCTAAATCGTAAAAGTTACTAACGAACCTTCACGAAACAGAGTGTCCCAAAAACGCCAAGTTCTACTATAATTTAACTTTGACATTTACAAAGTATTTCGTTTTATATTGCTCGCGTAACTTTTAATGGCAGCTCTAAAGCCTTTACTGGAAACTGGAATTAATTTTATTTTGTCAACTGACTTTGAGTTCCACTTTTTGTTCGAAGATGGTCCTAGTTTGTTTTGTTTTTCTTTACGGACATTTTTTTATTCCGTAAAAAGCTGTTAAAAATATTACGGTCTTGTAAGGGCATATAATGATCTTTTTCTGCTTAATATTGTGTTAGCACGACGCGACGATAGCTCGTCATTATGATCTTCTAATATTTAAAGACGACGCAAGACGTTTTTCTTAACTTTTTTTGTCAACCGACACGCTATTATTTAACCTTTTCTATCATACTATCCTAGTATGTTTTCTTTGCCCAATCTGTCTCTCTAGTTTTCGAGGAAATTTCATGCTCTGGAAGGAGGGTGGCTGTTCTAGCAAGTACGGTTTGCACTGGGACTGATTGCTCAAGGAACGTCCGACTTTTCCAATCCTCACTTGTTCTTATTACGATCATAATTGAGAATTCTATTTTTTATACTTGAAACTAAACTAATAAGTTAGGAAAACTAAATACGTAGTCTTTATTGAAGGAAAATAAAAGTCCACATTTTTATCTAACGAGTATATCTTTATTTATCTAGTAGAACCTTAGTTTACTATAAATGTACAGTCATGGATTCTCATAAAGCAAAACTACATATACCTTTTTTAGTTAAAATTGACATTAATTTATTCATGTTTTGTTGGCATCTCTTTTTTCGTGCTCCTTCTCCATTCGTCCTTCTGTTACTTACATATAACAACTAATCGGGTATAATAAATACACAATATTTATCCGCTAAACAGCTTTTTGAATTCATCGGATACCTTGGTGGCGTATCTGTGACCGTTAAGCATGATACGGTCCAGCGCGGGCGCAGGCTTAATAGAGTCGCCATTCCTAGAAATAAACAGTCATTAGTAAACTTACGTAACATCAATAAAATGAGCTTTCCGAGGCACGTCCTTCGTGCCTCGGAAAGCTCCTCATTTTATTGGTTGCCAGGCACGTTAAGCAGTTGATCGAGGCTGTCATTTGTAGATCTTTGATAGTCGTTAATCTGACACCAATCTTGCAGAGGGGGTTTTAGCCAGTTACTGGACTTCTGGAGATCAGATAGGTAGTCGCTCATGTAAAATATTGGTACTCAACTGCATCCGATTAGATAGAAACCGACCCCAACATCGTTGGGAAAGGCTAGGCAGATTGAGTAAAGAACATAACATCTATCTACAAAACACCCAGAGCGAGTACGGTGCGGTTCAGACCATATCCCATTTACTGGAATGTCTTAAATTTCCATTCACCCGCTACCTAGACGACATGAACAACGCCTCTAATTAACTAAATAACTCAGAAAAGGACTTGATCAAACAGCACATAAAAACGTCAATGAACTTACTTGCACTGTATATTCCAAGGATCATTAACGAAGTAAATGTGCATGGACACGATCCCGTACTTCTCTGCCCAATCCCCCAGACAAGCGGGCGCGAAAGGAATCGTCACCTGGAATAAAGCGTATTGCTTGACATGGAGTTAAAAGAATATGGGATGATTCGAGTACAAAAAAAAAGATCCTACACCGCATTGAAGAATATTTCTTCTTCATACCTCAGAAAAAAATAGGCCGTATTAGTTCCGCTGGATGCGAGAAGTGCAAGACTAAACTTCAGAGGCAATGCTTGAGGAGGGTTTTTTTATTTGACGAGGAAACATGAGGATGCCTTCATAGGTCTGCTAGTTTTTTAACTCATTCTTATAGAATATAGATACTTCATTTCCTAATTATTCCGATACTCCTAACTAAACGATTAGAATTTACAATTTGGGGCTGTCTTACACAATGCTTGACACTAAAATGTATGTGTGTTGATTTTAATGCATGCAAACTACGTTTTTTTTTCGTACTTCATGCATACAAAAGGACAGAGGCGGAATTAACGCCTATGTATTTACAAGTCCACAGGACCTTTGCACTATTTCTCACCTGAATGCCTTGTTTGGGGTTGGGGATATCTTCGAACCAGTTCCTTCTTTTCTGTTTGGGCATCCTGCCGATTACCTGGAAGCCAGTACCGACCAGGTCACCCCCTGTGGTCAGTGCAAACCACGGCAGCAATTCCTCGCATTGCAGTTTTCGGGTCATGTTGTAGTAGTAATGTGTACCTGAAAACATTGGAAAGGCGGGTATAACCTAACGGATTAAGAAGATCGTACAAAAGCCTTTGACTACATCCTTATCTTTTCATGGTCTACTTTTTTGACGACTTTGTAGTCTCATCCTAATGAAAAACGAAACGAAACGTTTGCCTAATCGTAACGTATATTCCTCTGAAGTGTGACTCAAACAAAACTTATTATGCACGTTAGAACGCTCATTAATGCAAACATGCGAACAGTCGATTACGTTAGCGGTGGGTGTGTGCCTCAAGGCACCATTTTCAGCCCGACGCTATTTTAATGTTTACCTCATACGGCATTTACATATATTTATCAACATTAAATTAAATAAAAGCAACAAAAAATCCTATCGATATAGCTTAGATATCACACTTACCCATATTAGGTACACAGTTTTGTTTCTTGAAGGGCGTGCTGATCAGCTCAGCTTCAGTGCTGGGCACGCGCATCAATCGTTTGTCATGTCCAGCTACCCAAATGCCGCCATCTTGCAATGTGGCTCCGTTCTCCACTTGTGGGCCTGCACCTGCCTTCAGTGACTCTATGGAAAAAATATCATTGTACAAGTCTTACATTCTCCTAGGGGTTTGCTCAAAGCGAATATCGGGAGCCAACGATTCCGTTTTATTACAGGTGTTTCTATTTTACCTATCGCAGAATTCAGGGCCTCACTTTTTTTGTTAAGAAAAACGCTGGATTTATTGATTGAATTGCTAACAATTTTGGATGAAAAACCGTCTTAAAATCGGTTAAAAGAGGATTGTTAAGCAGGAAGTTGGACACATAAGTCGAGTGGGAATATATTTTCACCTAAAAATAATAGTTCGCATACAATCATGAGGTATTTGCACAAAACTGTTTGTCAATTACTTGAAAATCAACAAAACAGAATAAACAAACTCTACAGAGTCGATTTTTCCCAGAAAACCTTAAAGTAGTAAGTCTGATGCCACGCCATTAACACACTACAATCCTGGTCCAATGGTTCTCAGAATTCGGCTTACAAAGTCAATTGTCCAAGGAGTCACTTACAGAGAACATTAATGTGTTCGATTAATAGATGAATGATGTTAGGCTGTTACATACTCATAGGAGCTTAGGCTGTAAGCTGAATAGAACATTCTATTTAGTACAAAGCGTTTATAGCTTTAGGTATTACTTCATCGATTTTTTTTACATCGAATTACATTTATCGTCGCTTATGTTCTAACACCGCATATCCAAAAATCGGCAACTTATCTGGAGAGGAAATAAAATGTTGAGCAGCACGTAACTCAGTTTTGTGGTAAAACTCAGTCATGCGCCATTGCTATGGCTATAAACATAAGTAACACGCTGCTGCTGTGGCTTTCTGTGCAGACGCTAGCAGATCAGCTACAACAATCTGTCAAATTTCTTAAAGTGATTTTCAATTTTATCGCTTATGTATTAGGTTCAATGTTGATTGTGAAAATTTGTCAGTTTCGTTTAGCTTGATGTCCTGGCGTCTGTACAACACACGATGTTTTTCTTTTCCACCTCACCATTGGCTAAGCTCTCGTGTTTGATTCGATAAACGATGCGTCTTGCTATGCCCTCCCTTCCCTAAAAGAATATTGCTATGCGTCCATACATCGTTCGCCTAAGAACCAATAGAGACGTGAATTTAGTTTTTGTGTTCTAAACAACGCAAACTTTCGACTGAAACTAAATTAAAATCACGCACACTTCTGAAAATTGAAAAAAAATCAGCATAAATCCAAAATGCTTTTGGATTTTGAGGTTATAATTATGCCAATAGAAACATACCTACTAAATGGACCAATATCCCGGAGCTGTCAGACCTCTCTTATCATCTACACTTCTACACTACTATTATAAAGAGGAAAGATTTGTTTGTTTGTTTGTTTGAAATGAATAGCCTCCGAAACTACTGGACCGATTTGAACATTTTTTTCAGCAATGGATAGCTACATTATCAGGGAATAATAAAGGCTATATATTTTATCCCCGTACTCCCACGGGAACGGGAACTACGCGGGTGAAACCGCGTGACATCCACTAGCCATAGATAAAATGCTCTGTGCTTATTATCTCACCAACAAAATGTGTGGTATGGAGTATTGTTACTATGTTCTTTTAACATACGCAAACGTAGTAACTGGGCCGACAGCCGATTTTGAGGTATCAGGTGCCAAAGCCATTAAATCCCTTTTTTAATCTGGGTACTGTTTTTTTATATATGTTTTACAGTGCGAGTGAGAATTAAGATCCATCACAATGTTGTAATTTGTGCATAGTTCATTTACTAGGTGCAAATAACGAAAGCTAAAGTCTGGCAGAATTTGGGAGGATGCAAAACTACCTCTTTGAGTACTGAAATACCTTTGATACATAATAAAGAAAAACAAAATTGCAGTCAGCCCAAACTGGCAGGTATGCGTATGTTAAAGGTACATACGAGTACTATCACTGTTCTATCCCACATATTTTGTTAGTGATAAAATAAGGGAAGTCTGGCAGCCCTGGGATCTCAGTCTAAATGTGTTATTTGCAAATTGCCATAGTGTCATCTATCAATTCATCGACTGTCAGCGTTGATGTTGCTCGATTTATCAGTAAGATTTTTAGTTGGGTACAAAGAGAATAAAGCGATTGAAAGCGCTCCATGTGATAGGAGCGCTTTCAATCGCTTTATTCTCTTTGTACCCAACTAAACATCTTACTGATAGATCGAGCGCTGGAAAAATAATGGCTACCGTAGGCACGAGGCTGCGGACGGCGAGGGTGGCTCGCCGTCCGATCAGAACCAGGCCATGCGCGCCTCAAAGAGCTGTTAGCATAAAAGACGGGGCCCGCTAGGGCCAGTGTCTGCCGGGATTGCGGATTTTTTTCGAAAGAGTCACCGCGGCCCTGGAACGCAAAGGGCATTAGGAGGAACACGGATGGGTTTAAGTCAGTAAGTGTCTGACACTCCCTTCTGCTTCACCCAGAGCGGGAGGAGTCATTTAATGATTCCCGATCCTTAAAAAAAGGGTAAATACGTTCTAAAATAGATATAAGATTAAGACCGAAATGAATTACTTTTTTTAAATGTTTTCATAATAAGGAAGTGTCTGTTCTATTGTAATAATTAAAATGTAAATAATAAAAAATCTAGGAATGATTGATTATGAATGATTCATAGTCCACTTTTTACAATGTCCTTTGACTTCCACGGCCTAAGAACATAGGTAAGCGACGTTATGTTGATTCCTTAGTTAGCAGATTAGTGATGCCTAGGTATTCAGCAAATGGTCCATAAAACGGTACACCGGAGACAATAACAACTTTAGTGCTACAAAACAATGTGGTAGGATGGTTTGAGGTTCCCCTTTACTGGTGTTATGGCTTTTGATCGCAATGCCCACATGTCGGTTAGATTTCAACGACCATCACTCTGAGGTTTCCATGAATATAGAGAACGTTGAGGCATACATTAGTATGCTGAAATTAACAAACAAAAAATACACTACAAACTATAAAATAACTTTAATTTCGGAAGTCGATGTTTTTAGTTGTTTCTTCGTATTTTAACAACGACTTCCAAAATGAAATGTTTTTTTTTTACTATTGGTAGGCATGCGTTTGACCACTATCTCACCTGATGGTAAACGATGATGTAGTCGAAGATGGAGCACGCTTGCCTAGAAGCAACCTATTCACTCTTGACTTAAAGACTCCCAGGTTGTAGCTATCAGGAAACACAGACTCCGGCAGGGTACTAATACAGGCAGGGTATTTAATACTTTGTAGTGTTGTTTTTTTCACTTTTTAGTGTTAAACCCAAATCTAATAATACAACTGGAAAGTCGCAGTAAAGCAAAATACGTAATTTCGTTTACTTGGATGACAAACAAAATACATCATCCAACTAACGAATTCCAGCTACTATGATTTAAAAGCCAATGGGACCAATCGGAATATCTTAAAAAACTCATTTCACATAAAGCAATAATTTTTCAAATCGGTTCATAAATGACGGAGTTATGAGGTAACAAACATAAAAAAATACAACCGAATCGAATCGATACTCCTCCTTTTTTTGAAGTCGGTTGAAAAGGACTTTGCGTTAGGGCCGAAACGTTTTCAACTTGGTTGTACTTGTTCGTATGGAAACTAACTGATAGCGGACTGGTCTAGATCTTTGACAGACGTTACGGATAGTCAGAAGTCAGAAAATCTGACACCAGTCGCCGAGGGGTGCTATATTTTTTTTTTTATTTGTGTTGGGTTTGCTCTTGACTCTAGTCTAGGTCAGAGATGACAGAGACAAAGTCTACGATGGAGCGAGCTTACCCAGAAGGAGCCTGTTCACTCTAACTTTGAAGAGATTAGGGTTGTAAGCGTTTGGAAACACAGACGCAGGCAGAGAGTTCCACACCTTTGCTGTGCGCATTATAAAAGACGTTTGGAAACGCTTAGTGCGAATTGGTGGAATAGCAACAAGGTAGTGCGTCTGGTCTGCAGTTTTTCTGGGTTGTGGAGGTGATATAAGCAGTCGATCCATGTAAAATGTTGGTACTCAACTATTGTGTAAACTTGGGAAAAGGCTAGGCAGATAAAACACAGTTGAACAACACCGTATGGTACCGGTAGTCTTCTGCTACCCGGGTAGCAGAAGTCTCTCATAAACCCCATTTTTTCTTTCTTTTTATTGCTGTATGGGAAATCTCGAAATCGCTCGAAATCGCTCTGGGCGAAACAGAAGGCAGTGTCAGACTCTTACTGACTAAAACCCATCCATGTTCCTCCTAGTGCCCTTTGCGTTCCAGGGCCGCGGACGCCTACGCCGACCATTTGATGAACGTCTACTGAATCTGGAGTGCTACTCTCTAAGCCCGAAGTCCGTTGTTTCGGGCTTAGTTGCGGGCGTATTCTATTCCGTATCACCTACGGACTTACGATTAGTCCCAAAACCGAACTAAATCAAATCGTGTTGTCATTAATTCTCAGCGATTACGTGATATGGAGTAAAATACGCCCACAACTAAGCCCGAAACTACGGACTTCGGGCTTAGAGAGTAGCCCCCTGTAACCTACCAAAACACTTGAGACTAGAAATAATTTTGATCACATACCTGTTGACACGAATTATTGAGTGGCAAGTAGTCTCCGCAGGCTTGCCCCCCTCTTTTTTTTCCCCCATTTGATTTCTCAGGCTATATATTTCAGAAACACTTGATTCTAACTTAGTATGTACACGGTATTTTTACCTGCTGACACAAAGTACTGGGTGGCAGTCCAATAGTCTCTCGCAGGTTCGCCTACTGACGCTTTCGCCGACCATTTGATGAAGTTTTTCTCGGGCTTGACCGCCGGGGAATCGAACTCGTCCACTGGAAGCTGTAACGAAGTCGCTTAAGAATTCTCATGTACCCTGATATCATAGAAGAGTAAAATTGTTAATTTGATTGTGTGTATGATTTTTTGTTTGTTTGTTTGATTGATTGTAGTCGGTACCTAATCTCTGAAAACACTGACTCGATTACGATAATATTTTCGCAGACCCACACCAGTATTGCTATTATATGCTAGATCAATTAAACCCGAAAAAAAACACAGCTCCAGCAGGGAAAAGGAAAATTAGCGAAGCTGGCGGTTAAAGTTAGTATAAAAAACTGGCCAAGTGCGAGTCGGACTCGCGCGCAAAGGGTCCCGAACCAATTTTTTAACATGTTATTTTAATACTACAGACTTCTTAAAGGTTTTCTTGTAATCTTTATATATAGATAGATATAGAACTATTATCTCTGCATTTGTTTCAAAATTTTAGGTTCAGTAGTTTCGAAGATAACGGGGGTTTTTGTCATTTTCTCGAACAACTTCACAACTGTTGATTATAAAATTATGAACAAAATATAATTGAAACACTCCCTTTCATTTGATATGTCAGACGATACAGTTTGGAAAGCTTTATTTTTATTTTAATGTTGACCCCCAAAAGTGACCATAATAAAAATTAATTTATTTACGTAACGCATCCGTGTTTGGGTTACAAAAGTCCATATGTATACCAAACCTCAACAGACTCATCATAATGATCCCCTTTCACTATGGGACCAACACTGAAATCCGGGAAAAAATAGACCCCCCCACACATTTATGTGCGCATAACTCGACAAAATGTTCTGAACAGCTGATTATTTTTTCTCAATTTCGGGTTTGGTCCCATAGTGAAAGTTGTTCATAATGATGAGTTCAATGACCCTTTAAGAGTTATTGCGTTTATTTTGTTACACGTTGTATTACTTTGACGACACGGTTGGCGCAGTGGTGGAGCGATCGACTGCTGCGCGGCGTGTCGCGGGTTCGATTCCCGCACGGAAAAAATATTTGTATGGCCTGCAGATAGTTGTTCCGGGTCTGGGTGTTTGTGTATGTGAAATTGTATGTTTGTAAACGCACCCACGATACAGGAGAAATTCCTAGTGTGGGGCAACGTTTATTAAAAAAAAAAACTCTTTTTAGGCTGCGTTTCCGTGTGAGGATGCAAAGAGAGGGATGTTTGTTAAGGCTTGTATACATGCCAATGACCTTGTGCATATAAACGGAGCTAACTACTCCTCTACGCGCCACTCCGCTACCCGCGATTTTTAATTTATTATAAAAAAATAACACATATTTTAAAAAAGTAACAAAACTAAATTATTTTCTTTTGTATTGCAAAGCAGCAGATTTTTTTTTGACTTTTGTTAAAAACTGAAGAAGTAAAATGGCTTCATCTCAACGATATGGAGGTGATTTGGTTATTACTTTTCTTATTATGTGGTACTGATACATAAATTCTGGCTAAACCAAATTACGTATCATATCATGTAGATTACCACCTATTTTTTTCAGATGTAATTTCTCAGTAAATGCCGACGAAAAGTTGCTTCATCTGCACGCTGTGTTTAAGCATTTCTCGAGAGAGCAGCCTTAAGAACCAATAGTATTGCTTCATTTACCTAGTCTCGCTCAACGCAAGCAATGCTATTGGTTATTGACAAACACATCTTTCGCTCCTTTCCTTTCCTTTCCTTTTATCCTCGTACCTTTGGGAAAACGCAGCCTTAAGCCCCGGTATGTCGGACATCCGCATTTCGGAGTTGATCTCTGCTAAGACTCTTAATAGCAGGCGCTAGGCTTATAAGCCCTTTGTGTTGCCTCTTATTTAGAGCTTGGTCTCTTTGGGGAATGTACAAAAAATCCGGCTCAGTGGTTCCGTGGTCGAGTGGTTTAGGCGTTTGCCTTGTGACCCGGTGGTCGTGGTTTCGATTCCCACGGGAAACATACTTTGTAAAGTTGTTTCCAGTTTGGCTAGGACATTGCAGGCTTGCATCTCCTGATTGTTTGGTAAAAAGGTGATTCCGTGCTTCAGAAGGCACGTATAAGCCGGTGGACCCGGCTGCCAAATGGCGGTCGCCAAATAAACCATATCAGAAGCCCTTGAGGCGGCTTAGAAACTCCTGACGTGTGGGGTCGTTAGAACTTACTGCCCACACGATAAGAAGAAGAAGTGGCTCCGTATGTCAATAGGTATCATTCAGTCCGTCCGTCCGTCTGTCAATCCGTCAGTTCGTCCGTCCGTGTTTTTGTCAGCTGGCTGTATCTCAAGAACCATAGGTAGATAGTTGAAATTTTCAGAAAGTGTAAATATATTGCTATAAAAACAAATAATAAAAATTGAAGAGGACTCCCAAACAAGAAACGTATTTTTTTTTCTATTTATGGTATGGAACCCTTCGTGTGAGAGTCCGACTCGCACTTGGTCTTTACTTTTTTTAAACGACTTCTAAAAAAGAAGGATGTTCTCAATTCGACCGCGTATATATTATATATACACCGTTAAATTTTGATCGTTTTAATCCCGTGGAGGGTCGATACGGTACATGAAACACTGTCGATTTGTAAAGATAAAATAAAAAAATACAATACATTTTTCTAAATCTCGAATTAATATACGCTTGTACGAAATTAATTTCTTTAGGTAAACGAGTCAATGACCTTTTAGGTAGTTGTCGGTCGTTGCCTACTAACTACCTACAGGTCATTGAACTCGCCCCGCTGACGTTTACTTAAAGAAATTAATTTCGTACATGCGTAAATTAATTCGAGTTAAAAAAAGTACTTTATTTTTTAATTTTATCTTTACAAATTAATAGTGTTTCATGTAGCGAATCGACCCTCCACGGGATTAAAACGATCAAAATTTAACGGTGTATATATATTTTTTTATGTGTGTTCGCGGATAACTTTGTCATTTATGAACCGATTTTTGATGAATCTTTTTTTTATATGAAAAGGTATACTGCCGACGTGGTCCACGTCAGTATTTGATGATGGAAACCCTGAGAAATCGAGGACGACTCTCGAAAATTGTAGGCACGCATCTGGTAAAAACTTGATACTCGTGTGTATGTTGGTGATACTAAAAAAAAATAAGATTTGAATCAGACCTGATGATGGAGACGACAGAGAGTCAAGGCAACTCCACATCGGTATGTAGGAACTACCATGTGTTTGGGCTTATTTCATTCGTATTGACGAAAGCTTTACACCGAAATCACTAGTAAGTTTTATTTTCATAACCTAACATAACGCCGGTACGCTGGGAATGGGTACGCAGGTACCACTAAAAAGTGAAAAACAAAAATAACTTTAATTTCGGAAGTCGGTGTCAAAAAACGAAATAACCAAAAACACCGATTTCCGAACTTAAAGTTTTTTATACTTTGTAGTGTTTCGTTTTTGGAAGTCGGTTATATTTTTTGTAAAAAAGTTTTTTATTCCGCAGTAAAGTTCTATCTTTACTATCTTTAAACTCACTTCGCATTATAATACTCGTACTAGTAAGGATTTACTATTATAATGCGACTAGCTGACCAGCGTAACTTCGCCTGCGTCACAATTTTCATTACTGCTCCGCTCCTATTGGTCTTAGCGTGATGATATATATCGGACCAGTAAGTTCCTGAGATAAGTGCGTTCAAGCAAACAAACAAACAAACTCTTCAGCTCTATATATTGGTATAGATATAGATTAGTTTGTAAAATATTTGAAGGTAATTTTATGCACATTCATTTCGTAACACATATGTTATGGTCTTGAATGTTTCATGGTAAACGTTTTACGGCTATACTTTAGTTTCAGATTTATGAATTCATCACCGCTAACTCGGATTTTAAAAGTAACAAACATATTTTGTAATAAAATTACCTAAGTATAAAGTGTATGGAATGGAATTTAAAATTTTAAAATACGCCGTGTGCATCATAGGCTCTTATCTCTAGGTACCGAAAATATTGGGGTCGGTTTCCAGTCAAACCGGATAGTGCTGAATAGTTACCAGTATTTTATACAGAGCAACTACCTTTAACCTCCACAACCCAGTAACTGGGATATAATATAGCCTTTGGCAAAACTGGGGGGCTACTCTCTAAGCTCGAAGTCTCGTATCACCTAACCACTAAGAATTAATGACAACACGATTTACTGTAAAATCGTGTTGTCTTTAATTCTTAGTTCGGGTTCGGGACTACTCGTAAGTCTGTAAGTGATACGGTATAGAATACGCCCGCAACTAAACCCGAAACTACGGACTTCGGGCTTAGAGAGTAGCCCCCCAGATCAGGGGGGCTACTCAATGGGGGAATCATATTCGAAACATAATATTAATCACAAATCAATTTGTCAAATTTAATTTTCATATTTATTTAAGGTTCAAAGTTGATTGGGAAAATTTGACATTGACGGGTAGCTGATTCGCTTTCAGATTCTGCTAAAGTGGCGTTTTTAGACCCGCAGGTTCTGGCTTCAGCAGGTCTAAAATGTTCACTTTAGCAGAATCAGAAAGCACATCACGCTACCCGTCACTGTCGAATGTTCCCAATCAATGTTGAACCTAAAATATTAGCGATAAAGATGAAAATGAAATTTGACAGATAGTTGTGTGATTAATATTATGCTCCGAAAGTGGCCTTTTTAGCCCCCCTGCACTGTCTAAGATCTACAACTGAAAATTAACCAATATAATATGAGAAGACATTACAAGGACAGCCAGTCTAAACTGGAAACAGATCGCACATGACAGAGACAATTGGTCATTTTTGGAGGAGGCCTTCACCCAATATGGGGTTCCTGCGGGTAATGCAGATAATAATATAATAATAATAATGTTTATCTATTTATCTCCATAATAATTACACTGCCTATTTAAGTTGACAGAAAGTTTGGCAAAACATTTGTAATTTGTGGGATATCTGGAATTTGTGGGAGATAATGCTTAGCTATAACCAAATTATTATGTTAAACAGTAAATAAGAAATGCAGTTAAAGCAAGCAAACTACTTTAAGGGTATTAAATTAATTTAAATTGGTACCTAATAAGCAGATGAGAACAAGTTAAGTGTACTTATAAAATTAGTTAAGTTACTTAAAATTAGTAAAGGTAGTTAGTTGGAAATAAAAAGGCTTTTTATTTTATTAATACGTAAATGAGCAGAATCAACTTCCTATTGAGTTTTAGAGATTTAAATGTTTACTCATTTTAATGTCGCTTTTTTACTGTTGACTTAACAGGTAGGTAGGTATGAAAACAAATTAAAGACGATCACCATTAGCATATTTTTGATAAAATAATAATGTTTTGAACCTATAAACTGGCCAAGTGTGAGTCGGACTTGCGTGCGAGGGTTCCGAACGAATTTAATTTCTTTAACATGTTATTTTAACATTATAGACTTCTTATAGTGTAATCCTGTAGTCTATAGGTAAAGATCTATTATCTTCATTATTTTCAAAATTTTAGGTTCAGTAGTTTCGGAGATGAGGGGGGAAGAACGGTCAATTTTCGTCTAATTTCTTGAATAACTTCAAAACCATTAATTTTAAAATTATGAAAAAAATATAAATAAAGCCCTCACAGTAAGCCTTTTCATTTGATATGTCAGTCGATATTGTTCAAAAACCTTCTTTTCTTAATTTTCTTGTTTGACCCCCAAAAGTGACCCCCATACTAAAAATTTAATGATTTACGTAACACGTCCGTATTTGGATCACAGAAGTCCATATGTGTACCAAATTTTAACAGAATCGGTCCAGTGGATCCGGAGAAAACTGGCTGTGACAGACGGACAGACAGACAGACAGACAGACACCCGAGTGATCCTATAAGGGTTCCGTTTTTTATTCGGAACCCTAAAAAAGAACAAGAAACGAAAAATCATTACGTTTGGTCGACCAAAAATAACCATAGCTAATCTGAAATTATTATTTATTATTTTGGGACTTAAATTGACATCAACATTCAACAAACAAAAAATGCCTCATACTCATATCTTCGTCTTAGAGCGATAACAAGGTCCCATTGTAGCTACATGCGTGGGTACCGCTCCGCGATTGATCTCGTTCATTCAAATAAATTAGATAAACGCTGCGAATGGATTGAATCGTCACTTTCGTCTGAATTGGAGCCGCATTGTCAGTCTCTCAGCAATGAGGAAGAGGTTCGCGCGTCATGCACCAATAGCAGCTACTGTGTACACTACTGGTCAAATGTATTTGGGCCACCCGACAAAAATTTTAATAAATACTAAATAAAATAATGTATATAAAATTCTTCCGTTACTGAGTGATTAAGTGAATGACAGACATCGCACAGCCGAAACTACTGGTCGTAGAAAGCTGAAATTTGGCATGTAGGTTCCTTGGAGAGTATAGGGGAGCACTAAGAGAGGATTTCCTACAAGAACGGGTAAAAACGGGATATGCGTGTACGAAGTCGCGGGAAAAAGCTAGTATTTTATAAAATACTACTAAGACTTCATAGAAATATTGAGTTAACTATTAATATGTATAGTACACTTGAATAAAAATAAATATAATAAAAAGAAATAACCAAAAATAAACTAAAATATGGCGTCAAAATTCCTCCGCATCGCTCTGGCCACTGGTAGGTACCTAAAGCGCTCAAAAGACTGGCGGCATTGCCACGTTGTGTGGCAACGCTTATCCTTTATCCGAGGTAAAAGCCAGCCCTTGGGTCACACGAAGTGTCAACTAAGCGTCTTGACAGATGTTTAAAGAAGTTTTGAGCACTTGGACCCCACGACCCGAGCGTTTCAACCCCAAACAACACGAAAATATATCTACTAACGAGGTTATTATATTATAGTTTATTTGCAATTTTTTTAACATAACAATACTGCTTTTATTTAAATTTTAGACTGATCCTTGGGTCCAGCTTTGTTTTTACCCACGACGGTATGGAGACGGTATATTTGCGTTTGGGGCGAGAAGATGTTTGTTTGTTTGTTTGTGCAATCAAATGTTGCCGTTTATCTCCAAAACTTTTAGTCCAATTTTGATGCGGTTTTCAGTAATTTAAATAAACTATATCGATATGTAGTACAATGCACATAATACCTATGCTGTCTAAAAAGATTGAAATGAAAAGCAAAATTAAAATTTGGAAAAAATTCCTGATGGTTAAAACGTAATTGAAAAAGGATAGAATAATTTAAAAACCTGGGGTTTTTACTTAAGGTATTTATATCCATCGGGGGCTGCCACCACTATTTTAAATTTTCAAGATAAATATGTATAAATAAGTATAGCAAAAAAATATCTCCAATTATTCACGTTATTATGAAACTGCAAAAAAGACTAGTACCTATATTTAATGGCAGCCCCAGACGGATATGGGGTTTTTAAAATTATTTTATCCTTTTTCAATTACGTATTAACAGTCGTGAGTTTTTTCAAAATTTTTATTAATGAAGGTCAATGACAAAATGCAGGTAGCCAAATACTTTTGAGCGGTAGTGTATGTTTTGGTTTGATCAAGTGACGTATTTTGTGATGATTGTCGCTATTCTGGCAGCAGTGACAATGCTTCACTAAAGCGATGTGGATGACTGATCATTAACAACATTCATACAATACTTCATATTGAATGACTTAGCTTCTGCCAGCGGCTTCGCCCGCGTGGTCCCTAAGGAACATACTCCCGGGATAAAAAGTAGCCCATGTCCTTTCTCAGGCTCTAGACTATCTGTGTATCAAATTTCATTTAAATCGTTTCAGTAGTTTTGGCGTGAAAGCGCGACAGTCAGACAGACAGAGTTACTTTCGCATTTATTTATATAGGAGGATATTAGTAATATTAATAAGGATTTAACTCCTTATGGACTAAGATCCCAGAGCTGCCAGACCTCTCTTATTTTCTCAGTAACAAAATGTGTGGTATAGAGTAGTCAAGTGTATCCTAGCAGGTATTCGTATGTTAACAGTACATACTAACTCTATCCCACATATTTTATTAGTGACAAGTAAGAGAGGTCTGGCAGCTCGGGGATCTCAGTGTAACTAAGTGTCCCCGGTAGTTCTACCTACCTACACGTGTACCTATTTATTTATTTATTTATTAAAACTTTATGCACAAGTAAAAAACACTGTACAAAGGCGGATTTAATGCCTTAGGCATTTTCTACCAGTCGACCTTAGGGTGGTGCAGAGAAAATATGGCAGGTGCAAATTATAGAAAAGAAAAAACAGAGAAAGAAAAAAAATACAACCATAAATACATAGATACATACATACACATAAACAAAATTTACAACGTTATTAAGAGAGAACGAAACCAACGAATTAACGCTGTGAGGATTCTACCAACTTCTTGCGAATGTGCTCACGTGCCTTCACCTTAAAGGACAGCCGACTGGTTGCCGTCCTGATGTTCAGAGGAAGCGCATTCCAAATGAAAGTCGCCTGGACAAAGAAAGAAGAGTGGATAAACCCAGAGCGGTGTGAGGGACATCGTAGAAATTTATGATACCTAGCGGGGAGTTTACGGTATATCATACCAACTCGCAAGTCTTTTTTTATTATTGATAGGCACGCATTTGACCACTATCTCACCTGTTGGTAAGCGATGATGTGGTCGAAGATGGAGCACGCTTGCCTAGAAGCAACCTATTCACTCTTGACTTAAAGACTCCCAGGTTGTAGCTATCAGGAAACACAGACTCCGGCAGGGAATTCCACTCTTTAGCTGTACGCACTATGAATGTGTTCCCAAAAACGTTTTGTGCGTGTGGGTGGGATGTCCACCAGTCTTATTCTTGTAAATGAATTAAACGATTTTGATGATACGCAAAGCTACAAAATACTTGACCATTTTAACATTCCTAGATAAATCCTGAATTCGGAGGATACGTTAAGCTGTTGCTCCCTGCTCTCATTTGTTATTTGATCATCGTAGTCGTTGCGGTTAGTCAGAAGCCAGGAAATCCAGGTTTTGGGTATCGTGTTACCCAGTTAGAGTTGTGTTCGTCAGATTGACAGACTGGCATTTTAGTAAAACTGATACTCTATATCTGGAGGCTTACTCTCCAAGCCGAAGTCCGTAGTTCCGGCTTTAGTTACAAGCGTTTTGAACTCCGTGTCACCTACGGACGATTAGTTCCGAACTCGAACTAAGAATTAATGACAACCCGATTTGACAGTATCTAACAAATCGTGTTGTCGTTCATTCTTAGTGGTTAGGCGTTACGGAGTAGAAAACTCCTGTACTTAAGAGGAAATGCTGGTGGCGAGACTTTGTATGTAAAAAGTCATAATTCGAGGTTTGGCTCTCGACTGTTTTCTCCTCCAATATTGGACCGATTTAAGAGATATTTCACAAACTGAATAAGAAGGATAGCGCTTATCTTATTAATTTTGACATCGTTTGTTTACCTATGTTCTACAAATAAAAATGTTTGTGTGTTTGAAGGATGTATACTGTGTCTCTATGTTTTCTTTTTGATGATTTATTAACCGTATAAGTACTAGAACTCTCACAAAATGCTCAAAATTGACCGATAAATCGCTGTCAACAGAGCCCTGATGTACAAATTTGGCAACTATTAATCAAAAAAGAAAACATAGGAACACAGTATATTTCCTTCTCATTTAGTTTGTGAAATATCTCTAGTGAGACACGGCGAAGCACTTGCCGTGTCGCTCGATATCTCGAAGGCCTTTGACAGGGTTTGGCACGCAGGTCTGCTCAGCAAGCTTCCTGCTTATGGCATCCCAGTTGGTTTTTGTAGCTGGATATCAGACTTCCTGAGTGAACGGTCGATCCGAGTAGTCGTTGACGGCTGCTCCTCTGACCTCATGGCTATTGATGCCGGAGTTCCTCAGGGGTCCGTTCTCTCTGGAATTCTATTCCTGCTGCACATCAATGACCTACTTCAGCTTGGTCTTGTTGGGTACGCAGATGACAGTACGGTTTCAGAGAGATAGTTGTCCAGCGCAACAACCAGCGGGGATGAAGTTCGTTCCTTGAGAGAGGCCATGGTAGAGCGGACAAATTCGACCTTAAGCCTTGTCTCCCAGTGGGGTGATGACAATGTGGTCACTTTTAACGCCATCAAAACACAGGCGTGTCTTTTTACCGCAAAAAGGAGTCGTTTTGACCAAACTCCTACTTTTTGGGGTGCATCTGTTCCTGTGACTGATCGGTTCGAGCTCCTAGGCATGGAGTTGACATATAGTCTCAACTTCGGCGCCACCATCGAGTACAAAGCCCAAACCGCTGCCAAAAAGCTGGGCATCCTAAATAGGGTGAAGCGATACTTCAAGCCTGGACAGCTTTTAACTCTATATAAAGCGCAAGTCCGATCCTGCATGGAGTATTGTAGCCACCTTTGGGATGGCTCAGCTAAGTATCAGCTTGCCGCGCTTGACTCGGTGGAACGCAGAGCTAAGAGGCTCACAGGTGACGAAAAACTGGTGGATACCAAGCTACATAGCTTGGCTCATCGCCGTAAGGTTGCCTGCTTGTCGGTCTTCTACAGATTGTACTTCGGTGAGTGTGCCCAAGAACTCCATGACCTCATTCCACCGGCCCCCTTCTACCATCGGACATCCAGACGCACTGCATCTTACCATCCCAACCTTGTTACTATTCCACCAATTCGCACTAAGCGTTTCCAAACGTCTTTTATAATGCGCACAGCAAAGGAGTGGAACTCTCTGCCTGCGTCTGTGTTTCCAAACGCTTACAACCCTAATCTCTTCAAAGTGAGAGTGCACAGGCTCCTTCTGGGTAAGCTCGGTCCATCGTAGACTTTGTCTCTGTCATCTCTGACCTAGACTAGAGTCAAGAGCAAACCCATCACAAATAAAAATAATAACCTCGAATTATGACTTTTTACATACAAAGTCTCGCCGCCAGCATTTGCTCTTAAGGCCGAAACTACGGACTTCGGACTTAGAGAGTAGGCCCCCTGGTTTGGTATAATAGCAATACCGGTACTCAGTTGCAATCGGCTAGACAAAAAGCTTCAACATAATAGGGAAAAACGAATAGTAGGTATACTTACAGCAACCATAAGTCCAGCCACGAATCCTGCAGTATCGTACAGAGGGCATACGATCCTCCCTGGGGGACAGTACATCCTCAGCTCCGGCAGAGGACCCGGGGGCCTCTCAGTCCTCTCCCAGCCCTCGTTCTCCACGTCGCTGATAGTGCGAGGAATCATGAAGAAGTACTCCATATCAGCCAGAGCATCCGACCAACCGAATTTGACTGAAAATAAAAAATAATAGACATGTGAACCAGAGAACAATGATATTAGAATGTAAGTGACCTAACTCTCTGTAAATTCTGTATTTGCTAAAAAGTCTACTCTAAAACCCTGTGGTGACAAGGAGCCCAAATTATGAGAAGAACGGGAAGGCCTTTATAACCTGTAACAGAATAAACGCAATACCCCTTAAGGGGTCATTGTACTCATCATTATGAACAACTTTTACTATGGGACCAATCCCGAAATCGTAAAAAAAAATCAGCTGTTCAGTACATTTTGTCGAGTTGTGCGCACATAAATGTTTGGGGTAGTCGATTTTTTTTTCGCGATTTCAGTGTTGGTCCCATAGTGAAAGTTGTTCAATGTCTCCTTAAGAGGTACCTATTGCGTTTACTCAATTACAGGTTGTACAGGGTGTCCCATGAGTGCGTGGTCATATTTAAGGGTGATGTTGGATAGCTGATATATATTATTATGTAGATTAAGGAAAAAATTGCAAACAAAAAAAAAAAAATCGATCATAAATTTTTTTCAACAAATGACTGGTCAGGCAGTTTGTAACAGTTGGTGGCATTTACTTAAGTTCGATCACAGATTGGATGCCACCAACTGCATCAGACTTGCACTGGCTTGAAAAGTGACTTGTTTGGATCTTTTTAGGTTTTTGCGGTCGAATATTATGAAAAAATGTCACAGTCTGTGTGTCAGCAGGCAGTTATGAACCGTAATAAGTAGACCGTCGAAATTTTCACTGAGTGTTTATTTCTGTTGCAAATATGCGATGGTACGGAACCCTTCATGCGTAAGTCCGACTCGCACTTGGCCAGTTTTTTAGTTTTTTTTTCTATTTCCTTAACGTATACCAGCTACCATAATCCCTTAAATATTACCGCGAAATTCTAGAACAACCAGTGCAAGGTCACGAAAGACATACATTTTTACTCAATACACAAAAACTTTCTTGCATTTAACACATACTGTTTGAGACAGGTCACTTTCAGTCTGAGGCAGTTAGTATCACAGTTATAAGTACAATATATGTTTAGGTTCTTCGTAAAATTAATGAAAATGTTGATAACTAGTGGACGTCACGCGGTTTCACCCGCGTAGTTCCCGTTCCCGTGGGAGTACGGGGATAAAATATAGCCTATGTTACTCGCTGATAATGTAGCTATCCATTGCTGAAAGAAATTTTAAAATCGGTCCAGTAGTTTTTAAGTTTATTTGTTAAATACAAAAATACACATCTTTCCTCTTTGTAATATTTGTAAAGAAGTATAGAGATAGATATAGAAGTATATATAATTTTACAGCTGAAAAGACACACGGATTTATTTGGTTCTAAATTAAAAAAGTAACTTTACAACTTCCCCCTTTCGCCTTGACAAATTGTATTTCAAAATTTAATCAAATCAGAAGCATATCTAGAAAATCATAGTATTGTTAATCTTAGTGTAGGTACAAATGGTTATTGTTAATTAACCATGGATTGTTAAACATACACAATGCTGCTTAGTAAATGTTTTTAGGGTTCCGAACAAAAAACGGAACCCTTATAGGATCACTCGGGTGTCTGTCTGTCTGGCCGTCTGTCACAACCAGTTTTCTCCGAATCCACTAGTCCAATTCTGTTGAAATTTGGTCCACATATAGACTTCTGTGACCCAAACACGGACGTGCTACGTAAATTATTAAATTTTTAGTATGAGGGTCACTTTTGGGGGTCAATTTGAAAATTAAAAAAAAATTTTTGAACAATATCTTGTGACATATCAATGAAAGGGCTTACTGTTAGGGTTTTAATTATATTTTTTTCATAATTTTTTTTTAATTAATTGTTTTGAAGTTATTCAAGAAATTAAACGAAAAATTACCATTCCCCCCTTATCTCCGAAACTACTGAAATTAAAATTTTGAAAAAATAAATTAAATATTAGATCTTTACCTATAGATTACAGGAAAACTATAAGAAGTCTTGGTGTTAAAATAACACGTTAAAAAAAATCGTTCGGAACCTTTTGCACGCGAGTCCGACTCGCTCTTGACCGGTTTTTCTCTCAATCAATCAAACTTATAAAAAAAAACTATTTCAGACAAAAATTCCATATATAGGCAAGGTGGTTAGTAACAGAATTTTGCTTATAACTAATGTTAGTAATTAAAAATTAAAAAGAAGAAACTAGACACCGTCTACTCCTGCACAGTAGGCACCGGTCCCGCAACACATGGAGTTCAGTGAACCTACTGAGCAGAACAGTATCGGTTCTCTCGCCAATCATCCTCAGGACACTATTCGGGCTATAATTAGGTCCAAAGTAAGTTAAAATCATTGTTAGAAATCATAATATTGAACATACCTCTGAGCCCGTCATATTGGACACCTGAAACAAAATAAACGCTAATAACATAAGGGGAAACATGGGCGGCGAGACTTTGTATGTAAAAAGTCATAATTCGAGGTTTGGCTCTCGACTGTTTTCTCCTCCAATATTGAACCGATTTAAGAGATATTTCACAAACTGAATAAGAAGGATATATAGGGTCTGTGTCCCTATGTTTTCCTTTTTGATGATTTATTAACCGTATAAGCACTAGAACCCTCACAAAAAGCTCAAAATTCTCCGATAAATCGCTGTCAACAGAGCCCTAGTGTACAAATTTGTCAACTATTAATCAAAAAAGTATAACATAGGGACATAACACGTATCTTTCTTATTCAGGTTGTGAATTTTAGCACACAGGTAGTCCTCAGTCTCCGCAAAGCCATGTCATTTGTCGGAATTAAAAGTAGCCTATGTGTTAACCCAGATTATGAACTATCTGTATTCTAAATTTCATTCAAATCCATTCAGCTATTTTTAAGATTACCGCGCACAAACGCACGGAAAGTTACAGATTAACTAAAGTAATATAAATATACAAAGATTTCGCAATAAATAGCTTATAACCGTCTCCAGATTCCCATTTTTCTCAGTTTCAAAACTTTGCAAAATTGTAACAAACACACAAGTATAACCAATATACATAAAACTCTTGCATCATTGAGTGATTGAGTGACTGAGTGACGGCAAGACAACGCACATCCGCTAAAACTATTGGTCGTACTCTCTCACTCCTCAAGGAACCTGTATACCAAATTTCAGCTCTCTACGACCAGTAGTTTGCGCTGTGCGATGTCTGTCAGTCACTCACTCAGTCACTCGAGTCAGTAACGGAAGAATTGTATATATATTAATCGATGATTGATTAGTTAGCATTAGGATTGGCGTTTGACCCCAACCTCACCTGATGGTAAGCGATGATGTGATCGACGATGGCTCATGCTGCCTATTCACCTTTTCACTCTTTTTGTTAAAAAGTTTTTATTTGTCATTTTTTTGTGACTATTATCTACTAATTACTACACGCTTATTTTTTATTACTTATAAAATAGCAACCTACCTTTAGCTATTAACTGTTATATAATCTTACTTTAACTATTATTTGTTTGTTTTAATGTAAATACTTAAAAAAAACAGGCTTGATGTACCAACATGGTTGGGCCTACAAGAAATGCTACACAACTTAGCATTAAAATCTATGAGTGAATAATAAATGACCCCTATTTTCCCACCCTTAGAGTAGTCAGATTTATATAGGGTAGGGTATTTTTTTATTTCTTATGGTATATAAATTTGACTTTTAAATAAAAATAGAATTATCAAAATCGGACTACTCTGTAAAAAATTACACGTGTTCATACATAAAATTAAAACCCCCAGGTTGCAGCTATCAGGAAACATAGACACCGGCAGGAAATTCCACTCCTTAGCTGTTTGCATACTGAGAGTGTTCACAAAACGTTTTGTGCATATGGGACAGTATGTCCCATGTGGTCCCGGTACATGGTGGACTGTCCTGTCCACCATCTACAGGAAGAGCATTAGAGAACGTTTTCTTAGTTTTTATTTGGACTACTCAAATCGTCATTAAATCGGACACCGATTTCGGGTTGCTACTAGAAAATTCTTTAGGATTTTTTTTAATTTGTGATGGGTTTGCTCTTGACTCTAGTCTAGGTCAGAGATGACAGAGACAAAGTCTACGATGGAGCGAGCTTACCCAGAAGGAGCCTGTGCACTCTAGCTTTGAAGAGATTAGGGTTGTAGGCGTTTGGAAACACAGACGCAGGCAGAGAGTTCCACTCCTTTGCTGTGCGCTTTATAAATGACGTTTAGAAACGCTTAGTGCGAATTGGTGGAATAGCAACAAGGTAGGGATGGTAAGATGCAGTGCGCCTGGATGTCCGATGGTAGAAGGGGGTGCCGGTGGGATGAGGTCGTGGGGTTCTTGGGCACACTCACCGAAGTACAATCTGTAGAAGACCGACAAGCAGGCAACCTTACGGCGATGAGCCAAGCTATGTAGCTTAGCATCCACCAGTTTTACGTCACCGATGAGCCTCTTAGCTCTGCGTTCCACCGAGTCAAGCGCGGCAAGCTGATACTTAGCTGAGCTATCCCAACTCACTCATTATTTTAGACGAAAAAAGTCCACTTGTGAACATAGGCCTCCCCCAGGGTCGCCACATAGCCTGGTCAGTACATGTACAACCGAGTCATACAGCTCTCACAAGGTCTCCGAGCCACTTTATGAGAAGCCTTCCAACGCTGCGTCTTCCAGCACCTCACCTCACATCCACGAAATAACATTAGATATGGAAAAACCGAATAACCCAACTACGCAGGCTAAAAATCAGGAAACCAAGAAAAAATAAAAATACTTACAGCAAACAGCGGCAACGAGGGACAAAAACACAATTAATTTTTCCATTTTCCTTCGGTAGTAAAGGTAAACTAGATGAAATTTTACGAGCGTACCGTCTGAACGCGAACGAACATGATACGCTACTGATGCGTCGTCGGATTCAATGGGATGTGTTATAAAAGATTGGCACACAAAAACTGTAAACAGTAGGTCAACGTCAAATAACGTTAGATTCGATACAGGTTTTTTATAAGGAAAAACCCTTTTTTTATGATGCGTCCGTGTTACTAATCAAACTAGTTTACTTACGTACTTGTGAAGTTGTGACCCGACCCAGTTTCATTTTGTACTATAGATTAGGATACTTTCCACCTGCAAGGAACTCGCACGACCGAGCGTTTGATCACATTTACAGCTGCTCAAACTCTATCAAGCGCAAGTTCGATCATGTATGGAGAGTCGCAACGAAGCTCTAAAGTCTTGAGCATCGACGACGAGTTGCTAGCCTGTCGGTTTTCTACAGGTTGCATTTTGGGGAATGTGCGGCGGAATTGCATAATTTGATTCCGCCAAGCCCGTTCCATCATCGGCCCACAAGACGAATGGCGATGCGCCACCGGTACATGGTGGACATCCCACCCACGCGCACAAAACGTTTTGGGAACACATTCATAGTGCGTGCAGCTAAGGAGTGGAATTCCCTGCCGGAGTCTGTGTTTCCTGATAGCTATAATCTGGGAGTATTTAAGTCAAGAGTGAATAGTTACTTCTAGGTAAGCGTGCTCCATCTTCGACCACATCATCGCTTACCATCAGGTAAAAATAGTGGTCAAACGCGAGCCTATAAATAGTAAAAAAAAAACAAAAATTATACCTCTTCAGTCCGCAATGTAATGCAACTGGCATGCGAGCTGGTTGCAGATGGTAATGTGGCTTAAGACTTAAGTACCGACACAAAAACGATAAAGCTTTCTAAAGGGATCTTCTAAAAGAACATCTTAAGTTCTCGAATAATAATTAGGTAACTAGACACTGACTACTTAAAAATAGACAGCTGCAGGTAAAGGTGAAAGATTACCACAAATGTCGATCGATCGCCGATCGGTGCAATGGATCGATGGTAGAATGGATCAGTCGTCAGTTGACGTTGATCAACAGTTCTACCTCCTACCTGCAACTATACAAAATCGTAGCTCAAGTTACGACACTTAAATAAAAGCCAAGGCTATCAGAACAATCGACTAACGTCGATCGATGTTATCCATAGGGCGTTTTCCACTTACCGGTACGGCCCAATTGCCGAAGCAAAAATGTATCCCATCAAAACCTAAATGTGAAAAAGGGAGTCAAAAGTTCAATGTTTATAATATCCGTGATTGTAGATTTTAGCGAAAAAAGAATTGAGATCTAAATGGGCGCCAAGAAGATAAATTAAGGCTCAAAATTCGACTTTGCTAGTGTTATATACATTTGTTATCTTAATATCTGGCTTTATTTTGATCTTTATTTCATACTCACGCAAGTAACAGTTTTTATACTTAAAACATCTTACTCTTCTGAGATTTGCTGGTAAAACTAAAACTAGCCAAGTTAGTGTTAATATCGGTTGTCTAAGTTTTGTAAATAATTCGAAAGTACCTATAAAAACGTCCCTTCATAATGGAACTTATTATTCTCCTGCGAAAAAGAAAGCAGAAATTTTTATAATTTTAAGAGTACCTAAGTGTTACCTAATAAAATCGTTTGATTGGAAAAATTTTCAAATCTTAGAAATTCCCGGTTTCCAGATTTTTTCCTTTGTATACATATAATTACCTAGCTGGATGCTAAATTTCAACTTTCTAGGATATCTGGAAGTGGGTTAGGTTTTTGATTAGTCAGTAAGTCAATCAACCAATCACAAAAATGGGCGTTTTTAAACGTTAATATATCACATGCTAAGGGGCTTTAATAAATGTGGCAATTTTCATGTATGTAGGTTAAATAGGTTTTGATTTGTGTTGGGGTCAAAAGTAGCTCGAAATGGTTCGTGTAATATTACACACGGCTGTTGCGTCGCCAGTTACTTTTTTTTTAATTTTTGGCTGGACACGCTGCCGTGTGTCTAGATGAATATATTATATAGCACGTCTTTCCACTTGCCGGCGCCGGCGACGGCACGGCGGCGCCCCGGGAGCCGGGACAGCAAGCTTCCCGCTCGGTGCCGGCCGGCATAACTGCAAGTGTTTTGTATACGTACGCGGTTGTGTGCGTGTTGTGTGCGCACGCGTGCGAGATAGGTAGGAAGGACACGTCACGTTTTTTCTTATAACTTCCCCAACAAATAGTTAAATTTCCCTTTCCTCATCCGGAAATAGGTAAAATTCTACAATTACCTAGAATTGAAGAATATTTTGGGTTCCCTTTTTAACTTTTCAAATAGGGTATAATATGTTCCTTAAAAATATCTTACTTTTAAGAGTGGATCAATCCAATAATTGACTTTTTTGCGTTGATTATTAATTTTCGTCTTAAATGTAAGAGATATAAGTTACATCATATAATAAATAAATACGACGACTTGACGACATTTTTATGTGTTGTACAAATGAAGTCCGTGCCATGAAAACCGAGCATTGACCGGCACCGGTGCTGGCTGCCGGCCAGTGCAAAAGAGCCCCGGCACGGCGCCGAGCCGGTGCCGCGGCGCCCGTGCCGTGCCGGTAACACAAAGTTTCTGAACCAAACACCCAATAAAACACGTTTCTTTCACGTTTTCATTTGTTGTTATTGCGGTTCTCCCGCCGTATGGTGTCGGCCGGTACCGTTTGGTGCCGTGAAAGAATAATACTATCCCATCACTTCCCGTGGGTGTCGTAAGAGGCGACTAAGGGACTCACCAGAGAATGGGCAGCAGCGTTCTCTGTAAAATACAACACCATACACTGCGATCGCCAACCCGCCTGCCAAGCGTGGCGATTATCGCAATCCGCCCCTTTTGGGGGAGGCCTATGTCCAGCAGTGGACGTCTTTCGGCTGTTATGATGATGATGATGATGATATTGCGGTTCTTGAGATACAAGCCCGCTGACAGACAGACGGACGTTTCCGTTTGGTTACCCTTAGGGTACGGAAATCTTGTAACATTGGTGGAAAAACAGAGAAGTTATACGCTTTTGAAGTTATTCTTTTATCCTAGTCACACAAAATGTCGTTTCTACTGGATGGCTTCATTCAATATGGCGGGAGTTGTGAGTGACGTCACACGCAATTAGTGTTGTCTCTGTTTCTTCACGGATTTTGAAACGCTGTCAACACTGCCATTTTTTTTTTGAGATTTTTAAGCAATTTCTTTAACTGCGTCTTGTCTGTTCTCTAGGTTTTGAGAAATGTAATAAAAAATCCAGTCAAATAAGTACTCTATTGTTCGAAAGAGCTACCGCGGCCTGGAACGCAAAGGGCATCTGAAGGGACACGGTCTGGTTTATTTTTTTATTTGTGATGGGTTTGCTCTTGCCTCTAGTCTAGGTCAGCGATGACAGAGAAAAAGTCTACGATGATGCAAGCTTACCCAGATGGAGCCTGTTCACTCTAACTTTAAAGAGATTAGGGTTGTAAGCGTTTGGAAACACAGACGCAGGCAGAGTTCCACTCCTTTGCTGTGCGCTTTATAAAAGACGTTTGGAAACGTTTAGTGCGAATTGGTGGAATAGCAACAAGGTAGGGATGGTAAGATGCAGTGTGTCTGGATGTCTGACGGTAGAAGGGGGCCGGTGGGATGAGGTGTGGGAGTTCTTGGGTACACTCACCGAAGTACAATGTGTAGAAGACCGACAAACAGACAACCTTACGGCGATGAGCCAAGCTGTGTAGCTTAGCATCCACAAGTTTTACGTCACCGATGAGCCTCTTAGCTCTGCGTTCCACCGAGTCAAGCGCGGCAAGCTGATACTTAGCTGAGCCATCCCAAAGGTATACTATGCAAGAGCCTGATACTGCTCACCCAAAACTAGAAGAGTCATTTGATGAATTCTGAACCAAAAAAAAAGTGCTGGTTAAACTTTATCCCTGCCTATGGTTTTACCTTTAACCTAAACAGATCATATTTTAATAATGTATTTTATATGGGCTAAGTAATAATACAATTAACTATAATGCGATGGATATCTTGTTTGATTATAATTTTACCTACGAGTGCCAGACTTGGACGTTCGACCGTAAGACCAGAAACAAAATCCAGACAACACAAAGAAGGATGGAGAGAAGTTGCCTAGGCATAAAGGTGAAAGACAAGGTGAGGAATGTAGAAATTAGCAAGAGAACCAATTCAACTGACGCTGTAACCTTCTCGCTCCAAAGAAAATGGAAGTGGGCAGGTCATGTGGCCACGCTCAAAGACGACGAGAGCAGTAAAATGGACTGGCCCACGAGGAACTAGGAGCAGAGGCAGGCCTAACGCTAGATGGGCAGACGAGATAGTGCATGGAGATGGCCATGGAGACGCCTTTTCCTATCACGACCTGATTTTCACTCTCTTATAAAATTCGTCCACCTAAGCATAGGTCCAAAACTCTTTTGCTTCGCAATTTTGATGGGATGAATGTTGATCGTCTTCAGAAGGACGCCAGCAACATTGACTGGACGCCTCTTGTCACATCGTTGACGAACAAGTTGAAATCTTGACTTTTACCTTAATTCAGCTGTACGACACACATGCACCTATTCGAGCTGTGAGAGTGAAGCATCTTCCTGCGCCATGGCTGACTGATGAAATAAAACTTTTACTAACTTATAAGGCAGCCGCTAAGTTTAAGTTTAAAATTCGGCCTAACGACATAAATAAGGAAAAATACGTCTCAATTAGAAACCACTGCAACAAGGTGTGTAGGAACGCAAACCGCCAACATATTCATAGTTCTGTTCAAAATGGTGATCCAGGTACGGTCTGGAATTTTCTCAAATCCTTAGGTATCGGAAAAAAATCTCTTGAAAGGATTCCTAAAGATTTAGACTTCAACTTACTTAATAATCATTTTTCAACTTCGCCCGTACTAGATAGGGCCACCAAAGCTACAACACTAAGTCGTCTTTCAAACCTTCCGATACCTGATTATTCTCCTTTTGTCATTAGTCAATTCACTGCTTGTGATGTTAAAAAGAGTATTGTATCGATTACATCCAACGCTGTGGGTAGTGACTATGTCAGCCGTAAGATGATCATTCCCATCCTTGATAATATTCTTCCGGTGATCCTTTATATCCTCAACTTCTCTGTTTCCAGTAGGGTCTTCCCACAAAACTGGAAACATGCCCAGGTTATCCTTTTACCTAAAAAATCAAATCCTGATTCATTCACCGACTATCGTCCCATTTCCTTTCTCCCATTCCTATCCAAAGTCCTTGAAAAACTCGTCCATCAGCAGCTTAGCTCATTCCTTTCCAAGCACATTCTGCTGAATCCCTTCCAATCTGGTTTCCGTCATGGACATAGCACTACCTCAGCACAGCATATTACGGATGATATCAGGTCAGGCATGGAAATGGGGAAGTTAACGGCACTCGCCCTGCTTGACTTTAGCAATGCTTTTAATATGGTTGACTTCGACATTTTGCTCGGAATTCTGTGCTCTTTTAACATATCTCCTTCGGTAATTTACTGGTTTCATAGTAACCTGTTTGGTCGCCGGCAGCGTATTCGCATTGAAGAATCTTTCTCTTCTTGGTGTGATACCTCTGCCGGTGTGCCAAAGTGTGGCGTGTTATTTCCTCTACTTTTCGCACTTTTTATTATTGCTATCACTCAACGATTATCTTCTTTCTACCACCTGTATGCTGATGATCTCCAAATTCACACCCAAGCCTTTCTCGGAGAGCTATCTGTTGTGATTGAGACGATTAATACAGACCTGGCTCGAATGGAGCACTGAGTTTGTACTGAAGATCAATCCAGCAAAGACAATTATTGTTGGTAGTTCCCGGACCGTTTCAAAGATTGATTGGTCGACACTTCCCCAGGTTTCTTTCAATAACACTACTATTCCTATAACTCACACTGTGAAGAATTTGGGGATTTATGTCCACAGCACTCTTCCTGGACTATACAACTGCAGGAGGTCAGTCGTAAACTGTTTGCTTCAGCCGGCTCCCTGAGACGCCTTCGTAACTTTCTTCCCATCACCACTAAAATTGCCATAACACAATCTCTTCTTCTCCCAATCTTGGACTATGCTGACGTCAGCTATCTTGATCTCACCCAAGACCAATTGGACAAGCTTGAGCTACTTCAAAATCTCTGCATCAGTTTCATATTTGGCTTGCGCAAGTATTACCACGTTTCTGATTTTCGTACTAAGCTCAAATGGCTTCCTATTCGCCTTCGCCAGAATGCCCATATACTTTCTTTACTATATAATGTGCTCTTTAATCCTTCTACTCCTTTTTATCTAAAAGAACGCTTTCAGTTTATCTGTGACACACATTCTAGGTCCTTGAATCATCGGAAAATCTTAAATTAAGTATTCATATGCATTCCTCATCATTCTTTGACAAATCTTTCACTATTCACTAGCAGCTCGTTTGTGGAATGCATTACCCATAGACGTGAGGCGCGCTCAAACGCTACCTCTCACTATAAATTTTTGTCTCCTTTCCCTGTTATATATTTGATATTTATTAGTATATTATTTAGTATTGAATGTATTTGTTTTATATGATTATGTATGTCTCTCTATTAATATTATTTATGATGTTTGTACACTGACCGCCCTAAATCTAACTTCTTTAGTTCAGTTAATCCAAAGGTTGTCTGTAAGAGATTGCCTTGTGCGATAAGACCGCCCATTGTACACTAGTTTGTATAAGCGTGTTTCCTGTGCTTTTTATGAGGTGTACAATAAAGTATATAATGAATGGCGGGTCAAAGCTTGGACCCGGAGGGTGTGCTCGAACCCACTCCTTTCCGTGCTATACTGCCTCCGTGGTCGAGAGGTTTAGGCGTTTGCCTTGTGACCCGGTGATCGTGGGTACGATTCCCACGGGAAAGCATACTTTGTAAAGTTGTTTTCCAGTTTGGTTAGGACATTGCAGGCTTGAATCACCTGATTGTCTAAAAAAAAGATTATTCACTTTCTTTCTTTCAATAGTATAATGTCTTGTTAGATATTTAGCAATAATTCTATTTCAATTATCAATAATTAAATTAAATTTCACTATAGTTAGCAATCATGATGGTACTTTAGTTAGCGTTAGCGGAACATATCCCTATTAACACGCGATGATTGTGTTCTTAGGGAATATCTGGTACGGAACAAAAAATTAAAGACGTCTGTACCTCGCAACGGTTCGTCGGACAAGCTTGTGATATGTGGGACCAAGGAAAACTGAAACAAACAACTCTCCTATGACACAACCCCTCTAGAACCCGACTCGAAATAAAATGATATTCTATTTAAACAATTTCTATGGAAACACGTTCTCCTTCTAGAAGTTACAGGGGACATTGCTCTATTTACGAACATTACTTTTTCAAGGCATGGAGCAATACAAGACGAATGAACTTCACGACGGAAAATTATAGTATTGGCACTTCGTAATAAGTACGGCCCCACCCCAGGCCTACAGACACAGGCAAGGAGATCTTTTTACCACGCTCGATCCATCGTAGACCGCATCCTTAGCTTTCAATTAAGCATGACTGAGGTTAACTCTTAGTAAATGTAAAAAATAAACTCCTCTTTCTTCATTATCATTTCACCTTTGAATCACCAAATAGAACTCCTGGGTATACTTCCTTCCTTTACCACCATATATTTATTTTTCATATCCACAAACTACGTAGTCATATTCAAATATTGTTTGCACTTGACTCACTGTATGCGAGCTGGATTGGCTCCACAATGATTGCCGCGACATCCGGCGCGTTAAAAAGTAAAGTACCATACACACATTAGGTACAATGATCAGACTGCAGTACAAGATGCATCGCTATAATATAACAATCATTTGGTCCTTAAACCAGTAAAGTACATAATATACATAGGTAAGTAGGTAATATCATACAGTTTAACAGGAAAGTATTAAGAGGGATTGTCATGCTCACAAATCAAATCAAATCAAATCGTATATTTCAAATAAACCATTTACAGGCACTTTTGAATTGTCACGGTCGGTCAGTCCAACAAGATGAAGCTATTTGCACGTTCCAAAGCGTAGATCTCTATGGAGAAGAACTTGCAAGAAACTCCACGGACACTCTTTTAAAAAATAATAAATTGTTACAAATTTTTGTTTACATCAAGTTGAAATTATACAAACATGTGAGAACGATGTAAAAGACGAGCAGGATAAAAGCGTCCGGGAAAAAAGGAACAATTCAAAGAAATATTTAAAATAAACCATGGCAACTGAGAAATGACCAGTCCCAACTGACAGCGCCCGTTCACGAACATGACGCATGCGCTAGCACCATTCGGCTCAACCATTTTGAAGGGAGCCAAATGATCCAACGCATACACATAAATGTTGCGCTGATGGTGGCGCGTGTGTTGGATCATTTGGTTTCCTTCAAAATGGTTGAGCTAGATGGTGCTGATACATGCGTCATGTTCGTGAACGGGCGCCGTCAGTTGAGACTGGTCATCTCTTACCTGCCACTGGCTTATTTTAATCTGTACTTTTTGAATTGTTTTTTTATACTTTCTTGTTCTTAGCATTGTCCTCACATATAAAAGCAATCAAAGATAATGTTAACAAGATTTTTTGTAACACATCACATGATTTAAAAGAGTGTCCGTGGAATTTCTTGCACGATCTTCTCCATAGAGATCTACGCTTTGGAACGTGCAAATAGCTTCATGTTTTTGACTGACCTTGACAATTTAAAAGTGCCTCTAAATGGTTTATTTGAAAAATATGCTTTGAGTTTAAGTTTTGAGTTCCAGTTTATTTAGAGCAGTAATATGCTGGCTCAGGTGGGTTTGTGAGGAAGACGTGGTGACACAATATCATATTTTTCAAGATACACACTCTCTTTTAGTTGTGCAGGTTAAGAAAATTTACATAATTGGATTACAGTTTGTTCACAGTTAAGTAGCGTTTAACAGAGGGGCTAGCACGAATATTTTTGACGCATAGTAACGTAACGTAAATTTTTACCATAGCTACAATACTCGTTTTGGACATATTTATTTGAATCAGATACTATATTCATATTTTTGAATGACATAAATTATGTATGTGCTATTTTATTAAACTAAAATACTATGGGGTTGTAGTTTTTCACATTTAAATTCACTTACGTTAACGTTTCTATACGTAAAAATATTCGTGCTAACCCCTCTGGTGACCCATGTTTTACTTAGTATGGGCTCCTGTCTCCCATCGTCAAACTGTTTCCTTCATTAACTGTATATAATTTGTTATTTGTGGGAGAAAATAAATAAATAATTATATTATTGTAAACTAAAACACATTCTCTTACGGTCAAAATTGACAAATATTGTTTGCGTTTTCATTTATTCCTGGTAAGGAAATCCCTTACCCCAATCTATTCCGAAGACAGCAAGCGAAGACAACAAGAAAGAAAAATGGTTCACGCGAAGTACGACTTCACGAGAACTCGTACAAGACGTCAGCACGCCTGGGCCCCACGTCTGCTATTACAATAGTGTCAGAATGGTCTATCATTGATATCATAATGGTTGATTTTGACAAGAACCTATGCCATTTCTTTCAATGGAGTGTCAGTGGTTGACGACTGGAAAGTCATAATGACGCTTTTATATCCAGTCACAGTCGACGTCTAAGGAATTCAAGAAGGATGAAGTGATTATTTAGAGATTCTTTGAGGGAAAACTTTTATTCACATTTCATATATATTCTTAACTAACTTTAAAAATAAAAAAAAAATAATTGAAAGCCACATATTATCTCATTTGATATGTCGCACAGTAGTGTGAGAAAATATGCTTTTCTATTTACGTTAAGCATGTGTTTGGGTTCACCGTATTCAGAGTAAATTAGCAGTGACAGAGAGATTGTTACATATAAAAAAATGTTTCCTGACGACGCCTGACGATGCATGACGACGCCTGACTACGCCTGATGATGATGAATGCGCAGTTTTTCGATTTTCCTTACAGTTTCAGATTTGGCCCTGAAGGCACACTTAAAAAAATCACCCTGTATATTGCAGATTTTGGTTTTAAATAAGGAATATAGTAATAACTTTTCGTAAATTCGTAAATACTTCATATAAAAATCTGGATAAAATTGTTGACATTACCAATATGGATTTACATTAAAACTGCCGCAATAGCACTTACGCGTTTATTCTGTAGGTTATGATTTATTTTTAAATTAATTATGACATCCATCGATTAAATACTATATCACTACATAGTATAAAACAAAGTCGCTTTCTCTGTCCCTATATCCCTATGTATGCTTAAATCTTTAAAACTACGCAACGGATTTTGATGCGGTTTTTTTTAATAGATAGAGTGATTGAAGAGGAAGGTTTATATGTATAATAACATCCATTAAATAGTGGAGAAATACTGTTATTTTTGAGGTTTCTAATGTGATGTCGTAAATAATTACATTTTATGACGCAGACGAAGTTGCGCGGGTCAGTTAGTATACTATATATTCGATACCATGACATTTAGCCACGATCCACAGGAATAGGCGATTTTAACGGTGTACAAAATATCAATATGTCTATAACACTCAGCAATAGTGCAGCTTTATTAAGTGAAAGATTTTTTCCACTCTATAAAAATTTTAAAACTTACTTTAGCTTTTTGTAATATTCGTTTGGATAGCACCAAAGTTCTTTATTTCAATGATTTTTTTTCCGAAAGCAGCGCACCGACTAGCGCCATCTTTCGAATTACTACCGAACAGGACAGACCAAGCGGTCCGGTCTAGTGGTGTGTGGTTTGGTTGGTAAAGCGGCCATGTTGAAACGGACATTCTTGTTGTCGTCAACGACGACCATTCCACGAATCCGTCGAGGTGAGTCGGTAAAACAGGTATTTGAAGGAACTCTTACCGATGCCGTCGCGCTACGCCATAACAAATAAAGTGCGAAAGCGACAACTGCAGCTCAGGCTGATTTGACCTATAAAAACATTGACCAAAAGACGTTTTGTATTCTGCTTTTTTCTTCTTCAAAACTGGACTGACCTAAAAATATACCACATCAAAGTTTAGAGGAAGACTACAACTATGCTTCTATTATTTTCTATTTTGTTATAAACTTTGTCTGACAATCGTCTGAACATGGCAGTAAAAACGGGCTGTTTTTTACGGATTTTTAGATTGTCATAATTCTTTAAGTTATTTTGTTTTGGAAAAAAGAAAATGATAGAGGTACGTATTACGAGGGTGGTCCGACAAGCCTACAAAAGACAAACAAAAATTTTGGAAAATTGGCGATTTATTCTTCAATACAGTCTCCTTTTAGCTCGATACACTTGACCCAGCGATGCTCCAACTTCGTTAACCCGTCTGAAAAATACATTTTCTCGAGGCCTGCAAAGTAGACCTCTGTGGCGGCGATGACCTCCTCATTCGACTGATATTTCTGCCCGGCGAATGAATTTTTTAAGTTTGGAAACAAAAAGAAGTCGCTCGGGGCCAAATCTGAAGAATACGGTGGATGGGGCAGCAGTTCGTAGCGCAATTGGACCAATTTGGCCGTGACGAGCGCGGAGGTGTGAGCCGGTGCGTTATCATGGTGGAAGAGCACTTTTTTCTTCGCCAAGTGGGGCCGTTTTTTTTCAGTTCGGCGACGAATCGGCCCAATAATTCGGCATAGTACAGCCTTATGACCGTTTTACCCTTCTCCAGGTAGTCGATGTGGATCACACCTTGTGAATCCAAGAAAACGGTGGCCATCACCTTTCCGGCCGATGGGACAGTCTTCGGAGCACGTTCGCCGGGTGAAGTCCACTGTTTCGACTGTTCCTTGGTCTCTGGTGTGTGCCAGTGGATCCATGTTTCGTAAACTGTCACGAAGCGACGTAGAAACTCCTTCGGATTGCGCTTAAACAGCGTTAAACACTGCTTTGCGCCGACAGCTTTCTCATGCCCAAAATTTCATGCACGCGATCTTTTGAAATGCCTACGGTCTCAGCTATCTCGCGCACCTTCAATCGGCGGTCTGCCAATACGAGATCGTGGATTTTAGTCACGTTATCCTGCGTGATAGCCGTTTTCGGGGCACCTGGACGTGGCTCATCAAAACCGACGTGCGACCACGTTGAAACTCGTTAAACCATTTTTGACGGTCGCTATCGAAGGAGAAGAGTCACCGTACACAGCATCCAAACTCTCTTTGATTTTGCTGCGCGATTTCCCTCCAAAAACAAGAATCGAATCACCGACCGATATTGCTATTTTTCCATTTTTCTAAAATCCGCGGACACTCTCGCTTCCACACACGGTCAAAACCAAACTACGAGTCCGATACTGCTGAAATTTCGACAGTAGCCGTCTACGAGAATAAGTTGCTCTATAATAAAATAAATACACGATAATAACGACGACGTTAATTGCACGATAGTAAATTGCTCTTGCGATACTGGCGCCATCAGGCGATGAGGCTAAGTACTTATCGGACCAACCTCGTAATTCGATCTAGATTTTTTGAAAAAAAAAAACATTGCTCTAGCAGCATTATCCATGAAGAAAACAGCGGAATGTATTACTAAAACAGCCTGACTATGACAGATTATGTTACGGTTCTACCGACCACTGCATTGAACTTTTTTTTTGCCGGAATTATTAGGGTTCCGAAGAAAAACAGAACCCTTATAACCCTTACTCGGGTGTCTGTCAGTCTGTCCGTCTGTCACAGCTAGTTTTCTCCGGATCCACTGGACCGATTCTGTTGAAATTTGATACACATATGGGCTTCTATGACCCAAACACGGACATGTTACGTAAATTATTAAATTTTTAGTATGGGAGTCATTTTCGGGGGTCAAACTAGACAATAAGAAACACGTTTTTTAACAATATCATGTGATATATCAAGTAAAAGGGCTTACTGTGAGGGTTTTAATTATTATTTTTTTCAACATTTTTAAATAAATTGTTTTGAAGTCATTCAAGAAATTAGACGAAAAAACCCCCCCTCTTATCTCCAAAACTTTTGAAAAAAATGGAGTTGATATATCTTTACCTATAGATTACAGGAAAACCTATAAAAAGTCTATAATATTGTGTTAAAATAACATGTTTAAAAAATTAAATTCGTTCGAAACCCTTTGTACGCGAGTCCGTCTCGCACTTGGCCAGTTTTGTGCAATATGTCCTTCCTTGTTTTCATTATAATGAGTCCACGTAACACTGCGACACTATCTATGTTGTATTAAGTCGCACGTTTACGGTATCATTAATTATTTTCCTTCTAACTTTGTTCACATGCACGTAAAATAATAACTACTTTTATGCTACGATTAGGGACCTTACTCGACAGTGGCGCCAACTGGTGAGTACAAAAACGTAATCTTTCATGACATTCACGTTGTTATGCTTTGTATCTGGTTTTAACTTCTCTCCCGCCACACTACCTTACTCACACATACAACATTGGTACATATCATTGGTAGTATCACATAAGTTTATTTAAGTCGCATTCAATAACTAGTGGTAAGTGGTCAGGGCCCCAAGTCTGCTATTACAATAGTGTCAGAATGGTCTCATAATGATTTCATAATGGTCGATTTTGACAAGTTTGGTAATCTACTAATATAAAAGCGTCATTATTACTTTCCAATGGTCAACCACTGACACTCCGTTGAAAGAAATGGCATTGAGTGGTAATCTCGTACATAAAGACAAATTTATAAATAATATTTAAAAACATATATAAAAGAAATCTGGCATAACTTGTCAAAATCGACCATTATGAAATCATTATGAGACCATTCTGACACTATTGTAATAGCAGACTTGGAGCCCAGACCAAATGAGTAGAATTGGCTCTCTGGTCGCTCGTTTTTTCACAAGAAATTCATTTTTAAATTCTTCTTATACTAACGGCAAAAGAAATACACTGTAAAAATTTCAACTGTTTACCCATTACGGTTCTTGAGATACAGCCCACTGATAGGCGGATGGATGGACGGACTGAGGGATGGTCGGACAGACAGCTTAGGAAGAGCGTAGGATCAGTAATTATGATTTTTTTAGTTTTACTTTTGACATTTTTTTTATTATACACAATTTGACTTTTATACAATTTTTTTTATATACAATTTGACATTTTTCTTTTTATTATATACAATTTGACATATTTATTTAATTTTTCATATACAATTTGACATAATTCTTTTGACTTTGTAAAGTATTATCATTATTTTTGTTATAAATGGGGACTATGTGGATTATTTTTATTTCATTGAGTAATTTTAATATTTGTCTGGCAGTTTGAGTGCTTTGTACGGCCTACACAAATATCCTTTCTTTGGTATTGTTCGTCGAGTTGTTGAGCTCCTAAGTGGATCTGAGTTGAGCTACACGACTACTGACAAATGCTTGCACTGACTGGACAGGTTCACTCATATCTGTGTGGTTCTTTCTTCTAAAGACCATCTCAGACACTAATCTGCATGGTTCTTAAAAAAAAATGATGTATTGTAAGTGTGAGGAATATGTAGGTCGTTATTTTAAGGATTGATTTCATGACTGTCTGGCAGTTTGAGTATATTATGCGGCTTACCCAAATGTCCTTACTTTGGTATCGTTCGTCGGTTCGTTGAGCTCCTGAAAGTTCTGAGTTGAGCTGCACGATAACTGACAAATGCTTGTACTGTCTGGACAAGCCCACTCAAACCTGCGCGGTGCTTTCCTCAAAAGGCCACCTCAGACGTTAACCTACATGTTTTTCATATGTTATTGGCGATTGTATGAACTTCAAAAGAGACTATGACCTCTGAGTTTGTTTCGGTGTTTCTTCTCAGGGTAGTCAGCTAGGAAACATCCGGACTCATCTAGATAAATATGTAAAAAAAAAGTTGACGTCTAAAAGAGTTACTTGTAACCTATTTGCAAAATAAAATCATTTATCATTTAATAGGGTTCCGTTGGTTACCCATTGAAATGTTTTTGGGTTTTTTTTTTTTAATAATAATTGTTTATTCATCCAAAAGTAATACATAAACACCGATTAATCACAAAAGTGTTTGGTAACAAATGCTTTATCAACATAATATTTTTTTTTTTAGGTGACAAATAAGATATATCTATATAACCAAAAATTATAAACCCTGTCTCTTTAACTAGGAGACCTGTATCTTAAGAGACAGTGTTTGGCCAAACAGTTCATGAAGTTGTTCTCATAAGAATGAAAGTGTATCAATCTATTTACCAATACAAATGTAAATTAACAATTTAATGTGAAGCTGGGGTCTGTGTTAGTGCAAGGAGGTGATGGTGATCTAAGGTAGATAGGCATGTGTTTTTGAGTGTGTGTGTGTGTGTGTGTGTGTGTGTGGACGCGTGTGTATGTGTGTGTGGTGTGTTTTTGTGCACGTGCGTGTTGTTCGATAGAGGGTGAAGTGAATGTATGTGGATATAATAATAAGAATAGTTTGTGAATGTTTGTTAGGAAAATGTCAAGTGATGTATGCTAGTAAGGATTCTGTTTTAATATAGTCCTGCTGCATGAGCCAATCCGTAGTTTTTGATTGAACTTTAAATTTATTTAGATCAACTAGCTGACCCGCGCGGCTTCGCTCCCGTCAACTGGCTACTCTACCTACCTGCCTACCTACCCTACCTACCTGCCTACCTTCCCTACCTACCTGCCTACCTTCCCTACCTACCTGTCTACCAACCCTACCTACTTGCCTACCTACCCTACCTACATACTCATTTTTTTTTGGATTTTAATTCTTATTATGCTATTCCGGACGAAGGAATTAGTCTTCGTCCCGAATAAAACACAAAAACTATGAAAATCGGTCGAGCCGTTCTCGAGTTAGTTAGAATAGTGTTCGAACAAACCCGACGTTGAGAATTTTGCTATATTGTGAAAGATTCGACCTTTTTCTAGAAGACATTTTTATATCAGCGAGACAGAAACAAAAAATGTAACCGACTTCCAAAACAAAACACTACAAAGTATAAAATAACTTTTATTTCGGAAGTCGGTGTTTTTAGTTTTTTCGCTTTTTGACACCGACTTCCGAAATAAAAGTTATTTTATACTTTGTAGTGTTTTGTTTTGGAAGTCGGTTACATTTTTTGTAAAAAAGTTTTTTATTTTTCTGTTTTTAGTGGTACCTGCGTACCCATTCACAGCGTACCAGCGTGATGTTATGTTATGAAAATAAAACTTACTAAGTGCTTTCGGTGTAAAGGTCTCGTCAATACGAATGAAATAAGCCCAAAACTTGGTAGTTCCGGTCGATCGGTATGTAACCGATGTGGAGTTCCCTTGACTCTCTGTCGTCTCCATCATCAGGTCTGATCCAAACTTTCATTTTTTTGTAGTATCACCCGATGTACACACGAATATCAAGTTTTTACCAAATACGTGCCTACAATTTTCGAGAGTTGCCCTCGATTTCTCAGGGTTTCCATCATCAGATCCTGACGTGGTGGCAATGGGACCACACGGGAAGCACCAGCTTTCAAAGAAAAAAAGAATCATGAAAATCGGTTCATCCAGTCGGTTAATATGAGGTAGCAAACATAAAAAAAATTCAGTCGAATTGATAAACTCCTCCTTTTTTTGAATTCGGTTAATAAACTGAAGGAAGACGGACAGCGGTGGCTTATTAATAAATAGGGTTCCGTTAGAAACCTTGGCGCGGAACCCTATAATTTGCCTTGGCTCGCAAATCGAACCGTCTGATACTTAGCACGAATTAAAAACTTAGTTGCGGGCAACCTGGGAGTCTTTAAGACAAAAGTGAATATGTTGCTTCTAGGCAAACGTGCTCCATCTTCAACCTCATCATCGCTTACCATCAGGTGAGATAGTGGTCAAACGTATGCCTATCTATAGTAAAAAAAAAAATCTACTCCGTACCCGAAACTACGGATTTCGATAGAGAGTAGCCCCCCTGATCCGCAAGTCGAACCGTCCAGTACTTCACAAAACTACCGAGTTCTAAATCAGTTTAAGACTCTACGATAAAAGCACTTTAAACGAAACCAGCACAACTAAGAGATTTAAGCAATTTTGGCCCCTTTTCGTTTAAGACCTTCCAGAGACCAAACCGAAATTCCTACAACTACGACAGTGTTTAATAATCGTGTGAGGTCATTCTCCAGCGGAAAATCTTAACACCGCAATTCAGAAAAACGCATCATCAGTGCAACGCCATCTATCGACCATGTAAACTGACAAAATATTTGGCAGCAGAAGACGTTAAATAAGAAGCCCGTATGTAATGATAAATAACGATAAGGTATTAAAATGTTTACTTTTATTTTGCTACGTCTACGTATTAAAAGTTTCACAAATAACTCAATTAATGTGTTTTGGTGTAACATTCATGCTTTCATGCATTTTTTGGTTCCTCAATAAATGGCGCTCTGACTGATCAGAAAACAGTAGGAAGTTTCTTACTAAACTAAAAATTCAATATATTTTGATTTTGTGGATCGATTGTAACCATAAATAACGAAAAGATATAAAAATGGTCACTTTTATTTTGCCACGTATTAAAAGTTTCACGAATAACACAACAATTTTGAATGCTTTCGTGCATTTTATTTTTTTCTCAATAGATGGCGCTCTGACTCATCTGAATACATTAGGAAGTTTCTTCCTAAACTTATAAATTCAATATATTTTTATTTTGTGGATCGATTGTAACCATAAATAACGAAAAGATATAAAAATGGTCACTTTTGTTTTGCCACGTATTAAAAGTTTCACGAATAACACAACAATTTAGAATGCTTTCGTGCATTTTATTTTTTTCTCAATAGATGGCGCTCTGACTCATCTGAATACATTAGGAAGTTTCTTCCTAAACTTAAAAATTCAATATCTTTTGATTTTGTGGGTCGATTTTGATGAAATAAACGCTAAATGTTACTCGGGTTATCACTTAATATTTTGAGTACTTAGATTTGCAATCCAATCTGTGGTTTATGCGTGATGCTCCCACAAACGCACAGACAAACAGACAAACAGACAAACAGACAAAAATTTCAAAAATTGCATTTTTGTGTTTTATACCTTTTTCCTGAGTTTTCTGAGTAATTTTCATGGGAAAATATTCAATGTACAGATACGGTTAGTCTACGATTTTATTATATGTATAGATTATGTTTAGTTCCTTCTGTAGTTTTTATATACGTGAATGCTTAGAACATAGTATTGGCGTCTTGCAAACGACGTATTGTGTTGTATACCTGCAGGAACATATGTTCGCTTCTTAGAGTCAGACGGTGGTAAGCAGCCATGTATTCTGAGAACAGAATGAAGAACAAAGAGCTGCTGAACTGTTAATACTTTGCAGTCAGTGTAAAGTTGCGTTGTTGAGTATCTATATGGTTTCCTTGTCATGACCTTAAGTACCGCCCTCTGTGCCCTCTCTGCTCTCAGAAAACAAGTCTTCGCTGCTCCACCCCATGCAGTTATGCAATATGCAATGATCGATTGGCATAACGCGAAGTACACCATTTTGAGGGTGTCAAAACCGGCAGATTCTCGAAGAGACTTAAAGATATGAATAAGCCGAAGTGTTCGATTAGTTAGTGTTTCAAGTTGTTTGTCCCATCTTAACTCATCGTCTATATGCACACCTAGGTATTTCACACTGTCAGCTCTTACAATGCTAGGACATGAGCACAATACCGACTGATTCTGGCATGAGTGAGCTGTTATCACGAAAGTATTTGTGGGTTTGGTGTTACGGCGGGTTCATTCATATTTAGATTTACCGGTACCCAGAATAGAGTTGTTCAGACACAACTGCTTATCCATTAATTTATAACTCGCTTCCTACCTATAGTTGACTTCCTATTGTAAATTTTGCATGTTCGTATAGAAATGGCATTAGCCAAAAAAATTAACAATGAATTATCAAGAAAATTTTTACAGCGTCAAAGAAATCCTAAAAAAATTCTCTTCAGATTCCTACCATTTAAGAAATGCATTATGAGCTGTCACTCTGTTGGTCTTTCATGTTCGTGTTTTACAAATTTTTAGTCCTGTTATTTTTACTTTATTGTTTTCCTTTTTAAATTTTACTTCATAAATACCTACTTATTTTATATTACATGGTGATGTTGTTTTATTAGAGTACTACCTGACCCGCGCGGCTTCGCTCCCGTCAACTGGCTATTCTACCTACCGACCCTAACCTACCTACCTACTTACCTATCCTACCTACCATAGCTACCCTACCTTACCTACCTACCCTACCTACCTACCTACCTACCCTACCTACCCTACTTACCCTACCTACCCTACTTACCTATCCTACCTACCTACCCTACCTACCTACTCTTTTTTTGTATTTTAATTCTTATTATGCTATTCCGGACGAAGATTAATCCAAAAACACAAAAGCTATGAAAATCGGTCGAGCCGTTCTCGAGTTAGAAAAGTGTTCGAACAAAACCGACTTTGTTTTAAATATATTAAGAAGATTAAGAATTTTGCTATATTGTGAAAGATTCGACCTTTTTCTAGAAGACATTTTTTATATTAGCGAGACAGAAATAAAACGCATTAACTGAAGGAAGACGGACAGTGGTGGCTTATTAAAAAAAAGGATTCCGTTAGCAAACTTGGTACGAAACCCTAAAAATCGACTGGGTTCGCACGAATCAAAATCGTACGCGAAGGCTTAAATAATAGGGTCCCATTAGCAACTTTGGCACGGAACCCTATAATTTGCCTTGGCTCGCAAATCGAACCGTTTGATACTTAGCACGAATTAAAAACTTAGTTGCGGGCAACCTGGGAGTCTTTAAGACAAAAGTGAATAGGTTGCTTCTAGGCAAACGTGCTCCATCTTCGACCGCATCATCGCTTACAATCAGGTGAGATAGTGGTCAAACGTATGCCTATCTATTGTAAAAAAAAAAAAAACATTCCACTCCGTATCATCTAACCAATGAGAACTAATGATAACACGATTTGACAGTTACTGTGAAATCGTGTTGTCATTCATTCTTAGTTCGGGTTCGGGACTAATCGTAAGTCTGTAGGTGATACGGAGTAGAATACGTCCGCAACTAAGCCCGAAACTACGGACTTCGGACTTAGAGAGTAGCCTCCCAAAATCGATCGCTCCCGTCACCGTGACCACCTTTGGTACGATACCTTATTATAAAAAACCAAACTACTAACCTTAACTAAACCTAAACCTAACTACTAACAAAAAATGGACTCTGTCTGAAATATAAGATTTTTATTTATATTATTAGCCTTGTTTCGCAAATCGAACCGTTCGTTGCTTCGCTCTAAACGAAATCAATCGCGGAGGCCTAGCAGTAGGGTCCCGTCAGCACAGCACCTTTGGTACGGGACCCTACAGGCCTGATCCGCAAGTCGAACCGTCCAGAACTTCGCAAAACTAAATCAGTTTAAGACTCTACGATAAATGCACTTTAAACGAAACCAGCACCAGAGGTTTAACCAATTATGGTCCCTAACAGTTTAAGACCTTTCAGAGACCAAACCGAAATTTCTTCGAAACTCGACTGTGTTTAGAAATTGTGTGAGGTCATTCTCCAGCGGAAAATCTTAACACCGCAATTCAGAAAAACGCGTCATCAGTGCAACGCCATCTATCGACCATGTAAACTGACAAAATATTTGGCAGCGGAAGACGTTAAATAAGAAGCCCGTATGTAAAAAACGATAGGTAAGGTATAAAAATATTTACTTTTATTTTGCTACGTCTACGTATTAAAAGTTTCACAAATAACTCAATCAATGTGTTTTGGTGTAACATTCATGTTTTCATGCATTTTTTGGTTCCTCAATAGATGGCGCTCTGACTAATCAGAATATATGAGGAAGATTCTTACTAAACTAAAAATTAAACATATTTTCATTTTGTGGATCGATTGTATTGATCAATAACGAAAAGGTATAAAATGATCACTCTTATTTTGCCACGTATTAAAAGTTTCACAAATAACTCAACAATTTTGAATGCTTTCGTGCATTTTATTATTCTCAATAGATGGCGCTCTGACTCATCAGAATACATTAGGAAGTTTCTTCCTAAACTTAAAAATTCAATATCTTTTGATTTTGTGGGTCGATTTTGATGAAATAAACGCTAAATGTTACTCGGGTTATCACTTAATATTTTTAAGTACTAAGATTTGCAATCTAATCTGTAGTTTAAGCGTGATGCTCCCACAAATGCACATACAAACAGACAAAAACAAAAATTGCATTTTTGTGTTTTATACCTTTTTCCTGAGTTTTCTGTGTAATTTTCATGCAAAAATATTCAATGTACAGACACGGTTAGTCTACGATTTTATTATATGTATAGAAGACTACGTCTACGTATTAAAAGTTTCACAAATAACTCAACAATTTTGAATGCTTTCGTGCATTTTATTTTTCTCAATAGATGGCGCTCTGACTCATCAGAATACATTAGGAAGTTTCTTCCTAAACTTAAAAATTCAATATCTTTTGATTTTGTGGGTCGATTTTGATGAAATAAACGCTAAATGTTACTCGGGTTATCACTTAATATTTTTAAGTATTTAGATTTGCAATCTAATCTGTGGTTTAAGCGTGATGCTCCCACAAACGCACAGACAAACAGACAAACAGACAAGAATTTCAAAAATTGCATTTTTGTGTTTTATACCTTTTTCCTGAGTTTTCTGTGTAATTTTCATGCAAAAATATTCAATGTACAGACACGGTTAGTCTACGATTTTATTATATGTATAGACTAGCACTTCGCCCGCGACTTCGTCTGCGTAGGCTTTAGAGGTGGCGCGCAACTTCTTTGTCCTATATTCTCATTCTAGGAAATTCATCTTCATGTTTCTTTATTCTGATAGTTTGTGAGTCTTTACTGTCCGTACTTTCAGCCCCGGAACTACTTCGACATGTTTCTGGTTTTCTGGTACTTGTGAATCTTTAGCGCTCATTATTCGACCCCAGAAAAATCTTCGATATATTTCTGTTCTCCTGGTATTTTTGATTCCTAATTTCCTGCTGAAAATATATGTCGACGCAAGGCGTCGTAACGTAAACTTTAAAATAAACTTTTACTTAACGTTCTTTAACAAATAACCGACCTTTCAATGTAAAAAGCCGTGTTATGACTTGCTGTTACTATAACAGCAAACCATAACTGTAGGTTTATTAAAACTAAGGTTTAAAAATCTTTTGATGATTGATAAATTCATTTATTAATTAATAAGCTATAGGCTTTGGTTTAAAAATGATTTTTAATTGGTTCTTGTTCAATAAACAGGTGATTGAATTACTATTGATCACGTGACAAAGATGGCGCGCGTTTAATGTTTATGCGAAGTTTTAAGTAATGCTAGAATTGTTTCAATGTTAAAATCTAGTGCTAAAAATAGTAAACTGAATTAACAACTCATAGTTTGTTACTTAAATCAAGGTAACCTGCAACTTGTGATAAAAATAAGTGTAATGACTTTGCAACGACGACGCAATGTTTGATATTGAAAAGGCGAGCCGCTGCGAAGCCATTTTTGAGCATATTTGGTGACGAGACGTCGTGTAACATCTTGTGAGTACGGTTCCTATTTTTAATTTAAGTTTTAAGGTTATTATTTTCGAGCATACTTATTGATAAGAATAAAACTTGATTAATTAAATTGTGTATTCATTATTTGCCATGAGTGAGCCCGTTAGTGGAGATTCAGCTCTGCTGACGTCACTATTTCTAAAAACCCGAATGGTCCCGATGCTCCGTTATATAATTTGACATATTTCTGGTTTCCTGGTATCTACTTGTGAATCTGTAGCGCTCATAGTTCCAGCCCCGAAAATACTTCAACATGTTTCTGATCTCCTGGTGCTTTTGAATCCTAACCGCTCACAATTCCAACCCTGGAAATACTTCGACATGTTTCGGGTCTTCTGGTACATAATGAATCTTTAGCGCTCATAATTCCTGCCCGGGAAAAACTTCCAAATTTTTCTGTTTTCCTGGTACTTTTGAATCCATACCGCTCATAATTCTAGCCCCGTAAATATTTCGACATGTTTCTGGCCTCCTGGTACTTTTGAATCTTTAGCGCTCACAATTTCAGCCTAAGTTACATGTGAATCTATAGCGTTTACAATTCCAGCCCGGAAAAAACTTCAACATGCTTCTGCTCTCCTAGTACTTGTGAATCTATAGCGTTCACAATTCCAGCCCGAAAAAATCTTCGACATGTATCAGCCGGTCGATTCTAAAACATGTTGAAGTGAAGGCTCGTGTGAAGTGACCACGAAGTGAGCTGTCATTCCATTTTGATTACATGGATTGACAGGTCACTTCACGATCACTTCACCTGAGCCTTCACTTCGACATGTTTACAGAATCGCCTCGTAAAAAAAATATTTTTCTCAAAAATACTTTGTCATATATTTAGCTAACAATGTAAAGTCAAAAATATATCGACATGTTTCTGGTCTCCTGGTACTTGTGAATCTTTAGCGCTCACAATCCTAGCTCAAATCAAATTATTAATTTGTTCTTCAGATTATTGATTAAGTATTGAACTTTGTTTAGTGATATACAAAGCTGCAATTTATGTATAGATATTTGTATGCTATAATAGTATGACGCGATCAGTGGCGTAGCTAGTCTCAAAGGGGCCCTGTATCAAACATTTTTGGGGGGCCCGTTTTTAGGTGTGTTGTTTTTGTAAACAAAATAGGCTCTACTAGCTAAGGACTGTCTTGGCAGGCCACGAAGGAGACAGTAGGACTAAATGTATAGCTTTGCATCCATACTTCGGGGCCCTTGTAGTCCGGGGGCCCCGTATCTTTGGTACGGCGGTCGCTACGCCCCTTTTTTTAAGGATGGAAATCATCAAATGACTCCTCCCGCTCTGCGTGAAGCAGAAGAGAGTGTCAGACTCTTACTGACTAAAACCCATCCGTGTTCCTCCTAATGCCCTTTGCGTTCCAGGGCCGCGGTGACTCTTTCGTATAAATCCCGCAACCCCGGCAGGTTCCGTAACCCCGGCAGGGTCGCTACGCCCCTGGGCGCGATGTGTCTTGCACCAAAAATTGATGTAACATCTTTTTATTACCACATTTTTTGCAAATAAAAACTTACTTACTCAAAAGGGAAAAGAAGGAACCCTTATAACATCACTCTCTTGTCCGTCTGTCTGTTCGTCGGTCACCACCGATTTTCTCAGGGACGGGTGGACCTAGCAAGTTGGTATTTTATTTATTAGGTGTATAAAAATTAAGGTCCTGAGTCAACACGTTAAAAAGATATAGGCAAATTCGGATTTTCGCGAAAACTTGTTAGTACCAAAATTTACCTTAATTTTCATTTTTTTTTTTGTTAAAATACAAATAATGAAGCCCTACAGACAAACTCTAGTTGTTTGCTGACTGCTGACGTCATGCCTATTACCGTGTAAATCCATATCCACGCTTACTAACTTTACGAATCAATCAATATGTTTATATTCTTCCGTTACTGGCTGATTGAGTGACTGACAGACAACGCACAGCCGAAACTACTGGTCTTAGAAAGCTGAAATTTGGCATTTAGGTTCCTTGAGGAGTGTAGGGCAGCACTAAGAGGCTTTTCCGAAATTCTTACGGGAACGGGAAAAAAACGGGTTATGCGTGTACGAAGTCGCGGGCAAAAGCTAGTAGTATTATAAAGAGGAAAATAACTCTGTCTGTCTTTTACCTTTTCACGTCTAAACCACTTAACTGAATTAGGTATAATAATATTAATAATAAATCATTTTATTTCGGAACCAGTCTATATTAGTATGCATAGGTACATTTAAATTTTTTGAAATATTGGATAAAATAAAAAATTACTATTCAAAACATTATACATTAAACAAAATTCAATTAAAACATTATAAATTACAATTTTATAAAAACAAAAAGGTTACACACACTATCGTTATGGTCACCTCAGTCTATATTTAGGTTTAGATACGGATTGCACAACATGCAGCCTGATTCAGTACCGTATTACTGGGCAATCCAGATCCAGATCCATCCTCCATGCGAACAGCTGAAGGTAGGTGTTGGAATTGCCTCGTATGCGGCTCATCAGTGAGACAACTCTTTTGCGAATAATCGCCGGAAAACCATCTATATTTGCGTCCGCAAACATACCCGACGCGCTACAGTAGCGAGGCAGTCTCATCAGTGCCCTGAAGGCATTGTTGTAGAGAACACGCAGGGTGTCGTACGAAGAAGTTGGCAGTAGTATCGTCACAGCGCTAATTTTCTTTTTAATTTTTTTTTCTCATTATTTGTTTGCATAAACTGTTTAAGTATATTTGTGTATTAGTTTATTAATTTGAGTATATATTATATTGTATGTATAGTTTATATATTATACTTATCTTTGTATTCATTTTAATCGCGTTTCTGGTTTTTTTTTTATCCATATTGCACCTACCACTATTATTCTCTTCATCACCCAAAGGTTGACTGGTAGAAAATGCCTAAGGCATTAAGTCCACCTCTGTACATCTATGTGCGTAAAGTATTAAATAAATAAATAAATAGGCTGCACGTGTAAAACGATTGGCAAAATGCCCTAAACCACGTAGCTTTTACTTCAGCAGTACAGCGCGCGAACCTACGAGCCAGCATATTGGCTCTAACAGACAAAGCCCTGCGCTCCCTATCTATATCTATATTATCTACAAGGGTCTCGGTGATAGATTAGAGACCTTGGAGAAGGACATTGACTATTTTTTTTACTTTCGTATATTGCGACATTCACGCAGGCAAAAAATAGTTTTATAGAAATAAGTGTGAAAAATATTTCATGATGCGCCATTTGTGCACCGTTTTGCGCGAAAGTAACCGATGTTTTCCTTAAACCCGACTACAGCAAAGCAAAAAGATGGGTTAAAATATTTTCTTTTCGATTTTTTTTGGTTCGGTTTTGGTCATATTTTTCCAATGTTAATAATTTCCTCCTCTCTTTATTATTTATCTATCTATACTAATATATTAAGCTGAAGAGATTGTTTGTTTGTTTGTTTGTTTGTTCATTTGTTTGTTTGCTTGAACGCGCTAATCTCAGGAACTACTAGTCCGATTTGAAAAATTCTTTCAGTGTAAGATAGCCCATTTATCGAGGAAGGCTATAGGATATATATCATCACGCTAAGACCAGTAGGAGCAGAGCAGTTATGAAAATTGTGACGCAGACGAAGTTGCGCGGGTCAGCTAGTTATTATCTATATAAAAAAACAGCTGAAGAGTTGGTTTGTTTGCTTGAACGCGCTAATCTCAGGAACTGCTGGTCCGATTTGAAAAATTCTTTCAGTGTTAGATAGCCCATTTATCGAGGAAGGCTATAGGCTATATGTTATCACGCTAAGACCAATAGGAGCGGAGCACCAATGAAGAATGCTTCAAAATCGTTTTTTTTTTTCCTTTTGAGAGCTTCGGCTGCGTGCGCTGCGTCAACGGTTAAAGTTTCGCAAAATTCATGTATGACAGAACTGTTCTCCTTTAAAAGTTCTAAAAAAAAGTCCGCAAAATCATATGTCTATCTTTTAAGGTGTGCCCTCTATAACCTTTTTTATGCTAACCAAATTTGTTCCAAAATAATGCATTATTTGCGAAGGTGTTTTTATAAACATGATATTAATCCTTATCCAAATAAATGCGTTGTTGATCACAAGTATTTAATTTTAAACAAACTTGCCCTTCACATCATTCGATTTCAATGAATGTCTTAGGAGATATCGCAGTTTTAAAATAACATCGCAGCAAAATAATGATCAAGTACTGCACGCGCATTTATGATGTCCAAGGCCGCATATAAAATTCTTCCGTTACTGGTGAATGAGCTGAGGGAGTGACTGACAGACTGCGCACAGCTGACACTACTGGTCGTAGAAAGCTAAAATTTGGCATGTAGGTTCGTTGGAAAGTGTTGAGGAGGATTTCCCGAAATTTTTACGGGAACGGGAAATAATGGGACATGCGCGTACGAAGTTCGGGCAAAAGCTAGTTAGGTATATAACTTTTTTCTAATAGGAATTTGTTATTAGTAAACAAACCCCTTCGTTGGAATGGTCTACCAAAGGGCATAGAACCGTTGTACATATTACTATCAACAGCTTGAGAATTACACGAGATTTTTTTATTTTTATTTATTACTTTTACAACTTCTCAAAAAGTATATTTTTTAATAGGTAGGTACCCTAAAAAAATATCGTTCTGAATGCGCATAATATTCCTATTAATTAAAATTAAAACAAATTCCGAACTTATATTTTAACAGTTCAACTACATATTCCATAGATGGCGTTATGAAATTGAACTAATTTTTTGAATCGCGGTATTAATATTGAATTGGTCAACAGGCGCGCGCTTACATTTGCTAAAGTTGCCCAATACTGGGCCTATGCAGGCTTGGAGCCAGGGGTCACGTAAAATCACCCACGAACAGGTGGCGAAGTATAAGAAATATATCAGTCGAAACAATTGCATTAGCTCCGCTGGAATTGGGTTTCTGTGTTTTAAAAACATAAAATAATTGTTTCGATTTGCGTTCCTGGGTCGGAATAAATAAAAAATCAACTTGATTCATCAAGTAGTTTCAAGAAGATTGTTCAGTTATTTTAGAAGACAGACTGTGCTATTCCGTTGCTTCACAGCATGAGTTCATTTCTTCTGCCATGTGTACGGGGAACCCACCGACCAAACATCAACCATCAATACGCGTAATATTGACAAATTTTTCTAGAGAATATAAGAAATATATTTCCATGAAAACGTCCATGCAAGGAAATGATACAAATCATTATTTTATTATTTCTATTGAGGTATTTAATTTCTGTAAAACTTTGCAAAGTCACATACATCCAACAAACTGTTTTCTGTTTAGTTTCAAAACTGTTCAATTCCCAGTGAGCCTATGAAACGTCATGACGAGCCCATGGCCAGCAATTAACCGTTGCGGGCTTCACTCTCCAGTTGATCAAGGGAAACTGTAGATCCCTAGGCAATGACGCCACAGACGAACTCGCGAAGAGAGGTTCCAAGATGGTAGTGCTGGACCCATACTCACTTCCCCTCCTACTTTTTCCATAGTTTCGTACATAAATTTGCCAGAGATCAACTGAACTTCGTGACAAAAAATGGCCATGGGCTACAAATTGCAGGCAGTTAAAACTGGCAACGTTAAGCCTATACACGCGACTAACTAAACGACTTCTCAGCTCAAGTAGACATACCCTCCGAAAAATAATAGGTATAATTACGGGTCATTGCCCCCTTACAATCATTTCAACATAGGCGCTGTAGACAGCCCAATTTGCAGAGGTTGCTTCGAACCGAGGAATCAGTTGCCCACGTCATCCAAAAAGTAATGCTGAGGCTGCCCGACGTGAAAAAATTCTGGAAACGGTGAGGTCGCTCCGCCAAACCTGTGAAGCACCCAAGAGGCATCTGTGCATTTGGGCGGAGCTAGGCTGGCTAACATAGCCAGGATTGACTGAGAATGGGAGTCTAACATAGTGCGGATAGCGAAGTCTCTACTCTACTCTCTTTGTTGCAGGGGTAGACTTTTCTTCTGGTTGATTTTCCATGGCTAACTTTATGTAGCTCTATCGTACTTTAAGAACCCTTTTTATATATATTTTTAAGGATCAGAAATCATCAAATGACTCCTCCCGCTCTAGGCGAAGCAGAAGGGAGTGTCAGACTCTTCTGACTAAAACCCATCCGTGTTACTTCTAATGCCATTTACGTTTCAGGGCCACGATGACTCTTTCAAACAAATTCCACAACGAGTCATCTACCCTAGCAACTTTCTTTAACGCATACAGAAAGAAGCGTTATCATTAAAACGTTTCTCATTACGAAAAATTACTAAGGCTGATCGGCATTTGGAACAGAAGAAGTGAAACAGCCAGTGCCTTGCATAATACTCTTCCAATTTCCTAAATCTTAAAGGAGTCAAGCAATGCTACTTATATCTTATCTTAGTGATCTTATCTAGCGACAAAATTTTACTTTCTGAGTTACTCGCGAACAAAGTCGCGGGCAACAGCTAGTTATAAATAAATATAACAAATTGTTATTTGTACTATCCGTAACCATAAGGTTTTTGATTTTTGAGCTCAATGTTTCATTATATTACACCTACTAATTATTATAATTATGAATGTAATTACAAATAAACGTTTAAAAATACCTTAGAAAAGTTTTTGTCATTTCACGTAATCAGTTCTGGTATTTGTTCAAATCCCTTGATTTGTTTAGGGATGATAAAATCGTGCTATTTTAACATCCATGATTTGATCAAATTACTTAGAAACATTTTATACATACACACAGGATCCACAACACACACACAGGATCCTACAATGTTTTCATCTCACAAATTATTATTCTTGGGGAAAACATTTTATTTTCTGTATTGGATATTTAGGGTGGAATTGTGAGCGTTAAAGATTCACAATCACCAGGAAACCAGAACCATGTCAAAGTACTTATATTTTGGGCTGGTATTATAAAAAAAAGAACGCTAAAGATTTTTAAGAACCAGGAAACTAGAAACATTTTTTTTATGAACTTGAAAAATGTCGAAGTATTTGCGAGTCAGAAATTGTGAGCGCTAAAGATTCACAAGTACTAGGGGACCAGAAACATGTCGAATTATTCTAACTTACTGGACTTTTATACTTTTGGGAAAACAGATATGGATGAAATCTGGGTCTGAGATATTAATTATAGTCTAGAATCGCACAAAGGCTACTTTTTATTTCGAGACTATAGTTCCTTGGTATAATTTCTGACGATCACGCGGATAAGTTCGTTCTTATTGTTTACCAAGAGTAAAGAATAATAAATTACGCGGTAAATTAGGACAGCTGTTTTTTTAAATTCATTGCCAGCTACTTAAATATTAATTAAAGTTACGAAAGTAAATTAATGTAGACATACTGTACCTACTACCGTACAGTGTGTTTGCATTAATTTACTTTCGGCGTAATTGATTGCAAGTGGCACTAATGCTTTTATTCAGCCTATTTATACTCAATGTATAGACTCAATTAATTTAGCATTGTATAATTCCATCCAGTAACGGCACATGTGTGAGTACTGTGTACCTTAAACAAACAATAGCTATCAGTTTAAAGTTTTTTTTTTTTTACTTGAACGGACGGTTGGGAGTAGCTGATGGTGGCGTATGCGTTGGATCATTTGACTCCCTTCAAAACGGTTGAGCCGAATGGTGCTAGTGCATGCGTCATCTTCGTGAATGGGCTCCGTCAGTTGGGACTGGTCATTTCTCAGCTGCTATGGTTTATTTTAATTATTTCTTTGAATTGTTCTTTTTTTTTCGGACGCTTTTATCCTTCTCGTCTTTTACATCGTTCTAACATGTATGTATGGTTTCAACATGTTGTAAACAAAACTTTGCAACAATTTATTATTTTAAAAGAGTGTCCGTGGAGTTTTTTTGCACGTTCTTTTCCATAGAGATCTATGCTTTGGAACGTGCAAATAGCTTCATCTTTGGACCGACCGACCTTGACAATTCAGAAGTGCCTGTAAATGGTTTAATTGAATTAAATGCTTTTGAGTTTGAGTTTATACTGTCCCATTGCTAGGCAAAGGCCTCTCACAAATTCTTCCAGGTATTTCTTTCTCGAAACAGCCCTTCCAGTAGGCGTTCAGCCACCTCTTCCTAGACCAGTTCTCGTTCGTGGAGACTAAACACTCAAGTAATGTATCGACAATTGACGATCTTGGAAAGAGGGCCATAATTTGCATTGCTTCCTCACCGCACTAAACTCACTCTACTCCATGAAAAATATTCTGACTATCTGAAAATGTCAACTTATTACGTTCGCATCAGCGTAGTTTACCCCTCCGAAGTTAGGTATTAGTGACGCCCGCGCAGGTGCTATCGCGTAAAAAAGTGTTACGTTCCTAGAATATTTTTTTGTTTATACGTATTGTATTATAAATAAGTAACAAAGATTACCAGTAACAATAACAATATCAAAAAGTAACACCACAAACACATACACCACAAAAACACACAAAAAAACAAATCAAGTAGTAAGAAATGACCAAAATAATTAATATTAACAACGTGTAACACTTTTCGCATCAATAGTCGTATTGCATTGAGCAAGCGGGCGAGCGAGTGAGATGCCATCACACCCGCCATATTGCGCGAACACGCGCATGCGCTGTCCTATGGTTTTTGCCAAATTGACATTCTGCGCAATCGATTGCGACGTACTTCGGGAAGGTAAACTTGCGTGACGGAAAGTACGGGACGTGTGTCAGTTGGACAGACGGACAGTGTAGGCTTAGTAAATATAAAAGCGTTATACTTGGATGTTGTTGTATCCTAAAACTAGCCTCGGATAGGCGCAGTTCGTGGGCCTTTTATAGAAGCGGGTGAGAGAATACGTGGCGCAGGTTGGTATAGGTAAAAGCCACATTCATACCAATTCCTATTTTGCTTTGCCAAAAAGAACACAAATGTTAAACACGGAGAATACCCGTTGACTTAAATTATCTTCTTTTTTTTCTAATTTAATTTGAATGTCTTCTATCGAAGCTAAGTTGGTGTGCTTACGCACATCATTTGCTTTCTCTCTGATCGAAAAATTACTATAATTATCTTACAATATTTCAGAAATTTATTCAGTGACTATCTCCTAGCTACCGCTGGGTGATACTTGGAACACATTTTGGTTTTTCAATGGCCGTAACAAATTGAATTACAATATTTAACCAGATGATGGTGGCGAAATTGACAATACTGATGTTCATTTAATTTATTATTTGACTAGTCGAATGATGCTCTAAAGTGTCATGTTGCAAAGATATTTGGAGGAAAAGTTGTCAATGTTGTCATGTGATAACAATAAATATCATTAAAAACTGGCCAAGTGCGAGTCGGATTCGCGTGCAAAGGATTCCGAACCAATTTTATTTTTTTAACATTTTATTTGAACACTAGAGACTTCTTATAGGTTTTACTGTAATCTGTAGGTTAAGAAGTATAATCTGCATTTTTTTTTTTCAAAATATCGAAAAAAAAATAAAATTGTTATGTTCGTAGAGTAATTCATAAAGTAGCTCATGAACGTAGTACATGAACGATAGATGGAAAAATGGTCTGGCCCAGTTGATTTTCTTTTTGTAAGCTCCGATGACCATAACTATCCGGTCGGTATATTTTAAAATCTCTTTATCGGGAAGTTGCCCGAGGCAAAGTACCAATTGATGTCGTGAAATAATGAAGTAGATGATCAGTTGGCATCAATTTAGTTTTTGTGAACAGGTTCTGAGTTCAGTGGGTCGATGACTATACCAGAGTAGCGAACGGTAGCCCTGGATGGTATAGACGGGAGAGTCTGGACCAGGATATTGTTGCGGTAGCTCTAGGTGGTGTTTTCAAGAGAGTTGACTCGGCATTCCCGTGGGGAAGTGCGAGTGTAGAAATTATGTTTTACTGAGCTATGAGATAGATGTTGACTGTGAATCAGATACCTGTTGTTTTGATTGTTCGATCTAATGTTTGTTTGATGACTGTCAGTGGTACTTGGATTCGATAATCCCGAATACTAGTAAATCGCGAATCAAACTCAAAGCATTTATTTCAATTGAACTACTATTCATCAAACTTTGAAGTATTTTGGCCAATTAATCAGAAACATGAAGATGAGGAATAGCTCTGTGTATTGAAACGTTGTTGAGAATCTCTCATCTCTACTTACGCGATAGCAAATAGGTGAAATACGGCTTTCAATAAACCGCGTCAAAAAGCTTTTTCTGTAGAGTTTTTAATAAACGAAGTTGCAAGACCGTTGTCATGAGCTGACAGTAGATGAGTAGTGATGTAGATACCAGAGTCTACATTTATGAGGTCCGAAAAATGGTACTAGAGAGCAATGTGCGGAGTATGATAAGGCTCTAATTGATGGTAGAATGGCAGCTAAAACAAAGGTTTTGTTAACGATTTCGTGTTATAAGAAAATGAAGAGCGAAATCAGACTGGATTAGATGGGCAATTAAAAGGGCCATTAATAGTAGCAGAGGTACCAGTCGAAGTAGATGGTTAAAGTTAAAGATGCTCACAGTGATATTGAGCATGCCGAGGCGGAAAACACGCGAGTAGGCTTCTCTATTGGCCGTCCGACCGCACCAGAGCCATTACGTAGTCGTAGCCCGGTAGAAATCGGTGTCTCTTGAGGAAATACAAGTAGCCCGTGGTGTGCGTTTGGCTCTGGCGGGGGTCGTGGTCTGTGGTGACCAAAGTAGTGGTCCACATGTGTGTAGATGCAAGTATTTCGAGGACAATGATGTGATTGTTACTCGTGGTCTATGGTGACCATAGTGGGTGAAAGTCTCACAATGCTCAGCACACATGGTGGATCCACGTGTTTGTGAGGCGATCCCCATGTGAGTGAATGTAAATATTTCGAGGGCAATGGTGTGATTGCTAATCGTGGTCTATGGTGACCGTAGTGGGTGAAATTCCCACAATGCTTCACACACATGGTGGATGCGCGTGTTTGGGAGGTGGTCCTCGTGTATGTGGATGCCAGTATTTCGAGAGCAATGGTGTGATTGCTACTCGTGGTCAATGTTGACCGTAGTGGGTGAAAGACCCCAATGCTCCACATACAGCGAGGATGCACTTAGTTCTGCTGAGAGCCGTGGCAGTAGAGTTGTTTACTTGTGTGAGTGGTTCCCCGAGGTTTTGTTGCAATACAGTTGATTTTTGATGTGGATAACGATGGTACATGGCCCTGGGTGATGATTTCAATGTTTTACAAAATTTCATAGTTTTTTTTAATGTGTGGTGTTAACGGGAAAGTAATGTTTTGTGGAAACAATTAAATGATCCAGGATAAAGTTTTTCTGAGCTTTGTTATTGTTGTCTTTGATTGTAAATTTTCGATAAATTGACAACTGAACATTGGGAATGCTTTTTTACGCATTATAAGAACAATGGCAGCCACCCATACATTGTTTTAGCTGAGATTAAATTCCTACGTCTTTAAATTAAAAATATCTTGTTCAACTCAGCGTCACCTTTTTAGTTTGAGACGGAATTTTTGTTCGAGAAGGCCGGATTTCCATTTTGACACCCTATAAAATACACCCTAGGGTGGATACTCGGAAATGTTTGTCCGAGAATGACATGTTCCTCAGCTCGGTAACAATCGTCAATGAAACTACTGGCGAATAAATTATATGTATCGGAGATTTAAGTAATATATTAAAAATATTAAAAAAGAAATAATCTCGGCTTCATCGAGTGGAAACAGGACCCGAGTCACTCTTGTTCAACCTCCACTATTCCGACAAACTTCTCTAACAACCTAGGATACTCGTTCATAGAGTTTATGTCTTTAAACAATCTGCTTCAATACAATGTAACTAAAAACCCAAACAATAGAACATTGGAAAACACTAGTGTTTTCTAACATACAAAGTGCAGTGGTCAGGAGCGCTACTTCACCAATTTGTAAAGAAAATTGTCACACTTTTTAGAAATGCTTTTAAGGCGTCTTTTGACTTAAGATCCTATGTAGCTGGGGCAGAGGGCGTCCACAGTAGACTTCAAACGCGAACGGTCTTGAGTTTTACGCTTCATCTCGCTCCCTGTCATTCCGATGCTCGTCGCTTCTGTCAACACAGTGCGTCGCCAGGTTTGACGGAGACGGCCACGTTTCCTTTTCCCTTGAGGATTCCATTCCATAGCCTGTTTAGGAATGTGATCGGGATACATCCGGAACGTGTGGCCAATCCACTTCCACTTACGGCGCTTGATCTGGCGGTCGATCGGGCTCTCGTGGCATTTCTCTAACAGCTCTACGTTAGAGATGGTCTCAGGCCAGTAAATTTCGAGTATGCGACGAAGACATCGGTTGACAAAGACCTGGATTTGGCGTGAGATTTCCTTTGTCACCTTCCACGTTTCACACCCGTAGATCAGCACGGATTTGACAATAGACCCGAAAATTTTTGAGTTTAATTCTTCGGGTCAGTTTCCGTGACTGCCAAACAGGTATTAGCTGCGCGAAGGTAGCTCGGGCTTTGGCAATCCGTGAAGTAATATCCTCTTCAGTCCCTCCAGTCTCCGACACGACGCTTCCGAGGTAAGTAAATTTGTGGACGCGTTCCACTGCCTCTGTGCCAATTAGCAGCGGTGTTGAGTTCTTCACTCCTGTACGCATCTCCTGGGTCTTCCGGGTGTTGATATTAAGTCCAGTTTTCGCCGTCTCCTTGCGCAGGTCGATCAGTTTTGCTTGCATGTGCTGTGTATGACTCAGCAGGCATAGGTCATCGGCGTAGTCTAGGTTTTCCATGACATGGGATAATCCCCACCCAACACACAAAAGGCGCGGGATAGCCGCGGCGCCTTTTGTCGTATATGCGAAGCATAATTCCGTCGAGGACAATTATAAAGAGGAGAGGCGAAAGGAGGCAACCTTGGCGGACACCTGCGTGTACCGAGATGTCATCCGAGATGAGGCCATCCTGAGTCACCTTGCAAGAATATTTCCTGTAGATGCTCTATAACAGGCGGACCATTTTTGGCGGCACTCCAATGTTCAGGATACGTGACCAGATGCTGGACCACTACAACGTATCAAAGGCTTTTTCGAAGTCGACAAAGGTAAGATAAATCTCCCTTTGCCATTCTGATGCCTGCTCCAGTATGATAAGGAGAGTGTTGATCGTCCGTACACGAGCGGCTTGAACGGAAACCAGCCTGCTCCTTACGTAGTAGGGGTTCCACGGCCTTTGACAACCTGTCCAGGATTATCTTGCAGAAGACCTTTGAAGGAATCGACAACAACGTTTAAGGCGTATGTGCCATTAAAACGTGTTAAATTAACTACTTTTAATTTTAAGGCGGCTGACTACACACTAATAAACAAAAAAACTAAGCGAAATTAACTGGAGGAACAGACTGGAACCGTGTACAAATGTTGATCTTATGGTAGGGGCACTTTACGAATCTATTCATAAAATTACTAACGAGAACATTCCCAAAACTAAGTATGTAAGCAATAACTTTCCCCCGTGGTATTAAAACCTTTGTAAGAGTTCTCAACGAAAAAAAAAAAGTTAAGACAACGCTTTAAGAAATATAGTAACCCGAGGGGCGATATCGAGTATAAAATGTTTGATGACAGAGCACGATCGCATATTAAAAGCTGTTATAAAAAATAAAAGTCCCTTTTAGACGCTCAAATTTAAGTTACCTATGATTTTGTCATAGTTCTTTGATAGTTTATAATTTCTCGAGTTCATTCCGAGAAATTGTGAACTGAAATTTAGTTCGTAACTCTATGACGTAAATTGGACGTCACATCTGAACAAACCAATGAGAGCCTAGTTTCTTGTAGACTTGTGCTCTGATTGGTCGCCATTTTATTTCAGTTCACTATTTCTCGAAATGAATTCGAAAATTTATAAACTATCTAATTTTGATGCTTAAAAAAGCAAACCCAATTTTCAGTTGATAATTCATCGAAAGTTTACAATCTGTCAAGTTATTTTATAATCTTGCCATTTTCCGGTGACATACACAGGATGGAATTTTGTAATGCTACCAGAAGGAAAAGTACTCTTAATACGGTAGATATTTTACTCAAAGAAAACATTCCCTTATTTTTGAAAAGAAAGGAAATTGAATAATTTTTTTTTGAAAATTCGCTTGCCACACCCGGGAATCGAACCGACTAAAGTCTTTAAAAATGACACCCTGTACTTTTATTGCATCGATCGTTAGGGTCAATTATAAGGATGAAATCTCTCTAACAAACTAGATAAATTAAATGAAAGAAAAACCATTAGCAAGGGCTGTGCTTGTTAAGAACCAATAGAACCGCGAACTTGGCCTCAGCGCAAGCGATTCTATTTATTATTAAGAGGCCTATTATAATTTGACTGTGTTTTTTGCGTAAAATGACCAAGTTTGGCTATCTTATTCTCAGAAACTAAAATATTTAGGCAACTTTGGCTAACTGGGTAGTTGAGAATAGTTTTTAGGATTGAAGATAGCGGTCTCACTTTTCGCATATTTCTCTTATATATTTGTAAAAAGCCAAAATTCCGAAGTAAGTTTCTCATGAAAACCGCGACGGCACTTTTTCGAGCTCGTTGATTGAACAACTGTACTAACCAAATGAAATAAAAATATATATCATAATATTCCTTATGTAATAATGTCGGTCAGAGCGGCCTCAGAAATTGAAATAATAATGGGATGTTCGTAAAAAAATCCCATTCAAATCCATAAAAACTACTAAAAACGCTCAGAAGTAACTGTAGTTTCTCCTTAATATGTTAATATTATTTCGTAAAATTTATACCAAAATAAATCATAGTTCATAAGAAATTAAAATTTAATCTTCTTCTTCTTTGTCCTAGCCATTTCCCATTATTTGGGGTCGGCTCTTCTCGTTCTGCGGCGCCAAACCGCCAGGACAGTCTGTCCTGGGTTGTCGAAACATTTGTTTGTCCTTGGCTACCGTGAACCACCGGGTGGCCAGTGGGCGTCCTCTACTTTTCTTATTATTTGACAGTGCTAAGGCCTGTTTTACGACATGGTCTTCGGAGCTTCTCATGACATGACCTAACTATCGTAGTCGGTTCTCGGTGCGTTTTTCTGCTATAGGCGCGACCTTGAAACTTCCTCTGATGTGCTCGTTTCGCACCTTATCGTGTCGGATTATACCTGCTGCCCATCTTAGCCTCTTCATCTCTCTCACTTACGTGCATTTTCTGTACGTGGGCTTTCTTTATGGACCAGCACTCGGCGCCGTACGTCATGCCTGGTCTAACTGCGGTCGTGTAAATCTTGCCTTTGGTTTTGTCACATAAAACCCCCGTCAAAGCCCTCCACCTCTGCCATCCCACGCTAATTCTATGGGTAACATCGGCCTCAATGTTCCCGTTGGCTATCAGCATCGCACCAAGATACTTGAATTGGGATACCTTTGGCAGTAGATTCCCGTCGACGTGAATGGAGTTGGAGTTGTTGGTGTTACCACTGAATGCGGACTTCAAGTATTTAGTTTTACTTCTGATGATTCGGAGGCCGTTGTTTTCCAGCGCGTGTCGCCACTTTTCAAGGGTAGTTTGGAGTAGTTCTGCATCTTTATCTATGAGAACTATGTCATCTGCGTATAACATACACCATGGTAAGGGAGATTGAATGTCCTTTGTTAAGTAATCCATTACCATGTTGAAGAGAAGTGGGCTGAGCCTTGGTGAACACCTACTTTGACTTCGAAGCTTTTGCTTAGTCCGGCCAGGCTTCTCACGCTTGTGCAGCTTCTCCTGTACATATCCTGTACTATAGCGACATAATACTCGGGTATACCTTGTGCTCTCATGGCTTGCCACACCAGTTTCATAGGCACTCGGTCAAACGCCTTTTAAAATCAATAAAAATCAGGTATAGATCTTCGCGGTTTGTCCGATGCTTCTCCATAATGATTCGGTTGGCCTGGATAGCGTCCGTAGTGGATTTTGACGGAGTGAAGCCATATTGGTTTTCAGATATGACAACGTGTTTGAAAAGGCGGTTGTTGAGTATTCTCTCCCAAATTTTGAGGGCGTGAGACGTCAATTTAATCCCTCTATAGTTTGCACACACCCTTTGTTTTTATAAAAAGGTACTAAGTAACTTTGGCGCCACGCCTCTGGGATAATGTATATAGTCAGGATGGTGTTGAATAACCTCGTGAGCCACTCTAAGCTTGTGCAACCTAATCTTTTCCAGATGTCTGCGGGTATTTCATCAGGGCCTACAGTTTTGTGGTTTTTCATTTGCACTACTGCGACTTTCACTTCAGCTATTTCGATTTTGGGCATCGGTCCTGCAATGGGTTGCAGCGGGTGCAATGTCTGGCTAGAAAATTCTTCGTTCAATAGCTCTTGGTAGTATTGACACTATCTACTATTGATACTCGCATTCTCTGTTAAGAGCTGTCTATTTTCGTCTTGGATGTATTTATTGACCTTAATGTCCAGTGTTGATTTGTGTCGCTTTTTCAACATAATTTTTAGCGTCTTCCATTCCTTTTTATACTATCCTTCGATTGCGCAGTTGATTGGGCCATTACACATTTCGCCAATTTCTTCGCTCCTTTGTATCCAATGCGATCTTCCTCGAGTTTCGTTTTTGCCACAGTTTTTACTATCTGTTTTACATCATCGTTCCACCAGGTAGAGTCTTTGTTGATATTGAGGCCTCCTTTAGATACTCCAAGAATTGTAGCTGCGTTTCTTTAATACATAGTTTCGAAGTTGGAACACATTGGTTCGGCGTTGTTGTTATAGTCGTTGCTCATATCTTCTTCCATAAATTTCTCAAGTTTGTTTACTAGTTCATCGCCCTGAGCATAGTTTCATAATCAAGAAAATAAAATTTAATAAATGTTCATTAAAAAAATTAATAATAAACCCTAAAATAAACGTAAAAATTAGGCAGTTGCAAACTGCCTAATTTCTACATAATGCGATGATTCAGCAGTTTTGTGACTAAAAACGCAATTCTGTGATAGGGTTCTTAAGGGGCGCCGGGCGGTGCGAATGCAGAACACTGAAAATGTATTTTTTTTCGTCGCAGAGATCTCCGTACGCCAATACATTTTCGGTTGTATATGCGACGACGTGCTGAATATGAGGGTTCACGGGTGGAGGGGAGTTTTAACAGGCCCACACGCCTTTCCTACCGCGTCTTAATAAGCACATCTCTGGTGGAGCCTTATAGTTTGAATATGTGGCGTCATCTACACGTCAATAAGAACACTAAGTCAGACTTGACGTCACACAAAGCCTGCAGCGCGCATTCCATTAACAGCGTGGCTAGCAACACCACTAGAATTAACATCAGACGGTTACAACTTACGTCTGGTTTTACCTTTTTTTTATTTTCTTTGTGATGGGTTTGCTCTTGACTCTAGTCTAGGTCAGAGAAGACAGAGACAAAGTCTACGATGGAGCGAGCTTACCCAGAAGGAGCCTGTTCACTCTAACTTTGAAGAGATTAGGGTTGTAAGCTTTTGGAAACACAAACGCAGGCAGAGAGTTCCACTTTTCTATGGAGGATGAGAAACTCTCCACCCTGTTCCTCGAACCTCCACTAATAATAATATGCAAGAACCCAATGGCCTGACACGCGACGATGGTAAGCAACCGGACGGTATGTCTTTGTTTCCATGGAAAATGGGTAGGCCTTTAGTGTGGGTCGATACTCTTGCGCCATCCCATCTTCCTAGATCGTCGTGCTGTGCTGGTACTGCCGCTGCGGCTGCTGAGAATCTCAAACGGTGAAAATATAATATCCTTGTTGACAATTATTGTTTTGAGCCGTTTGGGGTTGAAACTCTTGGACCGTGGGGTCCGAGTGCTCATGCCTTATTTAAAGATCATACTAAACGCTTAGTTGACACTTCGCGTGACCCGAGGGCTTTCTTTTACCTCGGACAGAGGATAAGCATTGCCATACAACTTGGCAATGCCGCCAGTCTTTTGGGCTACTTCCAGTGGACAGCGATGCCGAACTTTGATTTGATAAATAAAAATGGAATGGTTTTTATATTTGAAAAAAAATATCATCATCATCTGCCTAGCCTTTTCCCAACTACATTGGGGTCGGCTTCCAGTCAAGCCGGATTTAGCTGAATACCAGTATTTTACATGGAGCGGCTGCCTACCAGACCTCCACAACCCATTAACTGGGTAACACGGTACTTCATGGCAAGACTGGAGTCAGATTTATTGGCTTCTGACTATCCGTAACGACTGCCAAAGATCTAAAAATGACAGCCGGGATAACGGCTTAACGTGCTTTCCGAGACACGGAGGAAACTCGGTATGTTAAGATGGTCACCCATCCACAGACCAACCTTGGCAAGCGTTGCTTAACCTTGAATATCGACCCGTGCGGCTGTTATTATCTAGCCACGAGCTCCTCGCTATTTGAAAAAAAATATATGGAAGAAAAATTGGGGCTTAAGTACACTTCAACAATTAAATTCATTTAAATTTTTTTGGTTATTATTATTGTTAATTTGTTACTATCGAATAAAAAGAAAGGATAATAATATATATTAAACATGTTATATGCTTAGTCACATTATTAATGTATTTACTCATATGCTATATCCTCTCTCTTCGACCTGAAGTTTTTTGCGACGTAGATGACGTTCGCAAACGTAGGTAGGTGTTGAATTAATATTTGCTGTAGCGATGTATTTTTCATTAATTTTATTTTTCATTTACCTACTTTTAAATAAGTATCTACCTATTTGTTAATTCAATTCGGAGTCATCGTCTGGGATGATGAAATGCTGAACTTTCTTACCTGCAAATTATTAAGTGAAGCAAAGTTACGAGCGTCAAAAATGTTGTTTTTTTTTCTTTGCTTATCTTGCAATCGGTTGTAAACCTTTAGCAGATCTTTTGTGCGGATATGGGCTGCTGAGGTCCATTCTTCCACCGAAGAATCTGTCTCTTAAAATTGTTTGGGCTTTATTCGGTAAAGTCCCATATGTGGTTGCGTTTGAGCCTTTTTATTGTTATTGGTTCACATAGGGATATGGCTAAGGTGTTGGTATGTGCCTTTATTCGTTGCTTGTATGACCGAATCTTGTGTTCTATTTCTTCTTTTACAGTTCTGATCTGTAGATGCTCATGTAATTCTGAGGTCTTTATGAACCATGGAGCATCTGATATTATTCTGAGGGCTTTATTTTGAAATCGCTGGAGAATTTCCACATTTGAGTTCCTCGCAGAGCCAGCTCGATTCCGTACGTCCACACAGGCTTTAATACTGCTTTGTAGATGAGTACTCGGTTTTCTAGGGATACGTGTGATGTTCTTCCTAAGAGCCAGTTCAGTTTTCGGAGAACGATGTTAAGCTCGTCACGTTTTTTCTCTATGTGGTATCTCCACGTCTGTTTCCTGTCGAGATGTACGCCGAGGTACTTAGCTGTTGTCCCGTGTGGAAGTGTGTCGTCGCCAAGTTTAACCGGTGGGCAGTCATCATTTCTGAGGGTAAATGTCACATGCGTTGACTTGTTGGCGCTAGCTTTAATTTTCCATTCTCTCATCCACTTATGGACTTTGTCAAGGTGGTTTTGTAGCATCAGTGAGGCCATGTGAGGGTTTTTGCTAGTGCACAAAGCTGCTGTGTCATCAGCGAAGGTGGCAGAAAGAACTTCTTCTGACGTTGGTAAGTCTGCTGTGAATATAAGGTAGAGTGTAGGACCTAATACGGAGCCTTGAGGTACGCCTGCCTGTATCTTGTGGAATTTCGAGTACGAATCATTCAATTTTACCCGGAAAAATCTGTCCTCTAGGTAAGATTTCAATAGTGCATACATGTTATGTGGCAGCTGTTTCTTTACCTTAAATAACAAGCCCTGGTGCCAAACCTTATCGAACGCCTGCTGTACGTCCAAGAACGCAGCAGAGCAAATACTCTTTTCGTTCCAGCCCCTCTCGTATCTTATTTACTACTCTATGCACCTGCTCCATGGTTGAGTGCCCTCTTCTGAATCCGAACTGATGTTGTGGGATGATGTTGCCTTCTTTGAGTATTTCATTGAGCCTACGTGCGATGACTTTCTCAAAAACTTTGGACATAACAGGCAGTAGGCTTATTGGCCTGTATGATGACACAACGTTGGGTGGTTTTCCTGGCTTTGGGACCATTATGATTTCCGATACTTTCCAAATTCTCGGAAAATATCCAGTCCTCAATATTCCATTAAAGAGCTGTGTTATGAAGACTATGGCTTTTCTTGGCAGTTGACGAATTTCGGCAGTTATAAGGCAGTATCCAGGAGCTTTATTTAGTTCGAGACCTTTTATAGTTCTCCAGATCTCATGAGGTGAGCAGTATTTCAATGGTAAACTGAGTTGTAGATCTGTCTCCAAATAGTTTTGGATTTCCTTATCGTTAGATGTGTCGCCGGAATTGGGAGTGAATACGTCGGCCAAGAAATGGCCAAAGGCCTCAGCACGTTCTTCGTCCTTTTTTGACCATGTATTATTTCCTAGCTTTAAAGGATGCTGAGCAGTTTGTGGCGCATTTTTGCTATGCTTTACCGTGTTCCAAAGCGAGTATTCGTTTTTAGCTGTGGCATCTAGTTTTTCCAGTCTGTTTTTTAAGGTCTCATCTTCTATGTTTTTCAGATATCGTTTCAGATCTGCAGCCGCTCTATTAAAATCTCGTTTGTCAGAAGCAAGACGACTGGTGTGCCAAACTCTCCTGAGCACCCTTTTTTCCAGCACTTTGCTCTTTATTCCCTCGAAATGTTTTTGTGACCTGGCTTGGTAGGTGTTGGTGTGCTTTTCCATGCAGCAGTTTGAATAAGGTTCGTTATGTTTCTAGCAGCTTCATCAATGTCATCGTTTGATTTTAATGGTACCTTCAGGTTCACGTTTGTCTCGATGTATTCTCTGAATCCAACCCAATCAGTTTTCTTATTGTAAAGTTTTTCTTTGACCTGTCTTTCTATTATTGTTGTGCTTATAGTGGCTATCAGAGGCGTGTGATCTGAACTGCTATCCAGGCAACTTTCAGCATTAAGGTACATGTTAGAAAGTCCCTTAAACACAAAGAAGTCCAATAGGTCCGGTAGTTTATTGGAGTCTGTTGGCCAGTATGAAGGTTCACCCGTACTCAGGACGTGTAGTTTATTTTTGTCAAGGCTTTTTTTAAGTTCTCTTCCCCTAGGTAGTATCAGTCGAGAACCCCAGAAGACATTTTTGGCGTTCCAGTCCCCGCCGCATATAAATCTTTGGCCAAGAGTTTGGAAGAACTCTGTAAAACTATCCTCCTTTAGAACGTGCTTGGGGGGACAATATACAGCAGATAGGGTTAGTGAACTCTCCTTATCCTGTACCATTACCGCAGTAGCCTGTATTTGGTCAGTTTTATACTCCTCCAGAACGTCATGTTTGATGTGTTTTTTTATTATGACTGCTGTTCCTGCATGTGCAGTTCCATCAGGGTGAAATGTGGAGTACACACTGTAGTTTTTAAAGGTGCATAAATGATTAGATGTTAGGTGTGCTTCAGAAACTAGAAGTACATCAATGTCATGTAGTGTTAGAAGTATCTCTACGTCTTGTTTATGTTTGACCAATCCATTTATGTTCCAGGTCCCAACTCTGAGTGTAGCCATTTTATCGAACAAGTTTACTGATAATTGTTGTGAGTAAATTCATCATCGTCGACATCTGGTCTAAAAGTTTATCTAGCTTTTCAGCTTGTTGTGTGAGCAGTGTTTAAAGTTTTTTTGGTTCATTTTTCGTAGCTTCTGCATATGTTAGTCCATTTTTGTCATAAACATGATGTTTTATCTGTTTGTTCTCGACTTGTGGTCTATTTTGATCAATTGCTGGTGACATTTTGGGTTCGTCACGGGAGATAGCTTGGCCTGTAGGTTTATGGCTTATTCTTCTATTTAGTATCTCCCTGTACACAGTGCATCCTTTGTAGTTCGCAGGATGTGAGCCTTCACATAAAACGCACTTTGCCGGTGTGTTCCGATCTTTTTTTGGGCACTCAGATGTTTTGTGGGCTTGTGCGCATTTCACGCAGCGATAGGGCATCATGCAGTAGTTTTTAGAGTGTCCATATTGCTGACATCGTTGGCACTGGGGAATAGAGGTTTTTCTTTTAGGCTCCTCTATGGAAACCGTTTGATGACAAATGGATTTTATTGTTTTAACTGCATTATTATTTGGGCTAGAAACTAAGTTCACAAAAAATGTAGAAGTTGGCTTCTTTTCAGGCCCAAACTTTACATTTATAATTTCTCCAAACACTTTATTTTCAGTTTTTTCAATTTCCTCTATTATGGCACTATGTGGGGTTGAGTGGTGCAGATTCTTGATCACAAATCGGTAACATCGTTGATCCTTCCTATTGAATGTGTGTCCAATGAGATTTTTTTCACGGACTAGGGTCATAATTTTCTTGTAAGCCTCAATGTCCAAGCTATTAATTCTTAACTGATTTCTGTTGACGATTTTGAAGATGAATTCTCCATTATTTGCAACAGTGTGCAGGAGGTCTGTAAGTTTATTAACATCTTCAACGCCATACAAGATAATTGGTGGAGGTTTACTAGGGAGTTTTTGTTTTGGCACATCTTCGTCTTCAGTGAGATGTTGTTGAAAAATGTTGTTGTTTTTTTTTTAAATTATACTGTATAAGTCACTCGTACTTGCCAGATAAACTTATGAAGAACATAGTCGTGCCAATTGTAAAGAACAGAACGGGCGATGTTACAGACCCCGCAAACTATTGGCCTATTTCCCTGGCAACTGTTACAGCTAAGGTACTGGAATGTTTGCTTGATACATATATGGTGAGTCGTATAAATCTTCACGATGCCCAATTCGGTTTCAGACCCGGACTATCGACGGAGACTGCCATCATGTGTCTTAAGCAGACTGTTCAGTATTATGCTGATAGGAAAACACCGGTCAATGCATGTTTTCTGGACTTATCGAGGGCTTTTGACCTCGTGTCATACGACATCCTGTGGGGAAAGCTGCGAAAGGAAAGCAGTGTTGACTGTGCTGTTATTTCTTTATTGAAGTTTTGGTACAAGAATCAGACAAACTATGTCAGGTGGGGTGGAACTCTGTCTGATGTGTATGGGTTGAAGTGCGGGGTGAGACATGTATTACCTCACCTCGTCTCTTTACCTTTACATTAATCTGCTCATTTTTGAACTCAGCTGCACCCGTATAGGCTGTCACATTGACGGAGTTTGCATTAACAATATAAGTTACGCTGACGACATGGTGCTGCTGAGTCCATCAATAAGCGCACTCAGACGTCTTGTTAAGATGTGTGAAGACTACGCCGTCACTCAGGGACTCAGGTACAATGCAAAAAAATGTGAATTATTGGTATTCAAGGCAGGCACCAAATGTTACACTAACGTGCCAGATGTGACCATTAATAATACTCCGTTGTCCAGAGTAACAAAATTTAAGTGCCTGGGTCACTGGCTCACTCATGACCTGAATGATGACTTGGACATAGAAAGGGAACGCAGGGCGATGGCTGTCGGAGGTAATATGCTGATCCGCAGATTTGCACGTTGTACGACGCAAGTCAAAATAACCCTTTTCAGAGCATACTGCCAGTCTTTTTACACGTGCAGTCTGTGGGTCAGGTATACGCTAAGGGCATACAATGCCTTGCGTGTCCAGTATAACAATGTATTCAGGATGCTGTTGGGTCTACCACGTTTTTGTAGCGCTTCTGGGATGTTCACCGAGGCCAGGGTTGATGGTTTTCATGACATTATACGGAAAAGGTGCGCTTCTGTTCTCAGTACGTGCTAGCTCCCACAGCATCCTGAGTGTATTGTGTGATAAGTGGGACAGCCCCATGCTGGCTCACTGGATACGGCTGCACACGTAGGTCTCAGTTGTTTTAATTTTGTATGTTTTGTACTAACATTAGGTTAAGACTTTTACTAACAAGCTATGGATTCTATCTGCAGTAAATCTTTATTATTATTACTAGCTGACCCGCGCAACTTCGTCTGCGTCACAATTTTCATCTATAATATAACTCCTACCCTACTCCTACCCTACTCCTACCCTACTCCTACCCTACTCCTACCCTACTCCTACCCTACCTACCCTACCTACCTACCCTATCTACCTACCCATTTTTTTTGCTTTTAAACCTTCCCTGTATTTTGGCGAATCCAACAAAAAAAGAATTATTAAAATCGGTCCAGCCGTTCTCGAGTTTTAGCGAGACTAACTAACAGCAATTCATTTCTATATATATAGACTAGCTGTGCCCGCGAACTTCGTACCGCCTATTTTTTTTTTATTATGAAAAATAGATGTTGGCCGATTCTCAGACCTACTCAATATGCTCACAAAATTTCATCAAAATCGGTCAAGCCGTTTCGGAGGAGTATGGCAACGAAAACTGTGACACGAGAATTTTATATATTAGATAGATTATAACTTTAAGTAGCATAATACATATAGGCATAACCTACACAATATTAAATGGCTTAGATGAAATTAAACGATGGGATAACCGCTACTATGACAAGTTACAGTGCCAAGCTGCCGACTACAAATATATAGAAATCAGAGCAGAACTGCAGAAGATTGATAATAATAATGACAATTTTATTACAGAGAAGAATCATCTTAAAGCACTTAAAATAAAGAACCTGCAGTTTTTAAACTATCTAAACCAGTGGTTCCCAACTTGTGGTCCAGGGCAAGGGCCAAAACAAGTTTCGCGAAAGGTTTAAAACACTCCTTTTACCTCTAAAATGCATTGATTTATAAAAACCCAAGAAAATATTCTGCCAGTGTTCTGGGCACTTTTGCCATTGACAGCGATGTGGATTATTTTTTTGATGCCCAATGATTAATTTTGTTTTTATACGCGTTTGTACATAATTTCTTGATATTTAGTGTAGTTGTTTAAGTCTTCATTTATATATTAATAGCTAACTAATGCATGTTGTTTATTAATTCCACACAATTTTACACACAAAAATAACAAATAAGAATTGAAAATAACGATTAAAATAAGAATTAAAATTACATGCATTACACATCTAGAAAATATTTATATACACATTAATGATGTTCACAGGATAGCCTTGGTCGTACATATACCGTCGTTATGGCCTTATTACAGAATTGCGTTTTCACTTACAAAACTGCTGACTCATCGCATTATTTAGAAATTAGGCAGTTACAATTACGTTTATTTTAGGGTTTATTATTAATTTATTTAAATAATATTTATTAAATTTTCATTTCTTATGAACTATGGTTTATTTTGGTACATTTTACGTAATAATTATAATAATGTATTAAGGCGAAAATTACAGTTAATTCTGACCGTTTTTAGTAGTTTTTATGGATTTTAATCATTGGCATATAAAAAAAACTAAAATGTCATTTATCCAAACTGATTTTAAGTTTCTAGTAGAAATGTTGAATGACAATGCTTTTTACTTTTGATTTCAAAGTATTCTTTAAATAAACAAAAAAATTTACTACAATTTTTGTTTATTTTTAGATTAACTTAGTTGAATTTTCTTCTTGATTTTTGGTCCCTACCAACAACAAAGAAATCAAAGTGGTCCTGTGTCAAATACTGATCTAAACTAATAGGTATTATGAAAAGAATAAGTAAATGTTGAAATAATGAGGAACATTCTTTGACTGATCAAAAGCTACACACGCCCAGTATCATAGACAATTTTTTACTTCTTTAAAATCGGTACCTATAAATGATCAAGGGAACGAAGCCACTGGTAACCATCTTGTAATAATTATAAAAAAAAAAATAATTGATAAGAACATTTAAATGGAGGAAACACAAACATGTGTCGTATTATTTGCGTGAGATCTACAGCTTGCACAGTTGGCTATAAGAACGACTGCTGATGCACTCCTCATTCAGACTGGCTGCTTTCACAACAACATGCTCTGGACTATATTTCTCTTGTGCCTCGCTGCACCAGCCTTTGCAGAGGACTTCGGTAAGTGTACCTTTACAAAATTAAAAATATAACGTATTATAATTTGACTGTGTTTTTTGATTAAAATGATCAACTGTGGCTTTCTTATTCTCAGAAACTGAAACATTTAGACAACTTTGGCTTACTGGGTAGTTGAGAATTGAGAATAGTTATTAGTATTGAACATAGCTGCATATTATATTGCTGAACGGAGTACCTTTAGGCCGAGTGTCACAATTTAAATATCTTGGGCATATAGTAACCGAGAACTTATGTGATGATTTAGACATTGAAAGGGAGCGTAGGCATTGTCAGTCCGTGGTAATATGTTTGGCATACAGGTTCGCTCGGTGTACTGCAGAAGTTAAAATAACGTTATTTAAAGCTTTTTGCCAGACGTTCTACACCAGTGGCCTGTGGGCGAACTTTACACAAATGGCCTACAATGCTCTGCGCGTCCAATACAATAATGTGTTCAGGGCACTGTTCCGGCTCCCTCGACACTGTAGCGTATACGGTATGTTTGCGGATGCTAGTGTAGACGATTTTTACGCAATCATGCGCAAGAAGGTTGCTTCGGTAGTGCGACGTGTGCGGGAGCCGAAACAGTGTGCTGAGAATGCGATAGACCGGACACGGTGCTGCTAAGTAGGTTTACAGTGCTTCATGTTACGGCAGGCAGGCAGTTATTCTGGGCTACATATTGCTCACAAGGATTATGGTGTATGTGTAATCTATTTGTTTATTTATTTATGTATTAATTTTAAAATATTGACAAATTATCATAATGTATAAATTAATTTCTAATTTTTAATTTCTAATGTGACCAATTTTAAACGATTTCTACTTTCTTAATAATATAATGTGAAAACCCTGCTATGGACATTGTATGAAATAAATGATTTTTATTTTTTTATTTTTTATAGCGGCTTCACTTTTCGTATTTTTCTCTTATCTATTTGTAAAAAGCCAAAATTCCGAAGTAAGTTTCTCATGGAAAGCGTGACGGCACTTTTTCGAGCTCGTTGAATAATAGTAAAAGTTGTTCGTAATGATGAGTACAATGACCCCTTCAGAGGTATTGCGTTTATTCTGTTCCACGCTGTATAAAGATTTTCTTATTTCATACTTTTTAGGGCTTTTTTGGGGCTTTTTAAGTTTTGAACTTATTTTATTTTGTACGAAAAGGAGGACCGGCAAGAATCTGTGGAGTCCACTCTAATGACCTACAATGTCTTTGGAAAGGTGTCTTTGTTCTCTACAAATTTTAACGCTGCTTCACATTTTTAATTAGGGTTCCGTACCTCAAATGGAAAAAACGGAACCCTTACAGGATCACTTTGTTGTCCGTCGTCTGTCTGTCAAGACCCTTTAACTCGGGAACGCGTGGAGGTATCGAGTTGAAATTAAAACCATATACTCAGGCCTATGGAAAACTATACATATGTAATCAAATCATAAAAATATAGTCTTTATTTAAAGTAATATGTACCAACAAATATGTACGGAACCCTCGGTGGGCGAGTCCGACTCGCACTTGGTCGGTTTATTTTTATTTTTCGGAAGCCTTAGATGTTATACCTCAGTCACAAGTTGCCTTTTAAAACTATTTCTAATTATTAATGTGTATGTAAGACGTTTACAATTCATTTTTATATATATCTAACTAGCTGACCCGCGCAACTTCGTCTGCGTCACAATTTTCATCTATAATATAACTCCTACCCTACTCCTACCCTACTCCTACCCTACTCCTACCCTACTCCTACCATACTCCTACCCTACTCCTACCCTACTCCTACCCTACTCCTACCCTACTCCTACCCTACTCCTACCCTACCTACCTACCTACCTACCCTACCTACCTACCCTACCTACCTACCCCATCTACCTACCTACCCTATCTAACTACCCATTTCTTTTTTGCTTTTGAACCTTCCCTGTATTTTGGCGAATCCAACAAAAAAAGAATTATTAAAATCGGTCCAGCCGTTCTCGAGTTTTAGCGAGACTAACGAACAGCAATTCATTTTTATATATAGATTTTATCATTAAATATTTTCTTTTTACTTCGCTATAACTTTTTTCACACAGCGATTTGAGATTTGCCGCCATAGTAAAAGTTGTAGAGAATAAAAAACCTTTTCAATGACGTATCGCTTAACGTTATTGGACATTAGGCTGATTTGCTGGTCCTTCTTTGCGTTCTTATCCCGTATTCACTACCGGATTTATACCAGACGTAGGTACTGCAGGAAACGATCCGGACTTTGTTGATATTCCGACTAGTTATACTCAGTCCTTTCTCCTCCATATTTATCCACGCACAGCCAAAGTGCGAAACTCTCTGACACCGTAAGTGTGAACAGACGTCTTCCGGACACGCTCGTTCTGTTATACAAATTTTCCACCTCTTTCCATCAGTCAAGATCACCAACATTATGTTCTGCCAGCCCTGCGATCGTTTTGATTACAATTTCTATACTTTTTCTTCTTTTTGTTTTCAGGAATATGGAGGGACGGTCTCAAAAGTAAGTGCTTCTTCACTCTCCGATAAATAAATTTGTTAGACCAGAAACCCACGACTGGCACTTTGGTGGTTTGGTGGCTGTGGAGTCAGGACGGCATTGGCACGTCATACAGTAGGTACCCAAGGCTCCAGATCACGAAAAACCAACATTTCGACTGCCAATAACGGTTGCGATTATCATACCACCAATGTCGTTGATCACAGTCGTCTTTAACCGACGAATGCAATTAAGTTGAAAATAAAGATAGCTGCATGACCGATTTTAGTAACCTATGGGTTACTAAAATTGGTAGTAACCTACCTTTTTTTTAAGGATCGAAAATGACTCTTCCCGCTCTGGGCGGAGCAGAAGGGAGTGTCAGACTTTTACTGACCAAAACCCATCCCCGTTCCTCCTAAAGCCATTTGCGTTCCAGGGCCGCGGTGACTGTTTTGAACAAATTCCGCAAACCTGGCAGGTGGTAATGCATACCTTCGAGATATTTAGCTAACATCAGGGTTGCCGATACCAATAGGCGACAGTAACCACTTACCAAAAGGAACACTTTCTCAAAGGTTCTGGAGTGGCGACCACATACCGGAAGACTTCGTCTTCCAAGGCGGACCTGTGACTTAGTGAAGGGAGCAGGAATCCGCTGGAAGCGAGACTCATAGGACCGGTCGATGTGGCGACACTTGGGGGAGGCCTATATCCAGTACTGACCACCTTTCGGCTGAAATAATGGTGAATAATGAACCATTTTCCATTACACAGACTATCAGTGTCTCATACCAATTGCTATAAAACCTCATCAAAATTGTCTCTTATTCTTCAGTATTGTACGGTACGAACATGTTTGGCATGGGAGACGATAACATGATTGACTTGGCGAGGTCCAACCAGTCTGCCTTCACTCAGGGCTATATCAAGATGAACCGGCCTCGTATGTTAGCTGGCTACTGCCCATTGCAGCTGTGGTGTCGTAAAGAAGACATGTTCAGAGTCTGCGTATTAATCGATGAAACCGGAAATACTGCTGGTGTGCAATTCAATGTGAGTACTCAGTAAAGTTGTTGCAGCAGGCTTATCTGGCCTGGTGACGATGGTAAAAGTCACTTCGGCATGACGAGTTTAAAATATGAGTTCTTTTTTACTATTGATAGGCACGCATTTGACCACTATCTCACATGATGGTAAGCGACGGTCGAAGATGGAGCACGCTTGCCTAAAACCTATTTACTTTTGACTTAAAGACTCTCAGGTTGTAGCTATCAGGAAACCCAGACTCCGGCAGGGAATTAGACTCCTCAGCTGTACGCACTATGAATGTGTTCCCAAAACGTTTTGTGCGTTTGGGTGGTCCACAAAGTACCGGTGGCGCATCACCATTCGTCTTGTGGTCCGATGATGAAACGGGCTTAGCGGAATTAAATTACGCAATTCCGTCGCACATTCCCCAAAATGCAACCGGTAGAAAACCGACAGGCTACAAACTCGGCGCCGATGCTCAAGACTTTGAAGCTTCGACTCGACGAGCCTATCATTGCTGATGATTCTCTTGGGTCGTTTCTCAATTTACTTAAGGGCATCAAGCTGGTATCTAGCAGATCCATCCCAAAAATTAGAGCAGTACTCCATACACGATCGAACTTGCGCTTAATAGAATTTGAGCAACTGTTCCGGCGTGAAGTGCCATCTCACCTTTGCTAGGATCCTCACCTTTTTTGTAGCCTCTTGAGCTTTTGCCTCTATGAAAGGGCCACAATTGAGTGTAGATGTTAATGTAACCTCAAGAAGCTAAAGTTGGTCGGTCATCGGCATGTACCGGAAAAATGGAATGAATTGGCTCTTTTTGGCAGAAAAAGACACGCTTGGGTCTTAGCAGCATTGAACTTGACCAGATTGGCATCACCCCATTCAGAGACAGCTTGTAAGGACACGTTAAAGCGCTCAACCATAGCCTCCCGGAGAAACCGGAGCTATCATTAGATTCGACTTAAATAGTCGAATAACCATGTGCGTGTGAACTTAGGGACCAAACTGAAATGTCGCAAAATAAAAATTTTAGGATTTAGTAGCAGTCTTAAAACAATTGTAGAACAAATGTGGGAATTTGTGAATTTTTTTTTTTTAAACTGCAGCCCTTAAAGTGTGGTCCCTCAGTCCTCACACACCATCAGCCAGATCTCGAAAACTATTTGAAATATTAAGGTATTGTGACTGCAGACATTTAATAAAGAATTTGTAAAGATATTAACTGAATAACAGACCACAAAGCATCAAAGATAAAACAAGATATAACGACTACACTGTGGTCCCTCAGTTCACACAATAAAGATAACTATTTTAGTGAATATTACCGAATCAAATAAATAAAATCTTTCTTTTTATACATAAAGTTTTAGTAAGTCTTAAAACATTTTGTAAAAAGAAATTGAAATAAAATATGGACGCAATTTAAAGATAGCGATTATTGACACCGGTCCCTCAATTCTCACCTCCACTGACATATGTTTATGTACTAGCTGCTAGACGAGAGGAATATCAGAAAGTCTAGTGTACTTAACTTTTAGAAAAAAGTTTCTACTAAATAATAGGTATCTAAAATTCTGTATTTCTTAGCTCTTAGCTGAGATAATATTATTTTCTTAATCCTATGAATATAGATAGAGTAGTATGACCACACAATGAAACAAAATGTAGACAGTACTGTGTACTATTATATGTATACCTACTTCATTTAATATAGCTTTAGACGAAACGAAAACAAGGTGGTATGATTAAATTAATGTATATTATATAGCCTACGTGCATGTGATAAAGAAGTAGATTACAAAATTAACTAATCACTTATTACTTACTTATACTTTTGTTAGTACTTATTATAATTTTGAAATATTTATAATCAAAGCAAAAGAAACGCTCGTTTATAAACAGTGGTAGGTATCGGTAGATAAAGGAAGATTACGTAGTTTTAGTTTATTATAGCATTGAAATTATTATTTTTTTGCTACTCGTAATTATGAAGAACTAAATTATTTAGCAAGCTGTTTCCGAACGCGAACTTGAAGTGGCATTAAATTAAACTATCCTCATTTTTAGGGTTCCTGGACAGTAACCAACGGAACTAAGTCTCCTCTGTCCGTTCGTCTGTCTATCAGCGGGCTGTATCTCAAGAACTGTAATAGGTTGACCGTTGAAATTTCTACCGAATGTGTAATTCTAATGCCGCTATAACTACAAATATTTGTTTTAAATATTAAAACGGAGCCCCCATATAAGAAACATGCTTTTTTCGGTTTATAGTACGAAACCCTTCGTGTGCGAGTCCGACTCGCACTTGGCCGGTTTTTAATTTATGTTTTACCACTGCACAACAAGATTTTTTTAAATATATGATAACTCAGCTGAGTCGACGGGGTTTTGAGTATTCCATCATCAAATCCAGGAATTACCTACATAAAATTTCGGTAATCGAATTTATTATGAAAAAAATTGTTTCCGTACCTAGCTATTTTATACGATATGTTTCTGAGAAATATCTTACATAACAAGTTATGGTCATTCAAATCGCGTCATTTTACTTAAAAAATGTGTCTTAAATACTAATTACTTCACCTTTTCAAAAGGTCAACTTAGTTTCGCTGAAAATATATACGAAAAAAACTGGCCAAGTGCGAGTCGGACTCGCGTGCAAAGGGTTCCGAACGAATTTAATTTTTTTAACATTTTTTTAGCACTACAGCCTTCTAATAGGTTTTCCTGTAATGTTTTGGTAAAGATCTATTATCTCCATTTTTTTCAAAATTTTAAACGCAGAATTTACGGAGATAAGGGGGGGAATGGTAATTTTTCGTCTAATTTCTTGAATAACTTCTTAACCATTTATTTTAAAATTATGAAAAAAATATAATTAAAACCCTCACAGTAAGTCCTTTCATTTGACATGTCACACGATATTGTTCAAAAATATTTTTTTTTATTTTTCTAGTTTGACCCCCAAAAGTGACCCCCATACTTAAAAATTTAATGATTTACGTAACGCGTCCGTGTTTGGGGTATAGAAGTCCATATGTGTACCAGATTTCGGTCCAGGGGATCCGGCGAAAACTGGCTGTGACAGACGGAGAGACAGACAAACAGACAGACATCCGAGTGATCCTATAAGGGTTCCGTTTTTTTCGGAACCCTTATCTCCGTAATCCCTTATCTCCGTAAATACTGCGTCTAAAATTTTGAAAAAAGTGGAGATAATAGATCTTTACCAAAAGATTACAGGAAAATCTATTAGAAGGCTGTAGTGCTAAAAAACATGTTAAAAAAATTAAATTCCTTCGGAACCCTTTGCACGCGAGTCCGACTCGCACTTGGCCAGTTTTTAAAATAATAATCCCTTTTTCAGTTTGTGACTTTTTACTTACTTCGCGGGTTGGCTGTTAAAAGGTTATCAGGCAACTAAAACTAACATTTATTATTTTTAGTAGAATAATTTATGTTTTTCGCATAATCCTGCCTTATTGAGACTTAAAACAGATATCTTTGAGTCTATTATACCTAATGGCAGAAAAACGAATAAGAGCTAGTAAAATTATAGCGCTGCTGGAATAGTGGTGAAGCCAATGTTACGTCTCACAGCGGTTAAATAAAAGTATTTCTATAAGTGATTAGTTAATTTTGTAATCTACTTTCTTATCAAATACACATAGGCTATATTATATACATTAATTTAATCATACCACCTTGTTTTCGTTTCGTCTAAAGCTATATTAAATGAAGTAGGTATACATATAATAGTACACAGTACTGTCTACATTTTGTTTCATTGTGTGGTCATACTACTCTATCTATTTTCATAGGATTAAGAAAATAATATTATCTCAGCTAAGAGCTAAGAAATGCAGAATTTTAGATACCTATTATTTAGTAGAAACTTTTTACTAAAAGTTAAGTACACTAGACTTTCTGATATTCCTCTCGTCTAGCAGCTAGTACATAAACATATGTCAGTGGAGGTGAGAATTGAGGGACCGGTGTCAATAATCGCTATCTTTAAATTGCGTCCATATTTTATTTCAATTTCTTTTTTACAAAATGTTTCAAGACTTTCACTAAAACTTTATGTATAAAAAGAAACATTTTATTTATTTGATTCGGTAATATTCACTAAAATAGTTATCTTTATTGTGTGAACTGAGGGACCACAGTGTAGTCGTTATATCTTGTTTTATCTTTGATGCTTTGTGGTCTGTTATTCAGTTAATATCTTTACAAATTCTTTATTAAATGTCTGCAGTTACAATACCTCAATATTTCAAATAGTTTTCGAGATCTGGCTGATGGTGTGTGAGGACTGAGGGACCACACTTTAAGGGCTGTAGTTTTTAAAATATTTTTTGACAAATTCCCACATTTGTTCTACAATTGTTTTAAGACTAGGTACTACTAAATCCTACAATTTTTATTTTGCGACATTTCAGTTTTGTCCCTCAGTTCACACGCACATGAATAACCACTCTGCTCGACAAGATTTTGACCTTTGACATACCAGCTCAGTCGACGGGATTTTGCGAATTATGTCATCAAATTCAGGAATCACATCAAATTTCGGCAATCGAATTTGCTATGAAAAATTTGTTTCCGTAGCTATATTATACGATAAGTTTGTGAGAAATATCTTAAATAACAAGTTAAGATCGTTCAAGTCGCTTCAGACAACTTAAAAATGTGTCTTAAATATGAATTACTTGACCTTCCAAAAAGGTAGTGAACTTAGATTTTCTGAAAATATATGAGTTTACAAACTTCTCACTTGCTAAAAAGATGCAAAAGGGCAAAATCAAGACAACCATTCTATTTGTGTTCTTCGTTTTGTCCTTATTCATACATAAGTTAATGAAAAATACGATCGAATATTGACAAAAAATTATCTACGTTGCAATTTAGATGACAGCGATGTTTGAGTCTAAAAAACATGAAAATTGTGGATTTCGGACACCCAAAATCCATTGGTAGTGGTTTTCTCAACATTTGATCATCTGACGAATGCATATTTCTAATGATAAATGTAGCGGTAATGAAGTTTTTTGATTTCCAAAGTTGAAGTTTCGCGCCAACTGTGTTTGTTTACGTTTTTATTTTACACAAGTATCACCCACTCACTTTTAAATATAATTAAAAATATGGCAAATAAGAATTTAAATATCATGAAGAACAATAAAAACCCCAGATCTAAATACAATTTACAAACACAGATCTCTCAGACTACACTTAATTCGTGTTCAAAATTTTCAACCATTTTGTTTTTTTAATTGTTAGGGTGTGCCATATTGATTATGCTAATCGATTTTTTTTTAAATTACATTCGACTCGATAAATGAGCAATTTTCACAAATCGATTCTTAGTAACTAGAAAAAATACTTTTAAGGCTTAAAATACAATCATTATTTATGGTTTCTTATTACATTTAAATAGGTTTTTGGGCAGCAAATTTTGAGAATTAAAAATATCAACTCAAGAAACTCATCGGACCCATGATCAATTTCGCGCGGAATTGTCTTTTATTCCAAATTTAAATTTAGAATGTGCTTGTGTTTCAGAAAAAAAAAATAAGACTAAAATTATTGCGAGTTTTATGTTTGACTAGTTTCTGCCCGCGGCCTCGCCCGCTTTATTAGTATTTTCATGGGTTTTGATTTCTGTGGACGGAACCCTAATCCTTTCAAAAATGAGTTAGGTACTCATTCTAACATCATTAAAAAAGTGTTTTTGTTTTAGCTGTCTTATATACTTTCATATGCATTTAGAAAAAAGCTGTTATTTTTATATTACAAACAGACACTTGTATGTATGTTTGGAGGTAAGTTTTTTTACTTAGAACGCCCAGTAGACAAACAGCTAACTAATAAATTAATATTACAAATGCATCGAAATATTAATGACTATGTTTTCGGCGAAATTACAGGTACAAATTATTTTCATATTGAACACCTACAACTGTCTTCTAGTTTTGTATACTAAGACAAAAAAAAAAATGATTGTTTGGGTTACTTAGGCCAAATTCTACATGAAATAAATTTCATTCTAAATAAATTTTAATACGTAAGTAAGAAATGACACCGACAAAGTTTGATAAATTTTTGATATGGTTGTCATTTTCATGGTTTTCGTGGCTGACATGGGGTCGCTAATAACGAATATGAGAAATAAAAATCCACAAAAAAATCGTTTCAAATGTTTGAGAACATTCATGACATGCGTGATCCTATTCTATAAGGTTTTTTTGATACAAGTATTTTTTGTTATTTGCTACATCTTAGTGCGATACATTTCTGGTATCTCGAGCTCCTTTTGGATACTCCACATAACTAAGTACGGCTTGTAGCTAAATAATTACAGTGGCACACATCGTACTTCGCTTGTCGAGGTCGGGGCGCGGGTGGGTGATCATTCATTGAGTTTTCTCTGTGCCTTGGAAAGCAAGCTTTGACATTGGTCCTGCAGTGCGATTCTGTAAATATGTCGAAGTGAAAACTTGGGCGTAGTGAACGACAAGTGAGCTGTCAAACCATACAAACAAGATGGCATGACAGCTCACTTGTCGTTCACTCCACCTAAATGGTCACGGTGAGATGTCGACAGAATCGACCGGCTGTACGTCTACCATGAGTTTTATCAATCTATACTCGCTAGCGACTGTAGTTAAAATAATGTGTGAAAACATTAAAAAAACAAGTTTCTAATTTATTTGTTTAAGTTGTTAATTAACAAACAAGCAAGTTGCAAGTAAAACTTTAGTTAACAACTAAAAAAATAAATTAGAAACTTGTTTTTTTAAAGTTTTCGTTTTGTTTTCTTGTTTTTTTAGTTTTGGTTTTCGTTATCGATTTGTGGGGTGACAACACATTACACGCACCGGGTGTCACCCATGCTAGCTACGCCACTGAGCCTATGTTATTTCGACACTTGAAGACAAACCTAATGACTGAAAAAATAATCTATCCAGTCGTTACGCTGCATTTCCACAGAGATATGCGAGGATGTGTTGTATTGTATTTTGTTTTTAACGCAGCCTTAAGTTACCAGGCGGTTCAAAGAAATAGACATACCTACCTACAAACATCCAAATATACACCAAACTTACATAAATACTGCCAAAAAGCATTCGCACCTTTGTTTTGCAGCCGGAGAAAAAAACTTCTGAACGTATCTATAACAAGTGTACATATATCCACACAAACCAATTTTCATGCATTATTAAAAAAAATACAACCTGATGCAATATTTATAGCGTAGGTTCTCAAATTTACTCAATATAAAGTTGTTTTTTTTTATTGATGACAAAGTCCTACACCCACTTGATTAACCTTTATAAATGTATACCGGGCATTCTGTATGGGTTTCATATATAATGCCCGGTATACATTCATGCTGAAAATATCTACACAAATCTCAATATGTTCAATCTAATAAAATATAATATTTTTGAATCACGCGCGAATTCTGAATTTAAATTTTGAGTAGGTAATATAAGCAATTAGCGAAATTAGCCGTGGGTCCGATGAATTTTTTGGGTTTGTTTTATTCCTAATGTCCAAAAAACTTTTTACAAAAAAATATAACCGACTTCCAAACAAAAAACTACAAAGTATAAAATAACCTTAATTTCGGAAGTCAGTGTTTTTTGTTTTGTTTCTTTGTTTTTTTAACACCGACTTCCGAAATTAATGATACTTACGTCTACGCAGAAATTGAAATAAGCAATAATGCTCATAACATAAAACTACTGAACCAAACTGAATCAAATTTTTACGGGACCAAATGGCAAGTATACCGCATCGAACGAAAAAAGAATCACATAAATCGGATCAGAAACCTCGGAGTAACCGGTGTACATACATAAAAAAAAACGGACCGAATTTAGAACCTCCTCCTTTTTTGGAAGTCGGTTAATAAACCTGTAATTACACAAGGAAACATAAATAATAATTATCATTATTGCATAATGTTTTTCATTCCTTTAACGCATATTTTTGTTTTAGAATTGAATTACGATAATCGTTCGTCCGATTTATTTAAAAACTTAATTCTATGTAATGCTTTAATATTATATATTTTAATTTGAATAATAATTTAATTTAATTTAATGTATCCGAAATTTGTATGCCTATTAGGCTAAACATAGCGATCCTAACATTACAATACGATCTTATTATTGTACCTATGTTTTGCAAATAAATAATTTGTATTTGTATTCATTTAAATTAATCGGGAAGATCAAATTTGAAAAAAATATCGATTATCATAATCGTTTAACTACACCCTAAAAATTAAAAAAATAACGAGGTGGTTGATGGTGGACGGCGATTATCACATTTTACACTTTGATTAATTTTATTTATGAAAATTAGTAAACTTGCGGGTTAAATACGAAAGAATTATTACCGCTATCATATGACCTGTTTATCCAATTGTTTTAATTAACAGCCATACATAAGATTTTTTAAGTAGCTAAGATCAATAACAGCGTTAATAATAAGGATGTCGTATGACGTAATTCTTAGATCCAATTGGACCTAATACCGAGCCGGCGGAGGTTCGAGGTCCAATTGGTACTACTACCGAACTATACGGTTAATAATAGCTCATATTTTAAACTCTATCCAGCCATTAAGGCTATGAGTCGTGCCAAACAAACACGCACACACCTATTTTAATATGTTTGAATGTCTATTTTATTATGTCTTTAGACACGGTCACGCACGAACCCACATATCTATACCAAGGTCATGTCTCGTGTGCACTCTTCTTAATTGAGTGCAAAATACAAAAATTCAAAATTCGAAAGTCATTTATTCAAATTAGGCTGAGAGCCAGCACTTTTTGAACGTTAAGTTTTACAAAAGACAGTCCCCCAAAACGCCCGCCCTTCACCACTTCCTAGTGTTTTAGCTGAAGCAGAAGTGGCCAACAAACTCCCCAGCAATTTGAATTTATATAATAGTATGCAAAGTAAATAATACATGACACGAAAAAATAAATAAATATGATTTATCACTTGTTAGCTAGCACACTCTATGATAATGATACTGATACAAAAGGAAAATATTAAAAAAAAACGGATTGAGTGTAAGTCAATCCGTTTATTTTTAGTAAACACTAAACGTTTTGGGAACACATTCATAGTGCGTACAGCTAAGGAGTGGAATTCCCTGCCAGAGTCTGTGTTTCCAGATAGCTACAACCTGGGAGTCTTTAAGACAAGAGTGAATAGGTTGCTTCTAGGCAAACGTGCTCCATCTTCGACCGCATCATCGCTTACCATCAGGTGAGATTGTGGTCAAACGTATGCCTATATTATAGTAAAAAAAAAAGATAAATAAAAATAAAAAACAAATCATATGAACACATATAACCTGTCAATGCTTTTTAATAACTTACACGAGTTTAATTTGAATGGGTCACCTCATATTGCAGATCCCTGTCGATGATTTTAAACCAAAATATGACATGGAGGAACAAGGATTTACCATCTGGACGACCGTGTTACACAACACTATTGTGAAATTCTACGCCTACCACGTATTCTTTGTGGCACCTGGTAAGATCCCTTTCTTCAAGTTAACACTTTGCTTACTTTAATTTTAGTTGTACTAGCGATTACTTAAGAGTCAGAGACCTTCAGGACTAGGATTGGTAACGGAGAAAAGGGGCAGAGAGAGCCTTTGCCCTGCACTGGGACAGTACAGACTCAGAAATGAGCAAGCTACTTCTCGCGGTATTTCATACAAACTCGCAAACCCTTATTGAATGAGCCAATTGAAATGAAACTTGATACCGACGCCTTAGAGTGAAAACCTCGTAAGTATAAAAGAAGTAACTTTTCAGGAGGAAGAAAAGACTGCGTGCTGTTATATTTTTGTACAGCGTCTTTTTATTAATTAATATGGAAATTTAACCCGCTTTTATATCCAGAATTGTTCGATACAATAAGATTGTCCACAATGCATAAAACAACACGTTCGTTGCAAGGTATTCACGCCCAACCTAAAAGATGCGAATATTTACGAGGTTCTCATTTACAGTCATAGATGGCGCTACGAGTATCGAATGAACAAATTGGTCAGATCAAGATGTGCTTTCTTTGGTTTTCTTCCTAGAATCGCAATAAAATAAATTTGAGCAAAAATGCATTCCTTAGGTTTTCACTCTAAGACGACGATACGTACTCGTACACCTACACAAAACACCTATCTACGTCTTAAAAGAAAGTTCTTAAAACTTAAAATATTATTTAGGCACTTATCTCTCCGCTGGCGAGGAAGCGATTAGCCATCGACTATTTGCGAACTGAGGAAAGGGACAAAAGATATAGATCTCGTGTGAGTAAAAGAGACATATACATTCATAGTCGATAGCTAGCTGTTCACACTACCGGCGAGCGGCTCTTACCACAGCATCGGCAAGAGCTATCAAAGATTGTACTCGCTCAGTGACACTCGCTCTACGATGCTCGCTTGGCAGTCAGAACTCACTAGCCAGCGGCAATTTCTACCTACAGTGCGGGCCGGAGCGAGTATTGCGAGTAATCGCCCGCCGCACAAAAACACTCACTTAAAGCCGAGCGTTAAAACTATCGAAACTTTTCACTCGCTACTCGCTGCTCGCCAACTCGTTTCGAGTTTCAAGCTTTACTTGCTACTCGCTGATCGCCGGCGGTGAGACAAGTGCCTTGAAATGGCTGCCTAGAATTCGCAAAACATGTATAAGTTTGACTACAGAGATTGAATCATTGCTAGTGACCTGAGTGCTTAGGGACCGTGCACGGCGTTAACTATGCCATCTAGAATCGCATATTCGAAGTTTTAAGGGTCAAAATACTTGACATTGACGCTTCTGTGCTGGCACCTGCGGATCCTGCTCGCTCAGTTTAGGGGAACATGCGCAAAGTAGACTGTGCCATCTAGCGTAGCTATTTCGAACTTTATACTTGAAACGTACTTGACAGTGACATTTCTGTGCTGCCACCTATAGTTTCTGCACGCTCCCTAATAAATTTTAAGCAACGTTTATATTCGCATCTCGTCGCAATATGGTAAAAGCAACTCAATATCCTTTTTAATATATTAACAAACTTTTTAAAATCCGAATTTATTTTTTAAGATTCTCGAAAACGTATCGAGTGTGAAAATCCCGATGCTATCCTGCGCGACGATAAGCTGTATTACAGTGGCTTCGATGGCAAGCTGGCCAGCGTTGCCACCGAGACCCGCAAGCTGCATAGCATTTACAAGCAACAGAACTGCGTAGCGTGGTTGGGTGAGTAATAACTATTTTCTTTGTATTGTCTAATGATAGCTCAGAAAGTAGGTAGGGCTAACTTTGAGAAAGAGGTCAACCGTCGAATCCGACTCGGCTGGGCAGCGTTCGGGTAGTTGCGTGGTATCTTCTCGTCTCACATACCACAGTGCCTCAAGACGAAAGTTTATGACCAGTGCGTGTTGCCAGTGATGACTAATGGACTCGAAACGTGGTCGCTTACAATGAGCCTCATCAGAAGGCTTGAAGTCAACCAAAGAGCATAGAGAGGGCAATGCTCGGAGTTTTCTTGCATGATCAAATCAAGAATGATGATATCCGCAAGAGAAACAAGGTTACCGACATAGCCTGAAGGATCGTCAAAATAAAGAAGCTGTGTGCAGGGCACATTGAGCGCAGAACAGATGCTCGATGAGGCTGAAAAGTTCTGAAGTGCAGGGCACATTGATCGCAGAATAGATGGTCGATGAGGATGAAAAGTTCTGAAGTGGCGACCGCGTACCGGAAGATATTTATTTATTTCAAGCACACAAATGTTCAGAGGCGGAATTAATGCCTTAGGCATTTAGATATGATTATGATAATCTCAGAAAGCACCTAATAGATCGGCAAATCTATTCTGCCAACAGTAGGTGGAATAACAGCCTGTCGATTCTGTAAATATGTTGAAGTGAGCTGTCATTCCATCTTGATTACTAACATTGACAGGTCACTTTGTGATAACTTCACCCAAGCCTTCACAACGACATGTTCACTCCACCGATGTAAGTTGCTTTTGTTTATCTGCGATGGTCCTAGTTTATCACTTGTGACTTTGGGTCACAGATTATGGTTAAATTACATTGTTGCACATGTAAGCGGGCACGCCATTTATTCCTGGAGGCTCATTTTGATTAGTATTGTATGCTTGAGTTTACATATTTAATTACCATGTAATTAGTTTTATCATTGTTTCATATTTAATTTTTGGGATAATATCGTATGCTAGCGGACATGTGCCATCAATTTATTTAATTTAATGATCGATATCTATCATAAGATGTTGAATAATGTTATATAAATTCAAGTTCTTTAAACTTAACAGACAGTTGTGTTGCTGGGGAGTTTGTTGGCCACTTCTTCTTCCCAGCTAAAACACTAGGAAGTGGTGACGGGCTGGGCGATTTGGGGGACTGTCTTCATGTAAATTCAAAAAGACGTAGACGTTCAAAAAGTGCTGATTTTCAGCCTAGTTTGAATAAATGCCTTTTGATTGATTTGATTGATTGATTAAGATTAGGGTAAGCAGGGGTAATAGCGCTCACTGCTACTGCTACTAAAACTGCGATTGAAAACGAGATGTCCAAAAGAAAATCCGCAAAACAATTAACATAACATTTATTTCTTTGAGATATCGACTAAAATATAAAAATATGAGCAACTCAAGGCCCACAACAAGAAAATGACATTGCTGAACAATTTAAATTGCTAATGACATTGCTGAACAATTTAATTGCTTCTCTTGTCGTTGTTGGTTTTAGCAATTCCCAGTTTATTGTCGATTCCATAAGACCGGCTAAGCGTCGTCGCCTCGGGAGAGCGAAATTTCTAGGGTTCCTTACCAAAATGGTAAAAAAGACCTCTTTACGGTGTGACTAAGTCTGTCCGACTATCACAGCTTGATATCTCAAGAACCACTAATGCTATCAACTTGCAATTTAGAATAGTTTTTTTGCAACAGCGACTGAAAGGGGTTCTTAAAAATTTAAAGTGGAGCTACTAGGATATGTGGGGCATCATATGAAAGAGCAACTTTTGGACATTCTTAAACCTTTTTTTTTAGGCTGCCCCCTTATCGCCGAAGTTTGCATAGAGAAAACTCTGTAATTATTCTATGTGATAGAAATTTATGTAAAATTTACAGGAAAAATAAAACGATGTCTAATAACACACTAATTCAGGAATCATCAACAAAAATTACATTAGTTCCACTATCGGTCAAGAGATGGCACTGATCTAAAACTGCAATATACATCGCAGTGTTAAAATTCTCTTACGAATAAAGGCCTCGCCGATGAAAATTTAAAAACATTTCATGTTTTATATCAGTGGTTCTTAACCTTTTAGTCATAAGGGACCATTTGACCAAATTTCTGTCTTCCCATGGACCACCAACTTTTCGGAGGTTATAGATAGAAGGTAGATTTTTTACCGCATAATCTTGACTAACATTTGAATCTAGTTCAGTGCTGCTCAAGGCCAAACGCATGCCAAAACTGACATCCAATCGATTTTGGTGCTTGTCTCTAAAATTTTCAGAAGCGCCGAGAACCTCTGATGGCATAGATTTGCCGATGAAACAACATTAGGTAGCATGTAGCACTATTTCGAAAATTTTGGAAGAAACATTGTTATTTTTCTTTAAGAAATGTTGTTTTCTAATTAATTTCCTGATTTCCTGTCTCAAAAACATCTTCCAAGTTAGTATTCTATAGCACATCAAAAACTTCTTTATTTCGAAGCCTTGCATTGAAATGATTCAGCTTTGTGAAAATATTGCATTATATAATGGCTACGCGGACCACTTCAGGTTCTGCCAGGGACCGCCAGTGGTCCGCGGACCATCAGTTAAGATCCACTGTTTTATATGGTGCTACGGAACCCTCGGTGCGCGAGTCCGACTCGCTCTTGACCGGTTTATTGTATTTACAAAGTCAAAGAAAAGCGCCCTCGTCAAGGTTAGAATGTTAAAATTGATTGATTGTTTAAGAAGGATAAGACCGCCTATTGCAATCGTTTAGGTTTAGTATTTCTTTTACGATGCACATAATAAAGAGTATTCCATTCTATTTAAAACACCTTCGTTCCAGGTACCCTGTATTACTACAACATGACTAAAGAGATGGAGTGTAGCGCTTCCACAATGTCGCCGTTTTCCGCCATGTTCAGCTCAGGTGAGCTGATTGGCATCAGGATCAGTGTCATAGGCACTTGGTCCAAGAGAAGCAAGCACCAGCACCTGTATGAAGATATGAAACACCTTTCAGTCTTGGTAATTTTTCTTAAATTATGTTATGTTTTTTATAAAATCATTATTAGTACGATGACGTAAAACTAGTACAGGGTGGTCAAATCAGATGTAGATGACAACATACAACTTTGTTTTGCTACCATTTCGATTTTATGCAAAATTTTGCAAATTCTTTACATCCCTCTTTTAATTGAAGAGTTGCAGTTTCGTTCTGGATTGGTTTTAAAGTCATGATCACTGTTATTAGGTATTAGGGTTCCGAACATCCGTAAAAAATGGAACCCTTATAGGATCACTCGGGTGCCTGTCGGTCTGTCTGTCTGTCCGTCTGTCACAGCCAGTTTTCTCCGGATCTACTGGACCGAAATTTGGCATACATATTGACTTCTGAGATCCAAACACGGATATTTTACGTAATTAAATAAATTTTTAGTATGGTATGGGTCACTTTCAAACGACTATGGGGATTAAACTAGAAAATTAAAAAAAAGTTGTATCGTGTGACATATCAAATGAAAGGACTTAAAGTGAGGGTTTTAATTGTATTTTTTCATAATTTTAAAATAAATCGTTTGGAAGTTATTCAAATTAGAACAAAAATGACCATTCATCCCCCTTATCTCCGAAACTACTGAGCCTGAATTTTTGAAAAAAAAAATGCAGGTAATTGTTCCATACCTTAAGATTACAGGAAAACCTATAAGCAGTCTATATAGTGTTTAAATAATATGTTAAAAAAATGAAATTGGTTCGGAACCCTTTGCACGCGAGTCCGACTCGCACGTTTTAACATGTTTTAACATGAAAAATGAACAAATTACAAACAAATGGAGAAGGAATCTATTGAACCCCAAACTCACAAGATTCAAGAAATTTCTTTTGCTTTATGGTTTTCGAAAGAGGCTTCGTCGTGGTCATTTGTTAGGCAGCAAACAGGTCGGTAGATAAAGATTTGGCAGCTGTTGTTTTTCTTGAAAATTGCGATTGAAGGTTAGTAGTCTTTCACGCTTACAACGCTGAACCAATTTTGAAAGAAAGAAAAACCGTTTATTGGCACGCAAGTAGATCATGTCCTGGAATAGGACATAGGACTTACGGGGATTTCTCACTTTTGGGGGACTTTATTAGAACAGTAGCTGTTGCCCGCGACTTCGTTCGCTTGTATGTCGAAAAGTAAAATGTTGTCGCTATTTAAAATTGCTAAGATAAGTATACAAACAGTCAATATCTGGCATTGCTTGACCCTTTATAGAATTAGGAATTTGGAAGACTGTTATGCAAGGCACTGGCTGTATCATCTCTTCTGTTCAAAATCCAGCCAGCCAGCCCTATTTCTACTTAGGCTGATAAGTCATATTGCCATTTTTGACTGTCTGCAATTTGTAGCCCGTGGCCATTAGTTCTCATGAAGTTTAGTTGATCACTGGCAAATTCATGGAAGAAACTGTGAGAAAGGTATCAGGAGGAGTGGGTACGGGTCCAGCACTACCATCTTGGAACCTCTTCGCGAGTTCGTCTGTAACGTCATTACCTAGGGATCTACAGTTCCTCTAGATCCACTGGAGGGTGAAGCGCCGCAACGGATAATTTCTGGGCCTGAACTGGTCATCATACATAGTCTCTCTGGGAATTCAATACTTTTGAAAATAAATAGAAAATAATTGGGTATGATATGATTCTGGAATGATCACAACTGAAATCTTATTTCAGCTACTATAACAATTTGTTGGATATGTGTGACTTTCAGCCGAGTGCCTTTGTAAAATTTAATCGAAATTAAATATGCAAATAAAAATTATGAAACTTAATCGGATGGTGTGTACATCTTCTTCCATGGCCGTTTTCATGGAAATATTTTCCCGACAAACATGTGTCAATATTATGCGTATTGATGGTTGCGTCGGTGGGTTCCCCGTACACAGAAGAAATTAATTTATGCTGAAGCAACGAGACAATACAGGCTATCTTCTAAAATAACCTTACCACCTTCTTGGTTGTGGTGCGTGGCGTCAGCAATTTAACAGTGTTCGTATAATTTGCGGATTTGAGTGGCCTTAATTCTTCTTCGGCGTTCCCTCACCGCTGAGGAACGCGAACACAAACGTCGCCATTCGGTCTTCTGCAGGGTAGATTGCTCTGTAATACTACCTCAAACAGCCTTCTTTATGGCGTCGGAACATGATTTTTTGTGCATTTGAACTTTAACCTCTTTATAATTATATACGAAGTTAAGAAACTACTTTATGAATAAAATTTATTTCGAACCAGGAACGTAGGTAAATCATTAGGTACGTAGTAAAGTTTTTAGAACACAGACATCTGATTAACCGAGCTAATTCAACTGTTTTTGAGACTCCGCTATCATAGAACTTCGCCATCTGCTCGCGGGAGGTATGACATGACTTTAGGCCTGTAAAGGTTCATTCTTCTTCTTCTTTTCGACTTTTCGAGTCGATGGTTAACTCTTTATACTGCTTTGGTCCAGTAGGTGGCTACGTTAATAGCAGCATCGGTGGCATTCATTAAATTTTCCAAAGTGGTGTTATTGAGCAGCTTTGGCTTAATATGCTTAGCAAATGTAAGCGCGCGCCTGTTGACGAATATTTTAATTTAAAACCCGTGAAAATTAGATCAAATTCATAACGCCATTTATGGAATATGAAGGCCGAAAGATTAGTTCGGAGTTCGTTTTATTTTTATTTATAGGGATATTACGTTCATTCAGAACAGTATTTTTTTAAGGTATTAAAAGAATCAATTTTTTTAAGACTTTTTAAATATACAAATTATAACTAAAAATATGTGTTGGTGTTATCTCATCGCTGTCGAAAGTACTATTTAGGTTAATAGGTGGCACTGCAGGTATCTTTATTACGTAGTACGTTGATTTCATCTACATTGATACAATTTTTTATCAGGTAAAGTTATCTTATTTTGATTGTACTTTTTATCGTGATGCGAAAAAAAATAATACAGAAAAACAGAACATAGTTTCTGTTAATTATCCTACTAATCTAGAATTTCAGTACTTCGGCACATCCAGTTTCACGCATTTTTAAAGGTACAGGCAAAAGAAGTCGCGACCAACGAAAATATTAGAGCAGAAACATAAAAAAGTCAAAAATAAGTCAAAAATAATTTTAAAAAGTTGCGATAACTGGGGTTCTAACTTACACCGAATCATTCGAAAGCCAGTCATTGTACCCTCGCGGTTGGCCGGGTCTATGAATTCGATTGACGTTTCATTTAAATAGCCAATATTTTAATAGATTATGGTTATTGACTGCTTAGCTCCTCAAAGATATAGCGTGATGATAATAATTTCTAAAGATATGTTTTTAAAGGCTAATTTTATACTAAACTGAACGAATAATGGAAAGTTGATCAAAACTTGTCGAAAAACGTTGATACGTAATTTTAAAATCTTTAAATGTCCATAACTTTTTTTACCGGTCACCAATTTCAATGAAATAAAGACTAAATGCTGCTCAGATATAAGTTTAATCTAACTTTGAAAACCCTAACAAAATCTGTTAAGTATTTTCGGAGATTAGAGAGAACAGACAGATAGACAGACAATAAAAATGCTCTTTTAATGTTCTATAACTTTTTTTACCCTACTCGATTTTTGTATTTTTGTTTAATGTACAGAAATCATAGTCTCTACCCGTCTCTACTGTTTTATATATGTATTGATGATGAGGTATTGATTAATAAAAAACTTTGCCAGACTGTACTGTGTAGTACCGTGTCATATGAAATTAAAGGGCTTATTGTGAGGGTCTTTAAAAATATATTTTTTTGCAGTACGCCGTACCCAATGGTCCCATGTGCATGTTCAGAGACATCAATGAGGGCGGAATCTCCATGACTTTCTACTTCACCAGCACACCCTGGTTGATAAACTGCATTACCTCGAAACCATTCCATCACGACCACCCCGAAACTCATCGCAAGGATATTATAACAACACACAAACAACAACAACACAACCCCAACAACCACTACAAACAACACAACAACAACAACAACAACTACAAACAACACCACAACAAATAACAACATAAAATAACATAATTTAATTTTGTTTTGTGTAACCACTGTAACATAATAAATATTTTGGCATCATTTAAAATTATTGTTTTATCCTGCGAACCTTCTCATACATCCTATTTACCTATGCCTGATATAATAAAATTTTATCAATCCAAGGGGTTTTTAGTAGCAGACTGAACTATGAGGCACTCATGTAGTACCTATTTATATTATTAGCAATTCTGTAATAAAGCTGATCACATAAACTGATGTGCGTTATCTCGCGTGTTGGAGTTTTATATCCAGAATTATTTAAATAAAATGCTTCCGATGATTTAATAGCTATTTGTGCAACAAGAGAGCAAAGTCGTTTTTTGCTGCGAGTGCTGATTTTGAATCTTGAGCAAGAGAAGGATTCAACGATTGAATCACGAGCGTAGCGAGTGATTCTAAATTTGAATCCTGAGTGTGGCGAGAGATTCAAAGGCACGAGATGCAAAAAAACTTTGTTCTCGTGTAACACACGTAACTTTTCACTTCAGCAGCGAGAATACTTTAGTAGATAAAATTATGAACAGGAATAGATTGAAATAACTATTTATTGTGAATCAAAAGAGGTACTAATTCAATAAAATGGAACATTTTAAAAGTTAAAAGTAAAATTACTACAATTCTGCAAATTAAAAGTAACAGATTTATTTGGCAACGTTATAGTTGCATTGAGTTGAGTTTGATTATCTGGGGTTAAGGTTTCTGTTTCGGTGGCGGATTGAGAAGGAACAACGGTGAACGTTGGTGACTCTGAACGGCTTTCTGTATAAGTACACTGTGCGTCGTTGGAAGTGGATGGGCGTGGGTGAGACCAAGGATCCGAGGTCGAATTCAGACTTATTGTTTCCACTATACGCTTACAGATTTTCGACTTATTTTCTATTGAGTCTTCAATATAGCATTCTGCAACCGTACCGGACTTCCACCCGCCGTGACGTTTTAAAGTGGTGAGATCGGCTCCGGAATCAGCCAAGAGCGTTGCCGAAGTTCTCCGAAAGCAGTGACCCGTGTATAGCTGAGGCTTTTCCAGTTTTAAGAAAGTGGCAATTTCTCGCGGTATAGCACCTATTTTATTTACTCCCATAGGCTGTCTTGAGCATTTATTGCTATGGTATTTTATGAAAAATCGGTCGGTTTTTATATTGGCTGGACGTAAATTTTGGTATTTTTCTACACATGTTACATATTCTTCGCGTACGACCAAAGACCTGTCAAGGTTCGTCTTCGTATTTTTCAATTTTCCTAACAGTAATTTATCTGAATGCTTTTCGATATTATTAACTGTTAGCTGTAATAGCTCGTTATTGCGACACGTCAACTTTTCTATGTTAAGGGCCGTGAAATTTTTGGACTTTTTAGCCTTATTAAACTGACATTATTTTTAGAAAAGATACGAGTTTTGTGTATGTTTCAATATGCACGTTATGTTTTGTTTTTAAAGTAGCTTTCAACATTGAGTAAATACTCCACATTGTAGATGATCGCCTCGTCTATGATAAATCTAAAAAATAAGATAGCAACACCGTCTCCGAAAAACTGCTTGCGCCCTTTGTAACCCTCCATTCATTGAAGACATGGTATGCTTTCAGATATTTCTCGCGAGACTTCTCAGGTAGGAAACTTAATTCTGCATTAATAACTTGTTGTTTTAACTCTTCCGGTGTTAAAATACTGTTCTCATCGCTAGTTTCACTCATATTTTACGATTATTTTAATATTTTTTAACTTATTCAACTCTTTACGCCAGCCACGAAATTTTATTCCCGCTCTTTTATTTAAATTAAGGCGTGTTCGGAAATAGCACCCATGATATTTTATTATTCAAAATATATTACGTAACATTATTGAAACTAGAAATAAATATTTGCAGGTTAAATATCAGTTTTATTTGCAGTAAATACTTATTTTCGTTTAAATACAACAATAAGTTAAAAATTCAATAAATTACATTAAAACACATAATTATCTTTTTGCAAAATTTCTTTAGTTAGTACGAAATTCCGAACGTCTTTGAGGTCGAATTCAAAATCGGAACTTCGAAAGGGCTGGTCTTTGTCTTTCTCTTTTTCTAATGGCGGGAAATGTTTCGAATTGTATAATTAACCCAAGGCTGAATAAGATACTCGCGACTTTCTGAAAAAAAAAAAAAAGTTACTTGGTCTCACTCAGTGAGCAAAATCGCATTTTGCTCTCTGATTTCAGGCAGCAAAACTAGCAGCAGAGCTACTGAAGTGAAAAAGCTTTTTTCCGTGCAAAGACAAGATGAAGAAGAAAATGAATAAGTTGTACAGGTGGTAGGTACTTATAAAATTAAATTCTTAACAGCGAAGCGTTCATGCAGTGAGACGTATTTGTGCATATTGCTTATTAAATTGAGTAGGCGTTACAGTGACAATGTTAGTTTTCCAAACAGAAGGCAAAGATCTCATAAGAGAATTCTGCATTCAAATATCTCGTAACCGTCGCACATTAAGCAACTATATTTCTGGTCTTGTTGTGTATATTTAAGTGTCATCGATCCAATCCATTTTCAGTAGAAGTGTGTGAAAGCATACTTTATAAAGTTGTTTTCAGCTTGGCTAGGACATTGCAGGCTTAAATCACCTGATTGTCTGATAAAAAGATGATTCCGTGCTTCGGAAGGCACGTCTAAGCCGATGATCCCGGCCACCAAATGGCGGTCGCCAAATAAACCATGACAGAGCTCCTTGAGGCGGTTTAGAAACTCTGACATTAGGGTGTGTGGGGTCGCTAGACCTTACTGCCCACACGATCAGAAGAAGAAGTAGAAGTGCAGTACTACACCGCACAATCACACACTATAATTTTTCAGACTTTGGCTTATATCTTTTAAACGGTGAATTCTACATAAAAAGTCAATCAGTGGACTATTAAAGTAGATAAAATTTGCAACAATTAAAGTGCAAATGCCGTTGAATTGGTTTTACAGGTATTGAGATATAGCACATCAAACACGAACCATTTTTCACAAAATAACGAAATTATAATTAAAAAAATGGAGCTCTGTGATTTGCTGGACTTTCGAAAACGATATGTTAGATAGCGCAGGGGAAAATGAGCTTCACACAGCACTAAGCGCTTCGATCTATTCCTCTACCAGCGATAGCAGAATAATATCGCTCTGTCAGCATTACTTGAAACGCCTTAACCAGCAACACCAAAGCTATAGCGCCTAAACGACTACTACACTAAGGCGATAGTCAACATGAGATTAACAGCCTCACTTTAGCATAGAGCCATAAAGTGATAAGTCAATTATCATACATCGATAATTGTCAATCACGAAACCGTAGCTCTTTGTGAGTCGGTTTTCACAGCAAAAACGTTTACTGATAAACAAAATAGAAAATATTAACTACTGAGTGCCTCAGCTCCACAGCAATTACAAAATGAAAATAGCTCACCAGATTGACGTGATGATCCTCGCACACCTCCACACACTTCTCCTTCAACTTCTTTGACCTGGCAGTTGTTGTGAAGTTGCTTGCCTCCGTTCGACACTGGTTTTCGTTGTTCGGTTTGATAAGGGTAGCCGCATAAAACTCGACGAATAGGAACTTGACCTTGGAAAGTTCCTTGAATTGGTCCTACGTTGAACCCATATAGGTTATCTACGGCTGGCATATAGGCGCGAAGCTCTTCAGCGCCTTACTTATAGCTAAAATAAGCTGCACTGCACAACACTGCATCCTCCACAAACATACGACCGCAGTGACGCACTATGATCGCACGTCTAACTTGAGTTTATCGGATTGAGTTCCACGGCACATCACGGAACACATCGAGTTTTTAGCGTCTAGATAAACGCACGTGTTTAAAAAAAACGAACTGCAATTTCCACTAAGTGATAGTGGAAATTGCAGTTCGTCACCACTTGTTTTGCATTTCAAGACGTAACCGTCATGAATTTCAATAGTATTGTCTCCACATGTCGCCATTCCACAAAATAACATCTGTTCTGTGCTGAATACACGTGTTTGCCAATATTCGTCAACGCAAGAACATGATGTCACTTAATTAGGATTTAGCATCAGAAAAACAATACGGTTCAGTTTTTCTCACTTGAAGCGTCTGGATGTAGTTCGTCGTATGACTCAAGCATCTACTCGCTGTTCACTGCCTGCCACAGCTGCTCCGCTATCCACTTAACTGTCGCTGCTCGCATTCGTTCATCGGGCAGCAAAATGTCCTGGCCTTCCACAGGCACAGCATATGAAGGACTTCGCTGCCAACTGCGATTGTGCTTGACTCGATACTTAAGGCGATGTAGCACTTTCTCTGTAGTCGTGCATCATGAAATCGCATCCGCGTCTGCCTTGTCTGGATCAACGCGAGCCAATGCATTCCACTTGCGCACTTATAGTGCTTCAATAAGCACTCATTTGATTTAATTTTTTAATTCAACGGTCACAATTTTTTTTTGCACGGTTACTATGATTTAAACACGCCAACTGTCACTTTTAGTGTTTTCATTTTGCGTCTGAACCAACACAAATCCCACTTTCTGATATCAGCGAAGGCACAACTCTATAGGTTACATCATCCAGGATATTGGAACTTCAGTGGGCGTACTATATGGGAAGTGATGGTTATTGCGCAATAGAAACACCGTTTGCTTTTAAATCATATTATTATTCACACTCGAAAATCTCAATTACAATATTCTCACACAATAGGTACACTGCACAAGTATTCGGAACACGCGGCGGTTTCTAGACGTGTGCACATCTGCACTGCTCGACCGCCACCAGTAGACTGAGCTCAGCCTCTGTCGAGCACAACGTCCTAGACTCCGTCGAACGCCACTAGATGGCGTTGGTGTCCCGATTGTTCAATTGACTGACTTATATCCGACAAATATAAGTTCAAAATATGTTCAAAACAACATTTTCTATCTATATATTACAAAGCTGTATAATATTATATTCAGCATATAAATTTTTCATAGTATCACATTGTACTAGGTAGCCTGTTGCAATTTTCACATAATATATGTAACTATGGTCTCTTGAGAAACAAATAAAGTTGATACAAACTCAAACTTGACCGGTTTTTGCATGGAAAAATTGATTATAAAGTGAATCATGACACAAAACTGTTAAAAAATGCGTGCTTTGGATGTTTCTCTGTGAGGTGTCTTGGAGCGTTGTCATGCATATTTTGACTCAAGACTAAACATCAAAAAATGTTTTAGACTATGCTCGAGCATTTTTCTAGTCTGTCTGCACTGATCCTTAGCTAAATAATTTAAAAAAAACATGCTATGTAATGTGTAACATGTTGACACCAACTAATTCACATGTAGATTTGTCCTGACATTATGCAATTGTGGAAGCTGACAAAATAACATGTACCATAGACAAATATGGCGTAATCTACAATTTTGTCAGGATTTTCTTCGGGAATTTTGCTTTATTAAACAGAAACTTGTCGGACATATAATTGTAAACCGTTAAATGTCACTTGTCATCAGTAAGTTTTATTAAATAGGCCCGCTGACGAATTTTCCCGCGGCGTCTTGCCAGTTGACTTTGTTTATTACTTACAGGATCATTAAGGTTATGGAGGTATTCTGGTCAGCTGGTGAATTTAAGTAAGCCCCTTCAGGGCGCTAGCTGACGACCTTCCCACCAAGCTACAGCCAGTTGGCGTTTTATGTTTTTTGCAAGATATTGGGTTAGCTATAATCTATATCTATACTAATATATAAAGCTGAAGAGTTTGTTTGTTTGAACGCGCTAATCTCAGGAACTACTGGTCCGATTTGAAAAATTCTTTCAGTGTTAGATAGCTCATTTATCGAGGAAGGCTATAGGCTATATATCATCACTGATGATGAGCTATCTAACACTGAAATAATTTTTCATCACGTTAAGATGTAAATAGGAGCGGAGCAGTAATGAAAATTGTGACGCAGACGAAGTTGCGCGGGTCAACTAGTACTAATATAAAAAGCTGAAGAGTTTGTTTGTTTGTTTGTTTGAACGCGCTAATCTCAGGAACTACTGGTCCGATTTGAAAAATTTTTTCAGTGTTAGATAGTTCATTTATCAAGGAAGGCTTATATATCATCACGCTAAGACCAAAAGGAGCGGGGCAGTAATGAAAAATGTGACGCAAACGTAGTTGCGCGGGTCAGCTATTCTGACATAATTTTCAATCGGGAGGAAATGACTAAAAATTTGAAAAAAAATATTTGTTCGAGTGACCAGCTGACGACCATTCCATCGAGATACAGCCAGCTGACGTTTTGTTTTCTACAACATATTGGGTTGGCTATAATCTGACACTATTTTCATTCGGGAGGAAATGACTGAAAAAATATTTTTTCTCGACGTGTTTGGGAGGCTGCCGCTGCTTAACCAACCCACTGAATCGCTGCTGACGATCACAGAGTTCCATAATAAAGTTCTCTTAACCATCTTACAAGTTTTCATCGGGGTGGAAATATATGACAAAATTGAGCCTGGCTCGCGGTGTAGGTATGATTGACAGAAAAAATAAATAAAAAAAACTGGCCAAGTGCGTGTCGGACTGGCGTGCAAAGGGTTCCGAACGAATTCAATTTTTTTTACATGTTATATTAACACTACAGACTTGTAATAGATTAGATTAGATTAGGGGGGGGGGTGGTCATTTTTCGTCTAATTTCTTGAATAACTTCAAAACCATTTATTTTAAAATTATGAAAAAAATATAATTAAAACCCTCACAGTAAGCCATTTCATTTGATATGTCACACAATATTGTTCAAAAAACTTATTTTTTTATATTTCTAGTTTGACCCCTAAAAGTGACCCCTATACTAAAAATTTAATAATTTACGTAACGCGTCCGTGTTTGGGTCATAGAAGTCCATATGTGTACCAAATTTCAACAGAATCGGTCCAGTGGATCCGGAGAAAACTGGCTGTGACAGACGGACAGACAGACAGACAGACAGACAGACCGACAGACACCCGAGTGATCCTATAAGGGTTCCTTTTTTTTTTCGGAACCCTAAAAACCGGCCAAGTGCGAGTCGGACTCGCCCACCGAGGGTTCCGTACGTTGTAGGTACATATTACTTTAAAATAAAGACTATATTTTTCACATTGATATATAAAAAACCCAAGATGCACAGTCTCGAACAAATGCAACACTCGAAACTGTCGTCAAAATCTGATATGTATCAAGTGTCATGTCATGTGTGAGTTGTGTGTAGTTATACTATAAACAATTTTTTTTTGCAAATTCAACCTTACACGGATCGCTTAAAGTTGTTTTTACAAAGCAGTGCAATATGGCGAGGGATGCGAGACTGTTTGAAACTAGCGCACAATTATACATTGTGCGCTTGTTTTTTGCGGACGTTCTTGAGATGCTGAGTGTGTATCTTGATTTTTTTATGATTTATTTACAAATTTATAGTTTTTAGACATTTTCCTATAGTTGTAGCTTCAAGGGACCGTAGTCCCTGAGTATATGGTGTTTTAATGTCAACTCGATTCCTCCATGCGTTCCCGAGATAAAGGGTCTTGACGGCTCTCCGTCAAGACCCTTTATCGGACGGACAACAAAGTGATCTTATAAGGGTTCCGTTTTTTCCTTTTGAGGTACGGAACCCTAAAAATACTTCCGGGCGAAGCCGGGGCAGGCTACTAGTATAGAATATAACCGTAAAGTTATGGGACATCAAAAGGAGAACGTTGTATATGGTTCTCAGAAGACACAGCGGCACTACCAGCACAGCACGACGAGCTAGGAAGATGGGATGGCGCAAGAGTATCGACACAAGTAACGTCCCATACAAAAGACCTAGGTACCTTATCTTCCAAGGGAATAAAGACACACCTTCCGGTCGCTTGCCATCGTCCCGTACCATTGGGTTCTAGTAGGTAGGTACGGCTGGAACGCCGACGGCGACAAGTGCGCGTCGAATAATGTCATTGTGTATTGATATAATTATAATTTGCATAACAATAGTAACATGACATCAGCCTGCAGACAGTACACAACTTGAGTTTGATCAGTAGGTAGGAAGTCATTATTTGAATTTTATTGTTTCATTTCAAATTCACGTTGTTTTTAATACTTAAAATAAGAGTTAATAAATGACATTCTTGGGAAAAAAAGCGAGCAACAAAGTTTCTAATTTTGTTTTAATTTTTTAGTATCACTCGATCCATAGGTTCAAATAATTAAATTCAGCTTTAATCCACGAACCCGACGCGGTGCACGCTATCCACGGCCATGCGGTGCATTTTAGCTGCGTGGGTTCATTTGTTTGACAACGTGGGTCTACGTTTCCACTGAAGTACACGCCACACGCCCGCGACGACGTACAACTGTAGCGTGGCCCACCGCGGCACACGGAGAGGCTACGCACGTTTTTTGCAAGAATATGGTTTTGACATAGTCGAGCTACGTGGGCGCCATATTCGAGCGAGCCACGCTTGTGCCAATGATGTCACTTGATTCGTAGCGTGTCCGTGGGTTGCAGTGGAAACAATCTCAAACATTTTCATGCAAAGCGAAGCCTCACACACGAGCGTAGCCTCTTCGTGCGTTGCGGTGGGTTCGCGGCTTAAGAGGGGACTCGGGTTGGTACCTCTTGGGCCTTTCTCCATACAAACGCATTCCGCTGATATCTTCGTGGGTAATGCTACTAGAGTAATGATTTTTTTCCAAAAAATCGAGATCGAATCAAGACGTGCCTCTATCATTTTCTTTTTTCCAAAACAGACAGTCTAAAAACCCCAAAAAAACAGCCCGTTATTATCGCCAAGTTCAGACGACTGTCAGACAAAGACAAGTTTTTAACAAAATCTATACATACTAGCTGTTGCCCGCGACTTCGTTCGCGTGCATGTCGAAAAGTAAAAGCATGTCGCTATGTAAGATCGCTGCGAAAAGATATACAAACACTCAATATCTAGCATTGCTAGACCCCTCTTAGAATTAGGAATTTGGAAGACTGTTATGCAAGGCACTGGTTGTATCATCTCTTCTGTTTAAAATGCCGTCCAGCCCTAGTAATTTTTCTTAATGAGAAACTTCTGTACATGATGTTGAAGAAAGTTGCTAGGGTTGTTAACACGTGATGGAGCTGCATAAAGTTGGCCATGGGTATACCAACCAGAAAAACAGTCTACCCCCGGTAGCAGGAAGGAAGGGAGGGAAGGGGCCAGCACTACCATCTTGGTACCTCTTCGCGAGTTCGTCTGTGGCGTCGTTGCCTAGGGATCTACTGTTCCCCATGATCCACTGGAGGGTGAAGACCGCAATGGATAATTTCTGGCCATAAGCTGGTCATGACGTCCCTATCATAAGCTCACTGGGAATTTAATAGTTTTGAAAATAAATGGAAAATCATTGGGATTGAGGGGGATTCTGGGAATGATCACATCGTCACCGGAGCAATGAGCCGAAATCTTATTTCAACTACTATAAAAATTTGTTGGATATGTATGACTTTCAGCCGAGTGCCTTGTCAACATCAATCGAAATTAAATATGTAATTAAAAATCATAGAACTTAATTGGATGATGCCATTTCTTGCCCGTATGGAAATATTTTCCCCACAAACATTTGTCAATATTATGCGTATTGACTGTTGCTGCTAGGTCGGAAGGTTCCCCGTATACAGAATAAATTAAATAATGCTGAAGCAACGGGACAACACAGGCTATCTTCTTTAATAACCTAACCATCTTCTTGATTGTGGTATACGCCGTCGGCAATTTTATGGCTTGTATTCAACGTAACAAATCCAAATCATTTTCGTTTGTATTGCACAGCAGTAAATATTTTTTTACACACTTTTGATAAAAAATGAAGGAGTAAAATGGTTTCATCTCAACGATTTGGAGGTGATTTGGTGGTTTTTTTCTTATTATGTGATACCGATAGATAAATTCTGGCTAATTCAAATTACGAATCATGTTATGTACATTATTAACTACTTTTTTTTAGATATAAATTATCTATTAGTGCCGCTGAAAAGCTGCTTCATCTGCACGCTATTTTAAGCTTTTTTCGAGAGAGTGGTCTTCTTCTTCGTCGTCGTCTCCTCACTGCTGAGGATCGCGAATACATACGTCGCTTCTCCAAGCCATTCGGTCCTCTGCAGTGTGGATCGCTCTATAATACTACCTCCAACAGCCTTCTTTATGGCGTCTGACCATAAAGCAGACCATATGTTTGCATATTTGAACGTTAACATGTTGATATTATATTGCGCTAAATGAATGATGCCATTCTTCAAACTATGAAGTTAAGAAACTACTGTATTAACAAAGTTGATTCTTAATTTATTTCGAACCAGGAACGTAAATCATAACGATGTTAAGTTTTTGGAACACAGTTAGACATCCGATTAACCGAGCTAATTCTAATTTTTTGTGACTCCTCTACCATGGGACTTCGCCACCTGCTCGCGGGTGACATCACCCCTAGCTTCAGGCCTGCAAAGATTTATTTTTTTCGTCTTTTCGAGTCGATGGTTAACTCTTTATGCTGTTTGACCCAGTAGGTGGCTACGTTAATTGCAGCATCGGTGGTATTCATTGTCTTATTCAGCAGCTTTAGCTTGTTAAATAGCAGCTTAGCAAATGTAAGCGCACGCAAGTTGACGAATATAGTAATCATAACACTGCGAAAATGAGATCAAATGCGTAACGCCATCTATGGAATATGAAGTTGAATATCAAAATATTAGTTTGGAGTTCGTTTTTTTTTTACTAATAGAAATATTACATTTATTCAGAACAATATTTTTAAGGTATTAATAGAATCACTTTTTTTGAGACGTTTTTAATATACTACTAAAATCTCATGCCGTCGAAAGTACTATTTGAGTCAACAGATGGCATAGCAGGTATCTTTATTACGCAGTAAGTTGATTTCATCTACATTGCCATAAATTCCTATCAGGTTTATGTGTGAAAGTTATTTACTTTGGTTTTGTACTTTTTATCGTATTGCAAACAAAAAAGAATACAGAAAAACAGAAAATAGGTTCTGTTTATCATCCTACTAATCCGGAATTTCAGTGCTTCGTCAGATCCAGTTCCACACATTATTAAACGTACAGGCAAACGAAAATATTAGAGCAGGAACATAAAAAAGTGAAAAATTTGTCAACAATAATTTAAAAAAAGTTGCGAAAACTGGGATTCGAATTTACACCAATTTATTCGGAAGCCTATGAATTCAGTTGACGTTTGATTTAAATAGCCGATATTATAAAAAATATGGTTATTGACTGCTTATCTCCTAGAAGATATAGCGTGATGATTACGATTTCTAAGGATATTTTTTTTTATTTGTGATGGGTTTGCTCTTGACTCTAGTCTAGGTCAGAGATGACAGAGACAAAGTCTACGATGGAGCGAGCTTACCCAGAAGGAGCCTGTTCACTCTAACTTTGAAGAGATTAGGCGTTGAAGAATTAAGCGTTTGGAAACACAGACGCAGGCAAAGAGTTCCACTCCTTTGCTGTGCGCATTATAAAAGACGTTTGGAAACGCTTAGTGCGAATTGGTGGAATAGTAACAAGGTAGGGATGGTAAGATGCAGTGCGTCTGGATGCCAGATGGTAGAAGGGGGCCGGTGGAATGAGGTCGTGGAGTTCTTGGGCACACTCACCGAAGTACAATCTGTAGAAGACCGACAAGCAGGCAACCTTACGGCGATGAGCCAAGCTATGTAGCTTGGTATCCACCAGTTTTTCGTCACCGATGAGCCTCTTAGCTCTGCGTTCTACCGAGTCAAGCGCGGCAAGGATATGTTTTCAGAAGCTAATTTTATGCTAAACTGAACGATTATTTGAAAGTTGAACAAAACTTGTCGAAATACGTTGATATGTAATTTTAAAATCTTTAAATGTCCATTACTTTTTTTTTCCGGCAACCAATTTCAATGAAACAAAGACTAAATGTTGATCAGAAATAAGTTAATCTAATTTTGAAAACCCCAACAAAATCTGTTAAGTATTTTCGGAGATTAGCGTGTACAGACAGACAGACAGACAAAAAAAAAGTGCTGTTTTTGTTCGTGAAAAGTACCAAAAATCGGGTTGGGGCGACAACCCGATTTTTGGTACTTTTGTTTAATGTACAGAAATCATGGTCTCTACTGTTTTATTATATGTAATATATATATATCCCTTTACGGTAAATGTTGATCTGACGCAACTTCACGCGAACACTTTGTTGATCCGAAAATGCATGTTGATCCGGCGCCTTTTGTTGATCCAATATGCATTTCTGGTAACTAATGTGGCTCCGACCGGATCAACATCTACACTCACGGGACTGCTTACTAGAGTTCGCCGAAGTTGATCCAATATACAAATCCACCTTGCTAATGTTGATCCGATTTAAATGAGCCAATCAGAGCACAGCAAACGATCGGATTGGCTGAAAGCAGCCGGGACGTTGCCGTTTCGTATCTTAGGCCGTACAAGCTACAGATTAAACGGATAACTAAACAACTCGACAACGCCACGACTTATGCCGGAAGTGGAGTTTATGGTGGAGGCGGAGGTGGATGTTAGGTACCTTTTTCAGATATTTCTAAAATTTCGCCTTTCCTAGGGTATTTCACCCTAGGAAAGGCGAAATTTATAGGCGTTTGAATTTTTTAAAGGGTGGTCGATATTAAGTTATGTTGTCTCTTGAGACAACAAAAATAAATTTTATATTTAAACTCTTATTATGAAATCATAAAATATGTATTTTACGATCAACGCTTTATTCGAACAAAGCCGCGAGCAACAGCTAGTAATGTTATATGGTGTTTCAAATCGAAGCCAACGTGTCAAAAAGAATAAATGTTATTTTAATCTGATGGCAATGCACTAAGAGATTTTTTTTCAAAAGCCTAAATACAAATTTTCAGGTTCTTTTCGTTAGAAACGGCGGACTTCCATACACATACTTTCAAATCCCCCGTTTCACCCGTTTGGAATTGAATTTCGAAAAAGAAAATGTATGGAACAGCTGTTTTTTTTCGCGATTTTATCTTTAGTCCTATTATAAAAGTTGTTTGTTTTCATGAGTAGAATAACCCCTAAAATTTTCCAGGACATTCCAGGATGGTAAAAAAATAACCCTGTTTATCATAGTGTAGGTACCTACTACGCTAAAACAAAAAAGTTACCTACTATGCGTTCCAAATAACGATAAGACGGTCAAAGACGCCATCATGCTGCGACGTCACTAAACAACTTCTGAAATTTTGTAAATATGTAGGTATGTTTGGTATTTTTAGGTACTTAAATAAAATAAATAAATATCCTGGACATTGCACACATAAGTAGGATCTGATCTTAAACTAGGCAAAACCTACTAGGTATGAAGGCCTAAGAAATACATAGATAAGTAGGATAGTTATTTAACACCCAGACACACAGCTAACATCCGTGTTCGTCACACAAATGTTTGCCCTGGTAGTACAGTAAGTCCGGTATCATAATGTCAATCAGTGAATACCTATTTATTACCATATACGTATCGATCATCGATGAGAGGGTGCGTTTCCACTGAAGCGGTCTCTACTCCGCCCCCTTCATTTGAGCCGGGATCGCATCCAGATTAGCTCATTAATATAATACCTACATAATATCGAGTTTCTAAATAGATAATCAAATACGGATATGGATAATAAAATACTCACCATCATCTTCTGGTTGATGACAAATGCAAATGAACAAAAACTTTTTAACAAAAAAATTAAACCTCCGAAAAACTGAAAAGCAAAAAATAATAAACCTTTTACAAAAAATAAGTTAAAAAGTTTTTATTTTATCCTTTTTTTAAAACAGCTACACATCTTACTTTAACTATTACTTGTTGTATAGTATAAATACTAAAAAAAAACCAGGCTTTCTATACCCACATGGGTAGGGCTACAAAATGCTACACAACTGTGCACTAAAATCTGTGAGTGAACAATAAATCAATTCTATTACCCCCCCCCCCCGTTTAAAGTTGATTATATATATATATATATATATATATATATATATATATATATATATGCATATTATGTATTAGAAACGTAGTCACCTACTGGGTCAAAATAGCATAAAGAGTTAACCATCGACTCGAAAAGACGAAGAAAAATGAACCTTTACAGACCTGAAGCCAGGAGTCATGTCACCCGCGAGCAGGTGGCGAAGTCCCATGATAGAGAAGTCGTAAAAAAAGTTGAATTAGCTCGGTTAATCGGATGTCTAACTGTGTTCCGAAATGAGGGAAGGCTATTGGAGGTAGCATTATAGAATGATCCACACTAAAGAATACTTGGAGACGCGGCGTACGTGGTCGCGATCTTCAGCAGTGAGGAAACGACGATAAAGAAGAAGGCCACTCAAATGCGCATAATTTTACGAATACTGTTAAAATTGCTGATGGCGTATACCGCAATCAAGAAGGTGGTCAGGTTATTTTAGAAGGTAGCCTTTGTTCTCCTGATACTTAGGCATTAATTCATTTCTTCTGTGTACGGGGAATCACCAACCAAGCGGCAACCATCAATATGCATAATATTGACAAATATTTGTGGAGAAACTTTCCATGAAAACGGGCATGGAAGAAATAGTACACATCATCCTATTAAGTTCTATGATTTTTATTTACATACTTAATTTCGATTCATCATCTGCCTAGCCTTTTCCCAACTACATTGGGGTCGGCTTCCAGTCAAGCCGGATTTAGCTGAATACCAGTATTTTATGTGGAGCGGCTGCCTACCAGACCTCCACAACCCATTAACTGGGTAACACGGTACTTCATAGCAAGACTGGAGTCAGATTAACTGGCTTCTGACTATCCGTAACGACTGCCAAAGATCTACAAATGACAGCCGGGACCAACGGCTTAACGTGCTTTCCGAGGCACGGAGGAAACTCGGTATGTTAAGATGGTCACCCATCCACAGACCAACCTTGGCAAGCGTTGCTTAACCTTGAATATCGACCCGTACGGCTGTTATTATCTAGCCACGAGCTAATCGATAATTTCGATTAAATATTGTAAAAGCACTCGGCTGACGGTCACACATACCCAACAAACTGTTATAGGCTCAAATAAGATTTCGGCTGATTGCTCCGGTGACGATGTAATCATTCCCAGAATCCCCCCAATTCCCAATTATTTTCCATTTATTTTCAAAACTGGGAAATTCCCAGTGAGCTTATGATAGGTACGTCATGACCAGCTCAGGGCCAGAAATTATCCGTTGCGGGCTTCACCTTCAATGACGTCACAGAGGAACTCGCGAAGAGGTTCCAAGATGGTAGTGCTGGACCCATACCCACTGTTCCTGCTACCTTTCTCACAGTTTCGTACATGAATTTGCCAGAGATCAACTATGGCAGTCAAAAATGGCGACTAACTTAACTACTTCTCAGCCTTAGTAGAAATATCTTCCGAATAATAATAGGTATAATCACGGGTCATTACCCTCTAAAAAAGCATTCTTACAACAAAGGCGCCATAGACAGCCCAATTTGAAGAGATTGCTTCGACACCGACAAATCAGTCGCCCACTTCATCCTGGAAATGAGGCCGTTGCTTCCCGACGTGAACAAATCCTTGGAACGGTGAGGTCGCTCCGTAAAACCTGTGGAGCACCCAGGAGGCTACTGTGCATTTGGATGGAGCTAGGCTGGCTAACTTAGCCAGAACACTTTAGCGCAAATGAACGAATGGGAGTCTAAATTACGGAGTGTCTACTCCATCCGTTGCGGGGGTAGACTTCTTTTCTGGTTAGTATACCTATTGCCAACTTTATGTAGCTCTATCGCGTGTCAACAACCCTAACAACTTTCTTTATCTTCAACATCGTGTACAGAAGTTTCTCATTACGAAAAATTACTAGGGCTGGACGGCATTTTAAACAGAAGAGATGATACAGCCAGTGCCTTGTAAAACAGTCTTCCAAATTCCTAATTCTAAGAGGGGTCTAGCAATGTTAGATATAGACTGTTTGTATATCTTATCTTAGCGATCTTACATAGCGACATAATTTTACTTTTTGACACACACGCGAACAAAGTCGCGGGCAACAGCTAGTAGTAATTAATTGAAGCATAGATATAGTCTTCCTCTAAAGATATATTATTCTAGGGTTCCGAAAAAAAAGGAACCCTTATAGGATCACTCGGGTGTCTGTCTGTCCGTCTGTCACAGCCAGTTTTCTCCGGATCCAATGGACCGATTCTGTTGAAATTTGGCACACATATGGACTTTTATGACCAAAACACGCACGCGTTACGTAAATTATTAAATTTTTAGTATGGGGGTCACTTTAGCGGGTCAAACTAGAAAATTAAAAAAAAAAATGTTGATCAATATCGTGTGACATATCTAATGAAAGGGCTTACTGTGAGGTTTTTAATTATATATTTTTTCATAATTTTAAAGTAAATGGTTTTGAAGTTATTCAAGAAATTAGACGAAATATGCCCATTCCCCCCTTATCTCCGAAACTACTAAGCCTAAAATTTTGAAAAAAATGGAGATAATAGATCTTCACCTAAAGATTACACGAAAACTAATTAGATAGTCTGTAGTGTTAAAATAACATGTTTAAAAAAATAATTCGTTCGGAACCCTTTGCACGCGAGTCCGACTCGCACTTGGCCAGTTTTTTTTTTATATCAGTCCAGTTTTGAAGAAGAAAACAGCGGATTGCAAAACGTCTTTTGGTCAAGATTTTATAGACAAAATCGGCCTGAGCTGCAGATGTCGAAGTATTTTCGGGGCTAGGATTGTGAATGCAAAAGATTCATAAGTACCAGGAGGCCGGCAATATGTGAAAATATTTCCGCGCTAGATATATGAGCGGTAAGGATTCAAAATTACCAAAACAACAGAAAAATGTGGAAGTTTTTCCCGGGCAGGAATTATGAGCGCTAAAGATTCAATATGTACTAGGAGACCAGAAACATGAAGAAGTATTTCCAGGGTTGGAATTGTGAGCAGTTAGAATTCAAAAGCACCAGGAGATCAGATATATGTAGAAGTAATTTCGGGGCCGAAATAATGAGCGCTACAGATTCACAAGTTCCAGGAGATCAGAAACATTTCAAATTATATTTTCGGCAGGAATTGTAAGCGCTACAGATTCACAAGTACCAGGAAACTAGAATAATGTTTTAATATCTCCGGCGCTGGAATTTTGAGTGATTAGGATTCACCTACTACAGTCACCAGGAGACTAGAAACATATCAAATTATACTTTTGGCAGGAATTGTAAACGCTAAAGATTCACAAGTATTAGGAGACCAGAGACATGTTTTAATGTTTCCGGCGCTGGAATTTTGAGTGATTAGGATTCAAAAGTACCAGGAGAACAGAAACATATAGCGGTTTTTTCCGGGCTGTAATTATAAGCGTAAAAGATTCACAAGAACCAGGATACCAGAAACATGTCGAAGTATTTCCGAAGCTGGAATTGTGAGTGATTTGCATTTAAAAATACCAGGAGAACCGACACATATCGAAGTTTCTTCTGGGCAGGAGTAATGAGCGCTAAAGATTCAAAAGTACCAGAACACCAGAAACAAGTCAAAGTAGTTCCGGAGCTGAAAGTACGGACAGTTAAGACTCACAAACTATAAGAATAAAGAATCATGAAGATGAATTTCCGAGAATGACAAATTACGTCACCGAAGGTGCGTGCCACCTTTAAAGTCTACGCAGACGAAGTCGCGGGCGAAGTGCTAGTTACATTATATCTGTTAATAATAAAAAAAAATATAATTATAACTTACAAAAAAATTGCAATTCCTTCACTAATTACTTCTCCGAACTTCGTTCCATCCGGGTGTCCCTTGACACCTCTCAAGTTTTTATTTTTATTTTTTTATTTGTGATGGGTTTGCTCTTGACTCTAGTCTAGGTCAGAGATAACAGAGACAAATATAACTAAAACCACCTCATCTGTCATCCATCTTCTCACAAAATCTTAAACATGCACGACACACATCTATCCATCTCCCAGCAAACAAGTCACACTCCGGTGTTAAAGCCAAAAGAGCATTGTGCAAAAACAGCGCACGAATTAGTGGCGAGTTAGCTCGTGACACTGTGAAAATGAATTAATGCCGAAGAAATGAATTAGTGCCTAAGTGTCGGGAGAACAAAGGCTACCTTCTAAAATAACCTAACCACCTTCTTGATTGTGGTATACGCCATCAGCAATTTTAACAGTATTCGTAAAATTATGCGCATTTGAGTGGCCTTCTTCTTTATCGTCGTTTCCTCAATGCTGAAGATCGCGACCACGTACGTCGCGTCGCCAAGCCTTCTTCAGTGTGGATCACTCTATAATGCTACCTTCAACAGCCTTCCTTCAGTTTGGAACACAGTTAGACATCCGATTAACCGAACTAATTCAACTTTTTTTACGACTTCTCTATCATGGGACTTCGCCACCTGCTCGCGGGTGACATGACTCCTGGCTTCAGGCCTGTAAAGGTTCATTTTTCTTCGTCTTTTCGAGTCGGTGGTTAACTCTTTATGCTATTTTGACCCAGTAGGTAGCTACGTTAATTGCAGCATCGATGGTATTCATTAAATCCTCCAAAGTACAGGTCTTATTGAGCAGCTTCAGCTTGTTAAGCGTAGCAAAATTAAGCGCACACAAGTTGATGACTGTAATCGTAACACCGCGAAAATGAGATCAAATGCATAACGCCATCTATGGAATATGAAGTTGAACTATCAAAAAATTAGTAAGGAGGAGGAGGGAGGTTGTTAGGGAATAGGAATATTACATTAATTCAGAACGAATTTTTTAAGGTATTAAAAGAATCAACTTTTTTATAAGACGTTTTAAATGTACCACTAATAACTAAAAAATATGTTTTGGTCATGTTTTGGTGTAATCTCATGCCGTCGAAAGTACTATTTGGGTCAATAGATGGCTTTGCATTTTTTTTACGTAATTAGTTCATTTCATCTACATTGCTACAAATTATCAGGTTTATGTGTAAAAGTTATCTTCTTTGGTTTTATTCTTTTTATCGTAATGCGATTGATGCGAACAAAAAAGATCACAGAAAAACAGAAAATAGGTTCTGTTAATTAGCTAATCCGGAATTTCAGTACTTCGTCACATCAAATTAAACATATTTTCAAACGTACAGGCATACGTAGTCGCGGCCTACGAAAATATTATAGCAGAAACATAAAAAAGTAAAAAATTAGTCAACAATAATTTAAAAAAATATTGCAAAAACTGGGAATCGAACTTTTTTTTTTTTTATTATTTGTGATGGGTTTGCTCTTGACTCCAGTCTAGGTCAAAGATGACCGAGACAAAATCTACGATGGAGCGAGCTTACCCAGAAGGAGCCTGTTCACTCTAACTTTGAAGAGATTAGGGTTGTAAGCGTTTGGAAACACGGACGCAGGCAGAGAGTTCCACTCCTTTGCTGTGCGCATTATAAAAGACGTTTGGAAACGCTTAGTGCGAGTTGGTGGAATAGCAACAAGGTAGGGATGGTAAGATGCAGTGCGTCTGGATGTCCGATGGTAGAAGGGGGCCGGTGGGATGAGGTCGTGGTCATGACCATTAGCGCCAGATCCCTTCAATTGTTGGTGAATCATTTGGGTTAGATGAGGTTAGAACAGTATGATGTTTTCTGATATTTACTTATTCACTACAGAATTTGGGCAGAAAATTAGTAAATATGAAAATTAGGTCAAATGAAAATTAGGTCAACTGAACGTTATACTAAATGTTATTAGAGCAAAAGAAGTTTATATAAAATGTGATAGTAGATCACATGAAATTAGGTTATTTGTTTTTATAGCATATGAAAATTATATCATGTGAACGTTATTTCAAATGATAATATATTATCTGTTATTATGGCATATATTACACACCCGATTTAAATAGCCGATATTATAAAAAATATGGCTATTGACTGCTTAGCTCCTAGAAGATATAGCGTGATGATTACAATTTCTAAGAATATGTTTTTAAAGGCTAATTTTATGCTAAATTGAACGAATGATTGAAAGTTACACAAAACTTGTCGAAAAATGTTGATACGTAATTTTAAAATCTTTAAATGTCCATAACTTTTTTTTTCGGCCACCAATTTGAATGAAACAAAGACTAAACTCAGAAATAAGTTTAATCTAACTTTGAAAACCCCAACAAAATCTGTTCAGTATTTTCGGAGATTAGCGTGTACAAACAGACAAAAAAAATAAAAATGCTCTTTTTGTGTTCTATACCTTTTTTATTGATCGCCCCTACTCGATTTTTGGTATTTTTGTTTAATGTACAGAAATCATAGTCTCTGTTGTTTTATTACATGTATAGATATAGATAATAGGGCCCAGGCCTATGTCAAAGAGGCGGCTTCTGCCAGTAATATCAATTGAGAAATTATGTAAGAATTTAATTTTCTTCGTTTAAATAAGGACTTTTATATCATACTAGCTTCTAATATGTTCCCTAGGGACACCGCGGCTTCGCCCGCGTGGTCCCTAGGGAACATATTCCCGGGATAAAAAGTAGCCTATGTCCTTTCTCAGGCTCTAGACTATCTGTGTACCAAATTTCATTTAAATCAGTTCAGTAGTTTTGGCGCGAAAACGAGACAGACAGACAGAGTTACTTTCGCATTTATAACAATAATATATAGTAAGGATTAGCTGACTCACGCAACTTCGTCTGCGTCACATTTTTCGTAAATACTCTGCTTCTACTGTTCTTTTTACGATAAATGGGCTAGTCAACACAAAAACTTTTTTTAATTCAAACCAATTATAGATATCTATTAGTATGAATAGCTTTTGCCCGCAACTTCATTCGCGCATATTCCGTTTTTTGGCCTGTGGATCCCGGTCCCGCTGGAATTTCCCGGATTTTTTTCCCGCGCCACCTCGTTTCGCCACCTTTTTCTGGACTTATTGTATAAGGACTTTTGCCCAACGGTCACAGTGTATGCGATAGAACTGGCCCGCCCAATCCTATTTTTAATTTAACTTCAGCTACTGGGAACAGGCCTATCTATAGTAGGTACAGGGGTCACCAAATGGCGGACCGTGGTCCACATCCGGACCGCTAACCTTTTCATGCGGACCTTAAGTCTTGAATTCATGCGAATAACCTTGTGCATATGAACGGAGCTAACTACCCCTCTACGCGCCACTCCACGGCCCGGACACGGACGTCTGTGGACGAGTTCATAATAAATGTACCCAACGATATTGTTTTGAGCTTCAGACGGACCACGGCCCGGCCACGTCCCAGGCTCTTCTCGGATATGTGTGGATAACCTGGCGAGGGCCCCGCTGTCATTCGTAAACAGAACTTTGACAGTCGTTAAATGTACAATGTATGCCTAAATCATTGATATATACAAAAACCTAAGATACACACTCAGCATCTCAAAAACGTCCGCAAAAAAACAAGCGCACAATGTATAATTGTGCGCTAGTTTCAAACAGTCTCGCATCGCTCGCCATACTGCACTGCTTTGTAAAAACAACTTTAAGCGATCCGTGAAAGGTTGAATTTGCAAAAAAAAAATGTTTATAGTATAACTACACACAACTCGCACATGACACTTGATACATGTCAGTTTTTGACGACAGTTTCGAGTGTTGCATTTGTTCGATACTGCATCTTGGCTTTTATCAATGGCCTAAATACAAATAAAATATTTGTATTCTTATCGGGGATTTTTTTTAAAATCCAATCTAGCTATCGTTGGCAAGTGCCATATTACATGCAACTTATTAAATTTCAATAAAATGCGCTGTCTCGTATTTACGCAAGTGCCAAAAAAAATTCCGATAGGAAGAACTCACGTTTTTAGTTAAATGGAAAAATACTAAAACTGCACAGTTGATTCAATATTTAATTTTAAAGTATTCTTTATAATTGCACTTTAATTTTTCAATAATTTGGAACACAAAAAACGGGCCAAGTGCGAGTCTGACTCTGACACGAAGGGTTCCGTACGATCCCTTCGTGTGAGAGTCAGACTCGTACTTATCCCGTTTATATTCCATAACCATAATTTTTATTATTTTGTTGTTAAAGCGGTAATAGAAATACACAATCTGTGAAAATTTCGACTGTCTGCTTTTTTTACTATAGATAGGCATACGTTTGACCACTATCTCACCTGATGGTAAGCGATGATGCGGTCGAAGATGGAGCACGTTTGCCTAGAAGCAACCTATTCACTCTTGTCTTAAAGACTCCGGAAACATAGACTCTGGCAGGGAATTCCATTCCTTAGCTGTACGCACTATGAATGTGTTCCCAAAACTGTCTGTTATGGTTCTTGAGATACAGCCCGCTGACAGACAGACGGATGGACGGACGGACTAAAAATGGTTCGGAACAGTTCATGCAACAATATATATATATTTAGGATGTAGAAAAACACTGAAAAAGGGCGCGTTCCGTGCGGCGACCAATTCGTCACCTGAACGCGCCCTAGAAGATCATGGCCATATGGCTGACTGGCTCTAGATACCTCACGGTAAGGACCAAGCCTGAGACGATGGTTCGTTGAGTTCCACACGTGCTTCAAAGAGATGTCAGCATATTTAACGGGACAGGCTAGAGCCAGTACCTTTTTTTTGTGGGGAAATCCACATGGATATACTCCGTCTGGAGAGTCGGATTATTATGTCGGACTCCTACCAACTAAAACCCCATAGGTCCTACCGTTACCATGAGTGGGGGGCCCGGGATACAATAAAATTCAAATCAAATAATTTTTGTTTGTCAAGAATTCTAATTTCAAATTAGTCATTTGTTTAGCGTTATCGCATTTGAATCGTTTTCTTCATCATAATAAAAATATTAGTGTTCATGGAATATGAGAACCGTCGTGGCAGCAACGTGGCACAAGCGGCACCACCAGTTATTGGTTTGCCCGCTACCGTTCTGGAAATTTCTACCAAAAAAATAAACTCCGTGATCATCTGAAAATCATTATCGCTTAATCGACACTGACAAATTATAGGCAATTGTGGAAGCTGAGTATCTGTTTAAGCTGTTACTAGTATTTTAATTTTAGTTTCAACGGAACAACTTTCAACTCCTGTTTAATGGTCTGTAGTTTATTCTTTAGTTAGATGAAGAACTGTATTAAGCTATCCGTACATGAATTGCAGGAGGAGCATTATGTAGGAGTGTGCAACTCCTGCTTCGGAGGAACCTCCAAAAACGCTGGTTCTGTGGTAATGTTGGCGATTGACTTACATATGTATAAAGCAATGGGGTCGATGTGTTTACCTTTGCCGGTTTGCGGTGACAGTTCTTACGGGTCCAGGAGGACTTGCTTGCTGGCGTCATGGCTTGGAAGGCTTCTTCAGTGACATTTGCGCAATGAAGATGGCACTTAGTTGGATTTGCACGTGCATTATTAGGTAAGGTTTTTGTGCAATTTGAGCAGCTATTATCATTCGGTGCCATTATACATAGTAAAAGTGCATAAAGCAATTTGTATACAGTTCTACCTGTCGATTCTGTTAACATATCGAAGTGCTGGCTTGGGTGAAGTGATCACGAAGCGAGCACGAAGTGAGCTGTCATTCCCTCTTGATTACTTGGAATGACAGCTCACTTCGTGATCACTTCACCCAAGCCTTCACTTTGACATGTATACAGCCGATCAATTCTGTAAACACGTAAATAAATTGTACGTTGTAATAATTGTATATAGCGATTTTTCAATCATTTAGGCGTCATTCATTTATTACGTAAGACTACTCTTACTAGTGTTTGACCCCCTCCTCCCACCCCTACATGTATAATATATTTATTTAGTACATGGAGGACTTACAGCTAATAAAAAAAAACATGGATGGAACGAAGTTCCTTCCGAATAATTAGAAAAAAATATATATATATAAAAAATATTTTATTTTTATTTTTTTTTAAGTTATAATAATATTTTTTTTTATTATTAACAAAAAAAAAAAAAAAACGCAAACAGAAATAGAAAGATGAAACGAAAATAACAGGCTAGCTTTCTATGAGAGAGAGAGAGAGAGAGAGAGAGACAAAGAAACACGCGCACGCCGCACGGCTTACAACTATAGCAAAAAGTGTCGTTACAACTTTTCGTGAGAATATTTTCCGTCTAGCCCTTTCACAACGCGCGATAAAGAACTTCGCTCCAAAAGGAAACCATAGTTACCAGAATTAAAAGTCCTCACGTTCATGGTTTTGTGATTGGCTTTCTGGTGACTATTACAGTATTATAAAATAATAATGTATGATGTGAGCACAAAAACAAAAGGAACACACTGTTTTAACTAAGAATAGCTGGACTGGAACTGGATTGTACTGCTTTTCTTAAGAAGCTATATAAATATTCCCTCCCCCCCCCTTCCTAACACTCCTTAACAAATGCTGGGTGCGGCCATCATTCCAGCCCACAGGGAATCCATACAATAATAATAAAAAAATAGAATTTTTATTATAGAGAATAACCCTTAGTAATTTTTTTAAGTGTTTTACCTAATTTTAGGATTGTAGGGGGTATGCGGCACAGAGAGTAAAGTCCCGCAAACCTCCATTGAAAAGGGACTATCTCCGACCGGACGGTTGTTGTCTCCGGCGTTCTGCCTGATGCAGATGGTTAAAATTCGCGTCGCAGGATTTCGACGCAGTAGTTCACCATGGCGTAGCGGTTCTTTTTGTTGCTATGCAGATTTTGTTCCGTTGGCTTTTCTTGTGGCTACATTGATGCCGCTAGATAACAGAGAAAAATACACAGAATGGCAAAACAAAATCGTATACAATATTTTCTCAAATTGTATTCTTGAGGAACCCCAAAAGCTGAATAAACTAGTGTTCGAGTCTGGTGTAGACTAGTGCCAGATGCGCGAAGCATATAAATACGCTTGGGGGTGAACTCTTTGTACAGACTTCTGTAGCAGACACAGCATCAGCAACTGCCATGATCCGCACACTCGCTTTCCTGGCCATCGTCGCCTCCGCATTCGGCAATAGTAAGTACCTCAAATAATGTTTTCACTTTTTTTCTTTTTTTACTTAGCCTATAGAATTCTTACGACGTTTTTTCCCTTTTACGCACACGTATGTAATCTGGGCCCCAAGTCTGCTATTACAATAGTGTCAGAATGGTCTCATAATGATTTCATAATGGTCGATTTTGACAAGTTATGATTTCTTTTATACATATATGTTTTTAAATATTATTTATTAATTTGTCATTATGTACGAGATTACAATTCTATGCCATTTCTTTCAATGGAGTGTCAGTGGTTGGCCATTGGAAGGTAATAATGACGCTTTTATATTAGTAGATTACCAAACTTGTCAAAATCGACCATTATGAAATAATTATGAGACCATTCTGACACTATTGTAATAGCAGACTTGGGGCCCTGGTGAGTTATTCGAATACTCGTTATAGTCCAGGTAAATTACACTGAAAATAAAGCTAACTTATCAATAATTCTTAACTCAGATTTTTTGCCGTTAACGTTTTGAGTGTAGGCAGGGAAGTAAGTATCTATACTTAATATATAAAGCTGAAGAGTTTGTTTGTTTGCTTGAAACGCGCTAATCTCAGGAACTACTGGTCCGATTTGAAAAATTCTTTCGGTGTTAGACAGCCCATTTATCGAGAAAGGCTATAGGAATGCTATATATCATCATGCTAAGCCCAATAGGAGCGGAGCAGACGAAGTTGCGCGGGTCAACGAGTGTTAAAATATATTCCGCAAAAAGTTAAATAAGATTTTTTATTAAGAAAAACGAACATCCGGGGGTGTTCGTTTTTCTTAATAAAAAATCTTATTTCAATAATAAATCGATTGGAAAAATATGAACTGGCATGTTTATTTGGAGCATTTGTAGAAGAGATCGAGTTTTATAAGTAGGTCACTAAATTAAACATTTTTGATCCATGCAACTATCCTATTTTATTCAAAAATTTCAAGCTAAAATATTTTTCTTTTCATAAAATTACTTAATTAAATACATTAATTCGCAATCATTAAAAATTTAATATTATCTGTTAGCGCAAATTATTTATATCAGTTTTTTTTGTGATAGTGATTGAGGCAAGAATGATAAGTTGATAACTGAAGTAAATTGAGTTTAATTTTCATTTAAATAGGCCGTCTCACTTAATTATAAAAAAACAAAAGTTCAAAATTTCGTATTTTATTTTTTGTCGACATTCCTCAGTGCGAAAATGTTTAATTCTGACAAAATAAATTACTTTTACCTATGCATTACATATTGTAAAAAGAAAATAAGAGACAAACTTAATTTTCCTAGCTTTTATTGAAATAAACGTTTTTATTTATTTTTTGTGAATTATTTACTGTTTTTTTATTTATATTAATAAAAGAGCTAAGCTCAAATACACGATTCAAGAAAAAAAAAAACAGAGCTAGGATTTTTTTAAAAGCTCAAAGCTAATTTAACTGGTATCTACTGTGTAGTTTTCGTGTAAAAACTTCTATCTGTACCTACCCCTATGGACCAAACTCGTACAAGTAAAGAAAGCACGCCTATGTATAGTAGAGTACATTGATATATAAAAAACCCAAGATGCACAGTCTCGAACAAATGCAACACTCGAAGCTGTCGTCAAAAACTGACATGTGTCAAGTGTCATGTGTGAGTTGCGTGTAGTTATACTATAAACATTTTTTTTTGGCAAATTCAACTTTACACGGATCTCTTAAAGTAGTTTTTACAAAGCAGTGCAGTATGGCGAGCGATGCGAGATTGTTTGAAACTTGCGCACAATTATACATATTACGCTTGTTTTTTGCGGACGTTTTTGAGATGCTGAGTACGTATCTTGGGTTTTTTAGAGTACCATAAAATAATTTGCCAAATTATAGCTTCACAGTTCAATAGTATACTTATAAGTAGGACTTTGCGAAACTATAGTGTTCCTTGTTATACCACGGAAGCCTAAAAAAGATATGGTCGTGATGTTTGGCGCTCACATCATCTTGACGATTTTATACTTCTACATTTCTTTTGTTTTGTTTCAGAGTTATGGAGATCCGATTTAAAAAGTAAGTAATCTTACACTTATTGTTAAAATAAATTTAGCTTTTTGTTTTCCATCGTTTTCATAAAGAGTTTCCATTACCTACCTCTAAAATTAATTTTGACCGAGTAGTAGTAAAACAACTGCTATTTACGTAATATAATATCAGCCTCTTCTATTTTGACGACGACTGCAACTGCACTGAAAGTTAAAGTTACATCTAGATACAAAACAATATCCTCATAACGTACTCATTCCTTCGTTTTGCAGCGAAATTTTCCCTTTCCCTCTGGGGTGGTTTCGATGAACATGCTTGGACCATCACCGATGCCGAGACAGCGGGTTATGAGAAAGTGAAAGAACCTCCTACCCCACTGTCCTCAGGCTATTCCGGACTGGACCTGTATTTAACTAAGTCTGACGGGTATCGCGTCGGCATATACTATGACGAAACTGAGCAGATCGCCGGCGTGCTGATCCTTGTGAGTACACCCACCTCGCGGGATGGAGATGGAAAGTGTTCTCCTGAACGTATGAACTGATTCTGTTCTTTTTTTCTCTATTTGAAAAGAGACCTGATCGAGAATGTTCTTAAATCATTAGCTATTTTCTAGTCGATGAAGGAATATAAGCAGCTTCCAGTGGGATCATTTCGAAACTTAGTATTTTGTTACTTTAATGATTTTGAAAAAACATGGTATTTATAAAAAACATATTAATTTCGAGAGGGAGTTTATTTACCATGCAGCTCGACCTGGAATCCGCAGGGACACTCAACTCCACACTTACTTACTTGAGAGGTATCGTGTTTGGACTCATTGAAATGTTCTAAACGAATAGTTTATGAATTAAATTATATATAGTGATCAGGGTCTATAATGAAGTAGAAATGAGAATAAAAAATTGGTGAGAGATTCTTCGCTACTTTCACTCGTACAATCGATATGATATTTTAGCATATAGTAAAACCGGGTCAGTTGCCCCAGCAGTATAGTTGCCTGATCGCCTCGATTGTGGTCACTAGAGTAACTATGTTCGTTACATCGTACGTTTCGCGGATGAATCACATGTTATTTTATTCATCAACTCTACAATTAGGAACCACTAAGTTGACCGTGTTGCATGTGTCGGTACGATTGCATGGGAAGGCAAGGTGCGATCAAAGGTTTTGCAGGAAATATCCGTTTTCTCGGCGGGACATCTATCCTAAACGTAGTTTATATGGATTAGGCAACTATCACCTATATATCATAGATGTCCCAAAATTTTGAGGATCGCAAAAATCGCCAATACTCTTGAAAAATCAATGATACTTAATGTTTTTTACTTTTATCAGTTTGAAGATAATAAACCAATTAACCTAGGTACTCATTTTACAAATAAAGTATTTTGCTTTTTGTACTTCTACATATCGTGTGGGCAGTAAGGTCTAACGACCCCACACACCCTGTCAGAGCTTCTAAACCGCCTAAAGGGCCTCTGATATGGTTTATTTGACGACCGCCATTTGGCGGCCGAGACCACCGGCTTATTTGTGCCTTCCTAAGCACGAAGTTAGCTTTTTGTACCGGTATTATAAAGTAATTTCCAAAAAGTGTGGCAACTACCCGACTTTTGTCATGCTTTTACCCTACAAGGTGACTGTTGATCGTAGGGTTGCTTGTATGCAAAATAATAACATTTAAACAAATGTAGGTATACTTATACTAGATTTTGCCCGCAACTTCGTACGCGCATATAACGTTTGGTCCCGTTCCCGCAGGTATTTCGAGAAATCCTCTTTGTGCTCCCCTACACTCCCCGAGGAACCTACATACCAAATTTCAGCTTCCTACAACCAATATTTTCGGCTGTGCGTTGTCTGTTAGTCACTCAGTCAGTCACTCAATCACTCAGTAACGGAAGAATTTTATAAACTAGGGTTTAGTCAGTAAGAGTCTGACACTCCCTTCTGCTTCACCCAGAGCGGGAGGAGTCATTTGAAGATTACCCATCTTAAAAAAAAGGCCACGAAGAACACGTTGGGGCCCTTATCCTTTCCGGGGGCCCGTATCTTTGAGACAGCTGATAAGGCGGAATCACACCCCTGATAATGATGACTGATAATTATCTTTTTTCACTGTCCCTTGAAGTCCTTAACGATTGAATCTGTCTATTGCAGCTCCCCGTAGACAAAATAACACCGTATTATGACTTGAAAGCACAAGGTTTCTCGTCCTGGACCTACGATTCAGTGGAATACCTGACAAAGGCAATGTTTTTCGTGTCAGAAGGTAAGTAGCTTCTATTTAAAGTAGAAGGTAATTGGCAATGAAAGAAAAGAAAAGAAAGAGTAAAATTTATTTAGCACATTCATGAAACACGCACGGAACATAGAAATAAAAAATAATAAAATAAAAAGGTATGCCAGAAAGTAGTGTGTGTCTCACGGCTGCACTAAAAAGGTCCATTTCAGCGATATATCAGACTGACTAATGCTGTCTGACGCTGATTTTCAAATGAACCTCACAAAGGACGAGTGACGGTTCATTTTCATTTGTTACCAATTTACATAGTTATTGTTTCGAAATAAAATAGAAATAAACAGCTATATAACGTTAAAACAGGTATAAATTATATTGAAACATAAAATAAAATAAAAGTGATGAAGATATTTTACAAATGTGTAGGTGTGATAGTTTGTGCGTGTAATGCGTTCATAAATAATAACCAGTGATGGAAACGAAATACGAGGAACAACAACAAGCATACGGAATGAAATGTAGTTGAATTATCTCAAGGCCTAAATTCCAATATTGATTGTTAAAGTATCGTCTACTATCATCTAGCAGTACCATTGCTATTCACATACAACTTTTTAATCAATGATTCTTAATTATTTTTTTTTATAGAAAAGAATAAAATGTAAATTTAAAAAAAGTATGGTTAGATTTTTTATTAATAACTAGTTCTGCTAGCGGCTTCGCCCGCGTGATCCCTTGGGAACATACTCCTGGGATAAAAGTAGCCTATGTGTTATTCCAGACTATAGTCTTCCTCTGTGCCAAATTTCATGAAGATCCTTTCAGGCGTTCTGACGTGAAAGAGAAACAAACATCCATCCATGCATCCTCACAAACTTTCGCATTTACAATACGTTTAGTAGAATCCTGAAACACCACAGGACTCATGAAATACTAAATAACTGTCTTATTTTTAAGATGAACAAACTCGCATCAACTCCGCCAACTCAACGCAGCTGATTCGGGATGATTACTTGACGCTGCAAGGTTTCGACGGTACGGGGGACAAAATGCCCATCACTGCCACGGATATAGCCGCCCACGCCGACTGGGAGAAGGAAGCCTGCATACCCTGGATGGGTAATAAAAACTTATTTATTGGGTTCATGGCAGAAAGCTAGGATTACTTTATTGACATTTTATTGAATTTATTACTTCACTTTATTGAATTTATTATTTCATCCTTTACTTTATTGAAATTTTATTGAATTTATTACTTCACTTTATTGAATTAATTATTTTATCCTTTACTTTATTGAAATTTTATTGAATTTATTACTTGACTTTATTGAATTTATTTTTTATTAAGCTAGGATTACTTTATTGCCATAATACACTAATGTTGAAAATGTAATCCTAGTATATGCGTCTTTTAGACAGACGGGCACGACTATTAGGTACCCGACATCCTGATTCTGTAACGAACCTTTGCATACCTACGGAACCCTAAAAACCAGTTAATAATCTCTATGTTACAGGTCAACACTACTTCTACAAAATGACTCCGACCCTGTCTTGTGAAGAAATCTACTCTTGGTTCCTGCTCACTGACGAAAAGACAGACCAGTTAATCGGAGCGGGCATAGTGTGGCCTGGATCAAATACTTGTGGCATGGAAACCCCCAGTGCAAGTGATGTTGAGGTATATATCAACGTTAACCGTACTACAAGAATCTTTTAACATTTGGATGACATTATCAGGGCAGCGCTACTTGAAAACATTTGCAAAACTGTCTTTTAAAACTGTACTGAAAACCGGTCAAGAGCGAATCGGACTCGCGCACCGAGGGTTCCGTACCATCAAATATAACGAGAAATGTTTTTAAATTTTCATCGGCGAGGCCTATATTCGACAGAGAATTTTAACACTACGGTGTATATTGCAGTTTTAGATCAGCGCCATCTGTTGACCGATAGTGGTAATCGATGATTTCCGAAAGAGTGTGCTATTTAGAGACATAGTTTTATTTTTCCTGTAATCTTTACATAAACTTCTATCAACAGATAAATTTCAGATTTTTCTCTTTGCAAACTTCGGAGATAAGGGGGCGGGGAACAGTCAATTTTTCATATTTTTCGTCCAAAATCGAAAACCATGCTTAAAAGAAAAAATGTTTGAGAATTTGCAAATAGCGCTCTTTCATATGATACTCCACATGTACTAAGTAGTACTTCGATTGTTTGAGAAACCTTTCAATCGCTGTTTTCCTAATTTGCAAAATAATTGGACAATCGTCTTTTAGATGACGTTTGTCCAATTATTCTACTCCAAGTTAAAGTTGACAGCATAAGTGGTTCTTAAGAAATCTAGCTGTGACAGACTGAGACTTAGTAACACCATTAAGGGTTCCTTCTTACCATTTTGGTACGGAACCCTAAAAAGGAAGTTGATAATCTCGCGAAATTTTTTTCATAGAATACCTTAAAGACATACATTATGTATATGTATATTATTGCTATATTTGACTTAACCACGTCGATTACCTGACAGAAAACATTTTGAAATTGTTTCAGATGATCGTTCCAACTGCTCCTGAGTGTTTGTTGGATTTAGTTAAGAATTACGGCGCTTCCACTTTCCACGTTTATTTCGTCGACCATCCACGTCTCATCATCTGCTAGGACAAAATAATGCACGGTGGCGCCACTTTTTGTTAATATTATCTTCCTGTTAAAAATTATACTTATTAAACATTCATTTGTTTTGGCATCACGTAACCAGTTTGTTTTGTTTAAGATCCCTACAAAAACATCACAGCTACACCATGGGTGAATAAATTATCTGCCAATAGTATCTTCGGCAGTGCCGTAAATAGGGTGGTGCCACCAGTGCCCAGGCACAGGGCGTAGACTCTGGGGGGCGCATGAATGGCCAGACCAGACAGGACTATTAGTTTTCGGTTTGCTCCTTAAAAGTTCCCGCTGCGCCCCTAGTGCTTAATTCCAACACCGCAGCCGTTTTAACTTGACTTAAACAGTTAAGTTAAAACGGCTATATTATTTGATAAACGTGACCGTAATCCAAGTCTGGCTCTTCTTAAAGCTATAGACTCATAGGCGTATGTAGTTTGGGCCGTGAAGCCCAATTTTCTCGACTTACTTATTAATTTGAAACCTACTATGTATTAACATGACCCCCAAAGTTTTAGGTTGCGACCGTTACGGGCGACGGGTTTAATATTACATTTTTGATCGTGATCACCGACTGTGGTGTGTGTGTGTGTCTGGGCGTTGCATTTCAGTTTAGGAGCCAGTCCCCCCCCCCCCCCCATTGAAAAAAAATCATAGATACGCCAATGTATAGACTATAGCCTATAGTTTAAAAGAGATTTAAAAGAGATCTTTCCCAATGTAGTAGTCGCTATAAAGATTTTTTTAACAATGCCAGTGCAGTCACCATTGTTAAAAAAATCTTTATAGCGACTTTATAGCTACAGTTAGTTTCCTGCAAAAGATCATTTAGATTCAAAATCATTCATTCAAGATTCAGTAAGCTCAAATTAATAAAAACTTCTTTGAGCTCGACGATTGGCCAAGAAAGGTTGACCGGCTTAGCGATTTTGTCGGTTGAACGCGACATAGGACGGTACCTGTCGTATGAAAAAGCTATAATCTATGCAAGTATTTTCGAATAAATGTTTCTTCACCAATTCAGCATGAATGAAAGTTTATTCGTAATAAACGCAATTTATATTATGCTACCTTCCTTATTCAAAACTCTACCATACCAAGTACGTACTTAAAATTAAATTAATTTACAGTTTACTGAAACTTTGCAAGGTGCTATTATATTATAAAACTAAGAAGACCAAAGTGGTCCAAAAATTAAATCAGAGTGACCCTACATCAGTTCTAGTTTTGGTCCTTGTGTTATTTTATCACTCTGAATGAAATAAAGTAGGCCTATACATAGCATTGCTCTAACTAGGGTCCCTCATCATCATCTTCCTGCCCTCATCCCACGTTACTTGGGGTCGGCGCAACACGTTTTTTTCTTCCATTCTGTTCTATCAGTCGTCGTCTTCTTTGATCGTCGTTCTCTTACATGCGTTTCATCCCTCCTCTTCACATGACCATACCAAGACAAGCGATTCCCTTTTAACTTTTCCGTCACTGGCGCCACTTTTAAACTACCTCTAATGTACTCATTTCTCACTTTATCCATTCTCGTTACTCCACACATCCATCTCAACATTATCATCTCCGCTACATGCAATCTATTTTCATCCGTTTTTTTGGCAGCCCAACATTCTGATCCATACATTACGACAGGTCTTATCACAGAATTATAGATTTTCCCTTTCAACTTGAGGGGCATTCGAGGGTCACAAGTTGTTCCAGTGACCTGCCGCCATTTCATCCATCCTGAGTTGATCCGTTGAGTTACGTCTCGGTCTATATCGCCATCTCCCTGGACAAGCGACCCGATGTACCGAAAGTCGGAGCAAATAGGTATAGGCGTTCCGGTGAGAGTTATAGGCAGCGGACTGGAGAGACCGCCGAAATCGCAGAACAGGTACTCGGTTTTGGTTCTGCTCAATTTCAGGCCAACACTCTCCAATCTTTGCCACCACGTCTACAATTTGCTCTGGACCTCTTGGCCACTTTCGGCAACCAGCACAATGTCATCAGCAAACAGCATTCACCAGGGAGCCTCTTCCTGGATGTCCGACGTCAGAGCGTCCATTATCATAAACAAGAGATAAGGGCTGGCTGGCAGGAAGAGGTAAGGCTCTAACTAGGGTCCGTATAATATTTAATTAAAACAAGGGCGCAGTTATAGAAGCTCGCACAGGGCGCAGAAAAGGCTATTTACGGCACTGTTCTTTAGCAAAATATTCCCTTGTTCACCAGCCCGCGCTACATGAGCCGCACGCACGGGCGTAGTGAGGTACGCCGTAGCCCGTACGGTACAGCCTACAACGGTGTAGGTGTGAGAAGTGCGAACGATTCTAAGAAAAATATAGAATTGGCCTTCAGGTAGCCTACCCAGTGATTAATGAGCGGCCTAAATGACAAACAGTCAATGCCTCTAATACAAGTGGCAATACAATGACCTACAATACAATTTAATGAACGGGCTGGCAGATGCTAAAGCCGTTCATAGAATAGTGTAGGTAACCGTGTCACGAAACTCACGAAAATACAGGTATTTTGTAAAATGTTCGTTCACAGAGTTTTCTATGTGGTAGTCATCTTTCTACCTGCAGGGTTTAAAGAAACCCATCATGAATGGGATGAATGCTCATCATCATCAGCATCCTATTCGAGCTAAACTATCCGCGTCGGGGTGTCCTAAGTCCCAAGATGACAGTTGGTTGCGACATATCCGAACGCTTGCAACCCTAATCTCTTCAAAGTTAGAGTGAACAGGCTAATTCTGGATAAGCTCGCTCCCTCGTCGATTTTGTCTCTGTCATCTCTAACCTAGACTAAAGTCAAGAGCAAACACATCTCAAATAAAGAAAAAACATGTAGTCATCCATGAACGCAGATAATGCGGGAAGCGATCGATTGTCGTTATTTATTTGAATTCTTTGATATCCTCACTGGAAGTGTTTTTTTTACGAAAAGTCTGCTTTCGGTTTGATGTCGTCACATCCCTGTTCAATGTTAAATACACTTAGCAACACGGAATACTGCCCATGTACCTACTTATCTCGTAAATATTTGCGATAGCAACAGCTTTATGATTCCAAGGATTGTTTCTGATGAGGATAGGTCAAAGAAATGTTTAGGTACCCTTGGGCGCCTTGTTAATCCATACAATTAACAAAGCAGCGCGACAGCAACGCTGCAGCCGCGCTGCTGCCGCGCGACTGTTAATCGCGACAAATTTGAAGGCGCTGTTACGGGGTGGGTCAAAATAGGCTTTTTAAAAAAACTTTTAATAAAGCTAGAAGAACTTTTAATGAATAAAAAGGGTTACAGAGAAAGCCTATTGTCCGCGACGACGTTCAATTCCACACTGACAATAAAAAGTATATTTCCAAGTTATTGCAATATGCTGAGTCAATGGAAAAACGTGGGATACACATGTTGCAGTGTCAGCCGCTTATTATTATATTCTTATTAATGTTATTTAATATATAACAGCCCCCCGGATAAGATGGAGCATCTGGGAGGTTAAGATGCGAAATTGACATAAAAAATTACGAGATGACTTGAACGTCGTTTCGGACTTACAAACAGTAGTAATTATAACGATAGCACATAGTTAAAAATTAAAATAGTAATATAAGTAATCCCAACACAAATTAATTACCCCAAATAAACATTAGGTTTGTTATTAATAATTAAAAGAGAAATTAAGAACATTAACTTTAAACTCTAATTCATCTTAGATACTAAAATGTTACGCTTAATTGGCGTTGGCCTTGACAATGATACATAAGTTTCATCGGCCACGCCGTTTTCATTCAAGGCAGATAATTCAATAGTAGGTTGTCGAGCTTCAGTAACTCTCTTAGTATTACATTGGTTAAATATCTGTATGCAACAATGATCTTTCGATTTTGGACAAGAATATTTTCTGATTCTATAAAGTAAATATACAAAGAATACAATGAAAAATACATAAGAAAGAGACATGTAATGAATGCCATATTTTTGAAAATGATTAGGATTTTCAAGGCTATCTAAATCCTTTTCGAATGAATCTAAATGTAAACTAGCTTGTAATAGAGAATCTAGATTATTTGCATCATTTAATTTTAAATAAGGCAATCTGGTGAGTGTTTTGTTAATTCTACTTTTATCACAACAATCATCGTCTACAAGATTAAAGTTAGAAATAATCTGTGAACTTACATTGAGAACGGCATTTGATTGTGGCACGAATTGTAGAGTTTTATAGAAGGCTTTACAGGTTTTAGGTATAGATAGTATACCCGTGCCGAACAAAGTTTCATCGAAATTATTTCCATCATTCTCACAGGAAATATGACACTTGCCTGGCTCAGACAGAACGAAAATCCAATTATTATTATTTATCTTATGAAATACTTGTACTGAGCCTTTTAGTAGTTTAATTTCACAAGAACTAGGTAACTTATTTGTTACTTCTGTAATTAAGATAGTCTCACAAATTGGGTTAACGACACTTGAAAAAACACTTTCTAACTCACACACATGGAATTTACCCGGAATCACTTTGCACTGATTTACACTACGCAACAATGAGTAGAACATATGGTCGACTGTTATTGCTAGGTAAGGATGAGCGGGAGCAATAAGTGCAAACGTATCAGGTTGCGACACGTCGTAAGGGACAGGCATTGGAATCACGTGGTACAGGGTATATGTCTGTGGAAGGACGAGCGGGATTTTAATGACGATAATTATTTTGTTATTATGAAAATAGGAAATGATTCTAGAGATATCAATTAGTTCATGAATGTTTTGTAACGACAGGGATACCGGGAGTTCGTAATACCTTGGCATATTATTCCTATTTTGTTCAAGTTCGTTATAGAATTGATGTGGACTAAGTATAGTCGGATGCAATACGTTCATCTTGCTGAATAAAATCGCATTATTAATATCTTCTATATCAAACGATAATTAAATAATGATACTTTCAAGAGCACTTAATAGTGAGTTAATGTTTGACTTGATTTCTAACTTATCATTGGAGTTGGAAATGAGTTGAAGTTCTCTATCAATGACCTCGAGATTTTTATTTAGAGGTTTCTCATTTTCGTTTAACTTAGAGATAGAGTTATTGAATGTAGTAATAGTTGACTTAATGAAATGGATATTATCTCTCATTAAATAAGCTAATTGTTTTTCATCTGTTTATACTTGGTCGATCGCGAAAATTTGAGAGCATCCTCTGCATCCAAAGTGCCGAAAAAAGTTTTTAATAAAGATCCGCCAGCGTCTATGAGGCCGCCTTTGTATCTTTTATTACTATTAACCAAGTACGAGACAGAGGAATACTTTTTAACGTTATTATCGTGTTGATTTTGTAGTGCTGATAATGCATTTAAACAATCCTGTTGGATTTTAGAAGAACTATAATCTTTGCAATAAGTATTGACTCTAGAAAGTAACGACTCTACAATAGTAAAGTGAGAATGTATTCTACTAATAATATCCAGGTAAGTTATGACGTTCCAGTTATCATTGGTGAATTTTAGCTTGTTAACTTTATCAAAATATAGGCCTGGACTCGTAGTTATAGGCGTAACGATCTGATGACACGAAGTTGATGAACCAAAGTGCCTGCAAAGATAAGGTCAAGTTATAGCATCATCTGACGCCAGCTTTATCTCGTCATAATGATGACGTACATGTCTACGATTTATTAATAAGGTGACGGTGTGATTACCGTTTATTTTGACTATTTTAAAAGGGCCTTTCCATACAGGTGATAAGGCTTTATTTTGTTTGTGGTGACATTTGAGATAGACTGAGTCACCAATGTTATACGTAACAGGCTTAGCATGGGAATCGTAAAGGCGTTTAGACCTTTCTTTAGATAACTGAATATTTTGTAGAGCTTTTTGCCTACTATAGTATAATCTATGATTTAGTAATCTGACGTAATCTGTATAAGTGTTATTCTCTAAAGTATCTATAGATTTAGGAATATGTGGCTTGAAACCGAATAGCAATTCGAATGGCGAATAATTGGTAGTCGAGTGAACATTTGAGTTGTAAGAAAACATAGCTGTATTGAGATATAAGTCCCAAGTATGGGCATTTTCGTTCACAAATGGCCTTAAATATTCTTTAAGGGTGGCGTGACTCCTCTCTAGAGCACCACAAGTTTGAGGGTGATAAGGCGAGGCTAGAATGTGTTTTATGCCGAATAATTTTGTAAGTTGTTTAATGACCTCGGAAGTAAAATTAGTGCCTTGGTCAGTAATGATAATTTTAGGAATTCCGAGATGAGATATAAAGTGAACTAACTTTTTAGCGGTTTCTTCCGATGAGCAGGTTAACAAGGGATAGGCTTGCGAATATTTCGTAAGATCATCCTGGATGGTAAGAATAAATTTGTATTTAAATTCGTAGGTCTCCAGGAGAGGACCAACAAGGTCAAGGAATATTTTTTCGAGTGGTTTTGTTGCGGTGGAAGTAATAATCATTGGCGCACGATGAATTTGACGAAGGGGTTTATTAATCTGGCAGGATTTGCAGTTTTTGATGTAATCTTCGATGTCCTGCCGCATATTCTTCCACCAGTACATGGACTTTATTCTTTCGAACATACGTGATACGCCAGGGTGACCAGCCGTCGGTAGATCGTGGTTATCACGAAGTATCTTTTTGACTTCTTCAGGTGTGGGAAATAGAATGGAGTTTCTATAAATATTTACTTTAATACCAGTATCATGGAATATGTAGCCTATAATGTTGTAGATTTTTGTATAAGAAAGTTTGGTGAATGGGTCGGAGAAGTCTGAAATCGCAACTTCCTTCTCCTCCAAATACCAATATTTAACTATATCTCTATATTCAACTAATAGTCTAAAAATATCTTTATATGACATTTCATCGTAGTGATGAACGCGCAAGAATAAGTGGGTGAACAAATGCTTATCGTTAGAAGTGCTGTATAAAGTTCACGTTCAATGTCACGAACGTTAGGTTGACTTGTAGACAAGTCTATAATGTCTTTGCAATAAGGAACAGAGTCGTCCAAATCGATTGAGGTAGGATATTATTATGCAATTAACTTGCACTTGGCCTTTAACAATGATTCGTTGTATTCTTGAATGGTGGTATCAAAACAAAAATTAGGCTGCTTAGATTGTTTTAAGTATTTTTCATAAGTATCTGACGAACATGGCGAAGAATTATCGGAGGGTGAGCTTGGAGGGTGAGAGTCCGGAGGACTCGGAATATTTGAGTTCGGTGACTCATCCCCGATAGCGCATACCGGGCAATTTAAATTATTATCGGGATCATGTAATGGGAAACGTGACAGAGCGTCTGCGTTGCAATTTAGCTTGCCTTGTTTATGAACTATTTCGTAGTTATACTCTTCTAATTTTAGGCGCCAACGTATTAGTCTAGAACCAGGGTCTTTGACGTTGAATAGCCAAACTAAGGGCTTGTGGTCAGTGACGATTTTGAACCTATAGCCGAACAGATAGGGACGAAACGTTTTAACACCGAAAAGGATGGCTAAGAGCTCTTTCTCGGTTGTTGAGTAGTTGCCCTCAGCTTTGTTTAATGTTCGCGATGCGTATGCGATAGGCTTGTCCTTGCCTATTTCGCCTTGAGATAGTATAGCGCCCACGGCGTAGTTAGAAGCGTCGGTAGTCAGTAGAAACGGCTGAGAAAAATCTGGATACTGTAATAGGGGCGCCGTAGTTAATTTATGTTTCAGTATATTAAAAGCATTTTCTTGCTCTGCTGCCCATATAAAGGAAACATCCTTTTTTAAAAGGGAAGTTAAGGGTTTTGTAATCTTGGAAAAGTTTTCGATGAATCGCCTGTAATAGCCGAATAGGCCTAGGAAAGATTTTATGTCTTTCGGGTTTTTAGGAGTTGGGAATTGAGTGACGGCCTTGATTTTATCTGGATTGGGACAAACACCTTTATCGGTAATTATATGACCTAAATAGGCTACTTCGCGTCGTAAGAACTCGCATTTTGCGGGCTGTAATTTAAGGTTGTATTCACGAAATCTGTCGAAGATTAGTTTGAGCTTATCGATATGGGATTGGAGATTTTGGCTATAGATAATGCAGTCATCTAAATAGATATAACAGTGAAGGCCTTGAAGGCCGGAGAGCACAGTATTCATAAGTTTTTGGAAAGTAGCCGGACCATTTTTTAATCCAAAAGGCATTCTTGTGAATTCATAATGCCCGGATATTTCGTTACCTATCACGATGAAGCCGGTTTTGGATGCGTCCTTGGGGTCTAATTTTATTTGATGGAAGCCACTCACGAGGTCCAAAGTGCTAAAATATTTTGAGTGGCCCAGTTGGTCTAGGATATCTGTGATCAAAGGTATAGGATAAACTTCGGTGACTGTCACGTCATTTAATTTCCTGTAGTCAATAACTAACCTCCATTTCTGTTTACCCGTTGAGTCTACTTTCTTGGGCACTACCCAAATTGGGGCGCTCCAGGGTGACTTGGAAGGACGGATGATATTTTGGTCTAGCATACTTTTGATTTGGGATTCGACTTCACCTTTGTGGTATTCGGGAAAACGATAGGATTTCACATGAATCGGAGCAGCGTTACCGGTGTTTATCGAATGCTCAATAGCATTGGTATGCGTCAAAGGCTCGCCCTCGAGGTAGAAAATATCGGTGTAATCTGAACAACACTCTAAGAGCACCTTTGTCTCTTCAGGGTTGAGATGTTCAGTACGAATGAGGTCTAGGACTTGTTGCGGTCTATCATTTGAGATATTGAAAAAATTATTTATGTTTTGGTAATCGTTATTACTAAGAGACGCGGATGAAATAACTTCGGGTTCATATGGAAGTAAATGAACGTAGTAATCTTTAAATACGATTTCCGACTCGGTAGTATTGAGCACCGAAATATTGATACAGTGGTTAGATTTAACTGTAACAATACAGTTTGCTAAGTAGACTCCCTCTGAGTATATATGATCCAGGACTAGAGCATCTTTCATGTGCTTTAGCTCCTCTAAGGGGTTTGAAATAGGACATTCGACGATTGCCTCAGAGCGAGGCGGAATGGTGTAGACGATTCGTCTAAAATTAAGCGGTATGGTGAGACCTCCAATGAACAGTGCGTTTTGAGAATACTTAACATCACACTCGAGTTTTTGTAGGAAATCATTACCTAATATACCATCATAATCAAGCCGTACTTTATCACTGACGGCGTGGAAAGTGTGAATAAAACAGAGTTCAGAATTTGGCGGGCAAGTATATTTGAAGTCTATGGTGAACGACCCTAAAGTTTCGTAGCAGGAGTCGTCTTCACTCAAACCCTTGAGTTTGATTTTATCGCTAGATAAGGATGGTATAGAACTGAAATTTTGAAATTTGACAATACTAACACTAGCTCCCGTGTCGATAAGGAAGCATAGAGGTTTATCTGAATAAACAGTATTGAGAAATACGTGGGGTAGACAGACTTTGCGAAATTTAATTTCGTGAATTGGAGTGACGGACTCCTGGTTTTGTGGGACATTAGCACTCAACGAGACAGGGGTTCCCGACGGAATATGTTGAATTTTATTTGAGGTGTGTATGCCTTCGATTTGGGACTGGTTACCCTGTTGCATGACAACACGAGGTTTTAAGTGGCCTACAGTTTGGGGCTGGTTACCCTGTTGTATGACCGGTGGACATTGAAATGACCGACTTTCGGTTTGGGGCTGGTTACCCTGTTGTATGACCGGTGGACATTGAAATGACCGACCTTCGGTTTGGGGCTGGTTACCCTGTTGCATGATCGGATGTAAATTCGATTTTGCAGATTTAGTAAAAGATTTAGTAGATTTGGTAAAAGAATTTGTAGAGTTAGTAATTAATGATTTTGTATTGCGAAATTGTAATGTGCCTTTCTCACGGTCGGGCGTAGTGCGACACGAAAACGACACCCGACTTCTTAGTTTAAATCAGCATTTTCCGCTCCGTCCCACGGTTCAACGGAATCGGGTAATGTCGCAACGTTATGTTGAGTTGCAGGGCTGTTGGAATCGAATTGTTTCTTTAAATTGTTATGCTTTCGTTTATAACATTGTGAAATATCATGCCCTGGGTTTTTGCAATATCTGCATATTATAACGCCCGGTGGCTTACTAACTTGGTAGGGTTCACTTTTTGGAAATTGAGATTGAGGTTGTGAAACGCGCTTTTTATTTAGACATTCACTCTCTAAGTGACCTGATTTTTTACAAAATTTGCAATGTTTAGTCATTTTTGCAGAAACGTTAAGGGTAAAGTTTCGTATCTTTTCTTCCTCGATGGCTATATTTATAGCCTCGTTAAGGTTTTTAGGGTTACGACACCTCACCATGTTGCTAAGCCCCGGATTTAGACCAAAGTTGAAAGTGTAGAGGGCAAGATCCTCTGTCATGGCAATCCTTCCTGGTAAATCTTTCTTAGTAGTGACAGAGTTATGTATCTCCGTTTGCATGTCTGTTAAACATGTTTCTAAACGTAACGCGAATTGCGATACTGATTCGTTGGGCTGCTGTTTACATGATTGCAGCTCAAAGAATAAGTGACTGTAGTGTTTCCTTTCTCCAAAATTCTGACGCAGGAATGATTGCAATGATTCGAAATCTTCAAAGATTTTACTTGAACAAGCTATTTGAGCCTTGTCTCGTAATTTAGACAAAATATATTTTAAGATTAACTTTTTTTGGCTCTCTGAAGCAAGATTTAGCGCATTTTGACAGTTTGTTAAGAATGCTGGTAAGGTTTCACGGTCTCCTCGGTATATATCGATAAAATCACATAAAATTTTAAGAGGATATTGTTCACTGAGAGATACTTCAGTCTTGGACATTTTGAAAGATAGGTTTAGGCTTAGGTGAAAATTAAATCACAATAGAGGTTGTAAGATATCGAACTCTAAAAGAATAAAATTTGGTAACTTTGTTTTACGGATTTGAATTAAAATAAAGATTTTGAAATCGTAGGGTTTGGGATTGTCTAAATTAGAAATAGGATTAGCATTAACAAGCGATAAGATATTCTACTCACAGCAGCACGGCAAGTAGGAGTGTGGCGTACATCGCAGACTTCGTAGAGATGACCAGGTAAGTTGAACACACCAGGCACCGGACCAGTGACGGCAGCAAGACCAGATGGCGGTGGAGGCCGTGTGGTGACTAACTCCGAGACAGGACACGTCGCAGCACGTCGGTGAGAGCAGGAGAGGCGTCAGTGACGCGGTAAGTCAGCAATGATGATTTGACGAGATTCAGCTTCCAGATTGGGTAAGTTCAAGAAACCAGAGTTCGGTGTGAAGGAGTCACGACACTTTTCGAGTTAGAGTTCAGAGGCTTTCACGTGAAATCACGGCACGGTGATCAGGGGCAACCAGAGTTCAGAGACTTCGCGATGGCAACATAATCACTTCACACAAAAAGGGTCTGTAGACACAGAGTTTGTAGACACAGAGTTTGTAGTAGACACAGAGTTCAAACTATCACTCGCGTAACACGCAATGGAATACCACAGTACAATCGATACTGATATCCCACTTCTGACACCACTGTTACGGGGTGGGTCAAAGTAGGCTTTTTAAAAAAAACTTTTAATAAAGCTAGAAGAACTTTTAATGAATAAAAAGGGTTACAGAGAAAGCCTATTGTCCGCGACGACGTTCAATTCCACACTGACAATAAAAAGTATATTTCCAAGTTATTGCAATATGCTGAGTCAATGGAAAAACGTGGGATACACATGTTGCAGTGTCAGCCGCTTATTATTATATTCTTATTAATGTTATTTAATATATAACAGCGCCCTTAGTTCAAAAGCGTAATTCATTATGTTTGAGTGCACTTAGGTGAAACTTCTAATTTTTAGTTGAATAGTGTCAGTTGTAGCAAGTTTAATTTTGTGGTTCCTTCAGGTTTACGGTTAGGTTATTGAATTATGATGGTTTCCTACTTTTAATTGATTGACTGACGATGCTTTTAAACTAATAAAAATATCAGTAACACCAGCCCAGGTAGCACAGGCTGCAGCATTAATCGACCAGGGGTTGACACAGCGTGAAGTTGTAGAGACGCACATCGGCCCGGGACGACAGATTTATTGTCCTGTAAAATTTAAGAAGCGACGAATTGCAACAGGCGTGATTGTTAGTGAGGGTATGGTGAGGACATATGTGGAGAAAGTGAATTTAAAAACCCTAACACCAGCATTCGGTTCTGGATTTCTGTGACGACAGTGAGTAGCTCGACTGCAATTCGCAAGTAAACAAGCCAGCTGTAGTGCTATTCTGTAACAACACTGTCGTGTCTCGACAGCGGAATCCACGATGTGGTCTCAAATTCGTAGCTTTGTCACTCAGGTGAATCTCGATGTCGAAGTAGTTAAAGCCTGGACTACCAGTAGCTTGGACCCTGTTCCCGATACGGTGGGCTACTATATTTTATATTTTTTTAGTTTGTATAGAAATGTTTAAAAATGTTAATAATATGTTAAGTAAATAAATAAATGAAATTATAATAATATTTATTGTCAGGCGACTAAGGCCTATAGAAAAAAATACACAATATAATATTACATAAAAATAAACTAAAACTACTATTAAAATAAAAGCAAAATGTTACTGCTTTGAGACGATAGCCTTGTAAATTATTTTTTTATGACTATAAAGAATTGCGATATTACATTTCATTCAAAATACTCTACAATATTTACTTGACAATAGCGACGAAAAACTGTTAAAATTAAACATGAACCTCTCTTAAAATGTATACGTGACTGAAAAATCTTATTTACCCCCTTAGGTTTTCTGTAGCATGATAATTACAAATCACATAGTCAAATCTCGGTGAAAAAAAAAGTATTTGTTTTGTTGCGTACTGTTATATGTGTCAGCGAAGGCACAACTCTCCAAGTTACATCAGCCGGGATATTGGAACTTCAGTCGGGGTACTATGGGAAGTGTTGGTTATTGCACAATAGAAACACCGTTTGCTTTTAAATCAAATTATTATTGACACTCGAAAGTCTAAATTACAATATTCTCACACAATAGGTACACTGAACAAGTATTCGGAACACGCGGCGGTTTCTAGACGTGTGCACGTCTCTGTCGAGTACAACGACCTAGACTCCATCGAACGTCACTAGATGGCGTTGGTGTCCCGATTGTTCAATTGACTGACTTATTTCCGACACGGCCATCCTGCTATCACACGGCCTCGTGTGTGAACCTGCAACCAAAACTCAACAACAGTACTCAGTTCGACTCGGCCAATCCTGACCACAACCACCCAGCCGTTAAATTACTTTATTTACTAACACTAGATTTAAGGCATTTTATACTGGTACTAACAAATTATGGAACTTGATTTTGAAATAAATGTTTTATTATATATTAATATTCAATTTATTCATTGTATTTACATATTTGTTACATTTTTAAATATTTCTATAAAAATAAAATAACATTTAAAAATATAAAAAATAGTAGTCCACCGGTATCGGGAACAGGGTGCAAGCTACCGGTAGTCAGGGCTCCCGAGAGAGGAACCTCCTCACTATACGCGCCGTATCCAGGAGTACTGCTTTCTGGATCAAGCCCTTGATCCAGCTGCCCAACGAAAGCCTCTTGAGATGTTGGTCGAGGCTCTTGGCAATTATACCATTGGCCGTCACGACTATCGGCACAATGACTGCTGTGTTCACATCCCACATGTCGACAACCTCGCGAGCCAAGTCAAGATACTTCGTTTGTTTATCTTTCTCAGACTTCACGAGGTTCTCGTCATGAGGGACTGCTATATCAACAATCATTGCGCGACGCTCTAATCGGTCTATGACCACTATATCAGGCTTATTGGCAACAATAGTCCTGTCAGTGATGATAGAACGATCCCTATACAATGTGCAATTGCCATTTTCGAGAACTGGGTCGGGCACATACCTATAGTACGGTACTTCAGATTCCACAAGATTGTATTTATTATTTAATTGTTTTTACAAAACATTACTTTCCAGTTAACACCACACATAAAATAAAAATTTGGAATCTTGTAAAACATTGAAATCATCACCCAGGGCCATGTACCATCGTTATCCACATCAAGAATCAACTGTATTGCAACAAAGCCTCGGGGAACCACTCACACAAGTAAACAACTCTAGCGCCACGGCTCTCATAGCCCAAATAAGTGCATCCTCGCTGTATGTGGAGCATTGTGGGATTTTCACCCACTACGGTCACCATAGACCACGAGTAGCAATCACACTATTGCCCTCAAAATATTTGCATTTACACACATGAGGACCGCCTCACAAACACGCGCATCCACAATGTATGTGAAGCATTGTGGGGATTTCACCCACTACGGTCACCATAGACTACGAGTAACAATCACACCATTGTCCTTGAAATACTTGCATCCACACACATGTGGACCACCACTACGGTCATCACAGACCACGACCCCCGCCCGAAAGCCACACGTACACTGCCTACCCACGGACTACTTGAGTTACCTCAAGAGACACCGATTTCTACCGGGCTACGACTACGTAATGGCTCTGGTGCGGTCGGACGGCCAATAGAGAAGTCTACTCTCGTGTTCCCCGCCTCGGCATGCTCATTATCACTGTGAGCATCTTTAACTTTTACCATCTTCACCAAGGTCTCCCTCTCTAGTTTTACCCTATCGTGAGCCTGTTTCTAATCACACTTTTGAGTTCAATGTTCAACGTGTAGCAATTATCATCCAAAACCTCTGCTACCATTAATGAACCTTTTAACTTCCCATCTAACCCAGTCTGATTTCGTTAACACTTATTTTAGCTGCCATTCTACCATCAACTTATTTTAGCTGCCATTCTGCCATCAACTAGAGCCATTTTTCGTCCCTCATAAATGTAGACTCTGGCATCTACATCACTACTCATCTACTGTCAGCTCATGACAACGATCTTGCAACTTCGTTTATTAAAAACTCTACAGATAAAGCTTTTTGACGCGGTTTATTGAAAGCCGTATTTCACCTATTTGCTATCGCGAAAGTAGAGATGAGAGATACTCAACAACGTTTCAATACACAGAGCTATTCCTCATCTTCATGTTTCTGATTAATTGGCCAAAATACTTCAAAGTTTGATGAATAGTAGTTCAATTGAAATAAATGCTTTGAGTTTGATTCGCGATTTACTAGTATTCGGGATTATCGAATCCAAGTACCACTGACAGTCATCAAACAAACAGATCGAACAATCAAAACGACAGGTATCTGATTCACAGTCAACAGCTATCTCATAGCTCAGTAAAACATAATTTCTACACTCGCACTTCCCCACGGGAATGCCGAGTCAACTCTCTTGACAACACCGCCTAGAGCTACCGCAACGATATTCTGGTCCAGACTCTCCCGTCTATACCATCCAGGGCTACCGTTCGATACTCTGGTACAGTCACCGACACACTGAACTCAGAACCCTTGTTCACAAAAGCTAAATTGATGCTAACTCATCATCTACTTCATTATTTCACAACGTCAATTGATACTTGGCCTTTTTTTTTTAAAGGAGGGAAATCCTCATGGATGTCCTCCGCCCTCGGGCGGGCGGAGGGGTCTGTCAGACTCATACTAACTAAAACCACCCCGGTGTTCCATCTCTCACCTACGCCGGAGATCGCGGGAACTTACGACTTCCGTAATCCCCGGCTGTTGCCGACCCGCCTCTGCGGGCCACCTCGGGTCAGCGGGGGGAGTTAGGTGTTTTACTCCCCTGCGACGTCAAAGAGGGGCACACGGGAACAGCACGCGCCGCCATCTCAGGTCCGGATGAATGGGGGGCGATGGACATCCCCAAGTCCGCCGCCCCTGGACCCAGTTAGGGGGGCCGGAAGAGGGCAGCGTATGTCCTCTTCGGACGCCCGGTGCGTCTCCTGCGGGCATGGAGGGAGGTCGAGATCTCCCTCTCCCTTTCCGCAGCCTCCTTCTGCGCGATAACTGTTTCGCAGAAGGAGACCACCGCGTCCCAGAACTCCTCGCCGTCAACCATAGCACGGACTACGGCTGGCAGCGAGAGGTCACTGCCTACCACAGAGATGAGGGCACGGCACGGCTCCTACCAAGCGGCACACTCTGCCAGCGTATGCCGCGCCGTGTCCTCCCAACAATCGACGCAGTGGTGACACCGAGCGTCCGGCTCCCTGCCTATGCGACACAGAAATCTCCCGAAGCAGCCATGCCCCGAGATCCCGGCGGGAGCTCGCCCCTCAACACCCAGTCGTACCCGATGTTCCACAGGAGCGGGCCCACAACCGAACCCTGTGGAACACCGCACGACATGGGGTGCTGATGTCTGCCATCACGTCCCAGATAGGTGACACATCTCTCCGCCAAATAAGCCCCAATGACGTGGCGGAGGTAGGGAGGCACTCGATGATAGCGCAGTGCCTCCCGAATACAACTCCAGGGCAGGGTGTTGAAGGCGTTGGAGATGTCCAAGGACACAGCCAACATCACCCCACCCCGGGACACTGCTTCCTCCGCCAGGAATCTCACCCGCGATATCGCCGTGATAGTGGAGCGCCCATGACGAAACCCGAACTGGCATTCGGCCAGGTCCAGCCCCTCTCCGCACAAGTGGCTGACGAGGCGGGCTGCGATTATCCGTTCGAATAGCTCTCCCACCTCGTCCAGCAGCACTATGGGCCGGTACGCGGACGGCGAGACCCCGGGGCGCCCCGCTTTCCTGAGCAGGACTAGACGACCAGATTTCCACTGAACAGGAAACTGGCCCTGCTCCAGGCACGCTGAGTAGAGTCCTCTCAGTTGGGGCTCCAGCTCCTTCAGAGCGAGGGCCAACATGCAGCCGTGAATCCCATCGGGCCCGGGGGCAGTGTTCTTCACCCGGAGCCGCATCACGGCCGCCCTCAACTCTGCTTCTGTCACCTCTGGGATGCTGGCGTCCTCTTCAGGCTCTGCGGCTGTGGACGGAGCCATCGGCGGCAGAGTAAGCTCCGCTCGTGCCGGGAAGAACGGGCTGCAACCACGTCCTTCAGCAGCTCGGGTTGGAGACTCTCCGTAAGCGGAGGCGCCCAAGGCCCGAGTTTCCCTCAGACCGAGCGAAAAGGACGCCCCCACGGATCACCGTTTAGAGTAACCAACATCTCCTCCCTGGCAATCATCTTTGTCTCGCATTGGTACTTGGCCTCGGGCAACTTCCCGACACAGAGATTTCAAAACATAACGACCGGTCAGTTATGATCATCGGAGGATCAAGAAAATCAAATGGGCCAGACCATTCTTCCGTGTATCGTTCATGTAAAGGAGCTACGTTTATGAATTACTCTACGTTATCCTACGAACATAACGGTCGTCGCTACAGTGTACACTTTGAATGAATTAATCTTATTTTAATCTCATACGTATTAACTCGCATACTTAGTAGGCAAGACGGTAGTGAAAAATGGAAAAACTATTTAGGAAGAATTGTGATAGATCTGAATTCTCTGTAGCTTTAAAGCTTTAATCCTCTGAATCTGTTACCGTCACGGTAATACAAAAGCTAAGATCCAAGTTTTCATTAAAAACGTCTAAGTTGGAACACGACCTTGTGGCAATCTTGCCAGACAATATCTCATTCTAAAGTTTGCACTGAATAAAATGTTGAAGCTGTTACCGCCAATGGCAAACTCTTTAAGTACTGGCTTTGTACTAAGTATTTCAATATTACCTAGAACTATCAATCCAACCACCGAATTGGTATCAACCCCTTTAAAGCTTTGTTTGCTATTCAAATAAAATTTGAGCGACTCACCAAGTATTCCAGTCGGCCTTGAACGCTCTTAACCAAACAAATGTTGATACTCGGCTACTGCAGCCTGCCAACTGCTTGCCGACCTTCGATCTGTCATGCTCAGAAACGCTCAGAAGTTGCGTAGCATGTCAACCGCTAGCCTCCTGTTGGCTTCATACACTATGATACGATATCTAAAACTGAAAAACACTACGAGAGTACAATTCCAATAAAAGCTGTGGTGAGATCAAAGGTTTCAGGTTAGCTAAAAGTCACAGTATCAAAGTCAATTAAAGTCTAAATCTAATCAGATCATTGCAACAAGAAAGCGGCCTACACCCAGCAGTGAGCAGTCAGGTTATGAAAGGTGATAAGTCATAACATTGCTTTTTGCAATTATCACAATTTCCGGAATTAAGGTAGGGTATTGTGATGATGTTGATATTGTGAACATATTTCTCCAATGTCCCAACAACAATAGCACTGCGATACAATAGCGCTTCGATCTATTTTTCTACCAGCGATAGCAGAATAATATCGCTACATCAGCATTATTTGAAACGCCTTAACCAGCAACACCAAAGCTATAGCGCTGAACTACTACTACACTAAGGCGATAGTCAACATGAGAATAACAGCCTCACTCTAGCATAGAGCCATAAAGTGACATGTCAATTATCAATCATCGATAATTGTCAATCATGAAACCGTAGCCCTTGTGAGTCGATCTCCACAGCAAAAACGTTTACTCCTAAACAAAATAGAAAATGTTAACTACTGAGCGCCTCAGCCCCACAGCAATTACAAAATGACACACTTCTCTTTCAACGATAACTTCGTGTATAGGCTAGTTTCTACCATCAATAAATTGCAAAACTATTTAGTCCGTCAGTTAGAGTATTGAAAAATAATGGACACGTATTTTTTGTTTTTGTAAATCAATCAATATTGACTAAGATATATCGACGTCACGTCGCAAGTAAAATTGTACTATCATAGTGACGTCACGCGAGTATTCAACGTACTGTATCTTCGTCATTTTTTATTTACGTGAAAAAAGAAAAAATACGTGTCCAATATTTTTTGAAAATCTATCTGACGGACTAATTCGTTTTTTTCAGTAAAATACCCTATTTTAATGACGATAATTATAACGAACAATTAATAGTTTCGGAAGTACCAACGGGACTAATGAACCGTTGACGGAGTCCAAACCATCAACAAGCAGTGAGGATTTTCGGACGGACTCGAAATCCGACAAACAAAGATAGAAATTAATATTCAGACACAAAGACAGCTTCCATACATACAAATTTCAAACCCCCCTATAAAATTGCTTATAGATACAGGTGCTAATCAACCTTTTATTAGCCCTGAGGCTATACAGAAATATTTTCCATTTATACCGCTAAACTATAAACCTTTTGAAGTCGTAAATGTGCACGTGACGAGCAGGAATAACAACTCGATCATATTACCTTGCTTTCCGGAATTCAATGAGTCTGATAATATAAAATTATACGTTTATATTTTCACAATTACTTTGACGGGTTGATAGGATCCGATTTACTAAGTAAATGGGAATCCAACATAGATTATAAAAATATGTGCTTAAACACCAGACACGCCACTAATCCGATACAAGTAAATGAATCCCGTAACGTTAATTTTTATGAGGATATAATACCCGCTCGTTCTTCGAAATTGATAAAACTACCAATTAATATTCAAGATGGAAATGCCTATATCCCGGAACAGGTCATTTGTAACTGCACTATAGGTGAATGTATTACGTCAGTTAGCAATAATCGCGGTATTTTAGAAGTCTCAAACCCTAGTTATAACGAATTAATATTTTCTGTCGATCGTCAAGTTAGTGCCGAAATATTTAATGTTGAGTGCACGCGTACTAAACAGATGTCACCACGCGCTCAAGACGTTCTTTCAAAATTACGTACAAGTCATTTAAACCCGAAGAACGTGCAAATCTCGAATCACTATGTGCACAATATGCAGACGTATTTTATATAGAAGGCGAACCGTTGTCATTTACCAACCAAATGAAACATTCGATAAAAACCACAGACGAAGTGCCCGTGTACACAAAAAGCTATCGGTACCCATACGTGCATAGAGAAGAAGTTAGGAACCAAATCGGAAACATGTTGGACCAAGGTATAATTAGGCCTTCCCAATCAGCCTGGAGATCTGGGTGGTACCTAAAAAGGCAGATGCCTCTGGCATAACAAAATGGCGAATTGTCGTAGATTTTAGAAAGTTAAACGAAAAGACTATCGATGATAAGTACCCGATACCAAACATCGCAGATATACTAGATAAGCTAGGCAACTGTCAGTATTTCACAACCCTCGACCTCGCAAGCGGATTCTACCAAGTTGAAATGAATACAGAGGATATACCGAAAACAGCGTTCAATGTTGAGCACGGACACTTCGAGTTTTTACGTATGCCTATGGGTCTTAAGAACTCGCCGTCCACGTTTCAAAGAGTCATGGATAACGTGCTCGTGGCCTACAGAACGTCATTTGTCTAGTATACTTAGATGATGTCGTCGTTTTCAGCACTTCCTTACAAGAAAAGCTTTAAAAGCTTTCAGAGTATTGTATAATGTCTTACTTTTTAGTAGTGCTTTTCACAAAAATGGATGACCAATTTCTTGCCGTTTATATATATATATATATATATATATATATATATCCGCACCAAACTGCAAATGTTACACGCAAACATATTGACTAATTGTTACGATGTTATTGTGCTAACGGAAACCTGGTTGACGCCGGAAATTTGTGACGCTGAATTTATTGATGAACGCTATACTGTGCACAGGTGTGACCGTGACCGTGACGCCACTGGTAAGAAGGAAGGAGGGGGGCCTTGGTGGCGGTTCTAAAAACACTGCGTTCGGTCAGAATAACCCCTCTTACTTCTCTGCATGCGGATATTGAACATGTTATTATACAGGTGCCCAGCGTGAAAAAGGGTAAGTTGCATTTTATTAGAGCAGCTTATATACCACCAAAAACCCCCGAATCTGTCTACAATTTCTACTTTGAAATGCTGAATGCTACCCTTGATAACCCAAATGTTGAGCGATTCTATCTTGTCAGTGATTTCAATTTAACTTCTCTTGAATGGAATGCCAACATTAGTAAACGCTCTACTTTTGACCAAATTGGCGGATGTGATTCTCCCGTTGGTAGAATTTTGTGCAATTTTTTGTCCACCCATGGTGCTACCCAATACAACACCATTAAAAACATGCGTGATAAAATACTAGATCTCTTTATCAGTAACAGTGACTGCACCGTGCGCGAAACTAATGTTTTTTTGCTACCCCCGGATCAATATCATCCTCCGTTTTATGTTTTTATTCCCTTCCGGTTGCAAAATAACTATATGAAGCGTAACACAATAAAAAGATAAAACTATTTTAAGGCTGACTACGAAAATATTAATAAGGACTTATCAGAAATAGACTGGAATGATTCGCTCCGTAATTGCTCAGTGGATATAGTGTTAAACGTTTTTTATGACATACTTTTCAAGGTGATTAAAATGCATGCACCTTTAACAACGATTCGATCATCAAAGTTCCCAGTTTGGTTCAAACCGGCTCTCATACACATATTTAAAAAAAAAAACTGGCCAAGTGCGAGTCGGACTCGCGTGCTAAGGGTTCCGAACGAACTTTTTTATATGTTATTTTAACACTACAGACTTCTAATAGGTTTTCCTGTAATCTTTAGGTAAAGAACTATTACTCCCATTTTTTTTTCAAAATTTTAGGCTCAGTAGTTTCGGAGATAAGGGGGGAGAATGGTCATTTTTCATCTAATTTCTTGAATAACTTTAAAACCATTTATTTTAAAATTATGAAAAAAATATAATTAAAGCCCTCACAGTAAGCCCTTTCATTTAATATACATATATTTGATACACACGATATTGTTCAAAAAACTTTTTTTTTTTCAATTTTCTAGTTTGACCCCTAAAAGTGACCCCCATACTAAAAATTTAATAATTTACGTAATGCGTCCGTGTTTGGGTCATAGAAGTCCATATGTGTACCAAATTTCAACAGAATCGGTCCAGTGGATCCGGAGAAAACTGGCTGTGACAGACGGACAGACAGACAGACAGACACCCGAGTGATCCTATAAGGGTTCCTTTTTTTTCGGAACCCTAACAAGTCTAAAGCCTGGTTAAAATGGAAAAAATATCAGAATTTATCAGCTTCTGAGCAGTTTTCGCTTTATCGAACTCGATTTCATGTCGAGTGTAAAAATTGTTATGACCGATACATGAGTTCAGTGTAAGAAAGCATTAAGCTAAATGTTAATTATTTTTGGAAGTTTGTCTCCAAACGTAAGTCCTCTCGGGTTGTTCCCACTACTGTGCGCCTCAAAAGCCAATCTTCAAACAACCCTAGCGATGTGTGTAATCTTTTCTCAGATTTTTTCAAATCTGCATATCCTCCACCATGACTGATGAATTTTGCACAAACGCAGAATGCTCCGAGAACTGCACTGTTATGGATAGCATGCAATTTACCACTCAGCATGTATAAAGGCAACTCGAATGCCTAGACATCTCAAAAAGACCCGGTCCCGACGCTCTTCCTGTAATATTTTTGAGGAAAACTGCGAAAAACATATGCGTTCCCCTGCAAATTATTTTCAATAGATCCCTGTCTGAAGGAATCTTCCCTGAGGTTTGGAAACAGGCCAACATAACACCTGTGTACAAGTCGGGCCCTAGAGACGACCTCGAGAACTATCGTCCAATATCAATATTGTCGGCCTTGTCGAAGGTCTTTGAAAAGCTTGTGCTCAGTGAGCTTTATCCCTTACTTCATAGTGCCATTCTACCACAACAACACGGTTTCGTTAAAAGAAGATCCACTGTAACTAATCTTGTAACATACCTTGAATGTGTTTTTAATAATATGGATTCTGGTATTCAAGTGGACTCCGTTTACACAGATTTTCAGAAGGCTTTCGATAAGGTGGACCATAAACTGTTACTAAGCAAGATTGCGTTTAACGGTATACGTGGGAACTTGTTAAGGTGGTTCTCGTCATATGTTACCAAAAGAACGCAGCGCGTGGTTATAAATGGCTATCAATCGGCAAGTATATTCGTGGCGTCAGCAGTTCCCCAAGGATCGATTTTGGGACCCCTTTTGTTCATACTATTTATAAATGACATAGGAACATGTTTTCAAAGTACAAAATTTCTTTTATACGCAGACGATTTGAAAATATTTAGGCAGATTAAAAATACCGATGATTTTCTTGCCTTGCAAAGTGATCTAAATAGATTGTTCGAATATTGCGTGCGTAATAAGCTTAAACTTAGCGTTCCTAAATGTTGTTGTATTAGTATCACCAAAAATAAAAACGGTTACAGGTACTATTACTCCTTAAATGCTATCACATTGAATAGAGTTGGCATGGTACGTGACTTAGGTGTAGCAATTGATGATAAACTCCATCTGGACACACATATCAACGCAATTGTTAATAAGGCCTGGCGTATGTACGGTTTTGTAATGCGATCAGCTACTAAGTTCCTACTTACTTCTGTACAAAGCCTTAATTAGATCCCAATTGGAGTATGCAGTCGCGGTGTAGAACCCCCTTTACAATAAATATTCTGAATCTATAGAAAGGGTACAAAGGAATTCTTGAGATCCATGAATTATAAAAGCTTTCATACCTCTGCTTCTTAAGTTGATTTGCTGAAGAAATACAATCTTCTTTGACTTGCTCATCGACGAACATTTCTGGAGACAATGCTTCTTTACGACCTTTGTAATAATGCTTATGATTGCTCTGACATATGCAACAGGATTTGCTACTTAATTCCCCGAAGAGCAACGAAGCAAACCTCATGCCGAGATGACAATACTGAAGCTGCAACGCCAGATCACTCTTCAACATTATTTTCGACGAAAGTACTCAAATAATTGCTAAACTACGGCGGGAGGTGTTATACTACAGTACTAGAGGAAGATCGCTGACCATGCGTTTACCCCATTTACACCTAGCAACACATTGCATCAGCCACGAGCACGAGGCGGGCCACGAGTTGCTGACTTCGCTCAACGTGACGACCATCACGCCACCATTTCCCGGGCAGTGGAAACGGCCACTTCGGTTCCAACCTCGAACGTTGTCAGATTCTTGGTTATAATCATTCATTGTAATTTGTCCATTTTTAATAAAATTTATTTTAAGTAAATTGTTTTTTTTTTAATACTCCGCCTGTAGCCTCCGTAATTCATGTAATTGTTGCATTTTGTATATTTTTTAGCATACATCTATGCCAAAATATAATGTCCAGGGTGTTAAATGTGGTGTGCATTTTAATTTTGTTTGTTATGTTAAAAAAAAAGTAGATAACTTACACATAGGTTAACCTGATAGGAATTGTGGCAATTTGATGTAGATGAAATCAACTTATTATGTAATGCAGATACCCATAATGCCATCTATTTACCCAAGTACTAACAACAGCATGAGAATTACGTCAAAACAAATATTTTGACAGTTCAACTTCAGATTCCATAGATGGCGTTATGCATTTGACCTCATTTTTTGTATCGCGGTGTTATTTATATTAGAATATTCGTAAACAGGCGTGTGCTTACATTTGTCAAGCTTAACTTGAGTTGCTTAATAATGAATCTTTATGGGCCTAGGGCCAGGGGTCACGTCATACCACTCTCGAACAGCTGGCGAAGTCCCATGATAGAGGAGTCGCGAAAAAAGTTGAATTAGATTGGTTAATCGGATGTCTTACTGTATTCTAAAAATTTGAAATGTAGTTTCTTAACTTTGTAGTTTGAAGAATAGCACCATTCATATAGCGCAATAATATAATAACAACACAATAAAGTTCAAATATGCAAACATAGTATGGTCTTCTTTATGGCCCAATGCCATAAAGAAGGCTGTTAGAGGCAGCACGCACAGAGAGTGCACGTAGCAGAAGACCGCATGGATACACGTCGTATGCGGTCGCGATCGTCAGCAGTGAAGGAACGACGCAGAAGAAGAAAAATGCCATCATGATATAAGAAGGCCACTCAAATGCACATATTTTTTTACGAATTGTGTTAAAAATTTCTGACGGCACACAACACAGTCAAGAAGACGGTTAGGTTATTTTAGAAGATGGCCATTGTTCAGCATCAATTTATTTCTTCTGTGTTCGGGGAACCCACCGATCAAGAAGACCATTAATACGGATAATATTGACAAATGATTTTGGGAAACATATGGAAAATATGTCCATGAAAACGTCCACAGAAAAAAAGATAAATGTCATCCGATTAAGTTTTTTGATTTTGTTTTAATATATTTAATTTCTATAACATGTTGTTAAGGCACTCGACTGAAAGTCACACATAATCAACCAAATTCCCAGTGAGTGATGACTACTTCAGGGCCAGAAATGATCCATTATGGGCACAGGATTTACAGTGGAGGGTTCACCCTCCAGTGAATCATGGAATACTGTAGATACAAAGGCAATGACGCCAGAGACGGACTCGCGAAGAGGGTTTCCGAGATGGTAGTGCTGGACCCGTACCCACTTCTCCTCCTGCCTTTCTCACAGTTTCTTAGATGAATTTTCCAGAGATCAACTGAACTTCATGATAACAAATGGTCACGGGCTACAATGCTAGATTCATCTCATATTTTCACCGAGATTTGACTATGTTATTTGTAATTATCATGGTACAGAAAACTTAAGACAGTAGGGTAACCTGTTCACAAATGAAACACCCAAATTTCAAAGCATCCTGCCTCTGTCATTTTTCAAGTTATGAGTCCGATTTTTTTTACTAAGATAGACAATTTAACTAGCAATGGATGGTATTTAAAATTGTTACTTGGCTTTTATGGATTATGTATAAAAAAAGGTTTTTTTTTTAATTTACTTTGTTTCATTATGTCCACTTATGTGTATTTTTTTTTACTATTGATAGGCACGCGTTTGACCACTATCTCACCCGATGGCAAGCGATGATGTGGTCGAAGATGGAGCACGCTTGCCTAGAAGTAACCTATTCACTCTTGACATAAATACTCCCAGGTAGTAGCTATCAGGAAACACAGACTCCGGCAGGGAATTCCACTCCTTAGCTGTACGCACTATGAATGTGTTCCCAAAACGTTTTGTGCGCGTGGGTGGGATGTCCACCATGTACCGGTGGCGCATCGCCGTTCGTCTTGTGGTCCGATGATGGAACGGAATTGGTGGAATTAAATTATGCAATTCCGTCGCACATTCCCCAAAATGCAACCGGTAGAAAACTGACAGGCTAGCAACTCGGCATGCTCAAGACTTTGGAGCTTCGTAGCGACGAGCCTATCATTGTCGATGATCCTCTTGGCTCATTTCTCAATTGACTCAAGGGCATCAAGCTGGTATCTGGCAGATCCGTCCCAAAGATGAGAGCAGTGCTCCATACATGATCGAACTTGCGCTTGGTAGAGTTTGAGCAGCAGTTCCGGCGTGAAGTACCGTCTCACCTTTGCTAGGATCCCCAACTTCTTTGCAGCCACTTGAGCTTTTGCCTCTATGAAAGGGCCAAAATTCAGGGTAGATGTCAACGTAACCCCAAGAAGCTCAACCTGGTCAGTCATCGGCACGGTTGCACCTCGGAAAGATGGAGCTGGGTGGAATTGGCTCCTTTTAGCGGAAAACAGACACGCTTGGGTCTTAGCAGCACTGAACTTAACCAGATTGGCATCGCCCCATTCTGAGACAGCCTGTAAGGATACGTTCAAGCGCTCCACCATAGCCTCCCGAAGAGACCGGATCTGCGACCCACCAGCTCGTGCGTTGGACACGTATCTCTCAGCAACAGTGCTGTCATCTGCATACCCAAAGGTACCGGGTTTAAGCAGATCATTAATATGCAGCATGAACAGTGTTGCCGAAAGCACCGACCCCTGAGGAACCCCGGCATTAATATCCAGCAGTCCAGACGAGCAGCCATCTATGACCACTCGGACAGACCGATCCCTCAGGAAATCCGCGATCCAATCACACAATCCGGCAGGCAGACCGAAGGAAGGAAGCTTACTAACAAGGCTTTCGTGCCAGACCCTGTCGAAGGCCTTCGAGATGTCAAGGGAGACCGCTAGTGCCTCCCCGTGCTTCTCTATGGCCTCACTCCAGATGTGAATGGCATACGCAAGAAAATCCCCAGTTGACCGATTTTGGCGGAACCTGTATTGTCGGTCACTTAGGAGATCACTCGCTTCTAGGTATGCCAGGAGTTTATGATTCAGCACGCGTTCCATACTCTTACAGAGTATGGACGTTACTGAGATAGGTCTATAATTCGACGGGTCAGCTCGACTACCTTTCTTGGGCACGGGCTGCACGTTAGCTTGCTTCCAAGCCTTCGGCACTTTTCCAGTATCAAACGAAAGGCGAAATAGTCGTGTCAAGATTGGAGACAACTCAAGCGCACAAGTCCTCGCAACAATTGCCGGTATCCCGTCGGGGCCACTAGCCTTGTTGTTCTAAGTTACGCAGTACCCGAAGAACGTCCCTCTGATGAATTCGAATGTTCGACATACTCGACTCACATCCACCAGGAGAAGCAGGGGGCCTCGTGCCACCAGGATCCAGACGTGTGGGCCAGCGTCCCGTCGGGTCTCAGCAGTGGTGGTAGTGAGGGGCGGTAGAAGTTCGATTCGACCGACTTAGCCAGGGACCAAAAAGCCTTACTACCTGCTGGGTATGAAGCAAGTTTGTTCTCTATTCGGCTAATGTGGTCAAACCGAGCCCTCCGCAACACCTTCTTGCAGGACTTGGCAGCCCTGTTGAAGGCTCTCTTCTTCTGACTCACGTCATTTGCTTTGCGCGTACGAGCGTTGACCCATGCTAGGTATGCCGCGTGTTTAAGCGCATCAGCGCGATTGCACTCGGCACCAAACCATGGACGAGCTTCGCCAGACATTGTTATGTCAGAGAACGGAATGTAGTACTCCATTCCCCTCCGCAACACATCCGTCACGGCGTCCGCGCACGACGAAGCATCAGTCGAAGAAAAGCAAGTAGGCTGCCAAGGATAACATGCGAAGAAAGATCGCATGCCATCCCAATCTGCTGACCTGTATCGCCATACCCGCTGGGTGCCTCTTGAGCTAGGATCGGGCGGGGAGTAAACGGACACAGACTTCACCAGACAGTGGTCGGAACTACCCAGTGGTGAAGAAATCGACACCCAGTAGCGGTCTGGATCTGTTGTCAGCAGAAGGTCCAAGCAATTGGCAGTGTGCGAATCAACATCCGGAACCCTCGTTGCCCCCTGGACCAGCTGGGTAAGATTTAACGCTAGCGCTAGCTTTCGCATCTCTCGCCCAGCATGGTCTGTGCACTGGTATGGGAAGAGCCACTCCTGATGGTAGGCGTTGAAGTCCCCCAGTAGCACCAATTGGGCAGAAGGATACCGCTGCTGAGCCGCATCCGCCGCCTCACTGAGGTGCTGTGTAAGCCCAGTCGCCTCCAAATCACCACATTGCGAACGATAGACACAGGCGTAGACAATTTTGTCCAGGCCTGTGTCCACTAAAACCCACAGCGTTGAGAACCTGGAGTCCTCAAAGATTGCGGAGACGCCGATAGCAGATGTCGTCACGGGCGTACATACATACGCCCGCGCGTGGTTTGAAATGGTGCTCCAGGGTAAACCCTGGGTATAAAAGGTAAGACACGTCTGACGGACATCCGATCTGCGTCTCCGACAGAAACAAGAGCGCTGGTTTCTCAGTCTCTAGGTGGTGATGGACTGCGGCGAGATTTGAGTGCAGACCTCGTATGTTTGAGAGGAGCACTTTGTGCGAGAGGGCGTGCTGCCGCTGTACAGCTTTTCTCTTTTTGTTCCTGGTCATATTGAGTGAGTAAGGTGGAGGAGAAGGAAGTGAAATGAGGTTCCATCCTGCTAACCCTCAGGCACGCTCTGACAGGACGACATCAATGGGGGACCAGTCTGGAGACTGCGGGGACGCCCGAGCCCCCCCGGGAATGTCCATCGGGCCCTCTCGTCTGGTCGCCAACCAGCACGATGGTGCATTCCGGGGTTTTTCGACAGTTGGCGGGGCAGCCTTTCATGTATTGCTAGTACACTACTTGGGCCCCCAACTACCTGCGGTCGGCCAGCGGCGCACCGTGCCCCTCGGATCCCGCTACCCTCCGCGACTAGTCTCCCGATACGCCCATATCAACGCGAGCCTGGTCGGTCTGCCTGCATTGGAACAACTATTACACTTTAATTTTTACAATGAAACAGGGCTAATCAACAATGAAACGGTGTTATTAGTAGGTAGAATTTTGTTTGTTTTTAATCAACTAAGTGAGTAGGCAATAAATTAAAGAAATTTTAATGAAAATATTTATTTATTTATTAAAACTTTATGCACAAGTAAAAAAAACACTGTACAAAGGCGGACTTAATGCCTTAGGCATTTTCTACCAGTCGACCTTAGGGTGGTGCAGAGAAAAAATGGCAGGTGCAAATTATAGAAAAGAAAAAACAGAGACAGAAAAAAAATATACAACCATAAATACATAGATACATACATACACATAAATAAAATTTACAACGTTATTAAGAGAGAACGAAACCAACGAATTAACGCTGTGAGGATTCTATCAAATTCTTGCGAATGTGCTCACGCGCCTTCACCTTAAAGGACAGCCGACTGGTTGCCGTCCTGATGTTCAGAGGAAGCGCATTCCAAAGGAAAATCACCTGGACAAAGAAAGAAGAGTGGATAAACCCAGAGCGGTGTGAGGGACATCGTAGAAGAAGATTATTGGATGAGCGAAGATTTTTACTGTGGGCAGAGCAAAGGAAATGAATTTGTGAAGTAATATAAGAGGGAGAAGAAGGATAATTAAGAAAAGAAAACAAGCTAGTCAGGGCTCTCAGCGCTCTGCGCTGACGGATGGGCAACCAATTTAACAGTGATCGATGCGCTGATACGTGATCATACTTACGGAGGTTGAAGACAAATCGAATGCAGTTATTTAGAAGACGGTCAAGTTTATTGAGGAGATCTGCATTCAGGTCGTAGTAGCACACATCACCAATAATGTTTTATTCATAATTATTATGACTTATGTTATTAATCAGACTTATTGAATCAGACTTAAAAAATAATAAAAATCACAGAGGTAATACCTACTGGTTCAGGACTAAAATATTTTTTTTAACAAATTATTTTAACACCACAGACTTCTAATAGGTTTTCCTGTAATCTTTAGGTAAAGATCTATTATATCAATTTTTTTCAAAATTTTAGGCTCGGTAGTTTCGGAGATAAGGGGGGGGGGAATGGTCATTTTTTGTCTAATTTCTTGAATAACTTCTAAATCATGTATTGTAAAATTATGAAAAAAATATAATTATAACCCTGACTGTAAGCCCTTTCATTCGATATGTCACACGATATTGTTCAAAAAACTTTTTTTTTTAATTTTCTAGTTTGACACCTAAAAGTGACCCCCATACTAAAAATTTATTAATTTACGTAACGCGTCCGTGTTTGGGTCATAGAAGTCCAAATGTGTTCCAAATTTCAACAGAATCGGTCCAGTGGATCCGGAGAAAACTGGCTGTGACAGACGGACAGACAGACAGACAGACAGACAGACAGACACCCGAGTGATCCTATAAGGGTTCCTTTTTTTTTCGGAACCCTAAAAATCAAACGCTCTGTCCCTGCCTTACAGGTCTTAAAAGTTAAAAATAATAACATTTCAAAACAAATAGGTACCTAAGTATTTGTTTCGCTTAAACAATCTAATATTTATTCTCTTCTTATAACTAATTTATGTTGTACGAGTTGCAGTCTCATTATTAAATATATCACAATCACTTTCGTTATAATTACTTAGGTATAACTTTTTATTAATATATTGGGAACAAACAGATAACTGAAAACAATCTTACATTTTTTCTCTTCTTATAACTAATCTATGTTGTACGAGTTGCAGTCTCACTAAGAAAAATATCACAATCATTTTCGTTATAATTCCTGAGGTATAACTTCTTATTAATAAATTAGGAAAAAACAGATAAATAAAACAAATATCGCGTGATTAAAACCGAAAGCCCAAAACTTAATTAACGCAAATTTAGTTTCGGTGATACGCGAAGAGGGAAAACATAAAACGAGCTTCGGCTTTTGGTGCCGTTAATTTTTGGCTGAGGCAGAATCATCTTTATGTCTGCCAGTCTTATTTCTGAAAGATCTGGCTCTATAGGGCTATAAAATTTCATCTCAGTCTTGTTTTTTACTCTCAAGAAAGAAACACCGTATGAGTTGGCACTCATTATTTCAGTAATCAATGCGACGTAGAATATTTCTAGTTTTTTGGTTTCAAAACCAACCATAACGTAATTGCCTTCTTGGGGTTTTCGATCGATTCGTTTAAATTTCTCAGTTATCAAAGGTAAATCCTCATCGGAATCATCTTCTTCATCTATGTCACTCAGTTCTGTTTCACTTTGAAATACCACCATATCTTCATCTTCTTCGCTAGTTTCTGCATCTGATTGATTGCCATGAACTTTAGTCTTTTTTTTTCCTTTTTTGCTCCTTCTGGGTAAGCTCGCTCCATCGTAGACTTTGTCTCGGTCATCTTTGACCTAGACTGGAGTCAAGAGCAAACCCATCACAAATAAAAAAAAAACACAGCTTATTTGTTTTTTTGGTTGCGCCTTTTTTTTCTTGAGCTTTATTCCTTTCTTCAGCAGTTTGATTTTTTTCAGGTGTGTCTGTTGCAATCATGCTCCTACCGAGCTTTCTTGGCTTGCGCTGTCCAGTTCGTGGGCCAGCCTTTAAGGTGGCATAAACTCTTTAGGTGATTTAAAATTACTCTTAGAACCAGAAGAGCTTGCGACGACACAAGCGTCGGAAGGCGGTGTAATTTCCCTAATGGTAAGTAAATTTAAGCTCTGTGAAGGTAAATTGCTTCCTGCAAAATATTTTCAAAAATAGGGTCTTCAAAAATACGCTCATCTATTTCCAATAAGGATGGACTTTCGGCTTCACGTGGTGGGGGACTTTCAGCATACGTTGCATCAGATGAGGGACTGCCAAAATTTATTGACTCTCGCCGCAGGTGGTCAGAGGAAGAAGAAACTGGCACGAAGGCCGCGCCAAACTGCAAGCCTCAGGTTTTTTAGCGATAAATCAGGATGCCTAGACCTGAAAGATCTAAGCCACTCAATGCCTGCCATTTTCTCAGATTCCCAACTGACAGGAAATTTAATTTTATTTATTTTAGCCATCTGGTACGCCACGCTACGAACGTCTTTACTCGAAAGGCCATAAAATTTAGACGCGCAATCTTTAATGTATTCTTTAAGTCGAGCTTCTTGTGCTTCTGTAAATATTTTATTTATATTATAGTTTGGAATTAATCATTGATTTTTTAAGTCCATGTCATTGACATGTTTGATCTTTATAGCGAATCTGTATAATGTAGGGTAATGGACATTGCATTCTTTTGCAGCTTTTCTAAGACTCCAACCGCGCCTTAGAAGCTGAATAGCTAGCATGTTTTCGGTCGAATGATCGCCTTTTTTTCTTGGAGTACCTTTAGTACGAGCCATCTGAAAAAAAAAACATATGTATGGTATATCTACACAAGTACCTTGTTACTAGATTGCTACATACCCAACTGTACTAAAAAAAGCTTTAGAGAAGTTGCTTGAGATTAGATGAATTAATAGTTATGATTTATTTTCTACATGGCCTACAATGAAACAAGATGGTACACAATGACACACTGTTTCATTGAATACAACATGCTTTCGTTTCATTGTAAACCACCAAGGTCATTTTTTATTACCTATAGACAAAATGCAACAAAACGTGAACTATTTTCAAACGGATTCAGGTCAAAAAACACTTTGAAATGTACAGAATGTAACGTCATATTTAACAATACAAAATTAGCCGCAGCTGCTGGTGGTGCCGCGTGCGCGCACTAACCTGCTGGGGCGCGCACCACTGACTCGCGCACTGCGCACTCTCAACACGGTGGCGGATGCAATTGACATATTCACCTGTACACTGAGTGAGTTCACAAGGGCCACGTACTGTGTAGCATGTAAGGTATTGTAAGTAAAATTTATTTTAAGTTACTTTGTCGCATTAGATTTATTATCTGTAATGGCAAAGGAAACATGTGTGTGTGATAAATAATTTGCTAAAAAATCACCAAACATTTCGAAAAATTCTTACTTTTTTGAAGCAAAATCCGATGATGGTCACTAGAGACGTCCCCTTCCGCGCGGCGCGCTCGCAGACTGGGCGTGTGCGGGGGTGTCCTAAGCATGTCTTTTCTTGCTATCCTGCACTATCTGGCGACGTCTTGTTTTAGAAATATCGCAAAGTTTCACTGTGTACGATTGTTTCAATATTGGACAGGTGACCCTAAACCAAATTTTTCGTCACGTATAGACTTAAGAGAGGTTTATGTTTAATTTTCACAGTTTTTCGTCGCTTTCATCAAGTAAATATTGTTTTCAACGGTGAAAAATACACTTTTGTTTAATTTTGCCTGTCATTATTAAGCAGGTTTTGGTGTCTCCGCAATAAAACACCAGCAGTACCTACTCTGCAAGCAATGCATGAATCCACTTTCCTTGATATCACTTTTCCAATGAAGTACCTGGGTTTTCTGATATATCTGTGCAGAAAGAGTTAATCATATGTAATACCGCAATTCTTAATAGTTGTTACCGGCAATCTATGTAAATCAGTATTCTATAAAATACCTAGGCAATGTATAGAATACCTAAAACATTCAGGTAATGCATGAAATATTATTCATTTAATACTTTGCCTAGGTATTCTATACAATACCGAATACGCAGCCGGCAATGTGTGTAAAAGATGATAGCAGGGAAACTTACGGGTAACGCTTGAAGGCGCTTTTCCGGCGCGAGACCCCTCTGCCGCGGCAAATCGTAGCACGGCGGACGGAGCTCCGGCAGGATCTCTTGGCGGTATGGAACAGCCACTGTTGCAACCCAGCGCGGTGCACGCCACAATTCCGGCGATAAGTCCCCTCTTTGAGAGTGATTAGAGCGGCGCTACGGCGTCCTCAACTTCCGCCTGACGCAGGTACTCACCGGACACGGAATGTTTCGGGAGATACTTACCTGTTTCGAATTCGGCGGGAGGACACGCCCGGGTGTCAAAATGGGTGTTAGGATCGCTCGAAGGGCACGGTGGAGTATACAGTGGAGATCTGCCGTATTTGGGCGGAGCACCGTGTCCTCGTCGAGGCTATCGGGGGCGGCGAACTCTCGAGACCAGCCTTGATTCAGCCCATGGTCCGGAGCGAGGAGGCATGGAAAGCTGTCATCTCCTTCTACGAAACAGTAATGCTAGCGAAGGTGGAGGCCGAGCGTGTGAGAGAGTGGGAAACCTGAAGCTCGCAGTCGCCGCAACAGAAGAAGACGCTCCGAGCGTCGGTCGGGAGTCGCAGGGTTGCTTTGTATTTTTTTATTATTTAACATTGAGTTAGTGTTTTAAGAGTTTGGTAAATTGTGTTGTCAACACATAATTATACTGTAATATGAGCATAAATATGTTTTTTAGGTAGCACATGTGAAAGTAAAGCAATGAAACAAATATTAAGTAGTAAAAATAATTTATTCAGACTCAAAGTCCAAATGTTTGTCGACAATTTTGAACGTTATCATTTTTAAAATAATATATGAAAAAAAGAACCGGTCAAGTGCGAGTCGGACTCGCCCACCGAGGGTTCCGTACAAATTGTAGCTACAAATTACTTTAAATAAAGACTATATTTTTTTAAGATTAAATTACAAATGTACAGTTCTCAGACTTTTTCTAATAGTTACTTGTAAGGCAGTATTACGGGTACTTCCGGTTGACCTAGAATTGTCAATGTTGGTTAAAAGCATGGTCTCACAAGTGAAGCAAAAATCGCGAAAAATAAAAAAAAGTTGAAAAATAAGGTAAATTTTGGTACTTGCAAGTTCTCGCGAAAATCTAAACTTGCCAATATCTTTTTATCATGTTGACTCAGGACATTGATATTTTAATACACCTAATAGGGACTATAGACCTCAGTATCTAGTATAAATATCAACTTGATAGGACCACCCGTTCCTGAGAATATCGATGTGACCCAGGGATAGACAGACGGACAAGAGAGTGATCTTATAAGGGTTCCTTTTTTACCTTTTGAGGTATTGAACTCTAAAAACAAAGTGACTCTACCACAGTTTGGAAAGGTAGAATAGTAGTAGTAGAATCTTATGGAGAAGAACGGATAAGAAACTCCACAGTTACACATTTTTTTTTTTTTAATATCTGGTATACAAAAATTTTGTTAATATATGTGAGGACTATGCACCTAAAGTATACGCTTGTTTACAAAGTGTGCTTTTAATATCCGTTTTAAATTGTCTTTCTAATATGAAAAAATCCTTAATTCGGCCAGTTGTCTTTTCGAATGAGATTTTAAATTTTCTGTTGTTTCTTTTTACAATATAATGTAGACGAACTTCAATGTAGTTGGGAAAAGGCTAGGCAGATGATGAATGTAGACGAACGTCTATAAACTTTTCTATAATAGTTTTTATAAGACTAACTTTGTGATTGAAAAGAGCAGGTTGTTGAAGGGAATGTGTGTCAATACTAGAAAATATATTTTAAGGGGCAGGAGGGCCTCATCTTGCGTGATTATGTGGGTAGGTAGGTAGGCAGGTGGGCGTGAGCAGAAAAATTACAAGTCGTTGTTACAATCACAGTTGTTTAATTAGCACAGGGTTTAATAATCGAAATACACAGTCAAATGAACAATGTATAGTCTAAGCAACACGACACCAACTTAATTATAACACTAGATTAAACTATCACTCGGATGCAAAGCGATTCGTCACAAGCGTGGTGCGCGGACGCCGTCTCGAACAACAGTGTGTCAAGATGGCCGCCCTCACAAACATCGACAATGACGCTTCGCTAGGCTGACTTTGACAGCTAAAAGTCAACCTGACGTCTGACGTTGACGGATGCGCCGTCATATTTAAATGAAAGGTACGTTTTAAAACTAAAGAACACAAATAGGCCTTAGTTGTGTTTTGTTGACCATATATGCGCTGTTCTCGTCTTATAATCTCCTCTGTTTTACTACATACAGTGTAAACATCTTCACTAGCGTAGCACAGACCACCAAAATCCTTTAAATCTAGTAGTTTGTGCAACCATAATTTAAATAATATTTTATGAAAAAGCGGCACTAAGGTTTCGTTCGTTCTTCATCGAGGTTACTTACAATCTTGAGGTCCTGTGAAAAATATTTATGATTACAAAAAAGAATTACATATTTAAAAATGTTCTGAACAAACGACGCTTGATTTATTTGGCTTAAAAAAATCTTCACGCCTTTGTTGGCCGACGATTTATGTCCATTCTCCACATCGTATTGGGTCACGAGGAAAACTAAAATATAAAAATTAGAAATGAAATGTGCAAATAAAACAAATCGTTTTGTTTAATAGTTACCCGTAATTTATACGAGTCCGAGATAAGTTCTAAATCGAAAACAACACTCTTCGTCATCATCCCGACTGCCGACAGAAGTGAAGAATTTTTAAGTTGTTAATGTGACGTATTTTGTCACAGCGACAATTCTGTCATTAGCATGCCGCATGTCGCGAACTCATTAGTGGTCGCCTAATTAATCGATATAATATTTACGTACATAACAAAAATCGTCGAATTAATGACCTCTTCTCCTTTTGGAATTCAATTAAAAACTATATGAAAATACTTGACGCATAAATATTTGTTAAAATCTCAATCCAAAAAATATCATTTATTAATAAAAAAATTAGACACTAAAAAAGTCGACTCCAATAAAAATAACAGGGTCATTTGTATTATGCGACTAAAACAAAAGGAGGCTGTAATGCTTCGTTCTTACACCGGCAAAGCGGCCATTGAAATTTGCCGCATTATATTTGGACCGTTGAGTGAAGATTTGAGACAAATTAAATCAAAATCACATATAGCTTTATATAAGAAGCCATAAAAACCACAAAAACAAGTCAATGAATTCTTTTACTTACCAAAAATACGATATCCCATCCTTTTTCAACATTTTTGATGTAATATTTTTGCAATATGTCAACGAACATTTTGGCATTTTTGACAAGCATGCAGTGAGGCGAGCGACGTGAGACTGTTTGACATTTGCGCACAATTTTAAATTATGCGCTTGTTCTATGCGGACGTTTTTGAAACGCTGAGTGTGTATCTTGGGTTTTTTTATATATCAATGGCTATATTGCACAATTTACAAGTTACTTAGTTTTCACTTCTATCGGCAGTCCCGAAAGACTGCCCGTTTTTTTTCTATGGACGTTAGTCGCCTGACAATAAAAAATATTATTCCATTTAGGTATTTACTTTCTTAACATATTATAAACATTTATAAATTTTTCTATAAGAAATAAAAAACCATTAAAAAAATATTAAAATAGTAGCCCACCGGTATCGGGAACAGGGTCCAAGCTACCGGTGGTCCAGGCTTTAACTACTTCGATATCCAGCTTCGCCTGAGTGACAAAGCTCACTTATATTAATACGAATAACCTCACCGCGGATTCCGCTGTCGAGACTCGACAATGTTGTTACAGAATAGAATAGCAGTTTCGTTCAGGGCATATTGCATTGGCGAACGTGGTACATCAAACACTACAACAACTTCATGCTGTGTCAACCCCTGGTCGATTAATGCTGCAGCCTGTGCTACCTGGGCTGGTGTTACTGATATTTTTATTGGTTTAAAAGCATCGTCAGTCAATCAGTTAAAAGCAGGAAAACGCCATAATTCAATAATCTAACCGTAAACTTGAAAGATCCACAAAATTAAACTTGCTACTTAGACAATTTACTGACATAATATTTAACTAAAAATTAGCTGTTTCACCAGATACATAATGAATCTTGAACTAAGGGTAAACATTTCTTTGACCTATCCTCATTAGAAACAATCATTGGAAACACATACCTAAAGCTGTTGCTATCACGAGTATTTACGAGATAAGCACTTTGGCAAGATTATTTGAGTGTATATTATATATACAGGAAGTGTATTTAACATTGAACAGGGATGTGACGACATCAAACCGAAAGCAGGCTTTTCGTAAAAAAAAAACACTTCCAGTGAGGATATCAAACAATCCAAATATCCTTATTTGGATTCTTTCGACAATCGATCGCTTCTAAATTTCGCATTTTCTGCGTTAATTTGATGTTCTTTTGTAACAGATATTATTCATTTTAATATGATTCATGCTTTGAATAATAACGCACAGAAACCTAGTACGGGTACAAAAAGTGAGACAGCTGAAACAGCCTTATCCATCAGTCCATCAAACATAGGCACTTAGTACTCAAGGTCGAACACAGCTCGCGAGTAAATAATTGAAAATGATAGTTTGTTGCGTGAAAGGATGTTATAGCACTTCAGGAAAACAAACAAAATATGATCAAATTACATTTTACAAATAAATACTTTCATACATTTATATACATTTCAGAAATTAAGAAGTGGCGGTGATCTGAAAAATCATATGTTTCTATATGAAAGTGTCATTTCTGTCTTGACTACCGAAGTTTCTGAAGAAAACAAGAACCGAATCAAGGAGTTCTGTCGACTTTTTTGTGTAAATCTAAAAAAAAAGTGGATAGAGTCAAGTAGAAATCAAAAAACTTTTATGAATCGTGTAAGTAATCGCAAGCGGTTGGAAAAAAACATCAACTGGCCTGTTTGTGACAGTGTTGACTTGAGAAGTCAGATGGGCTCTTCGGACGCAGCCTTATCAGAGCCTGTGGATATAGATTCCCATGTTCCTACTCTTGCAGTATGTACTGCGGAAACAGAAATATCTACAGAAAAGGAGTTAAGTAATAAGCAAAAAAAAAAGACGTTCTACTTCCATAGTAGAAGAAAATTCCGAGGAAGAGTTGCAGCACCACGAATCTGGCAAAAAGTGGTCGAATACCTTTCCAGTAATACAGATGCGCTACCCAAAGTAGACGAGCGACTATTCAAAAAGCAGAGCTTAAGTACTGTCTCTGAAGAGAAGTGTTTAGCTCTTTATACATCAGTTGCGCTCTCGAAATGAAAGTACTTAGCTCTTCGACAATTTCTGAAAGAAGAAAAATGTGCTACGTTTCCATCTTATCCAAAGCTTGTAAATGCCTAGAAAAGATGTTACCCACCACAAGATTACCGAAAACTGGCCAAGTGCGAGTCGGACTCGCGTGCAAAGGGTTCCGAACGAATTTTTTTTTTTTAACATGTTAATGTAGTGTTTTTAATGTTATTTTAACACTACAGACTTCTAATAGGTTTCCTGTAATTTTTAGGTGAAGATCTATTATATCCATTTCTTTTCAATTTTTTAGACTCAGTAGCTTCGGAGATAAGGGGGGGAATGGTCATTTTTCGTCTAATTTCTTGAATAACTTCTAAACCATTCATTTTAAATTATAAAAAAAAATATTAAAACCCTCGCAGTAATCCCTTTCATTTGATATGTCACACGATATTGTTCAAAAAACTTTTCTTTTTAATTGTCTAGTTTGACCCCCAAAAGTGACCCCATACTGAAAATTTAATCATGTAGTAACGCGTCCGTGTTTGGGTCATAGAACACCATATGTGTACCAAATTTCAACAGAATCGGTCCAATGGATCCGGAGAAAACTGGCTGTGACAGACGGACAGACAGACAGACAGACACCCGAGTGATCCTATAAGGGTTCCGTTTTTTTTCGGAATACTAAAAATGAGCTCACATTAAATTGCAGAAAACGTCTAACACAGCTACAGAAGTTGATGATTCATCAGTAGTCATGATAAGCATCCCTCTTCGGCTAGTGTCTACTAGCCCATCATCTGGGAATGAAAATATAGTTTGGGAGAACCCCAACTATATTTTCATTCATGAACCTTGCTCAACTCTACACTGTCGACCAGTGAAAGACACTTTCACTTCGGAGACAGCTGATTTTATAAAGTCTGAAGAGTCTGAGATGAAAAAACAAATTGATGAACGAATATCTACACAGTGTAGAAATATTATTGTATCACATGAATTGCATATGACCATGATTGATGGAAAAGTGGCCAATATTATTGCTGAAGTACCATCATATGCAACGTGTCCCATTTGCTTGGCAAAACCAAGCGAGATGAATAATTTAAACGCTTTGACTTCCAAACCACTTCGTGAAGAAAGGAGATTGCTCTGCGCCCATACATTGTTCGCCCTGGAGCCAGGAGCATCGGAAAATTATGTGTTGTATTGTTGATCATTAGTAAACTCCTATAAGATCTTATTTTCATAGCGGACTAGCTGCAGAAAAGAAATATGTCCAAAAAAGTATCAGATTTTGAGGTTATAATCTAACCATAACAACGAATATTAGATATAGTTTTTCATAGCTCCGAGTGATCTTTAAGAAACTTATTAACAAAATCATAATACATTTAGCTATTTTCAGTACCTACCTAAATAATTAGGTACCTTTGCAGTTTTTTTTTTCTAAAGCCTAAGTGTAAGTAAATAGGTAGGTAAGTGCAACGTTTAAATGCATAGAATCTAATTAACATAGGTAGATAGTGGATACCTGTATTCTTAGCATTGGTTATGGAGTGAGATTAAAGGTTTGTGTATATTAATGTATATATAAAACATTGCGCGCAGTTCAAACGCGTGACTATGAAACCAGCCTTACCAATTAGGTAGCCGGTAAGTTGTGTTAAAACCTACAGTCCTACTTTAACTTACTGATTATGTTTGAATAAGAAATAAATCACAGATTTTAATTTCACGTTTATTGTTCATCTAAATTGGCAATTAAAATATAGTCTAGAAACTGTGCAGGGGTCGATATTATTTTGATGTCTCGCATAGCTTTAATACCAAATAATGGTCGTAACATGGGCGCAGAACCATTGGGTGCTGCGCTGCAATTACAGCAATATTGTACGATTGCTTGTCGAACAATTTGAGATGAATCAATTACTATGTAAACAAAATATGTTTTATTGCTGAAATGGCGGCTGTGAATTTTGCCTCGTAATTTCCATATGGTTTCGGATTTATTTAATTGTAGTTCATTCAAATCCGATGGCTGAAACAAAAAACCAAAAAAAAATATATTGTTGGTTACACATTGCATTTATAGTACAATAAATAAAACAATTTACACTACAAATGTTGCATGACTATAACTGACCAGAAAATATCTATTAGCTAAACAAAATAGCACATCAGGCAAGTTTAAGCATACTATGGTCGGCACCAGATAAACATGCAATAAAGTACAAAGATTTTTCCCTAATATCCCTTCGTGGATACTCAAACAATAAATTATGAACCGTTTTTCATTACTAGAAAACCTAAAGGATCACGATAAAAGTTGATACAAGACAGCTTTATGTCATTATTTCTATTTTTGTTATTTGGAAAGTCAATAAATGTATGAGGGTTAATGACCGTTATTGCATGGGTATCTGATGTTTACCATAGCCTAATTTCTTGCAATAGTTAACCAATCAAAAACGTCCCTCACCTCTCAGGATACCTCTCAGGACGATACCTCCTTAATTTTTAAGATAAATAGACAGACGGACAGTGTTGATATTATAAATAATGCCCTAATGCAAGTCCAAAATTGGTTCACGGCGAATAATTTGGTTTTGAATGAAAAGAAAACGAAATGTATAAGATTTGCTTTACCCAATGTCAAAAGCAGTGATTGTGACATAGTATTGAACAGGGAAAAACTAGAATTTGTCGATAAAACGGTTTTCCTGGGAATTACGCTTGACCCAAGGCTACAATGGGGCCCTCATATATCATCTCTTTCTGGACGGTTAAGTTCAGCAGCTTATGCTGTTAGGAAAATCCGCCAATTAACGGATGTCGATACCGCAAGACTGGTCTATTTTAGTTACTTTCACAGTGTCATGTCTTACGGTATTTTACTATGGGGAAGGGCTGCAGACATTGAGTTTTTTTTTATTCTGCAGAAAAGAGCCATCAAAGCGATATACAATCTCCGCCGGCGCGATTCTCTAAGGGAACTGTTTAAGAATATTAACATCATGACGGTACCTTGTCAATACATTTACGAAAATATCATGTATGTCAGAAAGAATTTACATCTTTTTAGTAAAAGAGGCGACAGACATAATTATGGTACTAGAAATAGGGATCAATTAGTTCAACCAGGTTTCAGACTGGCTAAAGTTGCCTCATCTTTTATGGGGTACTGTTTAAAATGTTATAATAAGATACCTCCCCATATATTAGAACTAAATGAGACAAAATTTAAATCTTGTATTAAACGCACACTATGCAGGCAAGCATATTATAAGTTGGGGGATTATATTGAAGATAAAAATGCTTGGCTGAATGCTGGTCCTGCTCCACAGCCACTAGGGCGCACAAAATAATCTGTTAGCATTTGGAAACATTGTTGGACCGGCTGAAGATTGTAAAAAACAATATTTGCATTGTATAGACTCAATTTATTTAGCAATGTATAATTTCAACCATTTTAACGGCACATGTGTGAGTTCTGTGTACCTTAAACTTAAGCTATAGCTATCAGTTTTAGGTTTGTTTTTGACTTGAATGTACCCTGGCGGTTGGGAGTGTCATGCTCACTCAAAAGTCTTGCTGATGGTGGCGTATGCGTTGGATCATTTGGCTCCCTTCAAAATGGTTGAGCCGAATGGTGCTAGCGCATGCGTCATGTTCGTGAACGGACGCTGTCAGTTGGGACTGGTCATTTCTCAGTTGCCATGGTTTATTTTAAATATTTCTTTGAATTGTTCCTTTTTTCCCGGACGCTTTTATCCTGTTCGTCTTTTACATCGTTCTCACATGTTTGTATAATTTTAACTTGATGTAAACAAAACTTTGTAACAATTTATTATTTTTAAAAGAGTGTCCGTGGAGTTTCTTGCACGTTCTTCTCCATAGAGATCTACGCTTTGGAACGTGCAAATAGCTTCATCTTTTTGGACTGACCGACCTTGACAATTCAAAAGTGCCTGTAAATGGTTTATTTGAAATATACGATTTGATTTGATTTGATTTGACAGGGTTGAACTCAATTTCGCACAATATCTAAAATGTGGCTGATGCTTTCTGCTTGTACGGAGTAACATTGGATTCGTGCCAGTGAACAACCACATACCAGACGTTGATCATGTTGATGACCAACCATTGGTACTTCTTGCAAATCTTGTGATGTTGTGGTAACTCTATTAACAAATAATGTATGACAAGCGTCACATATGTAATCATTTGCAGTCACCTGTAATATAAAAACATGTTATAAGTATAAAATAAACATTTTTTTATTTTCTCTTCTATACAGAGCCATTATAAATATAAATAAATACAAATGGAAATTAAAGCTTACTATTTGTGGTGCAACTCATTGCTGTATTTGCACAAGAATGGCTTCATTATGGAGAATATGCCGTCTTTGTCTATTGAAATGAATACCACAATTGGCACAACCCGGATGATTGCTTGTTGTAGGAGTATCCCTTGATAAAGATGATGCTGAATAATGCCTGGCAGCATGATCACATATTTGCCAACAAGGATGGCAAATATAATGTGATGCACGTCTCTTAAACAAGAAAATAGCAAGTCAGATCAATGGCACCCACTGCAAATCCAATTTTAAAAATGGCCCAATAATAATATATATAATAGTACCTCCAATGGCATAAGTCTTTCTATGATGATATTTCTGATATTCACATTATGTTGAGTGTCAGTTCTCAGAGCAATCAGATGATGTGAGCGTGCCCGAGGTGCCAACGTTCTATTGCAGAGTGCACAGTTTCAACATTACTTGTTACTGAAGTGTTAGTCATCTCTTGAGCTCTTGTCCAACAAGTGGTGCATATGAGATCATGAGCTTGAACCTAAAAAAATCATACTTAGTTCAATTGTATTTTTACAGAGTAATTTACCTATCAGATTGTTTCTATTATAATGAATATACCAAAATACTTTATAAATTGTTTCTTTTTTTTGTGAAAACGATAATTGCAAACATAATGTGTAAGGTCAAGTATAGAAACTTATTAGTAAAAAAAAAAGTCAGAGAGATTGCAAACAGAATAATATAGATACAACAAAAAATAATATAGGTACAAACAAAGTAAAACTGTAATTACCAAAAGAGGTGCAGTCCATTGTTGTACTCAATGACGAATCTGTTCATCTTCCAACAACATGGAACCACCAGCAGAGCCGCAATTTACACAAAATACACTTTCCATAGCGTATGCGTTAGTCCATTTATAACTGCCAAGTTATCGTTTGAGCGGTTCTCCGAAAATCGCAGCCAGGTAAGTCGTTTTTGAAAGCAATCAGAGTCCATTATAATAGCCAAGACGGAATATTAGTAGTCCCGAAAATCACCAAAACACACCGACACAATTACAAAGAGCAAGCGACGCTAATGTAAACAGTGAAAGCACAGGTGGATGACAGACAGTCAAGTGACAATTTAGTGACGTCAAAAATAGGAGTGTGTGTAAAAATACGGTACAACTTATCGATATTCCCTAAGATTTTGTAACAAGGATGACAATGTCCTACTTTACTTATAAAAACACTCTTCGATACTTTTTATAATATTAATACTTAATAACATTTGTATAACTTAACAAAAACATTTATAGTAACTACCTACTTAATGTATTCAGTAACGATAAGTATTTTTATCCGATTGCGGCGAAGCCCAAAAGGAGAGTTATTTTTATATTAATGGTCGTAAATACCTAATCGTTTAGTTAGAAGTAAACCACACACTTTCTTAAACGATCATAAGAAAACCCTGAATAATGATCATGGTGAAATACGAAGGTTTTGATCACTTCAGCATTATTCTTACTATCTATTTAAAATCGAGTATGACCTCATGCAAAAAGTACCTATACTCAGTAGGTTTTTTTGAATTAAGTATACATTTAGGGAATAATATATGGAATGGTAATTGAATGCTTTTTTATTGTATCTTCTATTTGCTCTTTATTCGAAATAAATTCAGAATATGATTCATATTAAAAATAATTACACTACAGTTCTTTAAAAATTAAATCGATTGGATTGGGCATCCCTAATCTTTTTTGACATGACATGACGTTTGGTGAAGATGGCGGCGATTCATGTTATTATTCGCGAAAATACTTTTAAATGTTCATTTTTGCTTGCAGCTAGTCCGTGTTATAAAAGTATTTGTAACTGATATAATAAAATAGAACATGAATTATCGTGTATGTCCGATACTTTTGTTTCACAGGGCGAATTTGGACATTGTCTTTTACAAACAAGGAATTTCTTCACTGCATATGAAGATTCTGTGTATGGAATGTCTTCTCCATACATCTTATAATCTGGATTTTCAACGATAACACATAACATAAGGCTTTGAAACAAGCTAAAAAAAATACCACGCAAAAAGAGTTTCGTGAGCAAACTGGAATGCTGATTAATATAGTCAAACAGGCATGTGTTTAATTTTCGCTCTTTTTGTGTTGTTTGTGTATTATATCTCTATGTATTGTATTTACAGTAGGTATTGTTTTCCCATTTTAGGGTTTTGGAACTACAAATGATGGGAATACTGCGAGGCGCTTTTTCCAAGATTACATAAGATCATCCAGAATAACGGGAATTGACGAAAATCTGATTTTCCGTTATTCTACGAGCCATATCATCAGGCAAAAACATTGACTGTGAAAAATTTAGAAGATACTGTAGAGAAACAGCTGATGTGTACGTGCAACACTATTCGTGGTACTACATGCCAGTTAGTGTACATAAACTTCTAATGCACGGTGCAGACATCTGTAACCACTTTGGTGTTTTGCAAATCGGTAAGTAAAAAATAAATATAGTTTGATGTATTATTTGACTCGATTGCGTTTTGAAATTAAAATGTATGTACTTATTCGTTTTTGGTACCTCATCTGAAGAAGCTTCGGAAGCCCGTAATAAGGACTTCAGAAACGTCAGGGAGAAGCACACTCGGAAAACGGGGAGAATAGCAACAAACGAAGACATCTTCCATGGACTTCTAATAAGCTCTGATCCCCACATATCCTAAATAAGGCCTAAAATAACGAAACAGGTTCATAATGAGTAGTTGTTTGAAGCAATTCAGTTGTTACAGACTATTGAGCCTCCCTGTGACGGTGAGATTATGGAGGAAGAAGAATGCCACATAGCAGAGTCCGAAAATTCGCCGGACCCACCAGCACTTCTGGAACAAGAAATAATATGATCCGGCTCTAGATTATTCCCCCAAAAGCCCATCAGGGCTAGGAATATGACAGACAGTCCTCTTCAGGGCTACAATTACTTCACAGTTTCAAATTGATCATACGTACGATAACTTATACTATAATATACATACGCTTGATTATGCAGATAATTATCAACGACTTGCCCGTACAAATTTAAATTATTTCATCTATCATTAACAAAATGAGTATAACCTGAAACTTATTACGATATTTATTAAACAATAGATAACGTGCAGTTAAAAAATAACACAGCCAATCAGAGAAAAGCATTTTTCGGTGACTCATTAGTTATGCGATTAGCCGAGCCCACAAAAAAATAAGTCATCAATCACAATGCAGGTGCTGCCGATGGTATACCGCCGTTTGCCCGAATTTTATTTACCCTAATATCATTTGCCATAATAGTCAACAGCCATAATATTATACGACGTAATATTCATTTGCCCTACTGTTATTTGCTATATGAGTCACGTGCTAGAAGCTTTGTTTCCCATAAAGTCACTTACCATAACATCATTTGTCATAATCATTGTAATCCCTAATTATCACGTGCCCTAATTATCATAGGTCCTAATTATCACATGCCCTAATTATCACATGCCATAATTATCATATGCCATAACATCATTTGCCATCGACATTGGGTATGTAACGGTTGTTATATCAGGAGAAACTGGATGCAATCGGGACTTTAGGGCACTCCGACTTGGATAGATTAGGTTAGAAGGGGATGGCGGGGTCGTGTGAGCGAGCGAAGCGAGCGAATAGACCCCGCCATCCCCTTCGTGGTTATTTTTTTATAAACCACACAGAAGTAGGAGCCCCGCGAGGCGGGGCTCCGTCGACCAAGCCCACCATCAACCACGCATAGAATATTTTATGTTGTGTCTAATTATCATTATGGCGTTTAAATATTATGTTTGATAATTATTATGGCACTTAAAAATATGAAAAACAATACGTATGGCACTCGTATCTTATGGTATCTAAGTTTCGGGCAATTAACAGTATGTCATATGTCTTTTAGGGCAAACAAAACATTCGGTTAAATGAAATTCGAGAATGTGATGATTATGGTATATAATCTTCGGGTAAACAATAGACAACCGCTACCGATAAAACGCAATAATGACTAAATCTCTACCAGAATTACTAGTACATATATTTAACTAAAAAGAAGGTCAAAACAGCCAAATGAGACAAAAAATATACTTTGAATCTATTTTAAATGGCAAAAAAATTCTTACCAAACATTTTTTTTACCGAATGATTACTCGCGCTGCCGCGGATGGCCGGCGCTGTTTTTTTCATGGATAGAGAATGACCCTAGCTATCATATACTCACGCCACACACCCAACATATTAGTACAATTGAAGAAAAAATTTTAAACGTGATACGCTCCATACAAAAAAATCTAATTAAGTTTTTTCAAGACAAACTATTAACTTTAGAAAAAAATTGTAAGAATAAATGTCGTCAGGAATATCATAACACGTCATGTAAAAAAAATTGCATCGATATTGGCTTAACTTTGTTACCTAAGTCCACAAATTTTCAGTATGGGCGGGCCCACTGTGCGCCAGTGCGTGTGGCTCTACATGAGCCGCGCGGGCTGGTGAACAAAAGAATTCTTTGCCGAAGATACAATTTTATTAGATAAGTCAGTCAGATAAGTTTTATTCACCTATGGTGTAACTGTGAGGTTTTTGTAGGGATCTTAAACAAAACAAACTGGTTACGTGATGCCAAAACAAATAATTAAATGTTTAATAAGTATCATTTTCAATAGAGAAATAATATTAACAAAAAGTGGCGCCACCGTCCATTATTTTGTCCTAGCAGCTGATGAGACGTGGATGGTCGACGAAGTAAAAGTGTAAAGTGGAAGCGCCGTGTTTCTCAACTAAATCATACAAGCACTCAGGAGCAGTCGGCACGATCATCTGAAACAATTGCAAAATGTTTTCTGTCAGGTAATCGACGTGGTTAAGTCAAATATAGCAATATACATATACATTACGGTTGTTTTCAAGGTATTCTATGAAATAAATTTCGCGAGATTAACAACTTATTCCGTACCAAAATGGTAAAAAGGAACCCTTAATGGTGTGACTAAGTCTGTCCGTCTGTCACAGCTGGATACCTCAAGAACTACTAATGCTATCAACTTGAAATTTGGACTAGTTTAGATGACGTTTGCTCAACTATTTTGCAAATAAGAAAGAAATGAAAATGTATTTTTTTTTGCAACAGCGACTGAAAGGTTTCTTAAAAATTATACTTGCTTAGAGAAAAATCTGTAATTATTCTATGTGATAGAGGTTATGTAAAGATTACAGGAAAAACGAAACGATGTCTCTAAATAGCACACTTTTTCAGAAATCATCAAGTTCCACTATCGTTCAAGGTATGACGATGATCTAAAACTGCAATATACACACTAAAAAAAACTGTTCAGTACTATTTTGGTTGGATAGAAAAACAAATATTTATTTATTTAATACTTTACACACACAGATGTACAGAGGCGGACCTTATGCCTGTTTTCTTGGTTTAAATCGTGTGTAATGAAGGGATAGGTGGGTCATATTCAAAATAATTGTATATTTACTACTGACTTAATGTCCAACCTAATTATTTTCATAACGAGGTACAACTGACTAGAAATTCATAAACAAACAGATTAAATTTTAATTTGAGCTTAACATAAAACAATGAAACATTTGGTTCAGCTAAACAATTCATTTAAAAAAATTAAACCAGGCATTTCGTAGGTTCAGTTTCATACAAGTATTCAATGTCCACGTCTTTGACGGTAAACTTAAAAAAAATATTTAATTATTAACCATAACACAAAAGTAAAAAAAAAAATTATATTCAGAGAATATTGTTTAAACTTTCAACACTTCACCAAACAAAATATAAAATACTATTTAGTGTTCTCAAAATTTAATTTATTAATGAGTCTCCTAATTTTACACATATCTGTTATTCTTCTCTGTTATGCTATTTTAACATAATTTCCATGGCATTAAAGAAATTTGATATACTGGCAAAGTTAGTTCACAAGCTGTCACTACACGACGTAAAGAATAAACGCTCGGCCATTTTGTTCAATATAGTTTTTCAGCTCGTTTCGTTGTCGAAGAAAATTAGACTTTTAAAAGTAAATATTAAATGTGAGTCGTTTACAATAGCGGTAAGTACTTACTGTTTTATTACTCATACTAGGAAATGGCTGTATTGTGATATTTGTTATAAAGCATAAAATATTCGTATATCATGTGAATTGGTGTGGAAATAAATAGATTTGTAGGTTAGACACGTGCAATTAATTCATATACGTTATTTTATCTGTCACTTTTTTCTGTTACGTAACAGATATGAATGATTAGGCGTCATTCACATTGTCTCATGTAAGAATTAATAAAAATAAAATATTAATACTTACTGCACCGCAGGTTAGTCAAAACATTTTTTTTACTTACTTAAATTTATTTGAAGGTTGTAAACTTTGCTTTTTGCTTTGCATTGTCATGTATTGCATTGCTGTGCAATGTATTGTCTGTGTGTGCATGTTTTACTGCGTATCCTCAGTCCTCACCGTTTGAGCCGTTTGTACTAACCGCGCAGCCTCGTTGAGGCATACCCAGCCTCTCGTCGGCCGTCTCAGTATCAGTTAAGGGGGATGCGCCAAGGTAGCCCGCGAAATTCAAATTGTTTCAGGTTTTTTGCAATTTACAGGTCAGTGTGAAGTTGTATGTTGATTAAAATATGATTCACGACCGTAACAAATATGGCTTTACATAATTCTAATCATTAGAATCCTTTCGCCTTAATATTAATATCTACAGTACCATCGCCGCGTATTACATTTTGATCCTCATACAACCTACTAAAGAGCTGCAATTTTCAAAAACCGGCTATGGGTCTCCTGTAGGACCATGCACAATGTAGGGTTGAACAAATCCCAAGAACAAACTTGGGAGATTGGGAGATTTACCATGTTATTTTCAGACCATAGAATACTTGTGGGTATTTCTGTAATTCATAAGTATAGAACTATTGTCTGGGTTTTTTTCCAAAATTTTATTTGACCAAATCGATGGCTTAATTTTTGTTTTGTTTTTACTAAATATTTGACAGGGCTATTTCACAAAAGGTTACCTGTAAGTAATTGATTGAATATTTGTGTGTTCCTTTTTTTATTGTAAGAACTAAACTTTTCTTGCATGAAAGTTGTATTTTGTAAGTATGTTTTAAATTAATATCTGAGAAACTCTTTCTCATTAAAAAACTAAAGTGTTAATACTGTAAGTCCTTAGTCAGCTAGAAAAAAAGTAACATCCACACAGAACTCTAATTATTAAAATCATGCAGTTTAAACTGCTTTACGAATTGTTCATTGATTTATGGCAATTATACCAATTAAACTATGGTCACCAAAATGTTCTTTCATTATGTACTCACATAGCTACCCACACCGGCTTCGCACTCGTAGCCGGTTTACTTAATCTTAGTAGGTAAACTGTCATAGGTATGTGTCACTGTATAAGTAGTGATAGTGATGATGGTATTCTACTATTCCAGATGTTTTAATTAGCTCATCGTTAATTATTTAATTTACAAACGTGTGCTATTTAAACTTGCCTTAATAATTCCTTTCTGTTATTTTTCTGTTACAATCAAAAAATATTCATATTTGTTTCCTATCCGTTACTTACAATTATTTTGAATATGACCCAGGTACCAACTGAAGTTATTAATGTCATGAAGTATTGGTATGAACATCTTCAATACATAAAAATCTCGTGTCATGGTGTTTGTTACCGAACTCTTCCGAAACGGCTTGACCGGTTCTCATGCAATTTTGTGTGTATATTCGGTAGGTATGAGAATAGGTGGTAAGCTATTTTATATTTTTATAGGGTTCCGAAAAAAAAAGGAACCCTTATAGGATCACTCGGGTGTCTGTCTGTCTGTCCGTCTGTCACAGCCAGTTTTCTCCGGATCCACTGAACCGATTCTGTTGAAATTTAGTACACATATAGACTTCTATGACCCAAACACGGAGGCGTTACGTAAATAATTAAATTTTTAGTATGGGCGTCACTTTTGGGGGTCAAACTAGAAAATTAAAAAAAAAAGTTTTTTGAACAATATTGTGTGACATATCAAATGAAAGGGCTTACTGTGAGGGTTTTAATTATATTTTTTTCATAATATTAAAATAAATGGTTTTGAAGTTATTCAAGAAATAAGACGAAAAATGACCATTCCCCCCCCCCTTATCTCCGAAACTACTGAGCCTAAAATTTTGAAAAAAATGGAGATAATAAATCTTTACCTAAAGATTACAGGAAAACCTATTAGAAGTCTGTAGTGTTAAAATAACATGTTTTTTATTTGGCAAAGCAACGTTTGCCGAGTCAGCTATTAGAAATATAAAAAACATTATATCTATGGGTATGAAGGTCAAACAAATATTACAAAGTGGGGAGAAAGTTTATCTGGTGAATGCACTCTCAATTCCGGTGTGAGACAAGGTGGTCTGACATCCCCTGTATTGTTTAATATATATGTTAACGACTTGATAGCAGCTGAGCAGCGCCGCTGTCGGCTCTTCTACTGACAATGTCTCTGTAAATAACCTCAGTTACGCCGACGATATGGTGCTGCTCAGCCCCTCTGTCAAGTTGCAAAAGCTACTGAACATTTGTGAAGTTTACAGTCTACACTAGTTAGCATGGTCTTCAATATAATGTTAAGAAAACAGAACTAACGGTAACCAACGAGGTTGTATCTCATAAAGCTTTTGCGGCTTTTTAGACGCACAGGTATTCGTTGGACCATACAGGGGGAGTCAGCTGTCTCGTTCCTGGTTTTCATTCTCAATGCGGGTAGCTATTTCGCGGCGAACGTAAGGCTTTCTTTTCAAACAATTTAGCACTCCGTCTCGACCTACGTAAGGTTTTATTTCCACAGTTGATACTCATGCAAAACTTTTGAAACAGGGATTCTTTTTGGTTTTTATTAAGGTTGACAAGGCGAGCGGAGCGAGCTCAAAAATGTAAGTAGCTTCCATAGTAGTAGTAGCTTACAAACTGTAGCTTAAGTACAAACTGTTTGTTGGGTCCCGATGTAACATTGGGATATTTGGCGCCCCGATCAAGGATGAATACGTCCAATATTCCACAATTTTTATTTTCCTCGTACGCTACGGAGGGGTAAGTACCCTCTGGAAACTCCCCTTAGATACGCCCACGAGGGAATTCCTTGTATTTTACTGTATGAATGAAATGATGTATTGTGAACAGATCAACATATCACAACATCTCTAAAATATGTAACTTATCTCGTAAGATTTATTACAAAACACGGTGTTTGTAATAATCCGGTGAATAATTAAAGAAACAAGTTATCTCATATGGGCGCGTGGCCGAAAACGCCGCCATCTTTTTTCAGTACAGTTTTAATAGACAGTTTTGTAAATGTTTTCAAGTAGCGCTGCCCTGATAATGTCATCCAAATGTTAAAAGATCATTGTAGTATGGTTAACTTGGATATATACCTTGACTTGACTTGCACTGGGGTTTTCCAAGCCACATTTATTTTTTCCAAGCCACAACATGCCCGCTCCGATTAACTGGTTTGTGCTTTCGTCGGTGAGCAGGAACCAATGGTAGATGTCTTCACAAGATAAGGTCGGAGTCATTTTGTAGAAGTAGTGTTGACCTGTAACATAGAGATGATATTAACTGGTTTTAGGGTTCCGTAAAAATGCAAAGGTTCGTTACAGAATCAGGATGTCGGGTAATAGTCGTGCCCGTCCGTCCAAAAAACGCACATAATAGGATTACATTTTCAACAGTAGTGTATTATGGCAATAAAGTAAACACTTTAAAGTGTTTGATTTCTGCCATGATCCCAATAAATAAGTTTTTATTACCCATGAAGAGTACGCAGGCTTCCTTCTCCCAGTCGGGGTGGGCGGCTATCTCCGTGGCAGTGATGGGTATTTTATCCAACGCGCCGTTGAAACCTTGCAGCGTCAAGTTATCATCCCGAATCAGCTGCGTTGAGTTGGCCGAGTCGATGCGAGTTTGTTCATCTTAAAAATAAGACAGTTGTTTAGTATTTCATAAGTCCTGTGGTGTTTCCAGGAGCCTACTAATAATACTAATTATAAATGCGAACGTTTGTGAGGATGGATGGATAAATGGATATTTGTTACTCTTTCACGTCGGAACGTCTGAAAGGATCTTCATGAAATTTGGCATAGACTTTTATTTTGGTAGTTTTTATCCCGCGAGTATGTTCCCTTGAGAACACGTGGGCGAAGACACTGGTAAAAGCTCGTTATTTATAAAAATCTTACCGTATAGTTAGATTTTTATATCCACGCTTAATTTAAATACTGATTAGATTATGATTTTTTCTTTTCTATGGAAGATGTTAATTAAAAATCATTGGTTAAAAAGTTGTATGAATAATGTGCTGTTACTGCTGGATGATGATATTCAGTAATGGAATTTAGACCTTGAGATAATTAAACTACATTCCATTGCCAGTTACCTTCTACTTTAAATAGAAGCTACTTACCTTCTGGCGCGAAAAACATTGACATTGTCAGGTATTCCACTGAATCGTAGGTCCAGGACGAGAAACCTTGTGCTTTCAAGTCATAATACGGTGTTATTTTGTCTACGGGGAGCTGCAATAGATAGATTCAATCGTTAAGGACTTTTATTATTTTTTGGAAATTTGACATGTAGGTTCCTTGAGGAGTGTAGGGGAGGATTTCCCGAAATACCTACGGGAACGGGCCAATCGGGATATGCGTGTACGAAGTTGCGGGCAAAAGCACTAGCTTTGCCCGCAACTTCGTACACGCATACATATACTTATAGGTACTAACCTATAAGTACACATTTGTTTAAATCCACACTATAGTAAATGTGTTATTTACATAATTTATTTTTTATGTTAATATTTTGCCTACTTATTTATTACAAGCAACCCCACGATCAAAAGTCACCTATACGGTACTGCCTTGTCGGGTAAAAGCATGATAAAAGTCGGATAGTTGCCACACTTTTTTTATTTTTACTATTGATAGGCACGCGTTTGACCACTATCTCACCTGCTGGTAAGCGATGACGTGGTCGAAGATGTAGCACGCTTGTCCAGAAGTAACCTATTCACTCTTCACTTAAAGATTCCCAGGTTGTAGCTATCAGGAAACACAGACTCCGGCAGGGAATTCCACTCCTTAGCTGTACGCACTATGAATGTGTTCCCAAAACGTTTTGTGCGCGTGGGTGGGATGTCCACCATGTTCCGGTGGCGCATCGCCGTACGTCTTGTGGTCCGATGATGGAACGGGCTTGGCGGAATTAAATTATGCAATTCCGTCGCACATTCCCAAAAATGCAACCAGTAGAAAACCGACAGGCTAGCAACTCGTCGTCGATGCTCAAGACTTTGGAGCTTTGTAGCGACGAGCCTATCATTGCCGATGATCCTCTTGGCTCGTTTCTCAATTGACTCAAGGGCATCAAGCTGGTATCTGGCAGATCCGTTCCAAAGATGAGAGCAGTACTCCATACATGATCGAACTTGCGCTTGGTAGAGTTTGAGCAGCTGTTCCGGCGTGAAGTACCGTCTCACCTTTGCTAGGATCCCCAACTTCTTTGCAGCCACTTGAGCTTTTGCCTCTATGAAAGGGCCAAAATTCAGGGTAGATGTTAATGTAACCCCAAAAAGCTCAAGTTGGTCGGTTATCGGCACGGCTGCGACTCGGAAAGATGGAGCTGGGTGGAATTGGCTCCTTTTAGCGGAAAACAGACACGCTTGGGTCTTAGCAGCATTGAACTTGACCAGATTGCCATCACCCCATTCTGAGACAGCCTGTAAAGACACGTTGAAGCGCTCAACCATAGCCTCCCGAAGAGACCGGATCTGCGACCCACCAGCTCATGCGTTGGACACGTATCTCTCAGCAACAGTGCTGTCGTCTGCATACCCAAAGGTATCGGGTACACTTTTTTAAATTACTTTATATCTTCCAGTACAAAAAGCTGATTCCGAGCTTCGGAAGGCTCGTATATGCTGGTGGTCCCGGCCGCCATATGCCAGTCGTCAAATAAACTATGTCAGATGCCCTTTAGAAGGTTTAGAAACTCTGACACTAGGGTGTGTGGGGTCGTTAGACCTTACTGCCCACACGATAAGAAGAAGAAGTACAAAAAGCAAAATACTATGTCCTAATATATATAAAATTCTTCCGTTACTGACAGACAACGCACAGCCGAAATTTCTGGTCGTAGAGAGCTGAAATTGGGCATGTAGGTTACTTGGGGAACGCAGGGAATCACTAAGAAAGGATTTCCTGACATTCCTACAGGAACGGGAAAAAACGGGATATGCGCGTACGAATTCGCGGGGAGAAGCTAGCTTGTAAAATACAAAACTTATACAAAAAATATAACCGACTCCCAAACAGAACACTACAAAGTATAAAATAAGTTCAATTTCGAAAGTCGGTGTTTTTGGTTGTATTTTGTTTCTTTGTTTTTTAAAACCAACTTCCGAAATTGAAGTTATTTTATAATTTGTAGTGTTTTGTTTGGAAGTCGGTTATATTTTATGTAAAAAGTTTTTTATTTTTCACTTTTTAGTGGTAATACTTAGACGACGTCATCGTCTACGCAGTTATTGAAATACGCAAAGTGCAGATAAAATAAAAAGTACTGATCCAAACTGAATTAAATTTTTACGGGACCAAATGGCAAATATTGAACTAAAAAAGAATCACAGAAATCAGATGACTAACCTCGGAATAATCGGTGTACATACGTAAAGTAAAAAAAACCAACCGAGTTGAGAATCTCCTCTTTTTTTGGAAGTCGGTTAAAATGAGTACCTACGTAAATTTGTTTATTATCTTCAAACTGATAAAATTTAAAAAAAAAAGTATCTTTGATTTTTCCAGAGTATTGGCTATTTCTGCGGACCTCAAAATTTTGGGACATCTACACTAATATTATAAAGAGGAAAGATTTGTTTGTTTGTATGTTTGTTTGTTTGAATTGAATAGGCTCCGAAACTACTGGACCGATTTGAAAAATTCTTTCAGCATTAGATAGCTACATTATCAGGGAGTAACATAGGCTATATATTATCCCCGTATTCCCACGGGAACGGGAACTACGCGGGTGAAACCGCGTGACGTCCACTAGTCTATGATATATAGGTGATAGTTGCCTAATCCATAGAAGAAACTACGTTTAGGATAGATGTCCCGCCGAGAAAACGGATATTTCCTGCAAAACCTTTGATCGCACCTTGCCTTAACATGCAATGGCAGAGACACATGCAACACGGTCAACTTACCTAATTATAGAGGTTGGTTCCTAACTTTATTGGTTCCTAGTTGTAAAGTCTCTCGATTGATGAAGTTTTGAAAAGATTAATAAAATAACATGTGATTTATCCGCGAAACATACGATGTAACAAATGTAGTTACTCTATTAACTACAATCAAGGCGATCAGTCAACTATATCGCTGGGGCAACTGTCCTGGTTTTACTATATGCTAAAATATCATATCGATTGTACGAGTGAAAGTAGCGAAGAATCATTCACCAATTTTTTATTCTTATTTCTACTTCGTTATAGACCCTGATTACTACCTATATTGTATTTAATTCACTTTTTAGTTTTTTTTTTGTATTAATTTATGTATTAGTTTTTAAGCTTATTTATGTATAGTTTTTTATGGGCCTCAGTTGCCTGAAATAAAAGATAAATAAATAAATGAATAACCTATTCGTTAAGACCATTTTAAGGAGTCCAAGCACGATGCCTCTCAAGTAAGTAAGTGAGGAGTTGAGTGTCCTGCAGTATCCAGGTCGAGCTGCATGGTAAATAAAAACATAGTAATTTCTCTCTCTCGAAATCAATATGTTTTTATAAATACCATGTTTTTCAACATCATTTAAGTTACATTAAAATACTAAGTTTCGAAATGATCACAGCAGTGGATGCTGTAGTGCGATTCTGTAAACATGTCGAAGTGAAGGCTTGGGGAAATGATCACGAAGTGAGCGGTCGATCAATGTAATCAAGATCGAATGACAGCTCACTTCGTGATCACTTCACCCAACCCTTCACTTCGAAATGTTAAAAGAATCGACCGGCTGCTCATATCCCTGCATCGACTAGAAAATAGCTGAGGACCTAAGAACATTCTCGATCAAGTCACCTTTCAAATAGAGATTTAAACAAAATTAGAATCAGTTCATTCGTCCAGGAGAACGCTTTTCATCTCCATCCCGCGAAGTGGGTGTACTCACAAGGATCAGCACGCCGGCGATCTGCTCAGTTTCGTCATAGTATACGCCGACGCGATACCCGTCAGACTTAGTTAAATACAGGTCCAGTCCGGAATAGCCTGAGGACAGCGGGGTAGGAGGTTCTTCCACTTTCTCATAACTCGCTTTCTTGGCTTCGGCGATGGTCCAAGGATGACTTACGAAACCGAATACGGGGTCAAATTTCGCTGCAAAACAAAGGAATGAGTACATTATAGTTACTGTAATTGGTTTTCAACCGTTGTAAATAAATAAAATAAATAAATTTATTATGAGGATACATGTTTTGTTTCTGGATATAACTTTAACTTTCAGTGCAGTTACAGTCGTCGTCAAAATAGAAGAGACTGATATATTACGCAAATAGCAGTTGTTTTACAACAACTCGGTCAAAGTTAATTTTAGAGGTGGGTAATGGTAACTTTTGATGAAAACGATGGAACACAAAAAACATATATATTTATTTTAAGATTTTAAGTGTAAGATCACTTACAATGTATACCGGCTTTCCATAAATCTGAAAAAATCAAAACAAAACAAATGTAGAAGTATAAAATCGTTGAGATGATGTGATCGCCAACCATCAAGACCATATTTTTTTTACGCTTCCATGGTATAACCACAAGGAACACTATAGTTTCGCAAAGTCCGTCCGCCCGTCTGCCCGTCCGCGGTTTATCTGAGAGACTATTGAAGCTGTGAAGCTATAATTTGGCAAATTCTTTTATGGTACTCTACTATGTAAACGCATTCCTCCTTACTTGTACGAGTATGGTCCATAGGGGTAGGTACAGATAGAAGTTTTTACACGAAAACTATCACAGAAGGTAGCAGTTAAATCAGCTTTGAGTCTTTCAAAGATTCCTAGCTCTGTTTATTTTTTCTTGAATCGTGTATTTAAGGTTAGCTATTTTAATAATACCATATTAATACTTGTTTTTTATATAAAAAAAACAGGTAAAAATTTAGAAAAAAATAAATAAAAAACGTGTTTATTTCAATGAAAGCTAGGAAAATTAAGTTTGTTTCTAATTTTCTATTTACAGTATACAAAGAATAGGTAAAAGTAATTTATTTTATCAGAATTAAACATTTTCGCCCTGAGAAACGACAAAAAAACCCAATACGAAATTTTGAAAAATTGATTACATGTTTTTTTTTTGTAATTAAGTCATGGCCTATAAATTAAAATAAAATGCGATCATTATAATTCCCGTGAAGTACCGCGCACGCAAGAGAATAGAAGGAAATACCATTTGGCCCCAATAGGGTAGTGGACTAAAAAAATCTAATTAGTCCGTCAGTTTTCAAAAAATATTCGTCACGTATTTTTTTATATTTGCACGTAAACAAAAAATTAAGACTATACCGTGAGTTAAAATATCATTTGATTTGGGTACACTTTCATCACGAGCCCCACTCTTGATCTCGAATGCGTTTTATTTTCGTCAATTTTTATTATTTTGATGAAGCAAAAAATAGGTGTCTAATATTTTTCGATAATCTAACTGATGGACTAAATAGAAGCATATTTTTTTTACCCAGATCACATCCCTATTGATACGGATTACGGTTGTTGAGAGGTTCAGTCATATTTTTTATCACAAAAAAAAAACTAAATAACTAGCGCTAACAATGTTCAATTTTGTTGGTTAGCGAATAAAGAAATTTTTTGAGAAGAAAGTATGAAGTTTTTTAGCTTGAAATACAAAATAAAAAAATAACTTTACTTATTTAATAAAATAGGATAGTTGCATAGATCAAAAGTGTTTAATTTAGTGACCTACTTGTAAAACTCGATCTCTTCTACAAATGCTTGAAACATGCCAGTTCAATTTTTTTCCAATCGAGTTGTTATTGAAATATGATGTTTTATTAAGAAAAACGAACATCCAGAGGTTAACTTTTTGCGGGATACATTTTAGCATACCTACTTCCCTGCCTACACTCAAAACGTTAACGGCAAAAAATCAGAGTAAAGAATTATTGCTAAGTTAGCTTTATTTTCAGCGTAATTTGCCTGGACTATAACGAGTATTCGAATAGCTCATCAGACAAATGAAAGAGAAAAATGTCGTAAGAATTCCATAGAAAATTGCGTAAAACTTGAAATAGACTCAAAGTAAAAATTCAAAATGGCACATGGCGAAGGAAACAAAGAAAACAATGGAGCGGTCTGGGGAGGCCTTTGCCCAGATGATATATAATAAAGTGTGAATAGAAAAAAAAGTGAAAACATTATTTGAGATACTTACCATTGCCGAATGCGGAGGCGACGATGGCCAAGAAAGCGAGTGTGCGGATCATGGCAGTTGCTGATGCTGTGTCTGCTACAGAAGTCTGTACGGAGAGTTCACCCCCAAGCGTATTTATATGCTTCGCACATCTGGCAGGCCGCATAACTAAGCAGAGTGTAAACAAGAGCAGATTTTGGGGTTCCTCAAGAATTAAATTTGATTTTATTTTGATTATTGTAAACTAAAAAATTAAATCAACTTTTTTGACAGATGTAGGTACGACCAAGAACTAAGAGAGGTTAGAATGCAAGAGCGAGATATTTTTTTCATCCCATCTCGGATAGGTGTCTTTTTTTTCATCATTCATACTCAAACAGAAGTAATTTTGAATGCACAATAAGCTCAATAACCAAGATATTGCAAAATATTAAAGAGAGCGAGATGAGCTTGAAAAGGGTTGAACGCCACCTGCTTTAGGACCGGTGTCACCCGACCGTGACAAAAAACAGTCAACAAACGGTGGGGTGACACCCGTTTACGGGTGACGTCCGACTGTTCGTTGACTGTTTATCGTCAACTGTGTGACGGGTGTCACCCAGGGCGGGCGCTCAGTCCTGATTTGAATCCGATTTAACATATATGTGTGTACCAGGGATGTTATGGAGCTCCGTAACCGTATCCGTTTCACAAGTTTCGGATAGTTTCGTGTATGGGCGGAGTTTAAATAAAACGACATGTTTCAACAGGTTTTTGTTTCAGCGCTCGCGCGCCACGTGAAGCTTGCAATTTGTTTGTTATTTCTAGTTATAACATAACCTCTTTCATAACTAGTTAGTTTTTTATTTGAGAGTTGATATTTATTACATATTATTTGTGTTTAACTTTTACTTCAATCTAATATCCGTACCTACCTATTAAAGAATGGCAATCCATTCAACACGGCGATGGTGCCAGTGTTCTGGGCAATTTTGCCATTGACAGCGATGTGGATAATTTTTTTGATGCCCAATGATATATTTAGTTTTTATACGCGTTTGTACATAATGCCGTGATTATTAGTCTAGTTGTTTGTATCGAAGTTGTTTTGTTGTGCAATAATTATTATTAAATATTTTTAATTTGTGAAACACAAACTAGGGATAGTCGAGTTTATGACGAGCTATATGTCCAAATAACCATGAGAAACATATCCGTAATCGAAACTATCCGAAATTAACGGATAATCCGAAATAATTAAAACCGATATAATTTTATTCCTATATCCATATCCAGATCCAAAATGAACGACGTCGCTAGAAGACCTGAAAACTGTAGTCGAAGAGTGGCAGAAAATCCCACAGGATATCATAAAATTTTTGTTTTCAATGCACATAAATGATGTAGTCAGTGGCTTATAAGTGGAACCGATAGTGCTAACCTTTTTGCTTCTCATTTTTCTTCTGTTGTTATCGATCCAAATGGCAACACCTTAACTAAATTTTCAAGAATCATCAGGAATGCTAAGTAATATAAAAGGTGTTCGAACATTTTTCTATGGGAGCTAGCATTTTAGCCCCGCCACCATAATATTTATTAAAGTAGCGGTGCACGACCTAATGTCAAACGTGCATTCAGGGTAGAGGACACATTAATAAACAAAAAATGTTAGCAGGATTGTGCCCTAAAGTGTCACTTTGCAATTATATTAAAAGGTGATCCATGTAAGAATAATGAAAATGATAAAAAACTAGCACTTCGCCCGCGACTTCGTTCGCGCGGGTTTAGCTGGTACTCCACGAACTTTATCTCCCATCTAACCTCTTCAAGGGTATGTGTAAATTACTTATTAACAGACTAAACGTAAGGCGGTACACTCGCAACATTTTTCTTACTTAGAGTATTTTTCAAACCGTCGTAAATTTTAAACGAAAGGTCCGATTGGAATAATTTAAAGTGTAATTTACATGCACATAACCAACTTTAATTATTAACTAATTTAAATAGATAAGATTTAATATCATGATACTAAAATCACCATTATTCCATTTCACCCAGGTTTTGATTGAATAATTTGAACAAAAAGCGGTTATTGTGACTTAACCATAATAGTTAGATACATACCCTTCTGGACTTTTTTGTAGATATTTATGTCTTCTATAAAAGTCTAGTACATCACTTTGCTCTATTGTCAATAGTTGCCGCAGCGTACGCGATATAAGGATCATTTTTTGGTATTTTTTTCACACCTTGGGTTACATTATCGAAGTTTTCATACGGATCCCTAACTTTTTTTAAATATTCTATAACCTATGTTCATCAAGGATAATGTAGGATTCTAATGGTGAAATAATTTTTCAAATAAGTCTTATAGTTTCGGAGCCTACTCAATAAAAAAAAAAAAAAATCCTTACTCTTTATAATATTAGTGTAGATAACTTATCATGTGCTTTTAAGTCGTAGATTGTATTGTAATAAAAGTTCTCGGCTTGATTTAACCATTTATTTTGCGAAATAATAGTCTTTAATTAATTACATAAAAAAATAAAAACTAAACAAAGTGGTTTTCACTTTTTTAATTTCTTCCAAGAAATTATTAAGGGACTTGTAAAACGAAACACAAAGAGCTTACAACTTCCTTAGACCAGAATAGTCTTTTTCAATACCTTTGTACGTAGTCAGTTGGAAAACGCCAGTGTCGCTTGGAACCCACTCTATGCAGTTCATTCGCAAAGAGTTGAAAGTATTCAAAGAGCTTTCCCAAACATCTTGGATTTAGTCATCACTGCCCGTCAGAACAGCGCCTACACTTATTAAAAAAAACCGATCAAGAGCGAGGCGAGACGTATATTCGTCAGAGAATTTTAACATTGCGGTTTATATTTGCAATTTTAGATCAGCGCCATCTCTTGACCGACAGTGGAACTACTGTAAATTTTGTTGATGATTTCTGGAAAAGTGTGCTATTTAGAGACATCGTTTTATTTTTCATGTTAACTTTACACTTCTTTCACATTAAATAATTTCAGATTTTTCTAAAAGCAAACTTCAGAGATAAGCGGTGTTAATTTTTTTTTACATTTTTCGTCAAAACTCTAAAACCATGCGACCCAAAAAAATTAGGCCATGTGCAAGTCGGACTCGCCTACCGAGGGTTCCGTACAAATTTCTATCTACAAATTACTTTAAATAAAGACTATATTTTTTATGATTTAATTACAGATGGATAGTTTTCAGACTTTTCCCTAAACTTATTGTATAAGACAGCATTACTTGCCAAGTTTTATTTTTTTCATAATTATAGGTCAACGGGAAATATTGTACATTATTTTATTACATTATACATTTGAGTCCCTTGCGAGTGACGAAATATACGTTTTTTGCGACATAATCGTTTATGTCGTTATTTATTATTATCGTTTATTTTTTTTTACGTTAACTTAGAAGTCTGATTTTCACAGCTTCAAGGGGCTATAGATTTGAGTATATGATCCTAATTTCAACTCGATACCTCTACGCGTTCCTGAGATAAAGGTTCTTGAGAGACCGTTCTGTTTTTTCCTTTTGAGGTACGGAACCCTAAAAAGAATACTTGTTTGAGAATGTTCAAATAGCGTTCTTTTATATGATATCCCACATGCCCAAGTAACCCCATATCGATTTCTAAGAAACACTTCCGGTGGCTGTTGCAAAAAAAAATTATACATTTTTACTTCTTTCTTATTTGCAAAATAGGTGAGCAAACGTCATGTAAAACTGTTCCAAATTTAAAGTTGATAGTATAAGTAATTCTTGAGATATCCACTTGAGACAGACGGACAGACTTAGTCGCACCATAAGGGTTCCTTTTTACCGTTTTGGTAAGGAACCCTAATAAAGACACTGCGTGACCGTCGTCCTTCGCGTGATCTAATAATCTCAGGATTTACTGGTTCGAATTGAAAAAATATTTTATTTTAGTGTTGGATATACGAGGAAGGCTAATAGGCTATATAACATCACGCTACGACTAATAGGAGCGGGACATGTGGCGAAAAAGAAGTTGCGCGGTTCAGCTAAATATAATCACTAGCCGCGTCTTCGTACACGCATATCCCGTTTTTTCCTATTCCCATGGGAATTTCGGGAAATCTTCTCTTAGTGCTCCCCTACACTTCCCAAGGCTTTCTACGACCAGTAGCTTCGGCTGTGCGTTGTCTGTCAGGCCAGGCACTCACTCGGTAATGGTAGATTTTTATATAATGGGATTCAATAGGGGGCGAAACGGTGTTTTTATCCGCATTTGTTCAAAATACCCTTTCTCTGCTTACCAAAAAGTGAGGTAAACGCTCCTAAGCACAAGCGGTCAGCCGCGGTGGCGGCAAACCGCTTGGCCAACTACCCATCCTGTTAAATATCCAACTGCTTGTCATTTAATGGCGGTTAAGTGTGTACAATCACTAGCGGTTGCATATTAAACTAGAAAAGCGGCCAGCCGCGCGGTCAGCCACCCCCGCTACCAACCGCTAGTATATAGGACCTCTAAGAGTCAGTTTTCGAGAAAGTGTATTGAAAACAATATTTTGCACCACCCAGCTTTTGCTAGTTAACTACAAAACTGCCAGCAAGGGTCCCGCAATGTTTGAAAAAGTATGAAAGCTTGAAAGCTTTTAACATTTATCCTTGAGTCAAGGGGTTAATGTTAAAAGCCAGGTTATTATAGGATAAGACGAAGTAACAATCTATGAGGTTCAGTTGACTTTTCGATGGCTTTTTCTTAGAATTAGGGAGTCACGAAATTCCTCAAACCTGGCAAGTCCTGTCTCTAGCCTGCCCCGTCAAATATGCTGATATCTCTTTTATTCCGCGTGAAACTCAACGAACTGTGGAGGCTTGGTCCTTACCGAGAGGTATCTTCGGGCCAGCCAGATGGCCATGATCTTCTGGGGCGCGTTCAGGTGGCGAGTTGGTCGCTTGCAGGGAATGCGCCCCTTTTCAGTGCCTTTCTACATAGTAAAATAAAAATTGTTGCATGAACTGTTCAGAACCATTTTTGTGTTTCAATGTCAAGTATTAGCACTTATTGAAAAATATAAGTGAATTAATGAACAATATTCCAAAAGTAAATATTGAATCAACATTATATTAAACACGAAGTTTTAGAATTTTCCATTTACCTGAAAACGTAAGTTATTTATTACTTTCGGAATTTTTTTTGGCACTTGTGTAAATACGAGACAGCGATTTTATTGAAATTTAAATAAGTTACGGACTCAGGACTCGAATTCTTTTTGCATGTAATATGACTTGCTATTTGTCAGCGATAGATAGGATTAAAAAAAAAAACTTCCCCGATAAGAATACAAATATTTTATTTGTATTTAGGCATACATGGTACATTTAACGACTGTCAAAGCTCTTTACAAAAGACAGCGGGGCCCTCACCAATTTATCCACACATATCCGAGAAGAGCCTGGGACGTGGCCGGGCCGTGGTCCGTCTGAAGCTCAAAACAATATCGTTGGGTACATTTTATATGAAGTCGTCCACAGACGTCCGTGTCCGGGCGTGCCTGGCCACGTGGGCTGACACACCCCGGGATGTGTTAGACCACGTTGAACAGACCACGGCCCGCAAACGTTGTTGTCAAACCGCAAACATACTGGATCAACTTTTAACGTTCTTTCTGGGGACAGAGGAATCTTAAAATAAGATGATTAAATATGGTGGACCATCCAAGAAGCGGCCACGCAAAACGTTGTTAAACCTTGAAGATCGAACCGTGCGACTGATACTATTGAGCCGCGAGCACTTCCGGTCAAATCTACTACTCTACCCATCTAGGACATAGGATCAAGTTAAGCAACAATGGGCGATCAACTTGATCTCTTTTGAGCCCAAATCCACTGATTTGACGTCATCTTCCTAAATTATATGTTTCAAGACACTTTCATTCCCTCTTGAGTGTACCTAGAGTTCTCATCTTCCTTGGTGGACGGCTAGCTGATATTATACCTACCTACTTCCTAAATGTAAAGTTTTCAGTTTTAGGTAGAATCAGAATCAGTCAGCCTCCACTCTTTAGTCTTCTTCTTATCGTGCGGGCAGTACGGTCTAACGACCCTACACACCCTAGTGTCAGAGTTTCTAAACCGCCTCAGGGCCTGTGACAGGACAATCAGATGATTCAAGCCTGCAATGTCCTAGCCAAACTGGAAAACATCTTTACAAAGTATGCTTCCCGTGGGAATCGAACACACGACCACCGGATCACAAGGCAAACGCCTAAACCACTCGACCACGAAGGCAGTTACTCGAACAGAGTCAGTCTCTAGTTAGAAAGCCCATAATCTATTCCAACTTGTTAATAATAAAGCTGAATGATGTACTATAGCAGAGGTCACCAATTAGGCGGAGACCCACCGCGGCGCATACTATACACGGGCACGCGGCGCATTTTAGCTGCATGGATTCGTTTGTTTGACAACGTGGGTCTATGTTCCCACTGCAGTACACACTACACACGCCTCCGTTACACAAGGCGTGTCTCAAAACTGTGCTGCGATACAGTTGTACATAGTCGTGGATAGAGTTTAGCGTGTGCTACAAGCAATGCACAGCATGCATGGCGTAGACAGCGTTGAACTATGTGAGCGCCGTATTCGAGTAAGCCACGCATGTACCCAATGACGTCAATTGATACGTAGCGTGTCCGTGGGTTGCAGTGTACACAACCACATACATTTTCTTGCAAAACGAAGGTTAACACTTTCCGTGTGCTGCGGTGGGTTTGCGCCTTTACCAAAGGGTAGTTAATAGTTATTGTACTCATAATTATGGCCACATATTGAGTTTATTCTGTTGTACACGTTGTATATTGCACTGTTTACTTAAGGACCGCATAAAATAAGGCAGGGGTCCGGATCCGGACCGCGGTTCGCTATTTGGTGACCCCTGTCCTATTGGATAGGCCTGTTCCCAGCAGCTGAAGCTAGATTATAAAATAGGAATGGGCGAGCCACGTCTGCATGCACTGTGACCGTTGTGCGTGGTCAAAAGTCCTTACACAATAGGTCTAGAAAGAGGTGGTGAACCGAGGTGGCGCGAGAAAGAAATCTTGGAAGGCCTGTGGGAAAAGCCAGCCAGAGTATAATCCTAATACATAAAATCTTCCATTACTGACTGATTGTGTGACTGAGTGAGTGATTGACTGACAACGCACAGCCGAAATTAGTGGTAGTAGAAAACTAAAATTTGGCGTGTAGGTTCCTTGGGGAGTGTAGGGGAGCACTAAGAGAGGATTTCCCGAAATTCCAACGGGAACTGGAAAAAATGGAATATGCGCGTACGAAGTTGCGGGCAAATGCTAGTCTACGCTAAAATTATAAAGCTGAAGAATTTGTCTGTTTTGTTAAACGCTCTGATCTCAGGAATTACTTGTTTGAATAGCCCAGCAATCGTGGAAATCCCCCCACCCTCTTTTCCTATCAAAAATCTAGTTCTTACTTTCAACAGAATTTAATCATTTGAAGCTATCGATCGAGCCTTCGACTCCGTCGAAACCTGGGCTGTCCTGGAGTCCATGCAGAGATGTCTTATCGATTGCCGCTATTTAGAGGTGATGAGATGTCTGTATAAGGCCGCAACAATGACCGTCCAAGTACAAGAACAGGGTACAAAACCAATACAACTGCGTCGAGGTGTAAGACAGGGAGACGTCATCTCTCCGAAACTGTTTACAAACGCGTTGGAGGACGTTTTCAAGACGCTTGATTGGAAATACCAGCGGTCAGTACATCTCGCACCTCCGATTTGCGGATAACATTGTCATCATGCCAGAATCTTTGCAAGAGCTGGAGGTTATGCTGAATAGCCTGAGCGATTCTTCAAGGCGGTTTCGGGATGAATCTGGACAAAACCAAAGTCATGTAGATGCAATGTTCATGTCACCCCGAGACCTGTAATCGTAAACGGCGCTACCCTCGAGGTTGTGCAAGAATAAATATATCTAGGCTAAATTATACAACTTGGGCGGCACAAATTTGAGAAGGAGGTGACCAGAAGAATTCGCTTAGGCTGGGCGTCATTCGGAAAGCTGCGTGATATCTTTGAATCGTCGATCCCACAATCCCTTAAGACCAGGGTCTATAACCAGTGTGTCCTACCCGTAATGACTTATGGAGCCAAAACGTGGATAGTCACCATAGGCCTGGTCCACAAATTCAAGGTTGCTCAGCGTGCAATTGAGAGAGCAATGCTCGGGATTTCTCTGGTGGATAGAATTCGCAACGAAATCTAAAACTAAACCACATTGGGCGTAGAATCAGCACGCTGAAGTGGAAGTGGGCCGGCCATGTCTGCAGACGGACAGAAGGTCAATGGGGCAGACATGTGTTAGAGAGGGGACCGCGTATGAGCAAACGTAGTGTGGGACGCCCTGTAGCACGATGGATCGATGATTTTATATTGGCTGAAATGATGATCGATCGAGTGAAAATAAAAATTACACTAGATTTGTCGCTCGTTTTTTTCCCAAGAAAGTCATTTTTTAATTCTTAAATCGCTACATATTATAAAACAAAGTCCTCCGCCACATCTGTCTGTCCGCGATAAACGCAAAAACTACTGCACCGATTTTCATACCGTTTTCACCCATGGATAGAGTGGTTCTCGAAGAAGGTTTTAGTAAATATATCATTTCTCTAGAAAAAATTAGGGATCCTTAAGAAAGTGGCAGCACGGACGAAGTTACGGCCGAAGTGCTAGTTTATTAAAAACGAAAATCAACGTGACTAAAATGAAACAATAAAATTCAAATAATGACTCCCTACAACTGATCAAACTCAAGTTGTGTGCTGTCGTGTTACTATTGTCATTTAAATTATAATTATATCAATATACAGACATTATCCGTCGCGCTCTTATCGCCTTCGGCGTTCCAGCTTTACTAGAACCCAATGGCCTGACACGTGACGATGGCAAGCGACCGGACGGTATGTCTTTAGTGCTTAGGCCGTATCTTTGAAATAAATAATAGCTCGAAAGCACCGATTTCACCTCCCGACACCGCGCAGTCCCCGCATGCTTCCACGCGGAAAGTTCGAAATATCGAACCTAGTGCCACAACATCAAATTAATTCAAACTGCCAACTGATTCAGTGTTGCTCGCACGCAAACTTCATAAACTCCTTCTGTCAAAATATTAACACAAATCAGCAGTCTTATATACAGTGATTTTAGACGTAGATAAAATACAATAAAATAAAATATTGAACGCAGAAAAATAAATATTTGCTTCAACATTTATTTTTTTACAGTTGTTGGTAAATTATGTCATGTTTTGTATGGATCCAAATTATTTTTAAAACTTCTAATTCAGTTGACTATTTAAGAATATGGCCATAATTGTGCGATAAAGATAGCACTAGAAACTTTTGAGCATACGGTAAGTATGGAGTAGACCAGTTGTATATAAATCATATTTTAATCATAATTGAAATATGTACCTATGTTATGAGAACGAATGAAATGATAAGTAGTCAATTTGTTTTTTTTTTCTTTGCGTTCACGTAGCCTTTTTACAGAAACCGTGCATTTTCTGGAGGTGGTTTTGTATCAGTGAAAAATAAATCGTACATCCTATAAACATATATTTTTAATTCTTTAACATATTAGTTTAGTTCAATACTGAGTTAACCAATATTAGAACCTAAATTTGATGTAATGACCCTTTCAGTAAAGTTCCACCGGAGCTATACTCATGTATGCGCCGCTACTATTATATGCGGCATTCCAAAACCGGGGCTGTAGGATAACCTCGGTATATAACGAACGATTATCGAATATATTAAGAGATTTTGTCAACCTGTCTATGTGATGGAGATCGGTATACCGCAATTAAATAAATCTCTTTAGAGATCTGGACTAGAAGAGATTCAGCGTCATGGAAATCTGGATCCGAAACGGTAGCATTCCAGCAGTTTCTAATGTATGTTACAACCCCTCCGCATTGGTTGAGATTATTTACCTACAGCAGCATATGACGTGTAACCCTGTATCTGACCAACCACTGAACAACCTCTCAACCAGCATTCAGTGAGGATAATAACATCGTACACGATGTTAAGTCGTTTTAATACGATACAAAATGCATTGAAATTATGCTGTAAATTACGTATGTTGAATGTCAAAGTCTTAAAGTTAAACTTAGAAGTCAATGAATTCTGACAAACTTCCAGCCTACCGAGTTCTAGACACTCCAGATTAGTACTGTCATCTACTTCGTCCACTAAAAAAAAGTCATTTGTGTTTGTATTTAAAGTTACAGTACAGTTGGTATAAGCAGCATGGATATTTGACGTCAGGAACTCTATGCTCGAAGTGTAAAATACGTAAAGACATTTGGCTGGTGGGCAACCGGTATATACTTACTGCCTGAAAAAAGATAGGATAATTTTTTTTTTTAATAGCGCACAGATAAGTGTACTCTTTGATATGTTTATAATATCTGATACTAGCATTTCGCCCGCGACTTTAGAGGTGGCGCGCAACTTCTTTGTCCCATATTCTCATATACTACTAAAATACTTCGACTTCTTTCTGGCCTCCTGGTACCTGGTTGACGATAAGGTTGAAATTTTCAACAATGTTGTGGTCAACCTTTACAACATCCACGCTCCTGTCAGGAAAGTGAAATTGAAACGTCCTCCTGCACCTTGGATGTCGAGAGGTATACAGATGGCCATGCGACGCAGGGACCGCGCGTTCCGTAAGTATAAAAGGGACCGTTCTGATGAGAACTGGACGCTATTTAAGGCATCGAGGAACAGATGCAACCAGATGATACGTAATGCTAAACGCCGCCACATTCTGGAAAATATTTCTTCATCCTCTTCTGCCGATATTTGGAAATTCCTTGGCACACTAGGTATCGGCAAACCGCGACATTTAGACCCTCCCAATTCTATTAACTTAGACGATCTCAACTGACATTTTTCCACTGTGCCTACTATGGATCGTCTCACCAAACAACAAACTCTACCTCTGATCTCTGGTCTAACGCGTCCTCAAATTGATCCTTTTTGTTTCGTTCCAGTCGAGCCGGGGGAGATCAGAAAAATCTTACTCTCTATCAAATCCAATGCAATGGGATGTGATAATATCACTCGTGGTATGATCATAACTATTCTGGAACACCTCTTACCTGCTATCACTCATATTGTCAATTTTTCATTGTACTCCGGAGAATTCCCATCCTTGTGGCGTAAAGCCTATGTTCGTCCCCTACCTAAAGTCCCCAATCCCACTCTTCCAACCCACTTTCGCCCTATTTCTATCCTTCCCTTCCTTTCCAAAGTGCTTGAGGCCTGTGTCCACAAACAATTCTCAAAGTTTGTGCAGTGCAATTCACTGATAAGCCCCTTACAATCTGGGTTCAGGCCTGGGCACAGCACTGTTTCCGCCCTCCTTAAAGTGACTGGCGATATAAGGGCAGGACTGGAAGACACCAAAGTCACTGTGCTAGTGTTGGTCGATTTCTCGAATGCCTTCAATACCGTCAGTCATGACATCCTATTAGCCATTTTGTCCTCTGTGATGGTCTCTCCGGCTGCACTGGAGTGGTTCGCTTCCTACCTTCAGGAACGTCAGCAGTCGGTTCACGTTGGGGATTCAGCCTCTAACTGGTGTGATTTAGAAACTGGCGTTCCTCAAGGCGGCATTCTTTCTCCTCTTTTGTTTTCTATCTTTATTAATCTCATTATTTCTGAACTTCATTGTGCGTATCATCTGTATGCAGATGACCTGCAGTTGTACTGTCAAGGGAAAATTGATGAAATGCCAGACATTGTTGACAAAATTAATAGGGACTTAATGGCCATTGAAACCTGGTCCGAAAAATTCGGTGTTGCAGTTAACCCTAACAAGTGTCAGGCGATCATTGTTGGGAGTCCGCGAAGCATCGCTAAACTGAATTTTGCAACTTTGCCACCGGTTTTGTTTGATAGTTCGACCGTTCCATTCAGCACTGACGTAAAGGACTTAGGCTTGCGTATTGATAGCACCCTAAACTGGCGTGCGCAAGTCGCTAGCGTCAGTCAGAGGGTTACGGGAACGCTGCGGGCTCTGTCTCGCTTGAAAAATTTATTGCCGTCGACCACAAAAACAATGCTTGTGCAGACCTTAATTTTCCCCATCATCGATTATGGTGACGTGTGTTATTATGACCTGAATGCAGATCTCCTCAAGAAACTTGACCGCCTTCTAAACTACTGCATTCGATTTGTTTTCAATCTACGCAAATATGATCATGTCTCTGCGCACCGCTCGCTTCTAAAGTGGTTGCCCATACGTCAGCGCAGAGAGCAGAGGGCTCTAACTACCTTGTTCTCATTTCTTTACTCTCCTAATTCCCCAAGTTATCTAGCCCCTCATTTCCAATACATTTGCGCCAACCACAATAGAAATCTACGCTCATCCCATAATCTTCTTCTTCACTGTCCATCTCACCGTACTGATTTCATTCACAATTCTTTTTTTATACAATCAATTTCTCTGTGGAATGCGCTTCCCCAGGAAATCAGGATGGCAACCAACCGATTAACTTTCAAAGTTAAGGTTCGAGAGCACATTCGTAAGAAGTTGGCAGTAGTATCGTCACAGCGCTAATTTTCTTTTTAATTTTTTTTTCTCTCATTATTTGTTTGCATAAACTGTTTAAGTATATTTGTGTATTCGTTTCTTAATTTGAGTATATATTATATTGTATGTATAATTTATATATATTTATCTTTGTATTCATTTTAATCGCGTTTCTGTTTTTTTTTTATCCACATTGCACCTACCACTATTATTCTATTCATCACCCAAAGGTTGACTGGTAGAAAATGCCTAAGGCATTAAGTCCGCCTCTCTACATCTATGTGCGTAAAGTATTAAATAAATAAATAAATAAATAAATACTTGTGAATCTTTAGCGTTCACAATAATTCTAGCCCAAAAATACTTTGACAGGTTTCTGCTCTCTTGGTTCTTGTGAATCTGAACTGCTCACAATTTCAGCCAAATAAATACTTGACATATTCCTGGTCTCCTGTTATATATGAATCTATAGCGTTCACAATTCCAGCCCAGAAAAAACTTCAGCACTGTTCTCCAGTTAAAATAAGAATTGCCCAAAAATACTGTGACATGTTTCTGCTCTCCAGGTACTTGTGAATCTTTAGCGCTCACAAATTCAGCCCCGGAAATACTTCGACATGTTTCTGGTCTCCTGGTACATTTTAATCTTTAGCGCTCACCTTTTCATAAAAAGAAATACTGACATGTTTCTGGTCACCTGTTACGTGTGAATCTATAGCGTTCAAAATTCCAGCCCAGAAAAAGCATCGGCATATTTCTGTCCTGCAGTAAAAAAATCTATCCCAAAAATACTTTGACATGTTTCTGCTTTCCTGGTGCTTGTGTATCTTTAGCGCTCATCACAAATTCAGCTTCCGAAATACTTTGACATGTTTCTGTTCTCCTGGTACTTGTGAATCTGAAGTACTAAGGCAGCAGCAACTCTGGGATTCCACTTCCTCCTCAGTTGCCATTAAGCCATGTTTTTACCAGGATAAAAAGTAGCCTATGTTTTATTCCAGGATGTGAAATATGTGTGCCAAATTTCATCCAAATCACATCAGCCATTTTTGCCTGATTGAGGCACAAACATACAAACTTTCACATTTATAATATTATTATGATAGTATTTAATTGATACACGTAATAAGCAAAGGTAAACATGTATTGCTAGCGTGTATGATGTGTATGTATTCTGTTTGTGTATTTGAGATTGAAAAGTGGATCTTCTTAGTGTGGAATTCACGTAACAAAAGTGGTGTGGATTTCGATTTCAGGGATTGCTTGAGATTTGTTTGTAGAGCTTATGGATATGTGGTTGTGTGTACATTGTGTAATACAAGTGCATTTCATGTAGATTAATTAATTTTAAAACATAGAAAAAACACCTTTGTGTAAAAAACAATTTGAGGCAAAGGAAAAAAAAGATTCTTAAAATTATATGTTCTCTGGCGCCTGAGCCAGAAATATTCCATGGTCCGGGTCGGCAACATCCATCGGTCGGGTGGGGGCCAACATTCTCATCCTGCCGCCTGACATTAGAGACTGCAAATCTCTTTCAGTTTTTAAAAGAAGAGTGAAAGAACACTACCCTTCTTTACCGTCATAGTTGCATAATTATAAGTATGTGTTATTATTTATCTTATAATATTGTTTAGTATGTTGTTATACTACAGTACTAGAGGAAGATCGCTGACCATGCGTTTACCCCATTTACACCTAGCAACACATTGCATCAGCCACGGGCACGAGGCGGGCCACGAGTTGCTGACTTCGCTCAACGTGACAACCATCGCGCCACCATTTCCCGGGCAGCGGAAACGGCCACTTCGGTTCCAACCTCGAACGTTGTCAGATTCTTAGTTATAATCATTTATTGTAATTTGTCCATTTTTAATTAAATTTATTTTAAGTAAATTGGTTTTTTTTTAATACTCCGCCTGTCGCCTCCGTAATTGGCGCAGTCGGTAGGATACTCGAAGCAGTGCGCGGCGCGTAAAAGGACTCTAAAATCGATCCTGTCGGCTCCGCATAGCCGCTGTTTGTGCTCTCAAGCCTTCATCGAGTATCCTGAACCACGGAAGACTGCAGCGGTGCATCCAGACTTCGATGCTGATTCAGAAATACCAAGAAATGAAACTGTGAGTACACTTGAATCGCTCTTGTGTTGCTCCTTTATAGTCGTAATTTTTCCTTTTTCCAGTCTTACGTTAATCCTTCAAGATTTTTCATCCTAGGCAATCTGGTTCTTGTACCCCTAGGGTCGTAAGGCAGATTAGGTTAGATCAATCTAGAGACTTAAGTGAAGTAGAACAAACAAGCGCAATGGCTCAAGGAAACCAAATTGACGCTATATTGAAATCCCTTCGATTACTCCCAGAGTTCGATGGGAACCCCAATACATTAACTAGATTTATTAATTTAAGTGATCAATTAGTTGGGAGATTTCTTAACCCTAATCCAGGAAACGAGCTGGAGAACCAAGCCTTGCTTAACGGAATTTTGAATAAGGTTACGGGTCCAGCCGCACGATTTATTAATTCGAACGGTATCCCGACTGACTGGATGGGCATTCGTACAGCGTTAATTAATAATTTCGCAGACCAACGCGACGAAACCGCACTCTATAATGACCTTTCATTGTTAACACAGGGACAAAGCACTCCACAAGAATTCTTTGAAAAATGCCAAACCTTATTTAGCACCATTATGACATATGTAACCTTGCATGATAGTCTGTCTACCACCGTAGAGGCAAAGCGTGAACTTTATAAAAAGCTTACGTTGCAGTCCTACTTGCGCGGCTTGAAGGAACCGCTAGGTTCGCGTATTCGGTGCATGCGTCCCGTATCTATAGAGAAGGCGTTAGAGTATGTACAGGAAGAAACGAACACATTATATTTGCAACAGCGAAATAATAATTTCGTAGATAATAAAAAGCAACCAAATGTTCCAGCGGGCTCTCAATATAAACCCCCAATTAATCAGCCGTTCAGTATGACACCAATTAATTTTAGTATGCCGGGCCCCTCACGCCATCCACCAATGCTGGTTCAACAGTCATGGCGACCTAATGATAATAATAATTTACCTCAGCCTAACCGAGGGCCAACACGTACTCAGCAAATATTTAGGGCTTTACCACCAAATTATAATGATCGGAATAATGTATTTAGAATGATTCCACGTAACGTATCCGGAAATACGCAAAGTGGACCTGGTCTCCAGAGGCCTGCACCTATGAGTGGTGTAAGTCATTTTGTTAGCAAACCCATGCCTGTTAGAGCACATGACTGGACCAAATCAGGTAACCCACCACCAAGCAATTACTTTAAATCTCGCGAATTAAATCTCAACGAATGTCCGCACTACGCATACGGCCCCTACTACGATGGCTCGGAGTACTATTACGTCGAGCCGGAATATAACGATAACTTCGTGTATTTTAATGACGATAATTATAACGAACAATTAATAGTTTCGGAAGTACCCAACGGGACTAATGAAGCGTTGACGGAGTCCAAGCCATCAACAAGCAGTGAGGATTTTCGGACGGACTCGAAATCCGACAAACAAAAATAGAAATTAATATTCAGACACAAAGACAGCTTCCATACATACAAATTTCAAACCCCCCTTTAAAATTGCTTATAGATACAGGTGCTAATCAATCTTTTATTAGCCCTGAGGCTATACAGAAATATTTTCCATTTATACCGCTAAACTTTGAACCTTTTGAAGTCGTAAATGTGCACGTGACGAGCAGGAATAACAATTCGATCATATTACCTTGCTTTCCGGAATTCCATGAGTCTGATAAAATAAAATTATACGTTTATAAGTTTCACAATTACTTTGACGGGTTGATAGGATCCGATTTACTAAGTAAATGGGAATCGAACATAGATTATAAAAATATGTGCTTAAACACCAGACATGCCACTAATCCGATACAGGTATATGATTCCCGTAACGTTAATCTTTATGAGGATATAATACCCGCTCGTTCTTCTAAATTGATAAAACTACCAATTAATATTCAAGATGGAAATGCCTATATCCCGGAACAGGTCATTTGTAACTGCACTATAGGTGAATGTATTACGTCAGTTTAGAATACAGAGGATATACCGAAAACAGCGTTCAATGTTGAGCACGGACACTTCGAGTTTTTACGTATGCCCATGGGTCTAAAGAACTCGCCGTCCACGTTTCAAAGAGTCATGGATAACGTGCTCAGAGGCCTACAGAACGTCATTTGTCTAGTATACTTAGATGATGTCGTCGTTTTCAGCACTTCCTTACAAGAACATATGAATAACCTCGAAAAAGTTTTCCAAAGACTACGAGAATCAAATTTTAAAATTCAATTAGACAAAAGCGAATTCTTGAAGTTAGAGACAGCTTATTTAGGTCACTTTATTGGTAAAGATGGCATTAAACCAAACCCAGATAAGATATCAGCCATACAAAATTATCCGTTACCAAAAACCGCTACCGAAATAAAACGCTTTCTTGGTTTACTTGGGTACTACCGTAAGTTCATTCCTGATTTCGCACGTTTAGCAAAACCTCTTACTCAGTGTCTTAAGAAAGGCTCAAAAATCGCTCTCGATACAAATTACGTAAACAGCTTTGAAAAATGTAAAACTCTATTAACTAACGACCCCATACTTCAATACCCCGATTTTAACAAGGATTTTATTCTGACTACTGATGCATCCAATTTAGCGATTGGTGCTGTACTATCACAAGGTCCGGTAGGCCAAGATAAACCTATAGCTTACGCTTCACGAACATTAAATTCCAGCGAAATAAATTACAGTACGATCAAAAAGGAGTTGCTAGCCATTGTATGGGCCACAAAGTATTTCCGTCCTTATTTATTTGGTCGCAAATTTAAAATTATCACCGACCACAAGCCACTTCAATGGGTGATGAATCTCAAAGAGTCGAACTCTCGATTAACGAGATGGCGATTAAGATTAAGCGAATACAATTTCACAGTAATTTATAAACAGGGCAAATCAAACACTAACGCTGATGCATTATCCAGGATAGAAATATGCAATGAAGAGACAAGTTCCGTGATAGTTAACCCTACAGTCAATCTGCCAACGCTAGATGGATCTAGGACACTCACAGCTCACACTGATGCAGAAAACCCTATATTAGAAGTACCGATATCAGACGACCCGCTCAATAAATTCAACAGACAAATTCATTTTACGATTGTAGGTGACTTTAAGGGCAGAACAGTCGTTACAAAACCATTTGACACCCACACTCGTACGGCTATTCAATTATCTAAATCTAATCTTGAAACAGATGTCGTGAATGCGATCAAAGAATTTGTTAACCCTAAAGTAAAAACAGGTATATTAATTAACCCGCCTCTGGAAATGTACTCAGTTATACCTATTATTCAAAACCATTTTAAGAGTTCCTCCATGAATGTTGTACTAACAAAAACAGAACTAGAGAATGTCAAGAATTATCTACGCCAACAAGAAATCATTCGGAAATATCACGAAGGAAAAACCAACCATCGCGGTATTAACGAATGTTACCTAGCATTATCTCGGCGCTACTTTTGGCCTAAGATGAAAGAACACATCGCGAAATATATCAATGAGTGCACCATTTGTGGACAGAGTAAATACGATCGCAATCCAATAAAGCAACAATTACACATAGTTCCCCCTCCGACAAAACCATTTGAAGTTATCCATCTCGATCTATTCACAGCTGAAACTGAGAAATTCCTCACAATCATCGATTCCTTTTCAAAGTATGCTCAAGCATACCATTTAAGGGATGGAACTGCAATAAGTGTCGTTCAGGCTTTGTTAATATTTTGTACTCACCACGGAGTACCATTAATGTTAGTAACTGACCGTGGCACAGAATTCACTAACCAGTTATTCTCGGAATTCACAAGGGTCCATAAGATAAACCATCATAAAATATTAGCACATACACCCAATGAGAATGGAATGGTTGAGCGTCTCCATTCTACCTTGTTAGAACATTTAAGAATACTTAAACTGCAAAATCGTGGTGAATCAGTTATCAATTTAATGCCATATGCCATATTGGCATATAACAGCAGTATCCACAGCTTTACCAAGTGCAGACCTTTAGAACTTATAAACGGACACTTTGACCCCCGTGATCCACTAGACATGGACGCCACAGAGCACTTAATGCAACAGTACACTCAAAACCATAAGATAAGAATGAATAAAGTATATGAAATAATAAGCGAAAATTCTTTAAACCGTCGAACTGAAATGGTTGATAATTTAAATAAGAGTCGTGAACCCGAAAAAAATTATAATCCCGAGCAGCAGATATTTATAAAGAATCCCATGGCTAGTCGTCAGAAATTAGCACCCCGGTATACACAAGATACGGTGTTAGCAGATCTTCCAATACATATCTATACAAAGAAAAAACGAGGTCCAATTGCTAAGTCCCGTCTAAAGAGAGTGCCGAATAGTGCACAATTGTTACAGGATAGTACTGATGTACCTACTACAAGCAGTGGCTGCTCAAGAGATAACACTTGAGAGTCTCGAAGATGGACCGGGACTTCTCCCTTTTAAGCTAGGCTCTGCAAAGATCATAACCCAGCATCATTCCTTTTTACAGTCTATTGATTTAGATGAAATTAGATCTAAGGTAGCATTAGTTAAAACTCAGATAGATTATATTCAGCCACAATTAAATAATAAAACTTGGTTCTTGTATGAACCACATATTGAAGACATTTGATTCCCATCGTGTTAAGAGAGGTCTTATAGACGGCCTAGGGTCGGTAATTAAAAGCATTTCAGGTAATTTGGATTATACAGACGCTTTACATTATAAGAATGCCATCAAAGTCCTTCAGGATAACGAACAGGAGATAACCTCGCAATTCAATCAGCACATAAGTTTAAGCAAGGACTGGATGTTACAGCATTCAAAAATCCTAAAAAGTATTGTTGAAAACCAGAAAAATATATCTCAAATAGTTAACACCATGATCAATACTACTGCAATTACTAATATAGACCTTCTAAATTATGCCCATCTTTCACAGTTACTTTTAATCATGGGGGATAATGTCGAAAATTTATCTGAAGAATTAGTCAAGATAGAGAATCTTTTAGCCTTCATTTATGCAAATAGCACGCATCATTCAATGTTAAGTTTAAATGCGTTAAGAAATATGATAGATAGAATACGTAGTTTATATAATAAGGAAGAAATATTAGATATAAGCATAAGGGAATATTTCGATATAATAAAATTGGGTTCATATTATAGTAGTAATAACTTAGTTATAGTATTCAAAGTACCGATTGCCCTCCGTAGCACCTATGACCTATACAAACTCTCCATAGTTCCCAACAAAAACCACGAAATCCTAATACCATCCTCTCCCTATATTGCAATACATGAAGACGAATTCATGTACATGGAGACAGAATGTCCGAAGGCAAACACTTGGTATCTCTGCGAGATGAAAGCCAGCTTCAAACCTCGGGACCGAGTAGACTGCATTCAACAGCTGATCTCAACACAGAAAATCGACTCTACTTGCAACCTGACCCCTGTTATACTTACCAGAGCGGCACTGGAGCAACTAGATGACAAGCACTACACCGTCACGTTTCCGAAAGCCACTAAAGTCCAGACGTCCTGCGGAAGAAATGAATACACTAACCTACAAGGGAGCTTCTTAGTTATTTTACCTCACAACTGTTTCCTGCGAACTCCTGAATTCACCATCATCAATATTAATGACCATGCAAGAGGACAAGCTATCAAGATAACCGACTTACCTTCATAAGATTCCAATTTGATATCATCATTGCAACCAGTCCTAACTCTAAATTCAATAAATCTGGAGAACCTACATGCAAGCAACGCTAAGATAACGCTACAGCCGCCAATCACTTTAAAGAAGCCTCAAGACACAACTTTATATCATACTACAATACCGTTGTACGCCATCCTATTAAGTGCAACTGTAATAAGCAGTTATCTCATCATACAAAGGCTCATAGTAAAACGGCGATCTAAAGAAATATCAGTAACAGAAACGAAGCAAACCTCATGCCGAGATGACAATACGGAAGCTGCAACGCCAGATCACTATTCAACATTATTTTCGACGAAAGTACTCAAATAATTGCTGAACTACGGCGGGAGGTGTTATACTACAGTACTAGAGGAAGATCGCTGACCATGCGTTTACCCCATTTACACCTAGCAACACATTGCATCAGCCACGGGCACGAGGCGTGCCACGAGTTGCTGACTTCGCTCAACGTGACAACCATCGCGCCACCATTTCCCGGGCAGCGGAAATGGCCACTTCGGTTCCAACCTCGAACGTTGTCAGATTCTTAGTTATAATCATTTATTGTAATTTGTCCATTTTTATTTAAATTTATTTTAAGTAAATTGGTTTTTTTTGAATACTCCGCCTGTAGCCTCCGTAATTATGTATTAGTATATATTTATTTTAGTAATATTTATGTATTGTATGTTATATTAAAGTTTATTGTTTTATTTGTAAGTAATTATACCTTTTACACACGGTGTCTACATATCTTTTATACAACTCTCCTTTCGTAGGTATGCTGGAAGAGATTTCTTTTGAAATAAGCATTACCTTCGTACTTATTTTTCTGTTTCCTTCTTTTTATCTTTCTATTTAATGTTTGTACATAAATTGTTAAATAAATAAATAAACCAGGCCTATCATAATATTCCTGTAGCACCGCAAGATATCGAGAAAACGGCAATCATTACTGCTTTCGGGCTATTTGAGCTTCCGCGAATGTCATTTGGTTTGCGAAATGCAGCGCAAACGTTACAAAGATTTATGAATAAGAAATGAGAGATGATGATGAGATTTACAGCGTCGAAAGATATAGAATACCTCAAGGACGGCCAGCACCAACGACCAGATTTTCAAAAAACACCTAAAACTAATTTTCAGTAGGTTCGAACAGTACGGCATAACAATCAATTTAGCGAAATGTGATTTAGGAAAACAGGAAATAGAATTTTTAGGCTACAGCGTAAATAAGGACGGAATAAAGCCACTAGAAAGTAAAGTTGAGGCCATACAAAATTATCCGCGGCCGGAAACAATCGAACAGTTGCGACGATTTCTAGGTATGGTAAATTTCTATAGGTCACATTTAAACACGCGGCCGAAAGCCAGGTGGAGCTAAATAAATATTTGCACGGAGCCAAAAAGAAAGATAAGTCAAAAATAGATTGGAACGATACAGCGTTGGCTGCTTTTGAGCAGTGTAAGGCAAGCCTAAAAGCGCCATTACTGGCGTAATGCTCACCCGGGAAAAGTCAGTCAAATAACTAATCTAACATTGTAAATAACATGCTAGAGAACTTTAAAAACTTAGGATACAGAATGTCCATCAAAGTGCGCTGTGTGCGCACACATGTAAGTAGTGATTACTGCCAAACTTCACACATTAAACTGAGGGTAAATCCAAAACTACACATAGGAAAAAAACTGGCCAAGTGCGAGACGTACTCGCGTGCAAAGGGTTCCGAACCATTTTTTTTTTAATGTTATTTTAACACTATAGACTTCTTACAGTTTTACCTTAATCTTTAGATATAGAACTATTATCTCCATTTTTTTTTTTCAAAATTTTAGACTCAGTAGTTTTGTGGGGATAATGGTCATTTTTGGTCGAATTTCTTGAATAACTTCAAAACGATTTATTTTAAAATTATGAAAAAAAAAATATAATTAAAACCTTCACAGTAAGCCCTTTCATTTGATATGTAACACCATACAGTTTGAAAAACTTTTTCTTTTAGTTTTCTAGTTTGACCCCCAAAAGTGACCCCCATTAATTTGTTTACGTAACGCGTCCGTGTTTTGGTCACAGAAGTTCATATGTGTACCAAATTTCAACAGAATCGGCCCAGTAGATCCGGAGAAAACTGGCTGTAACAGACGCGACAGACAGACACCCGAGTGATCCTATAAGGTTTCCATTTTTTACGGATGTTCGGAACACTAATAAAAAATAAATTAGGTTTCTAATGGACACTTAATAAAAAACCATGAACTCTATCTCTGCACCATTTTTTTGTGATTTTTGTTGACCTGTGTAATAATCAAAATTGTATGCTTGACCCTTAACTCCACACACGATCAGTCAAATAAATAAATCTTCCTCCGAAAAACCTACAAACTTATTATAACCTACATTATACGTATACTTACTCACGACCTACATAAAAATTAGATAGTTCATCCAGGGAGCAAATTTTTTCATAATCATAATCATTTCATTTATTGTGAACCTGTGATCACAGATTCATAAGATATTGTGTTCGTTACAAGTTCTGCTATGTCCCGCCATTGAGGCATACAAAATTCATATTATTGGTTCGAAACATATACTCAAAATACGATTATTACATCAATAATATTTGTGTCAAATTACAGATTAGTCAAGTTACAAAATATGTAGTTACTAAAATAATTACACAGTGCGTCATAGTTCAAACAAGTCTTATTAGGTTTTCATTCATGATTGTGTACCCATTAGGTTGATGTTATAAACTGGCTGATTCAGTGTCTTGTCATTTAGAAATTCTTTTATAGAGTAGTAAAACATCTCCTTATCAATAACTAGTGGACGTCACGCGGTTTCACCCGCGTAGTTCCCGTTCCCGTGGGAGTACGGGGATAATATATAGCCCATGTTACTCCCTGATAATGTAGCTATCCAATGCTAAAAGAATTTTTCAAAACGGTCCAGTAGTTTCGGAGCCTATTCAATTCAAACAAACAAACAAATCTTTCCTCTTTATAATATTAGTGTAGAAAAAGAAAACAAACGGCGTAGCCGGCAAAAACCAAATGTTGCATGGGTATCAGAAAATCCCCTAGAAATCAAATCGTATATTTCAAATAAACCATTTACAGGCATTTTTGAATTGTCAAGGTCGGTCAGTCCAAAAAGATGAAGCTATTTGCACGTTCCAAAGCGTAGATCTCTATGGAGAAGAACGTGCAAGAAACTCCACGGACACTCTTTTAAAAATAATAAATTGTTACAAATTTTTGTTTACATCAAGTTGAAATTAAACAAACATGTGAGAACGATGTAAAAGACGAGCAGGAAAAGGAGCGTCCGGGAAAAAAGGAACAATTCAAAGAAATATTTAAAATCAACCATGGCAACTGAGAAATGACCAGTCCCAACTGACAGCGCCCGTTCACGAACATGACGCATGCGCTAGCACCATTCGGCCCAACCATTTTGAAGGGAGCCAAATGATCCAACGCATACGCCACCATCAGCCAGACTTTTGTGTGAGCATGACACTCCCAACCGCCAGGGTACATTCAAATCAATCAAATCAAATCGTATATTTCAAATAAACCATTTACAGGCACTTTTGAATTGTCAAGGTCGGTCAGTCCAAAAAGATGAAGCTATTTGCACATTCAATTCAAAAACAAACCTAAAACTGATAGCTATAGCTTAAGTTTAAGGTACACAGTACTCACACATGTGCCGTTAGAACCCCCTAATATCCTCACTTTTCGTCTAGCGAGGCAGCACGCATCTAAACCCAAACCTTGGTTTGAGAGTAGCATATATTTAAATTGGAATCTGGTTTTACCTGCTGTTTAAAATTAATGATTTTTATTTTGCCTGGGTTTATTTTCAGGTCTTTTTCATCAAGCCATTTGATAATTGTAGTTTGGGTGTTATTTAAATCAAATCTTAAATCAGTTCTGTCATTACCGGTAAACATAGTACTATCATCAGCAAATAAGTGCTGATGCAATGCAGTATGGTGCATTGTAACCGTCGACACGTCATTGACGTAAATTAGAAAAAATGGTGGGCTTAGAATGCTGCCCTGAGTGACACCGGAAAGGATATCTGTAACCTCAGAAACAATCGTTTCTTCAGTTCTGGTAGTCAAGGCGACTCTATAATTCTACCATCTGTTTTCTGTTACTGTGATATGATTCAATAAATTTGTAAACGTTACCTCTTACACCAATTGCATATAATTTATTCAAGAGTATGTAATGGTTAACTCGGTCAAATGCTTTTGACATATCCATGTCAAAATCGTGTGTTTTTGAGCTAAGGCGTGCGAATGAGAGTCCATATAAAAAAGGACTTTCTGTAAAACGTTATACATTGCTATATTAACAGATTTATTTTTCCTAAAACCATATTGACATGGAGTAAATATGTTATTATTTTCAAAAAATGGGTAGAGGCTATATGTTTTTTTTTTATATTTTAGAGATATGGGTTATTAAAGCAATTGGCCTGTAGTTACTAATGGAAGATTTGTCATCTTTTTATGTACCGGTTTTACTACTGATAATTTTAATTTCTCTGTAAAAATACCTTGTTCTATGCACAAGTAAACACAAGTACCAGTAGTAGCTGCTGGTAGTAGTTGCTGTTCCTTTAAGTATATAATTTAAAGGAACAGCAATTAAAGTTGCCACATCCTTAATGATCTTTATAGTAATACCGTCGTAGCCTACGCTGTTTGTATTCCGCAGAGAATTTATAATTTTAAGAATGTCTAAAGGAATTTTAGGGGGCATAAATATTGATTTGGTGTTAAATGTCAAGTTAGAGGAATAAGATTGCATTGAGGCAGAAAAAAAAATATTATTAGTATTTTTAACAATGTCAGCAAAATAGTCATTAACGGTATTTGCTATAGTCTTAGCATCAGTAAGTATCTCGTCATTGATTATTAGTTTCTCAATGCCCCTCATTGGGATTATTACATTTAGCTTCATTAAATACTTTCCACGTTGCTTTAGATTTATTAACAGCCGTATTTATAAAATAAGTGTACTGGGACCTTTTTGTTAGCGAAATGATAGCTTAGTATTTTTTAGCATAAGCCTTAAACTTCATTTTGTTGTTACTGTTCGAGTTTTTCCTAAATTTCTAGAGAAGCTAATACGCTTACTACACATTCTTATTCCTTTTGATAACCATTTAGGTCTTGAAATATTATTAATGCGATTTTTTTTAACAGAAAAGCGCAAATTATATATTAAGCTGAATATATCATGGAATGAATTTTAGGCGCTATTAGTGTCTGTAGACTCATATAAACTGTGATACGAGACATGGGTTAAATACTTAGCAAATATACATTTATTTTCTTTAGAGAAATTGCGTTTATACACATACCAATAATCAATTGGACTACACTTTTTTACCGGATATTTCATTATTTGTGCAGTGTGGTCGGAGAGTGGAAAATCTCTGATTACAACTTTGCATCCCTTAATGTTATGAGCTATGTTGTCAATACATGTATTACTGGCGTTGCGTGTTATTTAGTTAAACTGAAGGGTTATATTAAAGTTTAACAGTAGTTCCACAAGCTCAGTAGATATATTTCGAGCTCGTTTCGCTCGCTCTTGCATTCTAAACTCTCTTAAGTTCGTTCGTTTTTTTTGTAATAGTCGAAAAAGTTTCTTATATTTTAGTAAGAACGATGAAAACTATCCGAGATGGGGCGACAAAATTATCGAGCTGGCTTCGCTCGCTCTTGCTTTCTGCACTATCATCTTGAGCTTTCCTTCGTCAGTCAATAAAGTTATTTCTATATAAGTGTGAATGATTAACAGAAAATCAAAGCTATCCGTTATGGGGTTCAAAAATTTGCGACCTCGCTTAGCTCACTCTTGCGTTTTGCACTCTCGACGTTCTTGAACTTTACTGCATCAGTTGCAAAAGTTAGGTACTTCTCTTTGAGTGCGAATATAATGAAAAAGAATCAAACCTATCCGAGGTGAGCATCGCATCTCAGGTTAGGGGCCCCCTGGAAAAAGGCCCTAGAGACGCTAATGAATATCACATAAATATATCACTTCTTTCTTCTATCACTTCACATCTTTGAAATAGCAAGTTCATGATTTATACGGTGTTAGTGTTAAGAGCGGCCAATATTATTTTTGCCCGGAGCGGCTAAATATCTAGATCGGGCCCTGATTGCCACTTAACTTGCAAGTGAAGATACCCCAACATGCAATATTACCAAAAACAGCGACTGGGGAGTCCTTTTGCAGCAGTTTAGGGTAGTCGTTCTGACCCGTCGAATTATAGACCCATCTCGGTAACGTCCATACTCTGTAAGAGTATGGAACGCGTACTGAATCGTAAGCTCTTAGCATACCTAGAAGCGAATGATATCGTTAGCGACCGACAATACGGGTTCCGCCGAAATCGGTCTACTGGGGATCTTCTAGCGTATGCCATTCACATCTGGAGTGAGGCCATAGAGAAGCACGGGGAGGCACTTGCGGTCTCCCTCGATATCTCAAAGGCCTTCGACAGGGTCTGGCACGATAGCCTTGTTAGTAAGCTTCCTTCCTTCGGTCTGCCCGCCGGATTGTGTGATTGGATCGCAGATTTCCTGAGGGATCGGTCTATCCGAGTGGTCATAGATGGCTGCTCGTCTGGACTACTGGATATTAATGCCGGGGTTCCTCAGGGGTCGGTGCTCTCGGCAACATTGTTCCTGCTGCATATTAATGATCTGCTAAAACCCGGTACCTTTGGGTTTGCAGACGACAGCACTGTTGCTGAGAGATACGTGTCCGACGCACGAGCTGGTGGGTCGCAGATCCGGTCTCTCCGAGAGGCTATGGTTGAGCGCTTGAACTTGTCCTTACAGGCTGTCTCAGAATGGGGCGATGCCAATCTGGTCAGGTTCAATGCTGCTAAGACCCAAGCGTGTCTATTTTCCGCTAAAAGGAGCCAATTCCGCCCAGCTCCATCTTTTCGTGGTGTAACCGTGCCGATAACCGACCGACTTGAGCTTCTTGGTGTTACGTTAACATCTACCCTCAATTTTGGCCCTTTCATAGAGGCAAAGGCTCAAGTGGCTGCCAGAAAGTTGGGGGTCCTAGCAAAGGTGAGACGGTACTTCACGCCGGAACAGCTGCTCAAGCTCTATCAAGCGCAAGTTCGATCGTGTATGGAATACTGCTCTCATCTTTGGGACGGATCTGCCAAATACCAACTTGATGCCCTTGAGTCAATTGAGAAACGAGCCAAGACGATCATCGGTAATGACAGGCTCGTCGAGTCGAAGCTCCAAAGCCTTGAGCATCGACGCCGAGTTGCTGGCCTGTCGGTTTTCTATCGCTTGCATTTTGGGGAGTGTGCGACGGAATTGCATGATTTAATTCCGCCAAGCCCGTTCCATCATCGGACCACAAGACGAACGGCGATGCGCCACCGGTACATGGTGGACATCCCACCCACACGCACTAAACGTTTTGGGAACACATTCATAGTGCGTACAGCTAAGGAGTGGAATTCCCTGCCAGAGTCTGTGTTTCCAGATAGCTACAACCTGGGAGTCTTTAAGACAAGAGTGAATAGGTTGCTTCTAGGCAAACGTGCTCCATCTTCGACCACATCATCGCTTACCATCAGGTGAGATTGTGGTCAAACGTATGCCTATAAATAGTAAAAAAAAAGAAAAAAAAAAGTGCAAGCTTATATCGAGTGACGAGTGCACAATGTCGCACAAGCATGCATTAGAGGAGTTAAACCGTAGTCTGCAGGACATCCGTGGCAACCAGACGCTGATGGGCGGTGTTGTCGTTTTGCTCGAAGGCGATTTTAGACAGACACTGTCAGTTATTAAAAAGGGTACACCGGCCGATATACTCATGAATAAACAGTGAAGACTGGTTGTGTGAGAGGTCAGTGCAGTCGCTAAAGAACGAGTGGGTTCCTCTTCTTCGTCGAATTACAGCGCCCAAAAGAACATCTTGAATAGTCTTTACCACATTCATCACATTTTGATCAGGCGGGCCGTTCTTACACATTACACATCAAAATTTAGATATCCCATCAACATTGGTCCAGCCGGAGAATAACCGAAACAATCAAGCAGACCAACATATTAAAAATAGCGTTTTGGTTTCACATAAGTATCTTTGATTTAAGTATATTTTTTTATTTACTAGCTGACCCGCGCAACTTCGTCTTCGTCATAAAATGTAATTATTTACAACATCACATTAGAAACCTCAAAAATAACAGTATTTCTCCACTATTTACTGGATGTTATTATACATATAAACCTTCCTCTTCAATCACTCTATCTATTAAAAAAAACCGCATTAAAATCCGTTGCGTAGTTTTAAAGATTTAAGCATACATAGGGATATAGGGACAGAGAAAGCGACTTTGTTTTATACTATGTTATTTATATACATTTACATATGGATTTAGTGAAAAACTATTATTTTGATATTACAGACAAACTTCAATTTATTGTATGTATACATTTGAATAACGCTACCGCTGAACCACGTCAATATTGACGTTGCGTAGCCCTGCGTAGGTATAAAAACAGGCGGTTACTCACTTTTCACCACAGACCGTAGGGCCACATCTTCGGTCATGATCCGGATCCTCGCTCTACTGTGCCTCGCGCCTGCCTTCAGCCTTGTCCGTAAGAATTACCTTATTTTCTGCATTAGATATAAATATAAATTATAATAGCTTTCCCCGCAGCTTGTCTCGCGTTAAAGTTGTCTATAACCGCCTCCAGGATTCCATCTAACTCTGTAACAAAACTCAACAAAATTGTTCGGCGATTTAGGCCAGTTTAGGAATATTACAAATTTACTAGCTATTTTTATTATTTTATCTAAAAACTATTTGTTTTTATAATTATTTTCAAATTTCTTAATATCGATTCGGGATAAGTTTTTTCATACAAAATTGGTTTTCGCCTTTTCATCCTGAATGGGGCTCGATTATAAAAAAGACGGTCAAGAGCGAGTCGGACTCGCGCACTAAGGGTTTATTTATTTATTTATATATACTTTATTGTACACCAAAATTAAAACACATGAATAAACCTTAAACAAAAAAAAATATACAATATTGGCGGCCTTATCGCATTCCGCGATCTCTTCCAGGCAACCTGGAATGGATAGGGATAGCCTGGACACGAAGAGGGGTTGCACTTGATGCAAATATAAAGTTAACAAAATTTTTAGAAAAAAAGCAATACAATGTACTAAAATAGATACACAAATACATACATATTAAATATACATATTAAAAAGAAAATAAATGTCAATTTTTAAAAATCAACATCGAAAAAGTAATCACTGCGACAAGTAAGTGTTCCCCAACAAGTCTCTTAAAAACAGGCAGCGATTGCGCCCGCTTAAAGGGTTCTGTGCCATCATAATATAAAACGTGAAATATTTTTAAATTTTCATCGGCGAGGCATAATATAAAACGTGAAATGTTTTTAAATTTTCATCGGCGAGGCATAATATAAAACGTGAAATGTTTTTAAATTTTCATCGGCGAGGCATAATATGAAACGTGAAATGTTTTTAAATCAAGGCAGGTAGAATATTGCAATTTTAGATCAGCGCCATCTCTTGACCGCTAATGTAATTTTGTTGATGATTTCTGAAAAAGTGCATTTATTCTAATTAGGCTGAGTGCCAGCACTTTTTGAACATCGAGGTTTGCAAATAGACAATCCCCCAAAACCTACAAACAACAACTAAATCATTCGCCACTTGTAAGCTAGCACACTCTATTACGCCAAGATAATCGTCTGTTTATCTTGGCGTAAAAACAATGTAAACCAAACATAATAGGCCTCCAGACATAAAGGGTGTGCCCGCCTACACGAGCAGGGATAGAACCTAACAATAGATCAGTGACTTGACGCCACAAGTGATAAACTAGGGCCACCAAAATTAAACCAATATTAAATTTTTTAAAATGGCTAACAAGACGACCATTCACCACAAGCAGCGCCTGTTCATCGTTATCGTTTTATATTTTTCCTGTAATCTATGTATACATATTTAAAAAACCAGTAGAGACCTTGATTTCTGTACAGTAAACAAAAATACCAAAAATCGAGTAGGGGTGATCAAAAAAAAGCTATTGAACAAAAAAAGAGCATTTTTTGATTTTTTGTCTGTCTATTCAGGCTAATCTCCGCAAACACTGAACAGATTTTGTTGGAGTTTTCAAAGTTAGATTAAGCTTATTTCTGAGCAATATTTAGACTTTGTTTTATTCAAATTGGTGGCCGGAAAAAAAGTTATGGACATATAAAGATTTTAAAATTACGTTTCAACGTTTTTCGACAAGTTTTGTTCAACTTTCAGTTATTAGTTTTAGTTTAAGAAGTTATTAATATTTTATTAGTGATAAATGTTATTTTAATACGTTACGAACTAAATTACTAATAAACCAAACTTTATACATATGAATATACAAAAACAAATACACTCAGGCGTCGAAGAATTCCTCCGCATCGCTGTCATCCGGAAACGTGCCCAGAAGACTGGCAGCATTGCCACGTTGAATGGCAATACTAATTCTTTGAGCAAAGAACGAGCCAGCCCTCTGGTCACGCAAAGTGTCGATCATTCGGCGAGAAATATCCTTAAAAAGGAGACGCGCACTCGGACCCCATGACCTAGCGTTTCGACCCCAAACGGCTCAAAACTGGAATTACCAATAAGGTAATTAAGGCCGCTTGAGGGCCTCAGCAGTCGCAGCAGCAGCGCCGGCACAGCTCGCCGTACTTGGAACATATGATGGCGCAAGGGTGTCGACACATGTAGCGTCCCTCACCAGAGGCCTACCCACCTTCCACGGCACCAACGTCATACCATCTGGTCTCTTCCCATCGTCACGTACCAAGCCACTAGGTTCTAATACTGCAGGTACGGCGGCGGTGACAAGAGCTCGACGAATAATATCATTGATGCTAGCGTGCCGTGCTATGCGGCTTGCGCTCTTGCAGCAGGAAGAGCCATGGTGTCCGAGCCTGTCGACAGCTACTCCGCAGTGCCACCGATGCGGAGCAACACAAGGTGACAGCGGAGACAGACCGCGATCCGAAACGATGCGTCAACCATCATAGTACCTATGGTGAATGACGGGAGTGCTTGAAGCCACAAACCCGACTCCCACTCTCCCACAGCTAACAGCCGTGTGCGCTCAGCAGTATTCCATGATTTATGAATCAAGTTATGCCGTACAATACTTCAGAGCGGCACATCCCATCGTCTCTGAGAGGTCAGGTTGTCAAGCAAATCCGAGTGGGGACAAGCCATTTTCCAAGCATTCAACGCATCGGTCAAACACGGTACCTCAAAAATAACCAGTAAGGATGATAAAATATTCCTGGTTAATGTATCAGTACTGTGGACCGAGGAGAGGAAGGCCGGTAAACTAATACTTGAAATTTTGCGAACGCCGAGTCCACCCATGCGAATGGGAAGTGTGGCTTGCTGCCATGCTCGGTCGTCCAAGGCCACATTTAGGATTGAAGAAAGTGTGTTTCTAATAATTGGGTCTACTTTTTCCAAAAGATGTGAATGTTTCCATACATGGGGGAGCGAAGGCTATATGTGAATTTTGATCCAAAGCAACAGTATCTATCGAATAATTGTAAAGGCTGAGTGCATGTTAATTTTGAAAAGTCTCGTCCAAACTAAGCATAAGCCTATACAATATTTACAATACTTACAGATTAAACCATACTTTGTAGCAAAAAACAAATTTTAGGAAACAAAAATTTTGCACTAAGATTAATATTTACACTGCGCCACACATTAATTTATATAAAACTAGTGGACGTCACGCGGTTTCACCCGCGTAGGTCCCGTTCCCGTAGGAGTACGGGGATAAAATATAGCCTATGTTACTCCCTGATAATGTAGCTATCCATTGCTGAAAGAATATTTCAAATCGATCCAGTAGTTTCGGAGCCTATTCATTTCAAACAAACAAACAAATCTTTCCTCTTTATAATATTATATATATTATAAATAAATAAATATAAATAAGTCATAATTAATAATAATAATAATGTAGAAGTGAAGATACACAAAACACAAAATTTTCACGAAAAAAATATCAAAAATGTCAATGAATGTCAGGTTGTGACGACTGCGGCGCAGTCGCCCTCGGAGCAAGCGGCGCGGCGTCCCGCGCACGCAGGACTTCGTCCCAACCGTTGGTTACGATCAAAGAGTATAGTATATATTTTAATAAGATAAAATTAAAATCGTAGTTTGAAGAATAGCACCATTCATTTGGCGCAATATAATATCAACACGTTAAAGTTCAAATACGCAAACATATGGTCTTCTTTATGGTCCGACGCCATAAAGAAAGCTGTTGGAGATAGCATTACAGAGCGAAACACACTGCAGAAGAGCGAATGACTTAGAAACGCGATGGATCTGGTCGCGATCCTCACCAGTGAGGAAACGACGACGAAGAAGAAGAAGGCCACATTAAAATCGCATAATTTTACGAATACTGTTAAAAATTGCTGACGGCGTATACCTACCAATCAAGAAGGTGGTTAGGTTATTTTAGAAGATAGCCTGTGTTGTCCCTTTGCTTCAGCATTCATTCATTTCTTCTGTGTACGGGGAACCCACCGACCAAGCAGTTACCATCAATACGAATAATGTTGATAAATTTTTGTGAGGAAAATATTTCCATGAAAACGGGCGTGAATGAAATCATCCTATTAAGTTCTATGATTTTTATTTACATATTAATTTCTATTTTGTAAAGACACTCAGCAGAAATTCACACATATCCAACAAACTGTTATAGTAGCTGAAATAAGATTTCAGCTGATTGTTCCGGTGACGATGTGATCTTTCCCAGAATCCCCCTCATTCCCAATTATTTTCCATTTACTTTCTAAACTGTTAAATTCCCAGTGAGCCTATGATAGGTACGTCATGAACAGCTCAGGGCCAGAAATTATCCGTTACGAGCTTCACCCTCCAGTGGATCATAAGGAACTGTAGATCCCTTGGCAGTTTCCAAGGTGGTAGTGCTGGACACATACCCACTCTTCCTACTTTTCTTTCTCACAGTTTCGTAAATGAATTTGCCAGAGATTAACTAAACTTCATGAGAACTAATGGTCACGGGCTACAAATTGCAGGCAGTCAAAAATGGCAACACGCGACTAATTTAACACATTCGGTGCGGTATCGGGTCGATTATATCCGATGCTCATCTTTCCTCCGGTGCGAAGTAAAAATTACTGTGCCAACCGCTGGTGCGGGACAGATATTTTTGGTCTCCTTATGAATATGAATGAGATGGTAAGTGTTTTGGAATTGCCTCGTTAAATAGACAATATTAGTACGAAAAAATCTTATCGGGTTCTTACGACCCGATGCCGACTGAAGCAAAAAAAATTACGTCCAGTGCGTTTGGCGGTTCTTAACGACCCGATACCCGATGACCTGATAGACGCACTAGATTACATGCTAGTTAAGCTAGTGAGGTCCGAGTATTTCGATTAGTTTTTATGCAAATGAGATGAGAAAGTGAATGGCACATGAAGCGATCCAAAGAAAAATATAGTAAGCGAAGGTTTTTAAGACAAGTAAGAAGTATCTTCAGAAGTTCTCGAAGGAGTCACTGAGTAAGCAACCAATGAACCAGGAAATGGATTCAACATCAGCTTTACCAAGTTTAAGCAACGAAATTTTCCAGCATGTAACGATAAAAGCCGGCAATAAAGTTAAAAAGGTTGGAACAATATGTACTGCAAAATGACATTATGTCGAGAAGACTAAAATGAAAACAATACGATCAATCGACAGATCTGTTAATCTAATATATAAAATCTCGTGTCACGGGGTTTGTTACCGAACTCCTCCGAAACGGCTCGACCGATTGTCATGAAATTTTGTGTGTATATTCGGTAGGTATGAGAATAGGTGGTAGGGTATTTCTTTTTTGTATGGCAAAACAACGTTTGCCGAGTCAGCTAGTCTACACTAATATTATAAAGAGGAAAGATTTGTTTGTTTGTTTGTTTGTTTGAATTGAATAGGCTCCGAAACTACTGGACCGATTTGAAAAATTCTTTTAGCTTTGGATAGCTACATTATCAGGGAGTAACATAGGCTATATATTATCCCCGTACTCCCACGGGAACTACGCGGGTGAAACCGCGTGATGTCCACTAGTTACATATAAAAATAAACTGTACCGTAAAATTTACCGTCAAATTTTTATATGTTATCAACAGAACTGAAACATTTACTATTTATTTTATCGTCATCGATATTTTTTATCATCCTCAACACTAAAAATGTATCGATACTTTTACTTACTAGTGCGGATAACGGGTTGAAAAGATCCGACAGACAAACCCTTTATTTACAAACAAACCATTCAGTGTATCTACCTACGATTTCAGCATTTTATTGAGTGTTTATTTGTTAACGTATTGCTATAAAAGAATATGCTTTAATTATTAAACCTATAAAGATAAGTCCACCTAAACAGATGAATGTCGAACGGGTCTTTTTGACTCAGCAACGCACCGGGAACAAATCGGTCTTCGGATATAATAGACCCCATACCGCACCAACTGAAAGTCATCAAATTTGACTAATGCAGTGAGCGTGTTAACTACTTCTCAGCCTAAGTAGAAATACCTTCCGAACAATAAAAGGTATAATCACGGGTCATTGCCGTCTAAAAAAACATTTCTACAACAAAGGCGCCATAGACAGCCCAATTTGCAGATGTTGCTTCGACGCCGAGAAATCAGTCGCCCACTTCATCCTGAAAATGAGGCCGTTTCTTCCCGACGTGAACAAATCCTCGGAACGGTGAAGTCGCTCCGTGAAACCCGTGGAGCACCTAGGAGGCTTCTGTGCATTTGGATGGAGCTAGGCTAGCTAACTTAGCCAGAACTCTTACGCGCAATGGACCGAATGGGAGTCTAAATGCGGATTACGGAGTCTCTACCCCATTCGTTGCGGGGGTAGACTTCTTTTCTGGTTGGTATTTCCATGGCCAACTTTATGTAGCTCTATTGCGTGTGAATAACCCTAGCAACTTTCATCAACATCGTGTAGGGCTGGACGGCATTTTCAACAGAAGAGAGTATACAGCCAGTACCTTGCATAAGGCCTTTATCACACGGCACGGATTTCGTAGCGGTGCCCAGCGCGATAAGGCGGTTTACGTGTGTTAGGCATCAACGGATTTATAAGAGGCCAATGGGACATGAGATTATGCGTTAATCGCCTAACAGTCTTCCAAATTCCTTATTCTAAGAGGGGTCTAGCAATGCTAGATATTGACTGTTTGTATATCTTATCTTAGCGATCTAACATAGCGACATAATTTTATTTTTCAAGATACACGCGAACGAAGTCGCGGACATCAGCTAGTATTTACATAAACTTCTATCACATAGATTAATTTCAGATTTTTTTCAGAATTTGCAAAATAGTTGGGCAAACGTCATGTAAAACTATTCCAAACTTTAAGTTGATAGTATTAGTAATTCTTGAGATATCCAACTGTGAACGACGGACAGACGGAGTCGCACCATAAGGTTTCTTTTTACTACTTTGGTACGGAACCCTAAAGATGAACTTAACTTATAAAAAATTCGCTAGTAATAAATAAAGCAAGTATTCTTGTGCCCATTTTTTTATATTATTTCAGTCGTCGGAGTTTTCAAATAACTTACTTCATCGTAACCGTTTTGTACGTAGTTAACGTTCAGGAAATAATGTGTTGAGACCTCGATAGACGGAACGGTGTCGATATTCACAGTGTCGAAAATCTAAGTAGAAAAGGTGACCTAAGTTCGCTGCATCATACGTGTTTTTCTATGTGGATATAAACCCAGACACAAGTAGTATGTCGAAGTTTTGTACTATAATTAACACTGCAATTATCTATACATACAGGGTGGTCAGAACATTGACGTCCAAAAATAAAATTTAGGTCCTTCGTATCGTAGGGTATCCGAATCACCCCCCATGTATGGTTCATGCTCATAGTCATAAACTCAAGTTGCAGAAAGAATTGAAATGTACCCAGGTTAAGGAAACAAACCATTTATATAATGAATTATTACATTCAAATTGTAACCCTCATTCCTTACTTACTATTGACTTAACTGAAGATTCCCTATTAAAACAAAATAACAGTTATGAAGTTAGTCATAAAAATATGCAAAACTTAATAGAATAATAAAAAATGTAATCGGTACAGAAAACAACACAAACACTCTTCCAAAAATATTCCACTGAGGAAAGAACGTGTTTACCTTATTTATAAATTAAACAATTACCAGATTAAACTGGAGAATAGTAAAAAATCTACGAAATTGATAGGCAGCGCCTTCAAACTGATATACAGGTACTTGAGGAACGACTTAGTTCTCTTTATAATAAATATGTGAGTTCTCAATTTCAAATTAAAGAACACATCCTAGCTGCAAATAAGCTGGTAATGTGTCAGTGTACCTGTCAGACGGTATCAAAACTAAATTCTGACCAGCTTGAGGCTACAGAGGACCCGTCCCAAGCTGAGAAGTTGACTCAGGACAGTGTGATAACTGATATTACACAAGGTTTATGTCAAGTGGGCCAGCCTGAGACAACTAGCATTCCATTTTATAGTAATAATGATAGTTTTCAATCATTTATGTTCTCAGATAGTATAAGAAGAAGTTTAGATAAATTATTAAATAACAACCTTAGTTATTGTACTCATAATTATTGTATACCTGGGTCAAACTACAAACATATAATGGATTTGGTAACAAGAAATGTTTATAAACCAGAAACCACTATTACTGTGTTAATAGGTAATAGTTCAAATTTTAAAAAAGAACAAATAACTGACTATGTAACTGATATTTTAAAGATAAATTGCAATAAAATAATACTGTGTGTTTTCCCATATTTTGAATAATTGACAAATAGACAAAATAATTATCACATGCTTAATAAGCAAATACATTTCGTAATTAGTCATCACAGTGACAAACTTGTTTTTCTGGACATCAACTTATATGTTGATAAATTAAAGTCGACAAGAGATACAGTGTCTCTGCCTATTAGGTTAGACACCATGTAGCTAGCCTATTAGCATATAGTATAAACTCAGACATAAGAAGTATGTCAAAGTCTTGTACTATAATTAACACCGCAATTATTAGTAATAATACTAATGTACAGGTGGATACCTAAATTAACTGTAGCACTAATTCTATAAATATTTACAATAATTGTACGAAGGAGAATCCATGTGTCACTATGGACAATTCTTTTAATGTGGGGTCCACAAGTAGCGGGATCTTGGTGCCTAGTGATGGCATGGGAGTCGTGGGGTTCGCTCCGGATGTATCTTTAAACCAATTTGTAAGACAACAGAGGATACCAATAACAGTATAGTGAGATCTACCAATTCTACCATGAACCAATATCTTCTTGCTCTCACATAGCTAATTTTAATAAAGGGGCTAAGCAGAAATCCTTGAAATTATTCCATCAGAATATTCAAGGCTTTTCTTCAAAACAGCTGGTAATAGAGTTATTTTTAGAAAAAACAATGTTTGATATAATTTGTTACACTGAGCATTGGTTAAAGGATTTTGAAATGTTGATTAATTACGAGAATTATAGTGTGGGAAGTTGTTTTAACCAAAAGACAATGCTACGTGGGGATTCACTAATTGTAATCCAAAAATGTATTAAATTTAAAACTCGTAAAGACATAGTCTACTTGTGTGTTGAGCATTGAACTGTGTTGAGCTAGATAAGCATGTCATAGTATGCGTTTACAGACCCCCTAATTATCTGAACTACGCTATATTTGAGTCAGTGATGGAAGATGTAGTGGCAAAACTTGGAACTGGCAATAAACTAGTCATTATCTGTGGAGACTTTAATTTTAATATCTTAGAAAACAATTCAGATAGCTGTAGATTATTAAATCTCTTTAAATCATTCAACTTGTCTAATGTGTTCATAGAACCAACTTGTACAACTTCAACTACTGCTACATGTATTGATAATTTTTTTGGTGTGGCAACTACGTAGAGAAAGCCATTGTGAATAACCTTCCTTCTGATCACAGCGGGCTACTGGTATATTTTGAGTCCAACATACCAATTCAACAAGTGCAAATACAAACCAGACCAAGAGATAGATAAGACATCTGGTAATTTAAATAAATTTAACCGCACTTTAATCGGGAAGTTACGTGTTTGGAACCTTACAATGAACAATGCTAATATTTTGTATACATATTTTTTTAATTAGTCCAATCGAATTCAATAATACTTTTAAAAATAAAACTAAAACTATCTGCCCTAAGTTTTTATTTAGTGACTGGGCAACTAAAGGACTCAGAAAAGGTAGGGAAAGACATTATGAGCTGTATGGCCTTAAGCCTTTTATTAACACTGAAACTTTTAATAAGTATGTAGCTACCTACTCAAAAAATTATAAAAATACTTGTAAGGTAGCTAACTAAGGTTTTATATGTAATCAATAAGGTAAAAACAGCAGACAACAAAATAAAGACGGTTTGGAAAATTATAAACAATGAAACAAATAGGAACAAAAGACATAACACTGATTGGAGACTTCTCATGGACTTATTAGCGATAACAAACAAGTTGCTCAAGAATTTGTAAATTTATTTACGATTATCCCTATTAAAACTACTGAAGCCTTAAATTCCTCGCCTTCGCTTGCTTTTGATTTATTACAGGCGAACGTTTCAGCCTGCCCGACTGAATTTAATTTTAAACATATAAACCCCATAGTAGTAATAAAAGCTTTTAAACAAATCAAAATTAAAATTGAACGAAGATCTATGGGGATTGTCTATCAAAGTTTGTACCTCAATAATCGAGACTGTAGCGCCGTACCAGTTTTTAAATCTGGGGATAGTAAAAACAAAAATAATTATAGACCAGTATCTGTGTTGCCAGTGTTTAGTAAGGTATTTGAAAAAGTGATGCTAAATCAAATGCTTAATCATTTTAAAACGAACAACATCTTTCATGATAAACAGTATGGTTTCACCAGAGGACGTTTTACAACTGACGCTGGTGTTACCTTACTAAAGCACATCTTTAATGCGTGGGAGGACGCACAGGATGCCATAGGTGTCTTTTGTGATCTCTCGAAGGCGTTTGATTGCGTTGATCACGATACATTACTCCAGAAGCTCAAGCATTACGGACTAGGCAAAACAGCGTTAAACTTGGTCAAATCTTATTTGAATGATAGACAGCAATTAGTTCAAATAAACGGTGTCAAATCGTCGGGATTAAACGTGGAAATGGGCGTTCCCCAGGGCTCGATTTTGGGTCCTTTCTTGTTTTTGGTATATATCAATGATTTACCCAATTTATTGCAACAAAAACTTGATATGGTGCTCTTTGCCGACGATACCTCCTTAATTTTTAAGATAAATAGACAGACGGACAATGTCGATATCATAAATAATGCCCTAATGCAAGTCCAAAATTGCTTCACGGCGAATAATTTGGTTCTGAATAAAAAGAAAACGAAATGTATAAGATTTGCCTTACCCAATGTCAAAATCAGTGATTGTGATATTGTATTGAATAGGGAAAAACTAGAATTGATCGATATAATGGTTTTCCTGGGAATTACGCTTGACCCTAGGCTACAATGGGGGGCCCCATTGTAGGCTTGGGTCAAGCGTATGACATCTCTTTCAGGACGGCTAAGTTCAGCAGCTTATGCTATTAGGAAAATCCACCAATTAACGGATGTCGATACCGCGAGACTGGTCTATTTTAGTTTCTTTCACAGTATCATGTCTTACGGTATTTTACTATGAGGACGGACGGCAGACATTGAGTCTATTTTTGTTCTATCGAAAAGAGCCATCAAAGCGATATACAATCTCTTTTTTCTTAGGGATTCTCTAAAGGAACTGTTAAAGAAAATTAACATCATGACGGTACCTTGTCAATACATATACGAAAACATCATGTATGTCAGAAAGAAATTACAGCTTTTTAGTAAAAGAGGCGACAGACATAATTATGGTACTAGAAATAGGGACCAATTAGTTCAACCAGGTTTCAGACTGGCTAAAGTAGCCTCATCTTTCATGGGGTATTGTTTAAAATATTATAATAAGATCCCCATATATTAGAACCATAGAAATATTAAAAACAGGAGAAGTGGCAAGGGAGCGTGTCCGTGTCCGCGCAACATGCTCAAATTGAGCATATTATAAGCAAATAGTCGTCTCGGCGAACTAGTGCGCTTTCGACCGCGATCGTGACAATATATGTATAAGAATTCCGTGATGTTCAGTGTTTTCTTGAAGAAAAGCAGCCTAAACCAAAACTTTGTAAATCAAGGAATCACTTACACTATCTAAATATAAGTAATTTACTATATTTGTCTTTAAAATCATGAAAAACAACAAATCGTAAAATATGTCTTGCTCTTACTATATTATTCTACTATAATATCACAGCGACTGTATTATTTTTACTATAAATACATTGCTTCTTATCCACTACCTAAGTTTTTCACTAACTCGCTGGACAAGCAATGCAAATATTACAAAACAATACTTTATTAAGCGGATGCAACACGTAATACGGACGCTGCTTCTTGCGACGAGTTAATGATGTGCTTGTGCAAATCCACCTACGTAGGTTATCGACACAATGTCGATTGACGAATGAAATCTTGCTATAAAGTTTATTTTTTATATTTGTCAACCGTTTTAACTCGGTTATAAGATCGATGTAAAATAACGCTTTTTACTTATTTACAGCGTAATAGAGAAATGCGTAACTAACTTTCGTAAAGTGAGTTTTTTAAATTTTAGTTTAATAATCGGTGGAGTGTTTATAATATTTTCTCGACATGCCGTTTTTTAATTATTTTATTTTTAGGCCCCAAAAATGTTTTTGTCCAATAATAAATGGAAGATTCGATAACTTTCTGATTTAGTCAAACACTAGCATATATGTGAAAAAATTGCTTTTGCACAGCACATTATTATTAATATAATTTTTTTCATCAGGTGTCAAGTCATAGTTTTCATACTTTATGCTTAATAACGTATTCCACATGCAGTTACCTTTTTGCATGTGAACCATTCCTTGTCTCTATAATTCATTAAAAAAATGTTATTTTTATTAATAAAGTAAAACAATCAATTTCTTAGGATCTTTACGTTTTGTAAGATAGCCGGCTGTTAACAGACTGTCTGTATTAATAGAACACTTTTTGCCCTTGTTCCACTCTTTTAATTTGGATGTACAAGTCAGAGCATCACAACCGTAGCGTACTATATAATCTTCAAGTTTATAAAGTACAGCAATGATATGGGAACAGATCCTCGAAGCATATACTAGACACTGACATTGATCATCAAGAATTTTGCTATTATTATCAAGAGCTATGCTTATTCTATAAGTGACAGTTGCTCTGAAAAAGATTTTACATCTGCTCTTAAGTGATAGCTCTTATCAGTCGCATTATCTTCTATGTCTAAAACTCTCTTAGCAGTGCTTTTGAATTTCCACAGTTAGGAAGACATTCATCATCATCAGATAAGGTTTCATCGAAGTTCAAAGTATTATCAATAGTATCAGAAGTTATTTAATTATACATTGTTGCATAACAGAAAGTACGAGGAATAGTGCGGGATGGGAAAATTGCCCAATTTAAAGAAGGAAAAGTGTAGAATGTCTGTGAAACTGTGTTGAGTAATTTCATGCGCATCCACCATCGATTCCGATAAAAATATCATTACCATTCGCAAAACTTTATTCAATTCTTAAATTTAAAAAAGAAGCGTTAACAAAAATTTGTACATAAAATATTTAAATCTCTGACAACAAATAAAATGAATTGTCAACGACAACCAGCCTTTCAACGAGTACATTTTTGTAAACTGAAGCAGGTAAACCACGGGATGCAAGCTATCGTTTTAAATCGCGGATATGATGATCTTGAATTTTTGCAAATTTCAATTTTGCTCCAGGTACATCATCGTTCGTTTTATTTTTACAATGTACGTTTAACATTACTGGCAATAAAGAAATCAAAACACGTGTACCCGCCACTAGTGCTGCCTCTGGCGGATCTTTTAAATCTTCAAAGGAATCAGGCTAATTATTATATCAGTTAGTATAAACAAATGAAAGTGCAGTGATAAGTCGTGGTCACTGGTCACTTCTCAATTATTCCTCATTGAGCTAGGATCCTTGCACCATGGCTGTCTATAGGAGCTTCTTACTCCTTACCTTTGCGTGTTGTGTCCTTTCGGAAGGTGGAATGTTGTTTCCTACATTATTATATTTGTAAGAATCACCATCTATAGTTTCTTTGTCTTGTTTAGAATTATGTTCCTTAGCGTTGACAGTGGATTTATTGTTATTTTCTTTTGTTTAGTCTTAAAGGAACTGTTCAATTTTTTTCCTCATTTTAAGTACTTTATATAGTTTTCCTGATTTGGTTTTTGTTAATAATGTTTTACTTAAGTGAAATTACATAAAATAACAGTCTGGTATTTATTATTAAAGGATTTTTTCAAAGAAACTGCACTATTAATAATCTCAAGAGTGTATAATACAATAATAATAAATCTTTTTATTCGGACAATAGATTTACATTTACAAATGTTTCTTAAACTACTGCACTGTTATATATATTTTACAAAATTATTATTCTCGTATTTAGTGCTTCTTTACTTTCTGTAAGTCCGTTTTCCAGTTGGAAAAGGCTTTCTCCAACCTACTCCATTCTGATCTCTCTCTGGCTACTCTACTCCATTTTATGACTGCAACCTGCCTGATATCATCGTCCCATTTTTTTTGCTGTCAACCTCTTCTCCTTTTACCTTCCCTTGGGTACCATTGTGTAACTATCGTGCTCCATTCGTCATTTCCTCTGATCATGTGCCCCGACCACTACCATTTTAGCCGTTTTATTTTTAGAGTTACGTCCTGTTTTCTAATGTTGATATTTCTTATTTTATCCCTCCTCTCATTATATCCTAGCATGCTTTTCTCCATTGCACGTCGGTAAATGGCAATTCTGTTGGTTGTGTTTCTTGTTGTTGCCCATTTTGGTTTCCATACATACATTAAGACTTGTAGAATCCATACATTAAGATATTGAAAAATTTGCTCTTTGCTTTAATATGTAGGTTCTTGTCTTTCATTACTTCCCTTAAGCCCCAATACCTTTTCCAGCTGTTTGCTATCCTTCTTTCGATTTCTTTGTTAATGTTATCTTTAGGTGATATCAGATGTCCGACGTATATATATTCTTCAACATAGCTAATTTGTGACTCGCCTACATTTATACTGCTTTTATTTCCACTGGTCATTACTTTTGTTTTTTCAAGATTTAAATTTAGTACTACTTTTTCACTCTCTGATGTGAGTTCGTTTAACATTTTATTTAAGTCTCCTGGTGTTTTTGCGAATAACACAATATTATCCGCAAATCTTAAGTGTGTTAGTGTGCGGCCGTCGATATGTAAGCCCAAATCCTTATTGACCCAGACCCAGATTTGATTTCCCATTCAAAGCTTCTGAAGATCATTTCGAAACAGCTGAGAAAAGTTTTGGCCAGAGAGGGTGGGTCTCCTTGTCTTACACCTTTTTGTATCTCAAATGAATATCCTTTCTATTCTAGCTAAAGGTACGCCGAGCTGTTTTTGTATACATTTCTTATCAATCTATTTTCGTTCTATCCCTTGTTCTCTTAACGCCTCCCAGATGTTCGTATGTATTAACGAGTCGAATGCCTTGCTATGTAGATAGTATACGATTTGATATTCCGCACATTTCTCGATGATTTGCCTAACAGCATGAATATGGTCAAGTACTGAATAATCCTTTCTAAAACCTGCCTGTTCTATTGACTGTTATTCATCGAGTTTTCCTTCTATTCGCTTGAGTACGATCTTTGCGAATATTTTGTACAGGTTTCACATCAAATTTATGGGCCGGTAGTTTCCGATATCAATAATCAATAATACTGATAGCCTTTTTTGTACAGAAGGATTATGTTAGATTTAGTCCATTGCTGTGGAATCGTTTCTGTGTTGATTATATCATTAAAGATTTCTTTGAGAATAGGTGTTATTGTCGGTTTCACTTGTTTTAATACTTTGTTGCTTATTCTGTCGGATCCTGGAGCTTTATCGTCTTTTTGGGTATCTATTTTGATATTTGCTTTCGACTATCGTTTGTATTTTTTCCATTGATTATGTCAGCTCTTTGATTAAATAGGTTAATGGTTTTGACAGTTATCCACTTGTTAGATAGGTATTTACTATTAATCCCTTGTTGAATGGATGTTTTGATTATTCCTTCTAGCCAGTTATATTTTTCTTGCACCTCCACGTTTGTAGTCTCTTTACTGTGATACATAAGCTTTGTCATTATGGAATTAGTTATTTGGGCTATTTGGTATGTGGTAGGTTTCGTGTTCATCATTTTTCATCGGTTTGCTTCATCGAAAATAAGTTGACAAATTATCACTTCCGAAACAATTTTCCGCATAATTTCATTTACCGAATTATTACTTAGCAAATTAACTCTTCACAAATAATTTTAACGCAAACCTAATGTTTGGCAAGTGAACATTTCAGCAATAACTTGCTTACCAACTAGTACATTTACCAATTCAATCATGTAGTTAAGTATTTCAGTTATTATAAAACATATTTTACGCAAAATAATATAAGCCAAATATTTACTTTTTGCATCTTTATGTCAGTTGCACAGAATAAACAAGCTTAATTACTATGCATTTTGTTACGTGGGTAGATGGTAAATCATAAATGACGCTCAATACACTGTGTTTTGTAGAGGAAGTTTCTTGAAACTGTTACTTTTGGTATGAACTTCTCTCAGGCGTTACGTAGATGCGAATTAAATTGTAGCGAGGAATATTTTTTCTTCTACCGACTTGTTTTGAGATAGTTCACTTGTGTAGTTTTGTTTGAAGTAGCAGGATGAATACGTTTTTGTTATAAAATATACTCGGTCTTCTTTTAGGAAAATATATTTATTTATCTCTGTAAGAACCATGCAAACAAGCATACATCATGCATGCAGCAAGTATGCAGCATGCAAATGAGCATACAAGCAAGCATACAACATGCAGCAGGCATGGTTTCTGTCATGGCTCCGGCGCTACGGGGCTCCGGCGGTCCCACGCGAGCTTATCGTCGCCGATGGTTGTAACGCTCACCACCTGCTCCTCAACTCGCGGGCCGATTCTAAATTACACTCTAGGAGTAGGGCAGACAAGACAGCGTGGAGTCGGATTTACAGCGATTAAAATTTGACCAAATGAAAATGTGTTTACTACAATCATTCCAACGATTGCATTGCTTAGCGCAAATAAACGCTTTTTCTTTCTTTCTTTTTTCATTGGTAAAAAAGATGTTGCTAAAATTTGTTTGGGTAATGATATTTTTTCAATTTTTTCTCGACAAAACGGCAGGATTCCTATTTCTTGGTCTAGGGTTTTTAGGCGGGGTTGTCATCAGTACTGCGCGAATTACTTGATGGTTTGTATTGAAGTTGAAATTGCTTATGACTTTCATGTTTGAGAAAATTGTGCAAAAAACGAAATAGATTTCATAAAATAATTATTAGTAAAATAGTAATTATTTTATGAAATCTATTTCGTTTTTTGTTTTCCGTCTGGTGATATCGAGATCCACATCTTACTTTCTTTCTTCTTGAACATGGTGTTTAAGACTCTCAAGCCATTCGCTTGAGCAAAGATTACCAGCTTCTCTCCGTTTCTGCTTCTAGTCTTTTTTTCCATATACAAATGGTCTCAGGACTGTGTCTTCTTCTGGTTGCCGTTGACAGGTATTTGTGAGTATGGTCTTGGATTGTTTTATTTTCTGGATTAGGCAAGTATACTTGTATGATGGACCATGGATCTTTGTACCCCGGTAGCTTAAGTTTCATTACTGCTATGCGCTCTGCTATACTCCTATAAAGCTCTCCACATAATTTTTGAGGTGTTTTTGATGATAAAACCAATCCCATGATGAGGTCGTTCCCATATGGTACAAAAGGAAGTCTGGATGGGAAATAATGATCACTTTCATTCGCTTTACTTCACTCAGGCTAACGATGTCATTTGATCTGTTTTAACGCGTATGTTAATTCTGTAACATTTTCATCGTTTTTCAATATAAGTACATTGAGGGCTGCAATATTGACTTTTGATTTTCTGTGAATGTTTTCGCACTCTTTTTTCATGTGTTGTTGGAGAGTTGTGGTCTCTATCCCCCACGAGGACCAGTCGGTTTGGGGAGATTGTGTTATTTCGTTTGTTTGGTGTTCGTAATTTGTTTGGATTATAAGTTTGCCGGTTGTTAGCTGCTATCGGTTTTTATTTGTGACGATGTCAGTGAGAGAGCTTGATCGGGTTCTTATCCAATCGAAGGCGTTCGTCCTGTTAGTTTTAATAGATATTATCGTTTGTTGCTTTTTAGGTTTAGTGGTTGACGTCGACTGTGGTGTGACAGTTCTCTTTTCCTTTTGTCGGTGATGGGTCCTTTAGTTCTAGATTATTATATTTCAGAAAAGTAGTACTGCCGTTTTTCTTCTCCTCTAGTAGCTGTGTTGTCAGAGCCTTCCTCTTTTCTATAACTTCTTTAGAATAGTCTTCCGATATATAAATACCCTTCAAACTCTTTGTATTCTTTATAACTCTTTTTGGTTTTTTTAAATGAGTACTGTGTTAAGTGTCACAATAAAATACCTTGTGACATACTAGAACTGAATGAAAGTATATTTAAAACGTATATTAAAAGAACACTATGTAAACAAGCATATTATAAATTAAAAGATTACATTCAGGATAAGAATACTTGGAAAATTGCTGGTCCTGCTCCATAGGACAATCAAGGGCAGACAAAATCAAACTGGTTGATTTATTGTATTGACTTTATTTAATTACTCATGTACTATGTTTTTTTTTATTTATTAATGGTTCCAATGTTTGTAAATATGTGAGTAATATGTACTTATTTAGAAACTAAATAAGTTTATCTCTGCTGGGAATACTTTGTTCCTATAAGTAGTATATTCCATGGTTCATGGTCCTCACATATACTTAATTAATGTTGTATATCAAATATTGTGAACCATTTATTTGAAAAGAGTAACTATGGAGTTTCTTGTCCGTTCTTCTCCATAAGAATCTACCTTTCCGAATGGACAGTAGAGTCACTTGTTATTTTTAAATATAATGATGCCGTTCAAAAGTGCCGTTTAAGGGGCTATGCGAATAATAAGGCCGTTTTGAGAATTGTTTTTTCTCGTAAAGTACCTATAACAGGGATTTGAAATTTCGGTTCATGTTTCTTGACTTTATGATCTACCTAAATTCTAAAGGAATACACGATACGAAGAAATTTTCTCGATAGAAAAAAATTGCAAAGTTCGGTCTGTCTTTTTGCCATTTTCATTTTCATGGCGTAATGCATTGTATTGATTTTATGAAAACTACTTTTAAACATAGAAAATAATCTTATCTAGCTAAATTCTTAATATATTTTGATTTCATTATACTTTTATGTTATAAAATACGAAAATTAATTTTGGCAATTACGTTATTTATTCCGTGCCGCCCTCATTCTATCGCCATCTCATCTTTTGCCTTTTAAAAGTATTTGCATCACTGTCGATTCACATCAATTTAGATGGTCCGTGGGCCTTGTCAACGTAGCACCTATGTCACTTTTTTGCAGATCCGAGCTGTCAGATTTTCGTAATTTAAATATTTTTTTCACAATATTTTACATAGTTCAGCAGCTTAAAGTTGTAATTTATTAAAATTCGTGCTATGAAATTATTTTAACTTAGGTACCGTTTTGCTGAAAATCGCGAGAAGCCTATCGTGTGTAAGGCCTCATCGATCGATCATGATGATGCGTGCTAACGCGCTTTAAACGAAGTTCAGGCGCTGATGGTTAATTTTTGCATAAAAAAATTTTGTGGCGCTGTAATCGTCGACCTATTTGTATCAATACAAACGCGCTGATACGGCGATAGACGGTATAAAAGCGCTGCAGTCGCGCGTATGTATTTCTATACAGAAATCTCTGTGTTTTCACCAGACGCCTCAACAGTAATAAAATGGAGTCTGACGAGACAGCACTGCTTACGCTGGCTTTATTACTGAAAGTATAAAAATAAGCGACATTATTGGATTAACCCATTCACGAGCGAAAGAAGATTGAGTGATGGTCATTTTAATACAACTTTTAAAACATTGCCTAATCATAAAAGATGGGGGAAAAACTACTATCGGATGTCGTGTGAGTGACAAGTAAACCATGCAGTGCCTCTCCCCCACACCTTTCTCCGACAATTAAGAGGGGACTCTAGTCGGTAACTCTTGGGCCTTTCTCCAAACAAGCGTATTCCGCTGCTAGAACTATAATTTTTTTTCCAAACAATCTAGATCGAATTAATACGTGCCTCCATCATTTTTTTTTCCAAAACATAATTACTTAAAGAATTATGACTATCTGAAAACCCGAAAAAACAGCCTGTTTTTACCGCCATGTTCAGACGACTATCAGACAAATTTGATAAGTTTTTATCAAAATAGAAAATAATAGAAGCATAGATGTAGTCTTCTTCTAAATTTTGATACGTAATTTTTATAGATCAGTCCAGTTTTGAAGAATAAAACAGCGGAATACAAAACGTCTTTTGGTCAAGGTTTTTTTAGGTAAAATCAGCCTCTGATGCAGTTGTCGTTTTCGCACATTACTTGACAGGCACAGTGCGACGAATCGACAATAGTTTCTTTAAATACCAATTTATCAAATTCCTCGGGACTAGAGTCCCCTCTTAATAAACAAACTCGATACACACGTACTTTGAATACGCTTGTCGCGCGCGTTTGTATCGCTTTGTACAAACGTTTGAATCGATGCAAATGCGACGATCTGCTTTTTGGTCCTTTTACCTATAACGCCGTGGACCCGCGTTCGCAAAACGTGCGTCGTCGGCGCGGTAAAAATACGCCGTGTGCATTACATTATTACATACCATCAGCGATGAATATGATTTGGAAGTTCTTCAATTGTATTAGAACTTTCGAACGAAGTTAATGTAATGATCAATGTCTTGAAAACTCTCAAAAACAAAATGGCGGCCTTTGAACTGCAATCCTTGGCCTTAGTTTGGTGGCAAAATAAAGTTGAACATCCAATTTGACCACTTTATATAACACGAATGAAATCAAATCAAATCGTATATTTCAAACAAACCATTTACAGGCACTTTTGAATTGTCAAAGTCGGTCAGTCAAAAACATGAAGCTATTTGCACGTTCCATGGAGTAGATCTTGGTTAAAGAATAACAGCCGCACGGGTCGATCTTCAAGGTAAAGCAACGCTTGCCAAGGTTAGTCTGTGGTTGGGTGACCATCTTGACACACTGAGTTCCCTCCATGCCTCGGAAAGCACGTTAAGCCGTTGGTCTCGGCTGTCATTTGTAGATCTTTGGCAGTCAGAAGCCAATAAACTTGACTCCTGCCGTGTCAAGAAGTTCCGTGTTACCCAGTTAATGGGTTGAGGACGTGGAGGTCTGGTAGGCAGCCGCTCTATGTAAAATACGTATTCAGCTTAATCGGGTTTGACTGGAAGCCGACCAGAATATAGTTGGGTGTAGTTGTAGGCAGATGATGATATAACACGAATAACTTTACTATTTGTCTACTTTGAATATTTATTTTATTCTTTCTTTAAAAAGGTTGTTCATAAGAGTATCGATATATGTTAGTATAATTTGCTTGCGAGTAACCCTGAATTATTTGGCGGTTTGAATTAGTTGACGGGGTGTCGCTATATTCGATTTTTTAAACTTTTGATACGGGATTACGAGGAGAGTGTGCGGTGCGCTCGGGGAGAGGGATGCTAAATCGCGCCACGAAATTATTTACTTAGGCTCTTAATGGCCTAATTGAAATTTTGACTTTGACTTTGAATGAGAATAGCACAGTTCTATGTTTGTTCTCGACTTTATATTTTCCTAGACGGTATAGTCCGTTCACTTCATTTTCTTCCACAGATAAATTTAAGTCTCTTTTAAATATCTCCTTAACAGTTATAAATAACACTAATATCGATTTTTCGCTCTTTTCCAATATATAAATAACTATATTGTTACATTCCTTTTCTTTTTTTATTTAAATGTTCATTCTCGTTCTCCAGATCTCAAGAGTGTATCATAAAGTATTCACCTTTCTGATGTTGCAAGAAAGTTTGAAATCCTTTAAGTTGGATTCGTTGTTTACGACTCTACGACCATACAAAAACACTGAAACAAACAGGCTCAACAAACTTTACCTGTAAATATTTTCTTAACAATAATTTCTTTGCAGCAAAACTCTTCGACCCATGCAACAAAAACGACACTAAATGCCTGAATGAGGCTACGGAGAATTTCTTGGAGAAGTCCTGCAATGGCATACCACAGTATGACATCAAACCTCTGGACCCTCTGATCATCCCCGACTTGAAATTCGTTGTCGACCCAGCTATGGGACTGGCCTTTGACTTCACGAACATCAATGTCACTGGATTGAAGAGCCAACAGATTTTCGACTTCCAGTTAGTATTTTTCCTCTTTCGTTCAATTAAAAATATATACCACAATTACTTAATTTTGCGGGTGTTATACAGGGTTACTGGTAATTCGACGTATATTCGTCAGGGGCTGATAAGGGGGCTAAAATTCAACAAATTGTACCCCCCATATGTATGGCCGAAATTCAATAGTTTTCGAGATATTTGAATTTTTAAGGGTTTTTCGATATTTACCCAAAATTTTACATTTAATTCCAAATAAAAAACAACTACATATTTGAATGGGTACTATTAAAAATGATGTTGTAGCTGGCACTTCAATTAAGCTATGGACATAATTAAAACTATTTAATTTAACAAAATAATGAAAATAATGAGCGATATAAGAATCATCTAAGAATCTTCATTTTACGCTACAAAAATGTTGTCTCGTCACAAAAATTTCTATGAGATTAATCGTATAAATAACTAAAACAACTTACCTATTCTGTAAGCTTTCCAAAAAGGTATAAAAGTCAATTTTAAAATACATAATTCGTGCCATGGCATGTATTTGAACCGGCGCGGGGAAAGAAATCATCTGTGTTTTTAGTTTATGATCCTCGCTAAAACAACCGATTTTACTGGCGAAATTCTTCGTGAAGGGGCGGGGTGTGTGGGAGTACACGGCGTCTACTGTGCTCGCGTCGCCTTCCTTAGTAAGTTTTGACTCTACGCCGCGCAAGCACGTGTGTTGTTATCTTGCTATTTAGGGTGCTATAAAAAATCGAGCGCTTGGCCCGGACTAAAGCTACAGACCGCGTTTTCTGAGATTTATAGTGATTGTAACGCTGTATACAACAATTCTTTAAACATATTGTTTTACATTTTAATAGACAAATATTTTTATCAAGCAAGGTAACATAGTAGCCTTAGTTATCTATAACTTTTGTTTGAATTCGGATTACATTTTCATAGGAAAAAAATATAATTTCGGACGAAAAATTATCAGTAACTCTCTGTTTTACGGAATTATTTTTGGTATATTACTGTATGAAACATATTAAATTGATTAAAGCACTCCAAAGTTGAAGATACAGTTGTTCCAAAAATATTTTTATTAATGATTTAATTATTATATCTTCGATGTAACAAAGCATCAAAAGATGCCTAAAGTAAAATTTTATGAAACATCCTTTGCAGAGACAAGGTTTTTACTAATTTACGTAATTAAATTGAAATATTTATTTAAAGCGCTCCCAAGAAAAAGAATCAAACTTTCTTGGCCATATATATTTTTTTTTATTTGTGGCTACATATAAACCATAATCACACATCAAAACTCGAGTCAAACGCTCAAATCCAAGAAAAAATGTAATAGCCCTCTTAACCAATCTCTCATCGCGTTAATTTGTTATCGATCATTATTGTTAATTCTTGTTTCTCTTGTTATTCCTTTTGTTATCATTGTTATTTCGGATAACATGGTTTCGTATTCTAATAACGAATACGCAGACATAATGTTTTGTTATGATTTTGCCGATGAAAACGCGGCTGCGGCTCGGCGTGAATACCAACGCCGCTTTCCCAATCGTCGACTTCCCCACGTTACTGTTTTCGGGAGCACCTATCGACGATTTTCTGAAACTGGCAGTGTTCAGAGAGCACAATTCAACGCTGGCAGAACTCGACGGTACGCGGCTGATGAAGAGGACACCATTCTTCAGTGTTTTATTCATGACCCAAACATCTCAACGAACATTGTTGCAAGGCAGCTCGGTACGTCCCAGTGGAAAGTGTGGTCGGTAGTAAATCTATCAGGTAAACACCCATACCATTATCAACCTGTCCAAACGTTGCACGAGGGATATCCTGCCAGGCGACTCGAATTTTCTCGGTTTATGTTAAACGCTGACGCTGACCTGGAACATTTCTTAAGAAATATTTTGTGGACTGACGAGTCAAGATTTGACCGGGATGGAACGAATTACCATAACTTACATTTTTGGGCACCTAAAGCAGGCAGGAATCCAAAAAAACTAAAAGAAACTGCGTCGCAAATGAGATTTTCCCTGAACGTATGGATGGGTGTCCTTGATTATTATTTGCTGGGCCCTCATTACTTGCCCCAAAATTTGAACGGCGAAAATTACGAGGAGTTTTTGAGAAACAACCTAGACGATTTGTTGGCGGATGTTCCCGAAGAAATAAAAAACCAACCTCATGTTTCAACATGATGGTTGCCCAGCTCATTACCGGATTACTGTCCGACAGTAGCTAGACGAGAGATATCCAAACCGATGGATTGGGAAGGGAGGGCCAATTCCGTGGCCAGCACGAAGCCCTGATATCACACCACTTGATTTTTACGTTTGGGCTCATATGAAGGAATTAGTTTATGTGACCCCAATAAATTCAGTCGAATAACAAACGCGGCGCAACAGATGAGAACAACGTTCACATCAAGAGTGACGAAAACCGAAGTTAGGAAGAGAATTCAAACCTGCATTTGTAATCGAGGGGCTCTTTTTGAACAAGATGTGTAATTTTTTTAATAAAATTTGACGTTCATTTTTTAATGCATTTTATTTCATGCAAATACAAATGACCCTTTCTCTCCCCGCGCCGACACAAGGGACTTGTGAACGATAAACCGACACCACCCCGGGACATCTGGTCACCTTCCCGGAAATAGAGCAGATTGCCGGATTTGAGAATGATCGTGTCCTCCCCCTCTCTTCGGACTACAGACAATCCCACAACTCCATCGCAACCTGCTCAATTCCTCCTCAAGTTCGGTGATCTTCTCATCGGTCCGGAGTGTTCTCGTATTCAGTGTTGCCAGGTCCAGTCGTCGGTGTTTGTTTGGGTAGCTGGGTCCACTCCGGGGATTCTATGCACCCCTTGTCTTGCCGTGACCTTGACCGCTACCGGAGTCAAGGGTAGACGAGCTGCCGGGTACTAGGGGCCATTTTTTGGTTGTGCTTGTCATTTATTATGGCAAACCCTGCCATAATCGCCACGCTTGGCAGGCGGGTTGGCGATCGAAGTCTATGGTGTTGAGTTTTACAGAGAACGCTGCTGCCCGTTTTCTGGCAAGCCTCTTTATCTTATTGATAACCTTTTTACGTAATTTGTTTGCAGAATGGATACGGAAAAGAAGTCCGTAGTGCTAAAAACGCAAGTTGTTTTGAACATTGCTGGTGATCTTAAAATTATATTTACCAAGAAAAACAAGGAACTTACTGGAACTTACACAGCTTCAACAAGTAAGTGCTGAATTACTATGAAATTGACTTTGAAGATGAAACTGCAAACCTAAACCAAAACTAAAAGAAATAAGAATGAGAAAAATATTATCCGCCACTGGGACCATTCTCTAGGAAAAATCTGAACAAGTTTACCCCATGCTATGGGTTTCCTGAATATTATTTCCTCTGAGATAGATTGTATTATACAGTTTGAGTCTTTATCATGTGCACATACGAAAATGAGGGAAACTATGCTTAATTTAATCAACGAAAAAAGTATTTAAAAAATCTAATGTTATTTTTATGTTTTACGGATTTTTTTAAAATTTTGTTCGCTACTGTGACTCCAGTGTTAACAAAACGGTGTTACTTTTAAACTTTACAATCTATCGCGATGAAACCAACTTCACGATGATTGGAAGTAATATGGACGTCCTCATAAAATAAAAATAGTGGGAAAAACTACCCTCAATTGAAAAAAAAACATGTTTTTAAACAAAAATCTGTGGTTTTTTCATTTTTTTTACACTTATCGTTAAATTTCTCGATAAGTCGCCCCGATCACCGAACTTTTTTATTACTTTAAATTATTTTCCATCGTATTAGCTACCCAATGGTAAAAATTGCATGTTGATAACTCAAACTTAACATGTTCTATTCAGTGTTAAAACATGGCACTCCGAACTCACAATTTATTGTTCTTTTGAGGATGGTTTATATGGAATGGTAATTAATGGATTCAAGATGCTGCTAGGGCTTTCCCGCTTTTGTAGCGCTTCGGGTATGTTTGTGGAGGCTCGTGTTGATGGTTTGATAATAAAAAAAGTGGTCGAGTTGATAATGAAAAAAATGTTAGATTTTTTTAATACGTTTTCCGTCGTTAAACTTAAGCATTGTTTCCCTCATTTTCGCATGTGCACATTATACAGACTCACATTGTATATAACATCTCATATAAATGCAACATGTCAATTAAATAAGTTGGTTGGTTTTAGAAGAGGTTCTAATCAATTTGCGTTTACTGATACTAACAATCTTACCAATTCACTTTTACCTCTTCAACAGCTGCTTTGGGAAGCTCACAATACGGCTACAATCTGATAAAGAAGGGAGATGACGAATACTTCGAAGTTGGACCAGAAACAATCACATGCCAAATCATTGGGGAACCAGTGGTGACCGTTGGAGAAGCCTTGCAAAATACTTTGGATAACGGTACATAGAAAACTTCTTTGGAATAAAAATGTTTGGATTTCAGATCATAGATACTCGTTTTCTCCTACCTAACATTGGGTTTCAAAATGTAACTTAAAAGTTATTTAATCAAGCAAGACTGAGAATCAGCACTGTTTGAAAGTCAAAATAAACATAAAGACATACCCCCAAAACGCGTCATCACTTCCTAGTGTTTTAGCTGGGAATAGGGTTGCCATCCGTCTGGGATTCCCCGGATTTGTCCAAACGTCCGGGGAGCGTCCGGGCAGGGATTTCAAAAGGGGTCCGAGTCAAACCCGGACACTTTTTTGTCCCTATAAGCTAAACAAGAAAAAACAGAAGGAAATGAGAATGAAAAAATCATTAACCGCCACTGGGATAGGAAAAATCTGAACAAGTTTGCCCCTTGATCCTCCTTCGCCCGCGTGATCCCTAGGGAACATACTTCCGAGATAAAAAGTCTAGCCTATGTCCTTTCTCAGGCTCTAGACTATCTGTGTACCAAATTTCATTTAAATCGGTTCAGTAGTTTTGGCGTGAAAGCGCGACAGACAGACAGACAGATAGACAGACAGACAGACAGACGGACAGACAGACAGACAGAGTTACTTTCGCATTTATAATATTAGTAAGGAAGTAAGGATAACATCTCATAGAAATAAAACATCTCAAATTAATAAAAATAGTTAAAATTCAATCAGAAAACTTACTTCCTCCATTAATAGTTTTAGAAGAAGATGGTTCTAATCAATTTGCTTTTACCGATACTAACAATCTTACCAATCCAGTTTGACCTCTTCAACAGTTGCTTTGGGAAGCTCACAATACGGCTACAATCTGACAAAGATGGGAGACGACAAATACTTCGAAGTTGGACCAGAAACAAAAACAGGCGAAATCATTGGAGAACCACTAGTGACCGTTCAAAAAACCTTGCTAAATGCTTCGGATAAGGGTACGTACAAAACTTCTTTGGAATGAAAAATGTTTGGATTTAAGTAAGCAGAAAACTTACTTCCTCCATTAATACTTAGTTTTAAAATAAAAAGGTTCTAATCAATTTGCGTTTGAGACTGAGCACTGTTTGAGAGTCAAAATTTACATAAAGAAAGTCCCCCAAAACGCGTCACCACTTCCTAGTAATTTAACTAAAAAGAAGTGGCGATGGCGCAACAAACTGACCAGGGACACATCTTTCAACGCTGTTGTTTGTGCAAGTATGTAACATATACTACATTATAAGGAAAGCAGAGTCCGGATATCACAATATAATGTAACTTGACCTTTTTGTTTCTCAAGCGCATTTAGGTTGTAGGTCAGTTACAGTTAGGTACCTCTTCTTTTCTCTCAAGTATTTCTGAAATGTTTAGTAATACACTCATCAAAAATGTTTGCAATCACTAATCATAGCCAACAGCATAGACTGATATATATGACGGATTTTCGAGCGGCTGAGACACCACGTGTCGCTGTTTATTCGTCATCTGTTGGTCCTCCATTATGGGCGTATAGGTGCAGGTAGTTGAAAAATAATATTCACAAAATATCTCACTTAATTTAACTTTTAATATTTTAACAAAACTTCACCAAAATAACTAAGGATTACAATAATAATTACTGATTAAATAATGTAAAGAAAATAATTAAACTTTACTTTAGAGCCAATGGGTTTGTGCATGTGCCTCGGTTGACGGTCGAATCAAAAGTGACCGTCACCGCCGCCATGACACTCACAACTCCATTCGGTGTTACCCGCTCTAAATTAAAATTACCCATAAAGAAATAATTCTTACACCACAGAGTAAAAATAATCGATTACAACTTATAATAAGTGTTAAAATAAATCAACTAAATTATCGCGCGCCGTTATATATATTTTATTACTTCATCAAAAAAAAAATCTTTGTTGTGTGTTTTCTTTAAATAGAAAAACCCTGTTTGAAATTTAAAAATAAAACTATTTTTTAATTTTTTGTTAACAAAAATTGAGTAATTAATCAAAATGTTATTGTAACAGGAATTTGATAGAAAGAAAAAGACTGTTTAACCAAACTTAAACAACAATTTATTAATAAAAGATTTATAGTCAATATAACTTCCTCCCCTGGCTCGAACACATGCGGAGATCCTCCTGGACATGCTGATGATCAAGTTATCCAGCATTTCTTGGGGTAACCTGTCCCATTCTTGAATAGCGGCTTCCCTGAGCTCTGGCACTGTCTGGGGACGTGGCTGACGGTTCCAAATAGCTCGCTTAAAAGCATCCCACGCGTGCTCTATTGGGTTTGTTTGTTGTTTGTCTTTGAACTTGTTTTTCTAGACATCAACTTATACGTTGATAAATTAAAGTCGACTAGGGATACAGTGTATCTGCCTATTAGGTTTCGTCATCAAATAGCTAGCATATTATATAAACTCAGACATAAGTAGTATGTCGACGTCTTGTACTATAATTAGCACTGCAATTATTAGTAATAATACTAATGAACAGGTGGATACCTTAATAAACTGTAGCACTAATGCTATAAATATTTACAATAACTGTACGAAGGAGAATCCATGTGTCACTTTGGACAATTCTTTTAATTTGGGGTCCACAAGTAGCAGGATCTTGGTGCCTAGTGATGGCATGGGAGTCGTGGGGCTCGCTCCGGATGTTCCTTTAAACTGATTTGTACGACAACAGAGGATACCAATAACAGTATAGTTACATCTACCAATTCTACCATGAACCAGGTATCTTCTTGCTCTCGCATAGCCAATTTTAATAAAGGGGCTAAGCAGAAATCCTTTAAATTATTCTATCAGAATATTCAAGGCTTTTCTTCAAAACAGCTGGAAATAAAGTTATTTTTAGAAAAAACAATGTTTGACATTATTTGTTTCACTGAGCACTGGTTAAAGGATTTTGAAATTTTGATTAATTACGAGAATTATAGTGTGGGAAGTTCTTTTAACCGAAAGACAATGCTACGTGGGGGTTCACTAATATTAGTAAAAAAAATTATTAAATTTAAAACCCGTAAAGACATAGTTAACTTGTATGTTGAACATAGCATTGAGCTGTCCTGTGTTGAGCTAGATAAGCATGTCATAGTGTGCGTTTACAGACCCCCTAATTATCTGAACTACGCTATATTTGAGTCAGTGATGGAAGATGTACTGGCAAAACTTGCAACTGGTAATAAACTAGTTATCATCTGTGGAGATTTTAATATTAATATCTTAGAAAACAATTCAGATAGCTCAATCATTCAATTTGTCTAATGTGTTCATAGAACCAACCCGTACAACTACAACTACTGCTACATGTATTGATAATGTTTTTTGTTGTGGCAACTACTTAGAGAAAGCCATTGTAAATTACCTTCCTTCTGATCACAGTGGGCTACTGGTATCTTTTGAGTCCAACATTCCAATTCAACAAGTGCAAATACAAACTAGACCAATAACATCCGGTAATTTAAATAAATTTAACCGCACTTTAATCGGGAAGTTAAGTGATTGGAACCTTACAATGAATAATGCTAATATTTTGTATACAGATTTTTTTTCTTTAGTCCAAACCGAATTCAATAATACTTTTAAAAAGAAAACTAAAACTATCTGCCCTAAGTTTTTATTTAGTGACTGGGCAACTAAAGGACTCCGAAAAAGTAGGGAAAGACTTTATGAGTTGTATGGCCTTAAGCCTTTTATTAACACTGAGACTTTTAATAAGTATGTAGCTACCTACTCAAAGATTTATAAAAACACTTGTAAGGTAGCTAAGGCTTTATATATAAGTAATAAGGTAAAAACAGCAGACAATAAAATAAAGACGGTTTGGAAAATTATAAACAATGAAACAAATAGGAACAAAAGACATAACACTGATTACGGATTGGAGTCTTTCCGGACCTAATGAAATTCAGTAAGGTGATACCACTTTTTAAATCTGGGGATAGTAAAGACACAAATAATTATAGACCAGTATCTGTGTTGCCAGTGTTTAGTAAGGTATTTGAAAAAGTGATGCTAAATCAGATGCTTAATCATTTTAACACGAATAACATCTTTCATGATGAACAGTATGGTTTCACCAAGGGACGTTGTACAACTGACGCTGGTGTTACCTTACTAAAGCACATCTTTAATGCGTGGGAGGACGCACAGGATGCCATAGGTGTCTTTTGTGATCTCTCGAAGGCGTTTGATTGCGTTGATCACGATACATTACTCCTGAAGCTCGGGCATTACGGACTGGTCAAAACAGCGTTAAACTTGGTCAAATCTTATTTGAATGATAGACGGCAATTGGTTCAAATAAACGGTGTCAATTCGTCGGGATTAAACGTGATAATGGGCGTTCCCCAGGGCTCGATTTTGGGTCCTTTCTTGTTTTTGGTATATATCAATGATTTACCCTATTTATTGCAACAAAAACTTGATATGGTGCTGTTTGCCGACGATACCTCCTTAATTTTTAAGATAAATAGACAGACAGACAATGTTGATATCATAAATAATGCCCTAATGCAAGTCCAAAATTGGTTCACGGCGAATAATTTGGTTTTGAATGAAAAGAAAACGAAATGTATAAGATTTTCTTTACCTAATGTCAAAAGCAGTGATTGTGACATAGTATTGAACAGGGAAAAACTAGAATTTGTCGATAAAACGGTTTTCCTGGGAATTACGCTTGACCCAAGGCTACAATGGGGCCCTCATATAACATCTCTTTCTGGACGGCTAAGTTCAGCAGCTTATGCTGTTAGGAAAATCCGCCAATTAACGGATGTCGATACCGCGAGACTGGTCTATTTTAGTTACTTTCACAGTATCATGTCTTACGGTATTTTACTATGGGGACGGGCTGCAGACATTGAGTCTATTTTTATTCTGCAGAAAAGAGCCATCAAAGCGATATACAATCTCCGCCGGCGCGATTCTCTAAGGGAACTGTTTAAGAATATTAACATCATGACGGTACCTTATCAATACATTTACGAAAACATCATGTATGTCAGAAAGAATTTACATCTTTTTAGTAAAAGAGGCGACAGACATAATTATGGTACTAGAAATAGGGATCAATTAGTTCAACCAGGTTTCAGACTGGCTAAAGTTGCCTCATCTTTTATGGGGTACTGTTTAAAATGTTATAATAAGATACCTCCCCATATATTAGAACTTAATGAGACAAAATTTAAATCTTGTATTAAACGCACATATGCAGGCAAGCATATTATAAGTTGGGGGATTATATTGAAGATAAAAATGCTTGGCTGAATGCTGGTCCGGCTCCACAGCCACTAGGGCGCACAAAATAATCTGTTAGCATTTGGAAACATTGTTGGACCGGCTGAAGATTGTAAAAAAAAAAAAACAATATTTGCATTGTATAGACTCAATTTTATTTAGCAATGTATAATTTCATCCATTTTAACGGCACATGTGTGAGTACTGTGTACCTTAAACTTAAGCTATAGCTATCAGTTTTAGGTTTGTTTTTGACTTGAATGTACCCTGGCGGTTGGGAGTGTCATGCTCACACAAAAGTCTGGCTGATGGTGGCGTATGCATTGGATCATTTGGCTCCCTTCAAAATGGTTGAGCCGAATGGTGCTAGCGCATGCGTCATGTTCGTGAACGGGCGCTGTCAGTTGGGACTGGTCATTTCTCAGTTGCCATGGTTTATTTTAAATATTTCTTTGAATTGTTCCTTTTTTTCCCGGACGCTTTTATCCTGCTCGTCTTTTACATCGTTCTCACATGTTTGTATAATTTTAACTTGATGTAAACAAAACTTTGTAACAATTTATTATTTTTAAAAGAGTGTCCGTGGAGTTTCTTGCACGTTCTTCTCCATAGAGATCTACGCTTTGGAACGTGCAAATAGCTTCATCTTGTTGGACTGACCGACCTTGACAATTCAAAAGTGCCTGTAAATGGTTTATTTGAAATATACGATTTGATTTGATTTGTTTAAGTCAGGCGAGCCGGCAGGCCAGTCTAACCTTGTGATGTCGTATTCTTGGAGAGCAACATTGACTCGTTGAGCTCGATGTGCGGGCTCATTATCATCGACCAGTACAAATTGGACCCCATGGTTTACTCGGAATGGTCGGACAATTCCATCAATAGCAACTGCTTTATACATGTCTGCTGTCATGAAGCCTCGATACGGGATCAAAGGCGTTCTAGCTCCAATCATAAGACCACCCCAAAAGGACACTGCCTTGCAGAACTGTTCCAGTGGCAGTTCTTTGCCTTTCACGGTCTCCAGGTCTTCTTCAGACTCGGACACGTCGGTTATCTGGATGAGTACTGATTCGCGATTCGTCAACGAAGAGACAGTTTTTTTTGCCAAATGTTTTCTTCTTCATCTTCTTCATTTTGCCGAAGCCTAGCCCACTGCAATCTCCGTCGTTGACGTTGCCGGGAATTCAGAGGCAAGACCTCCGTGGTCATAAACCAGCCTGGTGCAAGCAATTCCGAATGGTCTAACTTCAAGCCCAGAGACAGCCCGAACTTCTGCTTTTATTTTAGTAGCGTTGATTGTTGGGTCACGGGCTGCCTAAATCGGTTCAGTAGTTTTGGCGTGAAAGCGCGACAGACAGACAGACGGACAGACAGACAGACAGAGTTACTTTCGCATTTATAATATTAGTTAGGAAGTAAGGATTTGTACCTACCCGTGCAAAGCGGAAACGGGACATAAACGAGGAAGGTTTGTCTATAACTTGTACCTACCCGTGCAAAGCGGAAGCGGGACATAAACGAGGAAGGTTTGTCTATAACTTATACCTACCCGTGCAAAGCGGGAGCGGTACTCTAGTAAGATTATAACTCAAACTATTTAATGATATCCTAGCTTTTTGGCAACAATGTTGAGGTTGGTTTCCAGTGTAACCGGTTGCTACTGAATACTAGTATCTTACATGGAGCAACTGCCTGTCTAACCTCCACAACCCAGTAACTGGGTCATACGATACCCCTTGGCAAGACTGGTGTGAGATTTTCTGGCTTCTGACTACCCGTTACCACCATCAAAGATATTCACATGTCAGACGGGACCAACGGCTTATCGTACTTTCCAAAGCACGGATGAAAGTCGGTGTGTAATAGACGGAAACCCATTCACAGACCGACCTCGGCAAGCGTAGCTTAACTTCGAAGTTAGACCCGTGCGGCTGTTATAATTGCGGCAAGAGCTCCTCAACCTGTAATAATTCTAACATATGTTTATTTGCTAACAGACTCAAACGCGAAAGCCATGAAGCCCGACTATGAAAGCAACAAGGCGTCGTTGAGGAAGAAGACGCTATGCAAGATAATTGAAACCGCCTACGTCACCGTCATTCACAACATCAGGGCTTTGGGGAAAATACTCCCGAAGTCTGCTTTCTTCACAGACATATAAGAAACTAATATTCAATATACTATACTACTAAAGTAATGGATTTCATTGCCTCCTTTTTTTTTTTTACTATATATAGGCATACGTTTGACCACAATCTCACCTGATGGTAAGCGATGATGCGGTCGAAGATGGAGCACGTTTGCCTAGAAGCAACCTATTCACTCTTGTCTTAAAGACTCCCAGGTTGTAGCTATCTGCAAACACAGACTCTGGCAGGGAATTCCACTCCTTAGCTGTACGCACTATGAATGTGTTTCCAAAACGTTTAGTGCGTGTGGGTGGGATGTCCACCGTGTACCGGTGGCGCATCGCCGTTCGTCTTGTGGTCCGATGATGGAACGGGCTTGGCGGAATTAAATCATGCAATTCCGTCGCACACTCCCCAAAATGCAAGCGATAGAAAACCGACAGGCCAGCAACTCGGCGTCGATGCTCAAGGCTTTGGAGCTTCGACTCGAAGAGCCTGTCATTACCGATGATCCTCTTGGCTCGTTTCTCAATTGACTCAAGGGCATCAAGCTGGTATTTGGCAGATTCGTCCCAAAGATGAGAGCAGTACTCCATACACGATCGAACTTGCGCTTGATAGAGCTTGAGCAGCTGTTCCGGCGTGAAGTACCGTCTCACCTTTGCTAGGACCCTAACTTTCTGGCAGCCACTTGAGCCTTTGCCTCTATGAAAGGGCCAAAATTGAGGGTAGATGTTAACGGAACACCAAGAAGCTCAAGTCGGTCGGTTATCGGCACGGTTACACCACGAAAAGATGGAGCTGGGTGGAATTGGCTCCTTTTAGCGGAAAATAGACACACTTGGGTCTTAGCAGCATTGAACTTGACCAGATTGGCATCGCCCCATTCTGAGACAGCCTGTAAGGACAAGTTCAAGCGCTCAACCATAGCCTCCCGGAGAGACCGGATCTGCGACCCACCAGCTCGTGCGTCGGACACGTATCTCTCAGCAACAGTGCTGTCTTCTGCATACCCAAAGGTACTGGGCTTTAGCAGATCATTAATATGCAGCAGGAACAATGTTGCCGAGAGCACCGACCCCTGAGGAACCCCGGCATTAATATCCAGTTGTCCAGACGAGCAGCCATCTATGACCACTCGGATAGACCGATCCCTCAGGAAATCTGCAATCCAATCACACAATCCGGCGGGCAGACCGAAGGAAGGAAGCTTACTAATAAGGCTATCGTGCCAGACCCTGTCGAAGGCCTTTGAGATATCAAGGGAGTCCGCAAGTGCCTCCCCGTGCTTCTCTATGGCCTCACTCCAGATGTGAATGGCATACGCTAGAAGATCCCCAGTCGACCGATTTCGGCGGAACCCGTATTGTCGGTCGCTAAGGATATCATTCGCTTCTAGGTATGCTAAGAGCTTACGATTCAGTACGCGTTCCATACTCTTACAGAGTATGGACGTTACCGAGATGGGTCTATAATTCGACGGGTCAGCTCGACTACCCTTCTTGGGCACGGGCTGCACGTTAGCTTGCTTCCAAGCATTCGGTACTTTTCCAGTCTCAAACGAAAGGCGAAATAGGCGTGTCAAGATTGGAGACAACTCAGGCGCACAAGTCCTCAAAACAATTGCCGGTATCCCGTCGGGGCCACTAGCCTTATTCACGTCTAGGTTACGCAATACCCGAAGAACGTCCTTCTGACGAATGCGAATGTTCGACATACTCGACTCGCATCCATCAGGAGAAGTAGGGGGCCTCGCGCCACCAGGATCTAGACGCGACGAATCCGCAAACATAGAAGCAAACAAGTTTTCTTTCTCCTCAGCGGAGTGGGCCAGTGACCCATCGGGTCTCAGCAGTGGTGGTAGTGAGGGGCGGCAGAAGTTCGATTCGACCGACTTAGCCAGGGACCAAAAAGCTTTACTACCTGCTGGGTATGAGGCAAGTTTGTTCCCTATTCGGCTAATGTGGTCAAACCGAGCCCTCTGCAACGCCTTCTTGCAGGACTTGGCAGCCCTGTTAAGTGCTCTCTTCTTCTGAATCACGTCATTTGCTTTGCGCGCACGGGCGTCGACCCACGCTAGGTACGCCGCATGTTTTATCGCATTAGCGCGATTGCACTCGGCACCAAACCATGGGCGAGCTTCGCCAGACATTGCTACGTCTGAGAACGGAATGTAGTACTCCATTCCCTTCCGCAACACATCCGTCACGGCGTCAGCGCACGACGAAGCATCAGTTGAAGGAAAGCAAGTAGGCTGCCAAGGGTAACATGCGAAAAATGATCGCATGCCATCCCAATCTGCTGACCTGTAGTGCTATTCTCTAACAACAGATTAGATTTAAGATAAAATAATAATGTTTTAGTTAAGCTAGTATAGTTTATTTTAAGTTTCCTTATCTGTTTCTTTACACACTGTGTCTACTTTTCTAATCAAATTCTTCTGTCGCAGGTCTGCTGGAAGAAATTTCTGTGGAAATAAGCAGTACCTTTGTGCTCTTTTCTATGTTAAAAATTTTCTTAATAAGTATATTGTGTGTACATAAATAAATAAATAAATAAATAAACATTTTCGTATCTCGACAGTAGAATTCGAAGTGAGTTTCAAATGAAGATCTTTATGTTGTGTGCAATAAAGCTCACTTTGTGAGTTTTATCACTCAGGTGAAGCTCGATATCGAAATAGTTTCTTACAGAATAGACTAGCTGTATCGCCATACCCGCCGGGTGCCTCTTGGGCTAGGATCGGGGAGTAGACGGACACAGACTTCGCCAGACAGTGGTCGGAACTACCCAGTGGAGAAAAAATCGATACCGAGTACCGGTCTGGATCTGTTTATTTATTTATTTATTTAGTACATGGAGGACTTACAGCTAATAAAGACAAACAAAATAGGAAACCGTAGTCACCAGCAAGCCAATAACAAATCCTCACGTATAAAAACATAATGTAAATTATGGTGTGAGCACAATATAAAAAACGCACCGCTTAAATTAAACTTAGAATTATATAATTACATAAATACTTGCTACTTAAAGAATTTGAGGCTTAAGCACCTTTTCGCAGAATTCACACTGATTGTGCTGTTGTCAGCAGAAGGTCCAAGAAATTGGCTGTGTGCGAATCAACATCCGGCGCCCTCGTTGCCCCCTGGACCAGCTGGGTGAGATTTAACGCAAGCGCTAGCTTTCGCGCCTCTCGTCCAGCATGGTGTGTGTGCTGGTATGGGAAAAGCCACTAAATAAACTCCATAGCTTTATAAAGTATTGTCTTTTAATGGTAAGCACTCACGATAAAAATGGGTACGTCACCATAACGTATGTGGTACCTTATGGCAAACAAACAATGTTGTTTGTTTGTTCCGTGCATGATGAAAATCTGCTTTATCGCTTTTAAGCCCATCATTTAAATGCACTGGACTACGTTTTTGGAATTTTGTTCGGGTAGATACCAATGTATATTAGAACTAGCTTTTGCCCGCGACTTCCTACGCACTTATCCCGTTTTTTCCCGTTCTCGTAGGAATTTCGGGAAATACTGTCTTAGTGCTCCCCTGCGAAGTGTAGGGAAGCTACATGCCAAATTTCAGCCTTCTAAGACCAGTAGTTTTGGCTGTGCAATGTCTGTCAGTCACTCACTTAATCACTCAGTCACTCAGTAACGGAAGAATTTTATATATTATACTAGCTTTTGCCCGCGACTTCGTACGCGCATATGTCGTTTTTGCCGGTCCCGTGGGAATTTCGGAAATTCCTCTCTTAGTGCTTCCCTACACTCCCCAAGGAATCTACATGTCAAATTTCAGCTACCGACAACAGTTTCGGGTGTCAGTTACTCAATCAGTCAGTAAGGATTTTTATATATTAGAATAAAATAATTGATAAACCATTTACAAGTATTTTTGAATTGTCAAGGTCGTTCAGTCACAAAAATAAAGCTATTTGCACGTTATGCTGGCTCTTTCGCTGTTACTGCAGTGCGTCTCTGAAACTCTCTCCCTACGTGACAGTCTTGATATCTTCAAGAGCAAATTTAAGGACATATTCGTAAGAATGTAATATAGGTAGGTACAGTAGTACCCAACTAATACGGCATACCGATGTACCTGCGCAGAAGATGAATTTTCAAAGCGCGGGAAATACTATTGACCAATCGGCACGCTCCACGGAGCGCGCTTCTTTTTCCTGTACCGCTATTGGTCGGCAGCTGCCGCCATATTAGCGCGCGCCGCGTGGCATGCACGTGACTTGCGAGTGAGACGGAACTAACAGCTGCAGAGTATTATGAACTTTATAGTAGTGATATGAGGTTGATTGTAAGTTTGCTTTCTTTCGTTAATCTTCGGAGCCATACTTTCTTTTCTGTGCGAACGAAGATTCACGACGCGCCTTATTATTTGAGTACCACTGTAATTTATGTATGATAAAATATGTAGTATTGTATTATACATACGTACAGTGGATCCTAACCTCTATTCTGATCTCTCTGTATTACTCAAAGGTTTGCTGGTAGAAAATTCAATTTTGAGTTAAGCTGCCCTTTATACATGAACGGAGATACAGATGTACCTGCCGGAGTCTGCGTTTCCTGATAGCTACAACCTGGGAGTCTTTAAGTCAAGAGATAATATAATTTTATCTATGAAATTGACGTTTTATTTCCGTGCTGGTAACACTGCGTCAAATAAATGGCTATGCTTTTTAACTGGTGCATACGTACATTATACTCTTTATTTCTAATTTTTATACGTGTACCTGGCTACTAGGTATGTGATGTGAAAAAATATTTAATAATAGGTATTATTAATTCCGAAAGAAATATTTTAGGTACACGTACCAAAAGTACAAATAAAGAGTATAATGTACGGTCAAACGGGGTGTATTGGGACGCGAGGGTGAATAGGAATAAAACTATGACTGGGATTTTCACATAATACATTGTTTAGTAAAATATTTTTTACCGGGCATCTTGTTCACGCTTAGCCGAAACAGATGAGCCACTTCATGAAATGGTTGGCTACATCATGAAATTAGCAATTCTACGATGTGGCCACGACGCGGACGCCGACATAAGTATATAATTTGCTCTCGTTGGAACTATACCGGGGCGTGTTGTTTGTGCTGCAGGTTTTTTTTTCACATCACACTTACAAACATGAGAACCTCCTTTTTTGAAGTTGGTTAAAAATCTCGAAAATTTGTGCTCCTTGCCTCGGATTATTTCAATTTTCTTTTCATCATTATCTAAACTCAAATAGAATTAAATTTGTTGACTGACGCAAGTAAGTTTAGGAGAGCTCCGCTCAAGTGCGAGCGAAGCGAGCTCGAACATTTTTGTATACCATCTCGGATAGCTTTTATTTTCTTTTAATCATTCATATTAAATAGAAATAACTTTATGGACTGTACAAGAAAATTCATTAACTGAGAGAGGGCAAAATACAAGAACGAGCGAAGCAATCCCGGAATTTTTTGCATCCCACCTAGGATAGGTTTTATTTAATTTTGATCATATATACCTACTTAAATAAAGTAATTTTGTAGACTGATACAAGAAATTTCATTACCTGAGAGCGTGCTGAATATAGGAGCGAGCGAAGCGAGCTCGAAAATTTTTGCATTCCACCTCAGATAGGTTTTATATTCTTTTGTTATACTTAAATAGAAGTAACTTTATGGACTTATGCAAGAAAGTTCATTAACTGAGAGAGAGCAGAATATATGGGCGAGCGAAGCGAGATAGAAAATTCATGCACCCCGGAAAGTTTTTATTTCCTTTTGATCATTCATACATAAAAATATAAGTAATTTTGTCAAGAACAAAGAAAGTTCAAAATGTAAGAGCGAGCGAAGTTGGGACTTCGCTCGCTCTTACATTTTGAACTTTCTTTAACACATCAAAGCAGTATATCGGCCGACTTACAGCATTTCTAGATAGTTTTCGCATTTTGAGTTAGTTCTATGATAGCATTACAAAAGTTTATACTGCTACTGTAATGCTTATTTGGGCACAAATTATACGGGTTTAGATCATAAATAAGTTCACAATTAAGGTAAAGGTCCGTTCGTGCTAATACGTTATTTCGTTAGTTTTGTTTCTGGCACAAAAAATAAGCAATTGAAATAATATTTATAAAAATTATACATGAGTAAAAATCTCTATCATTTAATCTATTTAAGAAACCAAATACCAATATTTAAGCAACTGTACTGAAAGTAATACGAGGCTCGAAACTGTCGGTCGGCCACAAACTGCTGTGCGGTGTCCGCGCACTCCTTGTCACCGTCAGGTGCTCGCTCCGACTTCATAAGCTTATGGAAAGGCAATGGTAAATCCATTTAAATAAAACTTTAATAGTGTTATAATAAGTTCCTAAACCACAGAATAGATATAGAAAAAGGTCATATGAAAGCATAGAAGTCCCTTAAAACTGCAATAAATCGACTCACGAAATAGCGGTCATTTTATTTGTCGTGTGTCCCCTGTTTCGTGTCATTACCGAATCAAGGATTCATCAACACATTTTGATTGCTTAATATGTATTATTATAACAAACTAAAGTAATTTAAATGTGAATTAACTCGACGCAAGAAGCAGCGGCCGTATTACGCGTTGCATAATACGGTTTCAAAGTCTTGGTTTAGGCTGCGGTTTCTTCAAGAAAACACTGAACAACACGGAATTCCTATAAATTGTCACGATCGCGGTCGAAAACGCACTAGTTCGCCGAGACGACCATTTGGCTATGACATTCTCAACCTGAGCATGTCGCGAGGACACGGACACGCCCCCTTGCCACTTTTCCTGTTTTTATATTTCTATGGTAGGTAGGAATCTTAAAATGATAAGAATTTACTCAGAGACTGGTTCTTTTTATTTTTCAGGGGCATGCAAGGTACAAAATGCTGACTATCTGAAAATTCTGCAAGACAAACATCCTTAACATGAGACATTTTTTTGTTTTTATTATTAAGTACATAAGTACCTAGATTGTAAGTAACAATAAAAGCTTTACATAACTGGATCCCACTCTGACATGTATCTTTTTTATTTAGACCCGTTAAATATTTACGATTATTTTACGGAGTATTATAATGGTATAAGTTTATGCTATGAAGCAGCAATAGGCATTATCTTACTGCTTAAAATGCTATTGTAAACCCTAAGGCACAAAAAACAGCTGAAAGCTGTATACTGGATTGACTTGGCATTGTAATGGTTCATGTTTATGCTATTAAATAGCATGAAGCATTTATTTTACCACTTAAAATGTTATTGTAGATCCAAATGCAGTAAAAACAGCTGAAAGCTGTACAGCTGCATTGTGGTTTGCTGCATAAAACTAAAGGCTTTTCAAAAGCATTTCGATATGCCACTATCCAACTGTTATACATTTTAAAGGCATCATAATGGTTTTGAAATACCAATATAAAGCGTCAATATGCTCGATGAACTTATATAAAAGTTTATACGGACTTTAAGTTCTACGTAAGTATACTATTCGTTGTTTAAAATGCTTCCTGTGTTACTTGGGGTGAGCTAGAAATTAAGTTAAAAAAAGTTTCATTGCGCCCCCGGTTTAGGTGTGACACCTGACTGTGACAAAAAAGACAATGAACTGTCGAGTTTCACCCCTAAATGCAGAAAACCTCCACCACTAAAGAATTTTTGCAGCTCATCTCGGAAGTATTTTCCTTTGATCATTCATACTTAAATAGAAATCTTTTGTTAGAGAGCGCAGATTGCAAGAACGAGCAAAGGGAGCTCAAAAATGTTCACACCCCACTTCCGACAGGTTTTATTGTGTCAAACGTCTAGGGGTGGGGGTGACACCCGACAGTGACAAAAGCTTTCAACGAACGGTCGGGTGTCATCCACAAACGTGTTAGCATATAATATACCAAAAGATAGGAAGATGGGAAATAAAATAGAAATATGGATTCACAAATTTTAATTAGGTGCATTTTATAAGCATAAGGTAACTTTTAAATGCAACTCAAATCGTCACTCACTTGGCACACAGACAAAATATTTGAATATTCCAAAAAAATGTTACGTTTCAATTGAGACCTTTTACAAGAAAACTTAAAAAAAAAAAAACAAAATATACTTATTAGCTGGCTACGGATAACTGCGTAACACACAATCATTGGCAATAAATGCCGCATTTTTTTTTAATCCACATACAGTCTGCGTTAGTTACGTTGTCGAAAAGACGAATTTTTCCGAAACGAGTTTTTCGAGTTATGTGCACAGAAATGTATGGTCGATTTTTTTTTTCGCGATTTCAGTATTGGTCCCATAATGAAAGTTGTTAATAATGATGAGTTTAATGACCCCGTATGAGGTATTGCGTTTATTCTGTTACAGGTTGTTGTATATGACAATGAATCCCTATTTCCCTTGGTCACGGCATCACGCGAGAACGGCTGTGCCGATTTCGCTAATTCCTTTTTTGCTGTATTTGTTATTGTAAGAAGGTTCTTATGAAAAAAAAAACGAAAGTTGCTAGTTTACGGGAGCGATCCGCGGGGGACAGCTAGCTTATTATAATTTAGGTATGTGATAATAAGTGTGTTACGCAATTAGGGTGCTGATCATACACTGATCTTTTGAGGTTTGTCCTTACATTTTAAACAGACAGGTAGGTATTTAGGTTTGTTCAATATCTGCTCTCTTGAACAGAGATCCTCCCTCATTCCCACATTTTTTCACGTTATTGTAAGTTATTTCTGGGATGTAAAAGGAGATAGAATTTCTTTACAAAACCTTACCGTTTCTCTCAAGATTGCCAAACCTTCACACTCAGAGTACCTATACAAAATTGATGTCAAAATGTTTTGAGGTGTAGGTACCTAACATCATTGTTAGGTAAAATTTTTTTGCGACTACTATGAATCCATATTTTCTCGATTTTTCATATTTTTTTGTTTCGTTTTTTCAATGCCTACTCTCGATTTTTTTACATTTAGTAAACTTAAAAACTTATCACACAGTGCTTTTTCCATTTGTATTTTAAGACTCAAAAATTCCTCGGTGTCCTTTAAGCACCTGTGATATTCTGATTTTACTGTTTGAAACCTATATTTGAGCTTGTGTACTTTTTGTTTCATGTGTTTGTTCATTGCTGTTAATACTTCGATTAAATTCGGTTGTGTGTGTCTAGGAGATCGATCCAATTCCATCGGCATGAATCCTTCTATGATTACTGATCCTTGAATTATCCGTTTCCAGTAGAAAAAGCCGCCTTTTAGTTCATATAAATAGTCCTCCCTAGTGTGGGAGAGGCATTTTTTAACGTTGGCGTAATATGCAGCTGCGGACATTTGCAAATTCCTGCTGAAACCTAACAGCCGATTTGGTGAAAAGCGCCCTTTCCACATCTTGTCCTTCATGAAGAGAAAAACTTCGAATGCATCAGTCTTCCAACCGACCATCAGATGGCCAGGTTCACCTTGAACTTCCAGTTTTGTTACAGTGATTGCTTCGTCTAAATCCATTACTGAAAATGTATCATTTCTTACTGGTCTGTTTTGTTTTTGTATGGCCGTTAGGTCTTGGTATGCATGGATATCTAATACGACATTTTTGATATTGGGTAACAATTATGTAATTTGGTTTGTCAATTTTGGAGCCTTGACGGAGATCAAAAACAAACTGTTGTATTTTTTTTTTTTGTTAACACAAATCTGAAACACAAAGAGTTTCGTACCACACAGGTTAAAACAACGACCAAAGATCGTTGGCAGCGGCTCAGTAGAGTAGGTACTTGTCCACCTCCACACACACTAGGCGCCGGTCCCACAGCACGCGGTCTAGCGGTCAAAGTTCCGACTTCAGCGTTCCGCGTTCACTATAATCTATGCGGTGGCTTAAAATCCTACACACACAAAGTAGTCATACCGCAACGCTCAAAGTGAACTCGAGTTCTGTCGAAGTTCTATTTTTGCAAAAGCTGGAAGGTCACGATGTCTGACGAGATCGAAAAATTTATTGAATTCGTGAGAAACAAAGGTTACCTTTGCGAGACATTTGGTAGAGAGTGACATTTGGTTTTCAGTAAAAAGAACGTGAGACGTGTTTTCACTGATAAAAATTACTGAACTCCAGATTTTTAGACTGTTCGCTATGTACGCGTGTGTGAACGCGGAACGCAGAACTCGACCGCAAAACTAAGATCGCGTTACCAGTGATTTGAAAGAAAAAGCGTTCACACATTCCTGCATTATTAGTAAAACAAAAACAAGTACTATAATAATATGTAAATTGACATTAATTGTAAATGTTTCACACTCACAATGAAAACGACTGGGCTGGTGAGGTTTTCTGAACGAAAAACAAAACATCAAAAGACTGCCGTCAACCGCTGAAGACAACTGTCATTTCATCTAGGGATATCGGAGGTGCCAAAATGGATTGATTTATTTTAAAAATAACTACTTATTGTGTGGAAGATAGTATTTATTTCATTCAACTAATCTAGCTAACTAGCGATCCAATTTTGCTCGTAGCTCGCCTCAGCTCGCACGTCTGTCAGCGCCGCGAGCCGTTAGCCGCGAGCCATTCCCAGAGTTTGCCAGAGTCCCTGTGCGCTCGCGACATAGTACAGACGCGCCAAACCTGTGACTCGCGGAGCGGACAATGACCTCGGTTATAGTCAAGTGTGTGAACTGTAATATTGTTATCAATGAAGTATTGGCATTTCTTAACAATGTTCTCGGTTTTATGGATGAACAGAGTATTCATCAACTGTGTACTACTGCTTTTTCGGCCGAAGATGTGAAGAAAGCGAAGTCGCTGCTTTTTGATTCGCTACCCAATGCGAAAAAGATGCCCATACGACGTAAAGAAGGGAAGAAAAAAATGATGCGAGAATTGGAAGACATAATCTGCCTTATGAAGACAACAAGCCCTCCCTATATTCGTTGCTAAGGAATTACATAAGCTTCCACCGGTTACTTTTGACCACGTCGATGTGACCAGGTTGCTAAAGGACATTTTAAAGATGCAAAATCAACTAAGTGCATTGGAAGAAAAGGTAGTAACGGTTGATAAGTTCGATCTACTTAAACGCGAGGTGAATGACATGAAACATGCGTCAATATTGGATAATTTTTCAACCAATGTAAACAGAAGAAGAGGGGCTTGCTTACAAACTAGCCCACTTGATAGTGGTCCCATAGGTCTGCAATATGTTCCTATAAAAACAACAAGAAAACAGCTGATCCTTATTGCAATAACCGCCAGTCATCGGTGAGTCACTCATCAGTGGTTAGTAACGGCGAGGACGATTTCGTCTCTTTTCTTCGCAAACAAAATGATGCGACGGCGATTCAAGGGCACGTGGAGGCGCCAACGGTAACTGTGGTTTCGAAAGGTGCGAGCGAGATCGGATGTCAACTGACTCAAGGACAATGCGACCGTGAGATACCGAGCGAGACAGCGAAGCAAACGCGTCGCGTGGAGGCCACTGCGAGCACCGCGGTTACGTCAAAACCAGTTAGTCCACCCGCGCCGGCTACCTGCGCACACGCAATGGTGGGGACGGCTACCAGTGTCAATCGATAGGCGGCTCCAGCTACAGCGTTGCATGTAAATAAACTGAGTGGCCAACAAATGGTTATAGATGGTATGAGTACGCGAGATGCAGATACGGAATGGACTGTGGTACAAAGGAAACAGTCAAAACGATATAAATTAATCGGTCAAAAAGGATGTGCGGCCACTTCGCCGGACGGTAGATTTAAAGCAGCAGATATCAAAGTGCCTTTGTTTATCTCAAATGTAATACTGAAACGAGTGAGCAGGACATAATAAGCTACATAAAAGACAAAACAAGTGAAAGTGTTACCTTAAAAATGATAAATATGAAGGTCGCTAAGAAATATAACGCGAACAAACTGTTTGTTTCTCAAAACAAGTTAGATTTGTTTTTAAAAGATGAATTGTGGCCAGATGGCATAACTTTTAGACGCTTCGTTCGTTTTACGTACCGAAAGAAGTCAGAAGATTAAGTAATAGTTAGTAATGGGCTTAATTATGAACTGTAAACAAAACAACTGATACCTACACTTTTGTGAGCGAAGCCCATGGGTGTAGAAGGTGGCTAGATCACTGTGTTGTGTCATGGTCAGCCTGGCAAACTATTGTAAATATAGGAATAAAAGAAGACGTATATATGTCAGACCACTTGCCATTGTACGTTGAGTGTGACCTAAATATAGTGAGGTCTAAATTAATAACACAGAATCCGCCACGTTCTAGAGTTATTTGGGGTGAAAGGGACGAATCTCAGATAAAATTTTACAAGGATTTATGTAATGAGAGGTTTCGCAACATTGATTTTCCACCTGAATTCTCAGAGTGTAGCTCTGGGTTATGCAGCTCAGTGAAGCATAAACATATCCTAGACGACTTGTACGGTGAAATTGTAAGTATTTTATGTGACGCTGCCGAGCAAACATATGTGGTAGGAGGGTGCAGGCCAAGGAGAGGAAAAGTGATGTGTGGATGGAACAGGCATGTTCGTGACGCTCACCGTGAGGCCAGGCTTAAGTTCAAGGAATGGGTTAGACAAAAGAGACCAAATAGTGGAGTAGTTTTCGATGAGATGTGTGAGACCCGTAAAATCTTCAAGAGTCGCCTGAAATGGTGCCAAAAAAACGAAGAGCAGGTCAAAATGGACAACATAGCAAAGCAAAGAGCCACGAAAAAATTTAGTAAATTTTGGAAGTCCACACGTAAGTTGGATACTGGGCCTGGTCTACCGGCGAGCGTAGGAGGGGCCAATGACCCGGTGGGAATTGCAAATATGTTTATGAAACATTTTAAAGTGCAATCTCCACTAGGCCCGTCGGTTGAAGCGGCCGATGCTGAGTCTGACAGTGGGGGGGTGGAGCCACTCACTCTTTTTTCGGCTAAACAAGTAAGATCCGTCATTCAAAGCATGAGCAGAGGTAAATCGCCCGGCCACGACGGACTCAGCATCGAGCACTTCAAATATGCGGGGGTTCACTTGCCGAGGGTCCTGTCCTTGTTTTACACAATGTGCATCAGTCACTCTCATTTACCATCTGAGCTGATGCAAACTGTTGTAGTACCTATAGTAAAAAACAGGACAGGAGATATCTCGGACAAGGGTAACTACCGTCCAATCTCCCTTGCTACCACAGCGGCTAAAATATTGGACAGTATACTTGATTCGTGCCTGGAAAAGTATTTGTGTTTGCACGATGCACAGTTTGGTTTTCAACCTAAACTTTCAACCGAGAGCGCTGTGCTAAGTTTGAAGAATACTGTCCAATATTACACAGATCGAAAAACGCCGGTGTATGCCTGCTTCCTGGATCTCTCCAGAGCCTTCGACCTGGTGTCATATGATGTGCTCTGGAGAAAGCTGGGTGACAGGAATGTACCGACCAGTGCTTAAGCTCATGCAGTATTGGTATGCGAACCAAACCAACTATGTAAAGTGGGCCGGAACGTTTTCAGAGTCATATGGGTTGGAATGCGGTGTGAGACAGGGGGGGTTGACGTCTCCACGGCTCTTCAACCTTTATGTTAATGATCTCTTAGTCGAGCTCAGTAGTATGCGTGTCGGCTGCCGGGTTGGTGGTGTTAGTATAAACAGCATCAGCTACGCGGACGACATGGTGCTGCTGGGCCCGACTGAGGGATCTATCGGAGAAATGTTGAAGGTCTGCGAGAGATATGCTGCCTTGCACGGCCTTGTGTACAATGTCCGTAAATGTGAATACATGGTCTTTAAGGCCGCCGGTAAGTGCCCTAATCATGAACCTACCTTCTTTCTGAATGGTAAAAGCATAAATAAAGTCTATCAATTTAAGTACTTAGGGCACATACTTACCGACGACCTTAAAGATGATGTAGATATTGAAAGGGAACGTAGGGCACTAGCGGTCCGAGGTAACATGTTGGCTCGTAGATTCTCGCGTTGTTCGGACCAAGTCAAAATCACCTTGTTCAAGGCATTTTGTCAAGGTCTGTACGCGGGGGGTCTGTGGGTCAGCTACACCAAAAGGTCGTTAGATGTCTTACGCGTCCAGTACAATAATGTTTTTAGGATGTTGTTGAAACTGCCCCGTTTCTGTAGCGCATCGGAGATGTTTGCTCAGAACCGAACTGATGGCTTTCAGGCAGTAGTTCGAAGAAAAGTCGCATCACTGATGCGTAGAACGCGGGACAGTGACAATAGCATCCTGAAAACAGTTGTGGAGAGTCCTTACTCACCTTTTCTGAGGCACTATGTGGGGAGAATGGTCAGGTAGCTATTCCTCACTCTATCGTTCTCTGCACATCCTGCCTTAGACACCTACTTTGTGGTTTGTTTTTGTGCTTTTTTGTTTACTACTAACACTAGTTATAAGATATGTAGGCGTATTATCAGGATTGGATATTTTAAAGTAAAAAGTAGGTAGTTTACTTATTAATCAATTTTATTCGATTAACTCACTTAATTTATAATAACTGTGAACTCAATTAATTATCATATCATAATTATTAACTAAAAGGTTTTAACACGATGTTAGCAAATCTAGGCGCTATGACAACACGTGTATCGGACCGAGGTCTAGAATAGAATGCCCCGATCGCTCCGCGCGGTCTCCTTTTACGTCCGAGCACAAACAAGTCGAGTAGTGGGGGAGGTGGGGATGGCGACATCGCCTGATCGGTCCGGTGCACGTGCCGTGTACAACCGTACGATGACGTAGCGATCTCATGGTCTGGTCCGGTCCTACGACCCTTCAGAGTAATAATCTTCTGGTCCGGTCCTAAGACCCTTCAGAGTAACATCTTCTGGACCGGTCCCAAGACCCTTCAGAGCAATATCTTCTGGTCCGGTCCTATGACCCTTCAGAATTATACTACTGGTCCAGTCTGTTGACCCTTCAGAGTAATATCTTCTGGTCCGGTCCTATGACCCTTCAGAATTATACTACTGGTCCAGTCTGATGACCCTTCCAATGATGTACCTACATGATCTATTAAGTTAATCAAATCAAATCGTATATTTCAAATAAACCATTTACAGGCACTTTTGAATTGTCAAAGTCGGTCAGTCAAAAACATGAAGCTATTTGCACGTTCCAAAGCGTAGATCTCTATGGAGAAGAACGTGCAAGAAACTCCACGGACACTCTTTTAAACCATGTGATGTGTTACAAAAATCTTGTTAACATTAACATTGATTGCTTCTATATGTGAGGACAATGCAAAGAACAAGAAAACATATAAACAATTCAAAATGCAGGTACAGATTAAAATAAGCCAGTGGCAGGTAAGAGATGACCAGTTTCAACTGACGGCGCCCGTTCACGAACATGACGCGTGCATCAGCACCATCTAACTCAACCATTTTGAAGGGAATCAAATGATCCAAAACACGCGCCACCATCAGCAAAACATTTGTGTGAGCATGACAAGCTCTCAACTGCCACGCTCGTTCATGTCAAACTAATTTAATAACGAAATCTATAATTACATATGTAAATGTCTCCATAGTGCTCACATTTACAAAAACTTGAAAATATGCTTCTACGTTATACAAAACTATGGTTTCAAGTAACTAAGAAAAGAAAAAAAAGAAGGCTGCTTTATTGTGTATACTTTGCTAATACAATAATGCAAAGAAATGATAAATAAATGATTGTATAGGAGAACAAAAAAAGGGTAAGCATTTCTTCCAATTATCGAAAACCTAACAAGTGGACCCATGCTGCTGTGGCTGTGGAGCAGGACCGGCATTTAGCCAAGCATTTTTATCAAGGACATAATCTTCCAGTTTATAATATGCTTGTCTACATAATGTGCGTTTAATACATGTTTTAAATTTTCTCTCATTCAGTTCGAGAATATTAAGTGGTATTTTATTATAAAATTTAACACAGTACCCCATACGTTAACTACTGCTACTGGCTTTTTAAGTACGAGAGTCGGCAATTTTTTTTTTAAAGTGTGAGCCCTAAAATAGTACCACTTAAAACTTTATTTTTATGGGAAGTTTCATGAACAAGTTCTTCATTATTATTCGCCGTCACGTCATCACTGATATTTTCTGCATCTAACGTTCATGTAAGCACTCACGAATTACTTTACGTTAATCTAAAATCATCCAAATCATCGCTGCGCTGTGCGGTTCGAATCAATCAATGTTATTATAATCTCACCCGTATTAAATTGCACAAAATGGAAAATCTATTTAGAACTTGTAATAGCTCAGAATTCTCTGTACCTTTAAAGCTTTTATCAATGTCATTAAAATCAAATTGCTATTCATGATAGTTTTGATACTATCAAATTTACTAACTGATGTTAGGCAAACTGCCTCCGTACGTTAATACGAAAGCCTAGATCCAAATTTTCACTAAAAAATAACGTCTAAGTTGAAACATGACCTTGTGGTACTTGCTATGCGATAACTAAACCTAAAGCTCACACTGAATAAAATTTTGACACTATTACCGCCAATGGGAAACTCTTTTAAGTACTCGCTTTGTGCTAACTATGTCAAAATTACCTAGCACTATCAATGCAACCACCGAATTGGTATCAACCCCTTTAAAGCTTCGTTTGCTATTCAAATAAAACTTGAGCGACTCACCAAGTATTCCAGTCGGCCTTGAACGCTCTTAACCCCACAGATGTTGACATGATACTTGGCTACTGCAGTTTGCCAACCTTCGGTCTGCCACGCTCAGAACCGTTCAGAAGTTGCAGCTGCTCAGCAGTTGTTGCAACTGCTCAGCAGTTATGGCAACATGCCAACCGCTAGCCTCCTGCTGGCTTTATACACCATGATACGATGTCTGAAACCGAAAAATGCTACGACAGTACAAGTCCAATAAAAGCTGTGGTGGGCCAAAAGGTTTCAGGTAAGTGTAGTAGTCACAGTATCAAAGTAAATAAAAATCTAAATTTTATCGGACCATTTGCATTGGCACAAGAAAGCGGCCTATGCCTATGAATGGTGATATAAAATCAAAATATTCAAAATAAAGTGTTAGGTAACTAAATCGCTCTTATGTCCAAAAAAATAAAAGCTCTCTGGTATTTCACTTCATGACTCGATCAGCGATAGCAGAATAATATCGCTTCATCAGCATTATTTGACCAATGACCAAGGCTTTGTGCCCATTTCAAGCGAACTCCTGTGCAACCGCCACTTCCAGGTATGTGCTTCCAATTCACCAAGAGTAGATAGCGACAGCAAAAGAATGGTCTCCCTTAGGGCAGTGTGTTGGCGCCGACGCTTTTTTAACATCTACGCGAACGAACCGCCTTCCACCTAACACACGGAGCGGTTCTTGTACGCGGATTACCTGGCCCTAGCAAACCAAGCAGCGACTTTTATGGACGTGGAGCATAAACGTACAATGGCACTCAGTGTACTGCGAGATTAGTGTGACCACAACCAGTGCACACATCGTGCGCCTTCCATCTCTGCTATAGGCCCGCAAATCGAATGCTTAACATCACATGGCGTAGAGCCAAGGTCCAACACTGCTCGAATCAGAAATATCTCGGTGTGACGTTAGATATGGCCTAAGCGTAAAAGTCAAACTGTTACAATACTTAGCTCCGTCGAACCCGGAATAACTTGCTCCGTCACCTAATTTCCATCAATTGGGGAGCGGCACCCGATGTTCTCCGTACAACCGGCATGTCCCTATTTTTTCTGCTGGCGTGTTTGCTTCCACAGTGTGGCACCGACCTGCTCTTTCTCGGAAAGTAGACATTGCCCTAAACGAAACGTGTCAGATAATATCAGGCTGATTAAAATAGACTCCACAAAACAAACTCTATCCGCTTGCAGGCATCGCACCTCCTGCTGTTCGAAGGATCTGAAAACCGATTCCCGACATCCCTGTATGGCCACATGCCAACTTCGGGAAGACTAAAAAGTCGCAAGAGCTTCCTTCTTTCTACACAGGCGATCCTGGATATGCCATCTAAAGGGAGAAGCAGACTGTGGGAAGAGAAGTATCCACCACCTCACGACTTCATAAAACCCAAAGAGCAATTGCCCCTGGTCGTGAATCGCAATGGCCTTTGGAAAGCGTTAAATCGCGCGCCAGCGCAATTTGCGCACCCAGGTAGGCCGCTGCAAACACAACTTGGCGAAATGAGGATGTAATGATCTGTTGTATACCCAACGTGAGTGCAGTGCCCGTTTTCAGAGCACGAGCCATATGTTACAGTGCCCCAAGTGCCCATTCTCCTGTAATTTGGAGTATCTAATGAATGCCACTGTTGCTGCAACTAACGTAACTACCTACTGGTCCAAAACAATAAAAAAGTTAACGATTGAATCGAAAAGAAGAAGTATTATTGAAAATGCTATCGCTTAATCTGCAACACTTATGCTATTAATAATAGCATAAGTTAAAGTGAACTTTAAGATAAAGCGACAGGCCAATTATCAAACATCGATAATTGCCATCCATAAAGGCGTTGCCTTTTGTAAGTCAGTCTCCACATCATAAAAATGAACACTCGTAAACGAAATAAAAAGCAGCTCTACAGCAATTAAAAAGTTTAAACGACTCACCAGATTGGCGTAGAAATATCTTCATATAAATTCACACTCCTCTCCTTGACCTGACCAGCTGTTGTGAAGTTGCTTGCCTCCGGACGGAACTGGTTTAGTTCAGGTTGATGAGGGTAGCCGCATAAAACTCGTCGAAAAGGAATTCGGCGCAAAGCTCTTCAGCGCCATATGGTAAAACAATAAACTGCTCTGCACATCACTGCATCCTCGACAAAACATACCACCACGGTGACACACTATGATCGTGTGTCGAACTTCGGCCTATCGGATTTAACTTCACGACACTTCACGGCACACATCAAGTTTTTAGCGTCTGGATAAACGCATGCGTTTTAAAAACAAACCGCAATTTTCACTATCACTGTCATTACATTTCAAAACGTAACCGCCACATATTTCACTAGCATTGTCACGAATCTCCATGTGGGCCCTTTGAGTTACGTCCCAATTCTGATGTAGGCGTATTATCAGGATTGGATATTTTAAAGTAAAAAGTAGGTAGTTTACTTATTAATCAATTTTATTCGATTAACTCACTTAATTTATAATAACTGTGAACTCAATTAATTATCATATCATAATTATTAACTAAAAGGTTTTAACACGATGTTAGCAAATCTAGGCGCTATGACAACACGTGTATCGGACCGAGGTCTAGAATAGAATGCCCCGATCGCTCCGCGCGGTCTCCTTTTACGTCCGAGCACAAACAAGTCGAGTAGTGGGGGAGGTGGGGATGGCGACATCGCCTGATCGGTCCGGTGCACGTGCCGTGTACAACCGTACGATGACGTAGCGCCGTCAGATATATATATATTTTACTAACAAAATGGGCTATATTGTTGTCCGAAATTGGTAAATAAAATTATTATTATTATTATTATTACTTTGTTTTGTGACACGTCGAGTGCTATTGTGTTGCAAAATTACTGATTTTCGAAGCTATTCACACTTATGATAAACAGAATTCTTTTCTTTGCTTCTCTCATACAAGTATCCTGACTGGCTATAGTAAAATATTATTCCTGAATAACAAAAAGTTTCCTCCATTGACGACATACGGTCCCCCAGGGCCCTGGTACCAGAGTTCAACGTCGAGCCGAGTAAGTTCGCGATCTTTAAAACCGCGTACTATATAAGTTCGTACATCTATCACCCACTTTAAGCATGTTCCACACGGATGTAATCCAATGTCCAATTTAAGGTGACCTTGGTGGGAGCTTGGTTTCCATCCGCGAGTTTTGTATGAATTTGGATTGCATCTGCCGTCTACACGGATGGCAACAAGCAAGGTCGATTTGGATAACATCCGTGTCGAACATGCTTTCGATGGTCATAGGTTGACAACTCGTAACCCACATTTTTTCACAAAATGAGCTATGTACATCAAAAATTTTGAAATTACGCGCCGAACCTTTCTATTGATAACTCGTAATTCACAAAAAATGTCACTCGAACAATTTGTGCCAGAGTTGACAACTCACTACGAACAAGTATCAACTTGAACTCACTGTTGCGCGAGTTACGCGGTGTCAACGCAAAATGCAGTTCGCAAAATTCACTGACAGAACATTACGGCGCGGGTTTTGTTTAAAAATAGTTTTATATTTAATTACAACTTTAAATACGTCTATTTACTTCTGAAAAGTGTCCTTGAAGGTATATTGGTAAGTTTTTATTTTTATTTTACGTAGAACGCTCAATAAGAGCTCACTATTGAAACTTTAAGCCATCTTATCATCGATACTTTTATGTAGGTATGTAAAACTAATTTATGAGATGTATTGAGTTATATATATTAATATTATTAAGCTGAAGGTTGTTTGTTTGTTTGTTTGGTTGAACGCGCTTATCTCAGGATCTACTAGTCCGATTTAAAAAAAAATCTTTCAGTTTTAGATAGCCCTTTTGTTTCAACATGGATCATTTAAGCAGGCAATAGGATAATTAGGTACTTATCTCTCCGTCTTTTGTTTTAGTGTTATCATGGAGATAAACATTGAAGAAGAGCTTTTTAATGATGTTGTAACGGGCTTGAAGGAACAAGGACTAGTTTCTGTAGACGTTTCTCGTAATAAGAGGAGTGAGTTTGTGTACGAAAGTCAATCACAAGAATCATTTCAAAAGTCACCAGGCTCTTCCGAGTTACAGTTGTATACCTATGAGGTAAATAGAAACGGAGAAATGTTACTTCTAGGAAAAAGTTATACATCAGATCGACTTGAGAATGTTCTCCTGGAACATTCTCAAGCCTGTACGCCTATATTTAATACCGAACAGAGCTGTCAAGATAATGGCGGGATAGATACAGGTTCATCACTTACCACATCGTCATTTTTAAACCAGACTCAGCTACCTTCCAGCCCACGTCATAACTCGGAAAACATTATCGGTATTGTAGAAGTCATACCTGATGCAGAATCTCCTACAATTTTGAATCCTTTTCATGTTGTTGAGGAGACACAAAGTGATACAAGCTCTCCTACTATTTTGAATTCGTATGATTTTATCTTTGAACCTAACCCAGGTTCATCAACACAACGTACATCAACTACTCTCGTAGTACCTACGAGTAGTAGAACGAGTGATAATCAAAACTATGATCCGGATCAGACGTCTTGCTCTTCTGAAGATGATGACAGTGGTATGAACGAAGGGTATAGTACTGGAAAGAAGACAAAGAAAAGAAAAGGCTTAGCTGATACAGAGCATTGGAAAGCGCGTATGAATAAAAAGTTACGAGAACAGGGAAAAGATTACATAGGGTGGAGAAGAAATGAAAATTCGTGTAATACGCATAATACACCACGAGTAGCAAAAAAATTGAAAGAGACTTGCAGTTCTGCTTTTTGTCGCTCGTCCAAAGAACGCCACTGCCACGAATTTACATCAGAATGTAGACAGCGATTGTTTGATCTATTTTGGAGTTTAAGTTGGGATCAAAAGAAAATATTTGTGATTAACACTACTGATAAAATAAAAACTTAACACTACTGATAAAATAAAGACCCAAAGGAAATACCAGAAGAGCAGCGTCACTTCAATATTACTTGAAACAAGGGGATATAAAATTGAGAGTTTGTAAAAAAATGTACCTAAATACTTTATGTATTGGAGAATGGTCAGTAAGGAGCTGGGTAAACAAATCCGAGTGTGGCATGTTCGCAAAAGAAAATTCTGAGCAAATAGAAAAAAAAAGAGGGGAGAGAAGAAAAGACTATCACGTGAATTTTTAGTCGAATTTATTGAAAATTTATCAAAGCTTCCTTCGCACTACTGCCGCGGGTATGGTGGAAGTGTATAGGACTTACACTGAAGCGAGCACAATGAAAAACCTGGTTCCGTTATGTCGAACTATGTTTGATAACATTATAAAAGCAAAAAATATTGGCTTCCAGCAGCCGAAAAAAGATTTATGTGATACATGTCTAAGTTACCATACTAAACAAATATCGGAACAGGAGTATAAAGATCATCAGCTCAGGAAACAAAACGCAAGAGAAGAAAAAGAAAAAGATTTAAAGGAAGCAGATGAAGGAAAATGTATTGTCTTAGAACAGGATGTTCAAGCTGTGAAGGTATGTCCATATATAAGAGCCAGCAGTGCATATTACCGAAGAAAGTTGATCAACCATAATTTTACGGTTTATGAATATCCATCTAAAAAAGTAAGATGTTATTGGTTTTCAGAAGTCGACTGTGACACTCAGGCATCAGTATTTGTTAGTTGCATATTAGATTACCTACATGAAATGATTTGCAACTCTGATGGTGAATTTGTATCAAAGCCTATCATTATTTGGAGTGACGGTTGCACCTATCAGAACAGGAATGCAGTATTAGCAAGTGCTTTATCCAACTTTGCTGCTGTGAATAATGTGGTCATTTACCACAAATATTTAGAACCTGGGCATACGCAGATGGAAGTGGATAGCGTTCATGCTGCCATCGAACGTGGCATTAAAAAATATGACGCTATTTATGTTCCATCACAATACGCAGATATAACTAAGAAATCACGCAAAGATCCATACGTCAAAATGTTAAAATATGACTTTTTCAAAAAATTTGATGATCCAAAAGTCATGCGTTACGAAAGTATTAGGCCTGGTAAGAAAAAAGGAGATCCTGTTGTCACAGATCTTAAAGTTTTACTGTACGAACCAGATGGCAAAATTTATTATAAGATTAACATCTGCGATAAAAACTATTCTTTGATACCAAGTAGACCAAGAAATATTAATTTTCCAATTTCAACCTACGAGCAACTTTTCAAGGATTCGCCTAAACTTACTTCATGCAAATATAATTATTTGCAAGCTCTTAAAACTGTAATACCTTCTGATTATCATTCTTTTTACGATAATTTGCCGCACATGTAATTTGTTTCAATCTAATAGATAATGTTTTTTAAAAATTGACAACTCGTAAAGTAAATGTTGACTGCTTGTAACACGTTAGTAGTGAGGTTTTTTTAATATTGTTACCTCGTAACTGTTTGTTTATTGATTATTTAATGAAAAACTATGTGAACAGTTTATTGTTTTAAGCTATATCAATAAATAAGTTGATTACCTACCAACTACTTTTTTGTTTTATTTATTTTTTAGTTATTTTCGAAATTAAACAGTTTTTTCCCTCTCCTGTAAAATTTGATACATTGCAGTTACGTGTTGTCAACCTTTGACCATCGCTTTACTTGTTTTTTTACATTATCTCACTGTGCCCATGTCGTCAGGGTTCCCAACTTAGAGGTTTTTTCCCCAAATAGGGGATAAAAATATGGGATTTATATTTTAGGAGACTCATTCGACCCTGAGATAACCTATCCCACTAATCTATTTAATTTATTGACCTAGCGACACATAATGACAATTAGAGGCATTTCTAGTTAAAAAGATAGCGGTGTTAATTAAAAAAAAAAAACAATTTAATCATTATATTTTTATGTCATCGTGTTTTATACCGATATTTGCATAGTAAATATCTTATCTTATCTAGTGTTAACCATAAAAAATATTGTTTTTCTGACGTCTGTACTGACATCGTAGTTACTTTGTCTATGCTTAGGTACTGAAAATGTAAAATACATAGATTGGCTATTGTTTACTTTTACGTAAAAAATGGAACCCTTTTAAGACCACTTGGGTCTGTCTGTCTGTCCGTCTTTCACGGCCAATATTCCGAATCTACAAGACCGATTCTGTCGAAATTTGGTACACATATGCAAAAAGTACAGTATATGTGAACTTTTGTGACTAAAACACGGACACATTTCGAAAATAAATAAAATCTGATATTTTAGTGTTTTTGACTTTGGCATTAGGGAGAATGTTTTTGAGAGTTGGTAACTCTGTATGACATGTCAATCGTCGAACGCAAATTCTTGCCAATCATAACCTACAATATCATTGTTTTTATTGTGTGGCCACGAATTTGCAATAAACTTGACTATGAGTAGCGGTAATGAAACAGATAATAGCTCAACCATTGATGAGCAGGACGATGGAGAAAGGGTGAGTAACAAAATTATAAAGAACACATTCATAATATTGAATAGGTACCTATACAACCCGACTTTATCGCTTGTGAACTCAGACTTGTCCCTAAAATCCAAGCCTATAATTTATTATACTAACTGACCCGTGCCCACTTCGTTGGCCGGTATTTTGTCGGTTTAATATATAGCCTACCAAATAACGTGGCTTTCTATTGGTAAAAGAATAATCAAAATCGGTTTAGTAGATCCAGATATTACCCCCTACAACCTCACAAACTTTACCTCTTTATAATATTAGTAAAGAAGTAAAGATAAGTATTATATCTACTACTACTAATTCTATTATTTTAATTAGGTACCTATTTATTTTTTACTAGATTCTGCCCGCGTCTTCATCTGCATAAACTTTAGAACTGGTTCCAAAAATGCCTAAATTAAAGCAGTTCCAGTCTTGGCAATACTTTGATATGTGTCTGGTGTGCTGGTACTTGTGAATCTTTCTTGCTCACAATTCCAGGCCGAAAATACTGCAACATGTTTCTGATCTCATGGTACTAGTGAATCTTTCCCGCTCACAATTACAGCACCGAAACACTTAAGTATATAAAGTTTCTGGTGCACTGGTACTAGTAAAATGTAGCCATGTGTTATTCCAGGATATCTTAACTCATATAATTAAAAAGAAAGATTTGATTTTTTGTTTGTTTGTTACAATTTAACTCAAAAACTACTCCACCAATTTTAAAAATTCTTCTTATTTTACTTTATTTGGGAAAACAAACAATCGTACATTGTATATTAAAATCTAAATACACAATATTCAATACCTAACTGTAGAATCCACTAAGTTTCCTCATGTTACTAGGTAATTTTTTTTTTAATGTATGTTTCCATCTTGCAATCTGCCTGCTTCAGGGCTAATTATATAATTTGTCTTGAATGGACCTAGCCCAGTGGCTAGTCCATCAGCCTTTCTCAAGACGTCATATGAGGTCTTGGGGGACTTTTCTTTTTATTCGATGGAATATGTTGGTAGTCTTATGCATCAGATTACAAGCAAGTGTATTTGGATGCCTTTCAATACGTTTGGCGTAAGATTTGAGCTTCTCTCTTATTTCCTGCTTCACTATTGGCATCTTTAGGTCGCGGTGTAGTTGATTATTGGTAATATACCATGGTGCGTTCGTTATCACGCGCAGTATCTTTGACTGGAAACATTGTCGAATTTTCAGGTTTGAGTCGGCGGCAGTTCCCCACAGCTCCAGTAGTAGTAGTACATTTGTGCAAAAGGAGTTTGTTTTCCAGAGATACTTTAGATTTGCGAGACATCAACCAAACATCTTCCGAGTTGTAACCCAAGTGCTTTCCTTTTGGTAAAGATATGCTTTTTCCATGTAAGTCTTTTGTCCAGATATATGCCCAGGTAACGTATTTCATTGTGTTGGGGTATTTGGATTCCGTTTAACTCGACAGGAGGGCACTCTCCGCGCCTAAGGGTAAAAGTAACGTGAACAGATTTAGCCTCGTTCGCCTTGATGCGCCAGTCGCGTAGCCATTGAGATATATCGCGAAGGCTTCTCTGTAATATAGCGGATGCTGACTCTGGATTTTCATGTGTAGCTAGGACTGCTGTGTCGTCTGCGAATGTACCTACTATCACGTTGTCATTTACTGGTACGTCATGAGTGAATATGAGGTATAAAATTGGTCCCAGAAAACTGCCTTGGGGGACTCCTGCTTTGATGTCATGTATCTCAGTTCTTTCATCTCCATGCTTCACATAAAAATGACGCTGGGTTAAGTAGGATTGGATTAATATGTGATAGCTTGGGGGAAGATTTTTCAGTATTTTATATAGAAGACCTTCGTGCCAAACTCGGTCAAAAGCTTGTGAGATATCGAGAAAGGCAGCCGTACAGTACTTATTATGTTCAAATGCGGAGTTTATCTCATTTACGAGTCGATGCACCTGTTCTATAGTCCCATGAGCCACTCTAAATCCGAACTGGTGAAGCGGTATAATTTGACTCTTCGAGATTTCTGGTACAAACCTTTTCAGTACAAGCATCTCTAGTACCTTAGAGGGTATTGGTAGCAGGCTTATTGGGCGGTAAGAGGTCACTTTATCTGGTTCCTTCCCGGGTTTCAGTGTAAGGATTATTTCTGCTTGCTGCTAGCTGTTTTCCATTGTTCAGGGATGAATTCACGTTGCAGGATTGCATTGTATAATTGGGTTAGGAATGTTATACCGATCTCAGGTAGCTCTTTCATGATTTTTGGGGTTATAAGGTCGTATCCAGGGGCTTTGTTAAGTTTAAGTGTACGTATTGCCTGGCGAACTTCATTTCTGGTGAATGGCTGAATAGGGTTATAGGTAAGCTGACTTGACCGAGTCAAAATTTTCTTCACTTCGTCTATCTTTGAAGATCCTAGATAATTATTAGGGGTAAAAATACGAGATAAATGCTCTGCAAACAGTTTTGCCTTTTCGGCGTCAGTTTTGACCCAATCTCCATTCTCTTTACGCAGCGGCGATTGAAAAGCAATTGGTCTTTTGACGGCTTTGGTAATTTTCCAGACAGAATAATCTGTGGCAGAGGTGGCGTCTAGTTTTTTAGATGGTTTTCTAGGTTTTCGTCTCTTATTTTTCCCAGGCTATAATTAAGTTTTTTAACCAACCTGTTAAATGCACGTTTGTGTCAGGGATGTCTGGTTTCTTGCCATTTTTTCCTGGCTCGCCTCTCTCTTTTCTTGCACTAGGTCCTTTATAACTTGAGGATATGTAGGAATGTATTCAGTTTTCTGAGGATTCGCTGAGGGAGTTGCTGCCCAGGCTGCTGATTGAATACATTTATTAAAGATCTCGACTGCATCCGTTATGTCATTGTCGGTTCTCAATGGTATTTGAGTATCCATGGCATCAATTATGTGCTCTCAGAATTTGATCCAATCAGTATTTTGAGTGTGTAATTCACACGGTGTCACTACTTTGATAGGGCAGTTAGATAATTCAGCTATTATTGCGCTGTGATCAGATGATAGGTCGAAACTAGATTTACAGCATAAGGACGAGGCGGGAAGACCTTTAGTGACAAAGTAATCTACTAAGTCAGGTTTCTTTTTGGCATCAGTAGGCCAGTAAGTTGGTGTCCCAGTAGAGAGTACACTTTGAGGTTTAGTTGGTGAATAGTTCTACAGAGCTCACGTCCTTTAGGATTTACGATTCTGGATCCCCAATCGGTGTGTTTAGAGTTGTAATCACCTCCCGCAATGAATTTTTGGCCCAACGTTTTGAAAAAACCTGTAAAAGTCACAATGAATGCTTTTTGTTCAATTTGTTCAATCAAAATCCGGTTGGAATGGAATAGTGGTGATTTTGGTATCATGATATTAATCCTTATGCATCTACATAGTTTGATAATTAAGGTTGGTTATTTACATGTAAATTACACGTTAAGTAAGAAAAATGTTGCGGTTTGAGCAAACTGCCCTTGGTTTAGTCTATTAATAAGTAATTTACGCATTACCCTGTATATAGGGAGCTGTAGGAGATAAATTTCGTGGAGTACGTACTAAACTCAAAAAAAAACGAAGTCATGGGTGTGCCAAATTTCATCCAAATACCCTTCAGCCATTTTTGGGTGATCGCGGTACAAACATCCAAACTTTAACATTTATAATAGGGTTAAATAGCTGTTGCATATGTGCACATTTGAATATCCATCCAAACAACTGACGGGTTTGCACCATGCAGATCATTCAATACAGTTACTATATGTATTGTATAAAAGATCCCCGCCTCAACTAAACAAACATGCATGCATTGCAGTATTCATAATTAACTTAATTTCACTAGTTATTCCAACACACTGTTGATTAAAATTTTCATTTCAGACTGAAATCAGATCTCAGCTTTCAACATTGTCATTTGAAGAATTACAAAAATTAAAAGAGAAAATTGGTGCCAAAGTATACAAAGAAGCTCTTTTTGGTAATGCTAACAAGAAGAAGGAAAGTGATGCACCAAAAGTTTTCAAAAGGGAAAATAAGAACAGACCGCGGGAGATGAGCTCTAAGAAACCCGTTCGGATGCTGCAGGCGGTCCCTACTGTTAAGAAAAAAGAAATTCGTGATCCTAGGTAATTAAGAAGTACCCTTTAATGAAAACCCTGTGTTCTAATGTGGATCTAAAATGTTCATAAGGTTCATTCAGAATCTGCGTAGCCTTTTCCCAAATATATTGGGGATGACTGCCAGTCTAAACAGGCGCTTCCCTGATAAGATCTCCACATTAACCTTCTTTCGATGCCAAATGAGTCTTCCCCTCCTATTACTATACTAAGTCTGATTTAAATCTTATTATTATTATTATTATTTTTACTCCTGATTGTAGAAATATGTAGGAAGTATATTTATTTGCAAAATAAAAACCAGCCAAGTGCGAGTAGGGCTCGCACATGAAGGGTTCCGTACCATAAACCTTAATTTTTATTATTTGTTGTTATAGCGGCAATAGAAATACACAATCTGTGAAAATTTCAACTGTCTACCTATCACGGTTCTTGAGATACAGCCCGCTGACAGATAGACAGAAGGATGGACGTACAGCGGAGGCTTAAAGTTATCAAAAAATAAAAAGCCCGTTTTGACAGCACGATACAACATTGCTTTACTAGTAAATAGACATTTTTTTTATTATTTATAGGCACGCGTTTGACCACTATCTCACCTGATGGTAAGCGATGATGTGGTCGAAGATGGAGCACGCTTGCCTAGAAGTAACCTATTCACTCTTGACTTAAAGACTCCCAGGTTGTAGCTATCAGGAAACGCAGACTCCGGCAGGGAATTCCACTCCTTAGCTGTACTCACTATGAATGTGTTCCCAAAACGTTTTGTGCGCGTGTGTGGGATGTCCACCATGTACCGGTGGCGCATCGCCGTTCGTCTTGTGGTCATACAGACATAAAAATAAATCTCTTTCGCACTTAGTGGTAAAGCAATCTTCTATCCCTCTCTACTCAGCTGTCTAATCGTACTTCTTAAATTTTGGTGACTTTAGTAATAGGGTTCCGTTGGTTACCTTTTGGGTACGGAACCCTAAAAATTAAGTTAAGTACTGGCTTTTTTCACATGTAATATGAAACACTAATTATAATTGCAGATTTGATCCACTGTGCGGTGAATTTGACAAAAAACAATTCTCTGATGATTACAATTTTCTGTCAGACTTACGTATGAAAGACATTAAAGCTATCAGATCAGAATTAAAAGAGACAACGGACCCAGACAGACAGCTAAAGTTACGAAGACTACTTCAACGGTTGAACGACCAACATAAACACACAAAGAAGAGTAAGATAGAGAGAGAAGTCATGGAAAAGAATAGAAAACATAATGAACAAGAGTTTAAGGAGGGAAAACAGCCACACTTCAAAAATAAATGTAAGTTGATATCTCGTATTGTCTCTAATCATCATCATCATCATTCCAGCCGATAGACGTCCACTGCTGGACAAAGGCCTCCCCCAAAAGAGGGGCGTTTGCCATAATCGCCACGCTTGGCAGGCGGGTTGGCGATCGCAGTGTATGGTGTTGCGTTTTACAGAGAACGCTGCTACCCATTCTCTGGCGAGTGCCTTAGTCGCCTCTTACGACACCCATGGGAAGTGATGGTATGGTATTATTCTTTTACGGCACCATACGGCACCGGCCGACACCAAACGGAGGAAGGTCATTTGTCTCTGTTATGTTCATACAATTGATGGAAATGGAATGATTTAAATTTGTGCAGCACTGTTAATTGAAATGTGGTGCAAATAAGCTTTTGTGGTTCCCCAAATGCTATAAGACCTGTAGTTTGATTGAGAGCTATTCTCACCGTCACTTTTGTGAGTGGTTTTCACACAATATGATATGTTCTAAGCATCCTAATTCACACGTTTTTTTAAATTGATTTTAGATCCCTGAATCTTGCTTCATATGTTAGAAGTCTGCATATCAAAGGCCATACTTCTGAATATATATTATGTAATTACCCAGCTGTTTCATACATTTTCATGGGATAAATATTGCATTTTGTATGAAATAGCTGTTATATTTTTTTCAAGTTTTCGGGGTATAATCAATCATATGTACTTTCACTCCCTAAGGCGCCATCTCCACGAGCGAGTATATCGCCGCGAGTTGACGTTTTTTCACTCGTGGAATCGCCGCGATTATACCGCCGTGTGGAGACATGTTCATAGAGTTGTTATAGAATAATCCTCCTTCTGGCGCAGTCGGGTAAATACGTGGCACGACGATATTATCGCCGCGATTCTCCTCGCTCGTGAAGACGGCCCCTATGAGGTTATGAGTGTTTTACAAATAACCCTGTATATTGCATACTAACGTGGTACACTATTATTGCAGCTGAACAACGGGTCGAGGCGCTGGTGAAACAGTACGAGGAGTTGAAGAAAGAAGGCGCCGGTCGGATACAGCGGCATCTCAAGCGGAGACAGCAGAAAGTCAAGAAAAGGTCGCACAAAGCACCCACAGGCACTTAATATAAATATTATAATTTTCATGGTTTTTTTTTTAATGAAGTTTTGAGCATGGATGTGGATGGCAAGAGTTGAGGGAAACCAAAAAGTAAAAATACGGTATTTGACTGTTTTTAAGTTCCGAACAAAAAACGGAACCCTTATAGGATCACGCGGGTGTCTGTCTCTCCGTCTGTCTGTCTGCCTGTCCGACAGTCTCAGCCAATTTTCTCGGGATCCACTGGACCGATTCTGTTGAAATTTGGTACACATATGGACTTCTATGACCCAAACACGGACGCGTTACGTAAATCATTGATTTTTTAGTATGGGGGTCACTTTTGGGGGTCAAACTAGAGAATTTTTTTGAACAATATCATGTGACATATCAAATAAAAGGGCTTACTGTGAGGGTTTTATTTATATTTTTTTCATAATTTTAAAATGATTGGTTTTGAAGTTATTCAAGAAATTAGACGAAAAATGACCACTCCCCCCCCTTATCTCCGAAACTACTGGGCCTAAAATTTTGAAAAAAAGTGGAGATTATAGATCTTTACCTAAAGATTACCTATTAGAAGTCTGTAGTGTTAAAATAACAAGTTAAAAAAAAAATTCGTTCGGAACCCTTTGCACGCGAGTCCGACTCGCACTTGGCCAGTTTTTTAATAGTAATCAAATACACTATGAGGTATAGATTACTTAAAGGGTGGTACATCTGGAAAGGGTGTGTATGACTACAGAGATGTCGACGACCATTTTCAGGAACTTTGCATTTCTTCAGGGTAAAAAGTAGCCTATGGTGCTGGCAATAATGTAGCTTTTCAGCAGTGAATGGATGTTTGTAAGCTGATCTGTGGGCTTAGTGCGAATTTTTTTACATTCTCGATCTCGTTAGCGTAATCTTCAAGTTGTATTGAAACTGAGTAAGCGCCGTCTAGTTTCAATAACGGAAAACCTTCTTTTTTTTTCATATAATTTGATATAAGCCAGCCATACTCAACCTTTTTTTTCTTGGGCCACATGACGCTTCTACTTTTGTCATGATGGGCCGCAATAACCTTTAGTAAAATATAATTTTACATCTAACAGTAGTAACAATGTTAATTAAATTAATTAATTAAATTATTAATAACAACCTTTAATTTAATTATTTGTAACAACTATGTATACTACCCATATTTGCAGAATAGAATTCTATTCTATTCTATTCTACAGCCGTGGCATAGGCCAACTTTTTCGTTTTACTAGCGGATGAATAGTTTCAGCACATCGTCAATAAGTGAATCAGAAAGCCGAGAAATGTAAAGCATTAATATCTTCTCTCAGTATAGTACTCAATAAATTCTACCGAGACACTGAGCAAATATAGCACCAATAATATATGTATTTAGTATTTATGCTAGGCTACGGGGCCACACAGAAAACTATGGCGGGCCACATGCGGCCCGCGGGCCCCAGTTTGAGTATAGCTAGTAGTACGTTAAGAGGGGACTCTAGTCCCGAGGAATCTGAAAAATAGGTATTTGAAGAAACTATTGCCGATGCCGTCGCGCTGCGCCCTGTCAAGTAAAGTGCGAAAGCGACAACTGCAGCTCAGGCTGATTTTACCTATAAAAACCGTGACCAAAAGACGTTTTGTATTCTGCAGTTTTCTTCTTCAAAACTGGACTGATCTATAAAAATTATTTATCAAAATTTTGAGGAAGACTATATCTATGCTTCTATTATTTTCTATTTTGTTAAAAACTTATCAAAGTCTGATAGTCGTCTGAACATGGCGGTAAAAACGGGTGCTTTTTCGTGTTTTTGGACTGTCATAATTCTTTAAGTAATTATGTTTTGGAAAAAGAAAATGATAGAGGCACGTATTAACGATCTAGATTATTTGGGAAAAAATCATTACTCTAGCAGCATTATCCACGAAGAAAACAGCGGAATGCGTTTGTATGGAGAAAGTCCCAAGAGTTACAGACTAGTCCCCTCTTAATAAGCTCCCACTTAACCCTAGTCCCCCTCATTACGTCACGTTCCTCATTACTTAGGGTTATGACTTCCGTCGAATCAACTCTTTGACAATGGCTCTCACTTAGATCAGTAGGTAATTCCAGAGAATAACCTTTTACAAACAAAGGGGAAATTAAACCTTTTTATCATATTTGTTTGGATGGCGCTACAAATATCTGTTCTCACTATGTATTTAATCCTTAGACATGAGGAATGTCTATTATCTACAGATTTAGGGACTACCTACAGTTCCCGTCACGCAACTTTACCTCCCCGAAGTACGTCGCAATCGAATGCGCAGAATGTCAATTTGACAAAAAACATAATACAGCATACCGCATGCGCGGGCACGTCGGGCATGCGCGTGTTTGCGCAAGATGGCGGGTGTAATGGCATCTCACTCGCTCGTATACGTTCGATGCATACGTGTGACCCGCTTGCTCAATGCAATACGACTGTTGATGCGAAAAGTGTTACACGTTGTTATTGTTTATAATTAATTATTTTGGTTATTTCTTACTATTTGATTTGTTTTTTGTGTGTTTTTGTGGTGTTACTTTTTGATATTTTTATTGTTACTGGTAGTCTTTGTTACTTATTTATAATACAATACGTATAAACAAAAAATATTCTAGGAACGTAACACTTGTTTACGCGATTGCACCTGCGCGGTCGTCACTAAAACCTAACTTCGGAGGGGTAAACAACGGTGATGCGAACTGTACTCATACTTATTCAGCTTATACCCATAGAAAACAACGATTTTCTATGGAGACGCGTACGCATCCGTTCAGCACTCCGCGTCTATTCAGCTTTCACGACAAACAAGTATAAAATTAGCACAAATGTGTTGCGTGCGAGTGCTACAGATAGAGTTCAGCGCTGTTCTGCCGCGTTCATACGCGCACACTTACAACGCTGTACGCGGCTGATAGAAGCAGAACTGTATAAGTGTGACCAGAATCGTTCAGCGAAACGCGAATGGAGTTGAATAAGTGAGAGCAGTCCTTAGGGTTAAGGCGGCGTTTCCACCGGAGATGTGCGAGGAAACATAGCAAGGGATGCGTTTGTTAATCTAAGAGAACTAGCCTAATTAACTCAGTCCAGTCGTCTGTCAATAATTCAACCTGCACAGCCAATCTATCAATAGGCTAGTTACCACCATCAATAAATTGCAAATATATTTAGTCCGTCAGTTAGAGTATTGAAAAATAATGGACACATATTTTTTGTTTTTGTAAATCAATGAATATTGACAAAGATAAAATGCACCAAAACTCGGGAGAGGGGGCTGGTGACGTCACGTCGCTAGTAAAATTGTACTATCGTAGTAACGTCACGTACTGTATCTTCGTCATTTTTTGTTATCATAAAAAAAGAAAAAAATATGTGTCCAACATTTTTTGGAAATCTATCTGACGGACTCGTTTTTTTTTTCAGTAAAATACCCTATTTCTTTTGTACTTTTTATTTTAATTTATTAAACTTAAATATCAAAATAATCAACACGGCTTAAACAGTACAGTATATAATTCATATAATTATTTAAAAATGATTAAATATTAGATATTTATTGATCAAAATATACAAGTGATTGCATATGGGTGCTTGATGAAGTAGGTGTGCATGGTCACCAGGCCAGGTGAATCTGCCAAGTCGTACAGGCACTGGGGACCTCTGGGGACGATGGCCTGGAAATAGTACACGTCATTAGAAGCCTGGAGTAGTAAAAATACCAAAGTATGTGTTCAGCACAGCTACTATACCTTTTCGAATACGAGAAAATTATAAAATTTTGGAAAACATATTCTCTGTCATACTGGACACAGTTCTAATTACATTGCAACCCATAGTTTTTAGGGCCTTTTTAATACAAATGGACAGTTAAATATACAACGTGTAACAGAATTGACGCAATACCTCTTAAGGGCCCATTGTACTCATCATTATGAACAACTTTTACTATAGGACCAACCCCGAAATCGCGAAAAAAAAAATCACCTGTTCAGTACATTTTGTCGAGTTATGCGCTCAAAAATTTATGCTGCAGTCGATTTTTTTTTTCGAGATTTCAGTGTTTGTCCCATAGCAAAAGTTGTTCGTAATGATGAGTTCAATTCTGTTACAGGTTGTATACTTAAAATAATCTACAGTTGCGCCGATGGATTGAAATGATTACGAATTATAAATCTTTATCTTTACATAGTATAAAACAAAGTCGCTTTATCCGTCTGTACGCTTATATCTTTTAAACTATTCAACGGATTTTAATGCTGTTTTCATCAATAGACAGAGTGATTCAAGAGGAAAGTTTATAATTATATGTAAAGGCTAATTTTATAAAGGGAGCTTAATGGTTGATATTTTTTTTTGTTCCTTTTTTAGGGTTCCGAAAAAAAAAGGAACCCTTATAGGATCACTCGGGTGTCTGTCTGTCTGTCTGTCTATCTGTCTGTCTGTCTGTCTGTCCGTCTGTCACAGCCAGTTTTCTCCGGATCCACTGGACCGATTCTGTTGAAATTTGGTAAACATATGGACTTCTGTGACCCAAACACGGACGCGTTACGTAAATCATTAAATTTTTAGTATGGTGTCACTTTCGGGGGTAAAACTAGAAAATTAAAAAAAAAGAGTTTTGAACAATATCGTGTGACATATCAAATGTAAGGGCTTACTGTGAGGGTTTCAATTATATTTTTTTCATAATTTTAAAATAAATGATTTTAAAGTTATTCAAGAAATTAGACGAAAAATGACCATTCCCCCCCTTATCTCCGAAACTACTGAGCCTAAAATTTTGAAAAAAATGGGGATAATAGATCTTTACCTAAAGATTACAGGAAAACCTATTAGAAGTCTGTAGTGTTAAAATAACATGTTAAAAAATTGAATTCGTTCGGAACCCTTTGCACGCGAGTCCAACTCGCACTTGGCCAGTTTTTTATTTTTCAAGTTACCTGAACAGCAGCCCTGTTTGGTTCCTCGAACCAGTTTCGACGGACTTCTTCGTCGACGATGTGTTTGCCGAACATGACCAACCCGACGCCGATAAGTTGGTCGGCGTCGACCAGCCCGAACCACGGGAACAGGGTGTCGGCCCGACACTCCAAGTCCTCGTCTGTCTTGTAGTAGTAATGTTTACCTGAAAACATGAGAACGTCAAGAAGCACTTGCGAGTTCTAACAACGGCTAACAGATTTTTTTATTACCGAGAGTAAAATGAAAATATTTGTGTGATCGGTAAAATGGTAAACTACCTGCCATATTCCCAGAAATGAATATTGAAGTTGACATTATTTCAATGTCGCACACACAAAGAGAAACTGAACAAAAAATGGTTTTATATACAACCTGTTACAGAATAAACGATAGACCTCTTAAGGGGTCATTGAACTCATCATTATGAACATCTTTCACTATGGGACCAACACTGAAATCGTGAAAATAATATCGACTCCCCCATACATTTCTGTGCGCATAACTCGACAAAATGTACTGAATTGCTGGTTTTGTTTTCGCGATTTCGGGATTGGTCCCATAGTAAAAGTTGTTCATAATGATGAGTTCAATGACCCCTTAAGAGGTGTTGCGTTTATTTTGTAACACGTTGTATATAAAACATAATGATTCTAGTACACTTCCTAACACTACCTGCAGTACTGTATCTGCTCGCTTTAAAATCCATCCAATTGGTGTCTTTAAATAAAAACTTTTTAACAAAAAAAATTAAACCTCCGAAAAAACTGAAAAGCAGAGAATTCGGAAGTCGGTGTTAAACACCGACTTCCGAATTTGAATTTTTTTTTTTGTAAAAAGGTTTATTAATTTTGCTTTTCAGTTTTTTCGGAGGTTTAACTTTTTTGTTAAAATGTTTTTATTTTATATTTTTTTGTGGCTATAATCTACTAGGTAATTACTACTAACATGGGTAGGCCCACAAAAAATGATACACCGCATTAAAATCTGTGAGTGAATTATAAATCATGCTGCTAAGACCCAAGCGTGTCTGTTTTCCGCTAAAAGGAGCCAATTCCACCCAGCTCAATCTTTCCGAGGTGCAACCGACCAACTTGAGCTTCTTGGAGTTACGTTGACATCTACCCTGAATTTTGGCCCTTTCATAGAGGCAAAAGCTCAAGTGGCTGCAAAGAAGTTGGGGATCCTAGCAAAGGTGAGACGGTACTTCACGCCGGAACAGCTGCTCAAACTCTACCAAGCGCAAGTTCGATCATGTATGGAGTACTGCTCTCATCTTTGGGACGGATCTGCCAGATACCAGCTTGATGCGCTTGAGTCAATTGAGAAACGAGCCAAGAGGATCATCGGCAATGATAGGCTCGTCGCTACGAAGCACCAAAGTCTTGAGCATCGACGAGTTGCTATCCTGTCGGTTTTCTACCGGTTGCATTTTGGGGAATGTGCGACTGAATTGCATAATTTAATTCCACCAAGCCCGTTCCATCATAGGACCACAAGACGAACGGCGATGCGCCACCGGTACATGGTGGACATCCCACCCACGCGCACAAAACGTTTTGGGAACACATTCATAGTGCGTACAGCTAAGGAGTGGAATTCCCTGCCGGAGTCTGTGTTTCCTGATAGCTACAACCTGGGAGTCTTTAAGTCAAGAGTGAATAGATTACTTCTAGGCAAGCGTGCTCCATCGTCGACCACATCATCGCTTACCATCAGGTGAGATAGTGGTCAAACGCGTGCCTATCAATAGTAAAAAAAAAAAACACCCCTATTTTCCCACCCTTAGGGTGGGATTTTTTTACAAATTTATATGGGACCAGTTTCGAGGTATACCCTATCCAATAAAAAAAAGAATGATCAAAATCGGACTACTCTGTAAAAAGTTATGCGTATACATAAAAAAAAATATATATATACGCGTCGACTTGAGAACCTCCTCCGTTGTTTCGTCGGTTAAAGATCGCGTTTAGCGATAAGGCCGCTGTGATGAACTTATGGTGAAGGTACGTAATAAAGAGTAGGTATTCTATTCTTTATTCTATCTTACCCATGAACGGTATGCAGGCTTGCTCCGTGAAGTCGCTGTTCGGGCCAGTGATGTCACTGACATTGGTAGAGATGCGGTACAGCTCACCGTTGAAGCCAGAGACCAAGATGGAGTGGTCTTGAAGCATCAGGTCTGGGTTGCGCTCGGCGACTCGAATCGCTGGGTCCGTGGCGAGAGTTTCTGGCCAGAGAACATATGATGATTAAATGAATTTGAATTCAGAATAGGGTATTTAAATTCTATCTATACTTACTAATATAATAAAGCTGAAGATTTTGTTTGTTCGTTTGTTTGCTTGAACTATCTCTCTAACTACTGGTCCTCAGTAACTAAGTACTAGATCTCAGTAACTGCTGGTCCGATTTGAAAAATTATTTCAGTGTTAGATAGCCAATTTATCGAGGAAGGCTATAGGCTACCTATATATCATACGCTAAGACCAATAGGAGCGGAGCAGTAATGAAAATTGTGACGCAGACGAAGTTGCGCTGCCGGGTCAAGTAGTGAAAAATATACATGAACTAGCTGACCCGGCAAACGTTGTGTTGCCATATAAATAAAATAAAATTGTCCAAAAAACGTATAGGTACCTTTTCTCAGACCTACCAAATAAACAAAAAAAATCGTTTCGTTTCGGAGGAGTGATTTTTATATACTAGACTAGCTGACGGCAAACGTTGTTTTGCCATATAAAAAATAGCCTACGGCCTTATTTATTATATCTATGCCTACGACCTATTCTCAGACCTGCCAAATATAGGTAGGTACACAAAAAAATCATAAAAATCTCTCAAGCAGTTTCGGAGGAGTTCGATAACAAACACCGTAACACGAGATTTTTATATGTTAGATGAAATAGAAGATAATATTCGATATATTTTATTTAAAAAGTACAAAGCTACTGTTTTCGTGCTCACCAGTTGGCGCCACTGGCGAGGAAGGTCCTTAAGCACAGCCATTTTTTTTTTTTTAAGGATGGGAAATCATCAAATGACTCCTCCCGCTCTGGGTGAAGCGGAAGGGAGTGTCAGACTCTTACTGACTAAAACCCATCCGTGTTCCTCCTAATGCCCTTTGCGTTTCAGGGCCGCGGCGACTCTCTCGAACAAATCCCGCAACCCCGGCAGGCACTGGCCCTAGCGGGCCCCGTCCTTTATGCTGACAGCTCCTTGAGGCGCGCGTGAAACACAGCGCGCCGTCGACCCGGGCCTGGTTCTGATCAGACGGCGAGTCACCCAATGCTCGCCGTCCGCAGGCCCGCGCCTACGGTGGCCGAGAATCGCCCTGCGACTCCCGACGCCCGGGGCGTCTTCTTCTGTTGCGGCGGCTGGGGCGTGAGGTTTCCCTCTCTCTCACGCGTTCGGCATTCTCCTTTGCTAGCATTACTGCTTCGCAGAAGGAAGTGACCGCTTCCCATGCCTCCTCGCTCCGGACCATGGATTGGACCAGGGCCGGACGCGAGAGGTCGCCGCCGCCAATCGCCTCGACGAGGACGCGGCGGTGTTCCGCCCAAGCAGGGCAGACCTCCACCGTATGCTCCACCGTGTCCTCCGGGCGATCCTCGCAGTGTTGACACCCGACAAAGCACAGCCATAGCACAGCACAAATTGACATTATGCGCAAGTGACCAAAGTTAGAAGTAAAATAATTAATATTGTCTTAAACGCGAGATTAAATATTACATGGATAGGGCCACACTCAGCCGCAGTGTTACGCTGACTCAATTTGTTCGAAAAAAACAAGGACAAAACAGTATCGAATCGCAAAAAATAAAATCCAGAATTTAATTTTACCACCTTGATTAATATGTATGCCTTTTATGCCCATACCAAATTACAACTTTCTCTAGTGCTACGTCTCTGAGCTAAACCGCGGACAGACAGACGGACATGGTGAAGTTTTAAGGGTTCCTATCGACTACGGAACCCAAAAAAGTTTTGTTTATACGTAAATCTTACCAGGTGAAATGTAATATTGTTGCGTGGTCCAGTAGGTTACGATTTTGCCATCCAAATCAGTTGTCCAGGGCGTGAATCCTTGGACGGACCAGTCAAAAATATCGTCGGAGAATGTTTCTTGGCTGATCTGTGAGGAAAACAAAAATGGTCTTCAGTACAAAACTGTCTCCGTGGTCCAGTGGTTTAGGCGTTTGCCTTGTAACCCGGTGGTCGTGGGTTCGATTCCCACGGGAAAGCATACTTTGTAAAGTTGTTTTCCAGTTTGGCTAGGATATTGCAGGCTTGAATCACCTGATTGTCTGATAAAAAAAACACCGGTAGCACCCCGGGAGTGCCGGCAGAAGTGAAAACATGTAAATAATACATCCTTACTGTCGCGGTCACATCATAGACAAACCACCGACAACAAAATAAACAAAAAGACACTGACGTGTGGCCGCGACAGCGACTGTCAGTGACAGATGTCAATCTTGACACAGTTCCTGACATAAACAAAACGAACCATAAAAACAACAAAAAATAACGTTGTGTTTAATTATAAGTACAAAAATACTATCATTTATGAGGTAGAATACAATGTTTATTTATTGCGCTATCGTACACAAATATGACAATTTACATGTTATTATTCATAATATTATATCGTTATTTATTTATATATTACATTAATTTTTATCTCTTAGAAAAATCAACTTTCATCCATAATTTCGTAATTTCGTATCCTTGGATACGCGTGGCACGCTGTACATAAACACAGACGGACATTCGCGCAAGCGCCCTGTGCCGCCTAAGCGGAGCAGCACACTCAGGCACGGTAGAAAGAGTGGGAGATACTAGTTCCTCTCCCTTCCCCTCGATCTTACGCTTTTTCGCATCACGTGACCCTGACGCGAGTCCGTCTTACGCTTTTTGCGATCAGGTCACGTGACCCTGACGCGAGTTTAAGATTTTATACCCATTACAGAAAAGTGCTCAACGCCGCTAAAGAAGTTTTCACTTCAAAAACTGGCCAAGTGCGAGTCGGACTCGCGTGCAAAGGGTTTCGAACCAATTTCATTTTTTAACATGTTATTTTAACTTCTGGGCGAAGCTAGGCTGGCTAACTTTGCCAGTATACCTACGCACAATGGACCGAATGGGAGTCTAAGTGCGGAAAATGGAGTGTCTACTCCACTCTACTCTATACTTAGCCATTAGCCTTCTGAACGCCAGAGCAGAGCATAAACGCATCGGCGTACACCCACGCCAGCCGTATTTTTTGTCACGTATTTGTGACACTCCTGGCGTGCAGGATAAGCGCGTATTACACTACCCAATCTATCGGGCCCGATTTCTAGGGCACCCTGTCCCTGCGGCAGGGAGCCGATTATTACACTACACTAGAAATCGCTCCCGATCTCAGTATGAATGCGTCACGTGGATAGCGTTGCACGCAGTGGTGGCATAAAGTGGGAGTGGAGGGGGCTGGCCGTGGCTAATTGTGGTGTTGAATAGCTTTGGAAGTTCGCAAACACAGATCGATAGATATTTTTTACTCATTAATATATCATCAAAAGTAAGAAATCGACCAAATGTCGGCTAACGGCATTTTAGTTATACCACGGCAGCAAGGTGACAACGACAACTCACTCGTACATCCAAAGAAGGTGCACAAAATCTCCCTCTTCAAAGAGATCGATAAATAAGTACCTACTCTTGTACTTACGTACAAGAGCACGCATCGCAACAATTTTTTCATTTTTTTTCGAATATAATTTCTAATTCCCTAAAATAATGAATTCATGTTGCGCTTGGTCTGATCTTATACCGCGCGTAACATTTCGTTTTAATCAATTAAAAGACACTCAATTTTTATAATGTGATCGAATATTTTAGCAAAATAATGAATCGGAAAATTCTAATTATATAATCGCCCTGTGTGCCAATCTACCCTATGCCGCCACTGCGAGATCGGAACCATCCGATCGCCCGATGGCAGGGTCCTAACTCCCTTACACCACACTGTCCCTGCAGATCGGGCCCGATAGATTGGGTAGTGTAATACGCGCTTTAGCTGTTGTTTGTCACATCTATGAGACAATGGCGTTCAAAAGGTTGAGGGTAATTAATAATGGATAGAATCTACAAACTTGAGTAGGTAATTCATCATGTGCCTAGCCTTTTCCCAACTATTATATTTGACGGCACGGTTGGCGCAGTGGTTGAACGATTGACTGCTGCGCTGCGTGTCGCGGGTTCGATTCCCGCACGGAACAAAATCTTTCTATGGCCTACAGAAGATAGTTGTTCCGGGTCTGGCTGTTTGTGTATGTGTATTTATATGTTTGTAAACGCACGCACGATACTGGAGAAATTGGTTCCTAGTGTGAGGCAAAGTTCTCTATAAAAAACTGGCCAAGTGCGAGTCGGACTCGCGTGCAAAGGGTTCCGAACCAATTTCATTTTTTTTATCATGTTATTTTAACACTACAGAATTCTTATAGGTTTTCCTGTAATCTTTAAGTAAAGATCTATTATCTCCATTTTTTTTTCAGTATTTTAGGCTCAGTAGTTTCGGAGATAAGGGGGGGAATGGTAATTTTTTGATTTAAAAATTATGAAAAAAACTAGCTTCTGCCAGCGGCTTCACCTGCGTAGTCCCTAGGGAACATACTCCCGGGATAAAAAGTAGCCTATGTCCTTTCTCAGGCTCTAGACTATCTCTGTACCAAATTTCATTTAAATCGGTTCAGTAGTTTTGGCGTGAAAGCGAGACAGACAGACAGACAGAGATACTTTCGCATTTATAATATTAGTAAGGATATAATTAAAACCCTCACAGTAAGCCCTTTCATTTGATTTGTCACACGATATTGTTCCAAAAAACTTTTTTTGAAATTTTCTAGTTTGATCCCCAGAAGTGAACCCCATACTAAAAATTTAATGGTTTACGTAATGCATCCGTGTTTGGGTCACAGAAGTCCATATGTGTACCAAATTTCATCAAAATCGGTCCAGTGGATCCGGAGAAAACTGGCTGTGAAAGACGGACAGACAGAAAGACACCCGAGTGATCCTGTTAGGGTTCCATCTTTTGTTCGGAACCCTAAAAACAAAAAGCTATGCTGCCCTCGGTTTCCAGTCAAACCGGATTCAGCTGAATACCAGTATAAAATACCTACATAATACAATAAATATAAGGCGAAAGCTACATACCGCAACTTGCAGTCCCGCAATATAGGCAACGTCGTCGTAAAACACGCAGACGGTGTAATCACTATTGGGACAGAAGATGGAGAGCTTCTCGTAGCCTGCAGGCAGGTTTTCCCTCGTCTTCTGCACCCATCCCTTTTCAGCTGCTGAAGCGACTGACAGCGGCAGCTCTATGAAAGCGGTGGTTCCGATTCCGAGGACAGTAATGTCGAAACGCACTAGAAGTATAATAGGAGGTACATTTTGAGATAAGTGGGCAAGGGTTATTGCTGCCGAGGCGAAATAGACGCCCAAGCCGAAGGTAAGGCCGTAATGGAGCCGAGGAACTGAAGCGCAGCTTTAGGGTGTTTTTCCACCAAATATGTGGTTGATACCTAGCCTCGCTAAGTAAATGAAATGATTCTATTGGTTCTTAACAAACACGCGCTATGCATCCACACATCGCACAATCTGGTGGAACCGCACCCTTAGCCTCTTGAATTACACCTCTTTCAAAAATAAACGTGTCCCAAGTTCCTGACCACCTGTCCTACCAGCCAGGGAGCGAGCCCCAAATGATGAACAGCTAGTCTATTCTGTAAATAACTAATTCGATATCGAGCTTCACCTGAGTGACAAAACTCACAAAGTGAGCTGTATAACACACAACATAAAGCTCTTAATTTGATACTCACCTCGGATTCCGTTGTCGAGATACGAAAATTTTGTTACAGAATAGCACTACTGTACCGGATTTTTATAAGCATTCTGCTATCATTGATGACCTATTTTTCTTTTAAACACTAGGAATTTCTCCTGTATCGTGGGGCATTCACAAACATACAAACTCACATACACAAACAGCCAGACCCGGAACAACGATCTGTAGGCCATAGAAATATTTTTTCCGTGCAGGAATCGAACCCGCGACACGCAGCGCAGCAGCCAATCGCCAACCACTGCGCCAACCGTGCCGTGTCGTCTATTTAGTGCCAGTAAGGGATTTTTTTACTCGTGATGGGTTCGCTCTTACCTCTAGCCTAGGTCAGAGATGCCAGAGACAAAGTCTACGATGGAGCGAGCTTACCCAGAAGGAGCCTGTTCACTCTAACTTTGTAGAGATTAGGGTTGTAATAGACAACTTTTAAAAGTGTCCTTCCGGGGCATTATCTGTTAGGGTGAGGCCAAACGAACGTAATTTTGTGAGTTGTTTGTGAGTCGCGTAAAAAAAGTCGTCGGAATTTACCTACGCTGCATTCGATTTCATACTAAAGTCTAACTCATTTTGCGTCGCCGTGTGGCACAAACAGGACTTAGAAATAACTAGCTTACATGGTATGTTATCGCGGGTAGCCGATGGATGCGAGACGCACAGGGCTGGGACTGGTCGTTGTGGCGACGCTTGGGGGAGGCCTATGTCCAGCAGTGTACGTCTTTCGGTTGATATGATGATGATGGTATGTTATCTAGTATATTTTTTATTTGTTTTTTTTTTGTTAGCCTGCACTTGTATCCCACTGCTGGGCAAAGACCTCCCCTTTCTCCTTCCAAATCTCTCTGTCTTGGGCAATCTCTGACCAAGTTTGCCCCGCAAACATGATGAGATCGTCACACCACCGCCGAAGTCGACCTCGAGGACGACGTCCTTCTTCAGGCGTCCAGTTTATTTGGTAAACATAATTTACGTTACAGAAGAAGAATTCTTACCACTGAGACCGCCCTGCCATGGTCCAGCTGAAACAAACGTAATGTTAATTTTATAACTTTACTAGCAGACTCGGCAAACGTTGTTTTGCCATACAAAAAAAAATACCCTACCACCTATTCTCATACCTACCGAATATACACACAAAATTTCATGAAAATCGGTCGAGCCGTTTCGGAGAAGTTCGGTAACAAACACCGTGACACGAGATTTTTATATATTAGAAGACTAGCTGTTGCCCGCGACTTCGTTCGCGTGGAAATTTTTAATGTGTAAGAACGGACCGCCTGATCAAAATGTGATCAATGTGGTGATGACTATAAAAGGTTTTCTTTTGGGCGCCGTAATTTGGGCGGTAGAAAATTCCTAAACAAAATTATAAGGCGTTAAGGCCACCCACCCGTTCTTTGGCGACACGTCGTCGTCGTCGTTTTGCGTTTCATTTAAATCGGTTCAGTAGTTTTGGCGTGAAAGCTCGACAGACAGACAGACAGAGTTACTTTCGCATTTATAATATTAGTAAGGATTAGATTACACTACAAAGGTTTCGGTAGTTAAATAAAGGTACCTAATCTCAAAATAGCATTTTTGATGTTAATTTAAAAACTATATAAGTTTAAAAATAAAATGCAACTAAAAACCAATGTAAATACAACAAGGATAAATCAAGGGAACCATTAGATTAAATAGTAGTTTATTCGTTTAATATGTATTTGTGTAAAAACTCTCATCAAAACCTGTGCAGTGTAGTACCTATGTACGTAACAAATTAGCTTACCCTTGAAACACATGAGTAAGTAAGTACTTACTTATGTGTTTCAAGGATAGGGTAATTTGAGGTACTTAGTATTATCTAATAGATAGATCTGCTAAAGCGATACGTTTATCTTAATCATTATTTAATTGAATAACAGTGTAATTAGACAAATAGTGACAACGAAAATAGATTTTAAGATAATTATCATAGGTTATGATTAGAAGCATCGTTACGGCTTCGAACACTGATATGATGGGCAGCAGAAAAACAGCGAAATAAAAAAAAAAAATTGGTAATAATTATATCTCATAATAATAATAAATAATAAAATATCTTTATTTCCCAATCTCATTTGGAGGAACGCATTTAATAACGTATAGTCAGAAGACAGAAAATCGTTCGCCAAGGAATAACTACCGTGTGGAGGTCTGGTGGGCAGCCGCTCTACCTAAAATACTGGTATTCAGCTGAATCTGGTTTGACTGAAAGCCGACGCCAATATAGTTGGCAAAGGCTAGGCAGATAATAAACATTTGAATTTGTTTAGAGCTACCTTGGTGGAACTCCATATGTTAGGTAAGTTGCACTTCAATTACATCATGTAGGTAGGACTCGTTCGAAGAACTTCAGATCCCAGTCCACTACCTACTTCTTTGAACCAGGCTACTCTCTAACGAAATCCGTAGTTTCGGGCTTAGTTACGGGCGGGCGTATTCTACTCCGTAGTATCACCTACAGACTTACGATTAGTCCCGAACCCGAACTGAGAATGAATGACAACACGATTTCACAGTAACTGTCAAATCGTGTTATCATTAGTTCTCAGTGGTTAGGTGATACGGAGTAGAAAATGCCCGCCCGCAACTAAGCCCGAAACTACGGATCTCGTTAGAGAGTAGCCCCCCAGGTGGGGTAGTTGTAAAAACAACGTGTACCTAACAGAATAAATGCAATAACTCTTAAGGGATCATTGTGAACAACTTTTAATATTGGACCAGCCGCGAAATCACGTGACTGCATGTTCCAAAACTTGCAGTCACAGTTTATGTTATCTTTGATTAAATTTATTGGGGATTTGGGCAGCAGTTATCATTATCATGCATTGATAAAATAAAATGAATTCAATACAATGCAAAGTTATTGCAACAATATATTTAGTAAAACCTGGTGACTCGTCTGTATTTTTTACACTTGGGTAAGGCTGTTAGTTTTCTACACTGGAAATATGGGATTTACACCAAATGTGGGAGTCCCTTTCCATTTCATTCATTCATTTATTTCAAACAATACATATATTGTGTAGAATTTTATGTAGGTACATAATAATTAATATAAAATTGTTACATCCAAAATAATTTGAAAGAAAATAAATTAATATGTCAAGTCAATAACTTCAAAAGATGTCTATAAATAAATAAATGTCCAAAAGAATGTCAGATATAATGTCAAATGTACTTCGAATGCCATAGTCAAAGTATAAGTCAAATATCAATTCGATTTAAAAGTTAGTTATTATTATAATACTAAATTATTTTGTATCATTTGACATAAAATCTGATACTGAGTAGAAACATTTTCCAACAAGAAGACTTTTAATTTGTGTTTAAATAAGTGAGGGCTATAAATAAACAACTTTAAATTAGCTGGTAACCTATTAAACAATTCGACTGCTTGGTACCCGGAGCAATGCTTAGCTACATTAAAATTTGGTACCATCTTGTGTTTAAAAACATTACCCACTTGTAAAAGTGCCCCAGTGCACAATGGAGGACCTACTTGATGCCACTGATGCAGGTATAAACTTGGCCACATCATCATCTGCCTAGCCTTTTTCCAAATATATTGGGGTCAGCTTCCAGTCAAACCGGATTCAGCTGAATACCAGTATTTTACATGGAGCGGCTGCCAACAAGACCTCCACTACCCTCTAACTTTACACGGTTCTTGGCAAGACTGGAGTCAGATTTACTGACTTCTGGCAATCCGTAACGACTGCCAAAGATCTACAAAGGAGATCTATAAACTTGGCGACATACTGGACACAAACTGCTTAAAGCTAGGTTTACATTAATGTGTCGGAGTGTGTCGTGGCGCGGGATACACCAATTAAACGACACTATTCAAGCCTACGTCATATCGCAACAAGTATTATAGCCAATGAACTGCGTCACAAGGCGCCACGACACGACACAACATAAAAATGTAACTCCGGCTTAAGGTTGTACACTATCGACTCGAAAAAAAGTAAAGTACCTAGAAGAAGTTTTCGACAGTATCATTAACATTGGAGAGGAATCGTGGGTGAATATACATAGAAAACCTTTTAAATGACGCTCATAATGCAGGGTTATATTATAAGAATTATTATTTTTTTTACTTACCGAGAGCGGACGCCGCGACGAGGCACAACAACGCCAGTGTTTTGTACATCGCGGATGCGTCTGATAAGTCTTGAAAGTGTTTCGCAAGTTTTTATACCCATCCGATAGGGAACTACATCGGACTATAGCACACACTTTATAGCGTTTGCACACGGCCATGCTCTTGAAGAATTCGCTTAACAACTTTATAGATATCCCTGATATCACTAATTCACGTTTCTCTTGTAGTTTCGGCAGCGTACGCCCGGAAAAGCAATTTGGTTAATGCAGCAGCTGTCATAAGGACCAAAATGCCCGAACAAAAGTGCTACCAACAGCACCAGTAGTGCTATTCTGTAACAACATTTTCGTGTCTCGACTGCGGCATCCGAGGTGAGTATCAAATTAAGACCTTTATGCTGTGTGAAATAAAGCTCACTTTGTGAGTTTTGTCACTCAGGTGAAGCTCGATATCGAAATATAATAGTTATTTACAGAGTAGACTAGCAGTAAGTAATGCTATTCTGTAACAACATTTTCGTGTCTCGGCTGCGGAATACGAGGTGAGTATCAAATTCGTATTTATAAATACCTTAAATAATTATTGTGTGTGATAAAGCTCACTTAGTGAGCTCCGTCACTCAGGTGAAGCTCGATTTTGAAATAGTTATTTACAGAATGCCACTGCAGCTTCCCAAAGCGTAGATATTATTACTCTCTCTAGCCTAATCTTGCTTGGACTCGATGCTGATGTCGACCATCAAGAGCAAATAGTACTATAGGTTACGTCGGTACTTAACATACAAAATGATAGGCAATTTTTAGAGTAAACAATTCAAATTGTTCGCGCATGATGCGGTTGACGTATGTAGTGTTTATAAACGTTGGATGCGGTAGGTAACAGACAGATTGTGGTCTAAGCAAGCGTTGTAATCTTATTTCTCTGGCCGAGAAAACGCCTGAAAAGTTGCGTTGTCGTCGAGGGACGCCTGAAAACGCTAACAGGATAACTTGGAGACGTTTGCGGAAGATTGACTGGAGTAGGTGAAACACCGGAAGAAGTGGAAGGCCGTGGGGTTTTGCCCAGCAATGGGAAAACGCGGGTTGAGAATGAACTTTTATTGGTCTAGTTTCAAGATATAAAACTTAATTATTATTAGTATGAGTTGGTAATTGTGCTTTGAACATCAGCCGGTGACAACGAGCTTCGGTACCTACTTATGTAAAGGTAATGTGCTTTCACCCATTCACAAACTGACCTTGGCAAGCGTTGCTTAACCTCGGAGATCGACCCCCCCCCCTCTGATATTATAAAGCCACGTAGTAGCGTAGCTAGCATGGGTGGCACCCGGGGCGGATAATGTGGTGTCACCCATGAACCCGGGGGGGGTTCATTTGTGGGGTCCTCCCAAATAATTATGAGTTGCACCTTTGGCCTTTCGTTCTGGTGACGGCAATCGCAAGCCATTTTTCAGAAGGGAGGGGGGAAGGTGTGCCATTTGCGCTGCAGGTTTTTATTTTCAGGAATGTTCTTACATCATACTTACAAACAAAATCTCGAAAATCAGATTATTTAGATTTTGTTTACATTATTATCTAAACCCAACTTTGTTGAGTAACGCAAGTAAACTCAAGAAGTAAAAGAGGACAGAACACAAGAGCGAACGAAGCGAGCTCAAAAATTTTCGCATCCCACCTCGGATAGGTTTTATATTCTTTTGATCATTCATACTTAAACAGAAATAACTTTATGGAGTTTTTGCAAGAAAGCTCATTAACTGAGAGAGGGCAGAACACATGAGCGAACGAAGCGAGCTCGAAAATTCATACAACGCAAATTTTTGCACCCCATCTCGGAAAGATTTGATTGTATTTTGAACATTCATATTGAAATTTATTTTTTTTGTTGATTTATATAAAAAAACTCTGGAAGGCAGAGAGTGCAAAATGCAAGAGCGAGCGAAGCGAGCTCAAAAATTTTTGCATCCTTCTCCCGACAGGTTCCATTGCGTCAAACGTTTAGGGGTGCCACCCGATAGTGACAAAAAACCAGTCAACGAGCGGTTGGGTGTCACCCCCAAGCGGGCGTCACCCGGTGCGCGCCGCACCCCCCGCCCCCCCCCCCCCCCTCCCTACGCTACTGAAGCCACGGCTGGTCCTTGTAGATATAAAAAAAATATGAATGGCAGGTTTAAGTAGGTACACGTATCGTATCTACCTGCTACCTGTAGGTAAGTGACACTTTTAACATGATTACCTCAGGTATTGAAATCCTGTAGTAGCTACCTAATTAAACAGGAAATCGATAAACTCAATAACAAGCAAAAACTATACTATTTATAGCTTCATTACCTTATAAAGCCATGACGTAAGTTATAAACTTATGCAGAAAATAGTGCGTTCGTTGCAGTAGGGAGTTTCATACAAAGAGTACTTACTGTACGGCTCGAGTTGTTACGGTTACTTTCCGAGTTGATATGTCCTTAAGTGTTGACCGCCACATCGCAAAGCTGAAAAGAAGGGATTTGGTTTAACCTATAGATATGTTGGACACAGTTCCGTCTTTACCATAAGGGCACATAAAAAAGGGTCCCGCTTCATTTGGGATTGGAATTCCAATTCGAACCGTTCACTGCACTAGCCTCTGATGAAATTCTGTGGAACCTATCCCAGGCGAGATGTAAATATTTGTGAACTCGTTTCGGTCGCAAGATGAAATCTTCGATTTGGAAATCGCTACGCTCTCTAGATTAGCCGTACTCAACTTTTTTTCTCTCTGGGCCACATTGCGCTTCTACCATTGTCATGATGGGCCGCAATAACCCACAGTAAAATAAGATTCTAGATAATATTTTAATAGTATCTACAAAAATCTACATTTTTAGGGCTCCGTACCTCAAAAGGAAAAACGGAACACTTATAGGATCATTCGGATGTCTGTCTGTCTGTCCGTCTGTATTTTGTACACATTTATGGACCCAAACACGGATCCTTTACGTATATAAATGATTTTTGAGTATGACCTGGTAAAGGCAGTACGTCGGCTGCACCACGCTGGATGTAGGAAGCGCAGAGTTTATCGATGGGGCGACGTTTACCTAGTGGAAGTCTATGTACAGTTGATATCCTTCGGCTAAAATTATCATCATCATCATCATATCAGCCGAAAGACGTCCACTGCTGGACATAGGCCTCCCCAAGCGTCGCCACAACGACCGGTCCTGCGCGTCTCGCATCCATCGGCTACCCGCGACCTTCACCAGGTCATCGGTCCACCTTGTAGGAGGCCTTCCAACGTTGCGTCTTCGGCTAAAATGGTGATGATTAATATATTACCTTGTCAGTGTCGTTTGTTTATACTTAATTATCTAATTCGAGTACTTACCTAATCCACCTAGGCAAAAGGTTGGTGGGAAAGTGTAGGTATTTTGCGAGTTAGTAACTAAATCAATAATTAATCTGATAAATAGAACGTACACTAAGATTAGGATGTTTTCAACAAGATAATTCAATTAAGGTGATCTGATAAGTGTAAACAAACAGATAACTTTAGTTTAAGCCATATCTACATTCTTCATACACATAATTGGTTTTATTTCAAGTGGGGTCCGAACCCTCTCCAACCTTCATTCGCCCCAATCATATAGACACGAGGGGCTGAAATCAACTCACAGAAGCCTCGGCTCGTTACACACTTTAAAATTCAGAGTTTTTACCGCAACGCGACCGTGCTAAGATCACTAGATTAGGTACTAAAACCCCAGACTGACGTCTGGGAGGAACTGTTATCTGAATGGGAATCATCTGCCTAGCTTTTTCCCAATTATATTAGGGTCGGCTTCCAGTCAAAACGGATTTAACTGAATACCAGTATTTTACGTGGAGCGGCTGCCTGCCAGACCTCCACAACCCATTAAGTGGGTAACACGGTAGGTACTTATTAATTTTATCCGAATGGCAATGTAGGTGGGAAAATTCCATCAAAGGCCTCCACCACCAACCAGACCACACCAGACCTTCACCAGTCATTTCCATCCGTTCGTGAGCGGCTGGATAGGATATGGCTGGAGGTGGATCACTGTGTTGCCCAATTTCTTACAGGTCATGGCAACTTTAAGAGTAGGTACTTAAATTATTTTCCTTTAGGCTTGTGGCCTCGCCTTTATGTCAATGTTCTACAGCTGACCATGAATACGAACAATCCGCACATCACATGTAGAAACCAGAACAAACCGTGCGTTCTAGCGATTTTGCCATACCTATTACTGGAATCAAAAGTAGCTCACAATTTAGGGCCCATTGGTCTTAGTGTTAATATTTGTATAATCCGTGGTGCTTGGCAACTGGGCTTAACCCAGTTATATATGTCTCTTGGTGTCTATTGGCCTAGCTCTATTCTGTCTCCTGCTTGATAAGGAGGGAAGTGGATATTATATTTTTTTTTCCTACTCCTCCGCTGTACTTTGCTGATTAATTTCGTTGCGGGACAGTTGAATCGTTTTTCCGGGACTCGTCGGGCTTCATTGGCACGGCTTTTTTCTGGTGTTCGCCACTGTTGTTTCTGGTTTTCAGGAGTTGCAGTGGTTGGGGATGTGTCCCAAAAGGAAAATTGGTTGTCCAGTGGCGTAGCGTGTCTTGGCGGGGCCCCGTATAAAAAATTGTTTGGGGGCCCTTATGAAGGGTAAAGATTTCTCAGAAAAAATGTTTGCATAAAATTAAAAGAAATATTTATTCATCCTAATTATCTATCTGTCGCCTTTTCCTAAATTTTTATAAACTATTTTAATTAAATATACACTCTCCTTGCCTTTTTTTCGGCAAACTGATTTAATAAATTATTTATAGCTGATGATGACTTTAGTTAATTTTTTCTTACGCACGTCGGGGGGCCCCCTGGCCCGGGGGCCCCGTATAATTGATACGGCAGATACGGCGGTAGCTACGCCCCTGTGGTTGTCTGTAAAGTCGATTTACGGACGATAATTTTACGTGATAACGTCATAAGAAGAAAACATTTGAATTCTTAACAAACAAGCTGAACTGAACGCTTAGGCCGGTCGTGCCTCTGTCGCTTGTTCCACGTTCTCGCTTGCACGCTCTGCTCAAGCGGAACGTGACACTGTTTCGTGCGTGCAGCCCCGGTTCATCGATTTCTAAGACGTTATCACGTCAAAAAAAAAATACTTTAACATAATTGAATGGAAATTATTTATTTTTACGAGAGGAGGTTAATAGGTACATTCATACGGGTCGATCCTCAAGGTTAAGCAACGCTTGCCGAGTTTAGTCCGTGGATGGGTGATCAATCCATTATACACTGAGAGTACCTACCTACTGAGACTCCTCCGTGCCTCTGAAAGTTAGTTAAAACGTTAGTTTTTTAGTCTCGGTTGTGTAGGTATAACATACAGTTCTTTGACCATCTCGTTCTGGGTTGAAGCTAAATAGTCTGGCAACACCAGTAGATATTCCTAAGGGGTATTATCGTTTACTGGATTGTGGAAAATATTTACTGGTACCTGCATCTTGTTAGACAGGAAGCCAAACCCAACAGAGTTAGTGGGAAAGAAGTTGAGGCACGTATATAATATGTGTCGGAATTAAGTCAGCCAGTTGGACAATCGGGACGCCAACGCCATCTAGTGGCGTTCGGCGGAGTCTAGGTCGGTGTGCTCGACAGAGGCTGAGCTCAGAGATGGGCTGAGTGATGATTTTTCTGTATCGGTGACTGCATGACAATGACAAAAAAATATCGGTGACGGGAACAATGACAAAATCATCAATGATTTTTATTTGAGTAGGTATTAGATCTCGTCACTTCATTTGTGAGTAGATACTGAATGATCGCAGAACGGCTTAGTGAAATTATCATTAGTTATTTATGTAGGCATGAGTCGAGTTTGTCAGTTGGCCGCGTAATTTAAATTTTCTTAGTTTGTGACATTCATTGCAGGTTATTTAGGTATTGATTTATCGTTATGGAAATCATCAATATGTTTCCATTGGTGATATTTGCTGCAAGATATGACTATTTAGTATATCATGGCAATTTGTCGTAAAAACTTGGTCGCGTAAATATGCACCTCCCCAACAAGTAATATTCCAATCTTCCCTTCATGCTTTTTCCAGGCTTAGGACTAGCAAAGTAATAGTACATACTTAGTACCTAATAAAAGAAATCTATCAGTCTGCTAATCTTTGGCGCATTTAAAAGATTGATATATTTACAATGATCAATTTTAGGTACTGACTTGATACCTTTTTTTTTGTTTTTTTTTTTATTTATATGAGTAGAAATATTTACATTTTCTTGCCTGTTGTACCGAATTATTGGCTACAATTGACGTTTAAAAACATTAGTTGTTTTACTTTTGCTATTCCTAGGCGAGTGCGTCTTTCATTTATCATGGTACCAGCTCGTGAAAATACCCTTTCACAAGGCACTGATGTTGCTAGAACACAGCATTTATTGAGTACTAATTTTGCCAAATTTGGGTAAACATGCTCATGGTTTTTCCACCATTGAAGTGGAGTGTTTTGGTCTGGTCCCATTAGAAGGATGTCGTCGTCCGGGTACCTTTGAACCTCCGCAATCGCTCTTGACAACGGGGTTCCTCTAGGCTCTATTTTGGAAATTGCTGTCCTATATAAATTCCATATGGATGGTTCAGCATCACTTGAGCTTTGTGTCGTAGCTAATGCTGGAATTGTTGGTTGTTTTGCCTTTGCAATTGCCGCAGCCACAATTCTATAACTTTTTTTTTTGTATCTGCCGCCGTACGCTGTGGGAACATGAACATTTTAAATCGGGGATCTAAAAAGGTTGATAACGCAAGCGTTCTACTGAATTCCAGATTTCTAAATCTTTCAGATGTTTCCTTTTTTAGCTTTTTTAAAACCACTTTTACAACATCATGCAGACCATCTCTTAATTCCAATGTATCTAGAGTTTCCAAAAGACCTTGCGTAATTGGAATCACTTCTCCACCCGTAAAATATCTTTCTCCACTCATGCGCGTAGACACTTCATCAAAAGGTTTAAGCACGCACTGCAAATCTTGAATAATTTTGTTTTTTTTTGTTTTTTTTAAAAATCGTTGCCCCACACTAGGAATTTCTCCTGTATCGTGGGTGCGTTTACAAACATACAATTTCACATACACAAACAGCCAGACCCGGAACAACTATCTGTAGGCCATACAAATATTTGTTCCGTGCGGGAATCGAACCCGCGACACGCCGCGCAGCAGTCGATCGCTCCACCACTGCGCCAACCGTGTCGTCTCATCCAATTATCCAATCATTTTCTTCAAGATATGTACCTTTAAAGTTGCTGAGTGGAAGTGTTGCAGTTACAGCCTCTCTAAGTTCAACAAACCGTTGCAGCATATGAAACTCAGAGTTCCACCGAGTTTCCACAGATTGCGTAAGTTTTTTTGCTATTTTCGCCTCTGATTGTTGAATTTGATATTTTACAAATCTGTGGCCAAAGCGCTACGTTTGTAAAAAGCTACAATAGTCTTCACTTTGGTGATCGTCTGTTGCAAATTATCAACATTTAATCCACTCTTGACAATTAAATTTAAACTGTGTGCGTAACACCCAAAATGGCGCCAATTCAGCTCATTCGTGATGGCGGAAACTATATTACTCGCGTTGTCAGACACAACAATGGTTATTTTGTCACTAATGTTCCAAGTCGATGCACATGTTCTTAATTGAGCTGCTAAGTTTATGGCGGTATGATGTCCGTGGAGGACTTCACACTGCAGTAGAAGAGACTTCAAAATATAGTTTTGGTCGATGTAATGAGCTGTTATGGCCATATATGACTCATTTGCTTTTGATGTCCAGCAGTCGGTCGTAAGGCATACACTTTTTGCTTCTTCATTAATTTTTGTTTTTTTTTTTCATTCAAAACTTGCTCGTACATTGATGGCAGTAAAGTGTTTGAAAGGTACTTACGACTAGGTATCTGGTAAATGGGATTTAAACCATGAACAAATTCAACAAAGCCCTTGTCTTCCACAATGCTGAATGGTTGAAAATCTAATATGAACAACTTCATTAGCAGTCTATTTAACCTTTCCTGTTCAGATGCTGTAATTTTTTTTTTGGGTGAATTGAGCAATTGTAGTTTGTCGAACTAAAGCCTGCTGAATAACGCGTGGTTGTGGCAATGGATGACCCTCGGCTAAGTCACCAGCAGAAGAAGCAGCAACAGACGAAAGATTTTGAGATCCTGCTGGATTAGAAGGGCCAGCTTCCTGTTCCAAAGGTTGTTCTGAAATGTGTTGTTGCATCATATTCCTCCGTACATCTTGAATTTCAACCGTAGGGTGTTTTCTTAAAATATGTTTTTTTAAATTTGTAGAGGAAGTTTTATAGGATAATTTAACCCTGCACAATTTACATACTGCTGTTTTCTCACCAACAGATTCAATGTCAAAATGTACCCATACGTTGGATGTTTTTCTTAAAGTTGAAGCCATTTTTTAATACCTATTTAGGTACAAACTGAGAACATAACACTAAACGTTTCTTGCCTGATAGAAAAATATAATAAGTAAGTAGGCACACCCAACTTGGTTATAAAATCAAATAATAAATACACTTCACTGAACTAAATTCACTATAACGTATGTAAACCCAATTTAATTATAGCGAGTCAACACATTACACTACGTACCTATTTCGTACGCGTAAAATTAAATTAGGGTGGTTGTTCGTCCTCGTCTATCCAAAACAATGATTCACGAAATACTAAATGCTAGATAAATTGCATTCGTGATTTGCCGCGCATTTCGCACGCAAACATAAACAATGCAAGTGAAAGCATTGTTGCCGTTCCGTGCGCCCAGTCCCGGTCATTTTATCGAAACATGTGAGTTCCAGTCCAGTATCGCCGATCGCGCAGTCTCGCAACGTCGCAATTCACAGTCACAACTCACACCGCCCGCTGCGCCCGAGACGGCCCGATACCGTCCGACCCGAATCACCGAAGTTCGCGTTCATTGTCATTCTTGTAATGATTTTTAAGCATTGATGATTTTGTCTTTGTCATTGCATGATGAAATGATTTTAAAATATCGATGATTTTTACATTTGACATGATATCGGACTCATCTCTAGAGCTCAGTCTACTGGTGGCGGTCGAGCAGTGCAGACGTGCACACGTCTAGAAACCGTTGCGTGTTCCGAATTCTTGTTCAGTGTACCTATTGTGTGAGAATATTGTAATTGAGACTTTCGAGTGTGAATAATAATTTGATTTAAAAGTAAACGGTGTTTCTATTGCGCAATAACGAACACTTCCCATAGTACGCCCACTGAAGTTCCAATATCCTGGCTGATGTAACCTGGAGAGTTGTGCCTTCGCTGACATCAGAAAGTGGGATTCGTGTTGGTTCAGACGCAAAATGAAAACAATAAAAGTGACAGTTGGTGTGTTTAAATCATTGTAACTGTGCAAAAATAAAATGTGACCGTTGAATTAAAAATTTAAATCATACGAGTGCTTATTGAAGCACTATAAGTGCGGAAGCGAAATGCACTGGCTTGCGTTGATCCAGATAAGTCAGACGCAGATGCGAGATCATGGTGCACAACAGCAGAGAAAGTGCCACATCCTCTTAAGTATCGAGTCAAGCAGCATCGCAGTTGGCAGCGAAGTCCTTCGTATGCCGTGCCTGTGGAAGGCCAGGACATATCGCAGCCCGACGGACGAGTGCAAGTGATGCCAGCCAAGTGGATAGCGGAGCAGCTGCGGCAGGCAGTGAAAGGCGAGTAGATGCTCGAGTCGTACAACGACATACGACGTACTACCGCCAGACGCGTCAAATGAGAAAAAGTGAACCGTATTGTTTTTCTGGTGCTAATTGTTTGTTGTGCATCCTAATTGAGTGTCGTCATGTTCTTGTGTTGACGAATATTGGCAAACACGTGTATTCAGCACTGAACAGACGTTATTTTGTGGAAAGTTAACATGCGGAGAGAATGCTAGTGAAATACGTGGCGGTTACATTTTGAAATGCGGGACACGTAGTGACAGTGATGGTGGAAACCACGGTTTGCTTTTTTTTAAACGCGTGCGCTTATCCAGACGCTAAAAACTCGATGTGTGCCGTGATGTGACGTGAAACTCAATCCGATAAACCCAAGATCGACGCGCGATCATAGTGCGTCACCGCGGTCGTATGTTTTGTCGAGGATGCAGTGTTGTGCAGTGCAGTTTATTTTGGCTATAAGTAAGGCGCTGAAGAGCTTCGCGCCTGTATGCCAGCCGTAGATAATCTATATGGGTTCAACGTAGGGCCAATTCAAGGAACATTCCAAGGTCAAGTTCCTATTCGTCGCGTTTTATGCGGCTACCCTCATCAACCTGAACAAAGAAAACAAGAGTGGAACGGAGGCCAGCAACTTCACAACAGCTACCAGGTCAAGGAAGTTGAAGGAGATGTGTGTGGAGGTGTGCGAGGATCATCACGTCAATCTGGTGAGCTATTTTCATTCTGTAATTGCTGTGGAGCTGAGGCGCTCAGTAGTTAACATTTTCTATTTTGTTTACAAGTAAATGTTTTTGCTGTGGAGACCGACTCACAAAGAGCTACGGTTTCATGATTGGCGATTATCGATGTTTGATAACTGACTTGTCACTTTATGGCTCTATGCTAAAATGAGGCTGTTATTCTCATGTTGACTGTCGCCTTAGTGTCGTAGTAGTTGAAGCGGTATAGCTTTGGTGTTGCTGGTTAAGGCGTTTCAAATAATACTGATGGAGCGATATTATTCTGCTATCGCTAATAGAGAAATAGATTGAAGCGCTTAGTGCTATTGTTGTTGGGACATTAGAGAGATATGGTCACAATATCAATATCATCACAATACCCTACGTTATACTTAATTCCGAAAATTATGATAATTGCAAAAGCAATGTTATGACTTATCACCTTCCATAACCTGACTGTCCACTGCTCGGCGTAGGCCGCTTTCTTGTACCAATGATCTGATTAGATTAAGATTTTTATTGACTTTGATACTGTGACTACTACGCTAACCTGAAACCTTTAGTCCCACCACAGCTTTTATTGGATTTGTACTCTCGTAGTAATTTTCACTTTCAGGTATCGTTGGTATGCTGCCGTAACCAATGAGCAACTGCAACTTCTGAGCGGTTCTGAGCGTGACAGATCGAAGGTCGGCAAACAGATGGCAGGCTGCAGTAGCCGAGTATCATGTCAACATCTGTGGGTTAAGAGCGTTCAAGGCCGACTGGTATACTTGGTGAGTCGTTAAAGTTTTATTTGAATAGTAAACAAAGCTTTGAAGGGGTTGATACCAATTCAGTGGTTGGATTAATAGTGCAAGGTAATTTTGACATACTTAAAGCAAGAGTACTTAAAGAGTTTCCCATTGGCGGTAACAGTTTCAACATGTTATTCAGTGCAACCTTTAGAACCTTTTTTTCTTTTGTAAGCTCCGATGAGCATAGCTGACTGGTCGGTATGTTTTAAATCTCTTTGTCGGGAAGTTGCCCGAGGCCAAGTACCAACCTCGGTGTCACCACTGCGTCGATTGTCGGGAGGACACGGCGTGGCATACGCTGGCAGAGTGTGCCGCTTGGGAGGAGCCACGCCGTGCCCTCATCTCTGTGGTAGGCAGTGACCTCTCGCTGCCGGCCGTAGTTCGTGCTATGGTCGACGGCGAGGAGTCCTGGGACGCGGTGGTCTCCTTCTGCGAAGTAGTTATCGCGCAGAAGGAGTCTGCGGAAAGGGAAAGGGAGATCTCTACCTCCTTCCCGGCCCGCAGCAGACGCACCGGGCGTCGGAGGAGGGCATACGCTGCCCTCTTCCGGCCCCCCTAACTGGGTCCAGAGGCGGCGGACTTGGGGATGTCCGTCGCCCCCCATTCATCCGGACCCGAGGTGGCGGCGCGTGGTGTTCCCGTGCGCCCCTCTTTGACGTCGCGGGGGGAGTCAAACACCTCACTCCCCCCGCTGACCCGAGGTGGCCCGCAGAGGCGGGCCGGCACCATCCGGGGATCACGGAAGTCTCATAAGTTTCCCGCGATCCCCGGCGGTGAGAGATAGAACACCGGGGTGGTTTTAGTCAGTAAGAGTCTGACAGACCCCTCCGCCCGCCCCAGGGCGGAGGACATCCATGAGGATTTCCCCCCGTAAAAAAAAAAAAAAGGCCAAGTACCAACTGACGGTGTGAAGTAATGATGACGAGTTAGCATCAATTTAGTTTTTGTGAACAGGTTCTGAGTTCAGTGGGTCGGTGACTGTACCAGAATATCGAACGGTAGCCCTGGATGGTATAGACGGGAGAGTCTAGACCAGGGTATCGTTGCGGTAGCTCTAAGTAGTGTAGTCAAGAGAGTTGACTCGGCATTCCCGTGGGGAAGTGCGAGTGTGGCAATTGTCTTTTACTGAGCTATGAGATAGCTGTTGACTGTGAATAAGACACCTGTTGTTTTGATTGTTCGATTTAATGTTTGTTTGATTACTGTCGGCGGTACTTGGACTTGATAATCCCGAATACTTGTAAATTGCGAATCAAACTCAAAGCCAAAGCAGTTATTACAAAAGAACTATTTTTCATCAAATTTTGAACTATCATGGCCAATTAATCAGAAACATGAAGATGAAGAATAACTCTGTGTATTGAAACGTTGTTGAGAATCCCAAAAATGGTACTAGAGAGCGATGTGCGGAGTATGATAAGGCTCTAGTTGATGGTAGAATGGCAGCTAAAACAAAGATTTTGTTAGTGATTTCGTGTTATAAGAAAATGAAGAGCGAAATCAAACTGATTAGATTGAAAGTTTTTTTTTTTTTTTTTATTCTTTATTTATTAGGGAGGGTTTGTTCACATAGCGAACATGTCACCCTCATAGGAACACTATACATGCAAAACTTATAATCTACGCTTAATTCCTAAATTAACTAATTTATAAATTATTCTAGCAGTTTTAGATGCTGGAAAGGCTAGAATCATATTGCATGCTCCTAATTCCTGAATATTAATATTATATTGGTCTTGAATCAAATTTCTTTCAGCCTCATTCCGGACACACTCCACTATGATATGGGTAACGTCTTCGACTTTATCGCATTCCGAGCAGTTTGGAGACGTAACTTTGCCCATCAATGCAGCAAAGCTATTCAATGGGATGTGTCCGGAGCGAAGTCTCAAACTCGTCACGATTTCTTGCCTACTCATATCGGCATTGTCAAACCAAGGGTAGTTATGGATAGTCGGTTGCATCGTGCGATACCAAATACCTTTGGTCAATGACTTCTCGTCGAAATATTCTTTCCAAATATCGTCACATTTCAACTTAACTTCACCTAAAATCTCAGTCCAGTAAGGTTTATATGCTAGTGGCACCCCCTCAAAGCACGCTTCTTTGGCTAAATTATCTACTTTTTCGTTTTCTTCAATGCCGATATGGGAAGGCAACCATTGTAATACAACATTTTTATCTGTCTCTCTTAATCTACTAATGTGATCTATTATTTTGTATGCCACTGGATAACCACTCGAATGTCTTATACACTTCACCAAATGTTGGAGTGCGCTTTTACAGTCAGAATATATTACGGAATTTTGAAAATTCACCGAATCAAGGTATGATATAGCTTCAAAGATAGCGATTAACTCGGAATGCATGACAGAAATTTTTGAATTTAATTTAAACTTACAGGCAGTATTACTTTGGGGGTCGTAAAACGCGGCTCCAACATTAGCTCGGACTTTAGATCCATCCGTATAAATCCTGTAGTAACCAGAATAGTTCCTGCTAAAATTCTTACTACAAATAGTTCGGAGTTGAGTATTATTGTATGATTTCTTAGCTTCGGTAATCTCTGTAATTTGTGGCTTAATAGTACAAGACAAGTTAACACCGCTTAGCCACGTGTTAAGCGAAAAAAATCCTAGTTCTTCATTGCAGTGGACAGATATGTTATTAAATGTTTCTGAGATGTTAGCTATCAGTGGTTTCTTTTTGCGTCTCCAATAAGTATCTTGGCAACGAATATTAAGATTCTTAACTATTTCACACGTGTCTCCATTTACGAAAGATTTGAGCTTCAAAAAATACTTCCCAGCACCAGCACCACCAGCTTCTATGACAAATCCTTTACCATTCAGGCCGTGCGGTTATGGAATGCCTTGCCGGTGTCGATAAGGCGTGCTCAATCTTTGTCTACTTTTAAAATTATGGTAAAAAGTCATTATCTCTCTCCTTAACCGTCTTAACTTGGGTTCTTTGCTATATTGTTTATATGTATTTATCAATGTAATTATTGTATATATAAATAGTACACCTAAGACTACCTGCAGTACTGTCACTCCTCTCTTTAAAATCCATCCAAAGGTTGTCTTTAAAAGATCGCTTTTAGCGATAAGGCCGCCCATTGTGTCACCCTATGTAATGTTTTCTTCATCTATTTTTTTCTGTAACTTATATGGTGTACATAATAAAGAGTATTCTATTCTATTCTATTCTATCTACGAACATGTAACGGCTGTAGGTGGAGTTCGCATTCCATTACGTGTATGGCTGTACTTTTAATAAAACCTCCAATGACCCTCAAACATTGGTTTTGAATTTTGGTTAATTTATTTAGATGGGTTTGGTAACTATTGTCGTACAAAAAACTGGCATAATCGATTCTGCTGCGTACAATGGCAATGTATAAACGACGTAAATGGGTAGGGTGTATGCCCCAACCTGGGCCAGTTAGTATTTTAAACACATTCAGAAATTTTGATGATTTTTCTTTTAACTCATTTATGTGTTTTGACCATCTTAGAGAACGATCTAACCATAATCCCAGATATTTATAGTTCTCAACTACTTGGAGCGATCTATTATTTATTTTAATGTCTATAGTGACGTTCCTATAACCACGTTTAAATATACAAATTTTACTTTTACTTGATGAAATATTTAAACCAATATCTTGAATTAATTTGCTAAACAAATTCAAAGCCATTTGTAGTTTATGAGTTGCCTCTAAAATATTGTTGGTAGTATAATATAAAACAAAGTCATCTGCAAACTGTGAAATACAAACGTTATTTATCTTTTTACAAATATTGATAGTAGCTATGTTAAATAACAATGGCGACAAAGGGTCACCCTGGGCCAAGCCTCGAGAAGTAGTTCTACATAGTGAATCAGTACCAAGTTGAATTTTTATATTTCTTGCTTGTAAAAAATTCCAAAGATAACTGCTAATTTTTTGTCCCACACCTAAGTCGTCCATTACACGTAATAAGCTATGTACATCCACATTGTTGTATGCATTGTCCAGATCAATAAAACAGCTTACAGTCATTTGTTTTTCAGAAAATCCTGTTTGAATTCTCGAAACTAAACTAGTGAGATTATTTAAAGTTGATCGGTACTTTCTGAAACCCGTAGTATTCTGGTCTAAAATACGGTTCTTTTCTATAAACCACTCTAGTCTATTGAGTAGAATGTTATGGAAAGTTTTACACATACACGAGATCATAGATATCGGGCGAAGAGAAGAGGCTAAAGAAGGGTCACGTCCAGGTTTAGGAATCGGCACCACCACTATATCGCGCCATTGTTTAGGTACAAACGAGTATCTTAAAAATGAATTAAACAAATTAAGTAGAATTAGTTTCCCGTTCTCAGGTAAGTATGCTATCATAGAATACGAGATCTTGTCACAACCAGGGGCTGTATCTTTAATTTTTAAGCATTTAGTAAGCTCTTGGATTGTAATAGGTACTTCAAGTTTTGGATTGTCCGATGTAAATAAAGGGTTGTCGCATGACACGAAATCTGGGGCTAAACTACATAGTAATTCGCTGGCTTTATTATTGTCAACATAGGATTTTGGTACGTTATATCCCTTAATCCATCGCATTTTACGCCACAACTCACTATGTGTTGAAGTTTGATCAAGAGTAGAACAAAAACCCTGAAATAATTTATTTCTAGCGCATCGTATGTTTCGTTGAGCCTCACTGATTTTACTTTGAAGGATTGAAAGATTATCTGGTGATGGATTGCGACGAAACTTGGAAAGTGCTAAACGGCGTTCTGCTACAGCCTTAGAAAGGTTGGGACACCAATAAGGTTTAGGTATAAAATTTCTTTCTGGGTTAATACTAATTTTACTATATGGTATAAAAATGTCTGCAGCCATGTCTAAATAGTCCATAAATAAATTATATCCTTTTTGTAAATCATTTGGTATTGTCAATCCATCGAAAAGGTCATTAAGAAATTTTTGGTACCCCACCCAGTCAGCCTTTTTATAATTTCGAGAAGACGTGTAAACTTTAGTAGCTTCAAAATATGTTGCAATTTTAATAACACAATGGTCGCTTCCCAACGTCTCGTTCAACACTTTCCAGTTAAAAGTTAGGCTTATATCGGAAGATACTAACGTAATGTCGGGGGACGACTGTTGCAAAACATCATTGACTAGTTTAATACGCGTGTGATCGCCATTGTTTAGTGAAACAAAGCTACTACCAATAAGTGCATCAAAGATTTGGTTACCTCTCCTGTCTACTTTATTGGACCAATTGGTATGGTGTCCATTGAAGTCACCCAAAATTAGGGTTTTATTATTCAACTGTGAAAATAATTGATCCCAGTCTGACTGGCTAGTATTTATAGAAGGTGGACAGTAAATCGATATCACGTTTTCAATTTGATTACAGTTATACACTTTAACGTGTATTATTTCTATCCCCGAGTTAGAATTTTGAAAGTCTTGGCAAATATGTGATTTGATTGACTTGTGTGTGAGTATAGCTACGCCTCCATATGAATCGTTTCTGTCTTTGCGAAATACATTGTAATCCTTAACTTTAAAAAAACTGTCTGGTTCTAACCATGTTTCGCTTAATACAGCAATGTGAATCTTGTCTTGTATTAACATATTCTCAAACTCACATAACTTTGGCCTGATGCTTTGTGCATTCCATTGAATAATATTTAATTTAAAACTATTTTTATATTTACCTGCCATTTGAGAAATAATCAGTAATTAATTTAAGAACCGGCCAATCTGCCACATTGTCAACTACAACTAAAATTAACCACTCAATACAAGTTTTCAGTACCCCTTTGCAAATCATTTGTATAGTGCTTCCTTTCATGAATATTATTTCTTGTAATCTCTGTAATAATTCAGTGAAAGTGACATCTCTCTGTTTTTCTTCTGTTTTATTCGAATTTTTTATCCCAGCTTCATTATAATCTTCTACGTCCGTTTTACTCCACTCTATAAACTCCAGGTCTAATTTCTCTTCTCTCTTCTGTTTCTGTTTAATGACTGACTTTTGTTTAAGTTTATGTATCTGTGCCTTAGTTGTCACTTGAGCATAAGTTGGACTACTAGTAATTGGAGTAGGAACTATATCCACGACATGGCGTGTTGACTTTATAGCAGTATCCTCTCTTTCCATGTTCACTTCCTTGTGAGTTGATTCGTCTTTAGGGACATACATAGTCAAGGCTTTTCTATAAGTGCAATTAAACTCGGACATAAGCTCCCTTAGTCTTTTTTCCTATAAAAAGATTGGACATGTTTTTGAGAGGGAAATATGTTCTCCATTACAGTTAACACATATCATATTTGTGGTTTCGCAATTGTTATGGTTTTTTCCACATTTGGGACACACCACTTTCGCACTTGGACACTTTTTCAGTACATGACCATATTTCCAGCAGCGCGAACATTGCGACACTGGAAATACATATGGTTCTACCTTTATTCTCAAATCATGAGTATAAACATAAGGTGGTAAATAGGGACCTTTAAAACAAAGACGAACCGCTTCACTGGGTGACCACCCTTCTTCCTCAAAGTTCTTGCGGTTCAACCGATGTACAGATACTAGTTTGGTTGGTTCAGGACAAAATATACTTTCCAAAATGTTTTCCTCTGTCATTTCCAAGTCAACATCTCGTATTACACCGTATGACCAATTCTTTTCCATCGCTCTGTGCATATTCCATCCCTTATCGATAAAGAATTCACATGTCTCTAATTTCTCAGCGCTAATTTCGCTAATCAATTCTATGCGAACTGGATAGGGATTGAGAAACTTTACCCGGCTAATATCTTTTATATTTTGGTCTCTAAACAACTTAGCTAGACTAAATTGTTTAGGTAGTTTTTCTTTGCTAGATATATATATTTCTATCTTTTCGGTTTCCTTCAGTTTTTTTTCTTTTCGTTTTACTTCTGTCCATTCCTCATCACTGCTTTCCCTCATTCTTTTATTGGTTATAGTTGCACTGTCAACAATGTCTGAATCTTCATTTAAGGTACAAATCTCATTCATAGAATCATTGCTTATGTCATTACTAGTCTCATTAGTATCACTCATTGTACTCGTAAACACGTCGCATCTGCGGCAGCGAGCAGGTAGCCGGCTGGCCGGCCACGCGCCGCACCTTTTTTAAGCTTATATGTACTTGCTTATCACTGATCAGGTTACTTAGTCGACGTAAACAACTGTAACACGACCCACTCGCACGAGTGCCGCGACGAAACTGAGATTGAAAGTTAAAAGGTCGATTAATGGTAGCAGAGGTTTTGGATGATAATTGCTACACGTTGAAGGTTGAACTCGAAAGTGTGATTAGAAATAGGCTCACGATAGGGTAAAAAAAGAGAGGGTGACCATAGGGTCATGTCGAAGTAGATGGTAAAAGTTAAAGATGCTCACAGTGATAATGAGCATGCCGAGGCGGGGAGCATGTGAGTAGACTTCTCTATTGGCCGTCTGACCGCACCAGAGCCATTACGTAGTCGTAGCCCGATAGAAATCGGTGTCTCTTGAGGTAACTCAAGTAGTCCGTGGGTAGGCGGTGTACGTGTGTCTCTGGCGGGGGTCGTGGTCTGTGATAACCGTAGTGCTGGTCTGGGATGACCGTAGTGGTGGTCCACATGTGTGTAGATGCAAGTATTTCGAGGGCAATGGTGTGATTGCTACTCGTGGTCAATGGTGAACGTAGTGGGTGAAAGTCCCACAATGCTCTACACACATGGTGGGTAGATGCACATGCTTGACAGGCGGTTCTCATGTGTGTGAATGCAAATATTTCGAGGGCAATGGTGTGATTGCTACTCGTGGTCTATGGTGACCGTAGTGGGTGAAATTCCCACAATGCTTCACATGCATGCTGGATGCGCGTGTTTGAGGGGCGGTCCTCATGTGTGTGGATGTAAGTATTTCGAGAGCAATGGTGTGATTGCTACTCGTGGTCAATGGTGACCGTAGTAGGTGAAAGTCCCACAATGCTCCACATACAGCGAGGATGCACTTTTTTCGTTCGGCTATGAGAGCCGTGGCGCTAGAGTTGTTTACTTGTGTGAGTGGTTCCCCGAGGCATTGTTGCAATACAGTTGATTTTTGATGTGGATAACGATGGTACATGGCCTTGGGTGATGATTTCAATTTTTTACAACATTTCAAAGTTTTTTTTTTGTGTTTGGTGTTAACTGGAAAGTAATGTTTTGTGAAAACAATTAAATGATCGAGGATAAAGTTTTTCTGAGCCATATTGTGGTCAGGATTGGCCGAGTCAAACAGAGTACTGTTGTTGAGTTTTGGTTGCAGGTTAACACACGAGGCCGTGTGATAGTAGGATGGCCGTGTCGGAAATAAGTCAGTCATTTGAACAATCGGGACGCCAACGCCATCTAGTGGCGTTCGGCGGAGTCTAGGACGGTGTGCTCGATAGAGGCTGAGCTCAGTCTACTGGTGGCGGTCGAGCAGTTCAGACGTGCACACGTCTAGAAACCGCTGCGTGTTCCGAATACTTGTTCAGTGTACCTATTGTGTGAGAATATTGTAATTGAGACTTTCGAGTGTGAATAATAATTTGATTTAAAAGCAAATGGTGTTTCTATTGCGCAATAACCAACACTTCCCATAGTACGCCCACTGAAGTTCCAATATCCTGGCTGATGTAACCTGGAGAGTTGTGCCTTCGCTGACATATGAATTAAAGCCAGCTCCGCGACTGGGATCAGTTTATAGCACCGATCGGACAGTAGCGTGGTTAGCTCACCGACAAAAATAATTATAAAAAACTGGCTAAGTGCGAGTCGGACTCGCGTGCTAAGGGTTCCGAACGAAATTCATTATTGTAACATGTTATTTAACACTATTGACTTTTTATAGTTTTTCTGTAATCTATGGTAAAGATTTATTATCTCCATTTTTTTCATAATTGTAGGCCCAGTACTTTCGGAGATAGGAGGGGGGAATGATCTTTTTTCGTCTAATTTCTTGAATAACTTCAAACCTATTTATTATAAAATTATGAAAAAATATAGGTAATTAAAACCGTCCCAATAAGCGCATTATTATTGATTCGATTGATCGAAGCAATAAGCCTTTTTATTTGATATGTCACACGGTACAGTTTGAAAAACTTGTTTTTTATTTTCAGTTTGCCCCCAAAAAGTGACCCCCATACTCAAAGGTACACATGGAGTTCTGTGACCCAAACACGGACGCGTTACGTAAATTAATTTTCAACCGAATCGGTCCAGTAGATTCGGAGAAAATTGGCTGTGACAGACGGATAGGCAAACAGACACCTGAGATCCTATAAGGGTTCCGTTTCGTACGGATGTTCGGAACCCTAAAAATTTAAACCTTTTGTCACACTGTAGCGCAAATGTCTGACTTCGAAGGTCCTTGAAGTGTCTTCAATAGCTTTAAAGGTAAATATGTTTTATTGTTGGTAGCACTGAGACCAACTGTCAAGTAAGTATCAAATACGTCAGTGATCAAATGTCAGTAATCAGTATGACATTGACATTGACAGAATTCAGGTAAATCAGCAAGTTAGAACATGTCAACATAAATAAAATTATTTAATTGCACATAAAAATGGATATTCATGAATTAAAATCTACTTCTATTACGAAATTCAATGTAAAAGGTAAAACTCTGTATGCAAAACTGCTTTGGAAAAATAACGATACTGATGTTTTTCAAATTACAATATTTGACGGCAACGTTACTTGGTCAGGGAGATATTCTAATGAACTAGCAATGAAATATAGTAAACGATGTGAAGAGACCGAACACCATTATAATAAAAACTTAAAGAGATTTTTGAAGCCTGGTGGGGCTAATCATACTGAAGTTATTTACGATTTTCTAATAAGTCAAGAGCAAACCAACCTAGCAACTTTTGCTTGGAAAAAGAAATACGATGACTCTGATCGAGAGGGATCCGTTTATCTAGTTCACGGTTCCGTACCTGTACATCTCGACAAAGACTCAGAATCAAAAGAATTATTACTAGATTTTTTGTTGGAAGAAAACACTCAACTGAGGACCAAGATTGATAGTCTGACTGGAAAAAATGATGTTATTTCTAAAGATCTAGTAAAATGCAAAACTGAATTAGAAAAGTTTGTGGATATTAAAACCTCTTTAGAGGTGAGCCTTTATGGAAAGTTTGTGCAATTACTGAATGCTAAAAAGAGAAGAATTCAAGTGTTGGAAGGTAACCTCACCAAGTTGTCTGACCAAAGAGAACTGAGTGGTGATCAATGATTAATTAGGAGAGACAGTAGCGACATAAATATGCATAACTTTATGGATTATCATTAACATCTAGAAATTATACCTAGAACCAAATTCACCTATTTTCACAAAACAATGAAATGAAACAACAAAATAGACAATAAATTATATATTTTTGTATAAAAGTTGCGCTTGTTTTAATTGAAACTTATTAGTAACTTCTGCCAAACAAAGTGATGGACTTGGGTTTGTTGTTGCAAGCTGGGTGGATGCACCTGTCGCTGGCAGTGAGTTCACGAGGCTGCTTGAACGGAATGCAGAGAGACTTGGCTCCCATCGCTGGGCCTTTTACCTCACTTGTAGGATCGTCATCAGTCCTGAGGAAAATTACCATAGTTATAACCTTTTCAAAACTCACCTAGGGGCCATTCAAGTATTACATTACATTTAGCACCAAGGGGGTGGGGGTCTTTCCTATGCTTATTTTTTATGACATGGGGGACTAGGGGGGGTTTGAATGGTAATTACGTCAGCAATATTTTTTTTTTTCTTTCTTTCTCTTTCCATTTACAATCAGCCATCCAGCTTTAATTAAATTTGTTAAACATCATAGAAGCAGTTTTTGAGATTTAACACATCCATTGATGTGTCATCTCTTTCTCGTCAGCAATATTAACTTAATTTTCTTTTTTGCAAATCTAAGTAGATTTTGATTTGACATAATTATGGCTAATTAGTTGGTATTACACTCATGCAATGTTTCATAATTAAATAAGAAATAACAGAAGTGGGAGAAATAGGTCACGAACAAGTATAAAATAGACTAATGCTACAGAAGTATAGGACGGAGGGGCAAGAGTTTGTTTGCCATAACTGACAAAGGGAGTGAGGTGGGTTAAAAATGACTAATATTCTACTTACATAATACCTGAACTGGCCCATAGTTAAAATCTGTATATTGGAAACATCCTAAATTCCAATGCATTAACTTTTTTAATGAAAATCTGAGTGTTTTTGTTGAGTCAGCTTGTGTATAAAAATAATCTTATCTGTGACTAGTGGACGTCACGCGGTTTCACCCGCGTAGTTCCAGTTCCCGTGGGAGTATGGGGATAAAATATAGCCTATGTTACTCCCTGACAATGTAGCTATCCATTGCTGAAAGATTTTTTCAAATTGGTCCAGTAGTTTCGGAGCCTATTCATTTCAAACAAACAAAAAAATCTTTCCTCTTTATAATATTAGTGTAGATATCTCCTTTTTTTTTTAGGTCAGTTAAAAACAATAGCCTGTGATCCTAACATTAAATTTTGTATGTACAGTGCGCTGCGGTGTCATCAATAACAAACTCTAGCCCTTTGACATAGAGAAGTAACTTGCCTAGCGCTGTCGTTCTTGATGCTGTCCTCGCAAGGGATCTCGCCGCAGAAGGGCGCCAGGAGGATGTGCTTGCGCTCCAGCGCTTCGGTGAAGTCGTCCCACTTCGTCACCATGGACAGTCTAGCGTCGCGCTCCTTAATCGCCCTTAAACAAAAGTAAACATATTGCATTTGCTTTGGTTAATTTGGTACTATCCTAGATAGAAAAATAATAATTCTATTTATTCCGTCCGTAAGATTTGAAAAAATATTGGACATATATTTTTTGCTATTTCAAAACAATAAAAATTGATGAAGATAAAGCGCATGAAAGTTGGGCAGATTGGTTAAGTTGGGGTTGGGGTTTTTGATTGGGTGGGTTGGAGATGGTTGGGTCGTTGGGTTGTTGGGTTAGTGGGGGCTGGTGACGTCACATTTTAGTAAAAACAGTACTGAAATTCACTGTATCGTCTTAATTTTTTGATTAACGTGAAAAAATACATGTCCAATATTTTGTGGAAATCTATCTGACGGACTTATTTGATTTTTTCAAGAAAGTACCTAATTGTAGCTTAATAATAATGTACGCGACTACCGCAGGACCACCGACGCCAATCGCTTCCATATTTGGTAAATAATTAGTACTCAATTGATACTAATTAGTACTCTAACTAAAAAATTGGTACCTTCGTAGTTTTCGAGAAAATCGACTTATAGCTGACTTCGGCGCTCATGGTGGTCCGCCGGACCACCATGAGCGCCAAAAAAGGGGAAATGTTACAGCCACGGTAATAATATTTACAGTATTGAATCTTCATACAAACGGTCGGAACGCGAGTCATACCTACGCGCCTCGAGTTCAAACTGCTCTCCAACTGCAAGCAGTCGCGAATGCTCCGCAGTGACGAACGAACGGTGTGATTGGCGGGTGATTTGTGGATATTTGTTTTGAAATAAGTACAAGTACAGTTCGCATCACCGTTGTTTACCCCTCCGAAGTTAGGTTTTAGTGACGACCGCGCAGGTGCAATCGAGTAAACAAGTGTTACGTTCCTAGAATATTTTTTTGTTTATACGTATTATATTATAAATAAGTAACAAAGACTACCAGTAACAATAACAATATCAAAAAGTAACACCACAAATACAGACACCACAAAAACACACAAAAAACAAATCAAATAGTAAGAAATAACCAAAATTAATAATTATAAAAAATAACAACGTGTAACACTTTTCGCATCAACAGTCGTATTGCATTGAGCAAGCGGGTCACACGTATGCATCGAACGTATACGAGCGAATGAGATGCCATTACACCCGCCATCTTGCGCAAACACGCGCATGTGCTGTATTATGTTCTTGTCAAATTGACATTCTGCGCACTCGATTGCGACGTACTTCGGGGAGGTAAAGTTGCGTGACGGGAACTGTACTTACTTAAAATGGAAAAGAAAAATTATAGAATAAACGCAGTGTTTTTGGTTGCTTGGATTCATCAATAACGCACTCAAAGATATCATGTTGTAGTTTACCTGGTACTTACATCATTTGTTTCTTTTATTAATAGTAATAGGTAGGTATTTCGCTTTTTCCACCGATTAAAATACCTACCTGGATTCATAAATAAATAAGTGGATAGCGTGAACAAAGTGACACACGAGTGAAATACTTCGTTTACATTAAAAAACATTTTTTTTTTCTTTATTTAAATTTTTGAAGTAGACGAAATATCACTATGAAATGATTATATGAGTAACTAGCTTCTGCCAGCGGCTTCGCCCGCGTGGTCCTTAGGGAACATACTCCCGGGATAAAAAGTAGCGTATGTCCTTTCTCAGGCTCTAGACTATCTCTGTACCAAATTTCATTTAAATCGGTTCAGTAGTTTTGGCGTGAAAGCGTGACAGACAGACAGACAGAGTTACTTTCGCATTTATAATATTAGTAAGGATTAATGGTAGGTACTTATCTAATAAAATTACCAGTTTAAATTACTTTTAAGTAAGATTTTTCAGTCAACTCAAGTAGGCAAGTAGATGAAATTAAAATACTGGAGGCGGGCAGCCCTATGGCGTATTTACATACCGCGCGGCTGTAGGTAATTATTTCAAGGAGAGGGCCGAGTCACAATACTGTAGATATTTATATTGTGCTACAGCTATTCAAAGTAGGTATACAAAAAATCTTTTAAACAAAAAAATTAAACCTCCGAAAAAACTGAAAGCGGAACACGACTTTGAATGTTGATTCCAAGCTTGAGGAACTTGTCGCTTTCCTCAAACCTATATTTATAGAAAACTAGCACTTCGCCCGCGACTTCGTTGGCGCGGGTTTAGTTGGTACTCCGGGAACTTCATCTCCCCTCTTTAAATTACTTATTAATAGACAAAGCGTAGGGCAGTTCACTCAAACTGGAATATTTTTCTTACAGAGTATTTTAAAAAGGTCCGATTTTAATAATTTAAAGTGTAATTTACATGTACATAACCAACCTTAATTATACAATAATTTAAATAGATAAGGATTAATATCATGATACTAAAATCACCACTATTCTATTTCACCCGGGTTTTGATTGAATAATTTGAACAAAAAGCGGTCATTGTGACATAACCATAATAGTTAGGTATATACCCTCGCGGACTTTTTTATAGATTTTGATGTTTTCTATAAAACTGTACTGAAATCTTGAAATGAAATTTCAACACCATGACTACCGCCAACCCACCAATGGCATGGTATATCTCGTAAACTACTGGAGTAATAATTTTGGATTTCGGGTACTAATTCGATCTTGCAGGGTACTTCTTCTTCTTATCGTGTGGTCAGTGAGGTCTAACGACCCCACACAACCTGCAGGGTACTAATTTCCTACATAGGTTAGAGAAAAGCGACAAGCTCCTCAAGCTTGGAATCAACATTCAAAGTCATGGTCCTGCGGAACAAGCGCGCGAAAGTTATCGTCGTTGATTTCTCGGTAAATACAAATGTTTCAGTTCTGTCTTTTATACGAAATGAATCACATATAATGGTAATAATTATTTGTATACTTTTAATAGCTGTAGCATGCCCCCTTTTTCGGCGGACCATCTTCAAAATTGATTTTCTCGAAAACTACGAAGGTACCAATTTTTCTGTTGGAGTACTAATTAGTACCAAATATAGAAGCGCGGGTGGTCCTGTGGTAGTCACGGACATTTAATAATAATATGGTGGATGGTGATGGAGGCAGACGGAAAGGAATAAAAAAGCTTAAACCTACATTACAGAAGAAGTTGGATTGATCTTAATAACAATTTCTATTTTGTTTATATGTGAGTTATGTAAAAAGGAGCTCATGGCTAAATAATAACAGCCACACAGGTCGGTCTTCAATGTTAAACTACGCTTGCTGAGGACGGTCTATGAACCATCTTAATGTGTAGGGCCTAGGTCTTAGGCACCCACGCGTGTGCGCTGGATTGGAGAAGGTTCTTGAAGAAAACTCGCGATTCTCTTGAAAACACTATTTATTGAAGTTTTGAAAGTCTAGAATACTGATAACTGAGTAAATACTATAAAATACTATTTGGTACAAAAACTTATAACTATATTTACATTACGAAAATCTGAACAAAATGAAGAAAGGAACACACAAAATACAAAATTGTTCTGGACCTATGCCCTCTAGGTGGGCGCAAGTAGTGGCGGGGCCGACATAATTCACAATTTTGTCTTCCAATAAAATTAATATTGTTTCGGAATCATTTTAGGCTGACCAATCACAGCCCTCCGTCCTCTCGGCAAGTCTGTGCAGGTTCAGACATGTTCTGACCTGTCGAGAGCGGAACTGGCGGTGATTGTTTGACAAAGTAAGTAATTGTTCGTGAATATTTAAACATTTCTTAAGCTTAGTGACTTTGATTACAATGATTATGATCTATTTAAATTAACTTAGACACTAAAACATTTTGCTTATTACTACATATTGTTAGCTAATTACATCGCTTTTTCTCTAATTGTAGGGCGTCCTGCACATTCCTCCCGCCGTGCGTCGTCCGCCGCTGACGTCGCAGTCGTAGAGTCCGGTGCAGGATCGCTGCCGTCGCCCTCGATCGGCAACACGACGATCTTTTTCACAGGCCGTCGCAAAATTCCCGTTTTGGTGGTCACATCCACTGTGCGAACGACTCCGTCCGGTCCGGGGAATGTAGCGCAGATACGTCCTCTTATCCACACGTTCCGTGGAAGGTTACCGTCCACAATTAATACCAGGTCGTCAACCTTTGGTATTGTTCCTTTGGTGTGTGGTTCTCTGCGGTTCTGTAGTTCTGGCAGATACTCCTTCAGCCATCTTGCCCAGAATATGTCAGCCAGTCTCTGAGCTGCGCGCCAACTTGATCGGAGGCGCAGATCGCCATCGTCGAACTCCCCTGGTGATGCAATTCGCCCTGGACCGCCCAAAATGAAGTGATTTGGCGTCAAGGCTTCTGGGTCTTCGATGTTTACTGACACATGTGTGAGCGGTCGGCTGTTCACTGTATGTTCGGCTTCAATCAGCAGTGTATTGAGGACTTCTTCACTTGGATATCGCTCGTTCAGTGTAGCGGCGAGTGCTGTCTTCACAGATTTCACCATCCGTTCCCAAGATCCTCCCATAAAGGGTGCGCCAGGTGGGATGAATCGCCAGTCGATCACTTTCTTTGAGGCTTCCTCTGCTGTCGCTGCGAAAATGGCTGCACGCAATTCTTTGTCGGCTCCGTGAAAGTTTGTCCCATTGTCAGACCACAGCTGTTTGGGGCATCCTCGGCGTGCTATCATACGTCGCAGTGCCATTATTGCTGAATCGGTATTTAGCGATGCCACAAGCTCTAGATGAATGGCTCGTGTCGTGAGGCACGTAAACAAGGCGACAAATCTTTTCTGATGACTCCGTCCTGCTGTAATGGTCAGAGGTCCGAAATAGTCCAACCCGGTGAAAGTGAATGGTCTTTGGTGGTGTGCTAAGCGACAGTAAGGGAGATTTCCTGTCATCGGCTGTGGTGGAGAAGCTGCTTTAATGCGACATTGTAAACACTTGCTGATTACGTTCTTGACGGTCGGTCGTAGACGGAGTACCCAATGCTGTTGACGGCATTCGTTAACCGTTGTCTCAACGCCTGCATGATGTAATTGGCGATGGACATGTTCGATCCACAATCGTATTGTGCGGTGGTCTCCATCCAGTACCATCGGTCTCTTCAGGCTCTCTGTTATGCCCACCGTAGCGGTTATTCGGCTCTTCAAGCGAATCTCTCCATCTGTGAGTTCTATGCACAACGTATGTAAGCGACTGTTTCGGGGTATGGCTCTTTCGTTTCTCAAAGCTTCTATCTCTTCTTGGAAAGATTGTTCTTGTGAAGCTCGCAGGATCAGACTCTCGGCGTTACGCAGAAATTCAGCGGTGAGAGGAAGATGATTGTTCGTGATTTCTTGCCTCTCTTTCTTTTTGACTGGCAATGTCTGTTTGTTCGTTCTCCAATCAGGGTCGGTGCTACTGTTCTTTTTGGTTCTTTTGTAGTTGACATCCTGACATGATTGACGGCAGAGGTGCAGAAATTGCAGAACTCGTGCTGTTGCTCTCAGATATCTTTCCCATCGTGAGAATCTGTTGACATCTGGTATAGCTTCTTTGACTTTTATGTTCTCGTATTTGTCGATCACACTACAGGTTTTTTCTTCTCCCGTGATTATGACAGGATTCTTCTCGTCGGCTGGCCACGTCTCTGGGGGGCCAAGAAGGAACTCTGGACCGTTAAACCAGCGATGATTTTGACAATAATTTTCCGGCACATCTCTTGTAGCATCGTCTGCTGGGTTCATTTTGGTCGGGAGCCAGCGCCATTCGTTTGTAGAGCTATGTTCTTCGATTGCTGCGATGCGATGAGCGACGTATGGTTTGTAAGATCTGGACCCAGTTCTGATCCATGATAGCGTGGTTCTGCTGTCGGTCCAGAATGTAGTCGACTCTGGCGTCCGCTCGTGTTCTATTTTTACCGCTGATGCCATGCGTGCACCAAGTACTGCTGCTTGTAGCTCCAGTCGTGGGATCGACATAAGTTTCAGTGGTGCTACCTTGGCTTTGGCTGTGACCAAGCAGACATTTACTCTTCCGTCCCTAGTGACCGTTCGCCAGTATAATGTTGTTGCATACGCAGATTCGCTTGCGTCCGTGAAGACGTGTAGTTGCAGTGATTCTGTAGCGCTGAAGCCTGGGTATGTTCGTGGAATGGAGACGTGTTCTAATCTTCTGAGGTGAGTGAGCCATTTTCTCCAGCTTGAGGCTAGGTCACTGTCTAAGGTTTCATCCCATGCGGTCCCACGGCGCCAAACTTCTTGCAATATTTGTTTAGCTCTGATGGTTACTGGCGATACGAGTCCCAATGGGTCGAATAGGGACATTACTATTCTAAGAGCTTCTCTCTTAGTGGGTGTATCGTTCTGTAGGATGTTCTGAGGTATGCGTGCCAGGTTCAAATTAAAGGCAAGCGAGTCTTCGTTTGGCTTCCATATCAATCCGAGAACTCGTTCTGTCTCGATGCTGTCTTCTAGCTTGATCGTCTCTTCGTCTGTCTTGGCAACTTCCCCTAGTGCTTCGAGAAGTGCTGTAGAGTTAGACGACCATTTCTTGAGTTCGAAGTGAGCTTCTTTGTGTATGTCTCGTACGGCTTGTGAGACTTCCACAGCTTCTTCTAAAGTATCGAAACTGTTCAAATAGTCATCCATGTAATGCTTTCTTTTAATAGCTTCAACTGCTTTTGGGTGTTTATGTTGGAACCTTTCGGCGTTCGTGTTCTTTACATATATCGCCGTCGTGGGTGAGCAAGAAGCTCCGAAGATCAACGACTTCATACGATATTGTTCTGGCGGCCGATCGTCTCTTCGATCTCCTCTCCATAGGTAACGGAGAGCGTCTCGGTCCTCTGGTCGAAGTTCCACTTGCAGGAACATCTCGGTGATGTCGGCAGTCACGGCGATTGAGTGTTGCCGAAAACGCATGATCACTCCCGGCAGCGACTGTAGTAGATCGGGACCAGTGAGTAGTTGATCGTTCAGGGAAACTCCTCTGGTCTTGGCAGCAGCGTCGCAGACAATCCTCAATTTATCTGGCTTCATAGGATTGAAAACCGCGAAGTGGGGTAGGTACCAAGTTCGGTGCTTCGACGTTTCGGATGGAGCTGGTTCGGCGTATCCCTTTGATACTAGTGCTTCCATTTGTTCAGAGTACCTTTTCTTTAGTTCAGGATCTTTGTCTATTTTCTTTTCCACGCTGATAAGCCTGTTAAGAGCGCTGTCATAGTTTTTTGGCATCTTGACGTTTTCATCTCGCCATAGTAAAGCAGTTTGATATCTTCCTTCTTGAGTTCTCTTCGTGTGCTGCTGAAGGATGCGAAGTGCCTTTTCTTCTGGATCATTGAAAGGCTTCTTCGGGTTCACTTGCATGTTGTCTATTGTGATGTATTCCTTTACCAGTTCATGTAGGTCATCATCTGTGCTGACATGTCTGATGAAGTTCACTCTGTGGCCAAGTGTTCGTGTGTGACTACCATGCAGAACCCACCCGAGTGGTGTTAGTGAGGCCACTGGTTGGTTCTTCTTTCCCGTTCTGATCTCTGTTGTGATGAGGAGATCCCAGTTGTCTTGGCCTATTAGAAGTCTGGGTCTTGCGTCTTCAGTTACTATGTTTTTGGCGATGTCTCGAAGGTGTTCGCAATCCCTGACTGCTTCTCTTGGGATCCTCTGTGCAGCCAACTCTAGCCGCTTCACTGTTCTTGCCCGCAGCTTGCGTTCGGATGTGTGAAGCCCTCTTACGAAAAAGTTCACACGTCGAGATGACACGTCGACTGTGGGTTCGCCGTCGAATGATGCTATCCGAAGTGGTTCGTAGGATCCTTCTGCCCCGATTTGATCGGCTAGGCTCTCGTCGATCAACGTTACTGTGGAGCCGTCATCTAGGAGTGCGTAGGTATCAACAGCTCCCGCCGGTCCAGAAAGGTGCACTGGTATTATCTTGAGAAATGATACTTTCGGTGTCCACGCTGAATGAACCTTCTCTTGTTCTTCTTTGGGGCAGTCGGTCTCTTCCTTTTTCTTGTTTGTTGCACTAGTTGCGTGTAGCATTCTATGATGGAAATGCACACAGTCATTTATTTCACATTTCTTCGGTTTGCAGCTGTGTTGCTTTGTTCGGAACTTGAGGCAGCGAAAACACAGGCGATGCTTCTTCGCGATATCCCATCTCGCATCAGTGGCTGCTTTCTTAAACTGATCGCATTCTACGATGTTGTGTCCCTGTCGTTCACATAAAACACACTTGGGTTTGTTCGTTTCTTGTGTGGCGTTTACCCGTTGCTGGCGTCGCTGCGTGTTCTGATGTGTTTGTGCTGTTGCAGCGATGTTTTCGGGCAGCGCGTACGGGCTACAGATCTCTGCTTCAATCTTGATGAATCGTGTAAACTTCAGAAGATCAGGCTCTGTTCTGGGCTGTGCTGCTGAGAACTGGTACCACTGTCTCTTCAGGGTCGGTGTGAGCTTCTCAACAATAGCCTTTGTGACTTCTGGATTGAAGAGATAATGTCCACAATTGAGAGCTTGCAGAGTCCCAACAATGTTCTCTACTTTAGTGGCGAAGGTGCAGACATCACGCGGAGATTCGGTAAGGCGCGGCAGTGTTCGTAGACGTTCTATTTCTGCCATCGCAATTGAGTCTGGGCGTCCGAAGCGGAGTTCAAGTGTCTTCATGACTTCGTTGGGGTCTGCGTTTGCTATTAACAGACCCTGTACAGCTTCTTTTGCTATTCCTCGAAGGTTTCTCCTTAGTCTTGCCATGTTCTCCATTGTTGTGAGTCGATGCGCTGTCTCACAGTAGGCGGCACGGAATGTGAGCCAGTCTTGATGGGCTCCATTGAAACAGGGTAGTTCGGTGTGCTTCATTGGCTGCTGGTACTGCGCGGTCTGCACAGCTTGCGTGATCGCAGCAGCAAGTTCTTTCATGTCCGTTCTCGGTTCTTGAACGGCTAGTGCGTTAGGCTGATGCACGGCGTTGGCTGATGGCGTAGACGGCGGCACCCAGGGCATGGAAGTGGGCCCCGGATGATAGTTATGATGCGGCGCCATAGTGTAGATCGGTTGCCATGATGAGTTCGTTGCCACGTGCGTCGGGTTCTGTGACCAGGATGCGGCGGTGATCACTGGCGGTAAGTTCATGTGTGGATGCGCGTGCACGGTGTTCTGCTGCCAGGCTGCTGCGGCAATCACTGGTGGCGGGATCGGATGCGGCTGTTCGGCCGTGGAGTTCGGTTGCCAGGAGGCGGCGGTGCTCACTGGCAGCGGGTTCAGATGTGGCTGTGCAGGCACGTAGTTCGGCTGCCAGGAGGCGGCGGTGCTCACTGGCAGCAGGTTCAGATGTGGCTGTGCAGGCACGTAGTTCGGCTGCCAGGAGGCGGCGGTGCTCACTGGCAGCAGGTTCAGATGTGGCTGTGCAGGCACGTAGTTCGGCTGCCAGGAGGCGGCGGTGCTCACTGGCAGCAGGTTCAGATGTGGCTGTGCAGGCACGTAGTTCGGCTGCCAGGAGGCGGCGGTGCTCACTGGCAGCAGGTTCAGATGCACTCTTTCTATTATGGGTGCGGTGTTCCTAGGTTCAGGTTCAATGTTCAGGTTTTCAGGCGGCGGGTGCGTGATGCTGGCTCCCGCCGGTAAAGTCGCCGGGATGCTCCACGACACGGCGGCGGTCACTGGAACTGCAGGTTCGGTCGACGACTTCACTTCCGGTTCATGGGGTCTGTTGGTGATGGCAAGTAACTGACTTGATTGTAGCCACGTAGTCACTCGATGATCATTATCAGCTTCTGAGGCGACAGAGGATGGGTCTTCATCTGTTGATTCGGCTTCTATTTCAGCGAGGCGCGCGGTAGCTAATTCCACTTGTTTTTGAGCTAGCTCCGCCTTGGCCTTGGCTATGCGGCGCGCTTTTGTTTCCTTATTGCTTTTCTGTGACGTAGGTTTACTGCGGCGACCACTTTCTTTATGTACAGTTGCGTTTGTTGCGTCTTGTTGCGGCACTATATGTTTCACTGTGGATGCGGTCGCGGCGGGCGCTTCTGAAGTGTCGGCCGTTGTTCCCGTTGCTTCTGTGGTGCGTGTTTCAGTCGTAGTTTCTGTAGTGGTTTCAGTAGTCGTCTCAGTAGCCGTTTCAGTCTGTTCAGTGACTGTAGTCGACGCCTGGCCGCCTCTTTTCCCCGTAGACCTCGTAACTGGCATTTTTCTTCTATATATGCTCGCTGGAGTCTTCTTAATGTGATTTTCTCGAAATCCGGCTCTCGAAGGACCAATGTGTAGGGCCTAGGTCTTAGGCACCCACGCGTGTGCGCTGGATTGGAGAAGGTTCTTGAAGAAAACTCGCGATTCTCTTGAAAACACTATTTATTGAAGTTTTGAAAGTCTAGAATACTGATAACTGAGTAAATACTATAAAATACTATTTGGTACAAAAACTTATAACTATATTTACATTACGAAAATCTGAACAAAATGAAGAAAGGAACACACAAAATACAAAATTGTTCTGGACCTATGCCCTCTAGGTGGGCGCAAGTAGTGGCGGGGCCGACATAATTCACAATTTTGTCTTCCAATAAAATTAATATTGTTTCGGAATCATTTTAGGCTGACCAATCACAGCCCTCCGTCCTCTCGGCAAGTCTGTGCAGGTTCAGACATGTTCTGACCTGTCGAGAGCGGAACTGGCGGTGATTGTTTGACAAAGTAAGTAATTGTTCGTGAATATTTAAACATTTCTTAAGCTTAGTGACTTTGATTACAATGATTATGATCTATTTAAATTAACTTAGACACTAAAACATTTTGCTTATTACTACATATTGTTAGCTAATTACATCGCTTTTTCTCTAATTGTAGGGCGTCCTGCACACTTAATATACCGAGATTTCCACGTGCCTCGGAAAGCACGTTAAGCTGTTGGTCCTGGCTGTCTAAGTAGATCTTTGACAGTCTTTATGCTAATGTGTTGCGCAGCTACAGTTGTTGTATCTCACGAGTGCGCTCGTGAGATAAAACAACTATACTAGGTTGTGGAGATCAGACAGGCAATCGCTCCTCGTAAGTAAAATACTGGTATTCAGTTAAATCCGGTTAGATGGAAGCCGTCCCCAATATAGTTGGAAAAAGGCTAGGAAGATGATGACTTCATTGACAAAAGTCCTCCTTATTGAACTTACTTGTCCAACATCTCCTGGTGCGTCTTCTCGAGCAGTTCCACCAGCTGCTGGCCTGCTTCCGCGCGCTTCAATGTTAGTTTGTCACCCGTGAGGCGCCGCACCGTCACCACCTCGCCGCGCGCCATGTCCTTGGGCCCCAGCTCTACGCGGACGGGCACACCCTGTATACAAATAGAAAATATTTATAAGGAGATGGAAAGAATTGGGGAAGAACTTTGCCCATCAGTGGGAGAGTATGAGATGGGAAAGGGTGTTTAGCATAAAAACGAAACCAAGATTTTTTCTGCGACATTCGTTTTACCTTGATTCGAATTATACCTATGCCTAAACTTCCACCCAGGAGAGTAGTTATCCCTGTAGTCTCCCTCGGCCCTGAGTCCCGCCGCGACCAGGTCCTTGACGAGCTTCTTGCCGAGCTTGAGGCTGTAATGCTGCAGTAGACCACTATCGCTTGGACGACTATAAGATACCAGAGAGAAGTCACACAAACCTTGAGCTCCCAATGGTTAAACTTCCACCCAGGAGAGTAGATATCCCTGTTACGTAGTCTCCCTCGGCCCTGAGTCTCGCCGCGACCAGGTCCTTGACGAGCTCCTTGCCGAGCTTGAGGCTGTAATGCTGCAGTAGACCACTATCGCTTGGACGACTATAAGATACCAGAGAGAAGTCACACAAACCTTGAGCTCCCAATGGTTAAACTTCCACCCAGGAGAGTAGATATCCCTGTTACGTAGTCTCCCTCGGCCCTGAGTCCCGCCGCGACCAGGTCCTTGACGAGCTTCTTGCCGAGCTTGAGGCTGTAATGCTGCAGGAGAGCACTATCGCTTGGACGACTATAAGATACCAGACAGAAGTCACACAAACCTTGAGCTCCCAATGGTTAAACTTCCACCCAGGAGATTAGTTATCCCTGTAGTCTCCCTCGGCCCTGAGTCCCGCCGCGACCAGGTCCTTGACGAGCTCCTTGCACGAGTCTATGAGCTTGGCCCTCTCGTCTGCAGAGCTTGAGGCTGTAAAGCTGCAGGAGACCACTATCGCTTGGACGACTATAAGATAGCAGACAGAAGTCACACAAACCTTGAGCTCCCAATGGTTAAACTTCCACCCAGGAGAGTAGTTATCCCTGTAGTCTCCCTCGGCCCTGAGTCCCGCCGCGACCAGGTCCTTGACGAGCTCCTTGCAAGAGTCCATGAGCTTGGCCCTCTCGTCTGCAGAGCTTGAGGCCGTAATGCCGCAGGGGACCACTATCGCTTGGATGTCTGCCACGCGGGGAGGAAGCACCAGGCCTTTGTCGTCACCGTGGACTAGGACCATTACACCTGAGGAAAACGGGTTATTCATAAAAATATGTTGGTATCATGGTGCTATTCCCGAAGAACTTAGCAGATAGTACAACACCATTCACAGTTTATGCCCTCTATGAAATGCTTTTTTTACCGCACCGCTTACGCAATGACTAATGAATGAGAAAAACTGGTCAAGTGCGAGTCGGACTCGCGTGCAAAGGGTTCCGGATCAATTTCCTTTTTATAACATGTTATTTTAACACTATAGACTTCTTATAGGTTTTCCTGTAATCTGTAGGTAAAGAACTATTATGTGCATTATTTCAAAATTTGTGCTCAGTAGTTTCGGAGAATAAGGCGGGGGACTGCTCATTTTTGGTCTAATTTCTTGAATAACTTCAAAATTATTTATTATAAAATTGTGAAAAAAAAAGTTAAAACTCACAGTGAGCGTGAGCCCTTTCATTTGATATTTCACACGATACATTCTGAAAAACTTTTTACCATACTCGAAATGCCGCTTATATGTATTGATTGATATGTATGTCTTGTGCGAGTCCCAAATAAATATTTTTCTTTCTTTCTTTCAAATGTATTTATTTACGTAACGCGTCCGTATTTGGGTCAGAGAAGTCCATATGTGTACCAAATTACAACAGAATCGGTACAGTAGATCCGAAGAAAACTGGCTGTGACAGACGGACAGACACCCGAGTGATCCTATAAGAGTTTCGTTTGTTAGGGATTTTCGGAACCTTAAAAACAAATGAATAAATGACTTATGACTCGCAGAGTGTTCCGAGCTGCCATTAGCTTAGATTCTACCAGTATTCGAAGACATGTTTAGGTTGATCTTAAATCTGCATGAAATAACTTAACTTTTATCTTCACCACACTTTAGTAAAATGTTTTAATTTTATGGTTGTGCTCCGGTTTTTAAATGCTGTTTCAAACGGCGTAACGGCATTCTAGCGGCGTCCGACTGACTAGTCACAAAATGATTTATAAAACGATTTCTCAAAATTGACGATTGAAGTGCAATTCAATCGTAAATTTTGATTGCAGTGCAAGAGCAGTGTGTGCATGTTTTTCTTTTTACCTAAAAACGAAAAGTCTATACATACCGATGGTCCTAGTAGTGAGCCCCCAGGAGTTCTGGTAGACATACATCTTCTCCTGCGTGTCAGGGTCGTCGTACACGATCTCGAACATCTTCGAGAAGTTTTGGCCCAGGTGGTGACTGGTGGCACCCTGAGTATCAACAACAGTGTGTCTTAAAACCTGAGGGAGGGTCTGACGAATGCTTATGCCTAGCTTGGTTATCAATTATTTTCACAAAATAGACAAATAAAGCTATCCACACAAATATTGTAATGCGAAAGTGGTGTCAGCAAATATTGGTCACGTAAATAATAAATGTAGAAGACACAGGTCGTTGAAACTTAGCGTGACGTCACATCGACGTAAAAAACTACTTTTACCTTTTTTTTTGGACTTTTGATACATTTTATAACTGTCAATTTGTATTGCTTTGATACAGCAAAAACTACATATCCAATATTTTTTGATAATCTAATCCAGCCCGTTATGTCCCACACCTGCCTCCTGCCTCCCTGTCCCTTTTCCACACACGTGTGTCTTCTACCATTGCTGGCCAGTTCTTATGAGGAAACGCTTTGTATGTAAAAAGACATTCAAGGTTTGGCTCTCGCCTGTTTCCTCCTCCAATATTGGACCGATTTAAAAGATATTTCATAAACTGAATAAGAAGGATATATACTGTGTCCCTATGTTTTTCTTTTTGATGATATATTAACCATATAATCACCATGACCCTCAAAAAATGCTCAAAGTTTTCCGATAAACAGCTGTCAACAGAGCCCTAGTGTACTTTGGCATTTAATGAAAAAAAAAAACATTGGGACACAGTATACATCCTTCTTATTCAGTTTGTGAAATATCTTTTAAATCGGTCCAATATTGGAGGAGGAAACAGGCGAGAGCCAAACCTCGAATTATGACTTTATCCATACAAATTATATCCGCCCGCATATCCTCTTAAGTTAAGAGTCGGATTCGCCTCTCCAGCTACGCCTTGGTCTACCGCGATTTATTTATTTATTAATACTTCATGCACATAAATGTACAGAGGCGGACTTAACACAGGCGCGGCTCGGGGTCGGGGTCGGGGTCCCGTTTGTGTGTGTGTGTGTGTGTATGTGTGTGTGTGTGTGTGTTTTGGGGGTATGGGGAGCTGCCGGAATGGGAAAGCGGAGGGGGGGGGTGTTTGGGGGTGCCGTTGATACATACGCGACCCTCACACTCTGAAAACAAGCCGCTCGGTGTGAAGGCAGAGGGGGGAGGGGGGGCAGTGGGACTGGGCCCACCGTGGGGGTGTTACAATGGGGGTCTCGATCCATTAACACATACAATAGGTACTATAATATATATACTCAATGAACAAACTAATACACGAATATACAATATACATTAACAGTTCATTGAAACAAACAATGACTAAAAATTTAGCGCTGTGACGATACTACTGCCTCCTCTCATCAACCCAACCTCTTGCGAATCGAATGTGCTCGCGAACTCTGACCTTGAAGGTGAACCGGTTGGTTGTCATCCTGATTTCCTGGGGTAACGCATTCCACAGAGAAATTGATTGAATGAAGATGTCGCGATGTCGCCTAACATTGAAAGGGACCCAATAGAGAATATGCATACTATTTTTTTTTGCAATATGAAATACTTATTAGCTCTAGTTCTCTACAAACATGAAATTATCTTTTAAATACCTTCATCAGCGATGAAGTTATAAAGCTTCAAAGATTGCAATTAGAAAGAGAACTCCTACTATATGAACTTTGACGTCAAAGTCCGTGACGCCTACACTGCCATAGAAAACAGCTATTTCGCGAGAGGGAAAGTTATACATATATTTTTTTTAATAATTATAACTCATTTGTTTTTCGAGTAATTTGATTCTATCTTCACTGTTAGTATTATATTTTTGTATATTTTTAAATAAACTGCATAGATAATAAATATTTCTTTCATGCATATTCCCTATTAGTGGTTATTATAGCCCACTTAATGTATGATGAATGACAACGCGATTTGACAGTAACTGTGATCTTGTTGTCATTCATTCTTAGTGGTTAGGTGATACGAAGTAGAAAACGCCCGTAATTAAGGACGAAACTACGGACTTCGGGCTTAGAGAGTAACCCCCTGGAGTGGCCGCGTACTGGAAGACGCAGCGTTGGCGCGGCCTCAGTCGCGGTGGAGCTCAGACCTGGCTCGGCTCGCGGGTAGCCGGTGGATGCGAGACGTACAGTATGGTTGTTCTGTTGACACGCGCGGGGAGGCCGCCATCCAGCAGTGGAAGTCTGCAGGCTGATATGATGATGATGACCTGACGTACCTGTATAGCCCTGCCGCTGGCGGGTACGTAGGCCTCCACAGTGGTGGTGTAGTCTCCGCCCGCGAACTTCTCCTTCTCAGTCTTGCGGCCCTTGATCACCGGGATGGCCAGCAGGTCCTCGTACACGCGCGCGTACAGATCTGTACAGAGACGGGTTATTAATAACCGGTTGAAAACAGTTTAAAAGCAGAGTTTTTTTATTATTATAATCTAATTAATCTAAATCAAATCAAATCTGTTTATTTGCCAGAATGTAGTACAATGTAGGTTGATACAAGATCTTAAAACTATAATGGGCTCTACGAACATAGGAAAAAAAAATATTTTCCTATGTTTGTAGAATTGGTTGGCTGTAAAGTCGGTTTACGGACGATAATTTTACGTGATAACGTCATAAGAAAACAATTGAATTCTTAACAAACAAGCCGAACGCTTAGGCTGGTCGTGCCTCTGTATCGCTTGTTCCGCGCTCTCGCTCGAAAAACTGTCACGTTCCGCCTGAGCCGAGCGTGACACTTTTTCGTGCGTTAGCTGGCGTTCATCGATTTATAAGACGTTATCAAGTCAAAAGATTTTTATTTTTCATTTTTGGTAGGACTTGGACGACGCGACGTCATCGTCTACGCAGAAATCACATCATCCAACTAAGCAATTTTTGCTTAGTTGGATGATGCTGATGATGATGCTCATAAAATAAAATTAAATTTTTAAGGGGCCAAATAGCAAGTATACGCATCGAACTGAATAATAATCACAAAAATTGGATCAGAAACCTCGGAGTAATCGGTGTACATACATAAATAAGTCGGTTAAAAAGACAATCAAGAGAAGATAAAATAATATTTCAAATGAATCAATCTGCTTTGCCTCTTCCCAAGTATGTTGATTCCAGTCTAAGAGGCTGCAACTGAGTTTCATCTATACTAATATATAAAGCTGAAGAGTTTGTTTGTTTGTTTGTTTGCTTGAACGCGCTAATCTCAGGAACTACTGGTCCGATTTGAAAAATTATTTCAGTGTTGGATAGCCCATTTATCGAGGAAGGCTATAGGCTATACATCATCACGCTAAGACCAACAGGAGCGGAGCAGTAATGAAAATTGTGACGCAGACGACGTTGCGCGGGTCCGCTAGTTATTTTATATGAAGCAACTGCTATCAAACCTCGCGTTTGAATAGGAACAATCTCACCTGATGGGAAGCGATGATGTAGTCGAGGATGGAGCACGCTTGCCTAGAAGTAACCTTTTTTTTAATAATGGGAACTTATCAAATGACACTTCTCGCTCTGGACGGAGCAGGAGGAAGTGTCAGACTCTTACTGAATAAAACTCATCCGTGTTCCTCCTAATGCCCTTTACGTTCCAGAGTCGCGGTGACTCTTTCGAACAAATTCCGCAACCCTGGACCTAGAAGACCCGGGTTTCTGTAAGTCACATATTATGTAGGTTACTTCTAAGTGGGATTGGGCGGGTCACGTTAGCCGCATGCACAGTGACCGTTGGGCAACAATCTCCACACGCAAGGTGCCCGAAGATGGACGGCGCCGCCGACGGCTGGCCCAAAAAGAGCTGCACGCATACCGTTACGGCTGGCACGAGGTGGCGCGGAAGGACTTGGGGAGCCCTTCGCCCAGCACTGGGACAGTACAGGCTAAATAAAAAAATAAAAACCTCGGGCAAGCTTAACCTACATATATGTATAACTTACTGACCCCCCCCCCCCCGGTATGTAAGTCTTAGAGGGGCGCACTAAGTAGAGCTATTAGAAAACACGGATTCCGACAGCGAATTCCACTGTATGGCTGTACGCACAAAGAAAGTAATCCCCAAACGTTTAGTGCTTTACCTAAGATTTGTAGTACTTCCTCGGCGGCCTCCTCTTGCAACCTGAAGGCGGTGTGTCCCTCTTGCCACAAGAACTCGCGCGTGCGCAGGAATGGCTGCGGCTGCTTGAACTCCCATCTCTATAGCGAACAATGTTGAGAAGTTTTATTATTTTTTAAATAGTTCGTACACACTTCACACTAAAGTTTCAAGTGACCGTCAGGAAGGCTGGACCAAACGAGATATGTACATGAGACCATGTGCACTGTTTAATACTTATTTGCAACTTTTTACTACCTATAATGAAATATTTGCTACCTTTGCGTTAGAAATATATCAAAGAAATAAAGTGGTCATACATTCCAAAAAAAATTCGTGACGTCAGGTTGGCTGACCACTTCCAAGTTTTCATAGTTTTAGCGTTGTAATAATTGCGTTGTAAATGTAAATATTTACACATGTAGGTATAAAATATACGTTAAGGTAGCAAACCTTATCGTATATTTTTACACAACTTTAAGAATTCCTATCAACCCGCATCACCCTGCCCGCACGGCGATGTGCTCGGCCAGCTCCGACGAGCCCGAGTGCGTCACCCACGCCACCTCGGGGGCGAAGTCGGCTAACATTACATAACACATACCACAACATTATTCCACTGGTTCAGCTTGTAGGGCAGGTCGCGATGGCTCTGTATCCACTTGGCGTAGGCGGGGTACATGACGGTCTCGGACGTGGGCCGCACGGCGATGTGCTCGGCCAGCTCCGACGAGCCCGAGTGCGTCACCCACGCCACCTCGGGGGCGAAGTCGGCGATATGGTCCTTCTCGCGTTCTAAGGCCGCCTGAGAAAAAAATGTAGTATAATATTATGACGCTGTGTCCTAACAGGGTCCGGTAGCGTAATAAGGAGGCGGACGTAACGCCCCGGTGACACCCGACCGTTCGTTGACTTTTTTGTCTCGGTCGAGTGTCACCTCACGGTGGGAAATGTGCTGTGGGGGGGAAACACTAAAGATCGAAACCACCTGAGAAACCCCACTGATAGAGGTTGACTTTACTGCAGCTGACCTGAGTGCGGAGTCTATTAGAGTTCTCCAGGTCGACCACGAATCAAAATCAACTATGTAAAATAAGTATGTTGGTAAAAAATATTCTTCTTATAATAGCTTATAATTAGAAACACGTACCTTGGACACAAAGATAGGGAAGTAGCCGTCCTTGACGCCCAGCTTGCGGAACTCGGCGCTGAGGAAGTTGCGGATCACGTCCCAGATGCTGTACGACCACGGCCGCAGGATGTAGCAACCCGAGATGTCATAGTAGTCTATCATCTCCGCTGAGCATAGAAAATAAAGGCATAGTATTAATAAGGAAATGTATTGTTAAAGGTAGTCGGTAAAGTCCCGCAAACCGCCATTGAAAATGGAGGATCCTCCGACCGGACAGTTGTTGTGGCCAACTGCCCAATAGTCGATATTCGGGCTGTTGTATATGTTCAAATCGCACGGTATAGTCTGATTGCGCGATGCACAATTTCGACGTAGTAGTTCGCTGCTAGTTGGATAGATGGCGTTGCGGCTCTTTTTGTTGCGATGTTAATTTGCTCCGTTGGTTTTTTTTTTCTATTGATGCCGCTACATATTTGTCCAAACTCAAGATTTGCCAACGGGCATGTAGTGCAGCATATAGGTGTTAATCGAACAGAACGCACCTTCCGTTCAATAACTGCGGATGTTGATGAAAAAACAGCTAGGCTGAAGTGGGAGTAGGCTTTTGTTTTTTGTAAGGATCGGAAACCATCAAATGACTCCTCCCGCTCTGGGTGAAACAGAAGGGAGTGTCAGACTCTTACTGACTAAAACCCATCCGTGTTCTTCCAAATGCCCTTTGCGTTCCAGGGCCGCGGTGACTCTTTCGAACAAATTCCGCAACCCTGGCAAGTGGGGGTAGGCTGGCCACGTCGCACGCATGCCCCCGGACAGGTGGACAAACATCGTCACTCACTGGACGCCTGACGAAAACGTCGCCGTCGTGATGATTGACGATCTCGTTACGTTTGTGGGTTGCGGGGCCAGAGACCGCACAGGATAGACAGATATGGAAAGAGAAAGGGGAATCCTTCGGACAGTAATAGTTCAAATTAGGCTAGTAACACAAAACAGATTTGCAATGAAAATCGAGTAACGCTGTTATTGCCTGAGATTTCTATTTTACACTAGTCGGCCTAAGTCGCAGAAAATCGGTCATCGGCAAAATTTGCAGGCACTACATATTTACACTACACTTTTGTCTGTAATTGAGTTCCATTATCGTGAAGATAAGAATGACTGAAGTATATAATTATAGCGTTGCTTACATTTGGTGATTACTTGTGAGTACCATTCCGGTAGATCGGTGTCCTTGCTGGCTTCCAGACCAAGTCGCGTCACTTTCTTAACGCCGGATGTCGACTCCTCTTTGGCCGGCTTGGGAGACTGAAAATTATATTCAATTAAACAATGGCCTCATCAGAAGGCTCAAAAACACTCAAAGGGAAATGGAGAGGGCAATGCTTGGAGTTTCCTTGCGTGATCGAATCAGGAATGATGATAGCCGCAAGAGAACCAAGGTTACCGACATAGCCCGAAGGATCGCCAAACTAAAGTGGCAGTGGGCAGGGCACATTGCTCGCAGAACAGATGGTCGATGGGGCCGAAAAGTTCTGGAGTGGCGACCGCGTACCGGAAGGCGTAACGTTGGAAGGCCTCCCACAAGGTGGACCGATGACCTGGTGAAGGTCGCGGGTAGCCGATGGATGCGAGACGCACAGGACCGGTCGTTGTGGCGACGCTTGGGGGAGGCCTATGTCCAGCAGTGGACGTCTTTCGGCTGATATGATGATGAATAGCTGTTCTTGTCTTTAAAAGTTTGTAGATTATGCGTTTAATTGATCATTAATCTGGCCACCATTTTCCCAACTATATTGTAAAGCGCGTACGAAGTCGCAGGCAAAAGCTAGTTCAACACAAGGTTAGTCACTTTTCAAGCAGTCTGATGCAGTAGGTGGCATGAAATCTGTGATTGAAACAAAATAAATGCAGACTACTTGAAAAAAGACTTTTTGAAACATTTTATTAGTTTTTGCGGTCGGGGTTTTTTGTTAAAATTAAGATTTTTGTTAGTCTCAATTTACACCGTCGCGGAATGGAAGCGTCAATCTGAATTTTAACATGGCAAATTCACCCTTATCTCCATAACGTAATGCACACAAATCGTCTGAGATAAAAAGAAGACGCGCGAAAATATCTGAGAAGAAATATGTGCATTACGTTGTGGAGATAAGGGTGAATTTGCCATGTTAAGTTACAGATTGACGCTTCCGTTCCGTGGCGGTGTAAATTGATCCTTAGTCTGTTCTTGGATAAGAACAGTTTCCTTAGTGTCTCCTGAGTGAAAAGAGTCCTTGTTGTATCAGCTGTCCCTTGTTAAATACTTCAATTATTCCAAAGTTACACAATCATCTCCTCACCTGCTCCTTAGCCTTAGCCTCTTTCTTAGCCTCCTTGTTCTTGGCCTCCTTAACCTCCTTAGGCTTGTCCTTCTTGTCCTTAGCTTTGGGGTCTCGTGGCTGCACGGGCGGCGCAAACGCTGTGCCCGTCTCCGCCTGGTACGCCGCCTTCAGTTCGAGGAGCTTCTTTACTTCCGCGTCCACTATAGCCTGGAAAATGAGAAACAATAGAGGATCAATACTTTACTAAGTAAAATATTTAATTAAACGGGATCAGGAAGTTATGGTAGGCGCCAGATAAATGTGCAATAACGGTCATTGACCCACATACATATATTGACTTTCTTAATATCAAAAACAGAAATAAAGACATAAAGCTGTCCTGAATAGACTTCTATCGTGATCGTTTACGTTCTCTAGTAATGAAAAACGGTTCATAATTTGTTGTTCGGGTATCTACGAAGGGATATTAGGGAAAGATCAATGAAATTTATTGCAAATTTATCTGACGCCTACCTAAGCGTTTTCAAATTTAGTCATAAGACCTATTTTCAGTCAAGTATCAATTTTGTTACCTAATAAAAATTTGGTGTTTGTGATGTTGTATTACAAATAAATAAGTTACCTACTTTTTATTTTGAGACATTAAATTGAAACACTATCATAATCTACTCTAACTTTTAAAACACAAAAAAAATGCACGGAAACCTATTGTCCCACATGAGAATAATATATATTGGGATAAAAGTAGGAGAGAGTCAATCCTTAACCGAATGGGACAACAAAGATAAATTGCACGTAATAAAATATTTCCTGAGTTAAAAAAAAGGTTCTATTTAGTCCGGCAGTTAGATTATTTTTGTTTTTCAAATCAATATTAATTAAAGAAGATAAAATACACCAAAGAACTGCGGGTCTTTTAAAGGCCACTTTAGTAGAATCATAATATTAATCACACAACTATCTGTCAAATTTAATTTTCATCTTTATCGCTAACGTATTAGGTTCAAGGTTGATTGGAAAAAATTGACAGTGACGGGTAGCGTGATGTGCTTTCTGATTCTGCTAAAGTGGCGTTTTTAGACCCGCAGTGGATGCTTGTGACGTCACTTTCCAACAAGTGTATCGCAATGATACGTCACACGAGTTTTGTTTATGTGAAAACCATTGATATATAAGAACCCAAGATACACACTCAGCATTTCAAAAACGTCCGCAAAAAACAAGCGCACAATGTATTATTGTGCGCAAGTTTCAAACAGTCTCGTATCGCTCGCCATACTGCACTGCTTTGTAAAAACAACTTTAAGCGATCCGTGTAAGGTTGAATTTGCAAAAAAAAAAAATGTTTATAGTATAACTACACACAACTCACACATGACACTTGATACATGTCAGTTTTTGACGACAGTTTCGAGTGTTGCATTTGTTCGAGACTGTACATATCAATGGTGAAAACATAAAAAATACGTGTCAAATATTTTTTTGTAAATCTATCTGACGAACTAATTAGACGTTTAGTCAACATCTCCATTTAGTCGGAGCATTAGTGAAAAATGAGACGCAGACGAAGTTGCGCGGGTCAGCTAGTATAAGTATATTTTTCACAAAACGCCCAAGTATCAGATATAAGTTTTTAAGACACTTAAAAACATGAATAAAAAGAAATAGTTTAGGTTCTAGGTCAGAGATGAGATGAGAGTCAAAGTCGACGATGGAGCGACTTACTCAGAAGAAGGTAGTTCATAGGTAATATGGACTCTAACGCATTTAGAAAAAACATGAATAAAAAGAAATAGTTATGCCTTGGTGTACGGTAGACAATACCGTATGTGAGTGCATTCTAGTCGATTTCTCAGCGCTCTACTCCGAAAACAGTTAATTTTACAGAAAAATACAACAGACATTTTTGTAGATAATTTCACGACGTACAATTTTTATAATGACCCCTATTGACTTCCGAGCAATAAGGTCGCGAGATATTCGTGAAAAACTGATTTTCGCGACCTTTTGACCTTTATAACTTTTTTAGCCGGCACGATATCAATGTCGATTTTTCACTTCTTCATTACAACGCCGTAATAAAGGTGTATACAAAAAATCAGCTCGCAAGGAATTTTTCCGCAGATTGGGGTTTAAAATGACTGAGCTAATTGAGATAAAAACAGTTTAATAGTAAACATAGTATTATTTACCTTCTCTGCCTTCTTTCCCTTCAGCTCTCTGACTAGTTCACCCTGCTTGGTGATCTGAGCGCCCAGCTCCGTCGCCTTAGCGCTGACGCCGTTCATTTCAGCGGGCTTAGTTTCCTGTAATACACAATCAAATCGTTTAAAAAATCGTTTATGGTTCCGTACATCAAAAGGAAAAAAACGGAACCCTTATAGGATCACTTTGTTGTCCGTCCGTCTGTCTGTCAAGACAGGCGTGGAGGTATCGAATAGAAATACTCAGGTCTATGGCCCCTTGCAGCTGTGAAAAAATCATACTTGTCGGCGACGAGACCCCTTCAGCGCCCCAGGGCGCAAGTAGTGGTAGGGGCGACCATGTAACGTAGAAATGTTGTCTTAATGTTTTGTAAGGAAACCAATTAGACTCTGTTAGATTTTAATTACTTTAGGTTTAATTTATGTCTAATTAAGTTTAATCTATGTCTAATTAGTTATATAAGGTTTATTTTGTATTATAGATTAGATAAGGTTCAAATATGTTAGTATTTTAATGCTGAAAGGGGACTAATTAGGATACTAAGTAGATTAGGTTTTTGTCACTTTCTAATTAGTTTTATAAGGTTTATTTGTGTATGCCATATCTAATAAGGTTCTAATACGAACGAATTTTGATAATTTGTAAGGAAATTTTGAAGTAGAATTTTTGCATTGTAAATAATTACGTAATCTGAAAATGAGGTTTTTTGTTTGTAGAGATATCGTTTTGAAATTGGTGTCAAAATAAAGGTCTCGACCCAAAACCTATTTTACAAAAAGAATCAAGTCGATAGGACTTATAGTTTTAGAGATATTAAGGAAAATGTATAGTGAAAGTTTGTTATGGTGTAAATTTAGAAGTTTTTGTTCCAGAAACTTTTTACTATGTAAGGTAATTGATAAAATTTGTATTCCATATTGTAGAGTAAGGTCTGAGGAATCCGAAAATATATATATTGTAAGGGTTTTTTACATAAAAACAATAAATAAAGGCTCCAAAGGTTTCGGCTCAAAGTGAAAATTGCAAGCGAAATGAGTCCAAAAATCACGGTCCCCGTCAAGGTAACGGCGGGCAGTATAAAAGCGGAGCCGATTTTCGGCCCGACAGCAGTCGTCGAATAGCCGTTGAAGAGGCAACATCTGAAGAAGAAGAGAGCCGAAACCTGCGGATCAAGAAACCCCAGGAAGAAGCGTTTTATTCACCTCCTCCCGGCTATCCGTCTCCGTCTCCCGAGGTCCCAAGAAGAAAGTACGCATTCAGGGGTGCGTGGCGGCGTACGTGACCAGCGCAAGGAATTACAAGGAGCGTACGTCGAACTACGTGGGAGATTGTCCCAGGCCGACAGTGCGGACACTGGACGTGTCCCTGCCGTCCGATACAATACTTCTAAGTTAACGTAAAAAAGATACGGTCGTTTATGCCGCAAAAAACGTATATTTCGACACTCTCAAGGGAATCAAAATGTATATAAGGAATTTCCCGTTAACCAAAAACTATGAAATCTGGCAAGTAATACCGTCTTATACTACGAGTACAGTGACAAGTCTGAAAACTATACATTTATTATTAAATCATAAAAATATAGTTTTGATTTAAAGTAATTTGTAGCTACAAATTTGTACGGAACCCTCGGTGGGAGAGTCCGACTCGCACTTGGCCGGTTTTTTTATTTGAGATGGTTTAAGCCCATGGCACATTTTATTTTATGGCCCATAAATAAAATACATAAACATAAAACAATAACAACAGCTATAAATAAATTAATTCATATTACAATTGATTGACTCTTATAAACTACTACACACAAAATGACGGCGTCGTGTTTCGCTGACTAGTGTTCCAGCTGGCCGCGGAAACGTCGATACACGACACCCTTCGGCCAAAACTCTACTTTGAGGAACTTCTCGAGATGGTGAGTTAGAACCCGCACCACAAACGACTTGAAGTTTGTGTTGTGGCGCGACTCCAACCTCTCGACCCTCAAAGTCCAGCTGGTATTCACTCTCATGTACTCCACGATCTCCTCAACCTTCGTGGAGTGATGTAGCCGGGACACATACAGAAGCGTCGTAGGTATTGCTGGACGCAGCAGCATGTTTGGTCCTGCCAGCGCGGTGCCGCACTGGTTCCGACAAGCAGGCTTCTTCTTCTTTCTCTTCTCCACCTTGATGAAGTCATCCTTGTCACGCGTCTCCTTGTCCAAAACCTACTGTTTCGTGCTGGATGTACAGCGGCTCTGTTTAACCCCTTTTGTTATGACCGCATGTCTTGCCTGCGAATTTTGCGACTCAGCAGGTCGGTGCCGATGTCTGCGTAAGCACGTTTAGGGGTCGACGTACCTACACGAATCGTTTGCTCTGCCGGTGACGAGGCACCGTCGAGAGCGCGGCGGCGGAACACGATGCAACGCAAGTAGTTTTAGCAGCTGGTGACGCAGTTGAGCTCGCCGACTTAAAACTGCCAATAGAAGCGTTTTGCGCAACAACATTACTTCTGCACGTAGTTTGCCTATGGTGTTATTAGACACCTCCAACTTTGACTGTACTTCGGCCAGCCTCGCTTTCAGGGTAGTGATGTCCTTCAGCAAACTGGTGACGTCGACGTGATCGAATGTGACGGGAGGCAGACTATGCAGATCCTTCGCCACAAAATCTGGCACGTCGTCTGGGTCGGTCGACTTCAGTAGAGTGACGATGTCTTGTACACTATTTTCTGTCCCATCTCTTTGGCGGGACGGCTTTTGGTCTTCTTTGCCGAGCGTTCGGAAAAGCAGCAACTTGGCCGTTCTTATCTCATCATCCCTGTAGGCGGACTTGCAGATCTGCAAGATGCTAACTTCGTCCATGTTATCGATGGCATGCTTGACGAATGCCAACAACTCGTTGGCTATGAGCGGTTGTGAACTCACAGCGGCACGAACAACGAGCAGCAGCTACAGTCGCGCGATTCGCGAATTAAATATTCGGACAGAGCAGCGCAAGCACGACTGTACTAGACCGCGCATCGCATTATATCACTCATTTTAGTTCGCTGCTAGTTGGATAGATGGCGTCGCGGTTCTTTTTGTTGCGATGTAGATTTGCTCCATTGGTTTTTTCTTGTGGCGGCATTGATGCCGCTACAACTTTGATTTTACAATCAAATAAATTTGATTGTAAATTTTTCAAAATTGCCGTCTGGTGACAATAACGGATACATTTTTAGTGTTCCGAAAAAAAAAGGAACCCTTATAGGATCATTCGGGTGTCTGTCTGTCCGTCTGTCACAGCCAGTTTTCTCCGGATCCACTGGACCGATTCTGTTGAAATTTGTTGAAGTTACTAAAAATTTTTTTCTTCTTTTGGGGGTCAAACTAGAAAATTAAAAAAAAAGATTTTTGAACAATATCGTGTGACATATCAAATAAAAGGGCTTACTGTAAAGGTTTTAATTACATTTTTTTCATAATTTTAAAATAAATAGTTTTGAAGTAATTCAAGAAATTAGACGAAAAATGACCATTCCCCCCCTTATCTCCGAACTACTGAGCCTAAAATTTTGAAAAAAAAAATGGAGATAATAGATCTTTACCTAAAGATTACAGGAAAACCTATTAGAAGTCTGTAGTCTTAAAATAACATGTTAAAAATTAAATTCGTTCGGAACCCTTTGCACGCGACTCCGACTCGCACTTGGCCAGTTTTTTTTATAGAATTTGGCATAAGCGCACATTTACGTTAACGCGATAGAGTAAGGATAAAAACTCGCGGATCACTTGCATATCTTCGGAAACGCAAGTGGTCAAATGCGCTCTTTCATTATCTCTCAGGATAGACTCGCAACTTGTCAGAAACGGAACTCAACAGGACAACGGAAATCACCTAACCACTAAGAATGAATGACAACACGATTTTTACTGTCAAATCGTGTTGTCGGGTTCGGGACTAATCGTAAGTCCGTAGGTGATACGGAGTAGAATACGCCCGCAACTAAGCCCAAAACTACGGAATTCGGGCTAAGAGAGTAGCCCCCCAGACACGCAACATGACAGATACGCATTTCGTCAGATATTTGAAACTATCCACCCAGATTGATGTAAACAAACTAATTAGTCAAATAAAAGAGCATTTGCATGAGATAGATGGCGCTAGCACTGCAGTGAGTGGTTCAACTGCTAAAATAAAATAATGATAACCGCAGTGTCGTACCGAAACAACTAAGAAGATGGATAAATAAAATGAAATTAACTGCGGACAAGTATTAATTACTAGAGATATTGTTTTATATTGATTTTTTTTTATAAAATAGTAGATTACTTTGTTTGACTAATTGCGTATGTATATGACTACAAGCATTTAAATCCTATTAATTATTGACTGTCGAGTTGCGTATCTGTCGAGACGCGCGTCTGTCAAGTTGCGTGTTTGTCGAGCTGTGTCTTTGACGTGGTGCCAATCTGACGAGATGCATTTCTGTCAACATGCGACACACAACGATGCAAGGTTCTGGCGAAATGCGTATTTAACTCTTGCGGATCTGGCGAAATGCGTATTTAACTCTTGCGGTTCTGGCGAAATGCGTATTTAACTCTTGCGTTTCTGACGCTAGTGATCCGAACTCGCCCTCCGTGCTTAAAATCCTCTTTAGGGGGCGTTCATAAATTACGTGAGGCATTTTAGGGGGGGAGGGGTCGAGCCTAATCTCACCGAATCTCATGTGGGGGTGAGGGGGAGTCACAGCAAATACCACGTTTTTTTTCCGAAAGCAACTGATGCATAAGTAGTATAAAATTGCGAAAAAACTGGTCGTTCAACAAATCAATTAGTAAAACATGACATGTTTCTGAGCTGCAGAGCACCGGTGAACATTCCACCAGCAAAACTACAGCAGTTTAAGAGTGCTGATTTTACTGAAAATCACATAGACATGTTGGTTTCAGTAATTATTCTTAAGAAGAGAACACACATGAGTCCCTGTGGACTGAATTAAAATAATCTTTTACAAATTTCAGTAAGAAAGAAAGAAGTCTTAACTAGTCTGATTCACAGATTGGCGTGTTTACTCTAAAAACACGCATTTTTAAAAATCTCACGTGGGATTAGGACGTGAGGTAGGGGGTCGAGTCAAATCTCACGACGTCTCACCAAGGCCGGGGGGGGGTCCGATAATCGCCAAAATCGCCTCTCGTAATTAATGGACGCCCCCTTATAATATTAACTAGCTGACCCGTGCCCACTTCGATAGGCGGTATTTTTCGGGTTCATATATAGGTTATGACACTCACAAATAACGTGGTTTTCTATTTGTAAAAAAAATCTTAAAATAAGTGCAGTAGATCCAGAGATTACCCCTACAACCTCACAAACTTTACCTCTTTATAATATTACTAATTGACCCGTGCAACTTCGTCTGCTCCGCTCCTTTTGTATATGCCTATAGCCTTCCTCGATAAATGGGCTATCTAACACTGAAAGAATTTTCCAAATCGGCCCTGTAGTTCCTCAGATTAGCGCGTTCAAGCAAACAAACAAACTCTTCAGCTTTATATATTAGTATAGATAAGTATAGATTTATATACCTTTGGTTCAACTTTAACAGGAGCAGCGTTCGGAGTCCAGTCTGTACCGGTAATCGCCTTGTACTGCGCCTTCAGATTTAAGAGATTCTTGACCTGGGAATTAAAACAAAACAATTGGTTAATATACCGGTAGTAACATCTATGAAAGTGTTTATTCTGACCGACTATATTTATGTCTTAACTAGCTTCTGCCAGCGGCTTCGCCCGCGTGATCCCTAGGGAACATACTCCCGGGATAAAAAAGCTAGTCTATGTGCTAATTCAGACTATAATCTATCTCTGTTCCAAATTTCATCCAGATCCGATCAGCCGTTCTGGCGTGATTGAGTAATAAACATCCATGTAAACTTTCGCATTTATTATATTAAGCTCGATAATTAGTAGATTAACAACGTTTTCTTTTAATTCAATCAAGGAGAAACCATTTATTGTGATTGTGTTGACCATATTTCGTGTACAAACCATTTAAAAGTGTAGGACTTACAATGTAGGACGCTGATCTGAAACCCAATATTTTATAAATGTTTCAGCAACGTTGGCATTCGCATCTCAGTCGCAGACCTAAAGGCTCCTTTAAATTTGTCGCAAAGTGCCGCGCGGCAGCAGCGCTGCAGCCGCGCTGCGGCCGCGTGTTTATTAGTTGTATGGATTAACAAAGCAGCGTGGCAGCAGCGCTGCTGCCGCGCGGCACATTGCGACAAATTTGAGGGTGCCCTAATGCACTTTGCGTTCCAGGGTCGCGGTGACTCTTTCGAACAAATTCCGCAACCCTAGTTGCTATGCGCCAGACAAACTTTCCCTACTATCCCTTCGTGGATACCCGAACAACAAATTATGAACCGTTTTTCATTACTAGAGAACGTAAACGATCACGATAGAAGTCGATTCAGGACAGCTTTATGTCTTTATTTCTGTTTTTGATATTTAGAAAGTCAATAAATGTATGGGGGTCAATGACTGTTATTGCACATTTATCTGGCGCCTACGATTAATCTCCATTGATATGGTAATCATTATTCACGTTCCGTAACGTGATGATATGACTGAAATTCAGTCGGGTGGGACATACTTACCGACGACCTTAAAGACAATGTGGACATAGAGAGGGAGCGCAGGGCACTGGCGGTCAGAGGGAATATATTGGCGCGCAGGTTTTACCGTTGTACTGATCAGGTTAAAATAACCCTTTTCAAAGCCTATTGTCAGGGTATGTACACGGGAAGTCTGTATGTTGATTTTACCAAAAGACCGCTGGAAGTCCTGCGCATCCAGTATAATAATGTTTTCAGAATGCTGTTGGGACTGCCCCGTTTTTGTAGCGCATCTGAGATGTTCGCGCAGCATCGAACGGATGACTTTTATGCTGTCATGCGAAAAAAAATATCGTCCTTAGTAACACGGTTGCGGGACAGTGACAACAGTATTCTGAGAACAGTGGCGGAGAACATCTACTCTCCCATTCTGAAACGTTTTGTGGAGGTGATGAACACTTTTAAATAATTACTAATAGTCACTAAGTTGTTTTTAAATTCATTTACTAACATTAGTTATAAGAGGTTTTACTAACACAGCGGATCTTATGTTGTCCGAAATAAAAGAATTTATTATTATAAACAACGTGTAACAAAATAAACGCAATACCTCTTAAGGGGTCATTGTACTCATCATTAATTATGAACAGCTTTTACTATGGGACCAACCCCGAAATCGGAAAAAGAAATCAGCTGATCAGTACATTTTTTCGAGTTAGCCGAACATATATTTATGGGGCAGTCGATTTTCGTGATTTCAAGGCTGGTTCCGTAATAAAAGTTGTTCATAATGATGAGTACAGTGATCCCTTAAGAGGTATTGCGTTTATTCTGTTACACCGTACCTACACGTTGTATTATTTTGACAGATTAACAAACCTCAACGTCAATGACGCTCTTCTCTGCCTTCTCCGCCTTGACGCGGCGCACCTTGTCGCCTTGCGTAGCGATCTGCGTCAGTAGCACGGCGATCTGTTTGTTGTCGTCTGTCTGCGACTGTTGCTGGGGTTGTTGTTGCTGTTGTTGTTGTACTGGTGCGGCGGCTGCGCCTGGCTTCCAGTCCTGGGGAGAGAAATGAGACAAATTACAAAAAAATAAACTTAGGCAAATGGTACAAACGACTGACAGACTATTTACAATCGCTGCAGCTCCTCAAAATCCATGATAAAACAGAAGTGACTACCAAAAAAGTGTCGAGCCAATAAAATTCGACAAGTTCCGGAGAAACGATTCACCTGTCTTGAATCAAAAAAGAACAGTTGAGGATTCAGAAATAAAAACATAATTTCCCCACAGTGACATAAGTGCGTATGCGAAATACCTGTGTATTTCTTAATGCCATGCATTACATAATATAATAGTAGACTAATATCAAAACAAACCTGTCCAGTAGCGGCCTTATATTTAGCCTTAAGCTCCAACAAGGCTTTGACGGCCTCGTCGACCTTAGCCTTCTCGGCCTTAGCGGACTTCAGCGAGCGGACCAAGTCTCCTTGCTTGGTGATCTGTTCGTTTAGCGAGGATGCTTCGTTGGAAGCAGGTGCTGCTGACGGGGCTGGCTTTGAAGCTGCGGGGGCTGATGGGGCTGCGCTGGGCTTCCAATCCTGGATAGGGAAAAGTAAGGTGAGTTGAAATGGTCAATCAATCAGGTCAAGAGCCAGGTGACGGGCTGGCGTTTTGGGTGACTGTCTTTTTTTTTTAAGTGAAAACTTCTTCAGGCGCGTTGAGCACTTTTTGGGTGAACAAAAATCATGGAACTCGCGTCATCGTCACCGAACGCTTTCCATGAGCTCGATACAATTCACAAGTTACTTAGTTTTCACTTCTATCGGCAGTCCCCATTGATATATAAAAAACCCAAGATGTACAGTCTCGAACAAATGCAGCACTCGAAACTGTCGTCAAAAACTGACATGTATCAAGTATCATGTGTGAGTTGTGTGTAGTTATACTATAAACATTTTTTTTGCAAATTCTACCTTACACGGATCGCTTAAAGTTGTTTTTACAAAGCAGTGCAGTATGGCGACCGATGCGAGACTGTTTGAAACTAGCGTACAATATTAAATTATGCGCTTGTTTTATGCGGACGTTTTTGAGATGCTGAGTGCAGTTCCCATAGACTGCCCCGCACGTATTTTTTTTTATTGAGGAATAGGCTTGCTCTTGATCACAATCGCGCCTGATGAAAAGCGATGGATGAGGTCTATGTGGAGCGAGCGTGCCCAGAAGATGCCTGTTCACTCTTGCGTTGAAGGCAATGTACAACTTTGACGTTCAAAAAGTGCTGGTATCCAGCCTAATCTGAATAACTGACTTCTGATTCTGATTCTGCCTAGCCATTTACTATATTGGGGTTGATGTCTAACTGGATGCAGCTAAACATCAGTATTTTACATGGAGCGTCTGGCTATCTGAATTCCACCTAGTGTATGACAAACACGATACCCTTTGGCAAGACTGGCGACAGATTTTCTGACTTCTGACAATCCGTAACAACTGTCATCATGATCACTATCACAAAAATTTTATAAAACAAAGTCCTCCGCCGCGTCTGTCTGTTCATGGTAAACTCAAAAACTACTGCACCGTATTTTCATGCTATCCGAGACACGGAGGAACCTTGGTTTGTTATGATTTGTAAAATTCGAAAGGTGGTTTAGCGAATGTCAGTGAGGATGATAGTCCATTTCAATTAGCGTTTCACCTCGGAATGAGAGATAATAAGCTGGAAACTCGTACCCAGGGCCGGCCTTAACCATCTAAGCGCATCTAAGGGCGAGTCATGCATTTAGTGCCCTTTCACATTTCAATATAATTAAAATAAACTTTTACACCCAACCCCGATAGCTTGACCCCCACCCATCAGTATTTTTACTATTTGGCAGTTTTTGCCTTTCGTTTGGTGAGCTATAATTTAAGTTTAGAAAAACTGCGTTCGCCATTCGCAAGTCACTTTTATTGTTAGATTTGTTAGCAGAATACGTAGCGATATCCAGGGATATAATTCTTGTAGATTGTGCTTAATGTGATTTTGAATATAGTTTCAAGGTTTCGTTAGGCGTTGCCTGAATGTCTTCGAGATTGTGTTTCCGACATAAAATTTCATCGCACAACAAATCACCATCAATGTCTAAATTTTTCTTTATATCGAAAGAAATGGGTAGGTACCTGATATGGCTTACCGATGTACCTGCGCAGAAGAAGAATTTTCAAAGCACGGGAAATGCTACCGCTATTGGTCGGCAGCTGCCGCCATGTTAGCGCGCGCCGTTTGGCATGCACGTGACTTGCGAGTGAGACAAAAGGAAAAAACGGAAACCTTTAGGATCACTTTGTTGTCCGTCCGTCTGTCAAGACTGTCAAGACCTCAGGAACGTGTGTAGGTATCGATTTGAAATTAAAACCATATAGGACTCAAATCTATGGGCCCCTCGCAGCTGTGAAAAAAATCAAACTAATAAGTTAACTTAAAAAAAGATACGGTCGTTTATGCCGCAAAAAACATATATTTCAAAACTCTCAAGGGAATCAAAATGTATAGGGTGTTTCCCGTTGACCTAGAACTATGAAAGGCATATTAATACCGTCTTATACTACATGTTTAGAAAAAAGTCTGATAACTACACATTTGTAATGAAATATAGCCTAAAAAAAATATAGTCTTTATTTAAAGTAATATATGTGCCTACAAAGTACGGAACCCTCGGTGGGCGAGTCCGACTCGCACCTGGCCGGTTTTTTATGCTTATTTGACTGGACTATGATGTCATATATCGAGCAACAATACACTAGAAAATAGCTGATTGCGAGAAATATAATTCCATTACAAAAATATTTCTCGTGTGTCTAATAGAACTGTCTCAGAGTGTTTAAAAGAACACGAAAAGTGAATTTGTAACGCTTTCACGTTTAATTTAATTCGCTATACCGATTGTGATTGATTTTGGTATCTATAGGTAAAATATGACACTAGAAATGGTTAATTCACTACCTTTCTCTTTGATCGGTTTTACTTGGGTTCTATGCTTTGTTTTTGTTTCATAATTATAATCTCTAATATATAAAAATCTCGTGTCACGGTGTTTGTTACCGATCTCCTCCGAAACGGCTCGACCGATTTTCATGAAATTTTGTGTGTATATTCGGTGGGTATGAGAATAAGTGGTAGGGTATTTTTTTTTGTATGGCAAAACAACGTTTGCCGAGTCAGCTAGTTGTATATATTTATCTACTATGTATTAATTTATATAAATCGTACACCTAAGACTACCTACAGTACTGTCTTTCCATTCTCTTTACAATCCATCCAAAGGTTGCCTTGCAAAGATCGCTTTTAGCGATAAGGCCGCCCATTGTGTCACCCTATGTAATGTTTCTCATCTATCTTTTCTGTAACTTATATGGTGTACATAATAAAGAGTATTCTACTTATCCTCAGGAAACTGAAGCCCATAAAACACAAAACATATATACAAGGAACCTGAAAAAATACCCGAAATATCTTAATCCTGACTTCGTATCATGACCCTGAACAACATTATTTGTTCTACGACTTTTCAAAATTCGAAACATTTTTTTTTCCGTACAAAAATATAAACATAGTCTAAATATTGTATATTCTTTAAGAGGCGGCCGACGAAGGCCGGCGCGGCGACGCGGCTCTGGGTGCGCGCGCGTAGTATTATAGACACGAATTTTACAGACTTCAAATAAATGAAAACAAATTCTTTTTGGCTGCATGTTCAGTTGAGGTCAAAATCATAGAACAAATGTTGTTCAGGGCCATGATACGAAGTCAGGATTAAGAAGTTTTGGGTATTTTTTCAATTTTCCTGTATATACACTAGACTAGGCTACTTTAACGCGAGCGAAACCGGAGGCAAAAGCTAGTCATTAAACTCACCTGTCCAGTAGCGGCCTTATATTTAGCCTTAAGGTCCAACAAGCCCTTGACGGCCTCGTCGACCTTAGCCTTCTCGGCCTTAGCGGACTTCAGCGAGCGAACCAAGTCTCCTTGCTTGGTGATCTTCAGGTTCAGCGATGATGCGTCGCCGGAAGGTGTTGGAGCTGCTTTAGCGGCAGGTGCTGCGCCTGGCTTCCAGTCCTGGGTGAAGAGTATAAGTTCTTAACTTCAGTGGCCAATCTGGAAATCTCTTAACCGACTGCGGACCCAGGTTGGCCGCTGTAAATATAACCTGTCCAAATGGGGCATTCTTCACCCATTCCAAAAGTGCGGTGCCCCTTCACAGGATATGCACCACCTCCTCAATAGGGAATATGCACGATAAAAATATTTATTATCTATACAGTTTATCTAAAAATATACACAAATATAATACTAACAGTGAAAATAGAATCAAAATTGCTCGAAAAACAAACGAGATATAATAATTATTTTAAACAAATGTATCTGTCCCTCTCGCGAAAACGCTGTTTTCTATGGCAGCTGTATAGGCGCCAAGAACTTTGACGTCACAATTCATATCGATCTTCTCTTTCTTATTGTAAACTTTGAAGCTTTATAACTTCATCGCTGATGAAGGTATTTAAAAAATAATTTCATAATTGTTTATTAGAATTAATAAGTATTTGATTTTGCAAATAAAAAAATCGCATGCATATTCCCTATTGCCCGTTATGCACAATTACCTGCACCATCCAAGATGAACGAGGCCAATGATAGAGCAGTTCGTGTACAGGTTGTTCAATACTGGTCGGACAAAATTTAGTATGAGTCAATTGACACGAAAAGAAGAAGAAGAATATAAGTTGAATAAGGCGTCTGCCTTGTGACCCGGTGGTCGTGGGTTCGATTCCCACGGGAAGAAACATACTTTGTAAAGTTGTATTCCAGTTTAGCTAGGACATTGCAGGATTGAATCACTTGATTGTCTGATAAAACGATGATTCCGTGCTTCGGAAGGCACGTATAAGCCGGTGGTCCCGGCCGCCAAAATGGCGGTCGTCAAAAATACAATGTCAGAGGCCCTTGAGGCGGTTTAGAAACTCTGACACTAGGGTGTGTGGGGTCGTTAGACCTTACTGCCCACACGATAAGAAGAAGAAGAAGAGTTGAATAATAATCTATATCTATATATACTAATATATAAAGCTGAAGAGTTTGTATGTTTGTTTGTTTGCTTGAACGCGCTAATTTCAGGAACTACTGGTCCCATTTGAAAACTTCTTTCATTGTTAGATAGCCCATTTATCGAGGAAGGCTATAGGTTATATATCATCACGCTAAGACCAATAGGAGCAGAGCAGTAATGAAAATTGTGACGCAGACGAAGTTGCGCGGGTCAGCTAGTTGTCTACACTAATATTATAAAGAGGAAAGATTTGTTTGTTTGTTTGAAATGAATAAGCTCCGAAACTACTGGACCGATTTAAAAAATTCTTTTAGCAATGGATAGCTACATTATCAGGGAGTAACATAGGCTATATTTTATCCCCGTGCTCCCACGGGAACGGGAGCTACGCGGGTGAAACCGCGTGACGTCCACTTGTTTAATATACTTAAATAAAATAACAAAAACTGCCGAGATACCGACTGTGATCGCGAGTCTTGAGTTCTTTACATTAACTAATTCTCAGTTACGTTAAAAAATCAGAGGTTCACTTGTTCGAACGAGAATTATTATGACAAACGCGCTTTCCCAAGTCTAATTAATAATTAGTGTTCGTTCAGCCATCACTCGTATCAATTGACATGTATTAATTTGTGACGGGTCAATATATTGGTTTCCGAGAAACCGATGGTAAGCTGAGCACCTGCCAGGGTTGCGGAATTTGTTCGAAAGAGTCACCGCGGCCCTGGAACGCAAAGGGCATTAGGCTTATATCTAAGACTGCCTATTATGACTGTATCTGAGACTGCCTGTTCCATAGTTTGTTTTTTACCTTGCGATTTTTTGAATGATGTCTGCGCTTAGCCTTAGACATTCACAAGAGAAATACTAACTTTGAAGAAAAACTGAAACGACGATTTTTATTTTTTTTAAAGAATATGTTGTGACCTACTTTTGCTTTAAACTTTTAAAACCAGTTCAAAGAAAATATCATTTTAAAGCAGACGTTAGTTTATTTATTTTTTCCACAAATTCATTTAACATTTGATATTTTACTCCCAACTAGGGTGCGCTTCAAGATGGCGCTTAAGTATTCACTACCCTCTACATTACTTTGAGTTTGAAGTGCATTAACAATATAATGGCTGTCACAAAATAAAAAGTAGGTATGCTGTAAAATTGAACATGAACACGGATGGGTTTTAGTCAGTAAGAGTCTGACACTCCCTTCTGCTCCGCCCAGAGTGGAAAGAGTCCTTAGATGATTTCCCATCCTTAAAAAAAGCTTCACTTTTTAGTGGTACCTGCGTACCCATTCACAGCGTACCGGCGTGATGTTATTTATTTATTTTCATAACAATTGCTTACTATACTAACAGTCTTCACCAAAGCGTATAGTAAGTAAGTTATGTTATGGTCTCGTCAATACGAATGAAATAAGCCCAAACACTTGGTAGTTCCTACATACCGATGTGGAGTTCCCTTGACTCTCTGTCGTCTCCATCATCAGGTCTGATCTAAACCTTCATTGTTTTGTAGTATCACCCGATATACACACGAATATCAAGTTTTAACCAGATGCGTGCCTACAATTTTCGAGAGTTCCATCATCAGATCCTGCGTGGTGGCAATGGGACCAGCTGGGCAGCATACCCTTTCATATAAAAAAAAGATTAATCGAAATCGGTTCATAAACGACGAAGTTATCCGCGAACAAACATAAATATATATATATATATTTTTACGCGGTCGAATTGAGAACCTCCTTATTTTTTAGAAGTCGGTTAAAAACCTAAAAACACTAGTGTAAACAAACAAACATACGTAACACACAGGTGTGATGTAAATTTGGTAAATTATAATAAGATTGCGATATTAATTTGCTACACATCCGCTCGCTTATAAAATGTCATCATTTTTTTTATTATATTATCATCATGAACGTATGCCACTTCATCGTCAGCAAAATTGTTAGCGTATTAAATTACAGACATTTATTGTGTTTCTATATTAATACTAATTCGTAAAGACATGTTGTTGGTTAACCTAACGTTATGGACAATTAAAAACTGAAACTGGGGATCAGGGAACGTGTAACTGGGAAGAATGGCGTATTATGGAGGAGAACTACGCATAGTGCTGCGTAGACATGGACTCAAGAAGAGGATTGTGCAGGTAAATATAGTAGCAAGCACGAGTCGTGAGCACAGATGAATGCAGCGGGGTGATCTCACCAATGTACGGTGGGCGAGCGAAAGTTGCAAGCGCAATAGTCGATGAGCATTGATTGACGAACCAATAACGTGAAGCGTTAATAGCTGTCGTCGTCAAACCGACCAATGTAGAGTGTGCTCACGACTCGTGCCGGTTATCATACTTGTTTCCTTACTTAGGGGCCGTTCAAGTATTAGGTTATTAAGCACCAATTTCTTTACTATTCTTATTTTTGATGACATGAGGGACGGGGGGGGGGGGGGTTTAAACGGTGATTACGTCAGGAACATTTACTTCATTTTTTGTTTGCAAATCTTAGTAAAATTTAATTTGACATAATTATGGCTAGTTAGTTGTTTTTACTCTCACGCGATGTTTAGTAAGAAATAACAGAAGTGGGGGAAATAGTTCTCGCGCGAGTAAAAACTATACCAATGCTTACGTAAGCATAGGAGGGAGGAGTAAGAGCTTTTATTACTATCGCTGACAAGGGGAGGGGGTTGTTAAAAATGACTAAAATTCTGCTTACGTAACACTTGAACGGCCCCTTATCTGTCGCGTACATTTACGCTTCTTCTTCTTCTTCTTATCGTGTGGGCAGTAAGGTCTAACGACCCCACACACCCTAGTGTCAGAGTTTCTAAACCGCCTCAAGAGCCTCTAACATGGTTTGTTTGACGACCGCCATTTGGCGGCCGGGACCACCGGCTTATACGTGCCTTCCGAAGCACGCACGTTACATTTACGCTGCGTTTCCATCATAGATGTGCGAGGATGTGTAGCGAGGGATGTGTCTGATAAGAACCAATAGCATCGCTTCGTTTAGGTACCTGAGGCTAGAATCGATCCTATTGGTTCGAAGAAATGCGAGCGGATAGACTTTGTATGTAAAAAGTCATAATTCGAGGTTTGGCTCTCGACTGTTTCATCCTCCAATACTGGACCGATTTAAAAAAATATTTCACAAACTGAATAAGAATGATGTATACTGTGTCCTGTATGTGTTTTTCTTTTTTAGGGTTCCGAACAAAAAACGGAACCCTTATAGGACCTCACTCGGGTGTCTGTCTGTCCGTCGGTCAGTCAGTTTTCTCCGGATCCACTGGACCGATTCTGTTGAAATTCGGTAAAAAAGTTTTTAGAACAATATTGTGTGACATATCAAATGAAAGGGCTTACTGTGAGGGGTTTAATTGTATTTTTTTCATAATTTTAAAATAAATGGTTTTCGTCTAATTTCTTGAATAACTCAAGAAATTAGACGAAAAATGACCATTCCCCCACAATATCTCCGAAACAACTGAGCCTAAAATTTTGAAAAAAATGGAGACAGTATATATTTACTTATAGGAAAACTTATAAGTCTATAGTGTTAAAATAACATGTAAAAAAAATGAAATTCGTTCGGAACCCTTTGCACGCGAGTCCGACTCGCACTTGGCCAGTTTTTTTTATTATTTGTTGTTATAGCGACAATAGAAATACACAACTGTCTACCTTTTACGGCTCCCGAGATACAGCCCGCTGACAGACGGACGGACAGCGGAGGCTTAGCAATACAGTTCCGTTGGTTACCGTTTGGGTATGAAACCCTAATAAATGACGTAGCTTTTCGTGTTTTTTGTGTGACCTCATTGTTCTCCTTATCTACGCAACGGAGTTCGCGGTTTTCACAATCAGTTAGGGAACTTATATTCCGGAAGGGTTCGTTGGTTACATGTCCTGCAATAATATTTATTTAACTACTTGTTGACCCGCGCAACTTCGTCTGCTCTGCTCCTATTGGTCTTAGCGTGATAATACATGTGTATAGCCTATAGCCTTCCTCAATGGGCTATCTAACACAGAAATAATTTTTCAAATCGGATCAGTAGTCCCTGATTAGCGCGTTCAAGCAAACAAACAAACGAACAAATAAATAAACAAACAAAGAAACTCTTCAGCTTTATAGAAAACTAGTGGACGTCACGCGGTTTCACCCGCGTAGTTCCCGTTCCCGTGGGAGTACGGGGATATTATATAGCTTATGTTACTCTCTGATAATGTAGCTATCCAATGCTAAAAGAATTTTTCAAATCGGTCCAGTAGTTTCGGAGCCTATTCAATTCAAACAAACAAACAAATCTTTCCTCGTTATAATATTATTATTATTAGTGTAGATACGGCTAGTGTCGCGCTTCTCCGCGATTACATAAAAATTTATTATGCCAGCCGTTTAGAACAGGCTGATAACGAAATTAATAAAGAAACATTTTTGATAAGTCCGTTTTTCCCGTTCCCGTAGGAGTTTCGGGAAATCCTCTCTTAGTGCTCCCTACACTCCCCAAGAAACCTAGGTACAAGCCAAATTTCTGCTTTCTACGACCAGTAGTTTCGGCTGTGCGTTGTCTGTCAGTCACTCAGCCAGTCACCAGTAACGCAAGAGTTTTATATTGATAGTAGTCATGTTACCGGAAAATTGCAGACTCCGTAAGATTGTAATAAATCTTTATTAGATAATGATTTCTCGATATATTACGAAAAAAAATCGTTTTGTATACCTACAAAAAATCCCACCCAAATTCAATAGTTTCCAATGTGTCCATGGCTTATTAAGAAAAAAATATTTTACTATTTCACGCGATATTTTACAATTTTACGACGTTTGCAATTTTGCGGTGACAGATTTATATTGATGTAAACCGTATCGCTAGTACACAGTAACTTTCTGACTCACCTGTCCAGTAGCGGCCTTATATTTAGCCTTAAGGTCCAACAAGGCTTTGACGGCCTCGTCGACCTTAGCCTTCTCGGCCTTAGCGGACTTCAGCGAGCGAACCAAGTCTCCTTGCTTGGTTATCTGTTGGTCTAAGGACGCAGCGTCACCAGATGGGGTTGATGTGGTGGCGGGAGCCGGGGCTGCGCCTGGCTTCCAATCCTAGGAAATATTAAAGACAGTAAAAACCAGACAACAACACACAACAAAACAAAAATACATATATTCTTTCTTTATAACGCTCCTTTTTAAGCATTCGGTTAAATTAAAAACCGGCGATGTGCGAGTCCGACTCGCGCATGAAGGGTTCTGTACTATCGTAAAAGATTTACTTGTTCTTCAAAATACTCACAAAAACACTTCTCTTGTATATATTCTTCTTATATGAACAGCGGAGGGTTCCGTTGGTTACCCAAAAATTGGCAAAATTTGCAAATTTGTTTTTTTTTTTTTACTAAAAATGCAATTTATTCAATGCACATTATGTTCAGCGGTTGGCAAAGCTGAAAAGAGGTTCCAACGCCAATTGTAAACATCTGCTTTACCGGCGGCATTACATATAATTTGCGTTGTCATACCAGAGAAAGCTGAAGATTTAAGTACCTGTAATTACTAATTACAAAGGCCACAGTCTTTTTACCAGAAAACAGCTGACGCTACTTTATGGTTGAAAGCTTGATTCAACTAGTACAAAGAAACAGCCCAGTCCCGCAAGTGTAGCTGATAAGGATATTTGGGATAGTAATAACATATGCCAAACTAAAGGTTATTTATTACTCCCCAGAATTTGAGCAGAATTGGAGCCATGGTTTAATAATACAGGCTGTTTTTTTTTTAAATCAATCGTTTCGATTCCTGGGTAAGAATAACGATTTTTCAAGAATCCAATGATGCAGTTACAGTTTTCATTAAAATCGGGCTCGAAACTCCTTTTAGTGTTTTTCGATATTCCTCTTAGTTTCGGATTTGGCCATCCAGACATACTTTAAAAATTTCACCCAGTACGTCTACCATGAGTTTTATCAATCTGTACTCGCTAGCGACTGTAGTTAAAAAAATGTATGAAAACCTAAAAAAAAACAAGTTTCTAATTTATTTTTTTAGTTGTTACCTAAAGTTTTACTTGCAACTTGCTTACTTGTTTGTTAACAACTTAAACAAATAAATTAAAAACTTTTTTTTTCAAAGTTTTCATACAGTTTTTTAACTACAGTCGCTTGCGAGTATAGATTGATAAAACTCATGGCAGACGTACTGTATATTGATTGCAAACTCCAAGTCACGATCAACATTGAGTATCGCAGCTAAGTTAATTACAGCGAAGAAGTTCTTGTACGCACTCACCTGTCCAGTAGCGGCCTTATATTTAGCCTTAAGCTCCAACAAGCCCTTGACGGCCTCGTCGACCTTAGCCTTCTCGGCCTTAGCGGACTTCAGCGAGCGGACCAAGTCTCCTTGCTTGGTGATCTGCTCGTTTAGCGAGGATGCTTCGTTGGAAGCAGGTGCGGCTGATGGAGAGGCTGCTGGCTGCTTGGGTGCCGTTGCTGGGACCGGCTTGGGCTGTTGACAAGGTATGATATTGTTAGAAAGTACTTAGGGTTGAGCCCACAGCAAGGAAGATGAGAGCCCTTGACAAACCAGCATTGCTAAACATGTCGAGCTCTTCAATTGGGCGCTGGTGTTTTCGAGTACGGTTTGGTTGTGGCTATATCAAATACTAGTGGACGTCACGCGGTTTCACCAGCGTAGTTCCCGTTCCCGTGGGAGTATGGGGATAATAATAGCCTATGTTACTCCCTGATAATGTAGCTATCCAATGCTAAAAGAATTTTTCAAATCGGTCCAGTAGTTTCGGAGCCTATTCAATTCAAACAAAGAAACAAACAAATCTTTCTTCTTTATAATATTAGTGTAGATATAACAGGCAGTAAACGATGCACGATGATGTCTATTTCAAAGCAATAAGGTATACTTTTTCATCACAGAGTTTCCATAATGTTACCAGAATAGGGATAATTCCTGAGTAAAAAAAAAATATTATTCTATTTAGTCCGTTAGTTGATTATAGAAAAATATTGGACACGTATTTTTTGCTTTATCGAGTCAATAAATATTGATAAAGGTAAAACGCATCAAAGATCAGGAGTGGGGGCTTGTAAATACAATTATGTGCCTATATGCATTGTAGTGACGTCACTACTAAGTAGTATTAAGTAAAATTGTACTGAAATGTGACGTCACACGAGATTTCAACGCACTGTATCGTCCTAATTTTGTGTTTAGATACGTGAAAAAACAAAAAATACGTAAAATTTTTGGAATCTATGATCTATCTATCTATCGGACGGACTAATAAGGTATTTTTAGTCATCTTCTCTATTGCTGTGTCTGTTCCTACGGCCCGGCTGGACTATCTACTATATATATATAAAAAAAAACTGGCCAAGTGCGAGTCGGACTCGCGTACAAAGGGTTCCGGACGATTCTTTTTTTAACATGTTATTTTAACACTACAGACTTCTACCTATGAGAAGTCTGTAGTCTTTCCTATAATCTTTAGGTAAGTATAAAACTATTATCTGCATTTTTTTTCAAAATTTTAGGCTCAGTATTTTCGGATTTTGTTGAAATTTGGTATATATATGGACTTCTGTGACCCAAACACGGACGCGTTACGTAATTTTTTTTTTTATATGGTGGTCACGTTTGGGGGTCAAACTAGAAAATTAAAACAAGTGTTTCAAACTGTGTCGTGTGACATATCAAATGAAAGGGCTTACTGTGAGGGTTTTAACTATTTTTTTTCACAGTTTTAAAATAAGTAAATAGGTTTTAAGTTATTCAAGAAATTAGACCAAAACTGACAATTCCCCCCTTATCTCCGAAACTACTGAGCCTACAATTTTGAAAAAATGCATATTATAGTTCTATACCAAAAGATTACAGGAAAACCTATAAGAAGTCCGTAGTGTTAAAATAACATCTTAAAAAAATGAAATTGGTACGGAACCCTTTGCACGCGAGTCAGAATCGCAATTGGCCATTTTTTTGTAACAAACCCTTACTAATATTAGTTAGGGTTTCTTACAATATTGTATAAGTTTGGTATGGAAAAGTATGTTTGAGCGAAGCCGCGGGCTTCACTGTTCCGAACCAATTTAATTATTTTATCACTATAAACTTCTTATAGGTTTTCCTATAATCTATAGGTAAAGATCTACTATATCCTTTTTTTCAAAATTTTAGGCTCATTCGTTTCGGAGATAAGGGAGGGAAAGGTCATTTTTTGTCTAATTTCTTGAATAGCTTCAAAACCATTTATTTTTAAATTATGAAAAAAATATAATTAAAACCCTCACAGCAAGCCCTTTCATTTGATATATCACGCGACATTGTTCAAAAAAATGTTTTTTTTTTTAATTTTCTAGTTTGACCCCCATACAAAAAAATATATAATTTACGTAACGCTTCCGTGTTTGGGTCACAATAGTCATAAAAGTCCATATGTGTACCAAATTTCAACATAATCGGTCCAGTAGATCCGGAGAAAACTGGCTGTGACAGACAGACAGACAGACACCCGAATGATCCTATAAGGGTTCCGTTTTATGTTCGGAACCCTAAAAACTACGTATTTGTTCAAATAGATAAATAATACCCTCTATTAGGTCAGTAGACATAATGCACAACACTGTTTTTTAACTCCTGTCATACGACCCCAACTTACTCGTAATATCTAGTCGTTAAGATATCTGCGCCAACGCAACTCAACACGTTGAGTTAACACCTTAATAATAACACACTCAACAAAAAATCTTGGGCAAAGTAACACTTACACTTAACAAATTCACTTAAATACTACGAAATTAACTAGACATAAATGTACAACATATGCAACACCAACACTGATTTAATACTGATGACTCAAAGAACAACGTGGTCGTACGATAGGTAGGTACTTTCTAAAAAATATTAGGCCAGCCGGTTACGACTGTATCGCTCGACTTACCATACATTACAAGTTGGCTATTGTTGAGATTTGTGGTTATGAGTTAAAAGCAGCAATGTATATCGTGCGAAGTAAAAAAAGTTCTAATAATACATAGTTTCTAGTAAAGGTCCCTAGTGTAGCGAAAGGGAAATGTATCAACAATAAGAACTTCTTCCATGGACCAAATTGATAACGTTATGTTAAATTGATATTTAAGAAGTAGGTACAATACTTAATTGTACGTAGGTAAAATTAGAAGTTAGTTGCTAGGTACATAAATTAAAGTCCGGTCCGTAACACTTAGCTTAATCTTGGATTCAGTTGAAAACTAGCGTCAGGCACTAGTTGGAATATTATGCCGAACGAACTAGCGCAGCTGCGAGTTACACTCATTTTCTGCCTTTCCTTCTATTAAAAAAATCGCTGAAATTAATAAAGTCAATAACAGTAGGTCTATTTGGAAAACCTCGTAAGTCTTCACTAGCAAAACTTCGCAGACTTCTCGGTATCGATAGGCAATCAAATCATTATGACCCGCGCAACTTCGTCTGCGTCACAATTTTCATTACTGCTCCGCTCCTATTGGTCTTAGCGTGATGTTATAGCCTATAGCCTTCCTCGATAAATGGGCTATCCAAAATTGAAAGAATTTTTCAAATCGGACCAGTAGTTCCTGAGATTAGCGCGTTCAAGCAAACAAACAAACAAACAAACTCTTCAGCTTTATATATTAGTATATAGATAGATGTATATTAGTATAGATATAGATTATAGCCTTCCTCAATAAATGGGCTATCCAACACTAAATGTATTTTTCAATTCGAACCAGTAGTGGTTCCTGAGATTAGCGCGTTCAACCAAACTAACAATAAAACAAACTCTTCAGTTTTATAATATTTTCTGAAAACAGAAAGTATCATTGAACCCGAACGGCTGCAGTTAGTTACCTACGTACAATAGTATCCAATCTTGATTTCATAGCAAAATCAGATTTTTCTTTAGCATGCGATAGTGATAGCTTGTAGTTTCGACAGTTGTACCTACCTAGCTAATTTAAAAACGTCGTAATATATCCTGCCTTCGTATCATTGCCTGTAGTTCCTAACAAATAAGAATAATTACATAATGTAGGTAACAATAATGTACTTACCTACCTAAGAAAATAAATGGGTAACTTTTCCTAAATTTTGCCAATTACCGTTACAGAGACAAATTAAACTAACTTGTGCCCGCGACTTCGTACGCGCATATTCCGTTTCTTCCCGTTCCCGTAGGAATTTCGGGAAATCCACTCTTAGTGCTCCCCTACACTCCCCAAGGAACCAACATGCCCAATTTCAGCTATCTACGACCAGTAGCTTCGGCTGTGCTTTGTCTGTCAGTCACTCAATCAGTCAGTAACGGAAGAATTTTGTATATTAGGATAATGTAATAATTTCTACGCATTTTCCTATTCAATCAAAAACGCATCCCCTAATTGGTCACCAGACAGGAGGGGTCGATTTCGCGACGGCGCATCTGATTTGTTTGACTGAAAAGCAGTTCCTATTTTCTGTCCGCACGGGTAGTTTAGTAGGTACTATAGTATTTATGACGGACGCATATAGTCTACTAGCTGACCCGCGCAACGCCGTCTGCGTCACAATTTTCATTACCTACTGCTCCGCTCCTATTGGTCTTAGCGTGATGATATATAGCCTATAGCCTTCCTCGATAAATGGGCTATCCAACATTGAAAGAATTTTTCAAATCGGACCAGTAGTTCCTGAGATTAGCGCGTTCAAGCAAACAAACAAACAAACTCTTCAGTTTTATACATCTACTAGTTGACTCGCGCAACTTCGTCTGCGTCACAATTTTCATTACTGCTCGGCTGCTATTGGCCTTAGCGTGATGATATATAGCCTATAGCCTTCCTCGATAAATGGGCTATCTAACACTGAAAGAATTTTTCAAATCGGACCAGTAGTTCCTGAGATTAGCGCGTTCAAGCAAACAAACAAACAAACTCTTCAGCTTTATATATTAGTATAGATTAGTACCTATAGATTTAGATATTTGTGCATCTCGACTGAAGCGGACATGCATTGCATACGTAACAAATTGTTATCAACGAACGGTCGATTGAATGAATGAATCTCGTCTAGACTCTCGTAACATAACTATGTACTTATTTAACTTTCGTATTCAATCAAAACAGTTCATTCATGGACTAGGGGAAGGGTCAACAGACAAACAAATTATAAAACAAACAATCATCAAAAACATACAACCCGTAGGAAAACAATTTCCAATTTCGATTTTCCCTACATTTTTATTTCACGGCCATCATAAAAAATATTTATTTTATAATAGCTAAGTAAATAATAAAAAGTCACTCATCTTTATTTATTTGGTAGACTTATTTGCATTTTGATTATCTATGGTCAATGGCTCGACATTCATTCCTCCGTGATTCCTCTGAGGAATCACGGAGGAATGAATGTCGAGCGAATGAATAAGGGTAAGACGCGACATTCAATCATTCACTTTCATTCCGTTCCGTATCTGTCACTCGGACTCGCACTATTCGCGCGCGCCATTCGCACTTGCCGGCTTCGATACAAATACAATATTTACTTACGAATTTTTAGGTTAACTCAAAGAAAATAATAATTTGATGTGTTATTAATTGGTGATTATTAACCGTTTCGAGTAAATTATAGTTCGATAAAATGTTATGTTTTGAAATGTCGTGAATGAAGATCGTTTCAAGCTGTTTTGCGAAATAAAAACTCCTTGTTGCTGCAAAAGTATAAAGAAGAAGAAAACGTAATATTGACAAAAGTGACAACAAAGACTGAGTAAGCTTGTGTCTTTTACAAATAGATACCTAAGTTCATGGATTCTCAGGTGTATAATGCCGAAGAACGCATACTTCGGACATTATGCGAGCCCCAACCTTATTTCAGTGCCAATAGTGATTTTCCATCCGCCTTCGCCTACAGGGCGGGAACAAATAACCGACCCTATTACAAGTAGTCCTTCAATTAATTGTGAACAAATATCACCAGTAAATCATAATATCGACCCATCGCCATATGTCTCAAATTGTAACCAACAAAACTTAAAATTTGTGAATGCAGAGGTCTTTTTCAATAGTACTAGCACTCCAGAGTTTCCGGAAAAAGTAAGTACTTACCTACATTTTTGAAGCTAAAAGTAAAATTTGTTATTAGTACCTACGCAACAAAATTATTGAAACAGACGAAGGTAAAGTACATCGGTGCATCTATCAAGGGTCGCGTATTTTAAGCCCGTCGATCGATTGTCTCGTCTAACTACGCAACTATGAAAATGTGATAATATTGTATGTTTACGTAGGTACCTTTAAAAGTTAAAGGTGTATTCCTGTCATAAACAATGTAAGAAAGGCATTAATTGAAACAGCATAGATCAGCATCTGATCACAATGATTATGTAGGCACTAAAGTGCAGTGCACAAACAAAATGCAGCAAGTAGGTTACAATAAGTAATTACAAATAAGTACATACAGGTACCTACCTGATTAGACAGTCTACAATATTGTTGACTTTCAACCTATACAAGGGTCATTAGGCGATACTCAACCAGGATAATTATCCTACCTATACCTTCCTCACAGTCGCGCAAAGTATTGCAGGTGTACGGTACGGAGAATGTCTGTACAAGTACTTAAGTACTTAGGTACCTATACATCTTAGAATAGTTATTATTCTAAGCTATACTTGCATATGAAGATTGTGTAGGCGGCTGGCGTAAGTAGGTATAGACTCATCTATACCTACTTACGCCAGCCGCCTACACAATCTTGTTGATTCTATTTCCGCGAAAGCCCTCACGCTTTCGCGGAAATAGAATCAATATCAACTGATCTTTGCAAGGTTAGGTACGTTTTTCACAATATCAAAATAACGCTTAGCAACAGCTTAGCTTTTTTAGTACAAATATCAAAATGATTTTATATTACCTAAATAGGGATACGGCTGGGCTCGTGACCTTGGCAGTAGCTGTGTCACTGTTTTTGTATTTTATTACTAACATAACTTGTACCTAAGTAAATTGTTACTAACACAGTGCTGTTACTCGATACATGATTACTATCATTATTTATCCTTACTTCCTTACTAATATTATAATGCGAAAGTAACTCTCTGTCTGTCGCGCTTTCACGCCAAAAATACTGAACAGATTTAAATGAAATTTGGTACACAGATAGTCTAAAGCCTGAGAAAGGACTACTAGGTTACTTTTTATCCCGGGAGTATGTTCCCTAGAGACCATGCGGGCGAAGCCGCTGGCAGAAGCTAGGTATCAATATATGTATATAAAATTCTTCTGGTACTAAATGACTGACAGACAACGCACAGCCGAAAGTACTGGTCGAAGGAAGCTGAAATTTGGCATGTAGGTTCCTTGGGGAGTGTAGGGGATCACTAAGAGAGGATTTTCCGAAATTCCTACGGGAATGGGAAAAAACGGGATATGCGCGTACGAAGTCGCGGGCAAAAGCTAGTATTAACTGTAATAATGAGATGTGATCCTAACTATAGTGCGAAAGTGAGTTTTTTTTTCACGCCTCTATCTCTAATCCAAATATGATGAACTCGAATAATTATAAGTACTTGTCCTGCGAAAATAAAACTAGAAAGCAAGCGAATCCGTGGGCTAAAGATAATTAAAAATAAATTGCCCTGTATGTTTAGGTATGGTTTTTAGATAAAAACAATGTCGAAAGGACTACCGACAGAAGGTACCTAGCAAGCTGGGGATGGTTGGACATCATGGCATAGGAATACTATGATTGATGAAACTAGATCCTATTATCTAGTTTGAGGAGAATCCCTTAAGGAGGAAGAGGGTATATCCAAGGGAGTTTCACTTATTGTTTTGCTCCCTCCCTCCGCCGTTTTTATACGTCCACGGCGGTGGATGTCCGGTGTGACCCGATTGCCGTACAGCCGGTGTTTGACCTCGATGTCCATCATCACCATATAAGCCGAAAGACGTCCACTGCTGGACATAGGCCTCCCCCAAGCCTCGTTACTCAGTCATTACATTTAAAGACGATGACTTTTTATATTAATATCTTATCATCATCAATAAACATCAAAATATATCATTTTAGTTTTGTACCCATAATTTAATATTTTACGCAAGTGCGATAAGGGAAGGCACGCGATCCTTGTAGCCAGTGAGGTCAGCGCGCAACGCGTGTTTAGTGATAGGGACTATGGTTCTGTTAACACGTTTTGGGAACGGTGCTACGGGACCTTGAATAAAAATGTTATTCCTATTCATATAGGGGAACTGAAGCCCGGTGTCTTGTCCAGGGCCCGTGAAATTCTACGTTTTTAAGTGTTTTTTCCTCTTGATTAGGTCGTTAGTATATCGAGCAAAACGTAATACGCAATATGCAATGATTAGCAATATGCATAATTATAATCAGCACAATTTTTATTTGCTAGGCAAAATATGAATTCTTCATGAAAAGATTGTATAATAATTGCATCGCCTTTGCACCTAAATATTATGTGTGCTTGCGCAAGCAAATCTGCGAAATGTTATCGAACTGCAACTTTGACACTCGCAGTTAAGCTAAATAAAATGTTTTAAACAAAAAAAGTCGAATAAATGTAGCAAGATGCCGATTCCAGACATCTGCTGTACGAATACTCAACAACCCCGTGTAGACTACAATTTTAATGTCATTTTTAATATGTGTTAAATTTAAAACGCTTTAGCGGGCGAGTCACTTGATGATAAGACTCATAAATAAACCTGTATTCAATGAGAAACATATTAAGCATAATAAGATAAGGACTAGCGGTGAAAATTGCGAATTTGTTTATTTTTTTCGAAACTTTGTACATACCTTAAGACAGGTAATTTTCGAAAAAAAAAAAACAAACTTCAAGTTCGTCTCAAAAACACAATTATCAAACACATACTTGTATTATACTGGTATTTTTTTTTCCATAATTTTAACAATGAAAGGGAAAATGCTTGTTAATATTAATTGAACAGTAATGAACTTAACATAATCGAATCAAAATAAACAGAGTAGGTATACACCTACTCTGTTAATGCGAAAAATACAGCGTAAAATACATGTAAAAAAATAAAACTTGCCAAAGATTCAAACGAAGCTGACTCATCTAATTCAACGAAAGTTTCTGTATTTTATGATAAATGTAGAAGCGTTTGAAAGATACTAGTATTTTTTTACATGTAATTTTCAACGCAAGTAAGGACCAGGTAAATGCAATACTCAACAAAATATTTTCTAAACGGAGTGAGAGTTCAAAATGTTAGGAAATAGTTGTGTTATTGACAGTTTGCGATGCGGATGCTCCTTAAAAACACGAGATTTTCTCTTTTGGTCACATAACAGGTCTTAAAAGAGCCTCTTGGATCAATAGAAATAGTATAAAAAAGCGCAATGCAATTATTGCAATATCATAGAATAAAATTAAAAAGAGTTTAAATTGTTACAGTTTCAGAATCCGCCGTTAATATATCAAAACCCAATATTAACTCAAGCTTCTTCAAGCAATATGAGCCAGAGTATCAAAGAACTGTCTTCATCCAAGTACAAATCGCGTAATAACTTAGTTGATCTAACTGGGTTTAATTTACTAAAAAGAGACAGTGCGAGTTCGCTAACTAAACGTCAAGATTTAAAACAGATAGATGACACTAAGATCGAACCAGATAAAATAAAAACCAGCTCTGAAAAAAAACTTCGGCATTGTTCCGACAGTGATACTTGTAAAACTGGCAACATAACAAAAGAATTTGCAAAAAACATGAAGTCAATGATTACTAATGATGAAGGAAACCCAGAAAAACATGCGAATGGTAAGCCCAAAGAAAATACAAATGGTAACATAAAAAAGTGCGTTAGAGAGGTCTGGAAGCATAACTTTGAAAAATTTGAAGAAAAAGTGGCCAAAGAAAAACTAAGCGGAGTTATAAAAAGTAACAATACCAAAAAGAAACCAGATTCCAAGGAATCAAAACATGAATCTAGTAAGAGTAAAGCACACTTAAAAACAAGTTCTAAACGCAATTCTACAAGCACAAAGGACTTAAATAAAATAACCGAGGGGTCTAAAAAACACCGTGATCTGGAAAGAAGAATCGTAGATAAATATCCAAAAAGGTCAAAAACTGAAACAAATTCTCGTAATTTACAAGACTCCAAAGTTTCTATAAGAGAAAGGGAAATAGATTCAAGTCCTGATGCCAATCAAAGGTATAAAAAATTTCAACGTATGAAAATACGTCACTATGATGATCATGAAATTAAAAACAAAAGACAACTCAAAACTAAAAGCTTGCCTCGTGAGAAAATACGAATTGAATCTTGCGAAACTACAAACATAAAACGAAAAATAGATGTCAAAAAGAAGATAGATGAACTTAAACAATACATAAAAAGTGACAAACATAGTAAAATCAGTGCTATCCCAACTACTTTGGAAAAGGATAAAAACTATACTAATGTAGAAAAGGCTATAGACCAAGCTAATACGGACAAGGCATTTGTTAAAAGTATTGTACGAGGCGATAGAAACCTACCTAAAAATCTTTCGCAGAGAGTGGATGTTGAAGGAGTACAAGATCTTAGATCAAAGATTAATCAATCCTGCAAAAGATCAAGAAGTGAATCTTTTCTGCACAACCACGAACCTATGGAGAATAGACTTGATCGGGAAAGCTTAGTGTTATCTGTTAAACAAGATGTAGAAGCTGGTTCTAAAAATTCGTCAACATTACCACCTCCCGTTGATGAACCAAAAGCTAAGAAATGTAAACCGATTGAATTAATTAAAAATATAAAGTGTCCAGACTCTGACTCTGGTGACATTGATCAGAACCCGCCTGAAGATTTGAGTTTCCTCGACGACTTAATAATTCATGCGGACGAAATTGTTGCGTCGTTGCCACGTAGTAGTCAGTTCGAACATTCGTTATGTTTGAGCTTACCAATCACAACGACAGATAATACAAAGGCTGAGCTTATCAAGAAGATAAGTGGCAGTAAAGATAATGAAGAAGATAACCCTAAAAAGAGTTTAATTATTGATGACAATATGGAATCCCTTGAAATAAACAAAAAAAATGGAAACTACAGTAAAAATAATGAAGAAACTAAGTCTACAGAGGATCTCAATAATTATGACAGTATGAAAGCCATCGCAATAATACAGGAAGAAACTAGAACAAGATTGCATAAAAGTCCAGAAAATTACGAGAGATTCATTAATAATATGAAAATTAAAGAAATAAATTCGAATACAGAAGGTGTAGATATAAATTTGGAAATCGGGTAAGTACAGTTTTTCGAGCTTGCTTTTCTTTCTGTATACAAATATATATTTTTTAAGTCGTATTTTTATTTTTCAGATCTATTGCTAATACAAAGAAACACGAAGATGTAAAAAATTTGAATCAGAACTCAAAAAATGATAGAAATAGTCAGCATGAAGAAAATAATAGAAAAATTCAGCATGAAGAAAATAATAAAACAGATGTGACTGAAAAAGTTTATGGACAAATTGGGTCGAAAAAAGCAATGCGTCTTTGCAAGGATAAACAAACAATTATAATAACAATAACTGCAATACAAACTAAGAAAGACGCTAGTACTACAAAAGATTTAACCGAAAAAACTAATGAAAAAAAGGCGTCGAAGGAAACGAGTCTTTGCAAGGCCAAAGAAATAATAGTATCGAATTCAAAATATGACATAAATACTAACCAAGAGGGAAAAGAGTTAACACATTTAACTGAAAATGATTATGAAGAAATTGCGCCAAAGGAAACAATGAGTCTTTGCACGGCCAGTGAAATAATAATTAAGAATTCAAAATATGAAAAACAAACAACTGAACAGCCAAATAATATGGCAGCATTAACTGGAAAAGATGAAGAAATTGCGCCGAAAGAAACGAGTCTTTGTAAGGCCAAAGAAATAATAATAACGAATTCGGAATGTGAAATAAATACTAACCAAGAGGGAAAAGAGTTACCACGTTTAACAGAAAATGATTATGAAGAAATTGCTCCAAAGGAAACAATGAGTCTTTGCACGGCCAGTGAAATAATGAGTCTTTGCAGGGCCAGTGAAATAATAATTAAGAATTCAAAATATGAAAAACAAACAACTGAACAGCCAAATAATATGGCAGCATTAACTGGAAAAGATGGAGAAATTGCGCCGAAGGAAACGAGTCTTTGTAAGGCAAAAGAAATAATAATAACGAATTCTAAATGTGAAATAAATACTAACCAAGAGGGAAAAGAAATAAGAGATTTAACTGGAAATAGTTATAAAGAGATTGCGCCTAAGGAAACAAGGAGACCTGGCAAGGCCAAACGAAAAAAAATAAAAACGAACTCAAAACACGAAAGAAATACTAACAAAAAACATACTAACTATATAACAGATTTAACTGGAAAAGATTTAAGACTGGAACTTTGCGACGATAGTGATGACAGTGTTGTGGAGGTGATAGACATTACTGACGAAAATGAACATAATACGACTTCTCAACATCTTCAGCCAAATGTCAATGGAACATTTGTAGTAAATAAATCTAATAAACCAAGTGTTAATAGACGAACAGATTTAGGTTCCGACGCAAAAGTACTTTTCCGTCAACATGATGGTGAAACACCACTTGACACCCTGAGAGTTGCATTTGAAACGCAAGTCAAACAAGAATCAGAATCATCTAATACAGAGCAAAAGCAAAAACAATTTCATAATGATAATTCTCAGAATTCTAAAGACACAGTCGAAGCATCACTTAATATAATGTTAAATAACTCTGATCAGAATGATAACATTCTTAAACATTTCGAAAACGATCAAATTAATTATAAAAAACCAAAAGAAATTTCTGTGCAAAAATCCGTAGACGCTATGGAAGTATCTCTTGAAACTATACTTAATGGCACTAATCAGCAAAATACTGTCATTAATAAACCAAGCTTATCGGGTCAACTTATTAATGAAGAAATTGTGGAAGATGTATTAAAAATAGCTCAATCAACCATTGAAGCACCGCTTAAAACTATTATATATAAACGCGATGAGGACGGGAATGAAAAAATACAAATTGAACAGTCCAATGTAGACAAACATATCAAAATAGACACAGAAGCACAAGAATCCGTTAATCAAATATTACAAGAAACAACTAAAAACAGTATTGAACTGAATGTTGGAATTCAAATAGATGCTAATCCATTAAATGTAAGTAATATTCAGGAAAATCTTTCGCAAACATTTGAAGACACATTCAATAAACTTGCAAAGAAACCGATCAATGATATAGAAAAGAGCACCCAAAATGGTTCAGAAAACTTGACTAAAGAAACATCAGAAACTATGAATAGCAGCTTATCTCAAAATAACGAGGCAGAAAGGGAAACTTTACAAATATCTGAAGAAACAATTCAAACCTCTTCTAACACCACTATAGTTACAACAAAACTTGAACAAAAAGCCGATAGTAGAATCCAATCCAATATGTCAGATAAGTACGTAGAAACAAAAACCAAAGCTTTAGAAACGTCGGAACTCATAATATCTAAAGAGTCACGAGAAAAAAAACATACACGTTGGGCTCGCATTGAATACAAGACCGACGGTACTACCAATGAAGTAGCAATACCCCATAAACATATAGAAGACACGCCAGAAAAAAAATCAGAAGTAGTGACAAATACTAAAAAAGTTGACATCAAATGCTTGGTTCCAGATGGAAGAAAAAATAAAGATGAAACCATATCTAATGAGCAAGAAAAACAATTGTCGCCGAGGCCGAGGCATTACATATTACGATTAGAGTTAGGGATGTCTAAGTATTTACAGAAAGAATACACAATTACTTCGATTATTAACGTTGGGCGCTGCTCCACAATTTACAAATGCATTGACAGTGAAGGAGGAGCGTATGCCCTCAAAGTTGTCCGGTATGTATGTGGTTGTTATTTGCTAAAGCGCGTAATTTTGTTGAAATGAGACAAAAATGGTCAACAAATGTAGACATTTTCGTACAATGTCACTTCTAGGCCTAGTAGTCTTACTTTGTATTCCATGGGCTTCTAGTATTAAAAAGGAGTTTTTTTATTATTTTACAGTGAGCGACCCAAAGGCAGATTTATTAAAGGAATTTTTAATCAAATGGAACGTTATCGAACAAAGCAGGACTCATTTATACTTTACTTAATGAATGCATTTAAATTCCAAAAAGAACGGTGGTGTTTTCTAACCGAATATTTTCCCAAAAACCTGAAGCAAGTGCTGGATGAAAACAAGCGAGGTTTTCACATTGATCAAGTGCAAGTTTTGTCCAGACAACTGTTTAATGCCGTGAATATGGTTGCCCGTGCTGGTATTATACATACAGGTATACTCCTATAACTGTACTTATTTAATATTTGACCGATTATAGATTAAAATACTAACTCTAAACTTTTCAGATATAAAACCAGCACATATTCTACTAAACAGTGCACAAGACAGATTGAAACTATGCGGCTTCGATCGATCCAGCTACCTCAGTGGTATAAAGGTCACGCCTAGTACAGGCTCGGCAAAATACCGAGCCCCTGAGGTCATACTAGGCTTTCAGGACAAGCAAAATAACATGTTATTTGCTGCAATGGACGTTTGGTCCACAGGCCTCGTCATATTCGAGATGGCAACCAATAAGTCCCTCTTCAATGCATGTTTCAATAATGGGCTACTCTACGAACAGCTATGCACATTCGGAAGTTTTGACTGGACGATGGTGGAAAAATCCAAATACAGTTACTTGTACTTTTCTGGTTTAAGTTTTATAAGGCGACTTTGGCCCAAAGGACAGCAGGTATACGCATATTATTTTTAAATATACATCTAAATTTTAATATCTAATTCAATATAGTTATTCATATATGTACATAGGTATACTGCAATCAGCTGAAATCAGTAATATCTGCCGCCGTTGGATGGGATTTGGTTGCAGCGGATTACGTTTGTTGGTACGATTTTACGCAACTTTTGTATTCAAAAGCGTAATAAAATATTATTGTTACAGAAAATCATTATGAAACATGTCTTGGAAAGAAACGACAATCTTCACGAAAAATTATTTGATTCGTACAACCAATACTGGGCGCAGGACAAGTCTAAATGGCAAATTACTAAGGAAATGGACAAACTTGAAACCCTTCACAGCCTATTGCAACAAATGTTGGAATTGGATCCAAGACACAGGCTGCCAATAGAGTTTGTAAATGCCAGCGAATTTATGACCCATACGCTCACGACTGCATAATATATTTTTAAGTTCCTAGTTTTAGTTAGTGTTAGGAAAATCTCGGTATTCCTGAGCATGGTCTCTATACCTATTTAATGTGTATATTATATTTTGTCTATATACCTGTGTAATGTATATGCTTATAGAAAGTATAATGTGTATATGTGCTTTAGAAAATATAATATACACATTATACTTTCTAAAGCTCGATGTTATGTCTGAGTTCTGTTAGGCGCTACCCCCACGAGTGACAAAATCGCCGCGTGTCCGCCCTGCTATCGTCGCGTAATCTCCACGGGATTATTCTTCCGTCAACGTATCTTCGCGAGTCGCGACGGATTTCAGGATCTCCACAAGAAATCATTACATATCAGTTTTGTTGAAAAAGTGGAGACGGGGCACGACGATTTGTCCGTTGTTTGCCACTTGTCGAATCGCTGCGATAATATCGCCGCGAGACACTCGCTACTCGCTTGTGGAGGTAGTGCTTAAGTTTATGTTGATTTGCTATGGGGTATCTGGCTCGAATTTTTCAATTACATTTTTCAATTCCTATAGAATAGATCTGACTCGGGCAAAATAGTGTGTTAAAATCTGTGCTAAAAAGCACTACCTGCACGCAACTAACGCCATAGTGACTTCACGCCATCCAGTGCAAACGACGTTTTGCATCACAAGGATAGAAGGTGAAGGATAGAATAATATCAAAAGCGTGTAACTTCTCCATTTTCCACCGACTTTATTTATTAAAAATCGTAGTAACATCTTCAAAATAAGTATTCATTCATGAACATTTTCACTAATAGTACAGTCAAATACCCCTTTTATACATAATAGTCTTAATTTCGGAAGTCTCCGTTTATGTTCGGTATTTATTTAAATAATTAAGTTTTAAATATTGTTATTTAAGTTTTGGGTTAGATAGTTTATTTCTACATATAAGCTTCATACCTCATTGTGATTTAACTTTTGATATATATCTATGATAATGTTGTTTCATTTAATGTATCGCCGATCCTTAGGCACTTGTCTCACCGCCGACTAGGAAGCGATAAGCTATCGACTATTATCTCGCTGAGGAAACGGACAAAAGATATAGATCCCGTGTGAGTAACAGAGACACATACATTTATAGTCGATAGCTGGCTGTTCACACTGCCGGCGAGAACTCTTACTACTAGAAAGCTGGCTGATAGCTCTTGTGCAACAAGAGCTATCAGCCAGTGCTGCCATTAATCGCTCGTAGCACAAGAGCATTCGCTAACAGCCGAGCGACAAAACTATCGGAACTACACACTCGCTGCTCGCCAACTCGTATCTAGTTCCTAACTTTACTCGCTTCTCGCTGATCGTCGGCGGTGAGACCAGTGCCTTAATACAACGTATTCCTTTCGATATCCCATAATTTTATTCAGGGTATTAATCAGACCACCAAAAGAATCAAATAATATTTTTCAACTCCACATATTTCTTTTCAATTTTTCATACAAAATAATTCGACAATCATCATCATCTTCCTGCCCTCATCCCATGTTACTTGGGGTGGGCGCAACACGTAAATAATTAAAAATAAAATAATAAATAATAAAATAATTCGACAATACAATATTAAATCAAAATAATTCGACAAAATTAAATTAAATAAAAAGACAACTACGACTGTCCATGTACCTAAGCACCTTTATCTGAAAAACTACTTTTAATTTTTTATTCTAAAGAATGATCTATTTATCAACAAAAAATACAAATAAATCTTTATTGCAGACATAGTAGCCCATAAGTTGTTAGTAATGAGTTAGCAACAGATTATGCTTATATGCTATATTAGTGTTATTAGTAGGAACTTAAATTACTAGTAGCCCATAAGTTGTTAGTAATGAGTTAGCAACAGATTATGCTTATATGCTATATTAGTGTTATTAGTAGGAACTTAAATTACTAGTTAATTTAGTTACGTATCCCTATAGCTACCTCCACCCAGTGTCTTTGGATGGGGCAGTCGGGTCTGTCAACGGGTGTGTTAGGCAAGCGCTGCAGTAAGGATACCGCTTTCTTACGCATGATGGCGTGGACGCCATCAGTGTGAGCTTCAGCGAACATGCCCGACGGCAATTAAGGTTCATAAATACTTACACTGGCGACCATTTATTGAACTAATATTTTAAACATTTGGTTAAGTTTGCTGTTATCTGCGTAAATAGCGATGCATTGCGGAACCTATGTTTCTTAAACATTTTACAATATTTTTAATCATGTAGCACATTGTTAAAGACACTGTATTTGTTTTTATAATTCGATATTATGTACTTGCAATAGGGAATATGCATGCGATTTTTTTATTTGCAACATGAAATACTTATTAACTCTAATAAACGATTATGAAATTATTTATTAAATACCTTCATCAGCGATGAAGTTATAAAGCTTCAAAGTTTACAATTAGAAAGAGAAGTCCGATATGAATTGTGACGTCAAATTTCTTGGCGCCTATACAGCTGCCATAGAAAACAGCGTTTTCGCGAGAGGGACAGATACATTTGTTTAAAATAATTATATCTCGTTTGTTTTTCGAGCAATTTTGATTCTATTTTCACTGTTAGTATTATATTTGTGTATATTTTTAGATAAACTGTATAGATAATAAATATTTTTTTCGTGCATATTCCCTATTGTGCATTAAAAAGTAACATTTTATGATGAAACCCACAAATTATGTATACTTTGGAGTTTACCTTTGCGGGGTAGGCCGAGTAGACAACAATGCCAAGACCTAGGGTCGGTACATATCTGACGGAAAATGTGTCGAGCGTATCACCGCGCCTATTCGCATTAAATTAACGCATCATCGGTTGAGTGTGAAAGGTTAATTTTTTTTATTATTTAACTAGCTTTTGTCCACGACTTCGTACGCGCATATACCGTTTTTCCCCGTTCCCGTAGGAATTTCGGGAAATCCACTCTTAGTGCTCCCCTACACGCCCGAAGGAACCTACATGCCAAACGGGTTCGAACTTTTTTGTATGGGAGCTGTAGTGGTATTCTGTAACAACATTTTCGTATCTCGACAGTCGAATCCGAGGTGAGTTTCAAATTAAGAACTTTATGTTGTGTGCAATGAAGCTCATTTTGTGAGTTTTGTCACTCAGGTGAAGCTCGATATCGAAATAGTTGTTTACAGAATAGACTAGCAGGTATGGAAAATCGCAGCGCACTACGTAGCATGCATGTACGGGTAGAGGACATTTAAACCAACAAAAAATGTTAGCAACATGGTGCCCTAAAGTGTCACGTTGCCGAGATATTTCAAGGTAAAATCACAATATGAAAACAATGAAATTATTAAAAATGAACTTATCACGCGCTTATATGCAGTAGATTGTATTCTTATAATATTTCTAGGCTTGATTTAAAAATTTATATAAATTAAACTATTCTTTTGCGAAGTTCTTAGTAAAGTGGTTTTCACGTGTTTTTATTTTTAATTTCTTTCAAAAAATGTTTAAATCAAGCTGGGAACTATTATTTGAATTTAATCTAATGCATATAAGCACATAATTAAATTGTTTTTTTTCTCTCGGTAACGTGACACTAGGCCAAAATGTTCCAATCATTTTTTGTTTATTGAAGAGTCCTCTACCCATATATGCATGTTAGATCGTGCGCCGCAAATTTGAAAAAAAAAATGGCGGCTATGCCACAATGGTTCTATGCCCTTTTAGCTTTCTATGACCAGTAGTTTCGGCTGTGCTGTCTGTCGTTCACTCAATCAGTCAGTAACGGAAGAATTTTATATATTAGGATTGTCTGTTCTGGCGTTACGCGACGCATTTTCCGTCAGACAAGTATCGACCCCTAGACTCAAATTAAAATCCAAGATAGTGCAATATTTCGTCATTGGTGGAATTTTCATGGTTTTCGGGTTCGCAAAATAACGAAAATGTAAGTAGGTACTGGAAATCGAATTAAAAATAGGAAAAAAAAAAGTTGACGTCAGACACATACATAATTTAAGGGGTGATCCAAAAGTAATGATAATAATCGATATATAAGAAAATAGTTAAGGTTCAAATTAGTGCTGTTATACCATGTTTTAAAATAACAGTAAAATTAATCACTTATTTACTCAAGAAAGTACCTAAAACTGCTTTGTATTTTCATGTTTCAAATAGCTACGTTATAAATAACGCGCACAGGGCATAGGCGTGCCCCAAAGGACTTAATTCGTTTGTGAAAAGCACTTCGTGTGAACCCCCCCGAATAATTATGGTTTGCGCCTTTGGCCTTTAGTTCTTATTCTTTCAGGAATGTGTTTATTTTGATTTTGTTTCATCATTATCTAATCTTAATATTGTTAATTAAAGCAGGTAAGAGTGTGACACCCGATAGTGACAAAAACCAGTCAACGCGGTGCGGGCCGCCCCAGCCCCTCGCTACGCTACTGATAGTATCAGTGGCTGGGGCACACCTGTACCCCGCGCGTGCAATGGAGTGTTGATGATGATTCGCACCAACTGTAGTCATCGTAAATGGCTCGATTACCAGGCGCAGTCTGAGCGGTCGTGGGGGTCAAGCCCCAATATTATATGTCAATTTGACAAACACATTTTTTCATGCAAAAAAAAAACCTGCTCGACTTAGTGTAGGTACTGACCAAACTGAAAAGAATCCCGCACAGAATGAGGGATGAAATTCGCTACAGCCGGTTGTGTGAATTAACTTGTATGGAAGTGGTCAAACTGCCGTGAATATCGCGTGATTTTCTAATTAAAACAAGACGCGTCCAATGTGGGCTACCCCTTAGTTTGACCGGTTTTTGAGGCGTTAGTTAGGTACCCTAAATTGCTAATCCCCCGTAGCAACAAAGCTATTTGGAATGCAAATAAAAATCCATAATAAAAAATTAATCAAAAATTAAAATAGGCAAAACTATTTCTTTTCCAATGCACTGCCAATACTTATTTCTAATGACCGCATTATAACTTTTAAAGCTTATGACATACTTACGAGTGTGATGTACAATAATTGTCTACTCAGCACTCTCACAACATTGTTTAAAAGTAGTTGCAAGTTTACTGCCTGCATACCAAATAGCATTGTTGACTGTACACACAGGAAAACAGTTATTAATCAGATTATACACATGAGTACAAAGGAACACTGCTGTTTGGATTCTGTAAACATTTCACCGTGTAAGCTCTGTTCCAGATTATTAGATAAATAACAAACTATATATACTTAAAATAAAATTCCTAATTCTATAATATCGACTGGAAGTGAGCCCAAAAGACTGGCGGCATTGCCACGTTGTATGGCAATATCCTCTGTCCGAGGTAAAAGCCAACCCTTGGGTCACGCGAAGTGTCAACTAAGCTTAGGTGAATTGAGCTGTCAATCTATACAAACAAGACTAAATGACAGTTCACTTCACTTTAGTTTACACGGTGAGAGTGTTGGCAGACTATACCGGCTGCTTATTGCTTTAGAAATTCCTTTCAGCATGCCTTTTTGTAGATCAGATTTCTTTAGGTGGTCAAACATTCAAATGTAAACTCGATACTCATTTTGTTGAGAATAATGATATGGGTATTTATTGTAGTTCTTTTAAAAAAAATTAACACCTTTAATAGCGTAACAACGCAATGTACAAATTATTTGGATTGCGCGTACAGCTTAAGGTGGATACAGAATTTGCGAGAATGCGCCGAGAACGGCGCACAACGAATGTTTCTGCTTAAGGCGTGCGTGTCGAAAAAATATACCAACATATACTCGGGTCGAGCCACCGCATGCGAAGTAAATACCTCGTTTGTCTGTCTTCACGTTTGTGGCGAGGCATGTGCTACGCACAGGCTGCGCACGAGCGCGGCAAGCCAGCGTGTGTCGGCTCATTGCGAGCAGTGCGTTTGAACGGTTGTGTCTGCCTCGCTGTAATTTTCGCGCGCAATATGGACGAGAAAGAAATTTTACGAAAAGTAGTCGCATTATATGAAAGTAACCAATTATTATGGGGTCCAAAACACCATTATTATTACAATAAAAATGCGATGAGACGGTGCCATCTTGACTGCTGAGTGCTGCTGTGTGGGTGGGATCGGTCCGAACATGCGCTGTTTGGCCCGAGCAAACGCAGTTACATTTTTTCAGCCGAGGCGTGCGTGGATATCGTACGCGGCGCACATCTCGATCGTGCATGCGCGTCCACAACTAATGTAATGCTCGTACTGAGGCGCTTCGATCTTGAAGCTTTTCCGATGTACGTTGGCTCGCCCTCCCTCGAGCGAAGCTCATGCCTCGCCACTAATATGAAGGTACAGTTCGCATCAGCGTTCTTTACCCCTCCGAAGTTAAGTGTTAGTGACGACCGCGCAGGTGCAATCGCGTAAAAGTGTTACGTTCCTAGAATATTTTTTTTGTTTATACGTATTTTATTATAAACAAGTAACAAAGACTACCAGTAACAATAAAAATATGAAAAAGTAACACCACAAACACATACACAAAAAAAACAAATCAAATAGTAAGTAATAACCAAAATAATTAATTAAAAACTAACAACGTGTAACTTTTCGCATCAACAGTCGTATTGCATTGAGCAAGCGGGTCACACGTATTCATCGAACGTATACGAGCGAGGGAGATGCCATTACACCTGCCATCTTGCGCGAACACGCGCATGCGCGACCTACCCACGCATGCGCTGTCCTATGTTTTTTGTCAAAATGAGATTCTGCGCAATCGATTACGACGTACTTCGGGGAGGTAAACTTGCGTGACGGGAACTGTACACAACTTGCGAGGCATTCGTTGTGCGCCGTTCGCGACGCATGCCTCGCAAAGTTAGTCACAAAAACCATTTTCAAATTTTTTGTTTGTCTGTTTGCTCCGACTAATCTCACGATCCGATTTTGACGGGTTTAGGACTTTCAATACTTGATGTATATATTATATAAGAAGTATTTTTTTCTTCTTCCCAGTCAGTAAGCTTTCATTTTTAGCATGGGTTTTTAGTGGGCGCCGCCTGGTGCATTCGACTCTGAATAGTACAACTGACAGTGGCAGTACCTTCAAATAAGCCCAAATGCCTTACTAAAATGCTCGATAGAGAATCAATATCAAACGCGAACTATTTGAAAGTTCGCGCGCTTAATTCTTATCAAAATAACACAAAGTATTATTTTGATATATATATGCCACACTGCACATCGCGATTGTTCGCGCGCAGAGTTTCGCATTTGCAGCATCTACATATAGCTATCTCGCTTAAACGTACCGGCTTTTGCCGGGCTTTCAAATACTATCTCTGTCACTTTCGCACTTATAGCGATGTGCCGTATAACGAGTTAGAAACTTGTGCGTCTACAAATCGGTCTTCGGTCGGGACTTAAGCCGTGCATGCGTATGAAGTTGCACGCGTATGCGTGACCTTGTCACCTTGCCAACTCTGCAGTGTTGCCGTTTTGCGACGTTGTGAGATCTTGGAGAGTTTTAACGAGTTTGGAGACTTTTTTAAGATTTAGCAACAATAAAAACTAGCGACTTTTTAAAATAACGAAATTAAATATTCAAGCAATATCTTAAAAATAAAAAAATTGCGACATCTAGCTAGATTTTTCATATACCTGGCGACTTTTTTTGCCTAAATGACAACACTGCAACTCTGCGTAAGTAGTTCTCGACACCCGAGTGCAACTCACTTCAGTTTCATTTGCTTGAGTGGGAAAAGTTATGTTGTTAAAGTTTTTTGTGTGTTTTCTTAGATTTTCTCAGTTTTGGTGACTTACCTAAACAATGGAGGTAATTGTACCTTGTGAGGATTTAAAATGCGTTCAAGTTTTGATTGGCGTAGATAGGGTAAAATTTTTAAACTTTGCTCAGAAAAAACAGTTAATTTCTTCATTATAACCGACGCCTAATCTGTGTATTTCTCAGACTAGTAAATCGCATAAACGAAAATTTAATAGATCAGTGTATAAAACTAGTTAGATTGTTGGCTGTTCGCACACTAATAAGTTGTATTGCTGGTGCTGCATATTTTTTTCGAATGAAGATTCTGTTTGGAATACATCTGGTTATAATGATTTAAATAACATATCTGGCGCCATTAAAAGGTACGCAAATTCCCATAAACACCTGTGTGCAATGGTTTCTCTTTCGATAATTTTGGTAAACAACGAATTGAGACATCTATATCAGTTTATGAGAAAATTGCGATGATACATACGTAGGTACCTACATACTCAGTCGAAAACTTAATTCTTTTTTTGAAATCGGTTAAAATTTTATTGGGCTTGCCTTATTTTGAAACCCTAGGCACGCCACTGACAACTGGGGCATTCGATGGATTCACTGTCCCGCCTAGAGACGTGTCCGAAGAACTTGAGGATGCGAGCTTGTATTTAGGATGATAGGCGCTGTTTGATGTGTAATTCATTAAGTATGGATGCATTTGTGCGGATCTCGGTACATGATAGGCACTCCGAGCATCTCCCTTCAGCATCATATTTCTAGAGCGTCTATCTTCTTACTTTCTATTTCCCGCAGCGCCCACGTCTCCGCGGCGAACAGAAATATCGAGACGGGTCTTAGTTGGCCTTGGTGAAGTTTCGATCCCCCATATTTTCCTCACCGTATCCATGGCGGTTCTAGTGATAGCTATACTTCATGAATGCATCCGCCACTGTTTGAAGCCAAGCTATTAATTATAAAATAGGAGTAGACCACTTCACAATTCGCAATTTGGGTCACGTCAGGCGAGTTATTTTTAAAGAAAAAATTAAAAAACTATAAATTGTGAAACAGACACGCAGGAAGTCGCGGACCAGTAAGTCATAAAAAAAAAAGACAAATAACATGACTGACCTGTCCGGGCATCTCCTTGGTGTGTCCGTCGGGCACGTGGAACAGCACCAGCGGCGCGGCGCGCGAGGAGTGCGGGGAGGGCGGCGCGGGCGCCACGTCGACGCGGAAGAAGCCGCGCCGCTGTAGCTGGATGATGTCGCCCACTTTCACTTTGAGCAGCTCCGGCTCGCCCAGCATTGGGATCTCCCACTGAAATGAAAATAATACAAGTTAATTACAACATCCATACGTACGTAAATTCAAACATTTTTCCGCTGTGGCATTCTCTTTTTGCTTTGTTTACGTTAATACATCTAACATAATACATACAGCATGCTTAAAATTAGGGAATGCAATCTAGATCTCGCGGGATCTCGATCTCGCGAGATCTCGTGTAGTTTTTCGAGATCAATCCCGAAGCATAATATGACGAGATCTCGCTCGAGATTGACGGGATTGTCTTATGACGTCACTATTCGGTAAAAAAAGTACTGGAATATGACGTCACACGAATTTTCAACGCTCTGTATCGTCTTCATTTTTTGTTTACGTGAAAAAAGAAAAAATACTTGTCCAATATTTTTTGGAAATCTACCTGGAGGACTAATTAGATTTTATTAGTCATCTACCCTATTTCAAATTTTACTCACCCTAGTCTGATGCCCGATATACTGCTTGAAATCTTCATCCTTGCCCAACAGCGGCTTGGAGATGATATGGTCGAAGTATACACAGTACACCTCAACGGCTTGAGACTTGGGTGAGTCGGCCAGCCAGGTTAGCTTGAGCGTCTTCTTGTAGTCTTTGTTGTCGAGATTGGGGGTCGCGTCTATGCTGGTTACTGTGCCGTCCGCGGATCTGGGAATTAATTTAGTGTGTTTATGTACAGCGATGTTACAGATGAACATTGTAAATATTATCCTGATGAGTAACAGCTCTCCATGTGTTTGCTAAGCTCGGTAAATATAGAAAATACCATTGACAGTGAAGTATTCTAGTGATATACGAGTATCCTGATATTTGGTAGAACCTTTGTCTTTCTTCTAAGGAATTTGTCAGGCCAATTACTACCGCCATATATTTTTAGACTAGTTGACCTGCGCAACTTCGTTTGCTCCGCTCCTGTTAGTCTTAGCGTGATGATAGCCTTCCTTGATAAATGGGCTATCTCACACAGAAAGAATTTTTCAAATCGGACCAGTAGTTCCTGAGATTAGCGCGGTCAAGCAAACAAACTAACTCTTCAGCTCTTCATATTAAATAAGTACTAGCTGACACGCGCAACTTTGTCTGTGTCACGATTTTCATTACTGCTCCGCTCCTATTGGTCTTAGCGTGATGATATATAGCCTATAGCAGTGGCGGTACCTTCATATAAGCCCAAAAGCCTTACTAAAATGCTCGATAGAGAATCAATATCAAACCCGAACTACTTAAAAGTTCGCGCGCTTAATTCTTATCAAAATAACACAAAGTACCTACCTATGCCACACTGCACATGGCGATTGTTCGCGCGCAGAGTTTCGCATTTGCAGCATCTACATATAGCTATCTCGCTTAAACGTACCGGCTTTTGCCGGGCTTTCAAATACTATCTCTGTCACTTTCGCACTTATAGCGATGTGCCGTATAACGAGTTATAAACTTGTGCGTCTACAAATCGGTCAGTATGGACGACTTAAGCCGTGCATGCGTATGAAGTTGCACGCGTATGCGTGACCTTGTCACCTTGCCAACTCTGCAGTGTTGCCGTTTTAGCGACGTTGTGAGATCTTGGAGAGTTTTAACGAGTTTGGAGACTTTTTTAAGATTTAGCAACAATAAAAACTAGCGACTTTTTAAAATAACGAAATTAAATATTCAGGCAATATCTTAAAAATAAAAAAATTGTGACATCTAGCTAGATTTTTCATATACCTGGCGACTTTTTTTGCTTAAATGACAACACTGCAACTCTGCGTAAGTAGTTCTCGACACCCGAGTGCAACTCATTTCAGTTTCATTTGCTTGAGTGGGAAAAGTTATGTTGTTAAAGTTTTTTGTGTGTTTTCTTAGATTTTCTCAGTTTTGGTGACTTACCTACAACAATGGAGGTAATTGTACCTTGTGAGGATTTAAAATGCGTTCAAGTTTTGATTGGCGAAGATAAGGTAAAATCTTTAAACTTTGCTCAGAAAAAACAGTTAATTTCTTCATTAAAACCGACGCCTAATCTGTGTATTTCTGACTAGTAAATCGCATAAACGAAAATTTAATAGATCAGTGTATAAAACTAGTTGGATTGTTGGCTGTTCGCACACTAATGAGTTGTATTGCTGGTGCTGCATATTTTTTTCGAATGAAGATTCCGTTTGGAATACATCTGGTTGTAATGATTTAAATAACATATCTGGCGCCATTAAAAGGCACGCAAATTGAATTCACTTTTAATTTATTGTACCTAACCAGTAGTTTATGAGAAAATTGCGATGATACATACGTAGGTACCTACATACTCAGTCGAAAACGGAACTTTCTTTTCTTGAAATCGGTTAAAATTTTATTGGGCTTGCCTTATTTTGAAACCCTAGGCACGCCACTGGGCTATAGCCTTCTTCGATAAATGGGCTATCTAACATTGAAATAATTTTTCAAATCGGACCAGAAGTTCCTGAGATTAGCGCGTTCAAGCAAACAAACAAACTCTTCGGCTTTATATATTAGTATAGATACTAATATATAAAGCCGAAGATATGGAGCATTGGGTCGGTTTCCGCGTTTGAAAGGTGAATGATAACCACCATGATGCATGATGCACATGAGCCAGACCAGGTCACCTATTACGACAATTCCATTCATTTTAATGATCCATCAATATTATAATTATTTGCGTTGTCGAATAATATCAAAGGGCTTATTTAAATATATTAAAATTAATGCTCACTTATGAATCTTATCAATCATTATATTCCCATAGTTGATAAACGTAGCGTTCTCTCCCTCTTTCAAGGTTTTAGCGTCCACCTGGTCGATGAGCAGCTTGTTGGACACGTGCACAGTCTTGGAGCCCACGGCGGGGTTCTTGGGGTGCAGCGCCACGCTCAGGGTGCTGTCGGACACGCCCACAAGGTTCACGGGCACGGGAGACACTTCTAGCGCTGTGTAGCGAGGTGCGATGGGGTCGATCACCTGGAAAAAGTTGTATGGTTTTAGTAGTTAGGTTTCACGGTTTTAGGCATTATTATTATTTTTATGTATGTCTTTAACTTTCTCGGGTCCCTGGAGACCCGGTCCTTTGATAGGCGTACGAGGGGCCGAAGCCAACTCGCAGCGGCCCCGTTAGACATTTCAAATGGAATGGGGCACCAACCGACGATGATCCCTGTATGCACTGTGAAAGTATACCCAAGGACAATCCCCGGTTGGAGCAGGACTATTGCAGAATATGAAAACAAAATGTGAAACGCTATGGGTTGGGTAGTTTAGTGGACTGATAATCGTTTACTATGGAAGAACTATTGGCCCCTGCCTAACCACTGACAATCCAAACGGCTTTAAAATAGCAGGGGGTGACTTGCACACTCAATAAATGGGCCCCCCGAAAACGGTCGCTAGCACAAAGTGACGTAGCGTATCATTATTTATTTAATAAAATAAAGGAGAAATAATAATAAAGGAGAAAATAATAATAGTATTATTATTATTTATTAAATAAATAATAATAATACTATTTTTAATAAATAATCATAATAGTATTATTATTTTTTATTAAATAATAATAATACTTTTATTATTTTCTCCTGTATTATTATTTTACTCTTTATTAATTATTCTTACATACTAATTTACATTTTTTATTTTTTTTTCTTATTAACAATACTTTATAAAAAAACATTTAAAATATAAAAAAATAGTAGTCCGCCGGTGTCGGGAGCAGGGTCCAAGTACCGGTGGTTAGGGCTCCAGAGAAAGGAACCTCCTCACAATACGAGCCGTATCGAGGAGTACTGCCTTCTGTATCAGGCCCTTTATCCAACCGCGTAACGCCAGCTTCGCCAGGTCGTCGAAGCTATTGGCCATCGGGCCATTGGCCGTAACGAGTATCGGCACAATGACAGCTTAGTCCACATTCCTCATGTCGACAACCTCGTGTACTAAGTCGAGATACTTGATTTGCTTCTCTTTGTCAGCCTTCACGAGGTTCTCGTCATGCGGGATGGTAACATCAATTATCATTGTGGTGCGCTAATCGGTCTTTCACCACGATAACAGGCTTATTGGCAACAATAGTCCTATCAGTGATGATAGACCGATCCCATTACAACGTGACATGGTCATTTTCGAGAACTAGGTCGGGCACATTCTTGTAATACGGTACCTCAGAATCCACAAGTTTGTATTTCAAAGCAAGTTGCTGATGGATAATCCTGGCCACTTGGTTCTGCCTGTGCAAGTACTCGCCGTTAGCCAGACGAAATCAACCAGAGATAATATGTCTGATGGACTCACCCGGACGGTGGCATGCCCGACACACGTCCACCGTCCCGTCCTTCATTATTATTTTTATTTCCTTAATTCATTTTATTTAAATAATTTAAAAAAATATATAAAAATAGTATCCCACCGGTATCGGGAACAGAGTCCAAGCTACCGGTGGTCGGGGCTCCTGAGAGAGGAACCTCCTAACTATGCGCGCCGTGTCCAAGAGTACTGCTTTCTGTATCAAGCCCTTGATCTAGCTGCCCAACGAAAGCATCCTTAGATGTTGGTCGAGGTTCTTGGCAATTATGCCATTGGCCGTCACGACTATCGGCACAATGACTGCTGTGTTCACATCCCACATATCGACAACCTCGCGAGCCAAGTCAAGATACTTTTATTTTTTTATCTTTCTCAGCCTTCACGAGGTTCTCGTCATGATGGAGTTATATCAACAATCATTGCGCGACGCTCTAGTGGCTTATTGGCAACATTAGTCCTGTCAGGGATGATAGACCGATCCCAATACAATGTGCAATTGCCATTTTCGAGAACTGGGTCAGGCACATACCTATAGTACGGTACTTCCAATTCCACAAGATTGTATTTAAGAGCAAGTTGCTGGTGGACAATCCTGGCTACAAGGTTGTGCCTGTGCAAATAGTCTCCGTTAGCCAGACTAGAACAACCGGGAATAATGTGACGAATGGATTCCCCGGACCGGTGACATGCCCGACATATGTCAACAGTACCGACCTTCACAATGTATTTCCGGTAGTTGTTCGTCATCATAACTTCATCCATAATCGCCCAGACAAAACCTTCGGTTTCCCCAAATAGGTCACCAAAACGCAGCCAGGCTACGGACGGTAAGAGGTCTACATCGGGCCCATGTAGGACCCGATAGAAGCGCCCGTGAAGCTCCTTGCTCCATCATACCTCCCTGCGGTCATTAGTATCTAATACCACAGGTTTGTGACAGTTCTCGTTAGCCAAGGAGAGCGCGGTATTTTTTTTTTTTTGCATTGGTATGCAGTTTATTGGTAGACGGCAAATCTTCTCGGTAAGTTTAAAAAAAATTAAAGCTACTACTAAATGCTATTTCAGATGGAAATATTTCTTTATAATTCTGGGACAAGCCCGACACCACTAGTCCCAACCATCGCAACTCCTGAGAGCCAGAATCAAGAGTGGTGACCAAGGGAAAACAAGTCGACTAGACCACCAGTCAATGGAGATATACAAGTCCCGGAGATACTCGCAACAACATTAATCAGGAAAGAACAGCGGAGTAAAAAAATAAATTATTAATATTTCTATTGTAAAAATATAGTCATGGGCAGAGATTTATAATTCTCCCTCCTATTGAGGAAACAAGTTTACGTTTAAAATTATTGTCGCTTTTTTTAAACTTTTTACAGATTTTTAGACTTCCATTTTAAAATGTTTCTTTCATCTTTTCATCTATACACTAACCTCTAAACAAAATAAGTTCTTATTAGTATCTAAATGTATGTAAATCGGGCTGGTTTCCGCAACTCCACGACTAAGCGCGTGTTTTGCGTGCAGGTTCTTATTAGTAACAAACCTTCTTGTTGATGGCCCATATCTTGTCCCACTCCATGAAGACCACCGAGCGGCTGGAGCCTTGCGCCGTGATGAACTGCCGCAAGCCTTCCACTGTCATACCGCGACGCAGGACACCGCGGACGGTGGGCATACGAGGGTCATCCCTGTAGGTTACAAGTAAAATAATCAGTAACAGAACATGTTTTACTGGAACTATCTGGCATATGTGTAAGGCTTTGAATATAGGGAGCATGCAGGAACTATAGGTGGCAGCACAGAAATGTCATTATCAAGTATATTTTACTTATATGTTTCGAATATGCAACGCTATATGGCACAGTCTACTTCGTCCACGTTCCCCTAAACAGAGCGTGCAGGAACTACAGGTGGCAGCACAGAAGCGTCAATGTCAAATATTCTTAACGGTAAAGTGTCGAATATGCAACAGTAGATGGCATAGTCAACGCCGTGCAAGTTCCCTATTGGACTACACCCAAAGAAAATGCTTCTGCTTCTTTTCGTGGACTCAAATGTGCGACTAGTATTTATCATCGTGCACAGTTCTATCATTCGCCTCGTTTAAACACACACACACACACACACAGTCTCATATGCTAAGATGGTGCTAGCTTGTCATTCTGTTTGTTTACCAAAAACAAACAGAATGACAAGCTAGCACCATCTTTTAGTTAGCTGCATTTATTAGTTAACAAATTGTAAATCCGTAATTGGCTGTAAGACCGGTTTATTTATTTTAAGTAAAATTGTTAAAGAGCTGTGAATTTTGTGAATAAATAAATCCTGGAAAGTGCAGGTGGTTGTCTACGACGGGCAAGTAAGGAGGACGCATGTCCTGTGAAGGGGCTCCACACTGGCATTACGTTTAGGATGGGTGCACAGAATATTTTAATGAGAATGCTGGTGATATTTGTTTGTGATAGCAGATCCAACTGATTTAAAAAAAGTCTATTCCTTTATTGGTGGGTTGAATGTTGTTATTTGATCAAGTATAGTTTAATAACAGCTTATATGTCATTTGCTGCTTTAGCTGCTTGCAATGCTTCTAGAATATCAGTGTTATTTTTTTATTTCGTAGTAATATGTTTTGTAATCTTACCATCCATCTACTAATCCTTCTTGCACGAACCACGTTAGTTTTCTCTTTGACAGCACTGTGTTCGTCATGCTCAATCTAAAAACATACGAATAAAACAGTTACAATAAAGAGATAAAAATACTGGTCGGCAGAAAAATCTAGCCGGCTGCGCCTTGCTACAAAAATAATTCTGCCAAAGAACTTTTACTTTATGCCATTTTCAAATGAGCACTTAGCAAGCATCATAAAATATTATTAAACATCATAAAATGGTGATACTTTTTGTTTCACAGCTTCAGCCGAAAGACATTGTAGATGCTGGGGGTCTTTGTGGTCTTTCACCAGAAGTCATCAGTGTCATCTCAGCCCTTTTTAGGCTTCCGCGAAACAGAAATAAATAACGTTTGAAGATCACTCTTCAAACAAGAATCACTTTGAGAATTAAATTAGAAAAAGTTAAAAATGTTTATCAAACCACACTGTGCGACCTATCAAATGAAGTCTCATTTAGGGTGCGTTTCCACCAGAGATGCGCGAGGATACGTAGCCGGGGATGTGTTTGTTAAGAACCAATAGGGAGCGTGCGGAAACTATAGGTGGCAGTACAGAAATGTCACTGTCAAGTATGTTTCAAGTATAAAATTCGAAATAGCTACGCTAGATGGCACAGTCTACTTCGCGCACTATACCCTAAATTGAGCGTGTAGGAACCGCAGGTGGCAGCACAAAAGCGTCAATGTCAAGTATTCTGACCCTTAAAGTTTCGAATATGCGACACTAGATGGCATAGTCAACGCCATGCACGGTCCCTGTAGGATCGCTTCATTTACCTAGCCTCGCACAGCGGCAACGATTCTATTGGACCTTAACAAACACATTCCTCACTACGCTTCCTCGCACATCTGGTAGAAACGCAGCCTAAGAAGGCGCCAATTTTATTTTTTTTCTTAATTTTATTTTCGGTCGTCGCGTCGTGGCATCTTAATATTAAAATATTTTCAACTCACCGACTATACTCCCAGATGTAAGGTTTGCGAATGCCGAGCGCGTCAATGAACCAGTAGAACTGAGGATCTCTGTCGTGGTACTCCATAGTGCGCAGTACATGCGTCACGCCCTCGATGGAGTCCACTATGGGGCACGCGAAGTCGTATGTTGGGTACACTCTGGAAATATATTGATTTATGTGTTAGTAAGTCCGCAAACTTGAGCAGCCATAATTATTGCATTTTCTAAAGGGGTGGGTATATTTTGCCTGATTTTTTTTATAGGTCCCATACAATAGGAGCGACAGAAAGTAAGGCGGCTAGCGAATACCCGATCATCATGCTAACTTATACCTACGGCGGATCCAGAGGAGAGGGAGGCTAAGGGGCTCAAGCCCCCCCCCCCCTGTACGAAAATCCTGGTTCCGCCCCTGATTTATACGGCAAACGCGACAGCATTGTCGCCCCGTTAGTGGGCGTCTTCCGGTTTTGCCGAGTAAATTACCGTGACAGTCACGAATTCGCGCGACTATTTGCGAACGCTTTATAAGACCTACGCCTCTTTCTTAATACTACGACTTGGTTAATAGTGCTTGTCGGAAAGCAAACTCCATGTTCAAAGTAATAAAAAGTGTACGTTTATCTTATCATGAAAAGTTTTATAGGCTAATCAAATCTGCAATAGTTTTCTTGTAGATAATGGGTGAAGCCAGCTCTTCAATACCTTGTTTTAAGTAGGCAAGTAATGTATTTGAATAGATACGTACTTGTACTGTGTCCCCGTACGCGGGTGCGTCTCAGGCTTGCATCGGTATATGGTGGGGTCTCGCAAGCATCCGTTGGCGGACTGCATGTCGATCTTAGCGCGGACACAGCATTGTACGCCGATGTCGCTCGCTTTCTTCATCTCCTCCCACATTTGGAGGTTCTTTTCTACGGCTAGAAAGTTAAATGAAACGTTAGCAATTTAAAAAAAATTAAAAACTTGATTTTATTAAGTTTTATTGACACTCAATATGGAAATGCTGCCAGTGTTCTGGGCACTTTTCCGATTGACAGCGATATTGACGAATGTTTTGATTCCCAATAAATTCTTTTCCTATACCCATTTTATAGGCGCTTGTATATAATTTATTATTGTTATCATTTACATTGAAAGCATTTAAAAAAAAAAATGTTTATTCTTCATGAATAATCCGAATTAGTCATTCTCGCTCAAGTCATTTTAAAAGACCTATACAACGATACCCCACACGATGGGGTAGACGACGAAAAAAAAGTTCATCCCCACTTCACATGTAGGGGGGAGCTGCTCTAAACCAAAATATGTTCCAAAATTTTATTTTACCACTTTGTCGGCGTACTTGATATATACACACCCCTACAAAATTACAGTTTTCTAGTACAAACGGTCTCTTAGCAAAACCTCGGACAGACAGACAGAAGGACATGACTAAACTATAAGGGTTCCTTGTCAGGACTACGGAACCCTAAAAACCGGCCGAGTGCGAATCGGACTCGCACACGAAGGGTTCCATAAACCTTAATTGTTTTCATAGCGGCAATAGAAATACACAATCTGTGTAAATTTCAACTGTCTACCTGTTACAGTTCTTGAGATTAAGCCCGCTGACAGACAGACGGACGGACGGACAGCGGAGGCTTAGTAATAGGGTTCCGTTGGTACCCTTTGGGTACGGAACCCTAAAAAGGGACATAATAGTGTCATTTGCAGAACTCATTGGGCACCGGTAAGCTTTTACAACCCAGTTACTGCTGCCATTTTTGTTCAAGGGGTTATGCTCACTATTCAAAGATGTCCTCATTGAAATAAAAAGCTCAAATACATACAGTTATTCCTATTCCTGCTCTCAACCTTCTGTTCCCTCTCGTTCTTCATCTGCTCGGCGGGCGTGTCATCCACGAAGGCCTTGCCCTCCTGTATGAGCTTGACGCAGTAGTCCAGCATCAGGTCGAAGTACTGCGACGTGTGCGTAAACAGGTCCGGCTTGATCTCCAGCATCTCTACGTCTTCTAGGATTACCTGACGAGAGGGGGTAAAAAGGTTAAGTAATTATTCTCTGTAATGATGAGACTTTTAATAGGCTATGATCTCTCTGATTTGATAGTTGTATAGTATTCGTAATCGCGACTCTGATCGAATCTGAGCGCCGGTTACTAAGTTCGATTCCTGAGTCCGAAATTTTCAACAGACCTTTTTTTTACGGGGGGAAATCCTCATGGATGTCCTCCGCCCTGGGGCGGGCGGAGGGGTCTGTCAGACTCTTACTGACTAAAACCACCCCGGTGTTCCATCTCTCACTACGCCGGGGATCGCGAGAACTTGCGACTTCCGTGATCCTCGGCTGGTGCCGGCCCGCCTCTGCGGGCCACCTCGGGTCAGCGGGGGGAGTGAGGTGTTTGACTCCCCCCGCGACGTCAAAGAGGGGCGCACGGGAACACCACGCGCCGCCACCTCGGGTCCAGATGAATGGGGGGCGACGGACCTCTAGAAAAAGTGTCATTTTATAGGGAACGTGCAGGAACTATAGGAGGCAGCACAGAAGTGTCATTGTCAAGTAAATTTAGCTTATAAGTTTCGGAATTGCAACACTAGACTACTTCGTGCACTTTCCCTAATCAAAAATGTATGGGATTGACATGCGTTATCGAATGTCATGTAGTCAATCCTGAGACTTGGCTTTCGACAAATTCTATTGCCGATAGAACGTCAGTCAGTCATCAGTCATAGCAGCCGAAGTCGTCCACTGCTGGACATAGACCTCCCCCAAAGGGAGGGGTTTGCCATAATCGCCACGTTTGGCAGGCGGGTTGGCGATCGCAGTGTATTATGGTGTTGCGTTTTACAGAGAACGCTGCTGCCCATTCTCAGGTGAGTCCCTTAGTCGCCTTTCACTTTCATCAACAAGCTGCAATAATATCAATTAAAATAATGTCAATTTAACATAACATCAGTTCAATAATAACTGATCATTTGAATCCATATTTTAAGTTAATCTTAATAAGACTCTTCAATAGTTTATAGCTACTGGCGTATAAATAGAGAAAAGACAAAAGAGTTTCAATTGTTTTATTTTCTATTTAGCTGCCCACTGGCAGATTAAAAGTTCAACTCTTCCGTTAGATTCTTTCCGGCATAATTTATTATGTAGTGGTCTCCAAGGCGCCCGAAATACATTTTTAGTTTAGTTTTATTACATTTGGCGATAGAACGTAGTTTTGTTTAAAGTTGCCCTGGTTTTAGTCAAAAGTTTTACATAATGTAGTTGTGATAGAAATAAACTGGCATAAATTGGCCCATGACAATATAAGCAAAGGTTGTACCTCTGCTTATATTGTCATGGGCAATAGTGTACATTTAATTTTCCTTCCACAATCAGGAGGCTTTCTTCTAATAGTAGACTTGATTTATGAAACAAACTATACCTTCTCATATTCTGCATTCTCCTTAGCAGGGTTGGTGTCATCGAACCTCATGATAAGTTTACCCTGGAATGCTAGCTGGTAGTACTGGTTCAAGAGAGCAGCCTTAGCGTGTCCAATGTGGAGGTAACTGAAAGGGAAATACTTTTGTTACAAACAGATTATTTGCACACAATATTATTGTCATGTAAGATAGCACACACACTTGGAATGGTGGCTGGTACAGGCTGGATGCGGAAGGCAGAGGACGCGGCGTTTGTGGCACAGGTTGCAGAGACATTTTATGAGGAATAAAGTTGTTAACTGGACACGTACTTTTGCTACATATTACGACTATAAGACTCGTACTACAAATCTACATATTATTTCATCAATTTAATTTATCTACAAAAGCAATAGAGTATGGTAAAATATTCTTTTTATTTGACTCTAACTTGAAGTTGGCAACCCCAATGAGGACTGCAATGGACTGAGCTGATTAGTTATTTAAAGTTTATTTAAAAAAAGCTAGATTGTTTTTATTTAGATCTTCTGGCATCTACTTTTCATAAAATTTAATCAGCCAATAGCAGCTCACAATTTTGTTTGTTTTGCATTTAACATTTATTAAATTTCCAGTTGGGGAAACAAGTTCCACCTATGTTAAATTAATAATATTCTAATTTTCACATCACTTTATAATTGGGTTTAATATTGGTGTACTCTCATACTTGTAACCTTCATGCATGCTGGCATGAAATAGTTTGGTGGTATTTTTAAATGCATAGAATAGGTTTTGAAATTAGAAAGTCACACCTAACATAACTCCCCCTATGTGACTTACCCTGAAGCTTCAGGAGGGAATCTGACAACCACCTTGCCCATCTCAGCATGGGGCAGTTCAATGAACTTGCCTTCCTGTTGACGGCCTCCCTCAGCATTGCCTGATGGAGACTTCCTGTAAATTAAAAGAATAGGATACTCCTTATTATGTGCACTATACAAGTTACAGAAAAGATGGAAGAAGACAATATTTTGGTAGACACAATGGATTAAATTTACATTTAGCATTATTTTAATACAATATTATTAATTTTTTTCACTCCCATCTAGTATTGCATAATGTTTTTATCATGTAGTTTAGGCTTCTTCATTTGACATTTGGTTTTTAGGTGATATTAATTGTATTATTGCTCACAATCCTATTTTTACATTCTGATGTAATAAGTACCTACTTTTAGATTAAATTTCACAGTTAAATTATTGTTTCTATAAACTGCTTGACAAAGGCAACATTTTCATAGATTCTTACAAAAATTCCAGCACTCTGCACTCAAAATCACAGTAAAAATTATAAGTAGAGTCAAACTTAATGAGGTCTGTAAACCCCACTGTCACATGAATTTGCTACTGCACAGTAACTTGTTGATTGTTCTGAGCCCTATTAATTTTTAATCAAACTATACACACCTGTATTCAAAGGGGGTAGGTAGTAGCTATAAATCATAAATGTATATCAAACCTTGATGACGCCTTGCTCAGACTATCCAAGACTTCAGAAGGCAGTTCCTTCAGACCTTTGGCAACCGGTGCTTGAGCTTCTATCAGCTTCATCCAGCGGAGGATGTTCTTGGGAGGGTTCTTTTTTGACACATCCTTGAATTTGGCTGATACTGTAACATACACATCACTCTCTTAGCACATAAGTTCCACTATTACTATATAATAAGGTTATTCCAAAAAATCTTATATTAAAAGTAATAAAAAATAATTTTAAATTTTATTACCTAGTAGTAGTCATAAAATTTATTATAAGGCTGACAACTGTATTACTAGGATATAGATAGTGATAATACTTGCCATACAAAACGCTGAAGACAGCCAAGTCAGATACTGATAAACTTTCCCCAACCAAGTAGGTGATTGGACCCAGTGTTGTGTCCAAATACTCAATGGATTTAGGGATCTCATCCTCCAGGATAAGGCTGAACGACAGCCAATGGTTCATGGTAACTTTCTGAAGAGGTTGAGCTGATTTGTTGAAGGCATTCTCAAGAATTCTAATCAAATCATTGCTGGTCACATATGGCACCGGTTTTGGAGAGTTCGGCAGCACTACAGATGATTCTCCGCCCCAGGTGACTTGGACGTCCTTCGTTGATGATCTGAAGAACTCCAAAGCGAGCAAACCACCTGAAAATAAGAAAAGAAATCCTATTTTAAACCTAGCCCTCTCAGCTGATGCAATGTGGAGAAATATGTGTGGAACACTGTATATTACCTAGCGGCGGGTTGGATTTGTTGCACGTAACTTTCATTTTAAAGCAGTTTATGGACTTGTATTACAATAATTGTATTTTATTCGAAAAAAGTGCCATGCACTCGCCGAACAAGCCCACACGAGAGAAAATTGACAGATTGTCGCGTTGACAAATTGTTGTCAGTTTGACATTGTCATCTGTCCAAAGCTCTACGTTCTACGCATATTTTGAAACCGTAGGAAATGTTTTCTCATCAAACTCTCTAAAAGTGGTAAAAAACAACAACCATTATAATTATCATCTCTATTTCTTACTAAGATTTTTTTTATTTTGTATCAAGTCATGAAGGATGTTTCTTGTCTGTTCCTAAATTAATGCTACATAACCGAAAAACCTCAAAAAATGAAACGCTATATTTCATTATACATTGCGTTTACAACACTATGCACAATTCAACGCTTGTTTACAAACATGGAAGTGTATTTTAAAGTTTCAGTAGTACTGTCATTCAATTTATCGACTGAAACATTTTGCTATTTTTAAATATTTTGTATTTATTTCCATTTCAAATGCCTTAAAGTAGGATTATTTATTTCAAAATGTCTTAGTGTTGAACCAGCTTTAACTAATACAATAAGGTGCCAAGTAAAACGTAAACAATTGCTTTAAAATAATATTTTCGCAAAGCAGCAAGTGTTTTCTTGTTTTTACTTAAAAAATAAAAGCTTCGTTGAAACTTCTGTAGCCAAAGTTTCTAAATACTAATTACAGCTCTCCTGAATTCGTCCGTTGTAATTCCTAGCCTTTTTTCATAAACATTTTCCACTCGACAGGTCATGGTGTAAGGCTGAAACGAAGATTTTTTGTGAGCGATTGGAAGGTCGTGGTTGTGATCATGAAGCGCCAAAACGTCCGCACACTATCCCTGGTGGTCTGCACATTCACATATTTGCTGATCGGCGCCGCAGTCTTCGATGCATTGGAGTCCGAAACGGAGAGTAAGAGATGGGAAGTTTTATCTGGTAAGTGGTCATAAACCACTCATAATTTATTAGGAATACGCTTATTGGTCTGTTCTTGTTAGAATCTTCTTACACTAGTGGAACTATACAAAATTTTATTTGATCACAAAAGTAAGAAAAAAGCTATGGCTATTTTATAGCTCTCAAAAACATTCATTCTCCACCTGCTTATTTATTATAATTAAAATTAATCTTGCTTATATTTACAAAGTAATTGGGATGTCATAAGAAAATTATAATGGAACCAATCATTAATGTTGCGAATGCTTCATACACTTCAATGAATAAAACATTATTTTTCCTTTTCCAGACATGAGAAATGGCTTAATACGTAGATACAATATAACGCCAGAAGACTACCACATGATAGAGATAGTGATCATAGAGAACAAGCCACACAAAGCCGGCCCACAGTGGAAGTTTGCTGGAGCCTTCTATTTTGCGACCGTAGTGCTGGCTATGATTGGGTATGGGCACTCTACACCTGTTACTTATGGAGGGAAAGCGTTTTGTATGGCTTATGCTATGGTGAGATTATTTATTGTAGTTATTATACCTATTCGTTTTCGGTTTAATCAGAGATTACTAGACACTCACTTAGGCTATGTGTGTCCTGGCAGTGGAAACGTTATAGGCTTTAATTATGAAATTTATCAATTGTGTAGTGTCGTGACAATCCTGGACCCACCCCCGCTGGGTCGAGGATTGTTGTTTGGGGTGGGGCTTGAACTCGCTGAGGGTGGGTTTTAGCGGAGTAAACAATAAAAAAGCACATCACATTATATTTTGCTAAACGCATAATAAGATTCCTTGGATTTCCTTAATTCCTCAATGACTTTGTTAGGTTGTAAATTACCAAAGAAATCTGGGTCTAGTGGGGGGGCTTCAGCCCCTTAGCCCCCACGACGAAATCTAGCGAGCCATAATAACTACTTATCATATTTCAGGTGGGCATACCCCTAGGCCTGGTGATGTTCCAGAGCATAGGCGAGCGTCTGAACAAGTTCGCGTCGGTGGTCATCAGACGCGCGAAGTGCTACCTGCGATGTAACACCACGGAGGCCACCGAGATGAACCTCATGTTCGCTACCGGCATGCTGTCGTCTATTATCATTACTACAGGTAGGGTGACAGATAAAATGTGTATGGTTATTGTTATCTCGATTAAATTTTGTACTAGCTTCTGCCAGCGGCTTCGCCCGCGTAGTCCTTAGGGAACATACTCCCGGGATAAAAGTAGCCTACGTCCTTTCTCAGACTCTAGACTATCTGTGTACCAAATTTCATTTAAATCGGTTCAGGAGTTTTGGTGTGAAAGCGCGACAGACAGACAGAGTTACTTTCGCATTTATAATATTAGTAAGGACTAGTGGACGTCTCGGAGCCTATTCAGTTCAAACAAACAAACAAACAAACAAATCTTTCCTCTTTATAATATTTATATTAGTAAGGATATAGTAATTATAGTAAGGAAGTAAGGATAAGAATAAACATTATTACTTCTTAATTTTTTTTTTTTACTTCTAAATTATGAAATTTCCATGGTGCTGCAATGTTCAAGGCTTAAATTACCCGTAAACAGGATCAAGTAACATAACTGTCGAAATTCGGATGTACCACAACTCTACCTGCCCCATTGCCATTGGTAACATTAGTCGTGAAGGTATCCTAAAAGAATAAACGCCTGATAAAATATATTAGCAATGTGTTTCTGGCAGGTGCTGCTGTGTTCTCGCGTTATGAAGGCTGGAGCTACTTCGATAGTTTCTACTACTGCTTTGTAACTCTCACCACCATCGGGTTCGGCGATTACGTTGCTTTACAAGTTTGTACCAGTGCACTATAAATGTTTAATCATTAAGCCACATATCTTTTTCTAACTCGATAAAAGTTAGTCTAGTATTCTAATTGGACTAAACTGCTGTCACCTATTCGTTGGCGAATTGTTATGATTAAGACCTTTTCATTAGCCTTCGATCCTAAATAATGGGAACATTATATGCCAAGCTATTTAGAATTGAGTTTAATGATTAGTGCAACAAAGGCATCATTAACATTTCAGAACGATCAAGCATTGACCAGCAAGCCTGGCTACGTCGCTTTAAGCTTGGTGTTCATCCTGTTTGGCCTGGCAGTTGTTGCTGCCAGCATCAACTTGTTGGTGCTACGATTCATGACTATGTGAGTATGTTGAACCAAACTTGTGAGACTAAAAACAACAGTGGCTGCGCTAGGCGTCGGCGGCTGCTGACGCCCTAAGGGGCCTCGTAAAAAAGTCGTTCAAGTTTTTATGGATTTATTCAACAAAATCCATGAATGACACACAAGTATTCGAAAGAAGTTTACTATTTATTGGTGCATCATGTTCTATATTTCTAGGCAAGCTGAAGACGCCGCCCGTGATGAAGAAGATAAAGATGGCTCCAGGATTCTCCTGCCAATAGACGAACATCCTATCATGGGACGACAGAGGTCACATGATGATCAGGCATCGGTGAGTCAACAACAAATAAAAAAAATTATGCCTACACTTTTAGGTTAAGTACCTATCTATCCGCGGAGTTAGTTCCGAGCGTGGCCGCTAGATGTCACTGTGCCGATGACGCGCATTTCTGAATCGCGGTGTTAAGATTCTCCGCGATCGAATGACCCACCCCAGTTTACGGTTGCTCGTATAGATGGGCAATCCACCCACCCGGGTTTAAACCCAGGTGGGTTTAAACCGGGTGTTTTGGGTGTTTTGCGATAAACACCCGATTTCCACCCAAATTTCGGGTGTAAATGATTTTTATACATAAATGACATTGAGTTTTTAATTATTATTCTTTTATTGAATTATACATAATTAGGTGTTTTTTTTTTTATTTATTTTTTTTTTAAAAGACTTTCCTGATACTTATCAAAAACAAATGACCTACTTAACAATTAATCACTATCGGATTCTCAACTAACATTGTTATAGACGACAAAATGGAAAGGCTGTCGGGCTTCCCCAGACGTTGAAGGGGTAGGTTCGTTGTCCGACATTATTGGGTCTATAGAACTCTCTATTCCGGTTTCATTTTCTTCGTTTAACTGGTAGCTCTCATTAAGTTCATCTATAAAACTCTCTATTATGTTTTCGTCTTCATTTTCTTCATCTTACTGAATGTTCTCATTATTAAATTTATGTTTAAGATTCCAGTTGTAACAAATATATGAAATTTTTGCGGCTCTTTCCGTTGAAAGTCGATTTCTTTTGTTATTATGTATATATCCTTGAATACTGAAGGAACGCTCGGTTGCTGCTGATGTACACGGAGCTGACAGGATGCGTACCGCTACTTTGCTTAGCTCAGTCGAACTACAGATTCCTTTCCACCACACAATGGGTTCAATGCTACGCACTGAATTCCAAATAAATTGTCTGGCCCAAAAGTTTTCTTTAGCTTTGTAACAAGCCAGTTCGGCCATGACATTATGTAAATTTAGTTGCTGGCCTAAATAGTGGTTGAGAGAGACCATAAAGAGTGGTTGTTCCCGTACCAGAAAACTGACCATGCCGGGTTAGAGGCGCGCAAGTTTGCTTTAACGCTAGATCTAACCCAGCTGGTGAATGAGGCAACGCGGGTACCGGATGTTGACGCCCATACACCCAATTGCTTGGACCTTCTGCTGACAACTGATCCGGGCAGTCATTCAGTATCGGTCTCAGCCCCGCTGGGAACGTCTGACCATTGCCTGGTGAAATCCGTATTGACCTGCTCTCCTCCAGATAAGAGTCCTAGAGGCACGAGACGAGTATGGCGATACGAGTCAGCAGATTGGGATGAGATGCGGCACTTTTTTGCATCTTATCCATGGCGGCAAGTGTGCTTCTCCTCGGGTGACCCCTCGTGCTGTGCTGACTTGATTGCGGACGTGATTCGGCAGGGGATGGAGTATTTCATTCCATTCTCCAACATCCCGCTCGGTCACAAATCCCGGCCTTGGTATAATGCAGAATGCGCTCACGCTGAGGCCCGTAAAGAGACTGCATACCAAGCGTGGATCAAGGCCCGCGACCGAAAGGTTAAAGCACGTAGGGTTCGCGCGAGGAAAAAAGCCGCTAAGTTCTGCAAGCGGGTTGTACGTAGGGCACGTTTTGACCATGTCGGACGTATCGGGGCCAAATTAGCATTGCACCCTCCTGGTAGTAAGCAGTTTTGGTCCCTGTCGAAAGCGGTTGAAACGAATTTCTGTCGACCCACTTTGCCTCCTATGTTAAAACCTGATGGCTCGCTGGCTCACTCTGCAAGTGAGAAAGCAAATTTATTTGCAACTCTCTTTGCAAGCAATTCGCGTCTGGACGCTGGCTCCAAGCAACCACCAACTTGACCTCGTTGTGACTCTTCGATGCCGAAGATCACAGTTCACATTAAAGAGGTCCGAAGAGTATTGTGCAGTCTAGACGTGAATAAGGCCAGCGGGCCTGACGGCATTTCAGCGAGAGTGTTGAGGCAATGTGCACCTGAACTGTCTCCTGTGTTAGCACGCCTGTACCGCCTCTCTCTTGAGAAAAGAACGGTGCCGAAATCATGGAAGCTTGCGAATGTGCAACCGGTGCCCAAAAAGGGAGACCGTGCTGACCCTGCACTTTACCGTCCGATCGCCATTACCTCCATCCTATGCAAGGTTATGGAAAGGATTCTTAACAGTAAGCTGCTGACCTACCTTGAAGACAATGATCTCCTCAGTGACCGTCAATATGGCTTTCGCCGGGGACGGTCAACTGGCGATCTTCTTGTGTATGTCACGCACTGCTGGGGCGAGGCCATCGAGAGACACGGCGAAGCACTTGCCGTGTCGCTCGATATCTCGAAGGCCTTTGACAGGGTTTGGCACGCAGGTCTGCTCAGCAAGCTCCCTGCTTATGGTATCCCAGTTGGTTTTTGTAGCTGGCTATCAGACTTCCTGAGTGAACGGTCGATCCGAGTAGTCGTTGACGGCTGCTCCTCTGACCTCATGGCTATTGATGCCGGAGTTCCTCAGGGGTCCGTTCTCTCTGCAACTCTTTTCCTGCTGCACATCAATGACCTACTTCAGCTTGGTCTTGTTGGGTACGCAGATGACAGTACGGTTTCAGAGAGATACTTGTCCAGAGCAACAACCAGCGGGGATGAAGTTCGTTCCTTGAGAGAGGCCATGGTAGAGCGGACAAATACGACCTTAAGCCTTGTCTCCCAGTGGGGTGATGACAATGTGGTCACTTTTAACGCCACCAAAACACAGGCGTGTCTTTTTACCTCAAAAAGGAGTCGTTTTGACCAAACTCCTACTTTTCGGGGTGCATCTGTTCCTGTGACTGATCGGCTCGAGCTCCTAGGCATGGAGTTGACATCCAGTCTCAACTTCGGCGCCACCATCGAGTACAAAGCCCAAACCGCTGCCAAAAAGCTGGGCATCCTAAATAGGGTGAAGCGATACTTCAAGCCTGGACAGCTTTTAACTTTATATAAAGCGCAAGTCCGATCCTGCATGGAGTATTGTAGCCACCTTTGGGATGGCTCAGCTAAGTATCAGCTTGCCGCGCTTGACTCGGTAGAACGCAGAGCTAAGAGGCTCATCGGTGACGAAAAACTGGTGGATACCAAGCTACACAGCTTGGCTCATCGCCGTAAGGTTGCCTGCTTGTCGGTCTTCTACAGATTGTACTTCGGTGAGTGTGCCCAAGAACTCCACGACCTCATTCCACCGGCTCCCTTCTACCATCGGACATCCAGACGCACTGCATCTTACCATCCCTACCTTGTTGCTATTCCACCAATTCGCACTAAGCGTTTCCAAACGTCTTTTATAATGCGCACAGCAAAGGAGGGGAACTCTGCCTGCGTCTGTGTTTCCAAACGCATACAACCCTAATCTCTTCAAAGTTAGAGTGAACAGGCTCCTTCTGGGTAAGCTCGCTCCATCGTAGACTTTGTCTCTGTCATCTCTGACCTAGACTAGAGTCAAGAGCAAACCCATCACAAATAAAAAAAAATCGCGGATGAACTCCAAGGAATTTAAGTACATTAAGCCATGTGTGCGCACCAAATGCTATGAACAAATCTTAAAGTATTTACAGGAAGCTAAGGGGTATCATGTAAATCAACTTACTAATGAAGAATATGACAACTAATACAACGCTAATTACACACTACAACATAAAATAAGTAATTCAAAAGAAAATGTGATTTTTCAAATTTCGTTTTTATCTCGTACCATTTATTTTACCCTCCCTGATCTGACTAATGTTGCCTACAAATATATGAAATGAATGAAAATCACTTTTAAAACACATTTTTTAACATAACTAATGTAATTTCGTCAAATCATGTAAACACCCAATTTTCTGGGTGTTTATGGGTGCTTACGGGTGTTTATCGGGTTTTTATCAAAGCACCGGGTTTAAACCCGGTGGATTGCCCATCTATAGTTGCTCGGTATCGCTTCTCGGCCTTTTGGCTAAGATCAAAGTGTAGTATCTGTTCTTTTCAGCTTAATATCTGAAAGTTCCCTCACTGAGGGACCAGTATATTAATCTGATTTTTGTAAGCTGACGGGATGTTCGGGGCTCGCTCCACTCCCGTCGCGGGTCGGCCCGGCATTGCAGTGCCGCCGGGATCGGCCCACTTAATTCATATTAATGCAAGGTAGCTTATAAAAGCTGAGCTGTCCCTGTCTTTTAATCGAAATCGGTTCAGCGATTTAGACGTGAAAGCGCGGCGTAGCAAGGCTACTCACTTTCGCATTACGTAATAAAATGATTATGTTACGATCTCGCAATGATAAAATTGAATCGAATGATAGATTAATTTATAGAATAAGAAATGTTCCACCCTTAACGGCCTCACGCGTCAACGCCCCTTTCATATTACTTGCCTTGCTGAACTGCATCAGACTGCTTGAAAAGTGACTTGTTTCCCACGGGGCATAGGCAGTAGCTACAGAATGCCACATACTAGGACTCTTACTCTTAATAGGTACTTAACAAGTAGGTACACGATGTTAAATTGTTACTTCAAGGTGTGCTCCTGTAACTGCCTCGGCAACAAACAGTGCGAGGGCGGAGCCCTGCTCGCGGCTCCGTCGCGGCCCCACCGTCTGCACCGCCGCGTGTCTATGGCCCTCGCGCCAGAACTCATTGAGAGGGCTTCCGTATAAGTGTGGATTGGTAAGATAAAAATTGGCTATGGTATTGATAGAAAGAGGTGGGATACTGATAATAATGTAATGGGTAAGAATGATCTAAGATTAGAAATATTAATGAAAAGAGGATAAATTGAAACTGGAATCGAGTAAGGTATTTGTTATCGTTATTGTTTAGATTTTTACTATGTTTTTACCTAACTGCCTCAAAGTCTACGGAGGGTAATGTTTTCACTTGTTACTTTTTAAGTAGACTTTCAAGGATTATTAAGGTGTGATGCTGCATTGAATGTCAAAATATTATGTGACTGCGTTGTCATTTAACAATATTTATCCAGATCAGTATTCTTATATTGTGATAGTTACAGACAGTATTAAGTATGTACCTATATTAGTTTAATTAAATTATATGATTTATTTTGTAAGTAGGTTTTTTAGTTCTATGATTATGGGTAAAATAGTAATACATATTATATAGTAGAATATTGTAGAAAGGTATAATTCAAAGAATGTTTCTTTTATTAACACACTTATCGATATTTATAATTAAATGTTTCTTTCGCCAAAGTTGGATTGTATAGATTGAAAAGTTTTATAAATATTAATTAAATGTCGGATATCTTCCTTTGGTGTTGTGGAAATAGATGTTGTCTGTTTTGTGCCAACATTTTAGTAAATTAAATACTATAGTAATTTGTTATATGGAACATTTACATTCGTTAAGACTTGTTTCAATATTATTATTATTGTCCTGTAGATCGGATTGTAATTATCCTTATTTAAGGTATTAGTTAGATACCCAGAAGGTGAGGATTAAGTACACATACTTCATTTCCTCTAATTTTCGAGTTAAAATAGTCTTCTTTATTAAAAGGACCAGCGTAAATGGATTATTTTTTTAAATTAATGTCAAGATTTACATACAATAAGTTTATAGTTATCCACAAAGACAGAAGAATATTAGCAATTCTGATGTAAAATTAAGTACATAAAATAATTCACTTCACGTTGTTTAGATGACTACAAGTACATCTTTTTAGTGGATAAACGTAAATAGACACGTAGTTTAATTAATAAGGCCACAGTGCCAAAACTTTTGTATGAAAACTTTTGATGTGATTAATTATGATTCCACTTCTAAGATTCAGTCATTATGAAAATTTTGTATGTCTTAATTTTTTGGGAAATAGGCAATTATGTGTGTCTTAGCAATATAAGAGTCGGAAGTTAAACTGAAGCGCTTATTACACTACACGGTATTCAGGGCCCTAAGTCCCGATTTAGGGTGGTGTAATAAGAGTTAGGGACCCTAATTAGGGTGACCGGGGCGGCCCGGCCTAGTTAGCTCCCTAACTCCCTTACTTCCGGGCAGTGTAATAGCGTTTAGGGAGTTAGGAAGCAGTGTCGCCAACACCAACACACTGAATTAGGGCCGAATCGACCGGCTAGTGTAATAGTGGCTTCCTAGTTAGGGGCCACGCCCACCCTTGCCACCGGGCTCTGAATACCATGTAGTGTAATAAGTGCTTAATGCAAAGAGGTATTGAATATCAATGATTAGGCGGACGAGCGCACAAAGCCAGTTGTCTAAAGGCCTATTCAGACCTAGGTACTCGTTCTCAGAACGGTAGCAAAAGCCAATGGGTAGTTATGCTGTAATACTACTGTTCAAACCTAAGCGGACATAGCTACCGGTATGGGTAGAGAGATTAACGCGCCGCTGCCTTGGTGGAACCTGTTTCGCAAAGACAAGTACCTACCTCCGTTTACCTGGGCGATATGCAGTAAACAAATCCGCACGCATGCATGATTGTGTAACTGGTTTAACCCCGTACCTAAAAAAAAAAAAACAATTTTAGGTTAGGTATACGCGGAGTTAGTTCCGAACGTAGCCGCTAGATGTCGCTGTGCTGATGACGCGCATTTCTGAATCGCGGTGTTAAGATTCTCCGCGATCGAATGACCCTCCCCAGTTTACGATTGCACGGTATCGCTTCTCGGCCTTTTGGCTAAGATCAAAGTGTAGTATCTGTTCTTTTCAGCTTAATATCTGAAAGTTCCCTCACTGAGGGACCAGTATATTAATCTGATTTTTGTAAGCTGACGGGATGTTCGGGGCTCGCTCCACTCCCGTCGCGGGTCGGCCCGGCATTGCAGTGCCGCCGGGATCGGCCCACTTAATTCATAACAATGCATGTTTGTAAAATCTGGCTCATTAATCCACTCCTTCCATTGGTACAACAATATGAGGTATGGCGATACTTCACTTGACGGGTTTCGCCCGTTTCGCTCTAGCCGCGGCACCATCCCGTATTTTGTTTGTTTGAAAATACAGGATGCAGTGCTAAAACGAGGGAAATTACTAAGCGGATACTAAAGCATAGGTCTGAACAGGCTTTTGCTTGACTAGCTAATAAAAATGGTTTAATCGGTACAAAGTCAGGGCTCTTTGTGTTTTCACAGAGATCCCAGATCTCCTTAAGTACCTACTTATTTGAATTAAATTTAGTCTAGTCATAATAAATGCCAAAAAGAAACTGATTTACTTGTTATGTATAACACAGCTTATTTACTCCTTTTAATTTAAAGTAGAATATAATTGCAAAATGTTTAGACATTAATCTGTGATATGATTTTGATCTCACAATTTTATTTCATTGTTAACACTACAAGTGCGCCTTGTACACTAGCCAAAAATGTTATTTGTGACTTAATATTACATATACTATGGTGTTCGATGTAAATTATAAACGTTTTTATTAAAAAAAAACTTGTTTAAGTGAAAAATCAATAAGCACCAGTCTTGTAGCAGTTGCTTCCTTTTTAACCGACATCCAAAAAAGGAGGAGGTTCCCAATTCGGTGGGTATTTTTTTTTTATATGTATGTACACCGATTACTCCGAGGTTTCTGATCCGATTTCCATGATTATTTTTTACTTCGATGCAGTATACTTGCCGTTTCGTCCGGTAAAAATTTGATTCAGTTTGGTTCAGTAGTTTTTATTTTATGAGCATTTTTGCTTATTTCAATTTCTGCGTTGACGAAGACGTCGTCCAAGTATCACCACTTAAAAGTGAAAAATAAAAAACTTTTTACCAAAAAAATATAACCGATTTCAAACACTACAAAGAATAAAATAACCTTAATTTCGGAAGTCGGTGTTAAAAAACAAAGAAACAAAACCAAAATCACCGACTTCCGAAATTAAGGTTATTTTATTCTTTGTAGTGTTTGAAGTCGGTTATATTTTTTTTTGTTGTTAAAGTTTTCTTATGTCACATCTCTCGCAATGGTGTGCCTACTGTACACCAACAGTAGGTACCAGGCTGGAGTTTGAATGTTGGTGGTGTGACAACTTCGGCCCCGTTAAGCGTACGGTGTACCCCTGGACCAATAGAGATTTTTGATGTTTTGAAAATACCAAAAAGCAAAAAAACACGTAAAGCCATTGGTTCTGCGCCAGACCTCTCCCCGGTCGTGTCGTACCTTTTGGCGTCATATCGGTGTATGGTATTATGAGAATAAAGGAACACTGAGTGCATCTGTGTTTGCGCACCGTATTATCTATATCCATCTATACTTAATATATAAAGCTGAAGAGTTTGTTTGTTTGCTTGAACGCGCTAATCTCAGGAACTACTGGTCCGATTTCGAAATTCTTTCAGTGTTAGATAGCCCATTTATCGAGGAAGGCTACAGGCTATATATTATCACGCTAAGATCAATAGGAGCGAAGCAGACGTAGTTGCGCGGGTCAACTAGTACGAAATAAGACTAAGCTGACTGCAGTAGTTGCGCTTGCGACTAAGTAATAGTATATAGAACACGCAGTTCGGTTTCTACCTAACTATGGTCAAATATAGCAAAGTAGGTAAGTATTTCATTTCTAAAAATATTTATTCATCATATCATATTTAAAAGAAACGTATTTCTTATCTCGTGGCACTGACCTACAACTAATTAGTACCTAATTAGTTAGAATAACGCACCTGTTAACTCAAAGATATATAAAGGACTTAGGTACCGTTAACTTAAACTTACGGATAACAAAATGTGTTCAAAGAGGACGTTATACCTCATTGTTGTGTTACTATCTGTAAGTGAATGTGTTTCTGGTATATTCTTGAAGCCGTCGTCTAGTGCTAGTGGGATAGATGCTGTAAAGAAAGCACCGAGAGGTAAGAAAGAAATGCTTTGCTATTTTGTAATCAATTAATAGCAATTATTATTTGGTCGCTTACAATGGGCCTCATCAGAAAGCTCAAAGGGCAATGGAGAGGGCAATGCTTGGAGTTTCCTTGCGTGATCGAATCAGCAATGATGATATCCGCAAGAGCACCAAGGTTACCGACATAGCCCGAAGGATTGCCAAACTAAAGTGGCAGTGGGCAGGGCACATTGCTCGCAGAACATAGGTCGATGGGGCCGAAAAGTTCTGGAGTGGTGACCGCGTACCGGAAGACGTAACGTTGGAAGGCCTCCCACAAGGTGGACCGATGACCTGGTGAATGCGAGACGCACAGGACCGGTCGTTGTAGCGACGCTTGGGGGAGGCCTATTTCCAGCAGTGGACGTCTTTCGGCTGATATGATATGATGATGATGAATTAATTACAAACAGTTGTGCGGCAATTTTTCAAATAGTAGCAGTGATTTCCAATCATCATCATCATCTCCTAGTGCAGGCCATTCAACTCGATTTCCAGTAACTCTCATTCATCTGCTACTAGCCACCCTGCGAAAATCGTCGCTCAACCTGGGCGTCCTCCCTTACGTTTGCCGATTCGCGGTCTCCACTCTAGAATTCGTTTAGCCCAACGGTCATCGGTTCTACGGGTAATATGACCGGCCTATTGCCACTGCAGCTTGCTTATTCTGTGAGCAATGTTAACTGATAGTTGCGGATTCGATCACTCCAAGAGACTCCAAGCATAGCCCGTTTCATAGCTCGCTGAGCGACCTTGAATCAATGGACCAGCCGTACCGTGTGTCCACGTTTCGGCGTTTTCCAGTGGTGCAAAGATAGGATCTGTTTGGTTCAATTCGTGGCAATACATAGGTTTTTCTCAAGTGAAAGCTTGTAGTCCATATCTGGATGACACACGATTTATTTATTTATTTGGCTCACCAACAATTGAATACACTCATACAATTATGGGTTACATACAATCAAATTCGGGTCTAGTGTATCAATCTCTTACAGGTAAGCACATCATGCATTAGCATTGCATTATTATATAGCTACATTTTTAAAACTTGAACCTTGCTTTTACATAAGTGTAGATAAATCATACACTTAGTACGTCCAAATTCTTACTTAAAAACGTTTTACCTACTCTTTCTTTGCAGTGAATCTACCGTGGCTCTGGATCGGCATGTGGTGCAACGGTTGTCCCCCAAAGAGCTGCGATGAAGATGAAGCCGTCATCCATGGATACTGCTGCGGCTGTGCCTACGCCTTAGGTATGAACACAGAACACATTACCTAGCTGAATATTTTGATTTCCATAAGTTACTTACACGTTAACACCGAGTTAACTACATAATTTATTAGGTACCTACAACCTAGGCATTACTGAAGAGTATGGTATCTAGTTTTGTCAAGGTCTCAAACTAAGGCGTCGTACTGACTAACGATGCAATTTCAGTTTGCAAATTATCGTGCGAGCACAGGGAATCATTGTCATCGCGCGACGAAATCGCATCTTTAATCCGTACGATCTTTAGCCGATTAGGACGTCGCCTAAGGGACTTGGCACTCACAAGCAGTGTAGCGCTTGCGAATTATACAAATATTTTTTTAAGCACATTTGCTTCGATGCTATTGAGTAGGTAGTCCACGTAACGAACACGAATCTTTGTTCACAGATCATTTGCCAGTGCTGTGCCCAGAGTTCTTACAATGTCCTCTGAACCTGCACGGGTTGTGTCACGACTATGAGTACATGATGCGGTGCTGTTGTTGAAAGCAAAATATGATGTAATTTATCTTATAATTAGTCACAATATTACTATTAAGTGTTCTTTGTGATGTGAGGTAGTGTCAAGGACAATTAAATAAAACATCTTTAAATATAGCATACTGTTTTAATTTCTAAGAAACCCTCAATACAGAATTATAGGGGGTTAGCGGTCTTGATTTAAGTAAACTTAACTCTGACATAATAGTACAAAAATAACGACGAACGAAGTTAGTTATAGATCGAGAATCAAATAATTTATAGCATTAATTTTTTAAAGTCAAATGTTTCATATATTAGTATTAAAATTCATATCACCTAATCTCTCTTAACAATTTAAGTGAAAAACAATACCCTCCTTCTAGAGCAGTCGGGTAAAAATAGGACGAAAACCTTACGAGTGGGACATTCTAATAAGTGAAACATCGGACTGCATTACAATTTAAAGTTATCACATTATTGCTGTGACAGTGATAATGAATATGTCTTTTAATACTATGATCCCGCTTCGATGGCTACAAGTTTACTATATATCTGTTTAATTGTCTAAGGCCAATATGCTATATCTACAAGTTGTGTTAGAATTCGCGATCCAATTAAATATATCAACACAAAATGTCCAATATAGCGCAACCCCAGTACGCTTTAATATAAATACAATATGGTATATATACTGGTATTGTATGGGACATCGATAACATTCTTTTATGTAATAAAATTCGCCTAAATCAATAAAACTTTCAACTTCGCGACAACAGCGACAAATGCATGAAACATTGCGGTGATCGCAATAACAAAATGGTCCCATTAGAATCAGTGTATCATCGTTCCTGGCACGAGTATCGCGATGCAAAACAAGATGGACGCAGATGACAATACATTGAAACATCTCATACAATACCAGCTATACGCTATACAGAATGAATAATATAAACACCCAGTGCATACAATAAGGTTTATTATTAGTACCTCAAGTGATGAGAAATTAAAATTTTAACACAAGCTGGAATAAAACGGAAATTAGCCTACACTTGGTAATGGACAGCTTGAGAGATAAAACCTATGTACGGTCGGACACTACGCCACGCAAGCTCCACGTACACGCCACTCGGCGTCCGACACAGCTACACTCTCACGTCCGCCTTACGCCTTACAACTTACGCCTTACGCTAGGTGACAACAACAAGCAAATGATTAACTGCCGGTGCCAGCGACCGCCGTGACGTAGTGCGCGAGCGACGCCACATCGAACTTACGACGATAGATACGAAGCTATAAAATAAACGTTTACATTATAATAACCATATAAATCTTGTGAATTTTCCTCTCATACAATCTACAGTGGCGCTCAGTTATTAAAACCTGCATCGAAATTCTTATTCTGGAAACAGCACAAAATTAACCTACAATATTCATTATATATAAACATGTATAAACATACACCCTTCCATTTCACCAGTTTGCTTGAACTAACAAGATATCGGACAATAGCAACTTAACAGAAAGTTAGCTTAGGACGCGCGGCGACGGTCGGCCGCGTCGCGCCTCTCTATATAGTATTTATTTATTTATAATTATAATGATGCGATCATGAAACGTTTTGTGGTAATTGCATTTCTTGTATGTAGGGGTGGCGGCCGGCGCCCGCGACTCCCGCAAACCGTACGTCTTGCCGCCAGCCTGGAACAGACAACACATAACGTTAGATCACACATCTTATTCTTTACTGGGTTGTGGTTAGATAGGCAGTAAGCTCCATGTAAAACACTGGTACCTAGTTACACAGAAATCCGGCCCCAACATGTGTATGGGAAAGGCAGAGTAAGCTATTCTTTTCGAGTCTATAGTAACCTAAAAGCCACTGACTCTGCTATATCACCCATAACTGTATTTCTACATTTATTAGATTAAAAAGTATTGCTATATTAATTTATTATAGAAAAACTAATTCTCTGCAACTAATACAAAAGGTCATTGAATTCGTCACAACCAAATAAAGCTGTCGTGAATCATACAAGGTGGGCGTAAGTTGCTTCAATTGGTAGCGATTTAGATAACAAGACTTATAATTTGCAATACCTACTAATATTTTATATCATCAAACCGAAACGAATATATAGAAATAAGTTGACTTGTTACAGGAGACTTGTGCGCTCTTTTGATTTTATTGAAAAAAAAAAAAACTGTTCGATAACGTTAACAATATTGGAATAAATCAATTTCGTTAACACACATTGATTTATTCTAGGATAATAAACGAAGTAGTTTTTTGTGATGACAGTAAAATTGCAAGCACAGGAACAATGATGTTATAAAGAGAATAGGTTACAGGGCCATTTAAACCAGTTGCATTGTATAGAGGCGCTTTTGACAGTTTTCCAACTATAGGAATACGTCATCCAATCGTTAAATTATAATTACAGAGATTTTAGAATTAGTTATTGATTCGGCATGTACAACAACGTGTTTGTATGGTTTGTTTCCTCACATGTATCAGTAAATATTTAGGAATAGTAATAAATAAATACGTCACAAGCCATCACAAAGTGCCACCACATGTAACTGCACCACCAACCTCCTTTTCATAATGGAACAACCCATCTTAGCAATGCAGCAATGTCATCTGCCATTTCATGGGACCCATTTGGTAGTTCTTTTTGCCAATTTTTCATATGACATGTGGCAAGCACGTCCCAGTCCCATTGGTATTAACTGATTCGTGTTTTGGAGCGCAGCAGTGTTCCCTTCTAACAATAGCAAAAAAGAACAGAACAGCAACTCACCGTAGGCGGCGTATTCAGCAGCAAGAAGACTTGCCGGTGTCGATGGGGTGTCCCTGGTCGATCTTGACCTGGCCGCCCACCGGCGCGGCGCCCGTGGACGGCGGCCCCACGCGCGTCTTGATCTCGGCCGCCATCGTCATGAAGGCCTGCTCAACGTTCGTCGAGTTCTTCGCTGACGTCTCCAGGAATGGGATGCCCAGCTGTTCCGCATATTGCTGTGGAAGAGATGGCAATTTGGTTAAAATCAATGACACATTATAACGGGACGGTACTTCTCAATTGTTACTTGCTGTTTACAAAACGTGGATGGATAAAAGTGACAAGAAACGCCATAGTAAATAAATTCAGAGCACAAATAAAAGCATCTTGGTTTATAAAAGATGCTGTGTCTAATGGTTTACATTACTAAAATGTTTCCCTCAACTTATTTTAGATTAGTTTACAGACAGCATTTTTAGTTGAAAATCTCTACAATGAAGCATATCTTGTAATATTAAGCAGATTTTGGTATTAGACATATGCACACACGAGTCTGTTTCAAAACGATTTTAATTGTTTTGATACTTTAATGTAAACAATAGCATGCGTCTCAATAGTCTCATTGCACTAACTCGCAATAACAATGACAGTATCTACAAATCAGCATGTCCATTATGAAATAAAATATTTAACTCAAGACACAATTTTCAAACAACTACAAATTGGTGAAAATGCTAAAAAACTGGTGAAAATGCTAAAAACACATTAAATTCCAAAGCAACTGCATCAAAATTGCAGCTTTTCTCCCACAAGAATCAGTAAAGCGTTGCAAGATAATGAATCTATTTTTATTGCTTAGCTAGTAAAACTTGTGTTACCTATTAACGGTGTCGATGTCGTTAGCAACATTATTTCATGAATAAATATTAGGAGATGCATTATTGTTGAGATCAGTATGGTAAGAACTCATATGGTATGCGGTATTATATGTCATCTATGTCATGTACTAATATCGATGTTTTAACACCACATGGTAGGAACATACAGTAATTTATGTCGGAATATTGTATTAATTGTGAAACATTGAGTACCAAGACATGTTGTGACTATATAAAATAAATATAAAATTAGTAACAACATGCTGCAATCACAAAGGAGTTTTCTGATTGCTGTATCATATTTATGCATATATTTATGGTATTTATTTATCTATACTAATATTATAAAGAGGTAAAGTTCGTGAGTTTGTAGGGGGTAATCTCTGGATCTATTGAACCGATTTTGAAAATTCTTTTACCATAAGAAAGACACGATATTTGTGAGTGTCATAGGCTATATATTAACCCGAAAAATACCGCCCAACGAAGTGAGCACGGGTCAGCTAATTTATTATGTACTAGTGGACGTCACGCGGTTTCACCCGCGTAGTTCCCGTTCCCGTGGGAGTACGGGGATAAAATATAGCCTATGTTACTCCCTGATCATGTAGCTATCTATTGCTGAAAGAATTTTTGAAATCGGTCCAGTAGTTTCGGAGCCAACTCAAAAAAACAAACAAATCTTTCCTCTTTATAATATTAGTGTTAATTTATTGTATGTATTTATAGTCCATCTAAGACTACATATAGTACTGTCTTTCATTTTCTCTTTAAAATCCACCCAAAGGTTGTCTTGAAAAGATCACTTTTAACAATAAGGCCGCCCATTGTGGCAGCCTATGTTATGTTTTCTTCATCTATCTTTTCTGTAACTAATATAGTGTACATACACCAACAACATATAGTCTCCTCCGTGCCTCGGAAAGCACGTTAAGTCGTTGGTCCTGGCATTTGCAGATCTTTGGCAGTCGTTGCGGATTGTCAGAAGACAGAAAATCTGACACTAGTCTTGCCAGTGAGTACCGTGTTACCCAGTTAATGGGTTGAGGTCTGGTAGGCAGCCGCTCCACGTAAAACAGTAGTTGGGAAAAGGCTAGGCAGATGATGATATGGTGTAAATAATGAGTATTTTATTCTTTTCATTCTCCTTGGTCGTGGGCAGGTCCAGTTGATTACCTATTAAAAGAACCCTTTCCTATTTATACGCTCGGAATAATTTGTTCACTAAGCTAACCTTTTTAAGCATAGCGACATTCTTCCGACCTCCGAAATTAGCAAAGTAGACGGAATCCTAACATTTATAAAATCAGGTTCTTAAGTAGGCTTCACCATTTATTCTGCCCTTTATGTCCCAAAACATGAAGCCAAAGTGGCCTTTGTGCTACCACAGTAGAAATGAGGAAGAAAAAGAATTAAATTCGCTCGTAAGTCCGACCCCATGCAGTCACTATCTGAGCGAAAAGACCAATCATGTCAATTCAAAACACTTTCAGTGCCAAGTGCAAAAGTGTTTTTACATTTTTAGTGCCAAGCACTCAACACATGCCGAACAACAATTCGTTCGTGTGCCCACAACCCGCGCATGAACACAAGTCACATATAGCTACTTAAAACCACGACTCAGATGAGGGTTGTGGGCACACGAACGAATCACTGCTCGACCCATACGCTGAGTTCTTGGCACTAAAAGTGTTAAAACAAGGTTTTTGATCAGTTGCGTGCTAGGGCCCTTTGAGACTAGCTACGCCACTGATCAAAAACTGTATCAATTATTTTTTTCGTTTTAAAGGGAATTGCTTTTTTAAACTAAATAGGCCCTACTAACTAGGCCCTAATAAATGAATTGAATTGAACTGTCTTGGTAGGCCACGAGTTGGCAGGACTAAATGAATAACTTTGCGTCCACATGTCGGGGTCCTTGTAGGCCTGAGGCCCCGAAGGAGGAGGCCGAACGCGTGAGAGAGAGCGAAACCTCACGCCCCAGCCGCCGTAACAGAAGAAGACGCCCCGGGCGTCGGGAGTCGCAGGGCAATTCTCGGCCACCGTAGGCGCGGGCCTGCGGATGGCGAGCATTGGGTGGCTCGCCGTCTGATCAGAACCAGGCCCAGGTCGTCGGCGCGCTGTGTTCCACGCGCGCTTCAAAGAGCTATCAGCATAAATGACGGGGCCCGCTAGGGCCAGTGCCTGCTAGGGCTGCGGACTTTGTTCGAAAGAGTCACCGCGGCCCTGGAACACAAAGGGCACTAGTAGGAACACGGATGGGTTTTAGTCAGTAAGAGTCTGACACACCCTCCTGCTTAACCCAGAGCGCGAGGAGTCATTTATCTCTGATTAAGGCTGATACGGCGGCAGGTACGCCCCTGTTTTTGATGGACACTTTTTCTCAAAAAGCCTTTTTCCCGCGAATCTGATCTCTAACATCATACAAATATAGTTGAATGTCACTTACGTTGGCTGTGGTGTAGTCGACGACTTTCTTGGTGGTGAGATCACACTTGTTGCCGACGAGCAGCTTGTTCACGTTGTCGCACGCGTAGCGGTCGATCTCCTCCAGCCATTGCTTCACGTTGCTGAATGAATCCTGGAATGTCATGATGGGAGGTTTAGAGCTTTGGAATTTGGTAAGGTATGTAGAAAATTCATTATGGAGAGATTAGAAAAAGAATAAAGTTTTTTAGGGTTCCGTAACCAAAGGGTGTATACGTCCGTCTGTCTGTCAGCAGGCTGTATCTCAAGAAGAGAGTCCCAGGAGTCGTAGCCGAGAGGAATCTAATCAAGACTATTTTTTGCCTGCCCCCATTCCTTTATTTAAACTTTATGTACAGTAGTGGCACATGTGCGGACTTAATGCAACAAGGCATTCTCTACCAGTCAACCTTTGGGTTAAAAAGACTACACTGTGGTAGGTGTACAACAAAAATAACTGGAATCTTTTGGGGAACAATATACAAATAATATATTTAATACTAAGAAGAAAATACATAATTATTCCTTCCATTTCTCTCTTAAGAGGTTCCTTCACGCTTAAAACTATTTAATTATTATATTATCAGTAACGATTTTGTTAATAAGTTGGTTCGAACGGTGTTCCCCAAACCAGGTAGACGAACCTGTATCTTGGGAACCTATTTTCTAATCAGAGTTCTGGCGGTTGGGAGTGTCATGCTCACACAATAGTCTGGCTGATGGTGGTGTATGCGTTGGATCATTTGGCTCCCTTCAAAATGGTTGAGCCGAATCGTGCTAGCGCATGCGTCATGTTTGTGAACGAACGCTATCAGTTGGGATTGGTCATTTCTCAGTTGCCATGGTTTATTTTAAATATTTCTTTGAATTGTTCCTTTTTTTACCGGACGCTTTTATCCTGCTCGTCTTTTACATCGTTCTCACATGTTTGTATAATTTCAACGTGATGTAAACGAAACTTTGTAACAATTTATTATTTTTAAAAGAGTGTCCGTGGAGTTTCTTGCACGTTCTTCTCCATAGAGATCTACGCTTTGGAACGTGCAAATAGCTTTATCTTTTTGGACTGACAGACCTTGACAATTCAAAAGTGCCTGTTAATGGTTTATTTGAAATATACGATTTATTTGAGTTGTTTGTTCTTGTCTTTTGAATCCGTTGTTATCTAATGCCTCGTTTTCGTAATCGCAACAACTCACATGCAAGTTTAATTACACTGCGGGGTACGATCGAACGATTGATTACATTATACCTCAGTAGCCCACAATGTAATGCAACTTGCACGCGACAAGGTTGCAGGTAGAAACGGTCTGGCCTATAGCTGTTTGGGCTAATAAAACTGAAGCTTTATAAAAAAAACTAGTGGATGTCACGCGGTTTCACCCGCGTAGTTCCCGTTCCCTGATAATGTATCTATCCAATGCTAAAAGAATCGGATCCAGCAGTTTCGGAGCCTATTCAATTCAAACAAAAAAATCTTTCTTCTTTATAATATTAGTGTAGAAAACGGCTTTCATATAAAAAAACGGCTTTCACATTATTATATTAATTTCGTTAAAGTATTTGACTAGAATTCAGAAGCCTTCACAAGTCAAAGATTGCCTTTTAATTTCAAAAGAATTTCTTTACGCATATTCTTTAACTTAAACTTCAAAGACTTTCAAAGTACTTCACAAGAGAACTCTTAGTAACTGTGTAGTCTACCGATCATTCTACATAAGGTCAAGAAGCGACGTAATTTCAATATAAGTTCTTTAGTTTTTTTTTGTGATGGGTTTTCTCTTCACTCTAGTCTAGGTCAGAGGTGACAGAGACAAAGTCTACGATGGAGCGAGCTTACCCAGAAGGAACCTGTTCACTCTAACTTTGAAGAGATTAGGGTTGTATGCGTCCGGAAACTCACGACGCAGGCAGAGAGTTCCACTCCTTTGCTGTGCGCATTATAAAAAAACGTTTGGAAACACTTAGTGCGAATTGCTGGAATAGCAACAAAGTTGGTATGATAACTTAGTTCCTTTATTCTACTTTGCTTATTTTATTCACCTTCCTCAAACCATGACGTGTAAAATTGATAAAAAATGTATCAAAAGAAACGTGACGTGGTCCAATAAACTTAATAGATAGATCATGTATTGGACAGGTCATCTCTTGAGGTTCAAATATCACAACTACACATTGTGTATTAGTGAACTTTGATCTTTATTTACACAATGAAATTAGTCATAATTTCAATGACTATGACTGATTAGATATGATTAATGCATAGTTAGGGCGGCCAAACATACTCTAATATGAAGTACTAGCTTCTGCCAGCAGCTTCGCCTGCGTGGTCCCTAGGGAACATACTCCCGGGATAAAAATTCTATGTCCTTTCTCAGGCTCTAGACTATCTGTGTACTAAATTTCAGTTAAATCGGTTCAGTAGTTTTGGCATGAAAGCGCGACACACAGACAGACGAGTTACTTTCGCATTTATAATATTAGTAAGGATTGCAGCTTAGCTGAGCTTGGTTGGGGGCTTTCATGAATGAGCCTTTTTCTCGACATTTTAATTATTTACTTTTTGTTTTATTTATTTTTTTTAATTGGAAACTTACTTTATTATTCTGAAATGTGCTTCTGTTTGGGAGGAATAAAATATGTTTCATTCTATTGTACTTTATTTTCCTTAGGCGTACTTTATAATCTACTAGAGCAATAGAGTACCAATACAATTTATTCATTTTATATTACCGAAATATTATTTCTCTTTTCTGTCATAATTGCAAAAAAAAGGGAAATGGCGTGACATTGAATTTTATGTTAGTATAGCAAACTCAAAAAGAAAAAGCTTATGTCTTGCAAAAAGAACTGCTTGAAAATAACAATAAAATGTTGAATGCAACAATCAGAATCTACACTTTTTCTTCTAAAGAAAGTCATGCCTACATAACAACACACGGCTAACATAGACCAAGAGATCCATATAAGTTCATACTAAAACTATATGGATCCCTTAGTCTGAAATATTTTTATTTGTATTTGAATAGTCGTATAAAACGTCTAAAAACCAACTTTTCACATTATTGTACCCTCAAAAGAAGCATCACTGTAGTCATTGCGTTAGTACTGTGACCTTATTTCGGCATAATGCCAGATCCCGATTTTCCGGTTGACCTAAATGAGCTTGAAGCTTACATTATCAAATTATTTATCCTAATGTCGAATGCTTTCGCCTCTGGTAGTGTTTTCTAGCCATAATTTTATTAGTACTTAAATTTTATATTATACTAGCTTCTACAAGCGGGTTCGCCCGCATGATATTCGAAAATTATCTCACGGGAACTTGCTAACGAGATAGTGTCCTATGTTTGTGTGCAGGCTTTGCCTAAAATGTATGGGCAACTGGTGCCATTTTTATGGCACACTAACGTCACCTTGTTAGATGTGTAGAGTACTTCCATACAAACAATAGTTACTATAGCAGCTGAGCTTTAAAGTACATCCGTATCGAATTATGCGCCCTAAATAATTTAAAGCGTAGTTTGAATAATTAAATACGCGGTATAGATTAGTGCGCTTACGTAACTATCAAATAAAGCCCTTTCAATGAACATACCTAATGTTGAATGCTTGTACTGCGTTCTAGCAATTTGTATTTGTACTGTAAGTTTAATTCGAAACCAGTGTTACAATTATGACGTACAAATAAATGAATGACGTCACTCAAATCTAATACAATACGTAATTTCATCTGATATTGACGCTTATCTTGCTCATTTGAATAATTTGAGATAAAATATGTGTGGCGTAGATTTTTTGATAAATTTATAATTCGTATTCGTTCTTTGTACATATTAAGAGGATTTTTAAAGACATAGAACTGTAAAATTAAAGTATAGTACCTAGCCGGCTCGAGTCGTGAGCACAGACGAATGCAGCGGGGTGATCTCGCTAATGTACGGTGGGCGAACGAAAGTTGCAAGCGCAATAGTCGATGTACATTGACTGACGAACCAATAATGTGAAGCGTCAGAGCGTGTGTTCAAGACTCGTGCCGGATATTATACAACCTGTAATAAAATAAACGCAATACTTCTTAAGGGGCCATTGTACTCATCATTATGAACAACTTTCACTATGGGACAACCATTGAAATCGCGAAAAAAAAAATCGACTCCCCCATACATTTATGTGCGCACAAGTCGACAAAATGTACTGAACAGTTGATTTTTTTTCGCGATTTCGGGTTTGGTCCCATAGCAAAAGTTGTTCATAATGACGAGGTCAATGACCCCTTAAGAGGTATTGCGTTTATTCTGTTACAGGTTGTATTTAATTAGTGATCAATGCAATGCATGTTAAATCAAATATTCATCCTTTTCAGGGTTTTATTTTTGTAAAAATAAAATTAACCCTGAATTAGAGTACCTATTATCAAAAGGTCTTTAACGGTTTTAGACATTTATTTTCTCAATAGATTTACAAGCACTTACAGAGAAAATATTTTAAGTTAAAATTACATGAAGCCGAACTAAAACTATTATGTACACTTTCAAGCAAGTTTACATAATGTTCGAAAGTGGTTCAAAACCTTTTTATCAGTTTGTTTATTGACATCTTTATCTCATGCTTATCTGATGTATATTTCCAAGTTATCGTTCAACGGGGTTCATTCCTAATCTATGTATACCTATACTAATATATAAAGCTGAAGAGTTTGTTTGTTTGCTTGAACGCGCTAATCTCGGGAACTACTGGTCCGGTTTGAAAAATTCTTTCAGTGTTAGATACCCCGTTTATCGAGGAAGGCTATAGGCTATATATCATCACGCTAAGACCAATAGGAGCTAAGCAGACGAAGTTGCGCGGGTCAACTAGTTCTTACATAACATAACATCACCATTGATAAATGTATAAAAAACCAGTCTCGAACAAATGCAACACTCGAAACTGTCGTCAAAAACTGACATGTATCAAGTGTCATGTGTGAGTTGTGTGTAGTTATACTATAAACATTTTTTTTACAAATTCAACCTTACACGGATCGCTTAAAGTTGTTTTTACAAAGCAGTGCAGTATGGCGAGCGATGCGAGACTGTTTGAAATTAGCGCACGATTATACATTGTGCGCTTGTTTTTTTGCGGACGTTTTTGAGATGCTGAGTGTGTATCTTGGGTTTTTTATATATCAATGATCACGACTCACCCCTGTATAACCCGAAGGGTTAGGCAGAAGTCTACCTATAAGTATACCTATACTAGATAGGTTTAGTTAGATAAAGGTAAACAATCTTGATGTGTCTTTTTTATTTACACTCAGTTAAAAATAAAATGCAACTAAAAACAACAATAACGATTACTAAATCAATTGAACCATTCGTCTAAGCAGTAGGTTGTTTAATATGTTTTTGTGTAAAAAGCCACATCAAGATTGTTTACCTTATTTAAATAGGTACCTAAACCTTTAAGTATAAGGTTGCCCTACTAAATGCGGAAAATAGAGTCCGTACTATATTCTACTCTCTACCTAGGGTTGCCAGGTCTTAATACTTGAAAACCGAACAGTGGCCTAGTGCGAGTTAGTGCGAGTTTTTTAACGTTCTCGATTGCATCAGCGTAAACGTCAATTCGTATTGAAACTGAATAAGCGCCGTCTGGTGACGATAACGGAAAACCTTTTTGACGTGATAACGTCTTTAAAATCGTTTTAGTCGGGTGACATGTTCAGAAACTTGTGTCACACCAAAACCTCACGAGCGCGATCGCAGGTATAACGAGAGAGAGACGGACCGATCTCCCGTCTCATCTCGAGCGCTGCCAGTCATTCCGTGAAACTTGTCACGCGGAATCCTCACGAGCGGAGGCTGGCATAGCGTTCGAGTGAGTGGACCGATCTTCCGTCTCTCTCACTCTAGCGGCATACAAACGAATGGAGATTTTCTCGTTTTCGTTATCACGTAAACATCTCGATCGTAAACCTACTTTACAAACAACCAATTTTTTTTCTATACAATTTGACATAAGCGAACGTTTACGTTAACGCGATCGAGTGCGTTAAAAAACTTATATTAAGCCCTCTGACCAGCTAATTTAGCCTGACGTTTAGGTAAAATGAAATTAAAAGGCCGGACAACTTATCTTATTCAGGATTGTGAGTCTTTAAAATATTTTTAGTAGAATTATAGTAAGTAAACCCAGTAATAACGAAAAAAAAAACAAAATTAATCTTTTTTATGCATTTCAGTGGAAGTCTGGTAAAATATTAAAAGCCTAACAGAAGCCGAACAGGCCGGACATTGTCTAATTTGGCCGGACACGCATCCTAAAGGCCTGATTATGTCCGGCTTTAACCGGACGCCTGGCAACCCTAAGTACACCCACATTTCTCCATTATATTACTACTAGTTGACCCGCGCAATTTCGTCTGCTCCGCTCCTATTGGTCTTAGCGTGATGATATATATTAGCCTATAGCCTTCCTCGATAAATGGGCTATCTAACCATGATTTTTTTTTCAAATCGGACCAGCAATTCCTGAGATTAGCGCGATCAAGCAAACAAACTCTTCAGCATTAGTAATAGATGTGGTTCGTCTTTACTCTAAAATGCGCAACACAAAGCCTGTTTATAATCTCTTGCAGAGGTCAAGGGTTTACCTCAAGGAGAAATTCGTCGAAAATAAACAAAAACAAAACGTTTCATATGCTAATTGATACTTGGTTTAGGCCATTACTGCTATTAAATGTGTAAGTATGAGACAAATTAAGGCCGAAAGATAAAAGGTACCTAAACTGTTTGTACCTGAGAAAAAAATCTATATTAATGTCTATCTAGACAGCTATTTGCTCTGTTCCAAGAAATAATTAAAACTATGCGGGTTTATATTATGTCGTCAAGCGCGCATGTTTTAGATTATAAACGATCGTATTACATTCTGATTACACACGCATTGTACTGTCAGTGACAATAGTTCTATCTTACTAATATTTTAAATGAGCTGTACTCTTTGGGACGTGCAACTGCCGCGCTGGAGATAGGGTCGGTATTAGGTGAGTGTGTTTTGCAGTTTTGCTGCAGAACAACTTGTGAATGAAGCTAGTCTTGTCGCTAGCGCGGCAGGACTAGCTTCATCTATTTGACAGACAACCCTTGACAATTCAAAAGTGCCTGTAACTGGTCTATTTGAAATAAAAGATTTTGTATTTGTGTTTGCAGAGTGAGTATGTTTGGATGGTTATTAATCAATTACGCGTTAACGGATGGATGGATTTTAATTAAACATGGACCACGATTAGACCACGAGCTGGATAAGGATAGGATACTTTAATAATCCGATTGTAAATGCTTTTGAGACAATTCCCGCCTTTCACGATAGCGAAGCTTCTGCCAGTCAAAATCCGAGGATCTTCTCGGAAATTTTATTATTATACTAGCTGACCCGTGCAACTTCGTCTGCGTCACAATTTTCATTACTGCTCCGCTCCTATTTGTCTTAGCGTGATGATATATAGCCTTCCTCAATAAATGGGCTATCTAACACTGAAAGAATTGTTCAAATCGGACCAGTAGTTCCTGAGATTAGCGCGTTCAAGCAAACAAACAAACTCTTCAGCTTTACATATTAGTATAGATTACTTCAACTAAATATAAGTACTTAATTATTTTAAATAGGTCATAATATTTTGTCTGAAACAGTTAATCTTTACTCTCAAATATAAAAAATACTAAGTAATTAGCAAGTATTTATTCTTGAATCTCGGAATAGTTGAGATACTTTGTGTCTGACTGTACAAATCCTATATTCGTCTGACATAATAAACAAAAAAGTCTTTATTGCCAGGCCACAATCCATAGATTGAACAATATCACATAACACCTGCACTTTCGCTTGCGCCAATGTTATCGTACCGAACTAGACAAAGCCATTCTCTCTAACTTTAAATAGAGTGAAAGTGGTATTGATTCTTGTAAGCAAACTGTTCGAGCCAATTAATTATTTAGATGTATGATAAATTTATTTATATACTAGCTTCTGCCAGCGGCTTCGCCCGCGTGGTCCCTAGGGAACATACTCCCGGGATAAAAAGTAGCCTATGTCCTTTCTCAGACTCTAGACTATCTGTGTACCAAAATTCATTTAAATCGGTTCAGTAGTTTCGGTGTGAAAGCGCGACAGAGAGACAGACAGACAGACAGAGTTACTTTCGCATTTATAATATTAGTAAGGATTCTGTGGCATTGTATTTCGTTTGGAAATGCAGTTTGGCCTCAACGAGACTCGATATTCAAGTAAATATAGGCTCAGGCTAGTCCGGCCTCTTACAAGGTAGACTGGGCTGTAAGGGCCACGGGAGTACTTTGGATGCAAGAAGCATAATTATGTGGCATCGCTTGAGATAAATCAACAATATAAAATTATATTTTTTGTCCAATTCAAATAAATGAGTCCGGTGTTCCCTAGCTAACTACCCTGAGAAGAAACACCGAAACAAACTCAGAGACAGGGGAGAGGACTTAGTCTAGCAGCCGAAATGATGATACGTCCGGTATCATGACAATGGGACCTGTTATTTATAGTAAAATGATCCGCGCAACTTCGCCTGCGTCACATTTTTCAGGACTGCTCTGCTCCTATTGGTCTGAGCGTGATGATATATAGCCTATAGCCTTCCTCGATAAATGGGCTATCTAACACTGAAAGAATTTTTCAAATCGGACCAGTAGTTCCTGAGATTAGCGCGTTCAAGCAAACAAACAAACAAACAAACAAACAAACTCTTCAGCTTTATATATTAGTATAGAAGTATAGATATCTCATAGTTTTAAGGAATATTCTGTTCATATTTTTAGATATAAGGTAACTGCACTACTTTTAAGAAAATGTTATTACACTGTGAAAGACTTTTTAAATGACGCAACTTTATAAAATTGACTTTTATATTTACTTAGGACATATTATTGCGAATTTTTAATTTAGACACTTGACATTAAATGAATTTGTTAATGACTGTAATATTTTTTTTTGACTTTTGTTTGTTTTTTTATTATTATAATTAATTCTATTTGCATTGTTGACATTTTCTATTTATTTAATTATTCTACCTAACGATTTGCATGCCGTAAGGTAAAATGTAGCTGATCTATGTGTTTGTGTAAGTTATCTTATATTGTACCTACATTTTGAGCAAATAAACATTCTGATTCTGGCGTAGTCTTCTAAGTATTTGGATGGCTATAATAGTAATGAAAAAAACGTTGAACGGCCAATAATGTGAAACATGATTATGTCTAACAAGAGGCTGACTATTCAGTACGTCTACCATGAGTTTTATCAATCTATACTCGCTAGCGACTATAGTTAAAAAAATGTGTGAAACCTTTTAAAAAACTGGCCAAGTGCGAGTCGGACTCGCGTGCTAAGGGTTCCGAACGAATTTAATTTTTTTAACATGTTATTTTAACACTACAGACTTCTAATAGGTTTTCCTGTAATCTTTATGTAAATATCTATTATCTCCATTTTTTTTCAAAATTTTAGGCTTAGTAGTTTCGGAGATAAGGGGGGAATGGTCATTTTTCGTCTAATTTCTTGAATAACTTCTAAATCATTTATTATAAAATTATGAAAAAAAAATATAATTAAAACCCTCACAGTAAGCCCTTTCATTTGATATGTCACACGATATTGTTCAAAAAACTTCTTTTTTTTTTAATTTTCTAGTTTGACCCCCAAAAGTGACCCCCATACTAAAAAAAATATAATTTACGTAACGCGTCCGTGTTTGGGTCATAGAAGTCCATATGTGTACCAAATTACAACAGAATCGGTCCAGTGGATCCGGAGAAAACTGGCTGTGACAGACGGACAGACAGACAGACACCAGAGTGATCCTATAAGGGTTCCTTTTTTTTCGGAACCCTAAAAACAAGTTTCTAATTCATTTTTTTAGTTGTTAACCAAAGTTTTACTTGCAACTTGCTTGCTTGTTAGTTTACAACTTAAACAAATAAATTACGACGGGTTTTAGAAAGTCTGACACTCCCTTACTGCTGCGCCCAGAAAGGTAGGAGTCATTTGATCATTTTCCAACTTTAAGGCTTGTATGCATGCCAATGACCTTGTGCATATAAACGGAGCTAACTAAGTACTCCTCTACGCGCCACTCCGCTACCCGCATGTTTAATTTATTAAAAAAATAACACATTTTAAAAAAGTAACAAAATCAAATTATTTTCGTTTGCATTACAAAGCAGTAGATATTTTTTTTAGACTTTTGCTAAAAAATGAAGGAGTAAAATGGTTTCATCTCAACGATTTGGAGGTGATTTGGTGTTTTTTTTTCTTATTATGTGATACCGATACATTAATTCTGGCTAAACCAAATTACGCATCGTATCATGTAGATTACTACCTATTTTTTCAGATGTAATTTCTCAGTAAATGCCGACGAAAAGTTGCTTCATCTGCACGCTGTTTTTAAACATTTCTCGAGAGAGCAGCCTTAAAAAAAAGGTAGACCCCGAAGAAATAAATTCCTATCTATGGTGATGGATGCGTGGTGGATTGCACCTGTGAGTGTGTACCAGCAGTGGGAATATTAATTATTATTATGCTGATAAAAATAGTCTTATCAGAGAAAAATAGTTCGAAGCAAATTGGGCATAACATTAGACAAGAGCAAATAATTGTTTAATTAACCGAAAATGAATCAAAGAAAACTCATCAGCAATCGTATGAAGTCGTTTCAAAATGAGGCCAACATCGAAATGTGGAACAGATAACTCTCTAGCACAGAAATTGTGGCTGAACTGCAATAAATCATTAACTTCTACAAGTTTATTTTGACGAGAATAATTTAACTTTTATCATCTTTAATAGCGTCTGTAATAATGAGCGAGAGATAGCTACTGACCACAACTTGAATGTTTGTAAATAACTTTGCATATTATTGGTCACGTTTCTGTATTTAAATTAAATGGATTTTGAAAAAAGAAAAATAAACATAACATAAAGAGAAAAACCTTGAAGTAATTGAGTGTGTAGCAGACAAAGATACATTCAGCTGTTTTGAGACAATATACAGGCATTCCAAAACAGGAACAGAACCGCTTCTTTTCAGGGTTCCGTATCCGAAGGGTATCAATTGGGCCCTTTAACGAGAAAATGCTGGCGGCGAGACTTTGTATGTAAAAAGTCATAATTCGAGGTTTGGCTCTCGTCTGCTTTCTCCTCCAATATTAGACCGATTTAAGAGATATTTCTGCTATATTTAAACTGAATAAGAAGGACATATACTGTGTCACTATGTTTTCCTTTTTGATGATTTATTAACCGTATAAGCACTAGAACTCTCACAAAATGCTCAAAATTGTTCGATAAATCGCTGTCAGCAGAGCCCTAGAACTATTAATAAAAAAAGGAAAACATAGAGACACAGTATGCGTCCTTCTTATTCAGTTTGTGATAAATATCTCTTCTGTCGATCCAATATTGGAGGAGAAAACAGTGGAGAGCCAAACCTCGAATTATGACTTTTTACATACAAAGTCTCGCCGCCAGCATTTCCTCTTAAGTAAGCCTACGCAGGCGTTCAGTCTGTCGCGGGACTGTATTTAAATAGCCAGTTCAAATAAAATGTTGTGTTATTTATTATGGCCGTTACCATGGCATAACTATTTATCTATAGATAAATAAAAATCAAATACTAACTAGAAAGGATTTAAGACAAACCCTTTGTTTGAAATAATATTTTTTTCTACGCTAGTCCTATCCAACTATCCTTACTAATAATATTATAAATGCGAAAGTAACTCTGTCTGTGTGTCGCGCTTTCATACCAAAACTACTGAACCGATTTAATTGAAATTTGGTACACAGATAGTCTAGAGCTAGAGAAAGGACATAGGCTACTTTTTATTCCGGGAATATGTTCCCTAGGGACCACGCGGGAGAAGCCGCTGGCAGAAGCTAGTAATATAATAAATGCGAAAGTTTGTGTGGATGGATGTATCTTTGTTTCTCTTTCACGTCAGAACGACTGAAAGGATCTTCATGAAATTTGGCACAGAGGTAGATTATAGTCTGGAATAACACATAGGTGTTCCCTAAGGATCACGCAGGCGAAGTCGCTGGCAGAATATATGATAAAGAGGTAAACTAAGTTTGAAACCTTAGAGCGCGATTTCAACTCGAACTTGGCCAGTTTTTAATTGCAAGGACCGTACTTCGCCTTTCCAAGTACAAGATTCAACGGCCTAGTAAGCTTTGTTTAGCTTATTTTTAACTTGATGTTTGATGGATACGCGCCACGAAAGATGAGACTTGACGAGCGTCAGTAGTGGGAAGCTTGCGCAGGTACAGTCGTGTTAAAGTAGATATCCATAATTTGTATATCTATTCAGGGATTTTTCGATGACATTTAGATTAAAATTCTTAATAATATTATAATACTTATTACAAAATAATAAAGTTTAAGTGGTGTGTCAAGTCTCATCTTTCGTGGCGCGTATCCATCAAACATCAAGTTAAAAATAAGCTAAACAAAGCTTACTAGGCCGTTGAATCATTAGCACACTCCGTCATTGTTTACGAATTGCGAGAGGAAATAGTATTTGGATAGCAGCCAACTTTGTGCTCCATAATTCATTTACACAAACTTAACTATATTGGCTATAAAACGTTTTGAACTGTTTATAAATAAACATTGGTAGCATGTTAAAGAATTTGTAGATTTATGGGCTTGAAGATGGTTAAATATAATGGATACACTCCTTAGGGAGTTGGGCAAAGGTACTAGTATCTAATTAATAATGAATAACTGGTAGAATTTGTTAGAAAATTTTTGTGACTAGCTGACCCATGCAACTTCGTCTGCGTCCCAATTTTCAAGAATGCTCCACTCCTATTGGTCGTAGCGTGATGTTATATAACCTATAGCCTTTCTCGATAAATGGGCTATCCAACACTAAAATAATTTTTGAATCCTAAAAAAACAAACTTCAAATCAAATCAAAATTGTTTATTTGTGAGAATATGGTATAATATTACTAGCTGACCCGCGCAACTTCGTCTGCGTCACAATTTTCATCTATAATATAACTCCTACCCTACTCGAACCCTACTCCTACCCTACCTACCTACCCTACCTACCTACCCTACCTACCTACCTATCCTACCTACATACCTACCCTATCTACCTACCCATTTTTTTTTTCTTTTAAACCTTCCCTGTATTTTGGCGAATCCAACAAAAAAAGAATTATTATAATCGGTCCAGCCGTTCTCGAGTTTTAGCGAGACTAACGAACAGCAATTCATTTTTATATATATAGATAGTATACTAGCTGACTCTGCAAACGTTGTTTTGCCATATAATAAAAAAAAATAGCCTACAACCTATTCTCAGAGCTACCAAATACACACAAAAAATTTCATAAAAATTGGTCAAGCCGTTTCAGAGGAGTTCGATTACAAACACTGTGACATGAGATTTTTATATATTAGAAGAAGAAGACACTGTAGATAGGATAGGGTCACGTTAATGGTGTAACAGGTGGATTCGAACTAACAGACCAGCTATGTATGCCCAATGTCATAGATGTTGAGCTGTTGTAGATTATAAATTTTACACTAATATAATTATGCAAGAGATACATGTTTCCAAAATCAATCCTAACATTTAAAATGTATTTTTATAACATATTCAAATGCAAATAAAACATACATTCCTACACCTTATCTCTCATGTTTTACATGATAAAGGTTTATAACATTAAATAAATCATAACTTCTATAATCAAATTATACCAAACTAAATATCCTGAGTCTTTTATTTGAATTTAATTTAAAATCAGTCTATAAGGGGAAAAACAAGTACATAAAACGGTCACATAAATATTTCATTTATTAAGACTTCATTTTACTACATACTTATTTTTACTCTATTTCTCTACGGTCCCAAACAGGTGACACATTACTTATGCCTTGTTAATCTTCTAACTGATGCAAAAAGACTTGTATTCACGTGATGACAGATGTTCTGTGAGAACTTACGACCCTGCGACATATCGAAACGTCGCTGCCACCAGTCGTATTTTTTTACTAGATAGGCAGAAGGGGGCGAAGATAGCTACCCATATTTAATTAGGTACTACTCTTTAGGTCAAGTACGAATTCGTATACTGCCTTCTCCTACAAAATTCCTCACCCTAAAGACTGACTGACTCGGCCCTCGATCCGCGACATCGCGCAATGTTACAACATACTGACAAACACGAATCGCGACACAACTGACGCGCTGTGAGTACGCGGCCTTATAAAGCACATTCACAAATTAGTCACCACTATAGATAATTTAATCAAAATACCCCTGTATAAGAAGATTCTTCCATAGTGTAGTTTGCATCAAAATTTAATCATGCAGGTATTTTTATTTATTTAGTTTTAAAAGTTTTATTTATGAGAATGTTGTTTTTTACATCTAAACTATCTATACTAACATTATAAAGCAGAAGAGCTTGTTTGTAAGGTTGAACACGCTAATCTCAGGAACAGAATTTAACTAGAAAGGCTATATAAAATCACGCTACAACCAATAGGAGCAGAGCATTCATGAAAAATGTGACTTAGATGAAGTTGGGCGTGTCAGCTAGTAAATATACTATAAACTCGCGCCCCAGGGAGCTTCTGTGCTTCTGGGCTAAGCTAAGCTGGCTTTGTTAGCTTAGGACACCCTAAGCTATGGACCAAATGTGCCTAAGTGTAGAAAACAGAGTCAATACACTAAAACTCACATTTTTTCCCCAAGGGATAACCCTGGAAGCAGAAACTACAGAAGTATTAAACTTGGTCCTTATTAGTGTTGTAAGAAACTCGAGTCTTTTAGTCTTAATTTCGAGACTCGAGTAGACTAGGACTCGTTAGTAACGTGAGTCCGAGTCCTTTGAGTCTTCTGAGTCCTTTCGAGTCTTTTAAGTTCTTTGAGCTAGACAGTCATGAACTTGAGTTGGTGTGTTATAATAGGTAATACTGGGTGATTTTATATTGTCATCTATATTTATTTACTGATTAAAAATAAACTGCACAATAAAAATTTGTTGTGCTATTTTATTTACTTCAACCTACAGCTATGGATTTAGAGGACTCAGTCATGTGTTCTTTTAAAAAGACTCAGTCTGAGGTTTTTTTTGGCAGGATGTCAGAAGTCCTTTTACAAAAGACTCCAAATTCTGAAGTACTTGAGCTCAAAGTTTTATTTATAAGATTTTGTCCTCAAAAATAGCTCATGTCTTATTAAATAGGACTCCAAGACTCGATTTTCTTAGTGTTCACACAATACTTCCTTATGATTTGATATGGAAATTAAGTTTTTTCAGTGATTATTGATTTTCACACACAGGAATTATAACTATGTGAAGGTTGTTTATTAAGTTTTTATATCTTGTTCCTATATTTAAAGTCTAGGCCAATATAATCAACTAGAAACTAAGTGATTTTCAGTTAGGTGTAGTGTTATTTATAAAAACCTGCCTCATTAAAAACTAGCATTTATGAGTTCAATTATGAATGTGGAAAGTAATACATTGCTTGTATTAATTACTAATTAGTGACTAATTGTTATTTAGAACAATCTGATCCATAGCTTGTGGAAGTAATAACTGATTTAATTATTTTGACAGTCAGTTCTTTGAGGAAAATAGGAAAATTAACTTGAGGAAATGAGTCATTTTTATTTCACCGCTATGTGATTTCTGACTGAGATTAAAAAGCAACATCAACAAAAAAAAGTGTTCCCGAGATAGCGGGTCTTGACACACAAACGGAAGGACAACAAAGTGATCCTATAAGGATTCCTTTTCTCACCCAAAAGGTACGGAACCCTAAAAAAGAGGTCAAGTTGACAGAGAATAAAAAAAAGAGCTAGTCAGCTTTTTTATTTTACTTTCTGCAAAGATTCACTTTGCCAACTTTCTAGCTTACAGCACAAGAAAAAAACATGCACAGCATCAGTTTATTTTCTCGTGCTGTCACAACAAAAAATCTTAATTGCAATTTAGTTTTGCTATCTTGTTTTTTGCAGATTTTTTTTTGCAATCAACTCGTTTATTTCTTACATTTGACACAACATGACTATTTTAATTCAATGAATATTGATCAGTAGTCTAAGGTTATCTGGTCTTTGTCCTGTTTTGATTTATTTACTGTGATATTAAGATCAACAAAGGAGGTTGAATAGCCTCTACAGCTACACACAACAAAAATAGCTATAATCTGGGATATTTATAATTAGGGTAGAATTTATGACTAATAAATAAGTTTCGAGGTTCTTACCTGGTCTGTGCAATCATAAACAATGATAATCCCGTGCGCTCCTCTGTAGTATGATGAAGTGATTGTTCTAAAACGCTCCTGTCCAGCTGTGTCCCATATTTGTAACTTTATTGTCTTGCCATCTAAGTCTACAGTCCTAATTTTAAAGTCCACACCAATAGTGCTGATGTAGCTCTCTGTGTAAGTGTCGTCAGCGAACCTCAGCAGCAGACATGACTTTCCAACACCAGAGTCACCAATCAGGAGTAGTTTAAACAAATAGTCGCTGAAAAAGAACACATTCCGTAGTTTAGAGGAGTGCAGCAGTTCAGATCAAGGACAACACGGGTGATGCGCATCAATAAACGTTCGTGATAAACGAAGGAGGCGTTGCTTTGTTCCTTCTAACAAAGACTTCTCGCTCGCTACGCATCCAGATCACAGGCACCAGGAAGTGAACAACTGGTACAATCACCACTCACTAATGCGCCATTCATGATCATGATCCATACGATTACGTTTTCACAAATACTTCGATAATACCTACCTACCACGAATACACAATGAGTCACCCCATTTGTAGTAAATTAATTGACTATGGAGACACAATAACTTGTTCGTACACTTAAGCTACAGAGTTCTAAGATAAAAATACCACGTAAAGACAATGAACACGCAAAAAAGATGGGTTTTCTGAACCATCCTTGTTTCTTAATCGCCATGTTACATGTAGCAAAAATACTTACTATTCTGGATTCATTTTTGTACTATAAATGTATTTTTTCCAAAACTATAATAATATAGAATATGTCGAAAATAGTTGAGTTCTTTGTTTCTAGCACAAAACAGCAAAAAAATTAATAATTATACGTAGAATAATGGCCGCCGTCCGAAACACCCACTGACGTAAGTCAGAAATTCAAACAGGAGTGCCACTTGGCAGAAACTAATTTGCGTTCAGAAACAAAAAAATCGACTAAACTTTGAATCGATTCTATTTCTAAAACATCTAACTATTGATTTGTTTAATAGGAGTTAGTAAGCAGGAAGAATGGAGCAGAAGTATGGAGAAAAACGCTGGTTTTGCAGGATAATGCCCATGCCCGATTTCGAATGAGTTTTTTTAAACGGACTTCGTAAATCTGGACACTTTTTCAACTTGTGTCCCATATAAGATCGTTCTCCTCGTCTCTATACTCCATGAGCTGGACATTTTTTCAACTTTTCAGCCATTTAAGATCGTACTCCTCGTCTCTATACTCCATCCGTGCCCCACGTCTCAAAGTAAAGCGAGAGACACACTGGTCCTACGTACGTATGCAACGCATTATTATATCTGGGCTTATGTTTTTGCATGAGAAACTATGCAATAGAAACACACTTATCATATGTTGCGTTGCATACGATAAGTGTTTCTATTGCATAGTTTTACATACAAAATCAAGAGTTCAGATTTCATAATGCGTTGCATACGTGGGACCAGTCTGTCTCTCGCTTTAAGTGACTCGAAGCCGAGGCAATGTGGCTATATTCATACTGACACACCAGCCTTAGGTTGCATATGTGTGTAAAGACGTAGGCATGATAGGGGCACACGACACTGACTTTAGTCTGAGCAAACTTTGAACTCTGCACAAAAATGTCTCCACAGACTTACAACAAAGTCTGCCCAGAAACAAGTCGGTTTCGTGTGGACGGTACATTATGTTCGCATGACACAAACATGTTCTCACACACTCATATTTTGTTTTTGATTGATGCGTGAATGAGTGATAAGCATGTAAAACGCAGCTAGGCCTGAGTCCTTGGGTAAATACCTACTATGATAAATGAAATGAAACCTCCAAACCAGTTAAAACTTCTTTATTTTTAATTTATATACACATTGGCTTAAACCAAATAAATCACGGAATATATTCAACTAAAGGTAAACGTGAGATTTAATCTACAACACCTATGTAGGAATTCATAAAATCATCTCCTGTAATATACTTAATGGTATCTTCCATATGTACAAACTTCTGTCTTTATAGCCAGCGATAATCTGAAACAAATAAGAAATGTTTTAGTAATAATCAAATCATAACATTTTACTTTCATGCTAAACTGCTATTAGAAAGAATCCAATGAATCAGAAGACAGGATTTTATTAAGGTTTATGTCTAAATGGACACTAATTTGTTACATGTTTCTTTCACAAGCATTCTCACGAATGTGAATGCCATTTCTTGCACTCAAGAAACGTTTGAATTCCAGTCGTAATATCATCGCAGTCGTATATCGATGTCAAAACTTATGCAAAGGAATTCGAACATTTTTCTATGGGAGCTGGCATAGCCACCAGCCACCATTCAATTTTTTTTTTTCAAAATCGCGGCGTTCCGTTAACCATGTATAAAACGTGTAACAGAATAAACGCAATACCTCTTAAGGGGTCATTGTACTCATTATTATGAACAACTTTTACTGTGGGACCAATCCCGAAATCGCGAAAAAAAAAATCAGCTGTTCAGTATATTTTGTCGAGTTTTGCGCACAGAAATGTATGGGGGAGTCGATTTTTTTTTCGCGAACTAGTGTTGCTCCCATATTAAAAGTTGTTCATAATGATGAGTTCAATGACCTCTTAAGAGGTATTGCGCTTATTCTGTTACAGGTTGTATGTATATGGGTAGAGGGCACTTATACAAACAAATTTTTTAGCAAAATGGTGCTGTAATGTCACGTTGCCGAAATATTTGAAGGAAAATCGCCATGTGATAACAATGAAAACGATTGAAAGTTAACTGATCACATGCTTGTATTCAGCGGATTGTATTCAAATAATAGTTCTCAGCTTGATTAGCATAGCATAGCATAGCATAGTCGGCCTTATAATGTTCCCACTGTTGGGACTCAGGCCCCCTCTCTAGGAGAGGGAATGGGCCGTAATCCACCACGAGGGCCCAGCTTGGTTAAACCATTTAAAATTAAACACTATTCTTGAACACATTAGTAGGCAAGTTCTTAATAAATTGTGTTTTCACATGTTCTTATTTTAACTTTTTTTCATTAATGGTTAATTCAAGCTTACAGCTATTATTTGAATTTAATCAATTGCATATAAGCATGTAATTAATTCATTTTAATCATAGTCATTGTTGTCACATGGCGAATTTACCTCCAAATATCTCGGCAACGTGACACTTTCGGGCGCCATGTTGCTAACATTCTTTGCTTTTAAGTTTCCTCTACCCATTTATGTGTTTCATCGTGGGCTGCCATATTGATAAAATCAAAATGGGAGCCGGGTAGCTTTGCGACAAAGGTTGTATCCCCTTAGACGTGTTTTTGAGATTGCAAATACGGGAATTCATAAGAAAAGTGATTCAGTATGGGAGATCTTCGTTATGTGTATTTGTTTAGTCATATAATACCTTGCTGCCCACGACAGCGAGCGACAGCAGCATGAGGCTGGGCCCGCGCAGCTGCGCCAGCGGCCGCGGCGAGCCCTCGCGGTACACGTACACGCAGCCGTCGTAGCAGCCCGCGAACAGCAGCCCGCCCGTGGCGCGCAGGCACACCGCGCCCTTGCCGCCCTCGTGGCAACCCGTGTGGCTTCCGCTCTGGAAATAAAGTTATTCAAAGAAAAAAAACATAGCTATGATGATGCGTATTGAATCGAATTGCACTTTGCACTTGTAGCCTTATTAACCTGTCTCACAGTTCTTATAGCCAGTTGGGACGGTGGTCCGACACGGCTGGAGAGAGATCAGTCAGAGCATAAGGATTCGGGATATCACTGAGAAATTACTAGTGGATAAACCAAATAAAACTTTGCAGGGTGGGGAGTTTTTGCTGAGATTGGCGCCAATGGGCAAAATTCTACCTGGAAGGCCATTACCAACCTCTCTTTTATTATAATGTAGTGTTCAAGTGTTTGTGACCACTTGAAGCATAAGTTTGTGAAAGTAAGAAAACAACATTTAATAATTTTGACATTCCAGAAATACAGAAGTGCCTATTGAGTGCTGTTTGTTTGATTTATGGTAAAATAAGAAAAAATAGACATATGCACAAAACGAAGTAACCGATTTCCGACATTCAGAAAATATATTAAGTTCGAAAATCGCTTACTTCGTTTTGTGTTAATACATCCTTTTTTGTTATGACGGCAAAATAGGAGTAATTTAATTCTAATTTCTGAGTTGTTTCTTGTAAAATAATCTCCTAATCAAATCTTTAATTACGCTTTATAATGCTTTAATTAAGTATTAAAAATTTAAATAAAATAAATAAAAAATCAAAAGATACTTACAGCATAATCAAAAACATGTATCTGATGGCTGCTAGTCCCACAGAAGACCTTGCCATCTTCAAAAAGGAGCGTATACACTGTCATCTTGGGCCCAGAGAGCGTTCGGAGCAACAGCCCGGTCTGTGCGTCCTTTATAGTAACGTTTTCGGAGCGCGCGGCGACTAGCAACACCTTGCGGGGACCCTCCTTCATGGCGCGGAGAGCCAGAATCGATTGCTCGGAGAATTTCACTGTGCTCACTGGTATAAGCATGTTGTTCTGAAAATAAATGGTTGCTGAATTCAGAAGACGTTCAGTTTTATACACCGTGCTTAAGTCGAGCAAATGTCCTGGGATCGATTCCAGGTCGGGAAAAGTACTTCTCGGATTTTAAATCTGGAATTTCTAAGTAGCTCAGAGTCTGGAGTTTAGACCTGGGCCCCAAGTCTGCTATTACAATAGTGTCAGAATGGTTCAACCACTGGGTATAAAAGCGTCATATTCCAGTGGTTGACTTAGGTAATCATCGTTAGCTATAGACCATATGAAACATTACTCGCTCGGTTAATGTTTATAAAACAAGCAATCATTGTTTAAATAACAATTAGATGATTTTAATGCATATAGTTTTTAAGTTTTAAATGTTATCCTAAGGTAAAAAATAAAATGTATTTTATATTTCACCTTATTTTACCGAGGGGAGGTGTGATGTAGTATGTATTTGACGTATGTATGCTTGTGTGCGTGCTTATAATAATATCTATTGGACCAAATATACTCAGTATTCAATCAGCATTACAGATGTTTCATTGTGTCTAAGTCCCGTCCTTATAACACTCAATTGAAAGAAATGGCATAGAATCTTATCAAAATCAACCATTATGAAATCAATGATAGACCATTCTGACACTATTGTAATAGCAGACTTGGGGCCCTGGTTAACGGCAATAAACTTGCCTCTTTTTACATGAGACTTTAAACTGACAAAGGTGGGTTTAACTATAGAGGTCTCTCTGGGGTCTGGCGGCTTTGAAGGGGTGGCGAGCAGGGCAACTGCCCGGTGCCTCGCGCAAACCCGAGTTGAAAAATAATTACAAAAAAAAATACTTAATTTATTTGAAATTGATGGTTTTATTATTATTCTTATGAAAAGCTACCAACATAATAAGAGATATCTACTTTCGATTAATATTAATTTTAAAAAGAACAATGGCCTTGCTCTGCCACCCGGGGCCTCGCAAAGGTCTGCGCCCGGGGCTTCACAACGGTAAAGGCCGCCGCTGACATCTGCCATACCCTTCGGGAAATACAGGCGTAATTTTATGTGCATAAAAAAGAAATTCTTTCACTGATAGAAAGCTACACTGTCGTTTAGTGCCCTAAGAAATTTATTACCCAACTTAAAAAAAAACTGGCTAAGTGCGAGTTTGACTCGCACACGAAGGGTTCCGTACCATAAAACTTAATTTTTATTATTTGTTGTTATAGCGGCAATAGAAATAAACAATCTGTGAAATTTTCAAGTGTCTACCTATTATGGCTCTTGAGATACAGCCCGCTGACAGACAGACGGACGGACGGACAGCGGAGGCTTAGTAATAGGGTTCCGTTGGTTACCCTTTGGGTACGGAATCCTAAAAAGGAGGAGGTTCTCAATTCGACAGATTTTTTTTATCCCGAAAAAACTAACGGTCCTTAGATAAGTATCGAAGTGGGGGGAAGAAGCCAGTAAGTAGTAATGAGTCAGAATTTAGTACCAGGTTGCAATTTAATTAGATATCAATACCCATCACGTGTGCGTTTCGCTAATCAATTTAACGTTGTAGTTTCGAATAGAGAAGAACAACATAAAATTTCAAGGTTACTGGTAATTGGTTGCATAGATATAATAAAACTAGTTGACCCGCGCAACTTCGTCTGCCCCGCTCCTATTGATCTTAGGGTGATAATATATAGCCTACAGCCTTCCTCGATAAATGGACTATCTAACACTGAAATAATTTTCAAATCGGAATCAATCGAAAGATTAAAAAAAATAAAGTATTCAAAATTGGCACATGGTAGTTCTTTTAGTACATTTGTAATGAACTATTGTGTTAAAATATTCAATAAAAAGCTGAAGTCTCAAAAAACACTGTGGTAGTTTTTGAGATATAGATTTTATAAAGACCTGCAGCAATGTAATAAAACCTTATTGAACCGTGTGGAGCGAGCCTACTGCCATCAATCGGGTACACAACCAGTGCTGCTATTGAGAAATACCCAAAGAAAGGCTATTCTGCTAATATTTCTAAATTCTGTTTACGTGATACTTGAACGGCCCCTAAGGCATGTTTTACTTTCATATTACGTAAGAGGTGTGATTCCACGAAAGGCTACAGGTATATAACTGAATCAAAACTTTCAGTAGGTAGGATAGGATTATGCTTACCTTGCATTCAAACTGTAGCACAAAACCAGTCCTGGTGCCGACGAAGACGGTGTCCCACGCGCGGTCCATCGTCTGTATCGGACTGAGGACATTGCACTCAGGACCCTTCTCTAGCCCCGTCTGGAATGTAAGAGAAAGATAGGATAAATAAGTGATGTAATTATTGATTTGGGATTTTTAAAGATCCCCTTCTTCTATTCATCAAAAGATGAGTCATCTTTTGATATGATGATTTTTCTTTGATGTCAATGAAATCACACTGATCGTTCAAATTGTAGTTTTGGTAATATTACCACTGGTTAACCCATGGAACATAGCGCATATGCACATGTTCCACGGATTAACCTCTCGACTCACGTAGAGAAACGAGATGCAGACTTGGCTGCACACATTATATACAATTTATTTATTTAAACTTTATGTACAACTAGCTTCCGCCTGCGGCTTCACCCGCGTGGTCCCTAGGGAACATACTCCCGGGATAAAAAGTAGCCTATGTCCTTTCTCAGGCTCTAGACTATCTGTGTACCAAATTTCATTTAAATCGGTTCAGTAGTTTTGGCGTGAAAGCGCGACAGACAGACAGAGTTACTTTCGCATTTATAATATTAGTAAGGAAGTAAGGATTGTGGTACAACCCATGTACCACAAATGTACATAAAGTTTAAAAGTTTAAATAAATTGTTAGAGAGTTGTGGTAATATTCACTATGTTCCATGGGAAACACTCGACTCAAGAAGAGAAACGAGATGACTTGGCTGCACACATTATATACAATTTATTTATTTAAACTATATGTACAATTGTGGTACATGGGCGGACTTAATGCAACAAGGCATTCTTTACCAGTCTACCTTTGGTTTAAAAAGACTACAGTGTGGTAGGTGTACAACTAATAAACAAAATTTAAAGTAGAATTTTGTTTCGGGAAGAATATACAAATCTATACTAATATATAAAGCTGAAGAGTTTGTTTGCTTGAACGCGCTAATCTCAGGAACTACTGGTCCGATTTGAAAAATTCTTTCAGTGTTAGATAGCCCATTTATCGAGGAAGGCTATAGGCTATATATCATCACGCTAAGACCAATAGGAGCGGAGCAGAAATGAAAATTGTGACGCAAACAAAGTTGCGCGGGTCAGCTAGTAATATATATAATACACAACACACGCACTACAATTAAATAGACGGATTAAATAGATTTTCCATTCAGAACTGTTTCGAGAAATCTAAACTTAAAAAGAGGCATATTTTTGTGAAGGTAACCTCTATGCTGATATCTAATTCCAAAATTTATTTCACACATAGAAATTTAGGCCGAGAGGCACACTTGTGAAAAAGTCGCGAGCAAGAAGCTAGTTAAATAAAAACTGGCCAAGTGCGAGTCGGACTCGCGTGCAAAGGGTTCCGAACGAATTTAATTTTTTTAACATGTTATATTAACACTACAGACTTCTAATAGGTTTTCCTGTAATCTTTAGGTAAAGATCTATTATCTCCATTTTTTTCAAAATTTTAGGCTCAGTAGTTTCGGAGATAAGGGGGGGGGAATGGTCATTTTTCGTCTAATTTCTTGAATAACTTCTAAATCATTTATTTTAAAATTATGAAAAAAATATAATTAAAATTCTCACAGTAAGCCCTTTCATTTGATATGTCACACGATATTGTTCAAAAAACTTTTTTTTTTAATTTTCTTGTTTGACCCCCAAAAGTGACCCCCATACTAAAAATTTAATAATTTAAGTAACGCATCCGTGTTTGGGTCATAGAAGTCCATATGTGTACAAAATTTCAACAGAATCGGTCCAGTGGATCCGGAGAAAACTGGCTGTGACAGACGGACAGACAGACAGACAGACAGACAGACAGACAGACAGACAGACAGACAGACAGACAGACAGACAGACACCCGAGTGATCCTATAAGGGTTCCTTTTTTTTTCGGAACCCTAAAAACTAATTAAACTCTCAGCGTGCGTTATTAATTTTGTAAGCGTATCCAAAGATATCAGTACCTACGAATAACGACGGATGTATCTCTAATCCCATAAGATAAATACGTTCACTGCCGCCTTTTGAAAATGATCTAATTCCTAGTCTTTTTTTTTTTTATTTGTCATGGATTTGCTCTTGACTTCAGTCTAGGTCAGAGATGACCGAGACAAAGTCTACGATGGAGCGAGGTTACCCAGAAGGAGCCTGTTCACTCTAACTTTGAAGAGATTAGGGTTGTAAGCGTTTGGAAACACAGACGCAGGCAGAGAGGTCCACTCCTTTGCTGTGCGCATTATAAAAGACGTTTGGAAACGCTTAGTGCGAGTTGGTGGAATAGCAACAAGGTAGGGATGGTAAGATGCAGTGCGTCTGGATGTCCGATGGTAGAAGGGGGCCGGTGGGATGAGGTCGTGGAGTTCTTGGGCACACTCACCGAAGTACAATCTGTAGAAGACCGACAAGCAGGCAACCTTACGGCGATGAGCCAAGCTATGCAGCTTGGCATCCACCAGTTTTACGTCACCGATGAGCCTCTTAGCTCTGCGTTCCACCGAGTCAAGCGCGGCAAGCTGATACTTAGCTGAGCCATCCCAAAGGCGGCTAGAATACTCCATGCAGGATCGGACTTGCGCTTTATATAGGGTTAAAAGCTGTCCAGGCCTGAAGTATCGCTTCACCCTATTTAGGATGCCCAGCTTTTTGGCCGCGGTTTGGGCTTTGTACTCGATGGTGGCGCCGAAGTTGAGACTGGATGTCAACTCCATGCCTAGGAGATCGAGCCGATCAGTCACAGGAACAGATGCACCCCGAAAAGTAGGAGTTTGTAGTCTTCTTGAACTACGATAGGTAAGGATTAAATAAAGGCACCCACATAGACAGTTATGTATGACGCGACAAGGCAACGAAGGTTTTTTTTTAAACTTAGGTCAAGGCTCCACTTAACAGCTGCTCTATTTTTAGATTGGAATCGATTGAGTCATACATGTAGCACCTACCTATGTTTTTTTATAGATTGTCATTACAATGTTTTTATTAGTTGCCAGGACCGCTTCTTGTGGCTACGCTTGGGGGAGGCCTATGTCCAGCAGTGGACGTCTTTCGACTGATATGATGATGATTAGTTGCCAGTGAATTTATTTCGGTTGCCATTTAGATTGACGATATTATTACGCATGTATAAAAACCGTCGAAGTAAACACAGTGAGATTATGATGAGTCAATACTCACCATACTCGTACAATGCCAATTGATGGTGGAATCATCTACAGTTTATATGTTAGGACAGTATTTCTTGATCTTTCACATTCATAGATACCTCTAGCGCTTATGCTATTTAGCGATTGCACTGTTTATAGCATAAAGCTGTCGCCATAGTAATAAAACTGTACTAATTATTAATTTCATAAAAAAAATCGAATGGAACCTCTGCGTGTTGGCTTCGGCCCGGCCCTGGGGGGCTACTCTCTAACGAAATCCGTAGTTTCGGGCTTAGTTGCGGGCGGGCGTATTCTACTCCGTATCACCTACAGACTTACGATTAGTCCCGAACCCGAACTGAGAATGAATGACAACACGATTTCACAATAACTGTCAAATCGTGTTATCATTAGTTCTCAGTGGTTAGGTGATACGAAGTAGAAAATGCCCGCCCGCAACTAAGCCCGAAACTACGGATTTCGTTAGAGAGTAGCCCCCCTGGTACGCTTTTCGCTTAGGTAATATTCAAGAACTCCACGACCTCATCCCACCGGCCCCTTTCTACCATCGGACATCGTGATACACTGCAACTTACCATCCCTTCCTTGTCGCTATTCCACCAATTCGCACTAAGCGTTTCCAAACGTCTTTTATAATGCGCACAGCAAAGGAGTGGAACTCTCTGCCTGCGTCTGTGTTTCCGGACGCATACAACCCTAATCTCTTCAAAGTAAGAGTAAACAAGCTTCTTCTCAGTAAATTCATTCCATCGTCGACTTTGTCTCTGTTGCCTTTGACCTAGACAAGAGTTAAGAGCAACCCCATCTCAAAAAAAAAAAACTACTAAAACCTAGACTTTGATTACAAAGGGGTAAACACTGGTATTCAGCTGAATCCGGTTTTAATGGAAGCTGACCCCAATATAGTTAGGAAAAGGCTAGGTAGATAGATAGCTATATTTATTTTGTAAAACATGAGTACAGCATACAGGTCTTATAAATAACTAGTTGACCCGCGCAACTTCGTCTGCTCCACCCCTATTGGTCTTAGCGTGATGATATTTGTTTGCTTGAACGCGCTAATCTCAGGAACTACTGGTCCGATTTGAAAAATTCTTTCAGTGTTAGATAGCCCATTTATCGAGACCAATAGGAGCAGAGCAGTAATGATAATTGTGACGCAGACGAAGTTGCGCGGGTCAGGATGATATATAGCCTATAGCCTTACTCGATAAATGGGCTATCTAACACTGAAAGAATTTTTCAAATCGGACCAGGAGTTCCTGAGATTAGCGCTTTCAAGCAAACAAACAAACAAACTCTTCAGCTTTATATATTAAGTATATAGATAGATTGTTATCTTTCTCTGGGAGTGCCGATTCGATTAATTCTTTCACATCAGTGACTTTCACACAACTTTCTACCAAGAAAATTACTCTGTCCCTTATTCTTTTTATCATTCTTTTTAGTTTTGTTTCCTTTTTCAGGCTGTTATAAGGCCGGAAAAATTGACGATTTCTGTAGGATTGGTCACAGAAGTGAAGCTGCAGGAAAAATCTCGTCAATAGTATTTCTTATCTAAACCAACTAGCCCACTATTGTCCCACTAAAGGGCAAAGGCTACCCACAATCCTTGTGCTAGTTCCAGCCAGTCCTTTCAGTAGAAAAATAAAACAATTGGCAGAAAATCTTACCTCCAAATCATAGTATCGTATCCTAGAATCCAGAGAGCCCGTGTACACAGTGGTCCCATACTTCTCCTTGACAATGGTCAGACACGTGACAGCTAGGTTAGAGCCCCGCAGTGTGTTTATTAGCTGCCCATCACCACTGAAGTGGTACACGTTGCCGTCCAAGCAAGCTGCTATGAAATCATTCTCTATGCACTGGAATTCAGGGTTAATTTGAATTAGTAATTTTGTTATTATATAGTAGGCCTGAAATTGTGGACTTTGCAGTAATTGATATATTTTTCTTGAATTACTAGTTTTAACACTAATTAGTTTGTAATTTGAAGCACAAGTAACTCTGTGGCTTTTTATTTAAAGTAAGTCAGTACCTATTTAACTAACAGTTCCTATGGCAGTATAAAAATCAATAATAGCAATTTCTGATTACATTTTTGTGGTATAATAATACAGTCTACATAAATGCTTTATGAGGAATTTGTTTAAAATATTTTCGATAATTTCCTTCCTGTTACAGATAATTCGAACATAACGATTAAAAACTCACCTCTATCGCAAGTACAGCATCAGCGTTCCCTGTGACGGTGATTGAATCTCGTCGTAACTTCTCGTCCGTCGAGTAGTCAAACATCTTGCACTCATTCTCCGCCGGGCCGTTCTCCGGCGTCGCCACGTCGTCCGCAGACAACTGGCTATTATCCAGTATTATCTCCTCACTTACAGCCACCCTCCCATGCAGGTCTTTTTCGTTACATTTTATCTCACTTTCTTCCCCAATCACAATATCTTCTGACACATCTAGCATGTCAAATTGTAGATCATTGACCACATTCTCTTCCGCTTCCTGTCTCGGTGTTGGCGCTGGTTTTGCTTCCGGCTCGGGAGGAACAACCTCCTCCGTGTGAGTATTTGAAGGCCCAGCAGTATCTATAGGCAAAGATGTATCATCCGTCTCATCTATGGATTCTTCCTTTATAAACTTTCTTACATCAGTCTGAATAAGAACCACTGAGCAGTCTTTGATATCAAACGTATTAACATTAGCACTTTTTTTAGGTTTTGTTCTCTTCGTCGTTTTTTTCTTTGGTTGAGATCGAGGTTTCTTCTTGCTTTTAGCTTGAGGCTCCTCTAGAGCGTCTAGTGATATGATATCTTCTAGTGGTCTATCATCTGTAATGATCTGCTCTATAAGAGATATATTAGGCGGTTTCGCTTTTTTATTACTTCTTTTACTTGAAGTTGGACTCTCGGAACTCATCCGTTCTTGTTGCAGTACCTTTTGCCGTAAACTTCTTGTTTCTACTTTCGTTGAATCGTTGCTCTCTTCTTGAACACTTTCTAAAGCTATTTGCTCTAGTTCTTCCACCGGTATGCTGGTGAAATCTTCTACAATTTGATCTTCACTCATCATATCTTGTTCAGTCATTGTGTCATGGTCTTCTCCGTCATCCTTATTTTCATCAATAGGTGTTACATTCAGAACAGTCATACCCAAAGAAGGCATTCTGCTCGGACACACATCTTTGGATTCTAAGGAACTATACAGTTTAAATTTTTCTTGTAGTAAAACCTGTATTTCCATGTCTATTTCTTTCATTCTCTCAAAAGCATCAGCTGACCTAGGTTTTGAATGTTCTAATTCTAAAGGCCTTGTAAGTGTTTGCACAAATTTTGAAGCAAACTTCTTCCTATCTGTTTGAGTAAACCTGGTAGTAGAAATTTTAGTTTGAAATGTCTGAGTTTCTTTAGTTATTAGTCTTCTTATGACCTGAGTACCCACGTGTTTTGTCTGCAGTAGCTTATTACGTGCAGGGGTCAGTGTTGGCACTTGTTTAGGTATATTTTCCTCTGGAGTAGGTTTTGAAGGGGTTACAGCTGATGCAGTGTTTCTGTGTGCATGGTGGTGAGATGATGCCTTCTTAGGCTGTTCCACAAACATATTAAAGGTCTTAAGTTTAATTTTAGGATCTGACTTTGTGGGTGTTTGACTGTTTGAATTACTACTATCTTTTGGACTTAGAATGGTTTGACTGGATGTGCTAGAATGTCTTCTTCGACCTGATTCACTCTCTTTTTCCTTTGGCTTTTTTGAGGCTTCTTTCCTTTTGACATATTTATCAGAATAACTTTTATCTGTTGAGTCACCTTTTTTAACATCCTTGGTTTCTTTCTTACTTTCATCTTTAGGTAAAAATATATTATAATAATGTTTTGGGGCATCATTGCACTTTTCTAATGACTTTATTGAACTAGCATTTGCATTGACAGCAACATTTTTGTCTGAGGTTGGTTTTGCTGAATCGGACTGGCTAGATTCACTTTTCTTTCGTTTTTCTTTACGATGAGATGGTCTTTGATCAATAGACCTTTTTCGTGAGTTTGATGGAGGAGTTTTCATAATATTCGAGCTACTAGTTTTGTCAGTCTCTTTCTCAGAATCTTTACGTTGAGGTACATGCTCTTGCATTATGTTAATATGTTTCACTTTGTGAAAACCATTGTCAGAACATGAAACACTAATTTCATTGGTGGCATTTTCTTGTCCAGATTGCATCACTTCTTGCTTGATATGTTTAGCTATGTCTCTGAGGGTCTCTGTACTGCTCACAGGAAATAAATCTAAAGGTGACTGGGCAAGGGTTTGCAGTTGACTATCAATTTCGGTTTTAATTTGAGGTGGTGCTGGTGGAGCAGGTTGAAACCCAGGGGGCGTCCCCCTTGAGAGATCATCATTTTCAATAAAGTTATGGTCCACAGCTACATGATATTGTCTGTCTAGTTCGGCAAATGTATCCTCATCTTCAGAAATTTGATTAGTATTGCTATCAAATAATGGTAGTGGTTCTTCTGTATTTTTAAATGGCTCTTCAGCTGGGGTTTCCAAACTTCTTCTCTGGCTCTTCCTCTGGCTTTCTATACTAAGTTTTCTTTCTTGAATCTGGTCAATTCGTTTTGATTGACGCCTCTCAAAAAGAGGTTTGGTTTCTTCATATGGTGTCTGATGATCATAATTTAAGTTCTTATTAGAATTATCAGTTACATCATATCTGGTTGAATTTTCATAATTTAATGATGAAGGTTGTTCTTGCTCATAACATGTCTCATGTGATAATTCATTATAATTGTATGATTCACAATACGGATAGTTAGATTGTCTGTCATCGGTTTGATGGAAACTGTGCTCGTCAGGTGCATCAAATCTTTGTTCAAATTCACCTAACTGTAGAACTTTACTAAGTTCAGCCATGACAATGGGCTTTATATCTTCTAGCAATACAGTGTCTTGTGGATCTAAGAGGCACTGCATCTGCTTCATGAAAGTATCCTCATAAATCGTGTTATTGTCATTATGAATGAAGTCAGTGCTAGAACTGTACAGTGATTTCTCTGCCACAGATCTTAAATGGCGGTTCAAACTATTTTGAGACTCGGTTATTAAACTGCTAATGGCATACTCAAACTTTGATGAAGAACCCGGATCATCCATTAGTTTATGCATTTTATCTTTGTCCATCTTAAACAGTTGGTGGACAATATTTGATTTCATTTTATCACAATTTGACTTAGCATTGTGTCTCTGCTGCCTTGGTGTTCTCTTCTTAGCTGGCTGTTCTTGCTGAATGTGTTGGTGAGGATTCTCGCTAGCTTCCTGCTCACTAACACTCTGAAGGGCAGAGGCATCTTGGGATAATCTCTCTGGATCATTACGATTCATTAGCCTTTTCCTAACAATATCTACAGTGTCATCAACAGATCTGCTAAATGAGGTGTCATTATTATTGGTGGTTGGTCCAGAGGTCCCTCCGTAATGGTCTGATGCGGGTGGTCTATGACCTGTGTAATCTACAACAGGTATTTTATTTCTTTCTGCAGCATCATGATGTCTAAAAGAACTTTGGTTTCTGTCATCATGATCTTGTTTTTTATATCCAGGAAGTGGATTGGACCAAGGAGATATCCGTTGCTGATTATAAGAATCTACTGGATTTGGTAAAAGAGGAAGCTGCCGATGATCTATATCTCCCATACTATTAACATGAAATGATTCAGGTGTGACGTCCTCATAATAGTTAGATGGTTCTCTGTAGGAGCTGCATTGATTATTGTTTTCTTTTGGTCTCACATTAGGATTAACATATTGATACATATGCCTGGAGCGTGTGTGATGCTCTCTCTCTGGCATTCTTTGATCAATTTGGCGATGGCCATCTCGATAATCTCTGTGCCTATCATGTCGACTATGCTCTTCTGTATGTCCTCCGTGAGCATTGTAGGGTTGTGAGCCCCTTTGACTTAGTCGAGTGTTGGGTGGCGGGAATCTGGAATGGAATAATAAAAAACTAAGAAAAAACAAAAATAAAAGTTACAATCGTTCATTATGCTAACGATTATGTTAATGTACCCGTATTAAAGTACAAATTCAGAGTTTTATAGACGTATTGTCATATACATACATGGATTTTTTTACATTTCAAGTTATACGAAATATTGGCGCGTCAGTAATGTAATGCAAATATTGTATGTTATATTAGGACTAGTGTCTTACCTGGGGCTTTCAAGCAATTGATAGGTCCTTGGAGGTCTAAATCGAGGAGGCCCGTTGCCTCTAGGCCTGAAATGCCGTTGATTTTCACTTCGCCATCCTCCAATGCTAGGATGACCTCGCCTCATTATTTCACAGCTAACACATATTTTCTCACAACACACCGAAGGAAGGGTTTCACTTTATTTTGGTGTTCGAAGTACGTATTTTGTTACATGCAAAAAGGTGATAATCACAAGAAAAACAAGTTTGATCAATTGTCGCGCCGAATAAAAATATATAGACGGACATGAAATCCATTTGACATTTCTTTAGACATTCAATTGCCAGCCACAAAAAAAAACATTTTTACAATAACATGCGTTCAAACTCCAGGGGATGTTTTTATTTCAGTCTTATAAGACAAAGTCTGCACATGAAGAATTTACACAGGCAGGTATTTTCTTTTCGACTACAGCGCAAATGCATGATGTTGTGTCTAGACTTTTTATCTGACAATTTAATACAAGTGTACAACTGAAGGCCAGTTCTCATTCTTGAAAAAAAACAGGATGGTTCAAACTGTGTGATCACATAATAAAAAAATAAAAATCGTATTTGTTAATGCCATTTGACGACTAACTTTTGATTTTTCCCACACACATTCATGTCAATTTGATCAAACTTAGTTGATTAAGAATAAGATTTTTTATTTTTTATTTGTATGTTTAAGACATGGTACGTACATATTTTCAATCTAGGATGATCTGGTATGTTTCGCCATTAACTAGCATACAAATATACGATAAATATGCTCTTTTTAACAAATTTTAAAAGTAATACTAATTTTAACCAACATAAATAAGTACAAAAATTAAATTATTACATTTAATTTAATTCTTATTAGAACAAGTATACATTATACTAACATTAGAATAGACTACTTTATCATCTGCCTAGCCCTTTCTCAGCTATATTGGGGTCTTCTAAGAACAATTATCGATTAGCCATTTTTGTAATTTGGATTTAAAATAAAGTGTGTGTACCTAGGTCACATGCCTTGAAAAATTTAGACAAATTATTGGAACGTGTATGAACCCGCATTAGAAAAAGTTCAAGTTCCAGTCAGACAATACATGTCAACGAAGACTTTGAGGTTATTGCAAAAAAAAAAACAAAACAAAATTGAGGTTATTGGGGAAATTAGAAGTGTTTGCAAAACAAAAATACACAAAGCCCTTTTTTGTGCATTAGCATCTCAGTCGCAAACCTCTAATTTTGAAAAGTTGCGAAGATTTCTGATACGGTAGCCATAATCACAGAAAACGGAAAAAGTATGGAAAAATAATAAAAAGACTGGATAGTTTTTACATTATTAATTTTTATAAATTTTGTTATAACGGTTATAGAAATACGCACTCTGTGAAAAACTTTCAGTTAAGGTCCTACACTCCTACCAACTTATCTGTGAAATGGCGAAAATTGGAACTACGGCCGTCTTGTTGATATGTCATTCGATTGTCAGTGTATACTACATTCGGGTTCTCCTTCTCTGGTTGTTTTGTCGTGATATTGCTGAATTTATAAAGGTTTTATTATAGCAGTGGTAAGTGACACTGAAACCGAAAGCGATAGTGATAATGATGATATTGGTACGGAAAGAAGCGGAGTATGGCGTCACAACCAGGATGAAGTGGTGTATGCAGGTTCATCTAAATATCACAATTACTGTAAACCTGGTTTTCAATAAAGCATTGTAAAGCAATTTGTTTTTTTTTTTTATTACACTACACTACCACTAGGTACCACTGCTAATTATAATTAGTCAAATCTGGTGTAAGGGGTTAGGTACGGTCATAATAACTAAATGCTAGACATCCAGGTACCTCTTGCAAAGTAGGTACCTACTTAACTTCGCATTAAATGAAATTTGTATGCCCCCGTGGAACATTTTATCTGCTGTATTTCCACTTCATTGGATTACTTTTTAGATAAAGCCATTGTTTATTGCTGAGAGACTAAACTGTTAGTTGTACCTACGTAACTGTAAATTATCAAATTCTTTTTGTTAATTTTATTATTAGGGTTCCGAAAAAAAAAAAGGAACCCTTATAGGATCACTCGGGTGTCTGTCTGTCTGTCTGTCTGTCTGTCCGTCTGTCACAGCCAGTTTTCTCCGGATCCACTGGACCGATTCTGTTGAAATTTGGTGTACATATGGATTTCTATGACCCAAACACGGACGCGTTACGTAAGTCATTAAATTTTTAGTATGGGGGTCACTTTTGGGGGTCAAACTAGAAAATTAAAAAAAAAGAGGTTTGAACAATATCGTGTGACATATCAAATGAAAGGGCTTACTGTGAGGGTTTTAATTATATTTTTTTCATAATTTTAAAATAAGTAGTTTTGAAGTTATTCAAGAAATGAGACGAAAAATGACCATTCCCCCCCCCCCCCTTATCTCCGAAACTACTAAGCCTAAAATTTTGAAAAAAATGGAGATAGTAGATCTTTACCTAAATATTACAGGAAAACCTATTAGAAGTATGTAGTGTTAAAATAACTTTAAAAAAAAATTAAATTCGTTCGGAACCCTTTGCACGCGAGTCCGACTCGCACTTGGCCAGTTTTTTTTAAATAAGTATCATTGTTTTTAATTTGTAAAAAATAAGTATCATTGTTTTTAATTTGGACCGATTTAAGCAAAAATGATTCAGTCCACACTAACCTCATTTCGAGATAATAGAGTTTAAAGTTTATTTCGGTATTTCTCTGGCTTTGTAGTTCTAAATGTTATGTTTTTAATTTTATGTTATTCTAAGTGTTCTAAACTAATTTACATGCATGTATTTAGTAAATAAATTTTAATAGTTTCGTAGATATTCAAGAAAACTTGCGCGTGGATCATTATTACATAATACATTTTGTATGGAATTAGCTGTGTAGGCTGCGGAAAGAAAAATGCAAAAATGTTCCAAACTATGACAAAAATAAAAGCTTAAAAATGTTTATTATTTTTATTTTATTTAAAAAAACACAAATGTTACCCTACTCCTCATCCAAATCAAAGTCGGGTTCATCACAATAACCATCTATATCGTCTATTATTGCATCGTCTCCCTTCAGTTTTTTATAATAACCAATGCAATCATTTGGTATGAGATGGAATAACGATTTCAAATCGTTTAACTTCTTTTTGTTAATCAGTTTTCCTGAAGGCCATAATTCTTGCAAATCTTCTTCTATGACACCCAAATCAACACCTTTTAATTTCTTTTTAATATTCAGTTCTTTGTAGTCCTCATTAAAGGAAGTTCTCATGAACAAAGAATGTTGAGTCTTTTTTGTGATTAAAATTTCTTTTGTTTTGAGCCAGTTTACTTTGCTCTTATCATTAAATATTTTTCTATTAACTATTTTCTTTTCTAGAATTTGAGATCCAACAAAATCACAACTTTCCATTTTATGGACCTGTAAAGGATTTTTGTTTTTGCATTGTTTCATAATGGCAATATAATCATCCACGGAGTATATCCTTTCATATTGCTTGAGTCGAGTCTCAATTTTAGCGAAGTCGTTGTCATTTGGTAGGAAAGTGTGTCCTGATTCTAGGTAACGGAAGCTGATTGTCTCGAGAGTGGGGTGTCTATTTAATAAAGCCTTTAAAATCAAAACGATTTTGATATTCCTGTTTTGCCCTCCGCAACAGTCACTCCACAAAATCAATTTTTTTACTGTAGGAGGTAGCACGCACTTAATATATTTCCTCAAACATGAACCCACTTCTTGGGCCCCTCTGCCTGCCTCGCCTTCAGCCCAAACAAAACAATTCCCAACACCGTTGGAAGCCGAGTGTATACCGCAGTTGTATACCCATAACTGCCTTTTGTAGAAAACTATATTGGTCGGTATTCTAGGTAAAGGCAAGGTTTTCTCCAAATCGTAAGTCAGACATTCAGTTTCGTCACAAGTTTTAGCCTGTTCAAAATCTTCCTTCAGCTTCTTCCTTAAATCTTCGGCAATTTTTTGGTGTTCTTCTTTTTCTCTTTGGGCATTTGCTCTTTCAGCTGAGGTAGTAGAATTTTTCAATGTCATTTCATAAAGATCACATTTGTTACACGTGTCTTTCTTAAGGCTCTTGCACCTCAAATTGAATTTTTGTACAAAAATATGTCTAACAACATTGAAGGATGGACATTTTTCATCTTTTCCAAATTCTTTTTCGAATTCTATTTTGAACAATTCGTAGATTTTTGGTACCGTCATTCCTGGCTGCAGATATAAAGCATCGCTGTTCTTTTCTCTACGATAATGTGACTCGTATTTTGGCAACCTTTTGATAACATCGATAATAAGCTCAATATGTCTTTGTGGCGTTTTATTCCATCCGCCTGCTGTTTCTCCTCTTTTATCTTTTATTTCTCTGTCATTGCGTTTTTATCGAAGACTGACAGTAACTTTTTGAGGTGTTATTTGCAGAGTTCTACAAAACATGTCTCGACAAACAGGTATATTGCCAAGTGTATACGTGCGAATAAATTCGCGAGGTTTCCTCTTCGACGGGGAGCATAATGTAACGTAACTTCGTTTCTTTTTGCTTTCTGTAATGTTAGATGTTATGTACAAAACTTGAGCTGCGTACGATTCAAGATGTACGAATCTATGAAATTCTCGTTCCCTATCTTCTTTTGAAACTAAATTAGCACAATCTTTTTTGCATGAACATTTAAAATCTATGAATTTTTTAGATGATACTTCCTTCTTTTTAGTTTGGTAAGGTAAATTTTTGTATTTCCTTTCTTTAATTTCCTGACGACTGTATTTTTGTTTGAGTTTACTTCCTCTTTTTTTACGACCTTCATTTTCGTTTTCTGGTGCATTCTCTAAACTGCATACGATATCGTTAGCAATTTCTTGTCGGTAATTAATTTGTTTTTCCGCTTCTTCACTTCCTTCGGTGTTATTTTCTGTTTCACGTTCTATTTCTTCCATAACATCTTCAACATTAAGTCTCTCCGTTGATTTTCTTTTTTCAGTTGCCGTACTCGGAGAATGGATTAATGCCTGTGTGGTTTTGATTCTTACTTCATCACAATCAGTGTCACTTTCTGAATCTGTGGTATCTTGTGCTATAAAATCTGGATCTCTTACGCTATCGTCACTGTTATATGTTAGGTTATCATTATCTTCTAATCTTAGTGATGTTGGTTCTTCAACTATTTGGTCTAATGCAATGTGCGTATCATTAGGAACACTCTTCATTATATAAGGAGTCAGAGGTGAATATGACGGCGGAGGAATTGACAAATGGGAAAGTAGCGTTGGACTAGTAACGCCATCATTATCTGAAACATGAAAAATAAGTGGTTCTGACAATCCAATTTAATTTTCTTAACAATAATATGATATTAATCGGGATTGCTTTAAACGTAGTTTTGCTAGATCCTTCTGTGCCAGTAGGTAACAAAGTATTGTTTGTCCCCGCCTGCAGCGCCTTAAAGTATTTAGTTTAACTAATTTGAATATACATTGTGAGACTTGTTTTTCCCTTTTCAGTTCATTATTTTTAAGCAGTCGGGTTTTTTGTTTTTATAATAATAATTTTACATACATACATACATACATAAAACAGTCATCATTTAGGAATTTTAATGTAAATAATAGTACCTTCTAATCTCGGTGATGTTGGTTCTTCAACTATTTGGTCAAATGCAATGTGCGCATCATTAGGAACACTCTTTGTTATATGTGGAGTCAGAGGTGAATATGACGGCGGAGGAATTGACAAATTGGATAGTAGCGTTGGACTACTGACATCATCATTATCTGAAAGATTAATTGCAATAAAATTAAGATGTTGATTATTGTATTTTGAACTTTAGTCTAACGAACATTTTACTGTCCTGGTATTAAATAGTACCTTACCTTCAGATATTCGTTTTTGGAAAACTTCACCAGAAGCCATTTGGCTAACATTGATTGGCGATTTGTTAACTTCGGTTTCTTCAATAGCATTCTCTAAAATAAAAGATCTTTCCCGATCTTTCAAGTTACGTACTTCATTCGTGCAATCTCGCTGTAAACAAGAGGCTAATTCCTCGTCATCACTTGCCTCGATATATGTTTCTTGTCGACTTTGAGTATTGTCAATGCGCTGAACTACTGTGCATTCTGACCCCGACATAGAGTTTATGACATCTTTTGGCTTAAAAGGGCATACCGTTTCCTCATCATTACTGTCGCTTGCTTCTACATATGTTTGCCTTTCATTAAAATGTGAACTATCTTTAATACTAACAATCCCCTGAAGTGGATTTTCAGAGCACCGTTCAACAAAAGAGTCTTCACAAGGTTCTTCAAGCATCTCATTTGTCAAAATGTTGAAAATTTTTTCCGTTTCTGGAGACATTTCTCTGATTGGCGATGACGTACAAGATTGTTGATTTTCGTCATCTGAAACAATATGGAGCCGTCGTGTATATTTTTGTATCCCTGATAAGTACTTTAACTCTTTACGTTCCACCTATTTAAAATTACGTCGGGCCACGTTCAATATAGGGTCTCAAACAAAGCGCGAAAAAGCAAATCAGCTGTTTCACACATTTTGGTTAAGTAGGTATAAACATTTTGTATAAAACAGCTGTTTTTTTTTCTAAAAAACACTTTAAAAACAATGTGGAAATAAGTAGATACCTAGTATTATGTGTTCTTACCTAGCTTACTTTGAGCGGTTTGACGAGAGTTTTTATTGCAATAGTCTTTCTGAACCATCCTTATAATGTTATCACTCCTCTTACATTTCTTTGAGAGATGTGAATAATTAAGAAGCGAACCGCCACCTTCTACGGCAAAACAAAAAAAATGCAAATAGGTAAATAATAAGTAAGTAGGTACGTACGGTCGGCTGTAGTTAGATAGTAGGTAGGTTAGTTCCAAATAATTTGGAGCTCACCTATAGCTGTGTTTCTAGGTACCTACCAACTTATTCTGAGTAAAATGTATAGGTAGCAAGCCGGGCATAAAGGTTATTTAGCGGCTAAATATACCTAAAAGTTCATCCGTAGATTAAGTAGATAATGTCACCTGCACGTAATAGTAATTATTGTAACAAAATATGATTATAAAATACATAAACCACAGAAGTTACTGCAATGAAAACAATTTAAAAGAATATGAGTAGGTACATAAACACAACGCGATCGTAAAATATCTACGAGACATATTAATAATTATTACCAGTAGCTATCTACAATAATAAAATTACTTACCATCATCTTTTTGCCCTGCATCTGTTCTTTTACGTACTTACACTTTTTAATATTGAATCTTTTCTATTCATTTCTAGGTTTAAGACTAAACTTTTGATAAAAACTCGAATCACCAACTTTACAAAACACAATTTAACAAATTCAATTACAATGAGATGTTACTCATGCACTTTTCTTTATTTTTACTACGCAGCAATAAATTTCACACAACGTTTCAATAGACGAGATCAGTACGAAATGACGACGCCCGCTCCCCACTCCGCCCGCTGCAGCCGCACATATTACGCGTTTGCAGCGGCGCGAGTAGGTAAGTTTATTTAAAGTACCTACCCACAACCTAATAAAGTAATAATGTTTGCAATGAGTGCAGTTTTTTGTTTTGAAAAATATTTAATGACACAATAGTATTTACTCAACAATTACTTAATAAACAAATTTGCCATAAATTGCGAAGTGGATCCTTTTTGTTTATTCAATTAAAGTATAATATAGTTTTCATTTCAAAATTGCAAAAACGTTTCAAGCTCTGAAGTTCATTTTGTGTTAAAATTTAAATGAAGAAAACACGCAGCAGCATTATTTGCAAAAAAGATTCAAGTGAGGTGGATCGTTTTTGTAAAACTTTAACAGTAATTTTTCACTGCGCTTAAAGTTTTACAAAAACGATCCACCTCACTTGAATCTTTTTTGCAAAACTTTAGCGCATTTGAAATGGTTGGTTTAGAAATATGCAAAAATGATCTTCAATAAGTTTGTCTACATGACCACATTATTCTAAAAAAATAGAATAAATTTCATGCAAAACATACAATTTTATTGCAGGTACAAAAAAATGCAATAAAAGATAGAAGGTTTAAATAGTTATATACGTATTTCATTAAAGTTTTCGGTATAAAAATAATATTTTGTTTACTTTTTAGCCGAGATATTAATGATAATTTTATATTTAACCGTGAATCGTTTTTTAAGAATTGAATTTTTCGTTTTTCTTTAATTAAATAGAATAGTCATGTGGTCTGAATCAGTATACTTCTGTAGTCGAATGTTATTTGGAATTGAGTTAAAATGATTCAAGGTTATTGGAACATTTAAGCAGAATGATTTTTATAATATTTTCCATATTGTATAAAAAGCATTATTGTTCCAAGTAGTTTGAATCATTATAGCAAAAAACAAAAAACCTATATCAGGGCAACCAAGAAAATGCAAAAATGATTCTAATAGCTTGAAACATTTATGCATTATGAAAAAATGATGTTCGCTATGACAGTTGTGGTTTGGACCATACGGATTTTCGTCAATTATTAACATAGAGTTCCGAGTCTTTGATATGTTAAAATATACCTTATTTAGAGTACATAAGTCACAAAAACTCGAAATTGTCGAGATTGTGGGTTGGATCATTTTTGCATAAATCGGTCCATTTGTAAAAGTGTCTTATTAAACGATTATGTCTAATGTGAAATTTCCTTCTTGAAAACTTACTCAATTTTGGGCACCTTATATTAATTAGCAACACTGAATCGACGGTGCCGTCCTCTTTCATTTCACAGATAAGTTGGTAGGACTGTAACTGTCTACCTGTTACGGTACGGTTCATGATAAACAGCCTACCGTCGGACAGACAGTGGAGACTTTAAGGTGGAGACTTTTATGGATTTATATCACGGTCGTTCATAAAAAAGTACAGTATGAATGTGCCGCACGCAGTGCCGCAAGGCGCTGTGAATTCGAAGACGTATGCGTCTGCGGCACTGTTGAAGAGCCCTAGTAGTTCCTGTTCTTCAGGCCATAGAACAATGTTTGTGTCATGGTCCTAGTTCTGAGTTCAGACTACCAGGTTAAGATAGTATAAACAACGCATACAACGACAGATAATCGGTTACGATCGACTATGGTCAGCATCATATTAGCGCAGACAGCGCAGTGACAAGACGCTTGAGGATTTCATTATTGATATATTAATTGAAATTTCAATATTCTTTTTCTTAAATTAAAGTAGCCTAAGTTACTTCTTATTGCATCAGGGGGTCTAAAAAGGCCACCTTATCAGAATCAGAAAGCACATCACGCTACCCGTCACTGTCAAATTTTCCCAATCAACTTGGAACCTAATGCGTTAGCGATAAAGATGAAAATTAAATTTGACAGATTGTTGTGTGATTAATATAATGTTTCTTTCTCTTAAAGTGGCCTTTATATCCCCCCTGTTATCTGCCAGTGAATGTTCCGTCTAAATTGGTTCAGTTGTACAGACAGACAATCTTCTATGTATAAAAATGAATTGCTGTTCGTTAGTCTCGCTAAAACTCGAGAACGGCTGGACCGATTTTAATAATTCTTTTTTTGTTGAATTCGCCAAAATACAGGGAAGGTTTAAAAGCAAAAAAAAAATGGGTAGGTAGATAGGGTAGGTAGAGTAGGTAGGTAGGTAGGTAGGGTAGGTAGGGTAGGAGTAGGGTAGGAGTAGGGTAGGAGTAGGGTAGGAGTAGGGTAGGAGTAGGGTAGGAGTAGTGTTGTAGTAGAGTAGGAGTTATATTATAGATGAAAATTGTGACGCAGACGAAGTTGCGCGGGTCAGCTAGTCTATATATATAAAAATGAATTGCTGTTCGTTAGTCTCGCTAAAACTCGAGAACGGCTGGACCGATTTTAATAATTCTTTTTTTGTTGGATTCGACAAAATACATGGAAGGTTTAAAAGCAAAAAAAAAATGGGTAGGTAGATAGGGTAGGTAGGTAGGTAGGGTAGGTAGGTAGGTAGGTAGGGAGGTAGGGTAGGTAGGGTAGGTAGGTAGGTAGGGTAGGTAGGGTAGGAGTAGGGTAGGAGTAGGGTAGGAGTAGGGTAGGAGTAGGGTAGGAGTAGGGTAGGAGTAGGGTAGGAGTAGGGTAGGAGTAGGGTAGGAGTAGGGTAGGAGTAGGGTAGGAGTAGGGTAGGAGTAGGGTAGGAGTAGGGTAGGAGTAGGGTAGGAGTAGGGTAGGAGTAGGGTAGGAGTAGGGTAGGAGTAGGGTAGGAGTAGGGTAGGAGTAGGTTAGGAGTTATATTATAGATGAAAATTGTGACGCAGACGAAGTTGCGCGGGTCAGCTAGTAAGTTATAAAAATGATGTTTTTGCTATAGGTAGTGTTTTAAACACCGGCTTCGCATGCTCCCTAGGGAATATACTCCCGGGATAAATAATAGCCTATGTGTTATTCCAGACTAAATCTATCTGTGTGCCAAATTTCATGATATTCTTTCAGGCGTTCTTTGGTGAAAGAATAAGAAACATTCATCCATCGCCACAAACGTTAGCATTTATAATATTACTACTTCTGTGAAAAATATATTAAGTCGGAAGTAGAATATTAAGTACCTAGGTAGAATACGCGCCACGAAAGATGAGACTTGACACACCAACTAAACTTTATTATTTCGTAATAAATATTATAATATTGTTAAGAGTTTTGATTTAAATGTCATCGAAAAACCCTGAATAGATATACAAATTATGGATAATTATTTCGTCACGACTGTACCTGCGCAAGCTTCCCACTACTGACGCTCGTCAAGTCTCATCTTTCGTGGCACGTAGGTATTGTATGTCATTTGATGATTTCGTATCCATTGAATGTTGTTATACTTATTATACATTGGGTCAGAACTGGAAAACTATTCCAAGAACTCCACTTGCATTTCTTGTTCTTCATCAGATGATGAAGCTAAAGAGGTATCTACACTAATATTATAAAGAGGAAAGATTTGTTTGTTTGAATTGAATAGGCTCCGAAACTACTGGATAGATTTATCATTGGATAGCTACATTATCAGGGAGTAACATAGGCTATATAATTATTATCCCTGTACTCCCTCCCACAGGAACGGGAACTACGCGGGTGAAACCGCGTGACGTCCACTAGTTTATTATAAATCGCTCTTCCAGACTTTCAATTATTCTATTTTGATGAAAATTGTTTTCAATTTTCCAGGATTTTTTTATCCTTCATAGTTATGGGTTATATTATTATTTTATTGTAAAGAACAAGCTCTTAGAAATCTAAATATGTATAAATTGCAAGTGCTTTTATGGAAAAAATAAAAAATAATGCCTCCAAAGATTAATCTTTCAGTCAGAGCTTGAAGCATAAAGTCGAATAACTTTAGATAGGTAAGTCATTTCCTCCCGGATTAAAATTTGTCAGCTGATAGTTAATAAATGATCCTGTAAGTAATAAAATAAATCAGCTGGCAAGATGCCGAGGAAAAACTAGTCAGCTGGTGAATTTAAGTAGGCGATAGATGCCCCCTTCAGGGCGCTAGCTGACGACCTTCCCACCTAAATACAGCCGGCTGATGTTTTGTATTAAAGATATTGGGTTAGCTAAAATCTGACAATTATCAATCGGGGGAGAAAATGACTGAAAATATGAAAAAAATTACAAATGTTCGTGTGACCAGCTGACGGCCTTTCCACCGAGATACAGCCGGCTGACGTTTTGTTTTCTGCAAGATATTGGGTTGGCTATAATCCGACACTAATTTCATTCGGGAGGAAATGACTGAAAAAAAAAATTTTTTTTTCAACTTGTTTTTGAGGCTGCCACCCACCGTGTCGCAGCTGACGTTCACAGAGCTCCATAATAAAGCTCTCATAACCATTTTACAAGTTATCGTCCGGGAGGAACTTGGTCATGGAAATCTGTTGCTGGTTCGCGGCCCATTAGACTGCGTCAATGTGCCTTGATCTTATGTGACAGGTGTAAAGAAAACGGCATCTTTTACTTATAATTTTTTATTAGAAAAACCTTAGAACATACTTTCATAATAAATTGCCTGTTCTGCTGATTTCGAACTTATTATGTCCCATCCATGACAGTAAACAATATTTACAAGCTACTTATGAAATAAGTATAAACACAATTGAAAATGGGTATGATTGTTTCCGTTTATCTTCAAAAGCCAAATAATAGTTGATGTGGCTTTTGAAGAGAAATCAAAGGCTATGTCAACAATAAAAAAACATGCATGTGTCAATCATAAAAATGGTTTCATACAGGAAAAGTACGTACCATCCGTACTGTTATTTTACTCCACGGTTATTTACGATTTTCCACCACAGTACTTTATATATATATATCAATGACCACAGTGATCTTTGTTGTCATTGCTATAAGGTTGCAAATGGGTGGCTGTTAGGGGTAAAATATCTGTGAACGGACTAAGGCCCGCCAGGACACACCAGAGTTATTTGCTATTTATATCTTTAATTCCGAGTTAGTTGCTAACCCGAGCTCATTATGTAGGTACCTATAGAATATCTGTATCCTCGTGAAATCAACTTTGAGTCGAAAAGATAACTGTGGTTTATGCACGCGGGCTTAAAAGAAGAAATCAGTGGGTCGAGAGAGAAATGCAACACAGTTTTGCCAACTTATGAGGCTTGTTCCACACGTACCACGACCACAATACGTGGGCGGGCGCTTATTTCTATGAGAATTAATAGTTACATTCACACGGACCACATTTTGCCGTCATTATCGACCGCGTTGATACCGACCACCAGCGACACCGCGAACTCGTGGCCGGCTACATCGCAAACACATCCACATTTTGTAGGTACCACAAAACCGCAAGAATCCGCAGCGACACTATTCACACGTAACCTCAGCTTGACCACCTTTTGTTGCGACGGTGTGGTGTGAAACAAGCCTTAACCCGTGCTAGGCGTACTGTTTTGAGGGTGGTGTACCTACTCTCTGAGCTGTACATAGACGTCCAAACTTTCAAAGAATCAAATACCAGCAAGTATTGAAGTCGGGTCTTCGACCCCGGACTTAACTTTCCGTAGGAATAGCACTGCTTCGCGGCCATCAATTAACCTGTGGTCATAAGTCAGGGCGAGGTACATCATAGGCCTGATTTCAACCTATAAAAGAGAAATTTAATTTAGATTACGTACATTTTGTGAGAACGTTTAGAATTCCGAGCATCCTCTATCATAGATCTAAGTACTTGTAGAGTTTTTCTGGTAACACTATAGAAGGTAGAAAATAAGGCACATTGTTTATTTTGTGTCTTGGACGTAGGACTTGGCTATGTTGCGGAATTTGTTGGAAAGAGTCACCGCGGCCCTGGAACGTAAAGAGCATTAGGAGGAACAAAGATGGGTTTTAGTCTGTAAGACTCTGACACTCCTGTACGCACCGGGACTTACAGCTGAAGCGCTTATTACACTACTCGGTATTCAGGGCCCGGTGGCAAGAGTGGGCGTGGCCCTTAACTAGGGAGCCGCTTATTACACTAGACGGTCGATTCGGCCCTAACTCATGAAGTGACCAGCGTTGCCAACGTGTGGGGAATTCCCAAAACTGCGGGGAATCTCAAATTGATTGAGGATTTATTGGAGATGGGCAAGATGTGGGGAAAATGCGGGGATTCCAAATATCGATTTCATTCTTCTGATATTATCCTAAATATTGAATTTGTGGGGTTAAATTGAAGTTGGCAACACTTCTCCCTGACTCCCTAAACGCTATTACACTGCCCGTTAGTAAGGGAGTTAGGGAGCTAACTAGACCGGGTCGCAAAGGTCACTCTGATTAGGGTCCCAACTCCCTAACTCTTATTACACCACCCTAAATCGGGACTTAGGGCCCTGAATACCGTGTAGCGCTTTAGTATGGCCGCTTTTCCAAATGCGTACAGAGTGGCTACGTCTGAGACAATTGAGCTTGGTACCTATGAGTTACCAAAGACCCTACTGACTAAAAACCTAGCCATATAACAATTACCTAGCACCCTAGTTAACCTAACGCCTTAAGATACAATACTACACACGATGTAGGATTTGTATGTCAAGTCTTTTGTTGCATAATCTTTATACGTGGCGGTTTAGTCGCCGCTATGGTCATACCTTGCCATTGATTGCGACTGGTCTCTGGACTATAGCATGCATGCCCAAAATGGCTGACTGTGGCAGGTTGATAATCGGCATGGACATGAGCGATCCGAATACTCCTCCATTGCTTAACGTGAAGGTACCGCCTTGCATGTCTGCTGGCACCAATTTACCTGAAATTCAGAAGTGTCGATTTGAAGTTAATGATTGCACTTGTACATTTATGTTTAGGGTGATACATTTTCGCGAGAGTCACAGGATTTATTTTAAACATAGGACGCACATAGGTACAAAGGCGGACTTAATGCAATAGCATCTATCTGTCAACAAAGGGTAGTAAAGAAATAAAATTGCAGGAAGAAAGACCGGAAAGGGGTTCGAACTTTTTCTATTGGTGCCGCCGGCATTTTAATTTTTCAAAGTTGCGGCGCACGATCTAATACGCATATATGGGTAGAGGACACTTAAATAAACAAACATGTTAGCAGCATGGTGCCCTAAAGTGTCACGTTGCCGAGATATTTGAAGATATAATCGCCATGTGAGAACAACAAAAATCATTAAAAATCGGGGGGGGGGGGGGGGCTATACCACGATGGTTCTGTGCCCTTTATTGGAAAATGAGAGTTAAGTTCGTCATAAAACCAGGGACTATCACAAATTTTAGCAGAGAACGTTGCTCTAGGAGTATATCAGCGGTTGGATACAATATAACGTAATCACCTGCAACGACCACTGTAGAAGAGAGCTCAAGAGCGAAAAGTATCGAAAGTCAGATAGGTACTGAGATAAGTTTGTTACCATGCCTAGCTTTATTGCCCATCGCGTTCATCTCCAGCTCAAGGCGCGGGTAGTCCATGGAGTCGACGTTACGAAGTACAGGCACCACCAGCCCGCGAGGAGTCGCCACTGCGATCGATATGTCCACGTAGTCCCTGGAAAAATTGAACGTAGGTAGTTTCATTTATCGTACCGACCAATACGTAAATTTGTCTAAAGGTCATAATCGTACATCAAAGTCTATACGTCCTCCTCCTTGCGTCGTATTCCTCAATGCTGAGGGTCGTGACCTCCCTTCTGTATCACTTTTACACGTATGATGTTTCTCCACCTGTTTCTGTGCCTGGCGGTGTGGAGGGCATTGTAAACGGTAGTGTCAAGGGCGGTGCGAATCTGGTCAGACCAACGTATTGGACAGACAAAGTGTATACGTAGTACACCTACAATTCATCAGTTATGTTATTCTACGTCCACGCAACAGGAGTGTGTGTCTATTGTCAGTAACTGGGGGAAAACAAACAATTCAAGGAAAACAGATAATGGACAACTCTTGCCTAGAAATAACCTATCCATTCTTCATTTACAAACCCCTTGGTTGTAGCTATTAGGAAACAAACTCCGGCAGAGAATTCCACTCCTTAGCTGTACGCACAATGAAAGTAGGTAATCCTAAAACATTAGTGCGAATGCGTGGGATCTCCATCGGTGGCGGATCGCCGTACGTCTTGTAGTCCTAAGATGGAACAGGATTGGTGGAAATAAATTTGTGCAACTCTAAATAACACTTCCTGAAATGCAACCTATACAAATCTGACAGGCTGGCGACTGTGCCTTATCCTTGCCTTACCTGTAAATGATGTCCTGTCCGATGATAACCCCGTTAACGACGGGCTGGTCTATCAGGGCGTTGGCAGCAGCCTTCAGGAAAGGAGACATGAAGGACAGCTTCACGCCGTACTTCTTGACGAACGCCTGTAAGTTCGCCTTCCGGAACGCCATTAGCTTGCTGTGGATAATGAAACAGGAATATTAAGGAAGAGACTGTGAATGAGTGTGTGTGTGAGTGAATGAGCGAGCGAGTGGCATTGGTCACCCTTAGATCGGCCGAAATCGATCTGAACGGCTATAATACAGGATAAATTTTCTTTCTTTCTTTTCAGGGTAAAAAATTAATAATACATTTCGAAAAATCAACATTCCTCCAGCCAGGAATCGAACCCGTCAATTTTGAACGAATATCGCCATACCTTCCAAGTTGACTACAATCCTTTCGTTTGCTTTGCGAAACAGGTTTTCCACCAGGGCCGCTTCCGCTTACATTTGAACAGCAGGATAACCTGATACCCACTCTGCTTTGCTAACGTTCTGGGTAGGGATGGTCACGGAGTTCTGAACAGGCTTTAACATACTTCTGAATTTCCGTTTTCTGTTTGATCAGCTGTTAAAATTTTGAGGTTATCAAAACTTTTTTATGTAAGTAGTGAAAGTGATGCGAGTATTTTTATCTGTTTAGTAAAGTTTTTTTTTTACTAAAGTGGGGTACCTCATATCACATTCGTTGAAGGTGGTAAGCATGGCAGCAGTGTTCTGCGCGTCCTTCAGCCGCTCGGCGATGCGCCGGCGCATCTTGTTCATAGGTACCGGGTGCTCAGTACGAGTACCAGAAATTGTCTTGGTCGGGTCGGTGAGTCTCTGTGCTGCCACCTTATTTGCAAAAAAGAAGTACCTATTCTTCACAAGTTGCCAAAGGGTATAAAGAACTAATAACTAATAATATTATGTTGGACAGTGTTCAGGTTACATCTGGAGTTGTTTACTATACGGACCTTGTGGAAACTACGAGTAAAACATATTTCCGTGCGTTCAAGCGATTTTGTCATACCTATTACTGAAATCAAAAGTAGCTTTTCTATCGCTTGCATTTTGGGGAGTGTGCGACGGAATTGCATGATTTAATTCCGCCAAGCCCGTTCCATCATCAGACAACAAGACGAACGGCGATGCGCCACCGGTACATGGTGGACATCCCACCGACACGCACTAAACGTTTTGGGAACACATTCATAGTGCGTATAGCTAAGGAGTGGAATTCCCTGCCAGAGTCTGTGTTTCCAGATAGCTACAACCTGGGAGTCTTTGAGACAAGAGTGAATAGGTTGCTTCTAGGCAAACGTGCTCCATCTTCGACCGCATCATCGCTTACCATCAGGTGAGATTGTGGTCAAACGTATGCCTATATAAAAAAAAGCTCACAATTTAGGACCCATTAGTTTTAGTGTTAATATATATCCGTGGTGCTTGGTAACTGGGCATAACCCGGTTGTATATATGTCCCTTAAGTCGAAATTTGTATTTATACTAGTTTATACCCGCGACTCCGTTCGCGTATATACGCGAACGGAGTCGCGGGCTTTTCCCGTTCCCGTAGGATAAAACTATCTATCTTTTAAGTTGGATCAAATAACAGATAGTTACGAAATTTGATCAAATTCGGTTCAGTAGTAGGAGGAGCTCATGGCTAGATAATAACAGCCCACACGGGTCGATCTTCAAGGTTAAGCAACGCTTGCCAAGGTTGGTCTGTGGATGGGTGACCATCTTAACATACCGAGTTTCCTCCGTGCTTCGGAAAGCACGTTAAGCCGTTGGTCCCGGCTGTCATTTGAAGATCTTTGGCAGTCGTTACGGATAGTCAGAAGTCAGTAAATCTGACTCCAGTCTTGCCATGAAGTACCGTGTTACCCAGTTAATGGGTTGTGGAGGTCTGGTAGGTAGCCGCTCCATGTAAAATACTGGTATTCAGCTAAATCTGGCTTGACTGGAAGCCGACCCCAATGTAGTTGGGAAAAGGCTAGGCAGATGATGAGTTTCTGAGTTTATCTCGAACATACATCGTGACACGAGATTTTTAAATATATAGATTTTTTTCCTACTCCTCCGCTGTACTTTGCTGATTAATTTCGTTGCGTGATCCAAGAAAGTTGAATCATATCTCCGGGTGTTTCGGCGTTTTTCTGGTGGTTGCAACTGTTGATTTTGGACCTCAGTTGCAGTGGTTGGGAGTAGTGTAACGGGTTTGTCTCATAATAAAAAGTCTACCACTTGGACCTAGTGAATTAGTGATACTATGTATATAAATGTACGTAAATTTAAATTTTAATATAATTTTTTTTTCTATGTGTTTTTATCCATAAAAGTCAGATTGTAATCGAAAAAAACTGGCCAAGTGCGAGTCGGACTCGCGTGCAAAGGGTTCCGAACGAATTTTTTTTAACATGTTATTTTAACACTACAGACTTCTAATAGGTTTTCCTGTAATCTTTAGGTAAAGATCTGTTATCTCCATTTTTTCAAAATTTTTGATTCGGTAGTGTCGGAGATAAGGGGGGGGTTTATTTTCTACTTTGACCCCCAAAAGTGACCCCCATACTAAAAATTTAATGATTTACGTAACGCGTCCGTGTTTGGGTCACAGAAGTCCATATTTGTACCAAATTTCAACAGAATCGGTTCAGTGGATCCGGAGAAAACTGGCTGTGACAGACGGACAGACAGACAGACGGACACCCGAGTGATCCTATAAGGGTTCCTTTTTTTTCGGAACCCTAAAAAATAGAAGACCCATTTTGATAAGAGCCCTAGATAACCTTATTATAACTAGACCTTACTGGTCCACTGCTGAGCAAAGCCTTCCCTCCTTTCCTTCCAACGGTCACGATTCTGCTCCTCTTCTTTCCTTTCTTAGTGCTTATAAACGCAGCGCGCGGGTTGCCAGCGCCGATGTGCCAGCGCTTGTCGGTGCTGCTCCTCGCAAACCCGTCCGTCGCCGACAAGTTCCGAACTTTTATTTTTTACTATTGATAGGCACACGTTTAGTCACTATCTCACCTGCTGGTAAGCGCTGATACGGTTAAAGTTGGAGCACGCTTGCCTAGAACTGCTCCGATCAGCGCTGGTAGGCCGTCATTTGTTACTGTATTTGCAAGAGAATAACGCGTATTTTTGTTCTAGCCACCTTAGCTACCTGCTTGTACCTGGTTCCTTTATGTAGCAGTTACCTGCACGGACCAGTACCGATAAGCGCTGGTATGCCGGCGCTGGTTACCTGCTTCCTTTATGTATATGCCCATGGAAACATCCAAGCCGTTCCGACATCTATGCATTCTGCCGCGGCTCCGCGTTGTTGTTTCAGGGCTCCAATCCAGTGTTTTACGGGTAGTTTGCCATATTGCCCATATTTATAAATTTTCTGAAATCAAAACCTACTCCTACTCTTAAAAAACTTACAGGAGGTCCTTTGGATGCAATGCTCCTAATGAATGTTGCCTTCGTGGTGGCCGCTTTGGCGATTGCGGGAGAGGAGGCAGGCGCGGCTGCCGGGACAGCTGCAGGCGGGGCAGCCGCACTTCTCACCGGAGCCACACCAGTTACGTTAACCTGTATAACAAACATACATTATACAGGCAAAGAAAGAAATATCAACTGTCCAGTAAGTACAGTTAGGTATGCGCGCATAACTCGGCCGAATGTAGGGAACAGCTAATATTTCTCCTGCCGGGGTAGCGGAATTTATTCGAAAGAGTCACCGCGGCCCTGGAATGCAAAGGGCATTAGGAGGAACATAGATTAGTTTTAGGGTGGATTTCATCAGTGAAACTGAACGCGATCAGCATATAAACCACGTTTACAAGCTGTCAGTGTTATTTTCTGTGGAATATTGACACTGACAGCTTTTGAACGCAGTTTAAATGTATTGATCGAGATCAGTTTCATTGGTGAAATACGCTCTTAGTCAGTGTCTGACTTCCTTCTGCTACGCCCAAAGCAGGAGGAGTCATTTAATGATTTACAATCCTTGAAAAAAATTTTTTTTTCACAAGATCGTTATAGTGTTGGACTATGAAGTAAAGTTTTTGTATTATTTTATCGTCTTATATTAATTCTTACACGCGTTATACACGCACATGTCTTTTGTTGCAAATATTTGTTGGCACTTTCTAAAATTAATTTAATTTACTTCGCCGCAGTTTTACTTTAAATACTTAAATACATAGGTAGGGTAGTAGATTATATGTTGTCTGATATCAAAATCAAAAGGTATTTATTCAAACTAGGCTGATATCAGCACTTTTTGAACGTCAAAATTTACTTGAAGACAGTCCCCAAATCGCCCAGCGATTCACCACTTCCTAGTGTTTTTGCTGGGAAGAAGAGGCCAAAAAACTCCCCAGCAACACAACTGTCTGCTAAGTTTAATGAACTTGAATTTATGTAACATTATTATTCAACATTTTATGATAGATATAGAAAATTAAATTAAATGGCACATGTCAGCTAGCACACTATATTATAACAACAACTAAATATGAAACAATGATAAAACTAATTAAATAAGTCAACTCAAGAATACAATACTAATCAAAATGAGCCTCCAGGGATAAATGGCGTGCCCTTACTTGTGCAACAATAGAATTTAACCATAAGCTGTGACCCAAACTTACAAGTAATAAACTAGGACCTCGCAGTTAAATTATAACACTTAAAAGTTATAACAATAATAAACCACGGTCAGCAAGACGACTAGTCACCACGAGCAGCACCCGTTCACGAGCATAACGCAAAGATCTGCCATTACCTCCCTCGCCATATTAGAGGGAAGGGGTAACCCGATCCCTGACGCTACCGCAAGCAGCGACTTCAGGGAGCATGACGAACCTGCTGCCGGTTGCTCAGACAAAATTATACTTATCAATTTGTCGAGGTGTCTAGTTAGCCACATACTGCAATACAACTCATAAAAAAACAAGTTAATGAGAAGATTATGTCAAAAAATAAAATAAGAACAAAAATGACCTATATGGTCAGAATAATAAACAATGTCATCTTAAGCAAGTAAAGAATCTATGAAAGAACAGTTAGCATTGTCTCGTGTTCAACACAGCGACCAACTATGTTTCTCATCGATGTAGTCGTTTATAGTTTAGTTTGCCTTCGAAATAAGGTTGGATTTCACTTTCGTTTTAAAAGCATTAAAAGGCAAGTCTAGAAAAGTAAGAGGTAACTTATTATAAAAGCGGATTATTATAGCGAAGTATTTTTAGACTTAAGTGTATTAAAAACATTAACTACGTCACTTGGCGTTACATGCTCGAAACTAAATAATTGACTACATTTAGGCACACTAAAATGTAAGAGCTTTTCAGCATTAGACGGGGACGAATTTAAGGAGCGAGTAGTAGTTATAGGTATGTTGGCAAAAAATTCATTATGCCTTGGCTACGTCAGCTGCTGTACTAACTAATTTACTTTCAACAATTATCTCTATTTGGTTATCTTGTTTAACACACTTGCCTGTTTCATTGTTATTGATTTTCCAAGTAGCTTTTACTTTATTATTCGATTTTTTGATCGTTTCGCTTAAGAATTTAGATTTAGCAATAGCACAAATCTTTTTAAATAATTTAGAATAATTTCTGACATACTCTAGAAAAGGAGTATTAAATTTATATTTTTTTAAACCATATAACTCGTATAGTCTCGCTTTACTTTTATTAATACCCGCAGTAGCCCATTGGTTGAAGCCAACGAAGGTACCGGTAGCGCTAATAGTTTTGGAGTTAAATGTAGATTGGTGTATTCTTAATGCACAACACATCAATAAGGGCTTCATAGATTTAATTAGGTTTTTCATGTTCTACTATGGAGGGCGCAATTTTTTTTAGCTGTATTATGCTTAAACTTATTGCAACGACTAACTGCGGCTTTTTATTTAGTGGCATAGGAAAGCTAACTAATAGTCCACAGTGATCAGACGTTAAGTTACTTAACACCAATTTACTATCGGCATCAGAATTACTATAGATGTAATCTAAACAAGTTGATGAAGAGTTCGTGATTCTAGTAGGTTCAAAAAACAAATTAACTAAATTAAAGGATTTAAACAGATTGAGAAGTCTAACGCTTAATGGATTAACTTCTAGAATATTAACATTAAAATCTCCACATAAAATAATATTTTTATTATTTGATTTTAACGTATTAAGTGAATCTTCCATTACCGATTCGAAAAGACCAAAATCTCCAGAGGGCCGGCGGTAAACGCAAATTATAAAGTAACGCTCAAGTTCAACACAAGACAACTCAACAGTGCGCTCAATAGAAAGGTTAACTATATCTAAACGTTTTTTACATTTCAACTTGTTTGAAACAAGGACCAATGAACCACCGCGAATAGCACTTCTTACAAACGCACTTTGAACAGTAAAGAAATTATCATTCAATAAAACTACTTCATGTTCAGTTAAACATAACACCTGAACATCATAATTCTCTATAAATAAACTTAACTGTAATTCTTTGCCGGACAGACCTTGGATATTTTGATGTACAACATTCAACTTTTCCGTTTTTTCCGTTGTCGGTGTCGCTCCTAAAAGTTTAAACTACTAGGGGTACCAATAGGAATGCTGGTATTATTACTAACAGCAATCGTAGGTACACTACACGTACCGGCGTCGCACTGTATATTGTATGCTAAAAAACTAACATTGTCTTCTACTACTAGGTGGTAGATACATTTTATAATCTGCCAGTTTGTAATCTACATCTACACTAATATTATAAAGAGGAAAGATTTGTTTGTTTGAATTGAATAGGCTCCGAAACTACTGGACCGATTTGAAAAATTATTTTAGCATTGGATAGCTACATTATCAGGGAGTAACATAGGCTATACATTATCCCCGTACTCCCACGGGAACGGGAACTACGCGGGTGAAACCGCGTGATGTCTAGCCAGAAATAAATTGATTACAATAAAAAAAAACATAGCGTCACTGTGACGACTGGTCCTATTATAAACTAGCATATTTAAATCCTAAATGTGCCTATTTTGCTCATCAGACAAGTAATGTGAATAAGGCAAGGCACAGCAAATAAATTTACAGTTATATTTCTCATTAAGATGAGAAATCAAATGGACACAATCAGTTATATCTTTTTTTCTTACAGTTAAACTATATTAATACTAATTAAATATAGGTAGCTAGGTATTAACGCGCTTAACTGCGTAAACATATTTTTATAACTGTAAGTTTTACGTATTTTACTACTGTGTCTTGTGCGAGTCCCAAATAAACATTTTTCTTTCTTTCTTTCTTTGTATGCGGAACAGGGTTTCAAGTCCCTCAAACCTCCATAGAAAAGGGAGGATCTTCAAACCAGACGGGTGTTGTGTCTGGAGGGCACGCACGGAAATCTCTTTAATACCGCGATGCAAGATTTGTTTTGACGTAGTTCGTTGCGGTATAGATATCTCTACGACAGTTTTTGTTGCGGTATAGATTCTGCTAAAGGTACTTTGAGCGAGTTAGGAGCGCCCCACTCCGGTTTCCTACCGGTAAAAATTATAAACACAAACCTGCTTCGTTTTACGCATGATTAGAGCAGAAAAGAAGAGTCAACACCAAGACCTGAAAGAGTGGTTGCCCCGACTTGACCGCTTGGCCCTGCGTGACGAGAAGCTTGGCAATGTTGCCGTGCCCGGGGCACATGACGGGCAGCGCCGTCTTGTCCGTCTCTATCTCCATCACCACTTCATCCATCGCCACAGCTTCACCTTCCTTCTTGATTAACCTGAACGTGGAACGTGCAATAGCGGATAAGATAAGGTCCTATATAGAGTTATCTTTCTGTGTTTGATGTGCAATACTAGAGTGAGATAAGCACAACTTGGTAAAATGGAGTTTGATAGACGCATTTGACACCAAATTTGAGTGGGGTGCAGGGGCTCTAGGAGTCTAGGGGAATAGATTGGACTGGAGTACAAAACATGACCCAGTTGCCCTTACACCTGCACCATTGGGGATTTTCGTTGCGGCCTCCAAGGTTTGAATCGTTTCTGCGAGTCTCGTCGAGTTTCATTGACTTAGTGATTTTCCGGTAGTCGCCAAAAAGTTCTGGTTTCCTTAAGATCTATGACAACCGCGAAAGGCTAAGATCGTTTGTTTATATTGGAAGCCGACTCCATCATAGTAAGACCCTGGAACGCAAAGGGCACTAGGAGGAACACGGATGGGTTTTAGTCAGTAAGTGTCTGACACTCCCTCCTGCTTCACCCAGAGCGGGAGGAGTCATTTGATGATTTCCCATCCTTAAAAAAAGGCAGTACATGTAATGAGCTTTCTTGAAAAAAATAATGAATATGTTCTTTAACTTACTTGACATCCCCACTGGTGACAGAATCCGGGAAGGTAGGTGCATTCACTGTTTCTACCTTATGCAGTACAGAAGTGATGTGCACTTTTCGGAACAGCTGCAGCTGCGTTATTATCATGGACGTATTCTTCATTTTGGAGCTAGAAATTACAAGAAAAAATTGTAGGTTTATGTTATTACGGATTATGGTTGTACCTATATATTATTTAAGAAAAAGGTTATGTTTGTAATGTTGTAGCTTATTTTCCAGCGGCATCATTCTTTCGTTAGAAAGTTGCCCATGACATTCAACGATGGTGTAGCTTTCTGCCAGTGCAAAAATTACAGTAATCAGATCTGAACTACAAGAAAACCCGCGAAAAAGAAGAAGAAAACCCGCAAGAAACCCGAAACCCTGAAAAACCCGAAACCCTGAAAAACCCAAACTCCCCGGGAATTCGGGTTGCTCGGGGAAACCCGGAATCTCTTAATGTCACTCAGATATGATTACTGCAATCAAACAACCAATTTATGGCATTATAATATTACTAGCTTTTGCACGCAAATTCGTACGCGCATATCCCGTTTTGTACCGTTCCCGTAGGAATTTCGGGAAATCCTCTCTCAAATGGCCCCCTACACTTCCCAACATACATACTAAATTTCAGCTTTATATGTCCAGTAGTTTCAGCTGTGCGTTGTCTGTCAGTCATCAGTAGGTAACGGAAGAATTTTATTAATTACGATTAAGTTCAGATAAAACTTATTATTTATTTCCAGCCTGTTATGTCCTATTGCTGGGCAATGCCTCAATTTCTTCTTTACATTCCTCCAGGCTTTAGGCAAGTGCGGGCCAATCTAGTCGGAAGGTGTCAAGCTCGTCCTGCCACCTTCGCGTGAGTCTGCTCATCTGCTTGGTGATGGAAGGATGGGTAATCATCAAATGACTCCTTTCCACTCTGGGCAGAGCAAAAGGAAGTGTCAGACTCTTACTGACTAAAACCCATCCGTGTTCCTCTTAATACCATTTGCGTTCCAGGGCCACGGTGACTTTTTCGAACAAATTCCTGTACCCTGGCAGGCACTGGCCCTAGCGGGCCTCTTCTACTATTGGTCCGCGAGCCAGCAACAGATTTCCATGACCAAGTTCCTCCCGGACGATAACTTGTAAGATGGTTAAGAGAGCTTTATCATGGAGCTCTGTGAACGTCAGCTGCGATACGGTGGATGGGTTTAAGCAGCGGCAGCCTCCCGAGACCCAAACACTTTGAAAAAAAAAAACCTTTTTGCAGTAATTTCGTCGCGAATTAAAATTGTGTCAGATTATAGCTAACACAATATCTTGCAGAAAACTACGTCAGCCGGCTGCATAGATATAATAAATAAGTTTTGTTTTGTTCTGTTTTTTATATTTCTATGGCCGGCTGTATCTCGATGGAAAGGCCGTCAGCTAACGCCCTGAAGGGGGCATCTATCGCCTACTTAAATTCACCAGCTGACTAGTTTGCCCTCGGCATCTTGCCAGCTGATTTATTTTATTACTTACAAGATCATATTAACTATCAGCTGACAAATTTTTATCCGGGAGGAAATGACGAGTTTAAAGTTATTCGACGTTATGCTTCATGCTTTGGCTGAAAGAAATCTTTGAAGCCTTTATTTATTATTTTCCATGAAAAGAACTTACAATTTACACTTATTAAACCAAAGGTTACCCAAAGGTAGACTGGTAGAGAATGCCGTATGTACCACTACAATTCAATTATTACAATAAATTACAATAAATAAATAAATATTTAGATTTCTAACACCTTGCTCTATTATATAAAATAATAATATATAATCCATAGCTATGAAGGATTAAAAATCCTGGAACAAAAACTTACAAAATTTAAACGTCACAAACTTTTACTTTACCTTTTTCCTTATATTTCGAAAACTAGATGTTCTATCGAATTGATTATTTTCGTAATATTGTTTATGTAAAAACCTTTCATTTGACACCAATTTTGTAACAATACCTCCATAAACAAGCAATCACATTTTCAACTTACTTGAAAATTCTCTTGTAAACTATCAAAATATGGAGTTATTAGATGCTTATGAGAACTCACACTATTATGAATAAATAAACATGTATGTTGGCTCAGCTGATTCCTTGAACCGTGTAACGTAGCTAAGCATCTATTGCCTATTTAATTGCACCAGCTGACGAGTTTTCCCTCGGCATCTTGCCAGCTGACTTTGTTTACTTACAGGATCATATTAACTATTAGCTTACAATTTCTTATCTGAGAGGATTTTTTTTCCAACGTGTTTGGGAGGCTGCTGCTGCTTAACCCAACCACCGAATCGCAACTGACGATCACAGAGGTCCATAATAAAGCTCTAAACATTTTACAAGTTATCGTCCGGGAGGAAATGTATGACAAAATTTGAGCCTGACTTGTGGTCTATATGCTGACATCTTTTTGAGATGCACGTGGAACACAAAGCGCTGACGACCCGGGTCTGCAGTGCGATTCTGTAAACATATCGAAGTGAACACTTGGGCGAAGTGAACGACAGGTGAGCTGTCAAACCATACAATCAAGATAGCGTGACAACTCACTTGTCGTTCACTCCACTTATGTGGTCACGGTGAGCTGTCGACAGAATCGACCGGCTGGTTCTTATCGGACGGTGAGCCACCCACCGCTCGCCTTCCACAGGTCCGCGCCTACGGTGGCCGGGAGTCGCCTTGCGCTGCTCATCTGTTGAAATGTCTTAAACTTCAGGTAAAACTTACGTTACATATTGAATCTGATTAGCCTGATGATGCCGTTTACTAAAGGTTTTGCTTAGAGGCGTGCTCAATGTGTATTTTGTCACTCCACAAATCTGAAATATTTTTTTAGAAACATTATATTAATAAAAAAACACCGGTTGCACTCCGGGAGTGCCGGCAGAAGTGAAAACTTTAGTATTAACGTTGTGTTTAATTATAAGTACAAAAATACTATCATTTATGAGGTAGAATACAATGTTTATTTATTGCGCTATCGTACACAAATATGACAATTTACATGTTATTATTCATAATATTATATCGTTATTTATTTATATATTACATTAATTTTTATCTCTTAGAAAAATCAACTTTCATCCATAATTTCGTAATTTCGTATCCTTGGATACGCGTGGCACGCTGTACATAAACACAGACGGACATTCGCGCAAGCGCCCTGTGCCGCCTAAGCGGAGCAGCACACTCAGGCACGGTAGAAAGAGTGGGAGATACTAGTTCCTCTCCCTTCCCCTCGATCTTACGCTTTTTCGATCAGCATCACGTGACCCTGACGCGAGTCCGTCTTACGCTTTTTCGATCAGCATCACGTGACCCTGACGCGAGTCCGTCTTACGCTTTTTCGATCAGGTCACGTGTCCTGACGCGAGTTTAAGATTTTATACCCATTACAGAAAAAGTGCTCAACGCCGCTAAAGAAGTTTTCACTTCAAAAAAATAGCTTAGTTGATTAGCTATTCGGTATATTTAAAACCTACTTTTGCCCGCGACTTATTATGCGCATATCCCGTTACTGTATAGTCTATAGCCTTATAGCGGCATCAATGCCGCCACAAGAAAAAAAATGGAGCAAATCTACATCGCAAGAAAAATAACCGCGACGCCATCTATCCAACTAGCAGCGAACTACTACGTCGAACTCCTGCATCGCGTTTACCGTGCGATTTTAACATATACATCAGCCCGAATATCAACTATCGGGCAGTTGCCGGCCCGACACTACATCCGTCTGGTCGGAGGATCCTCCCTTTTAAGATAAGATTTCTTTATTTGTAGAAATATTCATATATAGCCATTGAGCTAATATGTACTACGTATTAGAGAAGTCGCCACGCATCACCGCTGTGTTCCGTTCAAGTGCGGCTAAACTGCCGCACTTCACTTAGTTGCTTGACAGATCTTGAGCGCCTATGTTATTGTTTGTTTTTAAATGAAAAAACGTTCAAACACATTAAATATCCCGTACTGTGTTTTACGATATTGCACTAATCACTCAAGTAATACGTCGAAGTGCAAAGAAATAACATTCTATCGGTGAAAATCTAGCTATATTCATTTAAACTTAAATACCAACAAAATATTTGATGGACGCATCATTTGTCAAAGACTAAAAATTAAGACGTGACTTGTGTAATAAATGTAGGTAGAATTAGTTGACGTTACTTTTTATAACGGAAAATAATAATCCTCACTCCTTACTAATATTATAAATGCGAAAGTAACTCTGTCTGTCTGTGTGTCGCGCTTTTACGCCAAAACTACTGAACCGATTTAAATGAAATTTGGTACGCAGATAGTCTAGAGCAGTGGTTCTTAACCGCGGACCACTGGTGGTCCCTGGTAGCACCCGAAGTAGTCCGCGAAGCCATCACTACATTCTATAGTTAGATGTCAGTGCATTTGGCTTTGAGGAACTCTGAATCAAGAACTCAGAAATTTATTAAAAGTATGCAGTCACAAAAACGCTTTAAAATAATATTTTTATCTGAGAAATCCATACCCTATACTAATACTAATAATATTATAAAGAAGAAAGATTTGTTTGTTTGTTTGAATTGAATAGTCTCCGAAACTACTGGACCGATTTGAAAAATTCTTGTAGCATTTAATAGCTACATTATCAGGGAGTATCATAGGCTATATATTATCCCCGTACTCCCACGGGAACGGGAAATACGCGGGTGAAACCGCGTGACGTCCACTAGTATTTAATAAAAAAACATTGCTTTGCAAAATTTTGTTTATTTGTGAATAGATTTTTTTTATTGATTAACGTTTATTGCATTATTACCTCAAAAAAGTTGGTGGTCCATAGCAGAACAGAAATTTTGTTAAATGGTCCATTGTGACTAGAAGGTTAAGAACCACTGGTCTAGAGCCTGAGAAAGGACATAGGTTACTTTTTATCCCGGGAGTATGTTCCCTAGGGATACCGCGGGCGAAGCCGCTAGCAGAAGTTAGTCTAACATATATTTAGAAAAGGACTGACTGTGGTTATTTAATGAAAAAGGAAAAAAATTGAAGATGAAAAATAATAATTGCATAGTTTATGACATCATTTGTTACATTTTATCTATTAAAAGTTTCCAGGTTTGGTAAAGATAGGGAAAACTGGATATTTGTCCAAAACAACCGTAGTGAAGAGACCTGGTGACCATCCTATCATACTTTTTATGTTTGTTGTATTTTCGCGAAGAGCATAAATATATCACAAAAGCGGTGAGGCGTTTTCTGAAGCAATTTGCTGTACCTTGTGTAGATATCAGAAAGAAGTATTTACATCTTTTCTTCAACATAATTTTACTCAACCAAGCACTTTAAATCACAGAACACATTTGATACGTGCCATCATAAACAAATACATAACAATTCGCTTGAAACACGCAGCTCAAACTCATCAGACTTAGTATTCAATTAATAAAAAAATTAGAAAAAAAATGTGCGAATTCCAATGAAGTTTGTTAGGTATAAAGCTGATTATGTCAATTCTGTATTCAGTCAGCAGATTAGTCTATATGAGCCACCAATTGTTTCAGAATGTTTACTGAAACGCGTAAACGCCATGAAAATCCCGGCGCTTCAGACTTTCTAGTCGCGAGAAAATTACACTTTAGAAGCATTCTGGCGCTTCGTGTTTATACTGTTTGGTTAGACGACTTATTATTGTTTTAGCGCTGAAGCGAACTTTAGTTCAAACTCTTGTCAAAATGGAGCATGGTTTTTGCTTAGGATAGCTTTTCTAGTACGTAGTACATATTACCTCAATGTATATAGCAAGAATATTTGAGAAAACTTCTCCACTTGTTTTTTCAGTCTTAAAAATCGACAATAAATATTAATTAACTTACCGCCCTCTTCGAAAGGACTTTTCTACCAAACATTGTCACTAAATAAAAAGGTTGAACCAACTCAGTCTGTCGAAATAATTAATATTTAATACAAAAGAAAATCTGCTGTCAAAGTCATTCTTGAAGTTATTATTCTTTTTCTATTTCTTATTTATTTGATTTTCTGTCATAATGTTTTGAGGTGTGATATGAAAAAGTTTATGTTGTATCGTCTTTTTAAATACCTCTTCAAACTAGTAGAGACTAAAAATGAGCTTTCAACCCAGTTTTTAAATATTTGGATTGCTTTGGAGCCGCCGTAAAGGAGTCGAGTTAAGCCAGCAAGAAATCAAACACGTTTAATTTACCTAGATGAATTTTCTCACAGAATTTGTAGTGATAAAATACCGAACATTCCGAATCAATTAGTTAAAATACCTAAAAGAGGGCGCCACGGCAGATCCACTCAGAGTTTCAGTTTTCGTAGTCATCCGTACCCCGTAGCTGCTACGAGTCGTTGATGCCTAAGCTACGGCCTACAGCTGCTTAGTTAGTCTATTCGCCAAGAGATGTCTCTGCTAAGTTTAGTAATGCTCTTCAACACTAGATGGCTAATGTTTACTATTGTTTGCTACCTCTCAACTGAGGGCGCTAGTAGGTAATGCCTCTATTCCCCACTAGATGTCGTGTTGACTTGGTTGCAAACTGGAAACTACAGACTACAATCTGGAAACTATATTTTTTTTGGAAAATTACTACTAAAATTTACTGGATTCCCTTTTTTTATCAAAACGATGTTTCTAGAATATTGCGAATCAAATTGCAAGTTATTCGAGAAAGTAAAATGACAGTTATGAACTTTTTATAAGTTAAGATTAAACTTTTTAAATCACATTTTGAGTTCATACATTATATATAATATTGATCTTTTTTTCGCTTATACAAAATACAAAACTACTACTTGGACTGTAGCTAGATCTTTAATATTTATAAGTTAGTAGATAATGTAAGTCTCATTGTTATACTATTAATTTACTGATATTGTTTATGCTCTAAATTAAATATTTCAACACGGACACGATGATAGGAACAGACTGCAGCAAAATACGTTTTCTTAAATGCAGCCAGCTTTTTGGGACGTACTAAGGTTCAAAATAACCAATGTAAAAGTCGCAATATTATCTTTATAAGCGACAATCAATGTCAAAAACTAGTCAGAATATAGAGAAGTAGAGGTGAAAAGGATAGTACAAGTAGAAAGTAAGACAAGTAGAAAAGTACAAGAATTGCCTCTATGATTTTGACATCTAAAAATGAGGTAGGTACCTAAGAAGAGGTCGCGTTATAAAATAAGTTCTTAGTGAACGCGTTTTTATAACCTTAATTTTTTTGTTTTGATTATACTAGAAAGGTTTAGGTAGGTAGTTAAATAAAAGTAAACAATCTTGATGTGTATTTTTATTTAAAAATTCAGTTTAAAAATAAAATGTTACTGAAAAATAAATACCCACCGAATTGAGAACCTCCTCCTGTTTTGGAAGTCGGTTTATGAAAATCAATGTAAATACAACAATAACGATTACTAAACCAATTGAACCATTACTCTAAGCAGTATAGTTTATTTGTTTTTAATATGTGTTTGTTTAAATTAACTCACATCAATATGGTTTTCCTTTATTTAACTAGGTACCTAAACCTTCTAGTATAAGCACTGCTTCGTCTGTAAGAAATTGGAAGTCTGGCTTCTATAAGTTATAATTACCTTCTTAAGAGGGACCATGTTGGGATGGACACAAAAAATTATCAAACAAATCAAAATTTATCATTCTTTATTTCACAAAATGTCAACAATTACAGCACCAATAAAACTAAAATTAAACAATTCCCCAACGGCCATTCCGATCAGTAACAAGTCTCAGTTAAATTAATTAATTACCTACCGCGTAGGGAGGGGACGATATGAATGTATAGCGTAGTGATGTGCCGTCTGAGAGCTCTTTGAGTAACATTAGCGGTGCCCGTGACCACTCAAGACGACGTTATGGTGGACTCCTTGGGTGACGCAGGGCTGCCATGTTCGTGGGGCTAGAAAAATAATTAAATTAATTAATTAAACAAATAAAATTAGAATCACAGACACAGAACAGAATCTTCAGAGTTAATTTTATTTAACCTGTGATTTTTCATTGGCACACGTGTGTGCCATTGGGCGTCAACTGAAATTGACGCATAATGGCATCCCACATGCCATACCAAATCACGCGGTTTAAACTTCTTTTTTTATTTTATACTAGCTTCTGCCAGCGGCTTCGCCCGCGTGGTCCCCAGGGAACATACTCCCGGGATAAAAAGTAGCCTATGTCCTTTCTCAGGCTTTAGACTATCTCTGTACCAAATTTCATTTATTTATTTATTTATTAAGGTTCACCTACAGCACATACATATAAAACATACAAATGGTAGATCGTACGGTAATGTTCTAATATATATGCCAATTACAGGTAAACACAACATTGACAATAAAGACGCCAGATTACCGCTCAGTTGCTAAATCGGTTCAGTAGTTTTGGCGTGAAAGCGAGACAGACAGACAGACAGAGTTACTTTCGCATTTATAATTTTACTAGCTTCTGCCAGCGGCTTCGCCCGCGTGATTCCTAAGGAACATATTCCCGAGATGAAAAGTAGCCTATGTCCTTTCTCAGGCTCTAGACTATCTGTGTACCAAATTTCATTTAAATCAGTTCAGTAGTTTTTTCGTGAAAGCGTGACAGACAGACAGACAGACCGACAGACAGACCGACAGACAGACAGAGTTACTTTCGCATTTATAATATTAGTAAGGATTTTTGTTCTACATATTATTATTTTCTTTTTCTCTTGTAATTTTTATAAATTTGTATGCCTTTTGAGTGAAACATGTACGTACGAAATTTAGTATTGTGACATCCTGCATGCTTAATGCGCATGTATACACATGTTTTTGACAAATAAAATTATCTTTATCTTTAAAAAAACCGCAGTGTTTAATAACCTATGGCCCCCGATCGACCAAAAAACATGGCGGCCACGGATTTTTTTACAATAAATTATTCAATTATTGTTGCGTCGCGACGGCTATTGCTCACAAGAACTAATATATTTCGGGCATAAATAGGTAATTTTGTACGTTTGTAGGAGGTAATCTCTGATAAAAACTAGAACACTTATCACAGAAAAAAAATGGTTTTCAGTATGTATATGGGCTCTATATTTTAGAACAACTTACAGCTCGTGATTTCGTTCACATACAAACATGAGCTTCGGTTTGAACAGCCACAGGCTGGAATCATTTCAAAGTGCACATTCAGTCTTTGTGGAGCATAGTACCTTTCATTTAGTGGTTTTGGCAGTGAGTTGTCTATCAGTCCCTCAATCCAATATCCGTTGCTAACGAAAATGGAATCCTGAGTAAAATGTTAGCTGAAGATGCTAAAACTGCATTCCATAAACAGTCGATAGTACAGATAGATAACTGGTACTTACCTATATGATATCTAACAAATATAAATTACCTAAAGTTACCTCAATAACTGCAAAGAATACCATTTATGTACCTACTTACATGTTACCCAGTTACTGGGTTGGGCAGGTCAGATATAACACACTTCATGTAAAATGCTGGTATTCAGCTGAATCCGGTTTGACTGGAAACCGACTCTAACATAACTCGGAAAAGGCTAGGCTGAAAAACAAGCAAAAAAAGGAACAGAAAAAAAAGCGAAAGGAAATGGGGGGGGGGAGGGGTAAAGGTTTAATTTTATGGTAAACAGTTTATAAGACTATGTAAGTTTACAGTACTCATTACTGTAAAGGGGGCGGGCTGTAAATCAGCGTTAACCAGCGCTGTGGCTATGTTTCACACTGCTCAATATTAGCTAAGCCCGCTTCTGATGCCACACTGAAATCCGGTATATTATAACGAATCTTTGTTTTGTTGTTAATGTTATGATTTAATAGTGTTGGCACTAAATATTTATTTATTTCTACAAGATTATTTCAGAGACACAAACTGCTGAACATGATGATCTGCGGAATGAGAATTTGTGTGACTTCACGTTTGCTACTGCAAACGTGAAGTCACACAAATCCTAGGTGTGGTGATTTACCTAATTCGTAAACTACCAAAAAATGCGCATAATCAATTTGAAACTCATCCTCCATTGCGACAACCCTACCCCGAACAAGGGTGTCTCCCCCGCCAATTTGCTAAGATTCGAGCTGCCCGCATCTTTGATTAGGAATCTCCACGACCCGCTCAAACTATCGACTGCTCATTTATCTGCGCTTTGTTCATGAATACCTAATACTCATTGCGTATGCTTTGAAATGCTGTAAATGGCTTTACATGGTTTTAAATTGATTTCTATTAGTTTAAAATGTGAGTCAATTCAATGTTGCATGGTAGGAAGCATGTGTCTTAACAGAGAGGAAAAGGGTTCGCCTTTTTCTGCCTTTCAAGGAATGATTTTGAATTAGGTGAGTTTGATAGATAGAAGTGTCTTATTGCCATTTATAGGACACTAAACTGCATGCACCTCATAGGATCGATCTGGCCAATATAATGTCTAAACTTTAAAAGAGACTGCGAATGAAGAAAAAGAAAAATATTTAAAAACTGGATGTGGTCGACGTTTCGCATCAAACCCATATTTTTTTTCTGCTTCACATCAGGAAGTGTTTCGCTGAAATAAATATAGGTAAGTAGCTTTTGGCCCGTGGGTTCGCTAGCAATAAAATAGCCTATTCTAGAGGGAAGTAAATAGTTACCGCGGTACTGGAAAGCAAAGAGCATTGTAAAGGGACACGAGTGGGTGTTAGTCAGGAAGAGACAGATACTCCTTTCTCCTCCAGAACCAGAAAAGTCATTTGATGATTTCCATCCGAAAAAAAACCTACCATTTCACGTTACTTTCAATTGGAGAGGTGACAACCTAGCCTGTACCAGTAATCAGTCAAACTTTCTTCCCGTTGTGAGTCTGTGTATACTTTTTTTTAACTAGCCAGGTATGACCCACTTGTAGGCAAACTTTCTCTCCGCTTCTTCCATCATACGCACGCGAGCCTGCGTGTCCTTCTTTCAGTTTGGACGGAAACTGTTCAGGATATATTCTGCAACAGAAGAGGCATTTGCCCTGCAATCTATACTAATATTGTGAAGCTGAAGAGTTTGTTTGGTTGAACGCACTTATCTCAGGAACTACTGGTTCGAGTTGAAAAATTCTTTTAGTTTTGGATAGCCCATTTATCGAGGAAGGCCATAGGCTATGTAACATCACACTTCGACCAACACGAGCGGAGCATTAATGAAAAATTTAACGTAGACGAAGTTGCGCGGGTCAGCTAATCTAAATATATATAACTCGAAGGTGACTGACTGACTGACTGACATAGTGATCTATCATCGCACAGCCCAAACCACTGGACGGATCGGGCTGAAATTTGGCATGCAGGTAGATGTTATGACGTAGGCATCCGCTAAGAAAGGATGTTGATCAATTCTACCCCCAAAGGGATACAATAGGGGATGAAAGTTTGTATGAAACTTTGTCAATTTTAAACTTCTTAACGCGTGCGAAGCCGCGGGCAAAAGCTAGTTAGGCGATAAAATTACTGGATGATTGTTATTGCATGATCGAGTCTAAGCCCAATATACAGTAGAATCCGTTTATTATGACTCCGCCTATACTGATGAAGTTAATACAGAGCGAAGTTTGGTTTCCTTAACAAACTATTAATAAAAGGTTCGGGTGGCTTCGGATGACTTCGTTTATTGACATGTCGCTTGTTATGACGTATTTATTTTTAAATATATTTGGTTACATGGATTGACATGATTCGTTTGGGCTCCTTTTTTATTGATCTCTCGTTTTTGGTTGGATTTATTTAAAGATACATACCATTTGTAGTATTTATCTCTATTAGACCAAATACTTAAAAAAAGAGGAAGTTATTTATTTTCTAAGACTATGCTTTGTATGACGTCCGCTTAGTATGACGTCTTTGTCACTTCCCTTCGACGTCATTGTAAGCAGATTCTACTGTACTTTTAAAAACATCTATGTCACAAAATGGCCAAACACCAGCAAAATGTAACACAATTTAGGTACAGCTCAGGAAAGAGCGTCAGCTGTGAGTTAAGTTGCAAAGTCTTAAGTTATTAATACTTCGATGTATTGTTTAGGAGATAGAGCCGCGCGAGCCAGGCTTACTAAGTGCGGCACGGCCGTTTGAGGGAGAGGGGTAACTGAGCTTGGGTAACTATTAGGTGTTCAATAAAATGTGAAAAATAAACCAATTCTACTCAAATGTCCGGTCCTTTCATAAAAGGCCACCTTGGACATTCACCGACAATCCTACATAGTTCTCATATGATTTGACCATTACTTATTTGGCCTTTGAACTCTGATTTGCGAGTCTCTGGTCTGATTGACGAAAATTGACGTATTAACGTTTTATTTGTAACGAATTTGATAAATTTAATATTTATTTCAGCCTAACACTCTCCACTGCTGGACATGGGCCTCCTTCATAGCATAGTCGGCCTTATAATGTTCCCACTGTTCCCACTCTAGGAGAGGGAATGGGCCGTAATCCACCACGCGGGCCCAATGCGGGTTGGCCTCCTTCATAGTGCGCCATAATACCCGGTCCTCCATCGTCCGCATCCAGTCTGTTTCAGCCCGCTTTTATGGTCGTCGGTTCACGTAGACAGGGTCATCCATCTGGAAAGAAAAAAGTTGTCTATAAATTATATAATCCGTTCATAGTAAGTTACTATTACCTTAAAAACTACATGAAGAGAGTTTTTTATACAAAAAGGAATGTTTCGCGTTTACTTTCAGAAGCAAAAGCCAGTCGGAAGACAATAAAACCCTTGATAAGACTTTGTATTTCAAAAATTACAAACACGCCGATTTGTTCGGCGTGTTTGTAATTTTTGAAATAAAAATGAAAAGTTGACTATTTCCGAAAAACATGAATAGCAACAGATTTTTTGTGTTAAAAGAAAGGAGAAAGAAGGAAAGAAAATTCATCTTAGAATGATAAGAATTCTAAAAGAATTATTACCTTACTACACTTCCGGATAACTTCACAATAGATCTTTCTAGAATCCAAGTAGAACAAAGCTCTACAAACCAACGTAATAGCAATTCCTTTCGAAATATTCATGAGCGTCTCTATGCGGGTAGAGCGCGGCTCTGTTGGCGCAAGTTGTGCCATCTCAGGTAATAAGTAAGCTACTGTTTCAGCTTAAATGCTCAGACTTGCCGCTCGCAAACACCGCACCCGATAGTTTAGTGAGGGGATGATGTAGGACAGTGTTGTCGATAAATTTTCAAGTGGATTGGGTTCTGATATGGTATTGTAAATGTGACCAGGGGGGCTACTCTCTAAGCCCCAAGTCCGTAGTTTCGGGCTTAGTTGCGGGCGTATTGTACTCCGTATTATCTACTGACTTACAATTAGTCCCAAACCCGAACTAAGAATGAATGACAACACAATTTGACAGTACTTGTCTGATCGTATGGTCATTAATTTTTAGTAGTTAGGTCATACGGAGTAGAATACGCACGCAACTAAGCCCGAAACTACGGACTTCGGACTTAGAGAGTAGCCCCCCTGGTTTGCTTGACTCTTATGCTTATTTTCCTTAAGCATATGCTTCAAGTACTTAGTTGAATGAATGCCACTGATGCATATCTATAAATGTGGCCATCTACTAGGCACAAACTCTTTTAGGGTCGCCATCGTCTCCAAAAGAAGAAAGAAGTAGAATCTATTTTATTCCTAAAACTGTGACTATATCGCTACTTCGGGGAAGAAAGGGCGTAAAAGCCACTTTTGGCCAAAATGAGTTAATAATGCAACTTTGTTTAGTTTTCGACGCTCTATCGATCTGTATATTTAAAATTTCAATATTCCCAAAAAAATGGCTTTTACCCCCATGATTTTTTTCTCACCAAAACCATTTTTATTAAAAAAAATTGACGTATATGACATTATTTAATTATTTCAAATTAATAAGGGCGTATCACCATAGTATGAAAGAATATTTGGTCGTAAATACAATATTTATTACGTAATGACTTTTACGACATTTTTACTTGGCAATTTAAATATGATTTGGCTTTTACGCCCTTGCACAAAAATAAAAACTTGGAGTTACAGCATTCAAATCGTAACAATAACAATTTCTTTAGTCTAAAAATCGGAGAGATAATCATGTCATTTATCGTTGTCTCTTATGCGTACGTTAAACAGTCTTACAATGGAGTGAGATAGAAACATAATTTATTTAGCCAATAAAGCGCGCGCGCTGCCGACGACACACGCACAAACACAATCGCAACCTGCATGTACACGACTTACCACAAGTGAAGTCCACGTGTCCAATCTTGTCAGTCTGTCAATCGCAGTTTCTTTACCGGATTGTTATTGTTTACGTTCCGTTTGAATATTAATACAGTGCGAATAAGTTACTTGTTTAATTAAAAAAATGGATAATACGAAGCCGAAAGCCTTGGATTCCTTGCTAAAAAGAAGGAATATCGTTAATGCATTATTACAAAGCCGTCGTCGTTCATCACAAAGGTAAGTTTTAAGTAATAGTACAGTACCTATCTATTATTCTTGGCTCAAACTGTTTAGACGTGCTTACCTAATGTGATGTTTCTTTAGTTAGAGATATTCGTATTTATTTTATAATAAATATTAAGAGTGCATTCGTCGTAGTAATTTCTAGGAAGATAGGTACTTACCTATTTTTTTACTACTTAAAATATTAGGTACTCACGGTGTAAAAACGGTCGGGTTTATTATGGTTGTATGTATAGTTTTATAGATGGGTGCTTACGTACCTAAGTGCTAACTAACTTTACCACAAAGGTCATGTTACGTAGGTACCTATCTAATTATTCACAATATTTTTATTCAGTTATTTTGTTTAATCATTTTCTTTATTCAAATTACATGCATTTCTATTTATTCCGTTATAAACTCCATGAAACTGATTTGTTAGACTGGCTTTTACGCCCTAATGACTAATGTCTTCTGATTTTTCGATGCCGTGCGTGACTTTTACGACCCCAATATTACAGGGAACTAAAACTACAATGGCTTTTACGCCCTAACTCTTACTAGCATTAAAAATAAAGACGACTTTTTTGTATAATTTTTGTATAAGTAATTCTATTATCATCTTATTTCCAGATCTGACTACGAGCCGAGTCAGTCGACTAGGAGTTTTGATCAAAATAGTAGTTCGGATCAAAGCAATGATATAATCGAAAACAGCGACACAGAAATGCAACCAATAAAAATATCAAAAGCAACACACAAAAAAATCATAATTAATTCAAGCAGTGATGGCGATATCAATACCTCTATGATTTCTTTACCCCGAGCACATGCTTCATTCTTTGGAGACAACGTTGGTAGCCTTATACCACCAAAAAGCCCGTTTAAAAACAATAGTAACAAAATAAATATTATTTCTATGGAAGTCTTAAAACAGGCTGATAGTTCGTCGACTGTTGTATTACCACATCCAAATATTACTGCCCTCCCTGCAGATCCAGTAATTGCTGAAAATGAAATCTCATGTGCTGTGCCGACCGTTGAGTCGTTTTCTTCAAACCTTTTGCCAGCTGACTATGCTCCAGAAACCAAAGTTACATCAGTTCCGATCGCTAATTCGTCTCTAATTGTTAATACATTGTCTACCTACGACAATAGCACGCAGCTTGAATCTTCTTCCGTATTGACTGCTGAATTACCTACTTTATATGTTAATCTCGTGCCACAAGATGACTATGCCGCTGATGAACCCGAAGTTCCTTCTGTACCGATCCCTGAATCATCTGACTTGAAGACCAACCTTCTGCCGTTGGATAAATATATACCTCAATCTGATAGTTGTATACCTACCACCTCCAAGACGCCATTTTTAGAACTGAGTCCTTTACTGGCTGCATCTCACGATGAAACTCAGCTTGGACCTCCTAATCCATCTACAAGTACAGCACTGGCCAATTTAAATATTACACACACAGTTGAAAAAGATCGGACTAAAAGAACACGCAAAACTTCAACTTCAAAATACAAGATGTATTATATAGACTTCTTATCTGACGAGGAAGCTTTAGACTTTTCTGGTGGTAGTTCTGATGATTGGACTTGCAATGAATCTGAATCTAGTGGTTCACCTGAAAAGAAAAAGAAGAAAAAAGAAAAAAAGAAGAAAGCCCAAAAGGATGATACAAGTAAAAATATAACAAGGAAGAAACAGAAACTAATAAATAAACGGAAAGAACGAAAACAATTAAAAGATGACGGAAAATCCTACCAAACCAAGAAAGGGGACATAGTTAAAGAAAAATCTATGGGAGAAAACCCATGTAAGCAGGATAAATGTAAAAGAGGTTGTTTTAATATAACGGAAGAAAGGCGAAAGTCTCTGTTTGACTTCTTTTGGAGCATAAGTTCACAACGGAGGAAAGATTGGCTTATTAATTGTACTCGCCAGGTATCAATTTCCAGGAAAAGAACGGACTCTCCAAATAGTAGGAGAAATTTAACATACGAGTACTTTATCAATAATGGTGAAGATCGTCAAAAAGTTTGTCAAAAGTTCTTGCTTGAGACATTGAATGTGACCCAGAAATATTTATTATACAATCTGTCTCATTCTAAAGAATATAATATGTCTCAGGATGATCGGAGGACACGTACATTTCCGGATAAGTATTCTCCAGAAGCAAAAGCACATGCAAAGTCTTTTATTGAAAAATTGCCAGCAGTCCCTTCACACTATAACCGGAAACGAACCAGCAGGGTGTATCTTCCCCAAGAATTAAAAAATGTATCCAATTTGTATAGACTTTATGTGAAAGAATGTGAAGATAAAAATCAAGATGCAGTTGGAGATACTATATTTAGAAATATATTTAATAATGAATATAATATCAGCTTTCATTGTCCAAAAAAAGACAAATGTCTTCTGTGTACAAGAGCCGACCGAAAAGAAATAAGCAGCGAAGAAGATAAAACCATTTTAGAAAATCACATTAAAGAAAAAAAATCTACTTATAAAAGGTTTCTAGCACATCAAAATTTAAGTAATCATTATAATATTAATGGTACTTTGACAGCTAGCTTTGATTTACAAAAGGTATTGACAACACCCCACGGAGATAGCATGTTGTTAGGGTACTCAAGAAAGTATGCAGTTTTTAATTTCACCATTTATGAAAGTGGAACTCAAAATGTGAATTGCTACATTTGGGGAGAGTGTGACGGAAAACGAGGTAGCCAAGAAATAGCAACTTGTCTCTTTAAGTATTTACAAGAAGTTGACGAAAGAAAAATAAAAAATTTGATTTTATACTGCGATTCCTGTACAGGTCAAAATAAAAATAAAGTAGTTCTATCTGCCATAAACTATTACCTCAAAAAGTCCGTAAATTTAGAAACAATACAGCTTAACTTTTTGTTGCCTGGACATACATACATGCCTGTTGATTCAGTGCATGCAACAATAGAACGAGAAATAAAAAAACTCACCGTCTGGAGTCCTTCCCAGTGGATGCCTTACATTGCTTCTGCCCGAAAACGGCCACGACCTTATCGTGTTATTGTCATGGAGCATAGTGATTTTATTAGTTGGGACGAACTAGCTACAAAGACTTTCACTAAGGAAACGCTAAAAAACATGCAATTTAAAAATATTCGGATTGCTACATTTAAGAAGAAGAATGTTGATCAAGTTGAAATTAAGTACTCCATGCATGAAGACACATCAGTACAAAAAGTCATTCTATTTGAAGTACCTGAAAAAAGGCCAAATACAAAAGGGAAATCTAAAGCGAGAGGAAGACCTAAAAAAAATATTTGTTTAGATACAACTAATAATCACTGCCAAGCTGAAAAATCAAACGAATTTGTGTTGCGTAAGTTATATGACGCCAGATTACCAATTTCGACTGCAAAATATAACGATTTAAAACTTCTTTGTGACAATCACACAATACCCAGACCGTTCCAACAAGATTTTTTGTCGCTGCCTCATTTTAAAACAGTAGTAGACCAATTACTAGATACCGACGAAGAAGACGATGTAGTAGAGGAATTAGAATGAATGGGTACTTATCTACATTTTAATTTCATTAGAATAATGCATGAATGATTAATAAGTAGAAGAAAGATTTATTTTACAAATTATAATTAAAAAAAAAGGTTAAACAAATAAGAAAAAGAAAAAAATATATAAGAAGAGAAAGAAGATGAATAAAAAGAAAGTAAAAGATAAAAAAAAATAAAGAAGAATACGATTACAAGCAATAAAATTAAAAAAGTAAGAAAACGAAACAAAAAACAGAAAAGGAAATAGAAAAAAAAGAAGATTACTAATTATTGTCAATTTGATTTGATTTATGAATGAATAAAACTGATTTGCATCTTAACTAAATTTATTTATTTAATACACCAATACCTACCTAGTAGAATAAATTACAAACATACCATTATTTTATACTATTTTATCAATTTTAGTTAATTTATTTCTTAATTAATTAATATTAGATGATAGTAATTATTTATCACAGTTAACTTAAAATTTAAATTAATGAAAATAATCAAAGTTCAATTCAATTAAATCTTTTCTTTTGTTTCACTATTCATGAATCGTGTGCATTTAACTTAACAGGTAGGTAACCTAATTCGTTATAATAAATTTTGTAATATAGAACTATGATAAATCAGATAATAATAATTATTATGCTATTATTTTGAGCTTCTATGCACCTTAATTTCAATATTCACCACATTAAATCTTACAAAATTATAATAATTGTAGGTTTACTCACGATAATTGTTATAAGTGGTGCAGTCATTACGACCTTTTCACTGTCTAAAGATGGTTTATACGACACGATGTATGTTAGCATTATAGATATTTGTGGATTTACGTCCTATAGTACGTATTTATAGACGGTGTAAAAGCCATTTTTATTAAAATTTTGGGTCGTAAATCCATCCTATCTTCTAAACCATAAGGTCTACTTAAAATTAAGCTTCTTGATATTAAAGAGCACTTAAATGCAAGTAAATATCACCAATTCATTCGAATTTAACTCTATTGCAAAAAAAGTTATTTTCCAAAATTAAAAAAAAAAAACGTTTTTTCGCTCCCCTGTAAAGTTGCTATTTTGGCTTTTACGCCCTTTCTTCCCCGAAGTAGCGATATTGGGCAGGTTAGAGTAGTTTTCTAACTCATAAAACTTTGTATTCAAAATCGTCCGCTTAATTCTTCGTCTCTGTAAAGTCTAATCTGTGATATTTGTTACTAAAAACCTTTGAAAATTTAACATAGTGTAGGTACAATATTTTTTATTAATCCAGCTTGAAATTCAAAAAATTAATTTTGACTAATGTTGAATGTCGGTAGTATATATGGAACATAATCAGCCATATCATCGATAAAATCGATACCGATAGTTGCGCCCATCACTAAAAAAAGTGGTCAGTAAGCGAGTTGTATATTTTCTTGGTCCGTAAGTCCGGTGTTCGGGAAGTTGGCAACTTGTCGAATTATTGAACACTGCTCACCCCCCAACCCGATAGATTTATAGTTTGTCTTGGACGGACAATGCGCCATTGTCTACACAAACTGTTTGTACTGATATAAATTACAACTTCAAGTATTTGACTTCGATGTTACTTGAAAATTCTGTGCGCATCGATTATTGTACTGGACTGTAGAAAATACCTGGATAGATAGCTACATCACTGTATATTTTAAGGTCTAAGAGATATGATCCTAATAGATAGATATTAATATGTAGCATAAATTATAAAACCGGCCAAGTCCGAGTCGGATTCTCACAGGCAGAGTTCCGTAGGTACTCACATCATCTGCCTAGCCTTTTCCCAACTACATTGGGGTCGGCTTCCAGTCAAACCGGATTCAGCTGAATACCAGTGTTTTACGTGGAGCTGCTGCCTACCAGACCTCCACAACCCATTAACTGGGTAACACGGTACATCTTGGCAAGATTGGAGTCAGATTTACTGGCTTCTGCTGACAATCCGTAACGACTGACAAAGATCTACAAATGACAACCCAACAGCTTAACGTGCTTTCCGAGGCACGGAGGAAACTCGGTATGTTAAGATGGTCACCCATCCATAGACCAACATTGGCAAGCGTTGCTTAACCTTCAAGATGGACCCGTGCTGCTGAAGAGTGTGTGAGTGAGAGTTTCGTACTATAAAACAAAAAAAACACACGTTTCTTGTATGGGAGCCCCTTTAATTTAATTTTTATTTTTTGATGTCATAGCGGCAATAGAAAAAAATAGGTACTCTGTGAAAATTTCAACTGTCTACCTATTACGGTTCTTGAGATTCAGCCCGCTGACAGACAGACTGACAGACGGACAGACAGCGGAGGCTTAGTAATAACTTTTCGATTCTTTTAGGGTTCCGTTCCCGAAGGGTAACCAACGGAACCCTAAAATAATCGAAAAGTAGATAAGCACCGTACCTATTATCGCCGACAATAGCCTTAATCATCATCATCATCATTTGAGCAGAAATATGTCAATTTCTGGACATAGGCCTCCCCCAAGAGTCATTACATCGACCGGTCCTGTTCCTCTTGCAGCCAGCCGACTCCCGCGGCCTGCACCAGCGGCAAAGGCCAGTGGCGTAGCTAGACAAAGGGGCCCTGTATCGAAAATTTTTGGAGGGCCCCTTTTTAGAAGTATAGCCCCTTCTAGCTAAGGACTGTCTCGGCAGGTCACGAAGGAGACGGTGGGACTAAATGTATAGCTTTGCGTCCACACTTGGGGGCCCATTTAGTCGGCTGATAGCTGCGCCCCTGGCAAAGGCACTCCGATTCCTTTGCCTATGATTCGCTTAAAGGAATGACTTCCGAATTTTGTAACGCACCTAATGTGTCACCATTCACAGTTTATTTGACACATTGCATGCAGGAATTTCTAGTGAGTGAATAAAAATAAAAGTCATTGGTTTATTACTAATTTATCCTGACTTTTTCTGTTTTATTTTAATAAATTGACATACACGTGCATTCTGTGTAGTGGTTGTGTTATGGAACATTTTGCATAAACGTGGGATATATTAGTAGAGTGGGAGGATACCCATGTATGCAGCCATGCGTCGAGTCACGTGGAATTTAAAAGAAAATTCCAAGCATTATGTGCTTTAGATTGACAGAGGAGGAGTTATAATTATGTGTAAATGAAATACCTCTGTCCATAAGATGTCCAGCAGTTCATCGCACATAGGGTGTTAAAAACAGCATATTATATTTGATTTGTGCGCTCCATTGGTGTAATTACTGCAAGGTGTTCCGATGAGAGGATAAAAAATAAATAATAATAAAAACTGAGTTATATATACCTACTTTTTTATTTGGCTTGGGGTATTTTTATACTGGTTATGTAAAAGGTATTTAGGATAAATGGACGAGGCATGTACTAAACTCATCATTTCATACGCTTTCAAGTTACAGGTGCATAAACCCATTTTAGAAGTCAGGTTCTTTTCAATAGATATTTTCTAGTTATTATTTATTCCCAATTCTTTCGTTTCGTGTCGTTTGTCCGTGTCGATTCGTGTCGATGGTGACCCTCAAATATTTTGTGCCCAGTAGGTGGCCACTTTCACAGCGGCATCAGTGGCATTCATCAGGTCCTCAATGGTACAATTCTCAATAATGGGTAATTCATATTATATACTGAAATTAGTCGAGTTAAGTCTGTGATGATAGTTATAAGTGAGATTTTCTAGAAATCAAAAAATTCCAAGGTCAGAATATGAATTGATTACTTACCTAGTAATCAATTCATATTCTGACCTTCCACCGGGCTAAAAATAGATATAATATTAATTTCATGATCCAAATCCCAGGAACACATTTTGTATTTTTATTCCGGAACCTTTTCGGTCTGAAAGGTAACTTTTTAGATCGTACTTACCCTTGTTCTAATAATAGCGATGTTATATGCCGCACGGATATAGGAGCAGTTTATATAAGGCCTGTAACTGGGTGGAAACGGGGATTTGTCCTTGTATGGGTGGTTCTGAAGTTTTTGCATGTTTATAGGTAGACACACTTTACTTCACAAAAAATCGGCGTGCCAGTGATAGTCGGAGTCTCACACGAAGGGTTCCGTACCATAAACGAAAAAAAAATTCGTTTCTCGTTTATGGTTATCGTCTTTTATCAATTTAATTTATATTATTTGTTGTTATAGCGGCAATAGAAATACACACTCTGTAAAAAATTTCAACTATATGCCTGTTACGGTTCTTGAGAAACAGCCCGCTGACAGACGGACGGACGGACGGACAGCGGAGGTATAGTAATGGAGTTCTGTTGGTTACCTTTTGGGTATGCGGAACCCTAAAAAAGATAGAAGAGAGGTTACTTGCATTAACAATTATATAGGTATTCAAAATTTAAATTAAATATTTTATTTCTGAACTAAATGACCCGGTGAACTTCGTACCTGGTTTAACACGTTTTTTTCCTAAAACACCCCAATATTTTTAATTATTGATAGGCTCGCGTTTGACCACTATCTCACCTGATGGTAAGCGATGATATGGTCGACGATGGAGCACGCATGTCTAGAAGTAACTTATTCACTCTTGTCTTAAAGACCCCCCAACTTGTTTCCATAAGGAAACAGACTCCGGCAACTAATTCCACTCCTTAGCATTAGGCACTGCAATGAAAGTAAGTATTCCCAAAACCGTTTTGTGCGTACTGCGTTTTTTATTTATTATCTACTAGCTGACCCGCGCAACTTCGTTTTCGTCGCATTTTTCATTAATGCTTCGCTCCTATTGGTCTAAGCGTGATGATATGAGCTATCTAACACTGAAAGAATTTTTCGAAACGGACCAGGAGTTCCTGAGATTAGCGCGTTCAAGCAAACAAACAAACAAACAAACTCTTCAGCTTTATACAGGGTTATTTGTAAAACACCAACAACCTCTTAGGCAGTGAAAGTACACATGATTATAAACAACTTTTTCTTTGAGACCAACCCTGAAAACTCGAAAAAGATATCAGCTGTTTCATACATTTTCATTGGCTAAATATTGCATTTTGTATGAAACAGCTGATATTTTTTTCGAATTTTTGGGGTTGTTCTCAAAGTAAAAGTTGTTTATAATCATGTGTACTTTCACTGCCTAAGAGGTTGTTGGTGTTTTACAAATAACCCTGTATATTAATATAGAGTATAGATATCTATGTACACACAGTATAATAAATATATATGTTATAATGAAATATATGTGTATTCATGTTATACTAGCTTCTACCAGCGGCTTCGCCTGCATGGTCCCTAGGAAACATACTCCCGGGATAAAAAGTAGCCTATGTCCTTTCTCAGGCTCTAGACTATCTCTGTACCAATTTCATTTAAATTGGTTCAGTAGCTTTGGCGTGAAAGCGAGACAGACAGACAGAGTTACTTTCGCATTTATAATATTAGTAAGGAAGTAAGGATGTGTAATAATTGAGGCGAGGCTGATAATTTCTTAGGTTCTATTTTCACAGACTAAAAAGTGCGTCACGGATAGTCTGTCGTCTGCGCTGCATCTAAGCAAAATAATACTATAGGCACCTTCATAAACCACAAGTAGTTAAAATTAATAATAAGGAAACTAGTAATAATACATTTGACTCTCAAGTGTGCTCCGGAAACGGATGAGCCATTGTGACGTCGAGGAAGTAGCAAAGATTTCCGCTCAGCCATAAATTCGCGTGTTTTGGCAACGGTTTCTGCGCTGAGGAGTGGGTGCGAGGGGGGTAAGACACGTTAATGTTGTAGGGTTAAGTTTAGTACCTATTTTAGTGTACACGTCTGGCTTGAACTGCAAAGCGGTCTGTGAAAAATCTTGTTTGTGAGATATGTAACTCCCCTGCCTACCCCATTTGAGAATTGAGGGTAGCAGGGTTAGTATAAGAAGTGTTTTTGAAGAATATAGTGTGTGCCTATATGTTTATTAAGTAGCTTAGCGAATTTACAATAGTCTGTTCTAAAAAAATGGATTTCTTTAATTGAAAAAGTAGGTCTCCACAGCAGCTTTTTTGCTGTGGAAACCTACTTTTACAATCAAAACATCAAGCTTAAATAAAACAATAAAATTCTTCACCACTCAGTAAGCGCAAGTTATTCACGAAAGATATCGAAATAAATCACAGTAATTTTTCACAAAGACTTTTCCGCGATTGTTCTGATTTCAAGACTTGTCACAATAAAACGAGGAAAAAATCCGCGAGCCAGGAAGCGGGTAGCATCGCATAACGAGCGATCGCCTCGAGCTTGGCGCCATGGCCGTCTAGAAAGTTCTTAACCTCATTAAACATCGAATAATTCCAAGTCATTTACATAAGGAAAAGATAAAGACAAGACGCGGGGAGACGCCATTTTGATTTTTCAAATATCGAAGGGGAGAGGGGCCCGCCAACGACTCGCGAATTCGCGCGCGCTCAGCGAACGTTTCATTGCGTAATTTAGAGTAGGGCTGTATTTTTTTCCGATTCTTTCCCCTAAGTTTTGTGGCGTAAGCTGCTGCGGTGGCATTTTAGAAATGGAATTATTGTAAAGTTAATGTTCTGAAGACAATAAAAATGATTTATTGCTGTTGAATTCGACACGGATTGTTTTATTGATTTAAGAAGTATATTTAGGTAACTATATCTATTTTATTGATACCAAAATACAGTAGGTACTTATGACATTCGGTCGGGACTGAAACACAAAATACCTCTTTTGTAAGGGTTTTTATTTAATTGTGTCCAACCTCAGCAACAAATCGTTTCTAAAAATATTTCAGCCAGCTGAACTACATCCCTATTTTTTTTCAGAGCCGGCTAACCTTGGCAACGATATAAATACTACACGGTTCGGTAACCGGCGACATCCGTATAAAAATCCACTCGAAGTAAACAAACATTGAAAATATTTACCCATCGATGGCAGTTTACGAACGAAAAACACAACAACTTCTTTTGCAGTTCAATCAAAGAATATTGCACCTTTTTGAGTGGTGATAGGGCCGTGTGTGCCCGCATGTTAGTTGTAAGGCGTGCAGATGGCGGGTGACAATTCAGTCTATAAATAATTTATGGATTAATAAAAGGTCCGGTCACGTGGTCCGGCCGCCATTTTACCCTCCAGCGGTCCTCTGATGATAATTAGCGAGGACTGCAGACAGGAAATGGGGTGGAGGGCCCGAGGATATCAAAATATTTTATTCGAAAAAGTTATTGAGCTGCTTATCAGAATAATTATATTTTTAGGTCAGAAAGATATGAAATAAAGAGATGTTTTGTCTACAGACATAAGAATGGTACAAAAAAAAGGATGGTTCCAAAGATAATATGGACGAATACAGCTGCAAATATAAATTAATCTGATTTGTAAGTTTGTTCATTCGGTTTAGGTACTTTTGTGTCCGTTTATGATGGGCTCGCAACAAAACTGTCGAGAGATCATACAACTATAGTTTTGACACTACAAAAAACATTTCTACGACGTAAATACTGTGTAACCAGATATCATTACTTTTATAGCATCAAAACATTCAATTTTCTGTTTTTTAGGGTTTTTTTGAGCTATAACATTTATAATATCAGTAGACATATTCTACTGAAAGTTTGAACGGATTTGGATGAGATTTGTATGACCAGTAGAGGGATTCTTTACAAGTTGCGGCGCGGCATACGATCCCTCAAATAATCTCCACCTTTACGCGGGCGGAAAACCAAAATAATTTTAGCCCTACCTACTCCACATATTTCTCTGTCCCATACAAGTCTATTCTGTAGCCGCCCCGTGGACACAAACTAATTTGTCTTACACGTTCGCTTGCTGTACGTAACGTATCCAGTCGCTTTGAAAGTACAAGTAGTTGGGATCGCTCTTTAGATGGGGTAGGTCTTTGGAAGAGATAACTAGGTACTTCTTATAAGTCTGGGTGGGTATTCTGTAAATGGGAATTGATTTAGACCCGTTATTAATTTACCCGTGGCTAAATAATATCAACCGCACGGGTCGAACTTGTTAGCGGAACTTGTTCGAAAGAGTCACCGCGGCCTTGAAACGCAACATTAGGAGGAACACGGATAGGTTTTAGTCAGTAAGAGTCTGATACTCTCTTCCGCTCCGCCCAGAGCGGGAGGAGTCGTTTGATGATTTCCTGTACTAAAAACCGGTCGAACTTGGAGGTAAAGCTACGTTGACCAAAGTGGATGGGTGACTATCTATTGCATATTACATATCGAGATTTCCGTGCCTCAGAAAGCACGTTAAGCTGTTGGTCCCGGCAGTCATTTGAACATTTTTGACAGTCGTTGCGGGTAGTCAAGGGAACGAAGAGCTAAGAGGCTAATCGGCGACGTAAAACTGGTGGATGCAAACTACACAGCTTGGCTCATCGCCGTAAGGTTGCCTGCTTGTCGGTCTTCTACAGATTGTAGGTACTTCGGTGAGTGTGCCCAAGAACTCCACGACCTCATCCCACCGGCCCCCTTTTACCATCGAACATCCAGACGCACTGCAACTTACCATCCCTACCTTGTTGCTATTCCACCAACTCTCTGCCTGCGTCTGTGTTTTCGAACGCTTACAACCCTAATCTCTTCAAAGGTAAGTTCAATCCATCGTAGAATTTGTCTCTCTTATCTCTGACCTGAGCAAACCCATGACAAATAAAAAAAAACCGGTTTAGTGCGAGTCGAACTCGCACACGAAGGGTTCCGTACCATAAACTTTAATTTTTATTATTTTTTGCTATAGAGGCAATACAAATACACAATCTGTGAAAATTTCAACTGTCTACCTCTTACGGTTCTTCAGATACAGCCCATTGACAGACGGACGGACGGCCGGACGGACAGACGGACGGATGGCCGGACGGTCGGACAGCGGAGGCTTAGTAATAGGGTTCCGTCAGGTACCTTTTGGGTACGGAACCCTAAAAAAGAAGCTTAATAATCTGACACCAGTCTTACCCTAGGAGTATTGTGTTACTCAGTTACTGGGTTTTGCAGGTCAGATAGGCAGTTGCTCCATGAAAAGTACTGGTGTTCAGCTGCATCACGACAGACTGGAAGTCGACCCCAACATATTTGTGAAATGACTAGGCAGATTGCAAACGATTGAAGTTTTGGAACCTATTCTAAGATACTTGCCTTGATCTGTTTCCTTGTAGGTATCTTATTCTTTAAAGTACACAAAAAGATTACATGCAATTTTTGTTAGGACAGCGTATATGTACAGATGAGCTTAACCCGGAATTGGGTTATCTAACATCAAATGCCATAGAGATTTTGCATAGAGGAAGGTGACCAAATATGGGATATTATCCCTAAAATGGAATACCGGCAATTATCTCAAACGGAAACTCACACACGCAATAAACAGTGTTTGTCTCTTTCTTTCTATCCCCATTCGCGCGTACAAGTTGTAACACGCCAGTAGAGCAAGCCCTTTCGTCAATGTCGCAGTATTTTGTTTTGTCGCTTCCGCATAACTTTCTAAGGTATGTAAAAAATACGTATTTTTCGTACAAAAAGTGGACACAGTATTGTTTTTATAATCGCTAGAGATAGTTTCGATGTTCTTTTGTAGGTTTTAGCGGCATTTGATTGCATTACTTTCATATGTATAAAAATATGCATGTCAGTTTGAAGTCGTTGAAAAATCCAAATATGGACGAATCATAGTACCCAATTATGGACTATTGTTATTGTATTGTTTGATCACGACAGTGAGCCTGATGCCTTGATTGGAAATACTGGTCCATACTCTGAAGATTCGGAGTATATTTTCTGTGGCATGCTGTTTTCGAATGATGCTCATGGGGAAACATGGGTCAAGTGCCGCATGTGTGGACTCTGGGCACATAATGATTGCACAGCACCAGAGTTTGACGCCTGGATTTGTGAATTTTGCAAAAAAATTGTGTTCCTTTCAATATTATACCAGTTTCCAAGGAGTCTCATGTAAGTTAAGGTTAATTTTTGATGGTGTTTATAGTATTCCATAATTGGGGTACATGTTCCATATTTAGGAACCTTCATCATTATTTCGTTATTTATTTTTAATCCCATTTAAAAGTAATCAATGTAAACAAAACTTGTTACAAAATAAAGCACAAATATATGAATTTTAATAATTACTACAATTTTTTATTTATTTAAAATACTTATGCAAATTATGCGTCAAAAACAAAATAGTATTCCATACTTGGTCACTTTCCTCTACCTATAAGAACAACCAATAAGTGCACAGCTAAACTTAAAATTACAATAAACTTTCTTTTCTGAAAATGTATGTTCATACCATTGGTTGTTTCAAACTGAACCAATGAACTTCTATTTTGTTGGAACCCACTTTTATTATATCAATCATCAAAATTACATTCGTCAGGTAGGGCGGGTGGACTATCTTAGGCGGGCGTGTTCGCCGCGGCTGAAGGGCGGGCGTCACTTCCGGCGGAAACGCTGCTCGCTACCACCTTCACGGCGCTAATTGCAATTCCACTTACGGTCTAATATGATTACCAGGTGTCGATTGCTTTAGGATATATGTAGTTACATTTTGTTTACATAGCTTGGATATGTCCCAGGGTTAATGCAAAAACCGTTAGTTTATAATCATTCGTGTCAGATTGTAAACTCTTTCTTTTTGATATGACACGAACTATTGTAAACCTTCGAATTCGGAAGAGATTTGTTGTTTGGGAAAGTTGATAACTTTGTTCAAAATAAGTATCGAGAGATAACGATCTGACGATGTTTGCAATGATACGGTGACAGATACAATTTGTATGATTTAGGTACAGTTTGTAACAAAGAACTATTCCATAGATACCTGATAGATGGTTGGTCATTAGCGTCGTTGGGTCTACTACATGGCCAAAATTACATGAATAAGCTTGTTGAGGGAGTAGAACCGGGAGGTACATATGGCGGAAAAGCAAAAAGCCGCGGAGTTTCTTGCAGGTTCTACTCCATTACGCAGGTACTCACCGGACACGGTTGTTTCGGGAGGTAACTGTTTCGAATTCGGCGGGAGGATACGCCTGGGTGTCAACACTGCGAGGATCGCCCGGAGGACACGGTGGAGCATACGGTGGAGGTCTGCCCTGCTTGGGCGGAGCACCGCCGTGTCCTCGTCGAGGCGATCGGCGGCGGCGACCTCTCGCGTTCGGCCCTGTTTCAAGCCATGGTCCGGAGCGAGGAGACATGGCAAGCGGTCACCTCCTTCTGCGAAGCAGTAATGCTAGCGAAGGAGGAAGCCGAACGCGTGAGAGAGAGGGAAACCTCACGCCCCAGCCACCGCAACAGAAGAAGACGCCCCGGGCGTCGGGAGTCGCAGGGCGATTCTCGGCCACCGTAGGCGCGGGCATGCGGACGGCGAGCATTGGGTGGCTCGCCGTCTGATCAGAACCAGGCCCGGGTCGACGGCGTGCTGTGCTCCACGCGCGCCTCAAAGAGCTGACAGCATAAAAGATGGGGCCCGCTAGGGCCAGTGCCTGCTGGGGCTGCGGACTTTGTTCGAAAGAGTCACCGCGGCCCTGAAACGCAAAGGGCACTAGGAGGAACACGGATGGGTTTTAGTCAGTAAGAGTCTGACAGTCCCTTCTGCTTCGCCCAGAGCGGGAGGAGTCATTTGATGATTTCCCATCCTTAAAAAAAAGGTTCTACTCCATTGGAAAATTCGGGCTATGTCGGTAACCTTGATTCTCTTGGGGATGCCATCATTCCTGATTCGATCACGCAAGAAAACTCCGAGCATTGCCCTCTCCAATGCCCTTTGAGTGACTAAGCCTTCTGATGAGGCCCATTGACTAGTATGTAGTAAAACTAGTATGTATCTATTAGTATAATTAATTCACTGGGTGTAGCTATACATACAAATCGACTCCGTACATCTTAGGCCAAAGCTATGAATACGAACTATAGGTACTTAGACACCCTCTTGCCTCACAGTTTTCCGCACAACTATATATAATGTTATGAACATAGTATGTAGATATATGGCTGTTTCCTGCATCCACTCCAACTGCCGTTCACTTATCAGTTGCCAAGTAGGTGGACTAGATATATTTTATGCGGAGGTACAAGTTGTAAGCGGGAATCAGTAGAATATTGTTTTAGGAATTTAGTAATTTTCTAATTACATATTGTATTTTAGAGGGGCAGCCATACTTTTAATGCGAGTGAACACTTTGAGTTCAAAGAAAATCAAAGTGATTAATGTTGGGGTGTGGGTTTGGTTGGGATCAATGTTCGAGGAAATCGGTACGTTATTAAACTAATATACGGAAGCATTGCAACATTACCGTCGCGCAAGATAGGTCCCTTTGTGAATAACGCCCCAGCAATCTCATATAGATGACTGAATCACAGTAATAGGGACGATACCTAAAATATTCATCTTCGTACGTTACGTGAAGAAAATAATAGTACACTGGTGACTTATCCAAGAAAACCGGCGGTCAGAACACTATCTTTCCTTCTCGTCATAGTTGCATTTAGGTTTGCATTATTATTTTCTTTTAATATTATTTAGTATGTATAATGTGTTACACACAATGTCTACTTCTCTTTTTACACTACTCTCCTTTCGCAGGTATGCTGGAAGAAATTCCTATAGAAATAAGCATCATCTTTGTACCTATTTTTCTGTTTCTTTCTTCTTATTAAATATGTGTACATAAATTTTTAAATCTATACTAATATATAAAGCTGAAGAGTTTGTTTGTTTGTTTGCTTGAACGCGCTAATCTCAGGAACCACTGGTCCGATTTGAAAAATTCTTTCAGTGTTAGGTAGCCCATTTATTGAGAAAGGCTATAGGCTATATATATCATCACGCTAAGACCAATAGGAGCGGAGCAGTAATGAAAATTGTGACGTAGACGAAGTTGCGCGGGTCAGCTAGTAAATAAATAAATCGAAACAACCTAGACACGGATAAAACTCAACTGCTGCAGTTGCTTATAGGGATCGTGCAGGAACTATTAGAAGCAGCATAGAAGTGTCATTGTCAAGTATATTTTACTTATCAAGTTAATATGCACATTCTCCTAAAATTTAGGCGAACATGCACGAAGTAGACTGTGCCATCTAGCGTTGCATATTCGAAACTTTAACGTAAGAATACTTGACATTGACGTTTTTGTGCCACCTATTCTTGTAGAGCCTCAATGGAGCGTGTAGGAACTTTCCTTGACCCTATAGTAAGCTAGTGTACTGTAATACAGTTTGTCTGCCTACTCGCTGATATCTCCTCCCTTGCACCACTCCATCAGATCAGGGGGCTCAAGTAAATCTTCTCAGCGTGTCGTCGCTAGCCGCTCTGCGCTGGACGCACATCACATGCATCGATACACTGAGGGACAACCTGCCCCGTGCCCTGCTCTGTCGAGTACAGGATTATGATTATAGGAGACATTTGTTGTTATTACACACGGTTGGTAATCGGAGCCTTGGAAGGAAGATGGAAATCGATTTCTTGATTTGCGAAAATGAATGAATACGCTCACTGAATCAATTTCGATCGTGACCCAGGGTCATTGATTTTAATCATGGATTGCTTTTGAGATTGACTGTGATCGCGCGGCCTTACCGAATTCGGTCGGTAGGCGATCGGTAATTCTGCCAGGGTTGCGGAATTTGCTCGAAAGAGTCACCGCGGCCCAGGAACGCAAAGGGCATTAGGAGGAACACGGATGGGTTTTAGTCAGTAAGAGTCTGACACTCCCTTCTGTTCCGCCCAGAGCGGGAATAGTCATTTGATGATTTCCGATTCTTAAAAAAAAAGCGATCGATAACTAAATATGCCGAGCGTTTCCGCCCTGGGAAAAAAGAGATTCTATTTAGCCCTTCAGTTAGATTTATCTAGTGAAAAAAATAGACGCTGTTGTCTTGTAGAGTAGACATTTGAAACTTTGCTTCTGTGGTTTGAGAAAGATTAAGAAAATAGGAAAAGACCAATAGGCTGATCTCATCCCATTGGTCTTCTGTTACTTACCACCTTGCCTATATATGGACTTTTTTGTCTGAAATATATATATATAAAAAAATATTGGTCCCCTCCTATTTTCTTAACTTTTTTGTGACTAAATATCTCTTTGGTCACAAAAAAATTGTTAGATGTACCCCGGTAACTTACTTAATTATTCAAAGGTACTATTTAATTCCTACTCACTTAACTTAGTGCAAAATCTCATTTGAATTAATGACAATGTATCATTGCTCTAACAACTAACTTCATCTACTTCTACTAAACAGTTATACCGCTTTTAATGCAAATAAATGGCTTTAGCTATAAAAAATACAAAGATAGACCTACTTCGAAATTTTAACACTAACATCAGAAGCACTATGTAACCTTTACGTCATTGTACCTTAGGGGACCGGACTGCTTCTCCTTAACACAGGTTTCCATAACCTAGCCAGGAGGGCAGTGCTCTCCCACACGTTTGTAGAAATAGTACTTTTTTTGTAAAACTGTATTTTTAACGTGTACCACAATCCTTTGTTTTGTTTAAATAAATAAATAAAAGTTATGAGTCATAAGTAAGGACTATATTTGAATTATTTGATAGTTTATGACCATCCAGCCTAAGTACAGACCCTAAAACCAGATCGATTAGTCCCAACATATTTCTAGAAATAGGCCTAGTTATTTCTCGAACAATACGACCCTTTCATATCTCCAGACAGTAACATATACATCAACAGCTATGTTCAAAATACTTAACATAACATAAACATGTAAATATTGAGATTTATGTGTGTTTAGCAATATCGTTAATCTTCCCCCCTGAATACCGTGACTGCGTCGTTGCGGTCTCTCTTATTGAAATCGATCAGTTATGGCATACACCCTTTATTATTATCCTATTTCTATGTATTATAATGTTAGTTATATGGATTTGGTATCTAGTCAAGCGATTTGTCTAGCCAAGTGGAGAAAATGGTGATTTATCTGATTAAAACTGAAGTGTGTTGTTGTAACTTCAACGTACGGTCTATGACCAACATTATCTAACCCACTTGACTATTAGCGAATAATAGTCAAGCACTTCAGTTTCAATCAGATAAATCGCCATTTTCTCCACTTGACTAGACAAATCGCTTGATTAGATAGGTTTTTAAGAATTTATTCTCATAAGAACATTGATATATAAAAAACCCAAGATACACACTCAGCATCTCAAAAACGTCCGCAAAAAATAAGCGCAATATGTATAATTATGCGCAAGTTTCAAACAATCTCGCATCGCTCGCCATAGTGCACTGCTTTGTAAAACAACTTTAAGCGATCCGTGTAAGGTTGAATTTGCAAAAAAATTGCGCACCACTCGCCATACTGAACTGCTTTGTAAAAATAACTTTAAGCGATCCGTGTAAGGTTGATTTTGCAAAAAAAATTGTGTATAGTGTAACTACACACAACTCACACATGACACTTTATACATGTCAGTTTTTGACGACAGTTTCGAGTGTTGCATTTGTTCGAGACTGTGCATCTTGGGTTTTTTTATATATCAATGCATAAGAACTTTAATAACAGTTCACATAAAATGAGATACATAGTGCTTACATCTAAAAAGTATATTTGCCTCTAGTGTGTTGGCGACGTTACAGGGTACATATATGTTTCTTAAGCTTTAAATAGGTTTATATTATTACACTTCTTTAAATCTTCTGGTAAATCATTAAATAGATAATTTTGCTCACTCAGCCAATATTGTTTTCACGTATGGTCATTAGTTGAAACTTCTTGTGTTGTATGTAGGTGTCTTTTTATGTAGTTTTATGTTTGATTGTACAGAATTCGTGGTGATTTTTTTTTTGTTAGAATGCAGGTGTAATATTTGTACAGTTGTGTGAGATTTAGTAGATTAGTTTTTTCGTATATTTTTTTGTTGGATATAGGTAGTGATAATGAAATAGGACTTTGATAATTTTGTTTTGTATCCTTTGTAGTGAGTTTAAGTTAGATTTAGCGGCTGATCCCCATAGTTCAAATAGTTCAATTAGATCATTCAAACAAATCATAGTTCAATTAGATACCAAAACCATAGAACTAACATTATATAGCATAGTCGGCCATATAATGTTCCCACTGTTTATGAAGCATTTTGTTGTTTATGAAGCATTTTGTTGTTTATGAAGCATTTTGTTTTAAATAAAGATTTTTTTCATTTTTTCATTTTTTCACTGTTGGGACTCAGGCCTCCTCTAGGAGAGGGAATGGGCCGTAATCCACCACGCGGGCCCAATGCGGGTTGGTGAATGTCACATGTCTTCGAATTTTTGGTTCTAAGACATGCCGGTTTCCTCACGATGTTTTCCTTCATCGTTTTTAGAGCAGTGGTGATGAAATAAATTACATAAAGTAATGTGCCTGGCTGGGTTTGAACCCGCGACCTACAACTCGTAAGTCGGAGCCGTTACCACTCGGCCACCACTGCTCTGTTTTCGCCTATGTGTTTTTGTTATTATTTTATTTTATGTATGTAAAGTGTGTCCTAATATGATCCTTTGTTGGTCGAAATAAACGTTAATTTAATTTTATAATACATTGAAATAGGATAATAATACCCATTTGACTATTATTCGCTGATAGTCAAGTGGGTTAGATAATGTTGGTCACAGACCGAACAAGAACTTATTTCAATATAACCAATTGCAGTCGAAGCCTGAGAAGCCTGACGCGTGGTGAAAGCCGGGGGATCCACTGGATGCGACACGTCCAGCACTAGTCGATGTAGCGACTCTTGGGGTGAGCTATATCCAGCAGTGGACGTCTTTCAGGTGAAATGATGACGATGGTGATAATTTGCAGGCACTTTTAAATTTTTAAGAATTATAAAACATTTTACTGACTTGTATTCTCAACTCTCGTATTTTTAAGGAGCATTTTGCATAATATCGCAAAACGTAAACTGTGAAAAACAATTCACTATTATTTTGACAAGTTTAGACATTGACTGTCGCTGATATTTGAGATGATATTGCAACATGAATTAGAACGCTTTTAACCCGACTGTTAAGTACGAGAATTGGTCTATCATTTCTATTATTAAAACGGTCACAAATATGTTTTGTTTTGGCACCACAGACAAAAGGATCTTGGTGACACAGATTTGCACACTCAGTCCTACTGCTCGCTGAACACAATAACCTCTGATTTCTTCTATTTTGCTAAGTTGTTATTATCCAAGCGTTTAAATCGATTGTTCAACATTTGTCAATTTACCGATATTTTCTTACACATTCGAATCCGTAGCAGTACGGTACATTCTACATATTTAAAACAGGACAATCTTTATCAACTACTAGTGGACGTCACGCGGTTTCACCTGCGTAGTTCCCGTTCCCGTAGGAGTACGGGGATAAAATATAGCCTATGTTATTCCCTGATAATGTAGCTATCCATTGCTGAAAGAATTTTTCAAATCGGTCCAGTAGTTTCGGAGCCTATTCATTTCAAACAAACAAACAAACAAATCTTTCCTCTTTATAATATTAGTGTAGATGTACTTACTGGTTTTAGCTTTTGAGAAAAACTTGTGAATGTGTACTTTCACGTAAATAATACCATAATCACCGCGCGATTTCACCTCAAATTTTATAAAATATCGATCCTAAAACCCTCTGTTTACCAGAAAAACGTACAAAAACCTTGAGCGATACTATACATTTATAATAAACTGCCATTCTTGAAAGACATCAAACAAACTCTGCCACCCCACTTCGACCCTTCCAGAAAGGGGTGAAGAAAAAAAATCGGCCTAGCAAAGACGCAATTACTTCTCCACAAACTTCTTCATACAACCTTGAGACTTTAACACTCCAAAAGTCTCCTACAATAAAGGTTATAATCGTTTGGCTGCCGTTTTTTCCTAAGCTGGTTTATCGTGGTTCAAGAGCTTGCTAAAAGCAGGCTGTATCAAAGAAATACGTCTAATGAATCTATTGATAACTGTAGTTATGTGTGTGCGGCGTATTTTTAAAACACAAACGCTCACGTTGTGTGTGTGTGTGTGCAAGGAGGGGAGACGCTAAGAGATGCTTTCTTCGGACCCTCGTTTCTTATATGAGGTTCTGTAGAACTTGATATTTGCGCGGTGAAATTCTTTTGTGAATTCAAAGTTGTGTAGGAACGGTGCTAGCTAGTTTTCGACAAAAACTACATTTAAAAAAAAACTTCAACTAATAGAGTCAGGAATCTCAGGTCAGGTTATAACTGATGAAATGTGGGCGGACTATAAGCGCTATCTCTGCCTAACCCATCAGAAAATACAGGCGTTACGTTATGTTATGCTAATAGAGTAAATATTGTTATTCCCGCTAAAGGCAAAACTTGACTCTATTTTTCTTTTTCTTTTTATTCGCATACTAGCTGACCCGCGCAACTTCGCCTGCGTCACAATTTTCATTACGGCTCCGCTCCTGTTGGTCTTAGCGTGATGATATATAGCCTATAGCCTTCCTCGATAAATGGGCTATCCAACACTAAAAGAATTTTTTAAATCGGACCAGTAGTTCCTGAGATTAGCGCGTTCAAGCAAACAAACAAACAAACTCTTCAGCTTTATATATTAGTATAGATAAAGATTTGCAAAAAAGCAAATAGGCGAATTAAAATAAACGCTGGGTTCTTGATCTTGATTTAAATACTATAGATACGGATGGATGAATTTCAGAATGTTTCGAAACAGTAGTTTTTCAGAATAAATTGACAAAACCATAATTAACGTATTTTAGCTGTCCGTATCGATCGACATTGTCCGTGTGACGGAATCACAGGATTCATTTAGTGATGCTATGGCCGTAGCATGAGTGACCTTGAAAGAAGACTATAATTAGCCAAAGCCTGTATGTACGAAATTGTTTTGTATAGAGTTTTAACGTTGGTCACGTTGACAAATGAACCCTGTAATACAGCGATAGTTGTGACAAACAGCAGCAAAAATGCCGCAATTCTCATAACTTACTCCTGTTTTTTGCTAACCGAAAACTATCAAAACCGTAGATTCGCACAACAAATCACTCCCCTTATTTCACTCGAGTCCGCCGATCGTCTCAAACTCACACACACACACGCCGCGCGCACTATTCGCACGCACACAACGTCACCCGCCGCGCTAGGGGGCGCGCGCCCTTGCAAAACTCCTCCTTTATATTTTCTTGCTTTGTTATGTAGAAAAAAAAATAATAATAGGAGAAAGGGGATCTTAAAATCGATACCCGAATGGCGGTATGTACTCATTATTGAATCGGGTTTTGTTAAAGTGGGCTTTTTTTTTGTTTGAGTTGCAACATGGCGGGCGATTTTATTTGCCAATAATAAATCTTTTAGGTATATTTTTTTGTATACAATTTATTTTATCATGTTAAAAAGTAGGTTGTAGAATTTGAACTTAGGACACAAACACAAATGGGACTTAAAATAACTGGCGGAATGTGGAAGGAAGTACTATGGTGGGCGACCAGATAAACGTGCAACAAAGTACATTGACCTTTCCCTAATATCCCTTCGTAGATACTGGAAAATCAAATTATGAACCGTTTTTCATTACTAGAGAACGTAAAGGATCACGATAGAAGTCGATTCGGGACAGCTTAAAGTCTTTATTTTTGTTTATGATAATGAATTTCAAGAAATGTATGTGGGTCAATGACCGTTATTATATGGCGCCTACCATACATTCCTGGCAGGCACTGGCATTAGTGGAACCCGTCTATTTTGCTGAAATTTCTATGAGGTGCGCGTCGAACAATCAGATTCAGGACAGCTTTATGTCATTATTTCTGTTTTTGATATTTAGAAAGTCAATAAATGTATGGGGGTTAATGACATGTTATTGCACGGGTATCTGACGTCTACCATACACCTTTGCGTGGGTTACGCAAAGGTGTATGGTAGACGTACGTTCAAGGTATAAAGACGAGATGTTTTGTTATATTATATTATGGTACTACAAAAATCTGTTGACACTTCGAGACAAGTTAAAGTTTAACTTTAACTGTAAAAATACACTTGTACAGTACGTCTACCATGAGTTTTATCAATCTATACTCGCTAGCGACTGTAGTTAAAAAGATGTAAGAAAACTTAAAAAAAACAAGTTTCTAATTTATTGTTTTAGTTGATAACTAAAGTTTTACTTGCAACTGGCTTGCTTATTACTTAACAACTTAAACAAATAAATTAGAAACTTGTTTTGTCAAAGTTTTCATACAGTTTTTTCAGTACAGTCGCTAGCGAGTATAGTTTGATAAAACTCATGGTAGACGTACAGTAGTGCTATTCTGTAAGAACATTTTCGTATCTCGACAGTGGAATCCGAGGTGAGTTTCAAATTAAGACCTTTATGTTGTGCGCAATAAAGCTCATTTTGTGTGTTTTATCACTCAGGTGAAGCTCGATATCGAAATAGTTGTTTACAGAATAGACTAGCAGGACCTTCTATGCTACGCCGTAGCAAATCTCGTAGCGATAATACATTTTGTGCCTTTTACTGGCAGACATTATTATATATAAATCCTTGGCGTTCTTAATTTTATTATATACATATTTCCGTGTTAACCTAGAGTTTCAACTGTTTTTCTAGATAGATATACCGTTCTATTCCGTCCGCTAACGTTGTTACAGTAGATTCTTGATGATACCAGACATATTACGTAGGTCTGTATTATCATCATCATATCAGCAGAAAGACGTCCACTGCTGGACATAGGCCTCCCCAAAGGGAGGGGTTTGCTATAATCGCCACGCTTGGCAGGCGGGTTGGCGATCGTAGTGTATGGTGTTGCGTTTTACAGAGAATGCTGCTGCCCATACTCTGGTGAGTCCCTTAGGTCTGTATAACTTACTATTATTATCATTATGAAACACATCATAAGTCTAAATTGGTTGTCTTGTCACCCTAAATGAGACACATGGGGCAGATGGGCTGACCCACTAAGTTAAGAAGTGGACTGACCGATTTATAGTGCGTAACAAGTTGAAACAAAATGATATAATACTCGTACTTACGTAATCATTGTGCGTTGCATTTTATTTGCAAATTCTTTTTATTATTGTTGTATAATTAGCACTAATTTTGAGTAAGTTAACAAGTCATCTAATCGCAAAAAAACTCATTGTTAGTGTTTAGTAAACTCACTAAAAATTAAAAAAAACATAGCACAATCACAGACAAAAACTCTATCACTACAAAAAGATAGCACTTGCAGCTAATTTAAAAACCGAATTAGTTTCTTTTTCCAATAAAATCGTCGTCCCGCAGCGGGATTCACTCTAAACTGATTCGGATACACGCAAACTAGCCGTTGGTGACCTAAATAGCGATCCAGAAAACATTATAATAAAATAAAAACCGGTCTATCGAGTACTTTGTCTTTTGTGTTCACAAAAGATCTATAGAGGGCCGCGGATGCTGGGTCCGTCGCGGTTTTCATGCGTATTAAAAAAAGGAGAATTAAAAAAAAACTGGTTTTAAAATTGTGAATGAGCTTTTGTACCGTGATCGGTTATTTTGATTTATTCGATTTTTAGTACGCGAGCAGTGTATGGGAAATAAAAAGAAGATGCACGTTCAACAGGTACTGGTGCGGGGAAAAGTGTTGGCGTGTTACACGGATTAGAACGGTTTTGTTAGTCCTTGATTGAAGAGGTTGGGGGCAGTTATGTCATGTGATGTGTGCTGTTGTAATTGACGGATTTATTTTGCTTTTTATTAAATATTCAATGGGTATAATTTTTTTTCTGGGTGGAATGTTTTGTGTTCATTAAAGTTAAGTTTAGTATGGAGTAATAAAAACAAAGTAAAAGATTTCAGTTTTAATAAATGATGAAGTACAACTTATTAAATTAAATAATACACTTTAATGAATCCACATTTTAACAAAAGTGAATCCATGAAGAATGTTATCACAAACGTAATAAAAGTAAAAAAAAAACTTAAAAATAAAAAAGTACCACAAACAAAAAAAACAAAGCAACTAAGATTGTTTACACTTAACATAATTTGTAGTCAAAATCAGACGCTTAACAATTAAACAAAAAAAAAGAAGAAAATAAGACATAAAAGTGACATAACAGTTTTGTTAGGGATTGTATTGAAACACGATTTTTATTCTTTGCTGGGGTGTCGGTCTCGATGTTTGTGCTTCTATAAAACGCTATATAAACGACAATATTTTATCTGTTACACTCCAATTTAGTGTTCCAAGTGTGTTTTAGACATTTGTACCGATTGAATTCGTAATTGATTCGTGAATTGGATGTTATTCAGTGTTTTTTTAGCTTACATTGCATTCTGTGTTAGTTGACTTTAATGAATAATGTTATCCACTAAATACAAATTAATGACTGGCAGATGGTGAAAAAACAAAGGGTTTTATTTGAAGACCTTTATTTTTTTTGAGAGTTTGGTTAGTACTGACTTAAAGCTTAAGACCTTGTAATTCTTTTTACATATAAAACTTGAAGTGAGTAGCGATCATAGGCTGCTGTATATTCATGTGTACCTATACAACCATTTTGGAATTTCCTTGTCAGCAAAATACACATCTTTAGAATTTGACAACACTCATTTTGACAAAACTTGAAAAACAATGTTAATACTCGTTTTTGCGTAGAAAGAAGTTTAAATCCGTAAGGGTTTATTTAAAAAAAGTCAACTATTAGCTCAAGGCTGTTTTTTTGAACTGAATAGTTAATATGTCTGTTTGACAAATAGGTAAAATTTATTTTTATACCAAAGACCCAATTTTATTCGAAACAGTTAAAATTTATCGGACTATTGTAAATTGAACTTTAAACCAATTCTAAACAACATGTGTTAGGAATTACGTTTGACAAACAATTAATTAATTATCTAACACAGTATATTAATTACCTCAGCAATGTTATTATGTTATTAACCTTGATTACGTGATCCTCTAAATAGCTCGTTGATAAATCTATTTATATCAACAAATTACGCTATTTTGGTTGATGTTATAACGATAGGCATATCAACTAGTCTAGCTTTCGGGGAACATTTAGTTGCCTAAATTAATTTTATAAACAGCGTTTAGAAAATTGGAATGGTGTTTGTGTTACACGTTGATTTGATTACTTAAAGTGAATTTATTAATTTGTTAAATATACTAATTAATTACATACTCTGTTTTAGAGTAATTAATATTGATAACCTGTAGAGTGTGGTTTGGTACGATGGAAATAATATTCCTTTTTGTATATCCGCCTGGCACTTACATATTTACATAAGATGACATAACTCACCTCACTTCGGAAAGAGATAGGAGGCAAAAGGTATGGATGGAGCTATCTTAACAAAGCCAGCATGAAGCGATCTGTAGATCCAATAATATTGCATTTTTTTTTAAATATCTTGAAATACACTGAGTTTTGTATGTAAGCAATCAAGTAGGTTAAAAAGATGTTAATAACTAACTAAGTACGATGGGTTAGAAATAGCGTGTTACTGACAATAAAATGATACGATAGCTATTGTTTCTATAATGGGCAATCAGGTAAAAGGAAAATGTGTCACCGAAGGGCAGCAAGGCTGAAGTGACGAAGGTGTGGGCTCGTTTATTCTGGTCTTTTTGTATTGACTAACTTATGTAATTGTTTTGAAAAAAAGAAATGTCGATTAGTAAAGTAAATAGTGCAAATGTATTTTGGCAGTGACTGTACAAGACGTTTGGGAAATGATGTATCCAATAAAAACCAAGTATTAAATAAAATAATATTTTAGAAAAATAAATGGTTATAATTTAGTATTTTGACAAGGACTGTACAAGACCTTGGTACCTACTTATGTTATGTTCTTTAAAACCAAAAATGTTAAAAAAATACTATCGAGATAAGTAAGAATCAACATCAGAATATTACTGGAAAATTGTTCAAGAATCCAAACACTCTGGAGTCCAAACATGACTACTTAAAACTAAATTGTACATCTGATCAGAAATCTGGCCAGTACCTATTTTTGTTATACCATCAAATTACAAATTCGAAATTCAAATTCCTGACTGTCATGCAAATCTATGGTGATGGTCAACTTTTTCACGTTCGAGATTTTAATCTAAGCCAACCTCTTTCAAACATTGTATAAATTGATAAAATAATATTAATTACAAATTATTCAGAGTACGAGAGTATTATATGGCACCGGTGTCCGAGACCGGTCCAGCAGCTGCGAGCGATGTCTGTTTGTTTGTTATTCTAATAAGGTATTGTGTACACTCTCCATATTTCAGTGGCCAGTTTCAATAGATATAAGTGAATGGAAATTACTGGTCATTTTGTCAGTTTGTTGGTAAAATGACGGTCTTATAAATTTTGTTCTCATTAAATATATACCTATCTAGGTACTACTTTTAATGTTGTTTATGAAGAACTTACAGTCATGTGCTAGAAAGTTTTGATAAGTTTGCAATTGTTATTTTGTTCTAAAAATAAATAATAAAATAAAAGATTTATTTTATTATTTATTTTACATGGTTTAAACTTCAAACTATTAACCATGTCGATAGTGTAATTCCGCAATCGACAGAACAAAAATTAAATATATAAATCTTAAATTCATACATACATGATCGATATATTTTTACGAATAAAAAGGATACCTACCAATAAGATTATTTTTGTCTAAAAACTTTTTGCTTGGATTTGTACCTATGTCTATTCGACGCTAGATGGCGTAGAACGATAGCAGCGACACAAGCGGCGTTTTGTAGAACTTTTGTTGCGCCATCTGTGATCGAGTAGTAAGTACTATTCAGCTTTTGCTGCTCGACATTAGATGGCCCTGACAGCTTCATTAAAACTGTAACGGGTTACTTTTTTTTGTTACAACATGCAAAGTTAGACAAACGCAAATAGAAGAATGTATTTGTATGCGTGACAACTTTTTACAAAACAAGCTGAACTGTGTACCTAACTTTTATAAACTATTATGAGTTTCTCACTGTATACATAATTCTGTTAGTACTACTTCTTGGTAAATGTTGACAAATTAAAAGCTAATAAGAACATTTTTACAACAAAATATTTAATCAAGAATCTTATTATTTCGAAATGAGACTCATTCAAATGCTCAAATACAGTCAAGTTATTACGATAATACGTTTAAAGCCTAGTTAAACTGTCCAGCCACAATTTTCAGCCTATTTCAAGCAAACGGCAGTCAATCTTCCACAGTGTTGGCAGCTGCTCTTCCTTTGAAAAACACAATTTTTCGCGCCAACGGAGCGTTCTAAAGAAAATTACCGAACGGGCCTGTCCAAAATACCTCGACAGACTTGTTTTTACCGCCGTCACACACCAGCCCGACTCCTATTACCTGGTTTTACATTCTATTTTCCGTTGATTTTAATTTTTTGAGGTGTAAAATAAATTTGTAGTTTATAGGCTTTATCTGGATAGCCGTGACCTGGTATACACTAACGTGGTTACCGGTCCCTTATTAACGTTAATTTTCAGTTAGTGAGCCTTTAGTGGTGGCTCGCTGATAAAAACTAATACCGTTGTCAGTAGCTCAGTGTTACGACCTCACAGCTTCGTATTTTAGAACAAAACTCTGGGACGAATCCCAAAAGTAAAATACCTACTATTTTAAATCCATTTTTACGTCTAAAATCATTGATGCTTTTGTTATCATAATCCATCCGGAATGCAATAATTCCCATTAAAGGCCATGGTCTATCTTTGCTCCAAATCCGTTCAGAAGCTGAGGCGTCATTGATCAATGAACTTCCAAACGAAGACCTTAAGGCGACGACATACGCCAGCGACCTTGAGGGAACAAAACGCGCACTCGTTTAGCATCCGCGCGACCCAAAATTCAGTAGTTTTTTGTACTTTCCTTAATATTTTATGATTCAAACCCTAATCTCTTCAAAGTTAGAGTGCATTGGCTCCTTCTGGGTAAGCTTGGTCTATCGTAGACTTTGTCGCTGTCATCTCTGACCTAGGCTAGATTCAAGAGTAAACCCATCACAAATAAAAAAAAGCCGTATTTCAAAATCTAGATATCTAAATTAAGTGTCTTTGAGTTAGTGCAAGTTCCATTAAAATACGCCCGGCGGTTTTTGTTCGATTGTCGTTTTTATGTCCGTGTTAGACATAAATTTACAAATTAATTACACAATGTTGAACGAACAAAAATCAAAATATTCATATATCATATTATTAAACAAATAGTCTTATGTAACATTTATTTTTCCCAAAACATTACGACAACCCATTTAGACGTGATTCTCATTTTAAATTTTGCTACTGAGGGGCATCTGCGCCTTAAGAAGTAGGATATTTTAAATTAATTCGCATATAAATGTCTAAATAATATAAGCAGAGACGCTGTCTGTCTGTTTCTCCGCTTACTTCTTCTAAACCACCCAACTTTTTGATACGGTTTTCACTAATGGAAATATTGATAAACGAGGAACGTTTGTGTATAATTTTTATACGTACAGGAAGAGCCGGAGCAAGTCGCTAGTAAAATATAATTTTACTTAGAAACTGCATAAGTAATTCATGTGATCATTGAGAAATGAATCTAGGTTCACACAGCAATGAGTTTTCCCGCGCGCAATAAATTTCTTGGTGCAAAGAGGTTTTTGGCGCCAGGCCAGGAAAGCGTCAGGAAGAAAAGGAAGATTAAGATGGTCTTGTGTGGTCATAATTTACAAACAGAGAAGAGTTATCTTACTTATTTCTCTCTTACTTAGCAGATGAAATTCCTCTAGGATACAAGTCTGTTTTTCTGTGCTGTCAATTTGAAAGCTTTTATTCAATTTGTAAATAAGTCAACATCATTGATCGGAGTAGGTAGAGCTATTTCGGGTCATTGATCTCAAATGTATACAGGGAAATTGAAAAAATACCCAAAACCTCTTAATCCTGACTTCGTAACATGACTCTGAACAACATTTGTTCTACGACTTTGACCTCAACTAAGCAATGTAGCCAAAAACTATTTGCGCGCGCGCGTACACCCAGGAGCGCGCAGCGGCCTTTCGTCGGCCGTCTCATAAAGAATATGCAAAATTTAGTCTACGTTTAGATTTTTTGTATGGTAAAAAAATGTTTTCAATTTTGAAAAGTCGTAGAACAAATGTTGTTCAGGTTCACAACTTGTACGATATTCAAAGAAAATTATCGCACGTATGTGCGTTATTTTGGCAATGTCGCTCTGATGCTATACGGTTTGTGCGGGACGTTTTATCTAAGTTCAAAGTTTTATCTAAGATATTACCAGAGATAAATGCATGCACGAGTACTTTAAAATCATTAGAAACCAACCTTAACAATAAGTACATTTTTAAAGAGTCCATACTATGAAAACAAGCACCAACAATAGCACTGCCTACTCCGATCACTGGTCATCACCATTGTTTGGCTAAATAAAAACGAATAGAAAATTTAAATGATACCCAAAGAGACCTAGGAAAGAAAAACGATGCATCTAGGTACAGCTCTGACCACAAATATATTGGGACTAGCTGACCCGCGCAACGTCGTCTGCGTCACAATTTTCATTACTGCTCCGCTCCTATTGGTCTTAGCGTGATGATATATAGCCTATAGCCTTCCTCGATAAATGGGCTATCCAACACTGAAAGAATTTTTCAAATCGGACCAGTAGTTCCTGAGATTAGCGCGTTCAAGCAAACAAACAAACAAACAAACAAACAAACTCTTCAGCTTTATATATTAATAGTATAGATTAGTATAAAGAAAGAAAGAAAGAAAGAAAGAAAACGACTTTATTTGGCACACACGAAATCACACAATGTAGGCAATGTATAGATATGGATAAGAGGTAGCGAGGTAACGGAGCGGAGAAACGGAGAAATTTTAACCAATGCAATTGCTTAAAATTTCCGCACCACGTGAGTCACTGAGATTTTATACAAATCTATTGGTTGAAATTTTTCCGTTTCTCCACTCCCTCCGCTAGCCTAAGGGTGCCTGTTCATTGCGAGTGGAGCGGAGAAATGGAGAAATATTAACCAATCATGCCAGTCAAAATATCAGTGACTCACGTGGTACGGAGATTTTATCCAATTCAAATTTCTCCGTTTCGTCGCTCCGCTACCTTGCTCGCTCGCAATGGACAGGCACCATTAGTCGAAATATTCGGGATTGAACACGTGACATTTTGGTGGAGCACATAGGCGCCGGCAGGACTATTCAGGTGGGTGCATCGTCAAACCCTCGCTTCGAATAGGATAGGTTTTCTTTTGCTTAGAACATAGGATTCATGTTTTCGTATGTTTTATTACCAACCACCTTGCCTATTTATGGATTTTTTTGACTGAATTTTTTTTTATTTTATTTTTTTTATTGAAAGTCTGGGTGGTGTATGTACACCTCCTTGTACCAACCTCCCGGCCTATAGTGGAGCATGTCAAATTATCAATTTGTTACAAATGAAACGCAAGTCAAATGTTGCGATTGGCTGTTGAAAACTCATTCAACTAATCACAGATAGATATCGCGCGTTTGACATTACGTTACAATAATTATGTGATAATTTTCGTTCGAAAAAATGGGCCTCTGTCTGGAGCCGAAGGGCAAGAGTATGACGATTGTCACTAAGTACTTCTATTTCCAAAAAATATGGTTGCTTTTCAAATAGATGTCAAAGGATATTTGTATTGTTTATACCGAACAAAAACCGGAACTCTAATGGGATCACTCGGGTGTCTGTATGTCCGTCTGTCACAGCCAGTTTTCTCCGGATCCGCTGGACCGATTCTGTAACCCAAACACGGAGGCGTTACGTAAATTATTAAATTTTTAGTATGGGGGTCACTTTTGGGGGTCAAACTAGAAAATTAAAAAAAAGTTTTTTGAACAATATTGTGTGACATATCAAATGAAAGGGCTTACTGTAAGAATTTTAAATATATTTTTTTCATAATTTTAAATAAATTAATGATAATTTAAATAAATGGTTTTGAAGTTATTCAAGATATTCGACGAAAAATGACCTTTCCCTCCCTTATCTCCGAAACTACTGAGCCTAAAATTTTGAAAAAAATGGTAATGTAAAAAGGTGGATAATAGATCTTTACCTATAGATTACAGGAAAACCTATAAGAAGTCTATAGTGTTAAAATAACACGTTAAAAAAATGAAATTCGTTCGGAACCCTTTGCACGCGAGTCCGACTCGCACTTGGCCAGTATTTTTTTAATATCTTACTTTAAAGGCCATTAACCTTTAATCATTTATCTCACATTTAAAACTGTAGGTATATCTTACAATAAACAACGAGCCATTCGCGAACAAGGAAGGGCACATAACAAATGAAGAATTACCATAACCCTTCTAAATAACGGTGGATATTATTAGCATAATGACGACACTGTCGGAAGACACCGACATTAATCAGGGGTTCAGGGGGATATACACCGAGGACGGCTTGAGACGAACAGCTAACGAAGGGTGTATCGAGATGGTGTACATTCCAGAAGGAGCTATTTTACACGGTGCTAGTAGTATCTTGCAATAAATACAAGTCATTCGCGAATAAAGCGCCCGCGAATCATCATCTGCTTAGTCTATTCCCAACTATATTGGGGTCGGCTTCCAGTCAAACCGGATTCAGCTGAATACCAGTGTTTTACGTGGAGCGGCTGCCTACCAGACCTTCACAACCCATTAACTGGGTAACACGGTACTTCTTAGCAAGACTGGAGTCAGATCAACTGGCTTCTGACAATCCGTAACGACTGCCAAAGATCTACAAATGACAGCCGGGACCAACAGCTTAACGTGCTTTCCGAGGCACGGGGGAAACTCGGTATGTTAAGATGGTCACTCATCCACAGACCAACCTTGGCAAGCGTTGCTTAACATTGAAGATCGACCCGTGCGGCTGTTATTATTTAGCCACGAGCTCCTCCATGGTCGTGAATAAAGATTACAAAAATACACTGAAATTAATCAGGGGGGACGGGGGTTCGCATACTTGGACGACTGGAGACGAACAGCTAACGACGGGTGTATCGGGATTGTGTACATTTTAGAAGGAGATACCACGTTACATGATGTCAGTCATAGGTACGTTTTATCAGATAAAGGAGACTGGGTATATAGGTACAGTGTGTAAACATGTAATCTGAAAACCAGAATGGATATTATTAGATTAGCATACTGACGACACCGTCGGAAGACACCGACATTAATCAGGGGGTAGAGGTTCGCTCACCGAGGACGACTTAAGACGAACAGCTAACGAAGGGCGAATCGGGATGATGTCCACTGCCCATTTTAGAAAGTAGGGGAAGGGGGGGCATAACGGGGACGCGAGGCAAGACGGGGCCCCCCAGACATACAAGTAACTACACGCATTAGCCGTGCTTTGTTTTCGCCATTAAGAGGGCATTTCGCATCGGCTTTCAGCGCGACAGTGACCGGCGATCAGAGTGTACGCATTTATTTTTGACGACCAATTCTTTTTTCCGGCGAAATTTCATCTAATTTTGAGTGGTTACCAAAACGCGTCTAAAAAGGTAGGTGTTTAAATTACTACTATAGTTTTTTAATGTGTATTACTACTAACATCAACTATTGATACGTTTTGAGCAAAATCACTCCGACCTTGAATTAAATTTTTTGTTTGGTATTTAAAATTCTGTTAGACATGGGGGCATAACGGGGACATGGCTATGGGGCACAATGAGGTACCCCTGAATGGTCTGTAATTTGATAATATTACAATAATACTTTTTATTTTATTTTAGGTATATAGAAATGGTACGAACTTACAAAAATAAAAGTTCCAGAGGCAGTTGGTCTGTAGAAAGCATGAAACACGCAATTGATGCAGGTTTAACCAGATCAGCAGGTTACAGAAAAGCAGCTCAATTGCATGGTGTTCCACAGACCACATTGGAGCGTCATTCAGCTCGAGATAACTTTAAACCCATATTTTCCAAACAAGAAGAAGTGGAGCTTGTACCTAAGGCCCCGCACTGGGTACCCCATACTGCCCCTACCCCGGGGCACGATGGAGTTTTCATACAGGTTTTGTGAAATAAAAATTAAAAATATAATTTGATTTCTTACTTCACCAAATTCGGTGCCAAATGATAAATTAATAAGTAACCAAAGAGTTGTCATTAGTTTTCATTAAAAAATATTTTATGTTTATTTTTTATTGTTTATTTCCCTTAACGTCCCCGTTATGCCCCCCCCTCCCCTACCTAGGTAAAAAAACTTTTTAAGAATAAAATAACCTTAATTTCGGAAGTCGGTGTTTTTGGTTTTGTTCCTTTGTTTTTTAACACCGACTTCCGAAATTAAGGTTATTTTATTCTTTGTAGTGTTTTATTTGGAAGTCGGTTATACTTTTTTTGTAAAAAGTTTTTTTATTTTCACTTTTAAGTGGTGATACTTGGACGACGTCTTCGTCAACGCAGAAATTGAAATAAGCAAATATGCTCATAAAATAAAAACTTCTGAACCAAATGGCAAGTATACTGCATCGAACTAAAAAAGAATCACAGAAATCGGATCAGAAACCTCGGAGTAATCGGTGTGCATACATTAAAAAAAAAATTACCCACCGAATTGAGAACCTCCTCCTTTTTTGGAAGTCGGTTAAAAATGTTAATTCTCTGACTCAGAGGAGTCAGAGAACTATAATTTAAACAGGCGAAGACACTGGTCACTAGTGTCTTCGCTTGTTCAAATTATTATTATAGTGTTATGTCACAATTAAAAATTAATGGAGATTGTTTATGAGATGCCCGCTGGCATGGAAACGGACAGGCATCGGAGGCTTTAGTACAAGTGGTTTTTAATGTGTGTAAGTTTGTTCGATTGATTCAGAATACAGTTAAGTGTTAGATTATTTACTTAGTAACCAATTAACCCCATTTTATGGCATGAACAACAAAACTGCAATGTGATTCCTAATAAATTAAAGAAAAACTGGCTAGTGTATTCGCGGGGGACCTGTGGAGCTGCCTGGGAAATATTTCAACAAATTTACATTCAAGAGCCGATGTTAGACTGTTTTCTTTCATGGAAAAACAGATTAGGTGGTACTTAGATCTTTTTTAGGGTTCCGTATCCAAAGAGTAACCATTCCCCAAAGTATAACTAAGCCTACGCTGTTGCGCGAGGGCTGCATCTCAAGAACCGTAATAGGTAGACAGTTGTAATTTTCACAGGTTGTGTATTTCTATTGCCGCTATAACAACAAATGATAAAAATTAAGGTTTATGGTACGGAACCCTTCGTGGTCCGACTCGCACTTGGCTGTTTTTTTTTTAAATTTATTTTATTCAATTCATCCTTACTAATAGTATAAATGCGAAAGTAACTCTGTCGGTCTGTCTGTCGCGCTTTCACGCTATAACTACTGAATTGATTTAAGTGAAATTTGGTACACAGATAGTCTAGAGACTGAGAAAGGACATAGGCTACTTTTTATCCCGGGAATATGTTCCCTAGGAACCACGCGGGCGGAGCTAGTAATTTTTTTTTGGATTTAGCATTGGCACAGAGTGTGAGTGCAATTCATTATATTACGAAACCCGGATTATTAAATTGGCCTTTACAGGGGAACAAGAGGTCACCAATATAATATGTATACCTAGACAATGTTAAAAAAAATAAGACGAAAAATCGCTCCTGTCAAGGTAGTCTCCGAGATTATAAAACGGACCTTACTCTTGATGTTTTTAATTCAAACCTCCACAGAGCAACTCTACAGTTTAAAAATAAAAATACCTACTACGATGGCGACGACGCTAAATTTTGTTTTATTTCCCAATGGAACGTCTCTAACAGTTAGGAACAGACGTTAAACGAAAAAAAAAATAACTCTTTCCCTTTAAATAGAAGAATTTTGAATAATAGAACACTGTCTGACATTTGAAATTTAAAAAAGTTTTTAATGCAAAGGATGATGTATGAAATTGTCTCAAGAAAAATAGGCTGAACAGATGGTGTTGACCTTTGCGGCTTTGCGTCAACTGTCAAAATAATTTGTCATAGACAGGTTGTACATACAGTTTCAAGACTTTTGTTCGTCTAGTTGTGTTTTTGTTATTTCAGCGACGGCAGAAAAGTGAGTTTTATTTGTAGGGGTCGCGGGTCGCGCGAAGTTTTCACACTTTGCTTCAAACTTTTTTCCCACATTAGTCTGTGCAGGCTGTGTCGAGCGTTTCCTTTGCCATCGTTAAGTGTCTAACGAGTGGCAATTTGCGGGGGAACTCTTATTAGAATTGACTTATTTATTTTTAATGCAGTTTGTATGGGTTTTGCGTTCTTGTTGGAATAGTAGTGTATTGGACTATTGATAGTGATATGAAAATGGCTCAGCCATTATGATAGAAGGACGTATGATTTCTAACTTGACTTTTTGTGACTCTTTTTCCTATAAACATCCTATTGGACATGGGCTAAGGTACGTTTAAGTTAAATTCATTTAATGGTTTTGTTTATATATTTCACAATAAGTACTTGGAATTTAAGTACGTAGTTTCTAAAAATGAGTTATAGCCAAATATTCTAGGCCTAAAAGTTTACCCATGTAAACTTCGAAAGTACCTTATCAAGTAGGTATAATAAAATCAAATAATGGATAACTAATTCCGTATACCAGGAACACTAGCAACAGTACTAAACATTTAACGCTCCATCTACAGTTATTCCAAACTATACAATAACGGATACCTCACAAAAGATAACCCAAACACGCCCTATATTGATAGAGGCCTGAAATTTAATATGAAATATTTCAAACTGGCAACACTAACAACGGACGCACACATGGGCCCGCGTACATAGTATAAAGGAACGTAAAACTACACTCACACAGATGTAAAAACTACACAAATACATTGAAGCGTAAGAGGGGTGTCTTTGTTACACATTAAGGAAGAAGGGCATGAAGACGGGGCGCGGGGGGTGGCGGGGGGCGGGCGCTGTGGGGCTGCCCCACCCCTCCCGCCCTGTTTTGTATTCAGCCCGGTCGTCCGTTTACGATTTCGCGCGGGACACTTGGAGATTTCTATTGCGTTGCGTCACAACGCGACAATTCGGTATTTCTTTATTAGAATTGTGGCCGGTCCGCTTTGTTGTCGGGGGAGACATTTAGTTCTACAGAGTTAATCTTTGGCACTGAATGCTGCTTATTGTAGTTATGCTGAGTTCATAATAAGGCTAGATAATGTTATAGATTTTGTTGCAAACTAAAGCAAGCAAGCGAGGTAGGTACTTAGGATCTGCACTTATAAGATTAACTGAAGGTTATATCTTAAAGTGAAAGCGATTTTTGTTTTTATATTATAAGCACTGCCACATCTAGCAACATTATAATTTAATTATTTGCTAATCTTTAAAAAGTTCTTATTTTAATTATTTAAAAAAGTAGCAAGTGTCTTTGTTTTTTAAACTTTTAAATAAGAACGCAATGGAACAACCCAAAAAATTACTCAACAAGCATATTCTAAACCAATAAACACACAAGTTATGATTCATTCAAAAAAGGAACACATTAAAACCTAATCCAATAAAAGAGCGTCTAAAGCCGTCGTAAATATAGGACTAATTTGAAAAAACGAGAGCTGAGATAAAATGTGAATGAAAATAATAAAAGTGAGGAAGCATTACCGTCGGAGCGGACCTTATAAGAAGACAATTTTATGCAAATCTTTTTCCGCTACTTTAGCATTCGAGGAACAAACGCCGTGCTGGTTTTAGGGTTGACTTCCAACACATTATTTTCTTAGGGATTTTAATTTTCAAATTGAAAATACATTCCAAATATTAGTTCATAAATAGGTTCATAGGTTAAGACTTTCATTATATCAACATATCATTGGTGATTGGTAATTAAGTGTGTTCCTTCAAATGAGATGCTTCTACAATACAGCTAGTACCTACCTATGCAACGATTGTGACCCCGGAACTTGGCATCCAAATTGGTTTGTTTTCGAGTAAAGGCGTACTTTTTTGTTTTTCAAATAACTATTTTTCTGCTTTATTACATAACAATTTGATTAACACTAAAGCGATACGTTACTTAGATTAAGCATGAATGTTAATAAAAGTTCTAATCCGAAACAAACTTCTAGAAACACAATTCGTAATTAAAGTTAGAATTGGGGAGCACCCCGTCTTTTAACAAAATTAAAAGCTTAGCCGAATACCTATGTTAATTAAAAGGTCTGGTGAAGTACTTAATTGATATTTAAACCTCGTGCAAAACTGCAGAGTAATTTTGTTGAATTACTTTAGATTTTAGGCTTTAACGCAGCGATGTAGACTAAGTACAATTTCGAATAGTTTATAAAGTTTAGTTAATTAAATATATTTTTGATATAAACTACCTATATACTGTTTATATTTTAGAAAGAAAAATTTGTACCTTTTTACATTTAACATTAACGATAACGGAGCATATATTTAAAAAAACAAAGCAATTAATATACACTGAAACTCAATGATACCATTCTACACGAAAATACTATCCTCGAAACAAATCTATAAGCCTTCCCGTCGAAAGTAAACGAAAATGTTTACTCGGAAAATATTCCTTTCTACACAAAAAATGGCGGGGTTAGCGCCAGCCCTGAGCTAGGACTGTGTTCAAAATAATTTTTCTGTAGTGTGAAGCGACTCACAGTGTAAGCGGCTCTTTTATTTTTAAAAGACATTTGCGGTTCCTTCTGTAAATTATTACTTTTTTAGTGGCCAGCTATTTTTATTTGGATTGACGTCTTACTTAAGGTAGAACTTTTTTGTTTTTGCTTTTTCAGGTATGTGATCACCTACATTTTTAATCTGTAGGAGGAGATTCTCGATTTTATGTTTTTTTGGTACTGTGCGATGAAACTTGAAGAAGATTTTTTATGCTGGAATAACTTTCTCGTTTGTTACCCTTGAAAAAAAAAATACATATATACGGAGTATTAATTATTAAAAAACCACACGTATGAAACTCATATTGAAGTTTTCTTTCTTTTACCCATGAGTGTTTTGAACTACATATTTACTTCCACTACTTCCTTAGCATTTTAAAAAAGCCATTCTTTTATTTTTAAACAAAAGTATCACACAACATCCTGCAACACTAGTTAAGAAACAAAGAAGGAATGGAATGTCTTTTGTTATGATAATAATTTTCTCATGTTCCTTTGTAAAGAATTTTCAACAAACGTCCGCTCATTCTTATACGGATTCCTTTATTATAAAGAATTTCTTTGCTTGAGCCAACCCACAACATTTTTTCTATTAAAAAATAAATAAAAATAAATAAAAATAAAGCTCTAGAATCTGTCTTGGAAAGAGAAAAACTATTTACATTAATTCGATTTTGAATCATTTAAAAACGCTTTTTAGTTATTTGAACTTAAACTGCTTTTTAAAAGATATTGTTGTACGTTGGGCGTGTCTTTATTTTTTCTAGGGCTGATATTTCCATTATCTCACATTATCATATCAAAAATGTAAACCCTTATATTTAAATTAAGTCTTTTAATAAAAAAAAAAACATAAATTACTGTCTTGAGCTACGCTTTCAGCTCACGTAGCGTCGAACCCGTTTATATGTTCCGCGCGAGAATTAAAGAAGTGCAGCGGTGAGGGGTTGAATGCTAATGTGAACGGGCCTTAATCGGCCCGCCATTACTGCCTTAAGTATTAGAAAAAAAAAAACTGTCAATGAAAGAGTCTTAGGTAAGTGTGGCGAAAATGGAAGCCATCTTGATAAAAAATTTTTTGGTGCTTTTAATTGTGTAAAAGTTATGATTTGATGAATTGTAAAATTTCACTAAAGTACTCGAACTCTTTATTAACGTAATAATTTTATTGCTAGAAATGACGCATAGTAAATTCAGAAAGTTTGTACCTAATTGACCAATTGAGATCTGATGCAAAAGTACTCATCTTTTAAAGAAGATCAATAAAAGTGGCCGCCTACTGTGCCCTACAATTAGATATTAAACTGTCCACATGAAAAAAAAAATATACTTAGGTATAAAAATAGGCATTTGATTCATAGACCAATTTTGCCCACGCGTCTTTTCATTATGATGATTCAAAATGAATGAATGAATTCGGATTCATTCCATCTCTAAAATCACAATGTCATCAACAGAAAACCAGCCAGGATCTCCAATCAAATATTCGCAAAACAGTAACTTGTAACAAAACACGTACGATATGGAGATAACGTTTGTACTAATGAAAAGCAGTGCTGGTACTGATTGCGACCCCACTAACAGTCTTAAAGTTTGCACACATACACACAACCCAACCCACTAAGGAACATACAAACTACCAGTGTAGCTTGGCCTTTATACCGCTTTAGGTTCCTTGCAGACGACCAACAAAGATGGCCGATTTTTTGGCGGCAAAATGCTCTGTTTACTGTCAAGCCTAGGCATAACATAAATTAAATATTTTGAGTAAGTAATCATTTATTCTATACTGATTTAGGTTGATTATTGACTATCAAAGATGGCTGAATTTTTGGCGGTAAAATGCTGTTAACTGTCAAGGTTTGGTATAACAAAAATTGTATCTTTTGAGCAAGTAAGTAATCATTTATTTTATGATTAGCCTAGATTAAGTAAATCAGTGTTGTTACAACAAGAATATACTTATGAGTACGACATTGTTCTTCAAATTAGGAAAATCCTTTATCTTGAAAAGTTGGTTTCTTTAGATAGATTGAATGGTCTTATCAACGCAAACTCTTGTTGCCGTATGGTAGGTAATACTCGTATTAACATGACTGAAACTTTATTTATAATGTAATGTTAAAGAGACTCCTACCACCATGTAATATTTACCTATATTTCAGCAACTACAGTGACTATTCAATTCAAGGATTGCATTGAAAAAACTTTAGCCCAGCTACCAAACTGCCATAGCTGAAATCAACGAGGTTGGTAGCAGGGTTCACAGTTACTGAATATCATCGAGATGCTGGGAAGCCATGAGCTGGGGGTCTAAAAAGGCCACTTTAGCAGAATCAGAAAGCACATCACGCTACCCGTCACTGTGTGTTATTTTCCCAATCAACCTTGAACCAAATACGTATGCGATAAAGATGAAAATGAAATTAGACAGATTGTTGTGTGGTTAATATTATGATTCTAATATGATTCTGCTGAAGTTGCCTTTTTAGACACGCTGGTCATAACATAATGCATTTGACAAGTGAATTGATTAAGGCCCCTTGACTTGTCAGGTTCGGGCTAGTCGCACATTGATATAAAAAAAACCAAGATGCACAGTCTCGAACAAATGCAACATTCGAAACTGTCGTCAAAAACTGACATGTATCAAGTGTCATGTGTGAGTTGTGTGTAGTTTTACTATAAACAATTTTTTTTTTGCAAATTCAACCTTACCCGGATCGCTTAAAGTTGTTTTACAAAGCAGTGCAGTATGGCGAGCGATGCGAGACTGAAACTAGCGCTAATTATACATTGTGCGCTTGTTTTTTGCGGACGTTTTTGAAATGCTGAGTGTTTATCTTGGGTTTATTTATATATCAATGTAGTCGCATTATTGCTTCTGAAATCTAAACTAATATTAAAAAGATAAAATTGTTTGTTTTAGAAAATTTCTGGAATTATTGATTAGGAAAAGTATTTCACTGACAGAAAGCTACACTATCATCAAGTATCATAATAGAAGATTTTATGTGAGAGCCACAGAGCTGTGATAATGGGAGACGAGGTCGTCAGTCCCGCAATCATCTTGCTCAAGCTTTTTGCATACACGTCGTACTAACGTGCTGATTCAAGAAAATAAATCGGTATAATCATAAAACGACCACTTGTAGTCGCGTCATGTCGAAAAGGTCCCAAGTCTGTCATGAGTAACCAACCTAATGTTAACGCTGAACACATATGGAAACTTTGGCTGGAGTTGGAGAGTTCCTGCTACCCTGGGCGGGAGGTAGGAGGTCCTCGTAAGGAACGGCAGAAGAAACGCCCGGGTGGGCTGCGGGGCACCGCAGCCGAAACGAAAAGCGCGTCTATAGACGAACTGCGATCGTTTGGCGATTGTTGTACAACTGTTAACGTTGTCTATTGTTGAAGATATATGGAGATTGGCAGTTAGAATTGCTCTCCTTATTTGATAGCTGACTGAAATGAACGGCTGGAACGAAAAGAAAGACATGCAGCGTCAATTCTGGATAAGGAGCGCCAAGCTATTACATGAAAATGTGCGGCATGTATGTAGTATGCCCCTTACTACATTCCATACTGTACATTGTCAGTGTTATTATAATAACACTGAATTATTAGATATAATTGACTGAAAAAAAGTTAATGTATATTTACTATGCAATTATCTATCTAATCTTTATTCATAATCATAATTTACTGTATACTTAGTGAGCCATATTTTAAAATAATTAGGACAAAGTTGAGAATGAATGGAAAAACTCTCGCCTTGTTTTAAGTAGTCTTTGTTTTGGGAGAAGTCCACCTAAGGACTTACATAAGCTAAGCTCAATAAATCATTTCAACTAGCAATCAGTAGCCGACCGCTAGCAGTCGTAGTTACACAATAAAACACCTTTTCTCCAGAAGGAAGCATCCTTAAAGTGTGGGTTCTATCGATCGCCGCCCACCGGCCACTTCTTAGTGGCAGTTCGAGGTACCATTCATTATGGCGGGCCGGACGGGACGACGTGAAACGAGTTGCCGACGACATGTTGTAGGTACGGTTGTAACAGAATTAGGTTGTTACAAGACAAGCGTCGCATTTGGGAAGGAGATCCGACGATGAGAGACTTGACTTGGGGAATAATTGTTCTGCATTTCTTTTCGATGTTTGATGACGTTTTGTTTGTGATACGAAAATTTGGAAGAAAAATATCAATGGTTAAATTAAAAAATAAACATTTTAGAATCGAAAACGACGTGCAAAATGTAACTGCATATTATCCTTTTTCATAACAATTCTGAGACGAAGTTCAGTAAAACTTTTGCAGTGGAGTTTTACTCAATAGCCACAAAACAAACTGAAAACATATATTGAGCTAAACTCAAGTGTTCCACAATTATTTAAACGACACGAAATCCGAACCATAGATAAAATCTTATACTTTTTTTTTTCAAGCACAGGCGATGGCACAAACGAGCGGTTATCATCGGCATCTCGAGTGGGTGATTAACTCGGTCGGTACACACATTAATCAAGTCGAGAATGTAAGGCGAGACCGGACGAAAGTGTACCGTGGCTAGCCTGCGGTTGTATTCTCGTTAGGTTTATCGATTATCTACATGTTTTATTTTTTAATATTGAGGGATTTTGTTTGTTGCGATCGAAGTTTGAACAGAGGTGCAATTTTCGAATTTTTAAGCTGAGTTCGCATTGCAATCGTAAACTGTCAAACACAATTCTAACTTTCCTACATTTTGATACGGATTGTCGCTGAAGTGATATGCGACTTGAATTTGAACGCTTTTGAGAATATTGTGGGCTTCTTATTTAATGTCGGGGACAAAACAAGTAATGAAAAGAAAACCTTTGCTTGCGTTACCTACTGTAAAACGAATTTTCGTTATAAGTTTGTTGATGAGACTCCCGAAGTTAATTTTGTAAAAGGTATTGTTGCAAGAGAAATTATTCCATCGGTTTTTCTGAAGATTTCTTTTTGATTTTTGGCTGAAAATTAAAAGGCATAATCTACACAAATTACAGGAAAGTTGTGCTTGTTTCTTTTACTACTTTTTTTTTTTTTTGCTGTAATTAGAACTTTGTTGCAAATGACGTAATTTTGTACTTAAGTAATTTTTATAATGTTTTTTTTTTTCGTCAATCTTTTAAAATAAATGTTGAAAAACTTAAATTCAAACAACAGAATAGGCACGCGTATTGGGTGTCATCCCTCGATCTCGCTAGGGCTGCCTCTCAGGTGTCCCAGTTAATAGGGTTGCCCGTAACGTAAGATCGTTGTGTTGCCAGCGTCATTATTTATGATAAGTAGTCATTGTGTACCGACTAGGTACATACTCTAGTAGTAATTTTTTAACTGGTATTAAGTTTTCAGGGACGAATTTGGAATTTTTAAGTTGGTTCAGACAAGTTTTCGTTGCTGATTAAAAATGTATTCGCTATTTCAAATGACAGATGCTCCTTTAAAGTATCATCCCCGTTAACCGTTAATCATTAACATATTAAAATTAATGGGTAAATAATAGTTTAGTAAAATGATTTTTGTGAATGGAAATACTGGCGTTTTAAAATTGGCTGTAAATAAAATAATTATACGAAAAAAAAAAAACATTTGTACATAGGTATTTAGTTCACCCGAAAATGCTTGAATTAAACCCATGCATGGGCCAAAAGAACATATTTTGCACATAATGTCGATAATATAAGGGTGTCTTCACAGGAGATGAATTTATGACTTTAATTACAGATATAAAGAGATTGTAAATTATTTTATAAGTATCATAAATATCAGAAAATGGCATCTACGCCTTTCGTAGAACAAGAGGTATGGTTTGATAATGTTATTTATAAAGCTTTGTAATAAATACGTGTGAATCTTATTTTGTTACGCGAACTTAGTATTTTTGCATTGAAGAAAAACGTGTCTCTTGAGCTTGGACTTTAGACAACTTTTTGTGAACTTCAATCACGATTTTCATAAAAGAAACTAGTAAGAAGAACCGTTTCCTTTTTTTAAATTCAATTTGTTTTTTTTATTTATTCAAATATTTCGTCAAATTCTAAACAACATTGTTACCTGCCAGTATTTTACGATCGCTACTCACTTTCAATTCCAAAATTCTAAATTCAAATATACCAACATTTCTACGTCCAGCCAAAGCTTGGTTCACCAAAGACACACAGTACATACCTAAAACCCACGCTACCAACATACACATAATATAACTAAAGCTAGCCTTAATTCTACATTAAAGACGACCATCCTCAGAATTGGGCGCTCCTTATGGACGCTGGCGGGGTGTGCGCGGGTCGCGGGGGTTGAGGCAGAGGGGGGCAAGACACTCGATCAATACCCCGACCCGACTTTCAAACTGCTTTCACCCTAACGAAAGTCGCCCGGACTCTGCTCGACCGGACCACGGGGGAGATGTATGGAGATGATGATACCGCCGAGGCAAAAAAATTGTTAAGTAAGATAAAAAAGGTACTTATGTTGGTGGTTCAGGTGGATCAGTGTACTGTTCAGTGTATTTTAAATTCTTTCAGCAACTTTTCATTAATTTTGTTTTTGGGTTCGGAGTTCAGATGATTATGTGTAGATGTGTTTAACCGCCCTATTTCCATTTCCACCTTTTCAGGATCCAAGATGGTGGCTTGTGTGTAAGTCTTGTTGACATGTTTGTTTTCGGAGATTTTCTTCACTGTGTCTTGTAATGGGACCTTGAAGCATTTTGATTGCGATGATTGGTTGGTTATGTACTTGGTACATCATACCTGAAACAAAAGAGAGGGTTTTGTGAGTATTTTCACTAAATTTTTACTTCGATATTGTTACATAGTCTGTATAGATAGATATGATTTAAGAGACTGAATACATGAAGACCAGTCTGAAGAATTGCTTTGTTCCAAACTTGCAAGTTTTATCCTGTCACAGATTTGACTAACACAGGATGAATGAAATGTGAATTATCTACACTAATATTATAAAGAGGAAAGATTTGTTTGTTTGAAATGAATAGGCTCCGAAACTACTGGACCGATTTGAAAAATTCTTTCGGCAATGGATAGCTACATTATCAGGGAGTAACATCGGCTATATTTTATCCCCGTACTCCCACGGAAACGGGAACTACGCGGGTGAAACCGCGTGACGTCCACTAGTTCTATCTATACTCGTATGTTTACTTCCATCATCTGCCAAGACTGTAGACTATGTTCGGGGTTACTTTCGAATGAGTTAATTTTACATTGAGCAATTGCCTGTCTGATCTACAACCACAACCGTGACTGATTAACACGATACTTCTCTCCTTCGGAAGTAATGACGGAAAGCACTTAAGAAGGTTAGGAAGAGTCTTCTACCACCTCAGGCAGCGGACTGTTCTAATTAATCTCAACACTAAAATAATCGCACTTTCAACTCTATGCATTTCCCAGCACGTCTTCAGTTCGCTGTCTTCACGTGCGCCCACCCCCTGCGCGAACATTTCGTGCCGCCCCCCGCGCCGCCCGGTCTTATCGGCCTTAGTGTGGACCCACGTATAATTTAATTATATATACCTACATACTGGCCTTGCCCGCTGGATTTTAAGATAACACTGTTATTTAAGGAGAGTTTAAATGAAGACGTTATTTTTAGGTTTAGTCCTAAATGTAGTGTAAGAAAAATTCCCACCAGTTGAAAATTTTCTTAGTTAGCGGAAGGTATCATTTTTGGGAAGAAAGATGCTAATATTAAAAGTCAGAATGATCAACTATGCAGCTCATTGTCAAGATTATTCCTTTAAATCTGCAACTGTTATTTATATAATATCTTTGTTTATATTATTTGCGCAGATAAAATGTGTTACTGTTTGTTTGTCCCAAATAAATAAATAAATAAACTGTTTCGAAGGAATCAGACAAGAAATTATAGATAGTGTTTGAATTTGCTATCAGATCAAGATGACATTTCAGAACGTCAGTGGCTTTTCTGGAAAGTCCCTAATTATTGATGACACATTTGAATGGCAAGAATAGAATTGAGTTCAAATCCAAGTCGCATTTTGATCTCAGCGATTGTCAATGTCAACTTGACGTAAGGAGGAATTGGAGGAGTTTTTACCCGACTGAGCCAGAAGGAGGGTTATGGTTTTTTACAGTTCGTCACGGGCGATGCGAATGTAAACGCTCCAAATATGAGAATCGCTCCTTTTGTTTTAAAACACAACGGGAGACAGAGTTAAGTCTTTTCTAGTCATTTTCTAGGTTAGCATCACGGGTAAAAGTCGTACTTATCAAAGAATTTATCCTAACTGGATAATAACTCACTGTTCTGGTATTAAAATACTGGCCATTATATTTTATTCTTACAGGTTCATGCCGATACCGTGAGACTAAAACATGAAGATTTAAAGTTCAAATAAAGTACAATAACCATGAACTAAATCTCCGAAAAACTTAAAAAGAACGAGTTACATGAGAATTAACCCTTTGAATGCTGCGTCGTGAGAAACGCGGAGATGAGGGGTCCCCGCGACCCCGGGTCACTACTGGCCATCGCGTGAGATTGGATTCAGTACAGCGAGATGAGTTTACTGTAAGATGTGTTAAAACGTGTTTTCTTTTGAGAACGGTCTGGAATGGATGTTATAATTGAAATTGATGTTGCATTTTTAAAGAGTAGTTTTAAAGCAATGAGTTTGGATAGCTTTAATAAAAAAACTTATTTCCCTACAATTTGACAGATTACGATTGAGATGTGAATACGAACGTTGTTAAAAATTAGTAGAATTGGGCCTTTGATAGTTATGTGACTTAAAAATGTGGCAAAAAAAACTTTGTATACAATTCTTTGTTAATTATTCAATACCTAGTAGATATAGTCAGAGAATGGGCAGCAGCGTTCTCTGTAAAACTCAACACCATACACTGCGATCGCCAACCCGCCTGCCAAGCGTGGCGATAATGGCAAACCCCCCTTTGGGGGAGGCCTATGTCCAGCAGTGGACGACTTTCGGCTGATATGATGATGATGATGAGTAGATATAGACGTAGTACGGCGAGATGAGTTTACTGTAAGATATTTTTGTGTTAAAATGTGTTTTTTTATTTCTGTTCTAGTTTTGAGAACCGCTGGGTATGGATGTTGTTATTGAAATGTATGTTGCAATCCAATTGAGTAGTTTTATTTAACGTGCTGAGTTTGTGTAGGTTGATCAGTTTTTAGTTGTCATTTTTTAACTAAAACGTTATAGTTTTCTAGTTATTATTGTAAGTACCTAAAGTTAAGATAGTCAATTATAGGTACGTATTTTTATATGTACGTAAACACATAAGTATCACGCAAAAAAACCTATATTTACGATAAACATAAGTAAGCAGGCTAAATTACCAATATCGATGCTTACAGTTACACATTATTATAAAGATTTTTTTGCGATTTTAGAGAAAAGAACATCATCCGTTACTTGACCGCGATACAGCCGTGAGAAATGTCCGTCAACCGTCAAGCCTAGCTGACCCAGGTCAGAGTCACGACCCACGGGTCACAACGACCGGTAGCTGTATGAAGGGTTAAAAAATTGTATATCACCGTGTTATTGTAAGCATCGTTAGTTAATAACTCATCGCGAAGTACTGTAAACTTTTTCATCTCGATAGGACACGTATATATTGTAAAATATCGAATTTGTAGGAGATTTATAATAATATATATAGACTCGTATTATTTTCGAAATAATCACTTCAAAACATTGACAGTTTATAATATAATCAAGATTTATTACAAATCTTACGGTGTTTGCAGTAATTCGGTGACATTATTAAGATGTTATGCGAAATCTCAGCTAAGTAACACATGATGTTCATCTCTCTGAACATCATGTGTTACTTAGCTGAGATACAGTCGTGAGAAATGTCCGTCAACCGTCAAGCCAAGCTGACCCAGGTCAGAGTCACGACCCGCGGGTCGCCGCTACCAGTACCTACCCGTACGAAGGGTTAAAAAATAGTACAGACATTTTTTATTATTGATAGGCCCGCTTTTTACCACAATTTCACCTGACAGAAAACGATAATGTGGTCGACGATAGAGCGTACTTGCCTAGAAGTAATCTGTTCACTTAAGTTCCCTAGGTTAGGCACGTATAAGCCGATGGTACCAGCCACCAAAAGGCGGTCGTCAAATAAACCATGTCAGAGGCACTTGAGGCGGTCTAGAAACTCTGATACTAGGGTGTATAGGGTCGTTAGACCTTACTGCCCACACGATAAGAAGAAGAAGAAGATCCCCAGGTTGTAGGAATCAGGAAAAAAGTAAATAAAGGATAGTTCTGTTGCTGATTGATCGGTAACGCGCTATCCATAAATCAATGCACAAAAACATTGAAAGCAAAAGAAATAAAAAAATGGGAAGATGACTTCAAGATAATAGCTGGTCCGGTATGGACCCGTTTAGCAATAGGCAGGAAGAAGTAGAAATCTTTAGAGGAGGCCTTTATCAATAGACAAGCTGTTGCACACAAACAACCAGTAATTCAGATAGAAGTTAGAATTTTGATTAGATCAATTTAGTCTTTAGTAAGTAGGCATTTACTAATTGCAAGAAAGAAACAGCAATAAATGCTATTTTTAGGGTTCCGTACCTCAAAAGGAAAAAATTGAAACTCTTATAGGATCACTTTGTTGTCCGTCCGTCTGTCTGTCAAGACCCTTTATCTCGGGAACCCGTAGAGGTACCGAGTTGAAATTAAAATCATATATTTAGATCTACAGTCCCTTGAAGCTGTGAAAAAATCAAACTTATAAGTTAACGTAAAAAAGAGATACGGTCGTTTATCCCGCAAAAAATTTATATTTCGACACTCTCAAGGGAATCAAAATGTATAGGGTATTTCCCGTTGACCTAAAACTATGAAATTTGGCAATTAATACCGTCATATACTAAAAATATAGGGAAAAGTCTGAAAACTATATATTTGTAATTAAACCATAAAAAGTATAGTCTATATATAAAGTAATAAAAAAAATCTTATCTTATCTTATCTTAATAATAATGATACACCTACAAAGTACGGAACCCACGGTGGGCGAGTCCGACTCGCACTTGGCGGTTTTTTTATTTTATCGGGTAATGTTATGAACTCTATGTTTCGATACTCGACTACGAAAAAGGAAAGGTTATAAGGTTTTTACTGTAGGTAACTATGTGAATTTTGTTATGACTTAAATTAAAACTGTACATACGTGAATTTTTCTCGAATTTTCAAATGTATTGTCGCTGATATGACATTAAAACTTGTATGGGAGGATTTTTATTTAAATAAGAGAATTGGCCTTCCCATCCCGGATTTTGAAAGGGTAATTATCACGATCAAGTGATTCGATTTTGTTAGAAAATTTTAACAAACCTGAAGGTTTTAAAAAGACTTCGCCGACGTAGTTAAATTGTTAGGTTACAACTATGGATGGTATTGTATAGTGATCATTAGTCGTGACAGAAAAGAAACAAGGCAGGCTGACCACGACCGTGGGTCACAACCACGACCCGGGGTCACAGCAACCGGTAGCCTTGTGAATGGTTAAAAACGCTTACTCAGATATTTGAGACAGGAAAATGAATGCAAAACTTGTATTTTCCTTTCAGTGTTGAATAATATTATGCATGATTTCTTATTTAATAAGCAGTTAAGTTTAATGATTTTTTTTTTGCAACTATGGACGGTATTGTATAATGATCATAGGCGTGACAGACAAGCAACAAGGCAGGCTGACCACGACTGCGGGTCACAACCACGACCCCGGGTCACAGCAACCGGTAGCCTTGCGAATGATTTAAAACACTTACTCAGATATTTGAGACAGCAAAAATTATGCGATATTTGTATTTTCCTTTCAGTGTTTTATAATATTATGCATGACTTCTTATTTAATAAGCAGTTTAGTTTAATCATATTTTTTTAATTGTGACGATGGAGGGTATTGTGTAATGATAATTAGTGGTGACATACAAGCAACTAGGCAGGCTGACCACGACCGCGGGTCACAACCATGACCCACGGGGTCACAGCAACCGGTAGCCTTCCGAATGGTTAAAATCGCTTACTCAAATATTTGAGACAGCAAAAATGATGCGATATTTGTATTTTCCTTTCAGTGTTGTATAATATTATGCATGATTTCTTATGCAATAAGCAGTTAAGTTTATTGGTATTTTTTTAATTGTGACGATGGAGGGTATTGTGTAATGATAATTAGTCGTGACATACAAGCAACTAGGCAGGCTGACCACGACCGCGGGTCACAACCATGACCCACGGGGTCACAGCAACCGGTAGCCTTGCGAATGGTTAAAATCGCTTACTCAAATATTTGAGACAGGAAAATGAATGCAAAACTTTTATATATTATTTTTTTGCAACTATGGACGGTATTGTATAATGATCATTAGTCGTGACAGACAAGCAACGAGGCAGGCTGACCACGACCGCGGGTTACAACACAACAACCGGTAGCCTTGCGAATGGTTAAAAAAAACTTACTCAGATATTTGAGACAGCAAAAATGATGCGATGTTTGTATTTTCCTTTCAGTGTTGAATAATATTATGCATGATTTCTTATTTAATAAGCAGTTAAGTTTAATGATATTATTTTTTTTTGCAATAATGGACGGTATTGTATAATGATCATAAGTCGTGACAGACAAGCAACAAGGCAGGCTAACCACGACCGCGGGTCGCAACCACGACCTCGGGTCACAACAACCGGTAGCCTTGCAAATGGTTAAAAACGCTTACTCAGATTTTTGAGACAGGAAAATGAATGCGAAAACTGTATTTTCCTTTCAGTGTTGTATGATATTATGCATGATTTCTTATTTAATAAGCAGTTTAGTTTAATGATATTTTTTTAATTGCAACTATGGACGGCATTGTATAATGACCGTCAGTGACAAGCAACAAGGCAGGCTGACCACGACTGCGGGTCACAACCACGACCCCCCCGGGTCACAGCAACCGGTAGCCTTGCAAATGGTTAAAAACACTTACTCAGATATTTGAGACGGCACAAATGATGCGATATTTGTATTTACCTTTCAGTGTTGTATGATATTATGCATGATTTCTTATGCAATAAGCAGTTAAGTTTAATGGTATTTTTTAATTGTGACGATGGAGGGTATTGTATAATGATCATTGGTCGTGACATACAAGCAACTAGGCAGGCTGATCACGACCGCGGGTCACAACCACGACCCCCGGGGTCACAGCAACCGATAGCCTTGCGATTGGTTAAAAACGCTTACTCAGATATTTGAGACAGGAAAATGAATGCAATACTTGTATTTTCCTTTCAGTGTTGAATAATATTATGCATGATTTCTTATTTATAAGCAGTTAAGTTTGATGATAATTTTTTTTGCAACTATGGACGGTATTGTATAATGATCATTAGTCGTGACAGACAAGCAACAAGGCAGGCTGACCACGACCGCGGGTCACAAATACGACCCCCGGGGTCACAGCAACCGGTAGCCTTGCGAATGGTTAAAAACACTTACTCAGATATTTGAGACAGCAAAAATGATGCGATATTTGTATTTTCCTTTCAGTGTTGAATAATGCATGATTTCTTATTTAATAAGCAGTTAAGTTCAAAGATATCTTTTTCATTGCAAGTATGGATGGTATTGTTTAATGATCATTAGTCGTGACAGACAAGCAACAAGGCAGTCTGACCACGACCACGGGTCACAACCACGACCCCGGGTCACAACCACGACCCCGGGTCACAACAACCGGTAGCCTTGCGAAGGGTTAAAAACGCTTAATCAGTTATGTGAGACAGGAAATTTGATGCAAAATCTTGTAATTTTTCTTTCGGTGTTATATTATTTCTTACTAGCTTCCCTATGGCTTCGCAGGCGTTTAAGAAGCCTATAACCGTCTCCAGGGTGTCATCGAGTTCGTGTTCGTCGAGTTGTTGAGCTCTTAAGTGGATCTGAGTTGAGCTACACGACTACTGACAAATGCTTGCACTGACTGGACAAGTTCACTGCTCAAATCTGTGTGGTTTTTTTTTTCTAAAGACCATCTCAGATACATCTGCATGGTTCTTAAAAAATGATGTGTTGTAAGTGTGAGGACTATGTAGGTCGTTATTTTTAAGGGTTGATTTCATGACTGTCTGGCAGTTTGAGTATACTATGCGGCCTACCCAAATGTCTTTACTTTGGTATTGTTCGTCGGTTCGTTGAGCTCCTCAAAGTTCTGAGTTGAGCTGCTCGATAACTGACAAATGCTTGCACTGTCTGGACAAGCCCACTCAAACCAGGGTGGTGCTTTCCACAAAAGGCACCTCAGACGTTAACCTACATGGTATGTTATTGGCGATTGTATGGACTTCAATAGAGACTATGACCTCTGAGTTTGTATCGGTGTTTCTTCTCAGGGTAGTCAGCTAGGAAATACCGGTCTCATCTAGATTAATATGACATAAAAATGGACGTGTAAAAGAGTTACTTGTAACCTATTTGCAAAATAAATATCATCATAACTATCATCAAAATCGGTGCAGCGATTTAGGCGTGAAATTGTAAATAACAAACTCACTTTCATATTTATAATTAAAAAAAAAAAAATATTTAATTTTTTAAATGTTTTTTTTTTAAGAAATATTTAAAAATGTAATAGATAAGTATAAGAAAATCACAAACGAAGTAATAATAATAAATAATTTATTTTGTACGTAATACAAAGATAGTCTGTAAAAATCAACATCATACACTGCGGTCGCCAACCTGCCTGCCAAGCATGGCAATTATGGCAAGCCCCCCTTTTTCCCCTTTTGGGTGAGGCCTATGTCCAGCAGTGGACGTCTTTCGGCTGATATGATGATAATGATGACAAAGATGGTACAGAATAATGTTACGAAAGGATTTCTTCTGCCAGGGTTGCGGACTTTGTTCGAAAGAGTCACCGCGGTCCTGGAACGCAAAGGGCATTAGGAGGAACACGGATAGGTTTTAGTCAGTAAGAGTCTGCCACCCCCTTCCGCCCAGTGTGGAAGGACACATTTGATGAAAAAAAAAATTGGTTGTCTGTAAAGTTGGTTTACGGACGATAATTTTACGTGATAACGTCATAAGAAAACAATTGAATTCTTAACAAACAAGCCGAACGCTTAGGCCGATCGTGCCTCTCTATCGCTTGTTCCGCTCTCTCGCTCTCGGAATGTGACTTTTTCGTGCGTGCAGCCGGCGTTCATCGATTTATAAGACGTTATCACGTCAAAAAATAAGGAACTGTTTAACAGTTAAGTTATATGATAGTTTTTGCAGTTTCAATGTGGTGTAATCGTTGGTTTTCAACCGTTACAACCACCTGACCTCGGGGTGACAGTTTTGACCCGCGGATCATCACAACCGGTGCGTTGTTAAGGGTTAAAAACCTGTACTTTATTTTTGTTACAATCGTGGGATAAAATGATCTTTTAAAGTTTAACCTGTCTCTCACGAAATAAATTCAATGAAGCTTTTAAACGAATGATTCTGAGTGGAGTACTGTGACGTCTAAAAAAGTATGTTCATGGACAAATCAACTTTGTACTAGTAATAGTATACCTATTCAAAAGTGATAAATAGATACTGAACTAAATGAACAAAGCGTTCTCTAGATTTTGACTCAAATTATGTGCAGGTAGGTACTTAATATTTTATGGTTATTTTTTGGTTAAATATTTTAGCTAATTAATCGTAAAATATTTAGTACTAGTTTCTGCCAGCCGCTTCGCCCGCGTGATCCCTAGGTAACGTACTCCCGGGATAAAAAGTAGCCTATGTGTTATTCCAGACTATAATCTACCTCTGTGCCAAATTTCATGAAGATCCTTTCAGGCGTTCTGACGTGAAAGAGTAACTAACATCCATCCATGCATCCATGATGTTTGATAGTTTGTGAGGATGGATGGATATTCATATTCATATTAATTTATTAATTTTGTGAACACAGCGTACAAAGATGTTTTATAAAAATGTTTGGTCCTTCCTATGTTCTGCCGAAAGTCTTACAAAATAGTGTCGCTAAAGTCAATATTATCAAATTTACATTAATTATAAAAGTACAAATTCTCATAAAAATACAATGTCAGCAATATTAAATACTAGTGGACGCCACGCGGTTTCACCCGCGTAGTTCCTGTTCCTGTGGGAATACGGGGATAATTATAGCCTATGTTACTCCCTGATAATGTAGCTATCCAATGCTAAAAGAATTTTTCAAATCGGTCCAGTAGTTTCGGAGCCTATTCAATTCAAACAAACAAACAAACATACAAACAAATCTTTCCTCTTTATAATATTAGTGTAGATAAATAGTCCGAAAAAGTCATAAAAAATAAATAAAAAATACAAGGTCAGCAAAAAAAAAATTCATAATTAAATTTAAACCGTGTCAAATCTCTTAATGGATGGGATCATCCATTCTCACAAACTTTCGCATTTATAATACATATACACATACTTTGAAAATCCGTCTTGTTCTTCAGCATAATCGCGTCTGCTACCATTTGATAACTGTTATTCTCATTAAAAAAGAGATACAAATCATACACAGATAAAAAAAAAAACAATACAATATAGAATGTTCTAATTTTAAAATCTCCACACAAAGCGCTTATGAAGTTCCAATTTTTAATAAACGCATAATTTGAAAAATAATACATAACAGAAAAATAAAATGTTCCAATTTCCAAAAATCTATCTTTGAAGATCTGTTTTTGAATCCGCCAATCATATCACGTCTGCTATCCTCAGATAGCTTTGCAGTTGAACTGATTGATTGTCCGAATGTCCGCGCAGTCCGGCCTACTGGTCAATGACACTTGATGCTCTCTTGTTGCGAATGATTTGAACTTCGAATGGATGGCCAGTCGAATCTTTAGTGATAGTGATGTATCTTGCTAATAATTCAGTTTTATTTAAAGAACTGTCAGATTTCAAAAAAAATTGTTTTACAGAATGATTAATTAGGTAATCGAAATGAATACTACTTGTATGTCGCACTCCAATATGAGGTCTCATCGTGATTTGCTTTACAGCGTTAGTGCTGAACTATGGGTTGATCTATGAGTACCGGAATTTCAAGATCGTAGTATTTTTGGGGTTCAGAACATCCGTAAGAAACGGAACCCTTATACATAGGATCATTCAGGTGTCTGTCTGTCTATCCGTCTGTCATAGCGAGTTTTCTTCGGGTCTACTAGATCGATTCTGATAAAATCTGAAAGGATTTTAATTATATTTTTTTTCATAATTTTGCAATAAATAGTTTAGAAGTTATTCATGAAATTAGAACAAAAATGACAATTCCCCCTTTGTCTCCGAAACTACTGAGCCTAAAATTTTGGAAAAAATGCAGATAATTGTCGAATCGTAACCTACAGATTACAGGAAAACTTATAAGAAGTCTCTACTCTTAAAATAACAGGTTATAAAAATGAAATTGGTTCGGTTCCTTTGCACGAGTCTGACTCGCACTTGGCCAGTTTTTTCATAATTGAAAATGTAGCTATATATAGTTTAGGTGTCATTAGAAGGCCTTAGATGCAAAAATGGCAAAAGAAATCAGATCCAATATTGGACCAATGTTACAAGGCCATTATCATCAACTAAATATGACTTTTCCATTTAATGTATTTGATAAACACCCACTACCCTTCTATAAATAACTGTTACAACCGACCCCCGATAAAACTAGAAGCAATCATAGAGAACTTAGTTGAGTCAGTCCCGCCTTATCGCTCGACAGTAGAACAATATTCATAAACCGAGCGCGTCGACGACAAGATTTTATTACTGCAGAGCAAGTGAGCGCCGTAAACCAAGTAGTATAGTGGGAATAAACCATTGGGCAGGCGTCGCCAACCTTTGGTTCAAGACATCGAAAATAAGGTCTAGGTGCTGATATGAAAGTCTAGCAAATTGACGACACGGTTAGCGCAGTGGTTGAACGTTTGCCTGCTGCGCTACGTGTCGTGGGCTCGATTCCCGCACGGAACAAATATTTGTATGGCCTACAGGTAGTTGTTCCGGGTCTGGCTGTTTGTGTACGTGAGTTTGTATGTTTGTGAACGCACCCACGATACAGCAGAAATTCCTAGTGTGGGGCAACGAAAAAGAAATAGCTATACGGTATAAAATATGGAACAAGTATCCATAGTTTCTTTATATATATTCTAGACGGTCGATCTAGTAGAGCGCTGTAAACCAAGTAGTATAGTGGGAATAAACCACCGGGCAGGTGTCGGCAACCTTCGGTTTAATATGGTAAAAGTATAGTTACTTTTGTATCATAATACAACGAGGGCGAGTGAGCGCCGTAAACAATACTATAGTGGGAATAAACCACTGAGTAGTTGTTGACAACCTTCGGTTCAAAATGGTACAAGTCCGTACTCTACGCTCAAGCGAATGAACCGCGATAAACCAAGTAGTATAGCGCGAAATAAACCTCTGGGCAGACGTCGCTAACCTTTGGCTCAAGATGGTACAAGTAAAGTTACTATACTATAATATTACTAGAGCGAGTAAGCCAAGTAGTATAGTGGGAATAAACCAATGGGCAGTTGTTGAAAATCTTTGGTTCAAGATGGTACAAGTATAGTTACTTTACAACTGCATTACTTGTGTGAGAGCGCCGTAAACCAAGTATTGTAATGGGAATAAAATAAACTACTGGGCAGGCGTCGCCAACCTTCGGTTCAAGATGGTAGAAGTATAGATACTTTACTATATTATTACTTGTGCTAGAGCGTGTGGAGCGCCGTTAAATAAGTACTATAGTGGAAATAAGCAAGAGAACCAAGGTTACCGACATAGCCCGAAGGATCGCCAGACTAAAGTGGCAGTGGGCAGGGCACATTGCTCGCAGAACAGATGGTCGATGGGGCCGAAAGGTTCTGGAGTGGCGACCGCGTACCGGAAGACGTAACGTTGGAAGGCCTCCCACAAGGTGGACCGATGACCTGGTGAAGGTCGCGGGTAGCCGATGGATGCGAGACGCACAGGACCGGTCGTTGTGGCGACGATTGGGGGAGGCCTATGTATCGCCAACCTATGATCCAAAATGGTACAAGTATAGTTAGGTACATATGTACCTTACTATTGCAACGTATTGCAGGTAAGTAAAGTGCCCTATGTAGTTGATATGAAAACCTAGTTCAATTATTCAGAAGGTACCAATTCAAGACAAATCACCCACCCTCTCAACGAAAGGGTTCTAAGTGCTTTCTTATAATTACAACTGTCATCATCATCATCATATCAGCCGAAAGACGTCCACTGCTGGACATAGGCCTCCCGCAAAAGGGGGGGGGGGGTTCCATAACCGCCACGCTTGGCAGGTGGGTTGGAGATCGCAATGTATGGATGGTGTCGATTTTTTACAGAGAACGCTGCTGCCCATTCTTTGACGAGTCCCTTAGTCGCTTCTTACAACACCCACGGAAGTGATGGGATGGTATTATTCTTTTACGGCACCATACGGCACCGGCCGACACTATACGGCGGGTAGTTATTATGTGTGCTTTACAAAACACAAATAATAACTACAAAAACAAGGACACCGCGATACCATTTCGACAAAATCAATTCATAGGTACTAAACCTCCTAAAGCAACCACCACCAAAGGTTGTGCACGCCTGCTATTGATCGTATTCTCTCCGGAAGATCCTCGCGCGCTTTCTATTCAACGATTAAGTCTAATTGTCCCTAAATCCTCATCGGTATCTCTTATTTATAGCACGCAATTTGTGCACTACCAGTATTAAGATTATTTATCGGATAAGGTTGGTATGAATGCTGGATGGCGGTTTATTTATTTATTACTAGCTTCTGCCAGCGGCTTCGCCCGCGTGGTCCCTAGGGAACATACTCTCGGGATAAAAAGTAGCCTATGTCCTTTCTCAGGCTCTAGACTCTCTGTGTCCCAAATTTCATTTAAATCAGTTCAGTAGTTTTGGCGTGAAAGCGCGACAGACAGGCAGACAGACAGACAGACAGAGTTACTTTCGCATTTATAATATTAGTAAGGATATACTTTATTGTACACCTCATAAAAAGCACAGGAAAAACGCTTATAAAAACTAGTGTACAATGGGCGGTCTTATCGCACAGGGCAATCTCTTACAGACAACCTTTGGATGGACTGAACTAAAGAAGTTAGATTTAGGGCGGTCAGTGTACAAACATCATAAATAATATTAATATAGAGACATACATAAAGGTGGTGGTTTAGTTATGGTATGGTATATTAAAATTTGCACGCCACAATTGGCAGAATGTGATGATACCACTAAATAATTTTAAGACCAGTATGTACCATATTCTAACAAACAAATGATTACGATTATGGATGTGCTCGAGTGGTTAATAACACTGGGTCAGTGAAGTTGTTACAGTGCTTATGTCATTTATTTATGTACGTATGGACCATCAAGCGAGAAACTAGACTTGAACAACGTGAGCAACTATGCTAGATCAATGCTTAGTACATTAATTACGTTTGGTATAAGGGCTGTCCTAGAAAGATAACATTAACACATTAAAATCATACCAAAGTAATAAACAACAAAATGATATTCATTATCATGGTAGGTGTACATAAAGCGACCGAGCATGTACCGTTACGATAATAGAAACTATTAACTGTTAGTACTTAAATATTCCAGTAGGGATAGCTAGCACTAAACTAAAGCATTAGCAAAGAGTACCAGCCCGGAAAAGCAGATTTATATTACTACCCAACTAAGATCATAAAACTATACAACGCCCGGCCAGAGTATTAATATTGTGCCATTTATCATGACCCTACACCCCCCTCACCTCCCTTCTTTTGTGTAAGAAATACACCCGAAACAACCCAGAGAACAAGTTTCGACAACGAAAACTATTCAAACGTTCCCAGCTAACAGCACAACTTGTTCGGGGATGTTCTTAACTCGGGTGCTTCAGCGGTCGTTCGAGGAAAATTGGAAAACGGAAAGACGTGCGCGCGAAAATAGACTTTTTGACGCACTTATTGAAGTTTGAATTCGCTCGTTATGTATCGATATTCGAATTTTAAACGGTTGAAAATATAATCGACTCTGTTTGTTGTGTAGTAAAGTTTGATTTGGCTTGTGTTAGTTTTGCGAGCAGTTGGCCGGAAGGGTAGAGTCGTAAGGAAGTTCGGCGATTATGTTTAGTCAGCGCTCGCTGTGTAATGGAAAGGAAGTAGGAATTGGGGCCTGTAAGATGTGGTCGTATAAGGCGGCCATTCCTGTTTCGTGTCCGGGGGTGTAAGGGGGGGGGGGATAAGGGACGATTTGTTTGTTTCTAAGGTCCGTTCTATTCCGCAGCTGTGGGTAGGATTTAAATTTCGCACTGGACCCGCCTTTTGTCCGTAACCTTCTCAGTCGCTGATGAGATGCCTCTTTACAACTCTAAATTGAAGTGTGTTTCGCAAATGTTTTGAATTTAGAACTTTCGGGCGTTACTGGCCAGCGTCCGTAATTTTGTTTGAAATTGGAACTCTTTCTTGAAATCCTTTTTGTTTTATTTAATTAATTTGAACTTATGAAATGAACTTATTCTTCTATTATACTTTTTTTTCCTTTTATTACGAGTCCTACAAATAGACTCCGCCTCGACTGAATCAAATGGTCAGTTAAAGCTTATTTTTTATTGACATTAATCAAGGGATTTTTCCGTTGTCATGACAACTGAGGTCTTTAAACTGTCTTGGAGTACGTTCACATTCGCAAACTGACAAAAACACCTACTATTTCCCTATATTTTAACTTAGTTTTGACATAGATTGTCATTATAGCGTGTGTTATTATAGCGGCTATAGAAAGAAAAAACAAAAAAAAAACAAAAACAAACAACATAAAATTTCAACTGTCCACCTATTACGGTTCTTGAGACACAGCCTGCTGACAGACAGACGGACGGACAGCGGAGGTTTAGTAATAGGGTTCCTTTCATCATTGAAAAACAAATAAAACCCCTAGTGAAAGTTGTAAAGTAATAGTTGGCTATACGTATATTTTATTCCCGCTAGCGGTTAGCTAGTGGGAATATAATAACTTGTACGAAGCAGGTTACTTATCGTGGGTACATGAAGACTCTACTACCTTCACTTGTTTATGAGTTGAGCTCCTAAGTGGATCTGAGTTGAGCAAAGGGACAGGTTCACTCAAATCTGTGTGGTTCTTTCTTCTAAAGACCATCTCAGACACTAATCTGCATGGTTCTTAAAACATGATATATTGTAAGTAGTTATTAAGGACTATGTAGGTAGTTATTTTAAAGATCGATTTCATGACTGTCTGGCAGTTTGAGTAAATTATGCGGTTTACCCAAATGTCCTTACTTTGGCATTGTTCGTCGGTTCGTTGAGCTCCTCAAAGTTCTGAGTTGACCTGCACGATAACTGACAAATGCTTGCACTGTCTGGACAAGTCCACTCAAACCTGCGTGGTGCTTTCCTCAAAACGCCACCTCAGACGTTAACCTACATGGTTTATCATAGATTATTGGCGATTGTATGGACTTCAAAAGAGACTATGACCTCTGAGTTTGTTTCGGTGTTTCTTCTCAGGGTAGTCAGCTAGGAAACACCGGCCTCATCTAGACTAATATGTCAAAATAAAATGACATGTAAAAGAGTTACTTGTAACCTATTTGCAAAATAAATATCATTTATGTTTAGCGAGGAAAATGGAATCGTTCGCATTCTCACTTCAACCGAAAATTTTAAACTAGATGACGCTGGTGTTTCCTAGCTGATTACTTTGAGAAGAAACACCGATAGAAACTCAAAGGTCAAAGTCTTTTAAAGTCCAAACAATCGTACTGGTTAAATCGTAAATGAGGATCATGTAAAAACGCATTTAAAGCTCATCTAAATTATCCCAATACTCAGCGAAAGTAGTGAAGTAATAGTCGGCTATACATTAACCGCTAGTGGGAATATAATAACTTGTGCGAAGCAAGTTAGTTGTTGTGGGTACATGAAGACTCGACTACCTTCTCTTGTTTATGTTTAGAGAGGAAAATGGCGGCTGAACAATGATAAACCTGAATTCTCCTTAAGTCCTAATCTTTTGAATCTTAACTAAGAACGAATTTCGTAATTATACGAGATAATATAACAGGGACAATTCTCGTATTTTATAGCAACGTTCGCTTTCTCATCTCAATCGAAAATTTTATACTAGATGACGCTGGTGTTTCCTAGCTGATTACTTTGAGAAGAAACACCGATAGAAACTCAAAGGTCAAAGTCTTTTAAAGTCCAAACAATCGTACTGGTTAAATCATAAATGAGGAACATGTAAAAACGCATTTATTTTTTTATTACTAATTGATAGGCTCGCGTTTGACCACTATCTCACCTGATGGTAAGCGATGATGTGGTCGAAGATGGAGCACGCTTGCCTAGAAGCAACCTATTCACTCTTGACTTAAAGACTCCCAGGTTGTCTCTCATCTAAATTAACCTAATACTCAGCGAAAGTAGTGAAGTAATAGTTGGCTATACATTAACCACTAGTGGGAATATAATAACTTGTGCGAAGCAAGTTAGTTGTTGTGGGTACATGAAGACTCGACTACCTTCACTTGTTTATGTTTAGAGAGGAAAATGGCGGCTGAACAAAGATTAACCTGAATTCTCCTTAAATCCAAATCTTTTGAATCTTAACTAAGAACGAATTTCGTAATAATACGAGATTATATCATAGGGACAATTCTCGTATTTTAAAGCAACGTTCGCATTGTCAACTAAATGGAAAATTTTATACTAGATGACGCTGGTGTTTCCTAGCTGACTACTTTGAGAAGAAACACCGATAGAAACTCAGAGGTCAAAGTCTTTTAAAGTAAAAACAATCGTACTGGTTAAATCATAAATGAGGAACATGTAGAAACGCGTTTATTTTTTTATTACTAATTGATAGGCTCGCGTTTGACCACTATCTCACCTGATGGTAAGCGATGATGTGGTCGAAGATGGAGCACGCTTGCCTAGAAGTAACCTATTCACTCTTGACCTAAAGACTGCCAGGTTATCTCTCATCTGAATTAACCCAATGCTCAGCGAAAGTAGTGAAGTAATAGTCGGCTATACATTAACCGTTAGTGGGAATATAATAACTTGTGCGAAGCAAGTTAGTTGTTGTGGGTACATGAAGACTCGACTACCCTCTCTTGTTTATGTTTAGCGAGAAAAATGGCGGCTGAACAATGATTAACCTGAATTCTCCTAAAGTCCAAATCTTTTGAATCTAAACTAAGAACGAATTTCGTAATAATATGATATTATATCACAGGGACAATTCTCGTTTTTTATTGCAACGTTCGCATTCTCATCTCAATCGAAAATTTTAAACTAGATGACGCTGGTGTTTCCTAGCTGACTACTTTGAGAAGAAACTCAGAGGTCAAAGTCTTTTAAAGTAAAAACAATCGTACTGGTTAAATCATAAATGAGGATCATGTAAAATCGCATTTAAATCTCATCTAAATTATCCCAGTACTCAGCGAAAGTAGTGAAGAAATAGTTGGCTATACGCTAACCGCTAGTGGGAATATAATAACTTGTGCGAAACAAGTTAGTTATTGTGGGTACATGAAGACTCGACTACCTTCACTTGTTTATGTTTAGCGAGGAAAATGGAATCTGAATAATGATTAACCTGAATTCTCCTTAAATCCAAATCTTTTGAATCTAAACTAAGAACGAATTTCGTAATAATATGATATTATATCACAGGGACAATTCTCGTATTTCGTAAAGCAACGCTCGTATTCTGATCTCAATTGAAAATTTTATACTAGATGACGCTGGTGTTTCCTAGCTGACTACTTTGAGAAGAAACTCAGAGGTCAAAGTCTTTTAAAGTCCAAACAATCGTACTGGTTAAATCATAAATGAGGACCATGTAAAAACGCATTTAAATGTCATCTAAATTATCCCAGTACTCAGCGAAAGTAGTGAAGTAATAGTTGGCTATACGCTAACCGCTAGTGGGAATATAATAACTTGTGCGAAGCAAGTTAGTTATTGTGGGTACATGAAGACTCGACTACCTTCTCCTGTTTATGTTTAGCGAGGAAAATGGCGGTTGAACAATCCTTACTTCCTTACTAATATTATAATTAAGAAAGTAACTCAACCTGTCTGTCTCGCTTTCACGCCAAAACAAATGAACCAATTTAAATGAAATGTGGTACAGAGATAGCCTAGAGCCTGAGAAAGGACATAAGCTACTTTTTATCCCGGAAGTATGTTCCCTAGGGACCACGTGGGCGAAGCCGCTGGCAGTAGCTAGTGATTCATAATTATGAGTTTACGTTCTTTTGATTTTCAAGATTAATATAATCTAACTTATATTATAAATGTGGAATTTTGGATGAATGTTTGTTCCTCAATCACGTCAGAACAGCAGAACGGATCTGGATACAATTCGGCTCAGAGATAGATTATAGTCTGGATTTTTTTAATCCGGTGGGATAACTTTCGAAACTCACGCGGGCAGAGCCGCTGGTAGAAGCTAGTTTTTTAAATAATTATGGCTATAAGAGTTTAGTTATCAATTTCCGAACTGAACTCTGGAGCCACCCACATTAAAACAACTTCTAGATTAGTTTGTATTTAAGGCTGTTATTTTAGGCCATGTAACTCATATTGTTTGCTGGAAAATTATCGGTTGGAAAACTAGGAATATGTTTAAAGGTCATCGGTTTCTTTTACTTGCCTCGTTGATTCGATTTAAAAGGTTCCGTTAAAATAAATGCACCAATTTAACACAGCTTTCAGTAAGTCTAACCAAGGCTTTATACTAGCAAAACAAAACATTTATTAAATTGAATTTATTTTGACCTAAAATAATAAATTGCCAACACTGTTAGCGTATTTTCGCTAGCGGTTTTTTTTTTGTAATATAAGTTTCTAACGTGTCTTTCTTATATTTTTATTTACTATCGTCCTTATTTTGGTGGTCTGAATGATTTCTAAAAGTTTGTCCATCTATTTCAAGAGGACATAAAAAGCATTGACATCATTGCCCCCCTTTTGAGAGAGAAATTTCATGACATTCACAACGGATTCATGGTCGCAAACATACGTCATAAATGGGGTGATCGTAACACATACAGACCTACGAATAAAAACAAAGTCAAAGTCAAATGATTTATTTCAACTAGACCAATAAAGGCACTTTTGAACGTCAAATGAAAATAAAATACAGTGACTCTAGTCGTCCGTTCGCAAAAAGTAGATTCTTATGGAGAAGAATGGACGAGAAACTCCATAGTTACTCTTTTCAAAAATAAGCTTTACAATATTTGCATACATTTATCAATTGATTATAATTATGTGAGGACGATGCTCCCAAAAAATCACTTATATACTACTAGTAGGTACAATAAAGAAATGCCAGCAGAGGTAAAATTAATAAGTTTGCTAGTAAGGGGACATAGTACTCACATACGTACAAATTTTGCAACTATTGATTTATATGATCAGTGTGTGAGTTAAATTAAATATAAAAATCAGTAAAAACACCTGTATACATAGTAAATATTAATATAATAAACACAAACATATCAACCAGTTTCACTTTGTCTACTACACTCTAGATTGTCCTATGGAGCAGGACTAGCATGTTTCCAAGCATTCTTATCTTGAACATGTCGAAAATACGTTTTTAAAGAAATAAAATTAAAAATCATTATCATTTGTAAGACCTCCTTTAAGAAAGGTTCTAAATAACTAAAGCAAAAAATACAAATCATTAAGAATAAAGTTAAAAAATTGAATGAGTTACTACTAACAATCGTGAAACTCTGTATGGCCTTGAAAGGACCCCTTTTATACCTTTTCTAGCTGACCCGCGCAGCTTCGTCTATCGCTCCTATTGGTCTTAACGTGATGATATATATCCTATAGCCTTACTCGATAAATGGGCTATCTAACATTGAAAGAATTTTTCAAATCGGACCTGTAGTTCCTGAGATTAGCGCGTTCGAGCAAACAAACAAACTCTTCAGCTTTATATGTTAGTAAGTATAGATTGTTTGGGCAATAAAATAAATGACTTCATACGCTCTCAAAATACCTACAAACAGAGTTTTGTCTATTTCATATATCCTATTGACAGAATAAATTCAAGAAACCGAGATCAAAGACATCACCCCGCTTGAACGATTCTCTATGTTTATTTAAGAGGCAGCGAGTGCGACACCTTCCCATCGACACGATTCTGTTTGTGACGTCATGATATATCGTCGAGTCTAATAGGGTATTTTACTAAAAAAATCTAATTAGTCCGTCAGATAGATTTAAAAAAAATATTGGACTCGTATTTTTACTTTTTTCACGTAAACAAAAAATGAAGACGATACAGCGCGTTGAAGACACGCGTGACGTCATGTGGCTTGGTAAAATTGTGACGTCCCGCGTGTTTTATCATCTCATCGTGGCACTATATCATCTTCATCTTTTGTTTACGCCAAAAAAGAAAAAATACGTGTTTAATATTTTTTGAATATCTATCTGACGGACTAATTAGATTTTTTTAAGTAAAATACCCAATTGTGACACCTTGTATATTCAAACTGATAAACTTTTCAGGAGAGCCCAAAAACTGTTTTACAAAGTAGGTATTTTATTAATTTGATCAGTGTGTCAATTCTACTAATTTTTAAACAACTTTCACATTCGCATCTCAATCGCAAACTGATAAAATGTATGAAAAAAAGTGCGAGTTGGACTCGCGTGCAAAGGGTTCCGAACGAATTTAATTTTTTCAACGTTTTATTTTAACACTATAGACTTCTAATAACCTGTAATCTTTAGGTAAAGATCTATTATCTCCATTTTTTTTCAAAATTTTAGGCTCAGTAGTTTCGGAGATAAGGGGGGGGGGGAATGGTCATTTTTCGTCTTATTTCTTGAAAACCTACAAAATCATTTATTATAAAATTATGAAAAAAAAAATACTTTAAACCTATACAGTAAGCCTTTTCATTTGATATGTCACACGATATTGTTCGAAAAACTTTTTTTTTGAAATTTTCTTGCTTGACCCCCAAAAGTGACCCCATACTACAATTTTAATGATTTACGTAACGCGTCCGTGTTTGGGTCACAGAAGTCCATATGTGTACCAAATTTCAACAGAATCGGTCCAGTTAATTCGGAGAAAACTGGCTGTGACAGACGGACAGACAGACAGACACCCGAGTGATTCTATAAGGGTTCCATATTTTGTTTGGAACCCTAATTAAGGCTTTTTCGACAGTTTGCGACTGACGTGCGAATGTGAACGTTATTTGTAGTATTGGTCCTCTGGTGTAACCTCGTAAGATCTAGCGAGACTAGTATGTCTTACAAGGTTACATCAAATTAATGTTGTTATTATGCTTGTTAAGAGAGGCCACTGCAATTAATTTTTAGGGTTCCGTACCCAAGGGGTAACTAACGGAACCACAAAAATTACTAAGCCTCCACTGTTTGTCCGCCCGTCTGTCTGTCAGCGGGCTGTATCTCAAGAACCGTAATAGGTACACAGGTGAAATTTTCACAGATTGTATATTTCTATTGCCGCTATAACAACAATTAATAAAAATTATGGTTTATGGTACGGAACCCTTCGTGTGTGAGTCTGACTCGCACTTGGCCGGTTTTTTTTCTATCAAATGAATAGTAATCCAGTAGACATATACGAGTTAACTCTAGAATTATTGTTTGAAACTTTTTGCATAAAATCAAATTTTACCAATAAATGGTTACGAGGTGTCACATCTAGACTGATAATATATCGCTCTTTCGAATCTTGCTATTGCCACAATAAGCCTTGAAGTGGTCTTAAACCGTTTAAGTAGATACCTTAGTAGATAATTATATTGGTTTTTCGTCTATGATACTTCAAAATATGAATTTCTAGGCAAGCGTCCTCCGTCTTCGACCACATCGTCGCTTACCATCAGGTGAGATAGTGGTCAAACGCGTGCCTACCAATAGTAAAAAAAAAAACAAATTCGATAAATCAATGTCAAAATCATGTCAAAAAATGTAGAGAAGTTAAAAGAAACTGGTAGACTGACAGATTAGAATGCAAATGTTCGTAGAAATATGAGAATTGATAAAGAAACATTCTTTCCAGCTAAGGCATAGGTAATAGATGGATACAAATAAGTAATATTATTATAAAACTCTTTAAATATAATGTAAGTGATTGATATCGAGTGGAAGCGATTGATATCAAGCTAGAAATTTCGTCAAGTACGACCTTAGTTAACTAACCAATCCTTATTAATAAATATACATAAATAATATAACCGTCACAGCTGTTACAAGTTCATCGTACCAGCTGTGACGGCTACTCCGCCCGATTACCTACAAAGCTTAGATTTCAAAAACATTGGGTACCCTAGGTAGGTTAATCTAGGAATTTTACTCAAACGTCGTATCGCGTTATAAAATAACCATGTCATAAGTATATCGCTTCGACTAGTAATGTGCCCAAACGACTGGCAGCATTGCCACGATGCATGGTAATGCTTAACCTCTATCTGAGGTAATAGCCAGCAGTGGCGTTACCTTCATATAAGCCCAAAAGCCTTACTAAAATGCTCGATAGAGAATCAATATCAAACCCGAACTATTTAAAAGTTCGCGCGCTTAATTCTTATCAAATTAACACAAAGTATGCTACCTATGCCACATTTCTACATAACTACACATCGCGATTGTTCGCGCGCAGAGTTTCGCATTTGCAGCGTCTACATATAGCTATCTCGCTTACACGTACCGGCTTTTACCGGGCTTTCAAATACTATCTCCGTCACTTTCGCACTTATAGCGATGTGCCGTATAACGAGTTCTAAACCTTGTGCGCCTACAAATCGATCAGTATTGAAGATTAAGCCGTGCATGCGTATGAAGTTGCGCGCGTATGCGTGACCTTGTCACCTTGCCAACTTGTCATCTTTGTCATCTTGGAGATTTTTAACGAGTTTGGGGACTTTTTTTAAGATTTAGCAACAATAAAAACTAGCGACTTTTTAAAATAACGAAATTAAATACTCAAGCAATATCTTAAAAATAAAAAATTTGCGACATCTAGCTAGATTTTTCATATACCTGGTGTCTTTTTTGCCTAAATGACAACACTGCAACTCTGCGTAAGTAGTTCTTGACACCGGAGTGCAACTCACTTCAGTTTTATTTGCTTGAGAGTTGAAAAGTTATGTTGTTAAAGTTTTTTGTGTGTTTTCTTAGATTTTCTCAGTGATACAATTGTTTTGGTGACTTACCTACAACAATGGAGGTAATTGTACCTTGTGAGGATTTAAAATGCGTTCAAGTTTTGATTGGCGAAGATAAGGTAAAACCTTTAAACTTTGCTCAGAAAAAACAGTTAAATTCTTCATTAAAACCGACGCCTAATCTGTGTTTTTCTCAGACTAGTAAATCGCATAAACGAAAATTTAATAGATCAGTGTATAAAACTACTTGGATTGTTGGCTGTTCGCACACTAATAAGTTGTGTTCGTTTTGCTGCCTATTTTTTTCGAATGAAGATTCCGTTTGGAATACATCTGGTTATAATGATTTAAATAACATATCTGGCGCCATTAAAAGGCACGCAAATTCCTATAAACACCTGTGTGCAATGGTTTCTTTCGGTAATTTTGGTAAACAACGAATTGAGACATCTATATCAGTTTATGAGAAAATTGCGATGATACATACGAAGGTACCTACAGACTCAGTCGAAAACTGAACTTTCTTTTTTTTTTATCGGTTAAAATTTTATTGGGCTTGCCTTATTTTGAAACCCTAGGCACGCCACTGATAGCCAGCCATATAAAAAGGCGTATTTAAAAGTATATCAACTAATGACCACACGTGCACGGCCTAACTACGGTAAGAAAACAATATTGGCTGAGGGAGCAAAATTATTTAATGATTTACCAAAAGATTTAAAGAAGTGTTATAATATAAACCTTTTTAAAGCTTAAGAAACATATATGTACCCTGTAACGTCGCCAACACACTAGAGGCAAATATACTACGCAACAGGCATAAAATACGTCTGTCATTCGTTCGTATACAAGTATCAGAAAAGTTTATTCATAGCAAAAAACTTTGTATAGTCTGTTTAATCTGTAGTTACATAATAATTGCCTAGATTTTACTGCCCTCTTTCTAATTTTTCAAGTTTGTTTGTAGTATTTCATACAGGAAAGCAACTTGTCATGGACACAGCAACACACAGCACATCTTTCTAAAACCAGTGCAATAGGGTTGTCCACTGAAAAATTCCAATTAGTCCGTCAGTAATAATCAAAAAATATTTGACCCGTTTTTCTTCTTTTGTTACGTAAACCAAAATTGACGAAGATACGACGCTTTTAAAATTATTAATACGTCACGCCGTGGTATAAATTTTAGTGCGTTCTGACGTCACGAGCCCCCACTCCCGAGTTTTGTTGCGTTTTATCTTTGTCAATATTCAAAGATTTACAAAAACAAAAAACAAAAAAAATACTAAAAAAAAACTACTAAAAAATACTTGTCCATTATTTTTCAATACTCTAACTTACGGAATAAATAGATTTGCTATTTATTGATGGTGGAATCTAGCCTATTAGATATATTCTCTTCCTAAATAAAACAGTATATCTTTTAAAACTTCAATTATCAACACTTTCAAAGTTTCAAAACGAGAGATGCAAAACGCCTCACTATTCCTTAAACCATTAAAATAAGCAACCTCACAGATGGGCCCTAAGATTACATTGACGGTGGGAACTAATATCAGGGGTTCACCCCCGGGGCTCAATTTTAAGGCGGGGCCCACCCCCCGGGATAAGAACTGATCGCGGGGGGGCCAGAAACTTGGACCCCACTTGGGGGTGCTAAGAACATTATTAAATTGAATGATGAGTATGTATTTTGTATGTGTGTGTGTAGTTTTGTGTTAAGATGGGTCTGCCATGTTGGGATCGATAGTTTTGCGATGGTAGGATGTGACGGTTTTAATTGTTTGTGTAGAAAGTATCTCGTGTTTCACGTAACGCTAGTGATATTAGGTATTTAGTTTTAGAAACCGCTGATAGTTTTTCATGGCGTATAGTCTTATTTATTCGCTTATTGTGTCTTGACTGGTTTCTGGGGACACGCGGTTTCTTAGTTCATAATGCGGAAAATTATAGTGATTTTCATAACATAATATCACACCTGCAAGCAACGATAGGTTTGGCAGATGTTTGCATTTTCAATTTACTAGCTATGTCATGTTAGTATGTTTTAAAATGGACTGATGGTGAATTAGGGATACTCTGTTCTACCAAGGAGGATCGCCAAATCCTCAAAAAGGTAAAATTATCACCAATGTTGAAACCACGCAACAAGTAAAGTGGTAGTTTTTCTTTCCTTATGACATAATTTATTTAATCGCAGACAAGCCTCGGGTTTTGAAATAAATATACGCAGTTTATTAGTTCATTCATAGTACGATTAGTATCGTCGTTGATGTATCTAAAACTACGAGCTTTTCTTGGTACTTTTTAATAAGTTAAACAAGGGACCGATGATGTTCCGGATCCGGCTCGAAGGACCATATGTTGGGGCGTTACTCCCAACAGTGAAAATGTTATGTTGGTGTTGTGTATTGGGATGTTATGTTGAGTGTTATGTTGAATGAGTAAACAACCAATTGATAGAGATAGATCTTAGCGTCAATGTACAGCGTAGCTCGTACAGTGTAATAAGATTATGTTCCAATGATCCTTCAGAATATGACATTTCAATAGTTTTGGTTATACAACCTCGATTCGAACAATTTTTAACCCAAAGAACTCATCCAATCTCCCAAAAATATGAAGACAAAGCCAAATTTTCCTAGCTTCGCCTACAAATAGGACCTTTTCCCTTATCACACACATTCAAGGCCATTTCCAGCTTCCAAATCACATTCACGCTGCCGTTACGACCAAACCCAATCCTGCATAAACAAAGTGTTCAAAGGGAGAAAGGACAAATGACCCAATTTCCTTGAGTGTTCCCGAGTTCAACCCTCCCGCGCGTAAACGGTACAGCCGACCCCATCACCCACAACTTTCGTTGGCCTACTTGGGAAAAAACGTGGAAAATCTCCTTTTGAACGTCAGTGTCTAGTTGGGATTGTTTGAAAGAAGGTTCGCTGTGACGTTAAATGGTTATGTTTTTATAGATTTGTTTGTTTGTTTGTTTGTTTGAATTGAATAGGCTCCGAAACTACTGGACCGATTTGAAAAATTCTTTTAGCATTGGATAGCTACATTATCAGGGAGTAACATAGGCTATATATTATCCCCGTATTCCCACGGGAACGGGAACTACGCGGGTGAAACCGCGTGACGTCCACTAGTGTTTTTATACTTGCTTTCCTTTTAAGGGTTGAAATGTTTTAGCTGGTAAGAGACACGTGCATCTATAACGCATTTCTTGTAACGTGTTTTTTGTTGAACTCTAATTTTGCCAAGCATCGAATTGTCCGTCGTCATCGTGGCGGCAGATTTGTGTAAGGGTGGATTTCCGTAGTATTTTAAGTTAAGAACATAATATCAAATCCTGAAATACCTAATTTTCATAGGTAAATAATATTTGTGTCTTCTCAAAAGTAGCCCAAGAAATGCAGTGGAATTTTCTTCTTTTTAATTCATTTTCTATTTTACTACTTTTTTATTCATGTAGCTGCTATGTTGCAACTAGAATAGTAAACTAAAATTCATATACAATTCACCTTCTCAGATTTTATTTCATAAAAACTCAGCAACACAATATACTTGAAATCAGAATAATTAATTAAATTATCTCACGCAAGGTTTCAAATTCAGCGTTGCCTTCTAAGGGTTAAGGGTCTCGGGAGCCCTAAAGAATGGCAGCAATCTTGTGGTAATTCTACCCGGCCGGCCAGCCTACAAACTATCGCTTTTATGTACTCTGTATACATGTATAACTTGGGTACGTATATGTGTATAAGTTGGGTATGTATATGTATAAGTTGTGTATGTATGTGTGTCGTGTTTATTTAAATTTGAGATCGGGTTCTGTTGTGAAGGAGATGATTTTGATACGATGAAGTTTAAGGGTTTTGTTTTGATGATATTTTAGAAGGCTGTCTAGCTATTTTGTTTGATTTCTGTCATTTAGTAGAATGAAGTGATTTTAGGGTTACGTAAGTCAGACTGAGAAATCGGAACCCTTATAGGAGCACTCTTGTGTCTGTCTGCACGTTTGTCACTGCTCTTAATTTACTGGACCGATTAACCATTCACCTTAGCTTCGAAACAATTAAAAACATGTTTTTTTAATACAAAATATAGTTCTTTAGGTTACTTATATATTAAAGGTAAACCCGTAAGAAGTCTGTGGTTTTAAAATAACAGGTAAATAGAATATGACACGTACGGAACTGGCACTTAGGCCGTCTTATTTTCAAAGATTCTGACTCTTTGTAATTTTTAATTTAATATTAATTCAATCATTCTAATTTGTTTATTTTTTTGTGAAAGTTGTGCATGCCTATAAGTGGCATATTTACACAGAAGTGGCTTATTTACACAAAAACTAGATTTGTTTAGTGTCTCGAATTCTTGATTTAAGTAATCAAGAATTCGAGACACTAAACAACTCTAGTATATGAGTGTGTTTAGGTATGTATCTAAAATTTAATTTACATTTTTAATCTAACTGACATATTTGAAATTGAATTATTTTTTAAATTAATCTATTGACATGCCACTTTATTTGTAATTTTTTATTGTTTATGTTAATTTTGTACGCCATATATTGGCGAAACATAGTGTGCATATTTTTGACACTTTACTATCTGCAACTATCCCTATGTTTTACAAAATAAATTATTGATTGATCAACTTTTGCGTGTGTAATTTTAAATGGTTTTTAAGTTAGTAATTTTATTGTTTTAACGAAGGCCCTAAAAATGTCCGCGTAGCAATGGAATCTGAATTTTGTCCTGTATGACATAGAATTTTGGTTCCAAAGTTTGATAATTGACTTGAATTCTCAATCCTAATATCTGAGTATGTAGCGTCATTATTATATTTGTTTTATATACTTATGGCGTCCCTAAAGATCAATAGTGGTGCTTGCGAAAACTGTTAAATACTGAGCATCGACTACCCTTCACACTTCCTCAATTAAGGAACACCTCATTCACCCCACAGCGAAATAGTTTAAATAGACGGAACGCATCGACCGACTTCCGAAGCCTTACAAGTTTTAATGAAAGCCCGGCTTTCACCATCTTCTTATGTATATTCATAATGATATCTACTATATCAATTAATATCCTAACAACATTCAGGTTTTATTTGATAAAACCCTGAAAGAATAAGTCTTAGATGTATTTGTTAAATATCTCCCAAGTTAGTGTGAAATGAAAGCAATATTATAATTATTAAATTATATGAATAGTGTACATTACAACTCGGCAATCATCGCGTTTACGAATACAAACGAGCTTTCCTCAAATTTTCAAAATAAATTCCATTAAGTTTAAAGAGTATTAACAACTCTATACCAAGTGAAAAGGACAACGATAGAAATCCGACGACTGACGAAACACGAAGTTTGCCGAAGGGAATTAGGAAAATAGTTGTACTGTAAGTACAATTTTTATAAGTAAATATAGATAAAGAACCTTTATAAATATAGGCTGCGCTAGTACGTAGTCCCTAAGTATGTAGTTCTATATGTACAGTCCGGTATAATAGCTACGAGAAAGCCAATAACTGTCTGGAAGGTTCATGAAATAGGTATTAGAAATACAGTTTAAGGATTTTAGATTTAGGATGCGTTAAGGAATGTATTTGTTAAAGTCACCAAAATCTAAGAAGTCCGATTTGACAGCTGAATAGAGAGGGATAGAAGATTGGTTTACCACTAAGTGTTTATTTTTATGTCTCTTCCATACTTACTAGTAAAGCAATGTTGTATCCTGCTGTCAAAACGGGCCTTTTGTTTTTTGACAACTATAGCTTCATTTACCTAGCCTCGCTCAGCGCAAGCGATTCTATTGCCTCTTAGCAAACACATCCCACGCTACACATCCTCGCACATCTTTGGTGAAAACGCAGCCTTATAGCTGATTTACAATCTCCCCCCCCCCCTCAAGCGCCCCGTTATAAGGTAAAAAGATTTTCTTTCTTTATAACATCCATCATCACCTACCTACAATTAACCTTACACCACTACATCGCAGAATCAATACGCTAATAAATATAAATAGGTAGGCAGCGTTATCGAAGCCATGCAAGTTTTAATGAGAGCGCTCCTCCGCAAACACCCTGTATATGTGCTTACTACACGAGCACCGTACATTGCGTACGCACTATCTTTTGATGTGGGTTTACCTGCGTTGTTAGTACGGACGAGCATTTTGTTCTTCATGAACTGAAAGTGTGCTTTATGGGGTCCAAAAAAAATTACCCTTTTAGGAAACAAAACAAGTTTTCACGGTACTAAATTTAAATTCAATTTATGAAAACAGCCGCAATACGCCCGTCATCATTATATCAACCGAAAGACGTCCACTGCTGGACATAGGCCTCCCCGAAGCGTCGCCACAACGACCGGTCCTGTGCGTCTCGCATCCATCGGCTATCCGCGACCTTCACCAGGTCATCGGTCCACCTTGTGGGAGGCCTTGCAACGTTGCGTCTTCCGGTACGCCACAATACGCTGCTACATTTTAAATATGCTCCGGGTTGTTACTTATTATTGTATAATTGAACTTGCAAATGGTGTTTTGAATTTACTCACACTGTAGTAGGTGCCTCTAGTAGCAGATTTACAGAAAAGAGTATTAAAAATCTTAACATTAGCCACTATCTGTTTATTTGAAAGTACAAGCTCAAGAAATTATTAAAAACTTTTAGACTAAATAAAGATTAGAAAGATTTCTTTGTCCAGTAAATGATAGACTTTTAAGCTACTAAGATTTTAATATTATTTTCTTCCTTAATTACATATGAGAAGAATTTGCATAGAAGGATATTCTCAGAAAGGCCGGCTGAGTAACCAATAGATATATTAGGTTACACCAATTTTTTTTTTTGATTTGGGTTTTCTTTCTTCGCTAATTCATAACAGAAGTTATGTTCTACGAACTCATGTTCTACGAACCTATGTTCTACAGAAAAATAAAAATAACAACGCCAAAGTGAAGAAGAAACACTAGACTGTTTCTACTAAATACAACAACTGTTATAAGCGTTGGTAGCGGAACACTTATTCGGTAGCGACGCCGCGCTGGCAACAAATTGCCGCAACCACTAACGACTTTACTTAGAACACTAGTTTTGTTGCTACAGCTAATAATCATTATACTGGGAAATCATATTTCTAACTGAATTTTGTTAAAGATAAAATATGAATATTAAAATGTGGCATATCGGTGACTTACTATCATACGGTTTTATGTTACAATTTTAGTACTTACTGTGTTAAAAACGCTACAAAGTTTAATATGTTTTAATCAATTACTAAAATTATATTTAAAACGAGGTACTCAAAAAAATCAGCTGTTTCATACATTTCCATCGGCTAAATATTGCATTTATGAAACAGCTTATATTTTCTTCGAGTTTTCATGTTTGGTCTCAAACTAAAAGTTGGTTATAATCATGCGTACTTCCACTCCGTAAGAGGTTAATTACTGTTTTACAAATAACCCCGTATTGATGATATGTCAATGGTAAATAGAATACAATACTTTTTATTATATACACCATACAAGTTACAGAAAACATAAAAGAAGAAAACATTACATTGGTGACACAATGGGCGGCCTTACCGCTAAAAGCGATCTTTTAAAGATACATTTTGAATAGATATAAAAGAGAAAAGGAAAGAGAATATTGTAGGAACTCTTTGGTGTACTATTTACGTATACGTATAATAACACATTCCTACTTAATGATTAAAAATATACCATTATACAATATACCATAAATTATGAAAAGTGGAGAACTTAAGTACAGACTATCATGAACAGAGGGAACGGTAAGGGATAGTGCTTCTAGTGCCAAAGATTTTTCTGTGTGCATTTCCTTCATTAATTTTATTCTTTGTTTGCTAAAATATCTAAAAAGGTTCAGGTTATAAACAAATAAAGCTCAATCAACTGCAATTAAACTATGTCAATCTAACTCTTACGACATGGCGTATAAAAACAGGCGGTTACTAAAACAGATGATTAAAAGATATATACGTAAGAGTCCAATTGGCATCCTAACACATAAGCTTCCCTACTAAACGCTATCTCCATTTTAAGCCTCAAACAGACAACCTACATAAAAACCTCAACCTAAAACCTGGTAATAATCATGAAAACACGTCCGATCGTCGAGTACGGAACCCAAACTACAGCCAACCCTCCTCCGCCCCTTTAATAAGTTCCTATCGACCTGAGGCTGGCTTAAGGCGGAGTCCTTAACCCCCCCCCCCGTGCCACCCCAAGACATATTTCATCGAAACTCTTAACTGCCGCCCGAACTTTGGCTAATATTTCACGTACGTATACAAGTTACGTGAGTAAATATACAGGGTGACCCGGTATACGTAGGACTAGCCCTTGCCTTGCAGTCTCTATCTTTTAAAAAAAATGTAATAATAAATAAATATTAATAATAATAAATAAATTATTCTCTAAAAAACTGGCCAAGTGCGAGTCGGACTCGCGTGCAAAGGGTTCCGAACGAATTTTTTTTTAACATGTTATTTTAACACTACAGACTTCTAATAGACTTTTCCTGTAATCTTTAGGTAAAGATCTATTATTCCATTTTTTTTTTCAAAATTTTAGGTTCAGTAGTTTCGGAGACAACGGGGGGATGGTCATTTTACGTCTAATTTCTTGAATAACTTCAAAACCATTCATTTTAAAATTATGACAATATATAATTAAAACCTTCACAGTAAGCCCTTTCATTTGATATGTCACACAATATTGTTCAAAAAACTTTTTTTTAAATTTTCATGTTTGACCCCCAAAAGTGACCCCCATACTAAAAATTTAATGATTTACGTAACGCGTCCGTATTTGGGTCATAGAAGTCCATATGTGTAGGTACCAAATTTCAACAGAATCGGTCCAGTGGATCCGAAGAAAACTGGCTGTGACAGACGGACAGACAGACAGACACCCGAGTGATCCTATAAGGGTTCTGTTTTTTTTCGGAACCCTAAAAGTACAAAATCTTTACCAGCAACAAAAATTTCTATCTATTTTGACTGTGAATATACAGAAGCATTTTACTTTGAGACAACGACTCCCAAACTGAGACATGCTCGTATCTTGGGTAGTCGGCGGTCGACCGTTATAGATGTCGTATACATATCACCGTCTTATTCTATAATTTCTCCATTAGACTGAGATCTCACAGTCCCCAGACCTCCTTGACTACTGAAATAAATTTTATACATCTCAAAAAGTAGGTTCATACTAACACTACTCTATGCCACACATTTTGTTAGTGAGTAAATAAATAAGGTCTTACAGCACAGGGATCTCTCTACATCTCCTTTTTGTATTATCTTTTCTTGGTTAGTCCCTAGTTTAAGCAGTCGCACTGTATACAAGATATGTACGTGAGAGTGGTACTACGTGTTTTAAGCGATTATGTTATGTTGCTGTAAGGTTGGTACAACCTACAAATGGTGGTGGTTCGTCTTTTGGTTCTCTACGTATTCATACTTATAAATACTACAGATTGAGCGCATCGCTCTTCTGTCGTATGCAATTACCAATTTTGATGTTTTCGTCAAATAAGTAATTGCCAATCAAATCATGAGATATAACCACATACTGCTATGCTAAGTTAAATATTGTTGAAACGAATGGATAATAATGATATATTGGTTTCTAATAACAATTAAATAAAAGTTGTATTTATTAAGTATAAATACGACTTTTATTTAAATAAATACGACTTTTATTTTAACTTTAAATAAGACAAAGGACCTTTTTAAAAACTGGCCAAGTGCGAATCGGACTCGCATGCAAAGGGTTCCGAACGAATTTCATTTTTTTTGAACATGTTATTTCAATACTAGACTTCTTATAGGTTTTCCTGTAATATATTATCTTCATTTTTTTCAAAAGTTTAGGCTCAGTAGTTTCGGAGATAATGGTAATTTTTCGTCTAATTTGTTGAATAACTTCAAAACCATTTATTTTATAACTATGAAAAATATATAATTAAAACCCTCATAAAAAACCCTTTCATTTGATATGTCACACGATATTGTTCAAAAAACTTTTTCTTTTAATTTTCTAGTTTCACCCCCAAAAGTGACCCCAATACTAAAAATTTAATAATTTACGTAACACGTCCGTGTTTGGGTCACAAAAGTCCATACGTGTACCAAATTTCAACAGAATCGGTCCAGTGGATCTGGAGCTGAAAACTGGCTGTGACAGACGGACAGACAGACACCCGAGTGATCCTACGAGAGTTTTGTTTTTTGTTCGGAACCTTAAAAATAAAGCCGAACAGTTCTTGTATTGTCTCATTAACTTGTCTGCGGACTCTTCAAGTAAAGGATAGGTAGACTCACTAACGGACAAAAAGAAGATTAGAACAATACGACGGTGTCTATGATTGCAAAGATTACAAAAATGAGGTACGAATACTACTAAGACTACTTAATAATATAGTTCAGTTCACCTTTGTTCAGCTGAGTGCCATAAACGGAACATTATACTCTACTAGATTATTCCAGAGTGTACCAGTGTGTACCAGGAGTCCAGGATAATTGAGTATACCACTCATTATTAGTTCTTAGACCGTTTCGTGGAAGCCCGGGGTCGTTAGCGGACATGGCAATTTGTTGCTAGTTTCAACTTTGCTCGCGCGTCGAGAGGCTAGTTTTAAATTTTCGTGTTTTGTTTCGTTTCTTGGTAGTTTTTGTTTTGAGAATAGTGCTTGTAATGGACAATGTGAAGTCTGAATCCATGCTAAAACAAACGTAATAGGTTGACATTTAATTCTTTCGCTCAATCTTTTAAAGACTGAAATAATCATGATTAATATTCTGTTACGGGTTTAATACTGAAATCGTGGAAAAACAAACAGTTGTTCAGTACATTTTGTCGATTTTTGCGAAAATAACATGTACTAGAGCTGGTTACCTATGTGTTTGTCCAAGAGTACTTTAACCCTCTGAATTGAAAGTCACCTGTAAATGTACTTGTTATAGTTAAAACGATTATTTACTGGACATTTAAAGCTGTCTTCTTCTTCTTTTCAAATCGATTGTTAACTCCTAAGGTTTTTTGGGCTCAGTAGGTGGCTACGACAACTGTAACCTAAAAACTGTTTAAAATTCCTAGAGAAATCTGAAAAAATTCTGTAGTCTACACTAATATTATAAAGAGGAAAGATTTGTTTGTTTGTTTGAAATGAATAGACTCCGAAACTACTGGACCGATTTGGAAAATTCTTTCAGCAATGGATAGCTACATTATCAGGGAGTAACATAGGCTATATTTTATCCCCTTACTCCCACGGGAACGGGAACTACGCGGGTGAAACCGAGTGACGTCCACTAGTAGTACATAATTAGTTTTAATTATCTTTTGTATCGAACACATAAGTTACGAATACAAAGTTTGGAGTACATTTTTCACCGGTTGGTAACCAAGTTGTTTCAATCACATCGAAATTTTAAAAGAATTACATCATTTCTTTGAAAGCCTAGGACAATACCACAAAACTCTTCAATACCATAAAATTTCAATGTCCCGTCTAGATTTGAACAAAACAACGTTTACATACATTCACTTAATTGAGGCTGTAAGCCCTACCCAACCTATTTATAGTGCGCAAAAGTAAAGGTGCCCACCCAGAATGTTTACAAAGCATTTGCTTAATAACTGAAACTTTGGGGGTAGGGTCGAATTCTCCTAATACCAGCCCAGTGTGGGTGGCAACTATCGTTAAACTGGGTAGGTGTGTCTGTGTGCGTGTTTGCTCGTTGCCATGGAGACGTATCTTTAAGATCTCCCTCTCTGGCTCGTCTCAGTTTTGTCCTTTCTCCTTTGCACGCGTTTCTTGTCGGGAGGCGTGAATTTGTACGGTCGGCAAATAAGGTTAGTTTGTTGTTTTTTCGGTTTTGTGTTTTTGGGAGATAGTTTTAGTGATAATGTTGCGGCAATGCCGCTGATAATTTTTAAGAGTAAGTTTACTTTGTTCCCACATAGAAAGCATTTCGTTTAGAAACGATGTCTGTCTAAAGAACGCTAGCGAGTGTTTATTAATTTATTTAACTTTTATGTTTTTATAAGTCTCTCCGTAATCTCAGAACAATGAAACAGAAAAAAAATTGTATATCTGAAATCCAGTGTTGTGTACATCCAGTAAGTAGGTATAGTATGTAAATTGTCCACAATTATATTTTATTTGTTTCAGTTACGCATCGAATACTTGAAGAAGGTATAATCTATTCTGCTCGCTTAACCACAGGAAGACACAGAAAAAAAAACAACTACCAAAGAAAATCTTACGAGAAAACGTAATTTTTCTGTCAACTGTCCCATAGGGTTAACCGGTCCGCGCGGGGGGTTCAAACTCCACTAATGGAGTGGCGACCTGCCCCCCCTTTACCCCACCTACCCCACTCGATCCCACAAGCCATAAAATTGTAAATTAGTGATGAGCCGGCCAGCCGCGCGACGCATATCGATTTATTGGTACTTTAGTGTTGGGAAACGTATCGAAGAATTTGACGGGCAAGATGTACTGTCCGTTGGTCAGGTCTGGTAATGTTTAATGGGGAGGAATGGTTTCGGTACGTCTCTGGGGATGAAATTAGATAGGTGGAGATGGATATGTGATTCAGAATGACATGTTCGCTTCTGAGAGGAATACTTTGTTTTCATTTACGGAGAAAAATTGTTTTGAGTTTGAGGGCGTTTGGGAAAGATAAAGTCGAAAGCGAGCATTTTTGGAATAGAATCATGGATGGAGCTATGTATTGAAAAGATCTACAAAATTACAGACCAGGAAAAATGCTCTAAATAACGTTGTAAAAGAATAATGAAAAAGTTTCACTTACCCATCAAATGGGTCATAGAACCGCAACACAGCAGTCGCCGCAAACATTTTTCAAATCACTAAAAACTGATGTCACCTCCCCAGCATCACTCAAACAACTAAAATTTAAACTTAAAAATTTAACAGACACACACATTATTATAAATATTAATAAGTGTCCGGTTGTGTCCGGTCAAGGAGTTATGTTAATAGGCCTTACTATTGTGCAGAAACCGGTTATTACCGGACAAATTAAGGGTGCTGAGTAAGCGGCCATTTTAAATGTTGACAGCCCTTGGAATTATACCCCACTTTAACGTAAAAGTAATAAGGTTGAATTTTGAATGTTTTTTTGTTTGTTAGGGGCAGAGTTAAGTTTGTCGGAATAGAAAGGTGTGTGCATACATTAAGTTCGATGCAGCATCCCGTTGTTAGAGCATTCGAGATTTGAACTCGTGGTCTTTTTGACCCTGAGCCATTTTAGTGTTAGGTACCAGTGTCGTGGGATTCTTATGGAGATCGGATCCTGTGGGAACTTGGTGCTAACCGTCTGGAAGGTCGGAGGGATAAATATTTTAATGTCTCTGCATCGGTCAAGTTTTAAATGTTGAACATTATTTGACGAAAACTGTGATTGTAGGTAGGTAGAAGGGAATGAATCGAAACTTTATTGTTTTTCAAAGATGTACCCATGTTTATACATAGGTACATCTTTGTGATTGACATCTTTAAGGAAAAATAAACAGTTCGAGATTATTCTGAAACTGTTTATTTTTCCTTGTGGCGAAGACGGAGAAGTATAGATATTGTTACAGATCCATTTCTGAAGTCATCTGATTAATTAATGCACTAGATGCCCCGGTAAATTTCGTATGTTTTTTTCTTATCCCCAATATTAAGGCAAACAAAATAAAAACGGATACTTTAAAAAAAACAAATACGGTGTTGCCATTTTCGAGTTAATAGCAGAAGAAGATTTCAAAAAACTCATTTCTAATTCCGATGATCAATTAGAAAAATGCCACTTTTAACCGACTTCCAAAAAAGGAGGAGGTTCTCAATTCAGCGGGTATATTTTTTGTGTATGTACATCGATTACTCCGAGGTTTCTGTTCCGATTTCTATGATTCTTTTTTAGTTCGATGCGGTATACTTGCCGTTCGGTCCCGTAAAAAAATGATCTAGTTTGGTTCAGTAGTTTTTTTTTTTATGAGCATTTTTGCTTATTTCAATTTTTCTACTAAAAAACTTACAAACTACAAATTCCCATAACATTAACTTACTAGTACAAGTTCAGTAAATAACAAATCAAAGCCACGAGTACATTTGAGTGAGCCAAAACGTAACGTAAACATTTGCGTTTACGTTAAGTACGTCTTTGAATCAGGGACCAACAACGTTTGCTAGCTGTTCGTGAAAATAGATGAAAAGCGGTACTTGGGTATTAGAGACGATAAATAATGGAATAAGGCAAATAGTGGACGTAGAAGAGAAGGAAACATGTGTGTGGTTTTACTGGAAAAAAACTTGTATGAAAATGAAGATTGTAAATAGGAGTTGGTCATATTTCAACGTATATTCTCTTGAACACCGAAGAGCCGTATCAGATCAAATTCTGCTATATAAAATTGTAAACAGTTTACCAAATGTTCCCGATCTTTTAGCGGAATTAAATATAGCTGTACCTCAGTACAAAACAGTTTGACCTAGTCGCGAAACTATAACCTGTGCAACAACTGCAAGTAATACTAACCTTGGTAACACCGCACCCATGAACCGTCTTATGGGAAACTACAATAAAATCGCTACACGAATCGATAACATCAACATCTTCTCTAACTCTTTCCGTATATTCCGTACGAGACTTTTAACCAGCTCGGAGTCTCAAGACCTCTTTGTGACACGATCCGCCTAGTAATGAAATTGTACACACTTCCATTTTCGTATGTTTTGTTTTTGTTAGGTAGCCAGTCTAATATTTCTGTACAATATGTAACTTAAACGCCTTAATAATTTTAACTTAAATTTTCCTAATTTTCTTAAAAATATATATAGTAAAAAAAAAATACAGTCGATTAATCATTAAGTTCTCGGTTAGTGCTCTGTTCTTCTGTAAGTGACGATATAATGAAACTTAGCATATCGAGAGACTAGTGTTAGTGAATCTTCGAAAATACATAAGTATTTTTAGGAAGAGTTGTTCTAGATTCTTTTGCATTACTTTTAAATCACTATCACTACATATTATAAAACAAAGTCCTCTGTCGTGTCTGTCTGCCTGTTCGCGATAAACTCAAAAACTACTGTACCGATTTTCATGCTGTTTTCACCAATGGATAGAGTGCTGCCCTCGTAATAGCAAATGCAGTACTTGCAAAATAGCAGTTTCGAGAAAAACGAGACTTGACTTACTTGACTTAAGATCCTATGTCCCCTAGCTGGGGCAGAGGGCGTCCACAGTAGACTTCCATCGCGAACGGTCTTGAGTTTTACGCTTCACCTCGCTCCCTGTCATTCCGATGCTCGTCGCTTCTGTCAACGCGGTGCGTCGCCAGGTTTGACGGGGACGGCCACGTTTCCTTTTCCCTTGAGGATTCCAGTCCATAGCCTGTTTGGGAATGTGATAGGGATCCCTCCGGAGCGTGTGACCAATCCACCTCCACTTACGGCGCTTGATCTGGCGGTCGATCGGGCTCTCGTGGCATTTCTCTAACAGCTCTACGTTAGAGATGGTCTCAGGCCAATAAATTCCGAGTATGCGACGAAGACATCGGTTGACAAAGACCTGGATTTGGGGTAAGATTTGCTTTGTCACCTTCCACGTTTCACACCCGTAGAGCAGCACGGATTTTGCATTAGACCCGAAAATTTTGAGTTTAATTTTTCGGGTCAGTTTCCGTGACTGCCAAACAGGTCTCAGTAAAACGAGGAGTGTTAAAGAAAAACGTGGTTAAGTGTTTTTTTCCAAATCTCTACTTTAACCGATATAAAACTCATTTGTTTTACTATGGAATAAGTTAAAAAAAAATACAAAGAGTTGTTTAGTTTAGTTTTGAAGTGAATTTTTCTTATGTGGGTCTTTGGAAAGTTGAATACTGCACTTAAACCTTGTGTCCCTATTTGTAATTTACATCAAAGTAGTGCAGTAAAATGCAGTACTCGTGTATGTTACTGCATTTGCATCTAGGAAATCCATTAATTGCATTAAGCACAAGCAAAGCAAATTACTGAAAATAAAAGGTTTAATGCAGTTTACGAATAAGTTTTCAAACATTTAAATAGAAAAAAAGGAAAAACATGATTAATTACAATAATTTAATTTTTACACCTTTCCATTAACTAAAACTGTTAGCAGAAATATTCTACACGTCACATTTTTTCTGTTTATTTTTTTCATTTACCCAACCTGTTGACGGCAGTTTGTTGTTCATTTTTTCGACTTTGGCAATAGATACGTACCTTTTTCAATTCTCGAGTAGGCAGTGTTGACTATGTTTGGATAGTTTTTGTTTAAAACGATACTTTCCTTTTAAACTATAGAACGAAGACTAAATAGCACGGATCAAAACACGTTTTCTGTTTCGGGAGCCCCCTAAATCTTAATTTTTTATTATTTTTTTCATTATTTTTAGTTGAAGCGGCTATAAAAACACATATCACACGTACGTACAAAATGCAAGTACTGCATTTTAATCTAGTTTATGATCATTACTGCATTTACACTAAGGCTATCAGATAATTTCACATGAAATGCTGCATTCTTCCTTATTGTTTCACCATGCTCCTGCCATCAAAAAAAAAAAAATGTACGTATAGCTGAAAGTCTCCAGATATTATTTTTGTCAAAAACGGAAAATCGTAAAAACGTCGATTACTGCATTTGCTATTACGAGGGCATAGTGGTTCTTGAGGATGGTTTTAGTATATAATTTGTCAAGTTTTTGTATACATTGGCTAAAATTTAAATTAATATTTGTTGGAGGTATCGGAAAAAATAAGCCGTCTGGGAGCTGATTACGTTTGGTCGCGATAACCGTCATCCACGCGGACGAAGCCGCGGGCATCAGCTAGTGTAGAATATAATCTTAAAGTTATGTGATATCAATAGGAACACGTTGTATATGATATACATATCTATACCTTTGACATCGCATCAAGCGACTCTAGCCGCGTATCCCAGAAGTATATGTAAGCATTTCCACATAGATCCGTGCCGGGCACCTCCCCCCTCTGTTCGGGTTCATTTCCTGCTGCAAATCGTCTTGCACCCGCTCTACAAATGTTGTGTGCTATGGACGGTGGATGGGATTATGTGGACTGTACTTTGCAGTTGTGTTTCTATGTTTATTATGTTTTATGTGCTAGAAGAAACAAGGAGGTATTTTATTTGTTTATACCATTGATATATAAAAAACCCAAGATACACACTCAGCATCTCAAAAACATCCGCAAAAAACAAGCGCATAATATATAATTGTGCGCAAGTTTCAAACAGTCTTGCATCGCTCGCCATACTGCACTGCTTTGTAAAAACAACTTTAAGCGATCCGTGTAAGGTTGAATTTGCAAAAAAATTGTTTATAGTATAACTACACACAACTCACACATGACACTTGATACATGTCAGTTTTTGACGACAGTTTCGAGTGTTGCATTTGTTCGAGACTGTGTATCTTGGGTTTTTTATATATCAATGGTTTATACTAATATTATAAAGAGAGAGAGAGAGAGAAGTTTGTGAGTTTGTAGGAGGTAAAGTTTGTGAGTTTGTAGGGGGTTTATCTCTGGATCTACTGAACTGATTTTGAAAATTCTTTTACCAATAGAAAGCCACGTTATTTGTGACTGACATAGGTTATATTAACCCGAAATAGGCACGGCGCAGCTGTGTTACATATGAATGTTATTTTAATTATTATTGAGAATCAATATGGCTTTTTTAATAAATAAAAATTGTGTAAAGCCAAATATAGCTTTTCATTGTATCTTGTTCTTTCCTTATCACCATCTGCCACCAAACAAATGATTTCGCCTTCGATGTTAAGTTTAGTGTTACCCGAAGTTGTTTGATACTGAAAAATATCTTAACTAAGTAGCTTATTGTGACTTTTAACATAAGTTCTTTGTTTTCTATAGGTCATCATCAATTGCCGTCGACTGGTGAACGTAACTCGGCGCTCTTTGGGGGGCACCAACCCTCCCGGTCATCCAACCGCTGCCAGCCACTTTCTTGAAATCATCGGTTCATCGTGCCGTACTCCCTCCTGCTTCACCCAGAGCGGGAGGAGTCATTTGATGATTTCCCATCCTTAAAAAAAAAAGGGCGTCCCACGCTACGTTTGCCCATACGCAGTTTTCTTCAAGCGTCGACTTCATTAAAAAAACCCACTTCAGAAAATATTGTAGACTAAAAAAATGCCTACATTTTAGATGTGTAGGTAATGTTTGAAACAGACTGTGATTGTAAAGTCTGATATAATATACCAATAAATAATAGCTGCACTTCAGGGAAGAAAATGGTCATAAATATTCAGGAAAGACAAGCTCATGTATTTTCTTTAATTCAAAGATAATCACGCTTGCTTTACATTCTAAAATTAATAGCTGGACATAAACCGTAGCTCAAAACGGCACCTACCATAATGTATTTAGTTACTTTGCAGCCCGAGGCGCCGCCGTCGCACTAACTCCGAATGACTTAGATACACGGAGCGGAATTAGTAACAATGTAATCACCATAACGATACTTTACAATCGCCTCGTGCAAATTACTTCTTGGGTTTGTGAGTTATGAGCGGAGAGCGGGTTGAAAACCGTGGGACATACGTTGTAAACACGATGTCTACTGATGGCATACCTGCACTACCGCTCAATGTATTTGGACCTCAGAAGTCGTTTCAATGACGACAATGACAAGAACTTCATAGTAATTTCAATTTAGAAATTCCTTCTAATTATGAAAATGTTTTAGATTTTAGACTCATCTATGTGTCCACCTTTGTTTTTAATGGATAGCCTCACAAAACTTTTGACCCCGCAAAATGCTAGTGAACAAATACTTTTGTTCGGTATTGTATGTTTCAATTTCTTACCGCTCTAAATTTTCATTATTTAAAAACTTGGAATTTATAAGGGCTTGAAGAAAACAACTAAGTGTATTTGACCACCTGGCAGTATATTTACTTACTAATAAATTAAATTATTCCACTGTAAATTATGATGAAAGAACATGTACTATTTATGATCATATTTTAAAGTAAATTAACCCTAGCTGAACACAAAAGAGATGGACTGGTTGTGGTAGGCGGAGACCTGTACGTCTACCATGAGTTTTATCAATCTACACTCGTTAGTGACTGAAGTTAAAAAAATGTATGAAAGTTAAAAAAAAAGCATTTTCTAATTTATTTGTTTAGTTGTTAACTAACAAGCAAACAAGTTGCAAGTAAAACTATAGTCTATTAGATTGATAAAACTCATGGTAAACGTAAAGATATTGTAAGACACTTGGGGCTGGGATACTGCTAATGACAATTTAAATTTTTAACAATTTTATTTAATGTACGTTTATTGTATTATAATTAAGTTGATTTTTTTTTCTTTTAAATGACAATTAGTATTTTAATAAATTTTTTATTGAATGTAATAATTAAGTTAATGTTTTCATGACAATTGGAATTTTAACAATCATATTGATTAATGTAATAATTAATATAATGTTTTAATGAGAATTTTAATTTTAACAATTTTGTATAATGAAAACGTTTGCATGCCGAATGGTGAAATATGGCAGAACTCTAATGTATACCTACTACTACCTATTGTATTACCGATATTTGCAAATAAATGCTATTTTATTCTATTCTGAAGCCAGCAATTGACTGCGATGGGCTCAGTTAACGATTTAAAAAAGACACGGTATTTAAACTAAGCACCCCCGTCGAAGTCGCTACCTCTTATGCCTGATACCACGCACATTCCGGCTAGGCGCCTAAGGCTGTGTTCAGATAACCACTTTATGTGCGTGCGACGACCTTTATGTGCGTAGTTTGACTATCGCTTACGTTGATCGAGCGATAAGCGACATTCTGCTCACAGGTATTTAAGTTGCTTACAGAATTTAAGCTTCATTTTATTACCGGTGCTCAAAGTGTAATGTGTGTAGTGTATGTGTGTGTGTCTGTGTGTGGTGTAGTGTGTGTATAATACTAGCTTTTGCCCGCGACTTCGCATGCGTACATCGCGTTTTTCCCGTAGGAATTTCGTCAAAAAGCTATATTAGTGCTCCCCTACACACCCCAAGGAACCTACATGCCAATTTTGAGCTTTCTACGACTAGTAGTTTCGGCTGTGCGTTGTCTGTCAATCACTCAGTCATTCAGTCACTCAGTCAATTACCAGTATTAGAATAATTTTATAGTATATTAGGATAAGTCAATGCAAGTATATCTACTTAGTAGCTTTATCTAATACTAGCTATTGCTTGCGACTTTTTGGGTTTTTTCCCATTCCCGTAGGAATTTCGGGAAATCTTCTCTTAGTGCTACTTTACGAAATGCAGAGAAGCTACATGCCAAATTTTAGCTTTCTACGACCAGTAGTTTCGGCTGTGCGTTGTCTGTCAGTCACTCAATCAGTCAGTGACGGAAGAATTTTATTAGGATTGTTTATTAAATATCCATTTTGACTTTTTTAGTTAAAGAATTTTCAAAAATGACTTATATTGGATATAGATTTAAGGAAAACAACAGTGTTTTTGTTACATATCACTACATATTATAACAACAAAGTCCTCCGCCGCGTCTGTCTGTCTGTTCGTGATAAACTCAAAAACTACTGCACCGATTTTCATACTGTTTCCTTCAATGGATAGAGTGGTTCTCGAAAAAGGTTTTAGTATATAATTTGTCTAGAAATGATAACCTCCTTCTTTTTTTGAAGTCGGTTAAAAAATAGGGATCCTTAAGATTGCAGCGCGGACGAAGTAACGGGCGAAGTGCTAGTTAATAATATAATAAAACTAGTTGACCCGCGCAGCTTCGTCTGCTTCGCTCCTTTTGGTTTTAGCGTGATGATATATATAGACTATAGCCTTCCTCGATAAATGGGCTATCTAACACTGAAAGAATTTTTCAAATCGGACTAGTAGTTCCTGAGATTAGCGCGTTCAAGCAAACAAACAAACAAACAAACTCTTCAGCTTTATGTATTAAGTAATAGATTCTTTATTTCTCCTCACAATAACAAGCTTATTCTAAGGTTTTACATGATATTTGTCTATTTAGCAATGCGAGAGGCTGGTGTCTGAGTTAGGAATAAAATACAAATCACCAGATCCCCACCCCACGGAAATACAGCAATAACATATTGTATTCTGTCTATCAAGCAATTAGCGACATTCAGCTCATAGGGTATTTAAGTTCCTGACAGTGTTTAAGCTCGATTTTATTACCAGTGCTTAAGTGTGTCTTTGGCTTTATATTGTACCTATTCTGTCTAGTGAATTTAATATGTATGTAAGCTATTGGTTTAGTGTAGAAACAACCTGTTAGATTGTTGTCACGTGCTCAGTGAATTCCAAGAATGACCATTTATTTATTTGATGTATTCGTTTAAATTGATGAATATTTGTCGTAGGATAATTTTTTTTGACCACTTACATGTTCAACTGAAGCGTGGCAGATTGCTTTTCTTTTGAAACGTAACTGTTTTTAGAGTTCCTTAGAGGGGTAACCAACATAACCATATACTAAGCCGGCGCTGACCGTACATCTGTCAGTCAACGGGCTGTATCTCATAAATTGTAATAGATAGATGGTTGAAATTGTCACAAATTGTGTTTGATAATTGCTGCTAAAAAATAAAAATTAAAAGGAGCCCTACAAGAAACGCTTTTTGTTTTATGGTACGGAAGCCTTCGTGCCAGAGTCGGATACTCAATTAGCCAGTTTTCTTCTTAAAATCATTTTTTTTTTACATATACCTACTTATGCTATACTTCTTTTCCGACGTATTTTTTTTTAATCTACATGTCAGCGATGGTACATCTCTCCAGGTTACATCAGCCAGGATATTGGAACTACAGTGGGCGTACTTTGGGAAGTGTTGGTTATTGCGCAATAGAAACACCGGTTGCTTTTAAATCAAATTATTATTCACACTCGAAAGTTTCACTTACAATATTCTCACACAATAGGTACACTGAACAAATATTCGGAACACGCGGCGGTTTCTAGACGTGGGCACGTCTGCACTGCTCGACCGCCACTAGTAGACTGAGCTCAGCCTCTGTCGAGCACACCGTCATAGACTCCGTCGAACGCCACTAGATGGCGTTGGTGTCCCGATTGTTCTATTGACTGACTTATTTCCGACATACAAGTTATTTAATAATTGAAATTGATTGACATAATATCATAAAATTAATCCCACGCCAACAAATATGAGATAGCTTTTTATAGTTGTCCAGCATGAAAATTTTCCTTAGAAAACCTAATCAAAATCAGAATAGGTATTCATAATGATTCTTAAATAAACCATTATAACCCTCGACATTCCTACACACTCCTCAGAAACACCCACGCACTTCACGCCTCCCCAAGCACACATAACGAACAGTCGATACGCCGGCACTCCGACACTCCGCTATTTCTATACGCCGGGTAAAAATACGCGGCTTGTCTTAGCTTCACCCCATGCGTTCACGCCTGCTACGCATCGGGGTCGTACGCATTGCACGCAGCCGTGGTCAATCGGCCGTGAGAGGCGTAAGTGGTTAGTTTGCACACTATATTGGTTACTAGTTTTTGCCCGGGATTTTGTCCACTTCAAACGTGATTTATCATTGTGTATCATATATGACACTCGTATGAAAGAATTATATTTATTCTATACTTTTTGTCCCTGTAATTACACAGGCCGAGGCCTATTAACAGACATACAGACAGACTAATAGAAGAGAGATTGATAGCGCGACACTGGTGCTATCACTGGTGATCAAAGAAACTGCACGTTGGTCTAGTCACTAGAGCAACGTGTAGTTACTTTGATCACCAGTGACTTGCAATCACTAGACTCTAGTGATTGCAAGTGCGACCGGCAGCCTCAACATCATCATCATCATATTAGCCGAAAGACGTCCACTGCTGGACATAGGCCTCCCCCAAGCGTCGCCACAACGACCGGTCCTGCGCGTCTCGCATCCATCGGCTACCCCTAATTTAAGTTCTTATTTGTTACACAGGGGGATCGGCGTTGAGGGCTGATATACAGGTTATGCCTAGTTCGGCCCCAAATGCTAATACGACCTAATGCTAATTAAGCAAGTGAATAAATATTACTATTACTATATTATTATCAGCACCCTAGTTACGAAAAAACAAAATAGAATGAATATAATTATATTAATTTTGACATTGCTTCCGTATTTGTTGCTTGTTTACGTTGTCGAGCAGATGCCTTTTTCCCATATTAAACAATGAATCTGGAGGTAATTTCCATTGTGAAAGAAAATGCGATTTCATGAGTTGCGCAGTTAAGGTGGTGGGTTCGTTTTCTGATCCAAATTTTTTGAGTCATATCTGAAATTTTCATGAGAGAAACATGAGTTTGAAGTAGTGCTCTTTCAATGACAGTATCGCTGCCTTACTAAGCCGCACTTATTACGTAACTGGAGAAATCTTACAATACTCTATCTATGACTTAACAGAATACAAGCGGTTTTCCTCATGTAGTATTTTCCAAAATTCCATACGTCAAAACAGCCATAAATCCTCAACTAACACCCAAGACTATGGTCTTGTATTTCAGTTAAATTATTCATTAATCTGCACATACCTTAAGCGACGCTTACGCCTCCGTCCATTTTACCTAGACCCCTCCTCTGAACTTACTATAGAATATTCGAGAGGTTAAGTGGAACTGGTGGGGTTGAATGCATAGTCTTGTAATATAGGAGACGTATTCCTCTGGCTCGGGTCTCAAGGAATCTGCAGATGGACTTAATGAAAACTGGCTTCCAGGATCTGATGGAATTTTAGTATATTGGACTGTTGTTATTAGTTCTATTTTATTGATGGGCTTTTTAACTGACCAAAATCGCAGTCGAAAACACTATTTGAATTTAACTGCTATTTTTTTATGTGATGTCTGTTACCTTTTCTCCGTAAAACCGTTTGTTTTAGGGGTGTCTAAGTTGTACGTCACAGAAACTAAAGTAAAACGGATCCCAGACTTTTCTGAAATTAATATTTAGTTTTATTTGCAACTTTCAGTCGAAGAGTGTGAAAGTTTAGTTAACAAAAATAGACAAATAACTCTACAAAACTCTCTTTCCACGTATCCACACTGTCCAATATCAATAAACGACAAAAACTCGCCATATTTGTCCAAAACAGTGAAGTGCTACGCTCGTAGCGGCGTTGGCATGACGTCAGAGCTACGACGTAGCGCGTAGCTCTTTTTCTTCGTGTTGGTGTGTGGCTACTACGAATGGACCGCAGTATCGAACGGCCCCATTCACTTTCAAATTATTCGGCCAAAGGAAAAATAAGGAATTCCTGCCATTGATTTACGAGTTCGTTTTCATAGGTGGGATTTTAGAACTGGGCAAAACAGGTCGGTCTTTTACACATAGAACAGACTACGTCAGTTCGTATTTACATAGTGTATTAGGTCTCTAGGTATACTAACTTTTTTACTTAAATTATAAAAGTTATTGGTTACCACCAGCTGAGTCATCCCACTGCTGGAAAAGGCAAGTTAAAAAAATGAAAATGATGATATGGACAGTTTTTGATCAATTCAAAGAAAACTGTTTTACGATGAAGACAAGCACCGTTTGAAATTCTCACTTTGAAGTGAGCAGCGTGTCTAAAAAGGTCACTTCAGTAAAATCATATTAGAATCATAATATTAACCACACAACCATCTGTCAAATTACATTTTCATCTTTATCACTGAAGCATTAGTTTCAAGGTTGATTGGGAAAATTTGTCAGTGACGGGTAGCGTGATGTGCTTTCTCATTCTGCTAAAGTAGCCTTTTTAGGTTAGGTGAACTCGAAATAACGTGGTTTGTTACCACGTTATTTCGAGTTATTCTTAAAAAGGGCAATACGATGACTATATCAGTTTAAAATTATTAGTTTTTCGTATAAAAAACATTGAAATCCATCGGCAAGGTACGCGCATGGATTTCGATATTCACTACGTTTGGACTAAGTTGGGATCTACACCCCAGCATGGGCAAAAACGGGCACGTGGATGATAAAACCATAAACTCACTTAAAATAAACTAAAGCTACCCACATAAAGTAGGCTGTACTAGCAGGCTCCTTCGTAACATAGCTTAAAGATAAACGAAAGGCTTTAATCAGATTATGTTAATAATTCAAGTTAGGTTGGGGCTAATCCCTGAGATAAGGCAGCAGACGGATTGTGTGGAAAATAAGATTTTACGAGCGCCGCGCGCCGGCCAGACTGGCGACCTTGCTCTGTGAGGGTTAGGACGTCGTACACGCTGGGAATATTTTTTGGGAAAGTTTTGGACTAATTATATCAAAGCAGTTTTTATGGGAAATCATCAAAATATTCCATCCACTCTAGGTGGATTGGAAGGGAGTGTCAGACTCTTACTGGCTAAAACCCACCAGTGTTCTTCTGAACGGTCTTTGCGTTCTAGGACCGCGGTAACTCTTTCGAACAAATTCCGCTGAAATTATATCATAGACCACTGTCTTTTTCTTATGATACCGCTATCGAGAGACATCTATCTGTATCATAGCCGTAATTCCATATCTAAATCTATGGGACGTTTTTTTAAAGCAAGGTAGCAACTGGAGAGAAGAAAAATAATTATGTTGAAACTTCAAACTTTTGCGCAAGGTTATTTTATAATACGATTTATTATTCCCATAACTTCCAGTTTCATTCAAGTTAATAATAATGGATTCTTCTCTTCTACAGGCTGCATACAACAGTACATGAACCAGAAACAGAACACTACCATGCTAATACTAACCATTCAAAACAACATGAGTTGCGGACAACAACACAAGACAAACCATGGAGTTTGCCTTGTATAGCAGGTGCCCAACTAAACTCAACTGGCTTAAACTGGTTATAACAAGTTAAGGCTTCTAGGGTGGCGGGCCGTGGGGGGGGTTGGGTTCTAACTAGATTCCTCCCAACTTTCTCGTGGTAGATAATGATCTTGGCTACGTGGGTGCTCGGAGATGGAAGTAGATGAGCGGCCGAACGCTGCGTTCCAGACGCCCGTTTGAAAGGGAAATATGCATGCAAAAAATACTTATAATCTTAAAAAATTATCGAGAAGAACACAAAAATATAACACTGACAGTGAAAACGGAATCAAAATTGATTGAAAAACCAACGAGATATAGCCATTTTAAACAAATATATCTGTTTCTCTCGCGAAAACGCCGTTTTCTATGGCAGCTTGGGCGTCATAGACTTTGACGTCAGAGTTCGTCCGGGCTTCGCTTTCTTAAACTTTGAAGCTTGAAAATATTTTATAAATTAGTAGCTGTTGCCCGCGACTTCGTTCGCGTGGAAATTTTTAATGTGTAATGCATAAGAACGGAACGCCTAATCAAAATGTGATCAATGTGGTGATGGCTATAAAAGGTGTTCTTTTAGGCGCTGTAATTTGGGCGGTAGAATTCCTAAGCAAAATTAAAAAGCGTTAAGGCCACCCACTCGTTCTTTGGCGACTGCACTGCCCTCTCACACAGCCAGTCTTCATTGTTTATATTAATCTCCAAATTGGGGAAAACGTGCATGATAAGGTATCTTCTGTAGCAACTGGATGGGAAAATTCTGCTGCGTCCGATTCCAGATGACCTTTTCCAATTTGCAGCAGCTTACTCGTAGACTACGGTTCTACCCCTTTCCTCTCCTGTGCGACATTGTGCAGTCGTCCCATACACGTCGTCGTCGTCGTTTTGCACTGCTGCAAAAGGACTCCCCGGCCGCTGTTTTTGATAATATTGCATGTTGGGGTAACTTTGCTTGCAAGATTTAGCGGCAACTTAAAAACGGAATGTGCAGTCCGACCACCGCTAAGCAAAGGTGCAGCAATGCCTGAGGAAACCACAGCCACAGCTATATTGCAGCCCTTGCGGAGTTGGACCAGCAGAAGATTCAGCACAAACTTACCCGTACCTCCTGGTACGTCAAGAAGGAACAATCCCCCTTTCCACTATTTACTCGGCGCAGAATCGTTTCGTAGACTTGACGCTGCTCGAGAAGTAATCGTGGTGCCATTTCATTGGCATGCACTTCTAAAACCGCGGCATAGTACTTTAACTTCATTACAACATCGCTTAACAATTCCTCTATTCGCTGACATTTTCCAGATATGGAAATCATTTTATCCGCAATCAATACCAAAACATTGTTAATGATCAGGTCATTGTGAGCGCCATCGAGCCTTATGCACAATATCTTCTGATAAAGCGTCCTTGTATTTATCCTAAAGCTGGAGGGGGTTGTATAGTCCGCAAGTGCTCACTAAAATTGCGAACAGGTCCCTACTTTGACTGCTGAGCGACAAAGGACGGCTTCAGCAACGTAACTCGTTCCTGATCATCTACGGGTTTAAGCACCTGGAAACTGGTCGGGCCCAGTCCGTCGGTTCTGAAGTGCACTTCAGTTATTTCTGTCCAGCAAGGGTTGCACGTGAATGTATTGAACAGATCTGGTCGCCCGTAGTTGCAAATGTACGTGTAATTTCGGTTTGCTATGTGTTGCTATTTTAGATCGCTCACACAAGCTCTAAAATTGAAATGGCAGTGGGCAGGTCACATATCGAGATACACAGACAGTAGGTGGACAATCAATAATACAAGATGGAAAGGGCCAAGCGGCAAAAGAAGTGTAGGGAGACCGAAAAGACGATGGGATGACGATATAACCGTATTAATAGGAAATACCGTTGCCGTATGGTGTTGACCGGTGACATATGGTGCCGTAAAAGAATAATACCATCCCATCACTTACCGTGGGTGTCGTAAGAGGCGACTAAGGGACTCGCCGGAGAATGGGCAGCAGCGTTCTCTGTAAAAATCAACATCATACACTGCGATTGCCAACCCGCCTGCCAAGCGTGGCGATTATGGCAAACCCCCCGTTTTGGGGAAGGCCTATGTCCAGCAGTGGACGTCTTTCGGCTGATATGATGAATAGGAAAGACTGACAAACTATCGGCAAGGACAGAGATGAGTGGAAAGGACTGGAGGAGGTCTTCACCCGAGCAGGGATACATATCCAATAGCAAAAACTAACTCTTACTAACTTTAGACAATAAGCAAAACATTAATAACTAACAAAACACTAACAAACAAATACCAACATTTGAAATGGAAATTAAGGATAAGGACACACAAACTTTTTATTTTTATTATTTTGTTATGTTACTATTTTGATTATTTTATTTTATAGTTTTGAGAAAGCCATTTTTGTTTGCTTTTAAAATTATTTTACCTCACAATTTTTAGTTACCGAACATGTTTGCTTTAGTATTAATTTAGATGGTAAACCCTCGGAATTGTTACCCAAGATACAGGTTTGCCTAGTTTGGTACCGATGTAAAAAAACTCTGTCATATTTTTTTTAATAAACGTTTCTATTCTATTCTATCGTTATTGTTTACTACAGCTAACAAATATTTTATTTAACAAATATAAATTGCATGCATATTCCCTATTTCTATTGTTCAATGGAGTTTCTTCAAATTTTTCCACAATAGACATGTATGTTTTGGAATGAGTTACTAACTTGATATTTCTGACAGATGTACAACGGTGAGAAAAAATAGAGAGTTGAAATTTATGTTTTTATTCTACGTGTTTTAATACAGCTCTGTTCCACTCCTTCAGGGAGTACAGGCGTGATGATCTCGTTATGATGTTAGCGTACAACAACTAGATGTTGATGTTGTGTAAACAAATGTCTTAAATTAGTAAATAAAGTTCTTTTGATTTAAAAACTAAAAGCGCCTAAAGCATTGCAGAAGCACATGCCCAGCAGTGGGCAAATACATCTACTAATAAAAACTGGCCAAGTGCGAGTCGGACTCGCGTGCAAAGGGTTCCGAACGTATTTTTTTTCCAATATGTTTTTAACACTATAGGTTTTCCTGTAATATATAGGTAAAGATCTATTATCTCCATTTTTTTTTTCAAAATTTTTTGCTCAATAGTTTTGGAGATAAGGGGGGGAATGGCCATTTTTCTTCTAATTTCTTGAATTACTTCTAAACCATTTACTATAAAATTATGAAAAAATATAATTAAAACCCTCATACTAAGTCCTTTCACTTGATATGTCACACGATATTGTTCAAAAATCTTTTTTTTGGAAATTTTCTAGTTTGACCCCCAAAAGTTTTTAGTATGGAGGTCCCTAAAAAAATAATAATTTACGTAACGCTTCCGTGTTTGGGTTACAGAAGTCCATATGTATACCAAATTTCAACAGAATCGGTTTACTGGATCCGGAGAAAACTGGCTGTGACAGACGGACAGACAGACAGATGGACAGACAGACAGACACCCGAGTGATCCTCTAAGGGTTCCGTTTTTTGTTCGGAACCTTAAAAAACAAAGAAATAACTGAGGGCCAATTCTACTGTTTTCAAACAGCGCAAATTAGTCGCAAACTGTCAAAAAAGCCTTAGTTTTCATACATTTTTGACATATTGATATTGCGATTGAGAAGTGAATGCGATGCGAATGTGAAAATTAGTAGAATTGGCACTCTGTTCATATATTCTCCCATATATCAATTCTATTTCTTAAGGTAAGAGAATGTCTACCATCAAGACACTTGCTACGAGACTCGTAGCGGCGTAGCACCGTAGTGGCGTAGATAAAGCGTAGGCGGCTACGAGCATCGGCCAAATTGTTTGGCGTCAATGGAGATCGGTCATTTGTAGGTGAAACAACAGTTTAGTGTGGGAATTAGTACTGAGCTGTGGCCGTTTGACTGACATTGAGATTCCTGTGTTAGGTGTAAGGACAATTTACTTGTGACTTGGTTTGCGAATATTGAAAATGATGACGATTTTCGTATCCTTGTAACAGTATTAGATTTAGGAAATGAGGTATCGTTAGATTAATCTGACAATAAGCAAAATAATATATCATGTACAATGATCAAATGAGTCAGATCGCAGTTAAGATAAGGATATTCTACTATGATTATAAAATATGGTTTTCTGCTACTTACTGGTGCCGAAGCATGTTTTTTTGGCATTATTCCTTGCTCAAAATTTTGGCACTTGATTCTTTAATAATTTCTCAGTATGACAATGTAATTTCAATTAAGTTAAAAAATAAACTTTTTAGAAAAATAGTTCCTTGTTCAAGGTTGCATATAATCTCTCAAATGCAAACAGTATAAATACAAACAAAACTCCCAGTGTAAGTAACACCGCAGCGGATGTCTTAGTGCGCAACACCCGCCGACATGATTAATAGACGCGCACTTGTTACAACACTGTCGGAACAGCTCACCTTGTCCTACTCCTTTTAAACCGACTTCTAAAAAAGAAGGTGGTTCTCAATTGGACAGCGTATATATATATATATATTTTATGTGTGTTCGCGGATAACTCCGTCGTTTATGATCCGATTTCGATGAATCTTTTTTTATATGAAAGGGTATGCTTCTGAGATGGTCCCATTGCAACCACGTCAGGATCTGATGATGGAAACCCTGAGAAATCGAGGGCAACTCTCGAAAATTGTAGGCACGCATCTGGTAAAAACTTGATATTCGTGTGTATATCGGGTGATACTACAAAATAATGAAAGTTTGGATGAGACTTGATGATGAAGACGACAGAGAGTCAAGGGAACTCCACATCGGTATGTAGGAACTACCAAGTGTTTGGGCTTATTTCATTCGTATTGACGAGACCTTTACACCGAAAGCACTTAGTAAGTTTTATTTTCATAACATAACATAACATCACGACGGTACGCTGTGAATTGGTACGCAGGTACCACTAAAAAGTGAAAAATAAAAAACGTTTTTACAAAAAATGTAACCGGCTTCCAAAACAAAACACTACAAACTATAAAATAACTTTAATTTCGGAAGTCGGTGTCAAAAATCGAAATAACCAAAAACACCGGTTTTTCTTGTGGCGGCATTGATGCCGCTACAAAGTTTGACTTATTGTATTGTATTTACTGCCATCTAAAACCAGACAGCTCATAATCTCTCAAAAACAAAAAGCATGAACTCAACATAAATTCCCAGGTTATTTACAATCCCCAGGTCACACCGCAGTGGATGTCTTAGCGCGCAACACCCGCCGACATGATTAATAGAAGCGCGCTTGTTACAACACTGTAGTCGGAACAGCTAGGTAACCTTATTTTGTCTGCTGTACGTTATAAAGTGAGTTTTCTTGGTTGGTAAATATGTGGCAGTGAGTCTTGTCTTGTTGGTTAGCTTGGCAATGTCGTGGCAGAGTATAGCATTCATTTGCCTAGCCTTTTCCCAACCATATTGGGGTCGGCTTCCAGTCAAACCGGATTCAGCTGAATACCTGTGTTTTACATAGAGTGGCTGCTTACCAGATCTCCACAACCAACCTAACTTGGGGAACACGATAATTCTTGGCAAGACTGGATTCAGTTTACTGGCTTCTGACAATCCGTAACGACTGCCAAAGATCTACAAATGACAGCCGGGACCAATGGCTTAAAGTGCTTTCCGAGGCACGGAGGAAACTCGGTATGTTAAGATGGTCACCCATTCACAGACCAACAAGCAAGCGTTGCTTTACCTTCGACCCGTGCAGCTGTTATTATTTAGCCACGAGCTCCTCCGTGGTAGAGTATATAATTTCACGTATAAAAAACTCTCAAAAATCGTACTCATCATCAATAAATTATTATATAAAATTCTTTCGTTACTGACAGACAACGCACAACAGAAAATACTGGTCGTAGAAAGCTGAAATTTGACATGTAAGTCTCTTCCAGAATTCCTACGGAAACGGGAAAATAGGGTATACGCGTACGAAGTTGCGGGCAAAACCTAATACTATATTATAAAAGAGGATCATAAAGGACAACGCAGTAACTCGGAAACCCGATATCCTTTGGCAAGACTGGTGTCCAATTTGACTCTTGCTTCTGACTATCCGTAACGATTGTCAAAGATCTTAAATGACGGCCAGGTCCAACGGCTAATTGTACTTTCGTACGGCATCGGAAAGTACGATTAGTACGATTACCTAGGTACATAACACTGGTCAACAAAAAAACACTTTTTGTGTGTAACAAGAATGTTTTTAAATAATTATGTTAAGAACATGTTTTAAAATCATAGAACTGAAATCAGAATTATTGAGACACATACAGTTTTCCTGTAATATGATTTTGAAATGGAGCTTTGAGGCGAAAACTGAAGTTTTCAGGTGTTTCTAGTACAGGCACATTACCAAGTTAAAGGATTGACTGTGCAGCAGATGGTACGTCAGACTACTGAACTATCCATTTGTATTCAAAAATCCCAAAAGAAAGCTCACATTTTTATTGTTTTTTTTTTACTGATCGTGCAGAATTTCTCTTTTGAGTTTTAAAATAATTTCACCATATATGTAAAGAAACTTGTCAGAATCTTTTGGTCACTTCTTACACATTTAAAAAGAATAAAATAACTCAGTAAACTGAAAAAACCAGCTATTTTATCGAAAAACAAAAAATCTTAATTTACAAGCTAAAGGGAAAATGAATAACCCTGATAGTAGTTGTAACACAAAAACTAGACGTAATCAAAGCAAAATAAATATGGTTTCGTGATAAGGGTAGGTAGGTAATTCAAATATTGTTGACCAGTGATAATGGATTACCGATGGATAGAGCGGTCGTTGTGGCAACACTCGGGAGAGCTCTATATCCAGCAGTGGACATCTTTCGTCTGTTATGATGATTATGGATTTTCACCCATTCACGGACCAACTTCGTCAAGGGGGTCACTTAACCTCAAAGATCGATCGATTCGGCTGTTATCATTTAGCCACGAGCTCCTTTCACTAAATATTCCACACCATACACGTGTAAAACCGATCTATTTAAAACTATCTATTGTAGAACAACTAAAACTCAAAGTAAAAGGTCGGCCAGCCGCCGTCGACGACACAATATCTCGGGATCGCACGAATTTACATATCTTCATCTGTAAAACGCGGGGAGAAGATGATTTGCCAGAATTGTGCGGGTTCCCCCTTCGAAGGGGGGGGGGGTGTAGACCCACCCCTTGGGGGCTAATTGCTTGAAGAGAGCACATGTCTTCGTACTTCTCTCGTGTGTAAAGTAATTCGATTGCTTCGGGATAATTACTTGAGCAGTGTGAAGGGAATTGTCGCGTGATGTGGGTGTCGCGTTGCTACTTACGTATGTAAGTATGGAATGCCATTTAATTTGTCTCGTTTATTCATTTGGTGGATATTAAGACTGCGAAGCCGTGTTTAATTCTGCAGTTCTTTCTTTTCACAATAAGAAATAACCACCTACTCTTATATCTATAAATATTTACCTGCCGTAGGTACATCACTGTAGTTTTGTGATATTTTAATCAACCAATCAAAATACATATATATAAGATTGACTGGTAGACTCTCTTTATTTCCTGATTGATTGATCGAAGCTAATAAACACTAAAATAAATATTGAAAGTATTATGTGTGTACTAAAACGTGTATATTGAAATATATATTGAAAGACTAGAATAGTATACAAAAAAAAAAACAAAATACTGAAGTTTATGATTATTGTATTTCATAGCACTTACTATTTCCCATTTCTTATTAACATTTCAAAAACACAAAAGACACTCCTAACCTTTTCTTTGCCATTTCAATCAACATAAAACTAACAACGCATACTAGTTGTCTGCGGGCGACTGTACCGAGGTGGGTAGCCGGTTGCTGCTTACAAGCGAGCTCGGAAACTTATGCAATATCCACGACCAACGAGTTTCTATCCACTTATTGGAGAAGGGGACTACGAAGCAACTTGTATGGAATATCGATCTTGTCTAAGGAAATTGAGGATGGTTATTAGAATGTGTTAGGTATATCTTCTTATAGTTTGGCATTGCAAGGAAATAGGGGAAATTTTATAAGAAGAATAAGATAAAAATATACCTACTATACTAGCTGACCCGCACAACTTGGTCTGCGTCACATTTTTCATCAATGCTCTGCTCCTATTGGTCATAGCGTGATGTTATATAACCTTAGCTTAAAACCAACCTTTCTCGATAAATGGGCTATCCAACACTAAAATAATTTTTCAATTCGAACTAGTAGTTTCTGAGACTAGTGCGTTCAACCAAACTAACAAACTCTTCAGTTTTATAATATTAGCATAGATTGTACACCAAAAATAATGACACAAATTTCCTTCTATTTCTATTTTATTTTATTAATGATGCAAACAGTGGGAAGGTTAGTACATAGGTGGACTTGCATCACAAGGATCTTTTAAACCAGTCAACCAATAATTTAAAATAAAAACTGGCACTTGGCCAAGTGCGAGTCGGACTCGCCCACCGAGGGTTCCGTACAAATTTGTAGCTACAAATTACTTTAAATAAAGACTATATTTTTATGATTTAATTACAAATGTTAATTTTTAAGACTTTTCCCTGTACTTGTAGTCGGTATTACTTGCCAAATTTCATAGTTCTAGGTCAACGGGAAATACCCTATACATTTTGATTCCCTTGAGATTATCGAAATATACGTTTTTTGCGGTATAAACGAGCGCATCTTTTTTTTACGTTAACTTAGAAATTTGATTTTTTCACAACTGCAAGGGGTCATAATCTTGAGTCTATGGTTTTAATTTAAACTCAATACCTCCACGCGTTCCCGAGGTCTTGACAGATAGACGGACGGACAACAAAGCGATCCTACCCTACGGAACCCTAAAAATAGACACAGTGGCGTATAAAAATGCTAAAAATATTGTGTTTTAAATACACACATTACACATCAACCACTAACCAACCAATGGCGTTATGGCAACTGGAGTTAACGGAAAGATTAACGACCGATAAAGTACCTCAGAAACCGGGAAGGAGGTTTGTATTTACAGTACTTTTCGTATTAAATCTTACTGTAGTAATATCATCATCATCATATCAGCCGAAAGACGTCCATTACTGGACATAGGCCTACCAAGCGTCGCCACAACGACCGGTCCTGTGCGTCTCGCATCCATCGGCTACCCGCGACCTTCACCAGGTCATCGGTCCACCTTGTGGGAGGCCTTCCAACGTTGCGTCTACCGGTACGCGGTCGCCACTCCAGAACTTTTAGGCCCCATCGACCATCTGTTCTGCGAGCAATGTGCCCTGCCCACTGCCACTTTAGTTTGGCGATCCTTCGGGCTATGCCGGTATCCTTGGTTCTCTCGCAGATATCATCATTCCTGATTCGATCACGCAAGGAAACTCCAAGTATTGCCCACTCCATTGCCATTTGAGTAACTTTGAGCCTTCTGATGAGGCACATGGTGAGCGTAGTAATGTACAACGTACTAAATTGACAGTTTTAACTAAAAGGCCAATATGTTAGTAGCAACAGTATCTAACACTTAGATATTTTGGCCATAGGACATTCGGTGTAAATATCATAGCAAAAAGATGATTGATTGACTGATTTATAAAACGCCAAAAGCTAAGCAACAATAGTGGCAAAAACCGACAACTAAGGTGTCGAGTTAGGGGTCGTGAGTTGTAACCCCACTATGAAGGGTATAACAGTGATTCAAATAATGCCACGTAGCTGTTTCTTTAGGGTGCCTGACCATTGCGAGCGGAGCGGAGAAACGGAGAATATTAACCAATCACGTCAGTCAAAATGTCAGTGAATGATAAATGATATTTATTTTGCAAATAGGTTACAAGTAACTCTTTTACTACACGTTAATTTTTTTTTGTCATATTAATCTAGATGAGGCCGGTGTTTCTTAGTTAACTACCCTGAGAAGAAACACCGAAACAAACTCAGAGGTCAAAGTCTCTTTTGAAGTCCATACAATCGCCAATAACATATGAAAAACCATGTAGGTTAACGTCTGAGGTGGCCTTTTGAGGAAAGCACCACGCGGGTTTGAGTAGGCTTGTCCAGACAGTGCAAGCATTTGTCAGTTATCGTGCAGCTCAACTCAGAACTTTGAGGAGCTCAACGAACCGACGAACAATACCAAAGTAAGGACATTTGGGTAAGCCGCATAGTATACTCAAACTGCCAGACAGTCATTAAATCAATCCTTAAAAATAACAACACCCACGCCCACACACTCAGAATACATCATTATTTAAGAACAATGCAGATTAGTGTCTGAGATGGTCTTTAGAAGAAAGAACCACACAGATTTGAGTGAATCACGTGGTACGGAGATTTAATACAATTCCATTGGTTAAAACTTTTTCGTTTCTCCGCTCCGCTACTTTGCTCGCTCGCAATGGACAGCAACCAATGCAACCAATGGAATTGCATAGAATCTCCATACCATGTGAGTCCCACGCGAGTCATTGATATTTTGACTGACATGATTGGTTAATTTTTATCCGTTTCTCCGCTCCGCTCGCAATGGACAGGCACTCTTATCCCGGGACACACTGGAATCGTACTTTTTCTAAATTTAAAAGTAGCTTTTAGCAGCGATAGTGTAGTTTCCTGTCAGTTCATGATTTTTTTGGAATAGGATCGGGTTTGTATTTATTTAACAACACAGTATAACAAAACAAAATGATAAAAAGAAGGAACAGAAAAGAGATGCTTATTTCTACAGGTATCTCTTTCAGTGTACCTGCGAAAGGAGGCCACAATCTCACCCGGTGGAAAGCGATGATGCGGTCGACGATGGAGCACGCTTGCCTAGAACTAACCTATTCACTCTTGACTTAAAGACCTGCCAGTATGTAGCTATCAGGAAACACAGACTCACGCAGGGAGCAGACGCAGGGAATTCTTTCCCTTAGCTGTGCGCACCATGACAGTATTCCCAAAACGTTTTATTATATTTTTGAAACATTCAGAAAATCCACTTCATAATATTTATTAAGATTAATAGATTAATTGCTAAGCATTCATTTACGAGACATCAATCATCAATGTATATAAAACTCTTTCGTTACTGAGTGATTGAGTGACTGACAGACAACGCACACCCGAAAGTACTGGTCGTAGAAAGCTGAAAATTGGCATAAGGTTCCTTGGGGAGTGTAAGAGAGCAGAGAGGATTTCCCGAAATTCCTACGGGAACGGAAACAACGGGATATGCGAGTACGAAGTCACGGGCAAAAGCTAGCAGAGGATGAATTCCTAACGTCTCTAGCTAACAGTTGAGGTGTCGAACGGGTGAGTACCTAAGGGGTCGTGAGTTCGACCCTACTCGTTGCACTATGGAGGGGTGAGAGTGAAATAAACAATGCGATAGACACATCTAGCGAGCGATATTTTTAAAGATAATTAGGAACTTTTGAGAAAACAATTCATTTTTTTAAGCCTTTCGTTGTGACTGAATTCTAACTAGAAAACATCTCATAAGAAATTGACGTAATATCACCGTTATATCTTCGTCTACGAAGTAAATGGTTTTAGTTAACTAACTAGAAATAAACTCATAAACATTGAACTAGATTTAACTATCCGAACGAAAATGGAAAGCTACCCAAATATTAACTAAAAACGTTTACAAGTCAACAAAAAATAAGAAACTGTAATCCTATTTTTGTTTACAACGCCGATGTGAGGTAAAAAATAGTCGAGTGATTCAATATCTGTTCGCACTCGGTTTGTTTACGATCCCGACAGAAACCAATAAAAAATACAAGAATACTACTGCTACTGCCATCTAGCGTCGAGTAGCGGCACTTTCATACTAACCTGTGGAGTGAAAATGTTACAAAGTTAATGTTTTTATATTAGTAAATATAAAATAACAGTATTTCTGGCGTAATTTGATTTCAAATAAAAATTAAAACAGCTTCTGGCGTTGAAAATGACGCAAAAAATTAAAATGAATTTATCAAGCTGTTAATCGAGCAAGTACAATTATAATATTGTGGAAAATTCTCTTAATCTACTTGCAGGATTTTAAAATATGTTTATCACTAATTTTCCACTTTTTAGTACATTACAACACATTTCATAACTTTGTTTATTTTTGTTAGTTTTTCTACTCAATAACAGATGGCGCTGCCTCTTCAAAACAACCGTCAGTTCATTGCACTTCGCCGTTGAAAGAACGTGAAGTTTTATTGAATTTTTTTGTTTGTACAAAACTGTGGTGAGCTTGAAATGTGAGATCGTAGTGGTTAAATGTAACGATTTCTCACGAAAAGTTCGGGAAGGTATCAATTTTAACGTTTTGCATGAAATAGCTTTTTGAAATCTGAATAGTCGGTTGGTTAGGTCAGCATAGTAGTGGCAGATTTTTCCTTTTTTGTGAACCATTTCATCTTTTTGAATTTCCCGTAAAGAATTTTTGTAACTTGGAGTTATGACTCCCTGAAAAAATAACACGATTCTTTGATTTTATGTTATCCAATTAAGTTGGTAGTCGATTAAAAAAAGTGCTGTTGTGTATCATTACCTATGCACATGTTTCTACTTCTGGGTCTGATGATAATAAGTTGAGCTTGTTGTTACATTAGGCAGATTTTTTTTTTACTATTGATAAGCACGCGTTTGACCACTATCTCATCTGATGGTAAGTGATGATGTGGTCGAAGATGGAGCACGCTTGCCTAGAAGTAACCTATTCACTCTTGATTTAAAGACACCCAGGTTGTAGCTATCAGGAAACACAGACTCCGGCAGGGAATTCCACTCCTTAGCTGTACGAACGTATAATTTTCATGTACTTAAAAATTAAAAGGTAAAAGGGAGAGAATGATCATGAAGCATCATACAATTGTTCGTCTGCATTTTGTTTGGCCTTATTTATAAAAGATCTGCATTGCTAGGCGACTGATTATCAGATTTTTAATTAAAATTTTATTTATTTATTTAACAAATTAATGTACCCGCGTATAGCAAACCGACAACGCGAAGTAACAGAAAAATAGGTTCAAAGGTGATAGGCTTTAGAGAGAAATTAATTATAGAATCTGCTAATTTATTGCTACACAGCAGAGAGATTTTTTTATAAAAATATATTATTCAAAAAGTATTTTAGCTCCATAAAAGTTTGCTAAGTTTTAAAGTTAAAATATCTAGTGAGATTAAAATACTTCGGTAGAATTCTGATAAATTTCTCTAAGGGTAGAGTAGATACGTAAGCAGCTCGCTGTTGATTACAGAAATCATTTGTTATTTGCTTTGTACGGCACTCAAAACAGTAAAAAAATAATGGTATAGTGTAGTGTCGTGTGTACTCTAGACAGTTCAGAGAATACATTTAATTTTTTCAATAAGTTTATACCTATTGAAGAGGTTTCTCACAAAATTGAAAGCTTATCTAGAGTTGAACTATCTACTGAGATAGTTCAAATTTTGATACGGTACATTGTTGCTACCCCAATAATTTCTGCACTAATAAATATTTCTTGGAGAGAATAGAACACTACTGCAAAGTTAAGTTATTTGTTTGCCGGAATAATAATACTGAATTACGTGCAATCTAAATCTAAGTTGATTCATTCAAATTCTTTAAGTATTTATTCTGACAATGTTTTTATACATTTTTAGGCTGATTTCAAAAGTATGTTTGCTAATTAAGTGTGAGTGTGGATGTTTATAAGGTTAGGGAAAGAAAAAAAAAACGCTGGATTTTATTTAAAAAAAAGCGAAAAAGGGACAACTGATATGACAATTAATCCTAATATTTAAAACTAGCATTTGCCCGCGACTTTGTACGTGCATATCCCGTTTTTTCTTGTTCCCGTAGGAATTTCGGAAAATCTTCTCTTAATGCTTCTCTACACTCCCCAAGAAACCTGCATGCCAAATTTCAGCTTTCTACAACCAGTAATTTCGGCTGTGCGCTGTTCAGGCACTCAGTCACGGAAGAATATGTTAGGATTTTTCCGTTACCGAGTGACTGACAGACAACGCACAGCCGAAACTGGGTACTATTGGTAACGATATATGCGCGTACGCAGTCGCAGGAAAAAGCTAGTAGAGATAATTATATGGAAGAATAAGAAGTGCTGCGCCAACCCCAAATACTGATGACTGTCATTTTGATCTACGGTATACACCGATTTCAAGGTTCCGTTTTCTCCCTTTGTGTATCGGAAAGATATTGATAATATGGTAAAGTAAGTTATTAATTACTAGTGGACGTCACGCGGTTTCACCCGCGTAGTTCCCGTTCCCGTGAGAGTACGGGGATAATATATAGCCTATGTTACTTCCTGATAATGTAGCTATCCAATGCTAAAAGAATTTTTCACGTCGGTCCAGTAGTTTCGGAGCCTATTCAATTCAAACAAACAAACAAATCTTTCCTCTTTATAATATTAGTGTAGAAAACAGTAACTTAAGGATCAATAAAGGGGAAGCTTTAAGGAGTCATCCAGTATTTTGAATTGCGAATTTTATCTACGATTCCGGCTCAATGGGTGAACGGAATTTTTATAGAAACATGGACAGCGACGCTGACGGATTTTTGAGTGCCATGATGTTCTTTGAAGACCTGATTGCACATAACAAGATTGTTAAATGTTACGCATTAGAAAATTATTGGTTATATTTGTGGTTTAGTCGCGATCTTATAAGAGTAGTCTACAAAAAATTGGTAGGAATTGGAGGAATCGAAAACAATCAAATAAGAATAAAATTCAATATGAGTCAGTTCTTTACATAGAACTTTATTCTAAATGGAGTGTTTCGAGAATGCGGAAGAATGAAATTAAGGCTTTTTTGACAGATTGCGACTGAGGTGCGAATGCGAAAGTTGCTTCAAGAGTAGTAGAACTGGCCCTTAGGTGACCTAATCTATCTTCTATCTAAATATATATAACTCAAAGGTGACTGACTGACTGACTGACATAGTGATCTATCAACGCACAGCCCAAACCACTGGACGGATCGGGCTGAAATTTGGCATGCAGGTAGATGTTATGACGTAGGCATCCGCTAAGAAGAATTTGATCAATTCTACCCCCAAAGGGATAAAATAGGGGATAAAAGTTTGTATGAAACTTTGTCAATTTTAAACTTCTTAACGCGAGCGAAGCCGCGGGCAAAAGCTAGTGAAACTATAAAATACGAATAAACAACTATATTAATTCGCGAAAACAAAAAATCGCGAAATTGTGCAATATGCGACTGTGAACGGGGAACGTGTTTGAATTTAGCAGACAAGGGTTATCAGAATGGGAAGAGGAATATTAAAATAGTTGCTCCTAACCAAACTCGTGGAGTTGAAATATTTTTAAAATAAAATAAAACTCTGGTTTTGATCCCAAAAAATTCATAGTCAAAGTCAAAACGTATTATACGAAACGAAACGTACGTGTTATATGAAATTTTACATAAAAAACAAGATTTTCGGGGCATTTGACATTGTGAGACGTTTGTCTCGGCATCAATTTTTTTTTTATTGTTTATATTGTCTATCATTTGGCCAAAATCTCACCTGCTGCTGGAAAGCGATGCTGTGGTTGACGTAACCTGAACCTTAGAATTAACCTGTTCACTCTTGACTTAAAGACTCCGATGACATGCAGAATCTTAGCAGTTTTTTTTTTACTATAGATAGGCATACGTTTGACCACTATCTCACCTGATGGTAAGCGATGATGCGGTCGAAGATAGACCACGTTTACCTAGAAGCAACCTATTCACTCTTGTCTTGAGACTCCCAGGTTGTAGATATCCGGAAACACAGACTCTGGCAGGGAATTCCACTCCTTAGCTGTACGCACTATGAATGTGTTCCCAAAACGTTTTGTGCGTGTGGGTGGGATGTCCACCATGTACCGGTGGCGCATCGCCGTTCGTCTTGTGGTCCGATGATGGAACGGGCTTGGCGGAATTAAGTCATGCAATTCCGTCGCACACTCCCCAAAATGCAACCGATAGAAAACCGACAGGCCAGCAACTCGGCGTCGATGCTCAAGACTTTGTAGCTTCTTCTATCCTCTTGGCTCGTTTCTCAATTGACTCAAGGGCATCAAGTTGGTATTTTTATAATGCCTAGGTTTGGACGGGTCCTACTAATTTGAAGGTATCTGTCCTACTAACTACGATTTTTAAGTACTTAAGTATACCTAAATATACCTTATCAAAGCCTCATTCTAACAAGCTAATAAAGCAAGTGCGAGTGATAATAGAAGCTCAGCTGACGTCATCGTTGCCTTTAATCAGCTTAAGTGCGTTTCCAACCAATCTGCGAAGGGGGCGCTGAAATTGCATTGTCGGCGATATTGTCGAGCTCCCTCTCTGCCCATCTTCTTGGGGAGATGGCGTGAATGTCATTATAGGTAGGTACTAGTGTTTGTGTCGTGCAGGGTGGCTGGGATTCGTTTTAAGGTTTTGCGGTGGTGTCAATTTTATTTGTTGGCGTTAGTTAGGTTAATATGTAAAGATGTGTTTTTTTTGCTAATGACGATTAAGAATTAGAATTATGAGAGCTCAATATTTATGTCGAGTTATTAGTCGTTTCTACAACGACAATGAGTTTTAGGAGTCCTTTACAAAATATCATTAGAGTTTTTTATTATATAAAAACTTTTTGTTTTTAAATACATGAAGATACATAAACAGAAGATACATGAAGAAAAATATAGTGGAAGTAGTTTTGAAGGCATCCCTAACCACATTAAATTGTGTTAAGATTATACGTTTCAATGACTTACACCATCATAATATCATCATAATGCACCTTGAGTTCTTATATAAAAAACAAAAATCGTTACTGTTACGGTATTAAAACCTCAAAAATGTACGAAAATTATATTAATCAGTTTCCAGAATGATTTTTTCAGCGCTTACAGTTCGGAATGCTACTTGCAGGGTTAAAAGGGGCATGTAATTAATTAATCTGATTTTTCAGAGTAATTTCGTAGTTTATTTTTGTTTTATATTTCAGAAGGTTCGAGAATTTTTTTGAATCGACTGGAAGAGGTGTTAACAGTAGAAACTGATTAAATTTCTCTATTGATTAAATTAAGAATGAAGTCACAGCTGATTTATGAAAAAAATCAACTTGATTTAAATTTATGTCACTTTTGTTTTAACCTAGGGTGCGTACCAGTTTTATTTCAATGTATTTGTTTAGAATTCTGAGCTGTGTAAGTGGTTTTTCATGTTCACGTGTCTTGACTTATTCTCTGAAATTAAAACTTAACTTTATTAAATGATATCATATTGCTTTTCTGTCGACATTTTTATGATGAGTTTTATTTATACAGACTTATTTGTAAAGAACATTCTTATCCATTCATCACCTGCCCAGCCTTTTCCCAACTATATTGGGGTCGACTTCCAGTCAAACCGGATTCAGCTGAATACCAGTGTTTTACGTAGAGCGGCTGCTTACCAGACCTCTACAAACCATTAACTGGGTAACACGGTACTCCTTGGCAAGACTAGTTTCAGATTTTCTGGCTTCTGACTATCCGTAACGACTGCCAAAGATCTACAAATGACAGCCGGGACCAACGGCTTAACGTGCTTTCCGAGGCACTAAGGAGTCTCGGTATGTTAAGATGGTCACCTATCCACAGACCAAACTCGGTTAGCGTTATAAATGAAACATTCGTATCCATTGAAAATCTAAATTCAGAATCAGCTAATCAGTATTTAAAAGGTATCCTATCCTATCCAGTAGTTGTTTCACTACTTACGATTAAATTCTTGTTAAACTTAAGAAGAACATCGTTTTGGAGAAATTTTGATCCATTCTTGAATTAATTCAGTAAGGGATATTGTGAAACCGGCCTAGAAAATGTTGGCGACTAAATAAAACCGGCTTAGTGACACTTACCATGATCCAAAGGCTGGGTTGCTTTGCCTAAAGTAGGTATAATACGCCTCATTGTAGCAAAATTAAATTAAAATGAAATAAAACTTTAATTCAGACTACAGTCCATAATTTTGTTAGTATTTCGGTGTTAGTAACAATGTTGCTTATGAGAGTGGGTTAGTATTGTTAGTTTATATAAATAATTTATTTAATTATACCCATGACTGTACCCACCCAGTATCCCTGAAAGGGACAGTCCGGTGTGGCAAAAATTTAGTGCGGAGAAATAATTTGATGTTGGTAGAGTGTTTTTTAGTTAATATTGAAAAGCTTGTACTGTTCATTCTTTAGTTATTGTTCTTATTAGGTATAATAGGACAGCTTATGTAAAAAGGCGAACCTAGCCCTAGTAAAAATCTAATAAGTCTGTCCGTTCGATTATCAAAAAATATTTGACCCGTTTTTTTTTTCTTTTGTTACGTAAACCAAAATTGAAGAAGATACGACGCTTTTAAAATTTTCAATAAGTCACGCCGTGGTATGATTTTTAGTGCGTTCTGACGTCACGAGCACCCACTCCTGAGTTTTGATGCGAGAACTGACGGACTAAATAGTATTGCAATTTATGTATGGTGGAAACTAGCCTATTGGATTTTATTACATAAAACCTTTTTAATTATAACACTTGAAGGTTTTGTTTTGTAAAGAACACAGTTGATTTCTTCTTTGATACGAATTCTGCTGTAGGTATACCTACTATAATTTTCCAGCCCTTAAACAGACGTCTTTGTAACAGTTGTTAAAGTTTAACAACAGTTTTAAGTTACCTTATTAAGTATTTTTGGGATAAATCATGTATAGTGAAATCAGAGTATTTTAGGAAAAAACTCATTTCATGGGGTATTACAATATTTGGTGATGTTTTCTTTTATTAAGTTTTGATTTTCGTAAATGTTCTGGAGATTGATATTTTCATTTTTTGTTAATGTTGTTAGGTACACGTTTGATTACTATCTCACCTGATGGTAAGCGACGATGTGGTCAAAAATGGAGCACGTTTGCCTAGCAGTAATCAATTCGCTCTTGACTTTAATACTGCCAGGTTATAGCTATCAGGAAATACATACTCTGGCAAGGAATTCTAGTTCTTAGCTGTATGCACAGTGAATGTGTTACCAAAACGTTTTGTGCGTGTGAGTTCATGTCCAATTGTTCACCATGTACCGGTGGCGCATCGCCTTACGTCTTGTGGTCCGATGATGGAACGGGCTTGGCGGAATTACTTGAGTCTATAACTTATTACAAGTTTCTTTAAAAAGTATATAGTCGACCGTCGGAGGAAAGTAGGTATAAGTACCTATTTTATAATGTCCATGCAAATTCTAAATAGGTTCTTACATGAGCAGAACAATCGCTTCCATATTTTGAGAGTCACCTATATGCGTTCTTGTTTCAAATAGAGGTACGCTAAATATTTTTTTTTCTATACATGTTTAATGCTTGTAGGCCCCTGTAAAAGTCTATTGTTCTACTCTAAATTATTATTTATTTAACGTACACTAATTTGAAGTTACTCAATTCGTTTCAATCCCAATCTAAACAAATAAAAAATATCATTTGGTATCTAACTTTTTAATCGGTCTTTTATCTGTCCGTCACTACGCCATTGGTTGGTTAGTGGTTAACGGACAGATAAACGACCGATAAGGTACCTCTAAAACCGGGCGTTAGTTAATGATTTCTATGTTTACTCATCCACTAATTAACTCCAAAATAATACTGAATACGAGTTGTATTTGCAGCAGAAAACTGCAAACATACAATAAAAACTAAAATGAAATATAAACATTGTTGATTTATGTTTCAATCATTTATTTTCATAGCAACAGCCAAGCAAGCTATAGGCTACATACTATGCACGTATACGCAACTAAATAAAAGTAGGTATTTCTAGGTGTATGATGATATACCTAGGTATAAAATACGGTGGTGTATGTACCTCTAGACATGATTGGTTTACTAATTAAACTACCAATTATTGTCGAGGCATTAATTAATTACACATTATTTCAGGATTATTTCTGATTTTATTTTAATCCTTAATCTGTGTCAACATCTAAATTCTATGAAATGAATAAAACTAAAAACGTTTTAATGTTTCAAAATGTTTTATAAGACGTTTTTAAATAAGTACATATTATGAATTTTGGCAGCTTATTAGGAAATCGATGCTCTTAAATATGCCAAAAGTCAAAAATGGAAATGGGCTGGACATGCAGCAAGACTCCAGGATCAGAGATGGACTGCAAGAGTAACTTCATGGAAAGGGCCACAAGGGAAAAGAAAAAAAGATCGCCTAATATCAAGATGGAAGGATGATATAAAAACTATTGCCGGCCTAAAATGGTTGAAAGTAGCCCAAGATAGAACGAACTGGAAAGATTTGGAGGAGGCCTTCACCTGTTTAAGAGGTTCCTGCTAAATAAAGTGTTGAATTTTAAGTAATTACTTACCTATCTATTTTGTATTTAAGAAGGAAATATAAGGCTTTTTTATTTATTTTATATTAGCAATTCGTAGGTACTATTACAGAGATGGTCTAAAAAGTGGTAAGTCTGGGAGTGTTTAAGTCAAGAGTGAATAGGTTACTTCTAGGCAAGCGTGCTCGCTTACCATCAGGTGAGATAGTGGTCAAACGCGTGCCTATCAATAGTAAAAAAAAATTACTATCTTTTGTTAATGTATTTCTTTTTTGCCTGATGCATGCATTCCTTTCATAAATTATTGTTCTCAATATGTTTACAGAATGAGAGAGCGCGTTGAATTTTTATAATACAAGTCTTACTTAGTTTGGAAGTCAAGAGTTCCCGTCCTTGTACATTTTTAATGAGCAATAAACTTTTTTATTTTATATATTTTAAATCATTATTACTTGACCCACTATGAGATAAGAAAATTTCTTCAAACTTCATCGTTAATTATAGTATCTGCTTGAAACAGTACAAAATTAAAAAAATCTATCATGATGTATTACTAAATTCCTATTTAGCGAGGAATAATGGTACAATAGGTACCAGAAGCATCGAAATAAAACATAGGTGCCTATGTGTGTATTTAAAATGCAAGTACTTTAATGTTTTTTTAACAAATAACTATCGTTCAATAGTTCCCGTTACTAAAACAAAGGCGGAATATTTGTAATATGAATAACATTTACTGTGAATTGTTGAAACGACATATTTGCATTCATTGATTTAACAAAACAAAAAAAAAACTAACAAAGAAAAAAAGTAAAGTGACAGAAAAAAAAAACTTTTTTTATCAATTTTTATTTTTCAATAGTAAATTTGGAAACATTAGCAATAAAATACTTGAAATCAACGAACGAATTAAGCCGAAATTAATACCAGTCTTGGTCCGCCGTCGGCGAGCAACATGGCGGCCACTATCCGCACCTTCCCCCGCGCCGTCTAACCCTCCCCCCGATCGTGTACAGCTTTTTTGCGAGCGAGAGAGACCTTCCACTCCCTAACGCTTTCATTCTAAAATATTTTCTGACCGATGTTAGCATAGAGTGAGTTAAAACTCTATGACTATAAAGATAGGGTTTATATTCGTTTGGGGTTTAACCGTCACTTGCTGCATTTCAGTAGCAAAGGCATCACATGAAAAGTGTGAAAAAGTGAGAGAGACGGATAGAGGCGGCCGTCTCGGGCGGGGCCCAAGTTTTCGTGAGTCATTCGTAGCTTAGATGTCGCACTGTTCGCACCGCCGTGTTCCGCGCGCGCTAAAAAGAGACGGAGGGATTTTTCGCGTTTTCTTTTTTTATTTGGTCTTTATCTTGCCGGGGAGAAAAACGTTGCGTTTGGGGGTGTTCGGGGGGGAGTCGGGGTGTAACGACCGTGCGTGTAATGTTTTAGGGGTGGTTTATACCCGGGCTATTCTATAGATAATGAATAGTGGTGTAGAATATTTAATCACGGTTTTTGGAGTACTTAGTTTGCGCGCTGTAGAAATATGAGATAATTACTGACAAAAATGATTTTCGATTACGTTGATGGAAATGATGATGCGCCCTGATTGGTCCATGGCAGCTTGTTGCCTAATTAATTAGCTGGAAATTTTACTTCACATCTAGTTTTATGAAAATAATTTGGTCGATGTACCGACCGGAAATGTATTAAAATTGGTTTATGATTTCGCTGTGGCGGTTTGCAAATAATGTGGGAAGTAATTAAATATTATTGGAGAGTTAGATTATGTGATTTTTTTATGTACAGTTACATGAGCAGACTTTTACATACAGAGTTAAAAAAGTCCAAAATTATTAAGCACAATATAAGAACATGACATATATGTGGTATAATATTCTGGGCAATAAAAGCCACCTGTGACCACACTAGGACCAAGTAATATTGGCGAAACGGAATTATAAAATGAATAATATCTTTTTAAGCAGAAAGCTATCATTTTTCTTAAATAAAATGAGTAGGTACTGATGTATAAATAGATGAAAAGATATGAAAAACAAGCTGTAGTCATAATAACCGTTAACGTATGCCATAATTATCATTTTTGTTCGAATACCAAGTTGTTTTCACCAGACGATTTCATGAAAGTGACGCAAAAAATCACGTTTGTCTATTCACAAAATAAATGAAAAATTAGCTGATGTTCTGCTGTTAAGCCTACCAATTACCTATAGGAAAAAGGTGTGAGTATATGTGTGAAATTATACATGAAGAAAGTCTTAAAACAAACACCAACAATGCAACATATTTCCAAAAAATTTACCTTCGTTAACGTACCGAAAACGCTTGAAATTTAAAAAAAGGATAGCAGTATTCGTACTGTCAATACAGAAACGAATACAATTAAAAAGTTCCGGAAGAAAATATCCGAATAAAAATATTAAAACCGAACGATTTCGGATCCCGCCTCGATACTCTATATTGAGTAAATTGTCGGTAGAATGATACCAACTGCAACATTTACCTACTTATTGGTAGATATGGATATGACTATATCTACCAACATTTATGTACTCTTTAGTAATGTGTCTACTAACATACTTTGTAAGATATTTTTGTGACTAACAAATGGACTATTTGTCTAAATAAATAAATTGATTGGTAGATTGATATGCCATCGTATTATTGCGAAAAACGTTAGATTGTAATAAATATTGATTAGACTATGAACTGAATATTGTGAGCAGAGTATCTATTCTACTAATTTTTTTTTAAATTTCGTTTACATTCGCAATCTGTCAAGAATGTATGGAAATTAAGGCTTTTTTGACACATTGCGAATGCGGACGTTATTTAAAAAATTTTAGTTTTTACACGACTGCCTAAAAAAAGGAGCGTTATGTTTTCAGGGTTCGTGTATGTTTGTTTGTGAGTTAATTCCATCGTAACTTTTAAACGCCTTAACCGATTTCGATGTATGTGGTGTCGTTAGAAGCGTTGCGTTATCCCGGGTAACATAGGCTAGACAAAACTAAAAAAATATAATGGGGTAGCCATGGATCATAAAAAATACGGACATATTTTTTTATTTTCATGAAAATTTGCCATTAAACTATTAAAGAAATGTCACAGAGTACCAACTGTCCCCCGACTGCAATAAAAAAGTTGTTTTTCAGTTTTAAATTTTTGGGCCAATGCTTGTTTTTAATTTTTTAGTTCAGTTTTGGACATGGCAGGCGTGTTTTTTAATTTTTTAATTACTTGTTTTTTTTTGCTATTGATAGGCACGCGTTTGACCACTATCTCACCTGATGGTAAGCGATGATGTGGTCGAAGATGGAGCACACTTGCCTAGAAGTAACCTATTCACTCTTGACTTAAAGACTCCCAGGATGTAGCTATCAGGAAACACAGACTCCGGCAGGGAATTCCACTCCTTAGCCGTACGCACTATGAATGTGTTACTATGACGTTTTGTGCGTGTGGGTGGGATGTCCACCATGTACCGGTGGCGCATCGCCGTTCGTCTTGTGGTCCGATGATGGAACGGGCTTGGCGGAATTAATTGGTTGTCAGGTCATACAATACAAGTTAATCCCATTGATATTAAATATCTATATAAGAAATATATATATATTAACAGTAAATTATTTAGCGACGCCCTTGGGCTTCAGACAAGTGACTCTGTCAGCGGTAGCGTGGCGAAGCCGACTGTCAAAATGTCAAAAATGTAGGTATGGGATTGTCAAAAGCTGTCCAAATGTCAAGTGATCAATCCCTTATTTTTCGTAATTTCGGCAGACGCATTCGATATTAGGGCACTTTGTCTAGCGCCTAAGTTACAATTTAAACGTCGTCTTATTGAGATGAAAGAGTTTACAATCTAACGCGATTTATTTTAAACTTACATTTATTGGAAAACACCTTTTTATTTTAAGGATGGGAAATCATCAAATGAAAATAGAAGACGAAGAACTTATGTTACAAGTCACAATAAGCTACTTCGTCAAAATATTTTTCAGTATCAAACACCTTCGTCAAATGACTCCTCCCGCTCTGGGTGAAGCAGGAGGGAGTGTCAGACTCTTACTGACTAAAACCCATCCGTGTTCCTCCTAGTGCCCTTTGCGTTCCAGGGCCGCGGTGACTCTTTCGAACAAAGTCCGCAGCCCCAGCAGATTGTGTAACACTTTGAGTGATAATGATGCACTTAAAAATAAACTAGATAACCTAAACTAATATAACAATTAAGAGATTATAATTGCTTGTTTGTATGAAGAATTTATGCTCTAATACGATTACGATTTTCTTTCAAACGCTTAGAGGGTCTAAAATATATCACAGTAATATAATAATACGCGGTTCCTGTTGGATAGGTCATGAGACACCACGGAAAATGTAGTAGGTACCTACTGTTAACGAGTTCTAAAAATAAAATGTCTTCTTAAGGGTGGCATTTGAACAAGTCTGTAGAAAAAAAAAATGATTATGTACTTACTTACCCATATTTTGATTCCTATTGCCCGCCGAGTAGTCACATACTCCACACTCCATTATTCCATTCCGCTGAAAGTAATCTAAGCCACCAAGCCAACATTTTTTCTAATCTACATATAACACACCCGCACTAAACGCAAATATAGTAAGACTACTGCTATTAAAAACTACGAACAGCTCGCTCTTAAAATTATGCAAACTGTCAACATCGCTTTTTAATTTAAAACGCCAAACAAGATTTTTAAACACTCGCCTTAACCCAATTAAGAATTCTCAAAAAAGAAGCGCACATCATCTTGCGAGGGTTAACCGTGAGAACGCGAGGTTAAAGGTCAATTTGACCTGTGTCACAATGACAAAAGTGACCCCACAGAAAAGTCGAGACCTCTGACCCTACGTGTGCCAGATTATCATAAAGACGCTTTTAAATGACACAATAAGACCAGTCGAGATCATAACAATACGTGGTCCAGTTGGAATCGCGTTCGCAAGATCCCTTTGTCAAATAAGCCTTGAGAAATGAATTTGCATAAAGCGAAATTTTAGTAGCGAATTAAAAATTTAAATTTCTTGCAGCGAGCTAGGGTTAAGTATGAGAAGATTTTGCTGGCTCGGCAGTTGGAAAGGATTATGAATATTTAATAAATGCTTGTAAGACTTTTTAAGTCTTGCTGGAAGCAATGAATGGAATGTTATTTCTTAAAATGCAATTGAGTCTTGTAGCTGAATAAGCTAGAACATTATGAGGTTTTACTTCGACAATAAGAATCAGTAATAGGTATGACTTTTTATTTATTTGCTAGATAGTATTTATATTGCTTTATATTTTTTTAATTGTCAAAAACTAGGAAGTAATTATTTTACTCATGTGAATGGCAAGATTTCAGCCGGTACTGTATATTGTATTCTAGGATTTCGATGCTGAATATTCTTTTACCCCATTAAATTAATGCTTTGGCTAGTTATCTACTCTTCGAATGAATTTAATCCAGAGTTGCACTCTCCTTAGTTAAATTCTGTAAGGTTTAAATTTTAAGCAAATCTAAACAGTAGAATCTCTCCCGTTGTTCAAAGTGCAAATGCAATGGACCAACACTTTATAGAAACTACAGCGATTCCCACATCACTGTATAAATATGCACATCTCATTCCAGAACTCCGTTCTATGCATAAACATAAAAACTAAAAACATTAACAGATCACTCCGTGAGAAATCTTACACATCTGCAAGTCTAATTGGATACAACAACAAGCGAAATTACGGTCCAAGATGACCCCTTTAGCGAAGTCAGATGACCCCACCTGTTACTTGCATACCTAATTTACTAATTAACATATCTATTGTTAAAATAGACAAAATACAAATAAATCTTTCTCTCTCGCAGTTTATTAGCATTTTCTTTTACAATTTTTGCTCGGGGTCATTTTTGTCGTGTGAAAATTTTTAAGGTTATTTTTGGACGCGTCAGTTGAAGGGTTGAGTCGTTGAGTAATTAAAATTCGCTTCTTTTGTCGTGATTAAGTGTTGTCTGTGAGGTGGTTGAGTCTAGTGGAGTCTGGAGATAAGTCTTGTCGTTATTTTATTATTATGCAAGTTTAGTTTAAGTTAGTTTGTGTTGTCAGTTGGATTACGTGTTGTGATTAAAAAATATTGTGTGAAGAGATGTGTGACGTGTTTGGTTTAGTTACTTAACTTTGTAGTGAATGTTGGGTAAGTTTTCCAAGTATAAGAGTGTATGCTACTGTTACATTCTAGATTATTAATAACTTTGAAGAAAAAATAGATTACGAAAGTTTCAAAGAAGGAAGATATTGTAAGACTAGCATCCGGTTTTTGACGATAATGAACCTTTTTTCTGTGCAGCCGTGAAGCACACGCTAAGTTTTTTTTTAATGATTGTTAATTTTTATTTTATTTTTATCAGTTTGTTCTTTCTATAATGAGTTGAGTCTGTCAAGTGCCTTTCTAAACTATTTAGTCAGGTTCTTAAGACAAATTTCTAATTTATTTGTTTAGTTGTTAACAAAATTTTAACTTCACCTTGTTACTAAATTGTGTGTTTACACGTATTAAGTGGACTTAAAATTAAGTTATCTACTTAATACGTGTAAATCAGGAATTAGAAGTCAGGGGGCTAAAAAGGCCACTTTAGGAGAATCATATTAAAATCATAATATTAATCTTGCAAAAATCTGTCAAATTTCATTTTCATCTTTATCGCTAACGAATTAGGTTTCAGGTTGATTGGGAAATTTTGACAGTGACAGGCGTAATTTGTTTTCTGATTCTGCTAAATTGGCCTTTTTCGACCCGCTGATCTATACGTTAGACCACAGAGCCAATTCTACTAATTTTAAACAAGCAACTTCCGCATTCGCATATCAGTTGCAATCCTTACTAATATTATAATGCGAAAGTAACTCTGTCTGTTTGTCGCGTTTTCACGCCAAAACTACTTAACCGATTTAAATGAAATTTGGTACAGAGATAGTCTAGAGCCTGAGAAAGGACATAGGCTACTTTTTATTCCGGGAGTATGTCCCCTAGGGACCACGCGGGCGTTGCCGCTGGCGGAAGCTAGTCTATCATAAATGTACGAAAATTGAGACTTTTTCCACAGATAACGATTGAAATGCGAATGTTGCTGAAAAATTTGTGGAATTGGTCCTTTGAGTGCCAAATCTACTGTTTTTATGCAAATGTGTAAATTAGAGGTTTTGACAGATTGCGACGGAGTGAATTTTCCTTTTGAGCTTACATTTATTTTTAAGTATGTTCCAATATATTATCTAACTAGCTGACCCGCGCAACTTTGTCTGCGTCACAATTTTCATTACTGCTCCGCTGCTATTGGTCTTAGCGTGATGACATATAGCCTATAGCCTTTCTCGATAAATGGGTTTTCTAACACTGAAAGAATTTTTCAAATCGGACCAGTAGTTCCTGAGATTAGCGCGTTCAGGCAAATAAACAAACTCTTCAGCTTTATATATTAGTATAGATTGTAGGCACGGTTGGCGCAGTGGTTGAGCGATCGGCTGCTGCGCCGCGTGTCGTAGGTTCGATTCCCGACCGAAACAAATACTTGTGTGGCCTACAAATAGTTGATCCGGGTCTGGCTGTTGGTGTGTGACTTTGTATGTTTGTAAACGCACCCTCGATACAGGAGAAATTCCTAGTGTGGGGTAAAGTTTATAAAAAAATAGGTAAGATGCAAATACAGAATTTATGAGAATGTTTTTAATAAAATGAAAAAAAAAAAGTATAAAATAAAGGCCACTGCAACGTTTTTATTTTAGTTAATATCGATTTTTAATAAAAATAATAAATTAAAGTAACGTGAAACGGAAGGTATTTAAAAACAACAATCAGCGCTTAGTGGCATCACTACTGTTATGACAACGAAAAGGCAACCTAATGTCTTTGAGTTAGGACAGTTCTTGACCAGTGGCAGATAGGAGTGACGTCATCGTCCGTTTTCGCGCGAAAATTTAAACTGTCTGTTTAAAATCGCAATTTAGGCCATAATTAAAGCGTTTTCATTTCTTATTTATGTGGTGGTCTATTCTAGATGGAGTTCTTTAAAATTAAAGCAAAAATGACTCTTTACAATTTAAACTTAACAATTTGTTCCTGAATATTCCTAGAACCATCAGTTTTTTGGTTACTCTTTTATTCGTGAAACAAGTCATATTTGAACTTAATTGTCGCGAGTTTCCTCCCTGGACAGCAAAATATCTGTATTTTTGTGGAGATTCCTTTTAAGTTACTTTTTGTTGTAATTGGTGCTGCTTTCTGAGTAATTTCCACGCCATTCATTCATTCATTCGTTCAATGTTTTTGTCTGAAATTCAGTTCGCCAGTTATGTTTAAGTCCCATGTATGTTTTAAGGCTGATTTTTTTAATTTCGGATAACCATGTCAGAGGCCACTGAGGCGGTTTAGAAACTCTGACACTAGGGTGTGTGGGGTCGTTAGACCTTAGGTACTGCCGACACGATAAGATGAAGACCTCATCAGGAATAAATATATGAGGGTTGACATACATTTTCTTCACAAATGCTATTAAACCGCAATTTTTATTCTAGAGTTAAAACCTGCATGTTGACTATTTAAAATCAGCGCTTAGACGGTTGCTACGTTGCAAAATTTGTTAGAAAGAGTCATCCTGGCACACGGATGGGTATTAGTCAGTAAGAGTCTGACACTCCCTTCTGCTCCGTCCAGAGCGGAGGGAGTAAGAGTAGGAACTCGAGTTTTCCTATTGTAAAACTCGAGTTACTATAATATTAACTATACTAACTATAAATTTATTACGTTTATGTGTAGAAATTACATTATCTTTAAACTTACAAACTTATGTTTTAATGTTTTTTTTTAATCTTTTCAATCACTATATATATATTAGGGTTCCCAAAGAGTAATCAACGGAACCCTATTACTAAGCCTCCGCAGTCCGGCCGTCCGTCCGTCTGTTTGTCTGACAGCGGGCTGTTGCTCAAGAACCGTAATAGATGGATAGTTGAAATTTTCACATATTGTGTATTTCTATTACCGATAAAACAAAAAATGATAAAAAAATGGCCATGTGCGAGTCGGACTCGCACACGAAGGGTTCCGTACAATAAAAGTTAATTTTTAATTTTTGTTGTTATAGCGTCAATAGAAATACACAGTTCGTGAAAATTTCAACTGTCTACCTATTACGGTTCTTGAAATACAGCCCGCTGACAGACAGACGGGCGTACGGACGGATGGACGGACGGACTGTCGGACAACGGAGGTTTAGCAATAGGGTTCCGTTGGGTACTCTTTGGGAACGGAACTCTAAAAATTAAATTGTTTTGTACGGTTTCGTTTTTTCGGTTTTTGGTACGGAACCCTTAATATGCGAGGCCGGTTTTCATCATTTATGTTAATAGCGTGAAAATGCCAGAACATTTTAAATAAAGCGTTAAATGCATTAAGTTGTTTGTAGTGTATGGATTTTAAGTAAATAACGCGGCAAGTGCGACTTGGCCTTGCACAGGAAGTATATGTCTTTATTATGGCTCGCTGACAGACAGATAGACGGACTGCGGAGGCTTAGTAGGGTACCGTAGGTTACCCTTAAGGTACAAGACCATGAAAAGAAACAGACTTAAATAACTTCATATTTATGATCTGTTTTCTACAAAACTGTTCTCTAAACCCTACTCAGTGTAGGTATCGGTAAATACAAATGCATTAAGACACTTTATTTAATTATTAACTGGTTTCCAGCCGGCGCGGGCGTAGACGCCGCTTAATAGAAGAAAGAAAGAAAGAAAAAGCGTTTATTTGCGCCAAGCATGACGCATACCAAAAAAAATAAAATTAAATAAAACAAAATTACAATTTTATAACAGTTGGGAAGATATGCGTCACATTCGCGCAAAACGGCCATCGCTCAGCATGATGCTAGGACCCGTGTGCGAGACAGAGCCACAGCGCTGGTTTTCAGCGACAGCCGGCGTTGAGTATGACGTCGATCGGAGCAGCATAAACAGTAATTAAACGGGACAAATAAACAGAAAAATAAAGTCATAAGGGTAAAATAACTAAAATATAATAAATAAGACGGTAAAGAGATGGCAAGTCTATTGTGCAGACGGTGGAATGAGGCCGACTAACAGTGGCGCGCACAACTCTAAAAAAAATAGCTATGTTATCTGTGCGCACCAAAGACAACAAAAACTAAAAACCAATAATCTATGCAATGCGCACGCCCACAATATGGCTGCCAAACGAAGGAATGCGTAATTAACATTATTATGCAATAATGTTCTTGACTTGCGCAATACACGTAATATTGTTTCCGCTATCACAGAGTAAGAGTATATTGTATTTAAAGTGAGTTTTGTTATGTGTTCAGTGTTGTTAGATTGTGTGTTGGATAGTGTTATTTGTGAGTCATTTTGGTGTGTATTATGTGATAGGGGCGTAAATAACTATGTTCATAGATGACAAACACGCTCAGAAGAGAACCCAAACCGAGCAAAAGGGGAATATCGTTATTAAGTCAAGTAGTACCTAACGAGGATCCTCTGCTAATAAGTTTAAACTATCATGGATGTGTAGGTTAGTAATTATTTTATTAATCATATTGGATCATCATAAGTGAACAATTGAAATTGCAAACGTATAAATAAAAGATTAAAATAGTGTAAATAAGTCAATGTAGTTATTGTATATTTATGTCAGATCAATTCAAATAAATTTACTAAACTATTACAGGTGTGAGGTAAATACCATTCAAAGAGAAAGTAAATCCAAGCACAGAAACAAGGAACGAAACGAATCAAAGGAAAGGAAAGTGGAACCTCAGGATTTAAATAGCCCGCACCGTTGGAGATCCCAGCCCAAGTGTGATAGCCATGACCCCGAGGTACAGTACAGTGTAGCAACACAAAAAGAAAAAAAAAAAGAAAACTCAAGATGACAGTTGTTGAAGCATAAGTAACTTCTTAAATTGGTACTTGAAACACTGTAATGTTTAATGTTTAATAGCCAATAAAGTATTTACGCGGAGAGGTAACTACCATTACCGACAGATTTGCTGCGTCCACGCAATAGGATGCGGCCACACTAGCGGGGAATTGGCGGCTATGTAATGGTTTTTAAAGTTTATATTAAACCTGACGATAGGCGTTACCGCTTTGTTTTAAAAAGCTTGTTACTTTTTGTCAAGCGAGCTGCACCGTCGAATATATTATTCTTTACAGTCATGTGATAAAGTGGTTAATCGCTAGTCTATCAATAATAATAAACACGATAGAAAAAAAACTCGGATCTGAAAAGTTCAAAACATCCTGGGAATAGTTTGTGTAACAAAAATTTAAGCATTTTGATATACATGATGTGAAATAGCCCAAAAAATCGCCACACTAAAGTGGCAGTGGTCAGGATACATTGTTCACAGAACAGTCGGGTGATGGGGGAACAAAGGTTCTGGAATCTGCTAGATACGAGACGCACAGAACCGGTCAATGTAGCGTCACTTCAGTGTACATTTTTTGCATCATGATGACTGTTTTGAACCTAAGGCGAGACGCAAATAACAAAAAATACATGTAAAATTGCATCATATCTGAAATAACAAATCGGTAGACCCAGCAATAAGTTTTTATAACTCGACGACATGTTACACCGTTACTTCGTCCAGTTATTTTAGAAACATTCATCCCCCAAACAAATAATTTGATTTAATTTTCAATCGCGCGTTGTGACGGCTACCTGGCCGCGAGCCCGCGACTAGTACGCTGGTATGGACACAGCCTAACTATTTATATCGGATTTGTCTCAATTTAAAGTTAATTGGTAGGACAAAACGATTAGTTAGTGCCGTTTTCCACGATTCCTTTTCAATTATTCGGATATAATCGACGTTCGTGCTAATTTATTAGATAATTTGATTTCCGATCGGTGCGGCCGATGGGAGTAATTAGGTTTTATGATTACAGCTTTTAATGAGTACGGGTTTAGTTTTATGCTGACGTAAAAATAGGAGGTTTTTAATTTGCTGCCTGGGTTTGCAGCCAATCGTAACTGTCGAACACCGACTTAGGCTAGGCTCACTGGGCATGAAAATAGTATTTTAGCGAATGGACACTAAGGAAAGGTTGTGAGGAAAATCATGCCGTCATTCGTTAGCAAGTTCGTCGTTTTTGCCTGTGGGAAGGGCAATAATAATATTAGCAGTTTTCCCATTATCGATGCATTTGTTTTAGGGCTGATTTTTCAATAGTTAGATATTTTTTACCTAAAGAATAAATACGATTGTTCGACATAATTTTGCGCCATCATGGCGCATTGGGTACATACACATGTGCATGTGCCCGGTGCGTCAGGTGAGCGCAACAAATATATGAATTAAAATCTCTTTTGTATTGTGTCTTTTACTAACATAGCTTTTAAGTAGTGTGTATTACTAACAACATATACAACATATGGATCAAGGTCTGAAATAAAATTATTTTTTTATTTTTAATTTATATACAAAACCCTTTTATTTCTCAGTATTGAAAAACGGCCCTTAGAATATTTTTTTAAGCCCCCGTATTAGGAATCCTCTTCACATTAACTTTATTGTATGTTTCGAATACATTATCTTTATTTCGTATATTTAATGCTACGCTTGCATCACACGGCGGGGTGGATGCCAAATATTAGCGCTCACTAATCGTAGGTCTAACGTCAATAACTAGCTGAAATGTGCTAGACAGCGCTCTCCCTGTGTGCATCGCATCATGCGATTCCATAATTTCGATATTTTACGCTGAAAATGACTCTATGAGCGAGCGTTGTTTTGCTTTGACGTTAATAGGTATCTAATGGAAAGATTTTAGTTTTAAAAAAGGCGGTAAAATGCCCATGAATATACTTTCGTGATTAAGAAAGACAGTTTCTCGGCTCCTCAAGTGACGTTTCATGTTCTGACAGTTCAGATTAAAGTGCTTAGATCGGAATATCGTCGAGGCAGACAGCACGTGTACAGACGCTAGCGAGTAGTGAGTTAATCTTAGCCGCAATCAATCGCGTCGCTCGGACGTCCATTCATCTCGGGAGCCGCCAGAGCACTGTCCCACTGAACTGCACAAAGCAACACAAGCAACATTTCTGAACGCAATCATTCTCCATTCAATATCCGAATTTGAAAAAAGAACTTGTAGTGATGTGACCTTGCTTTTCCTCGATTCGTTTTTCGTTCAACACGCAGGCGCGCTCGCGTTCGGATCAATGCCGAAAAACGGGGGTTTGTGTCCCCCGCCGCGGGCTGGCCGCAAAGTAAGCGGTCGCGGCATCTGAAGGGTTAGGCCCGTTGGTCCTGGTTGCTAGGCAACGCCGCCTTCGTACTGTGTGGGTCGATAAAGCCCGCGTTATAATTTTCTTTAATCGCAGGCGGGGGAACTTTGCCGGGTTGATTCGGTTTAGATATCTTTGTTAGGTACGCTTGGGTAGCGAGGATTTTATGTCATTTGTTTCGGAGTACCTAAGGACTTATGTAAAAAAACATATATTTGAAGCACACACACACAATAGTGAATCTAATTTCATTAAATGTCAGATGAGAACTGTTATTTAAATTATTTATGTTGAGTTATAGAGAGTACATAAAAAGCTACTCATTTCTACCTAATAACTATTAAAAGAAAGAGCCAGATAGATACAATATTTTCTATTAATAAAACTTTTTATTGGAAGAGCTTTGTAAACAACAAGAAATGAAATATGAGCCACGATCAAACAACGCTAAATGTCTGTTATATTTTATGTAATGGGCCCTAAGCAGGTTCATAAAAATCATCTATAAATGTATATATCGTATGTAAATATGTATCTCATATCAAAATGATACCACCCAGATCTAAAATTATTGTCAAGATTTTAGAATTGTAACCAATTCTTGACAGTAATTTTAGGTATGTAAATGGATAAGTATAGATTTCTTATATAGAATAAACAAACCCGAAGACGTAATTTTATATCAACTTCCAAAAACTTCTGTAAATTACGCCTCACATTAAAATATAAAAAGAACATAGTCACGGAGCTACACACTTTTTTCCATACCTCATCTCTACAGCCCCAATCTCCCAACACTAAAGACAAAGTCCCCCAACACTACAAAGACACAAACAATCCCCCATCTTCCTCCATCCTTCTACACTAATCAAAGACAGTGAAAGTGGTGCCTTGACCTAGCTAATGGCTGTACAAATACGGGCTGCGTGCTAGTACAGCTACTGGCGCCAGTGAGAGTGCCATTAGACCACGTTAGACAGTACATGCGTTCATTGATGACAGCTATATGTTAGTGAATCAATTCGAGGGGCAATTATGTTGTGGTCTGTGGCGTTAGATCTGTTTGCAGTGGTGTTCAGTAATAGTGAATGAAATGTTAGAAAATTAGTGATAAATGGCCGGTGTGTAAACATATTCGGTTTTGGGGTTAGTGTTTTGTGGTTAGCGTTAGAAGGAAGGAGTGTTTAAATAATGGATCGGCGATTAAGTTAATTGATGGTCAGTTACTCGGATGTGGTTTTAGAACTAAAAAGTATTGTATTTTGAATGACTTCTAACAACCTATGTATTTCATCTAAATAGTACAATTGTCTTCTTTAATGCAGCTCTATCAAAAATAACTTATTTTGACTCACTTTGACTAGGAATTCTTCTGACATATCTAAAACCTTTTCATAACATTACAGAAAAAATAAAACCCACAGAACAGAGAAATAGAAATCTGATATCGAAAAAGTATGACATAACATGCCAAAAAATATGTTGATTTGAATTTAAAATTAAAAGCCCAGCTGAAGTTATCGTAGTTCAAAGTGGCACAAAATAAATAACTTCATACTTGACCTGATATTATCAATTAAACTCTGTGACTCGTTATGAATAAATTAGTGATGAAAGTAACAATGATTTTCACGTTTTTATTAAAAGCGAGTGAATGGAAAACCGTTCAAAGAAATAAATCACTTTTACATACATACAATCATCACATTTCCAATACCACTCTTCTATTTTTGCCACTGTAACCCACATTATGTCTAGCTATACCCCTTTCCCCCGTACTTAGAAATACATATCCTTATCCTAGCTCTGAGACTATAACTACACTATATAATATGCCAAGGCATTCCGATACTCGGCCGGTTCAAAGGTACCGCTGAGGTCAGTCGCAGTGAGAGTGAACCGTAATGTATTTACATACGCGTGTATACGCCATGTGGCAAGATTCAGGGTTAGGACGACGGCGGCTAGGTATGTGGTCTACGATCTAGGTCATCGGTGACTTGGTTTGCTTTAGTTATTGATATAATGTTGTTTCGGGTAGATACCAGAAAGGGTTATTGTATAAATTTAAGTTCTTGTACCGTAATAGATGAGTTACCAGGGAGTTTGTTGCACGACTTCTTTTTTCAAACGCCCGTCACCACTTCGTAAGGTTTTAACACTAGGAAACGGTGACGGGCGGCCGCTTTGCGGAACAATTTTTATGTTTTGTAATACAAAAAAGTGCTGAATTTTAGCTTACTCTTGATTTTATTTTGGTTCCACGAATAATTTTTAATCTGTGATACAAGAATACTTGAATGATTCCTTGGGCGTTTTCATGGAAGTTTTTTCTTATGAAACAGCTTTGTGTGTATGCCATGTGGCAAGATTCAGGGTTCGGGACGTCGCAGTCGATAGGTTGGTATATGGTGCAGTCTCGTGGTCATGAGATGACTTGTTTTGTTGTACCTATTGGTATGGTGTTTGAGGACCTGTTTGTTTTAAGGATGGGAAGTCATCAAATAGCTCCTCCTGCTCTGGGCGGAGCAGAAGGGAGTGTCAGACTCTTACTGACTAAAACCCATGCGTGTTCCTCCTAATGCCCTTTGCGTTCCAGGGCCGCGGTGACTCTTTTCCGCAACCCTGGCAGGAGATGATAAGATACCTAAAGGTTGTAGCACGATTCGGGGTTAGTGATGTCGGTGGCTAGGTATTTTGTCTAGAGTTTATAATGATTTGGGTTGTTAGGGTGTTGTATTGAAATGGTTTATTTATTTATTTATATACAGGGTTATTTGTAAAACACCAGCAACCTCTTAGGCAGTGAAAGTACACATGATTATAAACAACTTTTACTTTGAGAACAACCCCGCAAACTCGAAAAAAATGTCAGCTGTTTCAAACAAAATGCAATATTTAGCAAATGAAAATGTATGAAACAGCGGATTTTTTTTTCGAGTTTTCTTCAAAGTTTGTTCTTTGTCTGATGTTTCCATGTATACGGAGTTCAGAGTTTTAGAAGATAACCAATTATAATGAAAATAGTCCGCATAAAAGATAAGACTGTTTGTCTGTAGGAGGTAATCTCTGGAAGTACTGACATGGTTAAGCAAATCTCGAATGCCTAATGCTGTAAGTTTTTATCCCGAAATAATGCACGGTTCCTCGAGAGTGAAGACTCTCGAGGAACCGTGCATTATTTTTTATTTTAGAATAAACTTCGACTATGTTGTCTGGTTCACTGTTGGCTTAGTCCGAAAAATTACAAATTGGTAGGTCTATACCACTAGACAAATCCTTCTACCACGACCCACAATCCCGCTTCTCTTGACTTGACATTCTAACTCCACAGCACCTCTACCCCTGTCCTACCCCGTCTAAACCGTTTACAAACCAATCTAACACTAAACGCTTAGACCGTAAACCATAATAGGTATCACAATCTGTCGGTACCCGTTACCCGTGCCAGTTACCGGTATTCGGTACCGCAATTTGTCGGGACAAGGTGTACTGTTGGTATTTACGTGTTACTGTTTGTGGTATGGTGAAAGTGAACCTTTATGTGACGTCACTTCGTACCGTGCGACACTATTAACCATGTAACGGGGCTGTGAGATGTAAGGATAGCAGATTAGGAATGGTGTTTGAAAATTTTCAAGTCGACCCTATTTGGGTTGGGTTGATAATTTTCAAGGAGTCCCTTCTAACATATTGGGTTCAGATTACGCTGATACCCAAGGGAAATATTATTTTTTATAAAAAATATCTTAAATAAACTAAATAGGGTCAACAAAGCTATTCGGTATACAGGCAAAAATATTAATTTTTCCACAGCATTTATTTCTAATGTGTGTATTATAATTTTTTAAGCTTTTAACACACTTACGAATGTGTTGTACAATAATTGTCTACTCAGCACACTCACAACATTGTTTAAAAGTAGTTGCAAGTTAGCTGCCTGCATACCCAATACATATTAACTGAATTAAGTACTCTACTAATAATAATAAACAAAATAGAACAAAAAGACTGACATCCATGCTGGCAAAATTTCATTTGCCCTCACCAAAAATGTGTAGTTCAAAACAAGTTAAACCAACAATATTTATTAAATGAAATATACGATACAACAATTAAATCATTAAAATAAATATTCGAATATCTAATTTTCTAATCTGCGTTTTAGTCGGACCGTACAGTTTATTCTAGGCATCCTCATACGGGCCGCTAATGTGTATCGACAATGCTCTCCTCATTGAGCCCAACACTAGCGTAATAGAAGCAACTTTATCGCTATCGATACGTTTATTAATTACCTACAAATGGGCTACAACACTACGAACAGGTGTCAATTGATTTGGAATAGAATCCTGTGGTTTAGGGGAGAATTGTTTAGAATGGAACTGTTTTAGAATTATTAAGGATTTGATCAAGGTCATTGTTGCCTAAGTCCGATTTCGCTGATACTGAAAAACTGATGAAACCAGTAGTAAGTAAAAAAATAGTATCAGTACGTATATAAATACTCACAACGGTAAATCAAATGTTTTGCAAAATTATGTGGGCCAATGTTAATTTTAAAGTACCTGTCTAACAGGTACATAATTTTTACTATCTTATAAGAAATTAAGAGTGAATAGGTTGCTTCTAGGCAAACGTGCTCCATCTTCGACCGCATCATCGCTTAAAAAAACATATTTATTACTTACGTCGCCGTATGGTATCGGCCGGTGCCGTATGCTGCCGTAAAAGAATAATACCATCCCATCACTTCCCGTGGGTGTCGTAAGAGGCGACTAAGAGACTCGCCAGGGAATTGGCAGCAGCGTTCTCTGTAAAACTGATCACCCATACACTGCGATCGCCAACCCGTCTGCCAAGCGTGACGATTATGGCAAATCACCCCTTTTGGGGACGGGCTATGTCCAGCAGTGGACGTCTTTCGGCTGATATGATGATGATGATACCTATAATGTGACGTAAGTAATTACGCCACATTATAGGTATAGACAACTTCTGGTTTGCAATATCATACTAAGTTTGCAACATAATCTTTCTCTAGTTTCAGTATATGTTTTATAGAAGTGGACACCATGGTGGCACCATTAAGAGGAAATGCTGGCGGCGAGACTTTGTATGTAAAAAGTCATAATTCGAGGTTTGGCTCTCGAATGTTTCCTCCTCCGATATTGAACCAATTTAAGAGATATTAGACAAACTGAATAAGAAAGATATATACGGTGTTCCTATGTTTTCCTTTTTGATGATTTATTAACCGTATAAGCACTAGAGCCCTCACAAAATGCTCAAAATAGTCCGATAAATAGCTGTCAACAGAGCCCTCTCATTGTAATAATGTTATATAAATTCAAGTTCTTTAAACTTAACAGACAGTTGTGTTGCTGGGGAGTTTGCTGTTTTGTGAGTTTGTTGTGTTGTGGTGACGGGCTGGGCGATTTGGGGGACTGTCTTCATGTAAATTTTGACGTTCAAAAAGTGCTGATTTTCAGCCTAGTTTGAATAAATGCCTTTTGACTTTGACTTTGACCTAGTGTACAAATTTGGCAACTATTAATCAAAAAGAAAACAGGAACACAGTATATATTTTTCTTATTTAGTTTGTGAAATATCTCTTAAATCGGTTCAATATTGCAGGAGAAAACAGTCGAGAGCCAAACCTCGAATTATGACTTTTTACATACAAAGTCTCTCCGCCAGAATTTCCTCTTAACATAACATAGAATAAGCCTTCATCAACATAACCCGAGGTTGTTAACCACATACAAGCTTAGGTACTCAGTCATCTTTGTAAGCAGAACCTGCCGTAATTTGCATACTCCCCCAAGACAGGCCAACGCCCACATAATACCGATATTAGGCCCAGAACCCTCAGCGGGGCCCGTTAATATAATATCCGTATATCCGAATATCCCAAAGTATCATCAATCACCGAGCAAGGGCGGGTTAAGTCGACACATGTAAATTTTTCGCACAAATTACACGGAAGGCCGGTAGCCAGAGTTGCCAGAGCAAAAATTTGTAGCTTTGAATGTTGCCTTTAAAAAAATAATGTGCTGCTCATTAGGATTGATTGAATTGGAAATAAGTTGGAGTTTTCAAGAATCATATTCAGGTATAAGGCCACAAGGGTACATTATAAGGCCGACTATGCTATGCTATGCTATATTCAGGTATTGATCGCTAAAATCATTCAGATTTGAGAAGAGATTATTCTTGAAAATGTACCGGAATTCTTAAGATAGGTAGTGCTTGCTGAAATAATGTTTTTGCATGTTTGAATAAGACATGTCTCCCTTGTCTTTCAGATAAACCAAGCGTGATATTATAACAAATGTTTAAAAATAAAGATTATGATTTAGGTCTATGAGCTAGATCCCAATTCTATTGTGTCCTAAACTAATTTGAAAGCATGTAGCTATTTTCACTGATTCTTTTTCTGTAAATTAGACAACGATTTGTTAGTATTAATTGTACGTTGAAATAAATTGGTACAAATGGTATCCTATAACGTTCTAACCCTCCCGCTCGTATCACTTATGTTACACTATATTGCTTTTAATTAATCCTATTCATTAAATCCCTCGCTATCACGCTGCTAAATTTACAGCAACATTAGGGGAAGCGCGGGTCAAAAGTAACCTTTCCACAACTGATTACAGTAATTCCATAAGTATACATTCTACCTCCACGAACCCTTTACCCAAAAAAGGGATCCGGGAAAAAAATACAAAAAACCGAAAAAGATATTTCACTCCGAAGAGCCCCATTACATTGGTCTTGGCAAAAAAGCCTCCGCGCCAACGGCTCGCATCAATTAGTGGAGGAGGCGCGGGCAAACAGGCCCGGTTTAGGGGCAAATAATCGGCGCCTCATTTACGGAGCGTTCCCAAATACCCGCCCCCACCCCGTGTTTACTAGTCATTAAGCAAGAAGATACTCCGCTGAAAATTATTTGGTGCTTAGCTATGAGGGATTTTAAGCCGCCATCGCCATCTGCCAATTAGTTATAGAAAATAGGATGAAACGAAATATAGAGAAATTCAGGGAGAGCGCAATGATGGCGCTAAGTCATCCCAGCTGTATATTGACGAAGAATAATGGTTCCGTTTTCATTTTCTAATGCTTCATCAATAATGAAAATTATCGCGAAAACCGTCACGCGGACTGAGATTAGAATTTTCTGTATGAAACACAGCTCTATGGATATTTTTATTCCACAAAAAATAATTATGACATAAAAACATTTTCGTACCGAATTAACCCAAGAATGCGACATTGGTCCAGCAATCCCGGAAAAATTCCGCACAACACTTAAAAATTACGCCACGTCCTCAATTTCCGCGCGCGTGTGCTCGACGGGCGTTATTTTTCTCGCGCCATTTACTCAGATGTCCGTCATAGCGGAGATTTTTCCGCACCAGACTCCCGGGGAACCGGAGCCAAGTGCTAAAATGCAAATCACGAGTATTAATATTAATATGGACGGAGAGATGAATTCTCCCGGCTCGTATTTATGCATAGCTACTTTAGGCTTTCATGGGATACGAAATCTCTTGAATATTTTTCGTTAGTGGCTGTTGAGACAGCCAGTGTTCTAAATAGTAGTTAGGGTAGAATAAATTATGGAGTTGCTTGTTTTGAAACAGTCCGGTTTCCGTGCTTGATACGTAATTATAAAATCGTCTCTCATGTTCAAGTTTGGGATAATTTTTGACGGCCAAATCCCGAATTATTGCCGTAAATTATTAAAAGCTGGCTAACATTTCCTCCTGCACAAAACCTACTTAATTTCCCCTGACTCCGAACGCTATCCGTGTTTTTCCAGACCCTTTCCCGTCCATTTAGCGCGGGAAGATGCCCGTACAGATAGTGACGCTGTAATGGCCGACGTTAAATGCCTTCAATGGCGTCGTTAGGGTTAAAATTAAAAATGACCGTGATGCAGCGTTTTCTTTTTTGTTTCGAAGGGACGAAGCCGAGTTTTGTTGAAAGAATATTTTGAAGGGACGCCCGTTATAACCCTGGGAGGTGTGGGAGGGTTATTATATTAGAGGGTGGGCTAAAGGGAACAGTAGCTGACGATGTAGGCCCATAATGAGTTCCTTTTTATATTTTTTAATCATGTTATTTTACCTTGTCTCTAGCCACAGTAATTTTTACTTTGTTTGTTGTTTTTGCTGAGTAGGTGTGGATTAGAAATGGTTGAATATTTATTTTACAGTAAAAACTTATTTTTTTTGTACGTCTTATATATAAATATAACAATACCCATTTTATTCATGTATTTCGTGACGAAATGCCTTCAGGCTTTAAAAATATTCCAAATTAGTGAGCTTAAATTTTGCTGTTCATTTAAGGACAGACATAAAATTAGACTAGACTAAAACTCAGCAAAACGCCCCGTTCATCTAGATTATCTAAATTTCATTCTACATTTCACAAAAGCTAGGTATAAAATAAAAGACCACTTTTAAGGATTAAACGTTTACATAATCAACTGTTTTTTGGGCTTTAATAAAAATTAAGCGCTAAGAGTTGGGTGGTGGTATATATTTTTATTTATGGAGTGTTTGTCCCGAAGAATATTTTTGTCGGAGGCCCGCTAAGCTCTTTACCGCTCCACAAAACTGGGCAATTTAGTCTGTCGCACCGCACCTGTTAATTAGTATTTTAATTAAAATTAATAGGCGATTACTCCGTACAATTTTCAAGGAGATAAACTTTTAATAGGTCGTTGAGCTTGTTTTGTTAACGGGTTACATAATCATGGGATGTTTGTGTTAGATCATTTTAGAATAATTTGTAAAATGTAATAAGATTTTCCGGGTTATAGACACTGTTGTGAATTGAGGTACGTCGTAAGAAAAACAAGGCTTCAGGCAAGGTGCCAGAGAGTGTGACGAACAGATTGTGACTTTGGCAAGTATTTCTCGTTGTTACTTGCTTAGTAGCTAGAAACTAGAGTATTGCGCAGAACTCGGGTATTAAGAATCTCATGTGTGGAAAACGAAGACAATATAAAACAAGAGAGAAATTTATTCAAAACAAAACTCAACCGGCAAAATGTCATGAAAAAAGAATAAGACCCAAAAAGAGTCTGACATCGGTAAGCAGGACTCGGTATCGAACAAGCAGACAGCCACACCTCCAATAAAAGTACGAACAGCTGAGGTGCTGCCCATCACTACTTGTCTTATTAACCCTTTAAAACACAAACGGTATTGCGGTCGCGTGAAGCCGCGCCGATGCCAAAAAAGCCAAAATTCTCACGCGTGAAAGTGCCGTTCTTCTTTTACCTTTTGCCAATGGCCATCGACGAACCGCCTTTCGATTTCATTACGGACGTCCGACGTTTTTTATTTTTAAATCACGGTGTGCTCCACGCGGCTCAGTTTTTTTTTTATTTCCCCGAAGTTTCGTCTGTATTTTTTTCCACGTTCTTTTTTATGCAAGCGGCCCGCAAACAATGCCATCGCGCCCACCGAATTAACTCCCGACTTTTTGCCTTTTGGCGCCAATAAAAATATTTTAATTCGACGCAAGCGTGTTAATTAATAATTAATATTTTTCGACGGGCAGCCGTTTAATGGCATCGTTTAACACGTGTTCCGATGCGATTGTTTTTTCGCGAATCGTTTTCATGAATGGAATGATGACGTAATAGGATAATGTCAGTGGCAATTTCACGTTTTTATTGGACTGCGTGTTGTTGATTTTTTTTTTTCGGTTACGAGCGCTCGGTCAATGGGACGAGTGCATCGTGTTTTAATTTTCAATGTTATTATCACTTTCACAATGAGTACCTACTCATATCTTTATTACGTGCTGTTATGTTGGTGCTATCAACATGTTGCTTTTTTATTTTAATGTTGGTGATTCTTTACGCGAGTTTTTATGCATGACCCTTTCTTGTACGTTAAAGGGTTGATCTTAAAGTGATTTCTAACCCTTGTTGGGTGAAGCTGATCGGTTGTAAACTCGTTATGACCACGGGGCGATGTCGCCGGGTCACAGGTCACGTGGTTGACCTTCGGACACGTTTGATTTGATTTGGTTATTTTTGACACGCGCGCCAGCGTTAGGGTTAGACACGTTGTTATATTTAAAGCAGTTTTATTGTTCAGCGGGTCGATTTTCGAGAGCCACTAGGTTAGTTTCACATCGTTTTACAGATTTATTGCAATTTTTTATGTGTTTGAAAAATTTTAGATTAGAAACATGAAAGCATGCGGAAATAAGACAGTTTTAGCACTCTGAGCCCTCATGCCCAAGATTCTCAAAGGGTAATGCTTTTTTTTATCAATCAACTTTAGAAGACTTTAGCCAACATTGTAACAATGTACATCCTAGTCACACTGTTGACAAAGGTCTCCCAAAATAGCCTTTTACTGTTTTTGGTGTGTCTTCTCTAATCAAACCATCATGAAAGTTATCACGCCAGCGTTTCCTGAGCCTTCCTCGGCGACGATCGCTAATGCTATAAATTACACGTCTCTTCGATTTACTTAGGTACTGATTAACTCGCTATGTGTCTACTAATGTTTTAAACTCTGAAATCTAACGCCCAAGTCCAACCACCTCGTCCCGAAAAGAAGATGTCCAAGTTCCTGGCATAGACAGAGATAAGATCGAAAGCGGCAGTTGTGTCTATTAGCTACGCGACGACAGAGTCATTTTTAGCACACCGAGATCGTCTGCCGAAGTCAGTAGACTACTCAATGTAAATGTTAGGTATACTGAAAAAAAAAAAAAAAAAAAAAAAAAAAAAAAAAAAGGTATACTGAAAAACCAACATTTCTACCTAAATTCTACATTCTTATAATATCCATTGCTCAATCCATAATGGCGATAATTAAGTACTAAAAAAACTGGCCAAGTGCGAGTCGGACTCGCGTGCAAAGGGTTCCGAACGAATTTTTTTTTAATGTTATTTTAACACTACAGACTTCTAATAGGTTTTCCTGTAATGTTTAGGTAAAGATCTATTCGCTCCATTTTTTTCAAAATTTTAGGCTCAGTAGTTTCGGAGATAAGTGTGGGGGGTCATTTTTCGTCTAATTTCTTGAATAACTTCTAAACCATTTATTTTGAAATTATTAAAAAAAATATAAATAAAACCCTCACAGTAAGCCCTTTCATTCGATATGTCACACGATATTGTTCAAAAAACATTTTTTTTAATTTTCAAGTTTTCATAAATTTAATGATTTACGTAACGCGTCCGTGTTTGGGTTATAGAAGTCCATATGTGTACCAAATTTAAAAAAAAACCGGTCCAGTGGATCCGGAGAAAACTGGCAGTGACAGACGGACAGACAGACAGACACCCGAGTGATCCTATAAGGGTTCCGTTTTTTTTTTGGAACCCTAAAAGGTAGGTAGAAGCTTGAGCTTTCATAAAGAGGGCTGCTACAGAGAGATTGCGGACCCTTTCTGACGGTTAGGTGCGATTCATACCCGGTTTTTGAGGTACAATATCTATACGTTAACCAATAACAAACCAATAGCGTTATGACAAACGGACTTAACGGATCGATAAACGACCGAAAAAATACCTCAAAATCCGGGCCTCAGTCACCTGCACGAATAACACAAAGTTCTGCAAACGCGATAATGTTTCTGTCCAGTCACACTTCAGAGGCCAATAAATGGCTTGGAAAATATTTTTTTGGCTTTAATTACATCCTTAAAAAAAGCCTAAAGGGTGTGATGTCTAATTCCTTTGCTTTTTCAACCATCAAACTCTGAAATATGCTTCCCCTTGACAGCAAGAAGGCTGAGTCAAAATTTTCCTTTAAGCGTAAAATCCGAAATCACTACTTAAAATCCTGTCATTCTTAGTTTGGTTTAGTCATCATTTTTGAGTTCTCTTCATTAGAAAGATTTGTATATGACATCATATTTATTAGTCTATTATTTTAGAGTATATATGTATTTTATTAGCATTATATATATATTATTTGTATATTCTTCCCGAAACAAAATTCTACTTTAAATTTTATTTATTAGATGTAAACCTACCACAGCGTAATCTTTTTAACCCAAAGGTTGACTGGTAGAGAATGCCTTGTTGCATTAAGTCCGCCCATGTACCACAATTGTGCATAAAGTTTTAATAAATAAATAAAGGGCTAGGCTAGGCTTTTTTAAGGATGAGAATGAAAAATGACTCCTTCAGCTCTGGGCGCAGCGGAAGGGAGTGTCAGACTCTTACTGACTAAAACCCATACGTGTTGCCCTTTGCGTTCCAGGGCCGCGATGACTTTTTCGAACAAATTCTTATGCTAGCACGATGTCAGCGAAACTAAGCAGATCAGTTAGTGCCATCGTTAAATCATAGAAATTGACAGCCTAATTTGGTCATCACCATGGCCATGGCAGTCGAAATTAGTCCTCAGAGCGATGATATGTGATGTGCCTACTAATGTCTCTAGCTTTACTAGGAAATGTCAACCTCAATCTCTGCCTAACCTTTATACAGCTATGTATGTGTGTGTGTATGTATGTTAGGGGTCGGCTTACAGCTGAGTAGGTATCAGAATTTTACATGGAGCTACTGCACATCCTCCAAAACTCTTAGGTACTAGATAACACTATACGCATTAACTAACTGTCGTTAATGAATTTTATTTTAAGTTGTAATCATAAACTTAAAATTAAATTCGGAACCCTTATAGGATCACTACTCACTAGGGTGTCTGTCTGTCACAGCCAATTTTCTCCGATCTCGAACATAACATTTTACAAAAATGGAATTTGTTTGGAACCGTCTGCACGCGAGTCCAATTCGCACTTTTCGAATGCATATCAGTTCTGTTACAATAAATACTTTTTCTTTCCCTTGGCAAAACTAGAAAACACATATGTGTATCTATGAAGCTGGAATAGCATCTAATAACAACAAAAAGGTCTGGCCACGACCCGCCATCTCTCACGATTACGTGCGCTCAGTGCGCGCGGTGCGAGGGCTCGGCTTAGTCGCGAGGGCGCGTCTCTATCGACCACCTTTTACGACGTAAACAAGCGCTGCTGCTGGGGTTGTCAAAGTTTTGGGTGAATCGTTTTGTTGTTATTTAGACCCGTTTTGTTCTACGATCAAATCCAATTCAAATTACAACCTTAGTGGAATTCTCTTAGCGGTAGCGTGGCGAAGGCGATTGTCAAAACATCGAAAACGTGTGGGATCGACAAGCGTTGTCGAAATGCCACGCGATCGTTTTTGTATTTTGGCATTTTGACAATAGCATTCGCTAATAGAATGTCACTTTGCCGGGAGCATCTAGGTAAGCATTAAGACATCAATATTATCGCTTTCCATCTAGTGAAATTTTGGTCAAACGCGAGTCTAAATAGAAATAAAAAGAAAATAAAATAAATAATAATATAAAAAGAAACAACTGTCAAAACTCATTTCTGTGCATCGTTCTTAATAACATCAGATAGAGTATATGAGATATTTTGGAGATACAATTAGTTGTATCGTTGCATCGACTTAGGCACTCCAGGTATATTGCCTGGAGGACAAGGTGGAGCATATGGTGGAGGTCTGCCCTGCTTGGGTCCAACCGCCGATCGCCTCGACGAAGACTCGGCGGTCTGCTCCAGCAGACCGCCGTGTCTTCGTCGAGGCGATCGGCGGCGGCGACCTCTCGCGTCCGGCCCTGGACCAGTCCATGATCCGGAGCGAGGAGGCATGGGAAACAGTCACCTCCTTCTGCGAAGCAGTAATGCTTGCGAAGGAGGGGTCGAACGCGTGAGAGAGAGGGAAACCTCACGCCCCGGCCGCTGCAACAGAAGAAGACGCCCCGGGCGTCGGGAGTCACAGGGCGATTCCCAGCTACCGTTAGCGGACGGCAAGTGTTGAGCCTAACCATTAAGAATTAATGACAACACGATTTGACAGTTACTGTCAAATCGTGTTGTCAATAATTATTAGTTCGGGTTCGGGACTAATCGTAAGTCTGTAGATGATACCGAGTAGAATAAGCCCGCAACTAAGCCCAAAACTACGGACTCCGGGCTTGAGAGTAGCTGTCCTGGCCCGGGTCGACGGCGCGCTGTGTTCCACATGCGCCTCAACGAGATGTCAGCATAGAAGACTGGGTCCGCTAGGGCCAGTGCCTGCCAGGGTTGCGGAGTTCGAAAGAGTCACCGCGGCCCTGGAACGCAAAGGGCATTACGAGGAATACGGGTAGGTTTTAGTCAGTAAGAGTCTGACTGCTCCGCCCAGAGCGGGAGGAGTCATTTGATCATTTTACATCTTTAAAAAAAAAGGAATATCATATCTTAATGGTAAAAAAGGTCTGTTGGCAAGACACAACCTCATGGGTCTAAAATGGGACATTAGGACTTCAGTTTTCCAAAACGGAAACGTAGCTGTTCGTAGTTTTGAAATTTAAACCTTTATGAACATACGAAAACCCACCTGCGATACAAATATGTTAACCCAACTGCTTTATTAATAAACCCCTCCACAAATCCTTACATTTATCAAGTTTAAAACAGTACACTTTGAGCACCGCTGTCACCCGCAAGGGTAGACCGGGGATGTAAGGGACAAATCGCTGCAGCCCGCGGCCAGGCACGCAGACCCGTTTGCAAGACGCACCCTCGTAATCCCCTCTCTACCCTAACACCCGCGCCCACCCTCATTACATACAAGGATAGTTAAAATTGCCCCCTTCTCCCCTCGCGTTCCGAATTGCAAGGTTTTATGTCTTTAATAAAACGAGGTGGAACGCTTAAATTTGAGCGTATCGCTTACGTACTGAGTTTTAATATTTGAGTCTACACTCACATTGAGACGGGAAAACGTGGGGATTTTGTTTGCTAAGTTTTGGGAATATAAAATGTTACAAGTTTTTTTGGGAGCTGTGAAGACATTAATTAGGAGTACCTGTTAGGTGCAGAGTGCAGACAGGACCGTTTATGTGAAAGTACATTCAGAAGCTTTCGTGTTAGTTCACTTAGTACCTATTGATTCTTTTGAAAGGGGAATATTTTTCTGCTTATTCCTAAGTCTGCAGGATATACACACAAGATATCCCACATTCCTTTCACAAAATCATTAAAAAAGCGAACCAGCAACTTGCCGAAAACACACACTTAACACCGACACCCGTTGAGAATTTAATAAAATTTCCGACCGAAACCTGCTCCAATTTCAAAGCTACAGATAAGTCTCCCCTAAGGGAGAGGACCACAGTCATCCAACCCAACAAACACAGCCTCCCCCCACCTCCCCCGGATTATGTAGGTACGGAAGATAGTTAAAACCCCACCCTGTATAAATTTCGGCCGTCAATAAAAGGGCTTTTGTCCCTTAGAATAAAGGGCTGTTTTGTTATCTTGAGTATTGGCTAATTTGACAATAACAAAAGGGCTTTCCGCTTCGGGAATTGGGCCCAGATGATAATCAACTTTTTTGTATGTTTATGTGAAAGGATTTCGCTCGCAATTTCGTTGGAGGGTAGGATAAAGGTCTAATATGTTTTGAGGCGAAATTTTCTCGTCCTCGCTTTGTGTGGTTGTGTTTTTAAAGCACTTTTTGTTACATATTTTAGCGGTAAGAGTACCTCGCTATATTCCTTAGGACTGTTCACAGTCGACATAGTCCGAAGGATCGCCAAACTAAAGTGGCAGTGGGCTGGACACATTGCTCGCAGAACAGATGGTTGATGGGGCCGAAAAGTTCTGGAGTGGCGACCCCGTACCGGAAGACGCAACGTTGGAAGGCCTCCCACAAGGTGGACTGATGATCTGGTGAAGGTCGCGGGTAGCCGATGGATGCGAGACGTGCAGGACCGGTCGTTGTGGCGACGCTTGGGGAGGCCTATGTCCAGCAGTGGACGTCTTTCGGCTGATATGATGATGATGATGATGACTGCCCACAGTACCATCTAAGCTTTTAAAATGTAGTATCTACATTATGTCTTTTGCTGTCACCTTCTGTATTTACAACATTTCTAATCTTGATTACATAAGTAATAGGTACAGTTGGGCCTGTTTCAAAATACCGGATACCTATCGCTTTTAGAATATGTTATAAACTAGTACATTTTGGGGGCCATTTTTGCTTACATTACTGATAGAACTATGTTTTAGATTTTCTAAAAAATTCTGTTGACGTTATTTTAGTTAGATAAATCATTATCAGATCATCATCATCATCATATCAGCCGAAAGACCTCCACTGCTGGACATAGACCTCCCCAAGCGTCGCCACAACGACCGATCCTGCGCGTCTCGCATCCATCGGCTACCCGCGACCTTCACCAGGTCATCGGTCCCCCTTATGGGAGGCCAATCACTATCAGATACTTTTGAATTATTGTCAATGGGTTGGCCAGTCAGAAACATAATTTACGTTAAAAGATTTATATAATATATTTAGCTAAAGCTTAAACAATTTTTGACTATTAATACGAGCTAGACGTATCTCCAACTGCTTTGCCTAGCTCTGCTTACTTTGCGACAGTTTTCAATTCAGCCTAACTCCACAAAAGTGCAGTGATGGTCAGGAGTCAAGTGTTATGGAGCGCGCGACCGAGAGCCAGACTTCCGTGGACTCAACACTTTAGCCGCGATTCTATCGCTTTCTTGTTCCTCGTTTTTGAGCGCCATTGTCCCGAGTATTTTATGGGCTTTCGTGATCGGAATAACGATTGGATTGGAGTGTGTTTATATTGATAAGTTTTTGTTTTATGTGCGTGAAGATTTTTTAGTGGACTAGCTTTTGTCAGCGGGTTTGCCCTTGTGAATGTCCAAAATTGTCCTAAGGGAACATACACCCGGAATAAAAAAGTATCCTATGTTCTATTCCAAGACAAGATCTACTCTTGTGTCAAGTTTCATTTAAATTAGTTCAGCCGTTAAAATTTTAAGAGGTAACAAACAAACAGACAGACAGATAGAGAGGCACAGTTATTTTTACATTTATAATTATGAACAGTACGGTAATGTTCCTTATTGTTCCTTAACAGTAGTCCCAAATAATGGCTTGCTAACCGTTACTGGCCGGAACCCTTCATACACCATGGTATGTGATATTTCACGGGTTCTTCCACCTGATCGATCGGTTATTAGCTTCTCCTTCTAACCAATTGGGTTCCGTACTCTCAATTTACCCCTAAGCTGGTTAGGGTGCCAAACACTTTCACTGCTTTAGGTTAAGGCCGTGTCCTCTTGTAAGCGAGTAGCGAGATGGAATAGGAGCGGAGGCGGGTTTGAGTGGTGACGAATGGGAGAGGAGACCTGGTGGTAATGAAATAGAATAGAAATACTCCTTATTGTACAGCATACAAAAATTACAGTTTAAAAATAGATGGGTGTGGCAGTGGACGGTTTTTATCGCTAAAAAGGATACTTTAGGACATATAGTTTATGGTTGGATTTGACACTATTTACATAAAGGAATGTCAATGCGTGTCAATCACTACGTATGAAATTTTAAGTAGGGTTAAAAGACAACTCCATCCCATCCCAGACTCCAAAGATCTCTGCCAAAGATTTTGGATAAAAAAAGCAAGTAAACAAAATTAAGATTATTTATTTAGCATTCCTAGGACATTATTTTTTTTTACTATGATAGGCATACGTTTGACCACTATCTCACCTGATGGTAAGCGATGATGCGGTCGAAGATGGAGCACGCCTGCCCAGAAGCAACCTATTCACTCTTGTCTTAAAGACTCCCAGGTTGTAGCTATCTGTAAATACAAACTCTGGCAGAGAATTCCACTTCTTAGCTTTCCACATTGAACGCATAGTACATAGAAATATCATTAAAATAACGGTAAGCAAAAAAAAAATGTGTGTGTGAGTTATTATTATTTCAAGTTTGAGGCACGAGAAAGCTAAAAGAAATGAATGTATGTTACATTGAATACTTAAACATATTTGTGTCAACTTACCCAGTTCCATCTCTGTTTACAAACAGGGCCTTATCAAAATTAGAACACGCAACAGCAAAAATCCAGACCGCACAGCAACCCCAAATCATAACACCCCCAAAAACAAAGACAGAATCCGCCCCCCCACTTCGACGGAAGCCGGGCTTTCGATAGTTTACAAACGCTCGTAGCGACTTCTTTTTTCTTTGGCCGGCAGGGTTCAAGAGCGAACGTTTGACCCCAGCCTGACCGTGCCGAGCCGATGTGTTGATCAATATTGACTGGCTCATGGCTGTGACGTGTGAGGCTTGTCCTTTTGGAATAAGTCTGAGTTGAGTGTCATTATGGATTGTTGCTTCCGGATTTTTGGTCGCGGGGTTTTTGTTGATGGTTCTGTGGGGTTGAACTTGTTTGGGGTTTACCATCAGTTCGTGACTATGGTTTTGAACTTGGGTCCTGGTGTATGATTTTTTTAAAGGTAGATGGTGAAAGACTTCGTAGATGGTATTACCGCAAACGGGATAGGAATAATATTATTCTATGTTAAGTGTGATGTGTGTTTTAGAATTGTGTAGTTCTTAAACAAATATACCACAGTTTGGATTATTCGTAAATTGCTTACTGTTTCACAGTCTTTGCACAGTTTGGGATATTGAACTTGTAATGAAACAGCATTCTTTCAGCAATTTCAGCATCTTTTTCTTCTGTTAGAAAAAGATATACCTCTTTTATTTTCTAAGCCCCTCTCTTCCCCCAAAAAATCATACATACATGTAACTTGTTATACAAAAATGTTCCAACACATAAATCCTCCATCCCAAGTAGGTACACAAGATAAATTAATTAATTGTAGGGCCTCACGTCCGTGCAGGTCAATTTGGCCCACGTATCGCACTTGAGGAGGGTTGGCGGACCTGTGTTAGACACCTGACATCTTCGATAACACTCACCTTCGTTCGTGACAACCCTATTGGTACCTTGGATTAAACCTCAGGTTTATTGGTACTTGGGTAACGGGCGTTATTTGAGGGGAACCTTTGGAGTAAGATGTGTATTGATTCTTTTTAAATTGTTTTCTTGCATGAAAATATTTTGACGTGTTTTCTTCGGCCAAAGAATCACCATTGCCATTCAACGCGGCAACGCTGCTAGTGTTCTGGGCACTGGTTCTGCGATGTGGATTATTTTTTGATGCCCATTGATTTATTTTGTTTAAGTTTGTACATAATTTCGTGATAATTAGTGTAGATGTTCATAAGTCTGTTATGTATGTTAGGAAAACTTTCTTGAATAAAACTCGTTTTGAATTGTCAATTTCAATATTTAATGCTAGTGTTACACAGGTAGATGTATAGAGTATACTTTATTGTTACACAACTTTTTTACACTAACTTAATTCTATTAGTACAGTGAGAGCGATGTCATACTCAGAATATCATAATTATATTATTACAATTTAACTATGTAAGTACGTGCCATTAATAAGTTTTGGGTAGGTTTATTTTTTTCTTTATCACATCACAACGGAAAATATGTAACTAAGTAAATAAAAAAGTAAACAAGGAATTTTAGAGTGACACAAAATTGACAACGAAGTAAAAAAATATTCACAATTTGTAGTTCTTTATTACAGGTAAGCTTAGAAAATTACATCATAATTTTTAAATATTTCCAAATCTCAAATCCACATTTTACAAAGATGAGCTCTAAATCGGGGTTCAAAGGCGATCCGTTCTCATATACATTCTAATATACCTCTTCTACATCTACACACAGGGTGGGGATTAAATAAACAAAGTTTTGTAGAAATCCCGTGAGTTAAAACATCAAACAGTTTAGGAAGGCCGTGGCACGGGTCCGGTTCGGCCTGGACAGTACATTTGCCTAGATTACCGGCACGCGTAAGGGATCGTACCTAAAAGCCGATATCTTGATGAACGATTTTGAAACGTTATTTTCTACGATAATTTGATTATAAAATGTTGAGCTAGAAAAGCTTTGTAGGAGGAAATTCAGATTGGTTGGGATGCAAAAAAATAAATCTATTAGTGCACGAAATTGTTAGTTAAACTTGCTCCCAAGGTTATACTGGTTTGAGATCTATTCACCTTGACACAGTAAAACGATTCTAGCGTTAAGGCGAGCTATATCTGTGTCCTTCGTGCGAGTTTTAATGATTAGTACGTGGATGACCGAACATAGCTCGGTTTTCTTTTACGACGTTTTCTAAAAATTAAACTTAGCAAGAACGATTTATCGCACCCGAAACACCCAGCAAACTAAACTACATGTAAATCGATGGAGCCATTTCCGATATTCAGATTATATATTTACATTTTTAGGAATGATTTCAGACACAATGTAAATTGTTATCAAATAAATTGAATTGAATATATACAAGAATTGCTTGTTTAAAGGTATTAGATATAGATGTACTCGATCGCGTTAATGTTAATGTTAATGTTAATTCAGATTTAAACTGGATGAGCGCTATCTGATGACAATAACGGAAAATCGTTTTTCCATACAAATTAAATATTTGTAAACTGTGAGAAAATGTAGGTTATGTAATAACTTTATATTGTAGCTAAAATCTTTCATTTACTAAACGCACAGCCTAAGCCACTGGGTCTGTAGTATGTGAATTAAATACGGTTTTCGAAAATCATCCGGTAAATGAGGAAATAACGATAGAGGTGAAAGATTTCATAGAAATTCGTAATTTTTTGGGTATGCTTTGTAGCCAGTTAAGGATAAAAATATAACATAAAAATAAGCTTGATTATTAATAATTGCAGAATAAATTACAGAAGACTATGCTTTGTATAATTTTTAATTAAAATATCACTTGACAAGAGCATACATTGTATGTACCTTTCTGCTACAGTGAGACCATTCAAAAGCTTCTCCATAGAATCGAAATCCCATAGAAACAGCTACATACAAAGCATAGCTGACGTTATCACATCGTCCCTCGACATATGAACCCAAAAAACTGGGCCGAGTTTAAATCTTGTCTGTTTTTCGAGCTATTTTTCTCAAGGGCCGCACTCGGGGGGTGAGTTATCGCACGGCCCAGGGGGGGGGGGGTGAGCAAGGGTCGAAGGGGGATGCCCTAATTTTTTACGCAGAGGTTAGTTGAAAAGAGGCTGGGTCCCTGTATAATGGAATTATCTGTATTCGGGATCTCATTGACGTCAATTGACTTGTACGTGTTTAGGCACGTTTTTAAGCACAGGGTTTTTTAAAAATATCGGAAATGTATTTTTCCATTTTGCGTTTTAAATACAATTTAGAATCCAGAAAATTCATCGCTTTCTCTATTTAAATTCGTTTTCATTTTGAATTACTAAATGGTAGTGTTTTTTATCGTTACTTTTTGTTTCAGTTCGTTGTTTTTTTACAGTAGGTACTTAGATATTACTAAATTACAGCTCTTTTAAATTTTACTTCTAGGAATACTCTTCGTTAAAAGAATACCTCAGTAGGTACTTACATTGTAGGTACAACATACTTATGTAATAAGTAATGACTCCGTAGGTACGTCTCTATATGTACAAGACTGTTGCCGAATCAGCTTAATGTAAAATTAATACAGCAAAAACGATAAATCATGAACACCACATGGTACACGAGCCGGTCATAAATTACGAAGATTTAATTAATATAACCGAACAAAATCTTACGCGCGGCCATTTTGGATCCCTTATCCCACCCTCTCCTGCTCGAAACAGACGATTACACTTCGACAACGTAATTTTTTAATTTGACGAATACAATGGCGGGTGAAAAAAGGTCCGTAATGTCTATGCGTAGGGAACGGGTGCGTTCTATTTTCGAATTTTGCGCGCGCAAATCTAACTTTGTCTCTTCCCTACCCCTGTCCTTCCGCGGGCATAATTAGGGACGTACCCTGTGAGATGAGATTTGGTTGAAGTTTAAATTGATTCAATCGAGTACCGATGTTTCGCTCGAGAGGCTTCAACGTGCGTATGTTTTTTCTTTTTTACTTTTTTTTCAATGTTTACACGGGACAAGGAATTAATTAGGGATCGGATTGATGTTCGTTCGATTAGCTTTTGAAGCGGTTAGGATTTTTGATTTTTTGACTGGTGCCGATGATAGAAGGTTTAAAAAAAAGAAGTGTGTCGTTTATGTCATCCTTGACAGTTGACAGCTATTCGAATTTTTTCGATACATTTCGGTTTAGGTAGCCTTGTAAATAATAATGAACCTCTAAGTAGGTTACCCTCCTGTTAGGCGAGGGTTACGTACAATAGGTTACAAACGGGGTCGATTCAACTATATTTAATAGGAAGTCTGTTGCTGACAATGAGCATACAATTCGCTATTCTCAGATTTTCTCTTTAACGATCGTGTGTTAGACAGGCAGCTCGTTTTAGTTTAAGCATAATATTATTATAACTAGTTCTATTTCTTATTTCATTTACTATTCTCTACGTGCTTAATATATTACATTGCATTGCTGTAAAATAACGAAAGAGGTTTTTATTAAACAAAAACCGGCCAAGTGCGGGTCGAACTCTCACACGATCTTTCCGCTCCACCCAGAGCAGAAGGAGTAATTTGATGATTTCCCATCGTTAAAAAAATATAATCTGACTATGGGAATTTCGGCCTATAGTCTGTAAACAATCTATCTATTTAACAATAGAAAATACAGCAATAAAACAAGTCGTACAACCTATTCAACACCCCACATTCCACCAGACCAATTGCACCATGTGCATAGAAAATATATTACCCCCACATAGGAGCTAACACAGCTAGACGAGCACTCAGCAGTATTAGATAATTAAGCGCACAGCTGCGTCTTACGCTCATCCATCACCGTCCTGTTTTTACTCGACCAGCCAACAATGGACGAATGCTGTGTTTACTGCGGACACAGAGTATCATGGAAGACAGAAACCAAACTTTGTATCATCACGTCGACATACGCGGGTGTGTCTTATGACTTTGTCCTCAAAGTTATCAGAGCAGAGCTGCTCATCAAACACTCACCACTGCCTTAATAGAGACAATAAGAAAAGTGCTGTTGTCACATTCTTAGTAAAGACAATTTAACAGTTTAGGTTTTAATTAAATTACTTATTAGTCTATATAAAAGGCTAGATTGTAATAAAAATAGTGTTCATCCTTCTAATGAACGCTAGGATAAGTAAAAAAAAAAAACAAACACTCACCGATCGTGAGAGCCGTGTTTACTAGAGACACAGAGTATCGCGGAAGACGTATACCTAAATTTGTTAAACGCTCTTTTTATAAACGAAACTTCGTGATTTTCAGCTTGATGTTTTTCTTACTTTTTAATAGCCTAGCATAGCCCAGTGTTGTGCAAAGGCTTCCCCCATATATTTCCAAACACCGCTGCGTGACCTCAAACCAGTCTTCCTAGTGACATTCCGGCAGCGGTAGCGTTGCAAAGGCGATTGTCAAAACGTTAAAAATGTATGGGATTGACAAACGCTGTCGAAATTTCACGTAATTAATGCCTTACATTTTGGAATTTCGACAATCGCAGTTGCTAATAAAATTGCATTTTGTAGGGCCCCAGGTCATCTCGCCGCCATTGTAACACTCTTCTTTTTTAAGCTCCTATTGTAATTTGTTATGGTGTACAATAAAGAGTATTTCAATTCTATTTTATTCTCGCCACCTTTTCTGGGCAGGCCTCAGTATTGCAGTTTACTTAGAACATAGAATGACTTGTAGTTTGTAAACTACTTGACGTGTTTGGCGAATGCTATTATAAGTTGTCGCACGCAAAGCAAGGTAAGAAGATGCTGCGTGATTGGATAAGTTAGGTCTCGGTTCGTTATTTATTCTTGTGCAATAGCTTCCAAGCGCAGTGGCGAAATAAACGTATTTCATTCTAGACAAATGGAGTTCTTGATTGAAGTAATACATTCATACGAAACTGTTAATATATTATTATGTACGAGCACCCTGGCTTCGCACGGGTGCCAATTATTTTACATAAACGTTATTCGTTTATTGCTTTTTCTATTAGTATAAACCGTATGAAAATCTACGTATTTCATTCTAGACAAATGGAGTTCTTGATTGAAGTAATACATTCATACGAAACTGTTAATATATTATTATGTACGAGCACCCTGGCTTCGCACGGGTGCCAATTATTTTAAATAAAAATTATTCGTTTATTGCTTTTTCTATTAGTAAAAACCGTATGAAAATCTGTTGCGTGGTTTAGAAGAAGTAAGCGGAGAAAAAGACGGAGCCACATACCGACTTTGTTTTATGTTTTTAGTTTTTTCATGTCAGAGTTCATATCAGAGTATCAGGTAGAAGTTAGGTGAGGAAATTAGGAGTTGACTACTCGTAGTTTTGGAAGAATGACAGTTCACTTCACGCACAATTACTCAACCAATGTTTTTACAGTGAGATGTTTACGGACTAGATAGGGAGAAATGAATGCAAAGTTAAACGTAGTTAATATGGAACCAAACCTCACTATATCCGTTCTTATATCTTCATCTAGATGTATTTTCGCGTATCATCGTCTGAATAGGACAGATTAGGTCATTTAATTTCCAGATTCCTCAATGGCTGGGCAGGTCAGGGGGGCTACTCTCTAGCGAAATCCGTTAGTTTCGGGCTTAGTTGCGGGCGGGCATATTCTACTCCGTATCACCTAACCACTGAGAATTAATGATACAACGATTTGACAGTTACTGCGAAATCGTGTTGTAGCTGCAAAATTACCTTGATAATTGATTTTTAAGGAAACCTTTTGTGATGCTGGACGTTTTTAGGGTTCCGAACAATACCGAAAAACCCTTATAGGATCACTGGGGTGTCTCTCTGTCTTTCTGTCTGTCAGTCTGTCTGTCCGTTTGTCACAGCCAGTTTTCTCCGGATCTGCTGGACCGATTTTGTTGAATTTTGGTGCACATATGGACTTCTGTGACCCAAACACGGACGCGTTACGTAAATAAATACATTTTTAGTATGGGGTCAGTTTTAGGAGTCAAACAAGAAAATATTAAAAAAAGTTTTTCAAACTGTATCGCGTGACATATCAAACGAAAGCGCTAACTGTCAGTCTTAATAATATTTTTTTTTCATAATTTTAAGATAAATAGTTTTGAAGTTATTCAAGAAATTAGACCAACCCCACCTTATCTCCGAAATTACAGAGCCCAAAAATTTTGAAATAATAATATAAATCTTTATTTTCATACCAAGTCTATTGTGAGAGAGTGTTTTACAAGTTACTTAACCTAAATTTAATTAAAATTAGCTTCTATATACAAATTAATAATACCAACTTAAAGTCTCCTAAAACATTTCCGACAGGAAACATCTCACACCGAAAATTCTTATTAAATCTCACATTAAACTAAACCGGATGCATTCACGTATTTAACCGGTTCGTCTACGGTTAACTAGAGTCGGGCCGGATAAATTATTTAACTGTGGACTCTCGGCCATTTCCCAGCGGAACAAAAGCTTGCTTTAGAATTATATATGAGTCGAGCTTAAAGTTTAGAAGCTCGATGTGCAAGTCTAAAAGCTTAGGTCCTGGGGACTACGGAACAGTATAGAGGCGGCAAGGGTTAAACATGTTTTGGGTAGGTTTTATTATGCCCTGTTCTATAATTATAGTGGGCGCCAGATAAACTTGGAATCAAGTACATTGACCTTTTTCTAATCTGCTTTCGTAGTAACTGAACAATAAACTATGAACCGTTTTTCATAAGTAGAGAACGTAAAGGTTTTAGAAGTCGATTCAGGATAGCTTTATGTCTTTATTTCTGTTTTTGATATTAAGAAAGTCAATAAATGTAAGTGGGTCAGTGACCGTTTTTGCATATTTATCTGGTGTCTGGTGCCATAGAGTTTTTCATCGTCATTTATCTTTTACATGACTTGTTCGCAAACATAATGTATGAGGGTAATTGCAGTCATACCTAATTCAAACCAAGGTCAAACCACTGTGTGACATGGTGAACTTCATGAAATGGACAGTTCTACGATACCGTAGAACTGTCTTTTTTTTGTATTTAATTTGATACACGTCGTAGCCCTATGACGTATATCAAATTAAATACAAACAGAAATTAAAAAAAAATAGCGATCATATGTTCAGATATTGAGGTCAGAATAGTGTAAGAAGGCAGACAGAATTCTTTCAGAATACGTACGACTGCAACCTTTCGACCTTTTACGAAACAACTTTTCATAATGTCTTCAGTTCAGGAGTGCCACTACCGCACTGTGTATCTATGTTTTCAGAAAGCTACAACTTGGAATCTTTGGTAAAGAGTGAATAGGTTGCTTCTACGCAAGCTTGCTCCATCGTCGACCATATCGTCGCTTTAAGACTTGTATACATGCCAATGACCTTGTGCATACAAACGGAGCTAACTACACCTCCACGCGCCACTCCGCTACCCGTGTTTTTAATTTTTTATAATAAAAATAACACATATTTTTAAAAAGTAACAAAACCAAATTATTCTCGTTTGTATTGCAAAGCAGTAAATATATATTTTTATACTCTTTTGATAAAAAAATGAAGGAGTAAACTGCTTCATCTGCACGCTATTTTTAAGTTTTTTTCGAGAGAGCACCCTTAAGGCTACTCTCTCGAGAAATGCTTAAAAACAGCGTGCAGATGAAGCAGTTTTTCGTCGGCATTTACTAAGATATTACATTTGAAAAAAGTAGGTAGTAATCTACATGATATTATGCGTAATTTGGTTTAGCCAGAATTTATGTATCGGAATCACATAATAAGAAAAAAAAAACACCAAATCACCTCCAAATCGTTGAGATGAAACCATTTTACTCCTTCATTTTTTATCAAAAGTGTATAAAAAATATATTTACTGCTTTGCAATACAAACGAGAATAATTTGGTTTTGTTACTTTTTAAAAATATTTGTTATTTTTTTTATAAAAAATTAAAAACACGGGTAGCGGAGTGGCGCGTGGAGGTGTAGTTCCGTTTGTATGCACAAGGTCATTGGCATGTATACAAGCCTTAACATAAAATGTTCCGTCTAGATTTCGAATCAATCAGCACTTTAATTCATGTTGGCATGACTGCGTAGCGGATGAGTCAGTTGCCATGCAGAATATAAAGACCTCTGTCTACGCCTTGTAAGGTCTATAGAGGGGTGCAGTCAGCACAACATTAGTGGACGCCGCGAGCCGCCTGTCAAGAGCTAAACGCGCTCTAAATGTGAATCACTACTTGTCTGAACTCAAATAGACGCCTTCTAGCCAGCCAACGTTAATACTTTAGCTCTACAACAATAAATGTTCACGGAAAATGTGCGGGGAAGTTGAGAGATTATTTTTGCGCTGGCTTCGTCTATGCTGTTGAAATAGGATGACTTTTTTTGTTGAAATTGATGGTATGGTCCTAAATGGGAGGAGCTCGTGGCTAGATAATAACAGTCGCACGGTTAAGCAACGCTTGCCTAGGTTAGTCTGTGGATGGGTGACCATCTTAACATAGGTACTGAGTTTCCTTCGAACCTCGGAACGATAAGCCGTTGGGCTCGGCTATCATTTGCAGATCTTTGGTAGTCGTTACGGATAGTCAGAAGCCAGTTTTTCCAGTCTTGCTATGAAGTACCGTGTTACCCAGTTAATGGGTTGTGGAGGTCTGGTGGGCAGCCGCTCCACGAAAAATATTGGTATTCAGCTAAATCCGGTTTGACTGAAAGCCGACCTCAATATAGTTGGGAAAAGGCTAGGCAGATGATGATGGCATGGTCCTAAACACGATGATAAATTATAATGACGAGATGGTTTCTAGTCTAAGAGACAGCGCATCGCTGTCAGATGTTATGTTGACAGCAAGTTTCATACTAATCATCATCTGCCTACCTTTGCCATCTGTGATGATGATGGTTCCATTACAGATTGCAAGTCCCATTCCAGTCTAACAAGATTTGCTGAACACCAAGAAACCAACATGAAGCATAAAATCGATTGCCTGCCTGGATGATTATTTATAAGGTAAAAAAGTGCATTAATGGTGGTACATACGGCTGCATTCCCATTTTCGACATACTTCCTTAAAAATATGATAAGAATATGGAAAAATATGAACGAATCTAAAATCTAACTAGATTTAGATTCAATTGGACTTTGCTCCAATTAGAACAAAGTCTAATTGAGTTAATGCCTACTCCAGTTCTATAAGAGCTTAACGAGCTCCCACTAAATGCTGTGTTCACCGTAAAAAACTGTAAAAAATTCAAGAAGCTCTGCATAAAGCTGCTTGCTTTAAAAAAGCGTCGTCCAAGTCAGCCAAGATAAGAATTTATGTTGGCTCCGTAATAACCTAATCCGTTAAATAACAGCGCCAAAGCAAAGACTTGGAACAAACCTCGCCCTCGTGTCCCGGGCTTTACTTAGGGCTGCCACATGAAAATGAAGAAAAGAAAAAAGTAGGAAATTACATTTATGTAGCTCAAACTTAAAGCACACGTTTAAACGACAAAAAATAAAAGACAATTACAAAAAAAAATGTATAAAATAATTACATTTTAAACGTTCAAAAAAGAAAAAGACTTATATTTTGCCAAGTGTGGCGCATACCATGAAAAAAGAAACCAATTTAGTGGCTTTTTACAGATTTTGACACAGAAAAATGCACGAAATGGCCACAGACTAGCGATTTTTTTTTGTTGAGATTTTTGGCTATGGTTGGAGTCAAATCAACCAGATAGAACTTATTCGAATAAACGAACGAATCTGCCTGCCGAAGTTTATACGGTTAATTTGAATAATGTGTGTTTTAGAACTATGAATTTAACTAATCAATCCAGCTTTGAAATAAACACTGCCCAGGATTCGTCGGTATCGCTTGTTCTGTACATACAAATACATTTTTACTTGTGGGATAGTTATGTAAAAATGTATTTAGTATATTTTTGTTTGCATATGAGTATTCTTCCCTTTTCAGAAGTTGATTTTTGCATAAATTTTCTTTTATTATTTCTTATAACTTTTAATTAGCTATAAGTTTTCCAAACATAATAAAATACTAAACCTTGAACAAATTGATGGTGATTAAAATCCGGATGTTTTTTTTTCAGAACACCTAATTTTAGACCACTTCCATGATTTCTGTTTATTTTACTTAAATTATGTTTGCCCTTTTATTTAAAATAAATATTTGAGTAGAATCAACAACGGAGTATCTGAAAAAAAAAAAATATTTTGACTCACCTAGTGTTTTTTTTCGTGGCAACCCTGGGCTTAGTAAACGAAGTGGATTTGTCTGGTCTTTTTGTGCAGCTGCAAGACTTAGCGTAAGCTTGTCTAGCGGTCTACTTGAAATATTGCCACCTGGTCTTATTTACGTCTTTACCTCACAATGTTACTTATTATTAGGTATACCTGGTACTTTGTACATAAGCACCTTATCATGAGGCTCTTGTAGATTTGAAGTTAACTTTATAATTCTAAGGTTGGTTGAACTTTATTTTTATAAGTTTTCAATTAGGGTTTGTCTAAGGAGATGTCGAGGGAGATTATTATTAGGGCTAGTAACTCCGGACCCTACCTTTGATATCCTTTCAAAATAATAAATTTAAGATGAAGAGGGTAAATTTTACCAATCAGTCATTTTTTTTTGTCCCTTATAGTATATTCGACCGCAAACGCATTGACTCGTTTGAGATGTGGTGCTGGAGAAAGATGCTCCGTATTCCTTGGAGGGCGTTTCGGACTAACGTGTCCATATTGCGAGAACTGAAAATGTCCTCGCGGATATCATCTGAGTGTCTGCGCAGAGTTCTAGAATATTCGGTCATATTGCAAGGAAAAAGGTGACAACCTCGAGAAGCTCATCGTGCCCGGCAAAGTAGATGGAAAAAGACCTCGTGGACGCAGTCCAATACGTTGGTCTGACCAGATTCGCGACGCCCTTGACACTACCGTTCACAACGCCCTCCACACCGCCAGGGACAGAAACAGGTGGAGAAACATCATAGGTGTGAAAATGATATAGAAGGGAGGTCACGACCCTCAGCACTGAGGAATACGACGCAAGTAGGAGGATAGTATATTCGATTCAGACGTTAAATATGAGGCATAACATAATTCTATTTACAGTTAATTAATATATTATACACAAAAGATGTACCTAAATATAGTGACGTAGAAATTCTCTAATAATACTTTATCTTTTAATAAGTTATGGCAAAGTTAATCGAGTCCTCTGCATATAACCGCACAGATATTTAACGCCTTCATCAAAAATGCAGCCCTCATCATATCCAGAAATAAGATATCATTATAGACGTGACGACTGCCCGAATACCGTGATGGTGCCTATTTCCGGCCAGTCGTTATGAATCTTATGAAATTATTCATAGATGATCGGAGTCTGCGAGCGACTGTCAATCCTAATATTGGCCATTGCCGGATATAAATCAAAAGGTGTCTCAGGTTAATTTTGAATAGTGGCGCTTGAGATATACAGTGTTGCTGCTAGCTCTTGGTCTAAAAATAAATACAAAAGATTTTTATTTGTGTTTCTTTTTCTTTGTAAAGGGGAACGGACATTTATATATTTTTTTAATGAAAAAAACACAACAGTCATATTTTTTTTTAATCTATGATGCACTTTTAGTTTTTATCAACATCGGAGAATCTATGACTGCATCATTGGATTTTTGAAAAAAAATATAAGTTAAGTTTAGGTATGTAGGTTTAGTTATTTTTTTTTTTAAATGGGCGCTTTCCTTTTGTTTGCCAAGTGTTATTACTTCCCAGAATTTTATCTTTATAAGCGACACTTAGGTGGTGTAATAATAATACAGGATGTATTTTTTTATTTCAAAATCAACACTTTCGAATTCTGGCGTTTAATGTCGCTTTTTAGATAATCCAATAATGTAGTTTTTGTTCTTATCAAAATCGGGCTCGAGGCTCCTTTGAATGTTTTTCGCTATTTTCATAGTTCCGGTTTTGACCATCCACACACACACTTGTAAAATTCACCTTGTATACCAGATTTCTTATTCAAAATCTTTATCGAGAATTTCGTTAGCATATACTTTACTTTAATAAAACACAAAAGCCGCATACAATTCTAAATCAGTCATGTCCGAAATAAATAAAGTACCTAAGTAAACATTATATTTTCAAACCATACATCTAGTGGTGGCTCAGATGCCCAGATGCGGCTAGATTAACTAAGAGTGGCCATGCATGGCGGAAGCCGGCCGAGACTGGCTATAATTGGTAAAGGTGTTCCAAAATATACGAAGCCTGGACCAGGTCCTTGTACACTATACTTAAAAATAGGAAAATACATCTAAAACATTCTCAACTGTCCAATTTCTATAAAATTGCTTTGTTTGCTAGTAAAACTCGGGATATTAAACAACTCAAACCCATCATGGCGGTAAGCTGTTATTTTGATTGATTAATGACGTTTGACATTTATTTCTGACATGTTTATTTACCGACAACGAGACAAAAATGACTGAAGTGACATTGTTGTGACAGCTGACAGTTATCTTTCTATGATCTATGGTTTACTGTCATTATTTTTAAGCACAGTGTGACTAAATCGGTGCGACGCTATGTTGAAAATCGATAAAAGTAATTTATAAACAACAATTAACTTCCACAACAGTAAAAATTAAAATGAATTATCTGTATTTTTCCCGAATTCTACGGATTTTTCTCTTTTTTTTTGAGGTAGTGCACATAGACCTGGCCCATTTTGAAACATCTCCTTTGAATAAAGAATCTGCTAATCAGTATTTAAACTAATCATGTGGTCAAAGTTTTTATAGATGAGTCCGTTTATATAAGACCAGTGTGAGTAAATTACTTTAGTTTAACAAAATACAAAAAGCCATTCTAAATCAGTCTTGTCCCAAATAAATAAAGTTCGTAAACATTTTATTTTTAAATCCATACGTCTAACGGTGGCCTCAGATGCCCAGATGTAGCTAGATTAAATGAGAGTGGCCGTGAATGGTGGACGCTGGTCATGGCTGGCTATAATTGGTGGATGTTGGTGGAGTAATAGTGGCGTATTTATTCACGTCTTGCGTTTACTCGCTTATTTACGAGGTGGGAGCTTTCGGTTCAATGAGGGTGTCTGTTTAGGAGGTACAGAGGGTTTTGTACTTGTGTAAAAAAAAAATCTAGAGACTTTTTCCGATCATGAACACTGATTACTGTTAAGTTTTATTTTATGTACAACTACTAGCTTCCCACAACAGTAAAAGCTTTAACTGTGTGACCAACATTGAAATCACAAAAAAATCGGCCATGTCCGAGTCGGATTTGCGCACGAAGGGTTCGGTACTATAAACCTCAGTTTTTATTATTTGTTGTTATAGCGGTACAATAGAAATACATAATCTGAGAAAATTTCAACTGTCCACCTATTACGGTTCTTGAGATACAGCCCGCTGACAGACAGACGGACGGACGGACGGAGGCTTAGTAATAGGGTTCCGTTGGTTACCCTTTCGGTACGGAACCCTAAAAATCGACTTACTCATTTGTGAGCATAACTCAACAAAATGTACTGAACAGCTGTTTTTTTCTTGATTTCGCCTCTGACATGGTTTATTTAACGACCACCATTTGGCGGCCGGGACCACCGGCTTATACGTGCCTTCCGAAGCATGGAATCATCTTTTTATCAGACAATCAGGTAATTCAAGCCTGCAATGTCCTAGCCAAACTGGAAACAACTTTACAAAGTATGCTTCCCGTGGCAATCGAACCCACGACCACCGAGTCACAAGGCAATCGCCTAAACCACTAGACCACGGAGGCAGTGGAAACCCAATTAAAAACACAGAAAAAAAAATTGAATACAAAAAATCTTACTCCAAATTAGAAAATCTACCCTAAAATACAAGTACACTCGGATTTCCTCTGAAACTGAATTTCCCGTATCTGAAGTTACAATAAAATTAATTAGAATTCGGTCTAAACAATTGCTGTGCGACAGATCCATCTGGAGCGACGTGATGGGCAAAAAGCTGGGCATTGGGCATCTGGGCAGCTACGAAATGAAATTGAAACAATTGCCCGGGCTCATTAGGAGAGTCTGACCGCGCGACTTGCTCGACGTACCTAATTAGAAATAGAATGATTATTTAGCGCTCGCTAGATTTTAATTTTGGAATTGGTTTGTTTTAATTTGACGACTTGAAAAAGGAATGAATATTCATTTTTTGGAACGAAGTTTTGGAACGAAGTTCCTTATCGCGCGTTGCGAAATGGGGCTAGATGGGAAAAATTAAGACCAAAAATTGTAACGACACTTTTGCTATAGTTGTAAGCCGTGCGGCGTGCGCGTGTTTCTCTGTCTGTCTCTCTCTCTCTCTCTCTCTCTCATAGAAAGCAAGCCAGTTATTTTCGTTTCGTCTTTCTATTTATGTTTACATTATATTTGTTAATAATAAAAAAATATTATTGTAAATTAAAAAAAAAATTACAATTCCTTCACTAATTAATCGAAAGGAACTTCGTTCCATCCGCGTGTCCCTTGACACCTCTCAAGTTTTTTATTATTTCTTTGTCTTTTGCTTTCTTTGGCCATGATAGTTCATCAACACATTTGAGGGACTATCAGAGAGGCGATTCTTGTATTTTTTCAAGGTGTGTTCGCATTCGCATGGCAATCGCAAACTTTCAAAATACTCTTAAGAGGAAATGCTGGCGGATAGACTTTGTATGTAAAAAGTCATAATTCCAGGTTTGGCTCTCGACTGTTTTCTCCTCCAATTGTGGACTGATATTAGAGATATTTCACAAACTGAATAAGAAGGATGTATACTATGCCTCTACGTTTTCTTTTTTTGATTAATAGTTGCCAAATTTGTACACTAGGGCTGTGAGCATTTTGTGAGAGTTCTAGTGCTGATACGGTTGACAAATCATCAAAAAGGAAAACATAGGGACACAGTATATATCCTTCAGTTTGTGAAATATCTCTTAAAACGATTCAATATTGGAGGAGAAAACAGTCGAGAGCCAAACCTCGAATTATGACTATTTACACACACAAAGTCTCGCCGCCAGCATTTCCTCTTAATTTCCCTACATTTGGGAAAGTTTTAGTTTGTACGAGGTTAAGCGTTCAATTCTCGATCCTAAAAAGCGTTTATATTCAAGTCGAAATTTTATCACAGCTACAATCTATGAGTGGATGTTTGTTCCTCTTTCACGCAAAAAACTACTGAACGGATTTTGATGAAACTTTACAGTAATAATATTATACATCTACTAGTTGACCCGCGAAATTTCGGTCTTAGCGTGATGATGTATAGCCTATAGCCTTCCTCGATAAATGGGCTATCTAACAATGAAATAATTTTTCATATCGGACCTGTAGTTCCTGAGATTAGCGCGTTCAAGAAAACAAACAAACTCTTCCGCTTTTTATTTTAGTATATATATATATAGATAAATAACATATGGGTTTTAGTTTATAAAAATATTGGAGAAACTACTAATTAAATTTTACCGGAAGACACTGCGTGGCAAGACCTCCCCGGTGGAACGATGACCTGGTGAGGGTCGCGGCGTTGTTATGGCGACAATTGGCGGAGGCCTATGTCCAGCAGTGGACGTCTTTCGGCTGATATGATGATAATGACTAATTAAATACGCCCGCTGGTGGCAGATAGTAAAATAATAAAACTAGGTACATCATTTTTCAATTTGCTTAATAACCGACTCTGAACAACCTGAGTCAAAATAATTCACTAAAACTTCAATCTCATAATTACACATTTGTAGATAAAAGCTGATGAAACTTGGCCAGCCAAAATGAGTTGCAGCGGTTTCCCGCCAGGCGGCGCTGTTCGCTGTAAGCGTTTTCTTTTGTGCCAAGAGGAAATTGAACAAAGTAATCACCCCCTTTGTTTTAATTGAACGCTCAATGGATAGATTCAGGCAGGTTTCAAGTAATTTAAAGTGTGGAGCTGGTTTAAAGGGTGCTGACTACCGTTTCATGGTGACCATTTTTAAGTGGTAGATTAATTAAAGTAGCTTTAAATAGTGGCGATACTTAGTTGTGGCTTTATTTGATACGCTTTGGTTTACTCCATCTTTAAACGTTGTTCACGTGGTACTATTGTAAGTACCGTCAAACGGGGTAAATAGGAACGGAGGGAATTTGAAAAATAGGTATTTTTCTAAAAAAAAAAAACATAGCACTAGCAGCATTATCCACGAAGAAAACAGCGGAATGCGGTTGTATGGAGAAAGGCCCAAGAGTTACCGACTAGAGTCCCCTCTTAATTTTATCCCAGATCGCAAGCCAGACCAGTGGCGTAGCTAGTCTGAAAGGGGCCCTGTATCAAACATTTTTGGAAGCCTCGTTTTAAGGGGTACTTATTTTTTTTTTAAACAAAATTTGCCAAGCCCGTTCCATCATCGGACCACAAGGCGAACGGCGATGCGCCACCGGTACATGGGCGACATCCCACCCACACGCACTAAACGTTTTGGGAACACATTCATAGTGCGTACAGCTTAGGAGTGGAATTACCTGCCAGAGTCTGTGTTTCCAGATAGCTACAACCTGGGAGTCTTTAAGACAAGAGTGAATAGGTTACTTCTAGGCAAACGTGCTCCATCTTCGACCGCATCATCGCTTACCATCAGGTGAGATTGTGGTCAAACGTATGCCTATATATGTGTATAGTAAAAAAAATAGGCCCTACAAGCTCAGAAGTGTCTCTAAATGTAGGAGCTTTCCGTCCATAATTCGGGGCCCTTAGGCCGGGGGCCTCGTATCTTGGATACGGCTGCTCCAGCGGTAGCTACGCCCCTGCCTCAGAATAAGATTTATATATACGTATCGTTACTTATACGACAGGCTGTCATGGACTAGTAGACACAGAATCGGTGAGGGAAGAAAATGTTCCCAACAGCTTTCTATTCCCCAGCATAAGTCGGCAGCGTTTAGAGGCAGTTTTCGTTACGCAGCTTCTAAATGCTGGAACAACATCCCACCGCCCATAAAGTATAGTAAAAGTTGCTCGACTTTCAAATTAAAATTAAAGTTTTTATTAAATCATCAAAATGAATTTCAAGATGTTCGTGCTGACTTGTCAGTCATTTGAAACGCAAAATTTTATCAATTAGTTAGCTTAGTTACAACCTTATGCATTCTTAAATGTTGGCATTGTTATCAATTTTAAATTTTATATGTTTTTAAGTTTTACCAATTTTATTAATTTTATACACTTTATACAATTTTACACGTTTTTTTTTACAAATGTTACTAATTATACACATTTTATCATTTTTACCTTTTATGATTGTTCCTTCTATTTCTATTTTTAATTCATCAATTTTAATCAATTTCAATCAATTTTATAAATTTTTCGATTTTATCATTATTGCCTGTTATGATTGTTTTTTAATTTATGTTAGTCCTATTCGTATTAGTTCTTTTTTATTAATGGGCACAAACATATTTTTAATGTTTTGATACATTTTTAAATTTTATACGTTTTTATTTCACCAATGTTTTTAATTTTATAATTAATACATTTTATGATTGTTTCTTCTATTTTTAACTCATCAATTTTATACATTCCTCGATTTTATCAATACTACTATCTACTACTAAATAGTATTTTAATTTATATTAGGCCTATCCGTATTTGTTCTTTTTTATGAATAGGCACATAAATAAATCTTCTGTTTTAGTTGTTTTAAAATATAGAGTCACGATATTTTATTTCAGTTACTTTTGCACAAAATATTCATACTTTTATAATATGTGTGTTTATGTTTTCGAGCGTATGATACTCATGGGCTGCAGCTGAAAATCAGCGTCAGGTGGTATACCTTGCGTTGCCAGCTGGCATTATGCTGAGCTGAGGCCCTTTTGGCATTAATAGTTTTAATTATTTATTTGTTAATTTTTAAGGTGTTTTATTTATGTAATGCCAATAAATACAATTTTCTTTCTTTCTTTATATAAATTGTAAATCTAATCGATTTTCTATAGAAACTTGTTGACCCGCGCAACTTCGCCTGTCCCGTTCCTATTGGTCTTAGCGTGATGATATATATAAGAAATAAGATTTTTTCCAAATCGGACCAGTATTAGTGCGTTCGAGCAAGCAAACAAACAAACAAACTCTTCAGCTTTATATATTAGTATAGATTATTATAGATACCGAGAAATCTCCGCTATTGGCTTAAACGTTTACTCTGGAATATCAAAAATCAATCTGCCCAGCTTATTCCCAATTATATTGGGGTCGGCTTCCGGATGCAGCTGAGTCATCATCTTCCTGCCCTTATCCCATGTTACTTGGGATTGACGCAACACGTTTTTTTCTTCCATTCTGTCCTATCAGCCGTCACGCTATCACTAACTCCCTTTTCTTTCATGACTCCTCACACAAACCATCCTTCTTTTCTTTGGCCTCCCTTTCCCTCGCCATCCATCCACATTCATAATCATAACTCTTTTGGTCACATTTGGATGCAGCTGAGTATCTCTCCATTTGACCTCCACAACACAGTAACTGGATAACAAGGTACCTCTTAGCAAGACTGGTGTCAGATTTTTTGGCTTCTGACTATCCGTAACGCCTGCCAAAGATCTATAATTGAGCCGGGACAAACGACTTAACGTGCTTTCCGAGGCACGGAGGAGTCTTGGTATCTTGAGATGGTCACCTATCCACAGACCGACCTTTGCAAGTTTTGCTTAACCTCGAAAACATTGATATATAAAAAACACACACACACACACACACAGCATCTCAAAAACGTCTGCAAAAAACAAGCGCATAATGTATAATTGTGCGCAAGTTTCAAACAGTCTCGCATCGCTCGCCATACTGCACTGCTTTGTAAAAACAACTTTAAGCGATTCGTGTAAGGTTGAATTTGCAAAAAAACAATGTTTATAGTATAACTACACACAACTCACATATGACACTTAATACATGTCAGTTTTTGACGACAGTTTCGAGTGTTGCATTTGTTCGAGACTGTGCATCTTGGGTTTTTTATATATATCAGTGCTCGAAAATGAACGCGCGACTATTATTATTTAGCCAAGACCTCCATTAAAATATCTATACCACATTTAAACACAACCTTTGAAATATCTACCATTATAAAACATATGTACCTACACAAGTACTGAAATAATAAAAGAACTTTGAGCGGCCATTGCAGTTTGTTCCAAAAACACGGATCAATAAAAACAAACCAGTAAATTGAACAAAACTGGAATGTTTATCATCCCGCAGTGGCTATTTTACTCACAAAATTGCTAATTAGCCTATCCAAATTTCTATAGCCATGTATATTGTATATGTGTAGGAGTGTCCCTATAGATGGCTGTGTTGGTTTGGGAGCTAGTCGAAACAAAAATTGTGTCATTAATGGAAATTAGAGATCAAAATGTGCGTTTGATTTACTATAGCCATGTGTATTGTATATGTGTAGGAGCGTCCTTATAGATGGCTGTGTTGGTTTGGGAGCTAGTCGACACAAAAATTGTGTCATTAATAGAAATTAGAGATCAAAATGTGCGTTTGATTTTTTTCGTAATATTTTATGAGGTTGTACAATAGTAAAACCATAGGAGATATAGATTATGTGAAGAGATGATTGATGATGATAATAAGAGTTTAATAATATCTCAAGATATTTGGTAAATATCTTGAGATATTATTGCAAGGTGAATGGAACATTTATTTTAATAATCATAGGAACCAAAATTCGATAGTCGTTTTTATCACTGTAGAAGAAATTTTCGGTTCACAATGATTTATCATGAGTTTATGTAAAATATTCTATAATCATACCGAGTTTGCCATAATCCGGTGACATATTGATTGGATACAATGTGATACATTCCGTAATTTAATCTACTTAATATTTACTTTTAACGAAGTAATTTAATACTGTTTGAATGTAATAACCAATCTTTGGAAATTCTTATCCGATTACAAAAATCTTTCATTCGTAGAAAATTATACAGTTGTTGAGTGTATGGGTGCCTGTCCAATACAGCGGAGCGGAGAAACGGAGTAATATTAACCAATCATGTCAGTAAAAATGTCAGTGACTCACGCGGTGCGGAGATTTTATGCAATTCCATTGGTTAAAATTTCTTCGTTTCTCCGCTCCGCTGCCTCGCTAATAGACTATATTTTATTGCGGCAGAAGCACGATTTCTGTGTGATAAGGCATGGGTACAAAGCCGCGAGACTAAGCTAGTAAGCACTAGCTTAGTCTCGCGGCTTTTAATATGTATATATATAAACATGTATGTTTGTGAGTTTAGACACCGCGTTTTCATAACTTCAACTTAAACTTTAGAGTGAAGGTACCGTATCAAAATCCCTCTACATTAATTCCCCGCCACTGTACCGGGCTCCCTGTCTACACGCCGTCACCGCCTGTACCACTTGTTTATAATTCCTTTTGTCTCATCACAAAGCCTTTCCGAGCTACGAAGGCTCGACGGAAAATTCATATCAATTATCCCTTTTCAGCTGCTCATTATAAATTCTTTCATAAGATATTTTCAGGCGGGAGGGACACTCTTTATAGCAGGATTTCATGATAATGGAAAATTAGGGGAGCTTGGGGTTTCTGCCAGCTTCTCCGGTTTCATTGTTTTGGTATAAAATTATGTAGATTAGTGCGAAATATTTTGAATGGACTTATGAAACGTCATGCTTTGTTAAGCGTGCCTTCCTGCCGCTTAAATACTTGTATGTAATTTGGTAAGCTCGCGTGAGTTAGTTTTGGTTATTATAAACTCTGCTAAGTGTTGTTGCTGAAAATTGCAATAAATTCTATTTGATCAGATGCTTTTCGCTTGTATTTTTGGTTCTTTTAATGCTTAAAAACATTTGCTACGTTAAATTCATGAGCATGGTTGCCTTTGAATGTAACGTAGTGTTAATTACATAAAAAATATTGTTCGGACAGCCTCGCTGGTCTCCTGCCGGGGTTGCGGAATCTGTTCGAAAGAGTAAACGCTGCCCTGGAACACAAAGGGCATTAGGAGGAACACGGATGGGTTTTAGTCAGTAAGAGTCTGACACTCCCTTCTGCCTTCACCCAGAGCGGGAGGAGTCATTTGATGATTTCCCATCCTTAAAAAAAACGTCGCTGGTCTAAGTCAAAGTGTTTTAGTTTTTCCAATATGAATTATTCTTAGTAGCACCTCGGAACCCGGATTTGTTCCTGGTTGATGGCAATAGAGTCGCCCCCTATATTATTGCTCACGCATAACTTACGATAAGTGAGTTCAATGTAGTATAGGAAAACCGAACTAAACCCAACATTTCGGGGAATACAGGACTCATGTTATGTTAAGTAAAATTATGTAATGTTTGGAAAGGATTTCTGGTTAAAAAACCTTTCTCGGAATGAAGAAATGTTCAATATTTATCTAAGATTTCGTACGAAAAATATACCCTTTTTTGAAACGGAATATTGATGAAGTTAGGTACTACATGGGGTTGTCGAAATGAAATGTTACGAAATAACATGTGTAGGCATTTTCCCCTCAAAAGTCGTCCATAAAACGAGATTTACGCATAAATATAAAAGCAGTGCTTTTTATCGTCAGCGGCTACTAAAAGTCACCACATAGGCAGTGCTTACGAACGTAATGTTAAGGGGCAACGCAGACCACAGACACTTTTTGCGACAAAAAATTCGCGAAGATGTTGTGTTGAAATGTAGTACTCTTCACGAACTCTGCACGTCGCAGACCTGAGTGCCAATTCTACTGATTTTCAAGCAACTTTAAAAATAAACTAGCTGACCCGCGCAACTTTGTCTGCGTTTCAATTTTCATTACTGCTCCGCTCCTATTTAATTTAACGTATACTTTGAATTAGGGAAGGTTTTTTTTTTTGTTAAATGATAAGGAGGCGTAAATTTCTCTTGAGAGATTTTTGTGTTAGCTTCAAGTCTCAGTAATCAAAGACGGTATATACTTTACTAGCTTTTGCCCGCGACTTCGTACGCGTTTATCCCGTTTTTTTCCCGTTCCCGTAGGAATTTCCCATTCCCGTATAACCTATAGCCTTCCTCAATAAACGGGCTATCCAACACTCAAAGAATTTTTCAAATCGGACCAGTAGTTCCTGAGATTAGCGCGTTCAAGCGAACAAACAAACAAACTCTTCAGCTTTATATATTAGTATGACCATTGATAAATAAAAAACCCAAGATGCACAGTCTCGAACAAATGCAACACTCGAAACTGTCGTCCAAAACTGACATGTATCAAGTGTCATGTGTGAGTTGTGTGTAGTTATACTATAAACAATTTTTTTTTTGCAAATTCAACCTTACACGTATCGCTTAAAGTTGTTTTTACAAAGCAGTTCAGTTTGGCAAGTGATGCGCAATTCTTTTTGCAAATTCAGCCTTACACGGATCGCTTAAAGTCGTTTTTTACAAAGCAGTGCAGTATGGCGAGCGATGCGAGATTGTTTGAAACTTGCGCATAATTACACATATTGCGCTTATTTTTTGCGGACGTTTTTGAGATGCTGAGTGTGTATCTTGGGGATTTTTATATTTCAATGGTATAGATATAGATTTTAAACAACGTTCGTATTCGCGTGTTAGTCGCAAACTGTCAAAAAAGCCTTAATTTTCATATATTTTTGACAGTTTGCGACTGACGTGCGAATGCATACGTTGTTTAAAAGTTAGTAGAATTGGTACTCTCATCGCACAGCTTGAACAAAATCAAGCTGTCTAAGCTTTTCCCGACTATGTTGAGATCGGCGTTCATTCTAACCGGTTGCAGCTAAAAATAACAGCTAAGCGCAACGGTCAAGTGCATGTCGGACTCGCCCAACGAGGGTTCCGTACGTAGGTCCTACATATTACTTTACATAAAGGCAATATTTTTTTGTGATTTAATTACAGATGTATAGTTTTCAGACTTTTGTCAATACTTGTGTTCTAAGACGGTACTGCTTGCCAAATTTCATAGTTCTAGGTCAACGGGAAATAAACTATACATTTTGGTTCCCTTGAGAGTGTCGAAAAATACGTTTTTTCCGGCATAAACGACCGTATCTTTTTTACGTTGACTTAGAAGTTTGTTTTTTTCACAGCTACAAGACCTGAGTACCTATATGGTTTTAATTTAAACTCGATACCTCCATGCGTTCCCAAGATAAACGGTCTTGACAGACAGATGGATGGCCAACAAAGTGATATTATAAAGGTTACGTTTTTTTCCTTTTGAGGAAAAACCCAGTACCCTAAAAACAGTATTAATAATAATAATAATAATAATAATTTATTTGCATTAAAGTTTTACATTTTATATGAAACACGTGGTTGTACATTGACCTTCAGGTAAATTACGTATACAATTGTATGGCGACACCAGCACCCTTGCTAAGTTGACAAGACAACTTGTGTTAAAGATGCTGGGCCCGTCCCTTAAGTAGAGGCACCTTAATTGTAGGCTATGAGTAGGTATACAGACAAATAAATTATTTAGAAAAGGAAACAATAAATAAAAAAATTTATCCTATGAGTGGAGTAGCGTAAAGTGTATGTGTGTGTTCGTGTGAGTGTAAGTGTGTAGTGTGTGTGTGGTGTGGGTGTGTATGTGAGAGTGTAATATTTTGTTTTTTTTTTGTTTTTAGGTAATGGTTGTGATGAGCGATTGTGTTAGAATAGTATTAGACGAAAGTTCTTTTAAGACATCAATAAGTGTTCTGTATTGTTGTAGTTAAGAGTTAGTAGCCAATTATTTAGTTTCTTTTTAAGTGATAGTTTAGGTAGCGAGTAGAAGTTTAATTTTTTGTTGAGTTTATTGTAGAGATGAGGACCTTGGAAACAGGGAAATCTTCTTGTGAAAGAGTATTGACAACGGAAGTGTTGACATACCTTGTCTTTGCGTCTCGTGGTGATTATTTCATAGGAGGTTTTTTGGTGCTGATATAGAACTGTGTTAAGCACAAATAATTGTCTGACTGTAAGGACTTCACAGTTCCTGTATAGTTCTTCAGTTGGGAAAAGGATGGACCGAAAGGTACTAACTTTTAGCACGGCTCTCTGAGCTCGTTCTAGCTTTAATAATACCGTTTTGGGGGCACCACCCCATGCGCAAATACAGTACGTTAAAAGAGACTGACAAAGAGCAAAATATGTACACCTAATAATTTGGGCTTCTGCGATGTGGCGGAGAGCTTTAAATACAAAAATCAGCTTTCTGATTCTTTTTGTGAGTGAGTCTATATGTGCTGAAAAGTTCAAGCCATCGTCAAGAGTCACTCCGAGATATTTGATAGTTCGACAACGTTCTAGTTTAGGGCAGGCACAACAAGTCACATTGCCAGGCAGCAAACATGAGTGCGCTACTAAGTCATACGAATCTGGCGGTTGAGTGGAGTTTCGTAAGCTGTACGTAAGAATTTTAGTTTTGTCTGTGTTGATTGTGAGAATGTGTGTGTTGAGCCATTTTAGAACACGATTAAGTCCTTTTTGAGCTGTGTCGAAGGCATCGTTCCAAGTGTCGCCAGAGAAGGTAAGGACGGTGTCGTCTGCAAACGCTATGATTTTTCCATTATCCAATTTCAGATTACAGAGTTGGTTTACGTAAATCAAAAATAGGGTTGGGCCAAGCACACTGCCTTGGGGGACGCCGAATGACACTGGTAGTTCTCTACTGAGGTAATTTTGTATTTTTACACACTGAGTTCGGTATTGAAGGTAGTCCCTGAAGATGTTAAGTGATCGATCACGAATCCCGAGCTCTTCCAGCTTAATTATCAAGTCAGGAATCGAGACCGTATCGAACGCCTTTTTTAGGTCCAAAAATATTGACAATACTTTCTTTTTCTTGTCAATATTTTTGGTAACATAGTCAATTAGGTCGATAACAGCGCTGCTAGTAGATTTATTGCGTCTAAACCCGAACTGGTTGGGAGAAAAAAGCTTTTTATCTTCCAGGTATTTCACCAGTCTCTTATTAATTAAGCGCTCTAGAATTTTGGAAATGGAAGGTAACACTGCAATAGGACGATAGTTATTTAGACACTTTCTGCTCCCAGTTTTGTGAATTGGGTGTAAGATAGCCTTCTTGAAGTACGTGGGAAAAGTACCTGTATGAAGACAGAGATTAAAAATATGTGTGAGTAAGGGGACTAGTATCAGTGAATAGCGTTTCAGAAATTTTGTTGGAATATTATCCCAGCCAACAGCAGAATCTGTTTTGAGTGACATTATTAATTCCTCAACCTCTGCCTCATCGGTGTCTAACATGACGAATGAATGTAAAGTCGACGATGTGGAGGTAAGGTGTGTTGGAGTTTTATGACTCCCAGGTGGACTTGAAATTTTATCAGCAAGTTTCTTGCCTATATTGGCAAAAAACTCGTTTACCATGTCCACCGAGAGTTGAGGTGAAGTAGAAGAAGCCAGTAAATCAGTGTTGGGTATATTTGGCTTGTCGGTATTAGTTACTCTCTTTATCACCTTCCAAATCTTTTTATTGTCTTTTGCAGCCTCGCTCAATTCTTTCCTGTCAAAGTCTCTTTTTAGTTTTTTTAAGATTTTTGTACAGTAATTTCTGTATCTTTTATATGTAATACTCAATATAGTATTGTTGGGAGAAAGCTTGACTTTTTTATGCATTGCATCTTTATTGCGCATACATCGGAGCATACCAACGGTCATCCATGGCTTAAGAAGACGTTTGTTATTTGGAAGCTTGATTATTGAAGTGTGACTATTTATGAGTGTAGCAAGAATAGTGACTAGACTTTTTGTCGCTTCATTGGCGTCGGTAAGTTGGTAAATTGACTGGAAATTTGTAGTGCTCATCTCACTATCAAGAGTTTCGTAATTGGTCTTTAAAGTGGTGTATGACCGTGATATGGCATAGTTTTTTAGTTTGAGACACAGCAGTACAGGGTTATGGTCGGTGACAGAGGCGTTTATTACTACGGTGAGTGCCGACAGGTTAGATTTGAGCATGATGTGGTCAAGGCAGGCGTTCTCTCGCGTGGGAAGTGTGTGAGCAGGTAGCAGGCCGTGGGAAGCTATGAGATCGAGATACTCCGAGGTTTGGTTGGAAGATATAGTAGAGGCGATGTCGAGGTTAATGTCCCCAACAATGACTACGTTTTTATACGATGTCAGGCTTGTTAAAAGAGAGTTAAGGGAATGTAGAAAGTTACTTACGTCTCTAAAAGACGGAGATCGGTATATGCATATTATTGCCTTATCGGTGCCAATTTTTAGCACTAGACAACTGGCGTCCGACAAGTCAGGTTCTTCGACTGTGTAATTTACTATATTTTTAACATAAAGGACTACACCATCGTTCTGGTTGAGGATTTTTTTTGTTTGATAGTAAGAATAGTTATCTATAGTTGGGATTGTATCATTATAACGTTTCAGCCAGCACTCAGTCAGTACTAGGACTTCACAGTCAAGGTTTATTCTTGAAAGGAGGGTTAAGAAAGAGTCAAAATTTGCATAAATAGAGCGAATGTTCTGGGTAACTATCTTTAATTGCTTGGAAGGGTTAGTGATATATCTAGTGCATTCTTCGGGGTTACAATTTTGTGTAGTAGAAACCGAGAGCTGATCAATATTGCTGATAATTTCGTTTACATTATCCATTTTTAAGTTGAATTTGTATGAGCGTACTAAATTGAGGCGTCACTGAGTGATCTGTATATAGATTATTTACGATACTTTTTGCTGAGACATTAGAATAACAATGTAAGTAAGACTCGCTCAGTCTTTTTGGAGGCAAAGTAGTAATATTACACAGAAGCGCAGTGTTGGAATGAGAGTGTATTAGGATGTGTTTGTGTGAAGACTGAGTATGGTTGTGGAGTATTGGAGTGTAAGTGCAGATGATTCGAGTGTGAGTAGATTGTTTTATGTTAGTATATGTATAGTTAACATTCGAATAAACATTATAAAATTGTAGCATGCAAAAAAGTTGAAAGTAGGAGCTTACAGATAGCACCCATGCAGAACCTAGTCAATCTTGTCTTAGTTTTTCAATGTGTGCTTCGTTTCCAATCACCGTCGCCGATTGTCCTTCTGCCTTTCGTATGAGGACTCTTCCATGGGAAACCCAACAAAACTTGTATTGTTTTTCTTTGCAAAGCTCGCGTGCCAAATAAAAGAGTTTCCTGGTGCTACTGGTTAAGTCTTCTCCTATGTAGACCGCATTGGTGATGCCACTTATTCCAAAGTGGGAGGTGTTCAGTTTTTGGGTTGGATACGAGTTGTTGTGACGTCTGACAGAGTTGAGAATCTCCTGCTTGGTTGCGATAGTGTTGAGCTCCATGATAACTGGTCTATTTGCTCCTTTCTTACCAGGGACGCGGTATATGTGGCGTATGTCACTCAATTGGAAGCCATACTTAAGCGCGCCTGACAAGTTATTCACCATCTGGATTAAGTCAGCAGTAGTTTCATTTTCCTTAGGTGGTAGGTTTCTAATTTCTATATTATTTTTCTTCATGTTATATTGTAGGTCTTCCACCTTCTCTTCCAGTGATGATATGTGTAAATAGTTGTCTTTGCATTGTTTTTCAAGGTTCAATATCTTTTTTTGCATATCTTCATACTGTTGAGAGATGAACTGTAGGGATTTTTCAAAATCAGATGTTGTGTTTTGTAATTGCATTAATGAATTCTCCATTTTTAAAAATTTTTGGTCTTGCTCAGTTTTCCAAGAGCTCAACATTTCTTTGATTTCATTTTTGAAAGCAAGAAAATCTTCTTTGGTGATTGTTACGTCATCGTGTTTACGCTTGGGCCTTGCAGTCACATATGTAGTCTGCGTCGGTGATTGAGTTTTTGAAAGATCAGAGTCAGATACAGCCTTATTGGATGGTGATCGCAACATGTCTTCAACTTGTGTTAAAAAGCAATATGTGTTAATACAATTTGCTAACAAAGTTTTTGCAGGCGTTTTAGTGATGTCGCTTCGGTGATGGGCGGATCCAAAGCCGGTAATGAGGGGTGGAGCTTACCGGGCGGCCGTTGATGATGAGTCACCTCTACGATGGTTATGCGCTCCTGGTACTTGAGTCGATTTTTGTTGACTTTAAATATTAATTTCTGACTTATTTAAATAATTTATTTGATATTTTTGATAGATTTACGAGCACAGAATTCACGTCCACACGCTATCGCGGTCCAAGGGGGAAGCAATATATGGGTGGTGGAGGTCATGTTATGTATTGTACATAACATAACATGACCTCCACCACCCAGTTACTGGGTACCGAGGTACTTTCACGTTAAGAATAATGGGCAGATTTTCGGGCTTCTGACTACCAATAACGACTGTCAAAGATCTACAAATAACAGACGGGACCAACGGCTTCGCAAGTTAAAAGACAATAGCCTCGACCCACATATGGTGACGCCGGGACTGACGGGTTACCACGCTTTCTGAGAGGTCACGGTATGTCGATGTGAACCGGACAGGCATTGGCAAGCATGGTCTATATAAATCTCGTAGATGATCGTTGAGCTATTATTAGTTCCTTAGCCACGAGCCCCTGCAAGTCTATCGTCTGCGCAGCTCCTAATAGTTGCAGCTCTTTCGCAGTCGCTACGTGGAGCGAGGTACAAATGGGTTCAATGCGAGTTTGGTACAAATTATCGCCGTAATGCGGAGCGTGCGTCGTGTCCCGTTTAATGAGGGATTGTGTGCGACATCACGGTGTGGCGGGTGGGTTGAGCGATGAGCTGAAGCGGATAGAGTCCCAGTTATATCGAATACGTTAAAGTGCTACGTTTATACTTTTTTTTTATTTGTGATGGGTTTGCTCTGGACTCTAGTCTAGGTCAGAGAAGACAGAGACAAAGTCTACGATGGAGTGAGGTTGCCCAGAAGGAGCCTGTTCACTCTAACTTTGAAGTAAGCGTTTGGAAACACAGACGCAGGCAGAGAGTTCCACTCTTTTGCTGTGTGCATTATAAAAGACAGATCGGGAATTTGCAAGAATTCATTGGATGTGAGGAACACAGTATTGATCTATGTGGCAACGATTTGGGGTGCCTATATCCAGCAGCCATTACCCAGTAGTGGACTTTTGCTGGATGTACGTCTTTCTCGTCATTTATCTGACACGATTATATGCACTACTAAAATAAAAAAAAACACCAGACGAAGACAGACTTGATGCCTTAGGCATTAAAGACTAGTTAATAGTTACCCAGCTATAGTCTGAAAGCATCCTACTTTACGTCTGCTGATCGGCGGCCTCCACACAACAGGCCCATTTCAACGTTATCGGATCTACGGCTAAAATGTACGGCTCTTTAATACTTCAGCTCGCATGTTGCGTATTGGCAAATCATTCAGCAGAGAAACATTCTTTCAATTGTATATATGTCAATTTGTTATTTTTTTCTGTTATTGTCACCAGACGGCCTTATCCACTTTCAATTGTAATTTACGTTTCCGCTATAAAACTCGCGATATGGCCAATAGACCAGGGTCGATCATTTTTAAATAAAAAAAATAATAGTAGGATGAAACCCATTAGAAAAGGAAGTGAATATAGTGTTTTATTTTTATCTTTCACGAAATTTGGTGAAAACTTACCTTTTTATGTCCCAAACACACTGTAATTTTTTCAATTTGATATATTTATTTTTTTACCTTATTTTGACTTAATATCGAAAAAGCACCCTAGTTTTCAATCGAAAATTCTCCCGTCAAATTATCTGCTTTTTTGAAAAGTCGGTAGACTTTTTGTTCGTTGAAATCTCTACTTTCTGATGATGTAAAAATATACATTACTGTGGTAAATCTCAGAAAATGCAAAAAAACCTCATCCACTTTCCGACCTCAGATCGCACGAAAATATTTTTCCTTTCTTTTTTGTTATATTCTCTTCCTTTTCTAATGGGTGTCATCTTACTATTTGTTTACCATTTTCAAAGGTCTACAATGATAATATATCGAAGTTTAAAAGCTTAGCTCTTCTGACTTGTACCAAAACTCATATTTTTAGTGAAGTGCGTACTTTACGGACGGGCTTACGAGTTATGACGAATTCGCGTGTTTTTCGCAGATTACCCGGTACCTATGTACCTGTGTAAACTTCGCCTAAGCACATTTAGACGATTCTGTGCCAACCCGGGGTTTTTGGAATAGGTACTAGCTTTTGACTGCGACCTTGTTTATATGAGGCTTTAAGACCTGTTTGACCTCCATCGGTAGAGTTTCGAAAATATAAAGGCTGCGCCCTGTTATTACTTCTATACTATATAAACTACTAGCTTCTACCAGCAGCTTCGCCCGCGTGGTCCCTAGGGAACACACTCCCGGGATAAAATGTAAGCCTATGTCCTTTCTCAGGCTCTAGACTATCTCTGTACCAAATTTAATTTAAATCGGTTCAGTAGTTTTGGCGTGAAAGCACGACAGATAGACAGAGTTACTTTCGCATTTATAATATTAGTTAGGATGGTCCATGTGTTATTCTGAGTTAATTACCTAATTGTAAAGTTTCATCAAAATCCGCTCAAATGTTTAAGTTACAATTAATGTACACAATGCTCTGAAATTGCCTTTTTTTAATAAATCTACACTAATTATATAAAGAGGAAAGATTTGTTTGTTTGTTTGAATTGAATAGGCTCCAAAACTACTGGACCGATTTGAAAAATTCTTTTAGCATTTGATAGCTACATTACCAGGGAGTAACATAGGCTATATATTATCCCCGTACTCCCACGGGAACGGGAACTACGCGGGTGAAACCGCATGACGTCCACTAGTATAAAATATAGTGGTCAAACGCGTGCCTCTCAATAGTAACAAAAACCGTAAGAGTTTAGAGACATTCAGAGCAATTTTGCTCTGAATGTCTCAAAACTCCTACTGCTTTAAAGTTTTCTATGAAAAGTGTAAAATTACACTGTCTTGTTTTAGAGAAACAAGACAGAGTAATTTTACACCTATGTTTCAAAAACATCCTTAAACTATTTAGTCCTAGGTATTTTGCATCAAGTGTAATCAAAATCGTTTCATAAATTTCCTAGAATAAAGACTTGCGAGCTTGTATGAAATGCCATGACGAATAATCGCTCTTACTAGTAATTCACAAACATGTAATAGCACTGGTCAAATAAAACTGTTCAACATTCTTTATATCTAATTGCCAAATGCTTTTATTATAAAACACACAGTACAGATCACCTAGCTTCATTACAGCATACTCGATATTGAATAACAAACGTTATTTAGTTGGCAAAGCGCGACGCTGATGAGCGTCGAACACGAACATATTTCGTTTCCATTTTTGTTGTTTGGATCGAGTTCATCAAACACGATATTAAATTCTGCTATGTCAAAAAAATATTTTTGTTTTAGAGTGTCTTTACCGGGAAACCTTACCGAACTGTTTGCTTAGTCATCATCTGCCTAGGCTTTTCCGAACTATACAAGGTGCCATTTGGTTTCGACACGGTTGGCGCAGTGGTTGAGTGATCGACTGCTGCGCTGCGTGTCGCGGGTTCGATTCCCGCACGGAACAAATATTTGCATGGCCTACATGGCTCTGTAGTTGCAGAGATAATGGGGGGAGGGAATGGTCATTTTTCGTCTAATTTCTTGAATAACTTCAAAACCATTAATTTTTTTCATAATTTTAAAATATCGTGTGCAACTAAACTTCTTTTTTAATTTTCTAGTTTGACCCCCAAAATTGACCCCCATACTAAAAATGCAATAATTTACGTAAGACGTCCGTATTTGGGTCACAGAAGTCATATGTGTACCAAATTTCAACAGAATCGGTCCAGTGGATCCGGAGAAAACTGGCTGTGATAGACGGACTGACAGGCAGACAGACACAAGAGTGATCCTATAAGGGTTCCGTTTTTTGTTTGGAACCCTAAAAATTTGTAGAATTAGGTACCTAATTAGCACTCAGTGATAAAAAGTTCAAAATATGTAGAATTAACTTGTGCTTCCGATATATCACGTGGTCCATCCTGTAAACCTTGAACTAATTATAATAATCGCTGTCACTCATAGTAATGGCACTTTGTATAGCTCCTAAGTTTAATACCGTTTTAGTGTTGTACCACAAAAAAGTCGTAACTCGCACATACGCTGCGTTAACGCTACAAAAACGCTTACGTAGTAAGTTCATATTTTTGCTGTGTATGTACTCGTATTTCAGTCAAGCTGCCAAGTTTTGAATCGTAAATGTAAATGTCATGAGGGGAAACACACAAGCTAAACTGTCGCATAAAGATGTCCACAGTTTGGTATTTGTATGAGACTATTAGTACTTCGTATGTAGGTACTATAGGAACCTGACGCTCTTTAGGTGATGAAGTGCGGATTTCACCAATAAAACTGAACGCGATCAGTACATCTAAACTGCGTTCAAGAGCAGTCCGTGTCAATATTCCACAGAAAATAATGGCACTGACAGCTCGTAACCCTGGTACTGATCGCGTTCAGTTTCATTGGTGAAATTCGCCCTAAGGCTCTAATACATTGATATATAAAAACCCAAGATGCACAGTCTCGAACAAATGCAACACTCGAAACTGTCGTCAAAAACTGACATGTATCAAGTGTCATGTGTGAGTTGCGTGTAGTTATACCATAAACAATTTTGTTTTGCAAATTCAACCTTACACGAATCGCTTAAAGTTGTTTTTACAAAGCAGTGCAGTATGGCGAGCTGTGCGAGACTGTTTGAAACTTGCGCACAATTATACATTATGCGCTTGTTTTTTGCAGACGTTTTTGAGATGCTGAGTGTGTATCTTGGGTTTTTTTATATATCAATGCTCTAATACTATTAATTACCTATATACTGTATTGTGGACCTTATCAGAGCAATCACTTACAGACAACCTTTGGATGGATTGAAGTAAAGGAGATGCGTATTGGTTAATTTTATTTAGTTAATAAAACTACTTTTACATGTGCATTACATGTGCATTGCATTGCATGTGCATTACACATAGGCTGTCAAACAGCCTATGTGTAATCCTTTCTTGATGCGCAATAACCATGAAGTTTGGTTAGCAAGTCAAAACAAGTACTCGTCAAGACTCTGCGTCCACGCAAATGAGTCCCTACTGTTATGTTAAAGTGTGGGGCGAGACCAAAGGATTTTTGCTTCATGTTATTAACGTTTAACTAAATCATCTAACTCATTCGACTTTTGTATGAAAAGGGGAATGCAGCGTAAATTACAAGAGTCAAAAAATGTCACTTCCAACTCTCACAACTACGTTCTTTCGACCTAACACAAAGTACTTATTATTTAGGTTACGTACCACCAATATCTACCACATATACCTAAGCAATGTACCTCCTAAATTAAACAACGTAGGTACGGTCCGGTACGGTCCGGTTTTAAATTCGTCCCTTTTCCGTTCTTATTTTACATTTTAAGTCTTTGCCGGCCCCAGGATTTATATTCAGCGGGCACTTCACTGTACTCGAGAGACCCATAAATAACACCGCAGAGGTCTGTTCCCCAACTTTTCCCGGGTTTTTACCCCCCTTAGGGGTACACCGGACCCGCCCCTAACCCGCAAACGACTAAGGTAAGGTCACCGCTTGGGAAAGATGAAAGAACACCCCCATATATCTTTTTCAAAGTGAGAGCTGTTTGAGAATTTTAATTTTGTGAGGGGTCGTTTATTTTGGTCGGTAATGTTCGAGTCTGTATTGTTTTTAATTTATTTTAGGGTTCATGAGGTTCAGATCTCAAGCTTGGTTTAAAATGTAAAAGTGTTTTTTTTTTTGTTGCCACAGAGTAGCTAATAGACAGTTGGCCAAACTGATAGTAAGTGGTCACCGCCATCTTTGGACATTTGCAATACACCACCACAGGAGGTTGCGGAATTTGTTCGGAATAGTTAATGCGGCTTTGGGACGCAAAAGCCATTAGGAGGAACAGTATGGCTGGGTTTTAGTCAGTAAAAGTCTGACACTCCCTTCCGCTTCACCCAGAGCGAAACGAGTCATTTGATGATCAGGTGATGAGGAAGCACAGGAGCGTTGAAAGTACAATTTCCTAAAAGGACTCTTTTCAATTTTTTTTAAAAAATATTGTCGTTTTGTAGCTCTGCGGAAAGACCAGCCAGCTACTATGACATGTCAATGCCACCATGACTTCGTTGTAAAAAGGGCTATGATGTATCTGTTTTAGCTACGTCTCCCTCCCACAACGGAATCGTGATGGTTTTAAGACGTTATAGTAATCTGAATATATAAGTTCTTCCGTTACTGAGTGACTCAGTGAGTGAGTGACTGACAGGCAACGCACAGCCGAAACTACTGGTGATAGGATGCTGATATTTGGCATGTAGGTTCCTTGGGAGGGTAGGGGAGCACTAAGAAAGGATTTCTCGAAATTCTTACGGGAACGGGGAAAAATAGGATTTGCGCGTACGAGGTCGCGGGAAAAAGGTAGTCCTGATATATAAAATTCTTCTGTTTCTGAGTGAGTGACAACGTGCAGCCGAAACTACTGGTCGTAGAATGCTGAAATTTGACATGTAGTTTCTTTGGGGATTGTAAGGGAGCACTAAAAGATAATTCTCCTACTGGAACGGGAAAAACGGTATATGCGCGTACGAAATAATATAAAACAATGGCAATTTTCATGAATTATTTATAATAACTTATCGCGTTTACATTTAGAGAAAAAGAAAAAAGAAGGGTTTCTCCCATAATTAACCTTGAAATATTCTACAAAAATAACCACGTGTTTTGAAGTTACAATATTATTGAAAATTACTCGGTACATTTCCCACTGAATGATGAAAAGGAAATAAACGTCAAGTATTTTCTGTTCTTTAATTATTATTATGCTGCCTTTGTTAAGATTAATTTGGTAAAATTTGTTGAACAAACACTACCTTTAAAAGCAGGTAGACACACGCTGAGCAACAATGCGACAGCCAATTTCTATAGAAAAAGTTGTATCGTTGTCGCTTCGTGGCAACTATCTGCTGATGTTTTAAGTAACCTATGTTAATAGGATAGATAATATTAGATATGTATATCTTTATTGTATCCAAAACAAATTAAAATAGGGTTAAAAATAATAGGGTGTAATAATGGGCGGTCTAATCTCTAAAAGCGATCTTTTACAGACCACCTTTGGACGAATTAAGAAGGATAAATATACGTAGGTATTCCGTGGTGTTCTATCTACGTGCCTGCATACAAAAAATACTGGTTTGTTTGAAACCCCTTCTAAACGGATGTAATCTAGCGTTCTATCCAATCCTATCCAAGGTGACCTCGCTAGATTACATCCGTGTAGACGACAGATGTAATCCAAATTCATACAAAATTCGCGGATGGAAACCAAGCTCCCACCAAGGTCACCTTGGATTAAATGCTAGATTACATCCGTGTAGAACACGATTAATACTCCAACAAAATTCCTAGCGTAAGTTACACTTACATCCAGCAAAAAAAACCCAGCTTTATTACACCAGCTAACACATTACTTTTCTTCCACCGCACCCATTTACTAACAGAACTACTTCAACGATATTAAAAACCACGCACAAGTACATACATAGGTACAAAAACCTAATCAACTTAAGTAATTAAGTGTAGGTTCTACGTTTCTGACAGGGTCACTTGATTAAAATGTATGTTGGCGTAGACCAGTGGCTCTCAACCTTATTTTGATCTTGGACTTTTTTGGTTTCTCAATTGTTAGCTCCCGCTATTTTTTCAGAAAAGTTAGCAGTCCTAATCTATAAATAACTCACGTGCACTTAAGAGAAATCACTATTTGTAGCATAGTTATGCTTTGAAATTAATACTAACGAGCATTAACTCACCAGAGAATGGGCAGCAGCGTTCTCTATAAAACGCAACACCAAACACTGCGATCGCCTCCCCCGCCTGCCAAGAGTGGCGATTATGGCAAACCCCCCCTTTGGGGGAGGCCTATGTTCAGCAGTGGACGTCTTCCGGCTGTTATGATGATGATGATGAGCATTAACTTAGAAAATACAGCATTTCTGATAGAAATTTAAAATCAGAGTGCCAATTTTACTAATTTCCAAGCAACGTTTGCGTTCGCATCTCAGTCGCAATCTGCAGCTCCTGGTTGTCTGGCATTTTGCTGAACTTTACCTATTCGGCGCAGCCGCGGGGCATATAATGTGTTTGTTAGGGTTTCGAAAAAAAAACAGAACCCTTATAGGATCAATCGGGTGTCTGTCTGTCTGTTCGTCTGTCACAGTCAGTTTTTTCCGGATCCACTGGACCGATTCTGTTCAAATTTGGTACACATATGGACTTCTTTGACGCAAACACGGATGCGTTACGTAAATTATTATATTTTTAGTACGGGGTTCACTTTTGGAGGTCAACCTAGAAAATTAAAAAAAAGTTTTTTCAATTACCTATATCGTGTGACATATCAAATGAAAGGACTTTACTGTGAAGGTTTTAATTATATTTTAAAAATTTAAAAATGAATGGTTTTTGAAGTTATTCAAGAAATTAGACGAATAATGACCATTCCCCCCTTATCTCCGAAACTACTGAGCCTACTATCTCCATTTTTTTTTCAAAATTTTATTTTGAAAAAAAAATGGAGATAATAGATCTTTACCTATAGATTACAGGAAAATCTATAAAAAGTCTGTAGTGTTAAAATTACATGTTAAAACAATTAAATTCGTTCGAAACCCTTTCTACGCGAGTCCGACTCGCACTTGGCCAGTTTTTTTTAATTAAGTATCCTTTTATTTGTAGCTACCAATCTGTGTGTGCCAAATCAACTAGTTTTGTTTCTTTCAAAAATGTATGAAGAATAAAGCTTTTTTGATAGATTGCGACTGATATAAGAATGCGAACGTTGCAAAAAAAAACTGGCCAAGTGCGAGTCGGACTCGCGTGCAAAGGGTTCCGAACGAATTTTTTTTTAACATTTTATTTTAACACTACAGACTTCTAATAGGTGTTTCTGTAATCTCTAGGTAAAGATCTATTATCTCCATTTTTTTTTCAAAGTTTTATGCTCATTAGTTTCGGAGGTTGGGGGGGGGGGAATTATCAATTTTCGTCTAATTTCTTGAATAACTTCAAAACCATTTATTTTAAATTATGAAAAAAATATTATTAAAACCCTCACAGTAAGCCCTTTCATTTGATATATCACACGATATTGTTCAAAAAACTTATTTTTTTTAATTTTCTAGTTTGATCCCTAAAATTGACCCTCATACTAAAAAAAAATGGTTCACGTATCGCATTCGTGTTTGGGTCATAGAAGTCCATATGTGTACCAAATTTCAACAGAATCGGTCCAGTGGATCCGGAGAAAACTGGCTGTGACAGACGGACAGACAAACACCTGAGGGATCCTATAAGGGTTCCGTTTTTGTTTCGGAACCCTAAAAATAGTAGAATTGGCTCTAAGTTCGCGTCAATTTTACTTTTCAGTTGGTAAGGTTGACATTTTATATCTTCCGCGGACCATATTTTGGCTCTTGCCGACCACTACGGTTGAGAACCACTGGCGTAGACCAAATAAAGAGGGCTTTATTTGCTTTTCGTCCCTGAGGCAATGGGGCCGAATAAATAAGGGCCTATACTCATTACCGAGGATTCTTTGTCGAGGTAATGACGGTCAGAGAGGAGGTAATGACGTGGGTTTTGAACAGTGGGTGTGGGTTTATGAAAAGCTACCTTTTGTCAGCGGCTTTGCTTGGAAAAATTGGAAATTTTTCTCAAGAGAACGTACACCCGGGATGATATCCCTTGTCCTAATTAAATACATGGTCTACCCATGGTCCAAGTTTCATGCAAATCCGTTAAGATCTGAAGAGTTAACAGATCATCATCATAACAGCCGAAAGACGTCCACTGCTGGACATATGGCTCCCCCAAAAGGGGGGTTTGCCATGATCGCCACGCTTGGCAGGCGGGTTGGCGATCGCAGTGTATGGTGTTGAGTTATACAGAGAACGCTGCTGCCCATTCTCTGGTGAGTTCCTTAGTCGCCTCTTACGACACCCACAGTTAACAGATAGACTGACATAATTACTCTCATCATCATCATCAACATATCCACATCATCGCTTACCATCAGGTGAGATAGTGGTCAAACGTGCGCCTATGAACAGTAAAAAAAATATATCAGGCTTGCCGCGCATGTCGCCACAACAACCAGTCCTGTGCGTCTCGCATCCATCGGCTACCCGCGACCCTCACAGATTTACATTCGCATTTATAATATTAGTATGAGTTTTGTGTTATTTATACCGTATGGTGTCGGCCGGTGCCGTATGGTGCCGTAAAAGAATAATACCATCCCATCACTGCCCGTGGGTGTCGTAAGAGGCGACTAAGGGACTCACCAGTGAATGGGCAGCAGTGTTCTCTGTAAAACGCAACACCATACACTGCGATCGCCAAACCGCCTGCCAAGCGTGGCGATTATGGCAAACCCCCCCCCCCCTCCCTTTGGGGGAGGCCTATGTCCAGTAGTGGAGGTCTTCGGCTGTTATGATGATGAGTTTTGTACTACAGGATGATTTTATTTTGAAATTTCGAAGCTTTTTGGGTGATGTGTATCAATAGTCAGACATAAATATTGATTGCTTGTATCTTCTTCCTTTCGTGTTGATTAACTCGTGTCAAATTTTGTCCGACCAGTATTGGCAACCTGTTTAGCTCTATTATTGGCCTCGTTTAAGTCTTGGTTTAAGGCTTGTTGTATCATAGTTGTACAAATGCGTAGTAAATTATTTACTTTGTGTATGGATATTAATTCGTACATTTTAATCCGTTGTAGTACGACTAGTACGGGAGTGGTTTTACCCTAAAATGTTGGAAAGATTAATGACTATGGATTATCAACATTAGTACCTAGATCGTATTTTCAAATACTAATGATGGTAGAAATTATTAACAGTTCAGTTATATAAAAGTCGTCTTGTCATATTCATATAATATATGTATTTGACAAGCTATATGCTGTTATTCCATCATATCAGCCAATTTATGGCCGTCCACTGCTGAATGTAAGCCTCCCCCAAAGAACGCCAACCATCCTGGTCTTGAGCAGTCCACATCCATCCGCTGCTAGCCACTTTTTCAAATCATCGGCATTCTATAAATCTTTTTTTTTAAATAAAACCTTAATTTTAAAAACTAAGAACATTCAACTTAATTTACCAACCGCAAACAAAAAAAAACTAAAACAAAGCGAAACAAACCACGATCCTTATCACCGGCACTTGGAATAACAAAAAACAATTCCTACGCCAGAAAAAAAAACATTCATGAAAAAAAAAACAAAAGGTTAAAAGTTGTCCTTATTTGAATTTTCATTAAAAGTTTCTCCCGTCAGGAACAAAGAACATTTATATTAAAAAAGTCCGGCCACGGCCAGATATTTATCTGTAGTCTCGAGAGCGGCCGAATTTCAACTTTTCACCAAAGAGTTCGAAGAAAAAAATGTAGACGAGACACTCTTTTGCTTTTGTTTTTTTTTTCCTCCGATTTTAACAAAGTATGACATTCCTTTCGGCGTTTCTTTGGCTGTCTTAACTCTCCGTGTCCCTTACTGGACAAAATCGCCCCCAACCATCAGGATCCGTAAGTCCTTTTCGAGACAAGCCGACGCTCGCGCGATTTTGTCCCGAAAGGGACTCACGGATCCTGAGTGGTTAAATACAAAAAATGTTTCTACCTATGTCCGTTATAGACTTTCAAACAATCCAACCGATGTGTCCCAATTCAGTTGCATTAGAAAGGCAATAATGCGAAGATAGATTTAGGCCATTAAATCAATGCATACTTCCCGAAATTCCCGAGTAAAAGACGGAATGACAACTTATATCAAGCTCCCGTCACTCAAGTTATCACGTTAAAATTATTGCAGAATTGACTGGCTGGTCAACTAAATAAGTTGATGCCCTATAAAAAGATCCATCACAATTTAAAAACAGCAACTAACAATACAAATGAAAACGTTGCCAAACCTATCTGCGCCATAGTCAATAATAATGGCTACCAGTGATCAGTCAGTGTCGTCTACCAAATGGATAATGTCCTTTACACCAGATAGTTCGCAAATAATCCAGGTAATGTACGAATAAAAGTTTTGTAGAATAATTACGCTGTTTTAATGGGAAAAGAGAATTAATCCAAAAGTTGCGTCGGGTGTTATTTTGTAAAATAATTTGATTCAAATTACACTTAAGCGTCGAAATAGTCCTGTACGTTGCAGTCATTCGGAAACATGTCCAGAAGACGGGTAGTAGTGTCATATTGCAATGCTAATTCTTAAGACAAAGAACGAGCCAGACCTCTAGAGGGTGTCATCACAAAGTGTCGATCAGCCGGTGTGAGATATCTTTGAAAAGGAGACGCGCACTCGGACTCCATGTCCCAAGCGTTTCAACGCCAAACGGCTCAAATCAGTAGGTAATTACCTAAGGTAAATTATTTAGATACAAATTAATTGATAACAAGAGGGCCAAGACGAAGTGACCTTTAATCAGCAATAGTGTTAGTCAAAAAGGGGATTCCAGGGTTGCAGAATTTGTTCGCCAGGGTTGTAAAATTTGTTCGAAAAGTCATCGCGGTCCTGGAACGCAAAGAGCATATGGAGGAACACGGATGGGTTATAGTCGTTTAGACATCCCTTCCGCTCTGCCCAGAGTGGCAGGAGTCATTTGATGATTTACCATCCTTAAAAAAATGGGGTTTAACACAATTTGACATTTCGACAATCGCGTGAAGAAAAGGATTGGCGAAGTAGCTACGCTTACGCGAGCTATGTCCAGTAGTGGAAGTCTTTCATCTAAAGTTATGGTGAAGAAGGGATCATAAATATGCTTCTACACAGTGTTCCAAAATTGCGCGGTCATATTTAAGGGGGGTATTCAGCTATTATAGAGTAAAAAAAATAAAGAAATTTTTCAAAAATTCCTACCTTCTATAATGACTAAAAAGCAAAAAAAAAGCACTTTTCAAGCAGCCTGATGCAGTCGGTGGCATCAAATCTGTAACAAAACTTAAATACACACCACTAACTGCATCAGATAGATTGAATAGTGATTTTTTCATAACTTTCCAGTACATTTTTGAGGTCGGGTTGTTTTTAGAAGTAAAATTAAAAAGTTTTAATAATTTTTAGGGTTCCGTACCCATAAGGGTAACCAACGGAACCCTATTACTAAGCCTCCGCTGTCCGTCCGGCCGTCTGTCTGTCTGTCAGCGGGCTGTATCTTAAGAACCGTAATAGGTAGCCAGTTGAAATTTTCACAGATTGTGTATTTCTATAGCCGCTATAACAACAAATAATAAAAATTAAGTTTTATGGTACGGAACCCTTCGTGTGCGAGTCCGACTCGCACTTGGCCGGTTTTTTCCTATTTATAAAGCAGATTACAGAACACCACCCTTACATATAAATATGCACTTCTTGAACATCCTGAATATTACAAGTTGGGTTATACATCAAAGGGTTTTTTTTACGACTAACAGTACATCTACCATGAGTTTTATCAATCTATACTCGCTAGCGACTAGTTATAAAAATGTATGAAACTTAAAAAAAACAAGTTTCTAACTTTTTTGTTTAAGTTGTTAACTAACAAGCAAGCAAGTTGTAAGTAAAACTTTAGTTAACAACTAAAAAAATTAATTAGAAACTTGTTTTTTAAAAGTTTTCATACTTTTTTTAACTACAGTCGCTAGCGAGTATAGATTGATAAAACACATGATACGCAACTCAACGTACAGGTAACGGATTTTGGACTTTTCTGGATGTAAGATTTATCTTTTGATTGTAAACGCTATTACAATACAGGAAAAAGCTTACTTATATGGTTCTAGGAGGGCTATGCGTTCTGTAGATGCTGTCTTTATCCATGAAACAAGACCATAGCAAACTGCCTTTCAAAATCTGATTCAAGACTAAACCCACTTAAAACTTCTCTTCAAACTATCAGTTTAAGCAATTTGCCGCAATCGCAAACTTTAGCAAGCTCTCCACCAACCAAGCCCGTCCAAACTTTAATGCCTACGTCCGCCTCTGCGAGTCCTCGTGCTGGCCGCCCAACTCATTACCGCCCGCCCTGCGCCGCAAGACCCGCCCCGGCTACCGCTTGCCTAACTTGTGGGAGCTACAGGGCTGCCTAGGAGCTTAGGTACTGTAATTTTTTTTAAAAAGCTTGAAAAGATTATCCTAATATATAAAATTCTTCCATTACTGAGTGACTGAGTGAGTGAGTAACTGACTGACAGACAACGCACAGCCCAAACTACTGGTCGTAGAAAGCTGAGGTTCGGCATGTAGATTACTTGGGTAGTGTAGGCGAGCACTAAGAGAGGATTTCCCGAAATTCTTACGATAGCGGGAAAAACAGGATTTGCACGTTCGAAGTCGCCAGCAAAAGCTAAACTAATTTTAAAGAAGATAGATTACATTTTTTGTTTGTTCAAATTCAAATTATTTATTTGCAAAACATAGGTACAATAATAAGATCGTATTGTAATGTTAGGATCGCTATGATTAGCCTAATAGGCATAAAAATTTCGGATTCAACTCAAAAACTACTGGACCGATTTCAAAAATTCTTTCACTATTAGAATGCTACATTATTTCTGAGTAACATAGGCTATTTTTATTACAAGGAAAAATTAGGGATCCCTAAGAAATTGTCAAATATAAATCAATCTGCGTAGCTTTTTTCCTAGAAGTCGATTTCCAGTCTAACGGAATACAGCTAAGCACAAGGGTTTTATACATGTACTGTATATATTAAGTATTGTATATGACGGCGCTACGTCATCGTACGGTTGTACACGGTACGTGCACCGGACCGATCAGGCGATGTCGCCATCCCCACCTCCCCCACTACTCGACTTGTTTGTGCTCGGACGTAAAAGAAGACCGCGCGGAGCGATCGGGGCATTCTATTCTAGACCTCGGTCCGATACACGTGTTGTCATAGCGCCTAGATTTGCTAATATCGTGTTAAAGCCTTTTAGTTAATAATTATGATATGATAATTAATTGAGTTCACAGTTATTATAAATTAAGTGAGTTAATCGAATAAAATTGATTAATAAGTAAACTACCTACTTTTTACTTTAAAATATCCAATCCTGATAATACGCCTACATCAGAATTGGGACGTAACTCAAAGGGCCCACATGGAGATTCGTGACAATGCTAGTGAAATATGTGGCGGTTACGTTTTGAAATGTAATGACAGTGATAGTGAAAATTGCGGTTTGTTTTTAAAACGCATGCGTTTATCCAGACGCTAAAAACTTGATGTGTGCCGTGAAGTGTCGTGAAGTTAAATCCGATAGGCCGAAGTTCGACACACGATCATAGTGTGTCACCGTGGTGGTATGTTTTGTCGAGGATGCAGTGATGTGCAGAGCAGTTTATTGTTTTACCATATGGCGCTGAAGAGCTTTGCGCCGAATTCCTTTTCGACGAGTTTTATGCGGCTACCCTCATCAACCTGAACTAAACCAGTTCCGTCCGGAGGCAAGCAACTTCACAACAGCTGGTCAGGTCAAGGAGAGGAGTGTGAATTTATATGAAGATTTCTACGCCAATCTGGTGAGTCGTTTAAACTTTTTAATTGCTGTAGAGCTGCTTTTTATTTTGTTTACGAGTGTTCATTTTTATGATGTGGAGACTGACTTACAACAGGCAACGCCTTTATGGATGGCAATTATCGATGTTTGATAATTGGCCTGTCGCTTTATCTTAAAGTGAAGCTATTATTAAGCGATAGCATTTTCAATAATACTTCTTCTTTTCGATTCAATCGTTAACTTTTTTGTTTTGGACCAGTAGGTAGTTACGTTAATTGCAGCAACAGTGGCATTCATTAGATACTCCAAATTACAGGAGAATGGGCACTTAGGGCACTGTAACATATGGCTCGTGCTCTGAAAACGGGCACTGCACTCACGTTGGGTATACAACGGATCATTACATCCTCATTTCGCCAAGTTGTGTTTGCAGCGGCCTACCTGGGTGCGCAAATTGCGCTGGCGCGCGATTTAACGCTTTCCAAAGGCCATTGCGATTCACGACCTGGGGCAATTGCTCTTTGGGTTTTATGAAGTCGTGAGGTGGTGGATACTTCTCTTCCCACAGTCTGCTTCTCCCTTTAGATGGCATATCCAGGATCGCCTGTGTAGAAATAAGGAAGCTCTTGCGACTTTTTAGTCTTCCCGAAGTTGGCATGTGGCCATACAGGGATGTCGGGAATCGGTTTTCAGATCCTTCGAACAGCAGGAGGTGCGATGCCTGCAAGCGGATAGTTTGTTTTGTGGAGTCTATTTTAATCAGCCTGATATTATCTGACACGTTTCGTTTAGGGCAATGTCTACTTTACGAGAAAGAGCAGGTCGGTGCCACACTGTGCAAGCAAACACGCCAGCAGAAAAAATAGGGACATGCCGGTTGTACGGAGAACATCGGGTGCCGCTCCCCAATTGATGGAAATTAGGTGACGGAGCAAGTTATTCCGGGTTCGACGGAGCTAAGTATTGTAACAGTTTGACTTTTACGCTTAGGCCATATCTTACGTCACACCGAGATATTTTGGATTCGAGCAGTGTTGGACCTTGGCTCTACGCCATGTGATGTTAAGCATTCGATTTGCGGGCCTATAGCAGAGATGGAAGGCGCACGACTGTCTCTTAGATGGGTTCGGCCGTAGAGCGTTGCGGTCACACTAATCTCTCAGTACACTGAGTGCCATTGTACGTTTATGCTCCACGTCCATAAAAGTCGCTGCTTGGTTTGCTAGGGCCAGGTAATCCGCGTACAAGAACCGCTCCGTGTGTTAGGTGGAAGGCGGTTCGTTCGCGTAGATGTTAAAAAAAGTGTCGGCGCCAACACACTGCCCTAAGGGAGACCATTCTTTTGCTGTCGCTATCTACTCTTGGTGAATTGGAAGCACATACCTGGAAGTGGCGGTTGCACAGGAGTTCGCTTGAAATGGGCACAAAGCCTTGGTCATTGGTCAAATAATGCTGATGAAGCGATATTATTCTGCTATCGCTGATCGAGTCATGAAGTGAAATACCAGAGAGCTTTTATTTTTTTGGACATAAGAGCGATTTAGTTACCTAACACTTTATTTTGAATATTTTGATTTTATATCACCATTCATAGGCATAGGCCGCTTTCTTGTGCCAATGGTCCGATAAAATTTAGATTTTTATTTACTTTGATACTGTGACTACTACACTTACCTGAAACCTTTTGGCCCACCACAGCTTTTATTGGACTTGTACTGTCGTAGCATTTTTCGGTTTCAGACATCGTATCGTGGTGTATAAAGCCAGCAGTGGGCTAGCGGTTGGCATGCTGCTATAACTGCTGAGCAGTTGCAACAACTGCTGAGCAGCTGCAACTTCTGAGCGGTTCTGAGCGTGACAGACCGAAGGTTGGCAAACAGTTGGCAAACTGCAGTAGCCAAGTATCATGTCAACATCTGTGGGGTTAAAAGCGTTCAAGGCCGACTGGAATACTTGGTGAGTCGCTCAAGTTTTATTTGAATAGCAAACGAAGCTTTAAAGGGGTTGATACCAATTCGGTGGTTGCATTGATAGTGCTAGGTAATTTTGACATAGTTAGCACAAAGCGAGTACTTAAAAGAGTTTCCCATTGGCGGTAATAGTGTCAAAATTTTATTCAGTGTGAGCTTTAGGTTTAGTTATCGCATAGCAAGTACCACAAGGTCATGTTTCAACTTAGACGTTTCTTTTAGTGAAAATTTGGATCTAGGCTTTCGTATTAACGTACGGAGGCAGTTTGCCATACATAACATCAGTTAGTAAATTTGATAGTATCAAAACTATCATGAATAGCAGTTTGATTTTAATGACATTGATAAAAGCTTTAAAGGTACAGAGAATTCTGAGCTATTACAAGTTCTAAATAGATTTTCCATTTTGTGCAATTTAATACGGGTAAGATTATAATAACATTGATTGATTCGAACCGCACAGCGCAGCGATGATTTTGATGATTTTAGATTAACGTAAAGTAATTCGTGAGTGCTCACATGAACGTTAGATGCAGAAAATATCAGTGATGACGTGACGGCGAATAATAATGAAGAACTTATTCATGAAACTTCCCATAAAAATAAAGTTTTAAGTGGTACTATTTTAGGGCTCACACTTTAAAAAAAATTGCCGACTCTCATACTTAAAAAGCCAGTAGCAGTAGTTAACTTAATAGATCATGTAGGTACATCATTGGAAGGGTTTTTGGATCCTAAACCAATTAACGTTGTGACAAGTGCTTTAAATTCATAGAGAAAATTGATTCAATAGAACAAGGACAAATCACGAGTTAATTTATTATTATATTAGCTACAGGGACCAGTTTAGTCCGGCCTAGCAAATCTAGGAACAGTTTAAATTAAAAGATACGCCACGGTTGGCGCAGTACTTGGGCGCTTGGCTGCTGCGCTGCGTGACGTAGGTTCGATTTCCGCACGGAACAAATATTTGTATGGCCTACAGATAGTTGTTCCGGGTCTGGTCTGTGCGAGTGAGTTTGTATGTTTGTGAACTCACCCACAAAACAGGATAGATTCCTAGTGCGGGGCAGCGTTTAAAAGGAAAGAAAAAAAAAGAAAAACAAGGAACGAAAAAAGAATTAAAAAAGCTTGAAGAGTCTTCCATGGCCGGACCAAGCAGTAATAATCCTGAAGGGCTAGTTAAACCGGACCGGGAGATTTTAACACTGAAGGGTCGTTAGAACCGGACCAGTAGTTACAAATCTGAAGGGTCTTTAGACCGGACCAGAAAATTATAACTCTGAAGGGTCATCAGACTGGACCAGTAGTATAATTCTGAAGGGTCATAGGACCGGACCAGAAGATATTACTCTGAAGGGTCTTAGGACCGGACCAGAAGATGTTACTCTGAAGGGTCTTAGGACCGGACCAGAAGATTATTACTCTGAAGGGTCGTAGGACCGGACCAGACCATGAGATAAGATTTTAATGTCAGGATGAACGAACAGTAAAATTGTGGTTCTCATTAAAGATACCTAAGTGCTTCTAAAGTGCGCGTCCGAGGACGTACGCACGTCAGAATGGCCGTGACGGCGCTACGTCATCGTACGGTTGTACACGGTACGTGCACCGGACCGATCAGGCGATGTCGCCATCCCCACCTCCCCCACTACTCGACTTGTTTGTGCTCGGACGTAAAAGAAGACCGCGCGGAGCGATCGGGGCATTCTATTCTAGACCTCGGTCCGATACACGTGTTGTCATAGCGCCTAGATTTGCTAATATCGTGTTAAAGCCTTTTAGTTAATAATTATGATATGATAATTAATTGAGTTCACAGTTATTATAAATTAAGTGAGTTAATCGAATAAAATTGATTAATAAGTAAACTACCTACTTTTTACTTTAAAATATCCAATCCTGATAATACGCCTACATATACATAGAGCGGCTGCCTAACTGACCTCCACCACCCAGTAAATGGGTAACACTGTACCCCTTGGTAAGACTGGAGTCAGATTTTCTGGCTTCTGACTGTACGTACGTCGTCGTTATCATCATATCAGCCGAAAAACGTCCACTGCTGGACATAGGCCTCCCAAGGGTCGCCACAACGACCGGGCATGCGCGTCTTGCATCCATCGGCTACCCGCGACCTTCACCAGGTCATCGGTCCACCTTATGGGAGGCCTTCCCACGTTGCGTCTTCGGGTACGCGGTCGCCACTCCAGAACTTTTCGGCCCCATCGACCATCTGTTCTGCGAGCAATGTGCCCTGCCCACTGCCACTTTAGTTTGGCGATCCTTCGGGCTATGTCGGTAACCTTGGTTCTCTGGTGGATATCATCATTCCTGATTCGATATCGCAAGGAAACTCCAAGCATTGCCCTCTCCGTTGCCCTTTGAGTGACTTTAAGCCTTCTAATGAGGCCCATTGTGAGCGACCACGTACGTAACGACTGTTAAAAATCTACAAACGATTCCATTTTTTGTTTATTACACATCCTGTACAGTATTATTTATACTGTACAGTGTTAACACTAAAGTAAAATTATAGAATCCACTTACAGAACCAATGGAGTACATGCCGTTGACCAAGAATCTTGAAATTTCGCGAAAGTCAAGGTTCCCCAGCGATACAGGATACCTTACCTAAACGAGTCCGACTCGAACTTTTTGAGAATGGATATCAAAATCTTCGTTATTTTCGAACCAGTTATGATGGAGATTAATTTACTAATGGATCAGAAATTTAATATGAATTTACAAATTAAGTGTTAATGATGCCTATGAACATTTAAGGATACTTTGAAGTACGTATTACGGGTGTATTATTAAAATTATCGATATTGCATAAAACCACGCAATGAAGGTTTCAAGTACGCAATTAGTGAAAATACATAATTGAAAAGTTTACTGTTTTAACGGATATTTTAATGATGGATGTATGGATTATGTTTTTGAGTATTATTTTGCTGTAGAATGTTGTTTTTTTAGGGTTCCGTAACTAAAGGGAAATCAACGGAACCCTATTACTAAGCCTTCGCTGTCCGGCCGTCCGTCCGTTCATCCGTCTATCCGTCCGTCTGTTCGTCAGCGGGCTGTATCTCAAGAACCGTAGTAGGTAGACACTTGAAATTTCGGAATGTATATTTCTGTTGCTGTTAAGCCGCGTACGCACGAGCGAACAAAGCATGGTGAACACGAACGTCGATCACCAAATTAGATCGCCACGAACCTTTTTGACGAACAGTGTTTGATGTTCGTCAGTGGTAAGCACGTGTGAACAAAGTGTTCGATGTCCTTGTTCACCATGTTTTTGTTCGTTCGTGCGTACGCGGCTTTATAACAACAAAAAAAAAATGCGATGGCACGGAACCTTCATGCGCCATTCCGACTCGCACTGGCTGATTTTTAATATTGATAGGCACGCAATTGATCATTATATCGCCTGATGGCAAGCGAGCTGAATTCACTTTATAAGTAGGCTCGAAAGAAATGAATTCCTTTTTAATTTTTGTTCTGGAAAGACAGACGTATATTTAAGGCTGTGGCGGCGACTTAGAGGGGCAGTTCTCAAATTTGTAAAGAGCATTCGCATTTCACAACGAAGTTGCCGACTGTCTAAAACACATAGATATAATTTCTCTACATTTTGACAAATTCTCATATTTCTTTTCTTCTTTCTTATTCTTTCTTGTTTTTATTCTTCTTCTTCTCATTGTCACTGAGGTGATATTGAGACTTGCATTTTTTTACACGCAATGCTATTGTCTTATTTGAATAAAGTCCTCTTATTTTTATACCTACATTGTATTTACCTGTGTGTGACAACTAAACAAGTTTTGTTTCATTTTTTAACCGACTTCTAAAAAAGAAGGAGGTTCTCAATTCGACAGCGTATTTAAACATATATTTTTTAAGTGTGTTCGCGGATAACTTCGTCGTTTATGATCCAATTTCGATGAATCTTTTGTTATATGAAAGGGTATGCTTCCGAGATGGTCCCATTGCAACCACGTCAGTATCTGATGATGGAAACCCTGAGAAATCGAGGGCAACTTTACAAAATTGTAGGCACGCATTTGGTAAAAACTTGATATTCGGGTGTATATCGGGTGATACTAAAAACAATGAAGATTTGGATCAGACCTGATGATGGAGACGACAGAGAGTCAAGGGAACTCCACATCGGTATGTAGGAACTACCAAGTGTTTGGGCTTATTTCATTCGTATTGACGAGACCTTTACACCGAAAGTATTTAGTATGTTTTATTTTCATAACATAACATCACGCCGGTACGCTGTGAATGGGTACGCAGGTACCACTAAAAAGTGAAAAATAAAAAACGTTTTTACAAAAAATATAACCGACTTCCAAAACAAAACAAAATTTCGGAAGTCGGTGTCAAAAAACGAAATAACCAAAAACAACCGACTTCCGAAATTAAAGTTATTTTATACTTTGTAGTGTTTTGTTTTGGAAGTCGGTAATATTTTTTTGGAAAAACGATTTTCTATATCCAATTTTTACGGCCCATTCACGACCTTACCGCGGTGAGCGGCGGCGGCGTGCGGGGTGGCGAGCGATAAGAACAAATGTATGAAAATGTTTGAAGCACGCCACGAGTCGCCGCTCATAGCGAAAACGCGCGCGGTTTTGTCGGAGCGAATCGTTGCAGCGGCGCGCGGTGCGGGGTGCGGCGAGATCAAAAGTACAAGCGAATGAGCGCGACGCCACGAAACAGAGCGGCGCGGATAGCGGTGTAGGTGTGACGGACTCGGCGGCGAACTCATATACAAAAAAAATTTGACCCTTTTGGATCTGATGTGCTGTTTTAAATATACGTCTATGTGATGCAGAATATAATCAAATGTTTCCACACTCATTCTTGTGTACTCATAAAACTTGTCCGGATATTTTCTGTAATCTTCGTATAGGTCACGAAATTCGCCATTTAAATATCGATCTTTATTCAGTTCGTGCACTCCTTCTCTCGTATTAAGAATATCTTGTTTCAAAAATATACTGCTTTCTAAACACAGAAGGGATAATTTTGATAACGCCAGTACCTAAATACGTCCACCTCGCCCGCTGCCGCTAGCCGCTACTGAGGGTACGTGGCGTGTAAAACGCACCGCTTGCCGCCGCCGCGCCGCCTGCCGCGCCGCTTGCCGCTAAGACCGAAGTCGTGAATGGGCCGTCGCTTGTTAGGCATCTACAAGAATTGACCTTTAAACTTCAAGTAACAGTCAATTCCAAAAGCCGAAAACATACTTGAACCAAAAGGTAACAAAGGAAAATCCTACCAATAACTCGTCTAATTTTCAGCCAACCCTACCCACGTCGCACTCAACAACGACCGTCAACTTAAAGCACTCCCTCTTGAATAAAAACTTTTACAAACCAGGACCCTAGATTAAAATGTTCTAATTATAAAACATAATTTAAATTTTTAATCACGCACAACCCTGAGCCGATGACAATCTGTTGGCGGTAATCAGATTTACTTTTACGATTCGTAGACGCTTGATTGAAGAAAAATTACGATTAGGGGCTCGGGACGGACGGAAATCGAACGTTACGGTTTTAGGGGCCTGGCCGTGGGTGAAATGACTTGGAAAGTATTTGATTAAGTTCGGAAAATGGGACCGTAGATGGGGAATAAAGCTAGGTAATTTGGTAGGTGTTGGGTTATTTTTTCCCGTATTTTCGTTTGGGAATACTGTTAGTACCGAGTAGATGCTGTTGTTATGAGCTTACGTGGTTCCAGTGTAAAATAAACACTTTATATCATTATGCTGTGCGTTTCTGTCTGTGCTGAATAAATGTTTTTTTTCTATTCTATTCTACTACCTATTGGTGGCACAGTAATCCAATGTTAGTTCATTTCTCAATATTGAGTCAAATGATTTGAAATAAACATAGTTTTATAAAAAAAAAGTTTTATCCTAAAATGTTCTAAGTGTTGTATTGCGGAAAAATCGCCATCTTTTTAGTAAAATTAGTGATAGACGTAATTTTAATACTAGAAATAAAGATAAATTAGATCAACCATTTTATAGATTAGCTAAAGTACACACATCTTTCATGGGGTATTGTGTTAAATGTTACAATAAAATACCTTGTGACATGTTAGAACTAAATGAAAGACAATTTAAAACGTAAATCAAAAGCACACTTTGTAAACAAGCTTACTACAAATTAGAAGATTACATTCAGGATAAGAATGCTTGGAAGCATGCTGGTCCTGCTCCATAGGACAATCAATGTTGTGGACAAAATCAGACTGGTTGCTTTATGTATTAACTTTATAGATGTTCTGTTTCTTTTTGTGTTTGTATTTTTCTGCTAACTCACACACTGTTAATTAGTGATTCCAATATTTGTAAATGTGTGAGTATTATGTACTTATTTAGAAGAAAGATGTTTTTGAAAAGAGTAACTATGGAGTTTCTTGTCCGTTCTTCTCCAAAATAATCTACCTTTCCGAATGGACAGTAGAGTCACTTTAGTATTTTATATTATTTGAAATGTGATTGACGTTCAAAAGAGCCGTTTAATGGCCTAATTGGAATAAACGTTTTGACTTTGACATCAAACATTTGCTCAAATGATCTATCAACTTTAGGCCCAGTTTCTCAGAAAAAAAAAACACAAAAATATTGTGAGAAGTTGACAAACGCGCTTTTTCTAGCTATGATTGGCTTTATGAGTTTTTAACAGTCAATCGCAACTCCTTACTTAGGTTTCTGTGTGGGTCGATTTTTTTTCCAGAAACCCAGGGAAGAGATTCCAACTCGTTTTTAAATCGTTAAGTCTATATTTAAATCTGGTTTCTGACACAAAATTACACACACGTGCTACAAATTAAACGCAAGTCAGGTGTTGCGATTGGCTGCTGATAAATTCATTTAGCCAATCACAGTACTTCACGCGCACTTGACAGAATTTGTCACATTACATAATTTTGCGATTATTTTCGTTTCAGGAATTGGGTTTTAGTTCACGAACAGTAAATTTAAACAAAGATGGCTCCTATTCAACGCGTAACTGACTAACGCAATACCTGAAAAGAGGTCACTGTATTCATTATTATGAACAACTTTTATTATGAGATCAACACTTCTTCTTATCGTGTGGGCAGTAAGGTCTAACGACCCCACACACTCTAGTGTCGGAGTTTCTAAACCGCTCTGACATGGTTTATTTGACGACCGCCAATTGGCGGCCAGGACCTCCGGCTTATACGTGCCTTCCGAAGCACGGAATCATCCAACACTGAAATCGCAAAAAATCAGACGTTCAGTGCATTGTGTTCAATTATGCGCACAGAAATGTATGGGACAGACGATGTTTTTTCCTTAGCAAGGTTGGTGTCAAATGACAGCCTCTGGGAGAGTAAAGCAACGCTTACTCCCTGCAAGCGTTGTTTTACCTCTCGAAGACCCGTGTTGCTGTTATCTAATCTAAACTAATATTTTAAAGAGGAAAGATTTGTTTGTTTGTACGTATGTTAGTTGGTTTGAATTGAATAGGCTCCGAAACTACTGACCGATACTTTCACCATTAGAATCCTACATTATCCCTGATGAACATAGGCTATAGAATATTTTCAAAAAAGTTAGGGATTCATGAACTCTTCGACAATGCAACACAAGGTGTGAAAAAAAAAAAAAAAAGTCCTTATGACGCGTACGCTGCGGAAATTATTTACAATAGAGCAAAGTGATGTAGGTACGACAATTTTATAGAGGACATCAATATGTATAAAAAATCTGCGAGGGTATGTATCTAACTATTTTGGTTAGGTCACTTTTTGACCGCTTTTTGTTCAAATTATTCAATCAAAACCCGGGTGGAATCGAGTAGTGGTGATTTTGGTATCATGATATATAGATATAAATGGATATCCTTATCCATTTAAATTATTTGATAATTAAGGTTGATACATAATCAACCTTAATAATCAGCGTAATTTACATAAATTACACTTTAAATTATTTAAATCGGACCTTTCGTTTAAAAGTTAAGACGGAAAAATACTCTTAGTAAGAAAAATGTTGCAATTTGAGCGAACAGCCCTACGTTGAGTCTATTAATAAGTAATTTACATATTACCCTATTAAGAGGGCAGAGGGGAGATGAAGTTCGTGGAGTAACAACTAAACACGTGCGAACGTAGTCGTGGGCGAAGTGCTAGGTAATATTAAGTGCGTTAACAGTCAAATACATGACGTAAAAATACATAATTTCACAGATTCCGTCATCAAAGCAGTCCGGCGTCAAACCCGCGGCGTTCCTGCCGCTCGTCTGCCGCTCGCGTTTAAGGAAGCGTGAACGAATCCGCCGTAGCTGAGGATGGTAACTTTTGTACAATTACCGCTCACTGCCGCCGCTCCCGCACTCCGCAGACTCCCGCACGGTCTGCAAAATAAAGCACGGAAATGTTTTATTCGAGTAAGAGACGAATTTGGAGTTTATGGGTTCCATGGCCCAGGACGTTTTTGGATTGTCGTGTCATCATCATCATCTTCCTGCCCTTATTTGGCTATTTATAATAAATCTCATGACATCCTATGGATCAGATAGGAAATGAAAAAAAAAACACTTTCATCTGCAAAACTCAGCTGTGTTTAAGAAAGGGCCATTTATTTATTTATTTATTTATTTACTTAGGGAAAACAAACAGTTACACAAAAATGTTATAATAAAAGTGTTTAAAAATACAAAATAACATATCTATGTGTAACCCTCGACATAATCCACATTTTAAACACAATATTATACTAACGGCACTAATTACACACGAGAAACACTGAACAAATAAAAAATGAAAAAAAAAATTAAAAACAATAAAATTCTTTTCAACTAATTAAATAAAAAATCAAAGAAAATCGAAAAGCAAAATTAAAATTAAAAGTCAGAATTAAAATTGTAATGAATTTGGTTTAGTTTTGCATTTCATTTCGGAAAGAATGTCAAAAGGATTCCTGGAAGAATTTATTAATTTAAATAAATGCCAACAAAGATCTATCTATTAGCAAAAGTTTATGCACTTGGTATATTATCTTGCTGGATAGTTTGTTGGCCACTTCTTCTCCAAAGCTAAAACACTAGGAAGTGGTGACGGGCGGGCGTTTTGGGGGACTGTCTTTTGTAAAACTTGACGTTCAATTAGTGCTGGCTTTCAGCCTAATTTGTATAAACGACTTTTGAATTTTGAATTAAGCGAACGACTGTCCATTGTATGTTTTAGTTAAAGTTTCCTTTTTGTTTTACTTTTGGTGTTCAATATAGTGTAAAATAAATATATTAATGCTAACATTACTAAAACAGCCATCTCATAAACCACAATAAGCCCGCCAACAAAAGTTCTCCAATCAGAAAAGCGCAAACTATGAACCCTATCCTGCGCACGGTACCCTCTGAAGTTGGCCACACATGAGTTATAGCCTCCCAAGGATAGAAACCCCGTCTAACTTTGCACTTTACTCGTATTTTACACATAATGGTTATGTATGCGCGGTTAAACTTTCATACGGGGCTCACTAATTGAGAGTGCGTTGCGTCTGGGACTTCGAGACTCGAAACTAACTTCGGTTTAAATAGTTGGAGCCCGAGGTCGGAAATTAGATTCGTTCGCTTTTCGAAGTGGACTTGCGGACGCCATGTTTGCTTTCGATGGGTTAAGGAAAGTTTTGAAATTGGAATTATTTTGGAACTCGTTGAAAATTTAAAAGTAGGTACCTACTGTAGAGAGAGGAAAATGTCTGGTGAAAAATGTTGAGAGAGGCAATTGTCGTATTTTTAAGAAACTTTCCCATTTACTTACTTTTCAGACGTAAACTGTCAAAATTACCTACCTAAGTATAACTTCCTTATATTTTGTCAATTTTTCGACGTTGACTTCATTGCGATATAATATTGGGATTTGAATGTGAACGACTTTGAACGAGAAGTGGCCTTTTGGTCTTGTCTACAATCTATACTTAATATATAAAGCTGAAGAGTTTGTTTGTTTGTTTGCTTGAACGCGCTAATCTCAGGAACTACTGGTCCGATTTGAAAAATTCTTTCAGTGTTAGACAGCCCATTTATCGAGGAAGGCTATAGGCTATATATCATCACGCTAAGACCAACAGGAGCGGAGCAGTAATAAAAATTGTGACGCAGACGAAGTTGCGTGGGTCAGCTAGTACTACATAAAATACTACCAATTTGGTGCAACCAAAATGTTTGGCATTTTTTTTTGGGACAAGCCCGCCACATATTCCCAACCACTGCAACTCCTGAAAGCTAGAATCAACAGTGGCAACCACCAGAAAAACGCCGAGCCAATGAAGCCCGACGAGTCCCGGAGAAACGATTCAACTGTCTTGGATCCTGCAACGAATTGAATCAGAAAAGTACAGCGGAGGAGTAGGAAAAAATGTTTGCTATTTATAATTTGCTCACAAAAAAAAATTACATGTTCGAAATGTTTAAGTGTTCCTTACAGTTTTTTCTATTTCCTGTCACTTTTACGAAATAGGATAAGAAATTGTTAATATGACAATCTTGTTAAACAGATAGTTTCAATTACAAAGTAATGAGAACTACCAATGATTTGATGGGAATCACTACCTCTCTCATTAATCACCTTTACTTCAGTTTTCGGCTTTTGTTTTACAAATTACTAGCTGACCCACGCAACTTCGTCTGCATCACAATGTTCATTACTGCTCCGCTCCTATTGGTCTTAGCGTGATGATATATAGCCTATAGCCTTCCTCAACAAATGGGCTATCCAACACTGAAAGAATTTTTCAAATCGGACCAGTATTTCCTGAGATTAGCGCGTTCAAGCAAACAAACAAACAAACAAACTCTTCAGCTTTATATATTAGTATAGATATAGATAGATTGTAGTATATTTTTATTTCATATATATTTACTTTGTACATTTAAATACTAGATACACCTAAGACTGCCTATCTGCAGTAAAGACTGTCTCTTGTTTTCTCTTTTAAATCTATCCAAACGTTAAAATATCATTTTAAAAATAAGGCCGCCCTTTGCGTCACCCGGCGTAATGAGTTATTTTTCTATATTTTTAGTAACTTACATTGTGTACCTACATAATAAAAACTATAATATTCTATTCAAAAGATCCTTTGTACTAAAACGAAAACGTACCAAAATTTTAATTGCATTTAACTCCAAACCGTCTGCAGTCCGCCTTAATAATCTCGTCTACACTAGACCGAGGAACTACACGAGTAAAGTACCAGCTTTCAACATTCTAATTTTAATTTCGCACATTACACGAAAGCGTTTTCGTACAGAATTTGCAACGATTAACAAGCCAACATTCCGAGTTTTCGACTTCAACCCACCGCTGCCAACATTGCGAAACTAAAATCATAATAATTTCTACAACTAATAAACTGAGCATTTGGTTTAATTTAGCTTAGTTCGACCCCCCCTCCCTCCCACACCTAGACCGTCGCGGCCCGGCGAATATTTTAGCGACTATTAAATATTTCGATGTAAGCAGAATAGTTTGTGTGCGGTTCGCAGTTTCCTGTTACGTGCATTTGAAAATTGGTGATTTTATTCGCTCGTATTTTTGTTGGGTGGCGCCATCTGTAGCGTTTGTTGGGAATTATTTTTTGAAATATATGCTCGTGTGTTGATTTATACAAACGATTGCATGACAGGGTTACAGTGGTTGGGAATAGAGAGAATGCCAAAAAAACATTGCTAGCAGGGAGGGCTGAATGTTTTGAACCTTTTTTTTTGCTATTTTCTTCACGGATTAGCCTATAGAGTAATAGAAAACACTATTTGAGTATCTTGAGAAGATCACAATACGTCAACTTCCAGTTCTACAAAAAAACTTTCTTTTTTTGTCTAGCTGTGTTGTTTAAACTATTTATATTACTTCTAACCGTCAATCCCAAGATTTACAACTGCAAAATTCCTACTATACCAACTTACAACTACATAAAAACACCTCGGTGTAGCCAACCCTCCAACACAAACTACACACGTAATCTTATATTCCAATTTAAAAATGGAAACGTCGACGACCGCTTGCCTCGTGGCGCCACCGTCACGTCAGGCGTCGCCACCTAGCGGCGGTCCCTGGAACTTCCAGAACGAAGGGTCTCCGCCACTCGACTATTAATTTCCTAAGGGAACTCTACACCCCGGCCCTCGTACCAAGGAATCGTACGACGAATGATTTAAGAAAAAAAAAAATGTTTTTTTTTTCTGTTTCTTTTTTTGCTTTTGGAGTTTTCTTTTGACTTATGAATTTCCCTGTTATAGCATGGTTGGAATCGGGTTCAATCTTTTAAACGGGTGCAAACATGAACTTTTAAAAAGTTAACTGATAATTGAATTCAATATTACCAATTATCATCGACTTTTAATTTATGTTTTTTTTTATTAAATTGATATTGAATGTTTAATACTGTTGCAGCGGAAGGAGTTAAAGTCTACGCAGTGATTCTCTTATTCGTAAGAAAAAAGAATGATCAGAAGTAATCTCTGGCATGGAGAAACAAGCTGAGAGAAACCACACGCAGAAGATGAAAGAAACAATATTATACCTAAGGGAAATCATATCCTCCTATTGTCAAAATTGCACTCAAATTAATTGAATACATAACTCAGCAAACATAACAACATCAATTTCAGATACCAACCTAACAACAAAATAAAATAAATTTGCTACGTGGCGTACCAAAATTGCCTTCTACAAGTGCTTAGCGTAATTACTACGTCAGAAGAAAGAACCTCTTCTTAATACTTTTAATTATCAGGTGACGACAAAATGTTACTAATAACCTATGGTTTTTTAATCTGTGTGTGATATTTGTTGTAATGCTGTTACTATTTCCAGCAAAAAAACCAAAGAAAATGATGAAGCTATGGGCTGAACTATTGTATCTAGTAAACCTTAACCTAGTAGATAAATTGAAGGTTTGTCAAACGTATCTCTAGTGATGCGATTGGCCATTCAGGGCGTTTACGCACTGCATCCGATCCGAGTTTTATCCTGATTAGAAATGTACTGAATTCGGACGTACGGATTTCGGATCTAATGCGTAACGCTTCCTAGAAGTAGAACTAAAACCACTTCGGACCGACAATTCTCGGATTCGGATCGGATGCGGTGCGGCCACTCTTATTCAATCAATCACAGCAGGAAAAATACGTTTAACAATTTTTCACATTTTTTTTTGCTGTTATTTTCTTTTGTGAACTGCGGGTCTACAAAAGCCAATTTAAGCAGAATCAGAAAGCTCATCACGCTACCCGTCAATGTCAAATTTTCCCAATCATCCTTGAACCTAATGCGTTGGCGATAAAGATGAAAATTAAATTTGACAGATTGTTGTGTGATTAATAATATGATTCTCCTAAAGTGGCTTTTTAGCCCCCCAGGGCTTAAGAACTCTTTGGCTACCTCTCCAATAATTTCGAACGAAATTAAAATACTACCAAATTCGCGAGACACAGCTAGACCCAACAACAAAAAAGTCCGTGTGTCGTATCGCTATCGTTCCTCGCTCGCGTCTCGTGGTATCGGGGTAGGGATGAGGTTTTATCTTCACGCGCGCATGGCTATCCTATGGTAATGTGATGAAAAATTACGCCCATCTGATACCGACGCTGTCTCCGTGCTTTTTGTTCGGCTACCCTCACCTGGGTCCGTAGATAAAGGTAGGACTGAATTATATGGTGAGAAAGTCAGAGGTATTATTATAATTTCTGTGAGATACATTTAAATTGTCGGTCCGTCAATTCTGAGACACCTCCGTGCTTTGCAAAGCACGCTAAGTCGTTGTTCCTGGTTGACATTTGAAGATCTTTGACAGTCGATCGTTACCGATGGTCCATGTGATAAAAAATTACGCTCATTTGATACCGACGCTGTCGCCGTACTTTTTGTTCAGTTACCCTCACCTGGGCCGGTAGATAGAAGTAGGTAGGACTGAATAATATGAACATTAAGTGGGAGATATTATACACTAGCTGTGCGTTTTTAATTATTAAGGCTAATTATTTTACAAATAAGACACATACGTATAAATACTTTAACAAGCTATTTGAATTTACATAAACCTTACATATTTCCATACAAACCTTCATCCCCTATTCCCTATTGTTATTTTACACCCTTGAGGGTAAAACTTTAACAAACTTTGAATGTCATATTTATTTATATCGAATCAAAAGCCTAAAAATTAAGTTTCAAGCTTCTCGCTCTAAAAATGACGATACTTCCATACTACTTTTCATCCCCCCTTTCAGCCCCTTACAACCCTTTTTCCGCATTAAAAGTAGCCTATGTCCTTTCTCCGCTTAAGACTATCTGTGCACCAAATTTCATTTAAATCGGTTAAGTAGTTTTGGCGTGAAAGCGTGACAGACAGACAGACAGCTAGAGTTACTTTCGCATTTATAATATTAGTAAGGATTATAACCGAGGCACTTCTGGTCCTCGGGATATACCGTTGGTTCCAATTGTCATTTGAAGATCTTTGACAGTCTTTACAGATAGTCAGAAGCCAGACCATCCGGCACCAGTCTTGCTAAAGAATCGTGTTACTCATTTACTGGGTTGAAGCCAGTCGCTTCAAAACATAAATAGTGGGCTTATATTTACAGCTGTGAGCTGAAAGTGGAAACTGATATATGTCATCTCTGCTACATGTCTGTAGTAGGTGAAAAATTATCATATTGCATGATTCAAAACTCAAGGAAACGACAACAAGGCTGGTCCAGAGAGAGAGATGGCGAGAAGAGCTAGACTCTTTCTTAAAGGACTGGCCCAAAAATTGAAGAAGACCAGGGAAAGTGGAAGCACGTAATGGAGCCATTTTCCCTGCATTGGATTACAATTATATTAGTAATAACTTTTATGAAAAGGATTTTCGTAAAACGTTCTTTCTCTATTCGACTCAAAATGTCTGACGATGGTTGAGTAACTGTGCTGTTTTTTTTTTACGATGTATGTGTGTTTTTTCAATGTTTTTTCCAATTAATTGATTGTGGAGATCTGGTAGGCAACCACTCCACGTAAAATACTGGTATTCAGCTACATCCAGTTTGACTGGTCGCCGACCCCAATATAGTTAGTTGGTTTTGGAAAAAAATCTAGTATCGAAAAACTAAACTTGCGTGACGCAGATAGTGTCATATATTCCTTTAATGAGGGTTATCGCGTGTGAATTCACTGCTAGAGGCGCTAGTATAGCGTGAGATCTTCGATATGTCAAATTTCATTGTTGTATTCACGGCATTATAAAATATTATTTTTCTTCTAACTTTGTTCACATGCGCGTAATAACTACTTTAATGCTACGATTAAGGACCTCACTCGACTTTGGCGCCAACTGGTGAGTACAAAAACGGTAGCCCTCATTGGAATCCAATACGGCTGCTTTATCCAACTGTATTTTTGTACGCATTGCTGCCCTAACCCGCATGCTACGCTCGGAAAAAAAAAACTACAACGACATAGTGTTGTTGATACTGGCCGTCTAGATGAATGTTGAGATACGTTGATTCAGAACCATCACAGGTATTATGGTTAGCAGTAAATACTTTTGATAGGTTAGAAAAAAAAATTCTAGTACCTCTTAGACCATTTTTTTTTTCATTTTTAACGTGGTAGCTTAAATGCTTTTTACAAACCAAAGTTTAATATAATATAAACAATTGCAACCATTGTGTGGTACGTGTTCCATGCCACTCCTTAGTAGGTACAAGGTGAATGAACTATACATAACTAATTTCTGAATAGATTTGACAAGTGGTACTGTGTCACTTATAATAAGTTTCATACCAACTACACTTTTATATTTTGTCCTATGCATTTTTTTTCTAGGGCCGCAAGTAATATTGTGTTATGTAGGTATTCACAACTAACACATAGAAAAAAATCTGCGTAAAATCATAATCGAGTTACCGTTCATACATGTTTTGAATGCTCTGCCGGCAAAAAAAATGTAAATTAAATCTCAATTAATGTGTCCAAAAATGTAAAAAGATTTCAAACCTGTAAATACCTGAATGGAATATAATGATGAACTAAATCAATGCTTATTAAACATTTTGAACTACTGTCTATTTTATTTCAGAAGACTTATTCATCCAGCCAATTTGCATCTATAAAAGCTACAACTTTTACTTTAAATCCAAAAAAATCAAACGACATTTCATAAACCCTTTGTTTAATGACATCAAAACAGAAAATCTCCAAGTAATCGACGTCTTTTCATGCCGATGGTTTCCCGAGCAATGCGTCTTCACCCTCGGGCACGCCAACTACCCTTACCCCCACCCTATCACCCTACCCCACCCACTAAACTACCACCCCTGGGTGGCCTTTTTAATGCCCTCCGCCTTTACTCTTGATTCTTAAAAGACGAATTTTGCACAAAAAAGAACAAACAATAATATGTTCTAAGGCAGAACAGTAAGGTATACAATTGCTTAAAAGGAAAATTAACGTTAGATCAGTATCTAATGGGATATCAGATCATCGCTGTACGTTCTTTGGAGAAATTCTTACAATTGTGTGGAAAAAACAACAGTTGATACCCTATTTTGGAGACTATACGTTAGATTTTTGTCTGGCAGTTTTATGGTGGTTAGGCTGTGTGGTACGGCGTCGTATCGGAGGTGCAATAATTTAAGCGAAGGGTGGAAAGCGACAGAGAGTTCTTTTTGTAGTTGTGCGAGTGAGACGTGCGTAGGTCGAGAGGGTGCGGGGTTAAACGCGTCGCAGGGCCGGATTAGGACGGCTGGGGTGCTTACTTGGTAATTAGTACTTTTGACGCAGTGCAGCGGGGGTTGTGTTACGAACTCATATGAGTAAGAAGGTAATTAAGTAGTGGCGTCAAGAAAAGTTTAAGGATTCCTGTTAACGTACATTGTTGCTTAGCTGTATTAGTATATCTAGCTGTTAAGCAACTAATTAGCAAAATGCTTTAATTAAATAGAAATTGAATAAATATTTTGCTGAACAGGATATCTCTATCCTGTTCAGTAGATTCTTTATTCGATATCTGTATACTTATGTGTAAAAGTTATAATAAAAATCTTATTTTTTTTCAGAATATATAGTTGAATAGTGGTAAGTTACCTTATTGAGACGTAAGGAGGATTTCTGTTGGTCTTCAGAGAGCAATCTAGATCTATCCTCCTTAATCTTCTAGCACACGAAGATCCTGAAATTGTTAAAACACGATGTGTTTATTGAAATTAGTAGCAATAATGGTTTCAAGACAAAATATGTAGGTATTTTCATCATTATTTACGTAAAATAATTTTCTAAGCATTTCGTTTTTAGCGTTCCTTATCCAAAGAGTAACCAACGGAACCCTATTACTAAGCCTGCGCTGTCCTAGTTAATAAAAAAGTAGGTTTATGGTGTGGAACCATTGATATATAAAAAACCCAAGATGCATAGTCTCGAACAAATGCAACACTCGAAACTGTCGTCAAAAACTGATATGTATCAAGTGTCATGTGTGAGTTGTGTGTAGTTATACCATAAACAATTTTTTTTGCAAATTCAACCTTACATGGATCGCTTAAAGTTGTTTTTACAAAGCAGTGCAGTATGGCTGTTTGAAACTTGGGCACAATTATACATTATGCGCTTGTGTTTTGCGGATGTTTTTGAGATGCTGAGTGGGTATCTTCGGTTTTTTATATATTAATGTGTGGAACTCTTCGTGTGCGAGTCCGACTAGCACTTGGCTGTTTTTTTTTTACATCCAGGTAGATAGTTTATTTAACTAATATTTTAACTAAGTCCTTTAACAGCAGCTTACTTTCATAAAACATCTAGCCTAACGTGCCTAAAACATCTTAAACAAACATATTTAGTAAGTATTTCTAATGAAATCAGTAATTAAATTGCTTAATCTTTTGTATTAAAACATTGTGCCTATTCGTAAAACACTTGACCACTCTCAACAAACGCACAAGTTTTGCCTAACAAACTTTGACGGCACTCAAGTGCGTCCCTGTAGGCCGTCAACACCCCAAATAGGCCGACGCGCTGCGAACGCTAAAAACTCACCCCTTTACCCCTTTCCCCGATTTTTAAGCCTACATCCCCACCCCCTAACTCCCGGGTTAGCCAGAGCACATTTACGCGCAATAAATTTTGACCGCTTCTGACTAGCCAAAACAGACTGTATACTACACATCACACTAAGCGAATTTGAACTGTATTTCGATAGCAGTAGAGTCGGTTTTCAAGTGAGAGTGAAGCAGTAACATAGTATATGTAAACGAAACGGTCTCGGAGTTTTGAAACGGCGTTTGACGTTTAGCAAAAAAACGCTCTATTTTTGCAAGTTAAAGATGGTTTTCGCTTGGATCGTATTTTGTGAAAAGAAGGTGCCACTTTTGCGTGGCTAGAACAAAGCTTTCCTATTTACTAAGGCTTTAGATATTGTGTATTTCTCATTTGTCTTGGTTGCGGGGACCATTGTGAGAGCCTATGGCAATGAAAGCTGGGAAATAATGTGGTTTCAACAAATGGCCTTTGTTTAAAGAATGGGATGATCTTGCGTTGAATTGCCGCATTGTTTGCCTACTTGTTTAGGTATTTATTTCCTGTAGTTGAATGCAGATGTGGGAATGGAGAAATGTTTGCTTATAAATTTACTACCTACAATACCCAATGCGTTTACCAAAACTAAGTGTCCTTATGGACTATTTCTTTAGTAAAAAAAAAATCTATAAAAATATAACCGACTTCCAAACAAAACACTACAAAGTATAAAGTAACCTTAATTTCGGAAGTCGGTGTTTGTGGTTTTATTTCTTTGTTTTTTAACACCGACTTCCTTCCGAAATTAAGGTTATTTTTGGAAGTCGGTTATATTTTTTGTAATTTTTTTTTTCACTTTTTAGTGTTGATACTTGGACGACGTCTTCGTCTACGCAGAAATTAAAATAAGCAAAAATGCTCATAAAATAAAAACTACTGAACCAAACTGAATAAAATGTTTACGGGACCAAATGGCAAGTATACAGCATCGCACTAAAAAAGAATCACACAAATGGGATCAGATACCTCGGAGTAATCGGTGTACATACATAAAAAAAAAGAAAAAAATACCCACCGAATTGAGAATCTTCTCCTGTTTTGGAAGTTAGTTAAAAATCTTAAATATTATTTCAGCCAAATTCATTCCATATACATAGATAATTTGCTACTCTACCACAAATAATGTTGAAAGACTAGGGTAAATTCCAACCTGCTTCAAAAACTTGGTTATAATGGTTGGTATGTAATACTCTAGGTATTCTCTACCGATCAATCAAGGGTGATGAAGAGATACCATCTCAGGTGCCAATTTGACTACCTATTAATTTAAGGACAATTAGGTATTGTAGGCAGTATTATGCAAAAAAAAACAAACGAAAAAATAATAATTGAGTAATAGAAATGGGACAAGGCCAGAAAAAGAAGAATTAGGTATTGTAGACTGACTACAGCAGACTGAAGGTTCAAGACACACTCCATTAGGTATTGCCAATGATAACTACCAGTCCTTCAAAATGACGTAAATCACTAGAAGTTAACTCATCATCTGGCAGTTTGAGTTGTTTATGTGGTCTACTAAAATGTCGTCGGGTTCGTCAAATCGTAGAGCTCCTTAAAGTTCTAAGTTTGAGCTACACGATAGCTCACAAATGCTTGCACTGTTTGGACAAGTCCACTCAAATCTGTGTGGCACTTTCCTTAAAAGGCCACCTCGGACATTAATCTAGTACGGATTGTATGGACTTTAAAAGAGACTATGACCTCTGAGTTTGTGTCGGTGTTTCTGCTCGGGGTAGGAAGCTAGGAAACACTGGCCACATCTAGCTTAAAATTACCATAAAAGATTGACGTAATAAGTGTTACCTTTATCCTACTTACATCAAACTTTAAGATCATTTAAGCAACAGATTTCCCACCATTCATTCTCGATCATAAAACCACAAACTAAATTATAATGTTATCAAACAATAACGCTACGCTTAGTGAACTTAATTTGATGGCCGAATTAGTCGCACCGACGGTAGACTAAACTGTTGGCGTGTCTATAATGCAGCGGGCATTTGTAGGCGAGCCGTCACTTCGGGAGATCTCATCCGAGGGAGACCGGCAGATGAACGCTTGGATCAGTTTAAAGTGACTTTTGAAATTGAGGAGTGGTTTTTGTGTAGGTATCTGCAACGATTTTTAAAAGATTTGGGGGCTACTTACGTTTTTTTTTTACTTTTATGTCACAGGATAATTGCAAATACTGTTAGTTTGTAAATTCTTTCGGGATAAACTCTTAATAAAAGAAAGAAATTTCTAATACTCATAATGAAAATGTCAACCCTGTGTTTCTTCGAGAAGATTTTACAATCTCTCGCGATTTATTATAAACTGTCAGTGTTTGCAGTAACACGGCGACACATTTAATGCCGGCTGGCTATATATGGCCTCAAACACATAATTCACGATGTATAAATATTTAAGTAGCGATCTTAAAAATTATCTAATTGACAAAAAAAATAGGAAGAAACTGTACAGGGACGAATTCTTAAAGACAAAAAAAAAACCTATCGAATTCGTGTCTATACCTAATGCAGCGGCCATTTGTGGGCGAGCCGTCACTTCGGGAGATTTCATCCGAGGGAGACCGACAGATGAAAGTTTGGATCAGTTGAACTGACTTTTGAAACTGAGGAGGTGGATTTTCTGAAACTGCAAAAATTTCGCAAAGATTCCGTGTCCAGTTTCGATGTTTATTTTTGTTTGTATGTTACGAAATTAATGCAAATATTTGACGATTAGGTACATTTTGTAAACAAACTTGCAGAATAAAAAAAAAAAAAGAAATGAATAAATAATAATAAATAATAATAAATGTATCTATATTATATTATGTATCTATATGTATGTATATTTATCTCTTGATAAATATACATTTCAAATAAAATAAATCGCACCCAAATTCGAAAGTTAACAATATTTCCGTGTCTTTACGAGTAGTAGTAACTCAAGATGAAGAGAAGAAACCAGTCAAGAGCGAGTCGGACTCGCGCACCGAGGGTTCCGTACCATCAGATAAAACTTGAAATGTTTTTAAGTTGTCATCGGCGAATATAGGCCTTATTCGTTACACTGCGCGTTGCTGCTATTGTAATTTTTGTTGATGATTTCTGAAAAAGTGTGCTATTGAGAGACATCGTTTTATTTTTCCTGTAATCTTAACATTAGTTTCTATCACAGAATAATTTCAGATTTTTCTCTATGCAAATTTCGAATAAAAGGGGGAGGGGTAATTTTTTACATTTTTGGTCAAAAGTTGAAGACCATGCGGCCTAAAAAATAAGAAAAATGTTTGAGAATGTGCAAATAGCCCTAGTAGCCTCACTTCGAATTTTTAAGAAACCCTTTCAGTCGCTGCAGTTGCAAAAAAAATCTTATTTGAAAAATAGTTGAGCAAACGCCATCTAAAACTATTCCAAATTTCAAGTTGATAGCATTAGTAGTTCTTGAGATAAGCAGGTGTGATAGACGGGCAGACTTAGTCACACCATAAGGGTTCCTTTTTGCCATTTTGGTACGGAACCCTCAAAAACAATAGAAGTGTTATCCGCACTCAGAAATGGCAACAAAATGAAGGTAAGCCTACCACTGATTTTATCATAGGAGCGCAAGCGATTGCGCTGTTTTTAACAGACTTCAAAAAAGGAGGTTATCAATTCGATACGTATGTATGTGAAATTGTCAGAATTGCACAGATTTTTTAAAATTTAATGTATACCAGCTTCTGAACATGTGTGCCAAATTTCGTAAGTGTACGTATGTTAACAACACATATCTCAAAAACTATAAGCTGGATTGCAAAAAAAAAACTATTTTTTTAAATCTGTGATGTTAGTGTATGACGCGTTAAAAAAAAACATCATTGTTAGAAACATGATCAATATAAAAATCAAGGGAAAAGTCATACACTATTCAGCATCTACTTTAGAAACAGTGCAGTCCCTTTGGTTGAATTGATTTGAAAAAATACGACATTTGCCACCTTGTGCAGTTTAGTAGATAAGAACTTTGGCTAATTTGCATCATAAATCACTGAATGCATTTATTCCAATAAGTTACAGCAGTGCGATTCTGTAAATATGTCGAAGTGAAGGTTTGGGTGAAGTGATCCCGAAGTGAGCTGTCAATTCAAGTACCTAATTAAGATGGAATGAATGACTGAATACTCATTCCATATATCTTCTACATGTTCACAGAATCGACTGGCCGTATATTCGTCCTAGAACATCCAATTCGTCGGAACGTATTGAATTACAAATCACCCAGTTTAATATAAAGAAGAACAGTAAATAACACACAACACTACACAGCAGCACAACAACAACAACAGTAACAGTATTTTAATCATACGAAATGTTTCGATTACAAATGCTCATTTCTCTAATAAAAGAGTAATGCCAAATAAGTCATCAAGTAGACAGTAAATACTGTCATTGAGATGACAGAGAGACGAATCCGATGTTAAGGAAATAAATTATTTATACTGATATCTATATCTATACTAATATATAAAGCTGAAGAGTTTGTTTGTTTGTTTGCTTGAACGCGCTAATCTCAGGAACTACTGGTCCGATTTGAAAAATTCTTTCAGTGTTAGATAGCCCATTTATCGAGGAAGGCTATAGGCTGCATATCATCACGCTACGACCAACAGGAGCGGAGCAGTAATGAAAATTGTAACACACACGAAGTTGCGCGGGTCAGCTAGAAACCTTCTTGAAAGCTTTATATAGCTGGCAAAGTCGTAAAAGCTTTGGAAAGGTCGAAGTAAAATATAATAGAACGCTTTTTTAAAGATAGAATGTGTAACTTGGTCTGTTTAAAAATGTCATACCTGTTTTGCCGTTAATCTGAGCAAGGTGCTTAAATAATTATCCCTTACACCCATCGTTGTTTGATTTCTACTAGATAGTAAGTGATGCCGCTGCAGTGGTAACCTGCGGCATTACAGTAGCGACGTATACTAGAAAATTACGGAGTCAAGGCAAAACCTGTGGCGGTTTAGTAACTGGAATAAGTATATAATTTTTATTGTCGGAGTTACGTAGAGAACTTTTTTTGTCTTATCAATATTTTCATTTGACTGAATGATTCAGTCAAATGATTCAGTCAAAAAAAAAACAAGTTTCGTGAACACTGATTCAGTCTGAATCAGTGTTCAAGAAACTTGTTTTTTTTTTTTTTATAAGTACTCTAACTATCTTTGAACCCTTTTCTACTTTCAAAAACCAATCCAACCCTGCACTTCCGTACGGTACATACTAATAACGCCCCGTGTCCGTGTCTGCATTGTCACACAGGACCCCATGAATTCACGGTTGCAATCCACAAATTGGTGGGATAAAGCTTACTATATATCTTTGCGCTCATTCCGATTACGGGGTAGGCAGGCCTGGAGGCATTAGCTGCTAGCGTGGTAATCACGTTAACAAGTTTAGGGATTGAACGGTGAGGCGGTTCTCCTATGGTTGCGCGTTTGATTCCTGGTTTGGGAAGATAGTAAATTGACAATAGTGGTAGAGTTTACAGTGATTAATTTTCGAACGGTTGCAGTTTGATTGACACTAATGTTAACTAAGTCAATATAGATAGTTAATATTGTTTGTTCTTATGGTAGGCGCCAGATAAACTTGACCGAAAATACATTGACTTTTCCCTAATATCCCATCGTAAGTAGGTACCCGATCTGTAACAAATTATGAACCGTTTTTCATTACCTGCTTGGGAGCGTAAAGGATCACGATAGAAGTCGACTCGGGCAGCTTTATGTGTTTACTAGCTGACCCCCGCAACTTCGACTGCGTCACAATTTTCATTACTGCTCCGCTCCTGTTGGTCTTAGCGTAATGATATATAGCCTATAACCTTCCTCGATGAATGAGCTATCTAACACTGAAAGAATTTTACAGTAGTTCCTGAGATTAGCGCGTTCAAGCAAACAAACAAACTCTTCAGCTTTACATATTAGTATAGAGTTTTGTTTTTGATGTTAAGAAAGTCAATAAATGTATATGGGACAATGATCGTTGTTGCACATTTATCTTGCGTCTACCTTAGGTAATCTTTGGAAGCCTGCCTATCCGAATTCAAAAATTATTTCACTGTTTCAGAGGTACACCATCGGTAATTATCGTAGTACGGTAAGTAGTTTTCGTAACCGACCGGTAACCAACGGAACCTTATTGATCAGACCTCCGCTGTTCTATCGTCCATCCGTTTGTCAGCGCCTGTATCTCATGAACCGTAATAGGTAGACAATTATACAGCAGACACTCTTTTTCTGAAATTCGAGAGAAACTGTAACAGATCCAGCAGCCGTGACGTGCACAGTTTTTTATTGTTTTAACTGTCACTTTTTTATTGTTTTAACTGTCACTTTTTTATTGTTTTAACTGTCACTTTTTTATTTGTTTTTTTTTTGTCACTTTTTTATCTTTTTTATTGCCACTTTTTTGTGGGTTTTTATTGTCACTTTTTATGGGTTTTTACTGTCACTTTTTTATTGGAACGAAGTTCCTTATCGCGCGTTGTGAAAGGGGGCTAGACGGAAAAAAATCATACGAAAAGTTGTAACGACACTTTTTGCTATAGTTGTAAGCCGTGCGGCGTGCGCGTTTTTCTCTGTCTGTCTCTCTCTCTCTCTCTCATAGAAAGCAAGTCAGTTATTTTCGTTTCGTCTTTCTATTTCTGTTTACATTATATTTGTTAATAATAAAAAAAATATTATTATAACTTAAAAAAAAAATGATTACAATTCCTTCACTAATTAATCGAAAGGAACTTCATTCCATCCGGGTGTCCCTTGACACCTCTCAAGTTTTTTTTATTTTGTGTGAGTAAAGTACTCAGACTTTAATCAAATCAATATTTTTTTCTGTTTCTTTCTTCTTAATTCTAAATGGTTTAAAACCAGATACACCCATAAGAACGTGGTAGCTGATGTAATTTTTTCTTCGACTTTTTTTTTGAGATAAGACAAAGGTAATATTTTCAATGAAAAGCTTTTAGTTGTGAAAGTGTATGTGTACCTATGTGTTCACGCTAATTACAGTTGTCATCGAGGTGATAAGTAGTAGTAGTTAGTATTGGTATTCTGATTGGTATGAACGAAAAAGAAACATAATTAGTTTATGTCAGGTTCGTAGCAGGTAGCGTTATATAGTTTCTGCATATCCCCATAAAAAAGGCGCAGGTGATGATGTCAAGTTGTTTGTCCGCGATGAACTCCTAAACTGCTGAACCGATTTTGATGAAACTTTGTAACTATCTGTTATTTGATCCAAATTAAATGATAGGATAGTTTTTTGGAACGGGAAAAAACGGGATACGGGAAAAAACGGGGTATGCGCCTACGAAGTCGCGGGTAAAAGCTAGTTTACATAATATATAAGTTGGTGTCATTCAAAGGATATCAACTAGAACTACCTACACAAACAAAATATAGTTTAATTAGTTTTTCCCGCCCGCAACTTCGTACGCGCATATCCCGTTTTTTCCGTTCCTGTAGGAATTTCGGGAAATCGGCTCTTACTACGAAGTGTAGGAAAGCTTCATGCCAAATTTCAGCTTTCTACGACCAGTAGTTTCGACTGTGCGTTGTCTGTCAGGCACTCAGTCAGTCAGTAATGGAAGAATTTTATTTTTTTATTACCTACCCTCCTTTATATACGGAGTTATCAACAAAAACACGTGACCGTAGATTACGTAAATGATTAATCTGCTTCCCTGCAGCCACAGGGTACCTACCTATCTGCCTACCCCTCACAAAAAGGGGAAAAACAGAGGGCCATTAGTGCAGGAAGTGAGGCCTCATCAAGATAAATAGCAACGACACTATGATGGATCACCGTCCCAGGCGGGGAAGTAGACCCATCTTCCCTTCACCTTCACACCTCTATCTCAAAGGCATAAAGTTCAAAATCGCATGGCACTCAGTCAGTCACTCAAGCAGTATGTATTTCTTATGAAGCCTTAATTCAAAGACATAAGGTTCAAATTTGGTGAAGTAGTAAGGCTCCTGCAAGACTGTGTTTGTAATTATGGGTAAGTAAATAGGCGAGGGTTTGTTTATAAAGGAAATAAGGGTGGATGTATTTGTTTTAGGTAATTGATGCGTTAATTTCTAATGGATGGTGTATTTTTGTTTTTGTTAGACATTTTTAGGCTGCTTTTGATCAAGGACTGTGATTGGCTCTGATTAGCTTAAAGGTAACATTTGTAGAAGAACTCAACTTTTGCTCACGACTTCTTACATGCATATCCCGTATTTTTTCAGTTTCCGTAGGAATTTCGGGAAATGTTCTCTTATTACTTCCCTATACTACCCAAGGAACCTACATACCAAATTTCAGCTTGCTATGACCAGTAGTTTCGGGTGTGCATTGTCTGCCAGTCACTCAATCAGTGACCAGTAATGGAAGAATTTTATAAATTGTTGGGATGGTCCCACAGATTATTCGAAAAAAACTTTTTTACAAAAAATATAACAGACTTTCTAAAAACAAAACACTGCTAAGCATAAAATAAATTTAATTTCGGAAGTCGGTGTTTTTGGTTATTTCGTTTTTTGACACCGACTTCCGAAATTAAAGTTATTTTATACTTTGCGTACCTACCCATTCACAGCGTACCGGCGTGTTGTTATGTTACGAACTGGGGCCTATTTAATAAAACTTACTTAGTGCTTTCGGTGTAAAGGTCTCGCCAATATGAATGAATAAAGCCCAAACACTTGGTAGTTCCTACATACTTATGTGGAGTTCCCTTGACTCTTTGTCGTCTCCATCATCAGGTCTGATCCATCCCTTAATTGTGTTCCCTTGTTGTTGTAGTATCACTCGATATACACCCGAATATCAAGTTTTTACCAGATGCGTGCCTACAATTTTCGAGAGTTAGTTTCCATCATCAGATCTTGGTGTGGTGACAATAGGACCACCTCGGCAGCATACCCTTTCATATAAAAAAAATCATCGAAATCGGTTCATAAACGACGAAGTTATTCGCGAACACACATAAAACCCTACCACACACATAACCTTCTTTTTTTTTAAGTCGATTAAAAAGAACCAGCGACAACGTAATTTGCAAGTCTATCAACAATCGCGGGCATAGCAATATTAAATATTAAAAAAGCAGGACCGAGCTGGCTGATGGTCGATGGGGCTGAAAAGTTCTAGAGTGGCGACCAGGTACCGGAAAACGCAACGTTGGAAGGCCTACTACAAAGTGGCCCGATGACCTGGTGAATGATGCGAAAAGCCCAGGACCGGTCGTTGTAGCGACGCTTGGGGGAGGCCTATGTTCAGCAGTGGACGTCTTTCGGCTGATATGATGATGATGATGACTGAGCTGGCTACTTTTGTAGAAGGACCGACAGACAGAGGAGCAGGCGAGTCCTAGAGTAATAAAAACGTGGCAGGGCGGATTGGATGCGGAAGGCAGAGGACCGGGTGTTATGGCGTTGTTTAGGAGAGGCCCATATCCAGCTGTGGTCTGTGATAGGTATGGTTGATTGCTTCTCATAGAAATACTAAAAAAAAGAGCTTATTAATTTTGCTAGCCCTTTAACTTCCTTAAGGTTATAAAATTAATTGGTGGCCTTATAGATGAAGTTTTATGTTCAAGGAAAAACTGAATGTTAGTTTCTTATTCAAACTTTACTCAGGTGGATGCGGGGTAGAAATTGCGATGGATAAATTGCTAATTCTTCATCATTTATACATCGCAGAGCAAAAGTTCAAAGATACATTCTGCCGTGGTATAACTAAAATGCCGATATCCGGTCGATTTTTAATTTTTGATGCCTATATTAATGAGAAAAAAAAAAAACTATTGATCAGTGTTTGCGAATTGCCAAAGCTATTCATGGTGTTGAAAATTTACAAACACAGATCGATAGATATTTTTTTACGGGCATTTTAGTAAACGGCAGCATTATTTTATCGACATTGGGTACACTCAATGTCTCAGCTCGTTCAAAATGTCGAGAAGAATCAGGAATGAAGCAAAATTGTTCCCGACTATGTCACGACGACGGTGTAACGAACGAGGTTTCAAAAGGGAACGCGATACCAGTTTTCTGTCATATGACTTCACGAGAATGACAAAGCAATCTATCAACTACGAGTACATATTGCTAGTTGCTATTTTCTTCTTGTGAAGCGTGAGATCTTGTGTTCGAATCCCAAGTCAGGCATAGTGTCAATAGGTTTTCCATCAAGAATTTCTCAGCAGCCACCCGGGGCTTAGAAGTCGGTGGTTTGAAACATGGGGGTTTTGCCTCGTAAGGCACGTGCAGCTTTCACATTTCAAGAAAGCATTTTTAAGAAAAGGATATGTAACCAAAAGCGTCTGCATAAAAATCAGTAGAACTAGACCAATGCGAAGCTTTAGAATACATTATTTTCTAAATTATATATTAAACCTTATTGGTAATTACAGTTTTGAGTCGTTTGACGCTTGGGTCATGGGGCCCGAGTGCACTTCTCGTTTTCAAGGACATATCTCACCGAGTGATCGACACTTTGCGTAACCACAGGGCTGGCTTGTTCTTTGCCCAAAGATTTAGCATCGCCATTCAACGTGGGAATGCTACCAGTCTTCTGTGTACGTTTCCGGATGACAGCGATGCGGAGGAATCTTCGACGCCTAAGGGTCTATGTTATGTATATACCTAGAGGTAGTTGGGTTTAGTAGATATGAATAATTAAGTAAATATTTTCTAAATTATACATACCCTTTTTGTGTATTTTCTTCGATCTAGGCACTCAGAAAGTTTCTACTCTCTGGCTCCTGAAATAGATTTGTTGATGTTCGTAAGATTTTAAAATGCATTTTTAACGGTGGTTAATGCACAGTTTGTGAAATATGGATATATGATTTTATTAATAAGAAAAAAAATAAAGAAAAATGTAGGTAATAAGAAGCTAATACTGAAGCTTTTTACTTCGTAAAAAGAACTGCATGCAAAGTGTATGCTACAGTTTTAAGCGATTATATTTAAGCACTTTAGACAATCATACGATAGAGCTCGTGGCTAAAGAATAATAGCCGCACAGGTTCAAGGTAAAGTAACGCATGCCAAGGTTGGTCTGTGGATGTCGCTGACAACCAGAGCTGTGGCTCTGTATCGCACACGAGTCCTAGCATTATGCTGAGCGATGGCCGTTTTGCGCGAATGTGACGCATATCTTCCCAATCGTTATAAAATGTAATTTTGTTTTATGTACCTAATTTTTATTTTTTTGGTATGCGTCATGCTTGGCGCAAATAAACGCTTTTTCTTTCTTCTTTCTAGATGGGTGACCATCTTAACATACCGAGTTACCTCCGTGCCTCGGAAAGCACGCTAAGCCGTTGGTCCCGGCTGTCATTTGTAGATCTTTGGCAAATGTTACGGATTGTCAGAAGCCAGTAAATTTTACTACAGTCTTGCCAAGAACCATCGTGCTAGCCAGTTAATGGAATGTAGACGTCTTGTAGGCAGCCGCTTCACGTAAAATACTGGTATTTAGCTGAATCTAATTTGATTGGAAGCCGACCCCAATATACTTGGGAAAACACAGATGAAGATGACAACCGTGGAGTCTTATCATCAAACCTAATGTTTGATGATATTTTATACGAGTACTCAGTGTGTGTAAAACTCCAAAAATGTGATACGGGTATTGTAATAACTGTAGGTATCCTTCGCAAAACAATGGTAATGTAATGGAATTGAAGTTTCTTTTATAAAATATATAGATACGCTAAGCTTAGTAAGAGTAGCTTATTAGGGGTTGGAATGGTTGGGGAGCAAAAACAATACTTCTAAGTATTTTTATAAGTTTTTTTTTCATTTAGCTTGCGAGAGAGTAAAAAAGTAACAAGGGGTTTTCTGAACAAAGCTTCAATAATCATAATCTAAACCTAACCACGTACCAGGAACTTATAACGAATAAGAGTATCATTACATTCCGTTCTTTTATTAAAACAGTTGTCTAGCGAAACTAAAATGAGGGAAAAAACGACCACGCAAAAACAAAATGGAAGGCTGGCTTAGAGTGGGGGCGGCAAAATACGCATGTGCGTGCCCCAGCCTCCCCTGACAGGGGAGACGCGCCCGCTGCGACCCGCGGGGAGGGCGGGGTTTTGTTTCAGTAGGTACGGGTTTTTCGCCTATCTTTCTTGAGCATCCCTTTGATATGCGAATATTTTTTTGATGTGGTCCTTACTTGTATGTCTATAGACCTTTTCGTTCGTGTGTGTGTGTGGTTTGTAGAATTAATTAGTACCCTTTCATTTTCGCCGCCCGTGTTAGGTGGTCGTTATAAAACATGCATGCTTTTCTTTTGTTTTTTTTTGGAAATGGCCGGGGTGAAAGAATTTTAATGTGTAGGTGTTGGTACTTACGTTTGGGCGTTTTAAATGCTTTTGTAGATATGTATAGGGCAGTTGCTGGGTACTTATGTACTTAAGGATATTGGTATATGAATAGAATGAAGGGAAAAGTATTTCGCTATGTGACTGGGTTTTCAGCGGTTAAGTGGGATGAAAAAGGGAAGTTGCATTACTTTAAATCGATCATTGTCTTTGTTCATAGGAATTTAACAAAGAACAATCTAAATTGCTAGCAAATGTTTCAATGGATTGATGATAAGCAGCTACATTCACAGTTTTATAAACTTTTTCGAATCAAAGCATTGCTATTTCAAATTACTAAAAAAATGCCCTCGGTCCGACACTACAACATTATCAACGAGCCCGCCGTATCGAGCTACCATAAAGTCCAAAAACATGCCTATTCTAAATTCCAATTATTCACTTTGACGTCGCCCGTAGATAATCATCTGTCATACGACGCTGCCGGGGTAACTGTCCATTTAACCCCGACCTCCCTCTTTTTATCCAGCAACCCCGATTTTCGCACATTTGGTACGAAAGTGGGGGGTGAGGGGGTTCTTTGTTTGTTGGTACTGGAAAATGGAAAAGCAAAGGCCGGATAGGTTTTAAGCAGGGCTCTGTTTGTGCGTAACGTAAGATTGTATGACGTTTTTTTGGTCCACAGATAATAAATGATATTTGTGTTTATTTTTTAGGTTAGAGTGACACCCGGGTTTTTGTCGTGTAACGCTTTAGACTGGCGGGCTTAAAACCGGAGATAGGGGTTTTATTCTGAAATTGTGTTAAGGTTTTTTATTTATGTTTGGTGTGATAAATATTGTAGATAAATGGTGAACTGGACAGCATATATGAGCATGTGTGAATAACTATTTGATTTTGATGAAGCTAACTGTGGAAAGTCACCCTTATCAAACGAAAGAAAATAATCACTTAAGTTGACAAGTTCTCAAAACCCAAATTCTCAATTTAAAAAAAAAACCGGGTACTCAGAATAGAGTTTGACAAGTTCTCAATTTAAAACTCTGAAATAAGAGTAATAATTCTACAATTTAAAAAAAAGCGTGCGCATTCGCATATCAGTCGCAATATGTAGGTAAATAAAAAAATGACTATCAAAAATATCCGCTAAACACGACTAAAAAGTTCGAAACAAGTCGCTTTTCAAGCAGTCTGCACCTACGGAGTTACGATTAGTCCCGAACCCGAACTAAGAATGAATGACAACACGATTTGACAGTAACCGTTAAATCGTGTTGTCATTAATTCTTAGTAGTAAGGTGATACGGAGTAGAAAACGCCCGCAACTAAGACCGAAACTACGGACTTCGGACTTGGAGAGTAGCCCCCCAGATCAGTGATTGAACTCCTTCAGACTGCTTGAAAAGCGACTTATTTCGAACTTTTTAGTCGTTTTTAGCGGTCGGGTATTTTTGATAAAGTAATTTTTTTATTTCCTAAATTTTAGTGAGTTCGTGGAATCGACTCCTCGAGACCTTTATCTTGATACCCCACTCAAAAGGTTTTGAAAATTATTATTTTTTTGAAGGCATTATAATTATGGCGCCAAAAATCGGCCATTTTAATTTTTATATACCTACTCAATGTCACTCTCACAATCGAAACGAATCTAACGACACCTCTCAAGCTAAAATCCATCGAGCCGTTCAGGCCGCAGAGCGTGCCAAGCAATTATACATACATACTCTCGAAAAACATAACCCTCCTTCTGGGCCCCAAGTATGCTATTACAATAGTGTCAGAATGGTCTCATAATGATTTCATAATGGTCGATTTTGACAAGTTTGGTAATCTACTAATATAAAAGTGTCATTATTACTTTCCAATGGTCAACCACTGACACTCCATTGAAAGAAATGGAATAGAATGGTAATCTCGTACATAATGACAAATTAATAAATAATATTTAAAAACATATATAAAAGAAATCTGGCATAACTTGTCAAAATCGACCATTATGAAATCATTATGAGACCATTCTGACGCTATTGTAATAGTAGACTTGGGGCCCTGGCACAGTCGTTTAAAAAAGCCTCAATTTCATCATTTCAATACATCTTTGACAGATTGCGACCACACTAATGCGAAGTTGCTTAAAAATTGGTAGAATTGGTATTCAGAAATCAGGGTTGTGTCTTTTTGAAAAAAAATGCCCGGGCAGAGAAGTAAAGTATCCTATCTGCCTTATACTAAGTGATTGGCTATCGAGTGGGCAAACACATCTAATGCATTCCACTTATTAGGTTAGTATTGAATCAACAAAGGTCGCTGCTCGATATCAACTTTCCTTTTTTCACTTAAAGATATTAAGGCTCGAGTTGATTTGTGTTTTGAGCTGCTGTCATTTTTAGGGTTCCGTACCAAAATGGTAAGGCAACGGAACCCTATTACTAAACCTCCGCTGTCTTTCCGTCCGTCCATCTGTCTGGCTGTATCTCAAGAACCGTAATAGGTATACAGTTTAATTTTTCACAGATTGTGTACTTCTATTGCCGCTTGAACAACAAATAATAAAAATTAATGTTTATGGTCCGACTCGCACTTGACCGGTTTTTTTTGTAGGTTGTGTACGATTTAAGAGTGTTTTTCGATCTCAGATATAACAAAGAACTGCTCTATATAGGGTCCCAGTACGTCTAACCAAAAGTATCCAAGCAAAAAAAAACACTGATTAAAGTGATTTTATTTTGACGTAATATAGGCGCAGTGGTTGAGTGACTGACTGCTGCGCTGCGTGTCGCAGGTTCGACACCCGCACGGAACAAATATTTGTATGACCTACAGATAGTTGTCTGGCTGTTTGTGTATGTGAGTTTGTATGTTTGTGAACGCACCCACGATATAGGAGAAATTCCTAGTGTGGGGAAATGTTTTTAAAAAAAAATCCTGGCACACTAGAATAAAAACATCCAATATGGGTAAGTACTTGACGTAGTCACGTGCGCTTGTACATTTGTAGTACATATCAGAATTATGAGATAGCAAAGATGGATGTGTTTGTGCACTGAGTGACCAATATTTTTAGCATAGTTTCGTTGGTCTTTTTTTTATTGTAAGTATCTAATGCGTTATTTAATGGGACCTTATACAGGGTTATTTGTAAAACACCAACAACCTCTTAGGCAGTGAAAGTACACATGATTATAAACAACTTTTACTTTGAGACCAACCCTGAAAACTCGAAAAAAATATCAGCTGTTTCATACAAAATGCAATATTTAGCCAATGAAAATGTATGAAACAGCTGATAATTTTTTCGAGTTTTCTATAAGTAAAAGTTGTTTATAATCATGTGTACTTTCACTGCCTAAGAGGTTGTTGGTGTTTTACAAATAACCCTGTATATTACACATCATTCTTAATTGAGAAGTGTTTAGGCATTTGTATGTTCAGAAGTTTGTTAGTCAATGTCTGAACAGATTTGGATGACCTTTGACCCAAACCCGAAAGATAGAATTGAGCTTGACGTGAGCTGTCAATCCCTTTTACAGCTTTGCTGATCTGTAAACATCATCTTACCGTGAAGACTTATGTGAACAAAACAGTCAATCCATATCTTCTGACAGTTCACTGTTCACTTCGCCTATTTAGGTGAAGTTAGTGTGCAGTGAACTGTCAAAAGAATCTGTAAAATTCGCACTTCGAGAACTTTCTCGAAGTGCGATTTATACATATTAGTACTGGAACGATGGAGTTACCGTCCACTTAAAGTTTAATTCGCCTAAGTTTTTAAGGTGGTATGTATTTATCTATACTATATATAATATTATAAAGAGGAAAGATTTGTTTGTTTGAAATGAATAGGCTCCGGAACTACTGGACCGATTTGAAAAATTCTTTCAGCAATGGATAGCTACATTATCAGGGAGTAACATAGGCTAAAGTTATCCCCGTACTCCCACGGGAACGGGAACTACGCGGGTGAAACCGCGTGACGTCCACTAGTACAGAATAAACCGAAAGAACATGTACACATAGGATTCATGGTTAATTAAAAGTACCTGGATGACCGAGCTTTACTCGGCTTTTTTACGACGTTTTCTAAAAATGAAATCTAGCTAGATCGATTTATTGCTCCCGAAACCCCCTGCATACCTACTCATGAAAATCGTTGGAGCCGTTTGCGAGATTCAGATTATGTACTTGATTATGTACTTATATACAAGAATTGCTCGTTTAAAAGAATAAGATAGATATGAACTAAGGTCGGACATCCAGACGCACTGCATCTTACCATCCCTACCTTGTTACTATTCCAGCAATTCGCACTAAGCGTTTCCAAACGTCTTTTATAATGCGCACAGCAAAGGAGTGGAACTCTCTGCCTGCGTCTGTGTTTCCAAACGCTTACAACCCTAATCTCTTCAAAGTTAGAGTGAACAGGCTCCTTCTGGGTAAGCTCGCTCCATCGTAGACTTTGTCTCTGTCATCTCTGACCTAGACTAGAGTCAAGAGCAAACCCATCACAAATAAAAAAAAAAAGAAAAGATAGATACATCAACACTTCAATAACAAACAACAAATCAGCGACACCAAAAATAAAACTCGACCAACATTTTACAAAACTTAATACAATTAAACATACCTATCTCGCCTCCACGCCTGTTCCAAGGGTGTTATCGATTTTTTTTTTCACCAAAGATAAAAAGGTTTATGTATTTCAAACGTACCTATATAATCCGGAAAGCCCGAATTAAATTTTAGCACGTAGGCTGAAAAAAGGAGGCCGAAACAACCCTTACGTTGGTAAAAAATGGAATATTTCTTTTTGATTACAACAATATAATTTGTATCTTGTGAGGGGATGCGAGTTAGAGGATGACAGCGAGTCTTAAGAGCCTTAGCTTTTGCTATTTTATTCAAGCAACTATGGAACTATGGTCCTGGAAAAGTCCTGAAGTGGCGACCGCGTACCGGAAGACGCAGCCTTAGCAGTCCTCCCACAAGGTGGACCGATGACTTGGTAAGGATCGCGGGTAGCCGATGGATGCGAGACGCACAGAACCGATTGTTTTGGCGACCCTTGGGGGAGGCTTTTGTCCAGCAGAAGACGTTTTTTGGCTGATATGATGATGATGATGACTTTAAATTAAATCATTACGAGAAATGGTAGAATGGCGAAGTTTTCAAATTATATTATTTTCTTGACATGAGTCTTGTTCTATTGGAACAGCTCTTGAGAATTGAAGGATCCAAAGGAAATACCCAAATGAAAAGCTGGAACCTGGTGCTATCAATTTCAGAACTTTTGTAATTTCGTTTGATGTCATAGCAACTAGCAGACCTAGGTAAGTTGTTAGTGGTGCTCTTTACATCTTAAGTTATATAATTATTTCTGTAGGTATGTGTTTCTCTGTGGCGCGATTGTCTATCGTCGCTTTCCTTCTCTCTGTCTTTTCAATGACATAAGTAGGTAGGTACCTAACCCTCCTCATTCCGCGACCGCTCACGCTGGACACCACTCCCATCAACCCTTTACCGCGCACGACAAATTAAGCAGCCGGCCCTTTGCGGGCTCCAGGCAAAAATTCAATTACAAACTTCACCTCCATCCCAGGAGTACATCTAACGGGATGTACACGTTTTTTGCCTCTAAATTTTTATTCCAGCCCTTTACAAGGTCGTAAACGGGATGGGTGTATGAATATTCCATTTGCTCCAAAACTCTCTGCTTATGTATTGAAAGTTTACGAAGGGGAGTCGTGGGTCTATGTTTATAATTCCGTTCGTGTGTTTTGCTTGATTAAAATGCATTAGAATAGAATTGGGTTGGTATGTTTTAGAAGGTAAGTAGGTATGGATTTTGATTGTTTACGTAAGGTTTTGTATGTGAGAGTTGTTTGGAGTTGTTTGATAAGTTGCGGTTGGAGCAGAAGGCCATTGTTTAGTTCTTAAAATACGTTCAAATTGAAGTCGCAATATTGTCTCAGCGAGAATCAACATGCCTTCTTGAAAATACAATATAACAAAGGTTGGAATTTGTAAGAGAGAAGTTTAGACATGCCGCCTTTCAGCTTAGTCTCTAAGCTAAAGAGCATTTTGCATTATTTTTTTTTACTATATATAGGCCTAAGTTTGACCACTATCTCACCTGATGGTAAGTGATGATGCGGTCGAAGATGGAGCACGTTTGCCTAGAAGCAACCTATTCATTCTTGTCTTAAAGACTCCCAGGTTTTAGCTCTCTGGAAACACATACATATACTATTGCATGTGATAAAATAAGTAGTTACATTGTATGTAATAATTATTACTTATGCTCGTGAGAAACAACGACTCATTTTACGTCATAGGATCGCTTTCTATATGTTTATCAATCATAGCCACGCAGTAGCTTTGTGCCGAGTATAATGGTTAACAATATAATTATCAAAAATGTGATTGCTAATTTCGACCGAACGGGTGGGTTTCAAGAATGAGTGAATGTTGTGGAGATGTGAATAGAGGAGGAAAGAGACATGTAGTAATGCATTGTAAAAATGATCTGCAAAGAGTTTTAATTGATCAATCATGGAATGATCTTTTCGTTCCATTGAAGTCAGAATAATTCATTGATTCGATTACGAGAAAGTACACATGGAAACGAAGCTGATTGATTTTACATAATATGTAAAAGATCTGCCAACGTTTCTATGAAAGACTGAAATATTTAAGGGTAAATTGGAGGTGAATGAAAAATGTATCTCTGCTTTCAGAAATACAATGTAAATAGATAGGTACTTACTTGTATATTTTCTATAAACAAAACAAATTCCACCTAATATAATAAAACCCCTTAATTTGTTACAAACAGAAATTAGAACAAAGCACCTCGATTTAGCATTAGATGGCGACTCACCCCCTTTCACCCCACATTAACCCCTTACGATTAGAGGCACGCACTTTTACAGCAATTTGTCAAAAAAAGTTGGCAACTTCGCCCCTGCGGGCCTGGCCGCGTCATTTATTATACACCCCCTCCACCCCTAAAGTACCTCCCGAAGGGCCACCCCTCAAGGGCCAGTAATTTTGCCTTCAAAGCCTTCGCGGGAACGCGTAATGACTAACGACGTGACGTAAATCGCTGGGATTTACCCTTGTCTGTTCACATAATATGTGTTTTAAATAATAGCTGTTTTATGTAAATTTGGGTCCTACGTAATGAGGGTTTTTTTAATGACGAGAATTATTATTTATATTTTGGTCGCCATAAGTACGTTTGGTAATTGTAGCACTGACAAAGAATTACCAGTAAATGGTAATTCTTTGTCCCCCAAATGGCAACATTACAAAGAAGGTAATTACCGCGACTCTATACCCCGCGCGCGAACACGTAGCTGTCTTGAGACCGATGAGCACCGATATTGCTTGTGCTGTTTTTGGAGCATGACGCGTCTATATTTATAATACGTCATTTCCCATTCAAGAATCAAGTAATTTTCGAACCTTCATCTATACTAATATATGTATCTATATCTATTCCTTTTTGGCCTCGCACAGATTAATTTAAGAATGCCGCTGAACTGTGTAAACATATTTTTATAATTGTTAGTTTTACTTATTTTACCTCTATGTGTCTTGTGCGAGTCCCAAATAAACATTTTTCTTTCTTTCTTTCTTAATACATATATTATGAAGCTGAAGAGTTTGATGGTTTGGTCGAACGCGCTTATCTCAGGAAGTACTGGTTTGAATTGTAAAAATATTTTAGTGTTGGATAGCCTTGTTATCGAGGAAGTATATTGGCTATAAAATCATGCTACGACCAAAACGAGCGGAGAATGAATAAAAAATGTGACGCAGACGAAGTTGCGCCATCTGCTAGTATTAGTATAACTTGAAACTATGAACGTCCTTTTGAAGCAGAACGATTTTAAATGATAAAGTTTCATCCCTTAGTTACACCTAGGTTTGTAAGTTCCATAATATTTTTTGATCGAAAACACGAAAACAGAGTATTAGAGAGTCGATGATTACAGTGTAGTATTATTTCCTGTAGGTATTTGGTAGCTGGTTGTTTTTAATTGCATGTTATCTGGTACGGATTCAAAAATGCATAGTTTCAAATTTATATTATTATCTTTTAATTTCTTTTAAAAAAGACTCCAAAACATATTTATCCACCAAAATCACATAAATACATACTCGTATCCCACAAATTCCTACACAAAATTATGTATGTTTGCTTACATTAAAAACTCAAAAACGCTGCTCGGGTCATTAAAATTCTGCGCTGGAGTCGCGGGCATAATATAAAGTCATTATGCAAATGTTGCCAGCTTTTTACTGGAGTTTAGCCTATTTGTGTGGAGGTTGGGTGTGCGTTTTATATCATCTGTGGTGTGCTGTGTTTTATGTGGGCGTGTTTATTGCTTACTTTGATTGTGCCGTGGAATGGCGTTATGTAATGGTAATGGTTCGTAAAGGATTGAGGACTTAATTGAAGCTCTGCAGGATCCATAGTGTTACTGGGGCAATTAAACAGTGAAGAATATTTTTCTGCATGTAATAATTTTGTGGTAGCGTGTAAACACAATAGTTTGGGATTAATACCTAAATGTCATTTTCTCTATGGGTATTGTAAAACATGCAGATCTTTTTTTTTTTAAATGAAATAAATATGATTTTAATTTAATTTAATTGTGACTTTATTCTGATTTGTAGCTTCTGTTTTATTTGTATATACCAGTGTATACAATTGTTGGTGAACCAAATAAAATAAATAATGAATAATTTGTTTTAATTTTGATATAATTTTTAAGTATGGTTTTAATTTAATTTTTGTTTTTTTTAATTGTTATTTATTTGATTTGATGAGTGTGTCATGGATTTTTATTGTCCAAAATAAACGTTTTGATTGATTGATTGATATAAAAAACGGTAAATTTCAATCGTGTGTTGCCTGTTTTAAATATTTTGGAGGTCAGAGCAATATAGCGATAGAGGTACTTTATACCGTGTTTATAAGAGAATACTGATAAAAGAGAAATACTGTTGAATACTGAAAAATTAAAGTAATTTCAATTAAAAAAATATATTATTAAAAAAAATATTTTTAGATGAAGACATGAAGAGATAAGACATTTATCGCAGTGGAAAACACTATTGTAATATAATTAACTGTCCTATGTCCGCAAAAAACGTAGGCACAAGATAACTTTGAATTAGTAAATGATCGACTGAGCAACAATGTAATTTCCTAATTTTAATGAGTCTTTCCAATTGGGCGGCTGTCGTCTCGAAAGGGGTGTACTTTTTGGAACGTGTCACTGGCTATGTCCCTTTTATTAGGGTTCCGTAGTCGAAGGGATATCAACAGAATGACACGGCGCTGCGTGTCGCGAGTTCAATTCCCGCACGGAACAAATATTTGTATGGCCTACAGATAGTTGTTCCGGGTCTGGCTGTTTGTGTATGTCTACACTAATATTATAAAGAAGAAAGATTTGTTTGTTTGTTTTAATTGAATAGGCTCCTAAACTACTGGACCGATTTGAAAAATTCTTTTAGCATTGGATAGCTACATTATGAGAGAGTAACATAGGCTATATATTATTCCAGTACTCCCACGGGAACGGGAACTACGCGGGTGAAACCGCGTGACGTCCACTAGTGTATTTATATGTTTGTAAACGCATCCACGATACAGGAGAAATTCCTAGTGTATCCACGCCTTTTTTTGAAAAATAAAAACTATCGCACGTCTGCAAAGAACGTATGCATAAGATAACTTTGTATTAATAAATGATCGACAGAGCAACAATGTAATTTCCTAATTTTAATGGGACTTTCCAATCGGGCTAGCCGTCCGTCGTCTCGAAAGGGGTGTACTTTTTGGAACGTGGCACTGGTCATGTCCCTTTTATTAGGGTTCCGTAGTCCAACGTAACGGTATTGCGCATCCTCCGCTGTCCTTACGACGATTCATCAGCAGGCTGTATCTCATAAAGCGTCATATTTTCAAAGAATGTGTAATCTATATACTAATATATAAAGCTGAACAATTTGTTTGTTTGTTAACTTGATAGGCTAGGATATGTCATCACGCTAAGACCAAAAGGAGCGGAGCGGTAATGAAAATTGTGACGCAGACGAAATTACGCGGGTAAGCTAGTAAAATATAAATTTAAAGGTGGTACCTAGGTCTTAGAAGTTAGTTATGAATAATTTCTAAAAACTGTTAAGAAAGAAAGAGAGGCCGATTTTTTAAATTCTGCTGAAAATTTAATTATTTTCTTACTCTTTTCATCTTAAATCTTTTTCGAAAATGTTCTTAAGTTTTTTTTTAACTAGGCATCTTGAGCATTCGTACCAAGTTCTGTAGGCTCAATTATTTTCCAAGTTACCTTATTATTTTTACGAGTTATTGTTTAACCACGGACTGTAAACATTGCAATATAACTAGCGTAGAACTAGCTTTTGCCCACGACTTCATACGCGCATATCCCGTTTTTCCTGTTCCCGTAGGAATTTCGGGAAACTCTCTCTTAGTGCTCTTCCAAACTCTCCAAGGAACCTACATGCCAAATTTCAGCTTTCTACGACCAGTAGTTTCGGCTGTGCGTTGTCTGTCAGTCACTCACTCACTCAGTAACGGATTCTTTATATATATATATTGATGATTGATGATTCCATCAGGAGTGGCTTTTCCCATACCAACACACAGACCATGCTGGACGAGAGGCGCGAAAGCTAGCGCTTGCGTTAAATCTCACCCAGCTGGTCCAGGGGGCAACGAGGGTGCCGGATGTTGATTCGCACACAGCCAATTGCTTGGACCTTCTGCTGACAACAGATCCAGACCAGTACTCGGTGTCGATTTCTTCTCCACTGGGTAGTTCCGACCACTGTCTGGTGAAGTCTGTGTCCGTCTGCTCCCCGCCCGATCCTAGCCCAAGAGGCACCCGGCGGGTATGGCGATACAGGTCAGCAGATTGGGATGGCATGCGATCATTTTTCGCATGTTACCCTTGGCAGCCTACTTGCTTTCCTTCAACTGATGCTTCGTCGTGCGCTGACGCCGTGACGGATGTGTTGCGAAAGGGAATGGAGTACTACATTCCGTTCTCAGACGTAGCAATGTCTGGCGAAGCTCGCCCATGGTTTGGTGCCGAGTGCAATCGCGCTAATGCGATTGCGGCGTACCTAGCATGGGTCGACGCCCGTGCGCGCAAAGCGAATGACGTGATTCAGAAGAAGAGAACCCTTAACAGGGCTGCCAAGTCCTGCAAGAAGGTGTTGCGGAGGGCTCGGTTTGACCACATTAGCCGAATAGGGAACAAACTTGCCTCATACCCAGCAGGTAGTAAAGCTTTTTGGTCCCTGGCTAAGTCGGTCGAATCGAACTTCTGCCGCCCCTCACTACCACCACTGCTGAGACCCGATGGGTCACTGGCCCACTCCGCTGAGGAGAAAGCAAACTTGTTTGCTTCTATGTTTGCGGATTCGTCGCGTCTAGACCCTGGTGGTGCGAGGCCCCCTACTTCTCCTGATGGATGCGAGTCGAGTATGTCGAACATTCGCATTCATCAGAAGGACGTTCTTCGGGTATTGCGTAGCCTAGACGTGAATAAGGCTAGTGGCCCCGACGGGATACCGGCAATTGTTTTGAGGACTTGTGCGCCTGAGTTGTCTCCAATCTTGACACGCCTATTTCGCCTTTCGTTTGAGACTGGTAAAGTACCGAATGCTTGGAAGCAAGCTAACGTGCAACTACCCGACCCGACCCGTCGAACTATAGACCCATCTCGGTAACGTCCATACTCTGTAAGAGTATGGAACGTGTACTGAATCGTAAGCTCCTAGCATACCTAGAAGCGAATGATATCCTTAGCGACCGACAATACGGGTTCCGCCGAAATCGGTCTGCTGGGGATCTTCTAGCGTATGCCATTCACATCTGGAGTGAGGCCATAGAGAAGCACGGGGAGGCACTTGCGGTCTCCCTCGATATCTCAAAGGCCTTCGACAGGGTCTGGCACGATAGCCTTATTAGTAAGCTTCCTTCCTTCGGTCTGCCCGCCGGATTGTGTGATTGGATTGCAGATTTCCTGAGGGATCGGTCTATCCGAGTGGTCATAGATGATGCTGCTCGTCTGGACTACTGGATATTAATGCCGGGGTTCCTCAGGGGTCGGTGCTCTCGGCAACATTGTTCCTGCTGCATATTAATGATTTGCTAAAACCCGGTACCTTTGGGTATGCAGACGACAGCACTGTTGCTGAGAGATACGTGTCCGAAGCACGAGCTGGTGGGTCGCAGATCCGGTCTCTCCGGGAGGCTATGGTTGAGCGCTTGAACTTGTCCTTACAGGCTGTCTCAGAATGGGGCGATGCCAATCTGGTCAAGTTCAATGCTGCTAAGACCCAAGCGTGTCTATTTTCCGCTAAAAGGAGCCAATTCCACCCAGCTCCATCTTTTCGTGGTGTAACCGTGCCGATAACCGACCGACTGGAGCTTCTTGGTGTTACGTTAACATCTACCCTCAATTTTGGCCTATTCATAGAGGCAAAGGCTCAAGTGGCTGCCAGAAAGTTGGGGATCCTAGCAAAGGTGAGACGGTACTTCACGCCGGAACAGCTGCTCAAGCTCTATCAAGCGCAAGTTCGATCGTGTATGGAGTACTGCTCTCATCTTTGGGACGGATCTGCCAAATACCAGCTTGATGCCCTTGAGTCAATTGAGAAACGAGCCAAGAGGATCATCGGTAATGACAGGCTCGTCGAGTCGAAGCTCCAAAGCCTTGAGCATCGACGCCGAGTTGCTGGCCTGTCGGTTTTCTATCGCTTGCATTTTGGGGAGTGTGCGACAGAATTGCATGATTTAATTCCGCCAAGCCCGTTCCATCATCGGACCACAAGACGAACGGCGATACGCCACCGGTACATGATGCGCCACCCACACGCACTAAACGTTTTGGGAACACATTCATAGTGCGTACAGCTAAGGAGTGGAATTCCCTGCCAGAGTCTGTGTTTCCAGATAGCTACAACCTGGGAGTCTTTAAGACAAGAGTGAATAGGTTGCTTCTAGGCAAACGTGCTCCATCTTCGACCACATCATCGCTTACCATCAGGTGAGATTGTGGTCAAACGTATGCCTATACATAGTAAAAAAAAAATAAGATTACTCGTTACGATTTCTCCCCTTTTTGAAATAAATAAAAGTTAGCAATACAACACTAACACATGCAAAAAATAGCGTTATGTGGCAACACTTATAACCACGTGCACCATAAAATTAGCTCGTAAATTACTTAGCATGGGCCTCCCCATAGAGCATAGAGCCTGCTATGAACGACCATAGGTAATAGTAGGTATAGACAATATTACTTTTACATGCGGACCTTTGTACCATTTGAATTAACATTTTATTCCATTTTTTTTAAATTGAGGTAATCTTAGATCGATTGCCATTTCAGAAGATAAGAATAACGGTGATTAATAATTTGTCATTATGTAGTACCTATGTCGTTTTATATTTTAGACATGCAGTTAGCATAAATTTCGTATTCAAAATCTCTAACATTTTTATTAAGTGTTTACCTAAAACTTTTTTTACTCCCTGTTTTTTGAGCTGCGAATTTCGAGCCCCTACCCTCGGAGACTTTTAGTATGTTCATCTGGACCCCTCAAAAAACAACTGTACCAATTAAAACTATACGAATTATTTGGTCTGATCGACGTTAATGGAGCTAATTTTCTTGCACTATGTCAAATTTTGTCATTAAAGAAGGGTTTAACACGTTCTTAACTCCAAATACTTCATTCAGGAACCGGCCATATCTTTCTACAACTGTGAGTTACAATATGAGCTTAAAGATTCGCAAATTAATTTCACTTGCGGATGTTATTTCCGGGTGGGAGTGTGTGCTACGACATTGCTACGCCAGTGCTACTGGAGACTACGGCGTAGCGAAGGTGTGTAGCATTCAGTTTGAAGAATTTTAGGATTGAGGATAGGTACATTAATATCAAAATTTATAACACAATTTCTATTGATGTGTTTTTTGACACGAGGCTGTGCCGGGTGATTGGATAAGGCTCTCCCACGAATGGTTCCGTAGTATTCCGTACGAAAAACTAAAAAAAACACGTTTCTTGTATGGGAGCTCCCTTTAAATTTTAACTAAAATATTTTTTCATTATTTGTTGTTACAGTGGCAATATAGATAAATGCTTTGTGAAAATTTCAACTGTCTACCTATTACGTTTCTTGAGGTACAGCCCGCTGACAGACAGATGGACGGACGGATAGACGGACGGGTGGACGGGCGGACGGGCGGACGAGCGGACGGACTGACGGACAGCGGAGGCTTAGTAAAGGGTTCCGTTGGTTATCCTTTGGAAACGGAACCCTAATAAGCAAGATCCCGAGAAGAGACGATTTGATATACAAAAACTAAACAAAGTAATTCGATTTTGGAGATCTTTGGGGTATAATTATGATAATAGACACTCTTAAGAAAGTCAATAAATGTAAGTATGTGCGTCTATCTATGACCGTTTTTGCACATCTTCAATCCGGTGTCTACCATAGTACTTGGTAGCTACTACACTTACCTATTGTTTGCTGCTATGGCCTATATTTTTAACCAAATAATTGTTCAATTTCTGTGGATCCACTTGAAGATTCGAGAAGGTTCTTTGTAGATTTTTCATGTTTGTTATTTTCACGTAGCACTTTTATGACTCATAGGTACATCCCGAAAATATTATATCGACGCATAAAGTCCAGTTTGATGAAATTATTAATTAATTAATCAATGTTATCCTTTCCATTGTACAGCACTCGTGTTAAGGGGATTCTAACTCAAGCTCCGATTCGTTGATGAAACGAAAATACGCGAAGGGGGCCGAAGAGAGCCGAAGGCCAACGCGGTCGTTGCATTTCTTTTACGTAACAGTCATGGTGTTATATGTTCATGGTCGAAATAAAAATGAATAACCAATTGACTGGCTTTCAATTTATAGTTTTTAAAGTTCTCTGTTAGTATCAAAAACAGAAATAAAGACAAAGCTGTCCTGAATCGACTTCTATCGTGATCCTTTATGTTTTCTAGTTATGAAAAACGGTTCAACATTGTTCGGGTATCTATGTATTTTTTTGCAAGATTATCTGACGCCTACCATAGTGTAGTTTTATATCTGTGAAATAATGTTCGTATTGGGATAGTACCTCGAGTGATTAAGGGTGACATTTTTTATTCGTGACCCGTAGGAGAAAAATTTAAGTCACGTTAAAATTTGTTTTTTGCCCAAGTTTTTTGACTAGTATTTAAAAAAACGTTGCCCCACACTAGGAATTTCTCCTGTATCGTGGATGCGTTTACAAACATATAAATACACTAGTGGACGTCACGCGGTTTCACCCGCGTAGTTCCCGTTCCCGTGGGAGTACGGGGATAATATTGTGATACAACCTCCTTGGATGGCTCACCCTCCGGGAACCTCCGTCAATTTAATAATAAAAAAAGCTTTAGAAGAATTAGGAATTTAGAATAGATTCAAATATTGACATAAAATGATTGATTTGTTTTTATGACAGTTCTGTAAAAGTTTTTCTTGAGAGCACCCGCTCAATATAATGATCTCTTAAATCGCTTAAAGGCTTTTTTATTCACATCGATCCCGGGACGTTCCAGAAGCCCTAATCGGAACTTCCACAATATATAGCCTATGTTACTCCCTGATAATGTAGCTATACAATGCTAAAAGATTTTTTCAAATCGGTCCAGTAGTTTCGGAGCCTATTTAATTCAAACAAACAAATCTTTCTTCTTTATAATATTAGTTTAGAAGTCGCAAATTAGAAAAATCAAAAACCTGACTGCAAAAAAGCCAACCGGGACACTTATAAGAACGAAAACTGTTTCCTAATTGAATTTAAACATATAGCTTATACAGGGTTCTTTGTAAAACACCAGCAACTTCTTAGGCAGTGAAAGTACACATGATTATGAACGACTTTTACTTTGAGAAAACTCCGAAAACTCGAAAAAAATATCAGCTGTTTCATACAAAATGCAATATGTATTTAGCCAATGAAAATGTATGAAACAGCTGATATTTTTTTAGAGTTTTCGGAGTTTTCTCAAAGTAAAAGTTGTTCATAATCATGTGTACTTTCACTGCCTAAAAGGTTGCTGGTGTTTTACAAATAACCCTGTATATGTAACCTTTATTATTTTGTTTTTTTTTAAACTATCTAAGGACACTTGGGTTCTTGAAATTAATCTAACGACACCTTAATAGTCGAAATCCATTCAGCCGTTTGAAATGTACGATGTAATAAAGAAATTTACAAACAAACATACATGCAAGATTCCTTCCTTGGCAGTCGGGTAAAAAGCCTCAATTTCCATAAATTTTTGACAGATTGCGACTGACATGCGATTGCGACCGTTACTTAGAAAAACTGGCCAAGTGCGAGTCGGACTCGCGTGCAAAGGGTTCCGAACGAATTTAAACTTCAAAACCATTTATTTTAAAATTATGAAAAAAAAATATAATTAAATCCCTCACAGTAAGCCCTTTCATTTGATATGTCACACGATATTGTTCAAAAAACTTTTTATTTTAATTTTCTAGTATGACCCCCAAAAGTGACACCCACACTAAAAATTTAATAATTTACGTAACGCGTCCGTGTTTGGGTCATAGAAGTCCATATGTGTACCAAATTTCAACAGAATCTGTTCAGTGGATCCGGAGAAAACTGAAATAAGGGTTCCTTTTTTTTCGGAACCCTAAAAATGAGTAGAATTGGCACTCTGTTCAAAACATCCTCCAACTTAGGCTGACTGTCCAATGGAGCGGAGCGGAGAGGAGCGGATAAATATTACCTAACCAATGGAATTGCATAAAATCTCCGCTCCTCTCCGCTCCGCACCAGTGGAGAGTCAGCCTTAGAACCCGCAAAGCTCCCATAATATTTATATGACGTTTCAATATTTTATTACTTTGAACTAAAAAATTAACAGCTTTTTAGGCGTAAAATCTGGTTTTGAAAACTCACTGTGTTTAAAAAAAAAAATACTTCGTTTTTTATCAAATAAAATGCATTGTGTCTGCAAATGTGTTCAAAGTAGTTATATTTCTGTTATATTTTCAGGTGAAAAAAATGTTTGTAAGTATCGCATACGATATTTAGGATGCTAATGTCGCTATGGACTTTCTTTTGGTATTTTTATATACCAACCGTAGTTTTCCACTTACGCCCGCGCGTTTCATGGTTTGTCCATGACATCGAAAAATGACATTGGAGCATGGGGTGTCGGTAGTTTTTTTTTTTACTATATATAGGCATACGTTTGACCACTATCTCACCTGATGGTAAGCGAGCAGAGTATTTATTCTACTAATTTTTAAATTTCGTTTACATTCGCATGTCATTCGCAATCTGTCAAGAATGTATGGAAAATAAGGATTTTTTGACGTTATTTAAAAATTAGTAGATTTTTTTTTTACTATTGATAGGCACGCGTTTGACCACTATGTCACCTGATGGTAAGCGATGGTGTGGTCGAAGATGGAGCACGCTTGCCTAGAAGTAACCTATTCACTCTTGTCTTAAAGACTCCCAGGTTGTAGCTATCAGGAAACACAGACTCCGGCGGGGAATTCCACTCCTTAGCTGTACGCACTATGAATGTGTTCCCAAAACGTTTTGTGCGTGTGGTTATTTATTTACTTTAATTTAATATATTTTAAATTTTACTTATTTTATGTTTATACATAATACCTAATATTATACACGCATAAATTTTACTGAAAAAATCTAATTAGTCCGTCAGATAGATTTCCAAAAAATACTTGAAACGTATTTTTTCCTTTTTTCACGTAGACAAAAAATGACGAAGATACAGTACGTTGAAAACTCGCGTGACGTCACTACGATAGTACAATAATTTATACTAGCAATCATTGATTTACAAAAACAAAAAATACGTGTCCATTATTTTTCAATACTCTAACTGACGGACTAAATAGATTTGCAATTTAGTTGTTATTGTATTTATTTCTTATCAATTCTTTATTTAGTCTGTTTTCTTGTTTTCTTTCGTGTGTCCGTGACATCACAGGCCCTATCAGAATACCAGCGCTGCGTTATTTGATTTCGTTTTTATTTTTTAAAGCCGTTGTTCTTAGGTTGTTATCTTTTAGTACTCACTTGTCAGTGTTATTTATCTATTTATTAAAATTTTTATTTACTTATTTGTATTGCGTGAGTTTGTATCTTATTTCTTTCTATTTCATAGCATTACTGTAATACTAGACTTTGTTAATGGTTTTGCCAGTATGAAACTCAAAAATGCTGCCACGATGACAGGGTATTAATACAGGCTACACGTGTGCTATGTTTAATCTTGATATAACATTCAGACACACACACACAACAAAATATACAGAACTAGCTTCTGCCATCAGCTTCGCCCGCGTGGTGCCTAGGGAACATACTCCCGGAATCAAAAGTAGCCTATGTTCTTTCTCAGGCTCTAGGCTATCTCTGTACCAAATTTCATTTAAATCTGTTCAGTAGTTTTGGCGTGAAAGCGCGACAGACAGACAGACAGACAGAGTCACTTTCGCATTTATAATATTAGTAAGGATTTTTCATCTTTATATGTATCAATCTTCTGTACGTTTGTTTAACACTCAAACCATCTTAAATGGTAGGTTCATATTTTTTTTAAATTGTATTTGAGTGGGTCTTTACTTGGCACGATTATTTGACTTTACGATTCGCAATAATAAGATTCGGTAGATGGAACGATCGTGTCGCAGTTTTTTACTTACGAAAAGCCAACGTTCGGGCAGCTTTAGGTTACCTTTAACTAATATTAGATCTCAGTTGGATTTATAGGCAACCGGAGGTAACGCAAAGATCTACAATACTAAACTACAAGTACGCCGTACCTACCCGAGTTAAATTGTCATGGTCAACAGAATTTTTTGGGACTATATTATTTAATTGGTTTTGGAGATCATAGTTATCAGAGTCCCGTTGATATATAAAAAAACCCAAGATGCACAGTCTCGAACAAATGCAACACTCGAAACTGTCGTCAAAAACTGACATGTATCAAGTGTCATGTGTGAGTTGTGTGTAGTTATACTATAAACTCAACCTTTTGCAAATTCAAACTTATACGGATCGTTAAAAGTTGTTTTTACAAAGCAGTGCAGTATGGCGATTGATGCGCAATTTTTTTTTGCAAATTCAACCTTACAGGGATCGCTTAAAGTTGTTTTACATAGCAGTGCATTATGGCGAGCGATGCGAGATTGTTTGAAACTTGTGCATAATTATACATATTGCACTTATTTTCTGCGGACGTTTTTGAGATGCTGAGTGTGTATCTTGGGTTTTTTAAATATCAATGCAGAGTCACTTATACATTAAACCTCCTTACGCTCCACAACACCTACAACGTTTACATAAAAGTCTCCCTTCACTGATTTACATAACATGATTCCAAAAACCAAACAGGGCTACGAAAATCCTTTACCTCACCTCAGGGCTAATAGGAAATGAGAAAATTAATTAAGTGGGGACAAACACAACCAATAAATGTTTTTGTTTATTTAGGCGCCGTTCCGAAACGAATTCGGGGCAGTCTGTGTTTGCCTTTATATGTGTGTAGATAATAGTATGTGTTTTTGAAGATCCTAATTTGATTTTATGTTTAATTGAATTAGGGATTGGTGCAATTGTTTTGTAATGAGAGCCTTGATCGTTGGGTATGATAATTTTTGCAGTATATCGTAAGTATTAGCTCAGAGAGCCATTTTAAAAGTAGCCAATTTCCATTCCTTTCTTTATGCCACAGATCTCCTATACAAATCTTGCAACGTACTAACTGTTCGCTAGCTTTTCATTATGCGTTTGGTATTAAAACAGCACACCATGCTTTCTTTATAATAAGAGACGGAATGATATTGTATGTGATTCGAATTCGGTTTCAAAATATGTGTTTGTAAAAAGATTTTTTACATTTTTAGGTCCATTTCTGTACAATAGATTAAATAGAAAACTAAGTATCTATAAGTTAAATTGTTATAGCTGTAAAAAAACAATTGTGCAATATTTGCTAAGTATCTCTTACGTAGAGACAGAAGATCTTCTTTTTGTCTGTAAATAAATCATGATGTGTCCTTTAATTTAAGTTTTTATTATAGTCAATTGATTTGATTCATTGTTAATTTATTATTTTAAGATAAAATTTGTGTATAAGCACTTACTAGCCTGAAGCACAGGTCCATCCCAGTTCAGGCAAATTAGCAACTGTGTTCTTAAAAGTTTAAGATATATTTTACTGTAAATGTGCCCCTTTTTATTTAAATAAACGACATATTATTCGATATTCGATTAGGAATGGGGTTGACAAGTGAAAGCTGATCTCAGATGGCGCCACCACTACACGAATCCTTGTCAAAGTGAGATAAACACTATAGTAGTCTGTGTTTGAAGTCTTTGAGATTTATTTGTTCGTTTGTTTGTGTATTATGGGCAGTCTGTTTTCTTTTTAGGTTAATAAAATCGAATTCGCATAATCTTACATTATAGGTTATGTGATGCATGTAGCTTTGGGTTCGTACAAATAAGAGGAAATAGTTTTTGACGATCTAATTAAACTGAAAGTAATCATTTTTAATACATACCTAAGTATTTACCTATCTTTTCATCAAAAACTGCTTTGTTATTGGTCTTTGCGCTACCAGCGCCATTTTGACAGTTGTCGGCCCCATAAGGTGTACACTAGCTCAAGTGTCAACTAATTTGTTAATCTGGCATGTTAGAATCTGTAAGTGGTTTTTTTTTTGTCTATAGTCACTCTGTCTGTGGCCATCTAGTAAAAGAAGGCTCTATGTGTGTTTCATCTGTTTAACAAAATATAATTTAAGTGTTATCTTACGTTTGTTGTTTTATAACAAATATTATTTACGTATTAAACTCTCAAACCCTGCTTTTATTTCGAGATCAACTACAGTATCAGAAATGATATACGAGTAACTAGCCCGTCACCCCGGCTTTGCACGGTTGCAAATTATATAAGTATACAAACTTTTCTCGATTATCGCTTTTTCTATAAGTGAAACCCGTATCAAAATCTGTTCCGTGTTTTGGAAGAAGTACGTAGTTGCAGAGAATCAATCAAACAGAGGCAGGTAGCGATTTTATTGTATATTACTTAAAGCAGCTAGGAAACACCGGCCTTTTAGCTAAAAATGACCAAAAAAGATTGACGTTTAAAAGTGTTATGATTAACTTACTACCCGTAGTGACGTTGAGTACTTGGTTTTGTATGAACATTTTTATTTTATTTTTTTCTACAACTACCCCTTGTTATTACATACTAATGTTATTTATGGTTATTTGTCATAGTAACTAACTTGCTACACCAATCGGTTTCATGTAATTTTAAGTTAAAATATTGTATCTTCTCTACTTATAAGTGATTTTAAATCTTTTGAGAAAATAAATGTCTAAAACCGTATATCATTTACAAAATTAAGAAAATATGTTCGTCAAATCTTGATTAATATAATCAAGCTTTGCAACATATCTCCGTTCCACGTAGTAAAAGGTCAGCCTCTTGCCATCCACCAGCTTAAATCTAGACTCCGGGCTGCTGAGAAATTATAGGTGCATAGTTACCCGAGCCAGGAATCGTATCCAGGACCTTATAATAGACCTTACCGAGCAATAGCACTCGCGGCAACTAGAATAACGAGCCTCGCAGCAACCTCGCAGTCATAACTTAGATTCCCGGTAACATGTTTGATTGGCGGTAGATAATACACTTGACATCGTAAAAACGACGACGCCTGATACAATCGAAGAACCTACTCGAAGTTTTACTACTTTGGTTCTCGACCAAACCGACAGTTCTAGTTCGTTTTGGCTACGTGTGAGTTTCGCTAGTTGCTTTCTAGCAACGCGCAGCTATGATAGTCAGCGACGAGCTAGTGCCCACGTTTTTCCCTAAATTACCAGAGATTAGCTAAAAATATTAAGTTAATTTCTTAAACAATGGTTTGCACATAAAACCTCGTGAGTCTGCATAGTATATACATCTAATTGCCGCCATTAGCATTCTCTCTAATGCGAGCCTTAAGCTCCGGCGTTGGTCGTAATTGGACAACTCATAAAGGGGTTGGAGGGACCGGAAAAGGGGACGAAAAACGGGCGAGGGGCAGCGGGACGCGCGGGGGGTACAGGGAAATGTTATGGAAATGACGCACCGCCATTTCCACGTTTTTGTATTTGATTATCCTTTCAAGACAATATTTTGCAGGGTCCGGAAATTAATGAAGGCAATTTATGCGACACAGAGCGTGGGCGCCGGGTTTTATTTAAATAACTTTTTTTATTCTTTTTTTTAAAGCCGAGGGTTTTCGGGACGACTGCCTTTTATAATTGGAGCGGTCTCTGCGTACGTTTTTTTGTTTCTGAGGGCTTATGAGCAAGAGTTATGTTTTGAGGTTAGAATAGGCGGGGCAACGCCGCTTTGTTTTTGTTTATACTTTCATTTCTCTATGGGGATTATCACACGTACGATATTAAACGAGAGGGAACCAGTGAGTTACGCTTGGAAAAGCATTATGAAAATGTAATGAAAATATTTTTCATATTTCGTTGTATTCTTTTTTTTTGTATTGAAACAGGTTTTTAGGTATAGGTGGTAATTACGAAGTATTTACGATCTTCCTTTTGTGTAATAGGTTAAATTAAAAAAAGAAGTTCAAATAACGGCAAATTTTCAGCATTTACACACAGGCTCATCTAAGGTTAATAAGCTACATCATTTCGAGAGTACAGCATGCAAAAATTACCTCTAAATCAGTTCATACTTTCGTATCATGACTAAAATCACAAACCATTCAAAGACTGAAAGTTCAGTTAGTATCCAAAGAATAACGTACCTTACTCAGATAAAAAATTGTTCATACACAGGCAGACTCGTGGCCGAATCTAGTTAAGCTACACATGTTCCGCAATCCAGTACAATTAGCGTATGGCAGTCTAGATACGATGCCCGATGGGGGCCGATTAGTGCGCGATATCGTTAGCTCCGTGGCGCGACGCTAGGGGGCGCGGTGATGCGTCTGCCTGCACTTTTACTTTTGACTCTAGTCGAGGAAGATGTCAGGAGGAATGTCGAGTGATTGAATATGTCGGGTATGGGGTTGGTGCGCCGACATTGGGGTTGAAGTTTTTATGAGGTTAAATAGTTCTACTGAAGACAATGAAACACTATGTAGTTTTTCAATCATCGTGGCGGTATAAATTATGAATGTTGCTAAGCTAGCTATGCCAAAGAGTTTGTGAGGACCAAGGCCCAATTTGAGAACTTCTGTTTTCGAGCCAATGGAAATGTAACCTACATATTAATATGACATTTACAACGCCTCTCCTTTTCAAGGAATCTATTGCCAACTGATATACAGTTTGCGTGATCAGAGGGCTGGCTCGTTATTTGTCCAAAAAATTAGCAAAGCAATGCACAATGCAAAGATGACTGACATCATCTGGAGAAGTTGCCGGATAACAGTGATGTGGAAGAGTACTTCGACGATTAAGTGTATTTTGTTTACTTATATGTATGTAGTTAGGATTAGTAGATAAAAATACCTAGTTAGTTAATATTCATAAAACATTAAATATCTAGTTGGTTACATTAAGTGGGCCCAATAGGTAGACACGCCAATTGTGGCATCAGTGGCGTTTTAATCTACCCAATTTCAAAGAGAACCCCGGCAAGTGTCGCTTAACCTCGAAAATTCGTAGCTCAAAGTGAAGTAAATAAATAGGTACATCATGTTAAGCACCAGCTAAAATTTATGGCGTTTAAGCTAGTCTTCACTTTACAACACGTATAGTAAGAGGATTCTACTCCAAATTCCAGCCCTAGAACCCTTCCGAGCGAAACCTAAATTAACTATTATCTACTAACCCAACTCTCTGATTTTCAACCCCTTGTCAACAGCACTATCACCCCACAAGTCCACACTCCCGATACAGTTCCCGTCAACGCGAATTTTTCGGACTCAAATCCCAATTACATTTGCCAGGATCGAACCCGGTACCCGTTAGCCAGAGGCGCTAACGAGTGACGCTGATCTGTAACGATACTTGTTTCATCCGAGATGGGTATAGAAATTTTATATTTTTAGTGTAGCCGCACTATGCGTAGTTATAAGGCGTCGTTTATTGGAACTGGGGAGTTTTTGGGGTCCTATAAGTTAGGGGTGTTATTAGTAGTGTTTAGTAGTGTTTTATTTAGGGATGTATTTTATGTGATTTCTTAAGTTAAGAGCATTTTGACGGAGAAGTGCCAATACAGCCTAACTGACATTTTTCAAGAAGTTAACTTTTTTATCGTTTTGAATTTAAAGGCGTCATTTGCATGTTTTAGTAAAATCTCCCAAGTGTTTTTCTAGTTGCAACAGCATTAAATTAAAATGTGGAAATGCCTCCCAACTAAACCAACGTGTCTTTTATGGCATTACGTCCTAACTAACCGAATACTTACTGCGCTATCATATAATATACGAATTTGGCATTATAAATCATACATTATTTTTATTGTGAACTAATAAATTTTTCACTTATTAAGAAATTAAACGTATTTTCAATTTGTGCAAATTTTTGATTGAGTCAGTTAGGTGGTATTGGCATTTCGCCGTCGATTTGTTATTTCATACTTTCTCGTAAGCCCTTAATTTTGGAGGTGAATGAACCGATTTTTACGAAACTTAGTATAGTAGCCGGCACGAGTCATGAGCACAGATCATTGACGTATCTAGGGCTTTTCTCCACGGGGCAGCTCCCAACCAGAGATGCGACGCCCAATAAGGGCAAAGATTTTTCGAATTGGGCCTCGCATCTCCGTTTGGGGCATCTCAAGCAAAAACCTAGGTCTAAAACATCGCGTGAGACTTTTTTCCCGAAAAGAGTTTGAAGAGAAAGAGAGAGGGACTTTTCTAAGCTAAAATCTGTGGACTTAAAAAATACTTATCCATTACCAAGTTTTCTCATATTCGCTTTTAGGTGGATCGGAAGCCGACCCAATAATAGTTTAGAAAACGCGGCAGACATGAAAACTGGACCCAAGTGTTGGGGACACTTGGGCCTCCCCAAGTGTCCCCAACACTTGGATCCAGTTGTCCCCACGTGTAGCTCTGAATCGAAATAATTCCTGGAACCATATCTCTTGGAACTTTGTCGGTACACACGAGTTATCCCCTAACTCATTTCTGGCTAAAATGTAAATGTAGGATCTATTTAGTTCCTTGGTCAATTTTCTGGGAACTACATAGTTCCGGCGAAGGTTCGGATCGGTCCAAGTTTATACATGGCTAGACATGATTTGAACGTGTCCTCTTGAACGATATTCGTAATGAATGTGTATTCATACTCAAAGTTTATAATAGTTGTTTAATTCTGAGCCTGAACAGTAACGCTAAGTCACTGTATTATTAGTAAGGCCCTTCTAAATCTTTTGGATGATAGGAATAATAGTTCGTTACTTTATAATCTACTAGCTTCTGCCAGCGGCTTCGCCCGCGTGGTCCCTAGGGAACATACTCCCGGGATAAAATGTAGCCTATGTCCTTTCTCAGGCTCTAGACTATCTGTGTATCAAATTTCATTTATATCGGTTCAGTAGTTTTGGCGTGAAAGCGCGACAGACAGAGTTACTTTCGCATTTATAATATTAGTAAGCAACATAAACTCAATCAATCAGTGCACTATTTGATTTGTATCATTGCAGAATATTTTCGGTCCACAATTTATCTAGAGTTGTAATCTTTTAAGATATTTTATGATCTTACGGAGTCAGCAATTATCCGGCGACATTGACAAAGAAGATAGGAAACGTGACAACGCAACGGTCACAAATAAAGATTCCTAGACAAACATCAGTCACGTCACTGTCATGACTAGGGTTACCACCCGTACTTTATTATAACGTTTTGTACGTTATTTCGGGTAATTGTGCTCTATACTTTATGAGAATAATAACGTACGCGAAAATACGTTATTTCGCATCATTTGATTTCTCAGGGATTCATTTCACATGCTTTGTTGTAAGTGTTTTTGCGTAGGTAAAACAGAACGACATGATCAGGTACATATATACTAAAGGTTTTGCGGAATTTTCTATTGCATAAAAATTACAGCAAGTATTTAATAGGACCGATGATAATTTTTCAAATTTATATAAAGTAATTTAATTTTCCTGTCGATTTCCTGCCATGGCAGTATTCACAGACAGTTTTTTTCTGTGATAAATAGCAAATGGCAAGATGAAAAAAATAAAGCGTCTCTGAATCTGATAAAAAAAAACCAGCCAAGTGCGAGTCGGACTCTCACACAACGGGTTCCGTACCATAAACCGGAAAAAAATACGTTTCTTTTATGGGAGCCCACTTTAATTTTTAGTTTAATTTAATTTTCATTATTTGTTGTTCTAGCGGCAATAGAAATACACACTGTGAATTTCAACTGTCGACCTTTAACGGTTCTTGAGATACAGCCCGTTGACTGACAGACAGTCGGACGGACGGACAGCAGAGGCTAAGTAATAGGGTTCCGTTGGTTACCGTTTGGGTGCACAATTTACTTTTTTTACTTTTTTATTACCAATGTAATTTATTTGCACAAAAAAAAAAGGTGGGTAACCCCAGTCATGAGGTCGATCAGTCACTTTAATCAAAGATGTGTGTGTAACTTTCAAATGTACAAACAATTGCGTTAGGTACCTATCAATTTGGAAGCAGTCTTGGTACATACAATTGCAGACTACCGTGTTGTGTAAAAACTCGATACAGCAAGCATTAAATCAACTTCGTTCTCATACACAATCACTGTATAAAAGATGTTTTCATGCTGTGTTTTCTACCTCGGAACCGTAGTTCAGTCCGTAGGTACGTATGCAGAGGTAGGTACGCGACGAAAGCCACTGGGCTGTCGAGCGCCACCAAATCCCTCTGCTTAAAATTGTGCACCATACCTTTTTATATACAAAGCCCACCATCTGCCCTCAAACCTAACATAGGAAAATAGTCCTTATTTCAAAAGAGAAAGGGTCCTTTTGTAATTATCAAACAACAGCGTCAACGTTCAAAAAAATCTACAATAGAAACTTAACTCTATATTCTAAACGCCAAAGACCATTTTCGTGGTCCCCAAGTTTAGAATGAGACTTTGAGAAAATTCGCATTATGTAATAAAAACATTTATTTTGTCCGTTTCCGAGTAAATAGGACTCCTCTTCCCCTTATATACAGTGATTTAGTGCGCGCGAGATTGTTTTGATAACTCCTTTCATATTTCGCTCGGCGAAGCGTTATCTTAGTAGGAAAATGTGAATATTACGTTGTTTTAAAAATGTCTGCCCGTTTTTTTTTTAATTCGTTTCCGCATGCCCAACACGTTCCATTTCTTGGCATTCGGTGTTAGTTTTAAAAACAAAGCATGATGACGCCTTTGTGTAAAAAGCGTTCCATTTTTTAATTTAATTTACAAATGGAACGCCGAAAAGAAAATGTTATTATTCAAATTCTTATTCCTAAAATGGCGCAGCGGTATTGGAGATACGACACCAACTGAATTCATTGGATTATCTTTGAACAAGTTCGTAAATTTGTACTGTATTAAATGGCTATTGAAATGTTACAATAAATGCAAACGGATCCTTTTGAGTACCAGTTTTTGCAACCTGCAGCTGCCGTATTTATTTGCGCGAATGATTGTCCGCTACCCCTTTCATTCTTGACGACAATGTCGGGAACACGTCCAGGAACCAGTTTGGGGGATCTGCAGCTCAAAGTTTGCATTCCGCGGTACCTGTGCGCTGCAGAAACCCTCTCCAGAAAACCTGTTTTATTCAAACTCTATTGGCGGCTTAATAAAAATGATTTTGTCCGTTTTTTAGAATCCGGTTTTTGCACGATTGCATTAGCTGCGTTTTGCTCGGAGCTCGGTCAAAATGAGCGAATTAGACTGGGGAGCGTTACAATTGCCAATTGTGATCCCGATATCGCTATAACAGCGTATATAAAGGAGCATAAGTCATTTTGTAGCGTTTTTGTGTGGCCTTTAAAACTCGTTCGTTAAAACGGACATCGGATGTTCTTTTTTTAGTATTGAAAGGGTTTTGTATTTTTGTGAAAGAAGCAGCTGGAATATTGTACTTAGTAACACCGGATTTTTTAAGATCATGGTGGAGTAGGTATAACATAATGAAATCAATAAAAAAAAGCGTAACGTTTTTAGCGTAACAGTACTTTTAACTAGTAGGTAATTTAAAGCTAGTATTAAGCATTTCAGTGAAAATGGAGATGCAATCAATCTCAAATAGGTATGCTGGAATTTTAGCTGTTTATTTTTCGTTGAATTCCGTAATATCAAATATAGTTTTCCAAACATGATTCCCTTTCCTATCATCACGTTGTTATCGAGCCTAACACGAAGTGGAATATTTAAAACAAAAATTAAAAAAATAAAACTGGGTGTCGGAATTCATTTGGGTTTGTTTCATCACTACAAATCGGCATTTTTATTCTATGATAGGAAATAGTAACAAAAGTATTACTAATGTACAGATAAAATATAAGCGAAAACAGCACTTTTGAGTGAAATATGGTGCTATAAAATGTATAAGTGTTGGTATTTCTCATTTTGTGCGCCATTTAAATATTTTTTAAGAAAAAACTTTTTGCATTGTAGTGACAAATAGGCGGACGTATTGCAGTAAGTCATACTCCACCAGTCTAACTTTAGCCTAAAAAATAAAGTACTACACTGTGGTAGCTACACAGTAGGTACAACAAATAAATAATTGTTAAAGTAAAATTAGTTTCGTATATATAAATTATAGTAATTAGTAGGTATAAAAATTATTTAAAGTAAAACTTAAGACACATGTAACGTCGCCAACACCCTAGAGGCAATTATTATACCTATTTAGTGAGACGCTTACGCACTATGTATTTCATTTTAAGTGAACTGTTATTTAAGTTCTAGGGAGAATTAAATTCTTTAAACCTTATGAACAACACGTCCAGGATTGTTTTAAGATTGTTTGAAGGACAGAATTGTTGATTGTTGATCTTTGCCCAACAGTGGGACAAAATAGGCTAGATAGATAGAAAAAAAGAGTACACTGGTCAACACTAGTTTTGGGGCTAAGAAACCGTTTTTTTTTTTAAGTTAGGACCGCATACTGATTACATTCATACCAAAAATTTGTATTTTCTACATGTAGTCTACACTAATATTATATAAAGGAAAGATTTGTTTGTTTGTTTGTTTGAATTGAATAGGCTCCGAAACTACTGGACCGATTTAAAAATTCTTTTAGCATTGGATAGCTACATTATCAGGGAGTAACATAGGCTATATGTTATCCCCGTACTCCCACGGGAACGGGAACTACGCGGGTGAAACCGCGTGACGTCCACTAGTTTTGGATATATAGACACAGTCATCTTGATCAATTCTCCGATAATCTTGGATCCTATAACAAAGAACAAGGGGCAATATGACTGTGGAAGTAGTGATCTTTGATGGTGATACTACACCCTAACTTCTTAAAGTTCTCTAGCATGTCATTTACAAGAGTAGGTAGTTATTTGAATAGTGATTTTCGAATAAGTTTTTAATCCTTACTTCCTTACTTAATATTATAAATGCGAAAGTAACTCTGACTGTCAGTCTGTCGGTCTGTCTGTCTGTCTATCGCGCTTTCACGCTTAAACTACTGAACCGATTTAAATGAAATTTCGTACACAGATAGTCTAGAGGCTGAGAAAGGACATAGGCTACTTTTTATCCCGGGAATATGTTCCCTAGGGACCACGCGGGCGAAGCCGCTGGCAGAAGCTAGTGTAATTATAAATTGTTAATTGAACTTAAGAATTTAGAAAGATATTAAAATCTATGTATTTATAGAAATGTACCGATAAGTAAGCAAACCGAACACAATCATGAAAGTACTGATTACTGCCAAAATTCACATATTAAAGTGGGGGTAAATCCAAAACTACACGTAAGAAAAAACAATAAAAAATAATTTTAGAGTTACCAATGGACACTTAATAAAAAACCGTTAACTCTATCTCTGTATCTTTTGTTTTCCTTATTTTTGTACACCTGTGTTATCTATACCAGTATCTACTAAATAAAATATAAATCAGATTAAAGACACAAATGAAGTAAAAAAAATACATTTTCCTACATAATAACAAAAATAATATGAAAATAAAAGTACAATCAATGAGGTTCAATTTAGTCGGCGTAATGCAGATACTTGATTAGCATATAGATTAGTAGCCGGCTCGGTTTTTGTGTTTATTCTGTAGATACAGATACCATTGCATGCATAAGTACGTAGTTTTTATTGGAGTTATTTCATAGGTAAAATCTGATTATTTTTATGCCGTATGTAATTGGCTCAATGAAAAACGTCTGGAATTTGAAGCGTTTCAAAAACTTGGAAATTGAAAAAAAAAGTGTGTTACCGTCAAAACTTAAGATTATTAATCGAAAGAATACGATGCTGGAATATCTTAGGAAATAACACTAACAGATAAAAGATTTTAGTTTATTGGCGTGTTTAATAATGCCTATAATAAAACTAGGGTTCATATTTTTGAAAGAAATAGATCATCGCATTGATGTCGCATTGTCACGATGCACCTGTCTGTGAGAGCTTTAAACATAATATCTATGCTACGTCCCAGTCGAGAAATAAAATGAACTCATTATGATCGCGCTAATCCTTAAAATGAGAACTGTTTACAGAGTTTATCACTCAAAAGTATACTTTTAAAGCTTTCTGCTGAAAATGTGAAATGAATACGTTTTCTACAAACTTTCCAGTATTTTATGAAATAAGTTTATGAATTGCTGGGTGCAAACAAAAAGACATAGAATTTAAATTCTGATATAAATACTGTACGCGAGATTTCCCACGGAACAAGGCATATACCTACCGTGGCCATTATTGGACCTCCTCACAGAAAGAGAATGATGTCTGCAGTACCTAATCTTTTTTTTGAACTAGCAACAACACGATTTTAAACGGTCTTTTAAATCACACAGTCTAAATTCAAAAACTGATATCATCTTCCCATCTATTCAATCCAAAAATACCTTTACAATTATCGAACGTACAAAGCAAATTTTCTACCGAATTAAACGGGTTAGTTACAAAACAAACCGTCCGGTTCCCTTGCAAAGATTGTCCAGTACATAACCACTTATACATAGCGTGGTCGAACAAAGGGTAGCACCCTTCGCTTGAGCTCGATTCTGCAGCAAGATTGCTGCAACCCATTTACCCCAGCCATATAGCTGCAACGATTTTAAAACCAGTTCTTTTTCACAACACATTATAAAGACTGGCTGGCAAACTACAACCAAACTTTTTTGGCATCTCATTTTGAAATCTGCAAACGATTTTCGTCTTTATTCTTTTGCATATAAAAAAACTAGTATTTTTTTTTAAGTGACGTTGTATTTTGGTGGTTATTGCGGCCAGGTAAATATGTTTTCTTAAAATTAGGTGGGGATGCAAATTGTAAAAGGATTGCGATCAACGATCGAATTCAGTTCGCTTTTGGCTACCGATCGATAAGCTCGCTTGCAAAATAACTTCGAAATGTGACAGTGAATAAGTCTTACCAAAAATAAGCTGAAAATGCTCTTCATAAAAAATGTCAGTGCTTAATTCCGTGAAAACCAGTGCCGTCTAAAATGAGACCTTTTTCCGTATAAATCCAAAATCAAAACTTTACTTCCATACCGAATCATCTAAAGAAGCAACCAACATGATCCAGCCAAAATATAAATTTCTACAAAAGTACCAAAAATAACGAAGACCCAGACAATGCACGAGGCAACAGACCACAGGTAAAAAAACTAAAAATAAACATTTTGTTTATTTATATGTTGGCAGTAGACGCATGCCATACGGTCGACGCGCTCTCTACGCAAAATGACAACAATTGCTTGACAATTGTTGTTGTCGTTGTTGTTGTGTACTCGGCGCCATTGACGCGCGTTTTTTCGTTTTCTTTACTTACACCGCTTCCGTAGGCTGCGTCATTTTCATTTATTTATTAGATGATTTCGGCTTTTGTTTGCGTCTGTTTTCTGTCTAGAGTTTTATTCCCACTTTTATTTAATTATAGACTTATTCACAAATATCAAAACATATGTTTAGTTTAAATACTGATTAGCTAGATGGTAAATTCAAGTTCTGTAAAGTAGCATTTATTCGTAATTAAGTATCGTAATAGAAAAAATAGTATATTCGTAATAGAAAAAAAAACATCCTACCTATGAAATATAATTTGAGGACATACAACTATTTCCTCAAATTATATTGCATAGGTATATTTTTTTTTTAGTTCTGTGCCTATGGATTGAATATAGAATCTGCTTATTATTATTTAAATTAATATATGCTTATTTTTTATGAGTTAGCCTGTTGGTCTTAAATTTATTTTGACCCTTGATTTTTGGAGTCGAAATCTATTTAAAATGCGTTAGTTCTTGATGTCCGACTCCTGAAGAAAACCTGACAGATTTGCGTTTTCAATTGCGTTTATTATGAGAAATATATAAAAGTCAATGTTGTGCTTCTACTTAATACATCCACAATTATTTGAAAACTAGTATACTTATCTTGAGTTGTACGATTAATCTATAACACCTACTATTCTACTTTCTGCTACAACTATAATATATATAATACTAGCTTCTGCAAGCAGCTTCGCCCGCGTGGTCCCTAGGGAACATACTCCCGGGATAAAAAGTAGCCTATGTGGCTCTAGACTATCTGTATACCAAATTTTATTTAAATCGGTTCAGTAGTTTTGGCGTGAAAGCGCGACAGACAGACAGAGTTACTTTCGCATTTATAATATTAGTAAGGATTATAAATGCGACAGTTTGTGAGGATGTGTGTTTGTTCCTCTTTCACGTCAAAACGTCTGAAAGGATCTTCATGAAATTTAGCACTGATGTAAATTATGGTCTGGAATAACACATAGGATACTTTTTGAGTATGTTCCCTTGGGATAATTTTCGACATTCACGCGGACGGAGCCACGAGCGGCGGCTAGTTATACTAAAATTAATTAACAATGTGAAAGGCTGCTTCCTGGGGTGAATAGAACCCTTTGAGTTTCGATTCCCGCGCGAACAAATATTTGTATGTCCGTCCGTAATATTTGTTCCGGGTTCCAGTGTTTGTTAATGTGAGACAAGCTGTTTATGCACCCCTGATTGTATTTGAGATAAAATAAATAACTTATTACGGTAGCAAATATCTAAGGCATTTAGTCCAGTAAACACTTTTGTCTAGATAAATAAATAAGAAGCGACAAGAATAGTCTGAAATGGACGGAATTGCCCAAATATAAGAATTTGTGATACTTCAAGTATTTTTTCCAACGTTTTTCATATTTTTCTTAAGATCAATAACTGAGTAGGTACTGAAACAGAAAAAATGTGCAACTTACGATTTAGGTACGCACTATGACATAAACGCAAACGTACAATCCATTACCTCATTCACAAGTGCTTTAAAAATCGTAAGCGTGTGAAATAGCAACTCCAAAATCCGAGATGATATATCTACCATCTTCTTTTTCAGTGCAAACCAATACATCTGCAAACGAAAACAGTTTCAACGCGCCGCCATTACACGTCAAAAACAAAACAAAATTCGGCGGGAATTTAAAAAATGGAACAATAACCTCTAACTCGGCCACGGACGCCGTTCAGTTAAAAAGAAAAAAATCGACCAATATTTACTCACGATCGGATGGCCGACACTTCGCTGGCGAATTCTTTCACCGATACCAAACCGATAGGAGTATCGATTCCATTCGGTATTGGAGGGAATCGATTCGAGTTTTTTAATGATTCGATGAATGTGTTTTGGTAAACAGGTTTTTTCTTATAACTGATTATGTATGTTGAGAGCTTGTTTTATCATGATTAAAAAGTTGTAGAAAAATTAGTGAAACATGTTGCACGTAAGTGTTTTGTAGTTTCTGGTTCATTTGAAAATATATTTTTAACAGTTTTCAGCTATTTGGATTAACAGAATTGTGTGTGTTTCTGGAAATTTGCATCAAAAACAAACTTAACAAAATTTTAAAGCGACGTAACAGGCTCTCAATAAGTGCAAAATCGTACTTTTTACTGGTGACAAAATATTTAGAAATAAGCATGTTATTATCTACTGTCAAACAGATTAATTTACTTATCATTTTATAAAACATCTAATTATATATACACGGTTCAAAACTGATTCAAAAGTACCTTCTCTTATGAATGTTGGTAATTATTTTATTTTTTTTACTATGTATTGTGATTTAAAATTTAAACTTGGCCATTACTATGCTTCTGGTTCTCAATTAACCCATTTCTTAGGCAAAAAGAACACCGTGAACTCGCGTCATTTTTATACAAATTTTTGTATACCTGAAAATGTGATTATTTTGTAAGCGAATTAAATTTAAAAGATTTAATTGATTTCTGATTGAAATTCCAATGTTTTCAAAAATATCCCATATCCGTTGTGATTTAATAGAAATTATGTTTCTGGCACTCAATATTCCATTCTAGGCAGCTATTTCAAAATACCTTTGTAAAAATGTAATTTCACAGTATTTAAATTGTAATATTGTAATTCCGAAAGAGATACTTTTCAAATATAGATAGTGGAATTAAATAGAAATTGAAAATTACAAATTGAAATGCATTTCAAAATTTCTAACCAATTTGAAAAACTTTATTTTCCAACAAAGCACACATTTCATATTTTCAGATTTTTTTTTTTTTTAAAACAAACCATTAGGTTCTAAATCATTTGTACCAACGAACTAACTAACAATTGGCTTAAGCTATTTAAAATAATTTGTGAATTGTTGCGCTGTTTTTTAGCAAAGTTCAAATATGTTTTTCAGAATTTGTCATAGAATGTCTAGTCACTACTGAATAATATTATCATTCAAAACATAAATACAAATTTATACTTACTGCAATTTCGTGTGAATAAATGTAATGATTAGCAACAATATAGTTTTGAGACGTAAAAAAATAGTGCAACTTGTGAAATCACTTAAGTTTCCTTCTACAATATTCTTTTAAAACTGTTGTAAATCTAGCTACAAAATCATATATCATTGTATTATTATCAACGTTTGGTCAAAAAGCAGCTGACTTACCAACAACAAACAGGAATCTTTTACCAATATTGATTTCAACAAACACAGTCGATACTCAATCATACCGAACGTTTGCTTTTTGTTTTAAAACCATAGACTATCGATTTTCTGTTTGACTTTTAAAAGTAACAGATGAGAGGATATTTTGTTTGTTGTTGTCAAATTAGTTTAATTTAAGAACGTCAGCTGCTGGTGGCATAGTTTTTTTTTTTGAAAATATTCATGCCTGTTTGTGTTTTTTTAATGCTATGACGAATCTTTCTTATAATCCAAAGTAATTTGTACCTATACGTTTTTTAATATTATGTCGACTGTCAATTTTAATTTGAAATCTTGCCATATTTTTTTGTCGATTGTGTCTTTAATTTCTTTTTAAATCTAAAATTATTTGTGCCAGTTACATTAAACTTTCAAAATTGAATTCAAATTCCACTATTTGCAATTGAAAATTGAACGAACTCATTTTGTGAACGATCTAGATGTGCCTTATTCGCCATGTTTGGCCATTGTATTAATTACTGTACAGTATTTAAGCACACAATACACACACGATAAACTACATTCCACACCATACCTACCTACACATTACAAGCAATCAAACATACACACACTCAGTCTGTAGTCTTAAATCTGTAATCATAATTTGTAGGATATTTTTTTATCACTAGGTTATTTTATTCTAACTTAAAACACACACGACACATGAATACAATACAAAACCATAAATAATTACAGCTTTTAAAATCTACCTATCTGTAAACTTATAGGCTATCTCATAAATGTTAGGTTATTGTAGACTAAAAAATAGCAGTGTCAGTATATTACAACCTCCTTACATTATTTGATCCATTTACTAGTTAGGTACATTATGAGACCAGCTGTGATTCTGTCAATATCTCAGCCTGTAAGCATAAGTGAAGTGAATATGAAGTGAGTTGTCATTCCATCACACTGCCGTGGTATAATGCCGTTATCCGACATCTGGTGAATTTTTAAGTTTTGAGTATATTTATGAGAAAAAAATATCTATCGATCTTTGTTTGCGAATTTTCAATACCTTGAATTAGCTTTGAAAATTCGCAAACACTGATCGATAGACATTTTTGCTCATTAATATAGTATCAAAAGCATTGATATATAAAAAACCCTAGATACACACTCAGCATTTCAAAAACGTCCGCAAAAAACAAGCGCAATATGTATAACTGTGCGCAAGTTTCAAACAGTCTCGCATCGCTCGCCATACTGCACTGCTTTGTAAAAACAACTTTAAGCGGTCCGTGTAAGGTTGAATTTGCAAAAATAATTGTTAATAGTATAACTACACACAACTCACACATGACACTTGATACATGTCAGTTTTTGACGACAGTTTCGAGTGTTGCATTTGTTCGAGACTTTGCGACGTGACGAGTAGCGTGATGTGCTTTCGGTTTCTGCTAAAGTGGCCTTTTTAGACCCGCAGGTGGAACGACAGTTCACGTCATGCCCACTTCACCTAAGTTTACAGAATCGCACTACAGACCTGTTACATTCTCTGTCTTTTTCTACATATTAAGTTTAATTTCGCGCTTTCATTTAAGGATTTCACTTTCAGATGACCTGATATTGTTCAGATCCTAAGTATCTTTATGCTTTCTTATTTGATTTAGTTAATAAGTCTCTATAACATCTACCTACCTCCTACCGATAAGTTTATTACTTTTGTATTCAATCAGCTACGTACGTTATAAGATTTAATTTTGGATCTTTGCGTAAACATTTTTTTGGAATAATATTCTAATTATTTGGTCTTGAACAGAGTTTCCGAATCACAACCTTTTTGTAACCATTTTTGTGTCAAAAAATAAACATACGTAAAATTCATTTTGTCTATCATTTCCCTCTATTTTCCACCCCTCAATCTAATTTCAGTGCACGCCGAAAACAATAACGTCCTAATTCCAAATAATTTCACAAGCAAAACCATTTAAAACAGTGAAGAGCTTGTAATTACACGAAAACAAAATACGTATGGCGCGGCCGCCATCTTGGGTCCGCGAGGCGTCACAGTTTTTGTTAAAAAAGGCCTAAGTACGCGACCATCCTACATACATATTATGCGAGAGCCAGCGGTGATTAAGTGCTGTTTTTCCCCATACAAAAATACACCTTATCATCCCTAAAATTTAGTTGAAATTCGTGTGAGGGGTTTCTTAATTTTTTTTGGTCATGCCGCAAGGGATCGAGGAGCATTTAGCCGGCCCACCCTCGCGTTTGCGATTTCTTACAGAGCAATATATTATTAATATATGTGGGGTCCTGCGGAGAAAAATGGCGTGCTTTCGAAGGGAACTGGGTGCTTTATAGTCAGCTTGGCTATAGCTTAGCTAAATGGGGTGGATTATAAAATTGTCTGCGCACCCACTTATGTAGGAAAGATATGGTTTGAATGCGCCTGAATTATTTTGTCGTTTTTCGAGTTTTTAAAGGTGGGTAGAAGAGCATCAGGATAACGAGAGACGTGAGTATTTTATCAGAGAAAGCTATTTTAAAGTGGGATTTTTTTTAAGTTTAAACAAGCTGAAAACTTTTATAAATTGACACATCTTTGGAGAGCAATTTTATGCAAGTTATCTATCATTTATGAAAACTAGATGATTATCTTGACCTAGACCTAGAGTCAAGAGCAAACCCATCTCAAGAAAAAAAAGGTGTTGTTATGCAAGTTACATCGGTATGCAAAACTGTATAGGTACAACCGTTTGGGTAGGTAGATAGGACTCCGTTTCGAGTACCTATAGAGATGCGTTATTTAATAAGTATTTGACGCCAATAGGAAACCGTTAACTGAGGCTGTTTTGGGGAGTGAGTAAATGAAAAACACAATAGACAGATATTTTGCTTAAAAGTGTTTATTGAAATAAAAACATTCTAAATAGGTACATAAATTTGACGTTATTTAAACACGTAAATTTTAAATGCATTCAGCAAGAGTTTAAGGATGAAATACCTTAGCTAGAGATTTCCTTCGGCGATCATAGTCATCATAGTCGGCCTTATAATGTTCCCACTTTTGGGACTCAGGCCTTCTCTCTAGGAGAGGGAATGGGCCGTAATCCATCACGCGTCCAATGCGGGTTGGTAAATGTCACATGTCTTCGAATTTTTGGTTCTAGGACATGCCGGTTTCCTCACGATGTTTTCCTTCACCGTTTTAAGAGCAGTGGTGATGAAATAAATTACACAAAGTAATGTGCCTGGCTGGGTTTGAACCCGCGACCTACAACTCGTAAGTCGGAGCCGTTACCACTCGGCCACCACTGCTCAAATCTATCTTTCGGCGATACTTCAAGGCAATGCATTTGTGGCTGCAAACAGAGGAATAAAACAATAATAACTCTATCCTCGCACCAAATAACCATTCTTCCACATAGGTATCTTCATTCGCCATACATCGTTTATATAAATTAAAGGGTTTTTGTGCGAAACAGCGACACCTATTCATATAACCCGGCTTTATTTCCGCTATGTGCCAAATAAGTCTTTTATGTGCCAAATAAGTCCTTTATGTGCCAAATAAAGGACGTTTATTTTCGCTACGGACTGCTTTAAGCTATAAAAATGGTGGGCAAGCTTAATTTGAATGCGTAAGAAATAAATCCGTTTTTGTTTTTATTCAAACTCCCTGTATTGTGGGTTTATGGTACGTGATACAATTATAGGGGCTGTTACAAAAGAAGTAGGCTTTTTAATGTTTTTAGGTTAGAGAGGGGTGGTATAAAAATAATAGAATTCGTGCTTTGTTTTAAAATTATTTTTTGTGAGGTTTTGGCGTGGTATTTTTTGAGATTAATATTTTGGTGTTGTGTAAATAAGATATATTTTAGATACCTCTTGTTTTACTATTTATAGGCTCGCGTTTAACCACTAGGTATATCACCTGATGGTAAGCGATGATGTGGCCTATCTAAAAAATAAAAATGCTGTTACTAGGTAATAATCGATCGCTCCAGTCGGTCGATTCTGTAATAATGTCGAAGTGAAGGCTTGGGTGAAGTGATCACGAAGTGAGCTGTCATTCCATCTTGATTACATGAATTGACAGCTCACTTCACCCAAGCCTTCACATCGAATTGTTTACAGAATCGACCGGCAGACTCTAAGTTGTGTTAGTGTCAATTGAATTTCTTTATCTGTACGAAAACTAAAGTTAAAGTAGATATTTTATCTGTAACTTTAACTTCAATCCAATTTCTATTATATTTATCTGTCCTAGCATGGCAGAATCCTTTTCCCTAATATTTTGGAGGGACCCGAAAAACCAACTAAATATGGTTTCCGCGGCGTTCGAATGCATAAAGTCTGTCTGTCCGTCTGCCACAGCCAATTTTCTCCGAATTGACTGGACTGATACAATTCAGTTGAAAATTTGGGAAACTTTCGTTTGCTTGAAAGCAAACCAATGATTCCCAAAATATCACGTACGCGTAACGTGATTTTTTGGGTTTGGGGTCACTTTTGACAGGCGAATTAGAAAAAATTGTACTACTAAGGCACAGTTTGAAAACGCACGACAAGGCACGGTGGGTACACCTACCGTGTAACAAATGAAAATTAACAATGGTTAATTTTCGTTTGTTTCACGGTGTTTGTTTCGGAATGAAAGTGGCCTGGAGAATGCTCCGGGCCACTTTCATTCCGAAACGCTGAATTTTGACACATACAAATATTGCGACATCAGAAATGTCACTTCAGGTTAGCTTTATGTTCTTACTTTTCATTTTTTCTTTTGTTCGAAAAATAAATGACTTTAGCCATATCAAATTAAAAAAAGAATATGAGTATAAACATTAAAAATAGCACCAACAGTTTGAATAAGCTTCCCTACAGCCAGTAACATCTAGCTAGAAAAAAAATCTAATATTATTTTCTAAGAGACACATTTCTGCGAAATAAATTGCTATTAGTAGCTCCAGGCTTTGTTTGCTCCCAAGAATAATAAACGCGAGTCAACGACAGTTTAGTAGCGCGGATAAGTCATACGGAACATAAGTGAGGTTTGTCGATGCTATGTATGATTTGCGCTATGAGAGTTTGACCCCTTTATAGGGTTCCGAAAAAAAAGGAACCCTTATAGGATCACTCGGGTGTCTGTCTGTCCGTCTGTCCGTCTGTCACAGCCAGTTTTCTCCGGATCCACTGGACCGATTCTGTTGAAATTTGGTACACTTATGGACTTCTATGGCCCAAACACGGACGCGTTACGCAAATTATTAAATTTTTAGTGTGGGGGTCACTTTCAGGGGTCAAACTAGAAAATTAAAAAAAAACGTTTTTTGTGCAATATCGTGCGATAAATCAAATGAAAGGGCTTACTGTGTGAGTTTTAATTATATTTTTTTCATAATTTTAAAATGAACGGTTTTGAAGTTATTCAAGAAATTAGACGAAAAATGACCATTCCCTCGCCCTTATCTCCGAAACTACAGAGCCTAAAATTTTGAAAAAAATGGAGATAATAGATCTTTACCTAAAGATTACGGGAAAACCTATTAGAAGTCTGTAGTGTTAAAATAACATGTAAAAAAAAATTAAATTCGTTCGGAACCCTTTGCACGCGAGTCCGACTCGCATTTGGCCAGTTTTTTACTATTGATAGGCACGCGTTTGACCACTATATCACCAGATAGTAAGCGATGATGTGGTCGAAGATGGAGCACGCTTGACAGCAGACCGAAAATAGGAACAATAAACAATATTTATTTGTTTAAGACTTAAACCTAATTACAATTATTGTACCTTAAAGAGGACTTCATCAGTTAATGGCAAGATACAAAACATGTGCAACTGGGCTTAAACTAGGAGGACTCCTGTGCTATAAACACCAGTTACTTCCGTCACCACCGTAGATGAGCTGCCTTTATAAGTGTGATGCGGTGCAAAGTATTACAAATTAAAATTGATTAATTACTTACATGCGTGTGTGTATGAACATATGTGTGTGTTATTGTGGTTTGTGGTGTAGTGTGGTGTGTTATGGGGTGTGTGATGGTGTGTTTGCGTGGTTGAATAGGGCCTGACTGACTGTATTTTATTTTATTTTAGGTATTTTTTTAGATTCTCTATTGTGTCACCTAATCATCCTAAGGAGCAATAAGTTTGATATGTGTATTTGTTTGTCTGTATGTAGCATCGGTACCTCCTTAACAAGTGAAACGATTTTGATTTCGTTTCTTTATAAAGGTGACTTGTTGTTGTGGAGTTCTCCGATTTTTATTTTGTACATGTTACTACTGTACTTGTCTTACAACTACTGCTACATGTACAAATCATAGGCGAGGACGCTGGCACCCTAAGCACAAGTTAAATCTTACTCTGGGTGCCAGAGCCCATCGAAAACACTCCTTCCCCTAGTTGTAACTTAGCATAGTGTCTACGTAAGTGTTTATTGTACAACTAATGTGAATAAAATACTTTTATTTATTTTATTTTTATTTTATGTTACTCGTTGTGGCCGATGGATGCGAGACGCACAGGACCAGTTGTTGCGGCAACAATTGGGGGAGTTCTATGCCCAGCAACAGTAGACATCTTTCGGCTGATATGATGATGATGATAAACCTTTGTGGAGCCGTTTCTTGTCTTCGATTCAGCCTGCTGATGGATGACGTTGGATGAGGACTGCGATGGAACTAATCGGGATGTCAATTAAGTGGTTGAGTTTTCACCCATATTGGGTAGTAGCGGCAGTGATTTAAGATTTACTGAATGGTTAAAGGATCTGCCAGAAACTAGAACTAGAACGAAATGTTTTTTTTTTGTTGCCATCTGGACGTTTGGTAAGACAAAAACACAAATTTCTTGATTTTATAATTGATATCTTTTGTAAAGTCATCCTAACATATAAAATTGACTGATTGAGTGACTGACAGACAACGCACAGCCGAAACTACTGGTCGCAGAAAGCTGAAATTTGGCATGTAGGTACCTTGGAGAATGTAGAACAGATCTAAGAGAGGATTTCCCGAAATTCCTACAGGAACGGCTGCGCGTACGAAGTCGGGGGTAAGAGCTAGTTTACGATATTTTTCTACCGGGTCAGTCAAAGCGTACGAAACATTATTATTACGTTGAAAAAGAAAATTATTAATGAATTTTATCATGATTCATATATCTACAAAACTGGTTTTAAATTTAAAAACCACAATATCTATCGATATACGCAAAGTGCTAAAAACGAAAATGCTCTAGGCATATTCATTTTAATTTTTCACTGACATGACGTGTTATTTCCAGCCTACCTTCATAATATAATTCCTCTAAAATTTTATAAACAATTTTCAATATGCCCACGGCATACATAAAATAGACGCGGATTATACATAAGCTCGAATAAAAGTATATAATAAAAGAAACGAAATCGGAAAAATGGACTTTAGTGTGCGTGAAATAAAGTTGAGTTTCGTTTGTTGTTAAAATAGACACCCTCATCTATTACTAGGAGTAGGGTAACCCTATTCACGGGAATAGGGTACTCGGTGGTACTATTTTATAAATAATTAATGTACACAATATTTAATTTATTCGTAAATATATTTCGTGATTGGTTTGAACATTTATATAAAATTATAAAAGTAGGGTGGGTGAAAATAAATTATTTACCGATGTAACTATTTTGTAGTTTTCCGGATCAAATAGAGCAGAGTTTAATTATTCACGTTAATGACTTTGTAATTACGTGCTTATGATAATCGCTGTTTGTATGCTGTGATGACGATTGTTTGTTTATGTATTAATATGTACCTATATAACCTAGCAGTCTATACAAGATGTCTATACTGCTCCAGAAGTGCTTGGTCTTTTCAGGGTAGCTACTATGCAGTAAAGAAACTGAATGACTATTTTTTAAAACCCGACCTCATAAAATTATGAAGAAGTTAAACATTTTTTTTCTTCTAGCAATCTGAAGCAGTTGGTGGCATCGAATCTGTGAATGAACTTAAATAAACGCCACCAACTTTTAAGGTATTTGTGGTCGGATTTAAAAAAGAAATTAATATTTTTTATCATGATATTATTTCTATATCTATTCTGCACAGTAATTTATAGCAGATACAGAATACCAAGCACTTCTGGAACACTATCTACCATGTTATTAATTTATGGTTTACTTATGCTTTTGGGGAGTATTTCAACAAGTGTGTTATCCTACGTCTTACTTCCAAACAATATCACAAATGTGAAAATTAGGCTAGGACGTTTCTTGGTTTTGTATGAAATTTACCTGATGGTAGATCATCACCTGCTTTTTAAAATACTGCATTAGGATAATTTTCAGTATTCACATGTGCAAAGCTGGTGACTAAACCTATTGTAAAAAGTGGTGGAAATTTGAAGCGATATGAACAATTTAGTTGGAGTAACTTTTTAAGATCATACAGACTTACTTGGTAATGGCCCTGCTTTTTTTTAAGGATGGGAAATCATCAAATGACTCCTTCCGCTCTGGGCGGAGCAGAAGGGAGTGTCAGACTCTTACTGACTAAAACCCATCCGTGTTCCTCCTAATGCTCCTTGCTTTCCAGGGCCGCGATGACTCTTTCAAAAAAAATTCCGCAACCCGGATTCTTGGTGGTGGTATTTAACACAAAAACTTGATGAAAAAACGTGTACCTACTTACCAATATATTCTTTGGTCTACGACTCCAATGTGGTGGCATGATAGGGCTGCAAGTTGATGGCAGTGGAGGTGGACCTCATCACCTGCCCATTCACCTGAATATGAAAGGTGAGGAGGTACAGGCAATTCTTGCTTGGGACACACGTTGTGGTCAGGACTTGTCACTACACTACAAGAATTCTGACCACAATAGTTGATCGCTCCGGTCTTTCTATTTAGGGACACGACCACCACGCTGTTCCCAACCACTGCAACTCCTGTGTGAATCAACCGTGGCAGCCGCCAAAAAAGCGCTGAGTCAATAAAGCCCGACGAGTTCCGGAGAAACGACTCAACTAAATATTCCAAAGGAGTGCACTGCTCCGGTCTACCGATGATCGCAGATACCTAATGTGTAAGAAAGGCAACGTGCGTTTAGGCGGTGGGACCTTTTTGGATTTTTATTTTCTCAGGCAGCCAGGTCTCCTTGTCTTTTCTTTCGAAGATATTGCTGAGAGCACCCATTAAAACCGACACAAGATTGTAAAAGGTACTGTGCTGTCAAATTTTTATTAAAAATATGTAAAAGCATGCTCGACCCTACGTCATAGAGAATTATCTTTGGGATACTCTATTTTGTTTGAACTTTATCTTGATATGAATTAAGTTCAATGTAAATTTTTCAATGAAAGCTCAAGCTTTTTGTTGCATTGTCTATGCTGGCCATAACTGGAATGGCAGGGGTTGATTGGCGTAGGAACAAGGGGGTTGACGTGCGGCACGATAAGGTGTGGGTTCGATTCCCGTACAATACAAAAAATTATTTAGTATAAAAGAGATTTTTGTTTATCAAATCCTTGCTAATAATATTATAAATGCGAAAGTAACTCTGTCTGTCTGTCGCACTTTCACGCCAAAACTACTGAACCGATTTAAATTTTGGTACACAGATCGTCTAGAGCCTGAGAAAGGAAAAAGGTTACTTCTCATCCCGGGAATATGTTCCCTGGGGATCACGCGGGCGAAGCCGCTGGCAGAAGCTTAAAAAATAGATAAAATTGTGAGAATCTTAAGAATATTTTGATTATGTCTAAGCATGTTGGGACATTCCTGACAAAGAAAAGTAGGATTTCTTTAATATTTTTAATTAAATCATATTTCGGTTATATTCAAACAAAACTTATAGATACTTGAACAATTATATGTTGATGTATAATAAACTTAAGATACGGAATTACCTACCAGCTGTATTTTTATTTTTGATGTCTGACAGATGTGTATACAACACAATATCATGATGTGTTACACAGTTATGATGTGCTTTCACCATTTTATAAGACCAATCTAAATTCAAGAAGGGTGAATTTCACAAGACGCAATAGATGCTCACCCTACTCAAAGCTACGCACGCAATGTTTGACACTCGTTCACAACTCTTGTTCAAACTCGGCTACTCACTAATAGATGGCGCTGTTTTCAATGTTACTGTTTTAGAAATATTGCACCCAAAACCAGTAGTAAAAAGTTAGAAAATATTTTTAAAACAACACAAGCACAAAATAAATATTTTATGCCTACTACTAAACAAATAAAATGTTTCTACATATTTCTAAACAATGTACGTTAGTACTTCTAAGCATGTACAGATGGCGCTTGAAATTAATCGCTACGGCGTAGCATTCTCGTAGACCGCCTTGAAAAGTTTAGTCCTAACTCTGCACTTGCTAAAAATGTACATACCAAAACGAATAAATAAATTTGATTATTATTTTAAATCTAAACGATAACGAAGTATACACGATTTGATAAAGACTAGCTTTAGCTTGCGACTTCGTAAGCGCATATCCCGTTTTTTCCCATTCCCATAAGAATTTCGGGAAATCCTCTCTTAGTGCTCCCTTACACTCCCCAAGGAACCTACATGCCAAATTTCAGCTTTCTACGACCAGGAGTTTCGGCTGTGTTGTTTGTCAGTCACTCACTTAGTAACGGAAGAATTTTGTATAATAGGATTATTCCACTACTGATAGAAAGCTAACTTACTAGCCATTCCACGTAAAACACTGGTATTCAGCTGAATCCGGTTTGACTGGAAGGCAAGCCCAATATAGTTGGGAAAAGGCTAGGCATATGATGATAATAGAAAGCTAACTAACTACTCCTTACCTCAGTGCTTCTTTATTTGTATCTCTAAAAAAACCAAAACAGCATTAAACAACAAAAAGGAGATAAAATATGTGAATCAAATATAAATCGTTTTGCTTTTAAAATATGATGTATGCATCAAATTGAACATTCGATCAATCTATACTAATATATAAAGCTGAAGAGTTTGTTTGTTCGTTTGTTTGCTTGAACGCGCTAGTCTCAGGAAGTACTGGTCCGATTTGAAAAATTCTTTCAGTATTAGATAGCCCATTTATCGAGGAAGGCTATAGGCTATATATCATCACGTTAAACTCAATAGGAGCGGAGCAGTAATGAAAATTGTGACGCAGACGAAGTTGCGCGGGTCAGCTAGTTACTAAATATACGTAATTAGGTATCTGTAGTGCTATTCTGTAAGAACATTTTCGTGTCTCGACAGCGGAATCCGAGGTGAGTATCAAATTCGAATAAACGTAAGACCTTTATGTTGTGTGTAATAAAGCTCACTTTGTGAGATTTGTCACTCAGGTGAAGCTCGATATCGAAATGGTTATTTACAGAATAGACTAGCTGGTTCTGCTAATGGAATAGCAATGGTTCATCAAAAAAATTGCAAATCCACGATAGACTCTTTTCATTCAAGGTGGCTTCTATATAAAAATCTCGTGTCACAGTATTTGTTATCGAACTCCTCCGAAACGGCTTGATCGATTTTTAAGATTTTGAAAGTGTTATTTGGTAGGTCTGAGAATAGGTTGTAGACTATTTTTTTTTACGCAACGGCGACGAAGATGCGAATTTCGCATTCGCATCTTCGTCGCCGTTGCTTAAATATTATATAATAGAATTGACCTTGAAGTAGTTTTACTTGGTTTTCATGACCTGTCAAAAATGCATGTCTAATGGCAGCAAGCTTAGACTTGCACAAGTATACTGTGACGTGTGTTGAAAGATACTTGCGCAAATTTCAGTCACTTCGGAATAACGTGTATTTGTGCAAGTCTCAGCTTGCGCAAGTAAATCGGTACGTGTGTGGCTGCCATAACGCATAATTATATTGATGATGACGCCAAAATAACTCAAAGTAATAAATATTGTAATAAAATTTAGGTTGCCTGTGAATAGATTTTTATTCAGAAAAAAAAACTTTGCAGTTTTTTTTTCAACCCGATCCTCGATGTAATATTTTAAATTTTCTATTTTATGTTGTTTTTTTTTACTCTTAAGTTTCCGCACCTCGAAAGGAAAAACTGAAACCATTGGAGTTTCACTTTGTTGTCCGGCTGTCTGTTTTCTGTTTCCAAGCTGCTACCTATCATACTAGTACCAAATTCTACGCATAGTTTGGTGGTGGAGCTGTTTTAGTGTTATATCTTTGCTGTCGAAAACTATTTTGCTTGATAACGGGGGTTAGTGCTCCTCTCCAGATTGTTACATCCATTATTCGCTTTAACTCTTAGACCAATTAGATACCAACTTGGTGATGGCGATCGGGTTACTACAAATGTTATGCAAAAACTTGTGGCAATACTAAATGTTTCCATTAAAAATTCCACGTCAATTATGTCTTGCGACCTAGGTCAGTTACAAAATATTTTGACTTTTGGAAGCAACGTATATTTGTAACCGCTTTGATTTAAATTCAAAATAATTCATATTCGTAATTGTGTTGTATCCGTGTGTTGTTGTTCCTTAGTATCAAAATACTAATAAATAACTCACCATCTGAAGAATGAATAAAATGTTTCAATCAAAAGTTTTTGATTTTTTTATTTATCAGCGCCGCATTCAGAATGAAACCGCGCGCTTCTTTAAAAAAAGAAGACTCGACGCGTTGCCATGGCTACGCTTGGCGCCAATACAATAACATTTAATTCATTAAGAGAATATTGGCTCGAGCCGACAAGGGGACGTGCTTGCTATAGCTGTACTTCTTTATTTACTACTGTCGCACACAACTGTTGCAAGCTTATCCCCTCCCTATCGAATTATTGGGATGAATACCGATAACAATTAACTCAGTGACTAGTTCAATAGGTGATCATAGACATGAGATTTAGTCAGCAAAAATTAGCCCAAACATCAAATTCCAAAATTCATCAAAAACAAAAATCTATCCTTTGTTTCAAAAAACTACGCATACTTTTCATATTCATCTGAATGGGCAATTAACAGTCAGTAGGTTGGCGCGCGGAATTATGAAAGACCACGATTAATCAGCGTCAACGTACATACGCTTTGTTCCACAGCTCTATTTACTATGTACATAGCGGTCACATCTCATTATATACCACGACTATGTACACCTACCCGCCGATCACCTATCTAGGAAGTTTGCACGCAAAAATCTAGCGCTAGGTGCTTGCCCCCCGCACACACGCGCGCACGCTAACACATCGCGGCAGCGAGTGAGACTGCGTGCTAGAAAAAGACAGCCATAAAAAACTCCCCGTGGTGTGAGGTGCTGCCCCCAAAAAAAGCACCAAAAACGCAATCTGCGCAACTTCCCGGCGCAGAATCGTTAACGACTCCGGCTCTCTTTATCGTACACGCCGTGCCTCCTATATTTCTATTTTTTCTCCGTCAAACATTAGACGTAAGACGATTTCTTTCCAACACAAAAACTTACTCTATTCCGTCAGAACACAGTCGAAATTCGCAGCGCGGAAACGTGGCGTATATTTAGCACGCCGGCCGCTAGACGCACACACCCGCAACGGAACAGAAATAACGATCGCATTTTTGACCGAAAAGGACGGACAGATGGCTGAAAAGAGAAGAAAAAAATGACGACCATTTTGCTTTGCGCACCTACGAGGCGGCCGAGGTGAACTTTATGTATGCTCTTTTTTTCGAGAAAAAAACCCAACCAAAACAAATGCACGTGGTCGGGTGTTATGACCGAACTCGTGAAAAATTCTGCCGTCCGCTAAGAGATGCCGTTACGGGCGCGATTTTTTTCCGCTCGCCATTTAGTTATGAAAAAATGTACTCGGTGGCGCTTTAGTCGCCCGGGCGGACGCGAAGGGGCTCCAGCGACGGGTTACTTTTGATTTTTGGTAAGTGATGGCTGTCGTAGGGCTACGTGTTGACACGGTCATGTTTTATTGAACTGGAAGTATTGACTTGTGAACCGTATTAGGCTGCGGTCATAAAATGAAAATGATCGAAGAAGAATCGTGAAAAATGTTAGGAATTTGTTTGGATCACGTTTAGATAAACGGTTAATTTTCTTTTATTTCATCTTGGTTTTGTCTTTTGAAAGTTAAGTTTGGGGACTTGTAAAATTCTTCTTTTACAGACCTATTAGGTAAATGGAATAAAATTCAATTTGGATATTAAATGAAGCTTTCAGTATAGAATTACTCTAAATGTGAAGGGTTAGGTAAGCAAGCATAGTAATAACTTTTAATAACTTATCAAACGTTTAATTAGAGTTAGTTTCTGTAGAAAATTCTTGTTTTCCTAGAGATAACATTAGGTAAAGTTGCCTGAATATTTTGATACGATTTAATATGATATCTTGATATCGCTTTTGAGAACCCGACGGCAGATTTTTCAAACGTACGCCTATCTATAGTATAAAAAAGGTGTCATAGGCAAATGATGATTTTGGACAAATGAGCTGGTTGTACGGTTTTCTTTCAGTGATGGTCACGCTCACCATGACCTGAATCATGAACTGCATCCTCACCAGCCTCACCGCGGTCAACATTGGTGAAAATGGGACCTCATTGAAATAAGCAGGCTTATTTGACTTGGCACAAAATTAAATACACTTTTTTCAGTCAGTTGAGAAGAGAGCGTTAATTACAGTACTAGTATAAAATGTTAAAATATGCAAGCTTGCCCAATGGGAATTAAAATCGGTTATGATTACGAACTTCTAATATTTTTTTTTTGTTTGATATGGGTTTGTTCTTGACTCTAGTCTAGGTCAGAGATGACCGAGACAAAGTCTACGATGGAGCGAGCTTACCCAGAAGGAGCCTGTGCACTCTAACTTTGAAGAGATTAGGGTTGAAAGCGTTTGGAAACACAGACGCAGGCAGAGAGTTCCACTCCTTTGCTGTGCGCATTATAAAAGACGTTTGGAAACGGTGAGTGCGAATTGGTGGAATAGCAACAAGGTAGGGATTGTATCTTGCAGTGCGTCTGGATGTCCGATAGCAAACTTCCAACCTTTGTTTTAACCCTTTCATGAGTCATTTCGGCGATAATTTCAGGCAAGCAGTGAATTTTGGTTAGTAGGCTGTAACGATTACAATCTTGCTCATTCGATTTTTAAATTAGCTTAATTCTAACTTATTTATTTAGACTCTAATTTATTTATATAGAACACCATCAAAGCAAAGCCATTGATTGCAGGATATTTACAGCATTTCAGGATAATAAAACAACTCTTTTTCCAGTAAATCATTTATTCAAGCCTTAGGTACCTAATGATATGACTTAACACCAGTGTGCCAATTCTACTAATTTTAGGGTTCGTAGCCAAAGCGTAACCAACGGAACCCTATTATTAAGCTTCCACTGTCCGTCCGTCTGTCTGTCAGCGGGCTGTATCTGAAACACCGTAATAGGTAGACTGCTGAAATTTTTACAGAATATGTATTTCTATTGACGCTAATAAAAAATTAGAGTTATGAGATGGAATCCTTCGTGTGCGAGTTTGCACTTGACTGTTTTTAAAGCAACTTTCACATTCGCATTTCAGTCGCAATTTGTCAAATTGAGACTTTTTTGACAGATTGCGACTAAGATGCGAATGTGTTGCTCAAATATTAGTAGAATTGGTCCTCCGGTTAAAGTTATTTTCATATAAAGATGCGGATGTAAGCAAAGAAGACAACGCTTGGTAATGATCTAAAGAGATTTTAAAACGTTAACAGAGGCCCTAGATAACGTTTTATTCTATCAGATATAACGACTGTCGAAAATATCCAAATGTAAGAAATTGACACTTGGCAATCCAAAAAAATATATACCTACCTAAAAAAAACAAACTTATCTTTAATCTTTAAATCGTTTTTACTAGAGTTCTCTGTTTTTGTTTCATATTTATTATTGTATAAATTTATCTATTTATTATGTATTGATGTTTGTAAAAATAGTACACCTAAGACTACCTATAGTACTGTCTCTCCTTTTTTTCTTTAAAATCCATCCAAAGGTTGTCTTGAAAAGATCGCTTTTAGCGATAAGGCCGCCCATTGTGTCACCCTATGTAATGTTTCTCATCTATCTTTTCTGTAACTTAAATGGTGTACTTAATAAAGAGTCTATTCCTTTTACAAAGTGTCATTATATTCAATTTGTCTAGAGCAGCCATACTCAAACTACGGCCCAAGTTTTTCTGTGTACATAGCTCTGTAGCTTAGCATATTACAGCTATACTAGCTTTTTCCGCGACTTTGTGTGCGTATATCCCGTTTTTTCCGTTCGCCTATATGCCTAATTTCAGTTTTTTACGACCAGTGGTTTCGGCTGTGCGTTGCCTGTCAGTCACTCGGTCAGTAACGGAAGAATTTTATAAAAATCTTGAAATTGATATTTACTCAGTGTCTCAGTAGCAGTTTTATTGAGTGCAAAAACTATTAGTAAGTACAAATCTCGATTAACTGATTCACTCTTTGACGACGTTAAAGTTGAAGCAAAAATTCGGGCCCTCACGATATTAGCAGGAGTTATATTAGGCCCATGACGAAAAAGATTGAGTATGGCTGCTTTAGAGCCTCAGATAATCTACACTAATATTATAAAGAAGAAAGATTTGTTTGTTTGAATTGAATAGGGTCCGAAACTACTGGACCGATTTGAAAAATTCTTTTAGCATTGGATAGCTACATTATCAGGGAGTAACATAGGCTATATATTATCCCCGTACTCCCACGGGAACGGGAACTACGCGGGTGAAACCGCGTGACGTCCACTAGGTAACTAATAAATTTCATTATTTACCCGCACTTTGCTGAATCCATATCCTGAACAAAAATTGCATAAAACAACTTTCCTTATGACACTCAGGGACATAATGGATGTATTTCTCATTTTAATCAGTTCCTATTCGCCTAAATGCATCTTATCGCTACCACCGGCTCTCAGCTCCGAAGCGTAAGCAGAAGCGTAGCGAAGCGCTGGGGTTGGCGAAGCGAAGTTGGTATGCTTACTGGTCTTCGATGGTCTCCAATGATGCTTCGCTGCGTAACTGCTGCTTGAGGACTCGGCCTGAAATGGTACAGTTATGACTTTTAATTTCAGTGGTAATACAGGTGAGTATCGTTCCTGTCTTAGCTTTTAAAATTTTATGAAAGAAAGAAACGGCTTGAAAACATCCCTTTTCTGAGATGAAGACTTTTTTTTAGGGTTCCGAACAAAAAACGGAACCCTTATAGGATCACTCGGGTGTCTGACTGTCTGTCCGTCTGTCACAGCCAGTTTTATCCGGATCCACTAGACCGATTCTGTTGGAATTTGGTACACATATGGACTTCTGTGACCCAAACACGGACGCATTACGTAAATCATTAAATTTTAGTATGGGGGTCACTTTTGGGGGTCAAACTAGAAAATTAAAAAAAAAAAAGTTTTTTTGAACAATATTATGTGACATATCAAATGAAAGGGTTTACAGTGAGAGTTTTAATTATACTTTTTCATAATTTTAAAATAAATGGTTTTGAATTTATTCAAGAAATTAGACGAAAAATGACCATTCCCCCCCTTATCTCCGAAACTACTGAGCTTAAATTTTGAAAGAAATGGAGATAATAGATCTTTACCTGTAGATTACAGGAAAACCTATAAGAAGTCTATAGTTTTAAAATAACATGTTAAACCCAATCAAATTCGTTCAAACCTTTTGCACGCGAGTCCGACTCGCACTTGGCCAGTTTTTTTTTTTAGCCTGCTCTTTAACATGTTAAACCCAGTCAAATTCGTTCAAACCTTTTGCACGCGAGTCCGACTCGCACTTGGCCAGTTTTTTTTTGTTAGCCTGCTCTTGTGTCTGTGCAAAGGTCTCCCCTTTCTCTTTCCGAATCTCTCGATCTTGGGTGAACTCTGGCCAAGTTTGGCCCGCAAACATGATGTGATCGTCACACCACCTTCGCCGCGGTCGACCTCGATGACGACGTCCTTCTTCAGGCGTCCAGTGAGTGACGATCTTCGCCCATATCTCCGGGAAGACTTATAGAATTATGAAAAAGACGGTTTGTTCCAAATACTTAATTTGGGATGAGATATGGTTGCATCTTTTCGTTTAAATCTATCGGGCATTTGAAATCTATATCTGTCTATACTAATATATAAAGCTGAAGAGTTTGTTTGTTTGTTTGCTTGAACACGCTAATCTCAGAAACTACTGGTCCGATTTGAAAAAATATTTCAGTGTTAGAGAGCCCATTTATCGAGGAAGGCTATAGGCTATATATCATCACGCTAAGACCAATAGGAGCGGAGCAGTAGTGAATAATGTGACGCAGACGAAGCTGCGCGGGTCAGCTAGTAAGATATATTTGTTATTAATTAGTAGGTATGTTAAAATCGGTATTATGCCCATAAGTTTTAAATTTTATTTTTATTTTGTTCAATGAATACTATCAATTATGTTTGTACGTTGACAGCCTTTAATCTAGCTCCTTTCGTTCAGTCCATCCAAAGGTTCTCTGTAAGTGATGGCCTTGAGCCATTAAGACTGCCTGTTGTACAATTGTTTTTAGGGTTCCGTACCCAAAAGGTAACTAACGGAACCCTATTACTAGGCCTCCGCTGTCCGTCCGTCTGCCTGTCTGTCAGCGGGCTGTATCTCAAGAACCGTAATAGGTAGAGAGCAGAAATTATCACAGATTGTTTATTTCTATTGCCGCTATAAGAACAAATTATAACTAAACATTAAGGTTTATGGTACGGAACCCTTCGTGTGAGAGTCCGACTCGCACTTGGCCAGTTTTCATAAATTTTTTGTCTTGTGCTTATTATGAGGTGTACAATAAAGTCACTACATATTATAAAGCAAAGTCCTTCGCCGCGTCTGTCTGTCTGTCTGTTCGCGATAAACTCAAAAACTTTTGCACCGATTTTCATGCTGTTTCCACCAATAGATAGAGCGGTTTTCGAGGAAGGTTTTAGTATCTAATTTGTCAAGTTTTTTTATACATTGGCTAAAATATAATGATATTTGTTGGGAGTGTCGGAAAAAAATAAGCCGTCTGGGAGCTGATTACGTTTGGTTGCGATAACCGACATCCACGCGGGCGAAGCCGCGGGCATCAGCTAGTATTTATTAAATGGCTGACATAATCTAGGTCCGAATCTAATTTATCTCCTGATCTGTGCTAATAAAACAGTTAAACACATAAGTCAAGTTTAGAAGAAGTAAGTTGAAAACACGCTGTACTAAACGTGGCCTAACCAAAAACACAAATTTAATCGACTAACTGCAAGCTTTCACCATGAACAGAAAAGAAATAATACATAGTTTTATTATGGTATCCGAACCGACCTTGTTCCTCTAGTTCTGGCGTGGCACGGATATGGGGCAGACACCAATGTTCTCTGAAAATAAACAAATAAAAACCGGGTTTAGTTTGAACGGGACGACGGGTAAATAAAATAACCGGTTATGTCACGGTGTTTATTCTGTACACTTTGGCATTTCAAGTGAAATGGTTTTGGGGATTTTGTATTGGAAATAGCGAAATGTGTCTCCGTGATTTTTCTTCACTCTACAATTCGGAAGTTATAATTTATGAATTTAAAGGGTCTTGACCGACAGACATCATCTGTAACCAAAAAAGTATTGGCGTATAAAGAGTTACTTGTAACCTATTTGCAAAATAAATAACTGATAAATCATTTATTTATCAGACTGAAAGACAGATGCATAACAAAGTGGTCCTACAACAGTTCCGTTTTATCCCTTTGCTTTTCGACTTTTAAATGACTAAATAAGCTTGACAGAAAAACAAAAAGAAACTTCTTGTTTCACATATAAAATCCACTGAAAACAAAAATAAATCATCCTTCAGTCATAAGTGTAGAAGAAAGAAACTCATGAAAAACGTATGTATTTAGAAACTTACTTCAGTTTACAGATTCATCAAGATGTCACGCAGGTGCAGTGTGTTATCATCTCTCAACCTCGGTTGAGAAGCTCCAGATTTCTTGTTACTGAAAAATAAAAGGTAGGTTTTCTTTAAAAGAAAATCGTGAGTTTTTGACACACTGAGTGACACAGTGGTCAACAGAAAATAAGTATATTAATTTTCGAACGGATCCGAGACGATTTTCTTGTTAATTTCACGGTCCACAATTAATAATGTAGGAACTCGTAAAAGTAAATCGAACTAAGTAAATAAAGTAAGTCTTCATGAATAAAAAAAGTCTACAATTGATAATATTCTATACACTACAACATAAGATGCAAACGTACCAGAGTCACAGAAAAAGTTTTATAAAAATACCTAGTACGACCGAAGATAATTATTTGAGTTTGTCTGGAAAATATATCTGGTCTGATTCATTAAAACGCCTTAATCTAGTCTCTTAAATAACGTGTAACAGATTAAACGCAATACCTGTTAAGGGGTCATTGTACTCATCATTATGAACAACTTTTACTATGGGAATAATCCCGAAATCGCGAAAAAATCAGCGGTTCAGTACATTTTGTCGAGTTATACGCACAGAAGTGTATGGGGGAGTCGATTTTCTTTTCGCGATTTCAGTATTGGTCCCATAGTAAAAGTTTTTCATAATGATAAGTACAATGACCCCTTAAGAGGTATTGTGTTTAATCTGTTACACGTCGTTTACTCCTTGATACTCTATTTCCGTGGCCAGACCATAGATTAAAAGATCAGACATCTTTCAAAAAACAATACGAACTCAAAACTCCCAACTCACCAATAACTAAATAAGTAAAACTAAAACCACAGAGAGATAATTAAAATATTAGCTATAAACAACAACTAAAAACAAAGTATAAGTTTTTAACGATAACTTTGACTGCCAGATATAAACAGATTTATTACTCTCAAGCGGGGTTTAATTGCACAAAACTTTTAGAATATTATTCGTTGTATTATTTATGGAACATATATACCATCACGCTTGTATTCCCTGAACAGGGTAAGCAGAGGTATAGGTACCTTTAGTGCACACATTTTGCCAATTATGTTAAAGTCCCATACAGCAGACTATTCCGAACAAATCCGGGCGCAAATCCGTTAAATTTCGGAAGTCGGTGTTTTTGGTTTTGTTTCTTTGTTTTCTAACACCGACTTCTGTAATTAAGGTTATTTTATTCTTTGTAGTGTTTTGTTTGGAAGTCGGTAATATTTTTTTTTGTAAAAAGTTTTTTATTTTTCACTTAAGTTGTGATACTTGGACGACGTCTTCGTCAACGCCTAAATTGAAATAAGCAAAAATGCTTATAAAATAAAAACAACTGAACCAAACTAAATCAATTTTTTATGGAACTAAATGGCAAGTATACTGCATCGAACCAAAAAAGAATCACATAAATCGGATCAGAAACCTCGGAGTAATCGGTGTACATACATAAAAAAATACCCACTGAATTGAGAACCTCCTCCTTTTTTGGAAGTTGGTTAAAAAACGGACTCTCACACAAAGTGTTCCATACCATATCGTTTCTTATATGATGATGTAATTTTCTATTTGGCACAATAAACTATTTTGTATTTTATATCGGAGCCCCCTTTAATTAATTAAATTAAATTAAACATTAAAGGGGCTCCCATACAAGAAACTTTTTTTTTTGGTTTTTGGTACCTGCGGAACCCTTCTTGTGAGAGTTTGACTTGCATTTGGCCGGTTTTTATTTTAACTAGTCGTTGCTGGCCACGGCTAGGCAAAGACCTCGCCCAAATACTTCCAGAATTTTTTATTCCGTGCAAAGTCAAAGTCAAAGTCAAATGATTTCTTTCAACTAGACCAATAAAGGCACTTTTGAACGTCAAATTAAAATAAAATAAAATATTATAGTGACTCTAGTCGTCCGTTCGCAAAAGGTAGATTCTTATGGAGAAGAACGGACAAGAAACTCCATAGTTACTCTTTTCAAAAATAAGCTTTACAATATTTGCATACATTAATCAGTTGATTATATGTGAGGACAATGCTCCCAAAAAAACAATTACATACTACTAATAGGTACAATAAAGAATGCCAGCAGAAAAAATTAATAAGTTTTCTAGTAAGGGAACATAATACTCACATATGTACAAATTGCCTCCTCGAATCACGCCATGGTTTCGAATCTTTTGGTTCCAGTACATGGCAATTTTAACCAACACAATACACACATCGTGATTATGTTTGTACAGATGTTTCAAGATAAATATATGTTCAATATTGTTTTGTTAAAGCAAACATGAACGCAAACTGAGTATTGTTATAATTTTAGTCTTTTGAAGTTACCTATACGTACAATGTTAAGTGTTTGTTTTATACAAACATTGAGTTACGCTTTAATTACTGATGACATATACGTAAGTAAAAGATTTGTGACGGTTTGTACGTAAGGTTATATGTGATATCTTATATAATTTTTTTTACAAAAAAAAAATAAGTTTATTTTACTCCAACAAAACCCATAATTATTACAAATATAAACATGACAAAAATTATGGCCAAAAGCCCTGTATTTTATAAAACATTCGAAGCAAAAAAAAAACCCGACCAGGTGTGACATTTTTATAATGTGTTGTTATAGCGGCAATAGAAATACACAATCTATGAAAATTTCAACTGTCTACCTATAACGGTTCTTGTGATACAGCCCGCTAACAGACAGACGGACGGACGAACAGCAGAGACTTAGTAATAGGGTTCCGTTGGTTACCTTTTGAGTACGGAACCCTAAAAATGTTCTCAAAAGGCCTTTTGGATATATAACCGAATTTAGATCGGGTACAGATATACCATAGCCAAGATTAAGACGAAGTAAATAGGTACGTTTCCGTGGACTAATACTCGCGATTTCAATCAAGGTGGACCGATGACCTGGTGAGGGTCGTGTGGATGCGAGACGCACAAGACCAGTTGTTGTGGCGACACGCACGGGAGGCGTATGTCCAGCAGTGGACGTATTTCGGCTGATGATTCCAAACAAGCCGACAACCACGCCACCCAACCCAAGAACTGGTTTCCTACATAGTATGCCAATGCAATATTCTTGTTTAAAAAACATGGAAGAATCTGATCTATCAATCTGAAATATCTTGAAAACCAATTCGTCAGTTCAGCCACAAATACGTTGTTTGTTGATCAAACGGCCCGAGAAATACACTTGTGCGCTTTTAAAGGATTTTCGAAACTCAATTTCTGAGCTGGCTATATTTGGCCCGGAAATCATTTTGATGTTTATTTACAACATGATGTACATACCAACAAAAAAACTGGACTAAAAAAAAAAATATTCATATTTACCACCAGTATGTGTACATTATCAATCAATCAATCAAAACGTTTATTTCGGACAGTAAAAATCAATAACACACTCATCAAATCAAATAAATAACAATTAAAATAAACAAAAAATAAATTAAAACCATACTTAAAAAATATATCAAAATTAAAACAAATCACAATGAAATTCAATTAAAATTATATTTAAAAATTCACATCATGGATTCAATGAATCACACTATGGATTGCAATAAACGATTTGAGAAACTTATTAGGCATACAAAAATTCATCACACATCACTGTCAATGGGATAAGTGAACAAAATGCTGGTACCATTGCCACGTTGAATGACAAGGCTGATTCTTTAGCCGAAGACAAACCCAGCGAAGACTCGACTAGCTTTCTACTGATTCATGTAATGATTGTATGAGATAAGTATCACAGACAATATTTTTATATTACGAACAAATGAGATTGAATCTCTCAATTTCTATCTAACAGCACTGACAAATCAAATAACGCGGGGAGGCTAATCGACTAACACAATTAAAGTCACACCACCACCGAAATTCTTTTACCGCTCGCACTGCCTACACTAATTGGGATAAATTACCGATCAAATCCGGAAAAATCCAGTTTGCGCCGCCCTAAACCGATTCGATTATCAACCGAAATTGACCGAAACATGTGTTTTTTTTTATTTAAAACGTTCACTCTGTTGTTTATAAGGATATAAATGAACGAAATTAATTTCTGATTTGCATAGACATGACGTGGAACGGTGTCCGCGTAGCAATCTAAATTAGTGTGGATTGTGAATGACGTAACACGTTCATTACACAATTTAATTGCGAGCAAAGAAATACGGCAACATGTGTTTCTATTTGTGCTGACATACGTAATACATAGATATACTTGTCTACATCATGGCACTTTTGTGTTATGACATATCCCTTATAAGATAAAATAATATACCGATAACGAATTAATAAAGACTGAATTTTAGTACTTTCTACATTTATAGACATCTAATTGTAAAACCTTATATTTGTTGCACCAATTGCAACCCCATTTCATGTCCAAACAATCTCTATCTATTCCAAGTTGCCTGAAAGAGATTTTGGAATGGGATAAGGCCGCCATTTGTTAGTTTTATTTTTGTATGATGGAATCAGTTTTGTTAATAATTTAATTAAATATTTAGAATAAATAATATTAGAAAAACACCTCTCCGAGATGTTTTCATACAATACGAACTCTTAGTACCGTCTTATGTAATGCAACTTGCACTAGGTCGGTAATCGTTCATAATTACGCCGACAATTTTCTTGTTATAATATATTCCTACCAAATTCCTTTGTTATAGCTGTTAGTTAACACTAGCATTTTCCAGAATCTAAAATATGGAGAAATCTAAAACAGTTCAAACATGAAGACAGTACTCATTCATTCGCCATTCCTATCTCGAGTTATTTCTTTTACCCAGATCCTCTCAGTTAAAACACAGTCTTTAAACACAAGGAGACCATCAATTAATTGAACGAAAAACCATTCAAAACGCCTTGCCTTCAAACAGGGCTTGGCTAAAATCCGCTTTTATACCGTACGTTGTCGCCAGCACCTCAGCCGGCGACGGGGGAGCATACAAGGCGACAAGTTTGGGATAAAGCGTAAATATATCGGGGTGTGAGTGTAGTTTTGGTCGAATTCGCGAGCGAGTGGGCGGCGGTCTTCTGTAGTATATGTTGGGAAATCAGATAAGATTTTGCGTCTTATGTTTAATTGTTAGGTACAAAAACTCAGAGTAACGTTTAGGAAACGGGTAGTCACTTATAAATAAGTCCATGGACAATATCCTTATTTTGTTAGTGGGACATATTATTATGGACATGAAGTCATACTCCATGACTAGTAACTAAAGATGGAAGACAACAGAAACGACAAAAACTTACCAACTAAACATGTTTCCTAACCGTCTCACTTAATCTTTAACACAACACGACCTCTCCGTGGACATTACAAACTACAACTACTATTAAAATATTCAATTCAACCCCATGACACATCTTAAAACGCACAAAATCTAAATAATTCACACCGAACCCTGGGAATTCCTCAATATTAAAAGAAACGTCGTTAGATTTCCACATAATTAATAAATTCTATTAGAATAAAAATAGAATAAATTGGAAATCGTATTGTAAGGGAGATGGCCACAAAGAACCGGTCATCGTGAGAGTCTCCGGTCAGAGATCACCGCGCATATTAATGAGGGCATAGTTCCCACAATCTTGCGTGCGCCTGCGCCGACCTCGGCCCTTTGGCTTGACCGTTGATCTTTTATCGAACTAGTTTTTAATAGATACCGTGATCTTTGGGGATGGTTTATTAGACTTGTTTCTTAAAGGGTCGCGGGTTTTGTAGTTTTGGTATTGTGAGGTCGAGATATGTTAAAGATTTTACATTTTGAATCTTTTTAGTAACTCGGAATTTAAAGAAAAACTAAGATTTTAACATTTTGCTTTAAGGTCGAAGTTTATGGCATACGTACAGGGACGGTTTTCAAACCAGCGTAATTTTGCCATATAGAATTAATATTCTTTTAATATTATTGAACGTTTTCTTATCTACACTAATCTACACTAATATTATAAAGAGGAAAGATTTGTTTGTTTGTTTGAAATGAATAGGCTCCTAAACTACTGGACCGATATAAAAAATTCTTTCAGCAATGGATAGCTACATTATCAGGGAGTAACATAGGCTATATTTTATCCCCGTACTCCCACGGGAACGGGAACTACGCGGGTGAAACCGCGTGACGTCCACTAGTCATTAATAGTCACAGTAGTTTATTGGTGAAAGATTCTTATATTATGTTTATTACACTACCAGTTAAATTAGGCGTGATTCTGTGAAGAGGTTAAACGGATTAAGTTAATTCCTAATTAATAAATTACTAATTTGCTGTTCTAAGCATAACAATTAAATACATTTATCAACAAATACATAAAAAACATTTGCATATTTTCTTAAAAATGCAAAAAATATCTCTCATTTTTACATATCCTATAACAGATTGCTTGAATTCACATGATGGTGGTGGTGAAGGCGGATCACTTGAGGACGCGTTGTGCGTGTGTGTGTGCTATGTCGGAGTGGCGCGACTGTGTGTGTCTAACAGTAATTACGTGTGTATGCGATACATTAGATATTTTAGTTTAATGTTCGTTATTCTGTTCGTTGTTAATAAGGATTGTAAGGGTAGTTGTAGCTTTTGGGACTTTATTCTTTTAGTAAAATGTTTACAGTCTTTTTTATAATTATGATATCTGTGATTAATTATCAGGAATAACTGTTAATAGTTTTAAATATATGACTAAACCAGACTTAATGAATATCTCGTAAAGCAACAAATCGCTTAAAAGCAACAAATTGGTATAAAAACCAGATAAACATCTAATATTTCTAATTTCATGCACATAGAATTTCGTTCCGTTTTCCACAGGAGACACTGTACAACACAGTGTCCTTTCTCAAATAGTGTCGTGGCTTTCTGCATATGATTTATGCAACACAGTGTCTAATGAAAAACTGTGTGTGTAGTGACGAATCTAATCCCATGTGAACTCGGCGTTACAGCCCGCGGCGTTTCTGTGCCGCGTGAGGGTGTGTGTGTGTGTGAGGGTGTGGGGATGTGTGTGTGTAAGGCGAAGTTAGATCGTCCACACTTTACCGCGGGACTCGATAGGAGAGGTACACCTACAGGCAGAATTGGTCCAGGAATGTACGTTATTTTTGGGGGTGGAAAAATTCTGGAGGGATTTTGACACATTACATATTAGATGTTTCACTGCATGAAAGCCGGCTAAAGACATTAGAACTACACACATGTACCACCAATATAATCGGTTGATCGATCAGCATAAATTCAGAACTTTGAACGTCATCGAATCATCTTAAAAATGTATATATTTACTTAAAAGTCAGGAAGGAGATTAGAGTAACTGATGTAGCATGTGTGTCAGTCGGTAAGTACCTATAATCAAAATTATTATTTATATTTAACCTATTAGGTACTACAAATTGTTTTATATTTGCAGAATTTGCGATTAGACCTAGTAGTCATCCTAACTACTAGAATACCTTCGACCCTAAGTCTTACTAACTCTGTTAACGCCAGTGACGATAAAACGAAATTGTGCTGTGTTCTTATTTGTAGCACATTTGTAGTTAGAGCCTGACACATTTAAGTTAGGCAACCAAATTCTGTCCTCAATTAAAATACCATCTCTAATCCAAGAAAGAACCCATCCTAATTCCACTGCCCTCTTCCCCTGTACCCTGGTCAGCTCCTAACATCATTAATCTAACTTTCGTGCTACCCTTTATAATAGTTCGGTCCGTTCCCTCGTGGGTGGGGGCCACCCGCCCCATCGTGGGGGTATGTATTAACATACGAATTTGGACCCGTCCAACCTTCTTCTTACGGGGGGACGAAATTTAAGTTTTGCTTCATGTATTGATCCGGTCGGGTTTAGCTAGTGTAATGATGCATTAGGTTTTTGGTTTAGTTTAGTTCTGTGTTGGCTTTTATTATTTAATATAATGAAGGAGATTTTTGGGTGGTAATTAATATTAAACTATGAGTTGTTAATTATGATAGGTATGCTATGCGAATCGAGTTTCAAATTTTTGCTCTAACATTTACGATTATTCATAAAATACTCAATCATGATCCAATCATTAAAAGTAAGACATTCCGACAAAGGAATTCAACGCTTTCAAAAGTAAATAACATGCGGTTTTATTAAAACCGAAGTCAAAACACATATCATGGTATCTGGAAAACGCAACAAATGCAGGAAAATATTCCGACTATAATAAATACAGGTAAATAGCCGACAGCAACACTCATCAGCGCACAAAACAAATAATACATACGTGTGTTAAAACTAAAGCGTTGAACAAAAACGTGGAAATATTGCAGTATATCAAATATCGAGAACTTCAGTATGTTATGTAGTTTTGTAGGTACGTGGTTTGTGCTATCATTTGACTGGTAACGTAATACGCAAGCTGAAACGGTCCAGCTTATAATTACTGTAACTATGTGTATGTGTGTTTATGGGATAAAATGTTAATTTGCCTTTGTTCGTTGTCTGATGTAAGTTTTATATTGGGCTTATAATAGTACCTATTTGAAAATAAACACAGGAGCACAGGAATGTTGTTGATTTTATTCGAAAAATTCACCGCGGCCCTGGGGGATACTCTTTAAGCCCGAAGTCTATAATTTCGGACTTTGTTGCGAGCGTTTTCTACTCCGTGTCACCTAACCACTTAGAATGAATGACAACACGATTTGACAGTTACTGTGAAATCGTATTGTCATTCATTCTTAGTCCGGTTTCGGGACTAATCGTAAGTCCGTAGGTGATACGGAGGTTGCGGAATTTGTTCGAAAGAGTCACCGCGGCCCTGGAACGCAAATGGCACTAGGAGGAACAAGGATGGGTTTTAGTCTGTAAGTGTCCGACACTACCTTCTGCTTTTCCCAGAGCGGGAGGAGTCATTTGATGATGTCCCATCCTTAAACAAAAAGGTGATACGGAATAGAACACGCCCGCAACAGACTAAGGCCGAAACTACGGACTTCGGGCTTAGAGAGAGTAGCCCCCCGAAACGCAAAGGGCATTAAGAGGAACACGGGTATTAAGTCAATAAGAGTCTGACCCCTCCCAGAGCGGAAGGAGTCATTTTATAATTTCCCATACGTAAATAAAAATAGAGCACATGAATATAGGCATGAGTCTTTTCTAAAATCAAAAGATGACACAAATTCGTTTTCTTAAAAAACAACTCTTACTCGTAATGGTTTTTTTTTCTGATAGTGATATTTGGGAGAAGAAATAAGTAGATAGTCAGTCCATTGTTTGACTATCTGCTATGTCGATGTTTGCGTTTGTCTGTTTCTCCGCATCCACGCAACGGATATTCATGTCGGCTTTCACTAATACATAGAAAGAACGATCAAAAAGAAAGGTTTGTAATATTTTTTGATTTGTGGGAAGAGGGCTGTTCGCTATTTATGAAATACTAGCTTTTGCTCACGACTTTGTACGCGTATATCTCGTTTTCCTTTGGCCTAGCCTTCTTCATGACTGTGGCTATCATATACAAAAAGATTTTTTCAAATCCGACTGGTAGTTCCATAGATTAACGCGTTCAAAATTCAGCTTCAGCTTAAATTAATATTATATTATATAGTATAGATAAGCCTGAGATTAATAATATTATTAGAGCGCTACTTACGTCAAAAACGTCTAGATCCTACTTAAATAATAATGGTTTTGCAAAACTGTTCCAGTAAAATTCTGAGTTGCCCAATTTCTAATGAATTTCGTACCGACTAACGAGTTCTGCTTTAGTTATTTGCCTTCAGCTGTACCTATGTACCTACTCACACTAGAACCAAGCACGAATTTACATATGTGACATAGCAGTTATGTAAGGGAGAGAAGAAAACCTAATAGTTCCTTGCAAGTCAAAACAAAACGCAAAATTGCAATTGCAAAATACGTTGCAAAAGCATTCGGGCAGAGTGCTTTACACTTATCATAAGTTAACGTTTCTTTTTTTATTAGGTCATAGGAAGAACAAAGAAAGAAAGCTTTAATATTTATCGTTACAGAACTGAAATGCGTACGTAAAATCTATATCTATACTTCTATACTAATATATAAAGCTGAAGAGTTTGTTTACTTGAACGCGCTAATCTCAGGAACTACTGGTACGATTTTAACAAATTCTTTCAGTGTTAGATAGCCTATCAAGGAAGGCTATAGGTTATATATCATCACGCTAAGACCAAAAGGAGCGGAGCAGACGAAGTTGCGCGGGTCAACTAGTAAATTATAAACTTATAGGTAGGTACTAAAATTCTTTAACGATAGAACCGAAAATGCACACGTTTTAACCACTATCTCACCTGATGGTAGGCGACGATGTGATCGACGATATGTTACGACGCTTATCTAAAATTAACCTATTCAGTCCTGGTTTTGAGAACCCCAGATTGTAGCTAACAGATGTACGCACAATGAAAGTATTCCTAAAACATTTCGTGCGTATGGTGAGATGGCCACCGTGTCATCATCATCATATCAACCGAAAGACGTCCACTGCTGGACATAGGCCTCCCCCAAAGGAGGGGGTTTGCCATAATCGCCACGCTTGGCAAGCGGGTTGGCGATCGCAGTGTATGGTATTGAGTTTTACAGAGAACGCTGCTGCCTATTCTCTGGCGAGTCCCTTAGTAACCTCTTACGACACCTACGGGAAGTAATAGGATGGTATTATTCTTTTACGGCCCCATACGGCACCGGCCGACACCATACGGCCACCGTATAAGTACCTCTAACTATAATTTCAAATACTCTTTACAAAAACTTACAAATTTTAACAATCCGACACTGTAAGGCCGCATCCAAACTGGTCATTTATAACTCATCACACACAAGCAATCAGTCCGTTCCCAGTTCCGAGCTCGCAGCGAGTGTTGCTCCACGTATTAGATAAAAGTGATTGGATCTCAGCGGAGAGGAAATGATGCAAAAGGACAGCGGCGATATGGAATCAATTAGTATGCACCGCAGACGGCCGAGTTCCTACTGTGTCTACCTACCCATTTATATCAAGTTATAGGGGTGTGTAGAAGTTTTTGGTTGGGTTATCAGTTAGAGGTGATTTTCTTTAGGTTGCTGTTTTGCGAGGCGCTGGCTGAGAGATTTGGAACAAAAATTGTAGCTTTTATACTGACAAATTATCGAGACGCGATAGCTGTCTTGCTAGGGTTGCGGAATTTGTTTGAAAGAGTCACCGCGGCCCTGGAACGCAAAGGGCATTAGGAGGAACTCGGATAGGCTTTAGTCAGTAACAGTCTGACACTTCCTTCTGCTCCGCCCATAGCTGGAGGAGTCATTTGATGATTTCCCATCCTTAAAAGAAAATCGGGCAGTCTTTGGGGACTGCCGATGGAAGTGAAAACTAAGTAACTTTGTGAATTGTGCAATATAGCTCATGGAAGCGTGCGGTGATGATGACGCGTGTTTTACGCTTTTTGTTCACCCAAAAAGCGTCCATAAATTTAACTTGTTTTTTTTTCGTTTTTGTCATCTTCGTGTGAGAATCCGACTCGAACTTGGCCGGTTTCTTTCTTTCTTTCATTTATTTATTACTGTTACTAGGCTAACGTTAAGCAATTTTAGTTTGAGTTTATAATTTGTTCTGTAACAATATTGTTCTATGACAACATATACTTTTTTTACTAATGAGTCTAAATAATTATCAGCACAATTTATGTCAAACACTATCCACCACATACAAGCTGTGAGTCCACGGTCCGCGCGGTCAACACTAGAGGCGCAACATTCTATGTTCAAATCTTTTGATCTCAGATGCCCGGCACAGTTCAGTGATTCTGTGACTCCAATGAACCGGCAACACCATCTCACTGAAATAACGCTGTAACGTCACGGAAATAACGTTTGAGTACCTATTGGTCATCGTTAAAGTGTAGGTGTATAGATGGTGCCTAAGGTACTATTCACACTTATTCAGCTTCATTTGCGCTTCGCTGAATAATTTTGGTCACACTTATACAGTTCTGCTTTTATCAGCCGCGTACAGCGTCCTAAGAATGAGAAGCCAGCAGCGGCAGAACAGCGTTGAACTCTATCTAAAGCACTCGCATGATAATAACACATTTGTCCTCATTTTATACTTGTTTGCCGCGAAAACTGAATAGACGCAGAAAGCTGAACGGATGTGTACGCGTCTCCATACAATATCGTTATTTTCCATGGGCATAAGCTGAATAGAGCTGAATAAGTGTGAGTAGTCCCTAAGTGTGAAATTGGTTTGTAGAAATCTTTAGTAAAATGTTCGTAAAAGTTGGGGCCGATTAGGCTGAAAATATGTATTACAAAGTTTCACTTTCTCCCGTGCAAAATATTTTATTTTAAATTATAAAAATAAAAAAGCAAATTATATTTAATTTAAGTTTGCTAGAAGATACCTATTGGTTATAGTAAAAATGTAGTGTGTAGATGGTACCTAAGTGTGATGATGGTTTGTAGAATAATCTAGTTGATTTCTAAAAAATATTTGAATTATTAATATGTGAAAATTCTATAGAACGCTTTGAGTGTCAAATTTTTTTAAATCTTTTTTTCTGTGAGAAATATGCAAAAGATATGTATTAAACTTCCAATTTTTTAAGGCACTATATAAGACCCTATCTAAATGTGAAACAATATTTTTGCAACTGTTTGTGCAATTATGTTCCCCCGAAGATTCGTAAATTATTTAAACGAAATATTGCTATGTTGTTTGGCATTCAAAAGTGTGATTCGGTTCAAAAGTGGTCAGAAATGATTCGTGTTGTCTTTTTGCTCTGCGGACGTCACTGACATACTGTCTAGACTATTACTGTCTAGATTTTGCAGGTCTTAGTATCGTTTAAATCTTGTCGCCCGCGACTTTCGAGAATTTCGGAAAATTCTCTCTTAGTGCTCCCCTACACTCCCCAGGGAACCTACATGCCAAATTTCAGCTTTCTACGATCAGCAGTTTCGTCTGTGAGTTGTTTGTCAGTCACTCAATCAGTCAGTAACGGAAGAAATCTATAAATTAGGATTTTGTTAACCCTATCTTTTTCTATTCCTCACAAAATAAAGTCCTTTAGCATTAAAATCTTGGATTTGAATCTGCTAGCCGCATGAATATTGGCTCCAGATTCGTCTGTTAAACTCCGAATCAAAATAAACCACGCCCCAATTTCTCCACCAAATCTGTAGTAGGCCAGCTAAAACAAAGAACTTTACACAAACACGTCCAAAATATAAACAACTTAAACATATACATGTATATACATAAACAAATTACATAATCAACGGTCCCTCGTAAAGCTGAAATTAATTCGGCCGAGGAAGACAAGTGAATCCGCAGGGTCACCCCTACTTCACTGGCCCGACTATTCAAGAAATTGCCAGCCTCGAGCGAAATAACACCGTTTTATCTAGCGGGTTGCCACCCTCCGGCGACCCTTACCTCCCTACGACGAAAATGTAAGGGACGCGGTGTTTAGAATACGAAAATGCGACGGTTAAATATTGGCAATGAAAGAAATTGATGAAAACAGCAGATGTTGGACGTGTTTGAAAACGTCAGCTTTAAAACGGGGAATGTTACCCTCGATTTTTGATTTAAGAATTTGAATTTTTATCAAACTCTACTTAAGCCTGGGTATCTGTCAAAATTTGACAAAGAAGGTTTTGACATGAGAGTCAATTCAATCAACTAATTTTGATGAAAAGTCTCAATTTCTATACATTTTGACAGATTGCGACTGATGAATGTTGCTTAAAATAAGTAGAATTATTGGCACTCAGTTCTTAACTCCAAATACTCGATTCAAAAACTGCTCCTATGCATTCGCCAGCCTGTTGGAAAATGTCAAGTCGTGTTTGCCTTCGCCCATTTTCTGGACCAGGGGGGCTACTGTCTAAGCCCGAAGTCCGTAGTTTCGGGCTTAGTTGCGGGCGTATTCTACTCCGTATCACCTAACTACTGAGAACTAATGACAACACGATTAGACAGTTACTATGAAATCGTGTTGTCATTCACTCTTAGTTCGGGTTCGGGATTAATCGTAAGTCTGTAGGTGATATGAGAGTGAGAGTAGCCCCCCTGTTTTGGTGGGCCCTATGGTGCTAGAACCTATGGTGTTGAGCCCGTTTGTCCCAAATGATTGAACTCTAGAACTATGTTGTGTAGACCATACTATAGTATTGCTTGCATAACGTGATCCGTAGTAATGTCGTGGTACCCACAAAATAAACTCTTGGTACAATTGATCTTTACTGTGGTGTTTTGACGTAAAAACTGTCTATTTTGTTAAAAACCCTTGAATAAAGTGCAATGTTTTAAGAATATGCTGTAAAGTTGTCTGAAACAATAATATAAGTATTTTTCAAGTTTTATACAGGACTAGTGGACGTCACGCGGTTTCACCCGCGTAGTTCCCGTTCCCGTGGGAGCACGGAGATAAAATATAGCCTATGTTACTCCCTGATAATATAGCTAACCATTGCTGAAAGAATTTCTCAAATCGGTCCAGTAGTTTCGGAGCCTATTCATTTCAAACAAACAAACAAATCTTTCCTCTTTATAATATTAGTGTAAATAGGCTAAATCTACAAGACACCACTCGTAAAGATTCATAAAGATATACCGTACCCAACAAAAAACAAATATTATTTAAGGCCAAGAGAAATCCTTGCATCTAAGCATTCTAAGCAAACAACGCATCCCTATCCTTACACACAACATTACCCCGTCTCAACCCTCCCCTAATTTTACCCCTAAACCTCCCTCCCCTCCCCCAGATTACTCGAAGATCATCCACACGCACTTCCCCTCTTTAATTGTGACTCCCAGATTCATTATTGCTGGATCCTTGCGACCCGCTTTGGCCTTATCTTTAGACGTTCCTTTATGAGCTCTATATGTTTTGTGAAGGGTAGGTTTTAGCCCTAATTATAACGTTAGATGTTTTGTGCTGATAATAGAGATAAGAGTTGAAGCTTCAATGAAATGTTTGTTGGTAGTAATGCTGCTGGTGTATTCTGTAAAATCTCCGTGACAAGTTAAGTGTACTGAGCTGTCAATGTGTAGCTTTAGGTGAATTGACAATGCACTTTAAGTTTAGAAGAGCACTTTTTTATGGGAAAGCATTAAATGACCCCCATTGTCAGCTAGTCCAGGAGTGTCAGACTCTTACTGACTCAAATCCATCCGTGTTCCTCCTAATGCCCTTTGTGTTCCAGGGCCGCGGTGACTCCTTCGAACAAATTCCGCAATATGTGGTCGAAATAGATTGTAAAGAAAAAGTTCTGACGCGACAAAACTTTTCTGCAGTTTTTGCTCCCCAAGTCCACCTAAGATCCTTTTTGTCTTATTTCTTTTTCTGCTCTTTGTCTTTCATTCCATTACTCAATAATAATTCATCTAAGTACCTACTCCTACTTTTCTTTACAAAAAATAAATCACAAACATACTTTGTCAATTTTAATTACTACCACCCCTTTATATGCTTATTCCTTCACGATTAACCCCCCTACTCCTACACATATTGTTTAACGGTCTTCATTTGCATGTGTGTCTATGAGGTTGTGTATGTGTGTGTGTGATTAATTACGTAATTCGGGTCTTGCGAGGGCGCTAGTTTGTAGTGGTACATATTGATTTACATTATGTTTTATTGACCTCTGGGGGATAGCCAATTTACGCGTCCATGGACAGCGGCCTATTTTATTACGAACTTCAAACATAAATATTATTTGAAACGGGCCTATGTTTTATAAGTAGCTTTTAGGATGGAAATTAGGGTTTAATAAATTGTTTCATGCTTTTTAAAAGCTTCAGTATTAGACCCAGATTCTGGAAGAGAACTTAATGCTAAATAAATGTGATAAACTGTCAAGTGGAAAGAAATTCCTGTGGTTTCTAGATTTAATAATCAACAGCCGATGACATAGCTTGACTGACTTACCTTTAATTTGTAATCGCATGTTAATCTCACTCGTTACCATACCTACTTAGAAATACTTTTGCAACTTTATGAATAAGTTTATCTGGGCATATCGATTGAGTTTAGTGAGATTGTTATATTCCAATCACAATAATTACATTTATTTAGAGTACCGTTGCAATGCCTTTATGCCATCTCTTTTTCAGTAACATTCCTAAAATTATTGCCTTTTGTTTAATTTCGTTTGCAAATATCTACTGTTTATAATGTTCATATGAAGTGATGACGTGTCCTATTTAAACTAAGCATCCAACTTATATTCGCACAGTTTTGCTACCCTATCCATTATTCGCTTTTTCGCAGAACCTGAACTGTTTCCCAGTAGTTTAACGAACAGAACTTTAGACGCAAAGGTTTGAACGCTTACCTAGAACCCAGCAAAGCGAAAAACTATTATTGTTATTTCATCTGAATAACTAATTATATCTTAATACTTGATACGAAACTCAAAGAGAATTCCCATAAGGGTTGAAGCTACCGCTATTCGGACATTTTGGAAAATTAACAAATTCCCTTTTATAACGCTGAATGCGAAACAATGCGGCGAAATACTTAGTCCCGGGCATGTCAAATCGACTTAAAATGATTATATCCAGCTGTTTGATTCTAAGCTTTGTTCGTAGGGTTCTAAGGTTTATTTCATGTTGAGGATGTGGTCTTTTGTGGTAAGATTAGGACAAAGTAACACGTATTAGGGAGCTAATGAATACCACAAGTCAGACGTTTGCTCGAGTGAAATAGGAATGAGGTTACAACACAAACTTAATGGTAGTTCTTTTGTTGATATTTGTATTGTAATGAGGATTTAGGGATTTTTTGTATGCATCACACGTTATGTAACACTTTCAGTGCCGACACCTATGTGGTATTTTGAAATTTTGATGTTGGGTGCGCGACACATTAGTGGTGTATGTTGCCGCATAAAACTCGCCAAAAACGCCACGATGAAGAAGAAGAATTTTATGAAAATAAAGCATTCGGTTGAAAAAAGTATTTACATAAGGGGGAGTACCTACTTGGACAAATGAATAAGGAGCTTACGGGTTGTGAGTCTACATAAACGTTATAACTTCTCATGCGTGATGAATAAGTGATTTTTAAGCTTTATAAGAGTCTATAAAACCCTTTAATTGATTAAGCCATTATTTATTTATTTATTTAAACTTCATGTACAGTAGTGGTACATCATATCAGCCGAAAGACGTCCACTGCTGGACACAGGCCTCCCCCAAGATTTGGGGGGGTTTTGCCATAATCGCCACGCTTGGCAGGCGGGTTGGCGATCGTAGTGTATGGTGTTGAGTTTTACAGAGAACGCTGCTGCCCATTCTCTGGTGAGTCCCTTAGTCGCCTCTCACGACACCCATGGGAAGTGATGGGATGGTATTATTCTTTTACGGCACCGGCCGACACCATACGGCATGTAGTGGTACATAGGCGGACTTAATGCAACGAGGCATTCTCTACCAGTCAACCTTTCATTATTTATTTTCTTTTCTTTTTTATTTCTTTTTTTATTTTGTCTATATGTAATCGGTATCTTCATACGTAAATACTAACGATCATTGTGACTAATCTGACCATGGTAGATTCTTTTGAGGGCCAGTGGAGGAGAATATTTTTTTTAATTCGTTTTATTTTTATTTTTGATAAGCTCGTATTTAACCACAATATCAGTGAACTTTGATAGAAAGCCAAAATCCGTCAACGATGGAGCACGCTTGCCTAGAAGTTACCTATCCTCGCTTTACTTTCCGCGCCAGTTTCTTTTATAAAATTCAACCAATAGGGAACCTATATGGAAGTGTTACGGGAAAAAGAAGTGAGACATTTTTAACCGACTTAAAAAAAGGAGGTTTAATAACATATCCATAGGTACACCGCAATCAGTTGGGCAGTACAACGTGAGGTGCAGTAAGGTGTTGCGAGGCGATGTCGGATGGTATGGCGCCACGCCGCTGAGCGACGCGGGAATGCATGCGGACACCACTGTAGGGTTATGTTGCCCGAAACAAGCTCGAAAATATTGTATTAGGTTTACTCGAATATCTTTATTTAATGTTAATATGAATGGAATTGCTGTAAATACTAATATTAACAAACAAAATAAACCAAACTAGCTACAAACTAAAATATAGCATCAACAAATTCGTCTTTGTTAATTGACCCGCGCAACTTCGTCTGCGTCACAATTATCATTACTGCTCCGCTCCTGTTGGTCTTAGCGTGATGATATATAGCCTATAGCCTTCCTCAATAAATGAGCTATCTAACACTGAAATAATTTTTCAAATCGGACCAGTAGTTCCTGAGATTAGCGTGTTCAAGAAAACAAACAAACTCTTCAGCTTTATATATTACTATAGATAGATTTTATTTACTAAAATACTTTATAGGTCTCACATTTGAGTTGGTGGAAAATAGTGTGGGTACCGTCGTGCTGATGGGTATCATATTGTTTTGCCCATTAACTGATTTTTGGAAGTCAGACCAGCAATCAGCTGCATACGGTTAGTCTGACTCAGTCAAAGGCTAGGCAGATGATGGTTCGAATTACATGAACGAGCCAACGCGTAAGATTAAAATTGCTAAAGAGGTTCCAAAAGTGATGGCTGGTGTCTCATATCTCGAAAAATTCTACAATTCCAAAAATATCCTTCAAAATTATGCACAGAGAAACTGGAACTAAGAGAGAGTTGTGAAATAGAAAAAAAATCTCAAACTAATCAAGTGCGAGTCGGACTCGCTCACCAAGGGTTCCGTACAAATTTGTAGCTACAAATTACTTTAAATTAAAACTATTTTTTATGATTTAATTACAAATGTATAGTTTTCGGACTTTTCCCTATACTTGTAGTATAAGACGGTATTACTTGCCAAATTTCATAGTTCTAGGTCAACGGGAAATATCCTATAAATTTTGATTCCCTTGAGAGTGCGAAATATACGTTTTTTGCGGCATAAACGACCGTATCTTTTTTATGTTAATTTAGAAGTTTGATTTTTACACAGCTGCAAGGGGTCATAGACCTGAGTATATGGTTTTAATTTCAACTCGATATCTCCACGCGTTCCCGAGATAAACGGTCTTGACATACCGATGAACGGACAACAAAGTGATCCTATAAGGGTCCGTTTTTTCCTTTTGAGGTACGGAACCCTAAAAAATTTATATCACAAGTTCTACCAAGATAAACTTCTTAAAGTAAGCCCAGCTATAGAACCTATATTTTAATTAAACTTACGCCAAACCACACAACAATTCCAAGCCCCCACAGCCCTAGCCGAGTCAAATATCTCGCGAGCCTCCTGTAATTGAAAACACAGTGTATTCGGACAGTTTTAATGGTCCTCATGTAATGTTCGGATGTGCTGTTTTAGACATTTGTTCTGCTGGACTGTCAGTCATGCATGGATTTATTTCGTGTATCGTTTTGTGTTCAATACTCGGTCAGTGGGCTTGGAATTTCGGAAAATTTGTTTTTTTTGAATCTTTTTATTTATATAGTTGGTACTTTAATTATTTAGTTATCGTATTTATAAAAATAAAAAAATCTTAAGAAGAAATGCTGGCGAAGAGTCTTTGTATGTAAAAAGTCATAATTAGAAGTTTGGTTCTCGACTGTTTTCTCCTCCAATATTGAATCGATATAAGAGATATTTCACAAACTGAATAAGAAGGATATATACTGTGTCCTATTGTTTTCCTTTTTTATTAATAGTTGCCAAATTTGTACACTAGGGCTCTGCTGACAGCAATTTATCGGACAATTTTGAGCATTTTGTGAGGGTTCTAGTGCTTATACGGTTAATAAAGCCCTTTTTTATATAAAATTCTGGGAATTAAACTGCTACTGACAACGATGGCGAGACTGGTGATGGAAGGCAAGAGAGCACGCGGCCGATCACCAACTCCCTGGACTGACCTGATACAAAAAGCTACAGAGTCCACCATGGTCCAATGTACTCGCAACGTGTCTGCGGCAGAACTGGAAGCACACCGTTGAGAGAAGAGCAGTGCTATTCTGTGAATAACTATTTCGACATCGAGCTTCACCTTAGTGACAAAGCTCACTAAGTAAGCTTTATTACACACAATATAAGTCTTATATTAATACGAATTCGATACCTCACCTCGGATTCCGCTGTCGAGACAAGAAAATGTTGTTACAGAATAGCGCTACAGTCCTCGGGAAAGTAGACGACCTACCAAATATATCTCCATCTTGTCTGCGCAACTCGTGTTTTTAATCGGACACACTTGTCGGTGTTGTCGTGCCACTCTGAGAAGAGTGTCTGATTAAAAAGACCAGAGCATTGATAACAAAGCAAAATCCATGTTTTTGTGGTCCAATTGGAACAGGGAATTACAGTTTTTTAGAACCAAAATAGTGTTTGAGTAAACCATTAGCGGGGAATTCAGAACTGTGCTCAATCGCCGCAAAATTTCCAAAATTCAAACTACGACCTAAAATAAAATTAAACCGCCAACAACTTACTACAACATCAAGCAAAAAATTCTTAATTAAGCCTTCATATAAACAACAAAATACCTAATATAAAGCAACCTAAACGCTGCAAAGCAACAACAACAAACTGCTGCGCGAAACTTTGTGGACACTGCTTAGGTAATTGTTAAACCTGCCATGAACGCTTTTTGCCGCAACATTACGCCAACTTCAGGAAAAGTTGCCAACTGGCAACACTAACGGAACTACAGTAGGCAACTTTGTAGACTATATAGAACCCACAAAGGTACGCTATCGCGCCATCACTACTATCTGCTTTTGCATGCAAATGAGTTGGAAAAGTCCTGATGGAGTAAGAAAACAAGTGCTGAGGTGTGGGCCGGTAAAATGCTGCTTTTAACGAATGGTCTATGAAATTAATATTATTTTGATGAATAGCGAATACATTTTCGTACGAGAATCAGTTTGGTTCGAACCTGTAACGCAAAAGTGATGAGAAATCTATTCCTGACAAGTGACAACGTAATGTCCAAAATAAGACTAAGATCTGTGTCTTCAAATACATATGTGTCCGCTTGTACATAAGGATCTTACACTCCTTTTTCAATTTAGCGGCATAGCCGAGACCTGAATGTAAGATCAAGAATTCATTAATAAACATAGAGCGGCAAATCGGTTCGATTTGCAGATATTTTTAACCGATGAAAAACAGAGGAGGTTCACAGTTCTAGCCGTACTCTTTGAACAAAGAAATCAAATTTTAAAATGCAATCAGAATCCTTTCATTATAATCATTTATCTACAATTACTTCTGACGATGACACGTCGTCGTCACTTGGCGCCATAAGGGCCGGGCCACACGGGCGGCGCGGGGCGCGGGGCGGGTACGACAGAAGTTTGCCGCGATAGTTGCGGGCACAGCCTTTGTGGGACCGCCCCACGCGTACCGCCGTCTACAGTGGCCGTAATAGTTGTGTTAGATGCCATCTTATAGTTTTAGCTTGGTATATACTTGAGCTCTCTAATAAAATAAAATATTTCCAGGGTTACAAAAAAGTTGCTTTGCCCATCGAAAGCTACTATAAAAGTATCAAATGCAGGTTTTGGTGAAGACTTTTGCTTTTGTATGTTCGAAAAAAAAATCATAAAATAACAGAAAAAATGAATGTACAAATAAACTAATTATCAGATTATGAAAGAGGATAATGACACAAAATACTGCTAGCTGGACTAATTAGTTACTTAAATGTTGCTTAGAAAAATGTTCAGAATGGAAAAACTGGTGAAATCTATTAGGTATGTATTACATTTAGTAAAACGATTGTTTTAAAGTTGTAATTGTTTACTTTTTCAAATAAAAAAATCAAATACAGCCTGCACCTATGGAGCAAAATAAAATAAGTAAACAAAATAATAATAAAACATAATTTATGCCATTTCTGCGTCCACTGTAGATTGGAGCGCGCTATCTGAGAAAGTAATTTATAAAGTTGGATGGCTGGACGATAGCTCCGCATTATTTATCTTGTCCGAGCAGTATATAGCCCAGGCTATGTGCTGTTACAGCGCTATTTACTTGAGGTATATAGGCGTGATGTCTTTGCAGGTAAAATATTTCTTGTTATTGAGGTAAACCTTCACAGGAGACGACGTTTGAGGAGGTTGGACGCACTTTGGGCATGGATCTGACTGACGAATCTACCAACAGTATTAATTTCAATAGTTCTAAAATCGTTTTCTTAATAGAATGTTACATGTTTAGCATAGCATAGCATAGTTGGCCTTATAATGTTCCCACTGTTGGGACTCAGGCCTCCTCTCTAGGAGAGGAAATGGGCCGTAATCCACCACGCGGGCCCAATGCGGGTTGGTGAATGTCACAAGTCTTCGAATTTTTGGTTCTAGGACATGCCGATTTCCTCACGATGTTTTCCTTCACCGTTTTGAGAGCAGTGGTGATGAAATAAATTACACACAAAGTAATGTGCCTGGCTGGGTTTGAACCCGCGACCTACATGTTGTTACATGATTGTTTTTGTTTATTTAGTTTTTAGGGCTCCGTACCAAAATGGTAAACAACGGAACCTTATTACTAAGCCTCCGCTCTCCGTCCGTCCGTCTGTCTGTCAGCGGGTTGTATCTCTAGCACCGTAATAGGTAGACAGTTGAAATTATCACAGAGTGTGTATTTCTTTTGCTGCTATAACATATCTATACTATATAATATTATAAAGAAGAATGATTTGTTTGTTTGAATTGAATAGGCTCCGAAACTACTGAACCGATTTGAAAAATTCTTTTAGCAATGGATAGCTACATTATCAGGAAGTAACATAAGCTATATGTTATCCCCGTACTCCCACGGGAACGGGAACTACGCGGGTGAAACCGCGTGACGTCCACTAGTTATTTCTTTTGCCGCTATAAAATATAAATAACTAGTGGACGTCCAGTAGTTTCGGAGCCTATTCAATTCAAACAAACAAACCAATCTTTCTTCTTTATAATAGAAGTATAGATGAAGATTAAATAAAATTAAAAGTTAAAGGGTGCTCTCACACAAGACGCGTGTTTTTTTTTGGTTTATGTTACGGAACCCTTCGTGTGAAAGTCCGACTCGCACTTGACCGGTTTTTTTTTATTGGGGAAATGGCTTGCTCTTGACCACAATCACGCCTGATGGGAAGCGATAGATGAGGTCTATGATGGAGCGAGCGTGCCCAGAAGATGCCTGTTCACTCTTGCTTTGAAGGCAGACGGGTTACATGTGGAAGGGAACATAGATGCTGGCTGAGAGTTCCACACTTTGGTTATGCGAATAATAAATGTGGATCTGAATTGAGAGAGTTCAGTGGGTCTAAAAGGCCACTTTAGCAGAATCAGAAAGCACATCACGCTACCCGTCACTGTCAAATTTTTTCAATCAACCTTGAACCTAATGCTTTAGCGATAAAGATGAAAATGAAATTTGATTGATTTTTGTGTGGTTAATATTATGATTTTAATATGATTCTGCTAAAGTGGCCTTTTTAGACACATAGAACTTGTCAAACCCTACTTTAGTGCTAAAGTATGTCAGGTTTTCTTGGTGAAGTAAAGTTTGACCAATTTTCAACTTAGATCAGTAATCGGGGGTAAGTAAATTGCCATTTAAAAGTAGTAGATGGTAAGTGATAATTATTTGTTGAAATTGTGTATATGTAACAACTAGCTGACCCGCGCAACTTCGCCTGCGTCACAATTTTCATTACTGCTTCACTCCTATTGGTCTTAGCGTGATGATATATAGCCTATAGCCTTCCTCGATAAATGGGCTACCTACCACTGAAAGAATTTTTCAAATCGGACTAGTAGTTCCTGAGATTAGCGCGTTCAAGCAAACAAACAAACAAACAAACTCTTCAGCTTTATATATTAGTATAGAGTATAGATTAAACACGTATTATTTTCTGTCAATTCAAACTAGATGAGGCAGGTATTTCCTTGTCGTCTACTTTGAGAAGATACACGGAAAGAAACTCAAAGGCAATACTGTATTTTAGTAATAGGTAAGCGAAACATTACGTAAAAAATATAATTTTAATTAAACATGACACACAGATAAAATCGAATCTGTCCGTTAAAAAATCACAAACTAAATACTGACCACAGCAAGCTACAAAAGCTAATCTTATTCAAAACTACACAACAGAGTAGTCGGCTTTAACGATCGGCTCTTACCCCAAGTTTCCATCTTAATTCTGCGGGTCAGTGACCTCTGGACCCTTCACGATTAATGTCCAGAGGGTCAGCATAAGACTCGGTAATACAGAGAAATTAAGACGACCCCTCGACGCCATCTGTAACCCCCTTCGCAAAATGGTTGCCATTATAGTCTTCGGAAGGATGTTATTTAACATTTTATTTTAGGCCATGTTGTTAATTTGGCGTAGAAAAAGTTATGGTGTTTTGTTTTAATGAGTTTCCATGTTGAATTGAATTAGGAAAGCGTTTTGGTGATACCGCAGTTGCCATGGTTACAAAAATTATCAATGCGATTTTCTATTGTTTTAGCACGTTTTATCGTTCCATAGACTTCAACGCGCCCATTGCATTCAGTGGGTGAATTGTATTCGTCATCGTATCTATCAATATGTCACTTCCCTATTACAAACACTCAGGGCCGATTTTTCAATAGTCATATAAATGATATCAGAGGAATAAAAATGGCGGTTTGACAGCTTTTGCATTGAAAATGTGCCAAACAGCCATATTTATTCTTCAGTTAAAAATTATCAGACTATTTAAAAATCAGCCCTTAGACAAGTAATTATTAAATTAATATTCATTTTTTTTATTTTAATAAAAAAAAAATTATGCTGCGACCGCAGCGACGAGATAGGACCTAAGCTAACGGCAATTAAGAATCGAGAATGATTAAGTTTTATGATTATTATATCTTTTTTGTAAATTTTTGTTCCATAAATGTCATACTTTGTCTGTCAGCTTGTTACCACTTCACGTCGTTACGGCAGAATGGATTTTGATCGAACTTGGTGCAAATTTCATTGACCATGTCCATGAGATAAATTTCGACTTAAAAGCGGGCAGAGCCGCTGGCAGAGACTAGTCTAATAACTAAACGTTACTCTCTTAGATAGGCAGTGGGGTATGGAGATAAAGAGGCAACGGTTTTGGGTTCTCTGTTTATCCCGGAAGGGACCGACGTGCCTAAAATAGGCAGGGACTGGGCTATTTATAGTGTTCACGTCTGCCTTATTCACGAATAAAATTGACGAGAAAAAGTTATGTATACTGATTCGAGAAATCTATACTAAATATAAAGCTGAAGAGTTTGTTTGTTTGTTTGCTTGAACGCGCTAATCTCAGGAACTACTGGTCCGATTTGAAATTCTTTCAGTGTTAGATAGCCCATTTATCGAGGAAGGCTATAGGCCAGCACCAATAGGAGCGGAGCAGACGAAGTTAGTAGTATATATGTAAGTCAATTAGTCTACGCTAATATTATAAAGAGGAAAGATTTGTTTGTTTGTTTGAAATGAATAGGCTCCGAAACTACTGGACCGATTTGAAAAATTCTTTCAGCAATGGATAGCTACATTATCAGGGAGGAACATAGGTTATATTTTATCCCCGTACTCCCACGGAAACGGGAACTACGCGGGTGAAACCGCGTGACGTCTGCTAGTAATACATAATTTATCATTATCACTAGCTTCTTGCGTTTGAATCTTTTCTCAAGCTTATATGAAATATCATAGAAAGTAAAGGCTTTGTTTTAGGATGGGAAATCATCAAATGAGTCCTTTCGCTCTGGATGGAACGGATGGGAGTGTCAGACTCTTACTGATTAAACTCATCCGTGTTCCGCCAAATGCCTTTTGCGGTTCTGGGCCGCCGTGACTCTGTCGAACAATTCCGCAACTCTGGCAGGCACTGGCTCTAGCGGTTCCAGTCAAGTATACTGACATCTCTCAAAGCCTCTTAAGTTTTCTATTTCATATTTGTATCGTACTAGGATTTTTTCGGATCATCTTGTCAACCGAAGCCTCATCGTCATCATCATCATTTCAGCCGAAAGACGTCCACTGCTGGACATATGACTCCTCCAAGATGGGGGGTTTACCATAATCGCCACGCTTGGCAGGCGGGTTGGCGATCGCAGTGTATGGTGTTGAGTTTTGCAACCAAAGCCTCATCATATCAGCCGAAAGACGTCCACTGCTGGACATAGGCCTCCCTCAAGCGTCGCCACAACGACCGGTCCTGTGCGTCTCGCATCCTTCGGCTACCCGCGACCTTCAACAAGTCATCGGTCCACCTTGTGGGAGGCCTTCCAACGTTGCGTCTTCCAGTACGCGGTCGCCACTCCAGAACTTTTTTCGGCCCCATCGACCATCTGTTCTGCGAGCAATGTGCCCTGCCCATTGCCACTTTAGTTTGGCGATCCTTCAGGCTATGTCGGTAACCTTGGTTCTCTTGCGGATATCATCATTCCTGATTCGATCACGCAACGAAGCTCCAAGCATTGCCTTCTCCATTGCCCTTTGAGTGACTTTGAGCGACCACGTTTCAGTTCCGTATGTCATCACTGGCAACACGCACTGATCATAGACTTTCGTCTTGAGACACTGTGGTATGTGGGACGAGAAGATACCGCGCAACTTCCCAAACGCTGCCCAGCCGAGTCGGATTCGACGGTTGACCTCTTTCGACCAGCAACAACCAAAGCCTACTTAATACTTATTCTATGTTAGCTTCACTTCTATTATTTTATAGGAAAATAAACCCACAAACTCAATAACATCCAGAGTGGTTTCTAAAATCTAGTCCCACCTAATTACTGGGCAGACGCGCAGATGTGTAAACTATAATTAAATTTTAAACTTACCGAAGTCCCTCGCAGGTACTTAGACAAACAGTCCTCTGTGCTCGTAGTATTACGATGTTTGCTATCCTAACTAAAATTAGTTTTTGTCTGACCCTTCTGGAATCAAATTAGATCCCCTTGTCTGACTCCCTGGTGTCAGTGTAGCGGGTTTCAATTAATAAGGCCTATTATGATAGCAGTTTAATTGCTATTTCTGAAAAGACTGTGTTTTTGAACGATTCTAGAATGTTCTAAAGCTGTGAGAATTAGTATTTATTCAACAAATGTATCTGTTTTTGTTGAAAACTATTTTATGATGCTTTTTTATGGATGGGAAAACATCAAATGAAAAGGGAGTGTCAGACTCCTACTGACTAAAACCCATCCGTGTTCCTCCTAATGCCCTTTGTGTTCCAGGGTCGCAGTGACTCTTTCGAACATATACCGCAACCCTGGCAGGCGATGCTAGCGTAGCGATTTGGATCATGCACAACATTGATAAATTTCCCGGAAAAGGCAGTAGCTAAAGTAAGTTGGAAATTATGAGTAAGGCCTTTGCCCAGCAGTGGGGCACCAAAAGCTAATAATAAAAAGATAAAATGTTTGACGTATTAAAACTTTTAGTAAGAGGAAGAATTAATTATACAGCAATGTGGTTATTCAACTTGGCAAGATATATTAGACTAGTGGACGTCACGCGGTTTCACCCGCGTAGTTCCTGTTCCCGTGGGAGTACGGGGATAATATATAAGCCATGTTACGCCCTGATAATGTAGCTATCCAATGCTAAAAGAATTTTTCAAATCGGTCCAGTAGTTTCGGAGCCTATTCAATTCAAACAAACAAACAAATCTTTTCTCATTATGATATTAGTGTAGATGCAGATAAAAATAACATTTTAACGAAGCAGCATCGAAAGTGTAGAATCGCGGCAAAGATAAAGAACCTACCAATACTGGTCCCATTTTCAGGCGAACCGCTTTAAATTCCGCCAGTTTACAAACCAGCAAAATCGCAACGCCAACTAACAAAACGATTAAAAAACATACCATCAAACCTCATTAACGACTATTCCCTTTGAATGCCACATTATGAATACGGCAATCCAAATAGTGTACGCTCAAGTTGATAGCTAGCGAAGGCTAGCAATTAAAACTTCTTTGTGCGCCTGCTACCCGGCTCGAGGAGCGCGGGAGGGGGGTAGGACAGGCTCCGGGGGGGTTGAGGTAAGCAGGGTGGTGAGGTGGTCACTTGACGGTGTTCGTAATTGGAAAACTTTCCCTACAGGCCAGCAAGCAGTGATAAAGGTTACTTGTGACAATTCAGTGACGTTTATACGACGGTTTTCAAGTGGTCTTTGGTGGTGGAATTTGCTATTGGATTTGGCTTACTTTCAGTGAGATTGGGGATGGATTTTGATGGAAAAATATATTTTTTGCTGTTGAAAATCTTGATAGCTTATTTTTTTTTAAACGTTATCACATAAACCTAAACGACGGCTAATTCGCCGTCAAATAATTCAAAAATCATTTCATAATTAAAAACAGTAAAACCAAAACTTATCATCTCATTAAAATATACCTACTATTTACACGAACGTTTATCGAAACGTATATCAAAAGCACACTTTGTAAACAAGCTTACTGCAAATTAGAAGATTACATTCAGGATAAGAATGCTTGGAAGCATGCTGGTCCTGCTCCATAGGACAATCAATGTTGTGGACAAAATCAAACTGGTTGCTTTATGTATTAACTTTATAGATGTTCTGTTTCTTTTTGTGTTTGTATTTTTCTGCTAACTCACACACTGTTAATTAGTGATTCCAATATTTGTAAATGTGTGAGTATCATGTACTTATTTAGAAATTAATAAGTCTACCTCTGCATACCCTAGGTGCATGGTCCTCACATCACATATAACAAAATTTTTGTATACCAAATATTGTAAATGATTTATTTGAAAAGAGTAACTATGGAGTTTCTTGTCCGTTCTTCTTCATAAGAATCTACCTTTCCGAATGGACAGTAGAGTCACTTTAGTATTTTATATTTTTTGTAATGTGAATGACGTTCATAAGTGCCGTTTAATGACCTAATTGGAATAAATGTTTTGACTTCGACTTTGAACATCCAACACTTTACCTATTCATTAACTTATTTTTCAAATAATAAATGCGAAAGTGCGTATATTGGTTACGCTTTCACGCCTAAATCGCTAAACCAATATTTGATGAGTTTTGGTGCAGAGATAGATCTATAGGACCCCGGAGACGGTTATATACTACTTTAAAGCGAGAAAATCTTCAGGCAAAAGCCACTCACTAAAGGTCCTCAACACAATACTCTCAAACACAAACAGAACAACAAAACCGAAGATAAGAGCCACTCACGAAGAAAACCAACTATCTCCACTTCTCCAACCACCATTTGAAACAATAACTATTGTTTCTATGTATAGTGGGACTCAGATAGTGGTGGTATTCACACATTAAAAGCCTACAGTGTCCTTAAGACAATGGCATTCCCGCCAATGAACTACCTTTCCGTACAAAGGCGAAGGCTCTGAATGGGCCACATAATTAAAATGGTCTATAACTAGTGTGATGGCGGAGCTAGTGTTGTCCTTTTCTGTGGGATAATCGTGGCTGTAGTTGGCTAAAGATTTCTTTTGTCTTTAGTTAGAGGAATTTCTGCCTTAAAAGGAGGTTACTTCTTACAAAGGAGAAGGTTCTGAATCGCTTAAATAGTTATTATGCTCTATAACTAGATGGAGGTAGTGTTGTCCTTTTCTGTGGGGCTATTTGGCTGTAGTTGGCTAAAGATGTATGTTGGTCTTGGTTGGAGGATTTTGCATTTAGTGTGTCTATGCAGCTAAGACGTTCTGCTTCAAAAGGAGGTTACTTCTTAATGAAACCAGGATATCATTTCGACAAAAAATACCTTTCCGTACAAAGGAGAAGGCTCTGAATGGGCCACATAATTAAAATGGTCTATAACTAGTAAGATGATGGCGGCACTAGTGTTGTCCTTTTTCAGTGGGGCTATTGTGGCTGTAGTTAGCTATAGATGGCTATCGTCTAGGTATGGGTCTTGGTCGGAGGAAGATTTTAAATTTGGTTTATACCTACATAAAACCAAAAAATGGGTATAGTTTCTCATACACAATACCGTTTCAGAAAGCCCTCTTACTTAAATAATTACATTAATATTTGAAACAAAAGCTTTGAGTTTTAGATACAGTTTGACACCATCTAGTCTCAATCTATAACGTAAAGATAGATGACAATCAATCATTCTAATTTTCTTTTATTTTCCAATAATTTCCGACAAACACCCGAATGCTTTGACAATATCCAAATTCCCAAAAATAAAACATCTTGGAAAATGTGCATAGTAACCGAAGCCAGAATCAAACGCTAGCAACTGTACAAATTATAACGTTGACTCGTTGAGGAGACTGGGGATAACTGGTCTTTGAATCAAGGTTATGTGGTGAATATAAACATGTTATTTATATAAAAGTGTAATTACTCGTTACGTTATCTAAATCGAATCGAATAATAAGGAAAAATATGCATTATAGATTTATAGTATCAAAATAAAGCATTAATTGTTTACATCATAATTATCGTGACCAAGTAGCAAAGTTATTTTTTAGTTTTTGCATTTTCTTTTATTCACATATCTACACTAATATTATAAAGAGGACAGATTTGTTTGTTTATTTGAAATGAATAGGCTCCGAAACTACTGGACCGATTTGAAAAATTCTTTCAGCAATGGATAGCTACATTATCAGGGAGTAACATAGGCTTTATTTTATCCCCGTACTCCTATGGGAACGGGAGTTACGCGGGTGAAACCGCGTGACATCAACTAGTCCACTATAAAATTATTTAATACCAGAAAAATTGGAGAAATGTCCATTCTCGAATTTTTAAGAATTGCACTATAACCAACTATCAAAACACCTAAGTATATTTCTCTATATTTTGATAATCGCTGATATGATATTCAAATTGCGACTTGAATTTGAACGCTTTTTAAGTAATTTTTAAGCCTCAGTTTTAATACATTTTCCTCATAATTTTTGGGGCATGCTTGATGCCGTCTTAAAAATTTTTGATGCACTTTTAAATAGGTACGTATAGTAGTTTATATCATAGACCAATTCCCATACAACTCTACCGAGTGTCCCCTTTACGTCATCCAGCACGACTAGTTAGAAAATTAGAACATGAAAATATTGTGTAGCGAACAGAAAGCTGGGCAAACAACTTATTAACACATTATTTACATGGGCAAGCGTTAATTTTAAACATGTTTACTGTAACTGTATGTTGAGGAAGGCGGTCGTACATAACAGTCTTGGCGATGGCAGGCGAGAGATTTTTTTCAACAGTTGTTAGTTAAAACAAGAGAATATTTCCATCAACATCATCATGAAAAGCGATATTTTTACTCATAGTCACGACCAACCACCGATTTCTGAATTGAGTATTTGTCAAATTCTTCTTTTTTTGTCAAAATTATAAGGCACTAGTAGACGTCACGCGGTTTCACCCGCGTAGTTCCCGTTCCCGTGGGAGTATGGGAATAAAATATAGCCTATGTTACTCCCTGATAATGTAGCTATCTATTGCTGAAAGAATTTTTCAAATCGGTCTAGTAGTTTCGGAGCCTATTCATTTCAAACAAACAAACAAATCTTTCTTCTTTATAATATTAGTGTAGATTAACGTAGGGCTTGTCGCGTTTTTATCTCGAAATACACAAATCAGATGCCTGCCCTAATTATAGGGAAGAAGGGTCAATAAATCAAGATCAAAACCGGCCAATTGCGCATATAGAATACTAGTTGACCTGCGCAACTTCGTCTGCTCCGCTCCTATTACATTAATATTCGTAGCTAAGAATATTTTTTTTTCAAGACAGCAAACGATCTATGCTCTCGAAGCAGAAGAAATCCTTATAAATTGGTTGTTCATGATTTTCCAAGACTAACAAAATACAATAAGAACTGTCTAACAATGTGTGTGCATAACATTTTAAGTCACTAAGTATAAGGTTGTTGAGGATGTAATTGTACAGGTGGTTAAGTGAAGTTGGTGGTGTAGTTTTTATAATTTGAAAGAGTTTATGGATACTAAATTTTAACTAATTTCATTAGTTGTTTTTATTGTTGTGTATTTTAATGTGCGTCTGTTTGGGCGGAATAAACAATTTTTCTTTCTTCTTTCTATTAATATTATAGGTAGTTTGCCTAAAATTTTTGCATGCTATAACATAGCAAAACATGTTTGTGCCTTTTTCTTTAGTTTAACACCATTGTATACCATGTTTTATGCAAATAAATGATTTAAGAAAGAGACAAACAAACTCTTCAGCTTTATATATTGAGCATATAGATTTTTGTAACATGTTGCATTGAAACCGTATTTGACTGCTTATAGTTTTTCTGTAGTTTATTATGTAAATAACTATCATGTGTATTCTTTTGTTAATTACGACCAATCGTTTCAGAGATGGGAAGGGCAATAGTAAATTTTCATCTACTTACTTAAATAACTTCAAAATTATTGATTTTATAATTTCGAAACTGATTTGAGAAGTAAGAAGTAAATAAGCTCTTTAATTTTATATTTGATTGAAAGAATTTTAAGGTAGTCGGATCGGATCCGTACTTCCAGAGATACGTTATCTTTTACAGGAATATCTAATATATTAAAATCTCATGTCACGGTGTTTGTTACCGAACTCCTTCGAAACGTCTCTACCGATTTTCATGAAACTTTATGTGTATATTCGGTAGGTATGAGAATAGGTGGTAAGGTATTTTTTTTATTTGGCAAAACAACGTTTGCTGAGTCAGCTAGTCTCTTTATAAAATGTATCTAGTTTAGAAGTTTAGATTATGATCCAGTTAAGCAAGCAAATATAATATACTAGTGGACGTCACGCGGTTTCACCCGCGTAGTTCCCGTTCCCGTGGGATTAGGGGGATAATATATAGCCTATGTTACTCCCTGATAATGTAGCTATCCATTGCTGAAAGAATTTTTCAAATCGGTCCAGTAGTTTCGGAGCCTATTCATTTCAAACAAACAAATCTTTCCTCTTTATAATATTTGTGTAGATAATACCTAAATTACATAGGTACTGAACGAGTGTTGTAAAGTGTACCTCTAAAGTCTCTAAATAGCTTAGCTCCAAATGGATAACATTCCCAACGGTTTCCCTTGGTATTACGTTACACAATAAGTACACAACGTTATTTTCTTGTGTATACTGTGAAATTTATTTAGTTTGACTTGACGGTCTAGTTGGCACGCCCACGTGTAGGGCCTCTCAAACGGAAATAGTTTTCATATATAGCAAATAAACCAATTTTCAGTACATACTCGTATATATTTATAAACATGTACATATTTATGTAGAAAGATTTGTGACTCAAATGATGGCAAGACCAACATTCATTTATATCGATAAAAAACCGGGCAAAAGCGAGACGGACACTTTTTTTTTTTTTTACTATTGACAGGCACCCTCACACGAAGAGTTCCTTAAATTACCATAAAACCGAAAAAATACGTTTCTTGTATTCCCAAGCCCCCTTAATTTAATTTAATTTTTATTAATTGTACCTAAATAAAATTAAATTATTATAGAAAGGGCATTAATATATAAAAAACCCAAGATACACACTCAGCATCTCAAAAACGTCCGCAAAAAACAAGCGCAATATGTATAATTGTGCGCAAGTTTCAATCATCGCTCGCCATACTGCACTGCTTTGTAAGAACAACTTTAAGCGACCCGTGTAAGGTTGAATTTGCAAAAAAAATTGCGCATCGCTCGCCATACTGCACTGCTTTGTAAGAACAACTTTAAGCGATCCGTGTAAGGTTGAATTTGCAAAAAAAAATGCGCATCACTCGCCATACTGAACTGTTTTGTAAAAACAAGTTTAAGCGATCCGTGTAAGGTTGAATTTGCAAAAATAAATGTTTATAGTATAACTACACACAACTGTCACATGACACTTGATACATGCCAGTTTTTGACGACAGTTTCGACTGTTGCATTTGTTCGAGACTGTGCATCTTGGGTTTTTTATACATCAATGTGAAAAGGGCAAAAGATATACACACTGTGACATGTGTGTCCGTGACATCACATCAGGCCCTGTCATAACACCAGCGCTGTGATATTTATTTTTTAAATATCGCAGCATATGCTGAGACAGGGACCTTTTTGGCCTCGTACAAATTAATTTTAAGACGCCGCTTATATGTATTGATTGATATGTATGTCTTGTGCGAGTCCCAAATAAATATTATTCTTTCTTTCTTTACACTCTGTGAAAATTTCAATTGTCTACCGATTACGGTTCTTGAGGTACAGTCCGCTGACAGGCGACGAACGGACGGACAATTATTTTAATTTCGCCAGACAATGTCTATGAAAATTCAAAACGTTAGACGTCAAACTCATACTTTTTCGACGTCTTCCATCAGTATTTTTTCTAATTCGGTCAGTATGAACGTTAAATCCGGTTCCAGTCACACTCTTGCCACTAAAGGAACTTCATACATATGTATTTTGTAAGGGAATCATCTTCCATTCAGCCACGAATAAATCGGAATTTGAATTCAAATTCAGGAGACCGTTAAGAGTCGTGCGAGACCGAGGTACAGGCGACTTTGGGTGCGCCTTGATTTGAGTGCCTTTATAGTTATGGTAAAGAGAACATTTGAAGTGGAATTCAAGTTCAAATATAGAATGATTCGTAAAACTTATGGTTTCGATTTGAGGAGCAAAAGGGAATATACATTCAAATTGTTTTGTGTGCAAAATAAAATACTTATTTAGCTCTAGTAAACATAATAACTCCATCAGCCATGAAGTTCAAAGAAAAGCTTTAAAGATGACAATTAGAAAGAGAAGTCCGATACGAACTCTGACGTCAAATACCATGACACCTACCTACTACTAAGTATACAGCTGCCATAGAAAACCGCGTTTTCGCGAGAGGGACGATTTTGATTCTATTTTCACTGTTAGTAATATATTATTTAGATAAACTATTATATAGATAATATTTTTTTATGCAGATTCCCAATTTTCATATTTTTAAGGAGTGAATAAATCTGTGAAGAATGCTAATTTCCGTAGGGAATCCACTCCACTGACATGTAACAAACCGCTTAAAAGGCAATGCTGGGCGTGAGAGTTTATATGTAAAAAGTCATCATTCGAGGTTTGGCTTTCGACTGTTTTCTCGATTTAAGAGATATTTCACAAAATCAATAAGAAGGATATATACTGTGTCCCTATATTTTCATTTTTGATGATTAATTAAGCGTATTAGCACTACAACTCTCACAAAATGCTGAAAATTGTCCGATAAATCGCTGTCAAAAGAACCCTAGTGTATTTTTATCATTTATTTCAGACTAAGTTTGTTATCAATCTCTTAAACTTATTTCAGAGTGCTAATTCTACAAATTTTTAAGCAATTTTCGCATTCGCCTGTCAGTCGCAATCTGTCAAAAATGAATAGAAATTAAAGTTTTTTTGACAAGCGTGCGACCCAAATGCGAACGTTATTTAAAATTTTGTAGAATTGACCAACGTATAGGTGTGTCATGTATTTGACGTAGTGAAAGACGTCAAACCAAGCGGTCACTCATTTACTACATAAGTAACAACTAAAACGTACATAGAGCGAGAACCTCCAGAATTTCGTTAAAATTAATTTTCCCCTACCCTTGTTAAACTACGTTTTGAAACTAGCAAATTAATTATAAAACACGTCAAAACAAGATATGAAGTTCGAGCAACCCATCTGAGATTCACAAAGGGTGGGTCCTAATTCGGGGACTGGGGCCCTTTCTACCCTTATCGCAAAGTCTCATCTACTACCCTTCCATCGATCTTAAGTAGGGTGGATGACTTAACCCCCAGCGAGGGAGGGATGAAAGAAAATCGTGAGGGTGGTTTAGGGATCATTTTTGGGGTGTTGGCGAAGTTTAAAGGGTTAGTTTTTGTTACGTCATGGTGTTTCTCGAAAATTCTGTTAACGTAATGGAATTAGTCGAGGGTTAGTAATTATTTCACGCTTTTATTACATTATTTTAACGGGCGACGTTTTTAATGGGTTCCGAGTTTAGGGTTAAAGAAAGCTTGACATGTATGTTTTTAGAAATATTATGTAGGTAAGGAATCGTCTCCACGAGCGAGAGAATCGCGGCGAGTTGACGTATTATGCACTCATCGAATCGCCGCGACAATATTACCGTGTGGCGACACGTTCATAGAGTTCTTATAGAAATACGAGGTACGGACTATAATATCGTTGCGATTCTCTCGCTCGTGGAGACGGCCCCTGAGTCTTGGTTACTCAAAAAAGATCATTAACCAATTGTGCCGAAAATTCGCCAGAAATGACGCATCCATTTATCAAGCTCCTGTCAAATAAATATAATTTAAGCATTTTATAAAGAAGCTATTTTGTTTGTGTATACTCGTATGTTTGTTGAAGGTAATTTAGTTCTGGAAGTACAGATTAGATTATACAAAAGATTTCACTGTTAGAAAACTACTCTTTTGCAGTGTCAAACGATTTTTTTTATCCCAGAAACATTTACGGTTCCTGAGGGATCACGGGAGCGATACTGCGGGAGAAATATAGTTTTTGAATGATAATATTTTTGAGAAGAGATTTACTTAGACGTTCATTAATAACTTTACTAGTAAAATAAAATACTTAACCCCTAACCAAATTAACAAAATACTAAAATCGACGACTAAACGAGCTCCAATGTAAAATCTAAATTGGCAAGCGAGTCACGATCACGACTCACGAATTGTCTACGGACGAAAATTGTCCAATGTACTGGACGTCACCTTAGTGTGGGTGGGGAGGGTTTTATTATAGGACGCTCTGCGGCTGTCCCCCCCCCTCGCCTGGGACGCACTTCTTATAGCTAGCTGCAAGGGCTGCCATTTTTGATTTGCCGGATTATTTATTTTTATTAAGAAAAAAATAGTTGGCTGAATTTGGTTTGATACCTTTGCTTCATGTTCAACTGTCAAAATCAAAGTGACGTGTTGGCTGCATGGTTTATAAACTTTGCCCGCGTTTTGTTATAATTAAATTTAATATTGTTTTAGTACATTAATTCAAGACAAGTGGGCTGAATTGAAAGTGTCCATGGAGTTTCTTGCACATTCTTCTAAATAGGATATTTGCTATAGGACTTGCAACTCTACCGCTCTGGCGATGGAACGGTGAGTGTGTTTTGCTACAGAACATACTTTCTGTTCTTGTCGCTAGCGCGGCCTAGCCTGGCTATTCAAAAGTGCATGTAACAATATGTCTATTACAAATATTATTTATCTATATAATAACAAATACACTAAACTAACAACAAACTAAAATAAAAATAAAGCATGTAACTGTTCGTTTCCTTTTAGGTTACTGCTACGAATCTTGCTACGGCGTAGCCGTCGTAGCCAATGATTTGTGCTTCAACGACAACAGCAACCGATATTTGCCTATGGCTGATTTAAACGCTTTATTTTTTTTTTCCATGCAATTCTGTTCAAAGAAAATCTATCTGAATTAATTTTTTTAATAAAGTCAACCGCTCATTTAGGGACTCTTCCATCAATGATCGGTTGACTTTATTTAAATTCTTAATTCAGAAATCAGGGTAAGATTTCTGAATAAGTTTAGAATTTGAAGTTTGGTATTGGTCCAACTGTACTTTAACTTGACAACCAACTTACCAGTATATGTCCCAATTACATTGTTTCAATAAATCTTTTTAAAAACGCACAACCCTACGGACACGTAGTGCGTACAAAACGCCTCTCACATTCGGACACAAGAAATTACATACTTTAATCTTATCGCTGGCATAAAATAGAATATTAAATCGGACTGGTGCCCGGCTTCCCCGCCGTTGTGGAAAGGAATGTCTTTTGTGCCCTCTCTCCTCTCTGTGTCTAGTGGTACGGGTTCCAACCATTTTCTGGAAAGGTACTTATTGGAGTTTTGCAAAGATTTGTCTGAATTCTTTTTGGAATATTAAGGACGGCTGGATATGTGAAATCTTGTTGGATTTTAGAAATACAGAGAAGGTGTCTTGTTGGAATTATGTTCTTATCAGTATATCAAGATATGTGACTCATCTACATATTTTCTTATAATTAGTAGGTTTAATCTAAATCTATATACTAATACATAAAGCTGAAGATTTTGTTTGTTTGCTGTTTTTTTTGAACGCGCTAATCTCCGGTCCAATTTGATAAATTCTTTCAGCGTTAGATAGCCCATTTATCGAGGAAGGCTATATATCATCATGCTAAGACCAATAGGAGCAGAGCAGACGAAGTTGCGTGTGTCGACTAGTATCCTAATATAATAAAATTGAAAAATGTATTTGAACGCGCTAATCTGTGGAACTTTCAGTCGGATTTGGAAAATAATTTTAAGATATGATAGCCACATTCATGAGGAAGGCTTATAGGCTATACGGGAACGGGGAAAAAACGGGATATGCGCGTACGGGCAAAAGCTAGTAAATAATAAAAGTTCAAATATATACTTTAGTGTCATCTGTTACAGTTTCTTTTAGTATTTTCTGTTGTACAAAATATACAAATCTAATATAAAAAAAATTCGTGTCACAGAGTTTGTTCTAGAACTCCTCCAAAACGGCTTGATCGATATTTTAATTTTTTTTTGTGTATATTTGATAGATCTGAGAACAGACCGTAGGCTATTTTTTTGTATATACATGGCAAAACAACGTTTGCCGGATCAGCTAGTAAGATATAATATTTAAATTAATATAGTATGAACTAGTATAAATATATATTTATAGTATGACTATATAGGGACATAAAACTATTGCGACGTAAATTATTTTGATAGTCTTGTATTTAATAGGGAATTTGCATGCGATTTTTTTTATTTGCTAAATGAAATACTTATTAGCTCTAATAAACAATTATGAAATTATTTTTAAATACCTTCATCAGCGATGAAGTTACAAAGCTTCAAAGTTTACAATTAGAAAGAGAAGTCCGATATGAATTGTGAGGTCAAAGTTCTTGGCGCCTATACAGCTGCCATAGAAACAGCGTTTTCGCGAGAGGGACAGATACATTTGTTTAAAATAATTATATCTCGTTTGTTTTTCGAGCCATTTTGATTCTATTTTCACTGTTAGTATTATATTTGTGTATATTTTTAGATAAACTGTATAGATAAGAAATATTCTTTTCGTGCATATTCCCTATTATTGGGAATCGCTCCGAAACAGAATCTATGAGTTAAATTAAGGCTAAGGTAACTTCATGTTAGATGTGCTCATATGCATTTACTCATAGATAAAGTATTACTAGTATACTATTTATTCATATTTACACAGAAATAGATAGATAAATAAATAAAGTATTTATTAATTCTAATGTTCTGTTGCTTACAAAGATTGACTGGTAGATATCTTCTTGTTGCATTAAGTCCGCTTATGTACAAAAAGTTTAAATTAACAAATCATCTATCTTGGTTTTAATAAGTTGCTTAATCAATTATCAAATCATTAATCAATAATGCCTTATTTCTTGCTAATAATAACTAGCTATAAAAATTAAACCGTTGCTTATTCCAAACTATAGAGTTCTTCTAACATAAAATATTCACCCCGTACCTACATCTACAAGTGCTTTCCATCCCCTACACTATCTAAGCAAACTAAGCACAATAAGTAACCCTTATTTTACAAAGCTTTCTAAACATCGTCAGCCACCCACACACACGTATCTTGGGGGTAACATCGTACAAATATATCTAAGTGCCGGAGGTTTCGGTCAGTTTCTCCTTATCCTTTTCCCCCTTTCGACACTATAAGCCCCCAAACCCGTTCCCCGCCCCTCATAAACACTGCTAAACACTGGCGCGCAAAATTGTAAAATTCGACTTGCGTCTCTCTCTCTCCAACGTCAATTTGTTAAGATAACATTGTAGGAATGTTTCCAAACGTTATTTACGATTCGGAAATTAATTTAGAAGGTTAGCAATTAGACGCCGGTTTCGGAGGAAATTCGGGTTCCGTCCAATTTATTGGATTTGTTCGATTGTCGCCTGCTTTCGGGTGTTTGAGATAGTTCGATAGCGATTTGACTTGGGAATTGGAAAATGGTTAGGTCTGGTTACATAAATGAGTTTGTAATGCTGTGATTTATTAGCACAGATATTTTGTCGTCATTTGCGCGGTTTTGTTTTGTTACATTATTTTTGGCAATGCATCGAAACGATAAGCCTACTGATTTGGTAATATTAGGTATTTGTTTTTAAGGGTGCTTTTTTCTATCTTTCTCAGTTATTCCACAAATTCGCACTAAGCGTTTTCAAACGTCTTCTATAACGCACACAGCAAAAGAGTGGAGTTTCTACCTGCATCTGTGTTTCCGAACGCAGTCAACCCTAATCTCTTCAAAGTTAGAGTGAACAGGCTACTTCTGGGTAATCTCAGTCCATCGTCGACTTTGTCTCTGTCACCTCTGACCTAGACTAGAGTCAAGAGGAAAAAAAAATGTTTTGCTATGAGTTTTAACATGTGCAATAAAACAGTAGGCACATACCTATAAAAAAAGTGCGAGTCGTACTCGCACACAAAGGGTTCAGTACCATAAACTTTTATTTTTATTATTTGTTGTTACAGCGGCAATAGCAATACACAATCTGTGAAAATTTCAACTGTCTAACTATTACGGTTCTTGAGATACAGCCCGCTGATGGACAGACGGACGGACAGCGGAGGCTCAGTAATAGTGTTGCGTTGGTTACCTTTTGGGTAAGGAACCCTAAAAACTGAAATATTTGAGGCATAATATTTGCTATAGGCAAGACTATAATTCACATAGACCGATTACTGTCGAATTATAATAGCAAGAGATATATCCCTTAAACCTACATAAAAAGCGCTGTCAAAACTACAGAGGTACCACAAGACGAACGGCGTTGCGCCACCGGTACATGGTTGACATCCCACCCACGCGCATAAAACGTTGTGGGAACACATTCATAGTGCGTGCATCTAAGGAGTGGAATTTCCTGCCGGAGTCTGTGTTTCCTGATAGCTATAACCTGGGAGTATTTAAGTCAAGAGTGAATATATTATTTCTAGGCAAGCGTGCTCCATCTTCGACCACATCATCGCTTACCATCAGGTGAGATAGTGGTAAAAAAAAGGTAATGTAAAAAATACGTCATTCTTGACATAGAGTGAGCAGGCAACTTCTGGTTAAGCTCGCTTTATCGTAGACTTTGTCTCTGTCATCTCTGACCTAGACTAGAGTCAAGAGCAAACCCATCATAAATAAAAAAAATAACTTTAGTTAAAAGTTAATATTAAAATTGGTATTTTATAGGTATATTCATGTCGTTAGTAGGTGTGTACTAGCGACTAACCTTTGCCTCACACGGTTTTAACGACTTGACAAACGATATTTCGTTTTTATTTTTTTATAAACAAGCATGCATGTTACTAATATTCCACATGAAAAGATGGTATCCTCATCATCATCATCATCATATCAGCCGAAAGACGTCCACTGCTGGACATAGGCCTCCCCCAAGCGGCGCCACAACGACCGGTCCTGTGCGTGTCGCATCCATCGGCTACCCGCGACCTTCACCAGATCCTATCCGAAGGTAAATATATGTAAAGCCCAACATTTGTTTCCTCCTCTTCTTTAGCATTCACATTTAAAAATCTCTAAACGGTGACGAACTCGACAAAATTATATGTGTATTTAAAAAAAACCGGCCAAGTGCGAGTCGGACTCTCAAAGGAGAGGTTCCGTACCACAAACCAAAAATGACACGTTTCTTGTATCGCTTTAGACCCCTCACCCTTTAATTTACCCCCTTGTTTTTAAGGTTTCTAACGGTTAAAAACGGAACCCTTATAGGATCACTCGGGTGTCTGTCTGTCTGTCCGTCTGTCATAGCCAGTTTTCTCCGGATCCACTAGACCGATTCTATTGAAATTTGGTAAACATATGGACTTCTGTGACCCAAACACGGACGCGTTACGTAAATAATTAAAATTTTAGTATGGTTATTTTTTTGTTATAACGGCAATAGAATAAACAATGTGAAAATTTCAACCGTCAACCTATTACGGTTCTTGAGATACAGCCCGTTGAAACCCTAAATAATAAATCAGTTACATAGACGGATTCGAAACGCGCCTTTGTTTTACACAATTTATAGATTCAGCATTTATTAATAATGGCTCTTATGCCTCCGGAAGCATAATGTTTCGTCATCATTTTAGCTGAAAGAGGTGCACTACTGGACATGGGCGTCCCCGAATTGTCATCTCATTGACTTTTTCTGTGCGACTCGCATCCAGCAGATTCCGGTTTCCTTCACCAATGGCTCTAGTAGTCAGCGTAAGCGTGGCGAACGCGATTGTAAAACTTGACGTTATAAATGTACCTATAGGATTGACAAACTCTGTCGAAATGTCACGTGATTAATGCCTTATATTTTGGCATTGCGACAATCGTTATTGCTGATGGAATGGCACTTTGTCAAGAGCCTCAGATCATCGGTCCACCTTGAGGGAGGCTGATCGAGGTAATGTTGACGCGACTCAAAATAATAACTGCGTGAATGTCTTCTTCTCTCCGTGTGACTCCTCAAGTTTTATACGACCAGTATGTGGCCCCTTGGACCGCTCTGTTATTTATATTAAATACTAGCTTCAGCAAGCGGCTTCGCCCGCGTGGTCCCTAGGGAACATACTCCTGGGATAAAAAGTAGCCTATGTCCTTTCTCAGGCTCTAGACTATCTGTGCACAAAATTTCATTTAAATCGGTTCAGTAGTTTTGGCGTGAAAGCGCGACAGACAGATAGACAGAGTTACTTTCGCATTTATAATATTAAATGTATAAATATATAATTAGTAAGGAAGGAAGGATTAGTAAGGACGAGTAAGGATTATAAAGCTGAAGAGTTAAATTAGTTTTCATTTTTGTTACGCATATTGTTTAAGTTCGACTCTTGTACGGTATCTCTGTCAAAGCCAACCATGGAAAAGGCCTGATAACCTGGAACCTGTATGTGTTACACACAGGTTTTACCCAAAAATCTATATCAGGCACCAGTCAACCAACAAAGATGGAATACTGCTGAGACATTTTTTGTACACATTAACTTTAACTCAGCTTTGTAAAGACAGAATAAATAATAAAACTGTAAGTATACATTTGATAAAGATGTTGAACAGCCATTATTGTCACCCAACTATGCACTCCAAATACGCTGGATACCACTTGGTCAGAGATTCGGTCTTTTCACTACGGTCCACATAAAAAGTCGATAAGTCAAAAATATTCAATTAAGTGCGAGCATTAATATTCTAGCGTCGCGGTCGTCAAGTGCCGCCGGGGGATAGTGCAGGTTGGTCCCCCCACCCCCCATCCCCCGGCCAGAGGGAGGCTGCGGAATGATGGCCGAAATCCGCGTTTTTAGGCCTAACCATCCTTTTTAGTATTCACATAAGCTTTTTGTGCAATTTTGTCGTGTTTATCGAACATTCCGTTGGTTTTATTGTTCATTATTATGATTATTAGTGGTGTTGTAGCAATGAATGTAATTGTGATAGTTTTGTTATGTAGGTGTATCTATTCTGTAGTTACTGGAAACAGGCACAAGCTCAAGTTGCTGTATTTTCAAAATTCCACTTATTTAAAAGGCACAATTGAAATTCCCTCGAAAACTTTTCCAGAGTTCCTTGATTATTTTTACGTGACGCAATGATACACTACATTTGTATTTGTCATACCTACAGTCTCTATTTTTCCTAATATCTACATAGCATCATTTCATATCATCATACGTATGAGGATAAGCATGTAGTTATTCATGTATATTGTGTTGTAAGCCTAGCTCAAATGTTAATGCAAGAAAAAAAAATGTTAAAAAATGGCCGACCTACAGCTGCAGACGCACAGGTGCGACACCCAAAGAAACCTACACCTTATAAAACCTAACCCTGTGAGCAGTTCATCAAGTTTGGCGCACACAGACAACAGCATAACCCGTCGCCTGCCGCGCCACTATTAATCATAGAAAATGACGCGCGGCATTGTGTGAAACGGCTCGGCTCAAAATTGTGAAAACCTATCCTGGGCGCGCGCGGACTAATAACTGGGCCCGCTCACACTTCGGAAAATGCCCACAAGGGGGGTACAGTTTGCAGAAGTTCGAGCAAAAAAAGGAAAAGATGATATTTTTTGGTTGTTTTTTTTTTTGTCACATGGTATTGAATTTCCTTGGGTTTTTTTTCTGTACGGTAAGTTGATTCTCCTTTGATGTTCATTCAGTGTTAAGTTTTGAACAATAGAATCAATTACATATTATCATTAAAGGCTAGATAATGTTATATCTATAAGGGTATTAAAGAATCTCAGCCAAGATAACCCCCAGTAGGATCAATAATCACATCTTGCATCCGAGTTCGACCAAAAAAAAAAATAGACAGCGGCATAACAAAAAAAAAAGTTGTAGTAAATAAAAAACGGTTCCTTGTAGTAGATCGAATCTATAATTAACGACAAACACTAATGCTTCGGCCACCAAAAAAAAAACCTTTTTTTATTCTATTTTTTTTTTGCTCCAACCCTACCTCAGGCTTGACGATGATGCGTCGCGCGAGTGTGGGTGTTGATTCGCGCGCGTGTGTGCCTACACTGCCTACCCCGTGACATTCTGCAACCGACGTGATATATTGAGAACTGCTCCAAAAATCGCTATTAGGTATCCAGTTGCGTACGTAATAAAAGCCGCCGTTTGCGTTAACCATGATTTTTTTGTTCGTTATTTTGGACTTAAACGTGTGCGTTACAGGTTTTGCTAAACATGACAATGTTTAGCGTGTTTTGTAATTTTCTATTAGATTAAATTGTGAAAAGATTTTTTCCTAGTTAGAAAATTTTCAGTTGGTGCTGCTGCTCTTCTTTGTAAATTAATCTAATTGGACAATGAAATAGGCCTGATAAGAGACACAGAGGCCAATATTTTTTCTCATAAACATAGCTTAGATCACATTCGTTAGTTGTTATCTATTAAAACGCAGACTTAATTGCAGGGCGATGTTGAACATCGTATCAAGAAAACCCTTGTTTGAAGTTTCTATTGAATGATATACCCGTTTTGAATGCCTCGAATAAATAAATATAATACTAATATATAAATTTCTTGCGTTACTGTGTGACAGACAGACAACGCACAGTCGAAAATACTGGTCGTAGAGAGCTGAAATTTGGCATGTAGGATCCTTGAGAATTGTAAGCGAGCACTAAGAGATGAAATCCCGAAATTCTTACGCGAACGGGAAGAAAACGGGATAGACGCAAACGAAGGTCTCCGTGAACTTAGCAGATCATTTCCCGGCAGAGCGTAAAAAAATGTGAGTTCTATTCGCATGCAGCATAGTTCTAGAGTTCCTGATACTTTTTGGAAATAGTTCTGGCGTTTTTCCCGGAAAAAAGTCAAATGAAAATATGATCTGCTAACTTCCGGTAGCAGATCATTTTTTCCAAAACAAAAATTTTCAAAGTGTTTTCGGTCCATTAAGGCGAGTTCTATAGTTCCTGATACATTTTAGAAAGAGTTCTGTAAATATAGGCTCTCAAAAAAATTACAAACATATTCAACCGATACCAGAAATGAAGCAATATTTTTTGTTCAACTGGCGGTAATTCCAAACAACGGCAAAATATATTCATTATTGTTACCAATATCAGTAGTAAGGAATTGAAATAAATAGAAAAGAATATAATTAAATAACAAATTACTCTAAAACACCAGCAGATCACAGTAGAAAACTTAGTTTAGTAAAATAATGACAGTACTCAATGTCGAAAAGAAAAAAAGATAAATAATACTTAAGAAAGAGAACTCTTCGTTTTAAGATGAAACAATAACAAGACTAGAACAAGACATTACAAATAAATCCGGATCTAAGACTTAAGTATCAGCAGAGCATGGTTGAAGATCTAGATTGGCAAAAGTCATGATAAATTTTAATTGTCCGAGCTGAAAAATAAAAAAAAATAGTTTTAAACGACCCAGCAACAAAACTCTTCCTTTAAAGATAGAAGAGTATCAAGGCTATAATTTGCAATGGAAAAATCCCTAGATTTGGACTAAGGTATTAGCACAGCACGAAAGAATACCTAGATAAGACTAAAACATAAAAAAATTAAGTCCCAGCGTTAAAAAATCCAAAAAAATATCAAGAATATACCCAGGATGAAGAACTCTACGTTATACAATAAACGTAAAATGAATTATAAGCGTAATTGATACATGAGCTAAGTACTCAGACTAAGGTTGGCAACAGAGCATGGTTGAAATCCTAGATTAAATTAAATCATGAAAAATTTAAGTGTCTATGTAAAAAATCCCAAAAAAGTATCTAGAAACTATGCAACACTTAGAACTCTTAATTTTACGATAGGCCTATAGTAGTACTATACTTTGTATTACAAACATTACTCAGAACTCCGACTCAGATATCAGCAGAGCATAGTTGAATTCCTAGATTAGACTAAATCATGACAATTATGAGTATCTATGTGAAAAATTAAAAAAAAAAAATATCTAGAAAATACCAAGCACGGAGAACTCTTCGTCGTATTCCTTTGCAAGATTGTTTAAGTCGCACGGTTCACTTTTTAAGGTTAAGCAATGCTTTTCAAGGTTGTTCTGTAGATGGTTGACCATATTACCATACCCGTGCCTCGGAAAGCACGTTAAGCCTTTGGTCCTTGCTGTCATTTTTAGATCTTTGGAAGTCGTTACGAATATTCAGAAACCAGTAAATCTGAATCCAGTCTTGCCATGAAGTACCGTGTTACCCAATTAAATCGGTTGTGGAGGTCTGGTAGGCAGCCGCTCCACGTAAAATACCCGGTACTGGTATTTAGCTAAATACTGCTCGACTAGAAGCCCACCCCAATATAGTTGGGAAAAGGCTAGGCATGATGGTCAAAACATGCCTGTGAATTAACCTTCGGAAGCCATGCTATTCCAGACATTTTTTAAACACCTACAATTCTTTATTACATTGACCGTGTGAGTGCACAAATACGGTTGTTTTCACAACTTGTCCAAAAATATAAGTATTTCACCACTATAGCTAATTTTAATAAGAAATTTGTCCACAAATTAATTTTCAAGAATTAATCTTCTAAATAATATAATAATAATAATATAATCCTTTGTACAGTTCGAAAAATCTGAGCTGACAAATAGATTAGTCTCAAACACGCGCGAATAAGTTTAACTATGGCTCCCTAGATGGCGTTGGCGTCGAATTAGAAGTCGCTATGGTTTCGTTACACGCGAAATTATATATCTATCGGAGGCAAATCAAGTGGATTATTGTTAAATAACTCGAGTAGGTATTTAATATTCCTAGGCGATCCGTAAATTCATCAGCGTTTGTTCAACTTTGTTCTCATTACATTTGAAAATAGTAATTTTCAAGTACTTGTTAAAATTGTCGTTTTGTTTTGTTGATAATTGTTGTTTTGTTAAAATTGTTGTTTGTTATCAGTAATCAATACTTACTTGCTAGTTGGTTTTGTTATTCATTGTTTGTTGTTGTGTTTTAATTGTTAAGTTTTTAGATTTCCACAGTTAATTTATAAAAAATGGCGGGAAAAACGCCATACGATAAAATTGCTTTACGGCAAATTCTAGCCGATGTTAACTGTCGTACCATCGATGACACGGGGCGTTTGTTTCCACCTTCTCATGGTGTCTATCAAACAGTGTCTAAACTAATGGCGGATAAGGGTTCCATTATCACGCCTAAGCATGTACATACCATTATTAACAATAATCGTGGTGGGCTAAGAGATTTCATCTTGGAAGTTTTTGAAATTTCAGAGCAGGAATTTAGTACCTCAGTTAGCGACGGTAACTATAGTTTTGAAGGATGTGCAGACCAGACCACAGACGTTGAATTAACCAGCTTAACTTCTATCAAGAAAAACTTAGTTATTTCTAAAGAAAAATGGCAAAATATTAAGCCACAAGAAAAAGTTTACGGTAAGCGCATATATTGGAAGTTGCGTCAAGGATGGGCAGATGTAATAGCTGAAGCTTTGTGGGTACAACACAGTCTGGATTGTGTGTTTGTATTCAAAAATCATAGCGTGTACATGAGTGCAACAGCAAAGTTCTTTTTAACAGTGGAAGGATACTGCCGCGAATGTCAGGCGAAGATTTTTTGTACGCTTATTAAGAAGCCTTCAAAAGGTGTAGACGTCGTTATTCAGTGTAGTTTAGATGGCATAAATGCAACGTTACATTCAGGAAATAAAAGAAGGCAGTTGAGAGGAGTCCGTCGCCTGGAAGTTGCGGATTACCTTATTGACGGATGTAAAGATGCAGTTACATGGCGAAGAAAGGAAGCCGGCCGTATCAAGAAATTCGGCGGTAAAAATCCCCCAATTTTACCAACCAACGAAGTTGTTCGGAAAGCCAAAGAGCAGCGACTATTAAGTAAATATGGGTTACAGTTTGGAAACCCTGCACTCAATTTGCTTAATAGTGCTGAACATGGCAAGTTAGTTGGATGTATACAATCCATAGGGTTGTATAAATTCAACTGTATGTACTGGCTGCCCGAACAACTACAAATTTATATTTCCCGTTGCCGAAAGGATCCCAACGCAACGCTTGCAATAGATGCTACTGGTGGTATCGCAAAGCGAGACAAATAGCAACAACCACACATTTTTTTATACCAGTGCGTGCTCGTGACCCGAGAAGGTAGCGTACCAACATTTCAAATGGTGTCAGCAGATCAGCGAGCCATTATGGTCACTAGTTTTTTAAGCCATATTTTAGCAGCAAATGCTCCAATTCCACCGATAGTGGTTACTGATTTTGGGTGGTCTTTGTTAATAGCGATAGCGCAAATATTTGGCCAGTGTGCAAGTTTTAATGATTATTTACAAAAGTGTTACGATGCAGTTGTAAATAAATCTACGTCGTTGCCATCCACCTTCATGCGATTGGACGTGTGTCATTTAATTGCAATGATTTCACGATGGCCAAGTTTGAAGGGCAAAGAAAAATATTTAGTTAGGAGATTTTATAAGCGGTGCATAGGAAAAGCCCACCAAATTACAAATTTGACCGAACTGGCTTACTTCCTAGAGTCAGTTCTCGTAATTGCTTTGAGTAAATATATTGGGTTTGGAGCTAATGGCAATATATTACCGTCGGAGGAGCGTTTAATTTTTTTAAATAATAAAATAAAAGGAATCCCTAATTTTAATAACGATGATGAAAATGACGATGATGAAGCTGCATACATTGACGAAAAAGACAGTCAAAAGTTTGACAGCAAATCTGACATTGACGCGATGGAAGGTGACGCTGACAAAGTCGGCTGGAAATCATGGCGTGACACCATATATGACGCAGCGGTTGAAATAGCTGACCAGTCTTCAAATGGCGTGACAATCAACGCGTGTTACACCGTTGATTTCGCAAAGAGGTTAAAAAGGTATCTTCTTCCTTACATACCTTTGTGGACCGCAGTTATGGTGCCACTTTTCGGTCGAGGTTCATTGTCTGCCACCTCCGCTGCAGTCGAAGCTGAATTTTCTGATTTAAAGCATCGTGACTTCAGGGGTGAAATTCCGATGCGCATCGATCGTTTCGTTATGCAGCATCTAGATCGAATCGATGAAAAAATAAAAGAGCGTAGCAACGAGTCTGACGGTCTACCACAAGCCAAAAAGAAAGGACCACCAATCGCAGAGCAATTCAACTTGATCGATTCGCCGAAAGCTATTTCTATTGCTGAAGTTGAAGATCTGAGAAATAGTATGCAGGCCGGCACAGAAAAAGTTCAACACTCGATTGAAATTGAGCATAAAGAACTCTCGTTTGGTGAAAATGTTCCAGAAGCTAATGACTGGAATGTTAAAGAAGAATGGGGAGGCTTCAATAAAAACACCAATCGAGAAGATCAAGAAACACCAAAAAAGAAGCGCAAAAATAATCCGACGTGTCTTGACGCTTGTCCCGAGTGGGAAATAATCAAAGATTTTAAAACCTCCCACACACCAATTCTGCTAAACGGTAACATCTCGGGGTCTGTGCGATTTGTAGGCCATGATTTAAATGTGACGTCAACTTGTGCATTTGACTCCATTTTTCAATGTATCCTCTGCGGGCTATTGGTCAATAAAACTTATTTCGAAGAACTAATTGCATCTGATTGTCCCATAGTGAGATTGGCTCAAAGTGTAATTGCGGAAAAAAAAATTGCAAAGCAACATTACTTACAACGGGCCAAAATATTAACAGGCATTTCAATTTTTCAAAATTCTGTGATTACATATACAAGAAGTTTAAAGCGTTTAGATGTTGAGTCTAATGCTTCTCATCTAGCGCAGTATCTTTTAGAAAACGTTCCCAGCTATTCCTGCCGCGTTGATTGTTTCTGCGGATATTCAAATCAAAGAAAGTATACATTCATAAGCGTCAATATTGACACGATTTTATACAATGGCTTCCATCTGATGCAACAAGCCATTGATGACGCTATGGCGATTCAAAGATCTTGCTTCGATTGCGGAAACGAATTAGTGTGCACAAATAGTTTTGGACCGCATCTAATAATTGATACATCGGTAATAAGCGATCCCGAATATACGGACAGGACGAAAATTGTGACACATAGGTTAGATTCACTACCTAAAACAATAAAAATTGATGAAAAATCATACATAATTACTGCTGTCGTTGATTATAGTATTAATTTCAAGCACTATGTAACCTACGGTCTAACGGGCGAGTTTTGGCATAAGTACGACAGCCTTTATAAAAAACGTACTGCAATTAATTCCAAAACTTTAATAACTCCCCATTTAATTATATATACAATAATGTAAATATCTTTTCCATTCTTTGAGGTTTAAAAAAATACTAAAAATACACTAAAACAAAAAAAAAACAATGAAAAAGAAAAATAATGAAAAAAAAACTGGTCAACACTAATACTGTGCCAAGAAAAAGTTTTTTTTTAGTATTTAGTAACAAAAAACGGAACCCTTATAGGATCACTCGGGTGTCTGTCTGTCCGTCTGTCACAGCTGATGACCGATTCTGTCGAAATTTGGTACACATATTGACTTTTGTGACCCAAAAACGGACGTGTTACGTAAATTGTTAAATTTTTAGAAGAGAAAATTAAAAAAAAAAGTTGTTTGAAAAATTTTGTGTGACATATCAAATGAAAGTGCTTACTGTGAGGGTTTTAATTGTATTTTTTTTTCATAATTTTAAAATAAATGGTTTTGAAGCAATTCAAGAAATTAGACGAAAAATAACCATCCCCCCCATCTCCGAACATACTGAACCTAAAATTTGTAAAAAATGTGTTCGCGACGGTATCGTCACATATAGATTTATATAACTCGCGTACCTACAAACGAGCTTATGTAATAGAATAAGATAGTTATAGTATGAACGATTTGTAATCGAAATTAAATTCTTATTTTGTTGTCGTTTTCCCCCGGACACATAAGATGTTCTTGGGGTAATTAATATCTTACACACTCGGTTACACACTCCCCTACACATTCCTGGTAAACCCCAAAAAAGGGATCTTGGTAAAGGTAATGGTAAAGAAGGTACACAGGAATCAAAAATTTCACACATACCGACACAGGACAGTTACTCAAAAAGGTAAAAGGGTGGACAGACAAACCACCATTTTCAGACACCTTCCTTTACTAAACATATACAAAATCAAGGTATGCAGGTTTTAGACAGTCGACACTAGAAAGCTAGCGCTGAGCTCTATCTAGATATACAAACATTTTTATGGTCAGATAAGGCATAAGCCACTATTTAGAAAAATGTAAAAACACAGATTTTTGCCCCTTCCGGGTTTCTGACCTTACCTGATAGGAAGGTTAGAAACCCGGAAATATCTGAGTCTGAGTTCTGAGAAAACTTTATATTGCTGTGTATATTGTAGTTATATGTCTTTTGCAAAACGAGGAGTTCTCTTTGCTAAGTACTTTATAGATATTTTTTTGGATTTTTCTACTAAGACACTCAAAGTTTTCATGATTTAGTCTAGTCTTGGATTTCAACTATGCTCTGCAGATATCTGAGTCACAGTTCTGAGAAAACTTTGTACTGTTATGTATAGGGTGAATACCTGTCTTTTGTAAAACGAGGAGTTCTCATTGCTAAGTACTTTCTAGATATTTTTTTGGATTTTTCTACTGACACTCAAAATTTTCATGATTTAGTTTAATTTAGGAATTCAACACTATGCTCTGCTGATATCTGAGTCTAAGTTCCGAGAAAACTTTGTGATGTTGTGTATAGTGTAGTTATATATATCGGAGACTGAGTTCTAAGAAAACTTGGTTTTTCTGGATATAGACATTTTATTTACTTATCGTTAAACGAGAAGTTCTCAGTGCTGGATATTTTTTTATATTTTTTTGGATTTTTCTACTAAGACACCTAAAGTTTTCATGATTTTGTCTAATCTAGGAATTGAACTATGCTATGCTGATATCTGAGTCTGAGTTCTGAGAAAACTTTATGTTGCTGTGTATAGCAAAGTTATCTGTCTTTTGTAAACCGAGGAGTTCTCATTGCTAGGTACTTTCTAGATATTTTTTTGGATTTTTCTTCTAAGACACTTAAAATTTTCATGATTTAGTCTAATCTAGGAATTCAACTATGCTCTGCTGATATCTGAGTCTGAGTTCTGAGAAAACTTTATAATGCTGTGTATAGTGTAGTTATCTGTCTTTTGTAAACCGCGGAGTTCTCATTGCTATGTACTTTCTAGATATTTTTTTGGATTTTTCTTCTAAGTCACTCAAAATTTTCATGATTTAGTCTAATCTAGGGATTCAACTATGCTCTGCTGATATCTGAGTCTGAGTTCTGAGAAAACTTTGTATTGTGGTGTATAGCAATTTTATATGTCTTTTGTAACACGAGGAGTTTTCATTGCTAAGTACTTTCTAGATAATTTTTAGGGATTTTTTACTAAGATACTCAAAATTTACATGATTTAGTTTAATCTAGGAATTCAACTATGCTCTGCTGATATCTGAGTCTGAGTTCTGAGAAAACTTTGTATTGTGGTGTATAGTGTAGTTATCTGTCTTTTGTAAACCGCGGAGTTCTTATTGCTAAGTACTTACTAGATGATTTTTAGGGATTTTTTACTAAGACACTCAAAATTTTCGTGATTAAGTTTAATCTAGGAATTCAACTATGCTCTGCTGATATCTGAGTCTGAGTTCTGAGAAAACTTTGTATTGTGGTGTATAGTGTAGTTATCTGCCTTTTGTAAACCGCGGAGTTCTCATTGCTAGGTACTTTCTAGATATTTTTTTGGTTTTTTCTTCTAAGACACTCAAAATTTTCATGATTTAGTTTAATCTAGGAATTCAACTATGCTCTGCTGATATCTGAGTCTGAGTTCTGAGAAAACTTTGTATTTTGTTGTATAGTGTAGTTATTTGTCTTTTGTAAACCGCGGAGTTCTCGTTGCTAGGTACTTTCTAGATATTTTTTTGGATTTTTCTTCTAAGACTCTCAAAATTTTCATAGTTTAGTTTAATCTAGGAATTCAACTATGCTCTGCTGATATCTGAGTCTGAGTTCTGAGAAATCTTTGTATTGTGGTGTATAGTGTTGTTATCTGTCTTTTGTAAATCGCGGAGTTCTCATTGCTAGGTACTTTCTAGATATTTTTTTGGATTTTTCTTCTAAGACTCTCAAAATTTTCATGATTTAGTCTAATCTAGGGATTCAACTATGCTCTGCTGATATCTGACTCTGAGTTCTGAGAAAACTTTGTATTGTTGTGTATAGTGTAGTTATTTGTCTTTTGAAAACCGCGGAGTTCTCGTTGCTAGGTACTTTCTAGATATTTTTTTGGATTTTTCTTCTAAGACTCTCAAAATTTTCATGGTTTAGTTTAATCTAGGAATTCAACTATGCTCTGCTGATATCTGAGTCTGAGTTCTGAGAAATCTTTGTATTGTGGTGTATAGTGTAGTTATCTGTCTTTTGTAAACCGCGGAGTTCTCATTGCTAGGTACTTTCTAGATATTTTTTTGGATTTTTCTTCTAAGACTCTCAAAATTTTCATGATTTAGTCTAATCTAGGGATTCAACTATGCTCTGCTGATATCTGAGTCTGAGTTCTGAGAAAACTTTATAATGCTGTGTATAGTGTAGTTATCTGTCTTTTGTAAACCGCGGAGTTCCCTTTGCTAGGTACTTTTAAGATATTTTTTTGGATTTTTCTTCTAAGACACTCAAAATTTTCATGATTTAGTCTAATCTAGGGATTCAACTATGCTCTGCTGATATCTGAGTCTGAGTTCTGAAAAAACTTTGTATTGTGGTGTATAGTGTAGTTATCTGTCTTTTGTAAACCGCGGAGTTCTCATTGCTAGGTACTTTCTAGATATTTTTTTGGATTTTTCTTCTAAGACACTCAAAATTTTCATGATTTAGTTTAATCTAGGAATTCAACTATGCTCTGCTGATATCTGAGTCTGAGTTCTGAGAAAACTTTGTATTGTGGTGTATAGTGTAGTTATCTGTCTTTTGTAAACCGCGGAGTTCTCATTGCTAGGTACTTTCTAGATATTTTTTTGGATTTTTCTTCTAAGACTCTCAAAATTTTCATGATTTAGTCTAATCTAGGGATTCAACTATGCTCTGCTGATATCTGAGTCTGAGTTCTGAGAAAACTTTATAATGCTGTGTATAGTGTAGTTATCTGTCTTTTGTAAACCGCGGAGTTCTCATTGCTATGTACTTTCTAGATATTTTTTTGGATTTTTCTTCTAAGTCACTCAAAATTTTCATGATTTAGTCTAATCTAGGGATTCAACTATGCTCTGCTGATATCTGAGTCTGAGTTCTGAGAAAACTTTGTATTGTGGTGTATAGCAATTTTATATGTCTTTTGTAACACGAGGAGTTTTCATTGCTAAGTACTTTCTAGATAATTTTTAGGGATTTTTTACTAAGATACTCAAAATTTACATGATTTAGTTTAATCTAGGAATTCAACTATGCTCTGCTGATATCTGAGTCTGAGTTCTGAGAAAACTTTGTATTGTGGTGTATAGTGTAGTTATCTGTCTTTTGTAAACCGCGGAGTTCTTATTGCTAAGTACTTACTAGATGATTTTTAGGGATTTTTTACTAAGACACTCAAAATTTTCGTGATTAAGTTTAATCTAGGAATTCAACTATGCTCTGCTGATATCTGAGTCTGAGTTCTGAGAAAACTTTGTATTGTGGTGTATAGTGTAGTTATATATCTTTGTCAAAACGAGGAGTTCTCATTGCTAAGTACTTTCTAGATATTTTTTTGGATTTTTCTTCTAAGACACTCAACATTTTAATGATTTAGTCTAATCTAGGGATTCAACTATGCTCTGCTGATATCTGAGTCTGAGTTCTGAGAAAACTTTGTATTGTGGTGTATAGTGTAGTTATCTGTCTTTTGTAAACCGCGGAGTTCTCATTGCTAGGTACTTTCTAGATATTTTTTTGGATTTTTCTTCTAAGACACTCAAAATTTTCATGATTTAGTCTAATCTAGGAATTCAACTATGCTCTGCTAATATCTGAGTCTGAGTTCTGAGAAAACTTTGTATTTTGTTGTATAGTGTAGTTATTTGTCTTTTGTAAACCGCGGAGTTCTCGTTGCTAGGTACTTTCTAGATATTTTTTTGGATTTTTCTTCTAAGACTCTCAAAATTTTCATGGTTTAGTTTAATCTAGGAATTCAACTATGCTCTGCTGATATCTGAGTCTGAGTTCTGAGAAATCTTTGTATTGTGGTGTATAGTGTAGTTATCTGTCTTTTGTAAACCGCGGAGTTCTCATTGCTAGGTACTTTCTAGATATTTTTTTGGATTTTTCTTCTAAGACTCTCAAAATTTTCATGATTTAGTCTAATCTAGGGATTCAACTATGCTCTGCTGATATCTGAGTCTGAGTTCTGAGAAAACTTTGTATTGTGGTGAATAGTGTAGTTATCTGTCTTTTGTAAACCGTGGAGTTCTCATTGCTATGTACTTTCTAGATATTTTTTTGGATTTTTCTTCTAAGACTCTCAAAATTTTCATGGTTTAGTTTAATCTAGGAATTCAACTATGCTCTGCTGATATCTGAGTCTAAGTTCTGATAAATCTTTGTATTGTGGTGTATAGTGTAGTTATCTGTCTTTTGTAAACCGCGGAGTTCTCATTGCTAGGTACTTTCTAGATATTTTTTTAGATTTTTCTTCTAAGACTCTCAAAATTTTCATGATTTAGTCTAATCTAGGGATTCAACTATGCTCTGCTGATATCTGAGTCTGAGTTCTGAGAAAACTTTGTATTGTGGTGTATAGTGTAGTTATCTGTCTTTTGTAAACCGCGGAGTTCTCATTGCTAGGTACTTTCTAGATATTTTTTGATTTTTCTTCTAAGTCACTCAAAATTTTCATGATTTAGTCTAATCTAGGGATTCAACTATGCTCTGCTGATATCTGAGTCTGAGTTCTGAGAAAACTTTGTATTGTGGTGTATAGTGTAGTTATCTGTCTTTTGTAAACCGCGGAGTTCTTATTGCTATGTACTTTCTAGATTTTTTTTGGATTTTTCTTCTAAGTCACTCAAAATTTTCATGATTTAGTCTAATCTAGGGATTCAACTATGCTCTGCTGATATCTGAGTCTGAGTTCTGAGAAAACTTTGTATTGTGGTGTACAGCAATTTTATATGTCTTTTGTAACACGAGGAGCTTTCATTGCTAAGTACTTTCTAGATAATTTTTAGGGATTTTTTACTAAGATACTCAAAATTTACATGATTTAGTTTAATCTAGGAATTCAACTATGCTCTGCTGATATCTGAGTCTGAGTTCTGAGAAAACTTTGTATTGTGGTGTATAGTGTAGTTATCTGTCTTTTGTAAACCGCGGAGTTCTCATTGCTAAGTACTTTCTAGATGATTTTTAGGGATTTTTTACTAAGACACTCAAAATTTTCATGATTAAGTTTAATCTAGGAATTCAACTATGCTCTGCTGATATCTGAGTCTGAGTTCTGAGAAAACTTTGTATTGTGGTGTGTAGTGTAGTTATATATCTTTGTCAAAACGAGGAGTTCTCATTGCTAAGTACTTTCTAGATATTTTTTTGGATTTTTCTTCTAAGACACTCAACATTTTCATGATTTAGTCTAATCTAGGGATTCAACTATGCTCTGCTGATATCTGAGTCTGAGTTCTGAGAAAACTTTATAATGCTGTGTATAGTGTAGTTATCTGTCTTTTGTAAACCGCAGAGTTCCCTTTGCTAGGTACTTTTAAGATATTTTTTTGGATTTTTCTTCTAAGACACTCAAAATTTTCATGATTTAGTCTAATCTAGGGATTCAACTATGCTCTGCTGATATCTGAGTCTGAGTTCTGAAAAAACTTTGTATTGTGGTGTATAGTGTAGTTATCTGTCTTTTGTAAACCGCGGAGTTCTCATTGCTAGGTACTTTCTAGATATTTTTTTGGATTTTTCTTCAAAGACACTCAAAATTTTCATGATTTAGTTTAATCTAGGAATTCAACTATGCTCTGCTGATATCTGAGTCTGAGTTCTGAGAAAACTTTGTATTGTGGTGTATAGTGTAGTTATCTGTCTTTTGTAAACCGCGGAGTTCTCATTGCTAGGTACTTTCTAGATATTTTTTTGGATTTTTCTTCTAAGACTCTCAAAATTTTCATGATTTAGTCTAATCTAGGGATTCAACTATGCTCTGCTGATATCTGAGTCTGAGTTCTGAGAAAACTTTATAATGCTGTGTATAGTGTAGTTATCTGTCTTTTGTAAACCGCGGAGTTCTCATTGCTATGTACTTTCTAGATATTTTTTTGGATTTTTCTTCTAAGTCACTCAAAATTTTCATGATTTAGTCTAATCTAGGGATTCAACTATGCTCTGCTGATATCTGAGTCTGAGTTCTGAGAAAACTTTGTATTGTGGTGTATAGCAATTTTATATGTCTTTTGTAACACGAGGAGTTTTCATTGCTAAGTACTTTCTAGATAATTTTTAGGGATTTTTTACTAAGATACTCAAAATTTACATGATTTAGTTTAATCTAGGAATTCAACTATGCTCTGCTGATATCTGAGTCTGAGTTCTGAGAAAACTTTGTATTGTGGTGTATAGTGTAGTTATCTGTCTTTTGTAAACCGCGGAGTTCTTATTGCTAAGTACTTACTAGATGATTTTTAGGGATTTTTTACTAAGACACTCAAAATTTTCGTGATTAAGTTTAATCTAGGAATTCAACTATGCTCTGCTGATATCTGAGTCTGAGTTCTGAGAAAACTTTGTATTGTGGTGTATAGTGTAGTTATATATCTTTGTCAAAACGAGGAGTTCTCATTGCTAAGTACTTTCTAGATATTTTTTTGGATTTTTCTTCTAAGACACTCAACATTTTAATGATTTAGTCTAATCTAGGGATTCAACTATGCTCTGCTGATATCTGAGTCTGAGTTCTGAGAAAACTTTGTATTGTGGTGTATAGTGTAGTTATCTGTCTTTTGTAAACCGCGGAGTTCTCATTGCTAGGTACTTTCTAGATATTTTTTTGGATTTTTCTTCTAAGACACTCAAAATTTTCATGATTTAGTCTAATCTAGGAATTCAACTATGCTCTGCTGATATCTGAGTCTGAGTTCTGAGAAAACTTTGTATTTTGTTGTATAGTGTAGTTATTTGTCTTTTGTAAACCGCGGAGTTCTCGTTGCTAGGTACTTTCTAGATATTTTTTTGGATTTTTCTTCTAAGACTCTCAAAATTTTCATGGTTTAGTTTAATCTAGGAATTCAACTATGCTCTGCTGATATCTGAGTCTGAGTTCTGAGAAATCTTTGTATTGTGGTGTATAGTGTAGTTATCTGTCTTTTGTAAACCGCGGAGTTCTCATTGCTAGGTACTTTCTAGATATTTTTTTGGATTTTTCTTCTAAGACTCTCAAAATTTTCATGATTTAGTCTAATCTAGGGATTCAACTATGCTCTGCTGATATCTGAGTCTGAGTTCTGAGAAAACTTTGTATTGTGGTGAATAGTGTAGTTATCTGTCTTTTGTAAACCGTGGAGTTCTCATTGCTATGTACTTTCTAGATATTTTTTTGGATTTTTCTTCTAAGACTCTCAAAATTTTCATGGTTTAGTTTAATCTAGGAATTCAACTATGCTCTGCTGATATCTGAGTCTAAGTTCTGATAAATCTTTGTATTGTGGTGTATAGTGTAGTTATCTGTCTTTTGTAAACCGCGGAGTTCTCATTGCTAGGTACTTTCTAGATATTTTTTTGGATTTTTCTTCTAAGACTCTCAAAATTTTCATGATTTAGTCTAATCTAGGGATTCAACTATGCTCTGCTGATATCTGACTCTGAGTTCTGAGAAAACTTTGTATTGTTGTGTATAGTGTAGTTATTTGCCTTTTGAAAACCGCGGAGTTCTCGTTGCTAGGTACTTTCTAGATATTTTTTTGGATTTTTCTTCTAAGTCACTCAAAATTTTCATGATTTAGTCTAATCTAGGGATTCAACTATGCTCTGCTGATATCTGAGTCTGAGTTCTGAGAAAACTTTGTATTGTGGTGTATAGTGTAGTTATCTGTCTTTTGTAAACCGCGGAGTTCTTATTGCTATGTACTTTCTAGATTTTTTTTGGATTTTTCTTCTAAGTCACTCAAAATTTTCATGATTTAGTCTAATCTAGGGATTCAACTATGCTCTGCTGATATCTGAGTCTGAGTTCTGAGAAAACTTTGTATTGTGGTGTACAGCAATTTTATATGTCTTTTGTAACACGAGGAGCTTTCATTGCTAAGTACTTTCTAGATAATTTTTAGGGATTTTTTACTAAGATACTCAAAATTTACATGATTTAGTTTAATCTAGGAATTCAACTATGCTCTGCTGATATCTGAGTCTGAGTTCTGAGAAAACTTTGTATTGTGGTGTATAGTGTAGTTATCTGTCTTTTGTACACCGCGGAGTTCTCATTGCTAAGTACTTTCTAGATGATTTTTAGGGATTTTTTACTAAGACACTCAAAATTTTCATGATTAAGTTTAATCTAGGAATTCAACTATGCTCTGCTGATATCTGAGTCTGAGTTCTGAGAAAACTTTGTATTGTGGTGTGTAGTGTAGTTATATATCTTTGTCAAAACGAGGAGTTCTCATTGCTAAGTACTTTCTAGATATTTTTTTGGATTTTTCTTCTAAGACACTCAACATTTTCATGATTTAGTCTAATCTAGGGATTCAACTATGCTCTGCTGATATCTGAGTCTGAGTTCTGAGAAAACTTTATAATGCTGTGTATAGTGTAGTTATCTGTCTTTTGTAAACCGCGGAGTTCCCTTTGCTAGGTACTTTTAAGATATTTTTTTGGATTTTTCTTCTAAGACACTCAAAATTTTCATGATTTAGTCTAATCTAGGGATTCAACTATGCTCTGCTGATATCTGAGTCTGAGTTCTGAAAAAACTTTGTATTTTGTTGTATAGTGTAGTTATCTGTCTTTTGTAAACCGCGGAGTTCTCATTGCTAGGTACTTTCTAGATATTTTTTTGGATTTTTCTTCTAAGACACTCAAAATTTTCATGATTTAGTTTAATCTAGGAATTCAACTATGCTCTGCTGATATCTGAGTCTGAGTTCTGAGAAAACTTTGTATTGTGGTGTATAGTGTAGTTATCTGTCTTTTGTAAACCGCGGAGTTCTCATTGCTAGGTACTTTCTAGATATTTTTTTGGATTTTTCTTCTAAGACTCTCAAAATTTTCATGATTTAGTCTAATCTAGGGATTCAACTATGCTCTGCTGATATCTGAGTCTGAGTTCTGAGAAAACTTTATAATGCTGTGTATAGTGTAGTTATCTGTCTTTTGTAAACCGCGGAGTTCTCATTGCTATGTACTTTCTAGATATTTTTTTGGATTTTTCTTCTAAGTCACTCAAAATTTTCATGATTTAGTCTAATCTAGGGATTCAACTATGCTCTGCTGATATCTGAGTCTGAGTTCTGAGAAAACTTTGTATTGTGGTGTATAGCAATTTTATATGTCTTTTGTAACACGAGGAGTTTTCATTGCTAAGTACTTTCTAGATAATTTTTAGGGATTTTTTACTAAGATACTCAAAATTTACATGATTTAGTTTAATCTAGGAATTCAACTATGCTCTGCTGATATCTGAGTCTGAGTTCTGAGAAAACTTTGTATTGTGGTGTATAGTGTAGTTATCTGTCTTTTGTAAACCGCGGAGTTCTTATTGCTAAGTACTTACTAGATGATTTTTAGGGATTTTTTACTAAGACACTCAAAATTTTCGTGATTAAGTTTAATCTAGGAATTCAACTATGCTCTGCTGATATCTGAGTCTGAGTTCTGAGAAAACTTTGTATTGTGGTGTATAGTGTAGTTATATATCTTTGTCAAAACGAGGAGTTCTCATTGCTAAGTACTTTCTAGATATTTTTTTGGATTTTTCTTCTAAGACACTCAACATTTTAATGATTTAGTCTAATCTAGGGATTCAACTATGCTCTGCTGATATCTGAGTCTGAGTTCTGAGAAAACTTTGTATTGTGGTGTATAGTGTAGTTATCTGTCTTTTGTAAACCGCGGAGTTCTCATTGCTAGGTACTTTCTAGATATTTTTTTGGATTTTTCTTCTAAGACACTCAAAATTTTCATGATTTAGTCTAATCTAGGAATTCAACTATGCTCTGCTGATATCTGAGTCTGAGTTCTGAGAAAACTTTGTATTTTGTTGTATAGTGTAGTTATTTGTCTTTTGTAAACCGCGGAGTTCTCGTTGCTAGGTACTTTCTAGATATTTTTTTGGATTTTTCTTCTAAGACTCTCAAAATTTTCATGGTTTAGTTTAATCTAGGAATTCAACTATGCTCTGCTGATATCTGAGTCTGAGTTCTGAGAAATCTTTGTATTGTGGTGTATAGTGTAGTTATCTGTCTTTTGTAAACCGCGGAGTTCTCATTGCTAGGTACTTTCTAGATATTTTTTTGGATTTTTCTTCTAAGACTCTCAAAATTTTCATGATTTAGTCTAATCTAGGGATTCAACTATGCTCTGCTGATATCTGAGTCTGAGTTCTGAGAAAACTTTGTATTGTGGTGAATAGTGTAGTTATCTGTCTTTTGTAAACCGTGGAGTTCTCATTGCTATGTACTTTCTAGATATTTTTTTGGATTTTTCTTCTAAGACTCTCAAAATTTTCATGGTTTAGTTTAATCTAGGAATTCAACTATGCTCTGCTGATATCTGAGTCTAAGTTCTGATAAATCTTTGTATTGTGGTGTATAGTGTAGTTATCTGTCTTTTGTAAACCGCGGAGTTCTCATTGCTAGGTACTTTCTAGATATTTTTTTGGATTTTTCTTCTAAGACTCTCAAAATTTTCATGATTTAGTCTAATCTAGGGATTCAACTATGCTCTGCTGATATCTGACTCTGAGTTCTGAGAAAACTTTGTATTGTTGTGTATAGTGTAGTTATTTGTCTTTTGAAAACCGCGGAGTTCTCGTTGCTAGGTACTTTCTAGATATTTTTTTGGATTTTTCTTCTAAGTCACTCAAAATTTTCATGATTTAGTCTAATCTAGGGATTCAACTATGCTCTGCTGATATCTGAGTCTGAGTTCTGAGAAAACTTTGTATTGTGGTGTATAGTGTAGTTATCTGTCTTTTGTAAACCGCGGAGTTCTTATTGCTATGTACTTTCTAGATTTTTTTTGGATTTTTCTTCTAAGTCACTCAAAATTTTCATGATTTAGTCTAATCTAGGGATTCAACTATGCTCTGCTGATATCTGAGTCTGAGTTCTGAGAAAACTTTGTATTGTGGTGTACAGCAATTTTATATGTCTTTTGTAACACGAGGAGCTTTCATTGCTAAGTACTTTCTAGATAATTTTTAGGGATTTTTTACTAAGATACTCAAAATTTACATGATTTAGTTTAATCTAGGAATTCAACTATGCTCTGCTGATATCTGAGTCTGAGTTCTGAGAAAACTTTGTATTGTGGTGTATAGTGTAGTTATCTGTCTTTTGTAAACCGCGGAGTTCTCATTGCTAAGTACTTTCTAGATGATTTTTAGGGATTTTTTACTAAGACACTCAAAATTTTCATGATTAAGTTTAATCTAGGAATTCAACTATGCTCTGCTGATATCTGAGTCTGAGTTCTGAGAAAACTTTGTATTGTGGTGTGTAGTGTAGTTATATATCTTTGTCAAAACGAGGAGTTCTCATTGCTAAGTACTTTCTAGATATTTTTTTGGATTTTTCTTCTAAGACACTCAACATTTTCATGATTTAGTCTAATCTAGGGATTCAACTATGCTCTGCTGATATCTGAGTCTGAGTTCTGAGAAAACTTTGTATTGTGGTGTATAGTGTAGTTATCTGTCTTTTGTAAACCGCGGAGTTCTCATTGCTATGTACTTTCTAGATATTTTTTTGGATTTTTCTTCAAAGACACTCAAAATTTTCATGATTTAGTCTAATCTAGGAATTCAACTATGCTCTGCTGATATCTGAGTCTGAGTTCTGAGAAAACTTTGTATTTTGTTGTATAGTGTAGTTATTTGTCTTTTGTAAACCGCGGAGTTCTCGTTGCTAGGTACTTTCTAGATATTTTTTTGGATTTTTCTTCTAAGACTCTCAAAATTTTCATGGTTTAGTTTAATCTAGGAATTCAACTATGCTCTGCTGATATCTGAGTCTGAGTTCTGAGAAATCTTTGTATTGTGGTGTATAGTGTAGTTATCTGTCTTTTGTAAACCGCGGAGTTCTCATTGCTAGGTACTTTCTAGATATTTTTTTGGATTTTTCTTCTAAGACTCTCAAAATTTTCATGATTTAGTCTAATCTAGGGATTCAACTATGCTCTGCTGATATCTGAGTCTGAGTTCTGAGAAAACTTTGTATTGTGGTGAATAGTGTAGTTATCTGTCTTTTGTAAACCGTGGAGTTCTCATTGCTATGTACTTTCTAGATATTTTTTTGGATTTTTCTTCTAAGACTCTCAAAATTTTCATGGTTTAGTTTAATCTAGGAATTCAACTATGCTCTGCTGATATCTGAGTCTGAGTTCTGATAAATCTTTGTATTGTGGTGTATAGTGTAGTTATCTGTCTTTTGTAAACCGCGGAGTTCTCATTGCTAGGTACTTTCTAGATATTTTTTTAGATTTTTCTTCTAAGACACTCAAAATTTTCATGATTTAGTCTAATCTAGGGATTCAACTATGCTCTGCTGATATCTGAGTCTGAGTTCTGAGAAAACTTTGTATTGTGGTGTATAGTGTAGTTATCTGTCTTTTGTAAACCGCGGAGTTCTCATTGCTAGGTACTTTCTAGATATTTTTTGGATTTTTCTTCTAAGTCACTCAAAATTTTCATGATTTAGTCTAATCTAGGGATTCAACTATGCTCTGCTGATATCTGAGTCTGAGTTCTGAGAAAACTTTGTATTGTGGTGTATAGTGTAGTTATATATCTTTTTCAAAACGAGGAGTTCTCATTGCTAAGTACTTTCTACATATTTTTTTGGATTTTTCTTCTAAGACACTCAAAATTTTCATGATTTAGTCTAATCTAGGAATTCAACTATGCTCTGCTGATATCTGAGTCTGAGTTCTGAGAAAACTTTGTATTGTGGTGTATAGTGTAGTTATTTTTCTTTTGTAAACCGCGGAGTTCTCATTGCTAGGTACTTTCTAGATATTTTTTTGGATTTTTCTTCTAAGACACTCAAAATTTTCATGATTTAGTTTAATCTAGGAATTCCACTATGCTCTGCTGATATCTGAGTCGGAGTTCTGAGTAATGTTTGTAATACAAAGTATAGTACTACTATAGGCCTATCGTAAAATTAAGAGTTCTAAGTGTTGCATAGTTTCTAGATACTTTTTTGGGATTTTTTACTTAGACACTTAAATTTTTCATGATTTAATTTAATCTAGGATTTCAACCATGCTCTGTTGCCAACCTTAGTCTGAGTACTTAGCTCATGTATCAATTACGCTTATAATTCATTTTACGTTTATTGTATAACGTAGAGTTCTTCATCCTGGGTATATTCTTGATATTTTTTTGGATTTTTTAACGCTGGGACTTAATTTTTTTATGTTTTAGTCTTATCTAGGTATTCTTTCGTGCTGTGCTAATACCTTAGTCCAAATCTAGGGATTTTTCCATTGCAAATTATAGCCTTGATACTCTTCTATCTTTAAAGGAAGAGTTTTGTTGCTGGGTCGTTTAAAACTATTTTTTTTTATTTTTCAGCTCGGACAATTAAAATTTATCATGACTTTTGCCAATCTAGATCTTCAACCATGCTCTGCTGATACTTAAGTCTTAGATCCGGATTTATTTGTAATGTCTTGTTCTAGTCTTGTTATTGTTTCATCTTAAAACGAAGAGTTCTCTTTCTTAAGTATTATTTATCTTTTTTTCTTTTCGACATTGAGTACTGTCATTATTTTACTAAACTAAGTTTTCTACTGTGATCTGCTGGTGTTTTAGAGTAATTTGTTATTTAATTATATTCTTTTCTATTTATTTCAATTCCTTACTACTGATATTGGTAACAATAATGAATATATTTTGCCGTTGTTTGGAATTACCGCCAGTTGAACAAAAAATATTGCTTCATTTCTGGTATCGGTTGAATATGTTTGTAATTTTTTTGAGAGCCTATATTTACAGAACTCTTTCTAAAATGTATCAGGAACTATAGAACTCGCCTTAATGGACCGAAAACACTTTGAAAATTTTTGTTTTGGAAAAAATGATCTGCTACCGGAAGTTAGCAGATCATATTTTCATTTGACTTTTTTCCGGGAAAGACGCCAGAACTATTTCCAAAAAGTATCAGGAACTCTAGAACTATGCTGCATGCGAATAGAACTCACATTTTTTTACGCTCTGCCGGGAAATGATCTGCTAAGTTCACGGAGACCAAACGAAGTCGCGGGCGACAGCTCGTTAAAACAAAACTAAGAAATGTGAACTCAAAGAAATAATCATTGTGGTTTAACCTACAATTAGTCACCAATTAAAGACTCACACTTAATTAACGACCGCACAACAAAATTAGTTAAATTGTACATATGTGAGTTTAATTTGTACATATGTGAGTATTATGTTCCCTTACTAGCAAACTTATTCATTTTACCTCTGCTGGCATTTCTTTATTGTACCTATTAGTAGTATATAAGTGTTTTTTTTGTGGGAGCATCGTGCTCACATATAATCAACTGATTAATGTATGCAAATATTGTAAAGCTTATTTTTGAAAAGAGTAACTATGGAGTTTCTTGTCCGTTCTTCTTCATAAGAATCTACCTTTTGCGAACGGACGACTAGAGTCACTATAATATTTTATTTTATTTTAATTTGACGTTCAAAAGTGCCTTTATTGGTCTAGTTAAAATAAATCATTTGACTTTGACTTTGTTAACGACCGGTTCGCGAATCCTAAGATTCTGAAATATTGTCGAATTAAGAACACAAATTAGTTTCTTTGTTTAAAATCCAGTAATGAGATGAGCTCTTGAAAGGTACTAGATCTTTTCAACCCTTTTTAAAGGTAACTGTGAAGTAAAGATAGGTAACCTACAGCCTAATTACACACACATGATTGCTATCGGTCGCATATTCTTTCATTTTATCATTACATCCTGTATTACGCAAAACTGTTTTACGTTGCCGCAGACGAATTCTTAAACACATCGCGAATTCCTATCGATTGTTTTTATGCTTGAGTTGTCTGATTATGATGGCGTAATGGAGTGTGCTACCTTACAAGTAGCAAATGATTAAGTTTTTAGGTTGTACGTGTTACCCATGTTCTACTATTTTCTTTGTAGTAAAATTTGCATACTATTGTATAAATGTGAGTTCTTCTAACTCAACAGACAGATGTGTTGCTGGGGAGTTTGTTGGCCACTTCTTCTCCAGAGCTGAAATACTAGGATGTGGTGACGGGCGGGCGTTTTGGGGGACTGTCTATTTGTAAACGTTGACGTTAAAAATGTGCTGGTACTCAGCCTAATTTGAATAAATGACTTTTGACTTTTGATTGTGAAAGAATATACGATTTTATGAGTAAATGTTATCTCTCTGCCCTATGGTTATAAAGTCGTTATTACAATTTTTTTTACTCATATATCACATGTCTCACTTACCCACATTCCTTGGCAATAAATTGTATGCGCAACATCGAACCGTCTTATTTATTAGTTTTGTACCTATTTATATTTTTTGCTTATTTATTTAGCTTAATTTTCTTTTTACAGAAAACTACCGAGTTCACTGTGGTCCAGTGTACATGTAAAGTGACCAGCAGGCAGAAATGAAAGCGCATCGCTGCGAGAGCAGTCCTCGAGAAAGTCGACGACCCACCGAACATCTCTCCATGTTCCTCATTTCCACAACCCCGACCACTCTGACAAGAGTGTCCGACTAGGAAGAATTACTTATTACGTTCAATGTCTTTCGTAGCTATGTCTTCAGTGTAGTTATGTCTTTCAGTGTAGTTATTTCTTTCAGTATAGTTATGTCTTCAGTGTAGTTATGTCTTTCAGTGTAGTTATATATTTCAGTATGGTTATGTCTTTCAATGTAGTTATGTCCTTCATTCAACGACGGTTGTCGCTGAAAACCAGCACTGTATCTCGCACACGAGTCCCAGTATTAGACTGCGTATACATCGGATATGTGCGAGGCAAAACCTAGCCTTGGCCTCGCTAAATGACATAATTCGGGAAAAAATTGCCCCAACCATCAGAATCTGTAAGTCCCTTTCGGGACAAGCCTACGCGCTCGCGATTTAAACGTTATTTGTATGCATCTTGGGTTTATTTTCTCTTGGCCCAATGACTTATGGGTTCTAACGGTTGAAAACGATTTTGCCCCCTCGGGAGCCGACGGATGCTGAGTGGCAAACACATCCCTCGCTACACATCCTTGCTCATCTCCGGTGGAAACGCCGCCTTATGCTGAACGATGGCCTTTTTACGCGGATGTGACGATTATCTTCTTAACTGGCATAACTCGTTATGTATAATTTTGTTATTTATTCGATGTTAGGGTTCCATATCCGAAGGGTAACAAACGGAACCCTATCACCAAGCCTCCGCTGTCCGTCCGTCTGTCTGTCTGTCAGCGGGCTGTATCTCAAGAACCGTTGTAGGTAGATAGTTGAAATTTTCACAGAGTGTGTATTTCTATTGCCGTCATAACAGCAAATAATAAAAATTCAATTAAAAGGAATTAAAAAACGTGTTTTTTTCGGTTTCTAGTACGGAAGCTTTCGTGTGAAAGTCCGACTCACACTTGGCCGGTTTTGTTTATGGTACCTATGCGTCATGCTTGGCGCAAAAATAAACTCTTTTTCTTTCTATATTTTTCTTCTTATGGGGCCCATCCATAGCCAAGCACTTTACAATAAAATAATTGTCTGTTTCAGAACTTATGGGAAATAAATATGAGCAAGCGCTAAAATTCACTGAGTTATTTTTTTAACTGTGTGTTGACAGTTGCGTTAATTTCTTACTTAAAATTACAGAGTACCAAAACCATAGGCCTATATTCCAAGTCATTCCAAGATATGAATCAAATAAATAGTTACAGCTTGCTAAACACATTGAAAAAACTAGATGAAACTGATTTAAGAGATATTTCACAAACTGAATAAGAAGGATATATACTGTGTCACTATGTTTTCTTTTCTGATGATTTATTAACCATATAAGCACTAGAACTCGCAAAAAATGCTCAAAATTGTCTGATAAATCGCTGTCAACAGAGCCCTATTGTACAAATTTGGCAACTATTAATCAAAAAAAGAAAAAATAGAGACACAGTATACATCCTTGTTATGCAGTTTGTGAAATATCTTTTATATCGGTCCAATATTGGAGGAGAAAACTGTCGAGAGCCAAACCTCGAATTATGACTTTTTACATATAAAGTCTCGTCGCCAGCATTTCTTCTTTAGGCTCAGTCCAACAGCAATTTCATTCTAATAGCGGCCGCTCAGGCGCCGCAATTTTACTACAAGAACATGCTTTAGTTAAGCATACGTATAATATGTTAAATAAATGATTAGGTATTTTGGATTACATCGTAGATACGTTTTATTGTCGCGTAGACAACATAATCAACCCCATTTTTACCTACTGACCCCGATGTTTTGCCAATTAGCCCATGTACTGGTAGCGTCATCGAATAGAATAAAATATTATTTATTTGCATAGAATATGGTACATTAGTGGTCTGCAAAAATAGTTTCACATATTTTGCTTACCTATTTTCAGTATGAAAAATAATGAAATTAAAATTAAGATTAACGGGGATTAATTATGTTCATTCTACTGAACATTTACATAAACGATGACTTATGTAAATGTTAAACAAATAAAATAAAGTAAACTAACTACAAATTAAAATATAGCATAAAAAATATTTTGTCTTTTTAAATTTTTTGGTTTTGTTACTTTGTTTTTTAACACCGACTTCCGAAATTAAGGTTATTTTATACTTTTTATTAGTGCTTTGTTTGAAAGTTGGTTATATTTTTTTGTAAAAAGTTTTTGTTAATTTTTTTCTTTTTTTAGTGTTTTTTGTTTTACTATTTATAGGCACGCGTTTGACCACTATCTCACCTGATGGTAAGCGATGATGTGGTCGAAGATGGAGCACGCTTGCCTAGAAGTAACCTATTCACTCTTGACTTAAAGACTCCCAGATTGTAGCTATCAAGAAACACAGACTCCGGCAGGGAATTACACTCCTTAGCTGTACGCACTATGAATGTGTTCCCAAAACGTTTTGTGCGCGTGGGTGGGATGTCCACCATGTACCGGTGGCGCATCGCTGTTCGTCTTGTGGTCCTATGATGGAACGGGCTTGGTGGAATTAAATTATGCAATTCCGTCGCACATTCCCCAAAATGCAATCGGTAGAAAACCGACAGGCTAGCAACTCGTCGTCGATGCTCAAGACTTTGGAGCTTCGTAGCGACGAGCCTATCATTGCCGATGATCCTCTTGATGATACTTGGACGACGTCTTCGTCTACGCAGAAATTGAAATAAGCAAAAATGGTCGTAAAATAAAAACTACTAAGTCAAACTGAATTAATTTATTTTGCCATGTTTAGAATGCTTTAAGCTTAAGTTTTCCTTTGTGTAAATAATATATTATTGACTTATCACACAGCAACAGTTCTTGAAATTAATTTTCAGGACCATATCGAAATTATAACAATATAAAACTGGCTTAAAGTTGTGAAAATCCATTTTGTTTTAAGAAAATAATGATGAGGACGTGATTCTTTACGTATTTATAGTCACAAAAGTAAAAAACCAGTGCAGTCAGACACTTTATAGATGTCAGGAATCTTTGAAGAGCTCGGAGTTTGTATTTACCTACTTTTGATGTTTATAAGCATTTTGTTTGAAAAATATTTTACGTAGATACGTTTTATTGTCGCGTAGACAACATAATCAACCCCATTTTTACCTACTGACCCCGATGTTTTGCCAATTAGCCCATGTACTGGTAGCGTCATCGAATAGAATAAAATATTATTTATTTGCATAGAATATGGTACATTAGTGGTCTGCAAAAATAGTTTCACATATTTTGCTTACCTATTTTCAGTATGAAAAATAATGAAATTAAAATTAAGATTAACGGGGATTAATTATGTTCATTCTACTGAACATTTACATAAACGATGACTTATGTAAATGTTAAACAAATAAAATAAAGTAAACTAACTACAAATTAAAATATAGCATAAAAAATATTTTGTCTTTTTAAATTTTTTGGTTTTGTTACTTTGTTTTTTAACACCGACTTCCGAAATTAAGGTTATTTTATACTTTTTATTAGTGCTTTGTTTGAAAGTTGGTTATATTTTTTTGTAAAAAGTTTTTGTTAATTTTTTTCTTTTTTTAGTGTTTTTTGTTTTACTATTTATAGGCACGCGTTTGACCACTATCTCACCTGATGGTAAGCGATGATGTGGTCGAAGATGGAGCACGCTTGCCTAGAAGTAACCTATTCACTCTTGACTTAAAGACTCCCAGATTGTAGCTATCAAGAAACACAGACTCCGGCAGGGAATTACACTCCTTAGCTGTACGCACTATGAATGTGTTCCCAAAACGTTTTGTGCGCGTGGGTGGGATGTCCACCATGTACCGGTGGCGCATCGCTGTTCGTCTTGTGGTCCTATGATGGAACGGGCTTGGTGGAATTAAATTATGCAATTCCGTCGCACATTCCCCAAAATGCAATCGGTAGAAAACCGACAGGCTAGCAACTCGTCGTCGATGCTCAAGACTTTGGAGCTTCGTAGCGACGAGCCTATCATTGCCGATGATCCTCTTGATGATACTTGGACGACGTCTTCGTCTACGCAGAAATTGAAATAAGCAAAAATGGTCGTAAAATAAAAACTACTAAGTCAAACTGAATTAATTTATTTTGCCATGTTTAGAATGCTTTAAGCTTAAGTTTTCCTTTGTGTAAATAATATATTATTGACTTATCACACAGCAACAGTTCTTGAAATTAATTTTCAGGACCATATCGAAATTATAACAATATAAAACTGGCTTAAAGTTGTGAAAATCCATTTTGTTTTAAGAAAATAATGATGAGGACGTGATTCTTTACGTATTTATAGTCACAAAAGTAAAAAACCAGTGCAGTCAGACACTTTATAGATGTCAGGAATCTTTGAAGAGCTCGGAGTTTGTATTTACCTACTTTTGATGTTTATAAGCATTTTGTTTGAAAAATATTTTGTTTTTAAAATGGGTTTTGAAACCAATGTACAAAAAAAAGTAATAGCAACCCTTTTTAAGTTTTGATTTACATAACTCAATCGACAGTTCAGCTACATACATGCATAGATAAAAAAATGCAGGCAATCCTACACCAAATAGATAGGAAAGTCAAATAAACCGAAATCATGCATTCATTCCACTCCGCGTACCATCTCATTTGTGGGCCGCACAAGAGAAACAAACACCTATAGCTATGTACTAGGTACACGCATAGGTATATTTTCGAATTTTATGCGTACCACGTACATACTGCGTTAGTGTTCCACTCTAGTTTTTGGTAGCCATGTATGCGTCCAGCATAATCTGACACATCACCGCGCCAGTAAATACCCAGTTTTGTTCGAAAATCGACGAAGTTCCGGAGGTGGAGCGTGTCAAAGGAGACTGGCCGATTTTGCATGTGTGAGTGTAGTTGAGTGATAGTGAGGGGTAGGGCCGCCCCCGCCGCGTCATCGCACTGACTGCTGCGTCTGTGTTAGGAACATTTAAAATGCCCCCCTGTGACGATCACTGCGCCGCCATTTTTTTCCGCATTTTTTTACAAATTAGAATGCGAATTTTGTAAAACATGAAACTATTATTTGAGCTTATTACTTAATGTTATTTAGCGTTTTATAGCGATACAATAGTTTTTTTTTCCTCATGAGCCTTTTGTTTACGTCAATTTATAGTTAAGAGGAAACGTGAAAGGAGACTTAGTATGTAAAAGTCTTAATTCGAGGTTTAGCTCTCGCCTGTTTCCTCCTCTAATATTGGACCGATTTAAAAGATAATTAACAAAATGATTAAGAAGGATATGTACTGCGTTCCTTCATACCAGGTCACAGGAATGATTGATTTTGGTTCGAAACTATTTCATCAAAGAATGCTTGTGGCATAAATATTACGTTGTTTAATGTAATAACTATCGTGTAGGTAGATATACACGTAATCAATGTATCTAAATTATACCATATTCACTTACATAATTCCTCACAAGGCCACAACATAAGCTGCTTCAATTCACAGATAAATCATCACAAACACTTTCTGTAGGTTTTTTTTTTAAATTATTACTTTATCCACTGTTGTCACTTTCATAACTATATTTATTTATTTATATTTAAATACGCTTTGTTGTAGATGCACACTATTAATATCACTGAGAAGAAACACAACTACATAACTTGTTTGCTTCTCTCACACCTTTTGTTTCAAATAGGTACCGTAAAAAAAACGTAAATTGTGATGATGTGTCTAAATCAACGGTCAAAGGTGAAATGGTCAAGTCTTGAAGACAGCGGTCATCATTTCTCACATAAATTTGTTTTAATTTGCATTGATTTTCATCTCGCTGCCGTGGGTACTGTTCATACTTTGGGGTCGCCTCGCGATAACCGGTTTTAACCGTTATCCTTTAAAGGGAAATAAGAACTATTAGATAAACAAAGTAACCATTAAGCCCTTAAAAAAAAGAAACTAAATAAATTAATCTATACTAATATTATAAAGAAGAAAGATTTGTTTGTTTTTTTTTTTAATTGAATAGGCTCCGAAACTACTGGACCGATTTGAAAAATTCTTTTAGCATTGGATAGCTACATTATCAGGGAGTGACATAGGCTATATATTATCCCCCTACTCCCACGGGAACGGGAACTACGCGGGTGAAACCGCGTGACGTCCACTAGTAAGAAATAAAAAAAATCCAACTGGTGTCCAAACCTCACTGAAAAAATAATTATACCTACTAACCGACCTAGCCATTTCTGCACTGATATTTATTTATTTATTTATTAAACAGTTTATGTACACACATAGATAAAAACAGAAAAAATAGGTTAAATAAACTATTATTTTTAGTTAAATTTGTTTTTAGGGTTCCGTACCAAAATGGTAAAAAAGGAGGCCTTATGGTGTGACGACGTCTGTCTGTACGTCACAGCTGGAAATCTGAAGAACTAAACTACTAATGGTATGAACTTGAAATATTGAATAATTTTGGATGACGTTTGTTCAACTATTTTGCAAATAAGAAAGAAATAAAAATATTTTTTTGTTTTCCTTGCAACAGCGACTGAAAGGGAATATTAAAAATTCAAAGTGGGGCTACTAAAATATGTGGGATATCATATAAAAGAACGCTGTTTACACATTCTTACACGTTTTCTTTTTTTTAGGCCGCATGGTTTTCGCCTTATGTCGAAAAATGTTGAAATTTTGACCATTCCCCCTCTTATCTCCGAAGTTTGCATGGAGAAAAATATGAAAATATTCTACATGATAGAAGTTTATGTAAAGATTACAAGATAAATAAAACGATGTCTGTAAATAGCACAGTTTTTTCAGAAATCATTAGACCAACAAAAAATAAAATTAGTTCCACTATATGTAAAGAGATGGCGCTGACCTAAAAGTGTATATATTACACCGCAGTTACAGGGTCTCAAGTTCTCAACACAAAGAAAGACAATTTAGTTCTAATACATTTTAATAGATGGCGCGATATGAATCGATTTTCATTAAAGTTCTGTAACAAGTTTTTCCTTTTAAATTTGTTAAAAACTAGCTGTTGCTCGCGACTTCGTTCGCGTGTGAGTAGAAAAAAAAATCCCATTAAGATTAATAACCTCTGCTCTTATTTTGAGAAATGAACAGAAACAACAATACCTATAAATGTAAGGAAATAACGAAAAACAATTTACCAACAAAACTATTAACTGAGAAATATTCAAACAAATTAAACAGAAAAGAAATACAGAGCAATCACTACTAATTCACAAACAAACACTTCTAAGATTTAAATCTTCTAAGAGAATATGAATTTTCGAAGGAAAATCAAGGTAACGTGAAAGTTTTTAAATTATATAAAAATTCAAAGAAAGAGATATTTGAATTTAGAATTCTAAATCATATTAAATTATTAAAAAATATTGTTTTAATTGTATTTGGAATACTTCACATACACTTTTTAGCAAAAATATCGAAACACCTTTGAAGTTTGATTTTGTGTGAGTATTATGTATATTTTTTTACATTAAGTTAACAAAAAAAAAGAATGCTAGTTAATTGCGTATATTATAAGGTATTGAAAATTAATGTTTTAAATAAAAACCGGCTAAGCGCGAGTCGGAGTCATACACGAAGGGTTCCGTACCATAAACCGAAAAAAAAAACGTTTCTTTTATAACACTTTAATTTTAATTTAGTTAAATTTTTACTATGTGTTGTTATAACGGCAAAATTAATACACAGTCTGTGAAAATTTCAACTATCTACCTATTACGGTACCTGAGATACAGCCCACTGACAGACAGAGAGACAGACGGACGGAAGGACGGACGGACTTACAGACAGCAAAGCCTTAGTATAGGGTTTCGTTAGTTAACCCTTTGAGTAAGGAACCCTAAGAATTAAATTTCTTTATTTACCGTGTTATGTTCAACAGGTATGCTTTTACCCTTTAACAATAATTTATAAAATTAATGTAAGAAACAAAGACCTAAAACGAAAAATGATTTAAAAGTTTATTCAGTATCTCGTACTTCCTCTCCGGGCTTTAATGACTGCCAAGCGGTTCCTCATGGAGCGGATGAGTGTCACAATATTGTGTTACGATTTAGAGATATGCGGTCCCACAAGCCTCCATTGAAAAGGGAGGATCCTAGGACTAGAAGGCTGTTGTGTCTGGCGAGATACTGCCCGATAGTTGATATTCGGACGGATGTATATGTTCAAATCGCACGGTAAACTCTGCTTGCGCGATGCAGGATTCCGACGTAGTAGTTCGCTGCTAGTTGGATAGATGACGTCGCGGTTCTTTTTGTTGCGATGTAGATTTGCTCCGTTGGTTTTTGTTTTGATGCCGCTACATCACTCCCCTCCGGAAACCGGAGGTCGATAGTGGATGAGTCGTCCATGCATCTTTAGATGCTTGCCAGGCCAGTGAAAGGTTAGTTCCAGTGAGTCGGAACCGGAAGTCGCAGAGTTCACGGTGAGTCGGAACTGTCTGCGGTGCCTCAGTGAGCCGGGGTGATGAGATCCCAGTGAGTTGGGAGGATGCTGCAGGCTCCAGTGAGTCGGAGTGGTGCTGTGCGACGTAGTAATGTGACTGCTGGCGTCAACCAGGAGAGGTTCTTCATGGCTCTTCATGTGACTGGCCGAAGATGCAGTGTGCTTGCCAAGGTTGCTAATGAGGTTGAGGGTGATGACAGAAGCTGAGGATGCTGACCAGGAATGCGGGGCCGCTGCAAGCTGGTGGTCAGGATACCTACAGAAGCCGTGGGTACTGGCTGGCTGTATGACTCGCTGCTCGAGAGCTTGAGGTCACGATGAGGAAGTGATGACGTCACGCTGAGGTAGTTGCACGAAGGCTGTGTTGACGTTCAATGTCGAGGTCACCAGTTTGGAGGTAGCAGAACAGAGTGAAAAGTCCCACACACTTCCATTGTAAAGGGAGGATCCTCCGACCAGGCAGTTGTTGGTCGCTGGCGGGCAACTGCCTTGTAGTTGATATGAAATTCGGGCTGATGTAAATGTTCAAATCGTACGGTAAACTCTGCTTGCAGAACGCAGGATTTCAACGTAGTAGTTCACTGCTAGTTGGATAGATGGCGTCGCGGTTCTTTTTGTTACGATGTAGATTTGCTCCGTTGGTTTTTTTCTCGTGGCGGCATTGATGCCGGTATAGTGGAATGCTTTCTCACTTTTCTGGTTCAAGCTGGCCAAGCGTCTCCGGAGCATGATCTCTCGCAGTGAGTGTTCTTATCAACTCATCCCATAGGTGTTCGATGGGATTCATGACAGCTAGTCCATAACCGTAATACCGTCTTTGTTCAGGTATTCATTTACAATGCCTGCGGCATGAGCCCTGGCATTGTCTGGCGTAAAATTATCTCTTCGCCAGTATTGTGTGTAGGGTACCCTGAGGCTTCAGTCCAATTACGGTATGTGGGGTCCAGATACAAAAGCAAGTTCAGTTTTTCCATCGATGCTCTTCATCTTATCGTGTGGGCAGTATGGTCTAACGACCCCACGCACCCTAGTGTCAGTTTCTAAACCGCCTTAAAGGCCTCTGACATGGTTAATTTGACGACCGCCATTTGGCGGCTGGGATCACCGGCTTATACGTGCCTTCCAAAGCACGGAAACATCTTTTTATCAGCCAATCAGGTGAGCCTGCAACGTCCAAACCAAACTGGAAAACAACTTTCCAAAGTATGTTTCTTCCCGTGGGAATCGAACCCACGACCACCGGGTCACAAGGCAGACGCCTAAACCACTCGACCACGGAGGCAGTTAATATCGACGCTTATACCTTCCTAAACCGTCCAAGAACCGCCACCATAACTGACTCTTGCTTCAATACAGTACTGTGCAAAACGCTCTCCCTCTTTTCGATTCACTTTCTTTCTGTCGTCATTACCAAACTGCATTATCTAATTCGTCAGAAAAGAGAATTTTGTCCCGTTGGAGGTATGAATTAAGTGCTCTCGTGCAAATTTCGTACCCTCTTCGGTGGTCTACCATCAATTTTGGGCTATTATCTGGTTTATGAGGTTCAGGCCTCGCTCTGTCAATTTTCTTCTAATGGTAGAATCCCTCAAAGTCAATCCTAGAACCTCACGGAGCCGCCACTGCAGTCGAATTTAAAGTAACGATCTCTTAGAGAAACAAACTGAAGCAATATACCAGTCATCTTGCTCGGACATTACTTGATATTGACCAGATCTCAGACGGCGAGTAAACATACCAGTCTCCCGATAACGCTGATACACTCTTTTGAGAGCAGAGAGGCTAAGCTGCAATCATGCAGACATAACACGCTGTCTATGCCCTGAATCCAGCAACTGAGGCATGATTTGGGCGGCTTCCGGGGGAGAGATATCCATATCTGTTAGGAAAAAATGGAAAGGTATATATTTTTGGCAAAAGAATTCGATTAAATCTGAAATTCCGAAGACATACACATTGAAAATAATTTCTAATTTGATTTCCTGGATGAAACTTCGAAAATATAAATTCTAATTTGGAATTGTCTTAACTGCCAGCTGTGTATTGGCGTATTTTTAAGGTTCCATACCTCAAAAGGAAAAAAGGGAACTTCATAGGGTTACTTTGTTGTCCGTCCGTCCGCCTGTTTGTCTGTCTGTCTGTCAAGCCGCTTTATCTCGGGAATGCGTGGAGGTATCGATTTGAAATTAAAACCATATACTCAGGTCAAGAGTCCCTTGAAGCGATGAAAAATCAAACTTCTATTACGTAAAAAAAAAGATACGGCCGTTCATAAAAATGTATATTTCGACACTCTCAAGGGAATCAAAATTTATAGGGTATTTTCCGTTGACCTAGAACTATGAAAGGCAATTAAACCGTCTAATACTACCCGTATAGGGAAAAATCTGAAGACTCTACATTTTTAATTAAGGCGCCGACACGACTGTGCGCGGTCTGTTCCGCGGTCCGTTCCATGGCCCGTTCCGCGTCCATACACGCGCACACAGCGAGTGTTCTAAAAATCTGGAGTTCAGAAATCTTAACAAGTGATGACACGTCGCACGCTCTTTTTACTGAAAACCAAATGTCACTCTCAACCAAATGTCTCGTTTCATTTTTGTGTCAGTTCTTAGCTACCGCATAGAGTGGACGTGCACAGAACTCGGAACTCTGACCGCTAGACCGCGTGCAGAAGGGGTCACCGCCTAAATCATAAAAAATACAGTCTTTATTTAATGTAGTATTTACCTACAAATTTGTACGGAACCCTCGGTGGGCGAGTTCGACTCGCACTTGGCCGGTTTTTTAATGATGTCAGGCCTCTTTTGTACTTTGAGTACGATTTTTTGATGAGAAGTGTATTTTATCCCTTGCTAAATGTTCTCATTTCGAACTCTGCATTTTATTTGAACGGTACAATTTAGAATCTTTGAAGTCATCAGACCAAGAAAACACGTTTTTTTTTTTTATTTGTGGTGGGTTTGCTCTTGACTCTAGTCTAGGTCAGAGATGACAGAGACAAAGTCTACGATGGAGCGAGCTTACCCAGAAGGAGCCTGTTCACTCTAACTTTGAAGAGATTAGGGTTGTATGCGTTTGGAAACACAGACACAGGCAGAGAGTTCCACTCCTTTGCTGTGCGCATTATAAAAGACGTTTGGAAACGCTTAGTGCGAATTGGTGGAATAATAACAAGGTAGGGATGGTAAGATGCAGTGCGTCTGGATGTCCGATGGTAGAAGGGGGCCGGTGGAATGAGGTCGTGGAGTTCTTGGGCACACTCACCGAAGTACCATCTGTAGAAGACCGACAAGCAGGCAACCTTACGGCGATGAGCCAAGCTATCCACCAGTTTTTCGTCACCGATGAGCCTCTTAGCTCTGCGTTCTACCGAGTCAAGCGCGGCAAGCTGATACTTAGCTGAGCCATCCCAAAGGTGGCTACAATACTCCATGCAGGATCGGACTTGCGCTTTATATAGAGTTAAAAGCTGTCCAGGCTTGAAGTATCGCTTCACCCTATTTAGGATGCCCAGCTTTTTGGCAGCAGTTTGGGCTTTGTACTCGATGGTGGCGCCGAAGTTGAGACTGGATGTCAACTCCATGCCTAGGAGCTCGAGCCGATCAGTCACAGGAACAGATGCACCCCGAAAAGTAGGAGTTTGGTCAAAACGACTCCTTTTTGCGGTAAAGAGACACGCCTGTGTTTTGGTGGCGTTAAAAGTGACCACATTGTCATCACCCCACTGGGAGACAAGACTTAAGGTCGAATTTGTCCGCTCTACCATGGCCTCTCTCAAGGAACGAACTTCATCCCCGCTGGTTGTTGCGCTGGACAAGTATCTCTCTGAAACCGTACTGTTATCTGCGTACCCAACAAGACCAAGCTGAAGTTTGCCATACAAACTTTGTAAGACCGATTCCCCCGTATAGTTGGAATCCTCAGAAGTAAGTATTTTAGAAAATGCTGAAACAGATGTTTGTTTAGGTATATCAAAGATGAATTATTATTAGTAGTTCATGTTTCATGTAAATCTGAAAAACAAAAAAAGTTCCTTACAAACTTTGCCATCCCGTTTTACGATGCAGTTTAATTTAAGTACGAACTATGCTTAAACATTCTTTGTAAGTACACATTATAAAAAAGCTATCTGTGTAAAATTTTAGCAATCTGTTTACTAAGGTGTCAACTTTCAACCCAACGAGTACGAATAAGAATCTTACATACTTACAAAGAAAAAAAGAGGAGCTCGTGGCTAGATAACAACAGCCGCACGGGTCGATCTTCAAGGTAAAGCAACGCTTGCCAAGGTTGGTCTGTGGATGGGTGACCATCTTAACATATCGAGTTTCCTCCGTGCCTCGGAAAGCACGTTAAGCCGTTGGTCTCGGCTGTCATTTGTAGATCTTTGACCGTCGTTACGGATTGTCAGAAGCCAGTAAATCTGACTCCAGTCTTGCCATGAAGTACCGTGTTACCCAGTTAATGGGTTGTGGAGGTCTGGTAGGCAGCCGCTCCATGTAAAATACTGGTATTCAGCTAAATCCGGCTTGACTGGAAGCCGACCCCAATGTAGTTGGGAAAAGGCTAGGCAGATGATGATACTTACAAAGAATGATGGGCATTTTTGTATGGAGCCTGGCCTGATGAAAAACAGAGTTCAAACGTATGTCAACTTATTGCTTACAGCCGGCTATTAATATAACAAAACATTTTATCTCTAAAAACCACCGGGTTTGTACAGTCGAGGACAACAGTTGTTATAATTTTTTTGGCAATTATTTTGTGAAAAATAAATGTATAACTGATAAGTTTATACTATTTTTTTTTACTATTGTAGGGCACGCGTTTAACCACTATCTCACCTGATGGTAAGCGATGCTGTGGTCGAAGATGGAGCACGCTTGCCTAGAAGTAACCTATTCACTCTTGAATTAAAGACTCCCAGGTTGTAACTATCAGGAAATACAGACTCCGGCAGGGAATTCCACTCCTTAGCTGTACGCACTATGAATGTGTTCCCAAAACGTTTTGTGCGTGTGGGTGGGATGTCCACCATATACCAGTAGCGCATCGCCGTTCGTCTTGTGGTCCGATGATGGAACGGGCTTGGCGGAATTAAATTATGCAATTCCATCGCACATTTCCCAAAATGCAACCGGTAGAAAACCGACAGGCCAGCAACTCGCCGTCGATGCTCAAGACTTTGGAGCTTCGTCGCGACGAGCCTATCATTGCCGATGATCCTCTTGGCTCGTTTCTCAATTGACTCAAGGGCATCAAGCTGGTATCTGGCAGATCCGTCCCAAAGATAAGAACAGTACTCCACACACGATCGAACTTGCGCTTGATAGAGTTTTAACAGCTGGTCTGGCGTGAAGTATCGTCTCACCTTTGCTAGGATCCCCAACTTCTTTGCAGCCACTTGAGATTTTGCCTCTATGAAAGGGCCGAAATTGAGGGTAGATGTTAACGTAACACCAAGAAGCACAAGTCGGTCGGTTATCGGCACGGTTACACCCCGAAAAGATGGAGCTGGGTGGAATTGGCTCCTTTTAGCTGAAAATAGACACGCTTGGGTATTAGCAGCATTGAACTTGACCAGATTGGCTTCGCCCCATTCAGAGACAGCCTGTAAGGACAAGTTCAAGCGCTCAACTATAGCCTCCCGGAGAGACCGGATCTGCGACCCACCAGGACATGCGTCGGACACGTATCTCTCAGCCACAGTGCTGTTGTCTGCATACCCAAAGGTGGGTTTAAGCAAATCATTAATATGCAGCAAGAACAGTGTTGCCGAAAGCACCGACCCCTGAGGAACCCCGGCATTAATATCCAGCAGTCCAGACGAGCAGCCATCAATGACCACTCGGATAGACCGATCCCTCAGGAAATCCGCAATCCAATCACACAATCCGGTGGGCAGACCGAAGGAAGGAAGCTTACTAATAAGGCTATCGTGCCAGACCCTGTCGAAGGCCTTCGAGATGTCAAGGGAGACCGCGATAGAGAGGCACGGGGAGGCATCCCCGTGCCTCTCTATGGCCTCACTCCGAATGTGAATGGCATACGCTAGAAGATCCCCAGTTGAACGATTTGGGCGGACGTTTCACTAGGTCCATGTCCTGCCAGTTTTTGCCAAAAATCATAGCTTTGGTAAGTAGGTATCCTATTTTTAGGGATGGGAAATCATCAAATGACTCATCCCGCTCTGGGTGGAACCGAAGGGAGTTGGTAAACACCCTTAGGTGGTTAACAATATTTTGACATGGACTGTATAAAAAAAAAGTTTTAAAAGTAAACAGATATTCACAGGCTGACATCAGCAAGATGAGAGTTGTCAGATATTCACAGGGTGACATCAGCAAGATGAGAGTCGTGGAGAATCAAAATAAGTAACTGGCAATTGGAGATGCCATGTTCACAATGGACTGCTGTAGGTTAACGTTGACAATAAGGGGCAGAGCCCAAATGGGATTCGAAAAATGTTTTTTTTTTAACCACATGCCGCCCGACAGAAGGTTATTTTCTTTATAAGGCAGGCAAAAAAGCGCTCCTTCAGAAATCGGTTCAAGACCGCGCCTCCGGCGCGCCGCCGCCGCCGTGGAAAATTTACCTCCACGCCGCCGCCGTCAAAAATCGCCACGGCGCTCATATCTATGAGGTACCCTCTTCCTATTTTCTTAATTTTGAGACAGATCATACGCAAGGTATTAACTTAAAGTAGATTTTATCTATGCAACAGATATTTTTCGACACCCACGCGAACGAAGTCGCGGGGACCGCTAGTATAATCTAAATAAATACTTTACTGTTCAATTACATGATGGTTGATAAGATTACAAGTTGGATTAGTATTTGACTTGTGTTTATAAGTAAAGGATAGGTATTAGCCAAAATGGACGTTCAAACAACAGAGTCGAAATACATTTCATATGAAAGCTTACATTCAGTATTTCATTTTATACCATAAAACAAAGAAGAAGACCGCGCGATGCGTAGGTAATGTGTCCACGATCTATTTACCGACAACGGTGACGTGTTTTCGAAGACAATGTTCTTGAGTGACCCGAGCGTCAACCTTAGTTGGCATATCCTACATATATTAAACTATAACTTATAATAAACCAATAAAAATAATAACTTGCATAATTCATGAATTCGGTTCAACGTTTTATAGATTTTGTTAGACTTGTAAGTGAACGTTTAATAAGTCTTGTTTGTTAGACTCGTTTTAAAACATGAAAGTATTTGTTTTGTTCTCAGTGGTGAGTGGAGTTTAATAAAATCAAAGTCAAAAAGTTTATTTCAATATGGCCATAAGAAAGCACTTTTGAACGTCAATATTATTTATATATATGGTTCTTCTTGGACACCTGTACCGGCCTAATTCACTCTTGACCCCAGTTCATGATAGTTGCAGTTCTGATATCTCTTTAACCCGGCTTTTCACAGCCTTCTGCTCATAATGAAAGTTGATGCTGATGATATAAGCTTTCTTTTGGTGTATATGTGGTTCTTATTGGACACACCGGCCAAAACCGCCCGTGTTTTGGTGATTTGGGGATATTTGTGAAAAACTAATAGTAACAACCTCTAGTATTTACTTCAAACAATATTCTTACCAAGTTTCACGTACATTGGCCCAAGGAAAAAGATTTTTCCATACAAAGTTTAACACCCCTTAATTCGCCTATTGGAGGTAGTTGTGAAAAACTAATAATGACAATCTATAGTTTGGTCAATATTTGTAGCAAATTCCTAGAAAATTGGCTCAAGGAATAAGATTTTTCATACAAAATTCCAACCCCTATTTCATTCCCTTAGGGGATGAATTTTCGAAAATCCTTTCTTATCGGATGACCGCGTCATACAAAGAAAGAAAAAAATCACTTATTTGCTTATAATGTAGGTATACATATAGGTTGGAAAATTTGTAAATTGCCCCGATACTGCCTTACGGAATGAAAAATATTGGAATTAAATTTAATAATAATAGTATAACCAATACAATTATTAAATAGTCGCGAACTTAATAGGTAATTACAGATGTAAAAAAAAATGAATTAAATATAAATCACTCGCTTATTGTACAATGAAGAATATAAATGTCAGAACACTCCCTCCAGGTTTCAGGTTTCTACGATCAGCGATTTAGGCTGTGCGTTGATCTGTCCGTCATTCAGGACAAAGCATTTTATATGTATAGATGGTATTTTGCCGTTGGGTGAAGTTTGATGTGGTATGATATCAGAAGGTTTGGCAAATAAAAGAGCGTGTTCTCAGGAGACGGTTTACTGAACGACTGAAGTAGTGTACAGAGGTTGAGAGGGCTTAGAATAAACTTATGAGCTATGTCATACAATGCCTAAGATTAAAGATTTATAACAGGCCTACGCGCTAGAATATGTTATTCTATACTAATTTTATAAAGAGGTAAAGTTTGTGAGGTAATCTCTGGATCTGCTAAACCGATTTTGAAAATTCTTTTACCAGTAGTAAGCCCCGTTATTTGTGAGTGTCATAGGCTCTATATTAACCCGAAAAATACCGCCCAACGAAGTGGGCACGGGTCAGCTAGTATTTATAACCTCCCATGGAATAATCAACGCGCTCGGAAACCGCTAAGTCGTGCCCTCAGTAATTCTATTTTAAAAAAATACTTATCAGATGTTACTACTTTTAATTTTTTGCTAATTACAAGTCTAGTATATTGTAATCCTACAAATAACTGTTTTCGGTCCCACACGAAGTGAAATTCAAGTTAAAATAATCAGTGAAAAAATTGGTAAAACTGTCGTATCATCAGTGAATAGCCCGCGAGTGCACGGAATTCTGACGTTTGAACGAACGCTTTAAAAGTGAAAGTCCTGCGTACGCGCAATCTTCATCGCGCTGTCAGTGCTGCCTACCTCCCAGCGGCAAATTCGTGGTGTGTTCCAGCGACAAATACAAATATAAGCGGACTTTTTACATCAGTGAATGGGACTAGTGGCGCCACCCCGACCATAAAAGGTACTAAATATTCTTACTACGTACGCGGTGCGTTTTTTTTGGAACTAAATATAGTTACAATGCTTCGCACTCCCCCAAAAGATGGCGAAGCCGGTAATTTACCACAAGTCCAATCAGAGCCAAATATACCAGCTGTCATTGCAAGTTCACCGAGCACATCTTACATAAGCGTAAGATATAAGCGCCCGCGCACTGAATGCTCTCCTGATTCGGACTCCCACTCAAACTCTCATGAGTCCACGACGAATGAACTACTTGATACTATTCGTCAAGAAATACGTTCAGTTTTATCTTCCGAGGTCTCAGCAAGTATTAAAACCTGCATTACTAACGAACTACGGGAGATTAAAGAAATGTTTCGTGGTTTGGAGCACTCCGTCAATTTCATGAGCGCCGATTATGACCGTATGAAAATCGAGCTCGACGCATGCAAAAGCGACAACAAAACTCTTCGCAAAGATAATGAGCTCCTCAAGACTACGGTTTTTGAATTATCGCTGCAAGTTAACCTAATAGAGCAAAATTTACGCCAGCAAAATTTAGAGATCAACGGTATACCGGAAAATAAGGCTGAAAACCTGGTAAAGACAATTGTTCAATTGGGGAACGTAGTGTCTAGTACAATTAAGGAGGATGACATCTTATCTGCAGTACGCGTGAGAAAATTGGATCCTGAAAGCAAGAACCCAAGAGCGGTCGTCGTCAAGTTACGGAGCACATTATCGAGAGATACAGTCCTTACATCTGTCTTACAATTTAACAAGGCCCACCCGAAAGAAAAACTGAGTACTCAACAGCTGGGCTATGGAGGCGCTATCAAGCCAATTTTTGTATCCGAACACCTATCTCCGTTAAATAAGAGAATTCACGCGGCTACTAGGAAGGCAGCACGTGAAAAGGGATACTTATACGTGTGGGTACGCGATGGCAAAGTTCTCGTCAGAAAAGCCGACGGTGAGCAAGCAAAACACATAAAAAGCTTGGAAGCCATTGCTTTACTTTGAAACTGTTCAACCGATACTTATGCAATGATACCGTGCACCAGTACTTAAAAATTCACAATTTATTACCAGAATTTCAGAGGCCTGAAAACCAAACTTAATTCCATTAAGCTGGCTGCACAACTGGGCAACTATGACGTCATAATTGGAACAGAAACGTGGCTGGATGACGGCATAAGTGACGGTGAAATTTTCGACTCCAGGTATCACGTCTATCGCAGGGATAGGGCTTCAACTACTCTGGGAACCAAGAGGGGTGGAGGTGTTCTGATCGCGGTGTCTAAGCTTATTGATTCCATACGTATGCCAAAATGGGAATCGGACATCGAAGATCTATGGGTAAGACTTAAAATCACCAAGGGAAAAAGGCACCGTAATTTAAATGTCTGCGCCGTTTACCTGCCACCACCAGTTCAACAAGTCTTACTGGATTCATTTTTAGACAGAGTATCTTCATTGATGGAATCTACAGGAGAAGATACGATTATAGCAGGAGACTTCAATCTCAGTTTTATCAGTTGGGACATAAACAATTCTCTTGGTAACTCTCCATGTACAACCCCAACTAACTACGCCAACAGGTTAGGCCACTCTTTAATAGATTTTATGTCGGAAAATAATATGTTGCAACTTAATACTGTTAAAAATTGTTACAATAAAACCTTAGACCTAATTTTTTCTAACTTTTACGGAGGAAGTGTTAACGAGTGCAATGATCCAATGTCCAAAGTAGATGTATACCACCCACCCATTATGATCACTGTCAGCAATATTTCACCAGTTCCTTTAATAAACAAAAGAATATCAAAACCGAATTTCAAACGTGCTAACTATGCGTTAATTAACTTGAAACTAAGAGATATAGATTGGACAAACATATTTTCTGAACTGCCTGAGGTCGATGCTATGGTACATGTGCTTTACGAACATATTCGTTGTGTTATAAATGAGTGTGTCCCTCTTTCCAAAATACCTAATGGTAAATTTCCATTTTGGTTTTCTAGGTCTCTTATTAAATTACTGAACGAAAAGGAAAAAGTTAGATCTCGCTATAAAAAATATAAAAATCCTAGAGATAATTATGAATATAAAATCCTAGGCGACCGCGCAAGTATAATGATCAAGGACTGCTATAAGACATACGTAATGAACACGGAAAAGAATATCGCGCAAAACCCAAAACTCTTCTGGTCCTTTGTGAAAGCCAAAAAATCTAATTCTAGCGACATTCCTTCCACCATGCATTTGGGACGGAATATTGCAAAATCTGGTGAAGAAATAAGCAAACAATTTGCCACACACTTTTCTTCAACCTTCACACCATCCGCTAACCCGAATGCTCCCAGTACTAGCTCACGTAATTATTTTCAATCCGCTTTATGTGGAATGACTTTTACTGAGAGAAACGTGTTTAAGGAGTTGAAGAAACTTGACGCTTGCAAGGGTCCGGGACCTGATGGCCTGCCGCCGTTGTTTGTCAAGAAATGTGCAGCTAACCTGTCTCTTCCGCTTAAGTTGATTTTTAACAAGTCAATTAAATCATCTACGTTCCCCTCGCAATGGAAAGTTGCTAACGTAGTGCCCATTTTTAAGAAGGGCGAAGTCGACGATTCTTCGAACTATCGTCCCATATCGCTTCTCTCCGTCTTTGCGAAGCTGTTTGAAGCACTTGTTTGTCCCATATTGACATCACACATAAAGGCGCAGTTGGCTCCCCAACAGCACGGTTTCTGTGCTCGCAAATCTACTACCACTAATTTGGTACATTACATTAATGACATTAGCAAATCTCTGGACTCCCGCACACAGGTTGACTCCATCTATACTGATTTCAGCAGTGCCTTTGACAAGGTGAACCACAAGGTACTTATCACAAAGCTCGAACAGTTTGGCATATCCGGCCAACTACTCATGTGGTTTGTCTCATACCTATTTGAGCGGAAACAGAAAGTGGTTGTGAGGGGTTATGAGTCACCGTTATATCTTTCCACCTCCGGTGTACCACAGGGATCTCACCTGGGACCGATTCTTTTTTTGATTTTCGTCAATGACATAGTTCATTCAATACGGCACTGTAAATGTTCCATGTTTGCGGATGACTTGAAATTGTACAGGGAAATTAAAACAGACAGCGACATTCTTCTTCTTCAGGAAGACTTGGATGCGGTGCGGGAATGGTGTCAACTTAATATGATGACTCTCAATGCAAGTAAATGCTATCACATGACTTTTACGCGAAACAAACTAGTACTATCATCATCTTATGCGTTGGATGGTGTTCCTCTGCAAAAGGTTGATACCATTCGTGATTTGGGTGTCCAACTCGACAGCAAGCTAACTTTCAACAATCATATTGACATGATTGTAGCCAAAGCGTCAAAAATTTCAGGTTTTGTGAAGAGAACTTGTTCGGAGTTTCGGTCCACATCGACACTAAAAGTGCTTTACAACACCCTTGTCAGAAGCATACTTGACTACGCATCTCCAGTTTGGAATCCCAAATATCGTGTCCATATTGACCGGATTGAACGTATACAGAAGGCCTTCACCAGGTACCTACGCTTTAGATGCCCTAGTTGCCCTCATGACGCTAATTATTCCCAAAGGCTTAATCACTTCAATATGTTATCACTTGAACAACGTAGAAGCACTTCAGATCAGCTCTTGTTTTACAAAATTATCCATAACCTGGCAGATGTACCAGAGTTGTTATCAGAAATTAATATATCTGTACCTAGACGTACTGTCACTAGATCTCTGCGCAAAATAAATACCTTTGCACCGTCCTCATCAAGAACCAACCTTGGTCTCAATGCACCCTTGAATCGATTAATGGCAAATTATAATAAAATAGATATCATCTGCAACAATATTGATATATTTACAGACTCATATTCCCAATTTCGCAGAAAACTTATAACTAATGGCGACGAATCATAATTTCATAACCTACTTTCTACTTTTTATTTTGAACTATATTTTTTTTGGCTTTTTGCCACATGTGCCTGCCACTTTAATAATAATTTTGGAATGTTTTCATACTGCACTCGATAACGCCTTCTGCCGTTTTTAATTTTTACTGTTTATATTTTAATCGTAATGTTTTAATGATAATTTTGATTTTTTATTCTAATTTATTAAATGATAATTTTGATTTTTAATTCTAATTTATTTAATGATTTGGTTTTTTACTTAATGTTTTGTTCTTTGTTTTTAATTTAGTTTTTCTATCGTCACGACTATTGAATCTTGTTAAACATAATTATGTATAAGAAGCAATTTTTTTACGTAAGTGCTGTGTACGCCTGTAAGTGACTAATTCACCATAACACAATGCATTGTTATTTTTATTATGTTAATGTCTAGTGAATAGGTCGTTGGTGTACCTATCAAATAAATAAATAAATAAATAATGGGCTCCAAATTCAAATCCGTACAGTACCTATGTGCCAGTAGATGGCGCTGTTTGAAAGTTTAGAGATTTTCTGTTCAACTCAATTATTAAAATAAGTACTTACTACTACCTACTCGGGCGAATTAACTTGATAGGTACATGGCTCGAATGATGTTAGTGCAAAGTACAGTTTGCAAAACTTTTGTTACCTAGCATTTCATAAGCGTACTTGCACATGTACCTATAATTATATCGAATACACGAATAATCTGTGTTAGGTAGTATCTTGCATATACCTAAGTACCTAGGTATTTGGTTTTAAAGAAAGTTTCAAGACCGAATTACAAGTTTGCCTAATACCAACCACAGATATAAAGTTAATGCAATCTCAAATTAACAACGAATCTCAAATAGGTATCAACATTAAATTGAACGACGGTCATCTTTTTATTTTTTACTAGCACTTTGCCCGTGACATCGTCGGCGCTGTAATTTTCTTAAGGATCTCTAATATTTCTTGTAATAAATATAGCCTATGTTACTCAGGAATAATGTAGCTTTCTAACGGCAAAAGAATTTTTGAAATCGGTCCAGTAGTTTTTAAGTTTATTCGTTACATACAAATCTTTCCTCTTTGTAATATTAGTGTTTGTGTGTGTGTGTTTGTTTGTGTGTTTCTAGTTAAGTTACTAACCTGTAGATTAAGTTTTTTCCTTGTGTTTTTTATTTTACTAACAATTGGACCTTTGTAGTCAAAACAATTGAATAAATAATAATAATAGTGTAGATTTATGCCTAATATCATTGGATTCGACGAAATCTTTACATTTCGATTGGACCTAGTTCGAGTCAAATGTTGTATGAGTAGGTGTTCGTGATATTTTTAGGGCCTTGGACATCAAACGATGATTTTAATTATCTTTTAAATATAATATTGGGTATTAATGTTAATACATCAAAGGTTAATACCCACTCGATACAGCTCGTAGTGCGTGCGGCGCGGGGCGCGGTAGAGCACCTCACGCAGTCCACTAATTGTAGTAGACTTTAAAATTTTATTTATAAGCATCCTAATAAACAAATATCATGCTACTTACACAGTAAGGCCCTGTCCGCACTGCGATTTTTATTCCCGCGATTTTTTTCCGCAATTCTGTAACACATTGAATCTTAGCTCCGGTCACCCTAATGAGGGTCCCTAACACACTAACTGTTATTACACCACCCTAAATCGGGACTTAGGGCCCTGAATACCGTGTAGTGTAATAAGCCCTTAAAATTTTTGACCCCACAACGGTTAACATGACTACTATCGACAAAATTTTACTAATATGTATAAACAGTTTGCAATGTGGAGTGGCTGAAATGTTTTTCAGTCACCATAAGCAGTTGTGGCTAAGATTTCTAAATTCACAATGGTAAAGTACTGTCCACCTGTTCGCTCTTCCACCTGTCCGTCTGTCCGCTGTCCGCTCCTCCAATTGTACGTCTGGCCGCTCATCCACCTGGCCGCCTGTTCATCTATGTCTACGTAAACTAAGTAAAATTTCCAAAATATTTATACAACGTGTAACAGAATAAACACAATACCTCTTAAGGGGTCATTGTACTCATCATTATGAACAACTTTCACTATGGGACCAACACTGAAATCGCGAAAAAAAATCGATTCCCCCATACATTTACGTGCGGTTAACTCGACAAAATGTACTGAACAGCTGATTTTTTTTCGCGATTTCGGGTTTGCTCCCATAATAAAAGTTGTTCATAATAATGAGTACAATGACCCCTTAAGAGGTACTGCGTTTATTCTGTTACAGGTTGTATATGATGGTACGGAACCCTCGGTGCGCGGGTCCGACTCGCTCTTGACCGGTTTTTTTTATTTGTAGGACGTAGATACAGATCTGAATACAAAAGTTAGTTTTCTGATAGAAAGTTAAGTACGCTACGCTGTGAAAAAGAGCTAGTTACATTACCTTACATATTTCGAAACTATGTAACAATTATTATTATTATTTTTCTACTTTCCAAATAATCTGGGATGACCAGGATTGATACTTAAAAAGATCTAAAATTAACTAAAAAAAAAATTGCAGCAGTTTGCATATCTAAACAGTTATTCGACTAAATATCAGGTTATTGGTGTTGTAAGACAGTATAAATTTCAAAGCCTATTATGCACCAGAATTTCTTGGCAGGTTTATAGGAAACCAAAATAGGACCATCACATTTTCATCATTTTGACAAGACAGTACGCGTCCATGAGCAATATGAGCATACATCATGCAGCACCTTCCTTGTGTTATAACTTGTGTTGTCTGTATATTATTATATATATGTTATTTTGTAAGGTATATCTATGGGCCAAAGTAGCCTGAAAATAAAGAGATTTATTATTATTATTATTATAAACGAGAGGTATTCTATAAGGCCAGTCATTTAAGACATTTTAGGTTGCGGTATATTGCATTGCACTGATTTCTTGGGTAGTTGTCAGGATAGATGCCAGTACTGTAGGTAATTCCAGGATAGGTACCGCGGCTTTGAATACTCTATGTTAGAAATGTCGTAGGCTAAAATCGTACTACGTAATAGGAAGCGCTCCCCTCGCAGACCCCCATGCCACGCCAACTGCACGCCCGTGAGTGTAAAAATCTTCCGCTGTCAGACCATTGCAAGCGTTGAAATTATTATCGTAAGTACTTACTATCGAATACCTTTTCACTCTGTTATAAATTCTACATTTTTTAAATTTATTTGCTAATATAACAGTTTTAAAGCACACGAAATAATGCTGAAAATATTTTTGCTTTTAATTTTTTTTTATTCAAAAAGTCATCTATCCTGTGCAAAAAGTATATTTGCCCCATCTGCTGTTCGGGATAGATGCCCTAACTATTTCATAAAAAATGCCACTTCCATACATGTTCGAACTTGCGTTTGATAGAGTTTAAGCAGCTGTTCCGGCGTGAAGTACCGTCTCACCTTTGCTAGGATCCCCAACTTCTTTGCAGCCACTTGAGATTTTGCCTGTATGAAAGGGCCAAATTTGAGGGTAGATGTTAATGTAACCCCAAGAAGCTCAAGTTTGTCGGTTATCGGCACGGTTGCACCTCGGAAAGATGGAGCTGGGTGGAAATGGCTCCTTTTAGTAGAAAATAGACATTGGGTCTTAGCAGCATTGAACTTGACCAGATTGGCATCGCCCCATTCTGAGACACATTGAAGCGGTCAACCATAGCCTCCCGGAGAGACCGGATCTGCGACCCACCAGCTCGTGCGTCGGATACGTAAATCCGCAATCTGGCGGGCAGACCGAAAGAAGGAAGCTTACTAATAAGGCTATCGTGCTCTGGCACGATAGCTGTATTAGTAAGCTACCTTCTTATTATTAGTAAGGCCTTCGACAGGGCAGACCCTGTCGAAGGCCTTCGAGATGTCAAGGGAGACCGCTAGAGCCTCCCCGTGTTTCTCTATGGCCTCACTCCAGATGTGAATGGCATACGCAAGAAGATCCCCAGTAGACCGATTTCGGCGGAACCCGTATCCGGTCCGTACCCGGTCGGTCACTAAGGACATCATTCGCTTCTAGGTATGCCATGAGCCTTCGACAGGGCAGACCCTGTCGAAGGCCTTCGAGATGTCAAGGGAGATCGCTAGAGCCTCCCCGTGCTTCTCTATGGCCTCACTCCAGATGTGAATGGCATACGCAAGAAGATCCCCAGTAGACCGATTTCGGCGGAACCCGTATCCGGTCCGTACCCGGTCAGTCACTAAGGACATCATTCGCTTCTAGGTATGCCATAAGCACGCGTTCCATATTCTTACAGAATACGGACTTTACCGAGATAGGTCTATAATTCGACGGGTCAGCTCGACTACCTTTCTTGGGCATGGGCTGCACGTTAGCTTGCTTCCAAGCCTTCGGCACTTTTCCAGTCTCAAACGAAAGGCGAAATATGTGTGTCAAAATCGGAGACAACTCAGGCGTTTTCTCCTCAGCGGAGTGGGCCAGCGTCCCGTCGGGTCTCAGCAGTGGTGGTAGTGAGAGGCGGCAGAAGTTCGATTCTACCGACTTAGCCAGGGACCAAAAACCCTTACTACCTGCTGGGTATGAAGAAAGTTTGTTCCCTATTCGGCTAATGTGGTCAAACCGAGCCCTCCGTAACACCTTTTTGCAGGACTTGGCAGCCCTGTTGAAGGCTCTCTTCTTCTGACTCACGTAATTTGCCCAGTGGTGAAGAAATCGTCACCGAGTAGCGGTCTGGATCTGTTGTCAGCAAAAGGTCCAAGCAATTGGCAGTGTGCGAATCAACATCCGGCACCGTTGTTGCCTCCTGGACCAGCTGGGTAAGATTTAACGCTAGCGCTAGCTTTCGCGTCTCTCGTCCAGCATGGTCCGTGCACTGGTATGGGAAGAGACATTTAGTCCAGGCCTGTGTCCACTATAACCCACAGCGTTGAGAACCTGGAGTCTTCAAGGTTTCGGAGACGCCGATAGCAGATGTCGTCCCGGCCCAAGCAGCACACAAAGCTGTATAGTCACTGCACAACAGAATTTTTGAAAACTCAAGTCTGTTATGCTTTTTGTACAAGGGCTGTATATCCGGCTACACAGTTCTTATAATTCTAAATTTGGCCCCAAATTAACCAGCCCTGAGCATTATAGTAGCTTGTTAACAGCTGTCCAGAGCATTTTAAGAGCTGTACATGGGCTGTACAATGGCTTAGACAGCTATCAATAGGCCACTATCCAGCTCCTTTAATTCTCCTAGACAGCTAAAAGATGGTTTATGGCTTAGTATCGGTTATTGCTAGTCTACAAAGAAATAGCAACAAAAAACTATTTGTGCAGTGCAAGTGTTACGCGGCGTCATCTCTTTCTGTGGACAAATAATAATTTCTAATTTAAGGTAAGTATTTTTCACGTTTGTTTTGTATCTCTATTGGTAAATTGTACTGCGGGTGCCACTTTACTGTTAATATACATGGTAATATTCTTAAATATTACACGCGCCATCGAAATAATGTAGTTTCACTAAAAATATTATACAAAATATATACGGTGAACGAATTAATCATGGATTTTAAGTCGAATTTTCCATTTAATGAGCATTAATATCTATTTGTAACAATGAAATAGTGTGTTTTTACTTTAATAGCTCTCAAATATCCTGAAAATTTAACAGAAATCAGTCATTTTTTCATATGTTATCGGCTTGTTTACATTAAAATGGCGTTAATTTGTTATCCAGCAATAATTCTTACTAAATTTCCTTGGCCCTCTCTTTTCTGTTCAATACTACAAAACTAAGTCTATTAATCAGCTGAAAACTGTACGCTAGCTGTACAATGGTTTTCAGTTATTCTAACGCTTGGTTAAAGGAGTAAAGTGAGAGTATACAACGGCGTCTCAGGGATCTCTAATCTTGATAGAAAACCATTTCGGCCATTGCCACCCATTTTGCCGCCAGTTTAGGTTTCACTTTACCTAATTTGATGCTTTTACTTTCAGACATTTCAAAATCTATGTGCCCGGAACCCTCATTTTTAATCGACACCAGCACGTGACTGCAGCTACATAAATGAAGGAGATTTTTACTATCCTTGTTCCTTTGCTTATTGTATTATTTTAAAAGTTTATTTTTAACTGCACCAGTTCTTTTCGTTTTTTCCATGGTTTAACCGTATTCATTTTAAATTGTAATTTATTCTCGCACGATAATTAGTTAAGTCACGTTGCGAGGTTATGACAAAATTGACGTTGTCATAGCACTATAAAAACCTATGTTTACTCTTCAATAATTCTAGAGGCTTTAAAATAGCAAATAATTACACCATAGTGTAAAAAAATACAACTATTTAAAAATAGCTAATATTTACACTATATTGTAAAAAAAAAAACAAACTAATATTCAAAAATAGATAATATTTACACTATAGTGTAAATATTAGCTATTTTGAAGCCTCTATAACCCTTTGGAATTAAAGTGGAGTAAGGCAAAACTAATTTACAGCTGACGTAGTAGTCGTAAATGCTTTTAACCAGCTACTATAAAGCTTATTGAGGTAGCATTATAATTGAATTTGTGTACACCAAAATAAAGTTTTAGTGTAAAAAAGCCACTGGCAAAATGCAATTATCTAATACAGCTTAGAAGAGGTGTGACTTTATTGCGTTAAGCAACCGTTTACAAGCTATGGTCTTCTTACCCAGCTAGTAGCATTATACGTAGCCAAAGGCTGGACAATAGTTCTTTCAAATTCTACTAAAATGCATTTTGTTGTTTTTTTCTTCATTATACAGCCATTAGTTAGCTGTGCTGTTTAACAGTGTAGAGATCACCCCTCATACAGTCTCAAAAATAGTCTTATCCGTTAGTACAGCTACGTAAGACCCTTTAACCGTAATTTAGCTTGTTTATAAATCTAATTTCCGCTAATGTGCTGCTTGGGCGGGCGTACATACATACGCCCGCGCGTGGTCTAAAGTGGTGCTCCAGGGTAAACCCTGGGTAAGATAGGTATGACACGTCTGACGGACATCCGATCTGCGTCTCCGACAAGAATGGAAAAAACAGAACGCCCTAGCAACCCCCCCCCCCTCCCCGGTCTTTCAAAGTCATGATCATACTTTCTAACTCAGTCTTGTCATTATCTAGCAGTGCGAAGGATGGTAAAGTCGAGCAGCCAGTAAAAGAATTACTCGTTAGATAAGGCGATTGACCCCGATTTTTCTCTGCCAAACACTTTCCAACATTAATAAAGAAATTATTTGCCATGTTAGCAGAGGTCAGCTGTGACGAGTGCGCTTGTAATAAACCTGAAGATGACTCATTTTGTTTTAACAAATATGTTATATTTTTAATACATTTCCAGATCTTTTTGCTACTTGTTCCAGCCTTTTCTAATGCAGTTTTATCGTAGTTGCTTTTAACTTTTTTGAGTAGATCATTACACAAATTGCGATATTTGTATGACAGTTGCAACGTAGCATTATCTGGGTGAGATTTAGCTTTAATGTGCAGTTTATCTCTATGCTTTATACAGCGGATAAGACCTGTCGTGATCCAGGGTTTTATGTTGCAATTTTTTTTTGCTCAAATGCGATATAACCGTATTTTTGTGAATTGCATGTCGTACATTTTCTATAACATGCAAAACTGCGGGTCAGCGGAATTATAGACTGGCTCAAAGTTGATAACGCGCAAATCTTCTTCTAATTTATTTATATTCAATTCCGAAATTGAGCGAGTGTTTTGCTTAGGTATGTTACAATCAAGAGTTAGTAGGGCGGCATTGTGATCACCAGGCGGCGGCCGACGCTATGACACGCGGAGTTGCGATAGTCGTTGAGAGGATCCGGCAGCTGGGTCTCGAGGTGGTCCTACACAAGTCCGAAGCCATGTGCTTTCATGGATCTCGGAACAGGCCACCATCGGGATCCCAAATAACGGTATGAGGGTTTCACATCGGCGTCGGGTCGACGATGACGTACTTGGGTCTCGTCCTTGACAGCCGGTGGAACTTCGTCGAGCACTTCCGACGTTTGGCTCCCAGATTGGGGCGGGCCGGGGCTGCCTTCAAGCGGCTTCTGCCCAATCTAGGGGGTCCAAACGCCTCCTGCTGGGGGCTTTACGCAGGGGTCGTGCGGTCCATGGCCCTTTATGGGGCGCCGGTGTGGGCACCTTGAGGAAGCGACCTGCCCGTTACCTCAACGCGTCCCAGAGGGTCATGGCTATCCGGCTGGCCCGGGGATATCGCACGGTCTCTGGCAAGGCGGCGAGCCTCCTTGCCGGACTGCCACCATGGGATCTGGAGGCGAGAGCCCTCGCGCTCATTTACGAATGGCGCGTGGAGGCGCAACGCCGGGGCGAGACTTCTCTGCCGCGGCAAATCGCAGCGCAGCGGACGGAGCTCCGGCAGGATCTCATGGCGGTATGGAGACAGCGACTGTCGCAACCCAGCGCTGGGCACGCCACAATCCTGGCGATAAGTCCCCTCTTTGAGGAGTGGCTAGAGCGGCGCCACGGCGTCCTCACCTTCCGCTTGACGCAGGTACTCACCGGACACGGTTGTTTCGGGAGGTACCTGTTTCGGATTCGGCGGGAGGATACGCCCGGTTGTCAACACTGCGAGGATCGCCCGGAGGACACAGTGGAGCATACGGTGGAGGTCTGCTCTGCTTGGGCGGAGCACCGCCGTGTCCTCGTCGAGGCGATCGGCGGCGGCGACCTCTCGCGGCCGGCTCTGATTCAATCTATGGTCCGGAGCGAGGAGGCATGGGATGCGGTCACCTCTTTCTGCGAAGCAGTAATGCTAGCGAAGGAGGAGGCCGAACGCGTGAGAGAGAGGGAAACCTCACGCCCCAGCCGCCGCAACAGGAGAAGACGCCCCGGGCGTCGGGAGTCGCAGGGCGATTCCCGGCCACCGTAGGCGCGGGCCCGCGGACGACGAGCATTGGGTGGCTCGCCGTCCGATCAGAACCTGGCCCGAGTCGACGGCGCGCTGTGTTCCACGCGCGCCTCAAAGAGCTGTCAGCATAGAAGACGGGGCCCGCTAGGGCTAGTGCCTGCCGGGGTTGCGGAATCTGTTTGATAGAGTCACCGCGGCTCTGGAATGCAAAGGGCATTAGAAGGAACACGGATGGGTTTTAGTCAGTAAGAGAGTCTGACACTCCCCCTTCTGCTTTACCTGGGTAAAGCGGGAGGAGTCATTTGATGATTTCCCATCCTTAAAAAAAAGGGCGGCATTGTGATCGGTTATTGTCGAGTTAACAACAAGGGCAAGTGAGGGGTAATTTGAGTTTAACATGACATGATCCAAGCAGGAGCCACTATAATGTGTAGGAAAGCTATGTGCGGGGAGAAGGCCATAAAATGCGCATAGGTTTAGGTAATCCAGAGCATTAGTACTTCCTGGTAGAATTTTGATATTAATACCTCCAATTACAATCGTGTTTTTGATGGATTGATGACAGATTCTGAAAGACAGCACTCAGCGATTCAGTAAAATAACTGATATTTTTGAAGGACGGAGGTCGACATAATGCTAATACTACAAAGTTTGACCCAATCTTCACTACCAAACTGTTGCAGTCGTGCATATTAGGTTCCTCAACAGAGACCTTCAGATAATTTCTTACAAAAACTATCAGCCGATCATTTTGATTGCAATTCCTATTACTTTTATACATATTATATCCTGGTATTAGTGGTATGTTATATTGTTTGGCAAGCCAGCATTCGGTTAAAACCATAACGCCACGTTTTATGTTTAACCGATGTAAAAAAGTGCAAAAACTATCGAAATTCTTAAAAATACTGCGAATATTTGTGTTAGTACAGTTAATGGAGTTTTGTAGTCGGAAAGATATTATTGTGGTCTAAATAAATAACTTATTGACGGCGCTTTTAGGCGCTCGCATAATCTATAGCATTAATATACCGTTTTTCGGCCATTATTTTCGCCGGACAGTCAGCAGCGCCTGTGTTGTGCTTGTCTGACTTTTTGCAGTGAAAGCAAGTAGCGTATTTTGGCTCATCTCCCTTTTTTAGACATTTTTTGATAGAGTATCCTTGATAGCCGCAGTGACCGCAGGTGTAGGACGTCTGCCGACAAAACTTGGCAGCATGACCATACTGCTGGCACTTATAACATCGTGTTACCAATGTAAAGTCTCTCACAGGGCATGATGACCAATTCACAAATACTCGGTCTTTTGAGATCAGGGCTTTGCGTATGACTGCAGGTACTTCAATTACGTAATTGCAGTTGTGAGCGTCTTTCTTACCTAACTTATGGCTTAAACTAATTGAGGCCAAAAACGTTTCAAGGCTGCAGTCCTGTAGTTTCTAAACAAGATTTTGGTGATACAAGCAAGTAAGAACCTCTTTTTCTGCCATGAATGACGGCACTCTTATGATAACAACCCTAAGCTTCTTTTTGTGTGGCTCATCGACTGTTAGGCCTGACTTTGTTAGCTGCTCCGATTGCCTCAGCTTCTCGATGTCGTCTTTTGTCTCAGTGCTCATAATGACACCGCCATTTTTGGTCTTGCGCAAGCCTCTAACGTGAAGCTTTATCTGTTCGGGGCAGATAATTTTTTGGACGGGAGACTTTGTCTCGTCACTGGTTATCTTGCGGATAAATGGCCACAGAACTTACATTTGATGGCTGGATAAAGTTGTTGGCACTTTTCTTCACCATGTCGGAAAAGGAAGTTCCCAGTGCAGGTTTAGTTGACTCTCCGACTTTCATCTTCAGCTCCTTTAGTTGCTACGAAAGGTCGAGTTGGCTTTCGAGTGATTTCACAGCATAATGGGATTGCAAGGCCCTAGATTTGAGAGACTGATACTGTACGGCCATCTGCGATGTTCCATGTTCAACCTTCTGGCATAAGGTATTGATGCGCATCTTTTGGTCCGAGTTCAGCTTGCCTTCTGCTGCAATAGCACACATTCTCTCCTCAAGGCTCTGCGAGCACACCTACTTCTCGGGCTGAAGGGACTATTTTCCATTGTGTAACTGGTTATTTACTTGTTAAACACTGATAATTTATCTTCATAAAATTCACCTTACGTAAACCAAGAGTATGACACAGTTTGCATTGTACCGGCTATTTATAAAAACTAGGACACGATTTCACAAGTGATTATTTATTTACGATCGCTCACAATTCAATCTGGACAGCTTCTCTTTTTTTAAACAGTTTTAGAGTCTGAACAAATCACAAGTCCGTTCCTCTATGGAGTATTGCAGCCGTTCTGATTGGCTTTCTCCGTAAATCGTGCCGTTTAGAACAATTAAGCTTTAATCTTAAAAAAAAAACTGGCCAAGTGCGAGTCGGACTCGCGCGCAAAGGGTTCCGAACGAATTTTTTTTAACATATTATTTTTACAGTATAGACTTTTTATAGATTTTCCTGTAATCTTTGGGTAAAGATCTATTATCTCCATTTTTTTCAAAATTTTATGCTCTGTAGTTTCGAAGATGGTCATTTTTCGCCTAATTTCTTGAATAACTTCAAAACCATGTATTTTAAAATAATGAAAAAAATATAACTAAAACCCTCACAGTACGCTCGTTTATTTGAAATATCACATGATTTTTTTAAAATCTATATTTTTAACTTTCTTGTTTCACCCCCAAAAATGACCCCGATACTAAAAATTTGATAATTTAAGTAACACGTTCGTGTTTGGGTCACAAAAGTCCATCTTTGTACTAAATTTCAACAGAATGGGTCCAGTGGATCTGGAGAAAACTGGCTGTGACAGACAGACAGACACCCGAGTGATCCTATAAGGGTTCCGTTTTTTGTTCGGAACCCTTAAAAGGCCCGAAAATTAAGAAGTTTTAGTAGCACCACGCAGTTATTGGGTGTATACAACTGGCATCTATCCCAACAACCACCCAAAAATCAGGACAGTGTGAGTTACTGCGACCTGACACATTTAATCTGTCTACGGTGATTCGCTTACATCTACTATAGCGATTGCCAAATTTTTCAAATGTCTGAAAAGTCAAAAATAATAACGATCGTAGGGATAACTTGCAAAAAAGACTCCTTCAAGAGATTAAGTTTTTTATAAGATTACATAAGTGTGTGTATTCAAATTAGTTAACCGTGTTCCAGTTTTATGGTGTGTAGGATTTCCTCGTGTACCTACCAAATAACATTACTCTGTCTTTTATTTCTTTAAAATTCAAATAAATGTCGAAGATAACGCAGAAAAGTTTAAATAAAATACAATATTAAAATGCCAAATTTTATTACATAAAAAACAAAAGATGTATCCAGAAAGAAAAGAGAAACAAACAAAATGAAAATAAAGAATCTAGCACGTAGTGCATGGCGAGCGGCGAGTACCGTACTTAACGAATAATTGACCACGGGTGATGCGGCAGTTCTTGCGACCTCTTGCGCCTACAACCGAACCACCGGATTGTCCACCAGCTGAACTACCAGATCCAGCTCCAGCAGCTGCAGATGAGCCCTTAGCTGATTCTGGCCCGTATGGTGCGTAAGATTCTTGGCCCACAGACGAAGAACTAGTCGTAGTCGGTAATCCTAAGCCTTCTTCTATGATAATAATTTCGCTAAAACCACTTGAGGTAGAACCTGTGTCAGCTACCGCTGAAACTCCTGTACCTGATGCTGATTCAGAACGGCTTGGTCCATATGCTGAGCCTGATTGTCCAACTGACGCTGCTGCTGTTGATGAAGCTAAACCAGATTCAGAGCCATAGTCATCGCCAGAAATATAGTCACCATATGGTCCTAATTTTGAGGGTCCGTATGCCTGGTCAAAATCGACTGCGCCATCGTCGCCGTAAAAAGCTGAATCTCCTGCTGCTGCTGCTGCTCCTACGCTGTTAGATCCTGGTCCATAACTGGATCTTCGAGAACTTTGTCCAGACGGTCCATATCCTTTTCGTCCTGGTCCAGATGAAGAGGCTGACGTAGAGCTTGGAGTGAAGGGCGATGATTCAAGTCCGCTTTCAATGATTATTACTTCTAAGTTCGGTGCTGATACTGTCTGCGCTGCAGTTGAAGCTGTGGCTGATACTGCACTCGAATCTTGACCGTTATTATCCCACTCTGCTGATTCGCCATATCCTGTTGCACCCGCGCCATATCCTTGAGTTGCGCCATAACGTCCACCTGGTCCGTAGCTTCCTGACTGTTCTGCTCCCCTTCCTCGGCTACCTGAACCTGCTGCTGCTGCTGCACTCTCAGCAGGTCCTTGATTTGCGCCATAACGTTCACCTGATCCGTAGTTTCCTAATTGTCCTGCTCCAGTACCTTGACCATCTCCTGCTGCTGCTGCTGCAGCCGCCGCTGCTGCGCTCGCTCCAGATCCTTGCCGTCCACCTGGTCCATAAGAATTTCTTCCTTTGGCAGCCGCTCCAGCCGCTCCAGCCGCTGCTGAAGCTGCTGCTCCTGCTCCTCCTGCTGCTCCTGAACCAAATCCAGAGCCAAAGTCATTGCCAGAAATGTAGTCACCATTAGGTCCATATTCTGAGCGTCCGTATGCCTGGTCAAAATCGACTAAGCCATCGTCGCCGTAAAAAGCTAAATCTCCTGATGCTCCGGCAGCTCCTGCTGCTGCTGCTGCTGCTGCTCCTGCTCCTGCGCTATCAGATCCTTGTCCATAACCGGATCCTCGAGGACCTTGTCCAGACGATCCATATCCTACTCGTCCTGGACCAGACGAAGAGGCTGACGTAGAGGTTGAAGAGGAGGTCGATGTTCCAAGTCCGTCGCGTTTGATGATTATTGTTTCTGAGCTCGGTGCTAATACTGTCTGCGCTGCAGCTGATGCTGTGGCTGATGCCGCACTCGAATCTTGACCGTTATTATCCCACTCTGCTGATTCGCCATATCCTGCTGCACCCGCGCCATATCCTTGATTTGCGCCAAAACGTCCACCTGGTCCGTAGCTTCCTGACTCTCCTGCTCCCCTTCCTTGGCTACTTGCCCCTGCTGCTGCTGCACTCGCAGCAGATCCTTGATTTGCGCCATTACGTCCACCTGATCCGTAGTTTCCTAATCGTCCCGCTCCACTACCTTGACCATCTGCTGCTGCTGCAGCCGCCGCTGCTGCGTTCGCTCCAGATCCTTGCCGTCCACTTGGTCCATAAGAATTTCTTCCTTGGCCAGCCGCTCCAGCCGCTGCTGAAGCTGCTGCTCCTGCTACTGCTGAACCAAATCCAGAGCCAAAGTCATTGCCAGAAATGTAGTCACCATAAGGTCCATATTCTGAACGTCCGTATGCCTGGTCAAAATCGATTAAGCCATCGTCGCCGTAAAAAGCTAAATCTCCTGCTGCTCCGGCAGCTGCTGCTGCTGCTGCTGCTGCTCCTGCTCCTGCGCTGTCAGATCCTTGTCCATAACCGGATCCTCGAGGACCTTGTCCAGACGATCCATATCCTACTCGTCCTGGACCAGACGAAGAGGCTGACGTAGAGGTTGAAGAGGAGGTCGATGTTCCAAGTCCGTCGCGTTTGATGATTATTGTTTCTGAGCTCGGTGCTAATACTGTCTGCGCTGCAGCTGATGCTGTGGCTGATGCCGCACTCAAATCTTGACCGTTATTATCCCACTCTGCCGATTCGCCATAGCCTGATGCACCCGCGCCATATCCTTGATTTGCGCCAAAACGTCCACCTGGTCCGTAGCTTCCTGACTCTCCTGCTCCCCTTCCTTGGCTACTTGCCCCTGCTGCTGCTGCTGCTGCACTCGCAGCAGATCCTTGATTTGCGCCATTACGTCCACCTGATCCGTAGTTTCCTAATCGTCCCGCTCCACTACCTTGACCATCTGCTGCTGCTGCAGCCGCCGCTGCTGCGTTCGCTCCAGATCCTTGCCGTCCACTTGGTCCATAAGAATTTCTTCCTTGGCCAGCCGCTCCAGCCGCTGCTGAAGCTGCTGCTCCTGCTACTGCTGAACCAAATCCAGAGCCAAAGTCATTGCCAGAAATGTAGTCACCATAAGGTCCATATTCTGAACGTCCGTATGCCTGGTCAAAATCGATTAAGCCATCATCGCCGTAAAAAGCTAAATCTCCTGCTGCTCCGGCAGCTGCTGCTGCTGCTGCTGCTGCTCCTGCTCCTGCGCTGTCAGATCCTTGTCCATAACCGGATCCTCGAGGACCTTGTCCAGACGATCCATATCCTACTCGTCCTGGACCAGACGAAGAGGCTGACGTAGAGGTTGAAGAGGAGGTCGATGTTCCAAGTCCATCGCGTTTGATGATTATTGTTTCTGAGCTCGGTGCTAATACTGTCTGCGCTGCAGCTGATGCTGTGGCTGATGCCACACTCAAATCTTCACCGTTATTATCCCACTCTGCCGATTCGCCATAGCCTGATGCACCCGCGCCATATCCTTGTTTTGCGCCAAAACGTCCACCTGGTCCGTAGTTTCCTAATCGTCCCGCTCCCCTTCCTTGGCTACTTGAACCTGATGCTGCTGTTGCGCCCGCAGCAGCTCCTTGATTTGCACCATAACCTCCACCTGATCCGTAGTTTCCTAATCGTCCCGCTCCACTACCTTGACCATCTGCTGCTGCTGCAGCCGCCGCTGCTGCGTTCGCTCCAGATCCTTGCTGTCCACTTGGTCCATAAGAATTTCTTCCTTGGCCAGCCGCTCCAGCCGCTGCTGAAGCTGCTGCTCCTGCTACTGCTGAACCAAATCCAGAGCCAAAGTCATTGCCAGAAATGTAGTCACCATTAGGTCCATATTCTGAGCGTCCGTATGCCTGGTCAAAATCGACTAAGCCATCGTCGCCGTAAAAAGCTAAACCTCCTGATGCTCCGGCAGCTGCTGCTGCTGCTGCTGCTGCTCCTGCTCCTGCGCTGTCAGATCCTTGTCCATAACCGGATCCTCGAGGACCTTGTCCAGACGATCCATATCCTACTCGTCCTGGACCAGACGAAGAGGCTGACGTAGAGGTTGAAGAGGAGGTCGATGTTCCAAGTCCATCGCGTTTGATGATTATTGTTTCAGAGCTCGGTGCTAATACTGTCTGCGCTGCAGCTGATGCTGTGGCTGATGCCGCACTCAAATCTTGACCGTTATTATCCCACTCTGCCGATCCGCCATAGCCTGATGCACCCGCGCCATATCCTTGATTTGCGCCAAAACGTCCACCTGGTCCGTAGCTTCCTGACTCTCCTGCTCCCCTTCCTTGGCTACTTGCCACTGCTGCTGCTGCTGCTGCACTAGCAGCAGATCCTTGATTCGCGCCATTACGTCCACCTGATCCGTAGTTTCCTAATCGTCCCGCTCCACTACCTTGACCATCTCCTGCTGCTGCAGCCGCCGCTGCTGCGCTCGCTCCAGATTCTTGCCGTCCATCTGGTCCATAGGATTTTCTTCCTTTGCCAGCCGCTCCACCCGCTGCTGAAGCTGCCGCTCCTGCTCCTCCTGCTGCTCCTGAACCAAATCCAGAGCCAAAGTCATTGCCAGAAATGTAGTCACCATTAGGTCCATATTCTGAGCGTCCGTATGCCTGGTCAAAATCGACTAAGCCATCGTCGCCGTAAAAAGCTAAATCTCCTGATGCTCCGGCAGCTCCTGCTGCTGCTGCTGCTGCTGCTCCTGCTCCTGCGCTATCAGATCCTTGTCCATAACCGGATCCTCGAGGACCTTGTCCAGACGATCCATATCCTACTCGTCCTGGACCAGACGAAGAGGCTGACGTAGAGGTTGAAGAGGAGGTCGATGTTCCAAGTCCGTCGCGTTTGATGATTATTGTTTCTGAGCTCGGTGCTAATACTGTCTGCGCTGCAGCTGATGCTGTGGCTGATGCCGCACTCAAATCTTGACCGTTATTATCCCACTCTGCCGATTCGCCATAGCCTGATGCACCCGCGCCATATCCTTGATTTGCGCCAAAACGTCCACCTGGTCCGAAGCTTCCTGACTCTCCTGCTCCCCTTCCTTGGCTACTTGCCCCTGCTGCTGCTGCTGCTGCACTCGCAGCAGATCCTTGATTTGCGCCATTACGTCCACCTGATCCGTAGTTTCCTAATCGTCCCGCTCCACTACCTTGACCATCTGCTGCTGCTGCAGCCGCCGCTGCTGCGCTCGCTCCAGATCCTTGCCGTCCACCTGGTCCATAAGATTTTCTTCCTTTGCCAGCCGCTCCAGCCGCTGCTGAAGCTGCTGCTCCTGCTGCTCCTGCTGCTCCTGAACCAAATCCAGAGCCATAGTCTTTGCCAGAAATGTAGTCACCATAAGGTCCATATTCTGAACGTCCGTAAGCCTGGTCAAAATCGATTAAGCCATCGTCGCCGTAAAAAGCTGAATCTCCTGCTGCTCCGGCAGCTACTGCTGCTCCTGCTCCTACGCTGTCAGATCCTTGTCCATAACCGGATCCTCGAGGACCTTGTCCAGACGATCCATATCCTACTCGTCCTGGACCAGACAAAGAGGCTGACGTAGAGGTTGAAGAGGAGGTCGATGTTCCAAGTCCGTCGCGTTTGATGATTATTGTTTCTGAGCTCGGTGCTAATACTGTCTGCGCTGCAGCTGATGCTGTGGCTGATGCCACACTCAAATCTTGACCGTTATTATCCCACTCTGCCGATTCGCCATAGCCTGATGCACCCAAGCCATATCCTTGATTTACGCCAAAACGTCCACCTGGTCCGTAGCTTCCTGACTCTCCTGCTCCCCTTCCTTGGCTACTTGCCCCTGCTGCTGCTGCTGCTGCACTCGCAGCAGATCCTTGATTTGCGCCATTACGTCCACCTGATCCGTAGTTTCCTAATCGTCCCGCTCCACTACCTTGACCATCTCCTGCTGCTGCAGCCGCCGCTGCTGCGCTCGCTCCAGATCCTTGCCGTCCACCTGGTCCATAAGATTTTCTTCCTTTGCCAGCCGCTCCAGCCGCTGCTGAAGCTGCTGCTCCTGCTCCTCCTGCTGCTCCTGAACCAAATCCAGAGCCAAAGTCATTGCCAGAAATGTAGTCACCATTAGGTCCATATTCTGAGCGTCCGTATGCCTGGTCAAAATCGACTAAGCCATCGTCGCCGTAAAAAGCTAAATCTCCTGATGCTCCGGCAGCTGCTGCTGCTGCTGCTGCTGCTGCTGCTGCTGCTCCTGCTCCTGCGCTATCAGATCCTTGTCCATAACCGGATCCTCGAGGACCTTGTCCAGACGATTCATATCCTACTCGTCCTGGACCAGACGAAGAGGCTGACGTAGAGGTTGAAGAGGAGGTCGATGTTCCAAGTCCGTCGCGTTTGATGATTATTGTTTCTGAGCTCGGTGCTAATACTGTCTGCGCTGCAGCTGATGCTGTGGCTGATGCCGCACTCAAATCTTGACCGTTATTATCCCACTCTGCCGATTCGTCATAGCCTGATGCACCCGCGCCATATCCTTGATTTGCGCCATAACGTCCACCTGATCCGTAGTTTCCTAATCGTCCCGCTCCACTACCTTGACCATCTCCTGCTGCTGCAGCCGCCGCTGCTGCGCTCGCTCCAGATCCTTGCCGTCCACCTGGTCCATAAGATTTTCTTCCTTTGCCAGCCGCTCCAGCCGCTGCTGAAGCTGCTGCTCCTGCTCCTCCTGCTGCTCCTGAACCAAATCCAGAGCCAAAGTCATTGCCAGAAATGTAGTCACCATTAGGTCCATATTCTGAGGGTCCGTATGCCTGGTCAAAATCGACTAAGCCATCGACGCCGTAAAAAGCTGTATCTCCTGCTGCTCCGGCAGCTGCTGCTGCTCCTGCTCCTGCACTGTCAGATCCTTGTCCATAACCGGATCCTCGAGGACCTTGTCCAGACGATCCATATCCTACTCGTCCTGGACCAGACGAAGAGGCTGACGTAGAGGTTGAAGAGGAGGTCGATGTTCCAAGTCCGTCGCGTTTAATGATTATTGTTTCTGAGCTCGGTGCTAATACTGTCTGCGCTGCAGCTGATGCCGCACTCAAATCTTGACCGTTATTATCCCACTCTGCCGATTCGCCATAGCCTGATGCACCCGCGCCATATCCTTGATTTGCGCCAAAACGTCCACCTGGTCCGTAGCTTCCTGACTCTCCTGCTCCCCTTCCTTGGCTACTTGCCCCTGCTGCTGCTGCTGCTGCACTCGCAGCAGATCCTTGATTTGCGCCATTACGTCCACCTGATCCGTAGTTTCCTAATCGTCCCGCTCCACTAGCTTGACCATCTCCTGCTGCTGCAGCCGCTGCTGCTGCGCTCGCTCCAGATCCTTGCCGTCCACCTGGTCCATTAGATTTTCTTCCTTTGCCAGCTGGAGTAGGTCCATATTCTGAGCGTCCGTATGCCTGGTCAAAATCGACTAAGCCATCGTCGCCGTAAAAAGCTAAATCTCCTGATGCTCCGGCAGCTGCTGCTGCTGCTGCTGCTGCTGCTGCTCCTGCTCCTGCTCTATCAGATCCTTGTCCATAACCGGATCCTCGAGGACCTTGTCCAGACGATCCATATCCTACTCGTCCTGGACCAGACGAAGAGGCTGACGTAGAGGTTGAAGAGGAGGTCGATGTTCCAAGTCCGTCGCGTTTGATGATTATTGTTTCTGAGCTCGGTGCTAATACTGTCTGCGCTGCAGCTGATGCTGTGGCTGATGCCGCATTCAAATCTTGACCGTTATTATCCCACTCTGCCGATTCGCCATAGCCTGATGCACCCGCGCCATATCCTTGATTTGCGCCAAAACGTCCACCTGGTCCGTAGCTTCCTGACTCTCCTGCTCCCCTTCCTTGGCTACTTGCCCCTGCTGCTGCTGCTGCTGCACTCGCAGCAGATCCTTGATTTGCGCCATTACGTCCACCTGATCCGTAGTTTCCTAATCGTCCCGCTCCACTACCTTGACCATCTCCTGCTGCTGCAGCCACCGCTGCTGCGCTCGCTCCAGATCCTTGCCGTCCACCTGGTCCATAAGAATTTCTTCCTTTGGCAGCCGCTCCAGCCGCTCCAGCTGCTGCTGAAGCTGCTGCTCCTGCTGCTCCTGAACCGAATCTAGAGTCATAGTCATTGCCAGAAATGTAGTCACCATAAGGTCCATATCTTGAGGGTCCGTATGCCGGGTCAAAATCAACTAAGCCATCGATGCCGTAAAAAGCTGCATTTCTTTCTGCTCCGGCAGCTGCGGCTGCTGCTGCTGCTCCTGCGCTGTCAGATCCTTGTCCATAACCGGATCCTCGAGGACCTTGTCCAGACGGTCTATATCCTACTCGTCCTGTTCCAAACGAAGAGGCTGACGTGGAGTTTGAAGTGGAGTATGGTCCAGGTTCGCCTTCAATGATTATTATTTCTAAGTCCGGTGCTGATACAGTGGCTGATGCTGCACTCGAATCTTGACCGTTATTATCCCACTCTTTTGATTCGCTAGATCCTGCTGCACCCGCGCCATATCCTTGATTTGTGCCATAACGTCCACCTGGTCCGTAACTTCCTGACTGTCTTGATCCACTACCTTGGCCAGTTGCTACTGCTGCTGTAGCCGCCGTTGCTATGCTGGAGGCAGAACCTTGATTTACGCTATTGCTCCCACCTGCTTGATTTTGTGGACCTCGTCCATATAATCCCGAATTGCCAGCGGATCCTGTTGCAGCTGCTGAGGCTCTTCCAGCGGCTCTTGGTCCGTAATTTCCTTGTAAACCTGGTCCAGATGATGATGTAGATGTAGAGGTTGTCGTTGAGCTATACACTCCAGAATTGCCTTCTGATATAATTATTATTTCATCAGGTCGCTGTGATCTTTGTTGGCTAGGGGATCCACCAGGTCCCTTTGGTTGGTAGGGGCTCCTGCCCCCAGAACCGTATGCTGAGGCGGCTGCTGATGATGAACCAGTGGCTTTACCACCTGGTTGGCCTCTAGTCCCCCCTGCTGCGGCATTTGCAGAAGATGCACTGGCAGATGCTGAAGATGTTAAGGAGCTGCCTGATGCACTTTGAGCCTCCTCATCAGATAGCTTTATAATTGTTTTTTCTTCCTCATAAATGCTTTCATTACCGTCCTCATCAACTTCAATCACAAAGGTCATCGTCTTCTTCTCGTGATGTTTTTTGTTACCATGATGTTTAAGGCCAGGCGGTAATGCTTCAAATTCAATTTTCGATTTGACTGTTTTGATTTCTTCGTATCCGTCACCAGTTTTTACTATTCTGTCCGTTTCTCCCAAGATTGTTTGGTGAGCACCATTAGTGTGACCAATGTTTTCGGGGTGAACTAAGTCGAACCCCAGTCCGTAGTTTGCGGTTGCATACTGTGAAATAAATTTAAAAATGTTTAGTTATACGAAACAAATTATGGAAGTCTCAGAGGCAGATGGTAAGGTGTATGCGAGAGGGTGAAAAAAGAGGCAACTACTTTTCATACCCTCAGCAGAGTGAAATCTAACCACACTTGGAAGAGAACGTACAGAAAACCAAAAATATTAGACACACATACAAACTTAAGAATCCAGTTTGATCAACTAAGTCCGGGAGGGAAAAAGTCATGTTTTTTTATCTCTGAGTTTTTTACCAAATCATAATAAATATCTTTTTGACTAAGGTTACAAAACGCTTATTTTGAAGTGGGCCGAAAGTGACATAAGTGGGAGTGAGAATACTTTTCTAAGCTCACACAAATCACCGTGAAACGTAAAGGTAAAAAAAAATAAAACCCACTACGGTTAAAACGTTAGTAACGTAATTGCAAAGGTATAAAATAATTTCAAAACTCCTGACTTAAAGGATTTTTCAGAATTTTTATTTTTATTTCTAACATTTTAGAGGGCTTAGGTATTATGTACATATCGATATAGTTTATTTACATCACTGAAAAACCGTATCAAAATCGGACAAGTAGTTTTGGTTTTGCACAAACAAATGTTTACTGGAGCGCCCCCTGATTAGTTGTTACCGTAACACCTATCTCAGAACATACACCAATCAAACTCGAACCTATCACTGAAAACCGCATCAAAATCGGACAAGTCATTTTGGAGATAAATGGCAACATTGGTTTGCACAAACAAACATCCTCTCACCCCAAACGCATATACGGCCGTCTCCGTACCGTCGTCGTGGATAAAAATAGTAAATCGTACTGGCAAACTCTAATTTTTTGTGGTTTTGACACAGATTTTTTACATTTTTTTTTAATTCAACGACTTATGAACTGACATTTTTACATTATAGTGTTAGTAGAAGACCAGCATTTTTTTACAAATTTAACACAAAATAAGAATCAAAATTCAATATTAGCAGACAACTTTACTGGTAATGCTATTGATATTGATAAAACATTGTGAAAGTAATGGTGTGCTTACCTGCAATGCGCAGCAAAGGATCACGAAGGCTGTTCCTCTCATGGTGATTGAGAGTTGGAACCGGACTGATGCCGAAACAACATTTCCAGACCTTTTTATACCGAAAATCTAGCCTAGCATTGACGTAAAGATTATTCGAAACAAATGTACATAAACAAATATTTACTTAAAAGGAAACAACACCTTTTCAATTAGAACAATGTTATAGTTAAACCGCGATTTAATACAATATGCTAAATTAAAGCCTGATTGAGACATTGTAAGTATATGTTTGTGTATATGTAAACAAGCCAACATCTGTTTTGGCAAGCTTCTATTTATCAACCATGATAATGAAGACCACATTATGTTCTCGACATTTGGTCTTTATTGACAAGTAAAACCAATCAACCGTTGTGATTTACAGATATAGAATAGTTCTTCGTCATCAGGCTCTTTCCCTTGGATACTTCATTTTATTTCGGGGTCCGCGTAATGTATTTTTCTCCCACCAATATCTATAAAACTCTTCCTTTACTGAGTGACTGACAGACAAGGCGCAGCTGAAACTACTGGTCGTAGAAAGCTGAAATTTGATGTAGGTTCCTTGGGTTGGTTAGTCTACGAGAGGATTTCCCGAAATTCTTACGGGAACGGAAAAAAAACGGGATATGCGCGTACGAAGTCGTGGGCAAAAGCTAGTATTTTATATAGGTACAAATTCTTTATTAATCACCATCTCACAATTATTATTTTTTTGTTTTCTTGTGGGGGCATTGATGCCGCTTAATCACTCCCCTCCGGTGACCGGAGGACGATAGTGGATGAGTCGTCCATACATCTTGAGATGCTTGCCAGGCCAGTGGAAGGTTGGTTCCAGTGAGTCGGAACCGAAAGTCGCAGAGTTCTCGGTGAGTCGGAACTATCTGCGGTGCCCCAGTGAGTCGGAGTGATGAGATCCCAGTGAGTCGGGATGATGCTACAGGCTCCAGTGAGTCGGAGTGGTGCTGCTGCTGGCTCCAGTGAGTCGGAGTGGTGCTGTACGACGTAGTGACGTGAGTGCTGGGGTAGATCAGGAGAGGTTCTTCATGGCTCTTTATGTGACTGGCCGAAGGTGCAGTGTGCTTGCCAAGGTCACTGATGAGGTTGAGGGTGATGATAGAGGCTGAGGATGCTGACCACGAATGCGCAATCGCTGCATGCTGGTGGTCAGGATACCCGTAGAAGCCGTGGGTACTAGCTGACTGTATGACTCGCTGCTCGAGACCTTGAGGTCACGATGCCGATGAGGAGAAGTAATGATGACGTCACGATAAAGTAGTTGCACTAAGGCTGCGCTGACGTTCTTTGTCGAGGGTCACCAGTTTGGGGGGGTATGCGGTACAGAGAGTAAAGTCCCGCAAACCTCCATTGAAAAGGGAGGATCCTCCGACTAGGCTGTTGTGTCTGGCGGGCAACTGCCCGATATTGGTATTCCGGCTGATGTTTATGTTCAAATCGCACGGTAAACTCTACTTGCGCGATGCAGGATTTCGACGTAGTAGTTTGCTGCTAGTTGGATAGATGACGTTGCGGTTCTATTTGTTGTGATGTTGATTTGCTCCGTTGGTTTTTCTTGTGGCGGCATTGATGCCGCTACAGATAGTTCACTCGACAAAAAAAAATGCTTTTTGGATTGTATTTCGAAATAGTTACAATATATCAAATCAATTCAATATCTAATCTAAAATAATTGCTCCTATTATCTAACATAACTTCGTATGACCTCTTAAATTTTGGAGAATTTTCATGCAAATTAAATTAACCCTTTCAATCCTTGGGCACAACTTTAAGAAGGGTTAAGATGAAGACAAACTTATCTGAAAGCCGATCAACCGTCAAGACAGTGAAAGGGTTAAAATAATATCTCGGAACGCGATTAGAGATAGGGACGTCATTGAATGTAGATACTTAACTTCATCGTTTACCATGAGGTGATGAAGGACAACATTAATTTCATGAGGTACTTAACACGCCTTGAAATATTCAGCACCGTTATTTTGTAATTACAAGGAATAAAAGTTCGACTGACTGAATTTCGTATATCGGACATAGCGGCCAATTTCTGCGGAAATTAGCCAGCGACGTATTATACGCGATATACAATAAATAGTGTGCTCCATCTATGAAAACATCATCGCTCACCATCAGGTGAGATACTGGTCAAACGTGCCTATCAATAGTAAAAAAATGAAGCTATAGCTAGAATACCAATGTCTTACATGAAGCGACTGCCTATCTGGCCTCCACCCTTGCCAAGACTTGTGTCAGATTTTTTTAACTTTGACTATCCGTAATGACTGTCAAAAATCAGCTAGGACCAGCGGCTTAACATACTTTGTAACAACCTATGTAATTCTTTTTCTAGGATTCCATACCCGGAAGGTAACCAACGAAACTTTATACTATATACTCTCTCTCACCTCCGCTGTCCGTGCATCCGTCTGTCTGTTAGCGTGCTGTATCGCAGGAACCGTAATAAGTAAACAGTTGAATTTTCACAGAGTTAGTATTTCTATTGCTATAACAACAAATAATAAGAATAATTAATAAAATTTAAGGGGGCTCCCACAGAAGAAACGTGTTTTTTTTTTTCGTTGTAAGTAAGGATCCGTTTGTGTTCTCACACCCGACTCCGACCCGTATCCGACTTGCACTTGGCACACTTAATACATTGGTATGGGATTATAGGTTACATGTTTGTGATTTTAGTTTTTCAAAATTTCTTGTTTCTTTATGGCACATAACTGTTTTTTGTCCCCAATAAATGAAATCCTGTGATTTTTCATTGGCACACGTGTGTGCCATTGGGCGTCAACTGAAATTGACGCATAATGGCATCCCACATGCCATACCAAATCACGTGGTTTAAACTTCTTTTTTTTAACGCATTGTTTAATAACCTTTGGCCCCCAATCGAACAAAAAATATGGTGGCCGCCGAATTTTTACAATAAATTATTCAATTGTTGTTGCGTCGCGACGGCTATTGCGACCGGGTGCTCACAGGTTAAATAAAACCTCGGCAAGCGTTGCTGAAGAAGGAAGGGAGTGTCAGAATCTTACTGAGTAAAGCCTATCCTTGTTCCACTAAAGCCCTATTCGTTCCAGGGCCACAGTGACTCTATCGAACAAACTCCGCAAAGGTTATTCTACATATATCTTTAACTTCTGTAGTCTTTAATTTGTGTTTAAAACTGAATTCCCATCTGTTGTACCTATTCATCAATATTCCATGAGTCTTTTCCGTGTTTCGTTGTCTTCATGGGTGTCACAAGTAAAATAATGAACTTCTTTTGTAAAAAACAGCGAAGGGTGGACGTTTTTAGGTGTCTATCACTATAGGAATTAATAACTTTTTTAAATAAATAGGGTAATCGGATGACAGTCGATACGTTCTACGTTCGAACCGGCATAACTTTCCTGGCTAATTAATTTAAAAAAATCATATTAACAATGGTTTTTCAAACGCGTAACTGGTCTCATCATCTGCCTAGCCTATTTCCTACCATATTTGGGTCGGCTTACAGTCAAACAGGATTCAGCTGAATACCAGTATTTTACATGGAGCAGCTGCTTACGACATCTCCACAACCACTACTCATTGGCAAGACTGGTGTCAGATTTTTCAGGCTTCTGATTATCCGTAACGACTGCCAAAGAAAGATCTACAAATGACAGCCGGGACCAACGGCTACACGTGCTTTCCGAGACACGGAAGAGTCTCGTATGTTAAGACGGTCACCCATCCACAGACCAATCTCGGCAAGTGTTGCATAACCTTTAATATCGACCCGTGCGGTTGTTATTATTTAGCCACGAGCTCCTCCACGTACGCAACTATTTTACACATTTGCTCCAATAAAAAAAAATCCGACGAATAGTTAAAACACAAAAATGTGTTTGTTAGTTTGTTAGAATGAGTGTTTGTTAGTAAATATTACCCTGATTCAGGTAAAACTTGGCCGATTGTTTGAAGAGGTACCCAAACATCGTAACGGAGTCTTCGCTCGTAAACCAACCCTCTGTTGGTCTGTCTGTCTCAAACACCGCCGTAATTGACGGGCCGTGAGATTTATTAGAGACTTGAGTAAGCAACGTCCCCGGTCAAGTACAATATTTGATATAGGTTACTAATTTGTGGAACCTGATGAAGATTTTTATTAGTAGAATAGAATAGAATAAAATACTCTTTATTATGTAGGTACGCCATATTTTTTTTACTATTGATAGGCACGCGTTTGACCACTATCTCACCTGATGGTAAGCGATGATGTGGTCGAAGATGGAGCACGTTTGCCTAGAAGTAACCTATTCAATCTTGACTTAAAACTCCCAGGTTGTAGCTATCAGGAAACACAGACTCCGGCTGGGAATTCCACTCCTTAGCTGTACGCACTATGAATGTGTTCCCAAAACGTTTTGTGCGCGTGGGTGGGATGTCCACCATGTACCGGTGGCGCATCGCCGTTCGTCTTGTGGTCCGATGATGGAAATGGCTTGGCGGAATTAAATTATGCAATTCCGTCGCACATTCCCCAAAATGCAACCGGTAGAAAACCGACAGGCTTCTCGTCGCAACTCGTCGTCGATGCTCAAGACTTTGGAGCTTCGTCGCGACGAGCCTATCATTGCCAATGATCCTCTTGGATATTATACGTACAGAAAAGATAAATGAAGAATCATTTTATATTGACACAATTGGCGACCTTATCGCTAAAAGCAATTTTCTAAGTAGTGTGGAGATTATGCGTAATACGATGCTCAATTTGGAAAAAACATTTAATACTATTGTTAGTATGCAATATTTTTTCGGAATTGAGCATGTTGTACATTATGTTATTAATGTTCGTGTATAACATGATTACAAACCTTGTACATACATTTCAGTACATTTGCAGTTAGAGAATAAAACGTGACGTATATCGATGTGTGGGAGAACATAGTTAAGAAGAAATGCTGGCGGCGAGACTTCGTATGTAAAAAGTCATAATTCGAGGTTTGGCTCTCGACTGTTTTCTCCTGCAACATTGAATCGGTTTCAAAGATATTTCACAAACTGAATAAGAAGGATATATACTGTGTCCCCATGTTTTCTTTTTTTTATTAATTGTTGCCAAATTTGTACACTAGGGCTCTGTTGATAGCAATTTATCGAACAATTTTGAGGATTTTGTGAGGGTTCTGGTGCTTATACGGTTAATAAATCATCAAAAAAGAAAAGCAACATCAAGAACCAAACCTCGAATCATTACTTTTTACATACAAAGTCTCTCCGCCAGCATTTCCTCTTAAGCTTGTCCTTCAATCCTACTTAGCTTTATGACACAGTTATGTTGGATACTTTCATAGTTCATGAACTGAAGGAACACATTCATAGTGCGTGCAGCTTAGGAGTGGAATTCCCTGCCGGAGTCTGTTTCCTGATAGCTATAACCTGGGAGTATTTAAGTCAAGAGTGAATAGGTTACTTCTAGGCAAGCGTGCTCCATCTTCGACCACATCATCGCTTACCATCAGGTGAGATAGTGGTCAAACGAGAGCCTATAAATAGTAAAAAAAAGAACTTCTACTTATTGCCTTTACTCAAAAAAACCGGCCAAGTACGAGTCAGACTCTCACACGAAGGGTTCCGTACAGTAAACCTTAATTTTTATTATTCGTTGCGGCAATAGAAATACACAATCCGTGTAAATTGCAACTGTCTACCTATTACGGTTCTTGAGATACAGCCCGCTGACAGACAGACGGATGGACGGACGGACGGATGGACAGCGGGGATTTAGTAATAGGGTTCCGTTGGTTACCATTTCAGTACGGAACCCTAAAAAAATCGAGACTCGATTCCCGTAATGGTCAAACTATATATCAGTCTACATAATGAGTTTGTACAGAACCAACTGTCTATGGAGAATAACTCCAAGAGTTGCATTTTACACTCATCATCATAGCCTTTTACCAACTATATTGGAGTCGGCTTCCAGTCAAACCAGATTCAGCTGAATACCAGTGTTTTACGCGCAGCGGCTGCCTACCAGACCTCCAGAACCCATTAACTGGGTAACACGGTACTTCTTGGCAAGACTGGAGTCAGATTTACGCGATGTCAAAAATAATACCATTCAGCTTAGGTATGTATTACTCAGAAGGCTCAAAGTCACTCAAAGGGCAATGGAGAGGGTAATGCTTGGAGTTTCCTTGCCTGATCGAATCAGGAATGATGATATCCGCAAGAGAACCAAGGTTACAAGGACATAGCCCGAATGATCGCCAAACTAAAATGGCAGTCGGCAGGGCAGAGAGAGAGAGGGAACGCCCCAGCCGCCGCAACAGAAGAAGACGTCCCGGGCGTCGGGAATCGCAGAGTGATTCCCGGCCACCGTAGGCGCAGGTCTGCGGACGGCGAGCGTTGGGTGGCTCGTCATCTGATCAGGACCACGCCCAGGTCAACGGCGCGCTGTGTTCCACGCGCGCCTCAAAGATATGTCAGCAAAGTAGATGGTGCCCGGTAGGGCCAGTGCCTGCCGGGGTTGCGGAATCTGTTCGAAAGAGTCGCCGCGGCCCTGGAACACAAAGGGCATTAGGAGGAGCACGGATGGGTTTTAGTCAGTAAGAGTCTGACACTCCCTTCTGCTTCACCCAGAGCGGGAGGGGTCATTTGATGATTTCCCATCCATAAAAAAGGGCACATTGCTCGCAGAACAGATGGTCGATGGGGCCGAAAAGTTCTGGAGTGGCGACCACGTACCGGAAGGTGTAACGTTGGAAGGCCTCCCACAAGGTGGACCGATGACCTGGCGAAGGTCGCGGGTAGCCGATGGATGCGAGGCGCACAGGACCGGTCGATGTGGCGACGCTTGGGGGAGGCCTATGTCCAGCAGTGGACGTCTTTCGGCTGATATGATGATGATGATGATATGATGTAATTTAATAGTAAATAATCAATATGTATATAGATTAATAAATATTTAAGGCCTTTGAATTTCTTACGTCACAATCTCAAATTAAAGCCTGTTTTTACCGTTATAGAATAAATATGACGAGACGGTACGGTTGGCGCAGTGGTTGAACGATTATATTTATATTTGTATGGCCTACAGATAGTTGTTCCGGGTCTGGCTGTTTGTGCATGTGTATTTATATGTTTGTAAACGCACCCACGATACATGAGAAATTCCTAGTGTGGGGCAACGTTTCTTTTAAAAAAAAAAATGATGCCCGTCAGCAGGCGCGAAGAATAGAACGCTGTATCTAATGGCGGACCACCTGATCCCACTTAGTCGCTAATGAAGACGACTCTATCCAACATATGTTGTACGACGTCGTCGCCCTGTACCACGGTAGTCAAGCGACTTGGGACAGCGATAAAATAATAGCTGTATTTTATAATATAAACCTCTATTTATTTCTTTTAAGTCAATTAAAAAATATCTTCTTGACTCAATCAAATTGACAGTCATAGTTTATTATTTATTGGCATGCATCGAGGTTATTTTTAGAGTTCTGAACAAAAAACGGAACCCTTATAGGATCACTCGGGTGTCTGTCTGTGTGTCTGTCCATCTGTCACAGCCAGTTATCTCCGGATCCACTAGACCGATTCTGTTGAAATTTGGTACACATATGGACTGATGTGACTCAAATTCGGACGTGTTACGTAAATTATTAAATTTTTAGTGTGGTTGTCACTTTTGGGGGTCAAATTAGAAAATTAAAAAAAAAAAGTTTTTTGAACAATATCGTGTGACATATCAAATGAAAGTGCTTACTGTGAGGGTTTTGATTAGATTTTTTTTTATAATTTTAAAATAAATAATTTTGAAGTTATTCAAAAAATTTGACGAAAAATGACCATTCCCCCACTCTTATCTCCGAAACTACTGAGCCTAAAATTTTGAAAAAAAATAGAAATAATAGATCTTTACCTACAGATTACATGAAAACTTATAAGAAGTCTATAGTATTAAAATAGCATGTAAAAACAAAAATTAAATTCGTTCGGAACCTTTCGCACGCGAGTCCGTCTCGCACTCGGCCAGTGTAGGAAGTTTCGTTCAAGAGGACTTAGAATACCATATTTTCTAAATAATTTTGAAGGAAACTAAATCTAAGATATATTGCCGGGGCAACAGCAATTAGGCCACGGCCTATCCCAAAGAAAACGTGCTTTTCCCAGGGAAAGAATTCGGGAAGGAATCTGTAGGAACAAGCTAGTCCTTCAACCCATGTTGGTAGAACAATGTTCGATACCATGCCAGCTGATACGGAGTAGAATGCGCCCGTCCACAACTAAGCCCGAAACTACGGATTTCGTTAGAGAGTAGCCCCCCTGATTCGATCACGCAAGGAAACTCCAAGCACTTTGTGTTTATGTCTTGGGTAATCCACCGTGTACTGGTGGCGTATCGCTAAGTTAGGCGGGATTTCTTTAACAAAAAGGTCACGTCGATATGACCAACGGGCGCTGTCCCTTTGGCGAATATTCCTGATTTCTCAGGAGTGGTGCCGTCTTAAAAAATACCATCCGATACCATCCGTACTAAACAAAAAAACCAAAAACTACCGTTAAAACAAAAAAAAACCATACCATAATCAAGGGTTTTCGACAACTAAATCGTTAAAATCGATTACCCATCACTGTCATAAACTACTCATCAACCTGCACCCAGAACTAATCAGCTATTTACCAGTAACACAAGTAACCTAAGCAATTTTGAACCTTATCACTCACACAATAAGAAATACGAGTAAGCACGTCGAAATTGGTAAGGCCAACCGTAACGGTTAACAAAAAAAGGTTCTTTTTTTGAATTTTCACTTATGTCGTAATATTCGAAGACAGATTACAAATAAACCTTCTGTTTTTTGTTCTAAACAGAGACTTATAATAATTTTGACATTTCTATTCTGTTCGAATGAGAACAGTTGCTTAGTGTTCTTTCTTGATGTTCTTCTTGACGTACAAACGTACCTACCTACCTTTAATCCGGGGCAATAAGAACTTAACTAGTACTTAACTGAAAAGAGTATTTACACATATTGACTAAAAAGTATTTAATTATGTTCACCACAAATTAAATAAGTAGGCGATGAAAGTTTGAATGGCGCTTTAAAATTTTTACCAATAGAAAGCGCCGTCACACAAGACGTGAATTCACATCCTCTTCGCTCTTCTGTTTCCCAATTTTGCTGTGCCCGACTTGTTTCTATAGTTTCAACATTAACAACCTCTATGTGTGCATTAAACGATTTGATCCTTTCTTACTAATATTAAAATAGAGAGATGCCCACCCGGTTGGAACGGAGTTCCATTTTGTGTTTGTATTAAGTAGGTAATGATAAAAAAAAGTTAAATCATAAAATATTTTTTGCATATTCTCAAGCTGAATCTATTGAAAAAAGTTTTAGTGTCCTAGGTGATCGGGAAGTGCCTCAAAATTGTAACATACATAACACTGTAAAAAGATGTTGGTTTTTGGTGTCGTTTCTCATTGTTATATATATTTGTCAGCCCGCTAACAAATCAGATTTCGTGCGATAAGGAACGCAGTTCGAAAATGTGAAAGTCGAAATGTTGGATGTTTGTAAATCAACGTCAGTCAGACAATCAACCAATAAAACTTTTCATCAATATACTAGAATACTTTAATCAAAACAGTACGTTTACTTGGACTAACTTCCAACTTTACCGCGGGCGAAATTGCTGTCAAAAACTACCATCTACTAATTTTAATCTAGCAGACACTTAACAGGACAAACTCTACTAAGTACGACTTTAAGGGACAAATTACTCGGTTTCGCAAGTTGGACATCGGGACGAATCACTTAAGTGGCAAATCTCAACTGTGTCCACCACTTCGTAATTTGGCTCTAACTAAGTTGTGTGTTGGCTACAAGATCTTGTTTGACAAATTGGTGAATAGTTACTGTCTAACTGTCAGCGTCTTGTTGAATGACAATTACAATTGATATGCTGTTAACTTAATAACTTTTTTGGGTGTTACTTAACTGAGCCCTGATTTCGCGAATGATATTCCCACGGTAACTTCCTAAATTATTTTATTACTTTCCGGTCGTGTGTCTGGGCCCACAACCTACTGTAATAAAATAAGAACGCAGTTTTAAATGGCGACAAGTTTATTTTCTTGAGAGCACGTTTACCCATGACCTGTAGAACTCACAGGTTTACCAACCAACAAAAAACTTAGACGAAATTACATTACCATATTCTAACAGAATTAATAATTTAAAGTTAATTATTTGTCAACCCGTACTGCCTGCAAAACTTTTTTCATAAGCTCATGCTTGACTACAATTTTACTTGATGGAAAAGGATGATGTGGTGACGATGGAGCACACTTGCTTAGAAGTAACCTATTCGCTCTTGACTTAAATACCCCAGGTAGTAGATAGCTACTACCTGGGGTATTTAAGTCAAGAGCGACGCTGTCCTTAACGGAATGAATGTATATTTTGGTTGTATTTACATTTACGTCGCGTACAAGTGTCTGGGGAAAGAACTGTCAGCGTTTGAATGGTTGCTCACTGTAATTGTCAGTAAATAGGTATTCTGTGGTACTGGATTGATATACCCGCTACGCCAGTATACAAACTGTCAAGTGCCATACTAGATATTTTATACAACTCTGAAACAGTTTTCGTTCGAGACGCGAGGGATGACTTGATAACAGGGAATTATAATTTATCTGGCGCCTACCATAGGGTAGGCGACAGATAAATGTACAAAAACGGTCATTGTCCCACACACATTTATTGAATTTCTTAATTAAAAATAGAAATAAAGACATACAGCCGTCCTGAATTGACTTCTATTGCGATCCTTTACGTTATCTAGGAACGAAAAACGGTTTATTATCTATTGTTCGGGTATCTGCGAATGGCTATTAGGGAAAGGTCAATGCACTATATTGCAAGTTTATCTGGCGCCTACCATATCAGAAAATATAGACTCCGGCAGTGAATTCCACTCCTTAGCTGTATACACTCACACATGAAAGTACTCCCAAAGCATCATCATCATCATATCAGCCGAAAGACGTCCACTGCTGGACATAGGCCTCCCCAAGCGTCACCACAACGACCGGTCCTGTGCGTCTCGCATCCATCGGCTAACCGCGACCTTCACCAGGTCATCGGTCCACCTTGTGGGAGGCCTTCCAAGGTTACGTCTTCCGGTACGCGGTCGCCACTCCAGATTTTTTCGGCCCCATCGACCATCTGTTCTGCGAGCAATGTGCCCTGCCCACTGCCACTTTAGTTTGGCGATCCTTCGGGCTATGTCGGTAACCTTGGTTCTCTTGCGGATATCATCATCCCTGATTTGATCACGCAAGGAAATTCCAAGCATTTTGTGTTTATGTCTTGGGAAATCCACCGTGTAACGGTGGCGCATCGCTAGGTTAGGCGGGATTTCTTTAACAAAAAGATGTCGTCACGTCGATATGATTAATGGGCGCTATATCTATTATCCCTTTGGCGAATATTCCTGATTTCTCAGGAGCGGTGCCGTCTTGAAAAATAATTTTAAAACCAAAGAAAATTACACCAATAACATGTCGACCTCTAATAAAAAGTATCGCTATACTTGCTACCAAAGTACTGTTTGCTATAGATTAATTACAAGCAATAGTACTTTGGCACGATATGAGCTAGATACCTATTCCCTTTGACTAGGGCCATCATGAGAAAAAATTAGAAGCCGTGGAAAATCAAACAGGAATTGAAGAAATAACAACAAATGCGAATGTGGTCTTGGTTTCGATTCCTAAGAGTAAGGGCGCCTTCAAATTAGCTGCAAAGGCCACGGGTCTTTTAATAAACACCTCTATGCTATAGGAGTCACTGACAGCCCGCTATGCAGAGCCTGCATAGAGGAGAATGAGACAGCAGCACACCTGCTTCTAAGCTGCCCGGTAGTCGCGGATTACAGGGCCAAGTACTTCGGTAACCCAGGTACCCTCTGTGAGATAGTAGAACACCAAGGCGTTGCTGGCCTTCCTTTTGGAGCTAGGGTGGATCGAATGACACATTTGTCCCACCTGCACGCAAAATACGCGCTTAGTCGTGGAGTTGCGGAAACCAGCCCGATTTATATACATACATACATACATACAAAGTGCCGCGCTGCAATCGCTAGGTTCAAGCATCATAGTGTTGTACATTTAGTTTCACGATGGACTCTGACGACAAAACACTGCAGTGTTACTATTAAAACGTGTTATAACGTAATAATAATTTTGACATTACAACTTATTACTATTTTGACATTATAATTGAATACTATTTTTTGCATTATAACTGATTACTATTTTGACATTACAATTTTTTATTATTTTGACTTTATAACATAATACTATTTTGACTTTATAATATAATAATATTTTGACATTATAGGTAATATAATATTGCAAAGTTTCTAAATAATTATAATCCTTTTAAGTGTCTATTCCAGGTAATCTTTCGATTTTCTCTAATTGTTATTTTTTCAATGTTATGGAAATATTTGTACGCCGCTAATTACGGCTAAACAAGAGTGGACTTAAAATGTATAATATATTGCATGCTCTTGTATGTATACAATGTTTACACAAATAAAGAAATCTTATCTTATCTAACGAAAAAATATTTTGGAAAAAGAAAAAACCGGCCAAGTGCGAGTCGGATTAGCACACGAAGGGTTCCGTACCATAAACCTTAATTTATATTATTTTGTTGTTAAAGCGGCAATAGAAATACACAATGTGTGTAAATTTCAAGTGTCTACCTCTTACGGTTCTTGGGATACAGCCCGCTGACAGACAGACGGACGGACGGACGGACAGCAGAGTCTTAGCTACCCTTAGGGTACGGAAACCCAATAAAAAACGGTAGGTACACCTCTGTCTAGTGCCTTATCTATAATCTACTAACTACAAAATGTTGCACGAACAATGGTTCATTCCTTCGATCACGAATAAAAACTTTTTACTAGTAAAGTATCGTACCGTATGTCCAGTTCCATAGATTAAACCCATATTCACTAGACCAAAGAAACAACCATCTGTCGTACCGTAACGCTTACTTACTACATATTATTACTCCAACGTCTTAGAATCACCCTTCTTTGACGCATCCTGTTCCTTGAGCAGTTTGAAGACGGCACGTGCCAGCACCACCAAGGGAAAATCACTCTTATGGTAAGGCTGTTAGGGTTGATAGGTTATGTGGACTACTGGCTTCCTTGAACAGTACGAAGAAAGCGTGTGTCGACACTGCCAGGGGAAAATCACCCTTATGGATAGGAACCTAAGGTTGATAGGTTATGTGGACTACTGGCACATTTATGGAAATTGGAGACATCCGTTCGTGTGTCAGGCACGAGTCTTGTGTTTTATGATGCGCGATATGCTTTCGTTTGACCAGGTGGTTGGTTTGTTTGAATTTTATTCGTTTCTAACGTTAACTAGTTTTTTTTTTAAACTACAGTGTAAACAGATGCTAAGAAAAATACGCTTTTCTAGTTATTGTAGGTATATATATGTCAAGCGATGGTCAATCTTTTTCGCACTAGCTAGGTTAGTCTTTGATTAAATTATGAAAGGAAGCTAGTTCTACTAGGATGTGTGTGCCTTCTTCTGTTTAATCTATGGGATAAAATCATAAAAAAAACTTTCCGTACCTTTTCAAATACTTGAATTCTGAACAGTTTTCCACAAATCATTCACTTTCTCATTATTTTATTAGTATTCTTTAATATAAAAATTAAAAATGCAAGAATACGTTAGCCCCGTCTCAGTCGAGAGCGTGTTTTTGAATTCCGAAGGAGCATAACGTTCGACCATAACGTACGGAGGACGAAGGAGCTCAAGTTCGGGGTCGCAAAGTATATGGAAGGACCAGCAATGGAATTGAATGTTTCAAAGTAATGAAAAGCTATTGATTTCTTTTTGAATTTAGTTTTTTTCGTTCTGCCTTCAAAAGGAAGACCTTAGACAACTGAAATACTGACACTAATTCTTTCAGTATATTTTAGTATGTATTTATTTATGCATTTTATGATCATATTTTCATTCAACTTGAATTGATATTAGAGTAAGGTCATTCCGGTCTTCCTTTGCTACATTTTCGAACATTCTATACAAAGAAAACTGAATTTACATAGACATAAACAGGCGGTTTATTTGAAGTTCTTTCAGTCCATGCAAAGGGTGTCTGGTGAAATCGCTGTCAACGAGACCGCCACTGTACCGATAGAATTAAGTTGAAGTTAAAAATGTGTAAAGTTTACACATTTTTTACATTTATGTTTTCATAAAGTATATTCTGTATATCTTTCTAATACGATCATTTTATTCGATCGAAATATCGAAGGTTTTTGATTCAAAGTTTTTATTTAAGCACGAAATGCATTTCAACCTAAAAACTAAACTCAACTGTCAGCGGGCCGCGGTTTGTTAGCTCGCTACAAGGGCGCGCGCCACGAACGACCGTTAAAAATAAGTCACCGTGCAATACTTCCTAACACAGAGACGAACTTTGACCATTTTTCTTTAGTGTCCCGAGACCAATATTAACCAGAAAATATAGACCAATATTAACCAGGTAACATAAATATATTTCACGTCGTTAATTTAGATAAATATTTAGGCAACATAAGTAATGTTGTATAATGAAATAAAAATACATATTCATAATGAAACCACAACCAATCTGTCAAGAGTGAATGACTGCGGAGGAGCAATAAGCCGAAACCAAGTGCTGAAAAAAAAATGCCCAAACTTTCACGAGTTACTTTCATAAAAGCAACATTACTACATACACACGGATTTCTTACATCTTCTGGCCCTTTTATTTCGATCTACGTCGATCTATATTTTTTTAATAAAAGTAAGTTATATGGGATTATTGTTTGGCACATAAATAAGGTTTAAAATTTTAAATATCTTACGTTTGTCTAGGAAAGTTGCATTGTCTTACTAATAAAAAACACGGTTCTTTTTATTAAACAACTGTGTTTCTTAGATGACTACCTTGAGATGAAACAACGAAACAAACACAGAACTGATTCAAATCAAACTTTACTAAGAAACTTCTTCACCTTCCTAGTTCATCTCTGAATGTATTGTCGTCTTTATGTGTGTACGAACAACAGTAGTAATCGCGAAGAAAGCTCACCCTAACAAAATAAACCTTTTTTATGCGAGCAGCTGGCCCTAATGACGTTTAGACTTTATTGACTCAATTATAGATGCTATTTTACATTAGCAAAGGTTCTGTATGATACTTCATACTTTAACTGGTTGCTTTTAATATTGTGAAGTGTTGAAATTGTGACCGTCGCCTCTTTTCATTTAAAAGTGAAATTTTAAAATACAGTTTTCGTTTTAAAATGTTTTTGTTTTCTAATTTCAAATATAGACATTGAACTGGCTAACATAAAATCTTATTATGTTATGTTTCAGGGTGACATACACCTACCGAAACCTACCTATAGACTTGATTATACATTGCCATAGAAAAAAAAATATGATTAAAATATATTTAATTCGATTTTGCAAAAGCCATTTAAAAAATCTAACCCTCAAAATCTAAAGATTATTTTCTTGTATTCTTACTACTTACCAAAATATAATCATTATTAACGTTCACCGAAAGTCTACGCGTATAAGAAATTTAAATTCAAAGGGCCACTAAAGAGCACACATACTTATCAAGATCAAATAAGGGGAGTTCGTAGGGTCCGATACCGACGTAACGTCTTTTGGGCCCAAGACGAGTTCCTTGTAGACCGTCGCACTAAGCGGGCCGGGCGCACGCCACCCCTGCTCTCCCGCCAAAATTCAAACTAACAATACTGACACATTCGGAATTCAAATTCAGAATACTCAATAAGTGGCTAGTGTGATTCCTCTTCAAATAAAAAAGTGTAATATAAGTTCCTAGAAAAAATAGATGGTTTAAAAAAAAACACGATAAAATTGGTGCTAATGTTTTTTTGTGTGTAGGTTTATATTTTTGTTATTGTGCAATATATTACCGTGTGTAAGGAAACCAATAGTCTGATAACAGTGCCTTAGGTATTTAGTTTATTGATCACATACGCCATCGGGGATTGCTAATATTTTGGTAAGTAGTTCCGATTTGATTTTTAATTGACCGCTGTCATTTCAGAATAATACCTCCTCCCTGTGTGTTTGTTTTGAACTTGGTTAAGTTTCTGTAAGCAGTCAGATTTTGGACAAAATATCTGCTTTCAAAACGCAGTCAGATTTGTGCAGTGTAGTTATTTTCTGAAACTGGGGACAATCATTGGAAGAAAAAGCCCCCAGTTTCAGAAAATGTTAAGTAAGTTGTGAGCTGTGTGTTAAGCCTGGTAAGTAAGTACATAATTTCATGAACATTACATTTTTTTAAGGAATTTTGCATGACTTATGATCGCAGCTGTAACCATACCCTAGCCACCCCTTTTCTCCTTATGAAAAGTAGTTAATAACTCTATTCTTTGATGTTTAATTTTTTTAAAGTTAATTTAGACAATGGTAGGATATGGACTGCACCTCGATTGCAACTTAATTTCAGACTCTTAAAGATATTTTAATTAAACGTTTGTCTTTGACATTATTATTGAGATCAGTGTTACAACATTAGAAAAACCAACCCCAAGCTTTGGCATTATGACCTCTATGGCCTATGACGTAAAGTTCAAAATAGGTTAACATTTATATCGACTGTTTGTGTGTTATGCATTTTTAGGGTTCTCTAACCGGATGGCAATTTGGAACCTTTACTTTAGCGCTTTCTGTCTGCCTGTCGGTCCACGTAGAATACAAATGTGTCCTACGTTGTTACCGTTCACACATTAAAGTCACTTGGACTAAGTCATGTTACCTACATACGAAACTTCATGGTGAATGGACTTGTCCATCTCAAGTTTACTTTTTATCAGATTTAAAAAAAGAATCCATCAATTTCCATTGCCTTTTACAAATAAAAAAGAATCAATTTAAAGTCAAAACAAATACAGACCACAGCTCTGTATTACCATTAAAAATATTTACCCAAATTATCTGGTTAAAAGCGTGTAAAATAAACAGTTCATTCTTTCATTCATTTTTTCGGAGATCAGATGAAAATAATACGGCGATTAAATATATTCATTGACTCATTACGTAACGAAATTGCCTTTTTTGTCACATTTTTAACCCTAAAAATGTGTCCGAACAAAAAACGGAGCCCTTATAGGATCGATCACTCGGGTGTCTGTTCGTCTGTCACAGCCAGTTTTCACTGGACCGATTCTGTTGAAATTTAGTACACATATGGACGTCTGTAACCCGAACGCGTTACGTAAATGACTAAATTTTTTGTATGGAGGTCACTTTTGGTGTCAAACAAAAAAAAAAGTTTTTTAAACAGTATTGTGTGATACATCAAATGAAAGGGCTTACTGTGAGGGTTTTAATTATATTTTTTCATTATTTTAAAATAAGTGGTTTTGAAGTTATTCAAGAAATTAGACGAAAAATGACCATACCCCCTACACTATCTCCGAAACTACTGAGCTTAAAATTTAAAAAAAAAAGGAGATAATAGATCTTTACCTATAGATTACAAAAAAAAATATATATATATATTTTATAAGAAGTCTACAATAACAAGTTAAAAATTAAAATTCGGAACCCTTTGCACGCGAGTCTGACTCGCACTTGGCCAGTTTTTTTTAACATAGAAGAGCTCGTCACTAATTAATAACAAGAGTCGATCTTCAAGGTAAAGGATCGCTTGCCGTGGTCGGTCTATGGCGACCATCTTAACATACAGAGATTCCTTCTTTCCTTGGAAAGCACGTTAAGCCTTTGGTCCCGCCTGTCATTTGTAGATCTTTGACAGTCTTTAAGGGTTGTGTTGCTAAGAAGTACTGTGTTACCCAACAAAGGTCAAGTAAATCGCTCTAAGTAAAATAATGGTATTTAGCTGAATCAGATTTGACTGGAAGCCGACACAAATATAGTTGGGAAAATGCTAGGCAGATATGTACCTACATCTACATTTCGCCAGTTATATTTAAGTCAAGGGAGGAGAGCCTAATGCCATCAACCGGACACGTATCCAGACTCCGAACTGCTAATGAGAAATTCCTAATGTAAACTCCTATTAACATTTTCACCTACCTGGTCATAAATCGAACCAGGAGCTCATGCTCAGTGGTACTGCTTGCGACTAGTCGTCCGATGAGAAATTTGAGTGTTTGTATTTACTTTAACAGCTGCGATAGGCGAATGACGATAACGATCAGCAGCCTTACTATGAAGCATTACTACTATCATGATTCCGTTGTAAAAAAGGGACAGTGCTATGCGTACTGTATAGCTCTATCTCTCTCACACAATAAAGACATCACGATACTAACGTTTTGACTGCACTATCAGTGGCATTTATTAAATCCCCCAAAATGAAAGTGTGCGGGCACGTGGAACACTCCGTGTTTGCTTAAAATTGGTACAAGAAGTTTGACACATTTTATTTATTGTAGATTAGGGTACAAATTTATTCAAAATGATTTTTCTTAACCTCATCAAAGCTCCATCCAATATAACTTACAAATGAACTTCAGTGCCGAAGTACCCTCCAACAAAAATACTTAATGAAATCAGCAATCGTCACCCCATTCTGACGTCACAATTGCCATCGACACAACACCGATACGTAATCGGCGCGATGAGGGCGCGCGAAACACGAAAAAAACACGTTATTTTTAAACGTTAAACGAAATAAAAAAGTAATGAGTTATTGATTCGGTCGAGGTCATTGGCTGACCTTGGCATTCGGGAACTGTGTATTACAGTAGCTGTGTCAAGGCTGATTTTATTTATGCACTCATTGAGCTTTTTACTTTTTTTAAGTATGGAACACTTTTTTGTTTTTAACTTTTTTTAAAAAAGGAACGATGGCCTGACACTTTTGTGTCATTGAGGTGTGAGGTTCTAATGACTGGCTGCATTAGGAAAGTGATTTGCGTGACTGACATCACGCCGCTTGCGAATAAAACGATTTGTGCTTTCGATAATTACGTTATGAAGAAGAGTAAAATGGGGACGACAAAGCGAGACTTCTAGTCGCTATATCATGTAAAAAACAATTAATGTCAAAATCTCGTTTAAATGTTGGGAAGATTGAGGTGCTTTTGCTAGTTTATAATGCTTATGCAAACGCTCGAGAATTGATCCTAAGGATGTCACTTTGGTCACAAGGTAGACCGATGACCTGGTGAGGGTCGCGGATAGCCGATGGATGCTAGACGCACAGGAGCGGTTATTTTGGCGACACTTGGGGGAGGCCTATATCCAGCAGTGGACGTCTTTGGGCTGATATGATGACGATAATGATGTGTCTTTGTTTAGAAGCCCAAGATTTTGTAAACTGTAACTAAACCTCTTCCAAATAAACATGTCACGCTACCCACAAACTGACACCAAGATAATACGAAGGAGTGTTCCTAAATTCGAAATTTAAATTCAAAATTTTAATCAGAGACTCGTATTAACATTGTCCAAGTGTCCACTGCGGACCACAAGGAACAGTTTAACGGGCGTCCAGATTTACGGACGGAGACGTGTTAGCTAAATTGAAAGTTGACTATAAATTAGCAGGGGTGGGTCGCCAGACAACGGTAATGTATGGGGATTTAGATTTACATCGAGAAGCTGGCTGAGGGATAGTTTATTCTCTATAAGATTATTATTTGGGGTAAGTATTTGGGTTTAAGTATTAGCGGTGGTTTTTAAGCAACTTTTTTATTGTCGTTTTATGTTCCATGTATGGTTATTTTAACAGAGATAAATCCCGTATTTTTAAAAAGAAGCTACTCATTTTAATTTCCGTTTCAGTCTTTGAAAATTACCTCTAATTTGAGCAAGTTTTAGAAATATATTGTCGCTGAGGTCTGAGGTCAACGCTGCCCTTGCAGATTTGGCTAATTGGTTCAGCAAAATCTGCAAAGGCAGCATTGATCATACTATACCTACCACACAATGAAATAAATAGGAAATTGGCTCTAATTTGTGAGTGGAGTGAGGCAAATGGGCTTCAGGTTAATCCGTCGTGGACCCAGGTCATTGTTGTTGCCAGTTCTATTCCTATAAGTGAGAAGGTTAAGAACCTCGGGGTTTGGATCGACAAATATCTGTCTTGGGGTTCGCGTTTTCTTTATGTACAATACAATACAATATTTATTTGTTCAAGACTTAAACCTAATTACAATTAATTGTACCTTAAAGAAGACTTTACGTACCGACTTTATGTACCTATCTTTTCTGTGACCTTCTATCAGTTCTAGATTTTTTTAAGAAGCGTTCGTATTCGCATCGCACTCGCAAACTGTCGAAACCCCTCTTATTTCCCTACATTCTGATAAGTTTTTTGATATTCACTGTAGCTGTTATGATAATTATGCCAGCTTGAATTTGAACGCTTTTTAAGTACGTACGATAGTTGGTATCAAGTGCCAAATCTACTAATTAAAAAATAATAATTAAATAATTTTAAACAATATTCTCAATTGCATGTCAGTCGTAAACTGTCAAAAAAGCCTTAACACAACACACACACACACACATATATATACACACACACACACACACATACACATTCTACACATTTTTTTTTTGGCAGATTGCGACTGATTTGCGATTGCGAACGTTGTTTTACCTGTCAGGATCCGTTAAGACCGATTGGGGCCAAATTGCCCCAACCGTCATAATCCGTAAGGCCCTATTGGGGCCAAGCCAACTCGCGCGGTGTAAACGTTATTTGTATGCGTCTTGCGGATTATTTTCGTTTATTTTATTTCTTTAATATTTTTTTATTATTTCCCCAGTTAGTAAACAAAACAAAAGTCCTTCAGAGGGTAAGAATAAGTAGAATTGCCTCCCAGATTACGAAATGAATTTGATTTATTAAGTACCTACAAAATATAGGTTTTCAAACGGTTTATTATGGCCTTAGCGTGGTCGACTATAGGTTTAGATTATCTGGCAGTCTGGAAACCAGAGTCACAGTATGTTTTTTATTTCACTTCTAAATTGTGTGCCGTCTTTTGTTTCAATTCAAACACGACAAAGTCGTTATGTCACAACTGGACAGACTCTTCAGACACTGCTGAAGAGTCTTTGTCCAGTTGTGAACGTCTTTCGTTTGAAAAACAATGATTATGAAATAATTAAGTCATATAAGCACGTAATAAAAATTCGTTCGCCCTAAAATCTATGATAAGAAGAAAAATGCACAACCAAATTTTAATTTTCATTCCATACAAGCAACTCTATTCTGTAAAGCTAGCTACATATTGTTCAAATCACTATTACAGTTTCATGGTAGCGCATGAAATCATTTGTCTATTCTATCCACACACGCGTGTGACACGCCAAAATGAACCGTATCACGTGTGGATTAGAATTCAAAATATCTAAACGGATTAGATACGCGTTACGCTGTTGCGTTTTTGGTTAACTCAACTGACGTCATAGGCTCGATGCGCGAATAGCAAAATTTTCTTTTTCTATTATTTTACGTACATCGGAAATGATGATTTTTCGTCAATTACTCCGACACCCACTGACAAGGTAGATAAATTTCCGCCTATTTTTCGCTCCCTAATATTCTGCAAGCGTAGTTTTCAGTTTCTGGTTACTTTCAGATGTTTTATTAAGCGTGTCTATAATAACTAAAGACCATTTTACAAATAATTTTGAAGGACGTCGACTCGACAGTCGTGACGACAACTGGCCAAGGGCGAGTCGGACTCGCGTGTGAAGGTTCCGTATGATTTTTTTTTTTTTGAACATGTTATTTAAACACTATAGACTTCTTATAGGTTTTCCTATAATCTATAGGTAAATATCTATTATCACAATTTTAGGCTTAGTGGTTTCGCAGATAAGGGGGGAAATATAATTAAAACTTTCACCCCTTTCATTTGATATGTCACACGATATTGTTCAAAATACTTTTTTTTAATTTTCTAGTTTGACCCCCAAAAGTGAGTAGATAGTTTTTTAGTTGGAGGACATGACTTGGAATACAGGGGTAAGTGTTTTTTTAATTATTATATGTAGATAGGCTCACGTTTGACCACAATCTTACCTGATGGAAAGCGATGACGTGGTTGACGTTGGAACACGCGTATTAAGAAATAATCTATTCACTGTTGACTTAAAACCCACCCAAAGCGAGTGGGAAACGCAATGTCTTGGTACTTTTACTAAGTTGAACAGAACCTTTCCTTAAGTCCTTCGTTAAAACTGCATTAAACGAGAATTTCTTATTTCATCATCAATACAAAACAAAAGGAGTTCAAACTGAAAGAACCACAACCCTTCACTAAGTTCTTTTATAAAACTTATTTCGTTATAAAATGTGCTAATTGTAAGGGTGAGGTCTCTTTGCTAGCGGGTAGAGGAGCGTGCAGCGATTTTATCTTTCTAATAGTTTGTTCTTGGCCTTGCTTCGCTCGGGTAGACTTGAAGTCCAATAATTCACCTACTCAAAAACATTCACGCACAAATATGAAAGGTTTTTTGTCGGATTGTGACAGTAACGAAGTGAAAGATACAGAAATTGTTTTGTTTTGTTTGAAACTCAAAAATTTACTGTAACTTTATTCGGATCAACGTCAGGAGTACGTTGATTTGAATTAGAAGTGTGTCTAATTGCGTTGTTGAGTCGTCATTAATGAAAAAGAACTGAATATCCAAAAGTACACTCTTTCACATTCATACTATCTATCCATACTAATTAATATTCGTAGTTTGTTACCTCATCACGTCTTAACAGCTGAGCGGATTTTCGTGAAACTTGACACGGGTAAATTATGTCCTGTTACCTATAACAGGACATAATTTACCCGTGTCAAGTTTATACCAAATAGCTTATAGTTTATAGCTTCTGCCAAAGCATCGGTATCAAAAACTCCTGGGATAACAAACATCCTATGTTAGGACATAGGATGTTTGTTATCCCAGGAGTTTTTGATACCGATGCTTTGGCAGAAGCTTTTTTATAATAATTAAATGATAGACTAACAGATATCTACACTAATATATAAAGCTGAAAGTTTGTTTGTTTGTTTGCTTGAACGCGCTAATCTCAGGAACTACTGGTCCGATTTGAAAAACTATTTCAGTGTTAGATAGCCCATTTATCGAGGAAGGCTATATCTCATCACGCTAAGACCAATAGGAGCAGAGCAGACGAAGTTGCGCGGGTTAACTAGTAATTTATATGTATTCGTAGGGAGTAAGACAGGATAATAGGATAGTTAATAAATAAACCTCTTCCGCGTCGCTTACTGTATAACCACAGACTAATGCTTATAAAGGATTACTACCCCTTTTCTTTTTCACATTGTGCTGCCCTTTGCCGTTCTCAATAAAAATCTTAACAACAATAAAGGAATAAAAGTAAAAAATGAGTAAAAGAGAATTCAGATATTGTGTAGAACGGACAGTGTCTGGAACGAGAATAATTGCAGAATTATTGCTAATTTCAAACACGCGCTAAGTGCTCTGATTTCTTTATTTCTTCTTTCTTGGTCTACATACAAGAACTATAGGTAATCTACTATCTGTTTTTTTTTTAATTAAATTAAATCAGTAATAATCGATCATTATTCTCTATTACATTCACTCACTTAGCTTCTCAGGATTTTCTATCTGACCCAACTAGATTTGGTCGTACGCAACCTAGCAATGGTATGAAATGCTCATACAATAAAACCTGCGTTATTTGCAGCATTAACATCATCTTATTACAGCACCCTTTATTCCCAGGTGTTTAAATAAAACAAGAAATAAAAACTTGGGTTCGTTTCAACTGAAGCACCTCTCGTAGAAACTCGTAAACGGACTTTAGATTCATCCCGGACATTATAAGAGACAATGTTCCGAACATCAAAACGGATGAACAATATCTGTAAATTGTCTGACTTCAATATTGGTTCAGAAGGACATTATCGCAAAAGATAAATGGAAATCTAACTCAAAACCAACCTTAGGTGATGACACAAACGTCTAAATTCGCAAAAACATGTTAGCACGTATGACGTATAACAAAACAAATGAAAAAGTTTTTATTTATCGCCTCAACACTTCATTCTCACTCCTTCCAATCTAAAATGAACTCCAATGTGTAATACCAAAGTCCGTTTTAGAATAACAGAATAAAGCAAGCAGCAATAAAAACGTTCCAAATTCAAAGTTATTCGTAATGCTAAAACGTTAAAGGTGTTGCCAATAAAAAAGAAGTTAGCTTCTTACGTTAACAAGGTGTGGGATATGGGCCCCGTGGCCGCCATTTTGAAAGCGTTTTTATTCTTATTTTGTTGCAACATTTATTTCGGATCATAAACGGACCCTGATAAAAGAACGTTTTGTCTTGGTCATCACTTTTACCTTTCATAAAATTACTTTATTTCATGCGTTATTTTTTTAAATGTGAACGTATAATTGGGAAGTTATGCTTCCATTATCATTTTTTTTTTGTCGACTCATTTCTTTTCCGAGAATCTTTTCCACTATAGAGACGAAATTGTATCATCACATAACCAACTTGGCTGTATAAAACTACCCGACAAAATTATATTGCAAAATGGCAAATAACAGAATAATTATGAATATATGTAGGATTTACAGTACTTTAACCATATAACATACGAGTAGAAAGAAATATACTAGAAACCACCCATAATAATCAATGCAATTTTTGTTCACAATCCATACTTCTGACTGCCGACTGTAAAAATCATTCTTGTAAAGGCCACTATAGTAAAAAACTTCTAGATTTCTAAAAAAAAAACAAACGAAAAGTCATCCAAAGATTTATAGTCAGCAGCTAAAGCAAACGAAATAACAGTTTGATGTTCTATTCCCGCTTCGACAACCATCGTCAACGTTCGGCACCTGACGACATATGTCGGAAAGTGTCGGCAAGTCAATCTCGCGCTAGTTAAGGAGCGAATTGACGACACTTTTATGGCACTCTAGACGGTAACGTTACTGAGGTAACGTTTTATGACAACGCGAGGGTGTAGTCGCGGTAAGGACTTAGAAACTACCCCTGGGTGGCTGTTTTGTTAAGGTAATCGAATGGTTGCAAAGAATCGAGTAATAGTACATTAACGAGTTCTTCTTAAAGAAAAACCGACCAAGTGCGAGTCGAACTTTCAGACGAAGAGCTCCGTACCTACTATAAACCGAGAAACAAGTTTCTTGTAAGGGATCCCCTTTAATTTTCATTTTTTTTTATTTGGTACTAGTGAACGTCACGCGGTTTCACCCGCGTAGTTCCCGTTCCCGTGGGAGTACGGGGATAATATATAGCCTATGTTACTCCCTGATAATGTAGCTATCCAATGCTAAAAGAATTTTTCAAATCGGTCTAGTAGTTTCCGAGCCTATTCAATTCAAACAAACAAACAAAAAAATCTTTCTTCTTTATAATATTAGTATAGATTTATAGCGGCAATAGACACGCTCTTGGAAAATTTCAAATGTCTACCTATTAAGGTTCTTGAGATGCAGCCCGCTGACAGACAGACGGACGGAGGGACAGCGGAGACTTAGTAATAGGTTTCCGTTGGTTACCCTTTGGGTACAAAACCCTAAAATCCATGTTTCTCATTAAAAAGTCTGGCTCACAACATGCTCAATGGATAGATTTTTTTTTTCATTCGGGCAACAAATATCGTGTCGTTATTTCACACTGAAGGTCATTGATTAAGGACAAAAAGTACACGTGAAAAAGTTATGAATTTAAATTATGTTTCTTTCAATATATTTTTGCGAATCGTAGGTCTCTGCAACGCTGCAACTTGATAAGTGCTACACCTAGCTACACAACGTAGCACTGCGTAGCGCAACTTGGACTTGTTTTCTTTACTACTATCGTTTATAGCATCTAATCTATAGTCCTTAACGATACTACCCAGTAGATGTTTTGAGAAAATTCCCGTGTAAAAGTAATTTGCTTAGAATAAGTAATTGAGTAACATGTTTACGACTGTACTTGAGTACGTACTTTAGTGCGGCGTGCGATAAGATGTGTTTTTAAAGGGACTGTTTTTTAAAGATTCGTTTTACGCGAAAGTACCCATAAATGGGGTTGAAACGAAAGGGTGCGCTGTCTCTACCTATCTCTATCTTCTGTATTATTATTATTTATTATACGTATGTCCTGAACAATCTCGGGACCCTGAGGTCCCGGTCCTTTGGTATGCGTACGAGAGGCCGAAGCCAACTCGCAGAGGCCCCGTTACACATTTCCAATGGAATGGGGCACCAACAGACGATGATCCTTGTATGCACTTTCAAAGTACACCCAAGGACAATCCCCGGTAGGTGCAGAACTATTGCATAATATGGAAACAAAAGGTGACCGGCTATGGGTTTGGAAGGTTTAGTGGATTCATTACTGTATACTATGAAAGAACTATGGGCCCCTGCCTGACCACTGAAAATATACACGGCTTTAAAATGGCAGAAGGTGACTTGCACACTCAATAAATGGGCCCCCGAACGGTTGCTAAAACAAAGTGACGTAGCGTCAAGGAGGCAACATATCCTGAGGTGCTAGAGGAGTGAAGAGGTATACCACGGCTATCAGGACAATCCCGGAAGTACGGTCAAGATCCCTACCTACCCTATCTTACTGGATTATACATCCTTCTCCTGAGCACGTTTGCTCTTGTGAATCCCCACTCAGACCGGCCGATTAAGGCAAAAAAGAGGTGGGAGCTCTGTTCCTCGTCATTGTTCGCTCCGGCCAGCCAATAAAGGCAAGCCGGAGATGAGGAACAAGACTTCTCCCGGGAGATCAAGTCCGTGGGGTCGCTACTTCTCAACAGTTCGCCACAAAACTGCCTTGCGGATTTATTATTCATTATTATTATTTTTAATTACATTATTTTCAGGGCTATGTTATTTTTTAGGGTTCCGTACGTTTGAATGAAAAACATAACCCTTATAGGGTCACTCGTGTCTATGTGTAGGTACGTCTTTTCATTTCAAATTTGATACACAAATGAACTTCTGTGACCGAAAAACGGACTCGTAATGTAAATCAATAAATGAATGCGGGGAAAAGTTGTTGAAACTGTTCGTTCGATTGTGAGGGTTTAAATAACATTCTTTAAGGTTAATAAAGAAAATATGTACTTAGATTTAAAATTATCATTTCCTTCCCCTTATCTCCGAAACTATTTAGCCTACAGTTTTGAAAAAAAAAAACAGAAAGCTTATTTACAGGAAAACCTATCAGCTTTAAAACAACATGTTAGGAGAACTTGAATCTTACGGATAGTGGTTTTTTTATTCAAATAGAGCTGCATTTTATAAAGAGCGTTTTTATAATAATTACATATTTATTTCAACCCCATCAATAACTTTATTTAAAAAATCCCTAACAATCAACTGTAATTTCGAGCCCCTAAAAATGACCAAATATAAAATCAAAAACTAAACTGATATTTCCATTCCACTAAACTGAAAATTCACGCATTTTCAAAGCAGAGCAAGATATCTGACACTCGACTGCCTCATTCGATATCTATCTAAAACTTTTTGACCCGCGCAACTTCGTCTGCTCCGCTCCTGTTAGTCTTAGCGTGATAATATACAGCCTATAGCCTTCCTCGATAAATGGGATATCTAACACTGAAAGAATTTTTTCAAATCGGCCCAATAGTTCCTGAGATTAGCGCGTTCAAGCAAACAAACAAACAAGCAAACTTTTCAGCTTTATATATTAAGTATAGATGCACAAATTGATAAATAGATAGAGCCAAAGAGCCTACGTCTACTGAAAAACATAGTTACCTACATAGGACAGTTGATTTTCATACCAACCACCGAGCGGCTCTGTACTTGGTATCCGAAATTGAATAACCAATACTATAAGCCTGTAACTTACATCTAGCTTAAATATTGACTATGATAACAGCTAAACGCTACCAGATATCACGCCTGCAGTTTTGAAAAAAAAAATATGCAAGGAAAAAAAAAACTAAATATTTTGAACAATGAATGCGTAGCAACCGAACTGAGTGAAAATTTCGAAATACACTAATATAGTATTTAATAAGTTAAAACGAGTGATGAAGTAAGTATAACCTTTAAATAAAATTGATCGAGTTTATTAATTTTAACATAGCAAATTAAACAATTTCGTTCCTAATAATCTCATTTCGAGACTACTAGCGCCATCTATTGTAATTAGTATAGTAACAAAGCATAATGAGCTTTCATAATAAAAACATTACTGCTAGAACTTGGACAAAAAATAAAATACTTTAGACAAAATGCCTCAAAAATACTACAGGTTGGCGTAATAACAGTAACTGTATTGAACGTGTCAAATGCAAAAGTACTGTATTCAAAACGACAGAGATCCGACGACATGATCAAAACGTCTGTAAAAAACCAATGAAAACGAAAAAGAAACTGCAAACGAAAATGGCCGTTGAATGCCCGGCGAAGTGAACGTTGCACTTTCACGATTAAAAAATAAAATTGAAAAAATAAACGACGCGTTAGAAATGAACCATCGGCTAATAGTTCTTATTGGCGCCGAGGTGGCGCTAGCGTGGGCTCATTGCTTTAAGCTTTAGTTCTGCTATTCGACGCTGCTATATTGTGGCAGCACTTGCGATTTCTTATTAGAATAAAGTGTAGTAAGTAGAATTTATGTTTATTTTATTAATTCAAGGGATTATAAGGAAAAGTCGTTTTAAAAAGTGACTTTATTTCTCTTTGTGATTTTTTTAAACTATCTTTTTTATTTAAAAAAATATTAAAGGGTTTTAAACAACTTGCTTTTGGTTTTAGTGTGGCTATAACATAACGTTGCTGAGCTTTCAAAATTTTATCATGAAACAGTTTTAAGCCGTTTTCAAACATAAAAAAAAACTTTATAATTAGGTTTTTTTTTACTTTTTTTGTGTTATTGACAAAATTAACTAAACCAAAAAATAATCGTGCGCGCCAATAAAGTATTGAAAGGCGTCGATCACATGATCGGCCGCAGATCGAACCGGGTCAAGCACAACAGGTGAGTTGCGGAGCGCATCAACTAAAAAATAAAATATCGAAATGTGAAAAAATAATAAAAATCAGCAAATATAGTAAATTGAAAAAAGAATAGTGTTGTTGCTTTCTGGCGCGGGTAGTTGGCGTATGTGCGTCTCTGTCGTGAGTGGCGCACACGTGGTTTTCGGTAGTCTCGATTCGGGTGTTCGCGCGCGGGGTGTGCGGGACGCCGGAGGACGCGAGGCCACATCCCGACGCGGCCCGCGCCGACCGGCTGCGTTGCCCGTAACCTCCGAATGACCTCATTTTTTTTTCTCCAATGTAAATATTCGGCTCGTTTTGCCGCATAGTCTATAAGTGGTATTAAGTTCCTTCGCCGCGTTCGATTTTTTTTTTATTTACCTGTTAATTAGTGGACGTTCCAAATTGACTTTAGCCGCGTCGAGTACTTTTAATTAGTGTAATTTTTTTCTAGTGTAACGACTCGGTTTTTTCGGACTGGATTAATTTAGAAATTAAACAAATATTGTAAAAAAATATTGTTAAGTTCCCCGGGACGTTTCGAACTGGTTAATATAAGGTATTTGTTGTGGTGTTTATGGAAAATTAGAAATAAGTTAATTTATCAAGATACGTGGTTCCTTTCAAGATAAGGAAAAATTGTTCTAGTCAGCACATCAGGTAAATTGTGAATGAAAATGTATTTTCTTAATTCTCAGTGTTTGTTTTAGTTGTTTTTGTTTTTGATACATTCTTTTATTATTTTGCAAAGAATGCTCATTTTGTAAAAATATTATTCTTATTGATAGCCTAAAAAAAAATATTAAAAAATCGTGAACTTAAACTAGAATAAGCCACAAGGCCAAACAGTTCTGGTCGACATTTTGCGTAAACAATTTGGATGACCCTGTACATAAAATTAAAAATTCAATTCAATGAAAACTCTTTTACCGCGTAAACGGCTTATTATCCCTTAATTCGTTTATTAAACTGAGAGTATAGGTACGGTTTTCGTAAAAAAAAAAATGTAATTTTTTTATATGTAAAAAGATAACAAAGTCTTTTCATAATTTTTATGCAAAAATAAAACTGATTTGAAAAATAATAACATAAAAATTATATTTTTTTATTTGAAAAGTGTTTAGTCTGAGAGTCTTTTCTTTTATCCTTTTAACTTCGTTGACAACACCCCCTGATCACTTAAAAAATCCGAAGAATTTTTCGCCGGTAAAAAACCGGAATTTACCGAGAAAAAAAATCTCGTGAAACCGCGTCAAGTTCGTCGACCCCGCTCGGACCGGTCTCTGATAAAAGAATCATATTAATTCATACTCATTCAGCTGTTTACGGTTTACAACGGGAACATTCACTTGCGAAATAAAAAAATACGCTACCAACGTGACGGCGTGTTTGTGTTTTTTTTTTTATACACTGAAATCGAGGTAAATTATTGGTTTCCTTTTTTAAATTTTCCGTCAATGAGTTCGACATTATTGGCTGTTAAAATTTTCGTCGTGTTTTTTTTGTCCCGCGAGAGTGATGCGTTCTTTTTTGTGTCACTGAGCTTTTACCTTTTTGTTTCTTTTCTTTTGGTAGTTGCTCACCTCACTTAGAAAAAAAATCTATTTTTTTTTTCAATTTAACTGTGTAGGCGCCTTGTTAAACGTGTAAAGCTCTACTAGATCATTTATAGATTTTTTTGATTCACACAGTTCTCTTTTTTTTCGAAACTTTTTTTTTTGTAAATTATAATCATTCTACGGAATCTTAAATTCTCCGTGTCAAAATTCTTATAGGTCTCGATTTTGTAGAAAAAAAAAACAACCAATCTTTTGGGAAGGTCGATTTCACAGATTTAAGAATGTTGAAAATTGATTTTTTTTTTTTGTTGCCATTTTTCTTACTGAATCGTGATCTTACTAGGATTTAGATGACAACAAATCTTTGGGAAAGGTCAATTACACTAACTGTACAATTTTTTAACTTTTTTTTCGTTATCTTTTTGCTTTGTGGATTGTGACCGAACCGGAATTTAGATCACAACCTATCTTTTGGGAAGATCAATTTTACTGACAATAACTTTTTGAAAACTCGTTTTTCTCCTTGTTATTATGCTTTGTGAATTGTGACCAATGTAGGAATCCAATTCATGGGCAAGGATAGATGAATATAAATAAACTAAAAACTAGTTTTATCTCCCTAAAATTCATATCAACTCGTACTAAACATTCCCTTTGACATAATTTTTCTAATGCTGTAAGACTGCATTATAATATCAGCCATGAAGTAACCATTCCCAAGTTCGTTCTAATCGATAGTTAATCAAAACCCACATTCATTGTCTCAAAATCGATCAACTTTCCGACTCTCGCTTATACTCATACAAGTGTCGAACAAAAAAAGTGCGGCGGTGACGTCACACCACTCGACATAATGCATTAAAAAGTACAATCGCTGAATACGTATCTCTCATTGATATTGTCGGGTGCCGATTACCGGAGGATTTTTTGCGAATGATTGAATTTTATTTACAATTAACCCGGGCTCGGCATCGACGAAAGCGAGAGTGACGATTAAATGCCATTTAAAAATAAAACAGCTCGCCGCCATAACATTGGGAAGCCGATAATTTATATGTACACGTATAGACCGCGTATGTTGTTGGACGCTTCTTCCCTTACGCGATTTCTAACTCGTTTCTGCATACAGCGTGAACCTAAAACTGATCAATTTAGACGAGTACACAGAAATGAAAGACCTTTGTTCGCAACTCTAGTGTGACGCAAAAAATCGTACACGGCGTAGACGAAACGTCTTAGCCGTAAGAAACCGCCCAAACGTTAAGTCACTAGGGGGCGCGGGCGGGCGGCCCGCCTAATTTGTCTTAGGCGGAAAAATCGCGCGGCGATTACAAGTGGCTCGTAACGAAGTCGGGCTAGGGTGGGGGGTGCGGCGGGGGTAGCGGGAGGGGGAGCGGGCGCGGGTCGCGGGGGTGGCGCGGCCGGCCGCGGGACCGTCTCAGTCGTCCGTCTGGAGTCGCGCCGGCCGGCCGGGCCGCGCGGCGTAATACACGTTCCTCGTGCTCTTGTGATTATAAATTTTAATAAATACAAAATTCCAAAAAAGTAAATTTAAAAAAAATAAATTAACCGCGTCTAATCGAAAATATTTTTAGGCTAAAATCCCCTCGACCCTCACTTTTTTGACCTAAACTGTTGGCAGTGGAAAAAAAGTTTTTTGCGAAATTTTTAATATTTACGTCGGTTACATTTGTAAAGAGATTAAAACTTTTGGCCGTTGATGAGAATATTTTTATTTAAAATTTATTTTTCTTAACGAGCGATCTTGAGTGAACGATTGATGAGTAACTAATAATTAATGTTAAGCGTTATATTAATATTAAGTAATTGATAGTTGAACTAAATTGACTGCCACAAATATTGTCACCTGTACTTAGTTTAATAATTGGACTATACTTGTGGTTTACTCGGACGTTTAAACTTTTTGTGATTCGATCTCAAGAACTCTTCTCCCGGACCAAGGTGGTGATATTAAACAAAAATGTTTTTCTGTAGAACTAGTGATATTCTTTTATTTTTGTGTGGTTAGCTTTTTTGAGTTTTAATATTTTTTTTTTCTTTTTTGTAAAATAAAAAAGTGTTTGGCAGTGTCAAAGTAGTTCATTCACCAAAACCTACTGTTAATGTCACTCTTATTGGCTGTATATTTGTATTTTTTTTTACGATTTTAAACGCTTCTTTATTTTCGACGTCACGTCGTCCGACGGGACGGGCCATCTCCTTTATAGATTTTACAAATCTAGCCGTCGTTTCATCTTGTAAAATTAAAATTAAATTTTACATCCAGAGCTAGTATATTTTTTGTTTTGTTAATTATGGCTGACTCAAAGAATAGTCTCTCTTTTATTATTATTTTCAATTTCCAGTTTGTTTTTATACTAAAATTACAATACCGTTTGACAACCAACCTTTTTGAGAGCTTTTTTTGAGTTAGACTTTGTTTTACTGTATTCTTGTTCTAGAATAAGTGTATTTCGTTATTTTGCCATTTTTTTTTAACTATAATTTTTTTTGCCATTTTGTTTACCTACAATAAACTTTATTTTATTTTTGCTTGTTTATTTTTTATTTTGCCTGATTAAAACCTAAAAGGTGAGTATAAGTTTTTCTTCGTTCAAACTGTGTCTCCGTTTTTAATTTTTGTTCTACTAGGTTTATGAGTAAAGCTTGTTTTTTATATACCAACCTACATATGCCATTCCGTAACTTTTGTCACTAGTCATTTTTTTCAATTACAATGAGTTTTTCTTCACTTTTTCCACATTTTTCGAAAAAGCATTCCTGTACTGATAATTTCGTTAGTAAAATAGAGTAATATAAATATATACCACATTTTTCTTAGTTAACCTCAATTATTTTGACATGTTTACTACCGAATATATTTAAACGATTTCGAGATATTTTGTTTTTGCCGAGTTGTGTTTTTGCGGTGGAATACCTATTCAACAAGCGATGTGTATCCCACACATATCTTCATATTCTGATAGAATGATAATATCTGTAGATTTTTTTTTCCGAAAGTCACACAAAATATCTTTAAAAATATGTTAAATCTTCATACACATCTTCCACAACTAAACACTTACTTAGGGGAGACATTCAATACAAAACGGAACCCGTTTACGGAACGGTCTGTAACCGGTTTTGAATGGTGCATAAGACCTTATTGATATGACTCACTAAATGGTATCTACAGCCCTTACCATAACGTATTTGGTCCTCTTCGATTGAATAGGGCATTGAAAAAACATGGCAACCTTGTTTTATCTAAAGACAACATTTAAAAGGTCGATCTATTTAGACAATCCTTTTAAAAGTCCATTATAATTGTCTGTTTCATACAAACAAAACTTCAAGTGATGCTTAATAACAATCGATTTCGGGCTAGCATTATGAGAGACTAGTTGACCCGCGCAACTTCGTCTGCGTCACAATTTTCATTACTACTCCGCTCCTATTTGTCTTAGCGTGATATAGCCTATAGCCTTCCTCGATAATACGGACTATCTAACACTGAAAGAATTTTTCAAATCGGTACAGTGGTTCCTGAGATTAGCGCGTTCAAGCAAACAAACTCTTCAGCTTTATATATTAGTATAGAAGTATAGATACTCGCATAGATACATTGACTTACCTAGTACAAATTATGGTACTTGTAATGTTTGAATTACGTTTACCAATTTTTCTATGAATTTTATGAGACGGGGTGACGTGACAATTATGTTGGTATAACATTATCATCTGCCTAGCTTGTTCTCTACTATATAGGTGGGTTCCAGTCAAACCGGATCAGCTATGTAGTTATGTAGGTACGATATCCTTACTATATAATATTATAAATGCGAAAGTAACTCTGTCTATCTGTCTGTCGGTCTGTCTGTCTGTCTGCCGCGCTATCACGCTAAAACTACTGAACCGATTTAAATGAAATTTGGTACAGATATAGTTTAGAGCCTGAGAAAGGACATAGGTTACTTTTCATCCCGGGAGTATGTGCCCTAGGGACGACGCGGGCGAAGCCACTGGCAGAAGCTAGTAAAGAATAAAAATAAAATCAGCTAAATCTTTTGATTTCTTAGCGTTTCTCTAGATTTTCTCGAGCATTGATTGAATTGGAGGCCTACCCGCGCCAAGTTTCTTTGTCCGGTGTTTATTTCACACAGATCCTGTAAACTGTAGAATTTAAGTTATATCAGAACTACTGTAAGTATGTTTTTTAGTGTTCAGGAAAATGTAACGTTGAATTGGATACGAAAATATATTTATCAGGCAGACGGGTTATACCTAGTAAAAACTCTGACCAAAATAAAATAATCCTTTTCTTTAGTACTAGTGGACGTCACGCGGTTTCACCCGCGTAGTTTCCGTTCCCGTGAGAGTACGGAGATAAAATATAGCCTACGTTACTCCCTGATAATGTAGCTATCCATTGCTGAAAGAATTTTTCAAATCGGTCCAGTAGTTTCGGAGCCTATTCATTTCAAACAAACAAACAAATTTTTCCTCTTTATAATATTAGTGTAGATTATCGTAATCGGGTAAAAAAAAACAGTATTTTTGCTCTTTTCCAATTAAATATATCAGTTAAATGAGGCCTGGGTGTTGGTCGGGCTACAGGTTATTCAGCCTTTGGCTGACACGACTATTGGTACATTGATTGCTAAGTCCACATCCTATATTTCGACAACCTCACAAGAGACACTGATCAAGTGAAGATACTCGATTTGCTTATTTAATTCTTTAAACAAGGCATAGGTATTCTAGCTAAGACTTGTAATTTTTAGGATTCCGTACCCAAAGGGTAACCAACGGAACCCTATTACTAAGCCTTCGCTGACGTCCGTCCATCCGTCCGTCCGTCCGTAGTCCGTCTTTCTGTCAGCGGGCTGCTTCTGAAGAACCGTAATAGGTAGACAGTTGAAATTTTCAGTCATATTTCTATTGCCGCTAAAACAACAAATAATACAAATTAAGGATTATGGTACGGAACCCTTCGTGCCTGACTCGCACTTGGCAGGGTTTTTTTGTGTTTGTATTTGAGAAAACTCAATACAAGATTAATACTATAATATTCTCTAGACACAGAATTTCAAGTTGTTGCACAAGTTACTATGAATAGAAACGTTTTGAAATCTGATTATTTCCCCTAAGAATATAATATCTACTTTTTGCCAAAAAAAATATCTCTACTAAAGATCTTACCTATGTATTTATTTCACTTGCTCGATACGCGTTATCTAGAACCTATCAACATTTTTTGAAGTTCACCACTAGCGTCATCTATCTAAAATGGCATGCATTATCTAAACATAAAAGTGATTAAGTACCATATACGGCGGTAGGGTGCGCTTTACGAAGTTCCGACACAAGAACATAGATGGCGTTGTTAGCGCCGCCGCGGGCGCAAGGAACCATGACCCACCGTAAACGCTAACGTAAAACCATATGCGTCTTGCAGATGGCGCTAATATTCGTAACTATAAGGATTACAAATTTGTTCTGTAGGTAAAATTGGATGAAGTTTATTTTATATCATATTCTGTTCCCGTAGGAATTTCGGGACGAATCATACAAATAATCCTTCCTCTTGAATCACTTTGTCTATTGATGAAAGCCGCATTCAAATTCTTTGCGTACCTAGTTTAAAAGATATAAGCGTACAAATGGAAAAAGCGACTTTGCTTTATACTATGTAAAGGTTCGCTGCGTAACCCAGGGATTATCATTTTTCACGAACAAATGGAATCTTATAAGTACAGCGCCATCTATAAGACAAACTCCACACACGTACTTATGTCAATAGGTTTCCATATATTTTCAATAGATGGCAGCTCACTACAGTTCTACAAAGAAAGCAACGCCATCTATGAATCGATTAAAGCGCGTTATAAACTTTAGTTCATATCTTGAGTAAGAGATGGCAGTAGAAGCGTTAGTTAGAAGCGTAGACTATTGAAATGAATGATACGGTTACCTAAGAAGATTACCGTGATTGCGATGTAGATCCGGTTCCTTAACAGACGATTTTTTGTGACACCTTTATATTTTAAAGGATGGGTTATTCTTTATCAGCAAAACCACGTAAAATTAACTAGCTATAATGTAATAAAAAGTAGGGTAATGACTGGGAATCTAAAAATACTAATCACCGTAAAAATAATATCCCGAAAAGGTAAACTGTTTCTTTAAAAGAAGCGATATTGCACCGGCTCTAATAGCACTGTCTCTGGTTTTTTTTTTACTTTTGGTAGGCACGCTTTTGATCACTATCTCACTTGATAGTAAGCGATGATGTGGTCGAACATGGAACACGCTTGCCTAGAAATAACCTATTCACTCTTGACTTAAAGACTCCCAGGTTGTAGCTATCAGGAAACACAGACTCCGGCAGGGAATTCCACTCCTGTTATATAGCGTGAAAATATATTAGAGAGAGTAGATGCTTCACATATTATTCATAACCAAACTACATATATTTCCTCGTACGAAACTTGTTATTGGGTAGGCGTGTAAGCCCAATAGGTGTGGTCTAATCAACTTCTAAGAAAGTGGGCGAGTCAAGACGTAGGCGGTGCTAACTTGCCATTGGTTGAGAAACTTCGTTCAAACACCTATACAAAAGCCTGTCTTGTGGCTTGGCCTCTCTTGTAGCTATAAATATTTGATCAGTCTGTAAATGGGTCACTATTAATAATTCGTTAGGTTGGTAGTGACAACTGTATTAAAATTAGGAATATAGTTTTGCCTTGGAAATACTCGGCTTTTCAATATCTTGATAAGCCAAGTAATTCCGCGTATTTGAGCGTTTTAAGTACATGTGCTTAATAACCGACAAAAGTCGAGATCTAAATGTTATGTCGAAATATGTAAGTTGTCAAAAAAACTGTTGTCCTATTTAGGCATTACATTCTGGTTTCGCGGGCATTAATGGCTAAACGATTGACGCGTTAACGGGCAGATAAACGACCGATAAAGTACTTACGTCAGAAAACTAACAGAAACCAATTCTAAGGATTCTATTTGGAAAGATGTAGCTCTAGTATCTTTGATGACGGAAAAATGAGGGTACGTGTGAAGCTAGTTTGTGCTACTCAATGATTAAGCTACCGAGTGTATTTATAAGTATTTAAGAGTAAAGACACCCCACATTCAAGATCAAGAAGATCATTATTTCAAGAGTCTGTCACATCCTTCTTTGAAATGATATTAGAGGCCGCAATTTATAGTTAAAACAATATGTCCTCACATCATTTCTGGTGCAATAGGTAGTCCTCTAATCAATTATATCGTACCGCTAGAAAATATTTATTTGAGGCTTTAGTCTGATCAAGTTTGTAGAATACCTATCATATGTGTGTGTTTAAAAAATCCAGCTCAAATCACTAGCTCAATCGCTTGGACTATATATTAATCCACAATCACGTATGGAACAGTTACTTTTGCTTATTCCATTCGAAATAACAGCTAAAGTACTATCAACAAATTCAATTAACCTACATTTCTGCTGATACCCCAATTCTAAGACGCATCACCCAACCTCTTCAGGGCGTATGGTACCAAGGCGGCATAAGAAACAAGGCGTGGGTGCGCAAGGAGCCGCGCGGGGGTGCGGCGCGGGGCGGAAGGCGTGTGCAAGACGTTAGGGGGCGGGGCCTAAGTTTACTCTAACTTCAACTTAGATCTTGGGAATTCTGACGAATGAGGTTAAAGTGGCTACGCCGTAGGCAGGTTTCGTAGCAAATCTTTGTAGCACCCTCCGTAGGTGCTACGGAAAGTGCTACGAAGATTCGGTTTTCGTAGCAATCTATATTTTTCTGTTTAATCTTTATTCCATCAATTCATTGGGTTTTTATTATTCATAACATGACCTATTCTAATAGTTATCAACCGATATATTATTTGTGTGATTACAAGGGCTTAAACTAAATTGAATATTTCCTTTTATTACAGACTTCTTCACCACCTCTGAGCAAAAACTCCGACTACTTTGGGTGACATCATCAATAGGCATATTTTAGGTGAGTAACTACGTAGTATATATGTAGTTTGAACCTTTGAAGCTAAAACAACCAGATTCAAGAGGTTTGACTGGCACAGTGGCTGAGCAAAAATGAATCGTAAATACAATAGGTATCTGGAGGATTTTTTTCATCGACTGTATAGTTAATCCGGTTCTGAGTACGTAGTAGATGTCATTTTTTTCTCTTAATGAATATAAAATACAGCCTAGCAAATCTAGGCGCCAACCTCACTTAAGTAAAAAATAATCTAAAGTAATTCTCTCCCACACAAATACATCCACTAACAAAATTAAAACGTCACATGTAGAATCATTACTTAGAACGCCATCTTTTTAAACGTCATCCAGAAAGGCTGAATGGGCGCGACCCTTGACGCTTAAAAAAAGAAAACTCACGCATCGCGTTCCATTGTACGGAGACACGGAGGTGGATCTCATTAGAGAAACATTCCCGATCTGATGGCGCGAATCTTGGAATCATTACGAGGAACGGAGCGTACCTGTGGCGGACATGTTTTTTTTATAATATAAATATTTTTAACGCCATATTTTTTTTCTTTTTGTTTTGTAGGTCATGTGATTTAAGTCATTTTGCTTGCATAAAGAATATGAGTTCTTCCTATTTTTATTTTACTGCCAGACAAGTTCTATTGCACTGTCTAGTGTCATACAATTGGTGTACCTATTTAAAAATGGTACTAGTAGGTACCATAAAATTACGAATCAATATAATATACTAAATCAACATTGTAATCATTATTGCAAAAAAATCCTTCCAACTTAATTCATTAATTTTTTCGAACCCGCCTAAGTAGACAATGTCTATATTTCCAACAAACAGTTCAAAATATCTCTCCCGAATACTTTGACAAGATAATCAATCCAAAACCTCACAAAACTAAAAGAAATAGAACTAAAAAAGTCCGTCAGTTTCCAATTACAATACTGTTAAAGCGAGCAAAAAGACAAAGTCGGCCGCAACCGTTCAAAAACCGTACCAAAGAGGTTCTCCATTAAGACCGGAGAGAAAAACCGTACTCAAGATCGCACTGAAGTGTTATGGTGTTGCCGCAGTCGGTAAAAGGAGGTATTACGTTGTTAAGCATTCTTCATTAAGGTCCGTTGCGACGGAAAAAGATATCGCGAGAAATAGTGGTGCTAAGAGCCGGTGGAAAACTTAGCTGAGGGACTTGTCTGGTCGTTTTTTAATGTTTTCTAGTTTAATTCTCAAGTTGGAAAGGATTATCTGTTAGAAACTGCCAATATTGGTTCTGCACCTTTTTTTTAGAATGAGATCAAATGACTCCTGCTGCTCTGGGCGGAGCGGAAGGGAGTGTCAGACTCTTACTGACTTAAACCCATCTGTGTTTCTCCTAATGCCTTTAGCGTTCCAGGGGAGCTATTCTCTTAGCACGAAGTCCGTAGTTTCGAGCTTAGTTATGGGCGTATTCTACTCCGTATCACCTAAGGTTTTACGACTAGTCCCGAACCCGAACTAAGAATGAATGACAACACGATTTGACTGTAACTGTCCAATCGTGTTGTCATACATTCTTAGTGTGTAGGTTAGATTTAGTTTAGTTGGCTGATTTTTCAATATTCAGATTGATTTTTATTTGAAGAAAAAAAAAATACATATCTCTGTACAAGAAATGTTAATTCGCCATTTTATCCTACAACGGCAACGCCAAAAAGAAGGGTTATGATTTTCATTCCTCTGCTAAAATAATGAATATGGCTGTTTGACATATTTTCGTTACAAAAGCTATCACACCGCCATTTTTATGCTTCGTGTAAAAGTTTCAGCCATAAGTTGAAAATACGCATCGCAGATTCTATCCTTAAAAAAAATCTCCTTGGGAAATATAGGTACTTTTAAACCGCCCCACGAAACAAAACAAACATTAATTTAAAAAAAAACTATTCAAGATATTAATGTAAGGACGCGTTCGCACATGAGACTGCGTTTCTGCGACAAAAGACGCCGCGACGCCACAATGAGGTAAGTTCCCGCAAGTCGCAAATTGCTCGCGAGACGTGTCGCAAATTGAATGCCGAGGTGTGATGGGGGAAACACACGGGAATGGCAAGAAAAACGGGGACGCACGTCTTGTATTTTCCATAACAGTAGTCGGTTACTTTGGTTATGGAGAAGCTCATGACTACATGATAACAGCCGCACTGTTCGATCTTCGAGGTTAAGCAATACTTGCCGAGGTTGAACTGTGGATGGGGTCGGCTGTTGTTCATAGATCTCTGACAATACGGATGGTCACAAATTAGAAAATCAGACACCAGGCTTGCAAGGGGTACAGGGTTATGAAGGTTAGATAGGAAATCGTGGCATGTCAAATAATCAGCTGCATTGCATCCGGTTAGAATCGGTATCATAGTTGGAAAAAGACTAGGCAGATGTATAGTACCTTAGGTCCCTAGACCATTGATATACAAAAAACCCAAGATGCACAGTCTCGAACAAATGCAACACTCGAAACTGTCGTCAAAAACTGACATGTATCAAGTGTCATGTGTGAGTTGTGTGTAGTTATACTATAAACAATTTTTTTTTGCAAATTCAACCTTACACGGATCGCTTAAAGTTGATTTTACAAAACAATGCAGTATGCCGAGCGATGCAAGACTGTTTGAAACCAGCGCACAATTTTAAATTGTGCGCTTATTTTATGCGGACGTTTTTGATATGCTGAGTGTGTATCTTGGGTTTTTATATATCAATGCCCTAGACCTACATATTACGATATTTTTTAATTTCATTTGAGAATACGCTGTAACACTGCTTTTAATCGGTCATTTTTTTTTCTATTTACCAACATATTTGATTTGATTTAAAGAAGAACGATTTCATGTTTTCGTACCGAATAGTACCTAAGCATAAAATTGGAAAACGATTGCGTTTGTTGTACTTTTGACTGATTCAATGGTACAATAGAGAATTATTTAAATATGTGAAAGTAAAGTGAACAGGCCGTGACGACAAACGAATGAGGCATTGCGTCACCTACCTATGTGTATCCGAAACGATAATTACGTGAGTTTTCTTTGACCACTATAATAAGCAATATAAAAAACGCGCTAAAGCCACAAACACCCAGAAAAAATTATGTTACGAATACAAGGGTTTTGGGAGTACTCACATAGAGCGTTCAGCTAAGGAGAGGAATTTCCGGCTGAAGTCTATGTGTCCTCATAGTCATAACCTCAGAGTCTTTAGGAATTACTTCAAATTTACATAAGACCCATCGTCGACCACATCATCGTTTTCTGTCAGGTGAGATTGAGGCCAAACGCAAGCCTATCAATTATAAAAAATCTTTTAAAATTTCCCCAAGAAAAACGCCTGCGATTTTTCTGGTTTCCTCGGGCCCGTTCCAACTTCTTCCCCGTGAGTATCACACAAGTGTAAGCACACATTTACACGGCAACTTAGGTACCAACGAGTCACGCCCCAACACCCGCGTACGTGGCGGCTGGCTCAAGAATTTTAAAGTTTTCGCATTAAGCCAAACAACGAGAAAAAGTAATTAAAGCATCTTTGGAAGTCTGATGAATGGCTGTCTGATAGTTGGAAGTTTACACTATTGTGTAGGATCTCATGTGATGCGAGAAACGATGATTTTGATGAAAAGCAGTCAATTTTGTTGCTAAACGGATTCTTTAGTGCCGAAATTAGTGGTAGGAATGCGATCGCAAGAAGAATACATCTCCATTAAACTTATCTGGAGCGAATCGTTTCTAAGTAGGAATTATAGCATCTAAATAACATTAAGCAAAATAGATAAATCAACCTTGACTATTGAATAAAACAAATCAAAAATAAAAAATTCCGTTCGACCAAGCTTAACGAACCTTTTCCCAACGGTTAGGGTCGGATTTAAGTCTACGCGGATGCAGCAGAACTAGCAGTTTACACGCAAACAGCTTTCCTGACCTCGAAAATCCAGTAACAGGGAAATTGAATGCAAGAAAAATTCCACTCGACCTAGTCAGAAAACAAAACCTCAGAACCATTGATATATAAAAAACCCAAGATGCACAGTCTCGAACAAATATAACACTCCAAACTGTCGTCAAAAACTGACATGTATCAAGTGTCATGTGTGAGTTGTGTGTAGTTATACTATAAACATTTTTTTTTGCAAATTCAACCTTACACGGACCGCTTAAAGTTGTTTTTACAAAGCAGTGCAGTATGGCGAGCGATGCGAGACTGTTTGAAACTTGCGCACAATTATACATTATGCGCTTGTTTTTTGCGGACGTTTTTGAAATGCTGAGTGTGTATCTTGGGTTTTTTATATATCAATGCTCAGAACCCATAAACTACAGTCCAACCCAATACTATGACATATCGATACCATCATGATTCCGTTGTGAATGCGTGACGAAGATATACAGGATGGATACCACCACCCTTTTTTCAAAACGGATTCTTGATGGCAATGACACATGATATGTAGTATGGGGCTAGATAATATATTTAAAAATTACGATCGTATGTACCGCCCAAGTTTTTGAATACCAAAACCAAACAATGGTCAATATTATCATATCCGATAGCAATCATTCTGATCTACATCTTCAATAAAACGCCGTACTTATTCAACTCCTCGTTCGATTGGCGCGCGCGCATGGCATGACGGCTTCCCATTGGCGCAACGCACTTCCGTTTCCTGGAGTCACGCCAATTACTCTTGAAAGGTTGGTACACCTGTACATAAGGATGTATGAATTGAATTAACATAATTCACTGTAATTACGTGTTTCTGTGTGGGAATGGACACCACGGACAGGTATTAATGAATATGGTATGTAGATGAGTACCTATTCTTTTACATACATACCAAGCTATGTTCTACATTTCATTGCATTTGTTTAATAGACACATAGCAATTTACGACATATTTATCTATTTCGTTCCGCGTTATATGTTAACTTAAGGAAAGCCTACATAACTTGACCACCTTGTCTAAATTAAGATGTAGGCAATATCTTCCAGAAAGACCAAAAATCTTGTGAAAAAAGAACAAGCCAGTGATAACTAAACGAACAATGCCCGGTCTCTGAGTTATTTTATTGGTCGTTTATCTGTCCGTTAACCACTAACAAACCAATGGTGTTATGATAAGTAGTGTTGACGGACAGATAAACGACCGATAAAAATCTTAGAAACCGGGCATAACACGTCTGAAGCTTCAAATAGCATTAGGTACTGGATAAAGAGCAGCGTCTTTGAAAATACTATCAAAGACGTGTTCGTCTTCCATCTTCTTGTGCACCATCACCACTTTATCCAACCAAAATTAAACCATCAAAACGTTTAAAAACACTCTTCTAGGAGCCGTGTCCACTTACAAATTACTATTATTTTTCTTAACTAAATACTATTTCCCCCAAGTATTGGGACAATGGGGCACAGTCCACAGAATGCACCAAGCTGACCAGGTGGTACTGACAGATGTGGCGAGGCAGCGCCAGGGCGCAAAGCATAGCTTGGGCATGCAAATAAGGATGCGTCACTTGAATAATTATTATGATTTTATACAACAAGTGAGTAATTAAAAAGTAGTTTTAAAAATACAATAGTTGAACGACACGTGACCGTGTCTTGACTTTTCCATATTTTTATTTTTTTTATTTTTTAAGTTGTTTCTGCCAAGATCATATTTTTCAAGAAAATAATTATATGATTCTGATTGAAAGTTAAAGAGAAATCTAAAGAAAAAATACAACAAGACATTACGAAAAACTAATGAGCTCATCAAACACACACAGCGTCGTGTTTGAATTCTTTTTTCCATTTTCTCAACGCGCAGAAGAATATTACTTTATGAAGCTAATCCAAGCAAAGACGAAAGAAAATGAAGCAAAAACAAATCCGTTCATTATCTTATTTCTAAATGAAAGAAATTATCTCATTCTCTTTAAAGCTCAAACATCCAATTGGGAAGCAAACACATCTTTTAAAGGGGCGAAAAAAATTTCTACATTTTCAAGTTTCGAGGGGACTCGTTCGCCAGGTGTACGGGCCCCTCTGGCCCGAGCCGCGATATAATAATACTTATTATCACAACTCCTTATTATTTCTTGTTTTAATTGTCCCCGACTTGGCTTTTGCTCCTTTTGTTCGCGTTTAATGGCGTATTGTTTGTGCACTCTTTTTTAAATGCGTACGCGTGCCGTAAGATTACGTCTCATTGGTTGTTTTGTTTTTTCGCTAGTTTTTTTTTCTCTATATTGAATTAATTAATTTTGCTAGCAGATTTCTAAGGTAATCTGGGCTATTTAAATTTTTGACTAATTTGACGTGATACCTGCGTGCTTTCATTATTTAAATCTATTTCTTATGTTGAAGTCTTGCTTGGAGTATCGAAACCTACTTGGGAAGATGAAAAACTACCTCCTTGATAACTATAATACTTTTTACAAAACGCAAAAAAACATTTGGCCGTCGGCCCAATCTAGCAGGTATGCGTATGAAAAAATACATACTGGTACTAATCTATCCCTCACATTTTGTTAGTGACAAAATAAGTAGAGTCAGGCAGCTCTGGGATCTAAGGCCATCAAAAATGTATCGGAATTGACAAGCGCTATCAAAATGTCACGTGGTCCTTCAAACATTTTGACATAACTCTGATAGAATGTATGTCACTTTGTCTATTCCCTTCAGTGAGTATAACTTTGAATTTAGAACCAAAGACTCCGAATCACCCCACTATCAATTACCACACATGGTGGAAGTTCCAAGATCCTCTCCAAGTTAGATTGAAGGGATGCCAGGCTCGCCGCAGATCACACAAGATTGGGGACCGCCACATATTTGGGACCAACTTCTAATTGATTTGGAGAAAACACTTTTAGTTCGATTAGTGTTCTTCTTAACTTCTTGGCGGGATAAACTTTAGTGCGTTGTATGAGAAAAAGATGGACAAAAAGGATTGTGATTTCGTGAGTGTTTGTATGGGAATTCCGCTATCTGTCGTGTATTTTTTGCAAAATATGTTGTTATTGTTTAAATCAAAACTAAGATTTATTAATTGTCTGGAAGTTCCTTAATTAAATAACTATAATTTCTGATTTAGCGGTATTAAAATCAAATTTCACATATTTAACATCTCCATAAAGAAAACATTTTCGTCCCAAAAATGATCCCGCATGAGGGATAGCTGACTCAAAATGCTCGTGATGCGCCCCCCAAGTGTTCATGTCACAAACTATTGCATGAGCCCCATATCAGCCTCCATAACATATACACACCTTTTACATGCGTTTTTATTAAATTGTGATCGATTGGTTCAAGTAAGAATGTCGGTGATTATGGTCTGTACATTTTAATTGGTCCATATTGTGAGTTATTTTAAATTGAACAACTATTGAATCGTTTTATAGGTTTTAAGGTAGTTTATACGACATTCTTAAATACAAATATTTATTCCATCCGTGAGAATCGAAACTGCAGCCTGGAAATATAAAAACCTTCTGCTCAGTCACCGCGTCTATGACTATGTAACATAACCAATGTCCAAATAAACAAACAATGACTGATCACTTCATAATAATGTGTCACACAAAATCCAAAACTTCAATTTTTATTAAACCTATTTTAAATTAAAGAAATAAAAAGCCAAGTATTAGCATACCTTAAAAAAAAGTCTGTTGGTATGCATCAAGATGGGCGCAAAAAAAAAAACATTTTTCTTTATTAAAAAAAAAAATCTTCCTGGTCATAGACAGCCAACTAAGTAACATCCCTAAACAGTCCTATCCTCGGTAATGTCTACAGGCGAGGACGAATCCTGGACGGATGTCCACCCAAGGGACACACAGACATACTGTCGACGTACTTACCATAGTGACAGCCAAGTACGTACCTATGTACTTACATACGAATGTTTGAGTTGTCTCAGTAGTTCGCCGACAGATGGCCGGGTATCTTCTGCTATACGGATCTAATTACTAATAGACGCAGCTGAGGGACAGTTGGGGTTTATTTGAATTTGATTTACTTTTTGTGGGATATGTTTCTTTTGATTTAAATTTAAAAAGTGGGTTTCTTTGTTAGTTATGTGTTTTTTTTTTTTTGTGGACTCTTACTTATTTGCTCATGCTCTCTTCTGGACACTGCAAGTCCAAAACTCCTACTATAAGCCTGTGCCTGTAGTAGGAGGCCTTAAAACACAATTAACTGCTGAGCAAAATTCTATAAGGTTAATAAGGAAATGCACGCTAAAATAGGTTACGAAACAGCTCAAAGATTATAAATTAATAGTTATCAAGAACCTTATCAAAGACAGGGAGAGGAAAAATTACATCTCTCTCTCAACACGTCAAAATTACAAGTACAAACAGGCCATAAAGAAAACTGTCATCGAAACGCCTGAAAAAATAAAATAAAAAACGTTTATCACAATCTTTATCTCAAAGAGAAGACATTACTTACAAAGTTCACATCTATAAAAGAGCAATAAAATAAGTGTGAACATCGTTTCTCCGCAGAGGGACTCCGGAGTGCCCTCGATGTAACCGTGAGATTCTGAGACCCGTCTTAGGGTTGGCACAAGAGCATAATTATGATTATTTCCTAAAATATTTTTCACAACTTGGCAAACGCTTCTCACAAGGTTTTTTCAGTCACGTAATCTTGACTTTAAATGTATGTAAACTATTTTTATAGCTTGAAATATTGTCTAACGTTATCTTCCCAAACACTAATCAACAATAAACACACATGGAAAAATGAAAATCACGGAAGAATAAAAATCGAAGAATAAATCTTCACGAAAAACACTTCATCTAATCACAAAGTAAATAAGTTATTACACACTGTAAATCCCAACAAATGTATAGGTATAGGTAACTTTCCCATTGCTCATTATTTAAAAAAAAAGAAAACATTTCTCAAAATCCACCCTCTGCTAATAACATAAGCAATAAACCACAAACGGTGCAAATACCTCAAATTAACAGGTAATGGAACAAACCCTACGTTTACATTGCGTGTCCGTAGCATTTACGAGGTTGTTACGTGACACCCCTAGTCTCTTTCTTAACCCTCCGTCTCAAGACGATGTAAACATGGTTTTGTTAAACATACTAAGGCGCGGTGTTAGTGCAAGCGGAATAATAAGTTTCTACAAACGCTACGCTCCGCTAGTGAAAGAGCGATTTCTTAAGTTGTCTACGACAATCTCACTTAATAGAAAGCGTTGTTATGGTCGTCGATAGAGGACGCTTACCCTGAAGTACCTAACCTGTTCATTTTCGAATTAAAGAACTCCAGGTTGTAGCCAGCCAGGTTGTAGATCAGATAACACAGACTCCAGCAAGGAATGCCACTTCTTAGCTGTACGCAAAATGAAAATATTCCCAAAAAGTTGAGTCATAAAAATCACAGTACAAAAATAAACGATTGACACTACGGGACCTTGAACCATGCCGCGAATAAATGCGGATGATAAAAACGCTTAATTTTAAATAAAACAACCGCCACCGATAACTGATATTAACAGAATTCGATTAAAAAGAAAAATGAATGATGAAAAATGATGCCACCCAATTATTGTGGACGTTATTTTAATAACGCGTAAAGTATTTAAAAGAGTTGTATAAAAACGTGTGGACTTTTTAAAATATTTACATTTTCACCGAATTATTTGCGTGGGGCACTGTAAATTTCATTTTTAAAATAATATTGACTGATACGGGCCGAAGGAATCTCATTTGTTGAATGTATTCGAATAAGTTCCTGGAATACGTCAATTCGTGATAGTTTTTAATATGTAATTTCGGTTTAATTCTTCGTTACTATTAAATTTTTCGATTTCCACAACTAGATCGACAGAAATAAAGTATTTTCTTAGAAAAGCGACCATTTTTATTGGAAAGGTACAAAATTAGTCCAAAGACGTTTCGTTTCTTATAACCCGCTAACACTGGGACCTTTCCTTAACACTTAAATGGGTGTTTTCTGCTTGGGGGAGCGCAACGTATGCTCCTTATACTTAAGTCCGAACGCCGTGGGAGGGTTAACTACAGTGTTGTATCTGATTTGAGAATTACACCATTTATTTTTATCACTTGTTTCGGAAATGCGTGTTGTTTATTGTGATTTATGAGTTATTATTGTGGTGATAGGGTTTTGATTAAGACGATTAGTTAGTTGCAGAGCAGGTAATTTATTGTTAGTTGAATGAAAATTGATAAATATTACTTGTTTACCTTCTGTATATTTTAGTACAAGATCTAAAAACCCAGAGAAGCTGATATTTTTTGTTTCTTTTTTTTTAATCATCGCTTTTGTGTGCAATAAAAAATCTAAATATTAGTACTCCAAATCGGAAGTTAAAGGGTAACTTATGTAAAAAAATTTGTTTGCCAACTTAAAAAAAAAATTAAACAAAAAACGGCAACAAACAATCTGTTTAGATAGCTCAGACTACACCTTGAGTAGGCTCATCAATTTTTTGTGCAAATGTTTGGATAAACATTGGCCACGCGACGCAAACATATGTTCGGCTCGTGCGCATAAAATTGAACACCTTTGCCGACATTTGTGGCGAGATATTGGTAGTAAATTTCTTTGTAATGGCGCTGACTGTTACAGATTGCTTTTTTTTTGCAATCGTAAACATATGTTAGTCATACAGCTACATCTTTGAATGAGAAAACGTTTCTGAACAATAAAAAGGTTTTATCAACTAATAACGATGCCCGAAAATATGATTAAACAGTTCGTCAGAAAAACTTAATCTGCAATGAAAACAAGAATTATTTGCATCAAAACATTTAACGTCTTTCAATAAAATGAGATGGATGATTCGCCATCTACTGACTTACAAACATTCTAGTGAAAAATGTGTTAATATAAAAACCAGCAAAGTGCGAGTCGGTCTCTTAAGAAGGGTTTTGTACCATAAACTGAAAAAAAAACAAGATTCTTGTATGGCAGTCCCCTTTAATTTTTATTTGTTGTTACAGTGGCAATAGAAAAACACACTGTGAAAATTTCAACTATCTACGTATACGTATACAGATGGACGGACGGACAGCGGAAGCTTAGTAATAGGGTTTCGTTGGTTACCCTTCAGATTCGGCTCCCTAAAAACGGATGATTTTGAAGAACAAAAGAATTGCCAAAGATACTCCTACTAAATCACTCGAAACGTGCAACAAAATCCTATCACTAAGTTACCAACCAATCACATCCCTACATACACAGTCCAGCGAAATAACATAAACACACAGTAGTACCAAACTCCAAAACTATACAACAAACGTAAAAGTCTGACAGTGGCCGTTGGAAAGTAATATCTGTTGACATGACAAACAGGAACCCGGTGCTTCACATGAGGTCGATGAACTTTACGTTTTTTACTTTCAATAAACACTGGAGTTGTGCTACTGTTTGTGTTGAACTGTGGCCGGGTTTCAGTGTAAGCTGTTGATTTCTGTAATTTAGGGTTTAGAATTGGTTGTAAATCCTTACTATATCCTTACTTAATATTATAAATGCGAAAGTAACTCTGTCTGTCTGTCGGTCTGTCTGTCTGTCTGTCTCGCTTTCACGCCAAAACTACTGAACCGATTTAAATGAATTTTGGTACAGAGATAGTCTAGAGCCTGAGAAAGGACATAGGCTACTTTTTATCCCGGGACTATGTTCCCTAGGGACCACGCGGGCGAAGCCGCTGGCAGAAGCTAGTAGAAGCTAATATTTTAAAGATAGATGACATGTAAAGAAAATGCACTCTCTCAATTTAAATTTAATCAAGTGATACAGAAGTAATGTTTTACATAGCCTTTCTTTCGCGATGTTTGTGTTATTTCTAACTAATTTTGACCAGATGTTCGTTTAAACTTTAAACCATGAATAAAATACATTTAGATCGACTAATCTACACCGACAAACTACTACAAATTACATTCAGTTAAAACGGAATTCCAACCAAACAATTCTAAGTAATTCCTAATTCCTTCTAATTCAGTTTCCATTTCTAGGAACGAAAATAAGCGAACAAACTTAAACCGCCACAGACAATACAAAAAGTCTTAAAATACATCGGAACAGAGATAACAATAGATTATTAATAAAATAGGACTCACTTCCGGTGAAAGTCCTTATCGATCGACTCAGAGGGAATTAGTGCGACCTCCAACTTTCTCCTCAGCCCTCTGAGAAAATCCCTCTTTATAAGTTTCTGTGCTGCATCATCATTTGATGATTTTAATCGCGTAATTTATCATTTTACTACTTTGGATAGTAGAAAGTTAATTGATACTAAACTATGGAGTTTATAGGTTTATTTTCTCATAGGATACCAAAATCTGCAATCGAAAAACTTGATCGGTCTTTTGTAGCTTTGACAATATTCACACGAGATTTTCCGCCTCAAAATTTCAGTCTTCCATTACACTAATATGTCACCTGAGCTTTAAAAACTGGTCATACCTACACACTATCACATAAATAAATACCTACACAAAAAAAAGCACAAAACGTCCACAATCGTAAAAAAAAAAAACAAAAAACGGCAGCTCAAACAAAACAAAATACAGAAAACAAAAAACGGCGCATAAGCTAAAACAAAACGCTCGCTAAACTTTCTAGCACGCATCTACACAAGATGGGCTTTTAATATCCCAGGAAAGTGGCGACAATCCTCTTAATCAGGGAACAGACAATGTGTGAAATGGGGCCACGCATGTACCAGCCTGATTAGCTGCTTTGTACCGTCCACTTTTGTGAAAACTTTGGCGAGAATCGCGCCGTTATGATTATCTGTTCGTTGGTAATATTTTTTTGTTGCACACACGTTTTATTCGAGTAATGTTTTCCTTTTTGTGGTGGTAAAGTGTTGAGATAGAAGTGTGTGGGATATATGGTGGTTGGTAGGCATGGAATGATCAAGTTGACTATCTAAAGCAAGGAAAATCGAAATCGCCGAAAATTTTAAAAAATATCGACTTCAATAACAGCCTTCATTTTTCTTTTCAGCAAAATCATGTAAGAAAATTCGGTAAACTAATGAAGCTGATACGGTACTTTATCAAAAGATTAGGAAACAACGAGAATGTACCATGATGGGATGGGTACGTATAGGAATTGTCAGTGCAGCAGTGCAGTGTAGCAACAAGATTATTCTCAAACCTTTTCTGCAACAAAAAACCTCACAAAAGAAACATTACAAATCCAAATCACATTCCCGAACCCAAGCCCCGGAGCAGTGCATCTTACCCATAATCCACGCAACTCCGTACGACCGTAATTAAAAATAAATCGCTTAAAAGACAAAGGCCGTACCGACGCGAGATTTCGTTTTATTACGGGCTGTGGGTAGGAAAAAAAATCATTTCGTTACATAGGAAAGAAAGAGTCGAGCAAAAAACACAATAAAGATACAATGTAAACAGGTTAGGGTGTACTTGAGTAGCTCATTACGCCGCAGATGCGCTGGGATTAGCCGCTTGGCTCGTTTGAGCCCGCCAGTGCACGGGCGCAGGCCCACGGCTCGCTTGCTCCACGACTATACTGCCTTTGTTTAACCTATTTCGGTTTAGATTATGCTTTTACCGCGATGAGAAACTTAATTAATTAAAGATGTTTGCTGCAATTATTGTGCTTTTTATTTATTTATATTTTTTTTTTCATTTTTTTTATGGCGCTCAACTGTCTGGGACTCAGTTGGGTTATAAGTCCGTTTAACGTAATTAATTTTCATGAACAATTGTTTTTACTAACTGATAGTATGACGGCTGATAGGACAGAATGGAAGGAAAAAAACGTGTAGCGCCGACCCCAAGTAATATGGGATAAGGGCAGGAAGATGATGAATTGTTTTTATTAAGGCAAAGCATCGATACTATTCTTCCTAAACCAAACAAAAAAATCCTGAAGCATATTTCTAAAAAAAACATACAGCTAATCATGTCCCGGCTCCACTCAATGCGCTTTTGTTTTAACAATTCTACGATTTTTAAACGCAAGTGCGTTTTTTTTCCGTGTCTCTTGTTCGATAGACTGATTTTTTTAGTCATCGAACATCGTTGTCGCTGTGTTCAGTCTGAGTGGTCATGTAACCATTATTCTCGCTAAGTGATCGGAGGATGGATTGCCGATGAATTTTTCAGAAAAAAGAAACGGGGTTTCCTGGAAAAGATCGTTATTTCTGTAAAATTGAGAGATTCAAATGGTTTTCCCGACGCGGTTGTTTATGAAAGCTTGTTTATTAAATGTTTCTTTTTGAACCTTTTTGTTATGTTTCCTAGTCTGTATCTATTTGATTTTGAGAGGATTTGACGTGGCTTGAATGCCGTGTGAAGGTACGATAGGTCGTGGTAGATACGTAGTCAAATAAGCTTTTCTAATATGGCTGTACCTAATACCAGGAATTTCTGAGTGCAAGTTATAAAAAACTTATCATGTAAACCGCAAAAATTCACTGTGACACTGACAAGTTTGGATTTAATTTTGGATGTAGTAGATAGTTTGTATTGGAAATAATAACTGTTGGTATTTTTCTACCTAGTTTTATAATTTTTTAATTTTTATTTAGTCTGACAAAAAAAACGTTTCCTACGTTCGTATTAAAATAATCCTGCAATATTTCTGAACACTATCGGTAATACTGAAATATCTAGTGTTCCGTATATTTATCGACGACCATAAAAAGAAATACTTTAAAATGAAATTGAAAGATTTGATAGATTTCAAATAGAATATTTGCCTGATTCTCATTGGTAATTCTGAACCCTACGGCTTATTTGTAAGACACATTAAAATCAAGACTGACCTCATTAATATCGCCTTGTTAATGATTTAAATAATTTTATTGATGTTAACTTCTCATTTCCATACACTTTATACGCTCATTTCTTTCAAAATCTTTATGAATTAAATTCCTTAACTAGACGTAGTTTTTAAACTTCATGCATGTTTAGATTTAGATAAAAAATCTCTGATATAAATAAATTCATAATCCACTTTAAAAACCGAAAATTCTTGAAACTAAGTAAATATCTCTCTAGATGTTTCCCGAGCAATTTCCTTTTGAGTAAACATTTCCCGGAATTATAGATTCAAAACTCTGTGATTTTGGTGCAATTAATATCGCCTTGCAAAGTACTAACTTCAAAAAACATTCCACCCTTTTAAAATTACCTGAAAACATTGTTCATAAACTCATCATCATCTGCTTAGCCTGTTCCCAATGGTATTGGGATCGGCTTTCAGTCAAACCGAATTCAGCTGAATACCAGTATTGTACATAGAGTGGCTGCCTACCAGACCTCCACAACCCATTAACTGGGTAACACGGTAGTTCTTGGCAAGAATGGAGTCAGATATACTGCATTCTGAGAATCCGTAACGACTGCCAAAGATTTACAAATGACAGCAGGAACCAACGGCTTAACGTGCTTTCCGAGGCACGGAGGAAACTCGGTATGTTAAGATGGTCACCCATCCACAAACCAACCTTGGCTAGCGTTGCTTAACCTTGAAGATCGAAAATCTATCTAAAGAATAACACCGCATGGGTCGCCGTGCGGTGTTATTCTTTAGCCACGAGCTCCTTAAACATTTTTTCATAAACTACCCACATTTATTCATTTTCTTTTCAACACCCTATACAAGGGCTAATAAATCTTCGTAACCACTTGGTGACGGTCTTGGTAACAAGATGGTGATAGCGCAAGCCATGCGCCGGAGCGGATACTCGGAAGCATAGAGCACGGAAGCTACGTCACAATGGCGGCGCCCGCTTCCGGCCGGAGTCACGCACGGCCGGTGGTACTGACCAAGAGAAAGTTTAGCGACTTATTTTATGTAATTTTTATGTGATACTTCGGGATTTATTGATAAATAGTACTAAAAGAAGGTAGGGAAAATCTTGGGTATTGACAAAGGTTAGTCATTCCCATTTTTTTTAGATTTTCTAGCGGAAGAACAATATCGAATTGTAGATAACTTATTATTAAGGACGAAAGAAACATTTATTTAACTATGGTGCAATCATTATTTTTACCTCTATTGGCATGTTAAAATTTTCTCAAAAAAACAACACAAACTGATTTATCATCCTAAAAAACAAATTTCTTAAAAAAAAACATTTTTTTCCGAAAATTCCGAATAAAAATTCAATGCGATGTATTTTCTAACGCTACAATCAGGTGTAATAATTACATTACAGTATGACAAAGGGGAAGTGACCTGTGGGAATGCGCGGAACTGCTCGTAATACACAACTTTACAACGAATTCTTTCACATTATGTATTGAATGCAGCTGGTAGAACAATATGGAGTCAATTACCCATTGTTTAGTGTGTTTCCTTCTTTCCTGTGTTTTAGGGATAGATTGGTAGGGCATCAAATCTACGTTACGAGATTCAGCCGCTAGGGGCTTTGCGGCCCTGCCAGGGTTGGGGAATTTGCCATGGTTGCGAAATTTGCCATGGTTGCGGAATTCCGCAATCATGGCAAATTTGCCATGGTTGCGGAAATTGCCATGGTTGCGGAAATTGCCATGGTTGCGGAAATTGCCATGGTTGCGGAAATTGCCATGGTTGCGGAATTTGCTATGGTTGCGGAATTTGCCATGGTTGCGGAAATTGACATGGTAACGGAATTCATTCGAAAGAGTCAGGCCCTGGAACGCAAAGGACATTAGGAGGAACACGAATGGGTTTTAGTCAGTAAGAGTCTGACACTCTCTTCCGCCACCCAGAGCGGAAGGAGTCATTTGATGATTTCCCATCCTTAAAAAAGGGGATTTGCGGCCCAAGGATATGTAGTACCGGGATAACAGTATTCTTTGATCTAATCCAGGACAAGTTCTACCCGTGTGTCAAGCTCCATCCAAATCTATTCATCCGTTGATATATATTTTAAAAAGAAGTTTGAATTGTTTTTGCAAAATAACATTAAAACGGCTCAACAGATTTTGATGAAAATAAGCACATAGAGCCCTCATTTTTCCACAGTCAAAGATTACTAAGGAATTCTGAAGTAACTCCAAAAAACCGATAAATCATTGACATTCAAAACTTTAAAAGGGTTTAAAATCATATAACATCGCGCATCGCCTGTTATAACATGATTCATAAGTAAGTACATTTCCCCCTGTCTTATTTTACGACTTCCGCAGGAAGGTAAAATGTGCTACCTAGTCTTCCCCCGTTTTCATTTTTGTCAAATAATAATTACGTACTTACGTTTTAGGTGTTTACCACAATATCAAAATAGACTTAAACGTTCGATATTTTCGAATCATCGTGCTTTCTCTAGATTTGAAGAAGCCTTTGCCCTTTTTTTAAGGATCGGAAATAATCAAATGACTCCTCCCGCTCTGGGCGGAGCAGAAGGGAGTGTCAGACTCTTACTGACTAAAACTCATCCGTGTTCCTCCTATAGCCCTTTGCTTGCGTTCCAGGGCCGCGATGACTCTTTCGAACAAATTCCGCAACCCAGGCAGGATTGACTACGTATTTGCCTTACAGTGGTTTAGTAAAATACTGTTCTGACTTCCACTGTTAGTACTCAACTACATTTAAATCCCTAAATTTAATAAAATGATTCAAAAACCTGCTCATAAAAAGGTCAATCACCCATATATTCAAATGTCGCAAAACGTCAAACCACAGATTAAAAAACGCGCCAAACGAGTAGACGTCACATGATAGCGTATAATTTTAAAACGCGTGCTCTATTCAGGCAAAGGAAGCGACAAGTGAGCCACTTGCCGCCATTTTCTTCCTATCTGTTCCGTTATGCGATATCGTAATTATATGTTCTCTTTTGTGGAGATTGTGTGTGCTCTACGCTTCCTGTCTTGTGTGAGCGTCGCGTCAACAACGGTGCAAGTTACGAGAAGGAAGGGTTTTCTGATTTTATGATAATGTCATGGGTCGAGGGGCTTTAGAGACCGGGACCGCAGATTTTTCTTGTGGTCCCAAAGTACTATTTAAAATAATATAGGTGGAATCCGCGGTCCCGGTCCCGAAAGCCCCTCGACCCAATTTCATATATTCAAAAACGATTTTTGTGAAGGGAACTTTTGATGACTTTTAAAAGCTTATGTCGGAAGCTTTGAAAAAATATTTTGTGAAAATTATGCCAACATGAGTTTTTTGATACAGCATTGTGGAACTATGTCTCCTGCGTTTTGCAAACGTCTGTGAAAAATTAATACTTAGACCAATAAAAAAATGCGTAAAATCTAAATAATTAATCAAAAACTTGTTTAATAAAACATACTTCATTCGTTTCTAGCAGTTCACTAAACAAATACTTGATAAAGCTCCACTAATCTCACTTTCCTTTTGTGCGCTAAATAGGCGAAAATCGCTCGCAGCTTATAAAGTGGACCACGCTATAATGGATGTATGCACTTTAATTGAAAGGGGCGAAGTGATTTAAATAATTTTATTGATGTTAACTTCTCATTTCCATACACTTTATACGCTCATTTCTTTCAAAAGCTTTATGAATAAAATTCCTTAACTAGGCGTAGTTTTTAAACTTCATGTATGTTCAGATTTAGATAAAAATTCTCATACTTTTTGTCTCTGAGAGAAATAAATTCATAATTCACTTTAAAAACCGAAAATTCTTGGAACTAAGTAAATATCTCTCTGGATGTTTCTGCAGCATTTCCTTTCGAGTTAAAATTTCCCGGAATTAAAGATTCAAATAATCTCCGTAACTATGGTAGATACCAGATAAATGTGCAATAACGGTCATTGACCCATAAACATTTATTAACTTTCAAAATATTAAAAACAGACATAAAAAAATATAAAGCTGTCTTGAATCGAATTCTATCGTGATCCTTTATGTTCTCTAGAATGAAAACCGGTTCATAATTACAGTAAGTTATGAACCGTTTTCGGGTACCGGGAATCTACGAAGGTGTACTAGGGAAAGGTCAGTGTACTTTATTGCAAGTTTATTTGGCGCCTACCATCGTGAATTGTGACCCAGCTACCAGTGGGTGTTAACAAACCGGATTCAAATTAAAAAACCTTCAAGTAACATTTAACCAAATGTCACGGTTATCCCGTTGAAGAACTTACAAACAGATGTCATCTAAAACAGGGGACACTACCAAAATAACATGGCCTTCGATACCACCCTCTTGCGAACAAGACTCGTGTCGATGCAATATTTTCAAAGATCAATCTAAATTGGACACAATAAAATACAAGTTTTTGTATACAGGAAATTGGATTGTATTTGCAATACAGTTGGGTGTATTTTTGCATGGGGTGTTTGATGGTGTTTCTATGGGGTGGCGTGTGCTAAACGCTATTGATTATGGCAGATTGTGGCACACTAACATAGATAATTGCTGCGACCTCGACTAGTGTGGTAAATCACTTGAATTGTTCATGGATTTTTATTTGAATTGCTATGGTTTTATTTATTTAACAGTGTTTTTATCTTTATTTAATTATTTTGGGGTAGTGTCGAATGTTAACCGGTAATTAAAATAATTAATACACTATTCCATTTTTTTCACTAGCTATTGCCCGCGACTTTGTACGCGCTTATCCCGTTCCCATAGGAATTTCGAGAAATGCTAGTGTTCCCCTACAATCCAAGGGAACCTACTATATGCCAAATTTTAGCTTTCTACTAGTAGTTTCGGCTGTGCGTTGTCTGTCAGTCACACGGTATAGTCCCATCTCGTTACCCATGAATTTATTTATCAAGCCCCCGAAACATGATAAATAAGTTCATAGGTGCCGAGATGGGAAGGTACCGAGATGACACTCACTCATTAGTAACGTAAGAATTTTATATATCGCCTCTTTACAAGAACAACGTGGCATCTCATGGATACGTTTTTCTTTTTTATTATTTGCCTAGTGGACGTCACGCGGTTTCACCCGCATAGTTCCCGTTCCCGTGGGAGCACGGGGATAAAATATAGCCTATGTTACTCCCTGATAATGTAGCTATCCATAGCTAAAAGATTTTTTCAAATCGGTCCAGTAGTTTCGGAGCCTATTCATTTCAAACAAACAAACAAACAAATCTTTCCTCTTTATAATATTAGTGTAGATATTCAAAGCCGCGATGTCGAATTTTATTTTATACACGGGTTTTTTAGAAGGTAGGATTCGACATCGCGGTTTTGAATATCAAATAATAAAGGGGAGCGTTAAAGAATTTCCTCGAAAACCTCCCCAAGAAATCGAGAAGTCCTCTACACTCCCCAAGGAACCTACATGCCAAATTTCAACTTTCTACGACCAGCAATTTCGGATTTACGTTGTCTGTAAGTCACTTAGTAACGGAAGTATTTTATATATTAGGATTGATTATTAAAATTAGAAAACTAGGTATATAATATACAATGATGGTTTTACCGAACTGTAAAATACTATAGAATTAGGTAAATGTTATAAAGTTACAGTTGACAACTACGATGTTAGGTATTTGATTAAAATTATTAAGTCATCTGTTTCTACTGAAATCAACGTTGGTTTACCCGTGGAATCATTATGTCCTGTTAGCGCATACCTGTGAAATTCCCGTAACTGATACTTAAAATATCTATACTTAGTTTAAGGTATTTGTTTAAAGTTATTAATGGCTACTAAACCACAAAACGTTGGTTTCTACGTAAATATTACCTATTAACTTTTTTCCTTGAATTTAAACAAAGTAATATTATGTAGATTCATGTGAACGTCTCGAGGAGCTCGTGGCTAAAGAATACTAGCCACAAGGATCGATCTTTAAAGTTATGCAAAGTTTGCCAAGGTTGGTCTGTGGATGGGTGACCATCTTAACATACTGAGATTCCTCCGTGCCTCGAAAAGCCGTTGGTCCAGGCTGTCATATGAAGATCTTTGGCAGTCGTTACGGATTGTCAGAGGCCAGTAAATCTGACCAGTCTTGCCAAGAACTGCCGTATCACCCAGTTAATGGGTTGTGGAGGTCTGGTAGGCAGCCGCTCCACGTAAAATACTGATAATCAGCTGAATTCGGTTTGACTGGGAGCCGACCCCAATACAGTTGGGAAAAAGCTAGGCTGATGATGTGACCATTTCAACCTGATTAGCCTTTTCCTTTGTTGGAATCGGTATCCACCCTAACAGGATGTGTCTGAATACACTTGTTTTACATGAAGCGGGGTTCAGATAGCAATTTATTTGACCGCCATAACCCAGTAACTGGATACTCGATACTTTTGGAAAGACTGGCTGTCAGATTTTCGGGTTTCTACAAATTACTACCAGCGTGCTTTCCGAGGCACGGAGGGGAATATGTAAGGGATGTTCACCCACCTACCTTAGCAAGCGTTCCTTAACCTGCAAGATCGAACCAAGCGGCTTTTATTATTTAGCCACGGATTTCTAAGTTGATAGAAATAAATATTCAACTCGAATATAGTCCACACAAATCTGTGTGTTGCTTTCTCGAAAATAACACCTTATGATACGGCCACACTACCGTAATATGGCAATAATTGAAACAAAACCAACTGAAACAACACCAATTATGGCCACAATTATTTCCCTATTGCGGTAGGTGGCCGTAGCATTAGATCTGACAAATAAATTAATTGTATGGACTTTAAAAGATACTTTGACCTCTGGGTTTACTTCGGTGTTTCTTCACAGAGTAGCTGCTAGGAAACACTGGCATCATCTAGTTCAAACTGGGTGCAAATTCTACTAATTAACCGACTTCTAAAAAAGGAGGTTCTCAATTCGACCGCGTATATATTTATGTGTGTTCGCGGATAACTTCGTCGTTTATGAACCGATTTCGATGAATCTTTTTTTATATGACAGGGTATGCTGCCGAGGTGGTCCCATTGCCACCACGTCAGGATCTGATGATGGAAACCCTGAGAAATCGAGGGCAACTCTCGAAAATTGTAGGCACGCATCTGGTAAAACTTGATATTCGTGTGTATATCGAGTGATACTACAAAAAAATGAAGGTTTGGATCAGACCTGATGATGGAGACGACAGAGAGTCAAGAGAAGTCAACATCGGTATGTAGGAACTACCAAGGGTTCGGGCTTATCATTCGTATTGACGAGACCTTTACACCGAAAGCACTTAGTAAGTTGTATTTTCATAACATAACATCACGCCGGTACGCTATGAATGGGTACGCAGGTAACACTAAAAAGTGAAAAATAAAAAAACTTTTTTGCAAAAAATATAACCGACTTCTAGAAACAAAACACTTGTAGTGTTTAGGTTTAGTCGGTGTCAAAAACATAATAACCAAAAACACCGACTTCCGAAATTAAAGTTATTTTATACTTTGTAGTGTTTTGTTTTTTTTAAACATCGTTCGCATTTGCATCTCAGGCGCAATCTGCAAAAAAGCCTACCATAGATACATTTTTGACAGATGAGACTGACATGCGAATGCGAATATTGCTTATTATTAGAAGAGTTGGTACTCTGACTAAAAAGACTGAGATCTAGAAGTGTTATTTTTAACATATTTACCAAATCAATATCTCATCAACATATTTTGTTTTTACTATTGATAGACACGCGCTTGACCACTATCTTACCCGACGGTAAGCGACGATGTGGTCGAAGATAGAACACGCTTGCCTAGAAGTAACCTACTCTTGACTTAAAGAATCCCAGACTCACGTCCACTGTTGAATATAGGCCTCCCCCAAGCGTCGCCACAACGACCGGTCCTGCGCGCCTCGCATCCATCGGCTCCCCGCGACCTTCACCAGGTCATCAGTCCAATCAATATCTATCATTATAAAATTAACTAGATTCTCCCCGTGACTTCGTACAGGCATTTCCCGTTTTTTCCCGTATCCGTAGGAGTTTCGGGAAATCCTTCCCTACACTCCCTAAAGAACCCACATTCAAAATTTCAGTTTTCCACGAACAGTAATTTAGGCTATGCTTTATCTGGCAGTCACTCAGTAATGGAAGAGTTTTATATTATTGATGATTATTAATCCAAAATGTTTTTTTTTTTTTTTTTCTAAAGAACATGTGCTGATTTCTTACCAGCCACGTGCGCACAGGTAAATTGAAAAGAAATGACATGCAGCAAAAAGGTTTTAATAAGAAGATGACCTACTTCAAAATTTGCACCTTTCGGCGAAAGAGTTCCTTTGATAGAACACCTTGCTGCCATATGGCGAACCCGCATGTCTCGTATATTTTTTTCGCTAAATCCAAGATCGTATTTAGATGAGAAATAGAGCAGTGATGTAAAGAAAGTGAATAAACATATAGTTTTATTTGTATTATTATAGACTTGCGTTAGACTACAATCTCACATGATGGATATCGATAATGTGATCGACGATGGGGCATGACTGCCTAGAAGTAATTTTTTCAGTCTTGACTTAAAGACCCCTGTTTGTAGCTATCAGGAAGTACAGATTATAGTAGCTTCTGCCAGGGGCTTTGCCCGCGTGAATTTCGCAAATTATCCCGAGGGAACATATTCCTGGATAAAAAGTATGTGTTATTCCAGCATATAATCTACCTCTGTGCTAAATTTCATTAACATCCATCCATACATCCTCACAAACTTTCGCATTTATAAACATTAGATTATATTATATGTAGTCCAGATGATTATTTGAAATCTTTGTTTTCTTTATACTCAACGACTGAAAGATGGCAATGATATCAGTTGATTTAAAATAAAAATAAAATGTCTGAAACTATATTTAACTACTAAATATTTTTCCATCAATCGAAATAACTCATCCAATCTATCCCAAAACAATAACAACCCACAACAGCAACAATTAAACTAACAAAGTTCACAACAAAACGCGGAATAAAAAAAAACGTGCGCAAAAACTAATTCCTCCTTCATTCCCATCCACATATTGTCTTTGGCCGCCGTTCCGCCTGCCACAGGTAATCAAAGGTGGACAACAAAGCCTATCTCTGCTTTTTGAATACGTCCTTTGCTTCGTCGGCCTCTCGTTTCATTCATATCTCCGTAATTGGCTTTTGATTTATATTGACGTAGTTTTAAAAAAAAACATGGTGCTCTCGTTTATTGGTAGATCTATACGCGTCTGACGATTTAGTTGGACTAAATATTAGCTTGAAAAAGTAATAATCCTTACTAATATTATAAATACGAAAGTAACTCTGTCTGTCTGTCTGTCGCGCTTTCACGCCAAAACTACCAAACCGATTTAAATGAAATTTGGTACACAGATAGTCTAGAGCCTGAGAAAGGACGTAGAATACTTTTTATCCCGAGAGTATGTTCCCTAGGGACCACGCGGGCGAAGCCGCTGGCAGAAGCTAATATTCATATAATCCTTACTTCCTTACTAATATTAAAAATGCGAAAGTAACTCTGTCTGTCTGTCTGTCGCGCTTTCATGCAAAAACTACGGAACCGATTAAAATGAATTTGGTACACAGATAGCTAGAGCCTGAGAAAGGATATAGGCTACTTTTTATCCCGGGAATATGTTTCCTAGGGACCACGCGGGCGAAGCCGCTGGCAGAAGCTAGTTACAAATATATTTTACTATTCAACCCAAAATCAATGAGTTTAGAAGAGATTTCAACGCAGTTATGATCCATTTCGAATGTAAGTATAGCAGTACAATATAGATACATTTCACCAATTTGTTTAAAAGAGTGTCCGTAGAGTTTATTGCACGTTCTTCTCGATGGATCTACGTTAGGAACATGCAGCTAGCTTCATCTTTTTGACGGACCAAAAATTCAAAAATGCCCGTATTTTTTATAGGGTCGCGTTGGACTACTATTTCACCTGATAGTAAGCGATAACGTGCCCAACGATGGAGTATGCCTAGAAGTAACCTATTCACTCTTGACTTGAAGACCCCTAGGATTTCGCTAATAGCTTGCGTTTAGTAAAACTAAATTCTCTGAATTTTACTACCCACACCACGAAGTAACTGCCAAAAACCTACTGCTTCCACGAGAACTATCCTAAGTCTAGCTGGAAAGAAAAAATGGCATGCCGCTTTAATTTCCTGGGCTAGTTTATAGGAAATGGCTACGGGGCCGCTCATAGCCACTCGTAAGCGAGGCTAGGAATACAGATCTGTGGTAGAAGCGAATTGTGTTTGAAATCAACGCGGTGACGTTTCGGTAAGTGATTCTGAATCGACGTCATCTCGTAATGAGTTACGGATGAGTGGTAAGTGATGAAGTCTGAATCGACGTCATCTCGTGATGAGTTACGGATGAGTTACGGTGATTTGGTTTGTATTTTACATGACGGTTTTTCAAATTCGGAATATATATACTTTTATGGAGTCACTTTTCACTTTGTGAAGTGTGAAATCAATTTTCAAGATGGTTTACAACTAAAAGTCTCATTATCATTGTAAAATATCCAAAATTCTTCTTTGATTCCTTCATTTCAGTCATAAAGTAATTTCTCACACAATATTCTTCAAACATAACTTAGTTTTGAACCATACGCATCTATTAAAGCACGAAAACGTATCTGACAATTTTTGAATAGAATGCCTGATTAACTAAAGAAAAATGCTCGCTTATTTTATTTATAGGACTAAAAACACACATGCATCAAACCAACAAGCTGCCAAATGTAATAAAAGGTAAGTACAACTCGTACTTACAGAAGACGCGTCAAAAATTTGAATTTAACCGCCACGCGCACGCGTCGCAACGCCCTGCCACTACCCCCGCGAAAGGTGCGCGCGCGCATACCGAGGGGACTCGCCCCTATTATCTTTAACATTTCCAAGTCTACAAGATAAAGCACAAGGGGAGCAGGGGGTGATTTTCTTTATTCTTCACCCGATTTTATTATTATTTTTTTAGTTATTATTACTGTGATTGTCGAGCCACGCGGCGCGTGCGCACATGTCCCGCGACCCCTGCTGTAAGCGTAAAGCTCTTGTTGAGTATTGTTCGTGGATTATAAGGATACATTAGTGGTTGATAAGTTTTATATTATTATTTCGTTATTGATATTAAACTTCTCTGGAAATAGCAGTCAGAAATGTGAAGCTTACCTACTCGTATATACATATGTATGTAGTATAGCCCAAAACATCTTACGAATTGTATAGAATAAGACAAGTACATAAGAATCGGGCAAAAGTAAAGGTCGATTCAAAGGTAGAGATGTTTTGCAATAATTGATATTATAAAGATTAAACTGCACCTTGTAGATCTATTGAATACAAATCGGGCGCACGCGCAAAAAACTAAGATGCGTCATCCGGTATTGACAAGTAGACCACCTTCTGGCTAAAATGTTTTAAAGACGATCTTGAAGGAATCTTATTGCTAAAGGAATACGGACGAAAATGATAAAATTCCTCGCGATTCTGAAAGCCAAACCGTATTTGTCAGTTTCAAGATTGACAATTCCATTATCAAAGTAAAAATAACCCTATGTCTGGAACGCAAAGTTGAATTCCATTTGTCAGTTCCTTCTAAGAAAAAAACGTCTTTACAAGACCGACCAGCTGATTTTACGCCCGCACCTTACGATAAATATTTAGAGTAAAATCTTGACAATCAATTCCAAACTTCACCGTCTACAGAATAAAGCCTCAAACAGCTTGAGAAGGCCGAAAACTAGTAAGGTGGTTCACGTCTTCTCCTTAGAACTCCCTTCAATGGATTTTCAACCTTTAACATTTGGTACAAGGTTGGGTTTTGATTGGTATTTTGTAAAAGGCACGTGTTTAAAAAGATAGCATCGCTACACGTGCTTGATCCGGCACTTAATGTGTTTTGTGGGCGTATCAAATGTCTTTACGGTTACCGGCCAACGGTGGCGCTTAAAACAATCTGAGTGACCAGGTGTGAGTTCCTGGCTGCCTTTGTAAGTTCCATGTTTGTTTTGATAGAAAGCAATTCAGGTTGTTATTACTGCTGTATATCATGTTTCAGTGTGGCTTAATCTAAAAAACTTTTTGCAAGATGATTCATGATTTCGGCTGGGAGCCGCGCCACGATATCCTGTGTTTCTAGCCTTCAGTGGATTCTCGCAAGACACATACTAATAATTTTCTGCAAAAATCTTTACACCGACCAATAACTTCTAGTTCCTTTACCGACTCTTATAAGAAATACGCAGAAGAACACAGGAAGAATTTGCACTAAACATAAAAATACACACCAAGAGTGAATAGGTTGCTTCTAGGCAAACGTGCGCCATCTTCGACCAAATCATCGCTTACCATCAGGTGAGATAGTGGTCAAACGTATGCCTATCTATAGTAAAAAAAAACACACACACACATGCAGTCTTTTCTAAAACTAAGCATTCCAGCTAAATCGTCCATACGTAAGTCTATAAACAATATGGCGGTATAATCCTACAGACAGCGTACTCAGCGCCCACTACACTACAATAGCTGCTTACCCCTCGCACCTTTGACCCTGCGCCGGCGCAGCTGCCGAAGATGGCGACGAGGGGTGGCATCGCGATCGATAAAGTTACGTGCGCGATCGCGAATCTAAACTTGGGTTTTGAGTTATTTTATGTCATTCCGTTTTTGGGTAGTTTTGATATATTTTTCAGCATTTTTCATTAAAGCAAGAATGTAAGAAGAATTTTTTGTCAATATTACTTCGGTAATTTTGAAAACAATTTAATCAGTTATTGATAAATGTATTGAAATTACTTCTAGGTTACTTCTAAGCAAACGTGTTAAATTTTCGACCAATCATCGTTTACCATCAGGTAGGCTCAAAAGCGAGTCTAACAATGAACAAAAAAATTGACTGAGAAAAAAAAACCACTAAAACGAAAGTAGCACCAACAAAACCATCCGTCAATCACATCGACAAAAAAAGCAAAAACACACTAAACAGACTCCTCAACTTTTTCTTCACAATCGCGATCACCACATTGCAATCTTATCAAATGATCATTAATTACCTATTCGATTATTTTGCTACCAAAACAGTCGTATCCCGAAACTTGATATGTTTTGCTAACACAATAGGAAGACATCCATCTATCATCCACACATCACCCGCAAAACATCTTTTGCAACGCACGCGCCCTACAGATGCGCAGGCGCATGTGCCGTTAACATCGCAATATCAATAAAATAAAGAAATCCTTCGAAATTGTGCGTACGCCCCTCTGTGCGAGATACTCGAGCAGTAATGCAAATTCTCCGTAATGATTCGACATCTGTTGCAAAATTAAAAATTATATCGATATTATTTTTTGCCGATTAGTTTTGAACCTATATTTGTTAGAATATTTCATATACAAAAGGTTTAATGAAAACAGCTACACGAGTCAATCTTCGAGGTTAAGCGACTCCTGCCAAGATAGGTCCATGGATGAGAAACCTTCATCCACTACATGCCACAACCCTCTGTAAGTTATGCCGTTGATCACGGGTTTTGAAGATCTTTGACAGTTCTTCTTCTTATCATGTGGGCAGTAAGGTCTAACGACCCCACACACCCTAGTGTCAGAATTTCTAAACCGCCTCAAGGGCCTCTAACATGGTTTATTTGACAACGGCCATTTGGCAGCCGGGATCACCGGCTTATACGTGCCTTCCGAAGCACGGAATCATCTTTTTATCAGACAATCAGGTGATTCATGGAGTTTCTTGCACGTTCTTCTCCATAGGATCTACTCTTTGGAACGTGCAACTGCCGCGCTGGAGATAGAGTCGGTGAATGCGTTTAACTGCAGAGCAACTTCCTGCTCTTGTCGCTAGCGCGGCAGAATTAGCTTCATCTATTGGACTGACAAACCTTGACTGTTCAAAAGTGCCTGTAACTGGTCTATTTGAAATTAAGGATTTTGTATTTGCTTCAAGCCTGCGATGTCCTAGACAAACTTTGAGTGTTGTTAAGGATAGTCAGAAGCCAGAAAATCTGACACCAGTCTTGCGACAGTGGTTTTGTATTAGTCAGTTACTGGGCTACGGAGGTCAGATATGCAGTGGCTTCATGTAAAGTGCTGGTAAGTGAATCCGGATAGATTGAAAACCGGCTCCAATACAGTTGGGATGTAGGCCTGACAGATCAATATTGATATAGTATATATTATAGTAGAATAAAAAGTCGCGTTACTTGAATAAATTGCGTTTATAGGAACACTAGTTTTCGCCCGATGCTTCCTTCTTGCTTTTCTTCTTTCTTCGCGCATATCCCGTTTTATCCCGTTCCCGTAGGCATTTCGGGAAATCCTCTCTTAGTGTACCCCTGCAGAGTGTAAGGAGCTACATGCCAAACTTCAGCTTTTTACGACCAGTAGTTTCGACTGTGTGTTGATCGATCAGTCAGTCAATTTCTAATTTTATGTATTAGAAGATTAAAAAGGTAAAATCCGCGAGAGTGGTTATAAGGTTGACATGTATTGAAAAAAAAATAAAAATCTTCACGACCTTTTTGCTTTACTTTAGAGCTCATATGAGAGAAACACGTCTTCGATATTCTTCAAAATCTCCAATGGCTTAGTTTCTGCGTTATCGGTCAGTCAGTCATAAACCCTATCTATTGACAGATTGCAAATCCATATCCGATACACAGTTAAGCCACAAGGTGTAAAGAAACACATTTGTTCCGCGGGATGACTCGTATATTACGCCTCTACGCACCGGGCACGCGACATTACCGGCACTGCTAAAGGTGCAGGCGACCCCTTTCTCCTTTCCTCTATTATTACTCGTCACAATCGATCTATGGACCCTAGAAACTGTGTATGAGGGTCTTAACAATCGATCTAATATAACAATTGATGGTGTAGCTTTGAGGCTGTAATCTTTTTTAATTTTAAGTTTGGAGCTAGGGTTAGCTTGGTTTAATTTCGACGATTTTTTTCTGACTCTGGTAATATGGAGCCTATCTGGGGTTAAACATATGCGAAATTCCTACTTTAGGTAAGTAGGAATTTCGTATGCTAATACTCCTCATAATATATCAAATTCTTCCGTTACTGAATGAGTGACTGGCAGACAACGCACAACAGAAACTACTGGCCACAGAAAGCTCAAATTTGGCATGTTTCTTGGGGATTGTAGGGGAGCACTAAAAGAGGATTACCCGATTTTTTTTCGGGAACGGGAAAAAACGGGATTTGCGCATACGAAGTTGCGGGCAAAAGTTAGTACTGTTAAATGTAATAAATGCGAAAATATGGAGGATTGAGAAACAATAATCAAATTAATTATAGAGATAGATTATAGTCTGGAATAACACATATGCTACTGTGACACCACCTCCTTGGATGGCTCACCCTCCGGGAACCTCAGTTAATCATAAAAAAAGCTTTAGAAGAATTAGGAATTTAGAATAGGTTCAAATATTGACATACGATGATTGATTTGTTTTTCTGACAGTTCTGTAAAAGTTTTTCTTGAGAGCACCCGCTTAATATAATGATCTCTTAAATCGCTTAAAGTCTTTTTTATTGATATCGATCCCGAGACGTTCCAGAAGCCCTAATCGGAACGTCTACACTACCTTGTACACCAGGAATATGCTCCATTGGGATACTTTCCACACCAACGCGGGCGAAGCCGCTAGCAGAAGCTTGTTAAGTAAGATCTGTCAAAACCTAAAGCGTCAGTTATGCATATCACTTGAACACCACTTATTGGACATTCCCATCAATTTAATCAGCAATGTTTTCCTTTCAGGAATACGTATTATAAGTTACTGTTAGTCCGGCTGACGTCATTGTATAATGTATCTTCGATACCAATTATTTTCATATCAAAAGCAACTTTTTTTATGTCAAATGCAAAATACCATCCATCTTTACACAGTAGATATTTTTTGATACTAATATAATAAAGCTGAAGAGTTTGTTTGAGCTGCTGATTCGAATTGAAAATGTCTTCAAGTATTGGATAGCCTATTTATCGAGGAAGGCTATAGACTATAAAATATCACGCTACGACCAATAGGAGTGGAGCATTAATGAAAAATATGACGCAGACGAAGTTGCGCGGGTCAGCTAGTACTCATAGAGAAATACAATTAAAGTGGTATTGTACATAGGCTTGTTTCTATGTATGTTTTTTCCTTATTTTTGTAATATATTATTTTTGGAATTGGGGACATTATTATGCAAATTCATTAGCTAAGACTAGGCTACATTTTACCCAGGAAAAATTAAAAGTTCCTACGGGATTTGCCACGGAGCTAAACCGCGAAAATGTGTAGTAAACAATACAACATATACTTATAGGAATACTTATACAAAATCGTCATACTGCGACGGTCAGAAAGTCAATGACTACAACTTCCATGAAATAAAATAATTACGAACGCAGCGGTCATCGTCACTTCCGTTACCTAGTCGGCGCCATTTTAGAATCATTTGAATTTTCCTTCTTCAATATAGCGTTTGAATTTCTAGCCTGATAATGTTTAAAGTAAGAGCAAGGATTTTCATTTTCAAATGCAGTTTTTTTATTCAATTTTCGTTCAGTATCACGGGTCTTAAATGGGATTAAATAAGACCATTTAAATATGTATTTTTAGTGACATACAAATAACAGCTTGTAAGTAACTTACTATTTCAAATCAGAAGGCCATTTCTCTAACTTACAACGCGTTCAAATTCAAATCGGAATATCATTTCAGCAATCATCATCATCATCATATCAGCAGAAAGACGTCCACTGCTGGACATAGGCCTCCCCCAAGTGTCGCCACAACAACCAGTCCTGTACGTCTCGCATCCATCGGCTACCCGCGACCATCACCAGGTTATCGGTCCACCTTGTGGGAGGCCTTCCAACGTTGTGTCTTCCGATACGCGGTCGCCGCTCCAGAACTTTTGGCCACATCGACCATGCGTTCTGCGAGCAAGGCCCTGCACACTGCCATTTCAGTTTGGCGGCGATCGTTTGAGCTATGTCTTGTGGATATCATCATTTCTGATTCGATCACGCAAGGAAACTCCAAGCATTGCCCTCTCCATTGCCCTTTGAGTGACTTTAAGCCTTCTGGTGAAGCCCATTGTGAGCGACCATGTTTTCGTTTTATAAGTCATCACTGGCAACACGCACTGGTCATAGACTTTCGTCTTCAGGCACACAATTTCAGCAATATAATCAATGTCAAAAACTTTAATAATTTAGAAGTGTTTATGACAGGTAGCGACTTATAACGCACCTTAAAAAGAAAGAGAATTGCCCTCAGAAAACTTTTACATCACTTTTACCACACTTTTTACTATTAATCATTCATTTCCTTATTAAAGACCAAAGAAAATGACGAACATCAAAACATTTTAAGCCAAAATAAAATAAAAACAAGTAATTTTCATATACTCGTCTCATTATTTATTCTTTGCCTCGCATTGAGAATTTTCTTTTTGCGCCCATTAGCTAAAGGTACACTGCCCATTGAGTCGTGATAAAAAAATGTGCTTACGGTGAAAAAGTGGCTCTACTTTGATGATACGTCCAAGCTTTTTCACATACGGGTACTATAGCTTGTACATACGCTGAAATATGTAATGAGTGTGAGGAGAAAATATAGGAGCTTTAAGCTTTGCCCCTGATTGGACTAAAAAACATGAAGCTTTCAATTTCTTATTGAATGTGAGATTTTGACAGTACCATGAAAAAATATATTAAGACCTTTGATCATAAAATTGTAACAGAAAACCAAAAAAGTTATTCTTGAATTTAAAGAAAAGTTTCTTTAGCTATGCGTTTTGAAAGCATAAAGAGCTTTTAACGCGAGATGAAATCTATAACATCCCACGTAGTCGCTTATTCAAATATTCCCTTTCACGTAACTACTGCCGCAGTCTTTTAACCCGAAACACCCAAAAATCTAAGAACTACCACTAAAGTAGTAATGCGGCAAAGCACTCGAAAAACCGCACAGTCGATCTCCTGGCCATTAATTAGTCGCCCCGGTATCGGAGTCTTAATCAAGCATAAAATTAAAACTTGGCACACGCCGGGCCCACAGAAGTAAGGGTGTGTCCACACGTACCTTATGGCACGGCAATTTGTTCAAGACATCTGGCCTCACACCTGCCTGAGCGCGGCTTCACCCCTCGTACGCTCCATACCGATACTGCAGTTACAACCATAGTTTTCGACAACCCATTCTTATTTTAAACGCATTACATAACTTGTAATAGAGTCCAAAATAACTTATTTGACAGCTTAGATAAGTTTGTCCGTGTATTATGGTTTTGGCACAAGGTCCAATGCCCCCGTCATTCATCGTAACATACACTATTAAAATTCGGAAATGACGAAACAGTTTTTCAACTCGTATCGTCGCAATTCAAGTGTGAATTTATGATGGAAAACTGGTATGTTTGCTCATTAGGAAGTTTTTTTGAAACTGTTTGTTGCCAATCCGGGCTAACGGATGTGTTTCAATTAGTCGCTTCGGGTATGTTTGTCCACGTTAGTCGGCCGTCAATCTCCATAGTCGGGCTGTCTACAATCTCGGCGTAAACACGACGTACGTTCATTCACCCACACACGCTCTAAGACGTCGGTGCACAGGTGTGCGTGTGTGCGTGGCCATTCAAGACGACGCGTCCTTACGTCGCATCCGCTGACGTCACAAGTCTTACAAATGGCCGTGTGAACGCACCCCAACTCGGAATGTGTTTTGACAATTCCGTTGACGAGATAAGTGAAGGGTTAAGGTTATGTAATATGTAATTTTGGTTTGACTTTCTTGGTTTAGGTGTAGTTTGATTCAACTGACTTCACGTCCGGTCGGAAGGCGTTTTATTACGGTGATCTTTTACATGATAGTTCGCAGTGAGTTGTCAATCAAAAAACGAACCCTCAATCCGCCTCATATGGGTATCGCGTTACAGTTTTATTATTGTGCCAATTTGCCGCATTATATCCGTTTGATATATCTCTTGTAGAATCCCTGGACCAAAAAAAGCGTTATTTATAACCTTGAACAGAACAATAATGTAACTACTTCCTGCGTCAACTCTTGCAAAAAACCATTAAAATTTAATTTGTCTCCGCAGGGGTCTAAGGATGCGGGACGATACTGGTAATTTGGTGTAAGTAGACCAATATTGGCTTTGTGGGAATGTGGGCCAAGTAGGCCAATTCGTGGGCCATTGTGTGAGGGGCCAAGAATGGTTCCTTGAGTGTGCCCGCATCCCGCGAATAAATATTAATGGTAAAGAGTCCTCGGCCTTGTGGGACGTTTGGACTTATTTTAGTCTTGATTTGATAGTTTGTGGTCTAGTGACTGTTTTATATGTACCTAGTTTTCTATAGGAATACCTACTTGTCGAATGCATAGTACCGAATATAAGTTGTAGCGCTAACACTGAGTCATATCGTTTGCGTATAACTCTTTTAATAATATTAAAAAAAAATATTAAGCCCATGAGCGTATACAAACCTATATTAAATCAAAAGAATCGATATAATATGGAAACAAACGACACGCAGCGTTCCAAACGATTCTAAAGAACTAGGGGACTCGCGCAACTTCGTCTGCGTCAATTTTTCATTAATGCTGCGCTCCTATTGGTCGTAGCGTGATGTAGCAGCCTTACAGCCTGCCTCCAAAATGGACTATCCAACACTAAAAAATTTTTTCAAGTCGAACCAGTAGATCCAGAGCTTTGCGCGTTCAACCAAACAGACAAACTAACTCTTCAGCGTTCTAATATTAGTACAGACACAATCGTAGTTAGCAAATCTTTAAAGTCAGAGGGAACAGGCTCCTTCTGGGTAAGCTTGCTCCATCGTAGACTTTGTCTCTGTCATCTCTGAACTAGACTAGAGTCAATAGCAAACCAATCACAAATAAAAAAAACCTCACTAATATGTCTTATAGAAACCGAAACTGCAACAAAAAGCGCCTTTTCAGAAAACCAGAAGTCAAAGTAAAACATCTGCGAGTTTTTGCCCAATTTGTGCAAAATATTGATCCATTATACGACTAATTTGACACGTATACCACCTTTGTAGAACTCAAGTGTCGTAAATGGGTGCACGGTGTTGATACGATTAATAGAAAACAGATGTTTGCAGAGATTTATTGTGGTATTTTAGATATGACATTTGAAACTTAGTCGTTGTATAGAACCTAGGTACCAACAAAAATTAGGAAAACATACAAATTTTGATTTAGTACATATTTATTACTCACCTATGCTTAAAATACATAGTTGTCTTCTAAAACAATGGATATTTAAGATCTTTGACTTACTAGAAGCAGCAACGACAAGAAAAAAAGGTTTGAAAAAATATGTATAGGCGAAAAATCAAAATATAAATAAGTATAGTTTTTTAGTTCACCTTTGTACAATGTTTCGACCAACGCATTTTTTTAGTATATAAATAAATATTATATAGTTTTAAAGAATGCAAAGGGAATATAATTCTAGCAATTAGTATCGGAAATAGACAGCTTTTACCCTCATGTATCTAAAGAAAACAATCATTTGAAGTAATAAGAAACTTTTCATGTATTTTTTAATAGAATAAAAAAGACACACGTGTGTATAATGTTCCCCAAAAGATTTCATTTATTTTAATTTTTTTTGTTGTACACCTACCACAGTGTAATCTTTTTAACCCAAAGGTTGACTGGTAGAGAATGCCTTGTTGCATTAAGTCCGCCCATGTACCACTAATGTACATAAAGTTTAAATAAATAAATAACACAACATTTTAAAATTGCAAAATCTTAAGTACAGTCAGCACCAAAAATAAATCACCCACACAACACCTCTTCAAAAATGATACTGTACTATACAAATTACTTCCTGAAGAGAGCTTCCTTTACCTGACAATTAGGCTCTTGAACAGTACCGAGCCCTTAGTAAACCATAAAACGATCAATGGGGTACTATAGCACCCCATGGCACCTGGTCCACAGAAAGAAACATCTTTCGCCACTTTTGAGAGTGAGTTATGATATATTGAAAGATGTTAGTTAAATAAATAAAGTTAAATATTAGAAATATCAGCTGTTAGTGCGAGTACCTACTTAAAAATTTCAAAAGACAGTTTCTTTACAAGTATTCTGCGTTCCATGTTTGTACTAGGACCTATGTGATGAAAATCACCATAGAATAACTTTTTTACAAAAAATACAACCGACTTCCGAAGAAACAACTATTGGAAGTCGGTGTTTCTGGTGTGGTTTCTTCGGTTTTTGACAAGGACTTCCAAAATTAAAGTTATTTTGTACTTTGCAGTGGTTTCCTTCTCCTCCTATTTGGAAGTCGGATAAAAAAATAAAAATTTGCTAATCACTGTTCCATATTTTTAAAAGTGTTTGAATGTTTTTAATAACAGAATGGAGGGGCCATTGATTCTTACATAACAGAAGGTCCGATTTTTTTTTAAATCAATAGATATTCGGCCCCAAATCGCGACATATTTAAACAACGAACCAATTTTATAAGTTTTGATAGGGGTAATTCACAAAAAGATTGCCTTTATCACTATTTATCGGAAGAAACAAAAAACCCCATAGATTTCCTATGGCCCTGCGCACGCGCTCGCGCCGGGTGGTCGCGCACGTGGCCACCCCTATCTGATCGATATCGATAAGTAGTGTTGTACCTTCTTATCGATTCTCGGTAGACGGGTGTAAAAAGTAAAGTGTTAAAATTGGTTTTTGACATAGCTTCTGACCAGTGTTATCTGATTTTATGGTCATTATGTTTCTCACTAATAAATTATTTTTCTGTCTTTCAGATCAACCGCAGGCTACGGGCATATTTCGCAGCGGATAAGATTACAAAATCATATTAATGGTAAGCTAATTATATAACATAGTAATCGTAAAAATGTTACCTGCCTAATTACCAACTTTCCAAACTAACATTCCAACCAGACTTAAAAAGTTAATTTTCAAAACTACACCAAAATAACCTTGAATTACGAAATTTCAGGCTTAGAAAATATTTCATACAAGTCAGTAAGCTAATCAAATTACCTCAGACACCACGAAACGAAAATAAAGTACAGTCGAACAATAAAATCCAAATTCAATTCTGACTTGACCGGTCTTTTATAATCCCTTTGTAACGTAGGTACATACGCAATTTTAGGTGGTATGAACTGGCTAGCACCGGTTTTCGACGGCCGAACGCCGGAATAAAACCGGGTGTATTTCGTACATATACCCGTATTTTGTCTGCGGCCTGACAGGGGTGGACAGGGCATGAATTTTCGAATAATCAGACGGGCATATGTGCCTGGACACTTGCCGCCATAGACTTATGTGACACGGACTTGGCGGCTGTCATAAAATTGAATTTGTTCCTTGGTATGAACTTGTTAAATATTCCTTTTTACATGATTGAATCTGTTATTGAAAGTTCCTTGCTGTAATTTTTGCTAACTAGGTACCTATTATTTTTGTTATTAATATAGTCACACGTGTGTATTAATTTAAACTTATCAAATCATTTTTTTATCATTTAGATTATGCATTATTCCTTATTTTAAACATAACAAACAGCGATAAACGTGACGAGGATGTTATTTAAGTAAATTATTGCTAAATGTTTAGGTTTCTTTTTTGTTATTTCATTTTCCCGTCCATTATCCTCGAATCTGAAAAACCTAGTGTTTAAAAAACAATACCTAGTTTGTACGGATTGTTCTTTACCGAGCACAATATCTAATTTTATCCACTGTTCACGTTGTCGGAGGTTAAAATAATCGCATTATCATGGGCATTAGTTACTTAGTAGACGAGGTGGACATGGCCGACAGTTTTTTCATCCCTACCCTTCCCATTCGGGAAAAGTTGTGAATATTTGAAGCGAATTTTCGCTGCTGACTGTACCTACTCTATCTCTGTTGACTTGTTACTACAGTCGCGGTTATAATGTTACATCGTTTTGCTGACGCTTCAGACGGTTCCGTATGTACTTTTTGGTTGTATAGTTTTAAAAGCTTGTCTAGTCATGGATAGTTTAGGCTTTTTCGGTTTTATGAAGTTTGTTACGGTATTTGTTTTGGGATATGTTGCGAAATGACATTGGAGAGATTTCCTCCTAGTTTGATGAAATCTGCCTTTGTTTTTGCATTCCAATTCGACAATTTACTTCCTTGTTTATAAACTCTAACAGTCGACTTCTCTCTTTAGTCTATACTCTGTGATACCACAGTTTATTTAATCGACATACTATGTCATACTTTAACCACACTGACAGGCGCTACACTAAAAACAACACGATAATAAGCATTTCGAAGAAATCTAAAAGGTAAACAGTCGATAAATATTCCTCAAAAAGCCATAATTAACAGTTGAAACCGATAAACCGAGCATTAATCAGCAGAACAGTTTTGAGCATCGAAACCACGTTTTCAGCTATCGACGGCGTATCAGTGCGCAGTCATCGCGAATTCGAGGCGAGCGGGATGGGCTAGGAAGATCGCGAGAAAGGTGTTTCGAAATAGGATTAGACTTGAAGAAATATAGTAGTCAGACTGAAACAGATTCCCTGTCGAAGTCTGTGTTTCCTGATAGCTTAACTTAGTCTTTAAATCAAGAGTGAATAGATGACTTCTAAGCTAGCGTGCTCTATCATCGACCACATCATCGCTTTAAGTTACTCGTAGATTCCACAATCTACGAGTAACCTCATTCAAAATAAATCTAAACCCTATCTAAAGCATATTTTTTACTGATTTTTGTCTACACAAACGCGAGCCTATCAATAACAAACAAGTGGGAGTTGGACTCTCCCACGAAGGTATCCGTTTTCCAGTCCCTTGATTTTTTAATTTCATTTATTTGGTGTTATAGCGGCAATAGAAATATACACTCTGAGAAAATTTCAATTGTCTACCTATTACGGTTCTTGAGATACAGCCCGCTGACAGACAGACGGACGGACGGACAGCGGAGGCTTAGTAAGTAAAAGTTTTCCACTGGATGTTTATAAAACAAGTGAACTGAATGGAGGAGATGACAACAATTTGAGAATAAGATTGTTTTATTCCTGTTTTTAATAATATTAGGAAACACCGAAGTTAAAGCCTATATTGCACTTTTAGATTTTCAACTCTCGGTACCGAACGGAGCGTTGAAAATCGAACAGTACGGAGTTGTCAAAGAATTAATTTAAGTGTCGATTCTCCCGACAAGATAAAGGTAACTGGAAAATACATGCTGAAACTTTCTTGCCTACCAGAGAAGACTCTGACGTCAAGCCCATACGTGTAGTAAGCGAGTGTGTGTAGGCGTTTCTGTGTCATAAATACACCTAAACATACGTCATCACGTCAAAGGACAACACCCACTTCTGATTGTAATATTTTTAATAAAAGGATTTTTCAGTAGGCTTGGATCATATTTCACACCTGCATGTAAATTCAAAGATGAGAATTTCGTAACTATTCACTATCAAACAAATATGGTATAACCGTAGACTGAGCTATTTAAAAATCTTCATCGCAAAAGTTTTAACTACCATAGGTAAAAGTGTTCTAAAAATTTGCATACGGGGCAAACAAACAAAATACCTAAGTCAATTCTAGTCAGCAACAATCGACCAATCAGTTTACAGCTTTTTCCAGAATCATAGCTAACAAAAATAACACAAAACCAGAGACAACAGCTTGCCTTTACCAAAACGCGTTCGGAAACTGGTGACGGTAAACTAGCCCAAGCGCTTTCCCGCACACTCTATGGCTCAACTTTTCGCCATAGATAAGACATGACGTGTCCGTTATGAGTTTCTGATCAGAACCTTGCGTTTGGAAACGCCCATAGACTATACAAGCTTTCGATTCCGTTCGAAAAGAGAATTGGGGATGCGTATTTTTTAATTCTGGATTTGTTTTTTTTTAATAATCGGACTCTTTAGCTTTAGAGTTTTTATAAAGAGGTTGGTGTTGTAAATATGTAGTTGAGTAGTTCAAGTCAATGAAAACCCTTACTAAAACATATTTGTTGTTTGTGGTTATAACATTTCACTAGAACAATACAAGCACATATCAGAATAGAACAGAACTTACAGAATGAAAATTAAAACTACCGTGAATAAGGCATTTGCAGTAACGATAAGGAAAAAACATTTCATATGGGTCTTTCTCTTTATTTGAACACATAGGTACATAAAGGTGAAACATAAAAAGCCTTTCAATACAAATACAAAGTTTACAAACTTAACGTGATTGAAAACACAAGACCGAAAGAAATCAACAGCATTTTGCTGGTTCCAAATAAAAAGCTTCGCTTATCATGCTCACATACACGATACCATGCTGCAGGCCTAATCAATATAAGTAGGCACTACTCATTCAGACGCCATAATTCCGTTAATAAAAATACAGAGAGGAAGGCTCAAGGGGGGGGCGTTGGGGCCGGAAGCGCAATGGGCTTCGGAAAATTCACCCGGTGAATGGGAAAGCGCGGCGATAGACAAACAACCGAGCTGACCCCCGCCCACCACCCTAAGCCCCCCCCCCCCGCCACCTAACCGTACATTTTGAAATAATGCTCCCAACGGCTCTGTTACCTACCCCACCACCATTTTCCAATTTTATCGCCCGACAAATATCGAATTAAAACCTAATACGGAAAGTACAGACCCTAGTTTCACTAATAAAGCCTTGCAACGTCAGATGCACGCATCTTACTGAAGTTAGCGGCAACGCACAGAGAGGTTATAAATCTCGTGGACACGAAATGGCTGACCAGCGCCGTCCCCCCCGCAGAGCTATGTAGCTATAGCGGCGACGATGCAAAAGTGTGCACCATAAATTTTATACAAGCACCAGTGTGCGGTAAAACTGAAATAGGCGCTTGTGTGTGTGCGAAAATTCGTGTTCGTCCCGTAAGAGGAGTGGACAGTGTCCACTATTGCTTTGTGTATGCGTCGTGTACCTACGGAAATGGCACCGAGCCTACCAGAGACTCGGAATGTTACGGATTAATCAAAATAAATTTTATAGTACAAACACCGCGGTTCATTGACGTGAGGTTAGTTAAACGTCCTTATAATGAAATAGATTCCGGTCTGACCGCATGCTGTGGTTTCGTTCTACAAATACGTTTTTGTTCTTCTATTCTTTATTATCTGTGACATTGACACTTGTCTATAAATTATTGATACAAAATTTTCACGTTTTCACGTTCCATATTCAATATTTGAAGGATACAACAAAATGTCATTATTTAAATTGAGAATCGTTACAAAGAGTCCTGTCGATTGTAGAATTTTAACAGGAATGACGTCAGAAAATTAATATCGGCAGGCACGTGTCAGAAGCTTACATCGTGCAGTTTTGACAACAAATAGAGGAGCATAGGCCGGCGAGGGCGACTAACACGGCCGGCCGACAGGCGTCTCCCAAGTTATCTAATATTACAGACCGTCACCCGAATTCCCGTTCGCTGAGCATTTTTCGCGCTTGTTTTACTCTTTTTCTTAGTAACGAAGTAACAGGCCTTTCATGTACTTTCCATTCGGCCGCTTCGGAGCGCTGAAAGAAGTGTGAATCGGGCCGTGAGCATCGCCGGTCAGGTGTGCTTAACTCCCAGAGGACGGACTTCCCCCAGGTCGAATCCACTTAGTCTGCTTCTGTCACTAAAAATAACAACTCGTTTATTTTTAAAAAGCCTACCGTTCCGGCTGGCTAGCGGCCGAACGCCACAGGGCCGCGCCAGTGCCAGTAACTGCGGCAGTCGCCACCAAATCTGCAAACCTTTTAACTGGCAGCACCAGCAAACACAATGTTTGTAAGTTGTTCCGCGCGCGCTGAATAAATGATTTTTGACTTTAGAATTAGATTTACAGCATTTATCGCTCGCGTAGCTCGTGGAAGGACGAGGAAAATGGTTGTAGGATGATAGAACTCTATGAATGATTAAGCAGATTGGCTCGAGCAGAGAGAGAGCATGTGTTCGAATTCAACACTATCTCCAACTCGAAATTATCCACCATTGGGAATAAGCTTCCTTTTGTTTACCCTGTGTTTCAATTATGTTATAGTGATACATTGTTGCATTTATTCCCGGAATGACTTAAAAGACTAGTGGAAACTAGTCAATACTAGTGCAATCAGTATGCTCACACAAATGTTTATCATAACAGGTCCCAACAGATAGTTCTACAACGCGGCTGACAGCCCTATTGTGAAGAAAGCCTAGATGTCGTGTACACAGACAGGTATAATTGAGTCCAAAAGCGGGGAACTCACACCGACGTAGCCTGTATTAAGGACGTTATCGGTTACGCACTTATATTTACTCATAAACGTAGCTAAAGCGGAGAGTACTGCACAAAAACGCATCTTCCTTCCCCCTGCGCCTCACCCCACCGGCCGGCGGGCGAACGAATACATTCGACTAGCCCATTTGCAATATCGCATTGTGTGAGTGAGTGTACGCGGGCGGTGCGTGCCGGAGTGTGCTCGTACACTCACACACAGCCGCTAGTTTGCTTAGCCCATGCGTAGTTTTACCATGTACATACATGTACAAACCGTATTGGTTTTCTGTACAACCGTTGGCTTTAACAAATTTCAAATTCACAAAATCGTGATTGGTTGGTATTTTGTTTGTATAAGCGGACGCACTGTGCACTGTAGGCCTGGCTTAAAATTTGCTAGCAGATAATTCGTTTAGGTATAAAATGATGAGTTTTATCGAGTTTTGTTTACGATCCGCCGTGATTGTGATGCATTGATATCGGATGACGATTGATATTGTTTGTTCCGCTGCTGGTTATTTATTAGTATTAGGAAATGGATGAATAAATTTCAATCACCAGTAGAGCATAACACCTCAAAGATATGAAAAAACTATATTGATGCCGCATTATGGGTACAAATGAAGCAATTAAGTGGCACGCGCCCTCCTGCTACCGGAAGACAGACGGTCTAATGACCGTCTAAGATTCCAAATATCAATTTCTAATAAACCGTTGGAGCGCATCGATGGATCGACGTATCGACGTCATTTCCACAATTTGTGACAAGGCGGAAGTGCGCTTTGTGCTCCACAAAAACGAACTAATCAAGCCAAGACTTCCGAATTGTAAATTGAAACTTGTCGACTCATGGTTCCTTTCGCCGCCTGCCGGGATCAATTTAAAACTTAAGACACGTTCCAATAGTTATTTGTTAATTTTTTATGTCTTCCTGTGCCATAAAAAAGTAAAAGTAACAGTTTGTTGTTTTTGTGTTGTCCAACAACTTGTTAAGTGTAAAAACTTTAATGAGGTCCCCTCAACGTAGCCTAATTAGTTAAAATTGGAATAAAAGTAATGTTGGGGTTTCAAGCTAACTTTTATTCTTTGAAATCATACTTACTACACATATTACGTCAGAAAAGGTATATTAACAAAAGTCACCAAAATCTAACAAGTCCGGTTTGACAGCTGAGTAGAGAGGGATAGAAGATTGCTTTACCACTAAGTGCGAAACAGATTTATTTTTGTCTCTTTCATACTTACTAGTAAAGCAATGTTTTATCCTGCTGTCAAAACGGGCCTTTTATTTTTTGACAACTATAAAATTAAGTTTTTTCATGATTTGTCCCAATTTTAATTTATATTGTTTATTTTTTTCTCCATTTTGGGGCGAAACATAGTGACGAATGCCAAACAAATCCAAAATTGTAACACAACTCTTTAAAGAAAATCTTAATTAAATATGAAATGCAGTGCAGTTTCAAAAGATCTATTGGAGGTCATGGAAGGATCAATTAATTGTAAGAAAGTTCCCACAAAAACCTTATTAATTCAGTTGATACAAAAACCCATACTCAAACTATACATGGACACATTTCTTAGCACTATTGTTCTACGCTGTCTTACCCTTCTCTTATTTCTTCCGAAGACAAAGATCTTCATTCCACATCTTTGTTCACCCGAAAAGGCCGTAAAACTAAAACTAATCAAGCGTTAAACACACAAAACAATCGATTTTAAACCCTCTTCAGTTGAAACAGAGTCCATTAAAAGTGCATTTGTGAAGTTGTAAGGGTGGTTTCTTGCAAGTCACTAAGGGTAAACGTAAAGCACATATGTTACGTTTTGAAATACTAGATTAATTGGAGAATACAATTCTTTATAATTAACAAGTAACCCCAAGTTAAAAGTTCTGCCAAATCATGTTTGAAAGAAAGAAATGTTGGTGATGACGATTGATGTTTAACCCTTTTGATTTCACGATATGTTGGGCATGTTTTTTTTTATTCGGAATGTTTTTTTTTATTGTCAAAGGATATCTAATTCCTGTAATATTACCCTGCATTATTTTGTTAGTAAAGAACACTTAAAATTTGATCGTAAAATAGATCCCGGAAAAACTAAAAAACTTCAAATTTATTGCAAAATAGGTATACTGCATAAATAGACAGAATACTAATTGATCGTAGGTCTAACCGAAAGCATTTGAGTATTCTTATCTTTACTTTACCTGCCGCTACGAAAATGCTACGCTTTACTGCAAAGGTGCTACGTCTTGCTACGAAGGTGCTACGTAGATGCTACATTGTCTTAGGTGAGTCCGAGATTTTGTTATTGTTTACAATTTCTTAGTGTTGTATTAGGGCCGATTTTTCAATCAATAGACAATTTGTATCTGGATATTTCACAAATTATGTTGGTACCAGAAAATCTCTGTAAACTCTTATTCCTCAGATAGATAAACGTTATCTAAAGACTCAACATTCAGCCCATAGTCAAACAAACTTTCTAATTTACAACAAAGTTAAACTAGACAGTTTATCAGACGTAAACGTCCAAAACTATAAAAGTTATAAAACAATAACAACACAAAACCTCACTCACACAAAAGAACCAGTAAAAGTAAAACGTCAATTTAAATTCTTTTGTTTTAACAATTTTAATAATAATGCTCCGTGTCATAAGGCTGCGTCCAGAGGCGCGACAGATGCGCGGCGACCGGTATGCCACGCGACAGCTTGTCGAGCCGTTGTAGACGTAATTATGCGCTAAAAATGAAGGCGGACAGTTCCGTGTGGGAATGATTGTATGTGTGTGTTGTGTGGAACTGTGAGACGTTTTATATAGTTAATGAGGTTGTAATAATGTATGAATGTTGGCTTGCTAGTTTTGGTATCGTGAAAATGTTTGCGTTATTTTGTCATTGCAAACCAATTTAGTAGGCAAACAAGTTTTAGTTATTCATGTATCCTTCTTAGTTTTTGGCTGTTTTATTTCTGAAAACTATTTGTAGATGAATATTTTGATAGTTACACATCATTTAGGTGCAATTTTATAGTATTTTGACAGAAAATAACATGTTTTTATAATCCTAATACATAACATTCTTCCGTTACTGACTGATTGAGTGACTGAGTGACTGACAGACAACCCATAGCCGAAACTACTGGTCGTAGGAAGCTGAAATTTGGCATGTAGGTTCCTTGGAGAGTGTAAGGGAGCACTAAGAGAGGATTTCCCGAAATTCTTAAGGAAACTGGGAAAAAACGGGATATGCGCGTACGAACGTGGGCAAAAGCTAGTACCTCTTATAATATACTAAGCCTGTACAGTAGTGCTATTCTGTAACAACATTTTCGTGTTTCGACAGTAGAATCCGAGGTGAGTATCAAATTCGTATAAACATAAGACCTTTATGTTGTGTGTAATAAAGTTCATTTTGTGAGCTTTGTCACTCAGGTGAAGCTCGATATCGAAATGGTTATTTACAGAATAGACTAGCTGATCCACTTCACAAAATACAATAAATGGACCAAAATAGTTCTTATTTATCTTTCAAAAAATTAAACTGCTATTGAATAACATCTTGTTAATAAATAACGACCATTTATTTTAAAGTAACTTTAACAGTCCAAACTAAACCAAAAACAATTACACGCATAATCCATCAGATCTAACCACCTACTTAAACACTAAGCTTATTCTTTACCACACAATATCCATTCATCGCCCGGTTTGCCACCCTCAAGATACAGCGCTGTAAGCGATCCACACAATATGACAGTATGGACGCACCCTAATGACACTTCCACACGCGATGATCATAATCTTGAGACGGTTCCGTACGTAATTATTATGAAATTAAATGTCTGGTACGCTTTAAGCAACATTGGTTTTAAGTGATTGAAAGAATGATATGGGGTTTTCATTTTACGACGGAATTTTCAAATAGAAAAACATAGAAATTTCTCATTAGTACCTATAAAAAATCCACTGTCGGCCTCTGTCTGTTTCTGCACTTACTTTTTGTAAACCACGCAACGGATTTCGATACGATTACCACTAATAGGAAGAGCGATAAATAGAGAAAGCCATTCAATGAATTTTGGATACGTTTTTCATTAATAGAAAGAAATATAAATGAGGAAAGTTTGTGTATTCAATATAGACCCGTTCAAAGTCGGGGCCTGACGTTAGTCAGTCATGTTTTAATTTTAATTTCGAGGTTTTCTATTCGATGTAAAAACTAGCAATTGTTACGGCGTGCCCAAAAAATTACATTCCTGTTTTTGACATGCAATCGAGCTAACAAAACAATACATGTACTCAGTTTATTTCTCTCATGTAAATTGTCAAATAAAAAAAAATACCAAAAAATTAAATATTCCCTCAACAAACACACTAGAGATCTTCAATATCCCATCATCCAACCCTCCACTCCCATGGGAATATTAGCCTACTTAAACAATGTAACAAACCTGACCTGTTTGCCTGAGACGGGGGCCCGTGAGACCGGCCCCGTGAAACAAAAGGCTCCTTAACCACGGCGACAAAAGGGTTAACTGCGAAGAAATAAGACGGAGCTAAAAGCCGCGCAGAAAAGGAATGCCGAAGGAGATCTCTTTGGTTTGAATGTTTTAAGAATTTATTCTTTATGTTGAGTAGAACTCTTTGAGACGAGAACAGGTTTTTTCGTCTCTTGAGAACTTGGGCACAAGGAGTCTTATTTTATTATTACTCACTAGTAATTTATAACAGCAAATTATTGAATAAAAATAAACCAATCCTTCCAGCTATTGCTCGCGTTTATATAGATTTTCACAAAAAAAGTAACCTGGTCTCCTGGGCCACATTTTCCTAGGTAGCAAAAAATCAGAATCAGTTCAATTCAGAAATAAACAAACTCGCGTTCGCATTTATATAATACTAGTCGACCCGCGCAACTTCGTCTGCTCCGCTTCTTTTGGTATTAGCGTGATGATATATAGCCTATAGCCTTCCTCGATAAATGGGCTATTAAACACTGAAAGAATTTTTCAAATCGGACCAGTAGTTCCTGAGATTAGCGCGTTCTAGCAAACAAATAAACTCTTCAGCTTTATATATTACTTCAAATTTTTACAACTCCCATAAAGTTTTTTAATCACCTCCCAAATTAAATCACAAAAGCCGACGTCCTTCACACACCTCCGCCACAAAAAAAAATCTCCATTGTCTATGCATCGTTAAGTGCTAATCATCCAATAAGTGCATCTCCAAGTGAAGGACATCCAGTTTCCCGCGCAAATCGCTTCCTTCCTAAGTTAAAGTAGCCGGATACTAGGAGTATCCATATTACACTTAGGTTCACACAATCAAAAAAAGATTTGTCACTTACGCCGAACGGAAGGCGTGGTTCCCAGGCGATGGGGCAGCTAACTATTATCACCCTTAAATGGATGACCCTTGAGGGCTATGATCGGGTGCAAGGATAAATTATTTAAAAGGAGTTTTTTTTTTCTCAGTGACACTTTTTGATTGTGTGATATTGGGCGGATATTTTGAATATTGGACGGATACTGGTAAGATATTATGTTGCTTTAGAAAAAAAAATACGTATCAAAAAGTAGGTAATTGTTTGAGAAAAAAACCAAATAAAATATCCTTAACTTTGAATATTATCTCGAAGACTTCTGCTGTTTTAAAGGCCTTCATACAAGAAACAGATTTTTTAACTCAGTCACATCGAGTTTAATCTTCAAATTACTTAAAAAAAATACTATCACATCGCAACCCCAAAATCACAGATAAATACCATACCCCATAATCACCAAAACAATAAACAAAAATTATCATAATTGAACACTAGCCAACCCTACAGCGCTCAATGCTCAGACACAGTGACACAGGAAGGAAGCGTAAGGCGATCGCGTGAGAAATGCGCCGGCGCCGTGTGACCCGTACGGCGCAGGCGCACAGGTGATCCGTGCGGTCTGCGGTGACGACTCTATTGATATTTATTTGTGGTTCTGTTGCGACGGATAGTGATCTTAGTGGGACTTGCTTGAGGAGGACGGCTGCGGTTTTTGGGTTAGGTCTTAGAATTTATTCTAAAATAGTGTTTAGTTGAATTTGAGGAGTGGAAGAGTAATGTGATAGAGTATCTTGTTTAGTGTAACGGTTAAATGCTAAAAATGCCGTCTTATTGATTTTAAACTGTTCAATTAGTTTGTAACGAAACAATGCGATGAAAATAATTTTATAATTTTTTGATTTGACGTAATTTTTCTGTTTTTTATTTCCTCAAAATTAATGCTGGGACGGCGACACCAAAAAAGATATTTCGACCCGATGTTTAATGTTAAATAAACACAATATACTTACTACTACGATCTTCTTCTTATCGTGTGGGTAGTAAGGTCTAAACGACCCCACACACCCTAGTGTCAGAGTTTCTAACTACTACGATGACTAATAACTTAACAGACCACCCAATATACAATAAACATCAGTTTAAAAAGGACCCGACCCACAAATCGCCTCACTTACAGACAGGTTCCTCTTGCGAACTATATCAATTGCAAAGAGGTCACCTCATGCTTACATCCCGAGTCCCGACGTATGAGTCACTCGCTCTCGACTGTAGTCACAGTACATGACAAGCAATAAAAAAAAATCACCATCAATCGTTCGGTGCTAAAGATCGGAGCGACGACCTTACGTGTGGGGTAAAGGATACGCTGAAGCGGGTCGACAAAAGCGGGTAGCGTTTTTACGGGTTCGAAAGTTTTACGCAAAAGTTGAGTTGAGAAGTTTGTGCTGTCACACAAAATATTTTAATATTAATAAGACGTCGAATTGAATGATTTTAACCCTTCAAAGGGCAGGTCTTACCTTTATATGAATATTTTCCGGTTATTACATTTTTTCCTCAAGCTGTTACTATAAAGAACCAGATATTTTAACCATTTATTAATCATCCGCTGTTAGATACTATAAATAAATCCGCTAACGCACACCAAGTTGAGCTAAGAATAAAGTTGTAACGTGAACAATAAAATCCAACCTTTTAATTAAATCTTAATAAAAACCAATTTAATACTTCGAATTGAAAAAGGTATCATTTCTTCGTAAAACAATAACAAACAAAAAAATAAAAATCACTAACAGCACCTTATTAACCTCACAACACTCAACAACAACTCCACAAAAAAATCTAAACTTTTACCTCAAAATCTCCTTTCTCTCATGCTTGAACCTGTTACCGGCAAAGAGCCCATTGGGTCCACCGGAAGGAATCAGGGGCTGGGGCCACAATCTCGACGTCCGCCGGTACTTCCGGCCGAGCAAGGCGTGACGCGCAGGCCCCGTGTCCTGCGCACGCGTCGCTTTTGTTGTTAATTAGATACGTGCACTGATTTTACAGACAAGTTGAAAAAATGCGCTTTCCGGTATAATTATGGGAGGTGTTTTGACCGGCGAGATGGATCGGTGAATTTGAGGTATTGTCATTTAAATCAGATGATGGTGACATCTCGCTTCAGTTTTATTTTTGGACTAAAGTAATAAGTTATTTAAAGTGGTCAAGTTGATAGTAAGCATAATTAAAACGCTAACAAAAATGAGAAGCAAAATACTTACATGTGATTCCATCTTGAACATCTAAAAATACTGCTGCAGAATATCTTCAACACAAATGTCAAAAAAGTAAATTTAGTAACCCTAATTAATTGAACCGTGTCTTAATCTTGCTTGATTCAACAACTTTAATTTTAACCCTACGACTACGCACCGATTCGAGATTTTTTGTAAAATTTAATTTCATTATTTTTTCTCAAATTACGCCTTCGATCTAACTTCAACAAAGTCTAAAGAAAAAGTGAAGTCAATTTAATCTTGAAGTCCTTTATAAATCAAAAGTCAAGTTTATTTCTGTTGCGTCACCCGCCGCGATCCTTTTCTGTTAGTCGCGGGAGTTTTTAGATTTTAAATAGACGTAAACAAAGGTAAACGCATTGTTCAGCCTGTCTATTTCTGTAACCAGGAGAGTTCTTTGTTTGATTGTTAGCTTGTTTTATATTTAGATTGTAGATACAAGGATTTATTAATTAATTATAATAAATAAGTAAGCTAAGATTCATTTCATTATTGTTGTTGCAAAATCAAAGTTTTGTCTTTTTTTTTTTGTTCGTAGAAAATCGAAATAATTTGACAGATGTCACATGTGACGTTAAATGTCATATGTTATGATTACCTATATTTTCTTTAAATTGGGAATTTAGTTCTTTTAGCATCCAAACAATGAAAAATCTCGAGGCACTTAACGTGATCTTAAAAATAAACTAACTTTTCTCCCAACAATAAAATCGTTAACAAAACTTGTCAACAGCCTAACTTATTTCCACAAAACAATCTTGTGACGTCACAACATCAATCTAGGAGACAAGTTCGCGCGTATGCATAGTTTTTCCCTAAACTATGTGCAAATCATGAGGAACAAACAGGGTGGCTGGCATAATTGCTTTCCTTACGTAATTATAATTGGCGCGAACAGTGTGCACATTAATTATTCATTAAACCTGCTCACCCTCATTTGGCGTCGACTTGAGAAACGCTAGTTAAACATGTGAGAGCCCCACTATTTTTCTAATGGGAGCTTATTTTTTAATTGCGAATTTATTTTTAGATTATTGGTATTTTGGTGCTATTGTTTATTTTATTAGTTCGTAATTGATTGATTTGTTAATTAGAAAATATGTTTTTTTGTCTTATTAAGGAAATCTTTATTAGACTAGAAAGGTATACATATTATGTTCACACAATTTGTCAACAAGCTTCTAAAATAATCTTAAAATTATAATTACATAATTGTGTCTATTTTTAGCATCTGCTACCGAACTAGGTTTATAGCCTGTGTTTCAGTACGCAGCGCCTCAAACCCTCAATGTAATATGCAAGTATGAGCTCACAAACAAAAGTAAACATTAAAATATGTACTAAACTAAAATTAACAAGGTTTACATGCTTATATACTTAATACTTTTAAAATAAGGTTATTGTCCTCTGGGTGTGTAAGATGAAAGGGATGAGTGTGTGTGTAAGAGGGTGTGTGAGAGAGTTTTCCGAATATTTTGCTATTAGATTCATGTAGAAAAATTGATAGAGTGCATAATTATACGCGTCAACAGACTATAATTAAAAGACAACATCACTGTCAATGACATTAACTACCTACTTGACAACAACTTACAACTCCAACGCTCACAAACTATTTAAATTCCAATTCTTAATAAAATACATTTACATTGCAAACATTGCCATAAAAAAAAAAACTAAACAGCAAGCAAGTATCGTTAACTATCTCGGAGTTAAAACGAGACTATAGTAAAATTGCGATGTTGTTCTTGAGGCGATGAAGGGTTGCCGGGGTGGTCAAGTGCACCCCCGTCTTCCACCCTGCGTACCGGAGAATGCTAAATTATGAGGAAAATGTGATAGCGATGCGACGGGTTAAGAAATATTGACTTTACATATTTTATGTTGTACGAGATACTTTGAGTACTATACTAAATGTTGTATGGATGTTTGTTACACAATCACGCCCAAACTGCTAAACGGAATTGGATGAAAATTGCCACAGATATAGATTTTATAGTCTAAAATAGCACAAAGGCTACTTTTTATACTGGGAGTACCTTTGTTCCCTTGGGATAATTTCTGAACGTTGACGCATATAGAACTGTTTTTAATGAGTTTAGTGCGTGTTACAAATAAAACAATCAATTGTAGAACTTGTAAAAGAAGCTAAGAATTCCATTATCTTTTTAGTTTGGTATCTAAATGATTGATGACTTATATAATATAGTGTTTGTTGTGTTTATCGTATCGTTAGTTCGAGTTATTACCTACATTAAAGATCAATTTATAACTCCTCAAACATTAAATCATTTGGAAAACTCTCCTGTTTTATTTTAATAATTCTTACAATATTTCAACCAAAACAACAAATTTTAAGCGTTTTACTACAGAAACATTTCTGAGACTGTCTAATGATGTGGTTTTCATTGAAAGAAAGGATCGCGTGAAAGTTTTCTTTAATACTTAAAAAGTGTCATCTCAAAGGACCGTTAGCATTTGAGGGTTGTTTTGTCCTGCCAATATTGTCCTTTTGAACTTCTTTCCAAATACTGAAATTCTATCATGTTTTTAATGGTGTCAAGAGGCTTTATTTTTGAGCACGGAAATATTTCTAAAATACTATATTTTTTTCTTTCTTTTTGGAATAGAATTGCTCTTTATTTGAGTATCCATGACTTTAAAAAGAAAATGCTTAGTAAAATCTACATCTTACTAACATAGTAAGCATTGCTAAAAAATGATGCTTTTCCTTAACGGAATTTTAGGGTTCCGTACCCAAAGGGTAACCAACGGAACCCGTCCATCCGTCTGTCCATCCGTCCGTCTGTCTGTCAGCGGGCTGTATCTCAAGAACCGTAATAGTTAAATAGTTGAAATTTTCACAGATTGTGTATTTCTATGGCCGCTGTAACAACAAATAATAAAAATTAAGGCTTATTATACGGAACCCTTCGTTAGCGAGTCTGACTCGCACTTGGCCGGTTTTTTATGTTAAACTGGAATGGATTTTTCTTTAATTATAATAATTGATGGCACCGCGTTTGACCTTTATCTCGCTGGATGAGCGATTACGTGTTCGACAATGGAGCATGCTTGCTTAGAAGTAACCTATAGACTCTTGACTTAAATACCCCATTATAGCCATCAAAAAACACAGACTCTGGCAGGGAATTCCACTCCTTAGCTGTACACACAATTAATGTATTTCTAAAACGTATGGGTGGGATATCCACCTACCACTGACACACGGCGGTGTGTCAGTGGTAAGTCATATCCCACCCATACGTATTTTATACGTATTTAATTTGATATTTTTTTTAATTGATTTACCCTGAAGGAAAATATCGTGAAGAACACCTTAAATAAGTTAAATACGATGAGTTATGCCATCCTTTCCTATATATATATCTGTACAACGATAAAACAGTTACCTACCATTGAATTTTATATTTTCCGCTTAGTCATTCAGTTAACGTTTGAAAAAAGAAATAATTTATGCAGTAAAAATGTCTATTGTATCAATAAATAAATAATTTGTATGTATTAAAAGTATCTGGATTTTTTTTTTATTTTTTTTTTTTTACTATTTATAGGCTCGCGTTTGACCACTATCTCACCTGATGGTAAGCGATGATGTGGTCGAAGATGGAGCACGCTTGCCTAGAAGTAACCTATTCACTCTTGACTTAAATACTCCCAGGTTATAGCTATCAGGAAACACAGACTCCGGCAGGGAATTCCACTCCTTAGCTGCACGCACTATGAATGTGTTCCCAAAACGTTTTGTGCGCGTGGGTGGGATGTCCACCATGTACCGGTGGCGCATCGCCGTTCGTCTTGTGGTCCGATGATGGAACGGGCTGGGCGGAATCAAATTATGCAATTCCGTCGCACATTCCCCAAAATGCAACCGGTAGAAAACCGACAGGCTAGCAACTCGTCGTCGATGCTCAAGACTTTGGAGCTTTGGTGCTTATTAAAGGAATATAAAAAACCTTGGACTTTCCTTAATTTAAAATAATGATTCAGTATAATACGTCAAAAGGTAAAGTACTAAAATTCTTGACATATTTGAATACGTGATGGTATTGGTTTTCCTTTGGAAATAATATTCCTTGCGGTCGGGATAATAAGCATTGTAAGTTAAACAAATTAATTATCTTCATTTGTTTATTTGCCTGTTATAGTAATAAAACATTATTTTACTTGCTGTTCTATTTTAATAACAAATTATATGTAGAAGTAAGTCATAAAGTAATTATAAACTTTGTTCTAAATAAAAAAAGCACGATTACTTCATTATGCGTACAGCTAAGGAGTGGAATTTCCTGTTGGACTCTGTGTTTCCTTAAAGCTGCAATCTGGGGTATTTAAGTCAACAATGAAACGTTACTTCTATGCTAGCGTGGTCCATTGTCGACCACATCATCGCTTACCATCAGGTGAGATCAATCGTGATCCTATCAAGAAAATATTAAAAAAAAAACGAGGTCACACTACGTCACCAAAAAAGTAACCAGGTGAATAAAACCAAGTAGTAATCTAAACTGGTCCACGGAATAGTAGTCAGACTACTAAAATACTATAAAGGTGTAAGCGAGAAAGCAAGACAAAAGCCGGGGCGATGGCATAGTGCGTGAAAAGGGCAGACAATGTCATGTATCAAGTTCACGAGCTGCGGCCGCTGGTACAGTCAGACGAATCAGAGCAGTTCTGGGAAATGAAGAGGGAATTTTGTCGTTCAAAGAAGATAAAGAAAGACAAAAGTTATTGGCACTCATAAATATCGAATTGGGTTGAAAAAACAAGTAAAGTCACTAAAGTACGTTTAATATTTTGTTTTGCTAAAGATTTTGTACGATATAAAACACCGTGCAAAATATGTGCTCTAATGCGGGCCATAGACGTTCAAGTAATTTGATCAAATAGTTTGATCAAATAGAAATACGAAATTTCATATTTCTTTATGCCATTTCACAACTCATTTTTGATCAACTTCATAAAACTGTTTGAACCAGCCTGCTTGATCAAATTACTTGAACGTCTATGGCCCGCACAATACAAATGAATAAAAATGCTAATGAGCAAAGAATGACGACTTTTCACATTCTGATGTAAAATGGTTCATCTATTAACCTTTAGATAATCTTGCAGTAAAACTTTCACAATGACTTAACTTTGCTACATTATGAATGGGCAGTCTAGACCAATGAGATTTATTATCTAAAAATGACATTGAATACTTGGAATTTGATGTCAAGTCAAAGTTACTTTTGCGAATAAATTTGACTATTTTTTTCACTGGGTTCATCTATTTAATTACTGCCTTTCAGAATCATTGCTTGTTTAAAAAAACTGTTAGTAAAAATAATAAGATATAAAGAACACAGTATTAAATTCGATAAGTACATAAAATGAAGATTACCTACTAAATAACTTCAGTTCAATTCAGCTTATTCCTTACCTATTTTATCGTTCTCTGCACATCCTGCCTCAGAGCCTACTTTGTTGTTTGTTTTTTATCCTTGTTTGTGTAGTTATGAGATATTTTACTAACAAAATGGACTGTTATCAAAAACAAATAAATCAAGTATATAAAAATTTTGAATTCTCTGACAGGCAATATACGCTAATCTTAATTCACTGAGGAGTCGCTAGAATCACTGGAATCAGTTTTCTCCTCTTGTAATAATCCTTATATTAAACGAAGTCGAAAATTAGGGAAGGATTAAAAAAATTATATTGAAATCCCATACGAGGAATAGGGTCTATATAAAATCACAAGTAATCAGAATTTTTTTCAATGTATTTTTTACTAAAACGTTTGATTATTTTATTGTTAAAAACAATACCAACTAATTACACCTCTTTCTGCCCCCAACTGTACTTTGAAATTGATTCCTTTTCGTATAAGATTCAGAAACGGCACAGTGTGGCGAAGGACAATACTGAAGTAACACAATATCAGCTCTGTGGGACAATTAGAGCGCTGCGGCTTTCTCAGACTATTTCAGAACATTTAAGACAATGAAGCTTTTGTTAATAGTTTAAGGACACGGTTTAATGTGAGGTCACCTTTTTTTAAACAATGAGTTTGTTAGTTTGGTTGTTCAAGGGTTTGGGTGTCGTGGTAAAAATGTTTTGCAAAAAAAGGAGCAATACTTGTTCTTAGTCATGAGTTAACATGTTTAAAAGCTCTTTCGCTGCGAAGCTACTATGTTTTATGTTTGAAAATATCTACAATAAAACCGAAATAGGTTGCAATCGTTGTCTTCTGTTGGTTGATGTCGGATTTTTATTAAAAACTGAAAAAGAAACAGAGCCATTAAAATGACACACAACATGCAATATGATAGACTCGTTTTATTTAGTAATCCTAATAAATAAATATGTTCAGTTACTGTTGAGTGACTGCGTATATGACTGACAGGCAACGCACAGCTGAAAATACTGGTCGTAGAGAGCTGCAATTTAGCGTGTAGGTTCCTTGAGATGTGTAAAAGAGCACTTTGGATTTACCGAAATTCCTACGGAAACGGGAAAAAAAAGGGATTGGCGCGTACGAAGTCGCGGGCAAAAGCTAGTTTATCTTTAAAAATCTGTACCATCGAACTGTTAGGCAAAAGCCTTCCCCAAGTCCGTTCAGGAACTCTTCTGTTATTCTACTTCATAAACCAAATTACCTGAAAAATTATTAATATACAGAATGACCACCGCAAACTTACCAACAACCAAAAAACATTGACTTAACAAAAATTAAACGCACTCCAGACTCAGTGAAACTAAAAATATGCGATGACGAAATTATACCGGCCCCGTCGAAGCAACCCCGGCGCGTATTATTTTTTCTTGCTCTAAAGTCTGCCTAGACTTGGGGGGCCTGTCTTACCCCTTTTGGGGGGTACTTGAGGCCCTTATCTGTTGTAAGTTTGTACAGTGTAGTGGATCGTAGGGGACCCCCTTTGGTGAAGTATCTTGAGTCTCGTGTCGCGGGGCAAGTTAATTTTTTGGTGGACGTTTTGGGAAATTATTTGACAGTTTGAGTGCGTTTCAGGTCATATTTTGCGATGATACATATGTCATATTTAGGGTTATCTAACGTATTAAATAAAGGTTTACATAGCCCTTAAGATAAAAAAGTAGTGACTTAATGACGAAGTTTATTGTTGTTTTATGAAATTAAAACTTTTTTCTTTTCGTAGTGTAAACACAGTCATTTTTTCTTATACATTGTAAGAATTGTTATAATTCTAACACAACCTAACCAACAGCTGACTACTGAACATAATTTCACCCTCACAACCTCTTTAAAAACGGAAGCCACTCCATCATTTTCCCGAAACGTCTAGCCAAATATTTCGCACTCTACCCACGACGTCCGCCTACTTATGCGTGCGTTGAGTATTTTTTTTATTTCCTTCTCCCCTTGGATGTCTGGTCTTCCATTACGCTGAGACTTCAAACAGCCCCCACAATACCTCTGATTAGGGCCCAGACAGCAACTTGTGGCCTTTTTGGACTTTCACTTTCACTTTGAAAAAATGACCGATGATTGTCTTTGTCTATGGTGCGTAGACGTAAAGATTTTTTGGCGGGATTGTGGAATGATATTTTTACGTATGAAAAGTTTTGAGGAGAATTTTAGATGTTTTGTTTTTAATTCTTTTTAATTGATTGTTCGTTTAGGTTAAGTACGACAATTGAATATGCATACGGAAAAATATAAAAAATACACCTACGTTCATAATTTACATTAATCATCCATGCAAAAAACAAATATTCAAACAAGACTCGTTATAACATATTTTCCACGCCAGTGCACGCATTACGAACCAAACGAGGCACAAGCAATAAGCTTCGAACAAAAAAGTACCTCCCTAATTTCAGAACGAACGAAATTCACTCTTTAAAAACTATTACGAAGCCCATCCAACTCGTAATCCCGCTCGAATCATCGATTCTCAGAAATTCTAGTCGAGTCCTATTAAAATCTCGATAGTGAAATAAAAAAATGTAGGTTCAGTACTGAACCCTGTAATACGGACTACGGAGGCTTCCCGCCTTGTAGTTAAGATTGACAGACGGAAGGGTTGAGAAGGGGGGTGGGGGGCGATAGGGGGTGAATTGAAAGAGAGTGGAAAAAATTATACGTGGCAACCGACGCATCTTAACTTCCGAGGCTGCCTTCCGTGGTCCGTTTGCACCGGCCAGTGCGCTTGAAGCTGTCACTGTCTTGATACAGTGCTTTTGTGTGGCGGGGTTTTCAAAACGGACTATTCAAATGAAAATAATGGGGAATGGTGTGTGTGGTGTAATGTGTGCAATGAAGGGAGAAGCTCAATTGCATTTTTATATTGACTAACTCTGTACAGATCAATATTGAAATGTTGTAGCACAGATGTAAAAGAAACACAGCTAGGTACATAGAAAAAAAATAGTAAGTATCTAAGAAGCTATCTCAGTCTGATTCACTTCCCAAAACCCATCACACCTACCTTAGTAAACGTACTTACAAGTAAGTAACTTTTTTTTTCCTAAGACAGTGCAAGACAAACGAGCACTAGTGCCCAGCAAGTAATCAATTGTGCACAAGTACTTGAATACTTTCTACAGGCAGTTGTTCTACTCATTTAAATGGTGCATAAGATATTTTAATTTGGCGTGTCGTTAGAGACGACTAAGGTAAAACTTTTTTAATTATAAGGTAGTTTGCAAGCGTTGACTTTTACTGACATCATTTTTATTTAGTTGAAGAAGTTCATAAAATTAAACTAAAGAAACAACAAAAAATCAAAGCGCATACGTGCAGTTTCCAACGATACGAGCAAGTTTGGGGAATGAAAAAAATAAAAAAAAACTTCTAAATTTCCCGACCAGCCTCACGCATATAAGAGAGAAGTCGACAAAAAAGTCGAAAAAATCAACACACATAAAAATATTCCACTGAAAGCAAAACCTAACCTCATTGGCGACGCTATCGTAATTAAAACGAAAAAAAATAAAAGTCCATGTCAACTCCTTGCACTTTCCTAAGTATGAATTATGCCGCTCGGTGTATTCGTTAAGGGGCGGATCCATTCATTCTTTTTGTCCGCTGCCAGCAGTTAAGGAGGTCCGTAGGAAGGGTAGGCGCCCCCTCCCCCCACCCTGAACTTGCGACTCGAGAATATTTTTTTTTCTACACTACTCGAGTCGACGTCGTTGGAAATCGACACACTTGGCGGTAGTTTGTTCCGCTTGCTGCGATGATGATAGTTCGAGTGACTTTCGGCTTTTGAGAACGCCGGGATAGTAATTTCGTTGATTATTTTTGCACAGACAAGCCGGTTGGTTGTTAGTAAAATGCTATTCTTATCTTAGTTTGTTTTGCGGTGCGGATGTCAGTTTTAGGTTGGAGTTATTCGAGTAATGACATCATGGTCAAGTTTGTGGACAATGTACCTAATTCCGGTGATAATTTAGTGCTATCAGAATTGCAAACGGAACTGGTTAATTTTAAGACATACCTACTACATTGTAACTACATGAATGAACAGCGCAGGACTCATTTACTGACCAATTAGCAACCCGAAAGCGTTATCTAACGCACGGTTTTTAGAGTAATTAAATCATTACAAGATACTATTGAAACTACTAACAGCCTTCTGAACCGTTAGTAATTCAAACCAATTTACACGAACTTGCCCAAAAATACTCAATCGTACCCAAACTTCACAAGATAAAACCAAACAAATACTATCGATAGTAAATTAACAGTTTTAACTGTCCCTTCCCTACACGATGCAAGGAGCTTGTAAGACGGTAATGAACTGAATTCCTTCGCTCTTTGAGTCTACCTCACGCCTCGCTTCGCCTTGCCTCATCTAGGCCTCTTGCCTTGCCTCGCCTCGTCAATTGACCTCACTTTCTTGAGATGCGCATCTTTATGAGTCTGTAAAGAGGTCATGTAGTTTACATGTGGCTGTAATTAACGATTTGTGAGAAGATAGTTAAACTGCAGTTTGAGATGGTGAAAAATTCTTCTCCTTGGAATTCGTTTGGTGGTCGCTTTACCTCAATTGTATAAAACATAGGATTTAACAACCATTGTTCGCAAAATTTCATGGTTTTGAATAACCATTTTTAGGGTTCAGGATAGTAGGTTTCCTGTACCTGATAAAGCCATTAAAAATAACGACTATTTAATAAACAACAACAACAATTTATTTCTAATAAACAGAATCAATTCAAGTTATATTACGAGCCATTTGTATGGAGTGACTGAAAAGATCTCGACTTTAGGTATTCCAATTCGCCTGCTAGGGCCAGTGCCTGCCAGGGTTGCGGAATTTGTTCGAAAGAGTCACCGCGGCCCTGGAACGCAAAGGGCATTAGGAGGAACCCGGATGGGTTTTAGTCAGTGAGAATCCGACACTCCATTCCGAGCGGAAGAAGTCATTTGATGATTATAGTATTCCAATTCGAAAACCCCTTAATTTTTTTTTCTTTAACGAAGTCATCCATCACGTAGAAGTCGTTAACGAAAGCTATAAATAACCCCAAAAGCACTTGATAGCTTGAAAGCAGACTAAATTCGCGTGGTTCTTATCTTTCGCACTTACCAAGTACTAGTTTTGATCACTGATAGCACAAACTTTTGTTTTACATGCGTTTTAGCGAACATTTGTAAGCACTTTCGAAAAGGATAAGTCTGGTTGTTTAAAAGTTTCGAGCTCGTACTGCGAATTGCGAATTTACGTTTTGGAATTATTGTGTGTTTCGGAACGGGCAAATTTTGCGTTCCGTAAATTCAAATTGGTATAGACGAATACAGATCTTTGCGAAAAATTATAATATAGAAGTAACAGAGCAAAGATACTTTAAATTTAAAAGGATAATGTAAACTGGCATGATCTTAAAAAGGCGCGCATTTCTTAGATACCATTGCAGACTAATCTTTATATTTATGTGATTCTCCTGTACGTTTGTATGTCACGGAACTCCGCTTAAACTGATTGAGAGCTGAACCGATTTTGATGAAAATGTGAACCAGTACCCACTCATGAACTCCTCCTTAACTGATTGAGAGCTGAACCGATTCTGATGAAAATGTGAACCAGTACCCACTCATGAACTTCTCCTTAACTGATTGAGAGCTGCACCGATTCTGATGAAAATGCGAACCAGTACCCACTCATAAACTCCTCCTTAACTGATTGAGAGCTGAACCGATTCTGATGAAAATGTGAACCAGTACCCACTCATGAACTCCTCCTTAACTGATTGAGAGCTGAACCGATTCTGATGAAAATGTGAACCAGTACCCACTCAAACGCACACAGCGTTTGAGTGGTACTGGTTCACATTCAAAATTAGACCCGGAAGGTGGCTCTGCAGTCGAACTCTGGAGATTTTTCCTTTGAAAAGCCATCCTACAGGCTATACAATATCAATAGTTTTATAAAGAGACTACCTGACTCGGCAAACATTTTTTTGCAATAAAAAAAAATTGCCTACGACCTATTCTCAGACCTACCAAATATACACAAAAAATTTCAAAATAATCGGTCAAGCCGTTTCGGAGGAGTTCGATAACAAACACCGGAACCCGAGATTTTTACATATTAGATTTTTAAGTGTATTTGACTGGATTGTTTTATTACATATCTCGAATCCTAGACAGTAGTAACTTAAGTCAGACAATAATCTTACAAGTTCTCCCGTTACAAGTCCATGGCCTACCGCAACAAGTCATTTCCCTCAGCTATAACGGAGGCTTATCTTAACTTACCTGTAACTTAGCGCAGTTAACCGTTTAAACTTGCCCCCGAGACAATTCGCAATCAGCTAAGTTACGGATTAAGACGAGAGCGTTGTCTTGTACTTTGTTAAGTTTGTATTGCTTTGGGTATTGTTGACCTAAGAACATTGAAACATATGTTTTGACCTCGAGCTTTTTAAGTCAATAATGAATAAGTTGCTTCTAGACAAGCGTGCCCTATCGTCGACTATATCAACGCTTACCATCAGGTGAGAAAGTGGTCAAAAGCGACCCTATCAATAATAAAAAAATACGTAGGTATTTTTTTATTATGGTTGGATGTATGGTGGTATAAGGTTTTCTTCAAGTAGAGATTAAAAATGATTGAAAACAGACTGAAAGAACAATAATTGGAAATAGCTAATCAAAAGTCAGGTGGATTGGTGATATAACCTATATTTTGAATACTACGATCAATTTTCGATTAACTGAGCTAAATTTTTAATTGTAAAATTAATTCGTTTTCTCTTAAATAACTTACTTTCTTGTCTCTAGTACGAGTCTGAGATAGTGTAAGTCTTAATTAATTTAATATTTATATATATATTAATATTTATTCATCCAAGACAACTTTTAGTCCACAGTAGTTGTTAGTAGCACTTAATACTATGTTAGTTAACGATATACAGACACACAAACAAACAGACACCAGATATATAAACGACGATTAATAATATCTGGAACTTTATAAACATAGGCAATTTCGCGACCTTCCGGACCTCTGTACCCAATTCCAACTACTCTTAAACAACAACATGCATATCCTAACGCATCCACTTGACCAAAGTGTCATCTCCGCCGAAGTGTCCATTAGATGAGCACCGTCCGTATAATCTTGCAGCTTAATCACTCATTAAGGATATATCCTTTTTACTAATTAGTCCGCGCGCTCAATTCACGCGAGTTAGTTTTGCGGATGCGTGTACAGATATGGACCACGGGACGTTGTTGTGGGGGCACAGAGTAAGAACATTGTGTATGTCGCTAGCCGAGTTCATACTACCGTGTTGTGTTTTGTTGTGGCACTTTCTGAAGCAGCCGATTGGCTACAAAACTCGATGCAAATGACATAAACAGACTCGTTTGATTGGTATCCAACTCGGCCCAGTAATGTGCCCGTAGCTTTATTGATACCACGTGTAAAAATGACCATGAAAAACAATAAATACATCTGACTCTGACGAAATACATTTAAAATTTACCGATCATTATATTAAGCTTTCGACAATCGAAAAATTCGCTTTTAAAAATAAAAAAGACACTTCTTTGTTTACACAATTTCCGACAGCCAACAAACAATGTAACCAGATCAACTACAATTACATCGCTGTCTCCGCTACACTGTGGCATGCAAATTACAAACAACACCACATGCGTACGACCACAGTCAATTAACACGCAGTATTTAAACAGGAAACTCGCGAGGATGTGACGATATAGATTTAACCTTTGCCACATCCTATATCGTCTTGGTTTTGACGCAACACCATCATTTGGGGCAAGGAGTAATTGTTGACTCACTGAGATGATTGTGCTGTGGCGCCGGCATTTCTTAAATAGGATTGCGTGACCCTTTTTGATAAGGTTGATGTGGTGAATAGAATCTGTCTGGTGTGGTGTCTGTTTCGGCAGGCTAGCAGCTTTGTACTTTGAACTAATGCAAGATATAGTCATTTTTATATCCACTTTGTTTTGATGACTAAGTCAGTAACGCTTCATTGGGTGTATGATACATGTCTCAATCATCCATTCTTTAAATATTAGTCATGTTGTAAATAAAAAAAAACCTGCTACATTAGCTTTTCACATAGCTATTCTTCCGTAGTCTTTACCACAGCAATCGTGATCTTTCCGGGATCAAAGAAGACTAAGGTACTCAGCCATAGTGTTGCTTTCTAGAAGTAAAAGAAATGTCATAATCGGATGAATACACCCAGAGATTCCTACAATAATTTTTCATGTATAAATATGTCATTTTATGAGTTAAGAAACCTACCTATCTCAAAACAAACGATAGCTTTCCTAATAGTGTACAATCTTATTCTCGTCGCGTAAACAGTGACATAACAATATAAAAAAAACATAAAGCCACATACACACAACTTTAATAAAAGACTGCAATGGCCTTAAAGCGTATAATACACTAACAGGTTAGTAGGTATATGTCCTAATAACTCGAACACACCGTCCGCTTCCGTCGCTAAAATAGAATAGGTGTTGCCAGCAGCCACATGTTTTACAAGATGCGCTCAATTCAGCCATATTATGTCTAATTGTACTCATTTAAACGTTTACATCAATTAGTTTCTTTTGCAATTGAGTTTTTCCACCGTTTGTGAGTTAAAATGAGCGCTGGACGACGAAGGTCATATTCTATTAATGGATCTTTGAGTTTCAGTAGGTAAATAATAATAATAATTCTTTATTGATCTTTTTACAAGAATTGCAGGACATGGTTATATAATTTAAACACTGTAAAATTACACATTTGCTACAATTATGCAGTGGGTGCAGCTCTGATCTCCTAACTAGGTTATAGTATAACCTGTATGAAGGAGTGACAGTTCCGATCCCCCTTGGATTTGAGAACATGTATTTTTACAATTTACGTACATGTATTACTGCTATAAAATTATGGTATAGCTAAATGTAAGTATGGTATAACTAAAGTTAAATATCGATGCTTTTTCCTATGAAAGGGTACACAGATTTTATGGTACTTATATATTTTTCTTCTGCGAATACTTCTCTGCATGGTTCTTAAAAAATGATATATTGTAAGTGTGAGGACTATGTAGGTCGTTATTTTAAGGATTGATTTCATGACTGTCTGGCAGTTTGAGTATATTATGCGGCTTACCCAAATGTCCTTACTTTGGCATTGTTTGTACTCAAAGTTCTGAGTTGAGCTGCACGATAACTGATAAATGCTTGCACTGTCTGGACAAGCCCACTCAAACCTGCGTGGTGCTTTCCTCAAAAGGCCACCTCAGACGTTAACCTACATGGTTTTTTTTTCATATGTTATTGGCGATTGTATGGACTTCAAAAGAGACTATGACCTCTGAGTTTGTTTCGGTGTTTCTTCTCAGAGTAGTCAGCTAGGAAATACCAGACTCATCTAGATTTATACGACAAAAAAAATACGTGTAAAAGAGTTACTTGTAACCTATTTGCAAAATAAATATCATTTATCACTTTTATTTGATTCTAGCTGATGCTTACAACTTCGTCCGCGTAGATGTCTGGTTCAAAGAACCTAGATTTTCATACGAAGCTCAACTCTCATTGCGAAATGGGAAATCTTTTGAAATTTCCTGAAATCATAATATCTAAATGGATGTTTGAATTATAAAATAAATCTTCCCTTTCAGCTTTATGAACCTAGTAGTATTGGCTGAGTATTAATAATCAGTCAGAACGTACGATTTCATAAGTATAGGTACATAAACATAGATCAGATGAGCCCCGTAAGATAGAACTTAATGCAAGATATGTACTCTACCTAATAATGGTAACCTTCTCGTGAATGAGCTCTTTAAATACATGCATACCTAGTCCTGAAATGAACGTGAATTAACGAATGGTCTAGTTTTTATAACAGATGGGTTTACGGAGGTCAGATAGCAGTCGCGTTATGTACCTGTAAACAATAAAACGCGTCATTATGTAACAAGTAAAGAAAACAAAAGAAAAACGAATAACACCTAATGTATAGAGTGAGTGGAATCCTGGAGGATTAAACAGTCTGAATAAGTATTCCGGACTTGCCTTCTAAATTCCCAAATTCCCAGCAACTTAGCACAAGTCTTACAAGCACGAGAGCTTTTCAGAAAATCCTCAAATAATTCCCGTTAGAAACAGCCAGGGGCAGTCGCGCACAGCGGTTATTACACATATTACACTTACCAACAATCGCCATTAATGCTGGGAACTTGTCCCGGACTCCGGTACTGTTGCGTACACAAGCGACTTGCAGGGTCATTCGTAACCCAAGTCTAAGTTAGTTATACGGACTTGTAGAACGGCTGACATGTTGGAATGAAGTGAAGTAAGTTGTGAAGCTTCAAGTCTTTGTTGAACTGATAGTGAAGTGCGAAAGATAGATGCTGTGTTAAGTGACAAAGTTGGTAAGTTGGACTTGCACGACTCTTGAGTAATTCAAAGAGACGTTTTATGTACGTCCATCTTCATTTGTAGCGTTGGATACTGTACCACTTTAAGATGAATACGTAACATATCAATTATGGATGGACTGTGTGGAAGATGGAAAATGGCTACAAAAGTGATAACTACTGAGATGACGAATAAAATAAAATTAAGAATAAGACAAGTTTCACCTCAAAAATTAAAAAAAGGTATTAGGTCTTACCCTAACAACTAAGCCAGATAATGGTGATACTTTACACTATAAGATAGTTATTAAAATAGATCGCCATCTTCAGATAACATCCTCGTCGTTAGCATTATTTTAATTTGAACAACACGACCACTGATCCAAAAACATCTATTTCCAAAAAAAAAACTTGCTCATATACCAGCTTGCCAAACTTAACCCCCGTATGTCAGTCAGATATCTCTGTTCAGAATACCCCAGTATACTTTGGAAGGTAGCCAGAAGTCTTTTTGGCCTCAAGATGTCGTTAGAACCAACTTCGGTAATACCGCAAGAGAATGTATGCTTAGTGAGCCGTGGCGCAATCGACTGCAGTGTGCCCCAGCTTTATTTCTAGATATAATGCACTTGTGTCCCGGCCTTTAGTTCCGAAGTTTTTGCATTTGCATATTATTGGGGAATTAGGACATCCTTGCTTTCGAGGAGTTAGACGGGGAAAACTTGTGTAGTTGTAGTCTAGTAAAATATCTCGTGTGTTTTGCTATACACTTGGGGGCAGCAGTGTTTTCAAAACTATACTTTATTTGTATGATAATAAATGTTATACTGTGGTTCCCATAATTGACGAACTGCACTTATATGAACGCCATTTGTTTCTACATTGTATTGTGTTCCTACACCATTTGTTGGAAGTATTCAATAAATAAAAGTGTTTCGTGTAGGTATGTGTAAAAGTATATGTACTGATATCTTTGTAGAAATACAGTGCCGTTAAATTTGTATTACTTAAGTTGAATTGAATAGAAGTTGTGGTAATTTTTTTTACAACAATGTGTAATTGCACACGACAATTTGTGGTTGAATACGTATACTTCCATGAACACGATTTTTTAGCTTGCAAAACTTTTGAGGAAGGATTTCAGGAATTCAGGATATTCTTTTCGTTAAGCCACCTGAATAACTCGTAAAATAATAACAACGACTTAAGCATTATTAAATTCTTGTTAGAAAAGTTAAATGAAGAATTTGCTAATCAATGTTTATACTGTGTAATCATATTATGGCTAGATTTTTTTTTTATAAATAAGACAATAAACAACACGTAACAAAATAAACGCAAAACCTAAGGGGCCTTCAAAAAAAAACAATAAAAAACAACTTGCCCTTATATTTCTGTGCGCATAACTCGACAAAATGTTCAAAACAGCTGTATTTTTTCTCGTGATTTCGAGGTCATACCATGGTAAAAGTTATTTATAATTTATTTTATTTGTTTCACCAACAATTGTATACACTGGTATATGCAAATGAAACAGAAGCAAAAATACAGAAAAAGTTTAAAAATCACTTACAGGTAAACTCTGCGTGCACACAAAACGTTGTCGTAACTTACAAAAAACAGGAAATAAAAAGTCTATTTTCAAAGTTGAACTTAATTAAACTTAACAAATTAATTAAACTAAATAGAACTAAGTAGGTGATACAAAAATAAGCACTGCAATACACCCATCCTAATTCACCCAGTGAGTAAATGCAGAGCTAACTAATTCAATGTTCGGGGAGATACTTATGAAAACTAGCTAACAATAACAAACAAATAATGATGAGAACAATAACCCCTTTTTATGTATTGCGCTTATTCTGTCACTCATTGTATTTCCAAAACAACAATTTACATAAATATTTTGTAATCTGGTCCAGCCTATGTTTGTATAATTTTAATCCACAAAGTGCTTCCATTCCAAATTGAATCCTATGACTATTGGTTGTTCAAAACGTAAAACAATTGGCAATCACATTTAACTATTGGTTGCAACGCCATATCCATACCTAGTGATAAAAGCCTTCAATAGTTAACTATTGCACCTATAAATTGACTTAATTTAGTTACACTAATCTTAGAAAAATATTGGTCGAAAAGATACAAGAAATATTTGGAAGATGGTCAGAAATAACTGCTAAATGCAAAAAGATACAAGAAATATTTTGAAGATAGTCGGAAATATCTACCAAATGCAAAAGGATACAAGAAATATTTTGAAGATAGTCAGAAATAACTGCTAAATGATTGATAGTTACGGTTAACTCAATGTTATGAACTAATACTTATTTTATTGCTAGCAACAAACTAAGTAGGTAGTAATTAATCTAAACAACAAGAAAACGTGACGTCTAAAAATGTCTAATTTTTACGACTTCATAGCATGAAAAATAAGAATTTAGGCATCAATGTTCTCAGCAATTTTTTTCTGAAAGTGTTACAAAAAAGTCGAACATTGCCATTAATCTTTACAAATCTGAAATAAACTTCAATAACCTTGCTGTGACTTCAGGAGGTATTTTAACTCTGTGTGGGCGAATACACCGGATATGATTAGTCTCAGTACGATTACACATAAGTGGAATTATTTTAAAAAAGGGGGCGTCAGTACAAGTTGTTGATATCTGATAATTCTTCCGAGTAATTCTGCATATGGAGAAACCAGAAAATCTGACGCCAGGCTTGCTAAAGGGTATTATTATTATTATTCCTTTATTTCAGGCAACATGGCCCATACAAAATACAATTCACTTATACATTAGGATACCATGGGACTGGCATACGCTATGCGTGAAAGCTCCTTTATACCAATAAAGACAAACAAAAATTTACTTATACAGCAAAATATACATATAAAATATGAACTAAGACACACCCAGAATTACCCAGTTACTGGATTGTGGAGGTCAAAGTTAGTCGCTCCAAGAAAAATACTGGTATTCAGCTGCAGTACTATTCTGTAAATAACTATTTCGATATCGAGCTTCACCTGAGTGACAGAGTTCACTAAGTGAGCTTTATCACATACAATCTAAGGTCTTATCTAAATACGAATTTGATACTCACCTCGGATGCCGCTGTCGAGACACAAACATTTTGTTACAAAATAGCACTACTGAACCCTAATAGTAGTCGAACCCAAAATAGTTGGAAAAAGGTTAGGTCGATTTAATAACACAAAATTATTTTTTTTTCTCACTCTATTGTTTTTGTATCAATTCGATAAGGTTTGTTTATACCATTCAAGATTTTGACAGTGAAAACTATCATTCAGCACTTAAATGTCATCGTTCATTATTCGGTAAAAGTCTACACCAAAAAAGAGTTGCCATTGTCACATTTGTTTATGTATTAACTACTCTGTTGAAAATCTTTGATGAGATGCCTTTACCGACACCCACTAGTACGAGTACGAGTATAATAGATTTAAAGTATACAAATTATTATTTTTATTTATTTATTATACAGACAATTATAGTGCAAATAGACACACACACACACAACAACAAAACAAATACACCGTATGTTAGTATTTATATACTATAAGAGACATAGTTGTCTTGATGAGATGCCTCATTATGGGGCTCTCATCAAATCTACCCGAAATCACTAAAAAATGAAAAGGATTTTAAAGTTGCGTTTTCCAAATCCCATCCGAAGATTTGGCCTTCTAAATTTACAGGGGGCAGCAACATTAGACTACCGACTGCGACGCGGCAGTCAAGGTCACATAAAAAACAATGTTTTCTTCCTCCAAGAGAAACCAGGGTTTTACCATATATTACATAGCCTTCAGTTTCCTTAAAACAACAGATTTTTGCACTAACAAGCAGGTAAACAAACATCTGTGAAAAAAACTGGTCACGTTTTATGTTATACGAGCTGACCCGCGCAACTTTGTCTGTGTCACATTTTGCATTAATGCGCCGTTACTATTGGTCGTAGCGTGATGTTATATAGACTACAGCCTTCCTCGATAAATGTGCTATCCAACACTAAAATATTTTTTCAATTCGAACGAGTAGTTCCTGAGATTAGCGCGTTCAACCAAACAAACAAACTCTTCAGCTTTGTGATATTATAAGTACCTATAGATTAACACGTGGTATCAGAAATAGGATAAAAATGTGATTTTACTTCTATGACGGTTTGATGTCAATGACCTGGGGGCCTAGCACAAATATTTTGACGAAAGTATAGTAACGTTAATGTAAGTGAATTTTGAATGTGAAAAACTACAACCCTACAGTATTTTGGTTTAATTTTATGGGACATACACAATTAATATCATTCAAATGTATGAATCTAGTATCGAATTAAATAAATATTATGTGCGAAACGAGTATTGTAGCTATGGAAAAAATTTACTTAACGTTACTATACATACGTCAATCTAACTTTATTTACATAGCACAAATGCTAAAATTTATCTCGCTTTCTTTATGTGGATTTAACGCAAGTTTTCTTGTAAACCACTGAATCTATTAATATAAATTGATTTGACCAATTTAATAATATTCTTAAGTCCCAACTCAACCTAATAATTTAAATCAAACACAAGCAACGAACTAACAAATAATTTGAAATACGTACTTGAGAGCAATTGAACTATTAGAGTTGGGGTTCCGCGGGCAAGGAACGGAACCTCCGTTCAATTGCGGGCTAACGAGGAAACAATCTTGCACGCGCTCCGCTTGTGACGGAACTCCAGTCAATCTCAGCTGCGCGTGAGTGATGCACAACGGATGAACTGATAGGGTTATGACGCTAGTTAGGAAAAAACTGTTTTATCTGGGGAAAAATCTTAGGAAAACAACGTGGATTTTAAAATCCGACAAAATAAACAGCGTATGGAATAATTTTACGTACAAACCACCTAAGTTTTAGACTGTAGCAACCCATTTTACCATGGGCCCAAACTCCTACATAAGCCCCTGCTCTTTAACTGTAAACATACTAGACATAAAATGACAAACAACCAAGGTTTCAATTAAACTATATATTGTACCGTTCCGTAACGTATGGTTTGGGTTTAATTGCTCTTCCGTAACGCTTTCACGCTTAAATTGCTAAACCGTCTTTGATGAATTTTGGTAAATAGAAAGAGAGAACCCTGGAGACGATTAAAGACCACGTTTCGATTGCAAAAATCTATATTATCGCGAGCAGAGACGGACAAAAGCTAGCACTGTATAAGATCAATAACCCAGGGGCCCAAATCCTCATTAAGCTGTGTCCGTTAAGTTTAGACATGCCATTTCATACTGTGTATGTAGACACAAAAAGACAAACATAATATATAAATTTACACTGTATAAGATCGATTAAAAGTGGGCCCAAATCCCTGCACAAACTGTCCATGTCCTTTGGTTTTGGGCACACTAGACATACTCCAATGTCAGTAGGTACCAGCCCTACATAGACACGGGAGGAAGAGACAATTCCGATGGCAGTGGAAGTAGGATCCTAAGTACAAGTGGTTATATAAGGTAATGGGCTGTGTTGTGACGGCCCGTCCGCGGCTCTAGGATGTCTCTATTAGAGTAATTGATAGAGCAGCCACTGTGTATACTTTGTGTCATAATATTTGTTCGAGCGTGTTCTGTGTCGATTGGCTGGCTAGATTCTGTGTGTAGATGTTCCTTTTGGTAGATTTTGGTGTAGATGTGGCGGGGTTTTGGGACTCTGCTGAATGACAGCGGTTTGACACCTCGGTTTCCTGAAAAAAATCCCGAAGCGGGATGCACGGTGGGCTCTAGTGAATATCCATAGCACTGCAGACATTCCTGTTGATAAATTGGGGTTTGGGGCGTTTTTAGGGAGTTTATTTTTTTTCAACCAGAGGTCAAATGGCTGTCACAAATCGCGGTTTTACTGTCACTTGACCAGTAGTTATCTCGAAAAAATGTTATTTATTCATCGTCCTTGTTCAGTGACCCTCTCTCAACACCCAAGGGAAGACTCAAGGCGGGCAATAAATCACCAGCAAATGACCAGAAAATCTTTGTTTACGCTACACCCGAGATATTTTAACCCCTAAACAAACTACCGAATCACCATCACAATATAAACATGTTGTGCATTATTACGCCCCAAGAGACCGGGGCAAAAACAAACCCGAAAATAATTAACTAACACTTTATCTACAGGAAAGTTGAAAAAAAACGTACAAGGAACATAAAATAAACCATCAGAATGACAGTATAAAAACTTAAGTACGGATGTATGAATAATGGTGCCAGCGATAATATCCAATGTTTTCCTTCAAAACACAATAACTGGTGTTTGATAAGAAACCACCAGATGTGGTACTCAGTTATTGTCCAGTGACGGGCACGTGGAATGTTAAGGCATGGGCGATGAGCGACTGGGGAAGACGGAGAACTGAGCATACTGAGGCTTTTTGGCAATTGAAAATATAGTAAATCCTATTACAGATCGTTTCCCTATTGTAAGCAATAGTTTAGCAATGCTGATTCTGTATCTTAAATATATTCACACCCTTGTCTCCTTTTTATAGGACATAGAAAAGAACCAAAATCATGAATAGCAGGAAATCTAGATATTTCGTTCAGAAGCAATTCAAAGTTAAGTGCAACAGATTCGCTCTGGGTCTAAAGACAGCTCCAAACCCAACTAAATATTTAAATTTGTAAACAGGAGTATCCTTGAAGAATCTTCGTCATGACTCGCTTCCACTCACAAAATGGGCAGCATATTATTAAATTGTAACCAGATATGTTTTATCATTTTTCTGTTCAGGACAGACGGACGAAACGATAAGAAGTGTGAGTGAGGCATAGCATGTCGTGTTTCGCAATCTATTAATGTAACTGGCAACACTGGCAGGCGTAACCCATATTTTGATGTTTCAAATTACAAGTTCGAAATATAAATGATAAAGTTCTGTTTAAAAAAAACACAGATTGATTGTATATTGATTAGGCGGGAAACGAAGCTCCTTTTTTAAAAATTGGCTACCTTTTTTTTTGTTTTAGTTTGAACTTCCAGTATAAATTTTGGATGAAAAAGTAGCAATGAGTAGTTATCACCTAGTCATCAAAATGATATTTCATTGAGATCTTTTATTTGCTACTTTAGTTACATGGTAGATAAAGAATACGTAAAGGGAAACCTGTTATATGTATTTCTTTAATGAATTTTATTAAGAGTACCATAAAAGTAACCGATGTATTTATAACTGAAAACGTTTAGTATAAAAACCCAGTCATGCCTTAATACACCTTCTGAGTGTCATAACCAATTATAGTATTTTTAAATACCATTTTTAAGGAAAAATGTGCTATTCCACTGAATACTTTTATACCATTAGATATGTTGTATTTCTGGCTCGCAAAGTCGAGAAGGAAGGAAAATTATCGATACCTAGTTTAAGTAAATTTGCTTTTTAATTACTCGTTTCTTTTAAATGAACACGTTAGTGAACTTATCAATCACTTTATGACAACGTGGTGATCTAAAGAACGAAAAGCTCGTGGCTTAAATAATAACAGCCGCACGATTTGATCTTCGAGGTTAAGTAACGCTTGCAGAGGTCGGTCCCAAGATGGGTGACCAGACATTTTAATATACCGAGACTCCTTCGTGCCACGGAAAGCACGTTGACGGTTGAAGATTGATTGATTGATTGACGGTTGAGCCATTGGTCCCAGCTTTCACTTCTGGGGCAGGCATTTTCAACTCCGTATCACCTAACCACTGAGAACTAATGATAACACGATTTGACAGTTACTGAGAAATCGTGTTGTCATTCATTCTCAGTTCGGGTTCGGGACTAATCGTAAGTCTGTAGGTGATACGGACTAGAATACGCCCGCCCGCAACTAAGCCCGAAACTACGGATTTCGTTAGAGAGTAGCCCCCCAGATCTGAGACAATCAGTAAGGTGCGGAATACGGATAATCAGAAGCCAGAAATGCTGTTACGAATCTTGCCAAGGAGTACCATGCTGTCCAGTTACTGGCTTGTGGAGGTAGGTAACAATGGCAGTCGCTTCATATAAAAAACCGCGTGTGTAAGAAAACCCACGTCATACCACTTAACTTAATTAAAACCTTTTCCTCTATGCACAAATATGGCGATATTACTGACTACAGGATAAACCGATCAGTACCTGGTTTGCTAATGCCTCTTTAGGGCGCCTCAGGGACTGTACCTTTTTTATGGGAGAAACCATGCTGATATCTATGGATTGGTAGGTTGAATACGTCACCGTATCCAACCTACCATTTCTGCCATTCCATAACCTACCATTACTAGGTAGACCTGAAACCTTAGGATGGATTTTAGAAAGAGAAGGAGAGACATGCATCGGTCCTGCTCTTTTGTTAAATACATCCAGTTCTGTAACTTTTATTGTGTGCATACAAAAGAGTATCAATCTATCTGGACCTCCTATCTACTAGATACTAAATTTCTGAATACGACCAAGTTTCTTTTCCTTTGACTCCCCGGAAAGCTGACATTAGAGACTGCAAAACTCTTACAGTTTTTAAAAGAAGAGTGAAGAAATTGTCGTCCTTTTCGTACCATCATAATTGCATATGAGTGCCTATGTATTATTATTTATCTTAAATATTAGTATGTACTTATTATTGTCATATTTATTTTACAAAATTTATTGCATGTTATATTTAAAGTTTATTGTTTTATTTTTACGGATAACTTTTACACACGGTGTCTACATCTCTTTTATTCGACTCTCCTTTTGCAGGTATGCTGGAAGGGATTTCTTTAGAAACAAGCATCAGTTTTGTACCTATTTTTCTGTTTCCTTTTTCTTGTTTATTTATTAAACATATGTTTGTGTACGTAAACTGTTAAAACGGACATAAGTAGCTATAGAATCCACTAGGGTTCAATGACAGCAGGGTAGATCTCGATATTGTGACGTCACAACAAGAGCAGCTATCTACACTAATATTATAAAGAGGAAAGATTTGTTTGTTTGTTTGTATGTTTGTTTGTTTGAATTGAATAGGCTCCGAAACTACCGGACCGATTTGAAAAATTCTTTTAGCATTGGATAGCTACATTATCAGGGAGTAACATAGGCTATATATTATCCCCGTATTCCCACGGGAACGGGAACTACGCGGGTGAAACCGCGTGACGTCCACTAGTTCAGAATAAAATAGTTTTTTTCTTACTTCCAGGACAGGTTAACGTAGATAGACTAGTACACATACTTCAATAGCAAAAGAGGTAGATTCATAAGTATTTTAGACTAGTATTCACACTTAAAAAAAAAGAATAGATACATGAGTAATATTTCGTTAAATACAAGTGTTTGAATTTTCATTCGACGTTTTCCTGTAGTTATAATGGTGCCATGACAATCGAAGATATAGCAGACACACTGTCCATGTTCTGCAGTACAAATAAGTAATTAAAGCATATTTTCATACACATAGAAGTAGCGTGGTTCTCTCGCATGACCCGTCGCTCGTGTCCGATATTAGCCATATGTCACAGGCGATACCGCCGTAGATAATGACGGCTAATAAGTGCCTGTCTTCCAACACACTATGCTAGGGCGGGGAAATGTCGATAAGCGATATCTGGGACGGGGCTGTTGGGTTTTGCGAAATGGGATTTTGACAGGTCGATTTTTTTTTCAGTTAGATAATGTTTCAAAAACATATTTTTTTACTTAGACTACCAATATTGCATATAAGTTCTAAATAATGAGCATCACCATGATCTAAAAAGTGTTCAAAATTTAAAAATGATTAAATAAAGTTACATAACATCTGACACGTAACGTTGTCTATCAAAACCCAAAAGTACTTGTGAAATCTAACTGTCGCAAAACATTACTTATATATTTCTGATTTGCCTACATGCATAGTTATATCGACATATTCAAATAGCCTACCCTTATACGACGACCTTACAAACTTATCGATAGCCACCACCTCACCGCCCTCGGCGCGATCTTATCGCTCGGTTTTTATTCTCGTGATATCCACCGATAAGCTGGAATGTCCTTTTTCATAGAAGCACAGTAATGGGCTAGGAGGCACGCCATCCATGCTTATAACTTATGCATACTGATTGCTCTACTTCCACCCTTTACTGGACACGTTTTATCGTAGGTATTTTTTGTCTTCCAATGTCCATATCTATCTTGACATCTCTAAAATTGATTTGAATTTGTTCTAGAACATTTTCGTAACGGAATATTTTTGAATTTACAAATAAATTTTCTAGAATATTGTTTTCGTTTCGAGAAGGAAAATACTATTAATAGATACATAGGTATGTGTTTGCAACTAATAAAATAAATAATGACTATGAAATAAACCCATTGTCCTAAGAACTTCTAGGATGAGAGGAAAAAGTACTTATTAATTTTATTTGATACCAACTTGGTTTCAACGAGCACATTTTCCTGAAAAGTAACAATACAAAATGACGGAAACCACAAAAATATTAAAGCACAGATAATCAAAAACAGCGAAACAGAAAGAATTCGGATATCTTCATAACTAACTCAATAAAAATAAAAAATACCAACCCAATTTCCTTATCAGCCCATAAAATAAACAGATCACATAGCTAAACAGACGTACAGACATTATATGTGTAATTATTAGTAAATAAATACAAATCACTGGGAACACGCGACGAGCCGACCTATTTTATATACTTATGTATGTACATAGGCACCGTGCATGTCTTGTCATGCGCAGCCTTCAAAACGTTTGCTACACTATAATATAATTTAAAACTGTCGCAGTACGTCATTATGATCGGAGAGATACAGCGTATCTTTGATTTAATGCGAGTAGAACAACTAAAATAATTAACTCTACTGACTTTGAGAATTAAGTCAAATGATCTGCCTAGCCACCGACATAGCCCGAAGGATCGCCAAACTAAAGAGGGCACATTGCTCGCAGAACAGATGGTCGATGGGGCCGAAAAGTTCTGGAGTGGCGACCGCATACCGGAAGACGTAACTTTGGAAAGCCTCCCACAAGGTGGACCGATGAACTGGTGAAGGTCGAGGGTAGCCGATGGATGCGAGACGCACAGGACCGGTCGTTATGGCGACGCTTGGGGAAGGCCTATGTCCAGCAGTGGACGTCTTTCGGCTGATATGATGATCTGCCTAGTCTTTTCCCAACTATGTAGGGTTGTAAAATATCGCGTAAAATAGCAAACTCATTTTCCATTAAACATGAATATTTTTGAAACTGTTGAATTTGGATAGGATTTATTGTATTCAAAATGATTTGTTCAAAATACATCGAACAATTATAATCTATTATAGATTTAGTTGGTACCAGGATGTTTTCTTTTGCGACGGTTTTTTTTACTATTGATAGGCACGCGTTTGACCATTATCTCACCTGATGGTAAGCGATGATGCGGGCGAAGATGGAGGACGCTTGCCTAGAATTAACCTATTCTCTCTTTCTAAAACCTCATCATCATCATATCAGCCGAAAGACGTCCACTGCTGGACATAGGCCTCCCCCAAAATGGGGGGGAGGGTGCCATAATATAATCGCCACGCTCGGCAGGCGGGTTGGCGATCGCAATATACAGTGTGTGTGTTCTAAAACCTAGCTAGATCAATTTATCGCTCCCGAAACCCCCTGCAGACCAAATTTCATGAAAATCGGTGGAGCCGTTTCCGACATCCAGATTATATATACACGAATTGCTCGTTTATAGGTATAAGATAGATTACAATCTTTCGGAGTTAGTGCAATTTTCCGATGACTAAAATAGCCCAGTGGTCCAGAATTTTACATGGAGCCGACTGCCAATCAGGTCTGCACAACCCAGTAACTGGGTAAAGCGATAGCCCTTAGCGTTACTGGTATAAGTATCACTCATAAAGTTATAAAAATCTGCTAGGTTAACCTAATCTGCAAAAATACCGCTGGGTATTTCAGAGTCGGTCCTGACAGTAACAACTGGTAGTACCTAAGAGCTGTTCACGACCAAGTATTGTTAGACTACATAGTTGTCATATATGTTTAGGTGAGTAAAAATGATAAAACTTATTATGACATACCATTTATGTTAGGTGCCTAATCGATTTACATACTCGATAGGTATAATGATTTAGTTTACCTGTTCAGTACGTCTACCATGAGTTTTATCAATCTATACTCGCTAGCGACTGTAGTTTTTTTTTGTTTTTTTTTTATTTGTGATGGGTTTGCTCTTGACTCCAGTCTAGGTCAGAGATGACCGAGACAAAGTCTACGATGGAGCGAGCTTACCCAGAAGGAGCCTGTTCACTCTAACTTTGAAGAGATTAGGGTTGTAAGCGTTTGGAAACACGGACGCAGGCAGAGATTTCCACTCCTTTGCTGTGCGCATTATATAGTAGTTCGAAAAAACTGGCCAAGTGCGAGTCGGACTCGCGTGCAAAGGGTTCCGAACGAATTTAATTTTTTTAACATGTTATTTTAACATTACAGACTTCTAATACGTGTTCCTGTAATCTTTAGGTAAAGATCTATTATCTCCATTTTTTTTTTTTCAAAATTTTAGGCTCAGTAGTTTCGGAGATAAGGGGGGAATGGGAATTTTTCGTCTAATTTCTTGAATAACTTCCAAACCATTTATTTTAAAATTATGAAAAAAATATATTTAAAACTCTCACAGTAAGCCCTTTCATTTGATATGTCACACGATATTGTTAAAAAAACTTTTTTTTTATTTTTCTAATTTGACCCCCAAGAGTGACCACCATACTGAAATTTAATAGTTTACGTAACGCGTCCGTGTTTGGGTCATAGAATTCCATATGTGTACCTAATTTCAACAGAATCGGTCCAGTGGTTCCGGAGAAAACTGGCTGTGACAGATAGGCAGACACCAGAGTGATCCTACAAGGTTTCCTTTTTTTCGGAACCCAAAAAATGTATGAAAACTTTAAAAAAACAAGTTTCTAATTTATTTTTTAGTTGTTAACTAAAGTTCTACTTACAACTTTCTTGCTTGTTAGTTAACAACTTAAACATATAAATTAGAAACTTGTTTTTTAAAAGTTTTCATACATTATTTTAACTACAGTCGCTAGCGAGTATATTAGATTTATAAAACTCATGGTAGATGTACAGGTCCAGGGCCACTTTCGGAGAATCATAATATTAATCACGCAACAATCTGTCAAATTTAATTTTCATCTTTATCGCTAACGCATTAGGTTCAAGGTTGATTGGGAATATTTGACAGTGACGGGTAGCGTGATTTGCTTTCTGAATCTGCAAAAGTGGCCTTTTTAGACCCGCTGATCACTAACGTCTAAAATAATAAAACTATTTAGTTTATAATAAAACTATTATTTTAAAAAATCGCGGAATTTTTTATCGTTTTCGATAGAATCGCGTCCGACCAGAATCTCACCTGACGGAGAGCGATAATGTGGTCGACGAAGAAGCACGCTTGTGTAGAGGTAACTTATTCACTCTTGATGTTTTAAATTCATGTTTGAAATCCAAATTGTCTTAAGTTTGTAATCTTTTCAATTCACCGTTTACCAATATCGGTCAATAACCGAAAAGTATTACATACTAGTGGACGTCACGCGGTTTCACCAGCGTAGTTCCCGTTCCCGTGGGAATACGGGGATAATATATAGCCTATGTTACTCCCTGATAATGTAGCTATCCAATGCTGAAAGAATTTTTCAAATCCGTCCAGTAGTTTCGGAGCCTATTCAATTCAAACAAACAAACAAACAAATCTTTCCTCTTTATAATATTATATTAGTGTAGATAGAATTTATATCAACCGACCGCAGGAAGTAATACCTAGCTACGTACTTACTAGAGTCTCTAATAAAGTACCTACCCAGGAAAGCGGACAATAACAAATTTATTTAAACTTTATGTACAGTAGTGGTACATGGGCGGACTTAATGCAACAAGGCATTCTCTACCAGTCAACCTTTGGGTTAAAAAGACTACACTGTGGTAGCTGTACAACAAAAAAATAAAAATAAATGGCAGCAAACAAACAACAACAACAAAACAAACAAACAAATTAATCAGGAACTAGATTTGTGTACTCCACAAGTCCACATGTGATCTACTTAATTCAGGAAAACGTAAATCCGGAGAAAAATATTGTATACAGCGTAATCGTCATTGATGGTAAACGTTAAGTATTTGTAGAAGTCATTTATTCTTATCTAACAATTTCTAAGCCAAGTTTTACAAGATCTTCATGTAGTAAGATACATTTTAGCATGGATAACTTAATCATAAGCAAGCAGAAAGGTAGTCCGAAATGTTTTAATATCCCCATAAAATATCATATAAAACCTACAAGAGTAAGTTTCCATTTTAAATCCAGAAAATAAAACTAGCAAAAAGAGCAAAGAACTAAATAATACCGTTATATATTCAAACGATTAACCATGTGCATTAAATATTATTACCAGAATTATCTTCGACTTGACGATAAAAATTTCCTTGTCCGACCACCATAGCGTGACCGCCACCATATGGTCAAATGACCATAAGTCACCGTTGGAATAAGGTGAACAAAGACTCACAGATAATTATTGCAAAGGGGGTGGCCCATTCCCACACATTCCCATACACCACCCCATGTAGTGTGCCATATGGCCCATGATCTTATCAACATTGTTTTAATGTTACACAATTGTCTGGCAGTTTAAGTACTTTATGCGAACTGCCCAAAAATATCCTTACTTAAGTATTGTTCGTCAAATCGTTGAGGTCCTTAAAGTTCTAAGTTTGAACTGCACGATAACTGACAAATGCTTGCACTGCCTGGAAAGGTCCACTTAATCTGTGTGGCACTTTTCTCAAAATACTACCTCAGACATTAACCTATATGGCTCTCATATGATTTGACTAGTAAATTTATGAATTATATATGGACCTGAAAGAGATTTTGACATCCGAGTTTGTTTCGGTGTTTCTTCTCAGGATAGTCAGCTCGGCAACATCGACTCGACCTCACCTAGTTTAAAATAACCAAAAAAATTTTACGTGTTAAGATGGTATATCGGGGTTTCGGTGCCCAGAACTCAGATATGGGTCGTCGACGTGGATACAAGTTATGGGCACACGAACAAATTATGTTTCGACCCATATGCTGAGTGATGGGCACTAAAAGCGGTAGGCTATAAAGAAAATAAATATAATTTATTTATCATTTACTCACGTAACTTAATACGCAATTAATGCGAGTTAAGGAAAATATATACTGTGTTTCTTGTTTTTGATAACTGAAACAGGTACCGCAGAATAAGAATTGTAACGTGTTGTTTTAGGTGTAGAATTCATTGATAGCAATATAGCTACCTATGTGGATATTAATTATACAAAAACAAGTATATTTAGGTACCTACCTGGTCAAACAACACTATCATGGCTTATGTTATTGAAATAAATAAATAAGTATGCTTCATCGTTATTCTGTTGTGACACAAAGATGTCTTAGCGTTTATTTCATAAATCATTTTCATTGGATTTCAATATTAGACTGTTATCAGTAGACAATCGCGGCCATTTTGAATGTCTTTCTGCGTTATGACCCAGTTGTGCAGCTTTAGGCACTTGTCTCACCACCGGCGAGGAAGCGAGTAGCTATCGTCTATTTGCTCGCTGAGGAAAGGGACAAAAGATATAGATCTTGTGTGAATAAAAGAGACACATACATTCATAGTCAATAGTTGGCTGTTCACACTGCCGGCGAGCGGCTCTTACCTCTAGTTGATCGCAGCGACAAGAGCTATCAAAGATTGTACTCGCTCAGCGACACTCGCTCGGCGATGTTCGCTTGGCCGTCAGAACTCACCAAACAGCGGTAATTTCTACGTAAAATTCGGGCCGGAGCGAGTATTGCGAGTAAAAGCCCGCCCGCACAAAAGCACTCGCTGAAAGCCGAGCGTCAAAACTATCAAAACTTTTCACTCGCTAATCGCTGCTCGCCAACTCATTTTGAGTTTAAAGCTTAACTCGCTGATCTCCGGCGGTGAGACAAGAGCCTAAACACCTTTATACTCATGAAAATCTTCCATAATATCTTCAATTAAGAAATAAAGAACCAGTGGTTCCTCTCTTGTTTCCATCATCAATGGTTTGGGCTGTGAATTCAGTGACTCATACAAAGAGCTGCTCTAAGTCTATAAATGATGGAATGATGGTATGAGATGTATATTACAGGCTATATATGATAAACCTGTAATATACATCTCATACCATCATTCCATGTCATGCCATCAAGACTGTTTTAGATACATTCGTAGCCAAAAATGCTCTATATCGACCAGCCTGTTTTGACACACCCCAAAACTACTACATGTGTACCAACTATATTTTTTTTTTCCTATTGATAGGCATACGTTTGATCACTATCTCACCGGATGGTAAGCGATGATGCATTCGAAGATGGAGCACGCTTACCTAGAAGTAATCTATTCACTCTTGACTTAAAGACTCTCAGGTTGTAGCTATCAGGAAACACAGACTCCGGCAGAGAATTCCACTCCTTAGCTGTACGCACAATTAATGTATTCCCAAAACGTTTAGTGCATGTGGGTGGGATGTCCACCAAGTACCGGTGGCGCATCGCCATACGTCTTGTGGTCCAATAATGGAACGGGCTTGTCGGAATTAAATTTGCAATTCCGTCGCATACTCCCCAAAATGCAACCGATAGAAAACCGACTACTATATATAAAATCCTGCTTACTTATGTCAAGTGCTTGCTACGGGTGGTTCTGCGAGTGTACGTGGGAAAAGAAACGTTTCCGTAAAAATTAGACGACGTCGGGTCACGCCAAATTAAGCACGCCCGGGCTGAGGCACTAGTGTTGGGGTACTATCGATGTTTGTGGTAGAGGGTTGCGTTACTTCCTGTAATGCGGACGACAGACCACCCTTTCACGTGTGAAACATTTTAAGTATAGGATGGATGAGTAAAATTTTCCATCGTCTGATTTTTTTGCCGTGTTTTGGTTGTGCCATATAGTATCAGCATATGTTACAAGTTTTCTTTTCCCACAGGAATAAATTCGATTTAATTTTTCAAAAAGTGCTTATGCCTTCCATTTGTTAGGCGATTTATTTTCATCATAGGGCTGCACTCTAGCCTTTATTTTTTTTACAAAAAATTACTGTCTTAGCCTCTCCAGAATCCTACAAACAAATTCAAACTACCTCTTTCGCGTATCCACAAATACAAATAAAATAGCCACGAAAAATCTAATCCAAATACAATTTTTCCCGACATCCCAGCCCTAACTTCCCGAAAATTGCAACACATCGACAGTCGACATTATCGACATTCCACCAGGTGCGTGTCTATGGCGCACCCCTGTTGTGGCTGAAATCAACAGGTCCCGTCGACAGGCTTGTCTCGCTCATATGCCACGACTCGACGACTAAGAAACACTGCCTTTACCAAGACGAAAGGATATTGTGCTGAGAGGTCGTTTTGCTGTACTTGGGTAGATTTATATAAGCACTGTAAGAAATGAGAAGGTTTTCTTAGAAGTGAATCTGTTATCTTACTCTTACTACATTATCTCGAGAGTTAATGTTATCTACTTTTTATCTCGGGAGAATGTTCCCTTGGGATACAATCACGCGGACGAAGCCCCTGGTAGCTAGTAAGCTTATTATCTCTACATACTATTTACAGTATCAGCCTATCTATACTTCTATGTATACTAATATATAATGCTGCAGCGTTTGTTTGTGGGTTTGCATGAACGAGCTAATCTCAGGAACTGCTGGTCCGATTTGAAAAATTCTTTCAGTGTTAGATAGCCCATATAGGCTATATACATCATCACGCTAAGACCGAAGTTACGCGGGTCAACTAGTAATGAATATTTGGGACATTCCACACAGCACAATCTTATCCCTAACCAAGCAGAGCTATTATGGAACCAACTAGACAATGGATTTTATATTTTCACTAGCTTTTGCCCGCGGCTTCGCTCGCGTTAAGAAGTTTAAAATTGACAAAGTTTCATACAAACTTTCATCCCCTATTTTATCCCTTTGGGAGTAGAATTGATCAAAATCCTTTCTTAGCGGATGCCTACGTCATAACATCTACCTGCACGCCAAATTTCAACCCGATCCGTCCAGTGGTTTGGGCTGTGCGTTGATAGATCACTATGTCAGTTAGTCAGTCAGTCACCTTTAAGTTATATATATTTAGATATAGCACATACCTAACCCAATAACAATATTCCATACTTAAATGGTCAATGATCGATCACATAGCTAAATTATGACATTATTTTTCCTCATTTTTCTATTCTATTAATCCTATTGCCAAATTCTTTAACCGTATACGCCGAGGCATTTTTACCTACCTACGATAAGCGTGTACCTAGTCAAGTAGCCTTGAAAATAGACAAAAAAGGGCCAAGTGCGAGTCAGACTCGCACACGAAGGTTCCCGCACCATAAACCTTATTTTTTATTATTTGTTGTTATAGCGGCAATAGAAATACACCATTTGTGAAAATTTCAACTGTCTACCTGGTACGGTTCTTGGGATATAGCCCGCTGACAGGCAGACGGACGGAGGCTTAGTAATAGGGTTTCGTTGGTTACTCTTTGGGTAAGGAACCCTAAAAACGTATATTCAATCCCCTTTCTTGGTCTTCCTACATTCAGTCACTAAGAGCAGATTCATCATCATCCATCTCTTTGTTGTCTCCTCAAAAATATCCCGTGCCGTATGGTGCCGTAAAAAAATAATACCATCCCATTACTTCCCGTGGGTGTCGTAAGAGGCGACTAAGGGACTCGCCAGAGAATGGGCAGCAGCGTTCTCTGTAAAACGCAACACCATACACTGCGATCGCCAACCCGCCTACCAAGCGTGGCGATTATGGCAACACCCCCTCCCTTTGGGGAGGCCTACGTCCAGCAGTGGACGTCTTTCGGCTGATATGATGATGATGACTTCCCGTGGGTGTCGTAAGAGGCGACTAAGGGACTCACCTAAGGAGGCCTATGTCCAGCAGTGGACGTCTTTCGGCTAATATAAAATATCCCATACCACCCGGATACTGCACCCAACTAACTGAGGAACATTCCACCATGGTTCCCAATAAAACTACAAACCGTAGTAGGTAAGCGTAACCTATCGGTAAGGGTAACCAATCGTTATTCGACAGCACATTGCTTATTCATGAGGTTAATTACCAAAATTGTTTTATAACAGCGTGGAAACGGTTGGAATGTAGGGGTAGTGGAAGGGTTATAGGTCCCAAAGGTCCTTAAATCTAGGGTTTTTGGTATGAAAGAAAGACGTTAAGAAGTCTCCTAAGAAAAAAATCTTGCTTAAAAGTCTTCCAAGAACTTTTTAATTTTTTTTTAAACCTTTTTTAAGTATTCGGAAAGTGAAAAGCCTAGTGTCTAAAACCCTAGATGATGTTATGTAGGTAGCCTATACAGAAAAATTCTATTATTTATCTCTAAATAAAATAAAAACTTCTCACGATATGTACAAAAGGTCATCAAAACAAACCAACTGACATTTTCCACAGCGCACTAGCCCGTAGCAACAAAAAAAAAACCAAACAAAAGAAAAATATTTTCACATTTTTTCGCTAAACAAAACTCGCTCATTTTATCTTCCCATAAAGTCTATCGACCTCCTATAAACCATACAATGTAAAACAATTATAAAGAGCAGGAAGTACCGGAACAATTTCGAGATGGTCCAGCGAATCACCTTACCACATACTATTACTAGCCCTTCGAAGCAAACTCACCTTTATGTTTATAAAAATAAAGTAACAAATGCCTCTAAATGCAGCAGGCAGGACTTGGGTGGTTGACTGTACACATCTCGCAATCTCTTGTATGGAAATCGTACAAAAATGGCCGCAAATTACGGCGCACAATGACCAAAAGAGTCCGTAATGATATGCGCAGGCGACTCGATCTAATGCAGATGAGGTAGGTACTGATACAGGGTGTAACGAGTTTGAAGTTCTGGAAAATTCCGCAGAAAATTACAAGAAAATAAAGCATATGATGATATCAACAAAGAATTACGGAAATGTATGTATCAGATAAAGAAACGACTAAAAGCCCTATAGGAAAAATTTTGTTTCTTATAAGAATATCTCCAGAAAGTGTTGAAAAATAAGATAACTGGCAGCATCTTTTAGTAAACCAATTAAAGAAATACGTACCAAAAAGTAAACCAAATAAGAATTAGATAACTACTAAACAAATATGACGAAACAAATCATAATCCGGACCTCTGAATTATTTCTCAAGTCATGAAGAAGTACTCTATCTCTACTTTAACCTAACAACTGTAAAATTTTAGCATTATGGTTTGAAAGTTTCATAACTCCAAATACTCAATACAGGAAACATAATCTTCAAAATATCAATAACCACCTAAAATTTCTTAAGAGGAAATGCTGGCGGCGAGACTTTATATGTAAAAAGTCACAATTCGAGGTTTGGCTCTCGAATGTTTTCTCCTCCAATATTGAATAATATTGATTAATAGTGGCCAAATTTGTACACTAGGGCTCTGTTGACAGCGATTTATCGGATATTATTGAGCAATTTGTGAGGGTTCTAGTGCTTATACGGTTAATAAATCGACAAAAAAGAAAACATAGGGACACAGTATATATCCTTCTTATTCAGTTTGTGAAATATCTCATCAATTGGTTCAATATTGGAGGAGAAAACAGTCGAGAGCCAAACCTCGAATTATGACTTTTTACATACAATGTCTCTCCACCAGCATTTCCTCTTAATAAAAATTTCCATCTAAACCATTATATAACTATAATCATTTTCCTATAACAAACCAGGAAAGTTTTCAAGTTCGTAAACAATTTTAGCCTCTCATCGTCAACAAAGACCGCTGGCTCGCAAGTAGGTACTTTGTTTCATTATGTGGCACACAATACACGCTCTACATAAGGTCTAATTGGAAATGTTCTGTAACAGAATAGACAACACATGAAAAATGTCCGTGTGTGCAGATGTTGAGATGTAGCCGTGTTGCAGGTGATTTGTGAATGTTGGGTGAGTGGGAAATGTCTGGGCTCATCGATCTATCTAACCTATTTTTTCCCATTGCTGGGCGAAGTGTGGAACAGGGAAAGGCCCTTTCCCTACTCCACACAACTCTAGCTCTGCTACGACGTCTTAAAACTATTATATTTCCAATGTGAAACAGAGCTATACTAGAGGAAAAGCACTGTCTCGTGTTGGACTTATGATGGCATTAGGACTTCGTAATACGGTACTGGTGGGAATATTGGGCAGGGAGTTTTCGAAATTGTTTTGAAGAAAGATAAGAATTTGATGTAGCTTAGTAGCTTATCTCAAGATTCAGATGAAAAGTCTACTCAATAAAAATGTAACTGCTTGAATACCAGTAACTGTAACTACTAAAGAAAAACATAACGAAATAAAGGCACCTACACAGATTCAAAGTAATTTGATTAAACAACACTGATGATAATCAACAAACAGTTTATCTCAGTTATGTACACAATCAAAACACAATACTATATCTGTCTAACACAATCAGAAAAACTACAAATATTTCCTGATAAAATATCTAATCCAAATAACATCACAATCAATATTGGTGATTAGTAAAAGTGCTACATTTCCGGCCCACGCAGAACTTTATTGTGAATTATTCTAATATGCAATTCATTCCTTATTCCATTTACAAGCCGATTACCTACCCGATAAGGTTCGCATGGGCACCTTGACCTCTTCGGGAGTCTAAACAGAAGATATTCCAAAAAAACTAAGATTGTATACCAACTTTTTTTTTAACTTCCTTATTATAAAAAATAACATTTACTTCAGACAAAAAGTCCATAGGCACGGCAATGACAATAATGTAACAACACACAACAAAAAATACAATAACAACATTTAACCAACAATAATAACAACATATTTATTTTCCCAATAAGGGGATGGAGTTTCAAACATTTTGAAAACTTTGATATTTCCTACAAACGTTTTAAAAGAGCACTCTCTTTTATACTATGAGTCCCAGTTGTTTAGATGTCTGTTAGTTCTAGAAATTTAGATTAATATTCCTAGATAAAACGTTTATTTAAAAAAAAATACGGTTACACAAAAGCACAATCAAATCAATGATTCATTTGGTAAATACAAATAAAACGCAAAAAAAATTTGAAGACAGACAAACAACACTGTGTGCCTCAAGGCTGTGTCAAACAGCCTACGTCATATCTAGTAACGTTGCCTATATCCTCACGCCACAGTTTGGCAGTAACACAAGCAGGCCGCGAGCCGTGACGCCGGTCGCAAGTGGTCGGTCACGCTACCATCGGAAGTCATCCGCCATTGATACCATCTCATTGTGAGCAAATTGCCGCCGGATGTCCGAGACAACCTGGTCCATGCTCACTCATGTACTCTTTGGTGAATAAGGAAAAAAAGTTTTAAGTCTGTTCCCAATAAGCTGAAATTTCTTCTAAGTACATAGTTTGTAATACGAAGTGTTGAGAAAGTCTTCAAGAAAATAATTATAACATTTTTGTTTTAGGTAAGACAAGATAAATATCTCGTTAGTCTAAATTAGGTAACCTTCAGTAATGCTAACGCTGAAAAACAATAGGTTCAGCTAAAAGTTTATTAAGAATGAGTAAATTGTTGAGAAATTAACTAATAAACTAAACATCTTGAAGGATACTTTCTTACTAGAAATTATAAACATTTTCAGTCTTAATTTGTAAATTCTCATAAGACTCATCATTACTTTGTCAAATCTTATTGAAAAATTCACGTGATAGTTAGTAAAATTAACGCTTCGAAAATCCATAAAACTACATGATTATCTTTTTCCCTGAAAAACTCGTACCGTATCAACAATGGATACATACCAAAACATGTGTCTCACAGAATTATTCCTGACATTTTTAGCTTCATTGTCATTCGCACACGAAGTCACGCTCCAGAAGAAATTAATGCCATCATGTATGTCCAGTGTTTGTCATCACCAGTACATCGGTACAGTTAAAATATATACAGTTTGTATTCTCTAGTATAAAAAATTGACGATCTTCAAGTGAAATCTTCTTCATTTAATGTCGTTTAGAACGACATAGGTATATCTCCTAAATAAGCTTCGTTTTTTCTGCTCGGATTTTTCAGACATCATTTTCAATTGCTCACAAAAATTGATACCAATTACGAGCGCCAGTAAATATGGTGGCTTTTTTATCTGCAACCCCATCACACTTTCCTTATACTTTCCAATACCATGTGATTTTGTTTTACGACCAGTCATTACGAGAAATTATCCAGATGTTCATATGATAGCTGGAAACTTTTTTAGTTCAGTATCACTGTCTAGCAGGGCCGGGTAATAGGCGATCGATTTCTTGATAACAATCTACCTACGTATCTAAATACAAACGAAAATTAAGTCTGGTTGGTTTGAATTGTGTTTTGTACTGAAGATAGAGATTGTAGAGATATAGATACAATTTAACTACTTTAAATATTTATGAAAATATCTCGACTTGTTTTTTACAAATAAAAATATTTGGAATGTTGCTAGTAGCTAAGTTCAATTTCATTCTTATTTTTTATTATTGTTGCCTCACAATGCATCGCCTTGTAAGCGACGCATTCTAAGGCGCACGCGCCGGCATGCGGCCGGGCGCGCACAGGCAGGTGTGCTCTGATCGCTCCCCTCCTCTTGCAGTGCGGGCGATGCGGCGCGCGTAGAGCGGTGGGGAGCTACCCGCCGCCCAGCCGGCCAATCGTGGCCCGTCTTGCCGATGATGTCATCGGAGGAGGAGGACTCGTACGCGGATCAACTGCTTAGGAAACAGAAGCGCGCCAGACAGCGCGTGGACGCCGGTGAGCCGCGCAATTCTTACTCGACTCTCACGACGAACGGACTCGCGCCCGCGCGCGCCGCACACATGAGCGGAGGACTTTACGGCGCCATCTTCGAGGGCCGCCAACACTTCGGCCTGTTCGGCCCGGGCTACCCTCCGGCCGAGATGATCAACGAACTACTCTCGCGCACTCCCAAGCAGGAGGACGCCGGTGACGAGGCCACCGGCGGCGATATCGCGCACCGAGTGCTGCGCGACATCCTGCAGAGCCGCAAGAAGGAGCTGATGCGCCTCTCCCCGGACAATAACAATGTGCTCGCCAACAACAACAACGACGAGCCCAAGCTCAAGATGTCTCCGGAGCGGCCGCAGTCGCGCGACTCGCGCCCCGACCTGGACGACGCGCTGCTGGCGCTCGACAGCGCCGGCGACTCGCGCACCTCGCCGCCGCCCGTGCATCCCTCGCAGGGCTCCGACGCCCTGCTAGCACCCAAGTCGGAGCCCGAGGATCGTGACAGTGACGCTCAGCGGTCGTCGCCGCGACCGCTCGATGTGAAACGTGCCCGTGTTGAGAACATAGTGTCGACGATGCGGTCTAGTCCCGCGCCGCAACCGCCGCAAGTGAACGGCTGCAAGAAGCGGAAGCTGTACCATCCGCAGCAGCACGACGGCGCGCACGAGCGCTACGGCACCAGCCATGGCAGCAGCGCGCACACCGTGTCGGACGAGTCGGACGACGACACCGACCCACCACCGCCCATCGAAAGAAAGTTAGTAGAAAAGAATGCACTTAAATCACAACTTAGAACTATGCAAGAACAACTCGCAGAAATGCAAGAAAAATATATGCAATTGTGCAACCGTATGGGTCAAGAATCAGAGACGAACGACAACGATGGTGCTTCTAGTGACGTAGAACAGAACGACGACCCTGTGCCCAAATCTGAGCCAGCGTCGCCGGCCAAGGAGGTGCCACCGCCGATACCCAACAGTGTTGCGCCCAACATGCTCTCGCAAGTGATGAGCAAGATGATGTCGGCGAAGATGCACGCGCACGCGGTGCACCCGCACCTGCCGCCCGGCTTCAACGGCGCGCTGCCCATGATGCCGCACCTGCCGCCCGAACACCTGCACGCGCCGCACCCGCACCAGCACCTCAACAACGCCGCCGCCATGTACCTCAACGTCAGCCAGAAGCTGTTCCTCGAGCAGGAGGCGCGCATGAAGGAGGCCGCCGAGCAGCAGCAACAGCAACAGCAACATCAACAACAGCAACAAAGCAAACAGCAACAGAGGCCGCAGTCCAACCAGCACTCGCCGCAGCAGAGACAGCTTGGACCCACGCCCAAGCCGCCGCTATCCTCAGAGCTCGCCGAGCGGTTAGACGCGCTCCGCAGCAACGCGGGCTCCGTGGGGCCCGTCACCGGAGCAGACCTAGAAGGACTAGCCGAAGTGCTCAAAAGTGAAATCACAGCGTCACTCGCCAGTCTCATCGACTCCATAGTGACGCGCTTCATGCACCAGCGACGCGTCATGGGCAAGCAGTCGGAGGCGGCAGTCGCGGCCGCCGAGCAGCTCAACAAAGATATCATGATCGCGACGCAGATGCTCGATAGCAGAAAGTCGCCGCCGTCGAAGCCACCGCAGAGGCCATCGGGGCAAATGTCAGGTAACCAACCCGTCCATCACCCAGGCCCGCCAAATGGCGTCCCGTCGTTTCTGACACATAACCCAATGATGATGAGCCAGATGAACGGCCCCCGCGCGCCCAGCGGAGCAGCGTTCTCGATGCACGCTGAGGCGAGCGGGCCAGGCCACGGTGCTCACATACGGCCTCCCACAGGCATGTTCCAGACGCCGCCCAAACCGCTCGGCCAGCTCTACATGAACGGACACTTCGAGCGGGAACCGAACCCCGAGCAGAACGAGGCCCTGAGTCTAGTCGTCACGCCCAAGAAGAAGCGACATAAGGTGACGGACACAAGAATCACGCCGCGAACTGTGAGCCGGATCCTGGGGGAAGGAGTGGGGCAGTCACCAGAGAGCAAGTTCCCGGAGTCGCCGTCGCCGCGACCGTACCCGGGGGGCATGGCGGGGCTGCCGACGCCGGTAGCCATCCCCAACCCCGCGCTGCACGAGAGCCAGGTGTTCTCGCCTTACTCGCCGTTCTTCGGCCCTGGCGGCGGACTGGCGCGCTCGCCGCCCGTGGCGCCGGAGCGCGAGTCACCGCCGCTGCCGCATGCGCCGGCGCTGCTGCACCCCGCGCTGCTGCACCACGCCTCGCCCGACTACCTGCGCCACCACCACGCCAGCGTGGCGCACCACCCGCCACCGCACCACCCGCTCATGGACGCGCAGGACCCTCACTCCGACTGCAACTCCACCGACCTGCCCTACGACGGAGTCCAGCCTACTATATCCTTTTCAATAGAACCACTAACGTTTTCTTCCAGCGATCATACTATCGAGGTCAACTGTCGGTGAAACCCCGACAGGGCACGCACCCCGCACGCCCACTCATATCTTATTTCTGTAGTGTTTAACCTTACGACTGCCGCCGCCTACTTCCTACTTACTGGTTAGGTATTACGACTGAGGAAACCTCACAAATGCTGCGGTTTCTACGTTTTCCACGATCCCAGGCCTATCGGGTACTTGTGAACTGTAGAATAATTATATAAACATAAAGTTTTTCTTGCTTGAACTATGCAATAACATAGCAAAGAGACGACTTCATAATCTTGCTAATCCCAGAAGTAGATCAAATTGCCGCAACATAAATAACAATCTCTCCAAAACCTAACCATCTTAAGCAGTCATAAACCTATTAAATCTTTCCCGAATCTAAATTCCAAGACGTGAATAAACAGATATAAACAACCATAATCCACCCAGCTCGCATAACTACAGACGGCTAAGGCACGTTATAAGATTAGAAAATGCAAACGGATTAAGTATTTGTGGTGCTTCGTAGCGCGCCTACGACAAGCCGGGATCTAATCAGATTTTATATATCTTTGAGGGACAATCCTAGGAGATATACTTGTTTACAAATGGTAGAATAGACAGCTTATTCTATTTCCTCGCTTAAGTTATATTTTCTTAAGGAAATAATGGAATGAGTCCACCATAACTTTACGCGTGGCTCTAATGTACACAATATAATTACTTAGGTACATAGCTAACAAGCAGTCGTAAGATTCTAATAATAACGTTTCAGTAATAATGACTTCAGAATTATTACAAGTTGATCTTGATATTCAATGCCTACACTAGAAGTTTTCTATTTTATTCAAGTAAGGCAAAATATAACAGAAAAAAAAAACATAAAAAACTTGACAAAAAAAATGATGAACCGTCAAAAAACATTTGAATTTTAAAACTTCGAACATAATCTTTAACGTATTTTTTGCTTACTGGCCAGTAACTTTTCTACATCTCATCTTATTCAAAAAAAGGAACTGGCAATTTTTTTTTGTGTTATACCGTCTTTTAAAAACAATAAGCCTTTAACTCCTGTGTACTCCTCAACGCTGACGCCGATGCACCTGCGCAAGGCCAAGCTGATGTTCTTCTGGGTGCGGTACCCCAGCTCCGCAGTCCTCAAGATGTACTTTCCCGACATCAAGTTCAACAAGAACAACACGGCGCAACTTGTCAAGTGGTTCTCTAATTTTCGGTGAGTCATAGATTATTTTTATTCTTTTTTTTTCAGCTTCATTCGGCAAAGAAAAGGATTTATTCGTTTAAAGGTTAATACCTAATAGATTTGCGAGCGATTTACCTACTAAAGCATAGCAACGTATTTATTTAAATCGTATCCTCCAAAATTTAATTTTATCTTGCATTAGCAAACTTACCTATGTGTTAGCATAACAAAGCTAAAATATATCTTAATTAGCCATAAATGTTACATATTAATAATATCATATCACTATCCTTTTAGATTATTTTCGGAATATTTCCCGTTCCCTTTTTTAATCTTGCGGTTTATTCATTTTAGATATTATATAAGCACAGTTTGCAATGAAAAACATTCCTGTGTATCCATAAATGATTGTTTAAATAACGTTTATAGGTATAGTTTTCCTAGTACATACAAATAGATTGTATGTAGGCACATATTTATCCCTGTCCATCTATTTAGTTGAGAGATTTTTTACCTGTTATCTTGTTTTTAGAAGCACTGACTAACATAACCTACCGATATACATATGAAATAATTAAATTCTAATCTATTTTTCCGCTAAAAACACTTTGAAGTAACAGTCTTGTTTGTCAACTCCATCGGAATAGGGTAAATCAATTGATTAATACCAATTTTGTCATCTTCCTTCACAGTAAAAGGGTTTTGAATTCACTATTTCCTAATTATCAAATTCTCGGAAGGGGTGCGCCCCCTATCTAATATTTAAACGAGTTAGAGTAAACAAATGGGGAATTTAGTGGCATTTACTTTGAAGACTTAATTCTGATTCGGAAACGACTTCCCGCCAGTTTTTTTCTACAAACATAGTTATTGCTTAGTTTCGTTTAGAAACGTAAACAAAGTAACAGTAATAATAGGCTACAAATTCCCCCCAAGACCTGAAAGAATATAAAATGGGAAAATCGCAATAAATAACAGAAGAAGGGTACGTTCATTTCCAATATAAAGAAAAATTAACTCTGCCCTTTAATTTAAGGACAGCTAAACTACAGTTTGCGATTTAAAAAAAAACTAACAAGCTAATGCAATGTTCAGACGTAGGGGAAGTTAATCCTACGTTGTAACAGCCCTAGATTTCGCAAAATAAGCACCTATTCGAACTATCGAATGATTGAAAATGACATTTTATTTGTTCTTAAACTTATTTTTTGTTTAATTTTTACAGTTTTTGACAATGTCTCTTTTCTCCGTCTTTATTTGTTTGTCATTACTAAAAAAAAAAGTATTTAAAAAAATACTTTAAAAGAAAAATAATGAACATTTTAATACGATAACACAAAACATAACGAAACATGTTACAAGTAACGGAAAAATCCGCCCCAGTATTGATTTCTACTCGACTAATTTTTCGCGTTATCTAAGGCCTATGATAAGGGGCGTCCTATGATAAACACCTTCCCCCCTTCTTTCACACTATCTGATTATTCTGATTCACTCGAGTCCGCATCGATTTTAACGCTTTGGCACTTACCGGCGACTCGCACTGGTATTGAAGAATCGATAGGCTTTTATTTCATGTTTATAAGTTTCTTTATTTATATTTCTGTTCTTATTTTACTTGGATTGGTTCTTAAAGAAACTTCTTAAGATTTCAAATCTTTAATTTGTTTGCAGCTTCTATTTAGCTTGTCAATGTTAAACAATCCTTACTTCCTTACTAATATTATAAATGCGAAAGTAACTCTGTCTGTCTGTTTGACTGTCGCGCTTTCACAACAAAACTACCGAACCGATTTAAATGAAATTTGGTACACAGATAGTCTAGAGCTTGAGAAAGGACATAGGCTACTTTTTATTCCGGTAGTACGCTCCCTAAGGACCACGCGGGCGATGTCGCTGGCAGAAGCTAGTAATTTATATTTTAAATTCTACACGGCATTAAAGCAAGTTACTTTAACGTCTATGTCTTCCAAATCAAGGTGACAAGTATTTATTGAACTAAACATCTACTTCAAATATTTAAACTGAAGCTAGTAGATATGCATATTAAATGGATTGGCTTTAATTTCCCCCATTTGTCAATATCGTTTCAATATCGCACTAGTATCGTTATAATATCGGTCGTCAGAATATGCGCACTGTCGCGATGTGTGCCAAACACTTGACGTTGTTGGTATATCGACTTTCATATTATTAAAGCTTTCTACTGCTATCTCAAGCTTGTATTATCATTATCTAAGTTAGATAAACGATACTGTGAGTGAAAGCTTTGATAACGAACGTTTGTATAACATAGTTTTATACGCACTAATATAATTTGTAATGTGTAGGTGAAAAAGTTGGAAAACTTACTGGATTTTTTTTTACTTTTCTTTTACAAGTTACCTATGTAACGCATGAATATATTTTTTTCAGTCTAAACAGTCGATCTTCAAACAGTCCTTCAGAAATAATTCCTGAAAACTTATCCCCAATTTCAAGTCTTTTGAACAACCTACATAATCTTAACATACAAACGCAAAAAGACAAATCAAGCATGACTCAACTCAAAAGACCAATACACAAACAACTGAAAAACATAAAAAATCAAAATGGCCGCGCGCGCTGGAAAATCTTCCTTACACGACTTGGACAACTTAGTCCATTAGCATTGTCCCCTTAATGGTAGCATTGTGGACATCGGAAAACGACCATTTCCTTCGCGATAAACATCTCTGAAAGGGCTAAAGGGGTGAGGGTAGTTCTATAATCGCACGAAAGGCAATTACTAAGGTGTCCGACGAATGGCGTTTTTCAACATCGATTAGGCTAAGTTTAAACTACTCTATGGTCAGTTGACGTTTGAATATCGAACGTTTCTCTAGGATGTTTCGTTATAAGATTCAGATGTTATTAGAATGGTTACTGTTAATTTAACTAAGAATATATAGATTTGCGCTCCAGAGTACGATTTTCCTGAAAAAGTATTCTATTTTCAATATTTATTACTACATTGTAGTTATTTTAAATGCCACCAGCAGGTACATTAGGTACATAGATAGGATACTTGGGGTAATATTAAAGTAATATAATAGTTTAGCTACTCAGATAAGTATATTTGTAAAGCTAAACTATTATAAATATAATTATATCACTAGGTGCTTATTTGAGGTAATTTTACTAGCAATTATTATTCATAATGATGGATTATAATACGTCAAGTTTGGTAAACGTTTCAGTTTAGAAGTAGTAGGTACGTTATTAATATTTATAATTAACTTTATTATAGGTTTTTGGTCATCTGAATCATTCTGTTACATTTTAATTGGGTCCTAATATAAACAAATATTTTAAATACTAACCTTCACACTTCTAGATAAAAATAATGGGCACGTGTGAAGATAAAAACGACGATTTTAAACTTTCTTTCCTTGTTTTTTATATATTATATTCTGATAACTTTCATATATCGATAATTATAGCTTTGTTATTGTTATTATCGAATTCACATCATTATACTTATCTGAGGCTATCGTTAACTTTGACTTCACACTGATTAGAGTACCTACTTTTTTTTTAATTAGACCTAATCAGTGTAACAGTAAGCGATTTGTATCGTTTTAATAGGATTTAACAAAACGGGGCTAAAAGTCAACGATAAACTTTGCGATAGTAATATTATAATACCTAACCCAATCAAATCGAAAAGATTTGTTTGGGTTGACATAAAAAATACTCTAAAATACAATAGAAAAACGAGAATTTATTTTCTAAATTTAAACGGCATTATGCGGCGTATGGCGGATATTCGCCATCTTAGAAATCCAAATTCAAATAAGTACTAAAATGGAGTGCTGTCAATTTCAAAGCGTTCGACATTCGAAGACGTAAGGCCCGCTCACACGACCGGCCACTTGTTGACGTGTAGGACACCTCGAGGGCTCTAGCCGCCGAGAGCTCTCCTTGTGTCTTTTAGACGCTCAGCTCGTGTGAGCCGCCATTATATTTGTTTTCTTTAATGTTTAGCCTGCAAACTGGCTTGTTGGGCTGAAGCGGCTGAGCCTATGAGCGAGTTATTTTATGCTTGACTGAAATTAAGTCCAGTCGTTTAAAATAGACATTTCGTTATCCTAAAATCTGAGGTTTCAGGCCTCCTCGAGATTTAATTAACCAAGTTAAAAAGAAATGAAAAAATAATTTTTATCTGTGTCATAAAAGAAAATACTTAGGTACTGTCTAGATACTATAATGAAAAGAGTGGTTCATTTACACAAAAAACATTTACTTTTCCAAGTCTAAGCACAAACGAAAAGCAGAAAATAAATTTCAAAACAATCACAATGCAATTCTAAATGAGTCCACTGGCGATGTTTACGTCTTCAGCTCATTTAAAAGCAACGCCGCAAAAGTTCATACAAACACAAAAGTCTTCACAGAAACTCTCCCGGGGGCAAAACAAACATCCTTTACTCAAAGTCGATGCAAAGACAAATTCTTTTGGCGCGCGAACTCAAAGAAATGCGCGGGCTGCAAACAAAGAGTCACTCGTAGAATTAGCCGGCGCGACGATAGCACTAATTAGCAACGGTGACTCGTTTAAGTTATTTCGCTTAATTAAGTTGCGCAGAAGTGGTCTGCGGCCGGCCCGCCCCGAGAAGGCGTCGTAAATTGTTAGAAACACGGGCAACACTCCAATTAATCTTTTTACACATCCAACTAGTCGCATGAGGGTGTGCACTTAGACCGACCGAGGTAAAAACCTTTTAAGCGTTTACACACGGCCGTGTGCGGTCGCGGCTGCGAAATGTACATATATCAAGTATTTGCTCGCCCTACAGATACACGCTTATTAAATTATCAATACAAAATTAAAGTCTCTTTTGCAGGTATTTTAAAAGCTATCGACAGATTATAAAATAAATACTACGAAAAAAAATTCAAGTTTCATTACCTGAAACTTGAAACGTTTTTCAAGAACTCAAGTTTTAAAATTCAGAACAGAAAAATAAACAAAACCAACGACCGAAACATTTTATAACGATTTATCGGCAGCGAATATTTTAAACTGAGATTTAAATCTCTCATCTGTAAGGACTCTTACAGTCGTATACGGAAATGTTGCCAACCTTACGTCGCAATTTCCACATGCCTTTTTAACTTACCGTGTTAACAGCCAGAGGCAGTACATATTTAGTTCAATATTTAATGTTGTAATTAAAAAACTTAAGTGTACAGTTTTATCGGTTCGCTATTTAACGTAAAAACGCTTTGACATACTTGAAAAGTTATCAAAGTGTGAAGGCAAAAGAATTAAAGTAAACTCATATCTAGGCAGGTGTAGTCGGCGCATAAGGGATATATAGTCAAGTCTAGTTAGTGTCACTAATTCATCCCCAGCCTTGCAGTCTCCACGCGCTCATTGTATACGGAAACTGTAAAATTTAATTGGTTGGCTAATACACTGCACCGTGTGGAGTCTAATTTACGTGTTAACATTTTTAATAAGGCCCGGCGAGCTAGGGCGCCAAGTGGCCGGCCATTTATATCGCAACACGCTCATACGAGCACCTCAGTAATTAATACGACCCTTTCGAGGAAGCTTATGAGTAGTTTTCCTTCAAAAAACCTGCTAATTACACGTCAGAAGTTTTCTCTTCTGTGGAAAATGTCGCTAGGAGCGCCGGCCACTCGACGCCAATCCCATTAGCAGGCGAGTTTATTTAGCATAAGAATTCGTCTAAAGCCCCATACGTGGGCCAAAAAGAACGTCACGCCTTAGTACTAAATTCTCGCTAACGTGTCTTTACTTCCGAATTAAAGTTCACACGCACGCAACGACGTACGTAATAGGTGAAGAGGGCGCGGCATTATATTTACATATCATTGCGATACGCTAGCCATTATAAAATATTAGCCTTTCGCCGGCCATCGTCGTTAATAATATAATTAAAACACGCGAAGGCGCGGTCTTACTTATCGCAGCGATCAAGGAGTGAGTCGTGTGGAAGGGGGTTTATGTTACATCCAAATTTCCTTGCCCTACTTTATCTAATTTTTTATTATCGAACGCATCGTTTTTCTAAATTCAAAATCGAGAAAATAATTGAAAGTCTGTTCGTTTTGCTCGCTTGCATCTCAATGGGATCAATCAAGGTAATTTACGTTGCGTCTATAGAAAAATCGGCCTTGCAATTGGCTCACAAGGCATGCCGCACGGTAACCGCGAACAGAAGCAAACGTCCGATGTAACACATGCGATGTAGCATCCATCAGCTAATGAGTGAGTAATTAGAAAAGTGGCGGTTTCTTCCGACGGCCGACCTTATCTTGTCTTCGATGCGGCATTAAGTTTTTTAATTACTCCACCCTTCGCCGAGCCTATGCTTCGTTATGAACAAAGGGTGTTAGGAATTTAATGTTACGTCGCTTTAAATATCGTGATTAGCTGATGCTGAACTAAGGAATAACTAAAAATAGATTCATAAAAAGAAAAATAGTAACAAATAGGTATTTTAGAAAGATTCCATAAACAAAACTGAAATACATTCAATTAGTCACGTAGACCGTATTTTGGTACCGCAAACTCAAGGAAATAAGTTTCAGTCAAGTAATAAATAAACTCAGGAATGTTCACATGAATTTTTCACGTTATCCAAGCATATTTTGAGCTCGTGGTTTGTCATGCGAGGTCGGGCACGCCTCGTATCGGTCTCGAAGGAGCGGGTGCGTTCCTTTCATTAGCCTCTACCTTACAACACCTTAGTCTGACAGTGACAGTTCATTTTGGGCGGGAACGTCACGCGACTTTTTTTTACGACGACATACACGGACTTTAAAAATTGTTTATGGTTTTAAAGTGTGTTAATGAGATTTAGTAGGCTGTAGTATAGTAGTGTAGAATTTTTCATAATGATATTGTATATCTAAAGATTTAACCCAATTCAAGAGTTAACAAGCGTTCGACTTTAATTGAGTTCTAATAATTACGTTATCATAAAGCTTACAATTTCAACTTCAATAAAAATTAATTAAATAAAATGAACGTGTTACTTCGAAACGAATATTTCTTAGAATTGAAATATCTGTAATATTATTTTGTCCTTATTCTATCCTTACTGTAATGGCCACTATCGGTGCTAACGGAAGTTGACCACTGTTCTTATCTGACACGGCCATAGCCAAGTATGGCTGTGAGGACCGATTGTTACAACGAATGTTTTGTAATCGAATGCAAATTTTGCATCGTAAAACAAATTGAAGTTCGAAATTTGAATTTCAAAGATGGCAGGTGAGAAATTTACTGAGAGCAATCTGAAAGTTGATACTCTATGGTGTTTTATTTCTTATTAAAACATCTGATTTAAAAATATTTTTTTGTATGTAATGTTATCATTATTTCTATAATAAAACGTTAGGTAGTAAACAATATTTATCGATAAGGACTTAATACTGACTTTTCACTGTTCACATTTATGCGGAACTCTATCTACCAACCAGTTACTGAAGACCTGTAACACTTTGTTTTTCAGACGGCATTCAATTGTTTTGGATAGTGTCGAGAGTACTTATACTATACTTTGGATTAAATTGCATTAATCATAATGTGAGTATGTAATAATACTGATATTCTAAGATATTCATATTAATGTCAATAATTTTATAGACAATAGTAGTTGTCCAGGCAAACATTGTTTTGCCATATAAATAAAAAATAGCGTACGACCTATTCTCAGACCTACCCAATATACACAAAAAATATCATAAAAATCGGTCAAGCCGTATCGGAGGAGTTCGATAACAAACAACGTGACACGAGATTTTTAAATAAGTATTAGAAGATTATGAATATCTTAAAATTCCAGTATTACTACTCACATTATGATTGATAGCGACCTGATTCGTAATTTTAATTACGAAAATAACCTCAAATTTCGGTTTTCCTAGAACAGCAAAATCTTAACGAGTTTCCTTAGAAATAAAACTGACATAACAATACTTATTTATCAAATAACCCGCAAAATTAGGAATTCCCGAAATAAAATACTTCAAGTAGGCGTCCTTATTTTGGAACAAACCACCTATTATAAATTAATAGGAAAAAGCTATTTTACATTTTACCTACTTACATATTTTAACAATAACAACTGAAATATTAAGTAGAGTTACACAAAACTGATTGTGAAGCTACCATTGTAATTAACGATTGTATACTCCATTTATTTGGCATTTATAACTAGTTAATTAAACATCGGGTCACCAGGAAATGCCCTCGCTAAATACAACAAGAAAATCGTTAAAATTTGCCTCATTTGTTACATTTTGCGATATGATACTTCAACCCATTTACACAATTCACTCTAATCAAGTATACAACTAGAAATTAAATTTTCCACATATCTGGTACGATCTGTCTGACAATACTGATGCAACTGGCACCTTGAGAAGTCCTTTTAATAACGGAAATTTTAAAACTGTAAATGTTTCAGGTTTCACTACTAATTTGTATGTATAATCTATATATGTATGAGCTGGTAAACAAATAACACGATAATTATTACATTCAATAAAAGGCATTGACTTCACCTTTGTAAACAAGATTATAGAGGCGTTAATTAATTAAGAACAATAATAAATCCTTGAGTAATATCATGCAACTGCGTCTCAAGGATAATAAAATAAATAATTACAAAATACCTACTTCAACCGCCATAGATATTATTAGATGGAATTAAAATGGTTAAAGTAGAAAATTCTAAGAAACGTGAAGACTGAAAAACTTAGATTGTATTTTTTATTTACTAGTATTTAAGAAAAAAATACAGTAACTTTCAAATCATATTTTACCTAAATATTAAAGTTCAATTTTAAAACATCCCGTATACACCAGTTTCGGTTCTTCCCACTTTCCTTTGTGTCACGAAATTCATAATTTCTCATTTCTTAATGTTAGTTTTAGTAACAAAAACTTATCGCTCGTAAGGAATCATGCACGGTGAAGGCAAAAAGGTGTGGTAGGCTGTAACCACATGGGAAATTAGGAAAGTGCGACAAGTCGCAGACCCGCCCTAAGACATAATTAATTAATACGTATAACTACCCTTACGTTTATGAGAATGTCATAGTTCCTTTTTTATTGTGGTGGCGTATGTCATGCTTGGTTACTTGCCTGTTACTTTAATTTTGGGTTACCCGTTAGGTTTTTTTTTTCAATTTGTAAAATAAGATAGTGTTTTTGTGACACCGTGCGATCTCTTTACTTTTTAAGAACTAACTGAAAAATCAGTGTTCAAAATGGACTTTGGCTTATTAATATCCCCCTGGAAATACAAAGATAATTTACTTTTTTCGCAATTTCGAAGTGTCCAGCAGTGTTCTTCTTCTTTTCTTGAAATGTTGAAATCCTCACTAACTGTTATACCTTCTGAAAATATCTAAAAAACAGAGTCTTCTATTGACAGAATGATATTAAATAACTAGTAATAGTAAAATCTTGACGAGTGGCAATGATCACGACCCCAGGGAAATAAACTTAAGTAGAAACGGCAAGCAACCTTATATCTAGTCGCATTAAAGTAATTATCGTTAGACACACCCTGTATATTAATACAGGGTAATGCGTAACTTATGAAAATACCTTTTTTGTACAGAGTTCCGTGAAATGTCCGGAAAACTGATTGAGATCGATGGTTCCATCGGTTTTATTGATCGTGACATTTATGTGTCTGTTTTTAGACATCGCAAAAAGGATTTATGTATGCACTTTTATGTAAATTGCTGCTCGTGGTTGTAAAACCACCGCTAATTACGTAAACTAAAATAAAGTTTGCTTTACCTTTTAGTTCCGTAATCAATTTCTGTTCCACACGTCAATGGTTTAACAAAAATCATCAAGCTCATTAAACCCAAAAATGCATATCAAAGAGCGCAAAATAATACGTACATCACGGCCACAACTACAGACAGACTTCCGTTATAAAACAGGACATTCACAAACAGAAATTATATAATAAAGTGACACTCGAAAAAACTGTTTTGAAACTGTCTCCCGACAGTAATTAACGAACTAATTCAACGATCAAGTAACCGTGAATGGTCAGCTTTATGTGGCCCTTAAAAGGCTACGCGTACGTTTAACCCTTTTTTTTTTTTCAAAAAAAAATTTAATACCGAAGCGAGTAGTAGTTGGGGTAATAAAATCTCGGCAGCCACTCAAATGAGCTGAACTTTTGAAGCCTGGGGTACAAGACAGACGGGTCAGCGAGGAGGGAGACGATTGGCAGGGACGGACTTAGGACTTTATGTAAGGAGGCTGATTAAGTAAGGTTTTATAGGTCGAGGTAGACGCATAACAAAACGAAATTTATCTTCATGGTGCACCAATTTTTTTTTAAAGAATAATAAATCATCAAATGACTCCTTCAACTCTGGACGGAGTGGAAGGGAGTGTCAGACTCTTACTGACTAAAACCCATCCGTGTTCCTCCTAATGCTCTTTGCGTTCCAGGGCCGCGGTGACTCTTTCGAACCAATTCTGCAACAAAGGTGCCCACATTTAGCAAGTTATTTTGAAGTGAAAAAAATAGTTTACTTGAAAGTTTTGATGATAAGTTGTTGTAATGAAGGAGAGGGTCTTTTGAGAGTCTCAAGTTAGACAAATAACTTGTCTAACTTGTTTATTCGTATATTTTCTGAATTTTCTGTATACTGTTTGAAACAAAATGACTGTTATGGGTATTAGGTACCACAAAGTTCAAAATATCCTTATTACTCAAATGAGATATATTACGTAATCGCGACAATAACAAGATAATAATAACCGTTTAGCGGTCAGTTTAGCGCTAATTAAAGCATTTACTAATGAAAATTCTGATCAAAATAACGTTAACTGATATTTTTCCTTGCACTGCAGTAATCGATGGTATTTATAACTTCATATGTATTTGTCGACAACGGTTTTCCTCCAAGTTTTTGCGTGATAACGTTTATTTAGCGAGAAAGTGGCCCATGCGCAAGCCGTTATCCCGATATCCGACACCCGCATATACCGTGACTTTTGAAAATATTTTCACTCATGTAAAAGTCGTAAAACTAGGAATAAAAGTAGTGACGGACATTTTAGTTAAGTAACTTCAATAACAACAACACATCTATTATTATTATCGTACGTATTTTCCAAATATGATGTAAGTAGGAAATAAACAATATTTAAGGAAAACTCCATACGAAACAAAATTGGTGGATTCCTCACGAATTCTATTACATTCAATGCTGCTTCCTCGTTAATCATGTCACAGATACCTAATAGGCAACACTTATTTCTGAAAGAAAGCTCAAACAGCTTAATTTCTAACAAAATTTTTTGTCAAAGTCATATATATAACGTCAAAAATCTCAGATCTCCAAATCCTGACCAAAGACAGCAAAAACAGAAAAAAAAATATTCTCAAACAACACACGACACGGTTCTCATTATATCATAATTTGCACATTTTCCAGCGTCTGATTACGGCCCTGCGTCGGACGGCGCAGTCTGAAAAAAGTTTTTTCACTAACTGAAGCATTAATCCGGCCTGGTATTAGTTTACTCGCTTTTGCCTGTCTGTGTGTGCGTCGTGAGCATGTGTGCGCTCCGCCGGCCAACTTTTTTGCATAGAGCAAGCAAAATGCAGATGCCTCGTTTTTATTCAAACTGTGCAGTGATTTAAGATGGCTCTTTGAATGAAGGTGATTGATTTTGTATTGAGTCTTCGATATCTTTAAAAGGAAAAGTCTTGAGTATAGGTTTTAGTAGATACTTAGTCATTCATTTTTATTACCTATATGACAAACAGTGAATGAATTTTGTTCACTTCTAAAACTGTTAGTTTTACGTCAGATTGTCCTAGTTGCTTGCCTAAACAATTCAGACGTCATAACACCATAATAATCGATGGGCAAAATGAAAACAAAAACACGTCATTACCACCGCCTTAAAATTCGTAACAAAAAAAGGAAAATATGCCGTCTCTGTTTAATCGCGGTGCTCTGTAAAATGCAGTCTGTCGGCTCATTCTCCCGTGCTCCTCGAAACCTGGACGCGGTCCACTCACACACACATAGACACACCCATATGTACATAAAGATCTATGTATGCACAGTTATACCTGGCCTTTAGGAACGAGTATCACGTTTAATAACTATTGTATTTGGGAACGATCGAAATGAGTGTTTGACTCCGAAGTCCGGCTCGAAAAACGTCTAGAAACAATTTTTTTACCAAATTTCGTGCGTACAACGAATTTTTATTATGAGCTTTTTGGCAGCTGTTGAAGTTTGTTTTACACTGGCTTGCGGTGTTTTGAAGAGAGATATAACTATACCTGTACAAATCCAATGATGTGAATGATATTTGTTGATGGTTCGAGTTTTTAATTGATTGACTTTGTATTTCGATGATTTATTGGAAGCGGAGTTTGGTATTAATACAATAGGTGATATGAATACTGTCAATTCGGAATAATATTTCTATTTGCTACAGAAATCAACACTAACTATTACCGATTTATTTTAGAACAACTGAAAAAACAAGCTTAGTTCTTTTCCTTACTCACAAAACTGAAGACTTACAGCATTTTTTATTAATATTTAAAACCTACTGTTCCATTATATTATTAAACCATTGTCTAGATACATATTATATTTAAAACAATGACCACTACAGTATTTCCCCACTACCTAGGTACGTAAGTAAATACAAAGGAGTTACGTTCCTAATTAAAATACTTAATAATCTTGCATGGTATCATTTTAAGGAAAAACACAGTAAATGAAATAATAAACGCGCATATAAATATTAATAATATTATTATCACAAGTTCTTGCAAGTTATAATATGGGACAAAGGAAGCTTGTGCCAGATCTTTAATGTCGTACCATTTCTGAAACATATAAATAAAATTATAATGACTCATTTTGTAACCTTCTTAGGTTGGCTTTAAATAACTTAGGTTTTAGAGGAATATTTACCTGTCAATTTGTACTTATACTTTACACCATCTTAGGACTTAAATTCTGGCTATTTTAGTTAGTTTATATATTAATAATTATGTTTTAAAATTTCATCAAAGTTATTTTTTTTATTAGATTTAACACACATTTTTAACGTGTCCAAGGCGCAACCTAATACAAATTCGAGAAAACCAATCTTAAAAGATGTCAAAGAAAAACTTGATGTTTTTATTAAACCCTCAAGTGTAGAGGTTCTTACCCCGCGTTATCGCCTAGCGGTATGCGCGTGAGCCCGCATCGACAAGCACCGTAAGCTATGGAAATAAAGATCGGCGATCGACTCTCTGCCCTACATACTTGTGTTGCTAATCAACTATAGTTCGATACTTTAATTTTCTTTAATTACACAGTGGAATTTTTGTGTTGACAAAGGAATTTGTGAGTAATTTTAGTTCCTTTGTGTAACGTTCTCAGCTTCTTTTGTGTTTCTTTGTGTGTGAAACAATGTTTGATTTCTTTATCTTAGTACATACTTAGAACTTCAAATATATGCTACCATACTAAGTGACTACCTATAGCACGACTTATATAAATAACTAGTGGACGTCACGCGGTTTCACCCGCGTAGGTCCCGTTCCCGTGGGAGTATGGGGATAATAGATAGCCTATGTTATTCCCTGATAATGTAGCTATCCAATGCTAAAAGAAGTTTTGAAATCGGTCCAGTAGTTTCGGAGCCTATTCAATTCAAACAAACAAATCTTTCCTCTTTATAATATTAGTGTAGACTAGCTGACCCGCGCAACTTCGTCTGCGTCACAATTTTCATTACTACTCCGCTCCTGTTGGTCGTAGCGTGATGATATATAGCCTATAGCCTTCCTCAATAAATGGGCTATCCAACACTGAAAGAATGTTTCAAATCGGACCAGTAGTTTCTGAGATTAGCGCGTTCAAGCAAACAAAAAAACTCTTCAGCTTTATATATTAGTATAGAAGTATATATTACTAAAGCCAACGGCCATTTCCACGATCGCAAATACTTTTGAAACTGTATATTGAAGTTAAAAGTCGACACAAAAAATCCATACGTTCGTTCAAGGCAACAATGCGAAGGGATGAAAAGAAACCAGAAAAAAAAAAACAATGTGTGACCCCTGAGTATACCGTCTTAGCTTCGGACATAGAGCATGGAATTTTAAGAAAGGGCAACGTCTTATCAAAAAAAATCCTTTGTGTCTCACCGTGTGAATCCCTGAAACTAATAATAAACTAAAAAACTAAAAATAGTAACCATGTCATATTTCCACACAACTTTGGTTATATACGTGATGCTATCAAGGAGGTTTCTAGCGGTTACATTTGGGTTTACCTATATTAATGTTCTGACCTGATAAATTAAGGAAAATTACGCGTTGACACGATGAAGAAATGAATAAATTCCTTACTTGGTTGAGCAGGAGGAAAAATGTTCTTGTTCTTTAAAAATAATACTTAAATTACCCTATTTAAAATAAAGTATAGGTAAGAACTCCGAATTAGTTCTAACACGCGGTCAGTAAGAAATATTTCTTATTTATAACACTAACTTTGAATTAAAATATATCTCTAGTTTACGTGTATTCGATAAACAGAAGATTCATGACGTAATTGTAAAAGTAAATAATACGAGTAACTGTCACTTCTCTGTCATTTTCTATAATCTGTGGTCCCATGGTGTTTCACACGGGAATCAAGTCGTTTTCTTGAGGGGGTCCCACCGCTCTTTGCTTAAGAAGTCCCGGCAATATCTCTGACAATGTTAGCCACCCTAATCGTGGTTTTAATGGTGTCAAAGCAAAATAAAATACAAGGTTCAATATCGTGATTTTGTTTATGAGAAATAAATTAGAAATAATGTTGTTTTTGCTAATCAATAGATATTAAATTATTCCGTTACTGGGTGAGTGAGTGAGCGACTGAAAGACAACGCACAGCAGAAACTGCTTAAGTCGTAAAAAGCTGAAATTTGGCATGTAGATTGGATTTTAGGGGCGCACTATGAGAGGATTTCCCGAAATTCCTACGAGAACGGGAAAAGACGGGATATAATAGTAATAATAATTATCATTTTATTATAAGGCAACTGAGGCCCATAGATAAAATACACAATATTAAAATACGAAGTTGCGGGCAAAAGCTAGTAATTAATCTACACTAATATTATAAAGAGGAAAGATTTGTTTGTTTGTTTGTATGATTGTTTGTTTGAATTGAATAGGCTCCAAAACTACTGGACCGATTTGAAAAATTCTTTTAGCTTTGGATAGCTACATTATCAGGGAGTAACATAGGCTATAAATTATCCCCGTACTCCCATGGGAACGGGAACTACGCGGGTGAAACCGCGTGACGTCCACTAGTATAACATAAGTGTATACGTTAAGCAGGCTATTCTTTAATCTTGACATAAATAGGCAAATTAAATAATACACGAAATTAGGTACACGTATTGCAGAGTCTACTTACCTACTTATTTTCTTCATCTCGTTAATTTTTCGGTTTTTTGCTAGGATATTTTCTAAGAACATCCGGATAAATTATACTTTTGTTTATTTCTTAATTCAATTCAGACTTGGCGTTAAATAAAATTGAAGGAGAATCTTTGATTGGAAATAAAATCTTTATTTCAAAGAGATCTTCCAACTTTCGATTCCGGTTCAATTGATGAAAAGGAACTTCTGCAAAAAATATATCAAACAATGATCCAAGACGTTGGGGTCCAGGTAGGCAAGATGCGAATCCTTAAGAAAACATAACAATAGCAGACACAACCAAAAGAACATCAACTTTATCCCTTTCTATTTAAAGTTCAAATTCTATTACAAAACTACATTACCCGTTTTCAATTTTGACTATTGTAATTGGTGACTGTTCAAGGAATATTGTACTTTAAATTAAAAGTTTTAGAATTGATATTTCTTTGCAACTTTCTTCGCCAAAATATTCTTACAAGGGTAGTTTTGTGTGAACAATGCAACAGCTGATTCCCACAGTTAACGGTTTTATTTAAAATACTAGTTTTGTTACCAGGTTCTGCCACTATTATTTTCGTATTTAGCTGAGAAAGTGACTGAAAACGATTTTCATAATATAAACAAAATAGACTTGTAGAACACACTAAAAAAAAAAAAACAACAACAAAAATCGGATTTGTTAGTCTCAGAGTTATTTGGTAGTTTTTTTCTGAAAATCTAGTAGAAATAATGAAAGTTACGCAGCGCACAGTGGGCCAACTAGAACAATGACCTGGAAAAAAACTGTTCTTATTTTTCTTTTATAATACTGTTATTCTTAAAACTAGGTTTATTAGTTACTACTATCTTGTTTACGTAAAGGTAAAACTTTTTCTTTTTGCAATCGCTAGCCCGCATGAAATTAGCATAACCTAAGCGTTTAGTACGTTCACCGCTTACTAATACGTCACATTTACGTCGATCGCTATCAAATTCGTCGATAAAAGTTGACCTACAACCAGTAGAGAAAAGTTTACAATTTTGATAGTTTTCACATATCCGAAAAGTTTAGTAACATTAATTTCAAATGGTTTTCAAAGGCGTACTAAGCATTTCATGCTTGAATCTTCATTTTACTTACGATACTCCAAAAATTGTGTCAGGACTCAGAATACTTATTTTACCCACAAAAATGTAGGTGGCAACAGCCCTCAATATTGACAATAAATTTTACAATAAATGTGCAGGACGTAACTTGATTCACCAGCACTTTCTCTAAACAAGATTTCAAAGTCCAAATAACGCCTGTTGATCTATTAAAAGATATTAATTACTATCATTAATATATCACCCACTTATAAAACATGTGATGACACCACATGTCCCTAATGGCCGCAAACGAAGATATCAAAACGTGTCTCACATTCAAACTTATCAATATTTTTAATATCGAATATGACTAACTAATGAGTTACAGATATGAGTAATGTACCCATGTCTGTTGGCAACTGAAGTTTGTTAGTCATACAGTGAAGCTTTCCTTAGAAATAAGTGTACATACTACCTGAAAATTATTAACGGAATTATGAGGATAATTTACTTCAAGGTGAATTGTAAGGTCGATAACATCAGAGTGGTTTATCCCATAACTCGTGTTTTACCGCACGTACACGAAAATTAACACTGAGTAAAGTAATTACGGAGCTATCATCGTTTCATTTGAAAGGGAATCCACGGACGACAGTTTCCCAAATCACAAAAAAATGCAATCAAGGAAAATATCAACGACTAATTACAGTCGAAAGTATTTCATTGAGCCCACTTAAAATTGCACAGTGGTTACACCGCCTCTCACGCCAGCCAAAAAGACATCTAATTATTTAGACACTTCATTTACTTATTCAATTAGTAAGGCTGCGATATTGCGTGGAGTGCCAATTAAAAAATAATAGAAGCCTCCGGAGTGCGAGCGAGAGGAGTGTCACAAGAGGTTTAGAGATGATCCGTGCTCATTGACACATGAGTGTCGCGTTATTCGCTAATTTTGCTTGACGCGTAAATACTTGTAAGAGATTAAAAATATGAAAAAATAATAAAAAAAGGAATGTAGATTATACTTACTTTGCTATTTATTTGATTGCCAAAACTACATCTTGTTGTGAGGTGTAAAAGAATTACAACAACGAAATATCATCTACAAGATTTGATACTAAAGTGTTTGTTAGGTCGTTTCCGTAATTAAACCCAACTTTTTGCCAAACGTAACCCTAAAAAGCTCATAAAATTACCCCCAGCAACTAGCTCGTCACTTGCAGGAACGTGAAAAACCGAATTAGCTTGTCTGAATGCGAACTCGTAAGTAATTAGCCTCGCGAGACTCTCGATTCGCTCAACTCGCTCTCGTAAGCGAACCGAAGCGAAGATAGCGGAGCGATGCGATGCCGAGAGAGCGAAAATGGCTAATCAAATCCTTTCCCGCTCTCGACGGTATTCGAGGGCTTTTTATTTTCATTGTACCGTGAAGTGTCACAGTGTAGATACGTATAAATTTTGTCATACATATAACTCGTTAGCCAAGCTTCATCCACATTTTATTTGAGGACTGATTTGTGCATTCTTCTTTCTTATTTTGCTCTTATCTAACGTGTGCTCTTTCTTCTTTGCAGAGAATTCTACTACATCCAGATGGAGAAGTACGCGCGACAGGCCATCAGTGAAGGTCTGAAGACAGCGGAGGACCTGCACGTGGCTGGTGACTCCGAGCTGTACAGGGTGCTCAACCTACACTACAACCGAAATAACCACATTGAGGTGAGCATGCAGCAGGTGATAAAAATTTATATATATATTTCGTCACATTTTATCACCCCGAAAGTTTCCTTTTACTATTTCCATTGCAACTAAATAGGGGTTAACTTAGCACTTTTTGATATATATAATTAGTAGATATAATTATGCAGTTCTAAAACAGTCCCTCCCAAATACTGACGCTTGAGCAACTCGAAGTAGTTTCTAAGTATGAATCTCGTACGATTCCAGGTGCCACCAAACTTCAGATATGTGGTTGAACAGACACTACGAGAGTTCTTCCGCGCCATCCAGGGCGGCAAGGACGCGGAGCAGAGCTGGAAGAAGTCCATCTACAAGGTGATCTCGCGGCTGGACGATCCCGTGCCCGAGTACTTCAAGTCGCCGAACTTTCTCGAGCAGTTGGAGTAAGCGCCAAATCGACGCGACGCACATTGTTTCGGCAAAAAAACTAAATTATATTAAAAAAAAAAAAACAAATCATTGGACGATTGTTTCGCACACCAAAATTTTACGACACTCGCATTTAGGCCTTCAGATTCAAAATTATTGATAAAAAAGTTAAATTAAATTATTAAAAGAAATTTTGGATTTGTACGTTGGACGTCGAGTGACGCGGAGACGCCGCGTCACGCACTGCGCTCTACTAGGAAATTCATTAGGTTATACGAGTAAGAGAAAATTTAAGTCACCTAGAATTTTATTTCTGCACATAATATATTTCGCTATATATAATTATTATTATATTATTATTAAGTATTATCTTAAAATGGTTTTTATAGTTGTGTATATCTTAAATCATTTATTGATTTATTCTTTAAGGAAAAAAACGATTAATATATTAATTGCTTAAGTTTTAAACTTTTTGTTGTTTTTATTTTTTGTTTCTCCTTTGTTTCCTTGTCCTTTGGAGCATGCTAAGTTGATTTATCCCTGGTAGTGTTTACTTTGAGGCTCGCTACTCGCGGCCGGAAATTGTCAACCTTTACCTCGTCATACTTATTTTAGGAGTAATTAATTAAAGTTAACCATAGTCATTAGTACAATAGAGCAGGGTTATTTTTCGATCCACAAACAAAGAATTTAAAGATTATTTTTATACTGACAGCCGGTTTTATGTTCATGCAGAGGATTTATCAATAGAATAACTATAATGAAGACACAAAATTCGAAAAGATTACACATCTTAAGTGAAGATTAATGTAAACATCCTGATTTGTATTTACAATATTTCGGCAATGTTCGGATCGCAAGTTCAGTTAGTCCGGAGGACCGCTCCGGATTAGGGTTAAGTTTATTTGTTAGATAATACTACTTTTGAAACGATGCGCGGGCATCACTCACACCACGCGAGTGCGGGCCGTCACTCCTTACACGTTAATCAAGGCATTATTTTATCTAATATTATCCATACTCATACACAATACACACCATATACCCGATAATGATAAGGCAAACTACTGTAACATTCTTCATTTTAATTTAACAATAGCAGTTATTTTTGACTACGACTTAGTTAATTTACCCCACAGTGACGGCCGCACTCGGCAGGCGAGCGCTCCGCGACGGCTATCAAGCACATAGACATTTGACCCACATCCAAACAGCAGCAATAGTTGAAGGCAACACAATACAATAGATCTAAACCCCAAAAAAAAATCATCCAAATTCTCAAAATTACAGCTACATTATTTGGCATCCTACAGATAAACCTTTCGCACTGGGCCACCTCGTCCGAACAGAAGTGCCTTCAAAAAAATATTGTTTTTTTACAAAAAAAAAAAATAAGAAATTAAATACAAAAGGGCCCTCAATAGACCTAACCGCCCAACCGGGGCCGCCGCGGAGCGCCTGCGAACCGCCGCCCGCGCACACACAGTTCGCCCGTATCGAACGATCAGTATACATACACACACTTACTATTATACTATAGAAGAATAATTAGTTTGATTCGTAGATATATGTAGCGCGGTATGCTGGACTCTTGTTCCCTGACTGATGGCAAGCGAATGTGACATGACTGGAGGAGTAAGGACGGTTGAATGCAGCGTGGCAGGTCAGGGGGCAAGCTCCAGCCGCTCCGCAATCTCGATGTATTTGTTATATCATGTAGTAGCCGGCCGCCAGCCCGCCACGCGGGAACACTTTCATTTCACATCCTTAGTTTACAGAACAAACAGATATAATAATTATTTCGCTTCTCAAATAGATTATAACACGATAAGATAGATAGTTGTACAGAAATGTATAGCCATTTGTACATATAACGATAGTTTTAATACAGATGAGATAATATCGAGTAACTATCTTAGCGTTAATGGTATTTAATTAAGAGACAATAGACAAACGGGAAATATCTATTGTTTTGCAGAATGTACAAAATGTTTAAACCATCCTAATTTGTCGGTACGTAACCGCGCGTGAGGGCGGCCGGCCCTAGCTAAGCAAGTAAGCATACTTCATTTGATATTACACGTTTGTTATCGTTTCATTTGTAACCATTTTGAACTATTACGATAATCTAAGAGTACCTCAGTTTAGGATGGACCAGGCGTCGACTGGTGTGCTTAGTAGCTCAGGTTAGGAGAGTTAGAGATACTGAAGTTTTTGAGACATCGACACATAGACTAACACGCAGCCTCCCCCTTTCGGAAGACCGGTTTTTATTTCTAAATTGTCCCCTGACGTGGTCGACCAGCTGGTCCCGCGTCCCACCCCCACACACCCACACTCCTCAGACAATAGCCCGGGTTCAGTTTCCACGATTCGCGCCAGTACAGTACGTCAGTACTCAGTCGTCGCTGGGCTAATTCGAGATCGAGCAACGTTCCATGTTACGTTTACGATTGTATTTTGTTACAAGTTGTTTGTTTCTCCGTAACATAGGCACTGGCGTTTTAGAGCTGAGAAGAGTACGATATCTGAATTGAGTAACGGAATTGATGACTAGTATTCCTAAGCAGAATATAGGCTAAGATCACTAGTGGTATGGTAGCGTTGTTTAAGTGTCATGGCAAACTTTTTAGCTCTAAACTGACATTTACCGATTAATTCCTTGTATAGTAAGTAATGAATTCGTTATTCCGATCTCTCCATAGATTTCTTCATATCTAATAGAACTGTTACGCAGGCTACACAACACATATTACAATAGAAATGTATTGGTTTCCCATCAACAGTTATCAACCGACATGCCGTAATTTGCAGATACTTGGAGCCGTATTAAAATGTGTTACTACAATATAGTTTCAAGGTCAAAACTCAGAATATGTACTTACTTATCAATTTTTGTAATTTAATACAATTTTTGTCCGGATTTTATACTTGAGTGACTCACTGTGCAATATAACAAGACCACAATGGATATAACATGCGATCGAGCCGATTTTTAAATTTATTCGATGTTCAATTATTTCTAAGTTATCGGTTGACAATTTTTCTAAATTTAATGAAAAAAAAAATTAAGACTCAAGTTTGAAACATCGAAATATTTAGTCCACAGTGATCTTGGGGGCTAATCCCGCAGAAAAGTACAAAATTCGGTGTTGACTTTAAATCTCATGTTTGTATCTATTTATAATAATATGTATGTAGATTTATTGAAATTGCCCGTTTCGGCGTCATTTCTCATTGTTTTCATATGCTTTATCTAGATGATAGTTTATTTATGTTTCACGGAAGATGTACTAATCTAAAGTTTTTGCTTTACACTTTTAGATTTTGGAATCCGTCTACGAAAATGTTTGGATTATCAATGTAAAATGAAATAAATATTGTAATTATTTTCAAAATTAATTATAAATAAAAAAAAAACAATATATGTAGAAAGTATTCGGTTTCACGTTTGGGTATTATGGTTCCTAAATTTTCGAAATTGTAATAGACTCTATTGTATGTAGCGTTTCTTTTTTTGGAGGTTAGGACATTTAGATGTACCAAATAGCTGTATCAACTTTTCTATACGTGAAAAATCAATAAGGGAAATTGCTGAAGTTTAGGTAGTTATGGAAATAAGTATCATTCTTAATAATATATATATATTATCTCATAAAAAATGACAAAAATTGAGCACGGATATACTATTAGGATGTCTTGAAACAAATACTGCCGACGCTTATCAATAAAATTTAGTGAGATAAGCTCGAACGCCCAATTGTATAAGTATGTGAAGTTGTGAATACTGACAGGCCCGCAACAACGGGACTAAGCGTTCATCATTTTATATTCGAGGTTTACCATACTGTAGTGGGTTTCAAACAATATTTTAAATATCCTTGTGGTCTTCATTGGAAACAGCGATACACGTTCAGTTCTGTATTGTGTGTTCGTATGTAATGTGTTAATTTAGTTACTTTGGTGAGCCACAGTCCATAATGTGGCGACATTTTATAATATATTTGTAAACTATAGCGAGCGGACGCGGACGCCAGTGATAAAATTAGTGACAAAATTTAAAAAAATACAAAATTATTTTTGATAGTGCCGCAGTATGTTTTGTCCACGCTCGAGCCACCTCGGCCCCCGGCGTCGTGCGCTGGACGAAAGGTGATGCGCCATTAATAAAATTGACATTTTGACTAGTGTTTAGGCGTCATTTCGGTATCCTCGCATTTCGGCTAAGTGTTAAGTGCCCGCGTCCGCTTGTTTTGATATATTTAGTACAAATTTCATGATGTTAAGGTTACGAGGCTCAAAGCTTTTCTTTTGTGGCGGCCGCACCCCCGCCCCTGACACGCGCCTACGATATAATGAGTCGTGTATAAAATTTTATTCAAAAAGAGTATTTTTGTATTGAATATTTCTAAAGTTGGTGTAAAGGTCAAAATTCATAAATTATAGCGGTGACAAAATGGGACATTAGGTAAATTTAGAATGTCATGCGTTTTTTGTATTTAATTTTAAGAATAGCGTCGGATATAAAACGTTTAGGAGCATTAACCATTTGTAAATAAAAAGTTGAGCGTCGCGAGTGAGGGGCGGCGGCGCGGCCGGCCGTTATATAGGTAAAAAAATATATAAATAACTCAAAGATGTTTATATGGTTCTGGATGTAAAAAAGATAAATTTAAAAGCAATTTTAAGGTGGAAAAAAAATGTGGAAAAAATTGTAAACGATTCTTCGGTATTTGTGTTAGAATGGCTGATAGCGGGTCACTATTGTAATCTGTGGGCCTCAGACAAGTTATACCTAATGTCAGGAAACTAACCTAACCTAACTACGCATTAATTATTACGGTTCTTAATACTACAACAATACTTATACATTAATATAATATCACATTGTCATAAAGCTTATAATTTTCGAGCGTGTGTCTTTGTCCGTGAATGTTTTAGGATCTCGCCACTGTTCGGTGTACTAGACTTAATTAAAGTGAATTATTGTGAAGAAATGAAATTGTATCTAAATTGAGTGCGTCGGCCCAGTGGCCGGCCCTCGTTGCAAATTGCGTTCGTTAATTGGCAAACACATTGGCGGTTTCTAAAGTCTGTTGATCAAAATTTATCAAAATTATTGGATGGAAGTAAGTACGGTGAAACATAAGTCGTATCTCTACCAGCTATGTCAGCATGGAGACTTGTTGATACCAGTGAGGGATGTTTCTTCGTGAATATAACGAGTAATAAAGCTAAGCTTTTATTTGAATATGGCCTTTTATTTCTGACTTACATACCTTTCCCCACAACATGAACAATATTCATTCATAATTATTCAAACAGAAGCTGTTTATTTTGTTTTATTTGTACTAACAAAGATATTTAAAACAAATGAAGATTGTACCTAATATAGATCACGATACTCGTAACAATTCTCATTAAAATACAATTAAAGATAAATGCAATCTGTATACAAAATTTTATAGATACGAATATAACTTTTTCCAAAGAAATCATCATCGGCCCACTGGGCGATAATTTTGATGTGTAGAAAAGGCTTTTTTCAATGTTTAATATTATTTTTAACAAAATTCAACATGAGTGATTTTCGTGTTAATGAAAAATTATATTTATTTTGCAAATTGGTTACAAGTAACTCTTTTACACGTCAATTTTTTTTTTGACATATTAATCTATATTATAATGACTGCCAAAGATCTACAAATGACAACCGGGACCAACGGCTTAGCGTGCTTTCCGAGGCACAGATGAATCTCGGTATGCCCATCCACCGACCGACCACGGCAAGCTTAACCTTGAAGCTCGAGCCGTGCGGTTATTATTCTTTAGCCACGAGCTCTTCGCGAATAGCACATATATAATACAGCTAAAAGATTTTTATTAAGGATCTTCATTGCTAAATAGTAACAGGTCGATCTTCAAGGTTAAGCAAAGCTTGCTGAAGTCGGTATGTGGATGGGAGACCGTCTTAACATACTGAGACTTCTCCGTGTCTCGGAAAGCACGTTAAGCCCTTGGTATATTTGTAGATCTTTGGCAGTCGTTATTGACTCATTTAATTTGCAAATGTTTTTGTTGAACCAACTCGTGTGACAGCTTCTACTGCGACTTGTATAGACAAATATATTTTGTAATTGTGATTACTTACATAAAGAAATTGTAAATAAGTTGCCATCTGATCACAGTGGTCAATCAATAACGTTTTGCACATAGGTACCTTTGGAAAAAATTCAAATAAAATTTAGACCAATTACGGATAAAAATTTGGAGAAATTTAATAATGCTTTGGATAGTAGACTAAGTGCTCATAATTTTTATAATATAAACGACCCAAATGAGTTCTATGCCGAGTTCTTTTCATTATTAAATACTCAATTTACTGACACTTTTCCCCTAAAGTCTAAAAGTATTTACACCAAGTTCTTATTTAGCGATTAGGCAACTCCAGGCATTCGTAGAAGCAGGGAAAAGCTATATGAACTGTATGGCCAAAAGCAATATACGAATAATACAAGCTTTCATAAGTATGTTGCAAAATATTCAAAAACATATAAAAGTGTATGCAAAACAGCAAAAGTTCTGCATATTACCAATAAAATAAAATCAGCAGACGACAAAATAAAAAACTACTTGGAAAATAATAAATAACAAAACAGGTAGGAAGAAACAACGTGAGACTAAATTTAATTTAAATACTGTTAATGGCCCAATAAACTCAGATGCAGATGTAGCTCAAGAATTTGAAGACTTCTTTGCTAATATTCCTCTTAAAACTACAGAAAGTCTCAACTCGTCTCCCACGCTCGCTGCTGCGTTACTTAGAAAGAATGTAAATGTTTGCCCATCGGAGTTTAAGTTTCAACATACAAACCCCCAGGCCATTATAAAAGCTTTTAAAGATCTTAAAATTAAATCAACTGAAGATCTTTGGGGAATGTCTGTAAAAGTCTGTAGATCTGTCATTGAAACTATTGCCCCTACTTAGCTGTCATATTTAATACTTAATAAGACCATGGAGTATTTCCTGATCTTATGAAACACAGTAAAGTAGTTCCTTTGTTCAAATCGGGTGATAATCAGGAACCCAATAATTATAGACCTGTGTCAATTTTGCCAGTCCTCAGTATAGTGCTTGAAAAGTTAATGCGTAATCAGATGTTACTACACTTTAATAAAAATTCCATCTTTCATGAACAACAGTACGGTTTCACCAAAGAGGCGTTGTACAACTGACGCCGGTGTCAGCCTCGTAAAGAACATCTTTAACGCCTAGGAAGAGTTGCAAGACGCCATTGGAATATTCTGTGACCTCTCGAAGGCGTTCGATTGCGTTGATCATGAAACACTTTTGTTGAAACTTGAGCACTATGGGATCGGAAATATAGCCCTTGAGTTACTTAGGTCATACTTGATGGACAGACAGGTTAACGTTCAGGTAAACGGTATAAATTCAATAGGTTCTGAAATGATAATGGGAGTTCCTTAAGGCTCAATATTGGGTACATTCCTCTTTCTAGTTTATTTAAATGATTTGCCCCAACTACTTCAAAATCACCCAAAGATGGTGTTATTTGCGGATGACACATTATTGATATTTAAAATAGAGCGACGGTCACGAAATCTTGACGTCGTCAATAACTCTATTCTTCAAGTCCAAAATTGGTTTACGGCACACAACTTGGTATTAAATGAAAAAAAAAACAAATGTATTAAATTTACTTTGCCAAATGTTACAAGTAGCGAATGTGACATCATATTAAATGGAGAAAAACTGGAGTTTATTAATCAGACAGTTTTCTTGGGAATCACCTTAGACGGGAAATTACAATGGGGACCTCATATAACATCTCTAGCGGGGCGGCTAAGCTCAGCTGATTATGCTGTTAGGAAGATAAGAAAAAAAATAAAAAAAAAAGACAGTTTACAGACGTAGAAACCGCACGTTTGGTCTATTTTAGCTACTTTCACAGCAATATGTCATACGGTACTTTGTTGTGGGGTCGGGCTGCTGACATTGAATCCATATTTATTTTACAAAAGAGAGCTGTCAGAGCCCTTTATAATCTGCGTCGCCGCGATTCTCTAAGGGAACTTTTTAAAAAGATTAATATTATGACAGTCCCTTCATATATGTATGTTCGGAAAAATCGTCACCTTTTTAGTAAAATTAGTGATAGACATAATTTTAATACTAGAAATAAAGATAAATTAGATCAACCATTTTATAGATTAACTAAAGTACACACATCTTTCATGGGGTACCAAAAAAAAAAAAAAATCTTACGTTACAATAAAATACCTTGTGACATGTTAGAACTAAATGAAAGACAATTTAAAACGTATATCAAAAGCACACTTTTTAAACAAGCTTACTACAAATTAGAAGATTACATTCAGGATAAGAATGCTTGGAAGCATGCTGGTCCTGCTCCATAGGACAATCAATGTTGTGGACAAAATCAGACTGGTTGCTTTATGTATTAACTTTATAGATGTTCTGTTTCTTTTTGTGTTTGTATTTTTCTGCTAACTCACACACTGTTAATTAGTGATTCTAATATTTGTAAATGTGTGAGTATCATGTACTTATTTAGAAATTAATAAGTCTACCTCTGCATGCCCTAGGAGTATGGTCCTCACATATAACAAAATTTTTGTATACCAAATACTGTAAAAGATTTATTTGAAAAGAGTAACTATGGAGTTTCATGTCCGTTCTTCTCCATAAGAATCTACCTTTCCAAATGGACAGTAGAATCACTTTAGTATTTTATATTATTTGAAATGTGAATGACGTTCAAAAGTGCCGTTTAATGGTATAATTTTTGACTTTAACTTTAAGATAGACTTCCAAAAAATTTCCGACACGTATTTTATCTTTTTTCATGTAAACAAAAAATTAAGACGATACAGTGTGTTGAAAGCTCGTGTGACGTCACTTGTGGTTAAAAAGTGTACTGAAATCAAATGAGATGTGTGTGTGTGTGTGACAAGTGTTTACAATACCCTGTATCGTCTTATTTTTTTGTTTTTGGTTTGGTGAAAAAATAATAAATACGTGGTGGTTTTTTTTTGGCAATCTATCTGACGGACTAATTACATTTTTTTAGTTCGCTCTCCTACTGTCAAAAAACAAATGTTGTAATGAACTCTGCAACACGCAGTGTTGCCAGCAACATGTTTTACAGCAACTCCACAACACTTTGATTCAACTTTGTTGCTAAACAAACGTTTACCATGAATACGAGGTTGTAGACCCAATAAAAGTGGGTTTTTATTATTCTGCAAAATATACCTTGCTTAAATCATCACAATCATCAGGACATTGTCTTTAACAATCGCGTAGGTCATAATAATTTATTAGATACCTACCATAAACAATATCTTCTTCCTAATATTTATAAATGCGAAATATACTACAAACTCGTAGTAGGTATGTTTCGCTTTCACGCTTCAATTGCCGAACCGAATATGATAAACTTTGGTACAGAGAGAGACCCTGGGAACAGTTAGGCTACTTTTTTTGGGAAAATTTATACTGACGCAAGCGAAGCCGCGGTCAAAAGAAATCGTATTAACACTAGAAGCGCCGAAAGTTACGACCTCCCTTGAACCGCCGCCGTGACAATTTTGTCGAAAATCAAACATGGAAATAATTTATTGTTTGTTGTTTTATTGTTTGTCCCATTACATTTACTGCAACGCTAATTAATTGAAGACATGAAATTTCTTATTAAAACCATTTGTTAATTTACTTGAAACATGTTCATTTATACATTTAAATCAAATTCATAATCCTTTAGAAACAAAAAGCTTTATTGATTTTGAATAAACGTGTCATTTTCCGTTTCTTATTTTATCATCACATCATAACTAAAACAATAATTCTAACTGCGGGTCTAAAAACGCCACGTTAGCAGGATCAGAAAGCACATCACGCTACCTGTCACTGTCAAATTTTCCCAATCAACCTTGATCCTAATGCGCTAGCGATAAAGATGAAAATGTTTGACAGATTATTGTGTGATTAATATTATGATTCTCTTAAAGGGGCCTTTTTAGCCCCCCAGGGGCGCTAAAAAGGCCATTTTAGGAGAATCAGACGAGAGTACTCATCATCTGCCTAGCCTTTTCCCAACTACATTGGGGTCGGCTTCCAGTCAAGCCGGATTTAGCTGAATACCAGTATTTTACATGGAGCAGCTGCCTACCAGACCTCCACAACCCATTAACTGGGTAACACGGTACTTCATGGCAAGACTGGAGTCAGATTTACTGGCTTCTGACTATCCGTAACGACTGCCAAAGATCTACAAATGACAGCCGGGACCAACTAAATTAAAAAAAAATCTATAAACTAGCAATATCATTTGAATGGCAAATATTGCACAAATAATATTCTTTTCACTTCAGTAGCTCAAACATGTAGGTTTTGCTGCCTGAAATCAGTGAGCAAAATGCGATTTTGACGATTTAGACCAAGTAACCCTTTTTTTTCAGAAAGTCGCGAATATTTTATTCAGCCTTGGGTTAAATAAACAATTCGAAACATTCACACTCTATCTCTTTCCCGCCATTAGAAAGAGAGAGAGACAAAGACCAGCCCTTTCGAAGTTCCGATTTTGAATTCGACCTCAAAGACAAACACGTTCGAAATTTCGTACTAACAAAAGAAATTTTGCAAAAAGATAATTATACTTCGGGTCTCAACCGAAGACGATTACAAATAAACTTGCAGCAGTACGTGAGAAGGTGCTGTCTTTGCCACACTTTCAGATACCATAGCTTATAAAAAATAAAGAAAAACACTATGACGTAATGTCCTGTCTCTCTCCCACCCCCGGCACACGGCGCTGTCGCTCTCGCTCTTCGACCATTACATGTTTTCGTGTTGTCGAAGTCACACCGTAGTGTTATTTTACGTATAAAAATAGATAATATTTAAACACTATTTTTTTTTAGTTTTTGACAAAGTTTAAAAAGAGAAAACGAACACGTTCGCGATCTAAAGATGATTACAAAACTCGAGTGTAAAATACCTACAAAGATACCGACGGAATAGTTCGCCATCTTCAGAAGTTTCGAGTTGTTCTAATTTAGAAGATGAAGGCGAAAACGTTTTGGATGAACAAGGTATGTACCTAAAATTAGTCATATTACTTATACTGTGAATCAATCAACTTTTCTTGAACAAATTTTAATTTTTTTTTTTGGGGACCCTCATTTGTTAATTTATGAGAAAAAGTACCTATAATTTATTATAACGTTATTATCATATCTGTATTCCCCGAATGGGAAAGCAGAACTGTGTAGTAGGTAAGATTCATAAAGGAAAAATTAAGGTCTGGGAATGGAAAACAAGACAGTCGTATGGGTAACGACGAGGCATTCGATTATAAAGTATTATTACCATGTTTGTTGGTAAAGTATATGGTTATACTTTTGGAAACTATTATTAATATAAACTAGTCTCCACGCCTTTATCGTGTTGAACATAAGACGTTATTCAAAATGTTAATTGTTTTGAAGTCGCAAAACTATTTTAATATTTCCTCCACGTAAATCGTGTCGACGATTTCAAGCACCTACCTGTTTTGGTTTGGGAACTTGGTCAGTGAGGACCATAGTGTTAACTTTATTCCCTTCGCCACGTATATCGTGTTGAGGTAACACAAAGTTATTTAATCTCCATGTGAATCATGTTGAGATCATGGTTGAGATCCTGATTGTCTAGCTTGCTCCGCGTAAATCTCATTGAGTATCGTAGACATTAAAATCCTATGACTTAACCTAGAAATTGAGGCGGCTTTGTCAGCGCTTAATTTTAAAAAAGACCTGTTCAGCCAACACAAGCAGAATCAAATATCTAGCTGTTTAATAGATGTAGGTATAGTCCTTATTGTGCTTTGTCCGCTTCTAAAGACAAGTTACCACAAGCACATGATAGCTATAGCTTAAGTTTAAGATACACAGTACTCACGTAAACAGTGCCGTTAAAATGGATGAAATTATACAACGCTAAATGAATTGGGTCTATACAATGCAAATATTGGTTCTTTACAATCTTCAGCCGATCCAACAATGTTTCCAAATGCTAACTAACAGTTTATTTTGTGCGCCCTAGTGGCTGTGGAGCAGGACCAGCATTCAGCCAAGCATTTTTATCTTCAATATAATACCCCAACTTATAATATGCTTGCCTGCATAGTGTGCCTTTTATACAAGATTTAAATTTTGTTTCATTAAGTTCTAATATATTGGGAGATATCTTATTATAACATTTTAAACAGTACCCCATGAAAGATGAGGCTACTTTAGCCAGTCTGAAACCTGGTTGAACTAATTGGTCCCTATTTCTAGTAACATAATTATGTCTGTCGCCTCTTTTATTAAAAAGATGTAAATTCTTTCCGACATACATGATGTTTTCGTAAATGTATTGACAAGGTACCGTCACGATGTTAATGTTCTTAAACAGTTCCCGTAGAGAATCGCGCCGGCGGAGATTGTATATCGCTTTGATGGCTCTTTTCTGCAGAATAAAATAGACTCAATGTCTGCAGCCCGTCCCCATAGAAAAATAACGTAAGACATGATAATGTGAAAGTAATTAAAATAGACCAGTCGCCGTTAATTGGCGGATTTTCCTAACAGCATAAGCTGCTGAACTTAGCCGTCCAGAAAGAAATGTTATATGAGGGCCCCATTGTAGCCTTGGGTCAAGCGTAATTCCCAGGAAAACCGTTTTATCGACGTATTCTAGTTTTTCCCTGTTCAATACTATGTCACAATCACTGCTTTTGACATTGGGTAAGGCAAATCTTATACATTTCATTTTCTTTTCATTCAGAACCAAATTATTAGCCGTGAACCAATTTTGGACTTGCATTAAGGCATTATTTATGATATCAACACTGTCCGTCTGTCTATTTATCTTAAAAATTAAGGAGGTATCGTCGGCAAAGAGCACCATATCAAGTTTTTGTTGCAATAAATAGGGTAAAAAGGGTAGGGTAGGGTAATAGGGTAATATATACTAAAAACAAGAAAGGACCCAAAATCGAGCCCTAGGGAACGCCCAATTTCACGTTTAATCCCGACGAATTGACACCGTTTATTTGAACTAATTGCTGCCTATCATTCAAATAAGATTTGACCAAGTTTAACGCTGCTTTGCTCAGTCCGTAATGCTTCAGGAGTAGTGTATCGTGATCAACGCAATCAAACGCCTTCGAAAGATCACAAAAGACACCTATGGCATCCTGTGCGTCCTCTGACGCATTAAACATGTGCTTTAGTAAGGTAACACCAGCGTCAGTTGTACAACGTTCTTTGGTGAAACCATACTGTTTATCATGAAAGATGTTATTCGTGTTAAAATGGTTAGGCATTTGATTTTAGCATCACTTTTTCAAATACCTTACTAAACACTGGCAACACAGATACTGGTCTATAATTATTTGTTTCCTTACTATACCCAGACTTAAAAAGTGGTATCGCCTTACTGAATTTCATTAGGTCCGGAAAGCGTCCTTGATCCACACACAAATTAACTATTAAAGCTAAGTACGGCGCTACGGTCTCGATAATTGAGGTACAAACTTTGTTAGACAATCCCCATAGATCGGAGGAGAGAATCGGTCAATTTCATTTTGATTTGTTTAAAAGCTTTCATTACTACTATGGGGTTCATATGTTTAAAATTAAATTCAGTCGGGCAGGCTGAAACGTTCGCCTGTAATAAATCAAAAGCAAGCGAAGGCGAGGAATTTAGGGCTTCAGTAGTTTTAATAGGGATACTCGTAAAGAAATTTACAAATTCTTGAACAACTTGTTTGTTATCGCTAATAAGTCCATGAGAAGTCTCAAATCCGTAATCAGTGTTATTAATCCACCACCGAAACAGAAATCCTAACCCCAGATAATCAAACTTAACTCAATGCAACTATAACGTTGCCAAATAAATCTGTTACTTATAATTTGCAGAATTGTAGTAATTTTACTTTTAGCTTTTAAAATATTCCATTTTATTGAATTGTTACCTCTATCTACAATGTTAATTATTTTGATTCACAATAAATAGTTATTTCAATCTATTCCTGTTTATTATATTATCTCCTAAAGTGTTCTCGCTGCTGAAGTGAAAAGTTATGTGTGTTACACGAGAGCAAAGTTTTTTTGCATCTTGTGCCTTTGAATCCCTCGCCACACTGAGGATTCAACTTTAGAATCACTCGCTACGCTCGTGATTCAATCGTTGAATCCTTTGCTTGCTCAGGATTCAAAATCAGCACTCGCAGCAAAAACGACTTTGCCAGACCAGTGCATTTATTACAGACAGTTTCTTACAAAGATGTGTGTTAAATAATCGCTTACAACCCTAATATCTTCAAAGTTAGAGTGAACAAGCTCCTTCTGGGTAAGTTCGCTCCATCGTAGACATGTCATCTCAACCTCTACCTAGACTAGAGTCGAGAGCAAACCCATCTCAAATAAAAAAAGAAATCCTGAAAAGATATAGTAAAAAGTGGCCTATGAATCAACACATATGAAACTTTTACCGTTTTTTTATAATTTTCATTATAATTATTACAATAGAACGGACACTTCATAATTCTAATAAGGTTTATCAATATGTATTAGTTTATTATTGTTTAAGATATTTCTGTGTATTTTATCTATGGGCCTCAGTTGCCTGATAATAAAATGATTATTATTATTATTATTTTCGGATATATGTTGTTTATCTCAGCCCTTTGGCTGGTTTCGACCACATTTACGGGACAAGCCAAGTAAATGTAGCGTGTGGTGTCTAATTTGCTGTGTGATGAGGTCCTGCTTCGTTTTCGTCTATCTGCATGAATTTTCTGACAATCCTACATGTATTTAGAATCGCAGCCTTTTGTAGTATTATGTAGGGGTTTCTTTCAGGTCTAATAACTTTAAACTATATTCCAAATCATCTTCTCCATAGTTTAAAGTTCTTGTCGCCAGATTCTCATAACTTCATCTTTGAGTTCTGAGTATTTACTTATTTTTTCAGTGATAGTTTTCTGTTTGTTGTGTGTATTGGGGATCGCGATGTCTATCAAGTAAATAATTTTATTTATTTTATCCTGTAATGTTATATCCGGTCTATTATTGTGTATGGTTCTGTCGATGAGAATGGCGCGGTCGAAGTAGAGCTTATGTGTAGTATTTTCTAGAATGATTTGTGGTGTATAGTTGTAGTAAGGAGTCTTTATGTTTTGTATCAGAGCGTGTTTGAGAGCTAATTTTTGATGTAAGTATGACGTTTGCTACCTGGTTATGTCTATGAGTGTAGTCGGTCTGCGTGAGTGTTGTGCATGCACCAGTTATATGCTGAATGGTTTCAGGATGGATCTGACACTTGCGACATTTATCGTTCGTTACTGTAGGGTCTTTAACTATATGTTTTCTATATTTTTTTGTGTTAATGATCTGATCTTGAATAGCTATTATAAATCCTTCAGTTTCTGGGAATAAATTACCTATTTTCAGCCACTTATTGGATGCTAATTTATTAATATGGGGTCGTTCTAGGTCATGAGGGTGCCGCCCGTGAAGAACTTTCTTCTTCCACTCTTCAATTTTTTGTATCTGTGGGTCATCACTAGTAGTGCTTTCTGATTTTATTTGATTGTTTAAATTAAGTGGAGTGTAGTTCATATCGTTTATTACTATGGCTTTATGTATGGTGCTCGTGCGAGATTTTGAGTAAAATAATGTTTTTAATCGACTAACTTGTTTCCGCCAAAGGTGCTGGATGTCTATAAGGCCTCTCCCTCCGTATTGTCGTTTGACGGTTAATCTTTCTATGGCTGATTTAGGATGCAAGTTATTATGTTTTGTATGGGTTGTTCGTGTAGTTCGTTCTAATTGTTCGGTGTCTGTTTTGGTCCATTTTATAACTCCGAATGAGTATGTTAATATGGGGATGGCAAAGGTGTTTATGGCTTTAATGAGATGTTTACTAGAGAGCTGGGTTTTACAGATGGCATTAAGTCTTCTCTTGTATTCTGTAGTTAGTGTATTTTTAATTCTTACATGATCAAGTCCTTTTAATTGCGCGTACCCTAAGTATTTATATAAATCAGTTTGTTCCATTGCTGCTATAGTATCGTTGTTGTTCACTACATAGTCTCCGGGTCGTACCTTTCCTCTTACAATGTGAAGTGTTTTGCTTTTAGCATTTTAGCATTTTTATTTTTTTTATTTAGTCTGCTTAGTGGGTGGGTTTTCCGAACACAGAAGAAATAAATTAATGCTGAAGCCACGGAACAACACAGGCTATCTTCTAAAATAACTTAATCATCTTCTTGACTGTGGTGTTTGCCGTCAGAAATATTTAACACTATTCGTAAATTTACGCGCATTTGAGTGGCTGGAGTTCTTATATCATGTTCGCATTTTTCTTCTTCTGCGTCGTTCCTTCACTCCTGAGGATCGCGACCGCATACGACGTGTGTCCATGTGGTCTTCTGCTACGTGCACGCTCTGTGCGTGCTGCTTCTAACAGCCTTCTTTATGGCATCAGGCCACAAAGAAAACCATACTGTGTTCGCATATTTTGAACTTTAATGTGTTGATATTATATTGCACTATATGAACAATGCTATTCTTCAAACTACAACGTTAAGAAACTACTTTTAAATTTTTAGAACACAGTAAGACATCCGATTAACCAACGTGACCCCTGGCCCTAGGCCCGTAAAGATTCATTATTAGCCACTCAAGTTAAGCTTAGCAAATGTAAGCGCACGCTTGTTGACGAATATTTTAAAATTAATTACACTGCGATACAAAAAATGAGGTCAAATGCATAACGCCATCTATGGAATCTGAAGTTGAACTGTCAAAATATTTTAAGACTTAAAATATGTTTTGATGTAGTTCTCATGCTGTCGTTGGTACTGTTTGGGTCAATAGATGACATTACGGGTATCTGCATTACGTAATAAGTTGCTACTTTTGTTTTTTAACATGATATGAATAACAAAAAAATGCAGAAGAATATAGGTTCTGATAATTATCCTTGAAAGTATAGCGTGATGATAAACATTGCTTACGTTAGGCGCATAAGTATCTGCAATATTATAACATGTTTTGGCTTCTTATAACCATTAATCGCTAAATTGTTTGGAAATATGTGAAATAAAAATTTTAATGTTATTTTAAGTACGCAAAAATCCATTTTATGATTTTTTGGCAATACTATGGTGTAAAAATACATTTCAAAAGATGAAATAAATACAAAAATAATAACTGTCAGTGAAAAAAAAATACTTTTTATTTTTCACTTTTAAGTGGTGATACTTGAACGACGTCATCGTCTACTCAGAAATTGAAATAAGCAATAATAATGCCCATAAAATAAAAACTACTGGGCCAAACTGAATTAATTTTTTACGGGACCAAATGGCAAGTACCTATGCCATCGAACTGAGACAAGTAACAACAACTAAGAAAGTTGCCAGTTGACGGGAGCGAAGCCGCAAGGGACAGCTAGTTGTTAATAAATAACAAGTTTGAGTCGAGTGGATTATTCGGAGTTAAAGTTTCAAGTACAAAAAAGAGATGGAGCTTTAACGAACGTAGCGCCATCTCTTTTCCAGTGGTTACATTAGCATATTTTGTGTGTGACTCTTTGTGCGCCAATAATGTGAACGAGAGTGTAGCCATGAGAAGTTTAGTAGGTACTCAACATCGCCGCTGGATGGCACTGTGCAATTCCTGCTAATTCCTGAATCGCGGTGTCCAATTTTTTCGCGCGTTGCTTGGATCAGCACGATAATAATACAACGTCTAGCTAAACTTATTTTAAGTTGTTTATAGTGATGATCATTTGTTTCTTCGTGCTTAGTTGATTAAAAAAATTTACTCGCGAATTCATTCACTCATAGTTGAGAACTAGTTCGGGCACTCATGACCTATCTGTAAGTTGGTGCCTACCTAGGGCGACACTTCCAATAGTATATCTCTTGTATATTGCGGGTATCTTAAAGCTATACTTTGTTAATTAGGTAGGTATTATAGTTTTTTAGTATAACAAGCTTCTGCCAGCGACTTTACCCGCGTGATGCCTAGGGAACATACTCCCGGGATAAAAAGTAGCCTATGTGTTATTCCAAACATACCCATCTACCTCTGTGTCAAATTTCATGACGATCCTTTCAAGCGTTCTAACGTGAAAGAGTTGGTAACAAACATCCATCCATCCTCACAAACTTTCGCATTTATAATCACTAATCACTAACATACTATAAACAAATTCCTCTGCCGCGTCTGTCTGTTCGCGATACACTCAAAAACTGATGCACCGATTTTCATGCTGTTTTCACCAATGGATAAACTGGTTCTCGAGGAAGGTTTTAGTATATAATTTGTCAAGAAAAAATTAGGGATCCTTAAAAACATTGCAGCGCGGACGAAGTCGCGGGCGAAGTGCTGGTATTATATGTATAAGTATATACAGGGTGGAATTTTGTAATGCCACCCGAAGGGAAAGTACTCTTAATACTGTATATAGGAAAAAAATCCCAAAGAAAACATTCCTATATTTATGAAAAGAAAGAAAACTGCATTCAAAGATTTTCTAAAATTCGCTTGCCGCACTCAGGAGTTGAACCAACTAAAATCTTTAAAAATAACACTCTGTACTTTTATTGCATCGATTGTTAGGGTCAATTATAAGTATGAAATCTCTATAACAAACTTAATAAATTAAATGAAAGGAAAACCATGAAATCAGGACTTATAAATTCAATGGTTCATGTTAAAGTACTTTTACTCAAAGATCCATCTGTATCCTTATTAGTAATTAATAATTATCATCGACGTCATTTATTACGACAACAAATAGTTGACGAATTTAAACGAGTTGAGAGTTGAAGTTCAGAATACGATTTATAATTGACGCTAACGATCAATAAAAGTGCAATGGTGTAATTTTTAAAGATTTTAGTCGGTTCGATTCACGGGTGTGACAAACGAATTTTCGGAAATCTTTGAATGCAGTTTTCTTTCTTTAAAAAAATAAAGGATAAAGGAATGTTTCTTTTAGTAAAATTTCCTATCAACAGTTTAACCTAAAAATTTAACTTAAAAATTCCACCCTGTATATACAACCTCTAGCAGAATAAACGCAATACCTCTTAAGGGGTCATTGTACTCATCATTATGAACATCTTTTATTTTGGGACAAAGCCCGAAATCGCGAAAAAAAAATCAGCTGTTCAGTACATTTTGTCGAGTTATGCGCACAGAAATGTATGGGGGAGTCGATTTTTTTTTTCGCGATTTCAGTTTTGGTCACATAGAGAAAGTTGTTCATAATGATGAGTTCAATGACCCCTTAAGTGGTATTGCGTTGTTTATTCTGTTACAGGTTGTATATACGTAGGTATAGTTAGATATAATTTATGAACATAGGATTGGAAGTAAGATAGTAAGAAGTAGGATTGAACTTACGCACTGTCAGTTTGAACCAGAAATACAGTAAGCAGGTACCTAATAAACGTTGGAAATAAGTGCTTAACTAGGTTGAATGGCTCATGATTGTGGTATTAGGTAGGTAGGTAGTACGTCTATAGCAGTTTTCCTTAAGGCTGCTCTCTAGAGAAATGCTTAAAAATAGCGTGCAGATGAAGCAACTTTTCGTCGGTATTTACTAGAAATTACATCTGAAAAAAATAAGTAGTAATCTACATGATTCGCTACGTAATTTAGTTTAGCCAGAATTTACGTATCGGTATCACATAATAAGAAAAAGAAAGTCACCAAATCACTCCAAATCGTTGAGATGAAATCATTTTACTCCTTCATTTTTTTAATATAAGTAAAAAAATAATATCTACTGCTTTGCAATACAAACGAAAATAATTTTGTTTTGTTACTTTTTTTTTTAATGTGTTAAGTATTTTTTTTATAATAAATTTAAAATGCGGGTAGCGAAGTGGCGCGTAGAGGAATAGTTAGCTCCGTTTATATGCACAAGGTCATTGGCATGTATACAAGCCTTAAAGCTCTACCGTGGAGAAGTAGCTCTTCCGGGCCTTTCCTTCTAATATTAATGTTTTAACCTTTGAAATAAAAACTGCATTTCAAAATGTGCACGGCTAATAGCAAAAATTGTTTCCCTAAAATCATATCCAATGCTAATTTTATTCAAGTAGTTTCCAACCAAATGGGTAATAATCAACCCCTGCATCTTGAGACTATCAAATATTCAAATTAACCCCAATTTATCGCTATCCGCTTAGGGCAGCGACTTTCGAGCTGATTACAGGTATTTAGGACCTTAGTAATAAGTCTGGAGTGGGCTCTTGATCTTTTATTAGACTTTTAATAAGTAGTTCTTAGGCCTCTTAGGGGATACTGACTTGTAATTAAAACTCTTCACTCTTTTGCCAACTTCAAAAGGGAGGGGTACCTACTTATGTAAATTGATTGTATTTTATTAGGGTTCCGTATCAGTCAGTATCTACCATAGAAATGTATCTTCTAAGCTCAAATGACTTGTCATTAGAAATAATAAATCATCCCAATAAACTGATTTAGAATTTTAAAATTAGTAATTAGGTACTGGGAACGGTATTCGAACTTGGGAATCAAAACGATAATGATAAATATATTTTTAATCCGCGCTCATCAATTGATGAAGAAAAAAATAAAGAAGAGTAAGTAGGTACCTATAGTCTGTAGTGGGTACGGAGGTGCTCGTGGCTAAATAATATGCATAACAGCCGCACGATTTGGTCTTCTAGGTTAAGCAACGGTTATCGACGACTGTTCGCGGATGGATGGCCATCAATAGGGAATATGCATGCGATTTTTTTATTTGCAAAATGAAATACTTATTAGCTCTAATAAACAATTATGAAATTATTTTTTAAATACCTTCATCAGCGATGAAGTTATAAAGCTTCAAAGTTTACAATTAGAAAGAGAAGTCCGACATGAATTGTGACGTCAAAGTTCTTGGCGCCTATACAGCTGCCATAGAAAACAGCGTTTTCGCGAGATGGACAGATATATTTGTTTAAAATAATTATATCTCGTTTGTTTTTCGAGCAATTTTGATTCTATTTTCACTGTTAGTATTATATTTGTGTATATTTTTGGATAAACTGTATAGATAATAGATCTTTTTTTCGTGCATATTCCCTATTATAGGTATTATAATATAATTATCTAACCATTACATTATAATACCTAAATACATTACTAGCTGACTCGGCAAACGACGTTTTGCCATACAAAAAAAATACCCTACTACCTATTCTCATACCTAACGAATACACACACAAAATTTCATGAAAATTGGTTGAGCCGTTTCGGAGGAGTCCAGTAACAAACACCGTGACACGAGATTTTTCTATATTAGATATTCCGAGGATATTTAGGTACCTTTTCTTTGAATCTTGCATCTATCTTTTTTTGCATGCTGAAAATTAGTAAGCAAAATATGTGAAACTATTTTTACTTTTGGCCATATTTTATGCAAATATATGATATCCTATTCTATTCTACATAAGGTACACTGAAAAACTGCCCCAAGCCAGACTTGTGACTGCTCAACATAATTATCATAGATCCCCAGCTAAATAATGCGGATTAGTGCCAGTGGCGCCTCTTGCGACGCTCCACAGAACTATTGGAAAAGATTGACGAGTGATGTGATGACTATCTCAGTTTTTTTACTAACATTTTAAAGCTGAAGAGTTTGTTTGGTTGAATCTCAAGAAATACAGGTTCGAATTAAAAAATCTTTTAGTTTTGGGGCGGAGGGGAGCGGCGTATTAATGAAAAATGTGACGCAGTCGAAGTTGCGCGGGTCAGCTAGTTGTATAATAAAGGATACATTTTCATGGAAAACAAATGAAAGACTATGGTACGAAAAACTTATTGTATTATTTACAGTAACTTGTTCTTCTTGAAGTGTTTCCAAAATATTTTGTCATTTTATTTTAAAAGTTATAATTTTAAATGGTACAATAATATAAAAAAATAATATAGTGAGAACCAAAAATGTGTAGACTGAGTTCCACTGGGCCCTAAAAAACAATATTTGAAGAAGCCAAAAGGGCTATGATGACCTTCATTTTCAAACAAGGTTTACGGTAGTTTCGCTGTTTTAGAAAATTTTAACTTCAATTGATATATAGCCTATTCAGCATTCTATTGCATTTTTTAATGTGCTATCACCTCAAATGACATAATGCATTCTTCTTCTTCTTATCATGTGGGCAGTTAGGTCTAACAACCCTAGTGTCAAAGTTTCTAAACCACATCAATAATGCATTTAATGTTAATAAATTTTTTTCATTATTAGATTTCTATCAATTATTTAATGATAACAGAGAAATAATGATGTTTAAAATTCAATAGGTATGTTTGAAAGCCTCTTTTATGAGAAAAACAATAAAAACTATTCACAAATACAACAAAAATACAGGTGACAGTCACAGATACGTTATTCCGCAATAAATTATAGGGTGTACATACCATATGATCAGTGTTCTATAATGTCACCAGCACTGTGATTCCTACCAATTTTTTTGCCTACAATTTGCTTAAAAATATTGACTTCTGAAATGTGTAATGCACCCAAGTGTCAAACGAACTGAGAATGTGAAAATCTCAATTCAGAAGTAGTTATTTTAAGCGAATCATGGGCCACGGATTATTGCAAACTCTATAAGATAGTTATAAATTATGTAAAATACATGAAGAGATTTGTGGTAAAAACATCCCTATATTTTTAAAACATAAAACGGGGCTCAACAAGAGCCCAGCCAAGCCAAACCCAGTACTAGACTATTTGATCTCAGGATCTGCCTAGAAACCAATCACACTCTAATAAAAAATTGTATTTATACTTACTTATAGTGTAAAAGGTCCATTTAAATAGCAAAAGTTTTACAAAGTATCCTTAACATTAGAGGTATTACTGAAACTGATTATTACTACTAGTTAGAAATATGACTGAACAATAAATATGATACTTAGATAATAATTTGATTAGCAATCTATTCTGGCACTTTAAGAAAATAACATTTGCACGTAGAACCGCACAATCATTTGCCCTTCACTGTCATGTCATGTAACTCTCCGATAGCAAACAACATCAACTTGATATGAGCTTGAGTCTCCGCTGCTTTTCCTTGTATTTCTGCCACCTTCTCCTCAAACGCCTTTATTCTCACATCCAAGTACTTTACAGCTTCTTCTGTTGTAAACTCTAAGTGATGATTCAAACCAATATTCATCAGCAGGACTGATGTATCAGGGACTGAGGCTTCCATGAAAAAGTTACAACCAATGTTAACTTGAGTTTTAAAACCATTCGGGTGAAGTTCTTTGTTCCCAATTACTTTTAAGACGTGCTTTTGTGACACCAAGTCGGCTACCTCCGTGTTGAGTGCCACAAGCCGCGCTTCCAGTTTCCGTAAATCTTCTTTGAGTACATCGTTGATTATTCTCTCGTATTTCAGTATAGTCTCATCCACACTAGGTTCCGACATCGTATACGATTCCAGTTTTTAAGTTATTAAATTAAATAATGCGGCGCAGTTTTCACATACTTAACCTCAAATCGTAGTATCTAAATAATGTCGTTGATGTTTTTTATGTCGTAGAAGAGTTTAGTTACAGAATTATCCCACTGTTTATACATAGAAAAGTAAAACTATGTTTATAAATTCTTCAAATTTTACTAAACTGCGCCGGTTACAAACAAAACACAAAAATGACACATATTGTAAAAGTTTTGACAATGACAACCAGCACTAGGGACGGGCAAGAAATATCGATATTTTCCATAAAATTTTCAATATTTATAATAGATATTTTTAATGGTTATATTTCGATATGTCGATATTGATATTAGAGTATCGAATTCGTATTTCGAATTTAACGTTACTAGCTTGTGTACTGCTCGCTGCGGGTTAACCACAAAGATATACATAATAATTGCTTTTCACGTGTTTTTACGCATTTTGAATGTTTTGGAAATTAGTATCTAATGTATGAATAAGCATACGAAAACTGACGATAAGTATGTCGAAATTTTTTACTCGACATTTATAAGAATTAAAAAGTCGAAACAATAAATTTTAATATCGATATATTTTTTCACTTCTCATCCCAGCCATCCTTAGCCAGCGATGCAATAACAAACAATCAATAAAATTCTTTAACAAAGACCGATTGTGAAAGAAATAATCTATTGTATGTCTACTTTAATATTTCTCGAAGAGATAGTGAGGGTGATAGAGAGTGAGGTGGCGTAAATGAAGAAGAAAATTGAATCAAATTTTTACTAAGTAGAAATGCAATGTTTTGCTCACCTTGTAAACAAGACCTGAAGTTTAAACTAACGCCATCTATGTAATCGTGTCTACATCATTTACACTGCCATCTAGCGAAGACTACGAACTATGCATAAGATTAGAATCAGTGTCGACTAGAAGCGATCTCACGACTGAAGCAGTTTCACGAAACACCAGAAGATGGCGCTATTCAAATTATAGGACAATTTTATGGCATTAGCAGAAATAATTTATTTTTTAATTACCGGTAGTTTGATTTTCAAGAACTATTACATCATCGGGAAGTTACACATATATTTGAAGTCACTTTTACCCGCCATCAACTTTTAGTAACTACCATCTCTAAATGGATTAAGTACCTACCCAGTAATTAGGTTTACGCCATACGCCGTTTACGGGTCTAATCTATGCAGTGAACTTCCTGACATATCAACTTCTTCTTATTGTGTGGGCAGTAAAGTAATGACCCCACACACCCTAGCGTCAGAGTTTCTAAACCGCACAGTGTTTTAGAAACCCTCAAAATCGGACATGACTAAGTTAATGCCATGAGTCTATGGCGTTTCATATTTCAAATGCAAGACTAAAACTCCCATGCGCGCAATATACTTCGTTTGTGAGAAAAAAAATGTTAAAGTTGGTCATTTTTTAACTCTCTAAAAACGAAAATTATTAAAAATAATAATACTATGAGAGATTGTAAACTAGGTAGGTACCAAAGAAAACTGGGTCTTCTGGGGGTGGGGGGCTTGAGCCCCCTGGATCCGCAAATGTATACCTACCTATCTCTTCTCTTCGAGGATAAAGGTGGGTATCGTGAATCGACCTACTAAAAGTGTTACCATAGACCATGCTACCATCTGAAAAAAGGACGTATCGACACAAAATGAAGTAAAGTAACCGATGTTATTTCTTAATGTCGGATATCGATTACTTCGTTTCGTTTGGAGACTTCCTTTTTTAATAATGCCAGCATGGACCATGGTACAGTACCTATTCTAATGTAAAAGGTCGGAAATCTATACTAATAATATAAAGCTGAAAAGTTTGTTTGCTTGAACGCGCTAATCTCAGGAACTACTGGTCCGATTTGAAAAATTATTTCAGTGTTAGATAGCCCATTTATCGAGGAAGGCTATAGGCTATATCATCACGCTAAGACCAATAGGAGCGGAGCAGACGAAGTTGCGCGGGTTAACTAGTAATAGATATAATAGGTGAGGAGGAAATAATAGGTGCAACAAAAATCAAACAATACACAAAACGATCATCGAAATCGTTTATTTGACAAGAAATAGTTTAAATATCACTTTTCACATTAGAAAACCAGCAAACTTGCAGAAATATTTTATATTTCAAAAATGTATTTGATATTTTATTTTTAAACATAAGATGACACAATACATAGGTGACTATCTGTTCAAAATGCTCAACGGACCAAAAAAGAAAGGTAAAGTCAGGGAAATTAGTTGTCTACCTAGCACATTAATTGAATGTCACTGGCAGCTCATAAACAACCTTTCTATGACGTCTTAAAACCATCTTGATCCCGGTGTAAGAGAGAGACGAGTGAGATAATGCTATTCGTCCTGTATAGCTTATACAGGACGAATAGCATTATCTTTTCCACGACGGAATCATGATGACATTGCCACTTCGTGATTCAATCTTTATGGAGCTTCAATTTACTGGGAATTGTTATTAAAAATGGTGAAGAATTAATTTTCCTCACATCATTATTGACTCATTTACATTAGTTTAATAGCAACATAATACAAAAGAAATAGATTTCTCAATAATACCTATCGAAAAGTATTTTGAAAAATCCACATTTCAGTAAAAATCAATTTTGGTCCTTTGAGCATTTTTCGACCGAAAGACAATAATACAATAAAGATGTTTTCAGACAATATGCCAACAACTTAATAAATAATTAGATATTGTACAAAAATGGGTTTTTGAATCGAATTCACAATTGCAGTTGTTGTTTCTTACACAATCTGTTAGTGGACAACAAAAGTTCACTGACCAAAAAAAAAATAACGTAAGTGGAACAGCTAGTCTATTCTGTAAATAACTATTTCGATATCGAGCTTCACCTGAGTGACAAATCTCACAAAGTGAGCTTTATTACACACAACATAAAGGTCTTATGTTTATACGAATTTGATACTCACTTCGGATTCCGCTGTCGAGACACGAAAATGTTCTTACAGAACAGCACTAGTTTCAAAAATCCTTTTAGGCTGCTTTTCCACCAAAGACGTGCCAGGCAGGATGCGTAGCGAGAGATGTGAAGAACCAATAGAATCTCTTGCGCTGAGCGAGGCTAGGTACAGTTCCCGTCACGCAAGTTTACCTCCCCGAAGTCCGTCGCAATCGATTGCGCAGTATGTCAATTTGACAAAAAACATAGGACAGCGCATGTGCGGCTAGGTCGCGCATGCGCGTTTTCGCGCAAGATGGCGGGTGTAATGGCATCTCACTCGCTCGTATACGTTCGATGCATACTTTTGACCCGCTTGCTCAATGCAATACGACTGTTGATACGAAAAGTGTTACACGTTGTTATTGTTTTTAATTAATTAAGTATATTGGTTATTTCTTACTATTTGATTTGATTTTTGTGTGTTTTTGTGGTGTTACTTTTTGATATTGTTATTGTTACTAGTAGTCTTTGTTGCTTGTTGATAATATAATACGTATAAACAAAAAAACTATTCTAGGAACGTAACGCGATTGCACCTGCGCGGCCTAACTTCGGAGGAGCAAACTACGCTGACGCGAACTGTTAATGAAGCGATGCTATGGGTTCTTAACAAGCACATCCCTCGCTACGCATCCTCGCACAGCTCTGGTGGAAACGCACCCTTAGGGGCATTCTAGGTAATGTCAAACTTAAGTATTTTTCTCATAACTGCTCTCCAGAACTCTACTCGTAAACTTGAGCCTCAGTTTCAGAAGCACTGAACACCTCTCATCACCTGATGCTTGACAGGTCAAATGTTCAGGTCTTCGCATCAAACGCCCGTACTATCTCAGCATTTTGGATACACACACGGCCCATTTTTTTCGATCAGTGAACTTTATTTTTTTATTTTAGTAAGTTGGTGTTTAGGTTTTAATTGAAACGGGCAGTACCTAAGTTAAATCCTAAGTTTCTAACTGTACTGTATGCTTGTAATGCTTAACATAACACAAGTTTATCGTAGGTATCTTATAACGTAAGTAGAACAGTTGTTTTTAGTTGAGGAACTGCAAATGTGAACTGATTTTACAAATCAGCCGTCTAATTGAAAAAACAGGTTGATACTTAATGGATAAGTCTAATCTAACTTCGAAATATTTAGCCTGTAGCCTTCTCACGCTTATCCTCAAGTAAAGGATTACCGAAAAATAATGAAAAAATAAAATATTAACAAAACTTTTCCACAACAGATGTCGCCACTACCGTACGACCCAAAACCACCTCTTTCTTACTTCAATGTCCTTAAAACTATCTTAAATATTTAAATCGTTAATTTATTTTTGTTAGCTACTCTACTGTGATGGACTGTCGCTTATTATAAGTGCTGTTACTGACTTCTTACTACTATACAAAAGAGAAAAAATGTATATCGTAATTACAGGAAGATTGTGACCTAAGCACCGGATATGACGGACGATTGGGGTACTTATGCTCTTTTTACAAATATATCTTTAACGAAAGCAGCTAGACATTAAAGAACTTTGGCTTTTTTTTAATATTTGCGTAAAGTTAAAAAATCTACTTTAATTTGTCACTACTTAAAACCTTAGTGGACTCACGAATTGGACAAAGATTACAGAGAGTTATTTTTTATTCCTACATTAAATTTTTATTTTGTATATCACAAGAATTGTGATGCCTCGATTCGATGGGCGGAAGTTTAACATTGAAATGTAAATCTAAACGTTACAACGATAATCATAAATAAGTAATGTCAACTTTAACTCTAAACTTATTAATTACAAGATCTTAAAAATTACTAGGATCCATTCACAATTTATATCTACAATTAGAATAGAGTACAATTATTTCAGTTCTTACTGTGCTAGCAACAAAAACTTCTCATTTTTACTACCTATTTAAACGAATATTCAGAGAATTTTATAACACTTTAGGTAACCACTCCGTGTTTGGAGATTTCCATACCTAATTAAAACTAAATAAAATCCCGACTGTTAATCGATAGTTTATTTACAAAATATTTACATATTGTTACGACGTAGGTGCGATTTAGTAAGATTCTTGAATATATTCAAGTTTTAGTACATAAGAAATATTACAATATTTGTGTGGTTGTTAACGTACTACATATTTAAAGTATGTGGCAACCACGTTTGGTTATAGACGGTTGATGTTATAGGACGAAGTTTGGTATGGCTGATTATAAATTTCCATGGACGTTCTAATTTTTTTTCAACAGGTAGAGATTTTAATAAAAATATGACCCAAAAAATGGGTAAAATGCGATTTTTATTACAAAGCCTTTAACTGTTGTTGGAAAACCAAATAAATAAATAAAATAATCCCAGGCGGATAACTTTCAAAGTTCATTTTAAACACCGTTTATTTATTATTTTCACTTTGCTGATCTTTTAATAATTTAAAACTTGAAAAATATTCGAAAAAAAAAGGATTTTATCTGTTCTCGTCTTGACTAGCAACCATTTATAATATCAAAATATAAAATACAACATCATGTATAAACTTTTGTTTAAATAATGAAAATCCGCTAGAAAAATTACATAAAATGTAGGGGAACATGTGCATCAGTGGATCACGGGGATCAGTGAATCATTTATTAAAACTCTGTATCTATTGTACTCACACATACACACGTTGGCTTCGCTAACGCTATCCCCTACCCCGCGCTACCCGACTAGTCGCCGTCACTGAATCACAACGGGATGACGCGCGACTGCGCATCGGTCAGTAGGTAAGTACGAAAAAAATAATTTACGTAATGTTTAAAATTACTTTGGTTTAAAGTTATTTGGATATTTTAAAGTCTTTGCATATTAACTTTCAGTATGTGTGTCTGATTGTATAAAACTGTATTAAGTTGTGTGATATAAGCGATATATATTTTGTTAAAAATATTATTTCTGTTATTAGCAAATGGGTTACAGTGAATCATGTGACAATGGGGATCCTTGGATCGTGATCCACTGTTGCCCAAAAAGTTCTAGTTTCGAAGTATACTACTTGTTTACAGGTAAACATGCCACGTGATAGACAAAGGAAGACAGAGATTGGTCTTCATACAGAAGAACAAATGTGGAGTGTCAAACCATAGAGCCGTTTCAAAGTTAACCAAGATCCCGTTCACCACTCTTCAAAGATATTACAAAAAACTATCAAACTCAGGATCCTACTAGCTCAATTGCACTAACACCGAACTATGCTGTACGCAAAATATTTTCCTCTACTCAAGAGAAAGCAATTGTTGACTATGTTATAAAATATAGTCAGATGTTCTATGGTCTGACTACAATTGATATTCGTAAACTTGGATACGAGATGGCAATGTTCAATAATATCCAGGTGCCACAAAAGTGGCATGATAATAAACTGGCAGGTATTGAGGTCTTAGAAAAAGAAACAGCAATCTGAGTCTGAGAACACCGGAAGGTTGCAGTTAAAGCCGCGCAACTTTCTTCAACCGCCACATTGTCAAATTATTTTTTGATAATTTAGAAAATGTTATGTCAAGAAAAATCGCGTTTGGCAACGGTACCAGGGTATTTAATCTAGACGAAACCAACACAGTGACTGTACAAAAGTCAGCCAAAGTGCTCGCCATCAAAGGGCAGAAACAGGGCTCCAAAGTTACTAGTGCCGAAAGGGGAACACTAGTAACTACATGTTACATCGTGAGTGCACTGGGCAATATTCTGCCACCCGTTATGATTTTTCCAAGCGTTCATTTTAAACAATATATGGTAAATGACGCACCGCCTGGGACCTTAGGTCTCGTCACTCAATCTGGCTGGATAAATGGAGAACTGTTCGTGAAGACATTACAAGATTTCATAACTCACAGAAATAGCTGCAAAAATAACCCAATATTGATAACTGGATGATGCGCAACCCAGGAAAAACCTTCTCCATCTATGATGTAGCTGGGTGCGTTAAGGAAGCGCACTTGAAATCGCATTTCGGGCTAAGGGAATTTCCCTTTTAACAGAGATGTCTTTACTGACGTTGACTTCGCACCCAGTGAAGTTACCGATAGGCAATACGAGTCAAACCGTGCGAGCAACAACAAGAAATTAATTTATGCAACGATAATGACGAGAACAGAACAAGAAGTCCATATTGCCACCTATACAGATACCATCAGCAATCGACGATGACATAACCCTCTTTGCTAACCGTCAAAATACACCATCTAACCATACACCCTTTGAAGACCGTGTCGAATTCCCTTTCATAAATACTCAATTTCTAAATGACATCCAGCCGTCGATATCTTCTATCGCGCCTCAAGTTCAAGAGTTTAATTAATATAATAGGTTTTATTGAATTTTAAACCCTTATGATTCATAGTACCCCATTCGATCCACTGTAACTCAAACCCTGATTCAATGTGGCCCATTCATGGGTTACAATGGATCAATTCGCTGTATGAAAAAGAACTGTCTTGTTAAAGAAACCAAACTATAAAACAGGCATTTGAAGCATTTATATTAAAGATTAGAGATGCTTTTATGTATTGAATTAATAACCTCTGTCAATAAAGCAGAAATTTAACCCAAAATAGCTTTAGAAAAAAAAATGACCCATTGAGCCCCATGTTCCCCTACCTCATAGTTTAGAACCTACTTCAGTGACAAAAAAAGTGTGTTGAAGAACGTCGTTTGATACTCGTGGGCATTAGTCTTTGCAGCTGAGATGGAATAAATGCCCGTTCCGAAGGCGAGGCAGTTATGGACCCGAGAGACGGCAAAGACAAAATTTGCCCACGTGCATGAAAATGTACTATTAAAATGGTTAAATAGTAACGTCTATAATCCATTTTAAGTTATAGTCATTCTCGGTGAATTGAAAGACAAAACACTTTTCTGGCCACCACCCAACATAAAAAAACTTATCTAAAAAAATATTATAAAAAATATCAGTTGATGATTTTGAGATCATAAGCCAATTCATAATTTAGTAACTATCACATTTGACCAAACCTACGCAAGTACAGTGATACAGGATGGAATGAGCAGAGTTCAAATTAGGACATGTACAGAAACACGAGGATAATACACATGCAAAGTGCCAGAAATCATTTAATTCAGAATGTTAAAATATTTTGGGACCATAGTGCTACATTTGAAGAAAACAATTGTCTACCTTACATACAATGTGTAAAAAAATAACGCGAAACTCGAAATGGGTCATTTTACTCAACATTAAGAACCACTTTTACTATGGGATAATGACACCAACACTGAAATCGCGAAAAAAAACAGCTATTCAGTTCATTTTGTCGACTTATGCCAACGTAAGGTGCAGCACAGACGGCACACATTTTGTGTGATCGAGTCGTTACTGCATATAATTGCTTAGGTTCTATTTTCACAGACTAAGAAGTGCGTCACGTCACGGATAGTCTGTCGTCTGCGCTGCACCTAAATATACGGAACAGTTGACTTTTTGTATTGTGATTTACAAGGTTCCTAGGTGTATAGTTTCAGTAAAATGGTCCATAATGATGAGTAAAATTATCCCTTTTCTGGTTAAAAAAAGAAGTTCTACAGGCTATCAGAAATAACGAATTATTTCTGTTAGAGCCTATGGATATTCTTTTTTTTAACTTATCACTGGAGTTTTATCTAGCTTGACTGCACATAATTTCCTCAAACAAGCTATTGTTTAGGGCCTTTTTTGTACAAATGGTCATTTAAAAATCACCTCAAAGTACACGATTCTAAAGTCGATATTAGAGTTGGTGGCGATGGATTTTAATCATCTCGAATTATTGTAAATTCATGTATAGTTGCAATTTGTAGATACAATTTTAGTCTGAGCATATAAGAATTTATTTTATCTGATGTATGTTACCACATACCGAAAAAAAAACCCACGAGATGTCAACATATCCTCTTAAGTTCGTAAAATTAAGCCGCTCGAGGCTTGACTCTCAACTCAAGGGGTAACTTATTGTGTATTGTGAGGAAATTTTTCATAATGAGGATAAAGACTAAATACTGGATGGGCTGTCGGAAAGATGATACGTCTAGAAATGGGGGTGACTACTGTAAGTATGGAAAATGAAGACAAGTTGCGTCGACCCCAAATTTTGCGAAAACGGGAATAGAATGATGATTGAACATATTCTGAAAAAAATGCATGTCTGTCCATTTTACGATGTTGTAACAAGCAGGGGCGGCGCTACATACGCCCCGCCCGACTACGCCTGCGTAGTTACATCCCTAGCTGTGTCTAACACATTAATATTGTTACGACTTAACGCCATAGGCCATTTTAATAGCTAGAATACACTAGCCAACACTGCTAGACGAATGTTGGAACATTTGATGTTCTGTGGAGTTGCGTGATTCTGTCTTAGTAAGAGACATAAATAGATTGTTGGTTAGGTAAAGCGAACCAGCAGTGCGATTCTGCAAACATGTCGAAGTCAAGGCTTGGGTGAAGTGATCACGAAGTGAGCTGGCAATCCATGTAATCAAGATCGAATGACAGCTTACTTCGTGATCACTTCACCCAAGCCTTCACTTCGAGATGTTTACAGAATCGACCGTCAGTACCTAGTGACAACGTGAGTGTGAGTACTGAGTGAGCACTCGCGGGAAGTGACCAGCTGTTAATGCATTCAATCAAGGTGGAAAGACAGTTTATTTCAAGCTCACTGCACCAAGTTTCCACGGTGAGATGTTTACAGAATCGACAGGCTGAATCCAGAGTTTCCTGGAGTTTGATGACATGAACATTAATTGCTACGCTAGACTTTTTTTATTTTTTTATTTGTGATGGGTTTGCTATTGACTCTAGTCTAGGTCAGAGATGACAGAGACAAAGTCTACAATGGAGCAAGCTTACCCAGAAGGAGCCTGTTCACTCTAACTTTGAAGAGATTAGGGTTGTAAGCGTTTGGAAACACGGACGCAGGCAGAGTTCCACTCCTTTGCTGTGCGCATTATAAAAGACGTTTGGAAACGCTTAGTGCGAATTGGTGGAATAGTAACAACTGTATAATTTTTAAAAACCTAACGGAAATAAGGGTTCGAAATATCACAGGAGTGAGCGGTTAGACTTTCGGGAACCAAAAATGAACCAAGCGGTTTAAAATGACCAAAAAGCGAATTACCTACGCGACTATTAAAACGCCCGAACTTTAAAATTCTGCGAGGTTTTGTCCTTGAGTTGGATATTACAAAGATGATAAATAAAAACTTACCAAAAATTTAAGCTCGTTTAAAAAAATGCACCTCACTCAATCTGTTCAGAATCCGATGTTAATAAAAACTTGTAACAATTTCGAAATAATGACAATAATTAATCTCAACGGACAAAGAACGCCCGTTTTTGGACATGACAAATCGATGAATGTCCTTATGGGCGAATAAGTCAGAAATTCGAAGTGACCCGACTACATTGAGAGATCGGATCTTGCGGTTTTAAAATCGTAATGCGTAAAACAGTGAATGAATGGTGACTGTCAAAAGTTGAAAGAACGAATGGAGATCTGTGAAGGCTCACTCATGTCATCGTTTCGAGTTTCTTTTTTTTTTTGCAGTAAATACAATTAAAACTATGGTAATTGCTAACTATCGTTTGAACATTTCCTGCAGGAAAGGGCATGGACCGGCTATTGGAGCATCCCCCATAGTCCTTAAGTTTAGTTAGTAAGTACCTAAGTATGTAGTAATATTCCCTACGTTCCACATCAGGCATGGATGACTGAATTCTAATTGTTTTACTAAAAAATTACCTCTGGTTTGTTTATTCCAGTTTTTTTTAATGTCTTATGCTTGAAAAAGCAGTGAATGCCAAATTATTTAACAAAACAACAACAAAAGGGTAAAATGGAATCTTGATTTTTATTTTATTTCCACCTCAGACCAATTATATCAAACCAAATTGTAGCAGTATAGTTTTGTATCTACAAATTGCAACCCTATATAATAGACCACTGCTTTCATACAAAAGAACACTATCTGATTTCGAAGAATTAAAGGACCAGGTGATTTAAATGTTAGTGCAATACAAAGTAAAGCTCACACAGTTTAATGATAGGACAGACAATATTGATAACATCGTATGACTCCCTAATTACAAGGTGTTGTAAAAAAATAAACATTTCTCTATGGACTGTGATCGTCAACGCACCGATATGTGAATACGACCTTACTTTACTCTATAATTTTCGGAGCATAGACTTTTTTTTCATCGTCATTTTTAAATGCGTTCGATTTCGAATGACGTCATAACGCAGGCTTCGAAATTTTGGATGCGATGGAAGTTTTCAAGTTATCCGAATTCGGAATAATGAGATGATACTGGCAGATAGTGGATCCTCGAATATACCAATTGGCGATGTTGAATTCACGAAAACATGGTGAACTTATGGAGAAAGTTGCGTCACAATGTCACAACGCCTTAATGTATCACCTGCATATTCCAAGATTCCTTTCCACTCGCTCCCAATGTAAGAAGCAGATCTCCAAAGCAAAAAAAGGCCAAATCACAAGTCAACACGCAAAAAAATACAAGTCTTATAACAACATAACATAAGGTACATTTTCGTGTGGGCGTAACTTAACAGATCTAGCACTAGGTGTCCTGGAAATATACACAGAGTCCCAACTTTGACGCTAGAACCTATGAGGTGCTGGCGCCGTCGCCTGCCGCTGACGCTGACGCTGACGTCGACGCTGACGTGGACGCTGACGCCGCAGCGGAGGCCGTGGGCTCCTGCGCCGCCTGGAAAGAGGAGAAAGAACATGTTATAATTTATCTATCGAAGTTTGGTTTCCACACTTAGTCCTTATGTTGGACCATTGTGCGTGAGTCATGGAGGCCGTCATTCCAACCATCCAACCTCCCATCAGAAGCAGATTATACCTCCCAGTTTAGTCAGGATGTCTGTAAGAGAATGTGGTGTTCCTATGGTTTGTTTCCGTATTTTGGTGACGCCCGCCCGTGCATTCAGAAGCTCGTGCTCTACCGTTTCCTCCTCCTCCATGCATACATGCTCTGCTCAGAGGACTATCTGTTACTGTAAGTTTTACAGTAATCCGTAACGACTTGTATAATTTTCTCATGTGAAAAGGAACGGAAATATAAAACAAAAGTATTAAGACATCTGGAGGGCTACTCTCTAACGAAATCCGTAGATTCGGGCTTAGCTGCGAGCGGGCGTATTCTACTCCGTATCACCTACAGACTTACGATTAGTCCCGAACCCGAACTGAGAATGAATGACAACACGATTTCACAGTAACTGTCAAATCGTGTTATCATTAGTTCTCAGTGGTTAGGTGATACGAAGTAGAAAATGCCCGCCCGAAACTAAGCCCGAAACTACGGATTTCGTTAGAGAGTAGCCCCCCTGATGTAAGTGGTTAAATTTACTCGGAAACTTGGGTCCGGTTTATGAACACTACTTATTTATCTCGGTACCTACGTACGATCATAGCATTCTCCAAAAATGTAGTATTGATAGATTCGCGTTTGACCACAATCTTACTTAATAGAAAGTGATGATGTGGTCGACGAAGAAGCAGGCTTACCAAGAAATAGGCTATTCACTCTTGTATCATCCCTTCTCTTGACCCAGGTTTTAGCTAAATGACAAATATCTCTACTTAACTAAACTTCCACGATTACTACAATAAAAAAAAAACAATTATAACTGACACGTGACATAATCGAAGATCTCGTATCGTGTTCATAACTAATTTATCAGCCTGCTGCACTTGAATTTGCACGACGTCAACACGTCAAGGAGTACGTTATTTTTTTTATTTGTGATGGGTTTGCTCTTGACTCTAGTCTAGGTCAGAGATGACAGCTGCGATGGAGCGAGCTTACCCAGAACCAGAAGGAGCCTGTGCACTCTAACTTTGAAGAGATTAGGGTTGTAAGCGTTTGGAAACACAGACGCAGGCAGAAGGTTCCACTCCTTTGCTGTGCGCATTATAAAAGACGTTTGGAACGCTAAGTGCGAATTGGTGGAATAGCAACAAGGTAGGGATGGTAAGATGCAGTGCGTCTGGATGTCCGATGGTAAAAGGGGGGGCCGGTGGGATGAGATCGCGGAGTTCTTGGGAACACTAACCGAAGTATAATCTGTAGAAGACCGACAAGCAGGCAACCCTACGGCAATGAACCAAGCTATGTAGCTAGGCATCCACTAGTTTCACGTCACCGATGAGCCTCTTAGCTCTGCGTTCCACCGAGTCAAGCGCGGCAAACTGATACTTAGCTGAGCCATCCCAGCTTTTTGGCCGCGGTTTGGGCTTTGTACTCGATGGTGGCGCCGAAGTTGAGACTGGATGTCAACTCCATGCCTAGGAGCTCGAGCCGATCAGTCACAGGAACAGATGCACCCCGAAAAGTATGAGTTTGGTCAAAACGACTCCTTTTTGCGGTAAAAAGACACGCCTGTGTTTTGGTGGCGTTAAAAGTGACGAGATTGTCATCACCCCACTGGGAGACAAGGCTTAAGGTCAAATTTGTTCGCTCTACCAGGGCCTCTCTCAAGCAACGAACTTCATCCATTATTTATTGCTATAATATCATAATGTATTCAATAATGCTCCCTCCCATGTACCAGGCATGGCCGGAAATACACTTGTTGATATAGAAAAGGAAACAAGTTAGACGTTTACTGGAAAGGCAATGAAATTACCTGTCTAGTTACAATTCGGAGAAATTCCATTTTTATAAAATCAAAATTGTAACAATAACTCAATTTACAAAAATCCGTATTATTTTAAACTGAAGCGCCCGCCTCTAAAAAATCGTCCAATGGTCAGAATTTATCTAAACAATCAAAAATCAAACAAACAAAAAATGTTAGGAATATGGTGCCCGAAAGTGTCACGTTGCCTAGATATTTCGAGGTACCATGTGGTCATATAGTCCTTTTACCCATATATGGGTAAAATGACTTTATGACCATAGTTGCGACGCACGATCGAACATGCATATGCATGTTAGATCGTGCGCCGCAACTTTGAACAAAAACCAAAATGGCGGCGGGGGGGGGGGGTATATGCCAGCTCCCATAGAAAAGTGTTCAGGTGGTTCGATTTCTTTGGCTACCAGTGGCTACCAGTGTATATTATTGTTTAATTGCTAAATTTAAAAAGATGCCACGTTTGTCATTTGTTTATTGAGTAAAACACTGTCATATTTTGGAAAACGGAGCCTTAACATTTTTAAAGGACAAAATTCCCAATTCAGGTCTTAGTACCTGACATATTTAGTTCCATCAAGAAAAAAAAATATCGGCAATTCGTTTAAACGGAGATGAACGTGCCACACGTAAGTGTAACTTGCCAAGTCCTCAACAGCGCGTGAACATAGTGATTATTTATACACTCTTTGAAAGTGTCTGGATGAATTTAACTTGGACAGACGTTAAACTGCAACTGTCATTTCAAAATAAAAGAGTGATCTAATTAGCCGACCACGGCTGTAAATGATGCTAGAAATGCGAGTTATTTGAAAAATTCACTAATTTCTTACAAAAAAAGTAGATTGCCTGACTTTATAAGGTGCCAGCCTTTTACAAGGGGAATAATTCTAGTATTTCTTAGAAGTTTGTGATTTCGATGTCTATAACGCTCCTTAAAAATACAAGAATTGCCCTCCTTCTAACAAAAATTGTTTTAGGCTAAAAAGGTCACTTTAGGAGAATCATAATATTAATCACACAACAATCTGTCAAATTTAATTTACATCTTTACCGCTAACGCATTAGGTTCAATGTTGATTGGGAAAATTTTACAGTGACGGGTAACGTGATTTGCTTTCTGATTCTGCTAAAGTGGCCTTTTAGAACCCCAGATCTAATTAATGAATTCGAGGGAAGTATAAATTATATTTTTTTTTTGTAATTTTCAATCGTCAGATAGGCACTATCTGTTCAATAATAACGTTTTAGTCAAAGATTTTTTTTACTCATTTTTGTGACAATACTTATCATCAAACAGGGTTAAAAAGACACCAATCAAATTATTAAATATATTTTTTACCTTCACTTATCCATAAGATAGGATCTCCGACTATTTTACGGCCAGTAGCCACAACACACACAGACAAACACACACAACTCCAGTACATGTTTCCTCAGTTGCATCAAACTAAACATACTAGTCCCGCTACGGATTGGCCTAATTTTCATTATTTATTATTTGTAAATAATATAATAATAAACAGGTGATAATTTGTACTATCGTAATCACTGGTTTGGAGTAAAAGTAATTAAATCTGGAAATTATTTGCTGTGGATTGCATAGACTTGTATTAGAAATTAGAAAATCCACTGGTTAATTGGGTTTTAAATAATTAATGCCATTAAGAAATAAAAGAAAAAAAAAAACAAAAGCCCCAAAATAACTTTGCCACTTTTTGTAATATTTTTTATTGTGTCCTTTAAATCCTGTCTTATATCCTATCTTAATATATAAAACTTCTTCCGTTAGTGACTGAGCGACTGACAGACAACGTACCTACAGCCGAAACTACTGGTCGTAAAAAGCTGAAATTTGGCATGTAACTTCCCTAAACTTCGTAGGGTAGCACTAAGACAGCATTTGCCCGAAATTCCTACGGGAACGAGAAAAACTGGATATGCTTGTAATAGCTAGTTAATATTTATTTGATAGTTTGTGAGGATGTTTAGATTAAGGGATTATTCACACTTATTCAGCTCCATTCGCGTTTTGCTGAACGATTCTGGTCACATTTATACAGTTCTGCTTCTGTCAACCGCGTACAGCGTTGTAAGAATGAGAAAAGCTGTCATAGCATGTTATCTCCGCTGAAACGCTTCAATCTACTGCGTACGGCGCTGAATATGCTGCGAAGACGGTAAGATGTCCGTGACTACCGCTGGACCACCGACCCCAATCGCTTCCATATTTGGTAAATAATTATTACTCAATTGGTACTAATTAGTACTCGAACTATAAAATTGGTACCTTCGTAGTTTTCGAGAAAATCGACTTTGAAGGTGGTCTGGCGGTAGTCACGTTCTTTACTCATTTAGTAAAGAGCTAGTTTTGCTCTTAACATGGACAGTTCTATGTGCAATATTTTTATCGTTTCGCTTCTTGCAGAAGAAATAGATAAAATTAAACGTAAAAAATTAAAACGCAAACGACAGTAGGTCGACCCAGTATCTCACTCAGACATTTCTAAGGACTTTAGACTGATACAACTAGAAGGTATAATTCTAATCTCTTCGATCCAGCTCTTGGACTATACCTTAAAAACTGAACTCATTATTTCTTCTAAAGTAAGACCAGACTGCTACTATGGCATTGCTATCAAATGTTAGAAAAAATTTCAATATCTATAATTAAGTGTTTTGGGATATAAGTAGTTCTATGAGAAAATCTCGTGGTCGTGCCAATTTTCTGCGAGCCTATTAGTTTAAAAATTTCAAACACGTTTTTCTCCAAATCGGGTAAAACAGCTTTAAAAATCCATGTTTACAGGAAAATCTCAACGCACTTGTTATTGTTGAAAAGCTAAAATTACAGCGATTGTCATAACGTAATTACTAATTAGGAGTGTGGTAGGCAATTACACCGTACCAGAAAAAAAATGTTTATACAGTAAACACAGTTTCTAAATTGAGAATTAGAAGGTAAGAATTTGACAAACTTCAAAGCTAGTTTGACAAGTTTTCACGCTAAAGTACAGTTCTTATTTCTTAATTTAGTCTTGACTAGTGGACGTCACGCGCTTTCACCCGCGTAGTTCCCGTTCCCGTGGGAGCACGCGGATAAAATATAGTTTATGTTACTCCCTGATAATGTAGCTATCCAATGCTGAAAGAATTTTTCAAATCGGTCCAGTAGTTTCGGAGCCTATTCATTTCAAACAAACAAACAAATCTTTCCTCTTTATAATATTAGTGTAGAAGTGTAGATAAGTTTTACCTCAACATAATTTGTCTACATTTTAAAAGGCGAATGAATAATACCCATACCCACTATGTTAATTTTAAGTAAAAGGAAAATCGCTCAGACGTGTTCATTAGAGTTCATTTGTGATATAAATATGTTTTCCCGTTCTATTTCTAGACTTCTATTTTATTGCAATGTAATAGTAAATAATTTATTAATATCAGTATTTGCTACACTTGCCTACTGGCCTTGCAAAGCCGCGCCGTCCGTAGTAGTTACATATTACATCAGGTGACCTTTTACTATACATACATACATATACATAAATATTTTTCAGATCATCTAGTACCACAAAATAATTAAAATTGCGAGGTTCGTGGAACCGGATCAAAATAATGGATGACACATTGCTCAAACAGTTAATTTATAAGTACCTAAATTCAAGATGCACTTTCGTTTTTTCTTGAGAAACCCGGCTGAATTAGAATAAAGCTACAGAACAAATATTTAGGTACAATTTAGTTGCGGATTTGTGTGGTTGAATTACCATTAATTTAAATGATAGTAATCATTATATCTATAGCCAAAACAACTTTAATGCTCGCAAGAAAAAAAACAATCCACTCTCAAGCTCAATATTTCCGAAATTTTTTTTTTAGTATGGTATACTCTACTAAAAAAAAAACAAACCAAAAACCTACAAACAAAACCAATTCTCCCTTAAAACAATATGTGTCAGTAGGCCAACGTCCAACGCGCGTACAATAAGGACCGGCTTGGAGTTGTTCGGATAAAAAAGCAATAAAACAATTGCGTGAGCGCCGCAACAAAGTTGCAAACCTGTCCCCGCCCAGGGCCGCACTAGGGACGCAGGAATAACAAGGTAATGGTCCCTTAAGACGTTAAAATGTCGTTAAATTACTATTTTTGTGCAAGTTAAGCGTCTGTTTATAGAAACAGGAATTGCTAATACTTAATTTTTTAATAAACGTTGATAAAAATATGTTGCTATTTAATTTTTGGAGTGAAGGCACTGTGTGAAATTTAAATGGATGTTGCAGCTCAAATATCTGTAAACCGTATCTGTACTCTATACTTATACTAACTTATATATAAAGCTGAAGAGTTTGTTTGTTTGTTTGCTTGAACGCGTTAATCTTAGGAACTACAAGTCCGATTTGAAAAATTCTTTCAGTGTTGGATAGCTATATATTATCACGCCAATAGACCAATAGGAGCGGAGCAGACGAAGTTGCGTGGGTCAACTAGTGGTCTAATAAAACGATGTCGATATTTTGTAGCAAAGATTACTACATCCGTGAAACATATACAAACATTACCTACTTACACAGCGAACTGCGCACATAATACCTAAGTACCCAAGTATTAAACTAAATCGGAAGTCTACAAAAATTGATTTACATATCCACACCAAAAATAAAACGATCGTTTGACTTCAATTAGCGTTAAACGCGACATAGTAAATATGTATAGACGAACACAGAATAACATTCGGCGTCTCTATAACTATTCGTGTACTATAACTATGAGTCATTTGCCGGAATCAAAACACACTGGTATTAGTTTATTGTATTGTTAGTCAGAAACGTCGAAGTCGGTCGATAGTTACCTGCTGTATTCTATAAAACATTCAACGGGCGCGGCCGTCTTATACACGGTCTCGTAATCCAATGATCAGTTGCCAAATGGCGAAATCTTAGGGCCTTTATGCGTTTGTCAGACAAGGGCGGTAACGATGTCTGTCAAACTTCTCACCACCATACGGTCTCGTAATCCAATGTTCAGCTGCCAAATGGCGAAATCTTAAGGCCTTTATACGTTAGTCAAACAAGGGCAGTAACGATGTCTGTCGAACTGCTCACCACCATCACTGTTTTAATAAAGCATTATAGTCTTTTTTTATAGCTTGACACAGTAGGATCCGGTTACTTAGAAACTGGTTTGTGGGGGTCAGAATAGAAGCCACATCATATAAAATGGTATCAGCAGCATTCAGTTAAACTGGAAGACGTTGCCAAAATACGACGCCACAATATTTAGGAAAAGGCTAAGCGAGTGATGTGGACTGGATCTTAATCGTGTAAGAGAAAACAGCAGCTACGGCGCTTCAAGCCCAGATCTTTTCGCTGCAAAAGTTGATGGGCTTTAACATTTCCAGAGCCATAGAAGCGATTTACGCGAAAATATGCATTTCGCTTACGGTGTGACAGAGAGCACAATTTCTTTGAACAGAAAACTCGAAGTGGGAGCGCCACACGTGTCCCCTTATTGATTCTGTGGAAGGGCACTGAAAATAAATTTGTATTTTCATTTTATTGCTTACTGAGAAATTGACAAATGTCCACGAGGCAGCCCATTCCGTTTAAGACGTTATTCTTGATAGCTATTTCGTATTGCTTAGAATATTGCAAAATTGGTCATTTGATTAATTCGCAGTACACGTGAAACATTTAGCTAAAGTAATTTTGATGAAAAGAGACAAACTTGACAATCCCAAGCTATATTAAGGAAACTAGTAAACTAAGTGAAATCAGTCAGCTTGTAGTATATTAATGAATTGTGAAAAGGAAAGGCATTGGCCATTGATAGCGTATGTATTGAATACAAACGTTTCTAAAAAAAAAAAAATATAGTAAAAGAAAAACTTGATTTCGATTTAAAAACTTTATAGGATCGTTCTAAATTCATCTCTGAATTAAACTTAACTGTTAAAGCTAGTTCTTTTTTCCATTAATTCCGTATGTCAAACTGCACAAGGTGCCTATTTTAGATCTATCATTACTACTTAGATGACACATGACTTATGAAGAAAAAGTTGACCCCTCCTATAAGTAACGGAGTACCTCTTCAACTGTACCTGTACAATCGAAGGATCTAAGTTTGTAGGTATCTATTATAGTTGTTCCCGTTCAGAGTTCCAAACGTCCGAATGGAAAAAACAGAACCCTTACGCGTTTATCTATACTAATATCTACACTAATATATAAAGCTGAAGAGTTTGTTTGTTTGCTTGCTTGAACGCACTAATCTCAGGAACTACTGGTCCGATTTGAAAAATTATTTCAGTGTTGGATAGCCCATTTATCGAGGAAGGCTATAGGCTATATATCATCACGCTAAGACCAATAGGAGCGGAGCAGTAATGAAAATTGTGACGCAGACGAAGTTGCGCGGGTCAGCTAGTTACAATATACAACGTGTAACAGAATGAACGCAATACCTCTTAAGGGGTCATTGTGCTCATCATTATGAACAACTTTTACTATGGAACCAATCCCGAAATCGCGAAAAAAAAATCAGCTGTTCAGTACATTTTGTCGAGTTATGCGTACATAAATGTATGGGGGAGTCGATTTTTTTAAAGTTGAGTGAAAGTTGTTCATAATTATGAGTACAATGACCCCTTAAGAGGTATTGCGTTTATTCAGTTACAGGTTGTATACAATTTGTAGGAAATCTAATTAGGAACACAATTTAGGAATTCTTCCAATCGCACTAAATCGGAATCTAAATGTTCTAACTTCAATTACATCTTTCCATTTCCTTATCAGATTTTCTACAAAATGAATAGTGTGAAGCGCTTTAGGATCACTCGTTTGTCCGTCTGTCACACCCTTTTTTTTTTTAAGGATGGAAAATCATCAAATGACTCCTCCCGCTCTGGGCGGAGCAGAAGGGAGTGTCAGACTCTTACTGACTAAAACCCATCCGTGTTCCTCCCAATACCCTTTGTGTTCCAGGGCCGCGGTGCCTCTTTCAAACAGTTTCCGCAACCCCGGCAGGCACTGGCCCTAGCGGGCCCCATCGTCTGTCACACCCTAGGACTAGTCTGATCATGTGATCTCCAGATATTACATTAATGTCATAATAAGATTTTTTTTTGTGCAAAACAAATACAATAATTTTAAATGTGTTTGTAAATTGCAATATTTATCCAACAAAAAGGGAAGTTATTAATAAGTAGCAACTGCTTTGGCCTCTTTATCTGCCTGCATATTTAAATGGTTTAATATTATTAAGTAATTAACCTGCTTAGCAAACATTTACCTACTATAACAACATCATAAGATTAACTATGAGATATTAAAAAAAAAAAATTATTACATTTTTAAAACATTATGTAATTATGTAACTGAATAAGGCAATGAATCTGTTAAGTTTATAAATTCTCTTCAACTGTACCTTATCCTCACTAATATTAATAAAGAGGTAGTTTTTTTATTCCTATGTGGTAATACTGATCCATTACAAACATTATTTCACTGGTTTAAACCTAACCCAACGGGAAGCAACTTTTTTAGACGAAAAATCCACGAGAAAAATCTAGTGTCCCAAATAAAATTACACTTAAGTATCCCCAATTATTTCGGCACACCCCAATTCGGTCCTGCCTCACTAAGCCATATTCGGGCCCGTCAAAAGTACTCAAAATCGGCAACACTACACGCGGCATGTCGCGGCTGACTCACGCTTGACCGATTCGAAATAAAAACTGACAACATGCATGATGTAGTATTAAATGTTAAGAAAACGCCATTTAATTAAGAGATTTTGATTTATTTTTAACAAGTTGCCGCCCGCAGCTCCGTCCGCGTGAATATCGAAAATGATTCTAAAAGAACGTACTATCGGGATAAAAAGTATCCAGATTATGATCTACTACTGTGACAAATTTTATCTGGATCCATTCAGTCGTTCTGACGTGATCAAGTAACGAAACATCCATCCATCTATCCGAATATCCAATTTTCGCATTTTTAATATTAGTAGCTTCTGCCAGCGGCTTCGCCTGCGTGATCCCTAGGGAACATACTCCCGGGATAAATGCCCTATGTGTTATTCCAGACTATAATCTACCTCTGTGCCAAAATTCACGAAGATCCTTTCAGGCGTTCTGACGTGAAACAAACAATATTATATACAAGTATAGGATAAATATATCAATATTAGTACCTATAGAAGTATAGATTTGTACGAACATGAGTTTTTATTCAAGTTTTGGCATCTTGATGAGAGTTAGTTGGGAATAAATACAAAATTAAAAGGTCCAGTCTCCATCAAGCCAGTTTTGGAATCGACTCATGAATTTTTCATCAATAGTTTATCGCTTCATTCGTCTTGCGTTTAATTTGTGACACAGCGATAGTATTTTTGTCAGTAACAGGGGAAAGGTCAAGCGCACTTAAGATGTTATCGAGCAAATTGCAGTTGACAACCTTTGTCAAATTGACATTATTTCAAAACTTTGTTACAGTTTATTAGCCAAACATAGAAATTAATCTATTAATTTTGTCGTTTTAAGTAACACACTTAAAACGACCAAATTAATAGGTCAATAATTTAGAACCTCATCAACACCTGCCACCTGAGGCTCTAGACAAGTGACATTCTTGAAGCGGTAGCGCGGCGAAGGCGATTGTCAAAACGTCAAAAATGTATGGGATTGACAAAAGCTGTCGAAAAGTCACGTGATCAATCCCTTACATTTTGGAATTTCGACAATCGCAGTCGCTAATGGAATTGCATTTTGTCTAGGGCCCCTGGACGTGAACTGCAATGGCCTATATGAAAAGCGCTCAATCGTTTGCGCACCTAAGTAGGCCACTGCAAATACAACTTGGCAAAATGTGGTTTCACTGACCCGCTGGACACTAAGTGTCAGTGCGATGCCTCCGTCAATAATATGGCCCACTTGCTGGAGTGTGCTAAGTGCCTACCATACACCATTGAGGACCTGATGAATGCCACTGATAATCGTGGCACTACATTTATTATTTCGGATATTGCCGTAATCCAAAAGATAGAACTTTTACAATAGGTAACAGACATTAATAGTATCTTCACCATAATAAATAGTAAGAATCGGCGCGTACGCAGCCACTCGATCTTGATTGTATGACAAGACAATGCTCTACTTACAGTGCACATATTTATTATTGAACGTTTAAGAGTAAAACGTAGCCCCTGATACAATGACATATAATTTCTGTAATTATATTTATATCCCCATACAAACGCGGGCGCCAACTCAAAAATCTATATCTATACTAATATATAAAGCTGAAGAGTTTGTTTGTTTGTTTGCTTGAACGCGCTAATCTCAGGAACTACTGGTCCGATTTGAAAAATTCTTTCAGTGTTAGATAGCCCATTTATCGAGGAAGGCTATAGGCTATATATCATCACGCTAAGACTAATAGGAGCGGAGCAGTAATGAAAATTGTGACGCAGACGAAGTTGCGCGGGTCAGCTAGTGTAACAATAATAGAGAAGATCACACAAGACACATTCATAGTGTGTGCAGCTAAGGAGTGAAATTCCCTGCCGGAGTCTATGTTTCCTGATAGCTATAACCTGGGAGTATTTAAGTCAAGAGTGAATAGGTTACAGGCAATCGTGCTCCATCTTCGACCACATCATCGCTTACCATCAGGTGAGATAGTGGTCAAACGCGAGCCTATAAATAGTAAAAAAAAGATCCCAGAGCCCCCAGACATCATCCCATTCCAATACATTCGAATTCTTGTTTTGGACCACAATCTCACCTGTTGGAAAGGGATGATGTGGTCACGATAGCGCACGCTTGCTGAGAAGTCACCTATTCACTCTTGACTTAAAGAAAGGTTGTTGCTATCAGGAAAATCAGATTCCGGCAGGGATTTCCAGTCCATAAGGTGCTGATAGACTGGAGCGGTCACTTGTAAAAGAACATTCGAGATTCGAGTTCTCGAACTGCACAGCGAACAGAGCTGAGTATGGAACCAAACATCGTTTCGAACATTTTAACGATGATTCTAGCAAACGCTCTAGTAAATGCACGACAAAAAAAAATATTATTCACGAAGATGCCAAACAACAATGACAAAATTGCTCGGCTCGGCAAAATGCTCGAAGCAAGACTGTCGTTCGCTGAATGCTCGCTAAAACGCTCTAAACAGCAGCATTACAATAGAACATTCGCTAGAATGCTCATTACAAGTGAATGCACAAGTCTATCAGCGGCTTTAGCTGAACGCATCTAAGTGAAAGTATTCCCAAAACTTTTTCAAATTTAAAGGGGGGATAACAAGAAACGTGTTGTATTCGGTTTATGGTACGGAACCAACCCTTCGTGTGAGAGTCCGGTCGAACTTGGCCAGTTTTTTTAGAGGGATCTTGATGCATGACGCGTCTAAACATATTTGATAGGTACGTCTTGTGCCAAAGTAGCCAATATCTTCATAATGTCTTTCATTGAATGACAATAACGGCGGATCTGTGGCCATAGTCGTAAAGATGGCGTTAAAACTTGTGCACTTACTCGAGCGTGCTACGTCCGTGTTGGAGAAGACAGTCGTAAATTATAACTAATGCAGGGTTATGGTTCACTTCTGTAATTCAGGATGTAGGTAGGTACCCACATACCCACATACATAGGTACCCGCCGCAACAGAAGAAGACGCCCCGGGCGTCGGGAGTCGCAGGGCGATTCTCGGCCACCGTAGGCGCGGGCCTGCGGACGGCGAGCATTGGGTGACTCGCCGTCTGATCAGAACCAGGCCCGGGTCGACGGCGCGCTGTGTTCCACGCGCGCCTCAAGGAGCTGTCAGCATAAAGGACGGGGCCCGCTAGGGCCAGTGCCTGCCGGGGTTGCGGGATTTGTTCGAGAGAGTCGCCGCGGCCCTGGAACGCAAAGGGCATTAGGAGGAACACGGATGGGTTTTAGTCAGTAAGAGTCTGACACTCCCTTCTGCTTCACCCAGAGCGGGAGGAGTCATTTGATGATTTCCCATCCTTAAAAAAAAAAGAAAAAAAAAAAAAAAAAGGTAGGTACCCACGTAGATTTTATGTATTATGGTAGACGTCAGATACCCGTGCAATAACGGTCATTGACATTACACACCATATACATTTATTGACTTTCTTAATATAAAAAACAGAAACAATGACATAAAGCTGTCATGAATCGACTTCTATCGTGATCCTTTACGTTCTTTAGTAATGAAAAACGGGCTTAATTTATTGTTCGAGTATCTACGAAGGGATATTAGAGAAAGATCAATGTACTTTATTGCACGTTTATCTGGCGCGTACCATATAGACTAACACTTCGCCCGCATATGCGCAGATTTAGTACGAACGATTTTTCCTCTTTTCACCCCCTTAAAGGTTGAATTTCTTAAAAACATTTCTGATTACTCAATTACATCATAAAAAGAAGCCTTGTACAAAATTTCATGTCATTCCTAGTTTTGCAAAAAAAAATCGCAAAACGAAACTACCGATGCGCAGATTTAGTACGAACGATTTTTCCTCTTTTCGCCCCCTTAAAGGTTGAATTTCTTAAAAACATTTCTGATTACTCAATTACATCATAAAAAGAAGCCTTGTACAAAATTTCATGTCATTCCTAGTTTTGCAAAAAAAAAATCGCAAAACGAAACTACTGGGGTAGTTTCGTTTGTGCATTATGTCAGTCAGTAAGTTTAACTGGCTGACTAGAAGAAATTGCTTCAGTAATTAGGTATTCAATCAATGGTTACCTATATTATTGTTTTTCCTACTGTGGTGTGGATAGCAAATAAAATTGTTAATAATTAAAATTGTTTAAAATATAGAATTTAGTGATGGCTTCGCGGACCACTTCGGGTGCTACCAGGGACCACGAGTGGTCCGCGGACCACCGGTTAAGAACCACTGGTCTAGAGCCTATATGTTCATATCTATTAATGACATCCTTAGAATGAAATACCAGAGATGTGCGAGGACACGTAGCGAAAGATGTGTTTGTATTAGGGAATATGCATGCGATTTTTTTATTTGCAAAATGAAATCCTTATTAACTCTAGTAAACAATCGTGAAATTATTTTTTAAATACCTTTATCAGCGATGAAGTTATAAAGCTTCAAACATTACACTTAGAAAGAGTAGTCCGACATGAACTTTGACGTCAAAGTCCATGACGCTTATACAGCTGCCATAGAAATAAGCGTTTTCGCAAGAGGGACAGATATATTTGTTTAAAATAATTACGTTTGTTTATAAAGTTATTTTAATTCTATTTTCACTGTTAGTATTATATTTTTGTATATTTTTAGATAAACTGTATAGATAACAAATATTCTTTTCATGCATATTCCCTATTTTACATACAAAGTCTTAAGGAGCTCGTGGCTAAATAACCCAGCCGCACAGGTCGATCTTTAAGGTTAAGCAACGCTTGCCAAGGTTGGTCTGTGGATGGGTTGACCACTTAACATACTGAGTTTCCTCCGTAACTCGGAAAGTACGTTAAGCCGTTGGTCCTGGCTGTCATTTGTAGATCTTTGGCAGTCGTCGTCGATCGTTGCCAGTTAATGGGTTGTGGAGGTTCTGGTAGGCAGCCGCTCCACGTAAAGCCGACCCCAATATAGTTGGGAAAAGGCTAGGCAGATGATAACATACAAAGTCTATCCGCTCGGATTTCCTCTTAAGAACTAATAGAATCGCTGAGCGAGGCTAGGTAAACGAAGCTATTCTAATTTAGCTCTTAACAACACATCTCTCGCTAAACATCCTCGCACATCTTTGGTGTTAAGGCACTTACTCCACTTACCTAAAACATCAAACAAACCTACATAGGTCCATTTCCGCGCACACCACATATAAATTAAAGACTAACCCGCCATCAAAACACAGCCGTAACGCAAACCTGAAACCGAAGAAGTTCACAAGATCCCATTGTTTTACAATGTTCATAATAATTTTACAATAACACGCTATGTCCATGTTTCCACCGTTTTCTTGGACTGTCCTAAGTTATTAGACGATGTTTCAAATATAACACCACATTGTTTAATAATATTAGTGACTGCAGATCAGGGATTTACATTAAAACGAGCGATGTTTCAGTGCGACTGTAAACAGACATGAGAATTATTACCGAATGTTTATAATTTGTGAGATCTTGTTCCTCTACAAAATGCCGAGTTTCTCGTAATTATGTAACGGAGATGTTTGTTTTTAATACCTTGTGGTAATGTGGGATAGTTGAGCGTTGGATAAAATGTAATCATTCGCTGTTTGGTGTGATTTATTGTCGTGAATTAGGAAGAGGTTAACTTACATAAGTAGGTTATGAGGAATCTATACTTATCTATATCTATCTATACTAATATATAAAGCTGAAGAGTTTGTTTGTTTGCTTGAACGCGCTAATCTCAGGAACTGCTGGTCCGATTTTAAAAATTATTTCAGTGTTGGATAGCCCATTTATCAAGGAAGGCTAAAGGCTATATATGATCACGCTAAGACCAATAGGAGCGGAGCAGACAAAGTTGCGCGGGTCAACTAGTACTAATATATTAAGCTGAAGAGTTTGTTAGCTTGAACGCGCTAATCTCAGGAACTACTGGTCCGATTTGAAAAATTATTTCAGTGTTAGATAGCCCATTTATCGAGGAAGGCTATAGGCTGCATATCATGACGCTAAGACTAATAGTCAACTAGTGAGCGAATATGAGTAATAAACAAAGTCACAGATATCTTGACCAGAGTCGACCAACAAAGTGGAGGTAGACCGGACATATTTTGAGGTCTAATATATGTATGTAGAGAAATGTGAGTTAAATAATAACAGACTGGTAGGTTCCCAAGAAACAGCAAAAGGAGCTGGGGGAAAGAAGTAAGGAGATGGGAGGATGAGCTAAAAGATTACAGCGGGCCCCCATTGGAGGAGAGTAGCTGGTCCCAGAGCTCACTGGAAAGAGCTGGAAGAGGCCTTTGTCAGAAAGCACACTGAATTGAGATACTTTTTGTAACAATGCATGCAAGAACCAAAAGCAATTCAGGATAACAAGGGCATTATATAACTTAATTAGAGCTCGTGGCTAAATAATAAAAGCCGCACGGGTCAATCTTTAAAGTTAAGCAACGCTTGGCAAGGTTGGTCTGTGGATGGGTGACCATTTTAACATACCGAGTTTCCTCTGTGCCTCGGAAAGCACGTCAAGCCATTGGGCCCGGCTGTCATTTGTATATTTTTGGCAGTCGTTACGGATTGTCAGAAGCCTGTAAATCTGATTACATTCTTACCACGAAGTACCGTGTTACACAGTTAATGGGTTGTGGAGGTCTGGTAGGCAGCCGCTTCACGCAAAAGTATTCAGCTGAATCACTTACTCAATTTATTTTGCATTGTATAAATTCATCCATTTTAACGGCACATGTGTGAGTACTGTGTACCGTAAACTTAAGATATAGCTATCAGTTTTAGGTTTGTTTTTGACTTGAATGTACCCTGGCGGTTGGGAGTGTCATGCTCCCACAAAAGTCTGGCTGATGGTGGCGTATGCGTTGGATCATTTGGCTCCCTTCAAAATGGTTGAGCCGAATGGTGCTAGCGCATGCGTCATGTTCGTGAACGGGCGCTGTCAGTTTGGACTGGTCATTTCTCAGCTGCCATGGTTTATTTTAAAATAATATTTCTTTGAATTGTTCCTCCATAGAGATCTACGCTTTGGAACGTGCAAATAACTTCATCTTTTTGGACTGACCGACTTTGACAATTCAAAAGTGCCTGTAAATGGTTTATTTGAAATAAATATTTTTGAGTTCGAGTTTTGAGTTTGAGTCCGGTTTGACTGGAAGCCGACTCCAATATAGTTTTAGGAAAAGGCTAGGCAGATGATGATGAGGAAGATTCAGAAGGAAGCTAGAAGATGGGTGGTACTGGGTAGCATGGTCTTTCTTTAACGGCCTTCATGGTCGAGTGGTTTAGGCGTTTGCCTTGTGACCCGATGGTCGCAGGTTCGATTCCCACGCGAAGCATACTTTTTAAAGTTGTTTTCAGTTTGGCTAGGACATTGCAGGCTTGAATCACCTGATTGTCTGATAAAAAGATGATTCCGTGCTTCGGAAGGCACGTTTAAGCCGGTGGTCCCGGCCGCCAAATGGCGGTCGTCAAATAAACCATGTCAGAGGCCCTTGAGGCGGTTTAGAAACTACACTAGAGTGTGTGGTCGTTTACACCGACCACTGTCCGAGGTAAAAACCAGCCCTTGGGTCACGCGAAGTGTCAACTAAACGTTTAGCTAGTTCTTTAAATAAAACGTGAGCACTCGGACCCCACGGTCCAAACGGTAGGATATATTATGTACATTACACATAATATATCCTAGGTACTTAAAAAAACGGGTTATCGCATTGTCATGTCGCACCTGTCTGCGGAAACCTTAAAACCCAGCACCTTATCGCTTTATCGAGAAAATATCCCAATGAGCCCCTTAAATGAGCAGTTTAAAATAAATACAACATTAAATAAAAACTAATTTAAATATAAAAAAATATGAAACGGCGGCCGAAAGCCATCAATGTAAGCAAAATTCTCAGAAAACTTATACATTGAATGTCATTTAAGAAATATAAGTTTTACGACTTGAAATGACCTAAATTATAATTTTGAAGGCACTTAACGACCAACCAGTGTGTATCTCCGATTATAACGTTTGTAAAAACATTCGAAACTCAGTTTATTCTTTGTATTGTTATTTTACCGTCTTTGTGATAAAATGATTGACTTCAGTTTTATGAACCAATTTTGAACTTTTTTTTTGTCAGAGAGCCAAAATATCTGTCGTAATTTGTGAGATATTCTGAGCACGTAATTTAGATTTCCAATGATTTTATTGTTAAGAATTATTTTTATAGTTTAATTCCAAGGTTAAACAGCACGGAGAAAAGGTTTGTCGACGTTGCAGTGGTAACGTCAACTAATCTATGTATACTAATATATAAAGCTGAAGAGTTTGTTTGTTTGCTTGAACGCGCTAATCTCGGCAACTACTAGTCCGATTTGAAAAATTCTGTCAGTGTTAGATAGCCCGTTTATCGAGGAAGGCTATAGGCTATATATCATCAAGCTAAGACCAAAAGGAGCGGAGCAGTAATGAAAATTGTGACGCAGACGAAGTTGCGCGGGTCAACTAGTCATCAATATATATAAAAATCTTCCGTTACTGAGTGATCGAGTGACTGAGTAAGTGAACAACGCACAGCACAAAAATGGTCGTAGAAAGCTTTGGAATGTAGGTTCTTTGGGAGTGTAGGGGCTGGCTATAGCTAGTTTGTACTAAAACTGAATAAGCGCCATCTGTTGAAAATAGCGAAAACCCTCTTATTTTCCACACGAAGTACTCGAACTAAACCCTCAGGTCAATTTACATCATAACAGATGATACAAAAATAATAAGAATCGACAATTGTTAGATTGGCGCCGTTTTAAAAACGAAGTGTACCACACTAGTCATTGTCAGTGGTCATAATTACTAGACTAACTACTGCGAATTTGCGACCAACCCAATTATCTTGCTGGCCCCACAGCAATTATGACGACCAGCGTGTCATCAGGCCCAAGCTAAACTTGCCAACGCCGACACGCAACTGTCCCTCTATATCATTACCTCCACCCATCAAACCAGCATAATTTAATTATAATCAAACTAAGACCAACTTTTTCAATGATAAAACTTCGCATCAACATCGTTAGCCACACGAGTGCCAATCACAACACTATGCCTCGTAAAAAGGGATATAAACGCAGTATAAAGGAATATATACCACTTTAAATTAATACGAGACGTGTATAAATAACTAGTTCACTAAAGAGGATCACCAGATTCAGTTGAAATTTAATTTAGTAAGATTATAAACGGCATAGTTTAATCATGGTAACGTTGGGTATCACCAAGTTATACGAAGACCCATAAAATGAGCTATAAACGCTGCATCCACTTACTTTTATTACCAGCTACCAGTGTTGCCAGGAATAGGTTTTGCAGAACTACTGCAAATTTTTCGGAACGCCATACGGTTTCCAGAAAGGTTTTTAATTTGGTATAGAGAGAAATTAATGGGAATTGTCGTGGAATTACTTTCGCGAGCCGACAGAAACCGCTTCGGAATTAATTTGTTGTATTAAACTTGTTAAAGATTGTTTGATTTGCACAGCCATTCAAAATAACGCATCTTATTAATTCACGGAATCTTCTCTATTATTATTCACTCACTTAAAAGTACCTGTAAATATTGTGAAATATTTAAAAAATACATTTAATAAAATAGTTATAAGAAAAATAAACAGCTTGTTTTATGCTCACACTTTTTTATTTAATTTTCGTGCAAAATATTAATTATTATTTTCTAACCTGGCAACACTGAGCTTGCTCCCGTCATTTCTCCGAAAAGCCGGCTATTATAACTCAATATCCAGAAACATTATAGTTATGGCTTACTGCTGGAGGATTCCGAATAATATTGCACTGTTTACAAATAAACATTTGTTTTGTACAAACTTTCCTAATACGAAATTACGAACTATGTATTTGCTTGTAGAACTTTTTTATCTGAATATTGGAATTACCTTTTTACGGTCTATTTCGAAGAACTACAAAGCGAAGTAGTAATAAAAGATGGTATACTTAGAACTAAAACTAGACGTAACTAAATTCATACGTAATCAATATAATAATGTGTGATTGAGTGACTGACAGACACAGACGAAACTACTGGTCGAAGATAACTAAAATTTGGCATGTAGTTTCCTTGTGGAGTATAGGGGATCACTGAGCGAAGATTTCCCGAAATTCCTACGGGAACGGGTAAAACGGGCTATGCGCGTACGAAGTCGCGAGCAAAAGCTAGTTAAATAGCCGAAGAGCATTTACTACAAAAGAAATGTCGCATTGTCGCGTCACGTCGCGTGTCATCAGAAATTCAGAAAGCCTGATATAATCAAAATCAAAAAGCGTAAACGAGCGGGACGACCAAGTCTGATTTTTTTCTTTTGCCAACTGTTGCTAAGACCGGTTTGGCAGTCACGAAAACTGACCCGAAGAATTAAACTCAAAATTTTCGGGTCTAATGTCAAATCCGTGCTGCGGGTGTGAAACATGGAAGGTGACAAAGGAAATCTTACGCCAAATCCAGGTCTTTGTCAACCGATGTCTTCGTCGCATACTCGGAATTTACTGGCCTGAGACCATCATTAACGTAGAGCTGTTAGAGAAATGCCACGAGAGCCCGATCGATCGCCAGATCAAGCGCCGTAAGTGGAGGTGAATTGGTCACACGCTCTGGAGGGATCCCGATCACATTCCCAAACAGGCTATGGACTGGAATCCTCAAGGTAACAGGAAACGTGGAATGACGTGGAGCGAGGTGAAGCGTAAAGCTCAAGACCGTTCGCGATGGAAGTCTACTGTGGACCCCAGCTAGGGGACATAGGATCTTAAGTAACTGCATTTATGGCAATAGCCTTTACTTCCATGGAGGATGCACTTATGACTTTTCTTATTAATTAGTCTGCTGATTAGGAAAGGTTTCCTACATAGAAGGTTCGGTATCTGCAAGTTTATACGAGTTAGACTAAGACTTAGTCTAGTCTAGTGCATTAGCTACTCTTTCTATAACGCTGTACGTGAACGAGGCAGAGATGGAGGCAGGCTAGAGAGTCTAGCTAGTGGTAAAGTAAGGCGTCGTCCTAACTGGCTAATGATCGTATGTATAAGTTGATGCGATGCGATTTCGTCACGCGACGAAAATGATTCCTGTGCTCGCGCGATGATTTGCAACCTTCAATTTACTTAACTGCCTCCGTGGTCGAGTGGTTTAGGCGTCTGCCTTGTGACCCGATGGTCGTGGGTTCGATTCCCACGGGAAGAAACATAAATTGTAAAGTTGTTTTCCAGTTTGGCTAGGACATTGCAGGCTTGAATCACCTGTTTGTCTGATAAAAAGATGATTCCGTGCTTCGGAAGGCACGTATAAGCCGGTGGTCCCGGCCGCCAAATGGCGGTCGTCAAATAAACCATGGCCCTTGAGGCGGTTTAGAAACTCTGACACTAGGGTGTGTGGGGTCGCTAGACCTTACTGCCCACACGATAAGAAGAAGAAGAAGAACTTCACTTTAAAGAAATGCATGTGTTTAAATCTCGTCGTGCGACTAAATCGCATTGTTAATTCGTATTAACGTAAGTCAGTTAGGAAGACGCCTAAAGAGTGGTGTAGAAAATAAGTAACCATTAAAAAAAGGTCCAACCTTTTTTTAGAAGAAATAGAGTACTTCTGATTTGAGAGAGGTTAAATGAAGAGTGCAGACTTTTGAAAGAGGGTACATTTTATTGTTATTTTTAAGACAGAATTTTTGCTTAACATTGTCATCAGCATTTTTAGTTCTTTTCATTGTAAGATTTCAAGACAGTAACCAATTCAATGAAGCGCTGTTTTTTGCGTCTCAATCTATACTATATTATTTTAGTATTTGTATTAAAAAGCTGAGTTTGTTTGTTTGGTTGAACGCGCTAATCTCAGATTTGAATTGAAAAAGTATTTTAGTGTTGGATAGGTCATTTATCGAGGAATGATACGGCCAAAAGGAGCAGAACATTAATGAAAAATGTGATGCAGACGAAGTTGCACGGGTCAGCTAGTATGAACAATAAAAGGGAAAACTCTCTCAGTGAAAGAACAGAAATTCATTCAATTAACTTCAAAATCAGAGTCACATGAACAGATTATTTTAGCATGCTGGCAATATTAAAGAGTACGTCTAAGCAAAAAAAAAAAAACAAAAAAAGAGTACGATTCATGGTGTTCCATCGCTGGTGTGATCATAGCCCGCTTCACGATCTCTCTCCATCATGTTCTGTTAGATAACAGTGTGGCACTTTCGTTAACAGTTTGGAGCTATGCGGAACAAAGAGTAAAGTCCCGCAAACCCCCATTGAAAAGGGTGGATCCACCTACCAGACAGTTGTTGTGCCTGGCGGGCAACTGACCCATGGTTTATATTCGGGCTGATGTTTATGTTCAAATCGCACAGTAAATTCTGCTTGCGCGATGCAGGATTTCAACCTAGTAGTTCGCTGTTAGTTGGATAGATGGCGTCGCGGTTCTTTTTGTTGCGATGTAGATTTGTTCTGTTGGTTTTTCTTGTAGCGGTATTGATGCCGCTACAACAGGAACTCTTAGGTAAAGGTTGCCAACATTTCTCTAGCAGCCATGTTGTTTTTTTCTTTCTCCTTGACGCAGTGTGCCACCTAGCAAGAGAAATTGCAACTAAGTTTCTCTATTCGTCAAGTCGTGAACACGACCGCTCTGCTCAAAAGCAAAGCTAAGGTGTGAACGAGATCTAGGCTCTCAAAACTAAGAACCGACCGAAGGCTCGGTTTCGGTCAATTTCGGCCCAAAACCTACTTTCGCCCATAATTTCGGTTTCGATATTATGTATAAAAATAAAAATAACAAACTGCACTTCCATACTACTACTATATGTAAATATAAAAATTATACTTAATTTATATAATACTGGCTTCTGCCCGCGACTTCTTACGCGCATATCCCGTATTTTCCCGTTCCCGTAGGAATTTCGGGAAATTCTCTCTTAGTGTTACACTCCCCAAGGAACCTACATGCCAAATTTCAGCTCAGTTTCGGCTGTGTGTGCGTTGTCTGTCAGTCTGTCGCTCACTCACTCAGTAACGGAAGAATTTATATATATTAGGATGTCTTCAGATACGGTTTCGGTTTCGACCGAAACTGAGATCAGCAGTGCGATTCTGTAAACATGTCGAAGTGAAAACTTAGGCGAAGTGAACGACAAGTGAGCTGTCAAAAGATACAAACAAGATGGAATGATGGCTCACTTGGCGTTCACTCCACTTGAGTGTAGACGGTGATATGTCGACAGAATCAACCGGCAGAAACGAAGGTATGGCTGAAAATGCTGTTTCGGTCGGACACTACCCACAACCTTTTCCCGCAAACATAATATATGTACTTCGTTAGCCAAAGTACATACGCTAGTAACGTCTAGTAAAAAGATTTATTGTCAAGCATATCATACAGTATGAAGTCAGTTCCGCGCGACTAATTCCACAATTTACGAGCATCGGAGGACAGTTTCTAAATTAATATCTAACGCAGTTTTACTACCCACTGGTACGAACATAAATTGTTATAACACTGGATGTTGCAAGTTCTTAGAGATGTGGTGACAATGATTGGTGCGATAAAACTATACCTGAACTTCATGTGTTAAGTTTTTCACAGTGCGGAATTTGTTCGAAAGAGTTACCGCGGCCTCTGGAACGCAAAAGGCATATGGAGGAACGCGGTTGAGACTAGTCAGTAAGAGTGACACTCTCTCCAGCTTCGCCCAAAGCGTGAGTCATTTGATGAGTATCCAAAAAAAAACTTTTACAAAAAAATATATCCAACCAAAACACAACAAAGAATAAAATAACCTTAATTTCGGAAGTCGGTGTTTTTGGCTTTGTTTCTTTGTTTTGTGGGGTCGTCAGACCTTACTACCCACACGATAATAAGAAGAAGAACACCGACTTCCAAAATTAAGTGGTAATACTAGGACGACGTCTTCGTCAACGCAGAAATTGAAATAAGCGAAAATGCTCATAACATAAAAAATACTAAAACAAACTGAATCAAAATTTTATGGGACCAAATGGCAAGTATACTGCATCGAACTGAAAAAGAATCACAGAAATCGGATCAGAAACCTCGGAGTAATCGGTGTACATACATAGAAAACAAAACCCACCGAATTGAGAACCTACTCCTTTTTTGGAAGTCGGTTAAAAAACAGTTACTAACAATAACAGTTACTTAACTTATTTATTATATCTATGTTTCTACCAGTGATAACAACAGCTACTTGCCAAAAATATTTAGTTTTTTTTTTATATATGTACACAGACACACATACATAAAAAAAATACCCACCGAATTGAGAACCTCCTCCTTTTTTGGAAGTCTGTTAAAAAAAGAGGATATTTCATATGACATAATCAAACGCTGCTGTGTAACGTTGCTTAATTTTAGCTTTTTAGGGTTCCGTACCCAAAGGGTAACCAACGGAACCATATTACTAAGCTTCCGCTGTCCGTCCGTCCGTCCGTCTGTCTGTCAGCGAGCTGTATCTCAAGAACTGTATTAGGTAGACAGTTGAAATTTTCACAGATTGTGTATTTCTTTTGCCGCTACAACAACAAATAATTAACATTCAGGTTTATGGTACGGAACCCTTCGTGTGCGAGTCTGACTCGCACTTGGCCGGTTTTTGGAACGAAGTTCCTTATGGCGCGTTGTGATTAGTTGTGAAAGGGGGCTAGACGGAAAAAATTCATACGAAAAGTTGTAACGACACTTTTTGCTATAGTTGTGTTGTAAGCCGTGCGGCGTGCGCGTGTTTCTCTCTCTCTCTCATAGAAAGCTAGCCTGTTATTTTCGTTTCGTCTTTCTATTTCTGTTTACGTTTTTATGTTAATAATAAAAAAAAAATATCATAACAAAAAAAAATTATAACTTTAAAAAAATAAATAGGTACATATATTTTTTTCAATATTTTTTTTTCTAATTAATCTAAAGGAACTTCGTTCCATCCGGGTGTCCCTTGACACCTCTCAAGTTTTTCTTCTCTTTTTAAATTCCTCCAAAGGTTGTATTTAAAGATTGCTTTTAGTGAAAGGCCGCCCATCGTTACCCTATGTTTTGTTTACCTCTGCTATCGTTTCTGTAACATACAAGTGTGTAAATAATAAAGAGTATTCTATTCTTGAACTAGGCGTTTCTTAAATGTTTACTTCCGAGGTTCGACAGTTTTGGCTGTCAGAATGTGAATTGTAACAGTCGTGTAAATTTTAAAAACTACAAAGCAATTGCATCCGTTATTAGTTTTTTTTTTTACTATTGATAGGCACGCCTTTGACCACTATCTATTATTATACTATATTATCTATTGTTATTAGACTAGCAATTAGAATAACAATAAAGTTATATTTTTTTATCTAAGTTCATAAAATATATGTTTTTAGTGTGGCATAAAAAACATTAAAATATAGTTTTACTTTTTAGTAATCTTAATTGAAAGACTACAGTATCTTAGCTAGTTTATTGTGGCAAATATTTTTTTTATTTAGTTTTCTACTTACTGAAAGACTTAACGAGCACTAAATTAGCGTTCTGATGTAAATAACACAACTGCCAATTAGCAACTAGAAATATATAGAGATACCGTAACCCATAAATTTAAATATAGTATTTTTTTATTATTTTTTTGATTTATTGAAATAATTCCCCGTTTGTGGCGCGTGAACGATGAAACCTAAGATTTGGACCCCAATGGTTCCGCATCACGGCTGCACGTAAATGCAGTGTGTCTAAGATGTTTATCTATCTTAGCTTATAACTAAACCAGAGAAAAATTCCGAGAACCTAGTTTACTGCTTGCAGTTAAGTCGGTCAGGTTCTGAAAGGTATTAATTTATTATTATAGTTTTACTACTGATAAATAATAAATGTACAATTTGTAGTTCCGAGGAAACGGATTTAAAAATAATTAAATACAAATAAGAATAAAATAATGATGGGTAGGTAAATAAATAAATTAAAACTAAAAAGAAGTTTTCATTTCACCGTGCAGCTACAATCATTACAGATTTTGACGTCACAAAAAATGGAACCCTTATAGGATCACTCGGGTGTTTGTCTGTCTGTCAGTCTGTCACAGCCAGTTTTCTCCGGATCCACTGGACTGATTCTGTTGGAATTTAGTACACTTATGGACTTCTGTGACCCAAACACGTACGTGTTACGTAAATTATTAAATTTTTAGTATGGGGGTCACTTTTGGGGGTCAAACAAGAAAATTAAAAAAAAAAGTTTTTGGAATAATATAGTGTGACATATCAAATGAAAGTTTTAAAGGTTTTTAAATATACTTTTTTCATAATTTTAAAATAAATTGTTTTGAAGTTATTCAAGACATTAGACGAAACATGGCCATTCCCCCCCTTATCTCCGGAACTACTAAGCCTAAAACTTTGAAAAAAAAATGGAGATAATAGATCTTTACCTATAGATTACAGGATAAACTATAAGAGACTTATAGTTTATCCTGTGTATCCATAGTGTCAAATTACCACGTTAAAAAAAATGAAATTCGTTTGGAACCCTTTGCACGCGAGTCCGACTCGCACTTGGCCAGTTTTCTTTAGTGCAAGATGGCTAATGGAACGAAATACCTAAAAGTTACCTAAAAGCGTAACTACATTTTATAATGTAATTCATTGTCAAAAGGTTTAAATTCGTTAACCAGAAGAATGACTTGTCCTCGATGCACATTAGCTTTGTCACCCTAAAAAACAGTTAACCTAATTTTATTTTATGCATTTCTGTCAGTGCAGTGCCAGCCAGTGTTACCAGCGTTTATAAATAAAGACATTGTAATCCCAACGGCTGATTGAGAACAGTGGACAACTAGTAGGTAACACCGTTGGTCACACAATACAATATAATATTGACATGGCATAATGACTTTTACTACTTATGATTTAAGGGCTATAACAGCGTAGTGAACATGTTATTGTGTATGAATATTATGGGCCCTAAAATCGTTTGATGAAGCTTTTGTTTAATTGTCACTGTATTTAGTTTTGGGTAAGAGAAAATATTCTGATCAAGGATTTTTCAGAATACTCAGACACTTTGCTATATAAAAAGCATCTACGGACGCCCGACACAATCTCTATTTGCGCAAATTTTACATCCCTACCATAAAAAACTTCGGTCACAAATCTATGAAAGGAAAAACATAAAAATATTTGTCTATGCGCGGGAATAAGTGTAAACGCAGACTGTAGACGGAAAACGTTTGAAAGGTATTTCTGTTCACAAGAATTTGTATTTTTTTTTTTAATTCTTTGTGTAAGTAACTAAGCATTTACCGAATACCGAGTTATGAGATACTGAAATTTATTCAATGTCAACGAGAAATGGGGTCTTCTGCAGTTAGAACTACGGAGTCTGTCATTTTTCGAATAGCATTCAGCGTGAGAAAAAATTGACAGTCACAAAATAAGTGTTTTTATGGTATTAAGGAATTTATGGAATTTATAAATGAATGTTAATGATGGATAAATATGAATAATAGATTTTATAATAATTGTAATAATAATAATTTGAATTGCATGATAACAATAATAATAATGATAAAATTGACATAGAAATCATTTGTACGCTTGCTTACAGGCAGAATACAATGACTTTTAGGATATAAGATCTTTCCTTGTAATTTGTATGTATCTATTTTCTGGCAAATATATATATATATATATTTTGTTATTATTTGATTTGATTTGATTTAATAATACGTTTTTTCACCAACTCCACCTATCGCCTCTTCGGACAAACGCCTCTTCCAAGTTGGTTAGCACCACCCTTTTTTTTAAGGATGGGAAATCATCAAATGCCCTTTTTCCGCTCTGGGCGGAATGGAAGGGAGTGTCAGACTCTTACTAACTACAACCTATCCGTGTTCCTCCTAATGCTCTTTGCGTTCCAGGGCCGCGGTGACTCTTTCGAACAAATTCCGCAACCCTGACAGGCACTGACCCTCAGCGGGCCCCGTCTACTCAATTGACACTTCCACACTACTATTTAGTTTCCTTTAATGGCCAAATCAACACGGAATGATTTAAAAGGCCCGCCCAGTTAATTAAACTTTACAATTGCTCTTGGCTTATTTCCAACAGATGTCATATATTAAAACTATGTTTATTTGTTGCTACCTAGAGTCAAAGACTTGTGTTTATTGTTTTAGGACTGTCATCGAACGGGTACTTAAAGCTATCCATATCTGTATCAAGAAAACGGAATTAAGAAGCTGTGATAAGGTGACATTTTATTATTTTTAGCTTATGCTTATTTTTGTTTCTAGAAAACAGTGGTCTAGAAGGTGAAATGTAAGGGATTGATCACGACACAATTTTGCAATCGTCATCATCATATCTCCTTTTTTTGGGACTAGCCCGCCACACATTCCCAGTCACTGCAACTCCTGAAAGCCAGAATCAACAGAGGCGACCACCAGAAAAGCGCCGAGCCAATGAAACTCGACGAGTCCCGAAGAAACGATTCAACTGTCTTGGTTCCTGCAACAAAATTAATCAGAAAAGTACAGCGGAGGAGTAGTAAAAAAAAATTAATTTCCACTTCCCTCCGTATCAAGCAGGAGACAGAATAGAACTAGGCCAATAGGTACCAAGGGACATATACAACTGGGTTAAGCCCAGTTGCCAAGTATCACGGATTAAAACTAATGGGTCCTAAATTGTGAGCTACTTTTGATTCCAGTAATAGGTATGGCAAAATCGCTTGAGCGCACGTTCTGGTTTCTACAAGGTCCGTATAGTAAACTACTCCAGATGTAACCTGAACACCATCTAACATAATATTGCGTTCAGTTTACCAAAGAATACACTCCCATAAGATGTGATGTGCGGATTGTTCGTATTCATGGTTAGCTGTAGAACATTGACATAAAGGCGAGGCCGCAAGCCTAAAGGAAAATAATTTACTCTTAAAGTTGCCATGACCTGTGAGAAATTGGGCAACACAGTGATCCACTTCCAGCCATGTCCTATCCAGCCGCTCACGAACAGATGAAAAAAAACTGGTGGAGCGGACGACTGGACGACCTTTGATGGAATTTTCCCACCTACATCATCATCATCATATCAGCCGAAAGACGTCCACTGCTGGACATAGGCCTCCTCCAAGTGTCACCACAACGACCGGTCCTGTGCGTGTCGCATCCATCGGCTACCCGCGACTCTCACCAGGTAATCAGACACCTTAGTAACGCATAAAAATCTCATAGATTTTTGTCTAGACCCTCTACATCATTAGTCGGAGGGCAAAAACGACAACAACATCTGATAACACTACCATAGCGGATGAGCAACATAAGCTAGCAAAAGTCAATCCACGAGATGGGTAGAAATCATTTCACATTTAGGTACTATCCACACACACTAAAGACATATGAAGTAAACTTTTGAAGAAAACGTGTTGCACGGACCCAGTTTCCACATGACAAGTAAATGATGATGATGATGATGACAAAGCCTCATTAAAATTTCTGCAAAATCTGCATCAACATCAAATAACTATGTGCTACATTAAGATATTTTGGGCAACCAAGATACAGGCTGTGGCTAGTTTGGGGCCCATAGCCACTTCTGTTGCATTCGCTATCTACTTTAGTTCTATTCTTCACTGTGTAATTGTTTATGTGTAATAACTTGTGTGTGTGCCAATAAATAATAATTATTATTATTTACCTTGACTTGAACAATCTCGGGACCTTGAGGTCCCGGTCCTTTGGAAGGCGTATGAGGGGCCGAAGCCAACTCGCAGAGGCCTCGTTCGACATTTCTAATGGAATGGGGCACCAACCGGCGATTATCCCTGTATGCACTATCAAAGTACACCCAAAGACAGTCCCCGGTAGGTCCAGAACTATTACATAATATGGAAACATAAGGTGACAGGTTGTGGGTTTGAGTGGTTTAGTGGATTCATTACCGTATACTACGAAAGAACTATGAGCCCCTGCTTGACCACTAAAAATATACACGGCTTTAAAATGGCAGGGGGTGACTTGCACACTCAATAAATGGGCCCCCGAAAACAGTCGCTAGCACAAAATGACGTAGCGCCAAGGAGGCAACATATCCTGAGGTGCTAGAGGAGTGGAGAAATATACCACGGCTATCAGGACAATTTATTTTTATTACATAGCTCCCAGTAACACCGTGTTTAAAGCCAATAATTCGTTACACACACGGCAAGTGCCGCCGTACTTTCGTACTTTCGTAGTAGTGTCCACCCGGGTCATATTGCCAGCAAAGTATGTACTTACTGCTTTTAGTAGCGATTCCTAGTTTATTGCGCTATATAGAGAAACTGTTTGCCTCTTTGGCCTTTTTAAAGGGTACTTATTGTGCTGAAAAGCCAGATGGACTAAGGGTATTGGGGTAGGTAACTGGCATAAGTGATACAAAGTAAAATTATCTCCTTTTAGAACGGAGTGTTTAGAAAGCCAGTAAGACTAAGGGACTTGCCAGAGCATGGGCAGCAGCGTTCTCTGTAAAACTCAACACCATACACTGCGATCGCCAACCCGCCTGCCAAGCGTGGCGATTATGGCAACCCCCCCCCCCCTCTTTGGGGGAGGCCTATGTCCAGCAGTGGACGTCTTTCGGCTGTTATGATGATGGTGATTTAGAAAGCCGACTTATTGCGGAAACAAACAGATGAGTTCTGGGGAGTTTGTTGTGTCACTTCTTTTCCCAGCTAAAAAACTGAGAGGTAACGGTTGATGTCCAAATAAGATTGATGCTCAGCCTTAAATGATTTCGATTTGAAAAAGAATGGAACTCCGAATCCCTAACAGACGAAAACCTCGATACTTAACTTAACCCGATACTCTTTGTGCAAATATGTAATAACTACTTAGCTTATTCGCGACTTCGTACGCGCATATACCGTTTTTCCTCTTTCCCGTAGGAATTTTGGGAAATCCTTTCTTAGTGCTCCCCTACACTCCCCAAGGAACCTAAATGCCAAATTTCAGCTTTGCTTTGCTTTGCTGTGCGTTGTCTGTCAGTCACTTAATCAGTCAGTAACGGAAGAATTTTATATATTAGGATTCATACGTTAGTAGTTAAAATCCAACAACAACGATCTCAAACTAAGATCAGCAGCAACCATCTCATCCTTTTATCAGTCTCGAGACAAATTTTCTAGCAACAGCCACGTCGTTGCACAAACTCCTGTCAGTACCTAGCCTTATTTATTCTCAGTAACCAATAATCTTCTATAACATGTAGATTACTTTATCTACTAATCTAATCTCATGAAACCAAAAGGTAGGTACAATACTGCTTTTGTGGGAAATGCTTTGTTTCATATAGAAAAGATCGCGCCTGAGGTCCTAGCCAAAGTTATATACTGTCAGCGATTGCGTTTGTCATAATACCAAAGTAAAAGGATGGATCACGTGACATTTCGACAGCGTTTGTCAATATCATACATTTTGACGTTTTGACAATCATCTTCTCTATGTACGTCTACCATGAGTTTTATCAATCTATACTCGCTAGCGACTACAATTAAAAAATGTATGAAATCTCTTAAAAAACAAGTTTCTAATTTATTTGTTTAGTTTTTAACTTCTTCTTCTTATCGTGTAGGCAGCAAGGTCTAACGACCCCACACGGGTGTGTGGGGTCGTTAGACCTTGCTGCAGACAGAGTTTTTAAACCAGTCAGAGTTTTTAAACCGCCTCAAGGGCCTCTGACATGGTTATTTGACGACCGCCATTTGGCGGCCGGGACCACCGGCATATACGTGCCTTCCGAAGCACGGAATCATCTTTTTGTCAGACAATCAGGTGATTCAAGCCTGCAATGTCCTAGCCAAACTAGAAAACTACTTTACAAAGTATGCTTCCCGTGGGAATCGAACCCACGACCACCGGGTCACAAGGCAGACGCCTGAACCACTCGACCACGCAGGCAATTTTTAACTAACAAGCAAGCAAGTTGCAAGTAAAACTTTAGTTAACAACTAATCAAATTAATTAGAAACTTGTTTTTAAAACAGAAGTCAACTGTAAGTCCAAGACATTTACAAAAAACTTGGGATAAAGACAGGTATCGTAATATCACACAAAAATTTCAACAGCGTTTCATCCTTATATCTGCCCTAGGCAAAGCAATAGCCGCGTCGCGGTCGTCGCCGCGCAAACTGTCTGTACATAGCCTTACTTATTCTCAGTAGCCAATAAAATTTGAGTACACCGTCTTCATATAAATTAACAACGAACATTAGGTCACATAAACACTGCATAATTATCAGTTTCTGAATAGATATTTTGTAATACATTCAGTCAAAAAAGTTTTGGAAATGGATGATTTGTTTATGGTTCCAAATTCAATTTTGTTGTTGTTAGATTGGCACAACTGTTTGCCATTTTGGCGCGGAGTTTGAGTTACATCTGTTATTTAGCTACAAATCATATCTAGTGCCTATTGCGAATTTCATAATGGACCAAAATATCGAACAAAGAGTTTGTCTTAAATTTTGCATCGCCAATGGAATTATGTTCGGGAGTTACTGAAAATGTTACAGAAGGCTTACGGTGAATCGACTTCATCAAAAACACGTGCTTATGAGTGGTACCAAAGGGTTCAAAAGCGGTCGAGATGTGTTGGAAGATTTGCCTCCCTCTGGTAGACCATCAACGTCTGCAACTGAAGTTAACATCGCAAAAGTGACTGAAAATCCTCATTCAAGTTTGAGAGAGACAGCTGCCGAACTTTCTGTGTCCCACGAGTCGGTTCGTACCATTTTAAATAATCACTTGGGTATGAAACATGTTGCCGCTCGGCTAGTCCCAAAAGACCTGAATTTTCTTCAAAAAGTCAATCGCATAAGAGTCGCTGAGGAAATGCTAGAACGAGTCAATTCCGACCCAACATTCATGAAACGCATTGTTACTGGCGATGAGATGAGACGTGGGTTTACGAGTTTGACATGCAAACTAGTCAACAAGCTTCAGAGTGGCGCCTTCCAACTGAACCGAAACAGAAAAAACCACGCCAAAGTTGATCAAAAGTCAAAGTCGTGTTGACTGTTTTCTTTAACTATCGCTGTTGTGCACTAGCTATATGCGGCGTTTAAGAGAGCAAATTAGACGGAAAAGGCCAAATTTGGGGTAACTTGGATTTTGGCACCACGATAATGCGCCTTCGCACAAGGCCATCATTGTGAACGAATTTTTGACCAAAAACTCAACGAATATAATCGAGCAACCACCAGAAATGGCTCCAGCCGACTTCTTTCTTTTCCCTAAACTCAAATTACCAATTCGTGGCACCCATTTTCATTCGGTACAAAACATAAAGGAGAACCCGCGACGAGAACAGAACTCGATTCCGGAAAAAGCGTTTAAACATGTTTTGATTATTCGTTGGCGTAAGTGTATCGTTTCTGAAAGAGCATACTTTTGAAGGTGATAAATTAATATGGATGAATAACTGGTATTTTGTGTAGTATTGATCTTTTCCCGGTACTTTCTTGACAGAATAGTACACGACAGTAATACCATGATTTTGCTCAGATAAATCAATTTTGGTATGCAACAGAGGAAATGCGCGTTTCTGTTCATAGTAGCAAATGTGTCGTTTTCCTTGCTTTTGGTGATTAGTTGCTTTCAACATAAAGCACTTTTAACAAGAAAACGATATTCCATAAAGTGTACATAAGTACATATAAGTTATAGGTAGAATTAATATTCTTTTCAAGTAGGAAATCAACGTTTATGCTCTCACGATATATTTATATTTAATACTTACGGAAAACTACATCTAAGTCCAAAAAAAAACCATTATAAAATTAAATATAATTCCCACATTAGCTAAGAACGCATAAACTGCTAAATAATTACATCTTATAAACGACAATCGATAAGAATACAACAACCAAAAAAAATCCAAAATCGATAAAAATAATCGCACGCGCATACCATCTGTTTAAACACAATAAGAAGGCGCAGGCGCATAATCTTGCACCAATGTATGACAAATAATTCGTTTTGTTGCTAAGGCGGGTGCACACAGACGCGCGGGCGCTCGCTCCGCTTTGTTTACGTTAAAATCACGCGCGCGTGACCGGACCATGGCGTTTATTTCCAAAACAATCATATGGAGCGCACCGGGACTCGGCTTTCGACCGATGTTGTGCACAGGACACATTATTCGCACCGAAATTTGTATTTGACGAATGGTCCTTTCATGGCTTTCGACGTGGGAGAATTGTTGTATGGATTCCTGTAGCTTTTTATGACAATTTTGAAAAGATTTTCGCTAATAGAAATAGAGATAAAGGAAGATTTGTGTATTATTAGTAAATTGCACCCGTGCAAGGAGAGTCGCTAGAAATGAATAAGTTTATGTTTAGTTTGAATTTAGGATATTAATGATAGCATCGGTGTTCTAAAAATGCAATTACAAGTGCGTAAAATGACAGTGTATAAGTATAATAATTATGTTTATTGTTAAGTGTCTACGTCTCTCCTTTCAAAAAGCTTGCCAACAGGTAAAATATAAAATGAAAACTAGATTTGTCTATTTTATGAAAACGAAGTCTATTTATCAGGATGAAGTTCATAATTTTCTGCTCTACTAAAACTCAACATTTCCGCATCAATAAAAATTACTTCGGTCATAAAAAGGTACTCGTAATGTACAAATCGTGTACACAAGCCCTAACGTGAGTTCTAAGTCGTTTTCCGTTGATTTAAAGTGGTGTTTGTTGGCTAACATCCGGAGCGGAGCGAGCGATCTCGAGCGTATTTACGACGCTTTCATTGTAGCACCGGCTTTATAAATACCTACCTTCCGAAGGGGTCGAAATGGGCGGTAGTATCGAAATCGTTTTCGTGTAATAGGGAATATGCATGCGATTTTTTTATTTGCTATATGAAATACTTATTAGCTCTAATAAACAATTATGAAATTATTTTTTAAATACCTTCATCAGCGATGAAGTTATAAAGCTTCAAAGTTTACTATTAGAAAGAGAAGTCCGATATGAATTGTGACGTCAAAGTTATTGGCGTCTATACAGCTGCCATAGAAAACAGCGTTTTAACGAGAGGGACAGATAATATTTGTTTAAAATAATTATATCTCGTTTGTTTTTCGAGCAATTTTGATTCTATTTTCACTGTTAGTATTATATTTGTGTATATTTTTAGGTAAACTGTATAGATAATAAATATTTTTTTCGTGCATATTCCCTATTGGTGTCACTGCTGTAACAGTTTGGTAAGTGTTGCTGCTACCGACATTACAGGCAAACGATAGAAACATTATAGTTCAATTGTGAGTTCATCTATATCTATACTCTATATCTATAATTCAATACTAATATATAAAGCTGAAGAGTTTGTTTTTTTGTTTGTTTGCTTGAACGCGCTATATATCATCACGCTAAGACCAATAGGAGCGGAGCATTCATGAAAATTGTGACGCAGACGGAGTTGCGCTTGTCAGCTAATCTATACTTAATATATAAAGCTGAAGAGTTTGTTCGTTTGTTTGCTTGAACGCGCTAATCTCAGAAACTACTGGTCCGATTTGAAAATATCTTTCAGTGTTAGATAGCCCATTTATCTAGGAAGGCTATATGCTATTTATCATCACGCTAAGACCAATAGGAGCGGAGCAGTAATGAAAATTGTGCCGCAGACGAAGTTGCGCTTGTCAGCTAATCTATACTTTAGTATATAAAACTGAAGAGTTTGTTTGCTTGAACGCACTAATCTCAGAAACTACTGGTCCGATTTGAAAATATCTTTCAGTGTTAGATAGCCCATTTATCGAGGAAGGAATATATTATCATGCTAAGAGCAATAGGAGAAGAGCAGACGAAGTTGCGCGGATCAACTAGTACTAATATATAAAGCTGAAAAGTTTGTTTGCTTGAACGCACTAATCTCAGGAACACCTGGTCTCATTTGAAAAATTCTTTCAGTATTAGATAGCCCATTTATCGAGGAAGGCTATAGCTATAATATATCATCACGCTAAGATCAATAGGAGCGCAGCAGACGAAGTTGTGCGGGTCAACTATATTTTATAAGTTTTAGTCTGAGTGTGATATTTAGAGATACAGTAGCTTTTTATCATCACTGAAAGAAATGTTTGTGGGATCAGTTAATTCCGAGATAACCTTTAACAAACATATAAACAAACAGCGATTTACCTCTGTACAAATAAAAGCTTAGATTTTAAACCAAAAAAAAGATCAATCTCTAGATTTGTCAATCCCAGTAGTTAGCAATTTATTATGCTGATAAATAATAAATTCTCAGTCAGTTAGCAATGTAGCTAAATATCAGTATTTAACATAGGGCGACTACCAGTAACTGGGTAACTCAATACTCGTTTGCAAGACTGGTATTCACAACTGGTGCTCCTTTTTAGGGTTCCGTACCTCAAAAGGAAAAACCGGAACCCTTATAGGATCACTTTGTTGGCCGTCCGTCTGTCTGTCAAGACCGTTTATCTCGGGAACGCGTCGAGGTATCGAGTTGAAATTAAAACCATATACTCAGGTCTATGACCCCTTGCAGCTGTGAAAAAATCAAACTTCTAAGTTAACGTAAAAAAGATACGGTCGTTTATGCCGCAAAAAACGTATATTTCGACACTCTGAAGGGAATCAAAATGTATAGGGTATTTCCCGTTGACCTAGAACTATGAAATTTGGCAAGTAATACCGTCTCATTCTAGAAGTATAGGGAAAAGTCTGAAAACTATACATTTGTAATTAAATCATATAAAAATATAGTCTTTATTTAAAGTAATTTGTAGCTACAAATTTGTACGGAACCCTCGGTGGGCGAGTCCGACTCGCACTTGGCCGGTTTTTTTGAACTCTGTTAAAAATGAGGACATTATCTTAAATAACTTTTTTTTCCTTTAAATCAGCAATTAAAACAATCCTTACTAATATTATAAATGCGAAAGTAACTGTCTGTCTGTCGCGCTTTCACGCCAAAACTACTAAACCGAATTAAATGAAATTCGGTACAGAGATAGTCTAGAGCCTGAGAAAGGACACAGGCTACTTTTTATCCTGGGAATATGTTCCCTAGGGACCACGCGGGCGAAGCCGCTGGCAGAAGCTAGTCAACGATAACTATGAATTGATTCCCCGCTAAATCGCCAGCAGTAATCTTGAGGAATAGTTGGCATCGCGCGACGACAGTGTAGTCGCAGAGCTAGCGACTTATTGATGAGCTCCTATTAGTTGTGGCGTAAAATTAGACAACATACATATGCTGCGGATATAAGGTTTAACAGAAAGAGGATGAAACAACTAGAGCTGACGTAAGTTAAGATAGATAGATAGAATTTCAAATCTCAAATTGTTTATTGCAATCATTGATATTTAAAAAACCCAAGATGCACAGTCTCGAACAAATGCAACACTCGAAACTGTCGTCAAAAACTGACATGTATCAAGTGTCATGTGTGAGTTGTGTGTTAGTTATACTATAAACAATTTTTTTTTTTGCAAATTCAACCTTACACGGATCGCTTAAAGTTGTTTTTACAAAGCAGTGATACCAATATTTGTAAATGTGTGAGTATCATGTACTTATTTAGAAATTAATAAGTCTACCTCTGCATACCCTAGGTGCATGGTCCTCACATCACATATAACTAAATTTTTGTATACCAAATATTGTAAATGATTTATTTGAAAAGAGTAACTATGGAGTTTCTTGTCCGTTCTTCTCCATAAGAATCTACCTTTCCGAATGGACAGTAGAATCACTTTATTATTTTTGTAATGTGAATGACGTTCAAAAGTGCCGTGTAATGGCCTAATTGGAATCAACGTTTTGACTTTGGAGTGCAGTATGACGAGCGATGCGAGACTGTTACATATTGCGCTTATTTTTTGCGGACGTTTTTGAGATGCTGAGTGTGTATCTTGGGTTTTTTATATATCAATTATTGCAATCCATAATGTACACATACAGGTGGTGAAATGAATAAATAGAAACAATTATGGACCCTGTCGGGCACAGAAAAACTTTAAATAATTAAAGGAATAGCGTTTTCGTAACTTTTCTTGTAAAATATGTTAAATTATTTCCTTTCCAACTTGTACCCAATAAAATATTTTATACATATTTATTATCTACATATTTAGTGTTGGATAAAACTACATTTATAGTTTATTGATTAGTATTTTTTTAATTCTTAGAATAGTAAATTATTTATTTATTATTATTAAAAGAATTAAACGTCATTTGTTTATTATTATTATTTATAGAATATATTTATTTATTTATTATGTCATTTATTTATTTATTTGATGAACTGTGCATTGTGTCTACTAATCCTACTTATATTATACATGTGAAATGGAAGTTTCAAAAAGGGCTTTGCTTTGCGGATTGGACTACGAAGTAGTTAGTCAGATTTTTATTAAGGTATATCATAAGAACTACCGACAACGTACCTAAGTTACCCCAAAAACTAAACTAGGTAGGGTTGGTCTCTAGGAAAACTTCTATTTTTTTCACAATCTTACTGCAACATCTCCGCCTTTACAAAACGGATGGCAGATGGGTGAATGACTAACCTAGTGCTAGCAATACAAAGGATGATAAATTAAACTAAATGAGTCGATGATATTGCCGAATTAGTGTGCGCACTTAAGTATGTATGTTATTAATTGACTGGCTAACTGTACTGGCACAGTTTACACTTGGCTTTCTGTGGTTCTATTCTGCAAATAGTGCCTCCTAGTAACATTCTATCAGCGCCGATTGTTAAAATGTCTGGGAATGGCATGCGCTTCCGACTCGTCACGTCGTCAAGCTCTCAAATTTTGACATCTTTACAATCGCTATCGCTGACAATATATCACTTTGATTAAAACCTAAGATAACTTGAAATTTGGAACCTCATTCAAGTAACCATACACAATACGAAAACGAATTCATTCGTTTTGAATTAATTTAAAAATAGAACATCACAGATCCAAATCTTGTCAACGTTCGAATTTTAAACCGACATTCAGGAACAAATGACTATCACAACTCAAGTCGAGAGTTCCAGCCAGGAACAAAATGTTTGTAAGAGTAGAAAAATAAGGTACTACTGACAGTAATTGTGCTACTGCAGGGCAAAGGATCGGCTCATAAGGGAAAGCAAACGAGTATCAATCACCACACCACTCTGCGTGTTCGTGCCTTGAGAAAAACCTTTGAGGACCCTAATTATGACAATAAACCTGTCACCCTGGTATTTCCTTAACAATTTTTGCGTCCACCAATTTTTACTTAAGAAATGCGAGTAAAACTTTCGGACTCCAGTTTATAAGACTCAGAATATAATTTTGATGACAATAGATATGTAAAATTGGTATGTCCATGTAAAAATTTCAGTTGACAGCCTAATTCAGAAGTGGGCGGAGGCACCTTGGGGCTACACGACAATACTTTTGAAGCTTTCAGTTCATTGTGTCGGGTTCGGGTTCCACAGACCCAGACTTGAAATCCACCCAGATGTTTGTGATTGACATTTTTGTGTCTGTTACTTGATGCACGAGATTTTTTTGAATTGACTCAAATTGCCTTCGAGATAATGAAAGTATTGTAGTTTTCTTTTGGACAATTCAACAACATTCCTTGCGCGTTATTCTTATTATGTAAGTTCCCGTCGTGGCTTCACACGGGTGCAAACTTTTCGCGTTTTTCGCTCTTTCTATTGGTGACAACCGTATAACAAAATAGATGTAAGCGGAGAAACATGCAGAGGCGGACAGCGACTCTTTTTGATAGTTACCTACTATTTAGAGATTAGATATAGAGTGGATATGGAATTCCCTTCAAAATCCTTCGAAATTATCACATTTCGAAGTAAGCATTAAGAAGAATATCAGTGTCAAATACGCAAGATTTTAAGAGGTGAGCTTATGTCTTGACTCAAAGAATTTAAAGGACCAAGAGTCAATCTCAGAAGAGGTCACACACACACCTACAGTGACCTTAGTGCGTTCTCAATGCGCCGTCTGGTGACAATATCGGAAAACTCTTCTTTTCATCAATTTGACATTTATAAGCGAACGTTTACGCTAACGTGATCGAGTACGTAAAAACACTAAGCCTTCTATTCTCAGAAAGTAACCAGTACAAACCAAAACAAGTAATTTATCAATAACACGTTACTTTGTTACAATGTTACACCGTCGCCTCACAGTCTCGACCCGACTGTCGGAGTAGCGTGTCGTGTATCACTCACTGCTTCATTGTTGCAGCAAGTCCCAGACGTGTCTGGCTTGAGAATCGACGTCAAATTACAGACCAGCCTAGCTATAGAATGACTTCTTAGATTGTCTTATGATTATGATAAATGTAACCATAATACTGTAAACACTCATTTGAAAGAGTGTCCATGGAGTTTCTTGCACGTTCTTCTCCATAGGATGTACATTTGGAACGTGCAACTGCCGCGCCGGAGATAGCGTCGGTGAGTGTGTTTTGCTGCAGAACAACTTGCTGTTCTTGACGCTAGCGCGGCAGTACTAGCTTTATCTATTTGACTGACTGACCTTGACAATTCAAAAGTGCCTGTAACTGGTCTATTTCAAAGTAAAGGATTTTGTATTGTTTGTATTATTGTAAAAAAGACTTTGACTTCTGAGATTATTTCGTTAGTTCTTCTCAGAGTAGCCAGCTAGGAAACACGGGTCTTGTCTAGTTTAAATTGTGAATATTTTTTTTAATCCATTTACAAAATAAAGGGTTTGTATGAAATTCATAATGCTGTAAGCCAATATTTTGGCAAAAAAAAGCGTGATTACTGAAAAGAAGACTAGTTGCGGCGACTCTAAATGATGATTATGCAAGCCAAGCCTGGATAGGTGCGTTTCAAGATTAAAAAGGGATCATTTAGGGTATTTTCCTAAAGCTGCTCAGGAAAGAGAGATTTAAATATTCTAGCCTGATGATCAAGAGCCACAGGTCTGGAGCAAGGAATGCCATCGTAGTACAGTTTTGAAAAAGACATGATAGCTCCGTCTCCGTCTCTCTTAATGGAACAATGATGGCTTCAGTACGTCATGACAGCTTTACGATGCCATGACGTGTTGATCTAAATGTGACTTGTTTTGACAACATCTATGAGAAAATCTCTTGATCAAAAGGTGCTGCTGAAACTGCTGCAGCTAATTTATCAACTCCAAAGTGGAGTGGCGACTGCGTACCGGAACGCTTAACGTTGGAAGGCCTCCCACTAGGTGGACCGAAGGTCGCGGGTAGCCGATGGATGCGAGACGCGCAGGACCGGTCGTTTTGGCGACGCTTGGGGAGGCCTATGTCCAGCAGTGGACGTCTTTCGGCTGATATGATGATGATGAAAGTGGAATCTTGATTACTGATAAGGTAGGTAGGTACGATAAGTAATCAAGCCTATTTGACGGATATCCCACTTCCATGCTTCGTAGAACATATTATGGAAGTCCATCACGCGACGAATTAAATGAGAAAGAAATTTTTCACACGATGTCCATTTCCGTGCGGATAATAGCTTCGTCACGTAGCAATTACATAGTAGAGATGGCTATTGTTCAATGAATTGGTACAGTTTTTTCCCCTCATAACGAGCATGACAATTACCTAGGACTGATGTTCATAAATTAGAGTTACGTGTATTTTTTTTTTAAACTTTGCTCCACACTAGGAAATTCTCCTGTATCGTGGGTGCGTTCACAAACATACAACCTCTCATACACAAACAGCCAGACCCGGAACAACTATAATCGCACCCTTAGTAATATAAAGGCTTAAAACAAAAAAGTAGTTTTTTTGGGAATACGTGTTTAAAGATTCTGAATTGTTACATTCCAGCTTATTTTTTTAGTAAAATGCTTAGTACTTTAGTTATAAATGTGATTACCTTCAGATTTATTCTTCGATACCTAGACTACAAGTAGTCATCAATAAAAATAAATAATAATATGACGAGACGAGCGGGGGGAGTGTGAGAGAGACACATGTATAGTTACCGAGTCATTAATGTTCTTTTTCTCTCTCTGTCAGCGGTAGCCGATAGATAATGCCGCTAGATGTGTTATTTATTTTGTTTGTTGTTGTTGTTGTTTTTAATAGTAAACCTAAACCTAATAATAATTTCGTTTTTTGCCCTTAGCATTCAAAATCAAACTTTACAAAAATTTTGATTTGAGCCCTTATATTATTAAGGGTGTGATATGTAGGCCATACAAATATTTGTCTCGTGCGAGAATCGAACCCGCGGCACGCAGCGCAGCAGCCGATCGCTCAACCACTGCGCCAACCGTGTCGTCAAGTAATTACTTAATTAGTCATCAAATTCAAATTATAAATATTTGATTTTTTATATTTTGATTTAATGTATACAAGCTTGATAGGCTTATAAACACAAAGATCTTCCAGGATCATCCAGAATTAAAAAAAAGAACAAGTTTTTTAAGTGTTAAAGATCCCTTAAATGACAGACTTGTGACTTGACATGGTGGACATCCCACCGACACGCACAAAACGTTTTGGGAACACATTCATAGTGCGTACAGCTAAGGAGTGGAACTCCCTGCCAGAGTCTGTATTTCCAGATAGCTACAACCTGGGAGTCTTTAAGACAAGAGTGAATAGGTTGCTTCTAGGCAAACGTGCTCCATCTTCGACCGCATCATCGCTTACCATCAGGTGAGATTGTGGTCAAACGTATACCTATATATAGTAAAAAAAAAAAACTTCATTTAAAAACCGTACAGAACCCCCTTTCCAGCCAGTGTGCTCTAATTAAAACTGATCGTCCAAACGATGTAGTATCGACAGAGTTGCGCATACGCAGCCTTGCGTTCAACAACTAATTAATACGCGTCAACATGCACTGGAATACTTGCAAGCTAATTTGTCAAACGGTCGAGCTTTCAAAGATAATTAATTAACTTTGATAGATCGGACATTTCTAATAGATTTTTGTGTGGTAGATTTGATTGAATAATAGAAGATGTTTTAATGTCAAATTGGGTGGTTAGTGTTTGAGTGGGAACCTAATTGCGTTTTGCTCGCACAATTAATTATAGAAACAATGTTTAGACATTTGAACTATGTGTAATATGAGTAAAACGTTAATGTGGGAATGGAAATCCAGAAGTAGATTAGATACCTATGCTTACACAGACGGGCATGAATTTAGTCCAATCTATACTAATATATAAAGCTGAAGAGTTTGTTTGTTTGTTTGCTTGCTTGAACGCGCTAATCTCAGGAACTACTGGTCCGATTTGAAAAATTCTTTCAGTGTTGGATAGCCCATTTATCGAGGAAGGCTATAGGCTATATATTATCACGCTAAGACCAATAGGAGCGGAGCAGTAATGAAAATTATGACGCAGACTGAGGTCAGCTAGACAGAGGTCAGCTAGTATCTAATATGAGGAGGAAGACAAAGAAAGAAGGAAGAATAGTTTGTACATTACAGAAAACAAAGAGGTTTACCGCTGAAAAAAGAGCTAAAAGCACTGGTTTCCTGAAGTTTTCTCACAGAAATATGGCTTGGTAAAAATCAGCCCTTTTAATTTAACTAGATAAAAAAAAAATATCCAAATCCCAGGTCAAAACATGACATGATACGCAATGTTTACAACAATGGCAAATACAGATAACAGTAATAAATAAATACCCAACAGTCTTGCGGTCGAAAATCATTTCATTAGAACATAAAAATCTGACCACACACAACCTAACATAAACCTTAACTTGTTCCAAATAGAGTTCACTATCGAAAATACAGAGATACTCGTAGATCTCGGATTTAAGTCACGACTACGAGACGGAATATTAATTCGTCTCGACGAAGAAATAACTTATTTAGCTAATGCTTTTCTGTTTTGAATGGATTTTGCTCTAATTTCAATGTAAGTTGAACTATTCGAGGTATTTTACATATTAGAGTAGGTACTTTTACCATTTATAGTGATTGGATATATTGGAACCTTATTAAAGGAACCGTTTCATTTGCTGGAGTAATTGGTATTCGCCACCCCGTAACTGTTATAAATAACTGTTACTTAGGTGTACCTATCTACATCTTTTAGTGGTATCTTGTAGTTTTACCTATTGATTTGGTATTGATTTTACTTAAACCTCTGAACTCAAACTATGCTGGGAGAATAGTAACCTAGTAAATATTAACGGGAACTATATTTTCTATCACCAAAATTTATATTTGTCATCAAGTTGTATCACCTAATAAATAGATGTATCGCCACGAAATATTTTCGTTCTCAGATAAACAAAAATTGTTCCCAGGTATGAATTATCAAATTAATGTTAATATATGTGTAAAATAAGAGAGATTTGTTACTTAAATAATAGCTCTGTGCTCAGAATGGTAGATCTGTCACCAAATAAATCGATTATCGATCCCTGACTGCGACTCCTTTTTATCGGGATTTTTATAGCCGGGACACCCCGACTCGGACAGGTTAGGTTAGAAGGGGATGGCGGGGTCGAGTGAGCGAGCGAAGTGAGCGAATAGACCCCGCCATCCCCTTCGTGGTTATTTTTTTATAAACCATATGCGTTTATAACATCATGCTAGACTCCACCATCGTTTCAACCAAAAGGTTGAAACGATGATGATAACAACCCTAAATTTGGTACTAGACCCTATATCTCCATGATTTTAGGTGATTTATTGTGGAATTGATTTTATATTGTTTGGTGACTACATTTTGGTGACAGATCTACTATCTGGAGGACAAACCCTATTATTTAAGAAACACAAAACTAATTAAATTGGTGATAGCTTAAATGATACCCAATATTAACATTTTGCTTCCGTATATACGGCTAGCGATGGTCATAACTTGTGACTCGATTTTAATAAATTATTACCACAATTTACGCACAGTACCTCTTTAAAAAAAATTGGTTGGCTGTAAAGTCGGTTTACGAACGATAATTTTACGTGATAACGTCATAAGAAAACAAATGAACGTGCGGAACGTGACCGTGATACTTTTTCGTGCGTGCAGCCGGTGTTCATCTATATCTATATCTATCTATACTAATATATAAAGCTGAAGAGTTTGATTGTTTATTTATTTGTTTGTTTGTTTGTTTGTTTGTCTGCTTGAACGAGCTAATCTCAGGAACCACTGGTCCGATTTAAAAAATTCTTTCAGTGTTAGATAGCCCAAATTTGTGACGCAGACGAAGTTGCGCGGGTCAGCTAGTCGATTTATAAGACGTTATCACGTCAAAAACTGACCATGGTGTAAGAACTGAAATGATTGAATTGTCAAATTAAAAGCGATTGTAATTAAGTTGAAAGCAATTAGTTAATTTACCAGCAGTTTCTGTATCCTAACTTATTTAAATATTACTTACTCCGGGCGAAAACACCGTCATTATTTGTCCAGCGCAAGTAAACTAGTAGGTTTATTTTACAATTTTTATTAGTATGCGTATGTGGTCCTACCACAAAGACCGAAGGTGACTCGCTCATAAAAATTACGGCCGTTAACTTTTACGAGCAAACTACCAAAAGGGTGATTCCAGACATATTTAAATAGAAAATAATTCACTAAATGCACTGCAAAAGTACGTGTTTAAATTATATTCTGCACCTATTTGAATGCAGTCTTGAATGGCCAGTTTCAACTTTTTAAGTCGTAAAATAAATATTTGTGTTTGTTTGTTTGGCGGCTCAATTACTTGGAAAAGACTGGAGCTATTTCGACGAAGGCGAATGTAAATCATAAATGCGTTAAGAGCAAGATACTGCCCTTTGCTTTTGCTAAGTTATTAAGTTGTCCCAGACGGTTTTGTTTTCTTTTAATTTTTATTTTCAGAAAGTGTTTCGCAACGTTCAAAAAACGAGTGTCTAAGTACACATTTACTTTTCTAATCTGTTAATTTAACGCTCTTAAATATCTTACCATACTAAAACAACCAAACCGTAATGGCTGCCATAAAAACAGATAGCTCAAACTCAAGCGAAAGCTTTTATAATACGTTCCTCATTCCAACCAATCCCAGCGATTAAAACCGCACTTTACTTAAATAGTCGCCTTATGTCAGCAATAACATTTGCATTGCTAACTTTAATAAGTATTTTATAATAACGCCAACGAATGTCGCAGGTTCCAGGCAACTAATTTTTAGGTCCCCGAGAACCCCCACCCGCGGTGAGCGTGACAAAAAACTAATTCGTTCCTTCCTCATCTTTATTATTGTACGTTTGACATCCCTTCGAGCGGTATCGAGTGAAATATGCGTTAAGAATTCGTCCCCTGTGCGATAAATCATGTCGAGCGTGTTCGTAACTTAATTACGAGTGGTTTGAGAATAGGAGCAAGTTTTTTTTAATAGAATTAGTATTTTATAGACTTCTTATTTCCATACATTTCACATGATCTTTCCCCTTGTTCATAACAAGTTGTCGTAAAATAAAACGGTCCCTCCAGAATTGGTGCGTTTTACTTTTTCTTCAACTATGACGCATTTTAGTGTCATGACATTTAATCCGAAAAGAAAACACGCTACAAACCTACTTACCGACCGTCACTTACTGAATACTAAACCATAGACTCAATACTAAACGATATTTTAACCCCCGACGCAAAAACGACGTGTCTGTGTGTGTGTGTGTCTGTGGCATCGTAGCTCAAGAACGGATGAACCGATTTTGATTTTGATTTTTTTTTTCTTTGAAAGGTGAATTAGTCGGAAGTGTTCTAGCTATGTTTGATGAAAATCGATCCAAGATGGCCGCCGCCACAAAATGGCGGATTACATATTTTTTCACAACTCCCTCAATATGGGTATCAAATGAAAGTGTTTGACTAGTAGAATAATGTACACTATAAAATGAAAATTAAGTTTAAAAAGCATGAAATAAAAATTAAATTAAAACTAAAAAAAAACCCCGACAAAAAAAAAAACTTTACCCATATTAAACTAAAAGGATCAATAAAAATAATTTTTTACTTGTTCAAGTTTTTTTTGAATTTTTAATTTATTCCGATATATTATTTGCGAGCACTCCCACCGAATCACGGATATACCAGCGGGGTTCCGCAAGTGTAGGTACTCATTGTAATGCCCATCATTATGTAATCATAATTTCCATAGCCTACAAACTAGATATGGCGAAACTGATACCAATGAGTATTTTTTGGAGGAATGCGGTACAGAGAGTAAAGTCCCCAGTGAGTCGGGGTGATGAGATCCCAGTAAGTGGGGATGATGCTGCTATGCTCCAGTTGCTGTATCAAGCACAGCACTGTATTATGCTCCAGTGAGTCGGACAAGGTCCAGTGCTGCGTTTTTGCACCAGGGCGTCGGATGTGGGGCAGCGTTGCTGTGCGACGTAGTGGCGTGACTGCTGGGGTCGACCAGGAGAGGTTCTTCATGGCTCTTCATGTGACTGGCAGAAGGTGCAGTGTGCTTGCCAAGGTCGCTGATGAGGATGATTAGAGGCTGAGGATGTTGACCAGGAATGCGCGGCTGCTGCATGCTGGTGGTCAGGATACCCGTAGAAGCCGTGGGTACTGGCTGGGTGTATGACTCGCTGCTCGAGAGCTTGAAGTCACGATGAGGAGAAGTGATGCTGACGTCACGCTGAAGTAGTTGCACGAAGGCTGCGCTGACGTTCTTTGTCGAGGGTCACCAGTTTGGAGGTATGCGGTACAGAGAGTAAAGTTCAGCAAACACCCATTGAAAAGGGAGGATCCTCCTACCAGACTGTTGTTGTGCATTTCAACGACAGTTAGCGCGTCACAGCCACGGATCCCTACATTAAAGTTTAGCTCTATTATAACTTCGCACAAAATGGTAGAATTTGACATTATTATTGTATAGTTTCCAAGTGTTTTGCTTTATAATAATGTTATTGCTTCTCGTATATGGAAACGGAATATTGCTTATATATTCTATTCTTATACAGAGTAACTTGAATCGATGTAGATATAATTGTAATTGAAATTTATATCTTGTTTTGAATGTTAAATGGTTAAGTGTTATTACTTAATTGAGAGTAATTCTTATTCAAGAGAGTTGTGTAAGAGTATTATAACTAAATCGCTTTTTATTGTAGTCTCATTTTACGTAATTACGTTATTTTATAATACAATTATAGTATCGAAGAGAAACCTTGTAAAATGTACATATTTGGCATTGTTGAGATAAAATTAACTCATTAAATAAAAAGAATAAGGCTGGGTACTGGATAGTTTTTTGAGATGAAAATTTACTATGAAAATGTCGTTAGAATTAATGAATAGTAATCCATACTAAATGTCGTTAGAATTAATGAATAGTAATCCATACTAAATGTCGTTAGAATCAATGAGTAGTAATCCATACTAAATGTCGTTAGAATTAATGACTACAGAATTTAAAGCACGGTACGGTACCCTAATTATGTAATTTTTAACAAACTCTGTTTTACAATCCACCCTTTTAATCCACCCAATTAAAGACATTTATTTTGGCTACGTGGGAACCAATCACCACACAGAAAGCCGTCTTCAACAACATCTTTTGCAGACAGTAGATAAGCTAAGTTCGAAAAAACCAACCTAACTAAAAAATAAAAACCTAAAAAAAATAACGATTGCATAGTTTTGTTATTGGCATCTGGAATGGAGATCGATCGAGCAGTAGACATCAATCTTAGATTGATTCTATCCTTAGATCAGAGATACATTATTAATCTCCGCCGTTATTAAGAGCCATCCTATCCAGCAAACGACACAATAAAGTAACAAGCACCAAAACACGTTCTTACACGCATTATGTCATAAGCGACACGTAACAGATTGATGCCCATAAAACACATCCCGTCATCCATCCATCCATCGACACCGACGGTCACTCAATAGGAACATTGTTCATTTTACAGCAATATTTAAGCAGGCAGTAGATTAGTACCTACAGATATGTCGAAAAACAACCTATCTAAAACGAGCCATCCTATTAGGCCAACTACGCAATAAAGTAACAAGCACCTAACGTTCTCATTAACAGGCATTGTGTCATAAGCGACACGTAACGGATTGATGCCCATAAAACACATCCAGCCATCCATTGACACCGACGGTCACTCAAAAGAAACATTGTTCATTTTATAGCAATATTTAAGCAGACAGTAGATTAGTACCTACAAATATGTCCTACAACCCCCTCTTACCTTAAAGAACGATTCAAGTTCCTTCATGACACACATCTACACTAATATTATAAAGAGGAAAGATTTGTTTGTTTGTTTGTTTGTTTGTTTGAATTGAATAGGCTCCGAAACTACTGGACCGATTTGAAAAATTCTTTTAGCATTGGATAGCTACATTATCAGGGAGTAACATAGGCTATATATTATCCCCGTATTCCCACGGGAACGGGAACTACGCGGGTGAAACCGCGTGACGTCCACTAGTAATAGATATCTGAGGTCATCGGAAAACTTGAGACTAGAAATGCCGATGCATTCCACCACCTTCTATGACAATTCTTTCACGATTCAAGCGGTGAGGTTATGGAATGCTTTGCCTGTGTCGATAAGGCGTGCTCAATCTTTGTCCATTTTTAAAACTTTGGTCAAGAACCACTATCTCTCTTTAAAGCGTTTTTTACTATAGTTCTCTGCTACTGTTTCACAATTATCATTGTATAATTTTATCTATTTAGTATGTATTGATGTTTGTAAAAATAGTACACCTAAGACTACCTACAGTACTGTATCTCCTTTTTCTCTTTAGAATCCATCCAAAGGTTGTCTTGAAAAGATCGCTTTCAGCGATAAGGCCGCCCATTGTGTCACCCTATGTAATGTTTCTTATCTATCTTTACTGTAACTTATATGGTGTACATAATAAAGAGTATTCTATTCTATTCTATTCTATTCTATTCTATTCTATTCTATTCTATTCTATTCTATTCTATTCTATTCTATTCTATTCTATTCTATTCTATTCTATTCTATTCTATTCTATTCTATTCTATTCTATTCTATTCTATTCTATTCTATTCTATTCTATGTCGAAAAACAACCTATCTAAAACGAGCCATCCTATTAGGCCAACTACGCAATAAAGTAACAAGCACCAAAACACGTTCTTACACGCATGATGTCATAAGCGACATGTAACGGATTGAAGACCATAAAACACATCCCGTCATCCATCCATCCATCGGCACCGACGGTCACTCAAAAGAAACATTGTAAATTTTATAACAATATTTAAGCAGGCAGTAGATTAGTACCTACAGATATGTCGAAAAACAACCTATCAAAAACGAGCCATCCTATTAGACAAACTACGCAATAAAGTAACAAGCTCCTAAACACGTTCTTATTAACACGCATTGTGTCATAAGCGACACGTAACGGATTGACGACCATAAAACACATCCCGTCATCCATCCATCCATCGACACCGACGGTCACTCAAAAGAAACATTGTACATTTTATAGCAATATTTAATACACACAAAACAAGCGTGGCGATTGAGAACTTCGTCGCGTTAAAAATATATTAAAAGTAACGTTTTAACTGCTTGAGAATAAGCGAGAAGCCATAAACAGTTACAGTTGGTCCTTCAGGAATAATGTAGTCTTGAATGACATGCGTTTGAGCAGGAAATAGTAACTAGTTGTCATAAAATCATGAGAATAGGCCCGTTTAACTGTGGTGGTCTGTATTAGGGATGTTCTACATATGTAATTTCGGATCTGGGGGGCTACTCTCTAACGAAATCCGTAGTTTCGGGCTTAGTTTCGGGCGGGCATTTTCTACTTCGTATCAGCTAACCACTGAGAACTAATGATAACACGATTTGACAGTTACTGTGAAATCGTGTTGTCATTCATTCTCAGTTCGGGTTCGGGACTAATCGTAAGTCTGTAGGTGATACGGAGTAAAATACGCCCGCCCGCAACTAAGCCCGAAACTACGGATTTCGTTAGAGAGTAGCCCCCCTGGATACGGATATAATAACAATAATCTTTATTTATATTAAAAAAGCAGATTGTAGTGTATTGTAGTTTTCACAAAGAAAGTAGTATTAAATCTCTGCCTCTCTGGCAATAAAGTGGGTGACGTCCTGATAGAGCTTCAACTAAAGTTTTAGGTTCAAAGTTGATTGGGAAAGTTTGACAGTTTCGGGTAGCTCGATGTGTTGGCGTCTGTACAATTGCTCATTAAAAAAAATGGTTCAAAATCTAAAGCCCGACTGTTGAAAAATCACGCTCTTACATCACGTAACCGACAACTAGCGGACGATCCAAACGCTTGAACCCTCATTTGTCAAATTATCATAAGTAGTTTAGATGTTCTCCTTGATAGCCAATATGGATATAGAAATATGTAATATTATACCGCTTTTGGGATATGTTTACGGTTATGAAATTATTTCTGATTAACCGCTAGTTTCGGATAGTTTCGGTTACGGATATAAGATTAGTATATGACTAAGCTTGATATTAATATTAATAACAAAAACATGCAAGTGACACGCGCGGCTAGTGGGTCGTTTTGGCCGAGCAGAAAAACCTGTCATACTTGTAATTTGTCTCATTTAAACTCAACCCCTATCCGACAGTATCCAAAACTTTTATATGTATATATCGGTTCGGATATGGTTACGAATAGAATTTATTTCGGATATCCGATAATTTCGGTAACGGTTACATCCCTGGTCTGTATTGAGAAGGTTTTTGTATGATTTGTAGTTGACTATTCGACTTTGATTTGATTTGACAGCCCATCAAATCAAAGTGAGGCAATAAAACTGCTATAAAGTGCAGGTGTTAGGTTTTTGTGTCTCAATTTGATAGTTAATGTACTAAGCTTGATAGTGTGAATGGTTTCTATTAGTCTCTTATACCATTCATTCACAGAACAACAGATGGTCGTTGGGGCCAAAAAGTTCTGGAGTGGCGACCGCGCACCGGAAGACGCAACGTTGGAAGGCCTCCCACAAGGTGGACCGATAACCTGGTGAGGGTCGCGGATAGCCGATGGATGCGAGACGCACAGGACCGGTCGTTGTGGCGACGCTTGGGGGAGGCCTATGTCCAGCAGTGGACGTCTTTCGGCTGATATGATGGTGATGATGATGACTATTCATTCAGTTGATTGAGGTACAGAAAATTTCAAGTAGTACCTTTGTGTATGTATTCATCTTTTATTTTCAAGATAAAAAATAAAGCAGAAAATAAAGGGCTTACAGAAAACTAATATCAACTTAAAAAAAATACGATTTACGGCACCCTAAAAAACACAGATTTTATTGTAGGTAATCTTCAACAAAGTACTACAACAGATATATCAAGAAAAAGACACGAACGATTAAAAAATGTTTAACCATCCCTATTTTTCCATCGATAATATTTATTTTTACAGATCGATCTTCTTTATCTTGTTCTATTTAATCGATTCTCTTGATTTTTTTTAAATAGTCAAATACCAATTACATCAATTCCTAATAACACTTAATACAACATAATCCTCAGAAATTAGCAGAGATGACGGAGCGTCAGCCGACGGGCAGGTTTCCGAGAACAGCGCATAAATCACAGACAGCTCTGTAAATCTTTGTATTAACTAGATTGAAATACTTTGCTGTGAATCTGATTTATGGCCGAGTCTAAGGATCTCCATTTAATGTTGTATTTAAGGAGAATTTGTGGATCATTTGGTTATTACATAAAGTTAGCTTGATTTTAATATTAGTTTGGAATTCCCAGACTATGCTATTTCTGAAAATAGAACGATAGAATATGGCTACTACGGTCTAAATCAAATCAAATCAAATCGTATATTTCAAATAAACCATTTACAGGCACTTTTGAATTGTCAAAGTCAGTCAGTCAAACACATGAAGCTATTTGCACGTTCCAAAGCGTAGATTTCTATGGAGAAGAACGTGCAAGAAACTCCACGGACACTCTTTTAAACCATGTGATGTATTACAAAATTCTTGTTAACATTATCTTTGATTGAAAGTCTTTTCTTTCAGAAAACCTCGGGTCGATTGCCAGAAAACTCGAGATAAGGAACTCGAGAAAATTCCCTGCCAGAGTCTGTGTTTCCTGTTAGTTGTAACCTGGGAATATTTAAGTCAAGAGTGAATCGGTTACTGCTGAACAAGCGTGCTCCATCTTCGACCACATCATCGCTTACCATGAGGTGAGATAGTGGTCAAACGCGCTTCTTTTGCTCGTATCGAAGGTATGTATGTAGGTACATTTTTGTTATACTGTTTGGGCCCTGTTTGGTGACCACGTTTAATGCGGCGTTAGAGGCATAGTTCAGATCGTTAAAGGAGCATGAACACACATTTGGAACACTCCATCTAAGTCTAGGCTGGACCACTACTGCACTTGAATCCAGTAAGAGAAATAATTAAAAAATGAGGAATTAAAGCAGTAGACGTTAATCAAGGAGGTCCCTTCCGACTTCATGACTACAGATCGCCAGAAAAGATTGACTTAAAAAATGTTCGTGTTTAGTGAATTATGCAAAGAAAACAGCCGGGGCCGAAAATTTGGAGGGCCTCCCACAAGGTGGACCGATGACCTGGTGAGGGTCGCGGGTAGCCGATGGATGCGAGACTTACAGGACCGGTTGTCGCTGTGGCGACACTTGGGGGAGGCCTATATCCAGCAGTAGACGGCTTTAGGCTGATATGATGATGATGAAACAGCAGATAATGATCATACAGATCTTGGCACTTCTGGTCACCTTGGAAAGGTCGAGCAAAATTCCATAATTTCCATAATACAGTGACCTGCTGATGGATTGAAGAGCGGGCGCTGATCCGGTTACTGAATGAATCAACCGAAAGCACACACCTGTTGTTAATAACGCGACATTCGGACTCGATGCTGGACCCGGTGCAAGTTATAAGCTTATGGACGTTTTAGACGACAGTCAAGAATAAAGAAATGTTGCCAAAACAGCCTTCTACTAAGACGTGCTGCCATCATGATTCTAGAGTGAGGGAGAAACGGAGCTATACAGGATAAAAAGCACTATCTCTTTTTCACGGCGGATTCAGGATAGCAATGACACGGCAAAATCCGGGGTTTGATCTTATAATATTAAGAATACATCAGAAAATAACAGGATACAATAAAACTTTGCAGAGCGTGCCCATATCGAAAGGATTACCAAAATTTTGTATATTAACATTTTTTTTTAGTACAGAATAGTGTGACAAAAGGAGCGGTTTCTTATTCCACCCCTACTGCGAAAGACTTTTTATCACAAACCTAAAGATTTCAAATGAAAATCTTCGTTAGTTGATTGAAAAATTCGCCAGCTGGACAAATCGTAAAGAATGTAGAATGGTCGAAATGAAAGGCATTTCCATTGATTGTGTCTTATACACGAGTACCACAATCGCATGATTTCATAATTACTCTCAAACTGTTGATTAATTGAAGCCATCGATCTGAAACATCAATGAATGAACCGGCTGTAAACACACCTGTTGATAATTTAAGTTGAGTGACATTCAGTGTCTTATTATTACGATGCCGATCTAGGGCACAAGGTATAAGCGTTAAAAACTTTTTTCGGCATAAATAAATTAGTTTTCAAAAGAAATATTGATATCATCATCATCTTCCTGCCCTCATCCCATGTTACTTGGGGTCGGCGCAACACGTTTTTTTCTTCCATTCTGTTCTATCAGTCATCACTCTATCACTAAGCCCCTTTTCTTTCATATCGCACCTCACACAATCCATCCATCTTTTTTTTGGCCCTCCTCTCCCTCTCCATCCATCCACATTCATGTTCATAACTTCTAGTTACATGCGTTCACACGACCATACCAAGACAAGCGATTCCCTTTTAACTTTTAAAAGAAATATTGATATATTCTATCCTAAGTTAGGTTACGGGTAAATAATGAGGCATGTATATGAGTTATTGTACTTAATAAACTTTAAGCACACTTGAACCTACCGTAAGTATTACAAACGGTTTTCGGATATTACACCTCTTCATCTGAACAGGAACTTCCATGACTCTTTTACCTCTATACCATATCCTTCTACATCATCTACCTCCGCGGTTGGCTAGAATACATTGACTTTTAAAACCTAATACTTACCCATGACATTAAGAACCCTTATAAACATTTTCGTGAACCCATTTTATTACCAGCAGGCCAGTTACGCAGGACAACCAAGTAACCAACGCAGCTGAAAGAATTTCCCAACTAAAGTGACACTGAACAAAGCACATCGCTCGCAAGACGGTTTATGGGGCGAAAGGTACTACTATAAAACTTTCGAAAGACGTAGCGGGTAAAATTTAATTTAATTTAATCCTTTGTTTCAAGCATCTAGGGCCCATTAAAAAAAAGCCTCTCGCAACGTGGACCGATGACCTGGTGAAGTCCTTGTGAATTCGCTGGATGCGAGAAGCATACGACCGGTCTATGTGGCCAGATATGTCCAGTAGTGGACATCTTTCGACTACTATGATGATCATAGCTTTATCCGGTGGCAAGTCTTAGTGCAACAGTCAATCGCTATCCGCTTATAACTTAGCCTTGTTTACTTGCAACAATGTTGCGCCGACTCGACGCCCGAATACGGCGCGGAATGCCACCCGAGTACCGACGGACCGACACGATTATATTTAATCGCTATTATTCGATATATATCGCACGCAGCATCGGACTCGACATCGAAATGCGATTTTGTTTTTTTGGGACGTATGTTTCACTATGTCGGGATGGTTCAGAAGGATACACTATAAAGAAATTGAAGTTTTTGGGAGCAAAATTCATGATATTGAGCTGATATCTTAACATACGTATACGTACGCTGATATCTTATAAGGTTATTTATCTATATATACTTAATATATAAAGCTGAAAGGTGTGTGTGTCTCTCAGGAACTACTGGTCCGATTTGAAAAATTCTTTCAGTGTTAGATAGCCCATTTATCGAGGAAGGCTATAGGCTATATATCATCACGCTAAGACCAATAGAAGCGGAGCAGACTAAGTTGCATGGGTAACTAGTATTATAATAAACCGGAAAACCGAAACCGATGTCTGGATAAGTAACCTTGTTACATATTTTGTGCTTTAGTAATTACACAGAATTAAAAAAATATCTAGTTACCAATATAAGGTACGAATACTTGTCATTCTTTGAAGTAAATAACTTCTAAATCTATCTAGAAATAATGCAATTAGGTTCCAATCACGAAAAAAGAAAATTGATTCGATTATAAACCTTCACGTTGATACAAAAATAGCCGAGAATCAGGAACTCACCGATTATTCCACATTATGTTCCCTTTTAATACAAAATACCCACATTTAAACAAATTAAGGGTACGTCCAGACTGTTTATTTTCATGTTACACCAAGAATCGCCCGAAGCGACGCGATTCTGTCGTAATGTGAAGACACGATGCATTTGATTCACACGTAAGGAAATTGCACGAAGGTCATTGGTCCTTTTTCATTAATGGCTTTTAAAAAAACTGGCCAAGTGCGAGTCGGACTCGCGTGCGAAGGGTTCCGAACGAAATTATTTAACACTATAGACTTCTTATGGGTGTTCCTGTAATCTACAGGTAAAGATCTATTATCTCCATTTTTTCAAAATTTTTGGCTTGGTAGTTTCGGAGATTTCTGGAATAACTTCAAAAAAAATATTTTAAAATTATGAAAAAAATAAAATGAAAACCCTCACAGTTAGCCCTTTCATTTGATATGTCACACGATATTGTTCAAAAAACATTTTTATTTTTATTTCTAGTTTGACACCCAAAAGTGACCCTGATACTAAAAAAAATGTAATTAACGTAACGCGTCCGTGTTTGGGTCAGAGATATCCATATGTGTACCAAATTTCAACAGAATCGGTCCAGTGGATCTGGAGAAAACTGGCTGTGACAGACGGACAGACGGACAGACACCCGAGTGATCCTATAAGGGTTCCGTTTTTTGTTCGGAACCCTAAAAATGGATCCATATGTGTTTCTCCTTTTGGCAAATCACTAACATTCATTGCATTATGAATTTCCTTCAAAATGTATGGATTGTGCGTCAAAGTGACGCAACTGAGCTGATCTAGCAATTAATAAGAAGCTCAGTGTACTTAAGAAGGAATCCTAGAATTTGATGAACTAGTGCGTGAAATAGCCGTAATAATTTTTTATTAGTTAAACTGTTTTAGCAAAGGAATTGTTGGTTTTACATTTAATTAATTCGATCTACCTCAGCACCAAATTTCATCAAAATCGGTTTGGCGATTTAGGTGTGAAAGCGTAACAAACATTTTAATATTAGGTGAGACGAACATAACATTTTTATTAAGTCGATAGATAAAGGCGTTTTAGAAAAATGTTTCTGTAATCATTTTAATTTTTCAATTGAACCACAACACTAAGTACCTATTTGATTTTTGAGGAAAACCGAAGGCAAGATTTATATCTGAAGTAGTCACACAAAAAAAAAACGAATGAATGATATACTTAGTCGCGTAATCACAAGCTAGTATTAAGCGTGTAGCGGCATCAATGCCGCCACGATAAAAACCAACGGAGCAAATATACATCGTAACAAAAAGAAATAGTGCGATTTGAACATATACAACAGCCCGAATATCAACTATCGGGCAGTTGCCCGCCAGACACAACAACTGTCTGGTAGGAGGATCCTCCCTTTTCGATGGGAGTTTGCGGGACTTTACTCTCTGTACCGCTACCTCCATAAGCGTTATTTTCCGAAATCGTCTAGCTATAAAATAAGTATTTTGAGACACTATGTTTAGTGATTATATAAAAAAGAATAACCGGGAGTTTCAACAAACCAACTTCCTGAATTCGATTCTCGATAGTAAAGATAGTAAGAGCCATTTTTTAAATGCTAAACGATATACGTTGAAATACAAGTAACCCTGTATACTATTGTGGTTGCAGCGTAATAGATTTTTTAATTTAATGTTTTATATCCAGTAGTACTTAATTACTTATGTGCAAAACTATATTCTTTCTCTGTCTCTTTTACTCTTTTTAGTATGGTTACTTTTTAATAAAGTTAGGGTCGCGGAATCAGCTAAAGACAATTGTTTTTTTATCGAAAAGCATCATTTATTCAAATTCAAGATAAACAAGCGTTCCATATTTCATACTAGCTTCTGCCAGCGGCTTCGCCCGCGTGGTCTCTAGGGAACATATTCCCGGGATAAAAAGCCGATGTCCTTCCTCAGGCTCTAAACTATCTGTGTACCAAATTTCATGTAAATCGGTTCAGTAGTTTTGGCGTGAAAGCGCGACAGTCAGACAGACAGAGTTACTTTCGCACTTATAATATTAGTAAGGATCAGATACGTATAGCAAAACATAGATTACATAGACCATAAATAAAAAAATACACATACCAAAAATCCGCCATTTTGCAGTTCATATACTAGAAGAACTTCATAAAACCGTATTGTCACCACCAACAGTAAAAAGTAAATAAATCATAAACTTCTCGAATACATACTTTATCTTAACCGCTAACAATAACTTTTTACTGTTTACATCTTCGCGGGACAATAAAAAATATCTTGTTAATAATAACGGGACACATAACTTATTACTATGCTTTAGTATGTTCCTCTCTTGAGTAAAAACAAGCTATCGAACCGACCGCAAAAACTGGCCCATATAGCATTCGTAATCTTCATTAGATCCTGTCATTTGACTCGACAACTAGACTGGAGTTCTTAAATCAAATCAAATCAAATCGTATATTTCAAATAAACCATTTACAGGCACTTTTGAATTGTCAAGGTCGGTCAGTCCAAAAAGATGAAGCTATTTGCACGTTGCAAAGCGTAGATCTCTATGGAGAAGAACGTGCAAGAAACTCCACGGACACTCTTTTAAAAAATAATAAATTGTTACAATTTTTTTTTTTACATCAAGTTGAAATTATATTAAAATAAACCATGGCAACTGAGAAATGACCAGTCCAAACTGACAGCGCCCGTTCACGAACATGACGCATGCGCTAGCACCATTTGGCTCAACCATTTTGAAGGGAACCAAATGATCCAACGCATACGCCACCATCAGCCAGACTTTTGTGTGAGCATGACACTCCCAACCGCCAGGGTACATTCAAGTCAAAAACAAACCTAAAACTGATAGCTATAGCTTAAGTTTAAGGTACACAGTACTTAATAGACTAATCTACACTAATATTATAAAGAGGAAAGATTTGTTTGAAAGAAAGAAAGAAAATTGTTAATTTGGGACTCGCACAAAAACAGAAAGATGTAAAATAAATTAAAACTAAAAGTAGTCTATTACTTAATCAATAATAAATTTAGTCTGTTGTTGTGTTTTGTCTGTTGTTTTGTTGTTGTTTGTCTGTCTGTGTTTGTTTGTTTGAATTGAATAGGCTCCGAAACTGCTGGACCGATTTGAAAAATTCTTTCAGCAATGGATAGCTACATTATCAGGGAGTAACATAGGCTATAATTTATCCCCGTACTCCCACGGGAACGGGAACACCGCGGGTGAAACCGCGTGACGTCCACTAGTAATTACTAATTAGAGGAAATGCGGGCGGAAAGACTTTGTATGTAAAAAGTAATAATTCAAGGTTTGGCTCTCGCTAGTTTTCTCCTCCAATTTGGACCGATTTAAAAGATATTTCACAAACTTAATAAGAAGGATGTATGGTATTCCACGGTGCGTGATTTTGCTTGCGGACGGACGCGGATCAGTCCGTACCGACGGCAACGCACCGTGGAAAGAGTGTCATCTGTGGAAGCGCAGACAAGTCCGTTGCGGTGCGTCGGATCCGCCGCGATTCGGTAACATCAAAGCTGCGGAGCAAGTTCTCCTTCAGTTTGCATTTTGATGTGATAAAACGGTTTCGAATCTTGTTCCACACAGACCGACACGAACCGTGTTAAGCAAATTGGTACGCAGTGCGTGGCTGTCAGTGGTCGTCCGGCACAGAGTGATAAAATCCGCAGAATCACGCACGGTCGAAAGCCGACTCCTGCAAACAGGCGCCACGTGACAAAATAACAACGTCGCAAGTGCAAAAATCCTTCGTCTTATGAACCTGCTTACGTGTTTCCGTAGATGATGAATAAAACAAGAATATTCCAATCTATATCAATAAAAAATCAATCATTAACTGCCTCCGTGGTCGAGTGGTTTAGGCGTTTGCCTTGTGACCCGCTGGTCGTGGGTTCGATTCCCACGGGAAGCATACTTTGTAAAGTTGTTTCCAGTTTGGCTAGGACATTGCAGGCTTGAATCACCTGATTGTCTGATGAAAAGATGATTCCGTGCTTCGGAAGGCACGTATGTATAAGCCGGTGTTCCCGGCTGCCAAATGGCGGTCGTCAAATAAACCGTGTCAGAGGCCCTTAAGGCGGTGTAGAAACTCTGACACTAGGGTGTGTGGGGTCGTTAGACCTTACTGCCTACACGAGAAGAAGATCAATCAACATATACAAAATTCTTCCGTGACTGACTGATTGAGTGACTGACAGACAACGCACAGACGAAACTACTGGTCGAAGAATGAGGGCATGTAGCTTCCTTACACTCCGTAGGGGAGCGTTAAGAGAGGATGTCCCGAAATTCCTACAGGAACGGGAAAAACGAAATATATGTGCGTACAAAGTCGCGGGGAAAACCTAGGTAAATTTGTAAAAGGCAGAGTTCAGAGGTAACAAACATATCAAAGAAATACAAACGAATTGAAAACATCCTATTTCGAAGTCGGTTAAAAATAGGTTAGCGACTATCTGCTAATAATAGTAATATAATATAATATCGGCTTTATAATCTTGGTGCACCACGTTATCAAGATCTCCAATCGTATTCGTAGTGCTCATAAAAACGTTATTATTGTCTCGCGATCCACGATCGACATTCTGCTCAGTGGACTGAAATCGATATTATCCGATACCTCGCACGCTTTGTTGCGCCCAAATATCGATTCTTTTTACATGTCATTAGGAATTAGGAGAACCTTAATAAGTTCAGGTCTAATTTCCAAGAATAAACGTTCAGATCTAGTTGTAAAGGTCAGCTTAAGAGAATATTAGAATCCGGTCTCGATTTTTACTTTTAATTTCTAGAAATTCCAACACATGAGTTAGAAGTTTAAAACACAGCTGCCTTAAAAACCAGCTTGCGTTTAGGAGCTCGTGGCTACATAATATCAGCCGCACGGTTAGAGTTCGGGGTTAAGCAGAGCTAGCCGAGTTCGGTCGGAAATCACGCTACGCTGTTGGTCCCGGGTATCATTTGTAGATCTTTGACAGTTGCAAGGATCGCCCGGAGGACACGGTGGAGTAGTATACGGTGGAGGTCTGCCCTGCTTGGGCGAAGCACCGCCGTGTCCTCGTCGATCGGCGGCGGCTTCCTCTCGCGTCCGGCCCTGGTTCAATCCATGGTCCAGAACGAGGAGGCATGTGAAGCGATCACCTTCTTCTGCGAAGCAGTAATGGTAGCGAAGGAGGAGGCCGAACACGTGAGAGAGAGGGAAACCTCACGCCCCGGCCACCGCAACAGAAGATGACGCCCCGGGCTTCGGGAGTCGCAGGGCAGGACCCGGGCCTGCGAACGGCGAGCGTTGGATAGCTCGCCATCCGATCAGAACCAGGCCCGGGTCGACGGCGCGCTGTGTTCCACATGCGCCTCAAATAGCTGTCAGCATAGAAGACGGGGCCCGCTAAGGCCAGTGCCTGCCGGGGCTGCGGAATTTGTTCCAAAGGGTTACCGCTGCCCTGGAACGCAAAGGGCATTAGGAGGAACACGGATGGGGTCATTTAATGATATCCCACCCTTAAAAAAAAGACCTTTGACAGTTGTTACGGATTCAGCAAATCTGCCACCAGTCTTGCCAAGGCGTCTCCTTGCCAGTTACTGTGTTATGGACGTCAGATGGACTGGTATTTCATGTAAAATACTGATACTCAGCTGAATCTGGTTCGTCTGGAGGCCGACTCTAACACATGAGATGGTAAGGTTAGGATAAATTGAATGATGTCACAGACAGTTCCAGAACGCAGTTTATGCGTTCAGTTTCATTGCTGAAATTCGCTCTTAAAATCCAAACAAAACAAGAGCGCGGAAGCGTCACAAAGACAGTTACAAACATTATTAGAAACTCATTGTGTCTCCTCCACATATTGTCTCTTTCATAGCAGATGGCTAAGAGAAGCAAGCGCGACGCGGTTAATGGGCGATCAAAGTACCAGTTCGGTAACAACGCAGAGATGTCGTCGTAAAAAGATGACAAATGCGCTGCGGACAAGCTGGGTTCATATGGCGAAATGTAGCACGTGGCCCTGCCATACTAATGCTAGTATGTATATTAGTTATATTATACTTATGTAAATGCGTAAATAAATCTTCTTCCTCGTAGCGTGTTGATAGCAAATATTGTTTTGATTATTATTTTGCCAAGATGAGATATGCCACACAAACACTGAAGATCAGAACCATCCGAAAACCCTATCTAAAAGTAACTCGTTATGTATACGTTACGTTTTCATGCTTTAGGGGGAAGCATAAAAACGTAACGCGGTTTGAACCTTGGATAAGGATATGTGACTTCTCGTCCCAGGAGTGGTCCCTTGGAATGATTTTCAACTGACAAACGAGCAAAGCCCTGGCAATGCTAAGATAAAATTATGATCATCAGAACGCATGGATCCTGTTTGGGGTATGAATGGTATTTTGTTATAGACTCCGATGTGCGCACGTAGACTACTATACTTCTTCAAATAAGACTCTCATTGGGTCTGGTGTGCTTGGGGGCCTAACCTCCCACTAACACAAATCTTTTCAATGAAAACAAGCAAACGTTTTGTAAGGCATTTTTAACCGACTTCCAAAAAAGGAGGAGGTTCTCAATTCGGAGGGTATTTTTTTTTAGTGATCAGGATCACGTATGCTGTGAATTCTAAAGTAAAATAAAAATGACCCACTATTTTACAATGTAGGTTAGTAAATTTAAAAAATAAAATTCGTATTTTTTTTTAACTTTTTCAGTCAAGGCAAATTACAGATCTCAGATGAAGACGCCAATTCCGGTCTTTGTTGGATTTGAAAGAGTCCTACATCCCGAAAAACAAGTAAATTTTTTCACACCATCTTTAATTTTAACCCTTACAAAACCGGTGCGTTCCGGAAGTCGAGTTCAGTACGCAATAAACTTTGAACAAAATGTCCCCTACAAGTGATAGCCGTGCGTCCAGTAGTAAACCTGTGCTACAGACCCATTCGACTTGTTTTACTGGGTTTCCGCAGGTTAAGCGCACGGACCTTATAGGTATTGGTCTGTTTCCTTAATTTTATGCTAAGGATCATTCTTAGTTCGGGTTCGGGGCCAATCGTAAGTCCGTAGGTGATACGGAGTAGAATACGCCCGCAACTAAGCCCGAAACTACGGACTTCGGACTTAGAGAGTAGCCCCCCTGATACTTGAAGGGTAAGAACCTTATAGAAATATTTTCTTCTGTCTTCAAAAATTTATAATTTCGTAAATAATAAACATGACTTTGATTCTGACACTAAGGAAACTGAATCATGTATAACTAAAAAATCCTCTTGCATTAATAAAAATAAAACACAATATTCAAAAGAGTAACAACGTATTCTGTAAGAAAATAACCTCAAAAACACCCATTAAACGACAAAAAACGCACCGCTAAGTCACCACCATAATTAATTGAGAAATAAATTAATAATCCGCGTCACCACGGTGAACGCATCAACTGGAATCAAACTCATAACGTGAACAAAACCACCGACACTGGAAAACTTGTCGAGTAACTTGTCAAAAAATGCATTAATTATTGCAAGCAAGAAACAGTCTATAAACTTGTTTCAAGTGAAAATTTAATTACTGGTTAATGTCAGTCGGTTTCATTTAACATCTGACAAAGACCTTCCTCTATGCCTTCTGTTCTAGCTATTGCGGTCCTGGACCCGAAAATCTTGAGCTATTTCCCAAAGGGTTAAACTCTTGATCTCGTCTCGTCTTCGTCTTCGTGGTCTGCTACGAAAAACAATCTGTTTTTTTCTTTCTTTGTTGTTTCTTTTGTTGTTGCTGTTGATCTTTTATTACTATGACGACTGTTTACTACAAGTAGAGCATTTAAGTGGCAAAAACAGCCAAGCTCAGGCAAAAACCGAAAACCCTTTATTACCCTAAGCTCGTAAAAACCGTCGGCGGAAGAGGGTTAATTTGGAACTAATTGAAATAATATATACCCTAAGCTTTAAGTCTGGCAACAACGAATCTTTGTTGCATAATATAATATAGGTAATCATATCAAAAGTTAAGTATAAATAAGCAATCTGCAATTGCGTTTTGGTTATAACAAACTGACGTTAGAGTGTCAATTCTACAAATTTTTAAGCAACGTTTGCATTCGCATTCTGTGAAAAATTTTTGAAAATTACGGCTTTTGTGACAGTTTGCAATTGATATGTGAATGTGAACGTTCTTTAAAAAATTGTAGAATTGGCCCTCACACGTCCTACAAAAATATTAAAAAAATCCCGAATTTTCCGTATAACTTTGCCACTACTTTTGTTTCTTATTCGGAATATTACAAACATTTTAAAGCAAAAGTAAGCAAAATCGGTTAAGCCATATTCCAGTGACGCGCTAACCAACAAACATCATTTACATTGTATTCAAATAGGAAATAAAACATACAGAATCCTTTCATCAACCGTTTCCAAATCCCTTTATACGAAAACCATCATTCCCGTTCCGTTCAATCAAACACAACAAGAAACATTCCCAAACAAAGCTTTCCTTCCATTTCCTTAATTTTATTTCCATCACAGTGTGCCAATATCCTAACAATTCGCCCACGAGACGTTCCAATTTAACCTAGAGCACACTATAGATAAATTTAAATACTCAGACAATATTTTATGGCTTATTTTAGGTACGGTTTACGACGGAAGACGGGACTCGGGACCCGCTGGATGAATGTCTGGCTAGATTTTATGGTAGCTACATACAGGAATGTTCTAGAACCTAGACCTGTCTAGATAATGCTGTTGAGAATATTTGTTCAAGTATTTGATGAGTGCTTTATTGTAGTTTACTGTGCGCGCCAATTCGTGTTGCGTTGCGTGTAATGGAACGCAAAATCTATCAGGTTGAATGTTTGCAATGTGTACGCGCCCTAATATCTTTATTTGAATTTGGAATTTTAATTTATATTTCTGAAAACTTAAGTTTTTCTGAAAGTCCGACTCGATGGGACATTGCCCGAAATTATGAACTTCAACCATATCAACTTTTACCCCATACTTAAAACATAATCATTTCTTAGTGCTACCTCTTAAAGAGAGGAACTCTCGTGCAAAGTTGTTGCTTGCTGAATCCCGCATTAGACTTTCCGTAACTGAATCCCATAACTAAGATGGTCCATAACATTACAAAATAAAAAACAGATTATGAGTAAAGTCTACAAAATATATTCCATTTCTGGTCAACTTTAAAACATGTCCACAAACCATATTTTTTATTTGTCTGCAAGGTCGTTGACCCCGCACCAGAAACACGCATATTAAAATTTTAGGAACAATATACCGGTAAGCAGTAAATCAATATGGTTACTAGACGGTCGCGGCACAAAGGGGCGCTGCGAAGCGCTGCATCTGCTAGCCAATGTCAACGGTGACGTTTACGCGCGAAAAGTTTTACGATCCGCAGACGACGACGCGTCAAACGAACAGTGATGTTATTAGCCGGTGTGACAATATATCGATGCTTTTGTTGACGCTGTGACGACGTGTATCATTGAGATACCATCTGTTGACGTAATACTTTTCTGCACAAAGATTTCGGTACGTAAAAATCTAAGACTGGTGAGATAGATTCTGGCCACGCCAGTCTAAATATAGTACCTATCCTATATACAATGTCGATTGGACGAGATTGAAATAAAGTTACATAAGATTGCATGAATATTTTAACAGTTTCACAAAATGGACCAATGCAGACGCTGATTCATTTTGAAACTCGATTACAAGACCTGCACCAACCCGCTTTTAGTGAAGCACTACTGAACATTATAATCATGTATTTGTAACGTAATCCAGCGACACATGATATCTCCTTCTTCGTTTGATTCAAACCGTTTACAAATTAGCAAGTTGAGCACATATTTATGTTAATAAGCGTCTATAAAATGTGCGTTCCGCATTTTTTATTGCCCTTAAACTGTACGCATTTGTGTTTATCGGAAGACGCATCTATTTTTTCATAGTAATAATTGACACAGTAACATTTTCAAACAAATTACAGGAGAAATGAAATGAGAATTGTACAAAGTGTAATTGCATAGGGAAAAGTGGTTAAATTGAATGATCAGAAAGTGTTCATTTCCTTTTTATCGATAAGGAGCATTGCGAATGTAGCTCGTCACTCAAGACGACCATTTTACGACCGTCTCGTTCCAGTGTTCCATTTTTAAATGGGTCTGCTTGTGGTAGGTCATTGGATAAATAATAATAATTAAAACGACCTGATATGGCGCTTTAGTTTTTAATTTGAACGTTATTTGTATTTTTAAGTTAAGTTCGTGTTCAAGCCTTTATTTTCGTGCATTTGAATTAAAAGTGCAGTTTAAAATCGTTGCAGTTTTTTTAAATTTCCCCGACCCAACGTTAAGACTGCGTAATTTACGAGTGGCCGGTAATAAAAGTTTTTGTTGCGAAAAGCGACGCGGTGCTATAAAAGTTTGCTGTCCCTTTCCACAGTGAGTTTACGAGCGTGAAAACGCGAGATAGGTATACTGTACCGGTAGTTTTATTACCGGGTATGCGAGCGATGTGAACTTATGTACGTACGTACATAAGTTCGGTTCGTAGCGGCAGCTAGGAAGCTTGGGGGTAAAACACAATATGTCAAAACTGCTGATGATTTTCGAAAAGCTTTAATTTAAAATTGGAACCCGTTCAACATTTTCAAACAAACAATGTGTACGTAGCCTTTTCATACAGCAATATTTTGACTATCATGTAATTGAAATAAGCAACTAAACAAGAAAGCTACCATCATGTATAAAAAACGTGCTTATTGCCTATGGTTTGTGCAAGTGTGTGTGTGGTTTGTGTGTAGTGAGTCAGTTAAAAAAAGAACTGTGTCCGTAAATCATATCATTATGCAAAAGACTCATAACTAATTACAAGAAAATTATACCAGATGATCGAAAAGAAAGAAATAACATGCAAGCGACACAAATCGAGCACTTATTTATGGGAGTATAAATTGAAATGTTAATCATGGTTCCGTTATTGCTGTGACATATCCTCTATCGATAACTTGTGAGTGTAAGGGACATCCTTTTAAATGTTTTACGCTCTTTGACGATTCGAATGTTTTTCTTTTTTTGCATTGAAAGAAACGAGGTCTTTCAAGTCCTTTTAGTTTTACTCAAAGGTATAGACTATTTGTTTTCGTAGTATTTTTGCCGACATAATTCGATGCATATGGAAATAATTATGTATTGGAATTGGTTCGAAAGGGTGTGTAACTAATGTATGGTAACTGGTGATTGGACAGTTTTTGTCTCTTGTGGTTAGAATTCATTGAATATTAATTAATTATTTGAAATTTAATTAATTTGTGGAATCAGTTGATCTTTGCTAAGATAAATGAAAATGCAGATGGGACATTCAAAATAAGAGCTTTTGGGTTTATTCTTTTTAGGGCCTACGGTTAAAATTAAAAAAAAAGCATTTTTACGGTTCCATATATTTGACAGTGATTCCAAACTGGCAAATGTGAGTGATTGGTTGATTGAAAGTTGCATTACTTGATAAGGATTAATTTTTTATTTTTATCCAGTAACCGAAGGAAACTCATGGACATGTGCATCCTCCCCACCCTCACGTATGGAGCGCAGACGTGGTCATTAACGCAACGTCAAAAGTCCGCTCTCGGGGTCTGCCAGCGAGCAATGGAACGAAGTATCCTCGGAGTCAGGATAACAGACCGTATAAGGAACAATATACTTCGTTCCAAAACTCAAATCGCAGATGTAGGCAACACAGCTGCCAAATTGAAGTGGAACTGGGCAGGCCATATCTGCCGCATGCCACAGGAGAACTGGGCAAAAATAACGACAGATTGGGTCCCGAACATAAGGAACCGGCGACGCGGTAGACCCAAACGGAGATGGCGAGACGAGCTGGACTCCTACCTGGGGGATTGGACTCGGATTGGTCAAAATAGACTAGAGTGGAAAGAAGGAAGGGAGGCCTTTGCCCTGCAGTGGGACACCACGGGCTTATAATAATAATATAATAACCGGGGGATAGACGCTACTCTTTTGTTATCTTTACCAATTTGTCACTCAGTATTCCAACTAAATTAGTCTAGCTAGAACTATGGAATATCGTAAAAAACCTATCAAGGATATGTGTCATTCAACATTTTATGACTGAAAGGTTTCATGAGCTAGATCTTAGAATTCAGGCAGTGTTTGCTGAACGTGACCCCGTACACTTAGTTTGCTGTTCAGTTTTAGTTTTACACTGGCGTTAAAAATTTATGGCCAACTTGGACGTAGCTTTTAACTTTTGACACATAGTTTTGGTTAACATGTTAGGTAGGTAACACGTTATTCAAAATAATCTGTAAAGGCACTATCGGGATCTTCAGGATAATTGGGGAACATACTTGGACGGCGGAAATTCCTGAATACTTATTTTCTGTGAATTAAATCAGCATTCTTTATCAATGTTGTCCAGGCGAATTACACAAACGTAATATTCAGTGGATAAGGTACGATTTTTCTTAAAAATCCTTCAGATTGCCATAGCTAGGAAATTTCGAAATTGGTGTGTTGGATTAGACACGGTTCACAAAATAACATGACAGAGGTAATCGGAAGTAACACAAAATGGAGGTATCAATCGAGAATAAGGAAGCTATGACTACCAGTAACAGTGTCACAACTTAGAACCTAGCAGGACATAAAATTATACAAACACCCTTTAATTCGCCTATTTTATTATTATTCCATTTATTAACTTAAAGTAATGTCGTACAAAATGACTTTTATATAATGTAATCGTTGTGTTATTGTCATTTAACCTGTTTAAAGATGATGCAACCTAAATATTGAACGAATTATACTATAACAGATTTCACGTGAATTTAATATGGCAGTGTTTTTGACAGCTGAGTTAATATTGCATTTTTTCTGTGTTATTTGAAGTGATAAAACCATATATTTTACATTTTTAAATATAAAAAATAGTAGCCCACTGGTATCGGGAACAGGGTCCAAGCTACCGGTGGTCAGGGCTCTCGAGAAAGGAACCTCCTTACTATACGTGCCGAGTCCAGGAGTACTGCTTTCTGGATTGAGCCCTTGATTCAGCTGCCCAACGAGAGCCTCTTGAGATGTTGGTCGAGGCTCTTGGCAATTATGCCATTGGCCGTTACGACTAATCGGCACAAAGACTGCTGTGTTCACATCCCACATGTCGACATTATATGTTATTATTATTATTATTATGTATTTATTTATTTATTAGACAACAAAAGGTCCACATTGATAACACACAAAACAAAATATAAATACTTAAAAGATGAAATTATGTAAAGGCTAATTATATTTGAGGCGAATAACAACTTATTAGGCAACTAACTACTTGGTCACAGAAAAAATAACTTGGTAGCGATTAAATATTTTTAGCACAATTATATTATATGAGCTACAAAAGACAAGGATCTATAAAAACTAAATAATGGCTGCTACTATAAGATATCAAATATATTAAACAGCGCCAATTAAATAATAGGTGAGGTATTAAAAATAATGACTCTGGCGGCTAATATTAACAGTTTTACGTACTTCTGTAAGCCATACCGGGACTCCCTGGACTTGGGGCACCCCGACTCGGACAGGTTAGGTTAGAAGGGGATGGCGGGGTCGAGTGAGCGAACGAAGTGAGCGAATAGACCCCGCCATCCCCTTCGTGGTTATTTTTTTTAAAGTATTCAGAAGTAACGGACGGAGGACGGAGCCTCGCGAAGCGGGCTACCGGGCCTTGTAGTTAATTTTATGAACACCAAAAAATCACTGCCAATTAAAATTTAAACAAAGTTTACAACTCAAAATAAAGCTGCTACTTTATACTTAAAATGTTACTTCACTGTAGCTGCCAACCTATTATTGTTGCTATCCATTTTAATTATTTTTAAAACTCTAAATCAGATTAGTTTGTCGCCGCGTTAAATACATGCCTTATGTAAATTGCAAAAGAGGCTTTGACAGCGCTGCTCTTTGAAACATATACTAAACACTAGCGGCTAAAATGCTTGTATGTACATGAAGTTTTTCAAATGCATACATATTTACATACATTCAGCAGAAATTATTCTCTCATTAATACCTGAATTGTAAGATGGTATGAAGAACAGTACAAATACGTCCGAAGGTGTTAATTAGAGCTAGAAATGTATAAAATGATAACAAAAACATGAAGAAAACACGCGAAACAATAAAAAAACTAAAAATATGGCAGCAGCAAAATGGTGTTACACTTTTCTTCATTAATTAACTATCATACTTTTCTACAATTGATTATAATTTCATGCCTTGTTAGTGATAAATAGTCCTCCTGTTATGTGAGACGGCCATTTTGTATGGTACGGTGAGCAAAGCAGTATGTCAGACTATGTTATGATAGCTTATTATATGTTGATGGGAAAGTTAAAGATAATGTAGTACATAATGATTTATGGAACAGTTAGCATACGAATTGATACCGCTAGACAGTAAATTTTTAGAAACGTTTTGTTTTTCGGGTTCCGAACAAAAAACGGAACCCTTATAGGATCACTCGGGTGTCTGTCTGTCTGTCCTTCTGTCACAGCCAGTTATCTCCGGATCCACTGGGCCGATTCTGTTGAAAATCGGTACACATATGGACTTCTGGGACCCAAACACGGACGCGTTACGTAAATGATTTTTAGTATGGGGGTCACTTTTGGGGGTCAAACTAGAAATTTAAGAAAAAAGTTATTTGAACAATGTCGTGAGGCATATCAAATGAAAGGGCTTACTGTGAGGGTTTTAATTATAGTTTTTTCATACTTTTAAAATAAATGGTTTTGAAGTTATTCAAGATATTAGACGAAAAATTACCATTCTCCCCCTATCTCCGAAACTACTGAGCCTAAAACTTTGAAAAAAAAATGGAGATAATAGATCTTTACTTATAGATTACAGGAAAACCTATAGGAAGTCCTTAGTGTTGAAATAACACGTTAAAAAAATGAAATACGTTCGGAATCCTTTGCACGCGGGTCCGACTCGCACTTGGTCAGTTTTTTTATTAGAATGGGCGTTATAGGTAGGGGCAAAACCATAATGATTTCTTATACCTTTTTCTGTTGTTTGGGCAGGTACGGTAATATTCAATCTGTTTTTTTTTTTGCAATTACTCTTTACTTTGGAAGACATTTTTAAGGCCAGAAATGGTTAGTCTGAAATGCCTAAGCCAGAGTTGAATATTAGTTCAACTCTGACTAATTTATGAATAACTAGCTGACCCGCGCGGCTTCGCTCCCGTCAACTGGCTACCCTACAGCTAGCAAAAAAAAAAAAAAAAAACCCTACCCTACCCTACCTACCTACCCTACCTACCTACCTACCCTACCTACCTACCTACCCTACCTACCTACCTACCCTACCTACCTACCTACCCTACCTACCTACCTACCCTATCTACCTACCTACCTACCTTACCTACCTACCTACCCTACCTACCCTACCTACCCTACCTACCCTACCTACCCTACCTACCTACCCTACCTACCTACCTACCCTACCTACCTACCCTACCTACCTACCTACCCTACCTACCTACCTACCTACCTACCTACCCTACCTACCCTATCTACCTACCCATTTTTTTTTGCTTTTAAACCTTCCCTGTATTTTGGCGAACCCAACAAAAAAAGAATTATTAAAATCGGTCCAGCCGTTCTCGAGTTTTAGCGAGACTAACGAACAGCAATTCATTTTTATATATATAGATATATTATATACGACTAATAAATTATGAATCGTTTTATAACCGTAATTGCACGTTTATCTACATGTTGTCTACCATAAACAAAGTGACATACTAATAGCGACAGCCATTGTCTTGAAGTCAGATATGACAGATTCTAGCGAAATGTCATGTTTTCAATACTATTAGTTAATATTCTGACAATCATTAACTGATAGTGTGTCACGATTTTAGACTTTTTAGTGTTCCGTAACTCAAAATTAAAACAGAACCCTTATAGGATCAGTTTGTTGCCCGTCCGTCTGTCTGTCAAGACCGTTTATCTGTTGAAATTAAAACCATATATATACTCAGGGCTATGGCCCCTTGAAGCTGTGAAAAAATCAAACTTCTAAGTTAACGTAAAAAAAGGTACGTCGATAAATCAAAATGTATAGGGTATTTCCCGTTCACCTAGAACTATGAAATTTTGCAAGTAATACCGTCTCATACTACAAGTATAGGGAAAAGTCTGAAAACAATACATTTGTAATTAAATCATAAAAAATATAGTCTTTATTTAGTAAATTGTAGCTACAAATTTGTACGGAACCCTCGGTGGGCGAGTCCGACTCGCACTTGGTCGCTTTTATTTAGTTTGCCGTTTGTACCAGAGAAGAATACAGGAAACAAACGTTTCACGAGTTTTTGCCACACGCATACAAAAAGCACTCAATTTTGTTTGCCTTTCCACAATTCCCACTTACATAGTAGCAAATGCATTGCTCCGTTAACATTATGATGACTTCTACTGTCCAAGAATTTTCCGTCAACCGCTTGGCACGCCATACCTCGCATAATTTGCTGTGATGTCGGGAATGCCGACTAAAAGCACCTCGTACATCATTCAAATATGAATTTTTGAGATGGATGGAAAATACGGAAAAAAATAGCAGTTTACCGTGACCACGACCTGTAGCTTCACACACAGAAATCGGGCATTATGCGGAATAAGAAGTATAGCCTATGATAGCAGCTTCACACACAGGAATCGAGCATTATCCGGTATAAGAAGTGTAGCCTATGATAGCAGCTTCACACACAGGAATCGAGCATTATCCGGTATAAGTGTAGCCTATGATAGCAGCTTCACACACAGGAATCGAGCATTATCCGGAATAAGTGTAGCCTATGATAGCAGCTTCACACACAGGAATCGAGCATTATCCGGTATAAGTGTAGCCTATGATAGCAGCTTCACACACAGGAATCGAGCATTATCCGGAATAAGTGTAGCCTATGATAGCAGCTTCACACACAGGAATCGAGCATTATCCGGTATAAGAAGTGTAAGCCTATGACAGCAGAAGAATAGTTTTGTATCAGTCGGATCGGCTGTTCCAGAGATTACCTTTTCCAAACATAAACAATCAAACAATTTTTCCCGAACAAGGTAATTTTTTTTAAAATATGTAGTTTGTTTTTACACAAACAAGTTTTGCTATAAAAATAGTTAAACATTAACAATATCTTAGAATTTGAAAACAAATTCACTCGATACTGCACCGTTAGATTTTTCAAAAGTAACATTGCACTAAAGTATACATAGGGCTCTAGATCAAGTAACATAATAATGTTTCGTCTATGACGATTTTCAAAAGTCAAAAAGGATTGACTACTAGACATTTCAGTAAAACTTCAAAATAGGCTGAAAACCAGCACTTTTTGAACGTTCAAAGATACATAAATACATTCCCCCAAAATGCCCGTCCGTCACCACTTCCTAGTGTTTTAAGCTAGGAATTTTTGACAATCGTCTGATAGAATGACATTTTATCTCGACCTACCTAATGTGTACCACCTTCGCAATTACAATAGCTTTCCTCATGAAAATTCAAATAAATATCTATCCATGACGTTGATCTAGCTGTCGACAAGATTTTCCCGTTGAATCGTAATAAAATCTATGGGGAATTGAAAATAGAATTCAAAATCGACGACCCTTGCCTACTATATCACTAATTACTAAACCTATGTGGAGACAAGCAAGTTTCTCGACATTAGCATACGGTCCCTGATACTCGAAGGGCCCATAGTGGGGGGTACATGGTAATGGCCGCCACACAAGCGCCGTGGTTGGTGCATGCGCATGGGCATAGTGTGGCCCCGGGGCGCGTTTTATGGCTAACGGTAATGGCTATGTCTTGTCTATTATATGGGTTTGCTTGAACATAGACGCACAGGCTCGCGTGTAAAGCGTAAATGATAGAATAATGGTGCATGTTTCTTTTTTCCTTTTTTGAGCTTGTTGTTAGAAGAGCTTTAATAGCTGAACGGTTAACTGGCTGACAAAATGAATCGTTTTCTTTATTAAGTACTTGGTAAGTAATTTTGATTTGTAAAGGCCTTGATCGTTAGTATAGGTACACTTCGGTATAATATTGCAGCATAGAATTCAAATTAATCAGTGACCAAGTGAATTTTCGGCTGGGTAAGGCCGCGGGAACCCGCTGATTACGAGATACGTCTTGTGGAAAGAAGGCTTAGGTAAGCCTTCCACAAGACGTGACTGGACGTCTTTCGAAATGAAGAAAGTAAGAGTTTATTTGCGGCAATGATGAAAGTAAACTGATTTTTCACAAGAAATTCAGTTTATTTCTGAACTGCAATTGTTTTATATCTTCGATTCCAAGTTGCATTTTTTGATAAGTAATTTGCACAAGTAGGTAACCCTACTTTTTCTCAATTTTTAAATTCTACTTATATATAACACAATATTTGATTTAAATACAAATATGTATAGTCAAAATGACGAACGCAATAGGTACCATAACTCTCCAAGATCCAGGCGTTGCAGCGCCTGTAGTCTACGTACAGACAGTACCAAACCTCCACTTATTACCGCCAAATGACGTCACCCTCCTTATTTTTAGTACAGCAAACGCATTGTTTGTCTTTTATTGCTAATAACAGTGTCCAGGACAACATGCTTTATTTTACCGTTTGACACAGCGTTTTACAACCCATTCATGGGGGCTTGAAACTAGTGATGGGCAGTTAACGTGGCCACAGTGGGCTATGGGCTATGGGCGATGGGCTATTTATGACTAAAATATGGCCAAGAGTTCATTTAACACGTCCTAATGGCCGTTGTTTTAGAAATATGAGTGTGAGACGTAAAATTGTTAGTAGATAGTTAGTGTTGGCTAAGACCGGCAGTTATTTATGAGGGAGTCGTGAAGTGAAGAAAGAGGATTGAGTTGTTTAATTGTTCTTGTCTGTAATTACTCTAAATCTCGTAAGAATGTACATGCAAGTGCTTATCATCCTAATATATAAAATTCTTCCGTTACTGAGTAACTGTCAGACAACGCACAGCCGAAACTACTGGTCATAGAAAGCTGAAATTTGGCATGTAGGTTCTTTGGAGAGTAGGAGAGCACTAACGCGCGAAAAAACGGGATGTGCGCGTACGAAGTTGCGGGCAAAAGCTAGTTTCATTATAAAATGCTTGGCTTTTATTTGATATGATGGTTACTTAATTTTCATTTTCAGTGACATAAGCGTTCCTGCCGAAATGTGATATCGAGCTGACAGCCCTAAATAACAGACATATGTTCTAAGGAAAGATACGTTTAAGCAGTGGCGGTACCTTCATATAAGCCCAAAAGCCCGGCCGGCATGCCTTACTAAAATGCTCGATAGAGAATCAATATCAAACCCGAACTATTTAAAAGTTCGCGGGCTTAATTCTTATCCAAATAACACAAAGTATCTACCTATGCCACATTACTACATAACTACACATCGCGATTGTTCGCGCGCAGTTTCGCATTTGCAGCATCTACATATAGCTATCTCGCTTACACGTACCGGCTTTTACCGGGCTTTCAAATACTATCTCCGTCACTTTCGCACTTATAGCGATGTGCCGTATAACGAGTTCTAAACCTTGTGCGTCTACAAATCGATCAGTATGGAAGATTAAGCCGTGCATGCGTATGAAGTTACACGCGTATGCGTGACCTTGTCACCTTGCCAACTCTGCAGTGTTGCCGTTTTAGCGACGTTGTGAGATCTTGGAGTTTTTTAACGAGTTTGGGGACTTTTTTTAAGATTTAGCAACAATAAAAACTAGCGACTTTTTAAAATAACGAAATTAAATATTCAAGCAATATCTTAAAAATAAAAAAAATGCGACATCTAGCTAGATTTTTCATATACCTGGCGACTTTTTTTGCCTAAATGACGACACTGCAACTCTGCGTAAGTAGTTCTTGACACCGGAGTGCAACTCACTTCAGTTTTATTTGCTTGAGAGTTGAAAAGTTATGTTGTTAAAGTTTTTTGTGTGTTTTCTTAGATTTTCTCAGTGATACAATTGTTTTGGTGACTTACCTACAACAATGGAGGTAATTGTACCTTGTGAGGATTTAAAATGCGTTCAAGTTTTGATTGGCGAAGATAAGGTAAAATCTTTAAACTTTGCTCAGAAAAAACAGTTAATTTCTTCATCAAAACCGACGCCTAATCTGTGTTTTTCTCAGACTAGTAAATCGCATAAACGAAAATTTACAGACATCTATATCAGTTTATGAGAAAATTGCGATGATACATACGAAGGTACCTACATACTCAGTCGAAAACTGAACTTTCTTTTTTTGAAATCGGTTAAAATTTTATTGGGCTTGCCTTATTTTGAAACCCTAGGCACGCCACTGCGTTTAAGGAATACTTTTTGTGCGTAGGTACTGTATCCTCTATTCGTGGGGGCGTAGCTCATGTATTACATCCTCCATGGATGCATTGACTTGTATAGAAAGCCTTGGAGGATTTAATTAAAAAGTAATATAAATTAGAATAGGTTCAATTCAAATAATGACATAAATATATATTTTGTTTTTATTGATCAGACCTGTAAAAACTTTCTTGGGAGCATGAGCTCAATATAATAATTCTATGAATTCTAATCAGTTTTTAATTTCTCGTAACTTCCCGTGGAGCAGTTGATTCCACAACCAGCTGTTCCACAGTACACAGGACAGGAGCCCTGTTTCTTCATATGTAGTTACAACGTAGGAGTCTTTGAGTGAATAGGTTACTTCTAGGCAAGCGTGCTCCGTCGTGTGGTAGACGACGGAGCACGCTTGCCTAGAAGTAACCTATTCACTCAAAGACTCCTACGTTGTAACTACATATGAAGAAACAGGGCTCCTGTCCTGTGTACTGTGGAACAGCTGGTTATGGAATCAATTTATCGCTTCCCTCAGCCGAGATTGTGGCCAAATAAAGAAAGAAAGAAAAATGTTTATTGTTTTGTTTGTTTTTGTTTATTTTTTGTTTGTTTTTTAAATGCAAGCTTATCAAAAATTAAAAAGAGCAATTTCAATTAAAAATGGTCGTTGCAACGTTGTCGCATCGTAGCGTCATTCGTCAGCCTGTCAACCGGGGCCTTAAGGCTTTTCCTATGAAACTTAAATAAAAATATAAGCACTCGGTAGCTAAAGATCTTTCGCAGCCGAATTAATTAACAAACTAAATATTAATTACAAGCGTATTAAAAGAAGAAACTGAGCCGCGTTTTCCACGCTAGTGTGGTCTAAGCTTAACTGATTAATTATCCTCATTATAGACCACCATTCACTGCCATTCAATGCAACGACCAATTAATCTTGACAAACGACAAGACTGAGAACTAAGCAAATTGAACTGAATTTGACATTGCATCCATACTACTAGCGCCATCACGAAGTTTCAAGATAAACTGGTCAGACTAGATCTGCCCTCAACATATGTTCTGCTAAAGTAATAAAAACATTTCTGATGAATAAAAATGTCTGACGAATGTTAAGAGGTGATGTAGTACGAACTGTCATCATAAATAACTGTTTATTGGAGCCTTTGGGTAATAGAAATTAAACAGGAAAAAAAAAGGGTAATCGCGGTTATTAGCTAAACAGTGTCTTAATTTGAATTTAAAAGAAAACTGGCCAAGTGCGAGTCGGATTCGCGTGCAAAGGGATCCGAACGAATTTAATTTTTTTAACATGTTATTTAAACACTATAGATTTCTTGTAGGTTTTCCTGTAACCTATAGATTACTGGAAAACCAAAGATCTATTATTTCCATTATTTTTTTTTTAATTGTAGGCTCCGTAGTTTCGGAGATAAGGGGGGGAATGGTCATTTTTCGTCTAATGTCTTGAATAACTTAAAAACCATTTATTCAAAAATTATGAAAAAATATAAGTCATCAGTGTTTCATTTGATATGTCACCAAATTTCAACAGATTCGGTCCAGTGGATCCGGAGAAAACTGGTTGTGACAGACGAACGGAGAGACAGACAGACAGAGTGATCCTATAAGAGTTCCGTTTTTTGTTCGGAACCCTAAAAAAGCAAGCCGTTATTTAGCTACCTGGCTATTTGTCTAGCTTCTTCCAACTATAGGACGCTTTAAGGGTTACCTGGTAAGGATTTCCATTACCAAGAGCTTTGATAAGTAATCTACACTAATATTATAAAGAGGAAAGATTTGTTTGTTTGAAATGAATAGGCTCCGAAACTACTGGACCGATTTGAAAAAATCTTTCAGCAATGGATAGCTACATTATCAGGGAGTAACATAGGCTATATTTTATCCCCGTACTCCCACGGGAACGGGAACTACGCGGGTGAAACCGCGTCACGTCCACTAGTTTCATATATTTTAACGGGGATACGGGGTGGTAAACTGAAAATTCGCAAAAAGCTCGCTGCGCCATATTGGAAAAATCCCCTTTTCGACTCATTGTGATACACTTGGTTTCTTCAGTAGGTACCAGTATTTTAAACGGAGCGACTGCATATCTCAACAGCCCAATAAATAGGTAACACGAAAGAGAAAATGCGGACGGCGAGACTTTGTATGTAAAAAGTCATAATTCGAGGTTTGACTCTCGCCTGTTTCCTCCTCCAATATTGGACCGATTTAAAGGATATTTCATAAACTGAATGAGAAGGAAATAATCTGTGTCCCTATGTTTTCCTTTTTGATGATATATTTACCGTATAAGGACTAGGAATCATGATACCCGCAAGAGAACGAAGGTTACCGACATAGCCCGAAGGATCGCCAAACTGAAGTGGCAGTGGGCAGGGCACATTGCTCGCAGAACAGATGGTCAATGGGGCCGAAAAGTTCTGGAGTGGCGACCGCGTACCGGAAGACGTAACGTTGGAAGGCCTCCCACAAGGTGGACCGATGACCTGGTGAAGATCGCGGGTAGCCGATGGATGCGAGACGCACAGGACCGGTCGTTAAGGCGACGCTTGGGGGAAGCCTATGTCCAGCAGTGGACGTCTTTCGGCTGATATGATGATGATGATGAAGCACTAGAACCCTAAAAAAACGCTTAAATAAAACTAACCGCTAAACCGCTGCCAACAGAGCTCTAGTGTAAAAATTTGGCAACCTTTTATGAAAAAAGAAAAAGATAGGGACACAGTATATATCCTTCTTGTTGACTTTATGAAATATTTTTTAAATCAGTCCAATATTGGAGGAGGGAACAGGCGAGAGCCAAACCTCGAAATATGACTTTACATACAAAGTCTCTCCGTCCACAGTTCGTCTTAACAAGACTGGTGTCAGTTTTCCACCTGGTTGCACGTAACGATTGTCAAAGACTTAACGTGCTCTCGATGGATGGGTCGTCACCCATCTACGGACCCACCGCGACAAGCATTGCTTACCTTGAAGATCGATCCGTGCGGCTGTTATTATAAAACCACCACCCCCACCCCTCACTTCTCACTGATTGTATAGCAGTCTTAATTATTTTGTAAAATACAGTAAATATCAGGCTGTTGGTGTATTGATCGGCTCTGAAGTGAGTCGTAAATCTGACGTATTTTATGGCTACGCGGCTCTAGTTCAAATGGGATTTTTATGAGATTTTAAGAGGAAATTGACAGGTCTTGCTGTTAATTTATTTGTGAAAATATAAGCTTACATTTTTATTGCTTTCTTTGGAGAACCGTTTTGACTTAGTGAGGTAAGGTTGGCAAGCTATTGGCATTTTATGGAAGAGAGCTTATAAACAGTGGGTTAATTAGCAATTATTATAAGTAAATTCATTTTGCGAATAAAATCAATTGTTCAGTACATTATGTGGAGTTATGCAAACACAGAAAGTATGGTGTCAATATTTTTCGCGATTTTAGGGTTGGTCCCATAGTGAATGTTGTTCATAATGATGAGTACAACGAGCCCTTTTTGCACAATGATGAACTCTATTTATTTCTGCTACAGCCTGTATAGCTATGTCGTGCCTGTAGGCGTGAACCTTCAACCTAATCCACGGAGGAAATGAATTAACGATGGAGAATTGGACTGAAATAACTCCAGGACAATGACAGGATCTGTTCCCCATAATTTAATAAATTAAATAATCAGGGCGCTGTTGGGCTCCCCCGCTACTGCAGCGCATCGGCGATGTTCGCGGACGTACGTGTGGATTATTTATTTGCCACAATGCGTAAGCGCTGTGCGTTCCTGGTGCGTGGAGTGTGGGACAGCAAAAACAGTCCTGTCTCTGATTTCGAGCAGGCTGGGCTGTCCGTACGTGAATCGCTGCTGCGCCATTTACCAAGGCATGGTGCAGCCGTGGTGAAGTTAAAGTCAAAAGTCCTTTATTCAAACAAGGCTGAGTACCAGCACTTTTTGAACGTCAAAGTGTCACCACTTCTTAGAGTTTTAGCTGGGAAGCGTCGGACAGTACCGCTGTTGTGTATTTTGTACAGTAATTTGTTGTAGATAAAATTAGTTGTAGTTAAAATTATCTTAATTACTAACAGAGGATAAATTTTACTAACAAATGAGTCATGGTTACTTGATAATGAAAATCAAATTAAATAGAACTGAATAATATCTTATAAGCCTTACCTGAAGCGGCGCATGTTCGCATCGCTACAAGTGCGCGGGCGGCGGCGAGGGGCGCTGCGTGGTGAGCGGCAGCGGCAGCAGATGCGGCGCGAACTCCGGCGCCAGCACGTACCGCGGCGAACAGCACATGGAGTACGAGCCCTTGCGCGCCTGCAGCTCCAGCAGCGAGCACAGCGAGCGCTCGTACAGCCGCCATTGGTGGACCACCCAGTGGGCTGGAAACATTTCAAAAGGTTAGAGTCGGTAGCGATTGGTTGTAGATAGCTGTAGGACCGTACCTTGATGAACTTAGACTAAACCCTGCATGGAGTAGTATAAACCCGGCAAGAGACACCATTGCTACGCTACTAATATACAATGTCCGTCCGTGTAAAAAGTACGCTGAACCATAAAATCAGCTGTCACAGTCGTAGTCAAATTGTCAGTATGATGACACTCACGGACATATTTATATGGAAAGTTTTGGCAATACCGTCTCTAGCAGTGGCCGCCAAGGCGTCTCGGAGCTCTGTGGTACAAACAGGAGATACCGATGACACCACAGCAAGGGACTTCTACGGTGCGATAATCAAAATTTAATTTTGTGAAGAAGATCACAATAAGTCTACATCCTTGGTAGAATAGAAAGTAATCAAGCTATGCGAGCCTAAATAGTAAATGAAGTTAAATCTCACAATAGCTGTTATGACAGGTTTGAAGAAAAATTACAACAGCAAAACACTTCACTAGAAATTTCAAAGAAAATTTTACATCCCTTTAAAAGCCGGAGACAATTTGATTTAATAACGGATGGATTACCGATGTACCAATAACTGATAATAAAAAGTTGATGACAATAAAAAAAGCAATCAAGGTACGGTCCCACTGAGGATTCATGATAGCCAGGCACATTGTCGCTAGCACATCCTGTAATGTACAGCCTAGTACTTACCAGAAAAACAAAGCAGTTTATACTAGCGATGCAACGGGAGGAATATACGACACTGAGAATCCATGATAGCTAGGCGCATTGCTGCAAGCACATCTTATAAAGTATACCGTAGTACTTACCAGGTTAAAAGAAATCGTTCATGCGAACGATGTAACCGGAGGAATATTTGACCGAGAACTTACTGCCTTTATTCCTTAACGATTTTAACAGTCAAGCCTAATATAATTTGACAATGCGTAGTAAATATTTGAAGAAACATAGTATGTCTAGTCTAGTGAAAACGAGAAGTCAGTCAAAAGTTGAGCTAGAGCATCAATTTTGACCGAAGTAATCATATTTATAATAATAGGTTTTATATTTGTTTCACTAAAACTTTAAGCACTGAGCAGCCTTCCTAAATAAGGAGTTCATAAATACAAAACTCTTAAGCTAAGGGATATACTAATGTCTTGTACAAATATTGTTGTATTTCTGACTACACTTGCTTCTAATGTTGCTGTGTGGTCTAGACGGAAATTTCTCGCTATGCGCTATTTCAAAATAAAATCGAAAACCGTTTTTGTTCACCACAGGATTCAAGTAATCTCTGTGTATATCATCACAAATCCTCGATTGACCAAAACAACAGGCTACAAAAAATATGTAAACCACACATCAAAGATTTACAAGACGCGCTTGCGAACGCCATTAAATGTCAAAAAACTCGACATCATAAATTGTGATGAAAACTACCTGACACGGGGACATGTCACCTTGTTTTGTCATGACAAAATAAAGACGTTTTGACATGTCAATAAAAATGCGCATACGATTGACTGCGTTGCATCGAAGCTTAATTTTTTTGTCGTGGAAACGGAACATCGTGTGATTTGCTTTTTGTTGCAGATTTATTTTTAGAAAGACAAGAAAAAAATGGCATATTTGGAAGACAGTCCATGATTTTGATATTTTACCACTTTTGACAAAAGCTTCTTGTAAATCTAGAGAAAAATCTAGTCCGGCTCAAATTTTCCCAATAACGGATCCCGTCGAGTCCTAACTATGAATAGTTGGGACTTTGGGACACGACGCGATCCATTATTTTTCGGGATTTTTAGGGTTCCGAACATCCGTAAGAAACGGAACCCTTATAGGATCACACACACTCGGGTATCTGTCTGTCACAGCCAGTTTTCTCCGGATCCACTGGACCGATTTAGTTGAAATTTGGTACAAATATTGAATTTTGTGACCCAAACACATAAATTTGAGTACGGGTCACTGTTGAAAACCAGAAAATAAAAAAATAAAAGCTTTTCAAACTGTATCCTGTGACATATCAAATTAAAGGGCTAACTGAGAGGGTTTAAATTATACTTTTTTCATAATTTTAAAATAAACAGTGAAGAAGTTATTCAATAAATTTGAACAAAAATGACCACATTCCCCCCTAATCTCCGAAACTAATGAGCCCAAAATTTTACCTTCAGATTACAGGAAAACCTATAAGAAGCTATAGTGTTAAAATAACATGTGACAAACAAACACATGTGAAGAACAACATGTAACACAAATGAAATTGGTCCGGTACCCTTTGCACGCGAGTCCAACTTGCTCTTGACCGGTTATTTTTATGTGTGTGTGTGTGTGTGTGTGTGTGTGAGCTGATCATGAAATAGGGCCTAGAAAAAGCGATATTATGTTAGTGGAATTTTTTGAAACTGACCACATGATTAGCGCTTGTCAATCCCATATCATTTATATGATCCCGATTTTTGACAGTCGATGACGTTGAGAGATCTAGCTCTACTTTAGATTTAAACTTTCAATCTAAGAACCATAAAGCAATAATTCTTTGTTCGTATAAAAACTTATCTGTCAAATTCTACAATACACCGCTTACATTCATTTAATTCCCATCGATCACGTCTCGCGCCATTTAGCATGCGCAAGCGCATAGTAATTCATAAGCTTCGTTTATTCTGACGCGTGGCGGCGCTAATCTGATACGTATCGTAATTCATCCTCCTTTGATGTGCAATTTTGTTGAATTGTATTATATTCATAGAAAACTGGGACACGTTGCTGAAATATAGAGAAAGTTGGATTTTACCGAATTCGTACCTTATACTTAGAAATAAATTATCATTATTAACATTATCATTCGAATTTACTACATAAACATGAAAAATCTTTTACGACATTACAGTCCCCAAGATCTTAAAGCTTCATAATGACAGAAAACATAAAAACGTGTCATGGTGTACACAATCAAAAGCCTCGAAGAGATCCCAGGAAACCAATCGCATTTTGCGAGTTCTCCCATGCGTTAAATTTTTGAAGAATGGGCTTGCTCTTGACCTCGATCACGCCTGATGGAAAGCGATGGATGAGGTCTATGATGGAGCGAGCGTGCTCAGAAGATGTCTGTTCACTCTTGCTTTTAAGGCAGACGGGTTATATGTGGAAGGGAACAAAGACGCAGGCAGAGAGTTCCACACTTTGGCTGTGCTCATAATAAGAAGCTTATTGCTATAGTAAGAGTAAGTAGTAAAAGTTATTTTATATCCAATATGCATTTATAACCAATAAATCTCAATTCCATACGTACAGCCACAAAATGTCACGGCAAGTCATATTGTTCCTGTCCATTATACTTTGAAATATTATAAAATTATTTACATTCATTATCTTCACATTTCTTACCACAGTTTTTGGAAATCGGCGTTACCATAGACTAAAGAATAAGTCAAAAAAGGGCCTACAATAGAACCTTGTGGAACTCCTATTTTTATTCAACTAAAAGTTAATACAGAAGGAATCGAATAAAATTGCTCAGTAGCAACTTCATCTAACCGCAAAGGGTGAGGGGTGGAGTACTGGTCAGCTGAAAGCGAACATCGTCATTTAGTTTGAAACGAATACAGCATTGATATTGCCTGCTTCGTTTATTAGCACCAAGTTTGGTGACAGACATACTCATAGATGGTAATTGTAGGAATTTAAGGAATTATAAATATACTAGCTGAGCGGCATCGGGCCCGAATGAACTAGATTTGAAGTACCTATTTCACTTTCGTATTTTAACACCGACTTCCCAAATTAAAGTTATTTTTTTTTTTAAAAAGATTTATTATTTTTTGCTTTTCAGTTTTTCGGAGGTTAATTTTTTTGATAAAACGTTTTTATTTTGTACTTTTTTGTGGCTATAATCTACTAATTACTACTAACATGGGTAGGCCTACAAAAAATTCTACACGACTCAGCATTAAAATCTGTGATTGAACAATAAATCACCCCTATTTTTACAAATTTATATGGGACCACTGTCTAAGTATAGCCTATCCAATAAAAAAGTATAATCAAAATCGGACTACTCTGTAAAAAGTTATGCATGGTCATATATTACAATCAGTGAACAATGAATAATCAATCATCCCCTGTTTTCCTACCCTTACGGTTGGATTTTTTTTCCAAATTTACATGGGACCAACTTTGGCGTATATTTCCAATAAAAAAAGAATTATCAAAATCGGACTACTCTGTAAAAAGTTATGCGTGTTCATACATAAAATATATATATATATACGCGTCGACTTGAGAATCTCCTCCGTTTTGTTGGTTTAAAACCGTGATATCTACACAATTCGATGGCATCCCTTTCTATTAGCACTTCACGCCCATTGAAAGTAATGCTATCTATTTCCGTCGACTTGAAACCAAAGATATTTAGGAACGCAAAAAGATGCTGTTTTGTTTCATCGTTAAGGTGCGAACACACCGCGGTGCACGCTATACACGGCCACGCGGCGCATTTTAGCGGCATGGGTTCATACGTTTAACAACGTGGGTTTACGTTTCCACTGCAGAGCACGCTACACGCCCACGACTATGTCTAACTGTAACGTGGCCCACCGCGGCACACGGAGAAGCTACGCAAGTTTTTTTGCAAGAATATGGATTTGACATAGTTCTTTGGAGAGTTTAGGGGAGCACTAAGAGAGAAATTCCCGAAATACCGACAGGAATGGGAAAAAAACTGGCCAAGTGCGAGTCGGACTCGCGTGCAAAGGGTTCCAAATGATTTTTTTTAACACTAGACTTCTTATAGGTTTTCCTGAAAATATAAGTAAAAATCTATTATCTCAATTTTAGACTAAGTAGTCTCAGAGTATAGTAGTAATTTTTCGTCTAATTTCTTTAATAAATTCAAAACCATTTGTCTTAAAATTATGAAAAAAATATAATTAAAACCCTCACAGTAAGCCCTTTCATTTGATATGCCACACAATATTGTTCAAAAAATTTCTAATTTGACCCCCAAAAATGATTCCCATACTAAAAATTTTATAATTTACGTAACAACAACAGAATCGGTCCAGTGAATCCGGAGAAAACTGGCTGTGACAGACGTACAGAAAGACACCCGAGTGATCCTATAAGGGTTCCGTTTTTTGGTCCTTAAAAAACGGGATATGCAGGCACGAAATCAGGAGCAAAAGCAATTTAATAAATTAGATTACAGTAGTTTTAATTAGGGCAATATGAAAATTGCACTTTTTACAAGGTCATCTTTTTTTTTGAGTCAGTGGTTAACTTTTCAGATAGTTCTGGCCCAGCAGGTGGCCACGTTAATTGCAGCTTCTAAACCTTTTATTAGATCCACAAAAGTACAGGTGTTAGCGCTCAAAGCACGATAGTACATACATAGGTACTGAAAGCTGTGTATCGTGAAACGGTCAAACCTTCCAGAATTAAAAGTTTGCTTAGAACAGAAAAAATCTCTGTAAAATCCGCTGTCGAACAAAATAACGCTTTCCTTGTATCTGACCTTGGTCTGAACACCGTGTAGACGATACTTGGTTACATAACTGCAATACTAACAACGTATTACAACACGAATACAAACACCGACATTGTCAAGACAATGAAAGACAAACACAACTTGTCAGATAATATTGAAACAAATCAGAAAATTATTAGCAACCAGATGCGTATCCAAACTGAAAATAACTTAGTAACGTTATTAACAAAATAAGGAAGCTAAACACTATAAAATGACCGACCAAATAGCAACAAGTACGCAACATTGTCGCTCTCCGATGCAAATTTAAATCTCCTACGTAATGCCACTATCAAACTATATCTATTTTTATTACTGCACCCACACACCTCAAAACTATATCCCACAATTCAAGACTAAACTCTATCATGCATCCAATAAAATGCAGTTTAACTTGCAACAATGTGGCGCTCACGCCCTTCCGTTTCATGAAGTGCTCTAGTATGCATGTAGTCGTTCGTGTCAATGATACAAGTGCCAACTCATAAGTAGTTAGTAACTACCTACCACGTGCCATAGTATTTATACATGTACACACGATGCAAAAGTACATTCCAGTATAATCTGAACCATTTGATTAGGATCTATAACAGTCAATACTCCTCGTGATGTACTGAGAAAGGGGGGAAGGGAAGGTCATTGCGGCCGGTCAGTTTCTGAGATAGAAAATGTTGCATGTGTCCGATACGCTTTTATTGTTCAAAGATTAATTGCACAGTGATATTTAACATCCGTCTGTGGAATTAAGTCGTTAAATTGTAATTATTGTGACAATTTCCTGTTTAAATGTATATTATGTGCAATTTTATTGTGTCAACGCTTGCTATAGTTAGAAATTGACGCAAAGGAAACTAAACTGAGAGTCTGTGACGTAAAAAGATAAATCTTTCTTCTTATTGTATTGTTTTGCTTCGAAGTTTGTGATTGATTCAATTTTCTGTGTGAACCAGACAATCAGACTGATATCGAGTATCTCTTCTAAATGCATCCTAATATAGGCACTGAATCGCTTATTGCCTTGTAAGAAAGTGCATTGCTGAGAGTACCAATAATGACAAAATAACTACATTCAACTAAACTGTAACTAATGGATCGTCACGACACTTATACCATCACATTAAAAAAAAAAGATGTTGAATATGAAAAAAAATTAAAATGCTAAAGCTATTTTTCAGGTTTATACACGTAGGTACAGAACATTGTTCATTTCATTTCCTCATAAAGCATCATCTTCCCCGCCTTGCCTCATGTTGCTTGTGGTCGGAGTTTCCATTCTGCCCTGTGACGCAATCATTCACTCCTCGATTCCACTAACAATCCATCCATATCTTTAAAATAAAATAAAACTATTTTGCTTACATACAATACATGAGTAATATTGTGTTTATTTTTATTTATACCATAATGCCAACACAATTAAAATTCTTCACAAGTATCAATTGTTAATAACAAGTAATGCTTATTCATAAATACATAATATTATATAATGTATGGTCTCTGCTATGTAATGAATGATAAATAAAATAACTAATTTTCTAACTGTCGTACACAGAATATCGCCCTCAATTTTATTAATTAGTGAGAAATATCCGGCTCGAAGTACCATGTTGAAAGTAGAGAGTCGGTTCTATGATGGCCACACATCTTTCTCATGATATCATATGGTGTTAGGTAAAAGTCCTGGGTTAGAAACTAATATTAGATCGAACAACTAGACTGATAATCACGGCATTTTGTACAAACGTGTATAAAAACAAAATAAATTGTTGGGCATCAAAAAAATAATCCACATCGCTGTCAATGGCAAAAGTACCCAAAACACGGGCAGTATTTCCGCATTGAATGGCAATGCTGATTCTTTGGCCGAAGAAAAGCCCAGCCCTCTGGTCACGTGAACAGTCGACAAGTGGTTTGCTGATGTTCTTAAAGACTCGATGCGCACTCGGACCCCATGGGCCTATCTCTTATTTCGGTCCAATATTGGAGGAGAAAACAGTCGAGAGCCAAACCTCGAATTATGACTTTTTACATACAAAGTCTCGCCGCCAGCATTTCCTCTAAGTAAGTGGTTAATCTATCGTATCAAGGTGAAACGGCAGCTCACATCAAAATCACTTCACCTAAACATTCACGGTTAGATTGTTACAGAACAGCACTGCTGAACGCAAACTAACACATATTTTGGTCAATAAACGAATGTGCTTACGTCAGTTTACCGTCATTATAAAGCTTCGTTGAGAGTTCAATTACTAACAACTCAACAAAAATATTGATATTAACCAGGAACCGAAATATTAAGTATTAATCAGCTGTAACTGCGGACCGTACGTCATAAAAATAACTACCTATTTATCCTACTGCTACAACATGCCTACAACGAATACTATATAACGAACTAGCTGACCCGCGCGGCTTCGCTCCTGTCAACTGGCTACCCTACCTACTTAACCTTCCTACCCTACCCTACCTACCTATGTTACAAAAAATGTGATAAATGAAGAACCGCTCGACCGATTTTGTGCAAACTTCACATAAACCATCTACTAAATAGTCCGAACAATGCCTAAACATTTGGTTTGGATAGGTGAGCCCGTTCTTGAGTTATAAAATTACAACGAAGAGTGGCATTGATTTTTATATATATAGATACAAAAATACTGCATTTTGGCCGTGTTGCACGCAGGGATACCGATAATTTGGAACGCCTTATACTGACCGGCAAAATCGAGGGAAAAAGGCCTAGGGGTCGAAGTCCTAAGTGATGGTCAGACTACATAGGGAAGGAGTTGAAAAAACCTGTCAGCGACGCACCAAGCTACAGAACGGGACCGATGGAGACAACTGGCCGACGGAATCAAACGGAGTCACGATCCTCAGCAGTGAGGGACCGACTGAAGAGAGAGAGATCGTACTGCTAACATCATAAGTTCATTAAAGGAAAATGCTTACTTTGACCGCAGGTCAAAAGTAAAAGTCAATATCCCTAAGAATCATTAGCTTGAATATTTATGGCCGAACCTCAGGAACTGCTAAAGCTATTTTGATGAGACTTTCACAATTAGAAAGCTTATTATCTTGCGAGTCTATTTATTATCTTCACAATCGTGACTAGAATAATAATATGTATAAAATTAATTATGTAGGTATGTGAAATCGAGAAGAAACTAATATCGTACCTAATTATCTATAGGGTTACTTGTGATTCGACGTAGGTATGTATATCCGGCACGTGCTGATAGGGGGCCAAAATGCAACAAATTTAACCCCCATAGTATTTGTTTAAAGGAGGGAACATTTTTTGAAAAGTATAATGAAAACATTGGTAAGATATTATTCCTAAATCACTCATCATACCCATTCCATATGTAGTTTTCTTTTTATGTGTTTGAAATTAAATGTCAAATTTTGGGTGAATATCGAAAAAACCTTAAAATTGAAATATCTCGAAAACGATTCAATTTAGGACATAGGATATATTTCATCATAGGAGTATGTTCCCTTGGGAAAATGTAAGACTTCCACGCGAGCGAAGAAAATAACCGGCACAAAAATAAGGAGAGCTAAACAAAATGTGTGTGCGCTACGGTTATATCTGAGTTGAGCAATTGTAAAGTTTAATTTGTTTTAAAGAAGCCTACCCCAATATAGTTGGGAAAAAGCTAGGCAGATTATTAATTTGTTTTAAATGTCAATTTAGGCCAGTGCCTGCCAGGGTTGCGGAATTTATTCGAAAGAGCGGCCCTTGAACGCAAAAGGCATTAGGAGGAACACGGAAGAGTTTTAGTCAGTAAGAAGCTGATACTCTCTTCCGCTCCGGCCAGAGCCAGGAGTCATTTGATGGATTTCCCATCCAAAAAAAAACTACGGTTAAGTATACCTCTGCCTATCTCTTCGAGCAGTACAAGCGTGGTACACAGTTATGTTTACAAGCGCCTAAGACATACCTATTTAATTAATTGCCCCACAATGTACAGAGTCAGTAACTCAGTAGGTAATGATTACGTTTCTTGCTACATTCTATTGCGGCAGACCGGTAATGAGACACGGGTCGCGGACGCGGGCTCTCGGGTTCAAGTCCGTATCAGTTAGTTTATTTACATCTGTTTCACTTACAGAAGTTCTCAGTATTGAGAGATCTGGGAGATTTTTAACCGACTTCCAAAAAAGGAAGAGGTTCTCAATTCGGTGGGTATTTTTTTTATGTATGTACTCCGATTACTCCGAGGTTTCTGATCCGATTTCTGTGATTCTTTTTTAGTTCGATGCAGTATACTTGCCATTTGGTCCCATAAAAATTTGATTCAGTTTGGTTTCGTAGTTTTTATGGTATGAGCATTTTTGCTTATTACAATTTCTGCATTGACGAAGACGTCGTTCAAGTATCACCACTTAAAAGTGAAAAATAAAAAGTCGGTGTTAAAAAACAAAGAAACAAAACCAAAAACACCGTCTTCCGAATTAAGGTTATTTTATTCTTTGTAGTGTTTTGTTTGGAAGTCGGTTATATTTTTTTGTAAAAAGTTTTTTTATCAGGTTAACTTTCTGGTGTATATTTTAATTTGCTAGCACAAAAGGAGTCTTACTTATTAAGAATTGATTTTTTTACAAGCCTTTTTAGAGAATTAGACTGATTGTTTTCATCTTTTTTTTCTACCTAGTATTTTCTCAACTATATCGGGGTCGGCTTACAATCAAACCGGATTCAACTGAATACCAGTATGTATTAGTAAAATTACTCTCACTGTCTCTCCAAATTTTTTCGAAAATAATACCAACTTTGAGACCAAGGTATCTTGCGTACGCGTATTAAGTTTCATGAAAAACGGTTCTTACATTTTCAAGAATAAAAACTCGAGTTTTTATGAAATACCGCGAGAAATAATCGGTCTGAATAGTAAAAACCCTGTTGTCACAAAGACTAAAATGTATCGGATCGACAAGCGATAGCGAATGTCTCGAGATCATATTAGATTTAAACTTTTCAGCAATCGTTACGTTATCTATACTCTATACTAATATTATAAAGAGGAAAGATTTGTTTGTTTGAATTGAATAGGCTCCAAAACTACTGGACCGATTTGAAAAATTCTTTTAGCATTGGATAGCTACATTATCAGGGAGTAACATATGCTATATATTATCCCCGTACTCCCACGGGAACGGGAACTACGCGGGTGAAACCGCGTGACGTCCACTAGTTAGTTATACCTATACTGACAGAATGGGCACTTTTTAGGTTTCCGAACATCCGTAAGAAACGGAACCCTTATGGGACCACTCTAGTGTTTGTCACAAATATGGATTTCTGTGACCCAAACACGGACGCGTTACGTAAATAAATAAATTTTGAGTATGGGGGTCACTTTTGGAGGTCAAACTAGAAAATTCCTAAAAAAAGTTTTCAAACTGTATCGTGTGACATATCAAATGAAAGGATTTATTGTGAGAGTTGTAATTACATTTTTTTCATAATTTTAAAATAAATAGTTTAGAAGTTATTCGAGAAATTAGACCAAAAATTACCATTCCCCCCTTATCTCCGAAACTACTGAGCATAAAATTTGAAAAAAAAAATGCAGATAATAGTTCTAACTTACAGATTACAGGAAAACCTATAAGAAGTATCTAGTGTTAAAATAACATGTTACAAAAATGAAATTGGTTCGGAACCCGACACACGAGTCCGACTCGCACTTGGCCAGTTTTTCTATAGCGCCTGGAGGCTCCAGTCCAGACTAACTACCATTCATTAGCGAATGCAACTGTGGAAATGCCAAAATATGACGAATTGATCACGGTCGTGTCATTTCGACAACGTTTTACAAACGTCCACATACCATGTAAGGGACCGTCTCCACGAGCGAGAGAATCGCGGTGAGTTGGGGTTTTTTCACTCATCGAATCGCCCCGATAATATCACCGTGTGGAGACACGTTCATAGAGTTGTTATAAAATATGTGTCACGGACGATAATATCGCCGCGCCGCGATTCTCTCACTCGTGGAGACGGTCCCTTACTGTAAGTACACATAAATTTTTGACGTTTCGATGTCGTCGCCTTCGTCACGCTACCTGACAGAATGTCATATATCTAGATCCTGAGTTCTGTTAGATTTTGACTTTTCGCCAATCGTTATTACTGACAGAAATTCACTCTCATCCCCTGATTTACCTCAACTAACCGGTAAACTGCAACAAAATCTTCCACTCTGCATACAAAACCTGTGTACATCGATACGAATAATTAATTAATAATGAGTTACCTACAAGTTGACGAACGCCACGAGGAGCATTACATTAATTGCGAGTCAAAGTTCAGCGCTGAACTGTAATCATAGAACTGCATCGAAAGATTGTTTACCGTGATTAGTTATAGAACGAATACAAATGTTGCTGGCTAGTTTTAATCGAAACTGGCTTTTAAAATTATTTTTCATTACTCATACTCGGAAAGTTGGCCTGAAATTGCCTAAGGAGCGGGTTGAAAGTATTACTTTTCAGCCCAAGGGAGAATCGTTTTCAACTGACAGCCGTCAAATAATAAAAAAAAAACTTATTGAACATTTCTATTGAACCATGTCCCAACTTTCTATACAGCCAGTCAATTACAACGCGATGTCAGATTGAAATAACGTAAACGTGATTATTAACTAAAGATTACATTTTTTAAATGACTTTATTATAATTTACTTTCAACTATTTTTTTAAAATAACATAGATTTGGGCAAAATATTTACCATTTTTTTAAATGATGATAATGAAAATTATGGCTGAATAGCCGGTTACAGCAAAAAAATAGAGGGGAAAGCGGCAGTCCGATCTTCATTTGTTTTTTCGAGAGATTTATTTGATTATCACGTCGATGAGTTCATCAGATTCAGATATGGATTTTTTCTTTAGCTAATTCGTGTTTTTATGTTTACTTTCCTTGTATTCGTAATGAAAACCACAGTGTTTACCTCGAGGGACTAAATCAGTTACTTTCACCCTAAGATAACAATGTACTATTGTAGACCAGTTTTATTTAGGGTTTCATACAAGGGTATCAAGCGGAAATTCACTGTTACAAGCCTCCACTGTCCGTCCGTCCGTCTGTCTATCATGAATTATAATAGATAGAATAGAAGTTTACTGAGTGTGTATTTGTAATGCCGCTTTAACGAAAATTGAAAATTAAAGGGTGATTTTGTCGGTTCGGAACCCGTCGTGTGCGAGTTCGACTCGCACTTGGCCTGTTTGTCATGGGCTGACTTACCCTTTGTTTGGATGTTTTAAGGAACTCGATGGAAGAAGTTATCCTTACTTCCTTACTAATATTATAAATGCGAAAGTAACTCTGTCTGTCTGTCTGTCTCGCTTTCACGCCAAAACTACTGAACCGATTTAAATGAAATTTAGTACAGAGATAGTCTAGAGCCTGAGAAAGGACATAGGCTACTTTTTATCCCGGGAGTATGTTCCCTAGGGACCACGCGGGCGAAGCCGTTGGCAGAAGCTAGTAATAAATAAATAAATCACCTGTTGGTAGGTAAAATAGGTACGTAAGTATTTTAAAGAGCATAAAAGTGGACACGCCTAACTCTTAAAATGCCATTTACTCATCACGAGTATTTTATTCCAAATTCACCAGCAACTAAATGAGTTTCAACACAATTACAAATGCATGCAGCGTGTAAACGGCACTTAGCGGTAAGCTTATTCCAAACCTATTTAGTAAAACAGTCGATTTAGTCCCGAAATATCTAGAAAAACAGTCCACAATCTATTCCGAGGTGGACAGAGACAGTGATGGACAGATAGACAGTCCACTGAGGGTTAGCCGTTAGCCTACAAATACTAATTGATAGGCGATTACTTATTAACCGACTAAACCAGGGCTGTCTAAACAGAAAACCATCCTGGGCCTACACGAATAGCTTAAGGCTACTTTCTCGAAAAATGGTTAAAAACAGTGTGCAGATGAAGCAACTTTTCGTCAGCATTTACTGAGAAATTACATCTGAAAAAATAGGTAGTAATCTACATGATATGATACGTAATTTTGTTTAGCCAGAATTTATGTATCGGTATCACATAAAAAGAAAAAAAAATCACCTCCAAATCGTTGAGATGAAACCATTTTACTCCTTCATTTTTTAACAAAAGTAAAAAAAAAAGAATATCTTCTGCTTTGCAATACAAAAAAAATAATAATTTGGTTATGTTACTTTTTTAAAATATTTGTTATTTTTTTTTTATAAAATATTGAAAATTCGGGTAGCGGAGTGGTGCGTAGAGGTGTAGTTAGCTGCGTTTATATGCACAAGGTCTTGACATGTACACAAGCCTTAATAGAATGGAGGGCCGCAAAACAAATATGTAGGTATCTGTGACCAACATTATTTCTAACCCACTTGACTATTATTCGCTAATAGTTAAATGGGTTAGATAATGTTGGTCACAGACCCTACTAATATTTCAAGAAAAAATAAAAATAAGTACGTGGAAATTATTGTTATACCAGCTTTTTACCCGCGGTTCGCTCTCGTTACGTTTTATTTAAGCACAAAATTTGTACTCGTCTGATTCCTTCTGGAATCAGACGAGTACAATATTAATTATAATGACCGATATTGGACCGATTTAAAAGATATTTCATAAACTGAATAAGAACGATATTTACTGTGTCCCTTAGCTTCTTTGTGGATGAATTACATCATCCAAAAAGAAGCTAAGGGACACAGTATATATCGTTCTTATTCAGTTTATGAAATATCTTTTAAGTATTATTAACCGTATAACCACTAGAACCCTCAAAAAATAATCAAAATTCTACGATAAACCGCTGTCAACAGAGCCTTAGTTTACAATTAATTAAGCAACTATTAATGAGTAAAAGAAAACGTAGGGACACAGTATACATCCTTCTTAATCAGTTTATGAAATACTTTTTAAATCGGTCCAATATTGGAGGAGAAAACAGGCGAGAGCCAAACCTCGAATAATGACTTTTTACACACGAAGTCTATCCCGCGAAACAAACAAACATACTTTCGCATTTTATAATATCAGTTATGATTAAATTAGTTCTTCATAAATGTATATTTCACGTCTGTCGCAGGCCGCACAAATATAAACCCCGGGCCCTGTTTTGGGAAGCCCTGGGCTAGACAGACCGAACCATCAGTCGACGACTAGGTTTCAGCCTAAATGTTTTAATTAGGAGATCTAAATTGTACGTATATTTAAGGACACACTGTGGGAGTTGGCTTGGAATGAATTGTTAAGTTTATGACGCTAAATAATGATGAAGGTGCAAGCTGCTTCTGAAAATCAAGTGATTAAAAAGTTATCATTCAATCTCAGTTTCAATCGTTGTCAAAATTGACAAAAATGCAGGGAAAGCGGTTTGAGAGGTTCATTTCGAGATAACAATGCGTTAAAACTTAAAAAAAAATGGAATATGGTACCTACGTGTTTATCATTATGTAACCAACACTTTGACATTGTTTCCAAATTACGACGTAATAGCTAAGTGGAGATTTTGTTTTACTTTTCTTGCTGGTACAAGAACCTGAGGACTAACAGCACGTTAAGTCGTTGGCCCCGGCTGTCATTTGTAGATCTTTGCCAGTCGTTACAGATTGTTAGAAGCCACAAAATCTGATAACTGTCTTGCCAAAAAGTACCGTGTTACCCAGTTACTGGGAAATGGAGGTCAAATAGGTAAAAAACTGATGTAAAGTACTGGTATTCAGCTGAATCCAGTTTCACTGGAAACCGACCCCAATATAGTTGGGATAAGGCTAGGCAGAAGAAGAAGGGATGTGGGAGGCTTATGCTCAGCAGCGAGCGAAGTTAGGCTGTGGATGATGATGATGATACAGGTGACAGCAGATGTTTCAGGGCTTGGGTTTCGTTCGTATACAAAAAGCTTTTCATATTTATGAGTTTACTAGCCGAGCCGTGTAACTTCGTCTGCGTCACCCTTATAAGATCACTTTGTTGTCCGTCCGTCTGTCTGTCAAGACCCTATATCTCGTGAACGCGTGGAGGTATCGAGTTGAAATTAAAACCATATACTCAAATCTACAGTCCCCTGATGCTGTAAAAAATTCAAACTTATAAGTTAACGTAAAAAGAGATACGGCCGTTTATGCTGCAAAAAACGTATATTTCGACATTCTCAAAGGAAACAAAATTTATAGGGATTTTCCGTTGACCCAGAACTATAAAATTTAGCAAGTAATACCGTCTTATACTACATGTGTAGGGAAAGTCTGAAAACTATACATTTGCAATTAAATCACAAAAAAAATTGTCTTTAAAGTCCAGGACCTACAAAACTGTACGGAACCCTCGGTGGGCGAGTCCGACTCGCACTTGGCCGGTTTTTTCATAAATGCTCCGCTCGATTGTCGTGCTGTTCAATTCGATCTAGTAGTTCTTGAGATTATCGCGTTCAACCATACAAACAAACTCTTCAGCTTTATAATATTAGTTTATATACATCTCCTGAAATATTGAAAGTAACTTATAGTTGATCAAGACAGTTTACGTGAATATTATTACTTATATAAAATACAAATTGGAGTCAATGATATAGTACGCATTTTAATTGACAGACACAATTGCTGTGATCAATTGGACACGGACATACAATTGACATTAGCACCAAAGCGAATCGACACACTTATTTCAAGAAAACGTTTTCTTAGTAAAATCAGCTTTTTCTACGCATACCGGGAGGAAATAGCAAAGGATTAAAATTTTTACCAAAGGACATTCAAACTTACCGAGTGGGAATCCTAATGTATATGTTACAGGTAAAACCCATTATCAGTTACAACGCGTTTTCTCTAGTTAAAACTAGTTTTCACTAAATGCCTTTGTTACAACTAGTATTTCCTAGTTATAACCAGTATAACTTACTGTTTAAAATATTTAAATTTTAGGTAAAACTAGTTCTAACTACTTTAGTTAAAACTAGTATTAAAGAAACTTGTTGGGCGTTGAAAAATGTGGATATTGTTTATTAAAATATTTATTAAAAAATCGGGTGTGTCCAGGTCGGGGCGTAAACCTGTAGGACCATCAACGAATATCTTGACGACGTTCTGAGTATAAGCTACGCCACCCGGGTCGACACACTCTCAATCCTCACCACATTGGACACAAGGGACCTGTGAATGATAAACCCGACACCACCCTGGGACTTCTGATCACCCTCCCAGAAATAGAGCAGACTGCCGGATTTCAGAATGATCGTGTCCTCCCCCTCTCTTCGGACTTCAGACAATCCCACAATACTCAATCATAACTTGCCCTCCTCAAGTTGGGTGATCAGTATTACTAGATCTAGTCATCGCTGTTTGTAGGGGTAGCCGGATCCACTCCGAGGATTCTTAGCACCCCTTGCCTCGCCGTAACCTTGACCACTACAGGAGTCAAAGATAGACGGGCTGCCAGGGACTAGGGGCCACATTTTCGTTGTGCCTATCATATTCGGGGGATTTGCTATAATAGCAACGCTTGGCAGGCGGGTTGGCCATCGTAGTGTAGCTGTTGCAATGTATAGAGAATGCTGCTGCCCATTCTCTGGTGAGTCCCTTAATCGCTTTTTACGACACCAACGGGAAGTGATGGGATGGTGCTATTCTTTTACATCCGTTACCATATAATTTCAAATCACGTGACGTCTCTCGGCCAATCAGAATAAAGCACGATGAACTTTGGCCTCGGTTGAAACAATTTTAACTGAATCATTTCGACTAAACACGTTTTGTCTAGTTAGAACTAGTTTTCACTGACATTCATTCTTTAGCAGCAGCTAATTCTAGTTGTAACAAAGGCAACAAAGGCACGCGTTGTAACTAAAAAAACGGGTTCTAGCTGTAACATTTATATAATTCTTTCGTTACTGAGTGACTGAACGACAACGCACAGCCGAAACTTTACTTTAGTGGTCGTAGAAACCTGAAATTTGCCATATATAAGGTTACTTGGGGAGTGTAGGGGAGCAGTATGAGAGTATTTCCAGAAATTCCTACGGGAACGGGAAAAAACGGGATATGCGCGTACGAAGTCGCGAGAAAAATGGCAATGCTATAAATTTCGTGGCATCGAAAGGGATCGATGCTCGCTCTTCGATGCCGTGTAAAGAATACACGCAACGAAGAGCGAGCTAAAGGATCCCGCGCCACGTCGGAGGATTTCTTGGTAGGTCGCCGGAAAGGTAAACTGTAGCATTCCGGCGCGGCATCCCTCCGCGGGATCTAAGCGGCTAGTGTGCGCTGACCGGTGGCAAAATCCTCTGCTATTCCGTCCCGTTGTGCGTAGACGTATATTATGAAATCACTCTAATCTAGATAGGGCTGAGGTTATCAATCTTCCTATGGGTATAGTGCACCACTACGTTTTTTTGGGTTGTAGGAATCGAGGCATGTAAAAACCGCTTAGTACCAGTGGGGTACAGGTGCTGGCGAATATTGAGTCTATTAAAACACCGGTCAAGTGCAAGTCAGACTCTCACACGAAAGGTTCCGTACCATAAACCGAAAAAATACGTTCCTCGTAGACGGTTTTTCTAGTTGCAAGGAGCAAACACCAGGCTATAGCATACGAGTCTAAAATAGTCAACTACCTTTTATTGCTCTAGCCAAGCTTTCATTGTTGCAAAATTGGCCTATTTACACGATTATAATTACGTGCATGATAGTTCTGAGGTAATTATATCAATTAGCAACCGTAATAAAATGTTCCTCTCAGTCAGGTTGCACGCGTTGTTACAATTATCTGCTTTATGAGTGAACTTAGTACTAATTGTGAGTTGTGTCAGATACACGTGCTGAGAGTCAATGACAGTTATAACGTTGGCATTGAAAGGATGCTTAAATTGCTTTATGTTTTGTTTTTAAAACCTCAAAAAGAAAAAACGGAACCCTTATAAGATCACTTTGTTGTCCGTCCGTTTGTCTGTCAAGACCCTTTATCTCAGGAACGCGTGGAGGTATCGAGTTGAAATTAAAACCATATACTCAGGTCTACGGTCTCTTGAAGCTGTGAGAAAATCAAAGTTCTAAGTTATCGTAAAACAAGATACGGCCGTCTATGCTGCAAAAAACGTGTATTTCGCCACTCTCAAGGGAATCAAAATGTATAGGGTATTTCCCGTTGACCTAGAACTATGAAATTTGGCAATTAATACTGTCTTATACTACAAGTATAGGAAAAAGTCTGAAAACTATACATTTGTAATTAAATCATAAAAAATATAGTCTTTATTTAAAGTAATATGTACCTATAAATTTGTACGGAATCCCTGGGCGAGTCCGACTCGCACTTGACTGATTTTTTTTGTCATAGATTCTTAAAGGACAAAAGTGTGTTTTTACATCACAGATTGTCCTTAAGGAGAAGTGTGTTTGGAAAGTGTCAGACTCTTCCTGACTGAAACCCATCCGTGTTCCTGCAAATGCCTTTTGCGTTCCAGGGCCGCGATGACTCTTTCGAATAAATTCCGCAAAAAAACAAGTAAAAACAATCATAGAATAAGTAACAAGCAGTGTGCCCAATGGGATTTCCAACGGCAAAAATGAAGACTTCCTTGCAGATTTTTATTACCCGTTTAGCCCTTATAGGGAGGGACCATAAGGGCTATGTTAGGACGCAGGTCCACGCAGCGCAGGACAGAGCAGATTTTGTAATGCATGAACGTACTAAGAGCTGCGTACGCTGCCCTGCACCTGCGTCTTAGCATACGCTTAGTTAAAGTTGTGCATTTGTCTGTCCAGTCCGTGAATGATTGCTTTACAGGGTTCCGTATCTGTAACCAGCGGAACCCTAATAGTGAGCCTAGGCTGTTCGTCTGTCTATCAGTGAGCTGTTTATGTCTGTACGTTTGTCTGTTGGTTTGTTTCAAACACAGAAAGCCACAGACTAGCTCAAGCCGTCATATCAGGTCATTTCTGAAACATCATCAAATTAACAACATTGTACAAAACACTGCTGATTTACAGCCCACATATTAACCGGTCATCAAGACGTTTTTATCAAAGAGTCATTTCTTTATGTCCATTTAAAAGAACAAGGTATCACTGTCTCTTATCAAGTGTCACTAAACTGTCAACTCATATGAAAACAATTGATTCTTTGTGTGTTGATAACGAATGAATTTGTTACTTATTCAAAATGTGATACATTGTTGAAAGGGACGCCGATAGGGTTGCCACGCGTCCGGATAAAGCCGGACATAGTTAGGCTTTTAGGATGTGTGTCTGACCAAATAAAACGGTGTCCAGCCTGTTAGGGTTATTGAATTTAACCAGTCACTTTAATTTTCTCAAAAAAAATGCACAATTAAGACAGATCCGTTCCATCATCGGACCACAAGACGAACGGCGATGCGCCACAAGTACATGGTGGACATCCCACCGACACGCACTAAACGTTTTGGGAACACATTCATAGTGCGTACAGCTAAGGAGTGGAATTCCCTGTCTGTGTTTCTAGATAACTACAACCTGGAAGTCTTTAAGACAAGCGTGAATAGGTTGCTTCTAGGCAAACGTGCTCCATCTTCGACCGCATCATCGCTTACCATCAGGTGAGATTGTGGTCAAACGTATGCCTATATATAGTAAAAAAAAAAGATCGCCAATTATTTTATTTTTACAAAAGTTAAACAAATTTTATTTTGACGAGTCAAACTAGTTTGGATTTACTTACAAGGATTCTGCTAAATATAATTTTAAAGACACAATATTGAATAGGATTAGTTGTCCGGCCTTTTTATCCAATTTCACCCAAAATTCCAGCTAAATTGGCTGGTCTGATCGGCTAGACCCGGCAACCCAAGACGCCGAAAGTCGGAGAAGTTCGTTTTTGTTAGTAGGTCGAAATTGTATGAAAGAAGCTCTCATAGGTCAGAATATGTACTGTTTTTTTAGGGTTCCGAAAAAAAGCCGGAACCCTTATAGGATCACTCGGGTGTCTGTCTGTCTGTTACAGCCAGTTTTCTACGGATCCACTGGACCGATTCTGTTGAAATTTATATTTTTTTCACAATTTTAAAATAAATGGTTTTGAATTTATTCAAGAAATTAGACGAAAAATTACCATACACCCCCTTATCTCCTAAACTACTCAGCCTAAAATTTTGAAAAAAATGGAGCTAATAGGTCTTTACCTAAAGATTATCGGAAAACCTATTAGAAGTCTATAGTGTTAAAATAACATTTAAAAAAAAAATTCGTTCGGAACCCTTTTTTTATTGAAGCTTGCTCTTGTCCAGAATCACGCCTGATGGAAAACGATAGATGAGGTCTATGATGGAGCGAGCGTGCCCAGAAGATGCCTGTTCACTCTTGCTTTGAAGGCAAGACGGATTATACGTGAACCGGAACACAGATGCTTGCCAGTTTTAAGACCTGGCAACCCTAGACGCCGAAAGTCGGAGAAGTTCGTTTTTGTTAGTAGGTCGAAATTGTATGAAAGAAGCTTTCATAGGTCAGAATAGTAGTGTATTGTATGATGTTTAATGCGCTTTTCTTTGTATTATTTGTATTAACCAAGCAACTCATATGAGAACTTAGGTACTTAATTACTATCACTACATAATATCATTGAACAGAGACGCCCCGCCGCTACTATCTGTCTGTCTGTCTGTACGCGATAAACTCAAAAAGCGGGCAAGTGCGAGTTGGACTCGCAGACCGGGTTCCGTACCAAAAACGAAAAAAAAAATCGTTTTTTTTTTGCATGGGTGCCTACTTTAATTTATAATTTCATTTTAAATATTTGTTGTCATAGTGGCAATAGTGTAGTTTTCAAATGTCTCTAATAGATGTTTCTAATAAAACTGAAATTAAATAAAAAATGTAAGGATACATGCCATACAAGAAACGTGTTTTTTTTTTCGATTTATGGTACGGAACCTTTCGTGTGAGAGTTCGACTCGAATTTAGCCGGTTTTTTTCAAATACGCTCTGCTACCCGTGCGAACACCGGGCGGATTGTTAGTTAGGGTAGTCAGCTAGGAAGCATCCGGCCTCATCTAGATAAATATGTCAAAAAAAAAAAATTGACGTGTAAAAGAGTTACTTGTAACCTATTTGCAAAATAAATATTATTTATCTTAATACTAATCTTAATATATATAAATCACGTGTCACGTTGTTTGTCCGCGATGGACTCCTAAACTACTGAACCGATTTTGATGAAACTTTGTAACTATCTGTTATTTGATCCAACTTAAAACATAGGATAGTTTTTGGAACGGAAAAAAAACGGGATATGCGCGTACGAAGTCGCGAGCAAAAGCTAGTTATGTATATAGTTTGAGATAAGTAAGTAATAGGTGTTTTTTTAGAGGCGGAGAACTTTAAATCGAAATAAAGTACAGAAAAATGTTTATAATATGCATGAAATTGGCTTTATTTGAGAGATGATTTTATGACCTAATGTGGCAGACATGTGGTTTCAGTAGGACCGCGAGGTGCCACATGCCACACAGCACAGCGCACAATACCATTAATTTACTGATAAAAAAAGTTTGACGAACGATAAATTTCACGAAATGGACCTGTTAACTGGCCACCTCGTTCATGCGATTTGACGCTTTGACGATTATTTTCTCTGGGGATATGTAAAGTCGCAGAACTAATTGAGGCTTGATCACTTAGAAGCCAAAATTCGTCGTGTTATTGCTGAAATACAGCCGATTTACTGAGACGAGTATGTGAAAATTGGACATCCAGACTACGCCATGTACGCGCGAGTCGCGGCGGCCACTTGCCCGAAATTATATTCAAAAACTAGCTGACCCGCGAAACTTCGTCTGCGTCACAATTTTCATTACTGCTCCGCTCCTATTGGTCTTAGCGTGATGATATAAAGCCTATAGCCTTCCTCAATAAATGGGCTAACTAACACTGAAATAATTTTTCAAATCGGACCAGTAGTTCCTGAGATTAGAGCGTTCAAGCAAACACAAACAAACAAACTCTTCAGCTATATATATTAGTATAGATTAAGAGGAAGAGAAATTGGCTTTATTTGAGAGATGATTTTATGACATTACATAAAATCATCTATACTAATATATAAAGCTAAAGAGTTTGTTTGTTTGTTTGCTTGAACGCGCTAATCTCAGGAACTCCTGGTCCGATTTGAAAAATTCTTTCAGTGTTGGATAGCCCATTTATCGAGGAAGGCTATAGGCTATATATCATCACGCTAAGACCAATACGAGCGGAGCAGTAATGAAAATTGTGACGCAGGCGAAGTTGCGCGGGTCAGCTAGTCTCTCAAATAAAGCCAATTTCATGCATATTATAAACATTTTTCTGTACTTTATTTCGATTTAAAGTTCTTCGTCTCTAAAAACAAAACCCTGTATTTGTTGATTAAATTAGATTGTACTTGATTAGAACTCAGTATTTTGACCTTATTTCCAGCTTTACTTGCGCATGATTAATAGTAAACGTTGAAGTTGTTAAATCTAAACTACATAGGTACAGTCAACAAAGCTATTCGGTATACGGGCAAAAATATTAATTTTTCCACAGCAATGTTTATTTCTAACGTGTGCATTATAATTTTTTAAGCTTTTGACATACTTACGAGTGTGTTGTACAATAATTGTCTACTCAGCACACTCACAACATTGTTTAAATGTAGTTGCAAGTTAGCTGCCTGCATACCCAATAGCTTTGTTGACTGTACCTGTGTTGAATATCAAGATCCTGCTCAGATTCTTTATATCTATAGATTCTAACACCTCCATAAAATGAGTCGTCTAGTCAAGGACTAAACTACCGCTTCAACAATGTTGCTACCTATTCCCACATAATATTAAGACTCTGATTACACATTCACCCATCGAAACGGATCAAAAACTTTTTTCTCATAAATATCTGGTTGTCAACAAACTTTCTTCGGTTTTCTTGAATAAAAAAAGCAATGTATGGCAAAGAGGAAAGTATGGTCGTGTTGTATTTGTATACGGTAGTGGGCATACCACAAGGTCGTGGTGAGGATTGCGGTTGTAAAGAATGCGCGGTTTTAGGGTCGGTACTGTGAGGTAATGTTGCGATATGAGGAAGGATTCCTTTAATGCAATATTCAAATAAATAAAAATAACAATTGTAAGAAAAAAAGTGCATTTGCACAGAATCGGAACGCATAAAACGATAATTAATTTATATATATTAAAAGATAAAAACGATTGATTAAAAAAAGAATTGATTCACGAGATGACTTAAAAACTGGCCAAGTGCGAGTCGGACTCGCGTGCAAAGGGTTCCGAACGAACTTAATTTTTTTAACATGTTATTTTAACACTACAGACTTCTAAATAGGTAATCATTAGGTGAAGATCTATTATCTCCATTTTTTTCAAAATTTTACGCTCAGTAGTTTCGGAGATAAGGGGGGGGGAATGGTCATTTTTCGTCTTATTTCTTGAATAACTTCAAAACCATTTATTTTAAAATTATGAAAAAAATATAATTAAAACCCTCACAGTAAGCCCTTTCATTTGATATGTCACACAATATTGTTCAAAAAACTTTTTTTTTTAATTTTCTAGTTTGACCCCCAAAAGTGACGCCCATACTAAAAATTTAATTATTTACATAACGCCTCCGTGTTTGGGTCATAGAAGTCTATATGTGTACTAAATTTCAACAGAATCGGTACAGTGGATCCGGAGAAAACTGGCTGTGACAGACGGACAGACGGACAGACAGACAGACAGGCAGACAGACAGACAGACAGACAGACAGACAGACACCCGAGTGATCCTATAAGGGTTCCTTTTTTTTCGGAACCCTAAAAATTGATAGTAACGTGTTTTTCTCAACTTGCATAGTATTGAAGCAGTTGTTGTCTTTCAATACTGTCGGAAGACCTTTTCATGGTTCGCCAATCAAAACAACAAAAATACATAAATAGCTGACCAGTTTTTTCGCAGTTTAATTAGTCTGTAGAAGTATTTCGAAGTTAGATTAATCGGGTAAAAACTCAAGAACTGTGCTGTACGTAGTGAAAAGAATTAGTTTTGACAAGATAATAATCAGTTTACCTTTATAACTTGTGATCAATCAATCTGATAATATTTAAGTTTTTTTTACAAAATTAATGTAAAAACAGAAAGGTTTTATCAACGTGTTAATGTCAACACCACTAGCCCATAATTAAAAATCATTATTCATAATAAAATAAAAAACAATAAGGCACAAGACCACCTGTTTTTCATTAAAAACCCAGCTGTTCTTAAACAGGTACTGTATTTATCTACTTGCAGCAATACAAATAGTGGCAACAAATCATTGTAGTATCGGATCAAGAACCCGCAACATTGTAGCATCGCCTTGACACGGTAAACTTGAGTTCATTATAAACGTTACATAATTGTCGCATCTGTTGCCGGCTGGCTGCACTCAACACTCGACTGTGCAAATAAACAAAAGTTTTTTACTGGCCACATTGTATTGACACGACGTGTAATGGTATGACTTTTAGCGTTTCAGAAAAATTAGTGAATTGGTGGTTTAATCTAACATAGAGAATGGTCTGAGCGTTATAACGGAAAGAATATGCGAAAAAGAGAGAGAGACTGTTGAGATAGAGAGATCGCCCGGCCGTTAGTTATTGTCTCTATCATTCTAATTAGGCCGTCACGCTCTTTTATATGATTAAAACAAAAAATATTTTGGTTCTAACTACACACAGTACAAATATTAAAAAAAAATAATTGTCACTGATTTAAATAAGTCTTTTAAATGTATTTCAATAAACGCAACTAAAATAAACGTAAATATTTTTTCTATATTGGCAACACTCGGAAATGACATATTATGAAAATGGTCATGAATAAAAAAATATTAAAAAAAAAAACATATTATGAAACATCGTTGCTTCCGGATGGGATAAATGTCACTTGAATTTAATATTGACGTTAGACAGACATAGACAGATCGTGAAAGAGTGTTCTCGTATGAATAAAAAGTGTTATCAAGATATAGATCTTCTCTGCATACGGGTTTGCAGAAGCAGATGTATTTTGCACAAAGCCAGAGGGAATTTGAAAAGGGACATCTAGCTTTCTCCCTTTCTACATAGTGATTTTATGAATGGACTAGCTTTTGCCTGGGACTTCTTATGCGTATTTCACTTTTTTTCCAGTTCCCATACGAATTTCGGGAACTCCTCTTTTAGTGTCCCCTTCATTCCCCAAGGAAGCTACATGCTAAATTTCAGCTTTCTACGTCCATTAGTTTCGACTGTGTGTTGTCTGTCAGTCACTCAGTCACCCAATCAGTCGGTCAGTCACCAAAACGTTTTGCCATAAAAAATACCCTACCACCTATTCTCATACACCATGACACGAGATATTTATATATTAGATGATTGTTCAGTCCATTCTCTACGTGTATGGTTAAGGTCGGTTGCTCTAATTACGATTAGTGATTAAAGAATAATTACATCCAGGTAGAATAATTAATGACGAGGTCGATTACAATATTTCTTCATGTAAGACTGATATGAAGAAATATTACCTTACTTACAATACGTGAACGATAGGGAATGATTCCGACGATTCCTCAAACCACGGTATCCGATTGCAGATTCAGATATTTTTGATACTACTGCGGATTTAAAAAAGGCCACTTTAGCTGAATTAGAAAGCACATCAAGCTATCCGAAGACGAATTGTAATTTATTATTAATTTTCTCATTTAAAAAATGCTGTTTATTATTATTTTTAGAATTTTAATTTTTGGTTTTTATTATTTCTGCATGTTTTACTTTTAGGTTTTTTGTACTAATTTAATGATTTATGTAATTTACCTATTGTATCAAACACAATATTTAATCATTGTTCCTGATAAATAAATAAATCCGAAACTGTCAAATTTTCCCAATCAACCTTGAAGCTTAATGCTTTAGCAATAAAGATGAAAATGAAATTAGACAGATTATTGCATACAACAATCTATCAAATTTCATTTTTAGACCCGCTGACTTCCACAACCCAATATCTGGGTGACGCGATGCTTAGACTACCATAACGGCTGCCAAACACTTACCAATAACAGCCGGGACCAACGGCTCAACGTGCTTTCAGAGGAACGAAGATATCTCAGAATGGTTAGTCGGGTGACTGAAACACAGACCGACCTCGGAAAGAGTTGCTTAACCTTGAAGCTCGATCCGTACGGCTGTTATTATTTTGCCACGAGACACACACAGAAATCAGTTTATTCTATAGTAAGTTGTATGCAATAATCTGTCTAATTTCATTTTCATCTTTATTGATAAAGCATTAGGTTCATGGTTGATTGGGAAAATTTGACAGTTTCGGATAGCTTGATGTGCTTTTTGATTCTACTAAAGTCGCCTTTTTAGACCCACTGACTTCCACAACCCAATATCTGGGTGACACGATGCTTAGACTACCATAACGGCTGTCAAACGCGTGCAAATGACAGTCGGGACCAACGGCTCAACGTGCTTCCCGAGGCATGAAGATATCTCAGTATGGTAAGTCGCCCAACCACAGACCGATCTCGGCAAGAGTTGCTTAACCTTGAAGCTCGACCCGTACGGCTGTTATTATTTAGCCACGAGACACACAGAAATCAGTTTATTCTATAGTAAGTTGTATGCAATATTCTGTCTAATTTCATTTTCATCTTTATTGATAAAGCATTAGGTTCATGGTTGATTGGGAAAATTTGACAGTTTCGGATAGCTTGATGTGCTTTCTGATTCTACTAAAGTCGCCTTTTTAGACCCGCTGACTTCCACAACCCAATATCTGGGTGACACGATGCTTAGACTACCATAACGGCTGCCGAACGCGTACAAATAACAGCCGTCACCAAACGGCTCAACGTGCTTCCCGAGGCATGAAGAAATCTCAGTACGGCTTACCGTACTGAGATTTCTTCACTCCCAACCACAGATTGACCTCGGCAAGAGTTGCTTAACCTTGCAGCTCGACCCGTACGACTGTTACTATTTAGCCACGAGACACACACAGAAATCAGTTTATTCTTAACTTGAACCTGAGGCTACAGAACAAAACGACATAACTTTAAACATTCCAATACAAATCGGTTTATTACAAGCGACTAGAATAGTGTTAACACAAGCGAGCTACTGGCGCTTGTAGCTAAACGATTGTATTCAAAGTAAACGACGGATCTGCATCGCGGGTCAGGATCAGGCGAATAAATTAGATTGTAAGCATTGTGTCTTTTATGCAAGAGAAACATCGATCTTTTTTACTGAACATTATAATTTGTTTGAGAAGCCGGTGGCTAAATGCCGGTTCCATTTTTGAGGATAAGCGACTCTTGCCGAGGTCGTTGTGTTAATGAGTGAGCGAGACTATTACGTGTCTCGGAAAGCATACGTTGGTCCCGGCTGTCATTTGTAGATACTTCACAGTCATTACTCGGTGGAACGCGGAGCTAAAGGCTCATCGGTGACGAAAAACTGGTGGATACCAAGCTACATAGCTTGACTCATCGCCGTAAGGTTGCCTGCTTGTCGGTCTTCTACAGATTGTACTTCGGTGAGTGTGCCCAAGAACTCCACGACCTCATTCCACCGGCCCCCTTCTACCATCGCACATCCAGACGCACTGCATCTTACCATCCCTACCTTGTTACTATTCCACCAATTCGCAATTCTTTGCCTTGACTTACAAAAATGTTTACGACTAACCGTAGTAAAATTCCCTGCACTTCTTCCGATTCTTATTCTTGTGTTTTAATTATATACAAAAGCACTTAAAAAATTAAGTCCTTTAAAAATCTCAAATAAAGATACCAAAAACATGCGTCTGCGCAGATAAGTATCAAACAGCATTCCATATTTAAAATTAAACTGCTGACCAATCGCCGAGGGCCAAAGGTCGTCTGACAGATACAAGCTGTCAAACGTGCCCAAAAATAAAATACAGGTATGGATTGAAGTATAATTAATAATAGTAGTATAATTAATATAATATTACTTCTCCATTTTCACAGTAAAACAGTTTAAAGTTAAAAATACTTCATCTGCTTAACCCGATTCTAAGATAATTGAGAAAAAAAAATCAGTAGAGAAAAATCATCTAGAAAAATTTGAGACCCTGTTGAAATGGGATCAAGAAACCGGGGTATAAGTTGTCCAAGTGTGGAAGAAGGGGAGAAGAAACAAAGAGTTGACCTTTGGCTCTGGACAAGTTGCGGAATTTGTCACCGCGGCCCTGGAACGCTAAAGGCATTAGGAGGAACGCGGATGGGTTTTAGTCAGTAAGAGTCTGACACTCCCTTCTGCTCCACCCAGAGCAGGAGTGCAGCGTGACGATCGATAAAAGCAAATCCGGTAGGTAATAGGTATTTATTACATCATCCAAGTGATCTATTGAAGAAAAATACAAAAACAAAACTGATCTTTACATCACCGTTGTCACAAGCTGCTTTTCTTAAATAGAATAGGGCCAGACATGTCTGCCGCATGTTAGATAAGCTGTGGGCTAAAAGAACCACTTATTGAGTCCCATACCATGCCAGGCACGACATCGCGGCACACCGAAACGAAGGTGAAGAGATGAAGTCGTATTTTACTGGACGAACTGGACCGTAATGGCAGTGAAAGTGGAAAGACGTGTGTAGAAAATGGGGAGAGAGAGAGAGAGAGGTCTTTGCCCAGCAACGATGTCCCATTGCGTATTCGATAGATAAAAGAAACAAAGCAAGCCTATCTTTTATTTTTATTTTTTTTTTCAACAGCTGATGCAGAATAGAGCAGTTACTAACATAAAAAAATCTTCATACTCTCACATATTATTTAGACTGTCGCTAGCGTATTAAACAAACAAAATATTGGAAAAATCGGGTCAAATATTATCTACCGTTGATTACACAACAAAATCGCTTATCCTCGAACCCAGACACAACTCAGAACGTCTGAATCGAAAGTCGTCCAACAACAAACAAACACCGACAACCGCAACTCAATGAGTGTTACATCAACATCGCAACATTGCAACATTGTCGCTGGCGACCTTGACCGTGAATCAGTAGCGACATAGTGGCCGACACGCGACTTAATTTGAAGAATTCTGAACTAATGAAAACAAACAGGTTGGCAACGTCATTTACATGATGCGAGACGGTTACGCGACGTTGACGGGATTTGGAACAGCTTCTACGATTCGCGTTTAGAGGAAAAATTTACTGTGTTGGAGAGTGAGGGATAGTCGAAGCTTATTAGAAAATACGCTAGGCACCTTTTCAGACGGTAAAATGATTAATAAGAATTAATCGTAGCGCCTCATGATTTAAAACATTACATTAAATAAATAAGAGGCCGAATGCAAGTTTTATAATTTACACGATCGACAAAATAAATAAATAAATTCCTCGTTTGTTATCTCTCATAAATTCATCATAAATAATAGAACTTTGCAATGACAACTTAATATGGATGATAATGGAGCAATTATACGCGATAACTTGTAAACGTCAAGAAATTATTTCATTCAATATAAAGTATTTATAAACTGCATTCTTATAACATTGGAAATAAAATCACGATTGGATGCAAGAACGATGCTAAAGTAGAAATTTTGAACTTAACACAGCATCCCCGAAAACTATGAGAATCGTAGAAAATTACAAGAACTTTATCAAAGAGAAACTATTTCTGGAGACATGACCACTGGAGTTATACTCCGAACACAGTGAAAATGACAACAAACATGTTTGTTTGTTACGCATTCACGCCTAAATCGCTAAACCGATTTTGATGAGGTTTGGTACAGAGATAGACGAGCTCCTAAAGAGGGGTTGGTCACTTTTTTATTCTAAAATCTATGTGAACTCGGGCAAAAGGTAGTATTCCATAATTTTGATATACGCCATATTGGATTAAAGTTACGACATTATTTTCAGCCTCAGCACTCCCCGAAACCACGAAAATGATTGAGAATATTGACATTCGTTGAGAACTAAGAGATGCGTAGAGAATTTTCGTGTAAAATCATGTCTTTAGTTCAGTGCCTAGACGTCAGTCACCATTTCCGTGATTGAAAAAATCATATTTTTAGTGCGTCAAGTCGTCTCCTATAAACGGGCTTGCCAAGATGATCTCGCGAGAGCAATGCTCTGCAACAATGTAGGGACACCTTGAAACTGATACTTGCATTGCGAAAGGCTTTACTTTTCCATACTAACTAAGCTAGTTTACGACCTATATTCCTAGGCATTATTTATCCAGATCGTTTGAATTCTAGATTAAGTCAATATAATATTTTGAGTTTAAGAGGTAATTGAGTTTTAAAGATTACTACGGATTGGTAATCTATTAAGGCTGGTCGATTTATGTAGGTGAGTGTAAGTTTTACTACAGAAGTGTCTTGGGTGAAGAGTTAATAGTTTTCAAACGCAATATACTTATGGGAAAACACGTGGATTTATACGATACTGCATATCAACTCGTTTTCAGACATATTAACTTTTGAATTGACATGTATTTAGAACAAAATTAAGCATCATGCATCTAATATTGATACGGATCTAACTAATAGAAAGAGTGACAAAAAAGAAAGAAGAAGCAAAAGAGAAACGAAGAAGAAGAAGAAGTTAAAGAGCATTTCCATTCGATTTTGACATAATATTCATAAGTGTGTGTATATATTTATATTTATGTATATAGGTATATTTAAGTATTTAAAATATGTATTTTAATGTGCACTGGATCCTACCCTCTATTGTGATCTCTCTCTATCACTCAAAGGTTTGCTGGAAGAAAACTCAACTTTGAGTTAATCTCGCATTTGTACATGAACTTTTCTTCACTGTAAAATATATGTTGCTATGGTGTACAGCAGTTAAGTGCAGAGCAGTGGTGGCCGAGTGGTAATGGCTTCGACTTACGAGTTGTAGGTCGCAGGTTCAAACCCAGCCAGGCACATTACTTTGTGTAATTTATTTCATCACCACTGCTCCTAAAACGGTGAAGGAAAACATCTTGAGGAAATCGGCATGTCCTAGAGCCAAAAATTCGAAGACATGTGACATTCACCAACCCGCATTGGGCCCGCGTGGTGGATTATGGCCCATTCCCTCTCCTAGAGAGGAGGCCTGAGTCCCAACAGTGGGAACATTATAAGGCCGACTATGCTATGCTATGCTATGGTGTACAATAAAAAATTAAGAACGAAGTTTTGTGTTTATAATCGCATTCGGCACTCGTGCGAAGCCGAGGCGAGTCAGCGGTATAGATTTTGAACTGATTTGAAATCAGTCAGGAGGGATAAAAAGTAAGTTATTTGAATTAACATGTTGAGACCCCAAATAAATTAAAGTAACGAAAGTAGAATGATGTACCTAGTAATAACTTTTGTCTAACTTTAAAATTAGTTTACAAAACAAGGGTAACCTCGGTGCACATCAACCCTGAACTTTTTATTACCTACTTACTTCCTGAATACACATTGAACACTAGTGACATATATATTATGCATGCAGTGCATTAAAAAGTGAGTACATAGGTACATGCAATATGTATGCACTTTCAAGGCGGGTCAGAGATCAGTCTATTACATACTAGGAGTACGTACATAAGTGAAACGTTTGCATAATTCATTCGCTGCCTTTGTAAAGAAATGTTTGCGTTTGAACTGGAAGATTACAGAGTGTTTACTATCTAACAGTTTATCGATAATATGACAATTTAAACCTATTGGTTTGTTTTATCCTTTTCGCAAAAACGCCGTTTTCCCAAAACCTTTTTTTTTTGCCTAAAAACCAAAATGATTGTTGATAGCGCATGTCAATCACGTATGATCTAAATATTTTTAGTGTTTGACAATCGTGAACGTTGAAAGAACGCCACGTTCTTTAGATTCTCTTTTTTAAAACTATTAATCCTTACTTCCTTACTAATATTATAAATGCGAAAGTAACTCTGTCTGTCTGTCTGTCGCGCTTTCACGCCAAAACTACTGAACCGATTTCAATGAAATTTGGTACACAGATAACATGAGCCTGAGAAAGGGCATAGGCGTTTTTATCTCGGGAGTATATGTTTCCTAGGGACCACGCGGGCGAAGCCGCTGGCAGAAGCTAGTAATTAATATAAAATAAAACGAAATAAGAAGTTTCATATGAAACACCTACTTGGATTTGATTTGTTTACTTATCAAGAAATGCTCGCCTATACAGGGGGAAAAGATGAAACGGGACTTGGAGAGCAACTAAGAATGTAGATGCTACTTCCCCCCCGGGTCCCTCGTCAACTTTTCACCCTGTACCTAAGTATATCTAATCGGTTGGTATGAAGTAGGCAGGGAAGTGACACCGTGAACTCCCTCTTATCATAACGTGATGGAGATGATCCATCGTGCGCCACCCACCGCCGCCATTCATTCCAATCTCGTCGCTCGATAAAATCGTGACTTCAGGCTTACGCTTAGGATCTTGTTGCGCCTACGTTTTTCAAAGGCCAATGTCATCGGAAGTTATTTTATATTGTTGTTTGTTTTACGTTTAGTGCCATTTTAACTAAATTTCACCGTGTATAGTTAGATGAAGTGAGCTGTTAATATATGTATAGCTTGATCCAGCCTTGATTTTTTTTTTAATTACGTTCAGTGGCGTAGCTAGTCACAAAGGGGTGTATCAAACATTGTTGGGAGCCCCGTTTTTATTTTATTAGTTTATTTTGTTTGGGTGGCTTACAGCTATTAATACAGGGGTAATAGTAAGCTAATTCACAACAAGCCATTTACAAGCCTCCACAGTTAACAATAAAGTAGGTATTGATGTACAGTTGCAAAATTAATTAACTATTATTACTACTAAGTTAACATAAAATTAAGTACCTGCGTAGGTAGAAATGTGCAACCACTATTAGAAAATATCAGAACGCATATAATGTTTGGATAAAACAGTACTAATGTTTGCTAAGCTGCTTGAAAACAAATCTATTCAAAGCTGTTCATCTTTAACAATTTTGTTGAATGCTTTCGCTGAGCGTATCATGTAAGAGTTGCCACGGTGAACTGTGCGAGCGTAAGGAGTATGGAGAAGGAGAATATCGAGGAGGAACGTTCAGAGACAGCTTTGAAAGAAGTTCAGGACATTCAATCTTAGATTGTGCTATTTTCACTAGGAAACGTATGTCAGATATATTCCTCCGAGTTACAAGGGGAAGTAAATAGAAACGAGCGCATCTATAGGGGTATTATTTTATTTAAACAATATAGGCCGTACTAGCTAAGGATTGTTTTGGCAGGCCACAAAGGACATGTCGGGGCCCTTGTAGTCCAGGGGCCCCGTATCTTTGGTACAGCGGTAGCTACGCCCCTGAGTACGATTGAAGTGAGTTGTCAAATCTATAGTAATGTATATAAAGCTGAAGAGTTTGTTTGTTTGCTTGAACGCGCTAATCTCAGGAACTGCTGGTCCGATTTGAAAAATTTTTTCAGTGTTGGATAGCCCATTTATCGAGGAAGGCTATAGGCTATATATTATCGCCTATAGCCTTCCTCTAACGCTAAGACCAATAGGAGCGGAGCAGTATTGAAAATTGTGACGCAGACGAAGTTGCGCGGGTCAGCTAGTCTTTCTATAAAAACCATAGCGTAAAAACAAGGTGAAGTGAGCTGGCATTCCAATTAATGCTAAGGATTCATAGATCACTTGACCAAAATTGCTGGGGTGACACGTTACAGAATAGCATTACTGGTCAGGGCCCCAAGTCTGCTATTACAATAGTGTCAGAATGTCTATCATTTATTTCATAATGGTTGATTTTGACAAGATTTTATGCCATTTCTTTCAATGGAATGTCAGTGGTTGACCACTGGATATAAAAGCGTCATTATGATTAAAATCAACCATTATGAAATCAATGATAGACCATTTTGACACTATTGTAATAGCAGACTTGGGGCCCTGGTCTGGTATAATGACTGTTCACTTCAAACTATAGGTATCCATGTAAGTTTTCTTAGAGATTTTATTGACGGCTGAATCTGTAAGTAATAATAAATACAATAAAAGCGAAATAAAGTCGGTATAACGCATGACAGAGGGCGCAAAATTAAAGTTTTATACGACAAAAGGACGACCACGATTTCTCGGATAAATAGGATAAGTCCAATTTTAACGTCTTTCCCAGTAAAATCGTAAAAGTAAGCGGTGAGATGACCTAGGTTTAAAAAACTCATATAAATATATTTATAACTCTTACAATGTTGCACGCGTAGGCCTATGTAAGTAAATTGCGATTTTTATGGTATAATTTAAATATGGTTATTTTCTCGTCTGCTTGCGGTGTTGTTTTCAGTTAAACATGTATTTTAATTATGTCTGTTAGGACCATATTTAAATAGTAAACTTTAATGAGGAAAGCTGTTTTAGTTGTTTTCGAAGAACCCGAGTATACTAGGAACCCAAATACTAACACTATCACTCAAAGTCATTGGTCAGTTGCATTTTGTGAGACCGTCATGGATACCTTTGTGTCAAAGGTGGATTCATAGGCGAGTCTAAAATTGAATACAAAATTGTTAGTATTTACATTGCTAATAAATAACTAAAATAACTATGAAGTCATTTCATTTATTCGAACTTAAAAAAACCTTTGTCTCGGTGGTCTAATATATATTTCAGCGGTAGTGTATTTATGAAGGATTTTAATAGGTTAGTTACAAAAAATTCTTGTTACTCTAGCTCCTTTTAAAATTCCTTGACTATTAACGAAATTCAACGAAAACTGACACCACAATTTTCTCTAACAAATTGTATACTATGGTGTTAATGAACAGTAGAGAGAAAACACGATTCCTAAAATCTCAGTTAGTACAGTGTAAGGTTGCACGCATGTCGACACGGTTCACCGTTTGGTCACGAACTAAGCGGTTACTGCACTAAACAAACCCAAGGCCAGGCCCTTTAAAATAAATAAAATCTGGACATACAATTGATTTTTTAAAGTTGAAAATTGAGGTGCAATAAAAGAATTTGTTTTGAGACGATAAAATACAATATAAATCACATTTACATGTTTGCAGAAACAAAGGGTCGAGTGTGAACTTGAGCCAGAAGCTTTCCGATACCTTGGAGATGTAAAAAAAAATGGATTACTCTGTATACAACTGTACAAAATGGTGCTGTTACAAAAAAGTTCCCCCGTAAGTGTCAAAAGTGGCGAAAACGTATACGCACGAAACATTTTGGGAATTCTTTTATTGTACCTATAGTTAAGGAGTGGAATTCCTGCCAGAGTCTGTGTGTCCTGATCGCTGCCAGCTAGGGGTCTTTAAGTGAAGAGTGAATAGGTAACATCAAGGCCAGCTTGCTCCATCGTCGACTACATCATCGCTTTCCAACAGTTTTGATTGTGTTCAGACTCGAGGCTACCAAGTATAATTTAAGGCTTGTTATACATGCCAATGACCTTGTGCATATAAACAGAGCTAACTACTCCTCTACGCGCCACTCCACTACCCGCTTTTTTAATTCCTTATAAAAAATAACACATTTAAAAAAAAAACAAATTATTTTACAGTAGATATTTTTTTATAGACTTTGGTTAAAAAAATGAAGGAGTAAAATGATTTCATCTCAACGATTTGGAGGTGATTTGGTGATTTTTTTTTCTTATTATGTGATACCAATACATACATTTTGGCTAAACCAAATTACGTATCATATCATGTACATTACTACTTATTTTTTTCAGATGCAATTTCTCAGTAAATGCCGACGAAAAGTTGCTTCATCTGCACGCTGTTTTTAAGCATTTCTCGAGAGAGCAGCCTTAAGAAAAGTTTTGTGAAGTGGAAAACGAGTTTCGTATTTTAAAAGGGGCAAGCAGCATAATTAGTTACTTGTACTCTAAGTAAATAATACAGAACGTCAGTTTAGTTCAGCAGCTATCATTGTTAGTGACATTTATTAACATAACAGGTCCTATTAATAGTAAATCACTTGCTTACTTCCGCTACACGGAATGCTGAACTATTTTACTGGAAACGCCATGTTGGCAGCTTACTAAATGTCACTTCGAAATTTTATCTTTAATTTAACTAGCTGTTGCTCATGGTTTCGCGCGCGTACAAGATTTTTAATGCAAAAAAAGTATAGTCTATAGTCGTCTCCAGAGTCTCATCTGTCTCTGCATCAAAATGTGTCATAATCGGTTCAGCGATTTAGGTAGCAAAGCGTAGCAAACTCACTTTCGCATTTATAATATTTGTTTAGATGTGAACGCCTAAATAATTTTACTAGTGAAGAAAGTACTACTACACTACCTATCGTCAAAAAAAATGCATAGTTTATGTGGGATAGAAAACGAAAGCGAAACCGCGTTTTAACAGCCAGTATTTAATAAAGAAATAATACTGGTAAAAATCAGCCTACGAAAACGTTTACACAGGTTGTCCCAAGAAAACATTAAATGAAGGTCACCCTACCTAGTAAAAAATCAGTTGTTAAGGCGCTGCAATGCTCAAAAAAATAATCATACAAGTAACTGAGTTGATGTCTCAATTGATGCAGACACAGTGATTAATCGACATTTTAATTACAACAATTATTTAAAAAGCATTTAGCAACATGTACTTATAAAGGTAGGTTTTGATGGGGCTTGCACACAGACAGGTCTGTAATATCTATAATTAAATAAAGATGGTGCCAGACTTGCACAAATTACCGCCCAAGAAGCCTGAGAGAAATTGAATGTTGTAGTAGAGTACGAAGGCGTATTCACTTACGCAATATTCTTTAAAAATCCAGAAATAACTTCAGAACAGCTTGAGGTATTTTGCTAATCAATGAGTAACTAATGATTAGTTGATAAATTGTACAGCGCAAAGTTGGTTTCATCAAGGAAGCAAAGTTTTCTACTATTTTGAACCATTTTATAAGTAGTTACTGTGATTTTTATAGTCACCAATCTGAACCATAAACTTACCGGGATATTACAAACATCGTAAATTTATAATTAATAGCGTGACATTGTAAACTCTTTTTTCTCGAAAGTATTTTTAAGTAAGGTTACTTCTAGGTAAGCGTGCTCCATCTTCGACCACATCATCGCTTACCACCAGGTGAGATAGTAGTCAAAAGCGCGCCTATCAATAGTAAAAAAAGTATCAATTTTGGATGACAGATTTTTTTTTTCGCAATTTTCCGTCGGTTTATAATCTCACTAGATTTATTTTGGCACATTAAACTAATCCACTAAGTTAATTCAATCATATTAATACAAGTGAGATCTTTCAAAGTAATAATTATAATTACAATGGTGCTTTCCAGATTGAAAGCAAGTTTGTATGAAGCCCTTTGCTACTTAAAAACCGTCAAGTATAACAATTTATTACAATTTTATGATCGGAAACGTAATAAAATCGCACTGCACCGGTATTGCGCTGAAATGTCGAATCTTTTATTGATTTCAAAAGGTCAGGTGCTTTGAAATCAATATAAGATTCGACATTTAATTAATTGATTTATAAAAATAAATAAGTAACAAAACTCGCTAGACGAAGTGTCATTCTATAGCTATTGTTATTTTTTTTCATTCTGCCTAGTTTTTTCCAGCAATGGATACAGTCAAGTATTTTACACGGAGCTGCCTATTTGACCTGCACCACTCCCTTAACTAGGCTATACTGGTAGCAAGCCTTTAACAATACTGGTGTCAGATTTTCTGACTTGACTGTTCTGGCTAACATTACAATCGCTCTGAGCGACGAATAAATAAATAAAACCCATCCGTGTTCCTCCTAATGCCCTTTGCTTTCCAGTGCCGCGGTCATTCATTTTATTAACATTTTATACTTCCGTGAAATTAAATTAGTAGCGAAGTGCAATTATTTTATTACTTTATATTAATGTGTCATTTGCATGTGTAAAACATTTGTACTAGTACCTATTAGCTTCTATTGTAGGTATGACGCATTAACTAATACATGCAAATTATCTTAATTTATGGAGTAGTGCTAAGGAAATATATTGCTGGTTAATCTTACAAGAACGTAAAATTTTTGTGTATTTTTTTATTTTCTCACTTGATAATATTTATATCTTTTACTAGCTGACCCGCGCAACTTCGTCTGCGTCACAATTTTCATTACTTAACCGCTCCTATTGGTCTTAGCGTGATGACATATAGCCTATAGCCTATAGCCTTCCTCGATAAATGGGCTATCTAACACTGAAAGAATTTTTCAAATCGGACCAGTGGTTCCTGAGATTAGCGCGTTTAAGCAAGCAAGCAAACAAACAAACAAACTCTTCAGCTTTATATATTAAGTATTGATTTTCTTTAGCCTATACATACTGTCTGGGCAAAGGCCTCCCCCAAATCTTTCAGGTATATTTTCTTATTTCTTATTCTCCTTTTTCAGGCCTTGTTCCATTACAAATTGGTGTCGGCTCTCACTCGGATATTTTCTTATTTAATGAATAGTTATATTTTTCAAATTATTTATTACTTTTCAAATTGGACTAAATTTAAAAACATATGTGAATTATAACACTTTTCACAAAAAACTGTCCGTAAAATATTTTCAAAATCAAGGTCACACCACCGCCAAGCATATTGCATGTCTCCAATCGTTTATTTACTAATAAAAAAATAAGTACGTTCTAACTGTCTTAAGCATGCGATATAATAACTAAGTGGTTCTAAAGCATTACACGTAACATGGTGGAATGAATTCCTGTATTTCAGGAGCTACTACAATAGAAAAGTTTCGGTATCAAATGAACTTCAAATTCGTATTTTTAGTCTTCAAATAATTAAAAAAAAAATACATATACAATTATAAACATAAAATCTTGAACGAGAATATTATTTCCGAAATAGTCTTATTCCGACTGATAACACCTTGCTTGCAGGGTACTTGCACTATGACGTCTTAAAGCCACCATGATTCCGGTGTAGGGAGACGGAGCTATACAAGACGCATAGCACCATCCCTTTTTCACAAAAGAGTCATGATAGCATTGGCACATCATAAAGATGCCATAGTATAAAATATCCGATCATGTCTAACTTCGTGTAGTTCAGTGCCTAGACGTACTAATTGTGGTAAAGATTACCTGAGAGCAATGTTTCCGTAATTTGTTGCACTTCATAAATGAGTATCAACAGTATTTAATAAGGATAAATCTGAGACAATACATAATTAAATTAGATAAACTAATAAAGATAGACCAGATAAAGATAATCGCAAGATTCCGTGTCGGTTTCTACAAGGTCTATATATTTTCTGTCAAAACCCCCTCCTCCAGAAATGCAACGACCCTCCAAACCTACTTTTGCTGGAATAGTAATTCAGAAGCGAATTCTGATAGGGAGATGTTCCGGAAACAAAAAATCTGAATAAAAAGAAGTTGTTTGTAAATAAAGATATATATTGAACTTCGCAAACAATGTATGTACAGTTTCCGTCAACATCCGACCGTCTATTTCTGACTCATCCCCTGATCCCACGGTCAAGGTGCAACATTGTATGCGCGTGTTACGATCGTGCCGCTTCTAGAGAGCCAACATGCATGATACGGTAAATAAATTAATGCTCTAGGTTATGTTTCTAGGCACTCCAACTATTAAGGCGATGACAAGCGCCGAAGACCTTGAGTGAAAAAAACGGACAAGCGCAATTAATCTGCCAAGCCTTTCTTTAGCTATGTTAGAGTCGGTTTCCAGTCTAATCAGAATTAGTGGAGTGGAGTGACTGCCTGTCTAACCTCCACAACCCCTTGCAATACGTTTATGAAGACTGGTATCAGATTTCACACCTACGCGACCCGTTTATCGAAAAATCAACACCGCATGTTATTTTTTTACTGAAAAATAAAAAGCATTATACTAAAATATAGGTACTTCTTTGTCTTCGAAATGGTGAAAATTTCATAAAAATGCGCCCGGCGGTGATCGATACGATGATCACACCAAAACCATCGGGCGTATCCCAATGTCAGGTGTGATGGTAATTTTTTGTCATTGTTAGAAATAGTTTTACAAATTACTACTACTATAAGTATTAGTCCATTTATTCATTTTTAAATATTTCTATAAAAAAAAAACGTTCAAAAATATAAAAAATAGTAGCCCACCGGTACCGGGAACAGGGTCCAAGCTACCGGTGGTCAGGGCTCCCGAGAGAAACCTCCTCACTATAAGCGCCGTGTCCAGGGGTACAGCTTTCTGGATCAAGCCCTTGATCCAGCTGCCCAACGAGAGCCTCTCGAGATGTTGATCGAGGATCTTGGCAATTATGCCATTAGCCGTCACGACTATCGGCACAATGACTGCTGTGTTCACATCCCACATGTCGACAACCTTGCGTGCCAAGTCAAGATACTTAGTTTTTTATATATTTCTCAGCCTTCACGAGGTTCTCGTCATGAGGGACTGTTATATCAGCAAACATTGCGCGACGCTCTAGTCGGTCTATCACCACTATATCAGGCTTATTGGCAAAAATAGTCCTGTCAGTGATGATAGACCTATCCCAAGTATTACTATTATTTCGTTTATTTATTTTTTTAACATATACTTTATATTTTTAAATATTTCAATAAAAACATAAAAAAAACATTTAAAAATATAAAAATTGTAGCCCACCGGTATCGGGAACAGGGTCCAAGCTACCGGCGGTCAGGGCTCCAGAGAGAGGAACCTCCTAACAATACGAGCCGTGTCCAGAAGTACCGCTTTCTGAATCAAGCCCTTGATCCAGCTGCCTAACGAGAGCCTCCTGAGGTGTTGGTCGAGGCTCGTGGCTATTAAGCCGTTGGCTGTCACAACTATCGGTACAATGATAGGTTACTATTATTATTATGTTATACAAATATTTATTCAATTACTAAGGCTGGTTGTTAGACACGATGACATAATATTGAATTTAAAAACATTAAAACTCGCAAGTCGTATACCAGCCCCTTAATACGTTACACGTGGATCATTTATTATTATGCACATAGTCATGTTTTATATAAACCGGCGTCATACGGATTCTATTGCAATATAAACTGATACAAATTGTACGGCTGCCAAATATTCGATATTACTTTATATCATTGAGGTGAATGGTTTATACCATGTATGGGGTCACGGCTGACTTTGAAGCGTGTAAGCTTATGTGTTTATGCGTTGAATCAAATTATATTATTTCACGTGCATATCTACATTTATTCATAAGTGTTTTTTTAGGAACAAGGCTCCAAATTGTTGGCTTTGTCAGAGAGACGAATTAAGCGACTTCTCTCAATTCTAATCTAACTATAAAAATTAAAAAAAAAGTTTGTTGTTTAAAGGATCGTTATTGTATGGATTCCATACGAGGCCTGTGATTTTTCTAAATGTTCACCCGTGGTCCTTTACCCTATCTAGACTTCCATACTAAGATTATAATGCAAAAAAATAAAAAAATACATACAGCCGAACATAGAACCTCCTCCTTTTTGAAGAAGTCGGTCAAAAAGTAACTTTGCCTGTCCGTTTATTGCGTACACATTCTCGTCTCAGATGAACGGAAATGGATGGGACATGGGTAGACCATTTTCTGTACTCTTGGGATAATTTAATTTAATCCTTTATTTCAGGCATCTATGGCCCATAAATAAAATACATAAACATAAAACAATAACAGCTATAAATAAATTAATACATATTACAATACTGATAAATACATCCCGAAATGAAAGTTCGAATATTATGACAAGTGAAGATTCTCCTTTCACGCGGGCGAATCCGCTCGCAGAAGTTAGTTTAACAATAAACGATTTAACCTATACTTTCTATAATTATGTAAAGTAGTTGTACATACTCCTTTATCTCTCGAAGATAACACGTACCTACCATTCATTGTCATAATAAAATTAACATGACTGTCATTTAGTATCACTTATCAGATCACACACCAACATTGTCTTGTATCTTAATATCACTAATTAATCAAATGGCTAGACATTCTTATCACTTCACTATTATTTAGCACATTCATACATTCCCTTTCTTCTTCTGCCTAGTCTCTTCCCAACTATATTGGGGTCGGCTTCCAGTCAAACCAGATTCTGCTGAATAAATAAACTAGCTGACCCGCATCACATTTTTCATTACTGCTCCGCTCCTTTTGGTCTTAGCGTGATGACATCTATAGTCAGGTGAGTCTTCCTCGATAAATGGGTTAACATTGAAAGAATTTTTCAAATCGGACCAGTAGTTCCTGAGATTAGCGCGTTCAAGTAAACAAAACAAACAAACTTTTCAGCTTTATATATTAGTATAGTATATAGTATAGATTCAGCATTATGCTTAGGGATGGCTGTTTAGGGCGGATGTAGCGCATATTTTCCCTACTTGTACAATGTCTTTATTTCGTCTATTTTATAAATCTTCTTTTAGAGTTCCCGAAAGGTGCCAACAGGAGCCTATTGCTAAGCCTTCGCTGTTTGTCCGTCCGTCCGTTTGTCAGTCTAGCTATACCATTGCCGCTATAATAAAGAATAAAAAATAAATTAAATTAAAAATTAAAGGGGGTTCCAGGGACGTGTATTGTTTACGGTTTATAGTTCGGAAGGAATCCTTCGCAGTTGGGCAGTTTCTTTCTTTCTATTACTATTTACAAAGAACAAACACACAACATCAACTCGTCAACCTCTCCCCCATATCAACAAACGGCTCGTTAACCCTAAAATGCGACGCAGTTCACGCACTTCGCGCAGTTGACGCGTCGGCTTGGCTCGGGAGTATAAACAAGGATTAACAAATCGACCGCGAGATGTTTGAGGGCAACTATGTTTCAAAACAACTAACAACTGAGAATGGCTGGCCTAGTTATGGACTTCCGTCGGGTTTTGTTATGCTGCTAGGAATCGGTTTAACATATTGTGTAGACGTAGTTTGCATAAGCTTTGAATGAAGTTTTCTTGTTTGAGCTAGGTCTGTGATGATTTTAAAGGGCGACTGACACACGACTGGTAGCCAATGGATACCTTTTACTTTGCCTCCACGTTCGTCTACACGTCTATCTGTCAGCGGGAAAAAACCGTAATGAGCACACAGTTGAAAATTTTAAATAATAAAAATTTAACTAAACATTAATTACATACAAGAAATGTGAGTTTTTCGGTTTAAGGTACGGAAACGATTCGGTCCGACTCGCACATGGCCGATTTTGATGAGAGCAATGGTTGTAATTTATTTCATCACCTCTGCTCTCAAAACGATGCCGCAAAACATCATGGGCCAATGGGCTTTTCCTAGTCTCACACTTATTCATAGACATGTGCCAACCACCAACCAAACAAGGCAAATTATAGACCATTCCCTCTCACAGAGACACTGTGTCTCAGCAGTGAGAACTTAATACACTGAATGTGGTAAGACCTTTTCCAGAAGGAGTCGAAAGTCGATCGACTGGCGTTGTGAACGCGATTTACGCGCGATGCTTGCGAGTTGGAGACGCGATGTGTTGCCGCCAAGTAACTCGCCAACGCGCGTATTCGATTCGCGGGGAATTCGCTTTTTCTGGACAAGGTTTAACATTGGTCTCCATTGATAGATGAAAAACTTTTCGTTAAATAACTTCGCCAGGTCATAAAATTATGCTCATCATCATCATCATCATATCAGCCGAAAGACGTCCACTGCTGGACATAGGCCTCCCCCAAGCGTCGCCACAACGACCGGTCCTGTGCGTCTCGCATCCATCGGCTACCCGCGAAATTATGCTCATCTGTACGTAATAGACGCGTATACATAATAACTGTTATTTAAGCTAAACATCCCCAACTGCTGATAATCACATAATTGAGCACAATGAGCAAACTGTCTCAGTTTAACCAGTTAAGTACTCGAAGCTAACACCTGCTTCACTTGCTCGTAAACTAAGTCTTGAACAAAATTGTATGACGCTCAAGATTGTTGAAGTAAAACCCGGTATTAAAGGGTTATAAGAGGCTGGCCGGTTGTTAGCGCTCAATCGATTACAGTAAGTTATGGCTTCTGAGCGATTTTATAATGATGAGATAAATCTTTAAGAAACAGATTTTGGAATTTTACATGCTTGTCGTATTTTTAAGAACAATTAGTTAGATAGTTATGTTTAAGCTGTAAGTTATAAGAGTCTTTTCCTGTGTTTTTAATTTGGAAATGTGACATAGGCATGGTAACTAGTACCTTTCATTGGCTTTACCTTGGTCAGAAACTGAGCATTGCCGTAAATTATGATAATATTGACAGTCTTTCGGGTAAACTTTCGGAACGGGAGAATTTTTAGACTCCATTTATTAAGTTCTAATAAGCATGCAATATTTCAATCTTTATTTTAAAGAACTCCATCTAGAATAGAACACCACATAGATAAAAAATGAAAACGCTTTAATTTATTGCCAAAATAGCGTTTTTAAACCGACAGTTTAAATTTTCGCACGAAAACGACTATCCTAACTCAAAGACATAAGGTTGCCTTTCCGTTGTCATAACAGCATTGACGACACTTAACGCTGATAGTTGTTTTTAAATACGTTCCGTTTCACGTTACTTTAATTCATTATTTTTGTTAAAAATCGATAATAACAAAAATAAAAACGTTGCAAGGGTCTTTATTTTTATAATTTTACTAACAACATTCTCATAAATTTATTTGCATCTTCCCTATTATATTGGAGCCAGCGCAGACCGGTCGAAGTGACGACGCTTGCTATGATGATGACAAACATAGATATTTGGGATGCTTACTGCTGAGTCTACACAATGCGGTATAGTGACTCGTACTGGCCCCGTATTAGTATCGGTCAGTACGTTTTAATTAACCTTTTCCTTCTACCTATTTAATGGGACTTCATCAACTTTTGCCAATAAGTGCGCAAAAAAATTCTACAAATTATCTATCATTAATGAAATTGTATTACAGGTAACATGGCCATGTACACTATATTACTTTAGTGAACTAATAAAACCAGCTGTTTAACTAGGATGGCAACTAAAGATCTTTACGAGCTAAGTTAAGCAACTTTGTACGATAAAAAATACTGGAGTGCTAAAGTTCTGTAGTCGAAGAAGAACGCAGAAGGCTTAGTTCTATCAATAACGAGATAGCTGAATAAAACAGCGGTGTTACATCAAATTCAAATGGTGGCAGATATTTACGAGTGTGCCACAATTACCTATTTATAATCTTCCGACCGAATTGCGTCAAGTACGCAGGAAATAACCTAATACAACCGGGGAGCGATCAGGCGCAGGACCAACGGCTTTCCAAGGCACGAGGATATCACCGACTTTCCTAAATTGCAGGGCTTGGGAATCCAACCGGAGATCTCAAGCTTAGCAGTCAGGGTTTATGGCCTCTAGACCAACCAGGCAGTTTAAGTCACAATTTTTTGTATGTATGATTGAACGTGCATGTTATCGCGAATTCATAATCGTCATTCGAAGTCATAATGGGCATTGAAAGAGCCTCCGTAAATTAATTACGTAAAAAATATCGTTCAGCTAACCCTGGGATACACACTCAAGAAATATGATTTCGTCTCACATAACCACACCTAAAGAGCAAATCGTGTGAAGGTTATGGAGGGTATGCGGTAGGTACAGAGAATAAAATCCCGAAAACCTCCATGAAAAGAGAGGATCCTCCGACTGGACGGTTGCTATGTCCGGTGGGCAGCAGCCCGAAAATTGATATTCGTACTGTTGTACGTGTTCAAATCGCACGGAGAACTCTGAAACCGCGCTGCAGGATTTCGTTAGTAGTTCGTTACTGACGGCATAGATGGCGTTGCGGTTCTTTTTTGTTGCGATGTAAATTTTGCTAAGTTGGTTTTTCTTGTAGCGGTGGTTAGATAGGCAGTCAATCCACACAGACATACAAATCCATTAGACTGGAACCCAACACAAACCATGGTAACAATTCCTAATACCTTTCAACCAAACGACGAAACGGACCTTCTGGTTGCATCCCTATAGTGTACCTTAAGGCTGTACACGTATTGATTCGTAACGAAACAGGCCAGACGTCAATTCCATCGGTTTATGACCTTCCAAGTCGGGGCAGACGGCTGCCGAGCCCCATACAATCCGTGTAAACACATATAACGCCTTTTTATTCCGTTGCAGTCGGTATTTCATCGGTTTATATGAAATATTGTGCTGGGACTGCAAGATTGGAACTGGAAGATTTAGGGGATAGTTGGGAAATGAGGTAGCCTGTTTGATAGTACGGTATACTTAAAAGTTTGTAAGAGTTTTAAAGAAGGGGGTGATAGAAGGAATAAGGCTATCGCCCTTGTCCCAGATCTTGTCCAGGATCTTTATCCACGTATGCATGAGTTACGATATGATTAATATCACCAACCTACATTTTAATTAGTCTCGGAGCTCTATAAGCGGATCGCCAAAAATATTTGAGAAAGTAATTAATAATAGTGAACATAACTTTTTTCGGAAAACAAAAGACGTTTTTATTTTTCACAAGGAATAATAGGGCTATTTACAATTTCAAAAAATATATCGATCGAAGACCAGTCATGGCGATGTATACGAATATGACCAGAGCATTCGATTATGTCGACCATAAAGTTCGGTTAACTAAGCTGTGCAGATATAGTATAAGAGGTAACGAAGTTAGTCTCATCAAATTATTTAGGGGACAGAAAACAAATTACTCAGATAAGAAGACATTAGGTCCAAAACTGAGGTAATACACTCGTATATCTGTAGAATACTCTATTACGGTGTTCCGCAGGGCTCTGTAATAGGACCCTTGCTTTTTATTTGTTACATTAACGAATTTCCAAACATAATAATACCACCAAAAGGCCTTAATTTGCCGAAACAGCACAGTTACAAAACACTGGTAGTATTAAAGATACATATAGAAGATGGCATAAATGCGATTCTTGTTACATTGTCGACTGGCTAAAAGCTAATAACCTTTAAATTAATGTTGCCGAAACCATACTCAGTCAAATGTATATTTGGCCATTCGAAGAGACTTTTTTTAATGAGATAACGATTGTCTTTGAACGGATCTCTTACAAAATGTAAATGGTTTCGCTACATCGGGCGTAAAAGTATACGTTTTTAAAGATATTGACAGTTGATGCATGGCGTGACGCAGTCGGTTACTCTCCTACCGTCTCAAGTTACGCTTAAGTAAGGTACTTGTTTTTAAAGCTAGGCTTCAGGCTTCACTTGCTTTTAAAACATGTAGTTTTAAAAAGTTAATGGAGCTTTAATGGAGTGTGATTGTTTTTTTAGCAGTCGGCATCCTGGGGAGGTAGGTAATAATCATATTATTAGCCTAGAAACGCCTCTAATCATGGTTAAGTAATAGCTGTCTATTACGAATAAAAACTTACATACACACGAACTACATAGATGAAAATAGCTTGCGTTGTGGATTTAAAAATAGCTAAATTAGATAATTAGCTTCGTGGTAAAGTGGCTTATACCAGGCCTAGAACGGAATGGAATGTTACTTAGTCCATGTAGAGCCCCGGGATGTGCTTGACATTTAAGTACCATCACATTCTACACTTCTAGGAACTATTTCAAATATATGAAAATTTGGTATCGGGGCAAAGTGTCTTCTTCTTTCAAACGTCTTTACTTGTAGTATTTTTTTTTCTTTGGGACAAACTCGCCACACTTTCCCAACCACTCCAACTCTTGAAAGCCAGACTCAACAGTAGCGACCACCAGAAAAACGCTGAGTCAGTGAAGCGCGACTAGTCCTGCAGGAAATGATCAACTGTCTTGGATCCCGCAATAAAATTGATCAGAAAAGATCAGCGGAGGAGTAGCAATATTTCACGTGTAATATCTCTATAGTCACCAGAATATAACTAACACGATTATCAACACGAATTACCCTAATTCAATAAAACACCTTCACACCTAAAACCACATTCAAACGACTCCAAAATAAAGATATCAATTGACTTTTTATCCCTCTAAGTGATTTTAAATCAGCACAAAATCTTATTTAATGTGTTTTGATGTTTTCCTCTCCATTAATCATTGTAACCCGCTCGGCTGCGCGCGCGGGTCTTACGTCAAGTAAAAAAGAAAAAAACACCTGTTTGGACAGTAATTGAGACCGTTCAATGGAGCTTTTGAAGTTATCGCGGTGATGAGAATTAATTAGTATAAGCTACTTGAATTGAATTGCTTGTTTTTTTTTGTATTTGGGTTGAATTATACGAAATTATGGTGTGAGTGTAGTTAGAAATTAATAAAAGGTGTGAACGGATGTGGGAATCACTTTGTCTACACTAATATTATAAAGAGGAAAGATTTGTTTGTTTGAATTGAATAGGCTCCGAAACTACTGGACCGATTTGAAAAATTCTTTAAGCATTGGATAGCTACATTATCAGGGAGTAACATAGGCTATATATTATCCCCGTACTCCCACGGGAACGGGAACTACGCGGGTGAAACCGCGTGACGTCTACTAGTCAGATGTAAACACCATAAAAATACAATTAAGAACGTAACGAGTTAACGGAGTGTTGCTGAATGGACGGCTTTACCGCTCATAGGATTCATGATAGCAAATATTTCTGGGAGCTACGTTACATTTTAGCTACGTTTTTTAATTTGTAAAGAAATCCAATATGGAACATACTATTTTGTCGAAGAATTGAACAAACTATTCAATTAGCAGTTTTATCTCGTTTTTAAATCAGTTGAAATAGCCGATAACAAATCTATTTGCCCAATCGCCCATATAAGGTTTAACTAATTGGAAGACAGTACAAACGACTCAAACAAGTAATACTTGACAAAATTTAGTTGTCTTACAAATAAACTTGTGGCAACTGTCATATCAGTATAAGCTTAGGTTGACTTTGACTGCCTCCGTGGTCGAGTAGTTTAGGCGTTTGCCTTGTGACCCGGTGGTCGTGGGTTCGATTCTCACGGGGAGCATACTTTGTAAAGTTGTTTCCCAGTTTGGATAGGACATGGCAGGCTTGAATCACCTGATTATCTGACAAAAAGATTATTCCGTGCTTCGGAAGGCACGTGTAAGCCGGTGGTCCCGGCCGCCAAATGGCGGTTGTCAAATAAACCATGTCAGAGGCCCTTGAGGCGGTTTAAAAACTCTGACACTAGGGTGTGTGGGTTCGCTAGACCTTACTGCCCACACGATAAGATGAACACTGGCTTTCAGATAACTTGAATCTGATAAAATAGAAACGGGGTTGACCTTTCCTCATACTGTGACCTTTGTTGTCATGCCAAACTATGAAGTGATGTGCCTTACTCACCCAACTGAATTTAGTAAGTAGCTTTTTTATATTACTATCCCAAGGCGAGTTGAAATGAGACAGGGCGGGTCATATTTATAGGATGCATGAGGACAGATGGGCCAGGATCATCACACAGTGGGTATCTGGTCGACGGCATTCAGCTTCAGACATTGAGGCAGGCCATTTGAAATCATGAAGCAGCGGAGCAGAAGGGATTGTCAGACTCTTACTGACTAAAACCCATCCTTGTTCCTCCTCATGCCCTTTGCGTTCCAGGGCCGCGGTGACTCTTTCGAACCAATTCCGCAACCACCGAGCCAGGACTAAGAAGTGCCAGCGTGGCGATTTGTATATGGATTCGTTCCGGTCCATTGGCCCGAGAAGACAAATCATTTTCGTCATATCAGACCAGAGATACCATGTTTTAGGGCCAAATTTGCGGGTTTCTTATAATTAAATAATTATGAGGGGACAAGACCTTTGGAGGGAAAAAAAAAAGGTTTGAAGTATCAGCCTGGAACAGTGGACACTGCTGGGTACAAGTACAGGCTTCCTTACTTGTTTGTTTGATTGACATACATTTCGGTTCTGCTCGTCTTCATCCGATAAGTTGGAACAACAAGGAAACATACTTGTATTAAAAGGCCAGTATTTTTTCGGAAGCTTTTCTACTTAGAAAAAGTTTCTACATAATATAAACGTATACAAACCCATCTATATCTAAATAATCAACGCCCTACAACAAAGTAACGCCTACCAAGGAGGGTCGGGAACATTCTACTGATCCATAAAACTTAATGGCCGCCTTCACGGAACTGGGAATCATGGGAATTAGGGAGATTCCCACAACGGACGGACCTTATTTCTAAACTCATAATGTAGTAAGTAAATAAGTAGGTAGGCGACTTATTTCCATATTAGATTGTGAGTGTAAATTTAACTAATAGTAATTGATTTGACCATCTTCAAGCTAAATATTGATCGTAAAACGCATTTTAATGTAAGGAGACGTTACAGGTTCCATAGAAAACTAACCAAAGCCCGGAGCAAACGTTTTATATCTCAAATTTTAGTTTTCTTTAATTTTCGTAATCATTCCCATCCATTAAACCATATTTTTGGAAACATGGTCAGTTTTCCAATTCAGTGCTCATTTTACAAATTGTTTAGGTACGCATTTATTAGCAAATGTATTTGGCGGGACATTGACTTTAAGGCTTGTATACATGCCAATGACCTTGTGCATACAAACGGAGCTAGCTACTCCTCTACGCGCCACTCCGCTAACCGCATTTTTAATTTATTATAAAAAAGTAACTCATATTTAAAAAAAGTAACAAAACCAAATTATTTTAGTTTGTATTGCAAAGCAGTAGATATTTTTTTTAGACTTTTGTTAAAAAAATGAGTGAATAAAATGGTTTCATCTCATCGATTTGGAGGTGTTTTGGTGATTTTTTTTCTTATTATGTGATACCGATACATAAATTCTGGCTAAACCAAGTTACGAACCATATCATGTAGATTACTACCTATTTTTTTCAGATTTAATTTCTCAGTAAATGCCGACGAAAAGTTGCTTCATCTGCATGGTGTTTTAAGCATTTCTCGAGAGAGTAGCCTTAAATTGCCATTGCACATGAAAGAAAATCTCGTTCAAAAGAACCTACCTCAACTAGACTAATATCTCACAAAAATTACGTCCCTTTTCCCAGCCTCTTAGTTATATGATAGTTCCCGAAGTACCTAGGCATTGAAGATACTACAACACAATCGACAATAAGACTGACCCTAATAAACAGACACTATCCGCAATTTTACAACACATCTACACTGAAGTGGCACTTACTTTTAGCGTCAGCATCAATTTACACTGCAGTGCCAATACTTATTGTTATGGACTTCTTATTTATGTGATGTACTCGCTTGCGACTGATTTTTAGGGTTCCGAACAAAAAACGGAACCCTTATAGGATCACTCGGATGTCTGTCTGTCTGTCACAGCCAATTTTCTCCGGATCCACAGGACCGATTCTGTTGAAATTTGGTACACATATGGACTTCTGTGACCCAAACACGGACGCGTTACGTAAATCATAAAATTTTTAGTATGGGGTTCACTTTTAGGGGTCAAACTAGAATATTTCGAAAATAAGTTTTTTGAACAATATCGTGTGACATTTCAAATGAAAGGACTTACTGTGAGGGTTTTAATTTTTTTTTTTCATAGTATTATAATAAACGGTTTTGAAGTTATTCAAGAAATTAGACAAAAAATTACCATTCCCCCCACTTATCTCCGAAACTACCGAGCCTAGTTTTGAAAAAAATGGAGATAATAGATCTTGAGACCCATAGATTACAGGAAAACCTATCAGAAGTCTATAGTGTTAAAATACCATGTTAAAAAAAAAATGAAATTCGTTCGGAACCGTTTGCACGCGAGTCCGACTCGCACTTGGCCAGTTTTTTGTTTGTTTAAAGCAATTAGAGCATCGACTCGTCCGTAAAGTAAGAATTCGAAATGTTTCGTCTTCATTCCCTTCTATCAAAAAACTACATTGATTCTTCTTCTTTAACTGTCGAAAAGAAAAGCTTGGCGGTATGTCTGCAGGAAAGATAACATGGCCGGAATTGAGTGTTACTTCTTACCTCCGCTACATTTAGCCCCTCGTTCTCTGCCAAAGTCGACTACACCGGGACCGCCCGATGTACAAGTTTGTTACTAATCGACACTCTTAAAGAATTATTGCACTAATTGTGGCAAATCTGGAGCTCTAAACTGCTCTCAGCGTTACCCAATCAGCCAACAAACTCGAACACTACCACGAACAGCAATTCGTTCAATTTCGCGAACTAATCAAAGTATGTTATTAGCTAAAAAGTCACGCGCGTACACTGTGCTCGTAAACCCAGCTCTCTTTACTGCCATCGAATTCCGAAACGAGGCTGGTTTTTAAAGGTTTTAAAAGGAAAACTTCTTTTATTACCAAGTGCAGTAAATGTGAGTTTACGAGCCCGGGTGGCGAGGTAATTAATAAGTTTTAATTGTCAGTAAGATGGCGTTAGTTTGTTATGCCGTTCGATTAACGTCTGGTTTTAGTGATGGTGGTACACTTGACAGGAGACGGTAGGGTTATGGTGTTTGCTATGGGTTCTATAGATACTTAAACTATCGGCTTCTGGCTGTTAGAGTGTCGTTTGAAGTTTGTGACTTGTGAAGTGATTGATACAAGTTTGGTGCTTAAAATTAATTATGTGGTGAGAGAATGCACGTGAGATTTATAAGCACACTGTCAAAGTTACTAAGTTACGTACTGTTTAAGTTATAGCTCTACACTTGAACTGCTAATTTAATATGGGAATGGGAATAAAACCCCATGCACCGGTACTTAAATATGAGTGTTAATAATTGAATCTCATGCATAGTCATGGTCCATATCAGAAGCTGTTACTTAAGTTTTTCAGGAATATTGTTATCCCATGCAAACTAAGAAAGTGATAAATAGTCTGTGGTAGGCGCCAGATGAATGTGCAATTACGGTCATTGACCCATATACATTTATTGACTTTCTTAATATCAAAAATAGAAATAAAGACATAAAGCTGTCCTGAATCGACTTCTATCGAGATCCTTTACGTTCTCTAGTAATGAAAAACGGTTCATAAGTTTGTTCGGGTATCTACGAAGGGATATTAGGGAAAGGTCAATGTACTTTATTGCAAGTTAATCTGCCGCCTACCATAGTTTTAAATTGAGCCATAGCTTTTCTCTCGTATTGACATTTTATTATTATTTATTTATTTATTTTATTTAAAAGAAAGCTTACAGACTAATTACAAATTTAAATAACATAATTAGGTAATGAAATTTGCTAATTACAAGGTGCTTGAGTTGACCAGTTACAGCGCAGATAATCAAACACTTTACAAGGTACAAGGGATGTTGAGATACTAGGATATGTAAGCGCTGAAAATAAAGTCTTCATTTACCTACAGTCCCATCACTACGTCAATCCAAATAATATGAGGAACAAGGTCCCCCATATAACACTAATCAAACAAAAACAATGTCACACAGTAACTCAACACATAAAACCATAGTTTAATTAGATCATACCACACAGAAATTCACGAATAAGCCATCTGACGCGTATAAAACACGTCACGAGCATAACAGGCTGGTTTACGAGCATCGAGCAGTGCCTGACATGGCCTGTGCTTGCCTGTAGTGCTCGAGTAAGTTATGTGCTGTTAAAATGTGAGTATGGATGTGAAATGCGTGGCGTTTGAAGGGTTGTGGCGTATGAAAGTTTCGGGTATGTTTAGATGAAGATAGATTGGGTTCAATGATTCTTCATTCAGTCTACTCTACTCTGATAACATTACACAACACAAAACTTTTTACAAAAAAATATATCCGACTTCCAAACAAAACACTACAAAGAATAAAATAACCTTAATTTCGGAAGTCGGTGTTTTTGGTTTTGTTTCTTTGTTTTTTAACACCGACTTCCGAAATTAAGGTTTGTTTGGAAGTCGGTTATATTTTTTTGTAAAAAGTTTTTTATTTTTCACTTTTAAGTGATGATACTCGACGACGTCTTCGTCGCGCAGAAATTGATATAAGCAAAAATGCTCGTAAAAAAAAACTACTGAACTAAACTGAATCAAATTTATACGGGGCCAGTTGGCAAGTATACCGCATCGAACTAAAAAAGAATCACAGAAATTGGTTCAGAAATTTGGGAGTTATCGATGGAAATACATAAAAAAAATACCCGCCAAATTGAGAACCTCCTCCTTTTTTGAAAGCCGGTCAAAAACACTTTGGGAATACGTTCATTGTGCGTACAGCTAAGGGTGTGAAACTCTCTGACGGAGTCTGAATTTCCTGTTAGCAACGACCTTTGAGTCTATAAGTCAATAGTGATAAGGTTACTTCTAGGTAAGCGTGCTCCATCATCGACCATGAGGATCCATGAGTTGAGAGAGACTGGTCAAATGAGCCTAGCAATAAAAAAACATGGCCCCTGTTGTGTGAGGGAGTGGGCCATGATCCTCCACGCAGGTCCAGTATGGTGGAAGTCACGTGTCTTCGACTGGTTTACCGTTTTTCTCGCGATGTTTTCCTTCAGTATGTGCAAAGAATGAAATTAAAGATGAATGAGTTTTGGAGATTTCGAAAAAATCTAGATAACTAAATCAAGATTTTAACTTTCAGAAATTACCAGTGAGTTTGCGTTGCTATTTGTTAGAATTGATTGTTATTTCCTTGTGAAGAGACCTTGTAATCTATACTGATATTATAAAGCTGAAGAGTTTGTTTGTTTAGTTGAACGCACGAATCTCAGGGACTACTGGTTCGAATTGAAAAAATCTTTTAGTGTTGGTGTGTGTGTCCTATTTATCGAGAGAGGTTACATAACATGACGCTACGACCAAAAGGAGCGGAGCATTTATGAAAAATGTGACGCAGACGAAGTATCGCAGGTCAGCTAGTATTAATAAATAATGCTTATTTATATAACACTAGTGGACGTCACGCGGTTTCACCCGCGTAGTTCCCGTTCCCGTGGGAGTACGGGGATAATATATAGCCTATGTTACTCCCTGATAATGTAGCTATCCAATGCTAAAAGAATTTTTCGAATCGGTCTAGTAGTTTCGGAGCCTATTCAATTCAAACAAATCTTTCCTCTTTATAATATTATAAGTGTAGATAGCTGTGCCCGCGACTTTGTTCGTGAGTCTTTGGGTAGCATTTCTATTTATTTAGGCTAATTTATCTTACCAATAAGACACATACGTATAAATAAATGAGCTATTTGCATTCACATAAACCTTACATATTTCCATAAAAACTTTCATCCCCTATTCCCCATTGTTATTTAACACCCTTGAGGGTAATACTTTTACAAACTTTGAATGTCATATTATCGAATCAACAGCCTAAAAAATAAGTTTCAAGCTTCTAGCTCTAAAAATGACGATACTTCCGTACAACTTTTCAACCCCTTACAACCCTTTTTTCGCATTAAAAAGTAGCCTATGTCCTTTCACATGCTCTAGACTATCTATTTATCAAATTTCATTTAAATCGGTTCAGTAGTTTTGGCGTGAACGCGGGACAGACAGACAGCTGGACAGACACCGTTACTTCCGCATTTATAATATTAAAAGTATAGTATGTATTATTTGTTTTCCTGTTCCAGGCCATCACTGAAGAAGTGAATGGTAGTCAATGACAACAACGGACGCTGTGGACCACATTAAACATTGTGTCGTGTGTCATTAAACGCGATCATCCTGTACGTGCCGATTAATCCCGATTGTTTCTCAATATCTTTAAAAACTGGACTTCGTAATCCCGAAATATTGTCCCGGAAATTATTACTGTACTTTTTACGAGCGTTGATGCTGGTCTTCCCGTTATCTGGTGGTTTCAAGACTTGTAAGTAAATAGCCTACAGGAATTGTTAAGTGCGTCCGGTGCATCGGACGTGTGGTAGCAAGAACCCACTGTTTTGGGAAATCATCAAATGACTCCTCCCGCTCTAAGCGGAGCTGAAGGAAGTGTCACTCTTAAGGTGGGTCTACGCTTGACGTGCCGAGCACGAGCGGAGCACGAGCCGAGCCAAAATTCGTGTAGTGTGGACCGACTTACGAGGCTCGAACGAGCGCGCTTCGAGCGTTTGGCTTGTGCTCGACTGGGCTCCGCCTATTGTCGGTTTTTTGACGAACACATAGGGATTTGCATTTGTTCGAGGGGAGTGATTGTTGTAGGCTCGTTGTACGTCCACACTTGACACCGCGGGTAGAGCGGCTCGGCTTGCGCTCAGCTCGTGCTCGGCTCGTCTAGCATAGACCCAACTTAAAGGAGAGAAGTTTAAAGGAGTGAAGGGAAGTGTCACGCGAGACCGTGTCGGGTCGGAACCGAGCGTCTGAACTGATTAAAACCCATCCCTATCCCTCCTTATCATTAGATCACATAGCATAGAACCAACAAGTCCATTTTACAAGATCTAGATATAAAGCAGCGCCTATCTTCTATCGTACAAGCTCGAATTCTCACTCTCTTCGGGCACGTATCAAGACGTGGAGATGTCAGAGAGCGCCTTGTGGTACAAGGACACGTCGAGGGCAAACGAGCACGTGATCGCCTATGCGCTGGACCGACCAAATTAAGGTAGCATTAGACAAAGGTGCGTGAAGAGTGGCGACGGATTGTCAAGCTTGATACACAATCTTAAAGACGACCACGACCACTCTATCAAGAGTAAAACGATGAAGAAAAAGAATTCCTCCTTAAACCCTTTCAGAGCCGCGGTTTCGAACAATTTCCGCAACCTTGGCAGATTAGTATCCACTACCATCCTTGCTGACAGGCTAACGCTTCACTTTAGAGTTAATATTATTTGGACGTAAAAGAGTGGAGAGAAAAACCCGTAAAAGAGAGAAGAAACCTTTGGTTTATGAAGTAAATTGAACATCAAATGGATAACAGAAAAAACCTGTGATATACCTCTCAAGCCCGTTACCCGTCTCAGTCAACGAAATATAGGTGAATAAACATCAGTTCAGTTCACTTTGTTGTATTCCGTTTCGTGCAGAAATCCGGAAGGCAATTAGGGCAATAAGCAGATGGGCAAAATTAATAAGAGGTTGCGTAACCAGGACAATTGGTCATTGATATCGTTCGGAATATCTTTCGAAATATACTGTAGAATCAGGGCTTCCTCCTAGTGTGTCAAAAGATTTTTTTTTTAAATTTTCGAAAATATTAGCACAGCTTACAGAAACGATGTAGAACGAATATATTTTCAAGCAATGCTTAGTACTTACGTACCTTATAACAGACAAAATATTACAAAACCCCCTCATTTATAGATAATTATAATAAAATATGACTATAGATGGGCAATCCACCGGGTTTAAACCCGGTGCTTTGATAAAAACCCGATAAACACCCGTAAGCACCCATAAACACCCAGAAAATTGGGTGTTTACATGATTTGACGAAATTACATTAGTTATGTTAAAAAATGTGTTTTAAAAGTGATTTTCATTCATTTCATATATTTGTAGGCAACATTAGTCAGATCAGGGAGGGTAAAATAAATGGTACGAGATAAAAACGAAATTTGAAAAATCACCATTTACTTTTGAATTACTTATTTTATGTTGTAGTGTGTAATTAGCGTTGTATTAGTTGTCATATTCTTCATTAGTAAGTTGATTTACATGATACCCCTTAGCTTCCTGTAAATACTTTAAGATTTGTTCATAGCATTTGGTGCGCACACATGGCTTAATGTACTTAAATTCCTTGGAGTTCATCCGCGATTTTTTTAGAGCGAGTTATAAAAGACGTTTGGAAACGCTTAGTGCGAATTGGTGGAATAGCAACAAGGTAGGGATGGTAAGATGCAGTGCGTCTGGATGTCCGATGGTAGAAGGGAGCCGGTGGAATGAGGTCGTGGAGTTCTTGGGCACACTCACCGAAGTACAATCTGTAGAAGACCGACAAGCAGGCAACCTTACGGCGATGAGCCAAGCTATGCAGCTTGGCATCCACCAGTTTTACGTCACCGATGAGCCTCTTAGCTCTGCGTTCCACCGAGTCAAGCGCGGCAAGCTGGTACTTAGCTGAGCCATCTCAAAGGTGGCTACAATACTCCATGCAGGATCGGACTTGCGCTTTATATAGGGTTAAAAGCTGTCCAGGCCTGAAGTATCGCTTCACTCTATTTAGGATGCCCAGCTTTTTGGCAGCGGTTTGGGCTTTGTACTCGATGGTGGCGCCGAAGTTGAGACTGGATGTCAACTCCATGCCTAGGAGCTCGAGCCGATCAATCACAGGAACAGATGCACCCCGAAAAGTAGGAGTTTGGTCAAAACGACTCCTTTTTGCGGTAAAAAGACACGCCTGTGTTTTGGTGGCGTTAAAAGTGACCACATTGTCATCACCCCACTGGGAGACAAGGCTTAAGGTCGAATTTGTCCGCTCTGCCATGGCCTCTCTCAAGGAACGAACTTCATCCCCGCTGGTTGTTGCTCTGGACAAGTATCTCTCTGAAACCGTACTGTCATCTGCGTACCCAACAAAACCAAGCTGAAGTAGGTCATTGATGTGCAGCAGGAAAAGAGTTGCAGAGAGAACGGACCCCTGAGGAACTCCGGCATCAATAGCCATGAGGTCAGAGGAGCAGCCGTCAACGACTACTCGGATCGACCGTTCACTCAGGAAGTCTGATATCCAGCTACAAAAACCAACTGGGATACCATAAGCAGGAAGCTTGCTGAGCAGACCTGCGTGCCAAACCCTGTCAAAGGCCTTCGAGATATCGAGCGACACGGCAAGTGCTTCGCCGTGTCTCTCGATGGCCTCGCCCCAGCAGTGCGTGACATACACAAGAAGATCGCCAGTTGACCGTCCCCGGCGAAAGCCATATTGACGGTCACTGAGGAGATCATTGTCTTCAAGGTAGGTCAGCAGCTTACTGTTAAGAATCCTTTCCATAACCTTGCATAGGATGGAGGTAATGGCGATCGGACGGTAATGTGCAGGGTCAGCACGGTCTCCCTTTTTGGGCACCGGTTGCACATTCGCAAGCTTCCATGATTTCGGCACCGTTCTTTTCTCAAGAGAGAGGCGGTACAGGCGTGCTAACACAGGAGACAGTTCAGGTGCACATTGCCTCAACACTCTCGCTGGAATGCCGTCAGGCCCGCTGGCCTTATTCACGTCTAGACTGCACAATACTCTTCGGACCTCTTTAATGTGAACTGTGATCTTCGGCATCGAAGAGTCACAACGAGGTAAAGTTGGTGGTTGCTTGGAGCCAGCGTCCAGACGCGAATTGCTTGCAAAGAGAGTTGCAAATAAATTTGCTTTCTCACTTGCAGAGTGAGCCAGCGAGCCATCAGGTTTTAACATAGGAGGCAAAGTGGGTCGACAGAAATTCGTTTCAACCGCTTTCGACAGGGACCAAAACTGCTTACTACCAGGAGGGTGCAATGCTAATTTGGCCCCGATACGTCTGACATGGTCAAAACGTGCCCTACGTACAACCCGCTTGCAGAACTTAGCGGCAGAATTAGAGGCTCTTTTCCTCGCGCGAACCCTACGTGCTTTAACCTTTCGGTCGCGGGCCTTGATCCACGCTTGGTATGCAGTCTCTTTACGGGCCTCAGCGTGAGCGCATTCTGCATTATTCCAAGGCCGGGATTTGTGACCGAGCGGGATGTCGGAGAATGGAATGAAATACTCCATCCCCTGCCGAATCACGTCCGCAATCAAGTCAGCACAGCACGAGGGGTCACCCGAGGAGAAGCACACTTGCCGCCATGGATAAGATGCAAAAAAGTGCCGCATCTCATCCCAATCTGCTGACTCGTATCGCCATACTCGTCTCGTGCCTCTAGGACTCTTATCTGGAGGAGAGCAGGTCAATACGGATTTCACCAGGCAATGGTCAGACGTTCCCAGCGGGGCTGAGACCGATACTGAATGACTGCCCGGATCAGTTGTCAGCAGAAGGTCCAAGCAATTGGGTGTATGGGCGTCAACATCCGGTACCCGCGTTGCCTCATTCACCAGCTGGGTTAGATCTAGCGTTAAAGCAAACTTGCGCGCCTCTAACCCGGCATGGTCAGTTTTCTGGTACGGGAACAACCACTCTTTATGGTCTCTCTCAACCACTATTTAGGCCAGCAACAAAATTTACATAATGTCATGGCCGAACTGGCTTCTTACAAAGCTAAAGAAAACTTTTGGGCCAGACAATTTATTTGGAATTCAGTGCGTAGCATTGAACCCATTGTGTGGTGGAAAGGAATCTGTAGTTCGACTGAGCTAAGCAAAGTAGCGGTACGCATCCTGTCAGCTCCGTGTACATCAGCAGCAACCGAGCGTTCCTTCAGTATTCAAGGATATATACATAATAACAAAAGAAATCGACTTTCAACGGAAAGAGCCGCAAACATTTCATATATTTGTTACAACTGGAATCTTAAACATAAATTTAATAATGAGAACATTCAGTTAGATGAAGAAAATGAAGACGAAAACATAATAGAGAGTTTTATAGATGAACTTAATGAGAGCTACCAGTTAAACGAAGAAAATGAAACCGGAATAGAGAGTTCTATAGACCCAATAATGTCGGACAACGAACCTACCCCTTCAACGTCTGGGGAAGCCCGACAGCCTTTCCATTTTGTCGTCTATAACAATGTTAGTGGAGAATCCGATAGTGATTAATTGTTAAGTAGGTCATTTGTTTTTGATAAGTATCAGGAAAAAGTCTTTAAAAAAAAAAAAATAATAAAAAAAAAACACCTAATTATGTATAATTCAATAAAAGAATAATAATTAAAAACTCAATGTCATTTATGTATAAAAATCATTTACACCCGAAATTTGGGTGGAAATCGGGTGTTTATCGCAAAACACCCAAAACACCCGGTTTAAACCCACCTGGGTTTAAACCCGGGTGGGTGGATTGCCCATCTATAAATATGACCCATAAAACCGACTGTCAAAAGGACATAACCACAAATCAACATTTTCCGCCAAACAAATAAGTGTAATACCAACATAACGAACGAATGGAGTGAACGCCTCAATTGCTCCGTTCAAATAATTGCTTCGGTCGCAACAACTCAATAACTTCAATCACACTTTGATTGTTAGACTAACTTCGGTTACACTAAACTTCGGCTTAAAGCCAAGTCGCCACAAAACGGGAACTTTATTAGACACTATCTGAGATACTCGTAAACGTGTATTTATGACATATTCGCGTCAATGTGTACTTTAGCGATACTAATTGGTAACGACACAATACGTGTTTTATTCGAGCAAAACGAGAAAAAAGTGTAATGTCGTAAAATTTTATTGCTGTCTGATGTTTGATGGCTACAGACTGAAGTTTCTTCAGACCATTCTCTTTCTTTATTTGTGAGAAACATTTATTTATTTATCTGTTAATAAACTGTCGATCAAGTTTAAACGTGCCTTCATCGCTCTCACGCGTTTTAACTTCAGAAGATGTGTTACTTGAAAGTTCTGCTCAAATAAAATCATAAAATGAAAATGACATTTTGAAGTAAAGCGTAATAATAACGTACCTCATACTGACGTGTGGAGAAGACGTAAAACTGAGGTGCTCGCGACGGACGGTAGGAGAGACAAACGTAAAGTTTTCAATAGGCACATCTGTCAAGACAAGATAAATTGCGCATTTCATACATAAGAGTTAACGCTGCCGCAGACATAACTACACATTTACCATAAACTAGTGGCTCGTAAAATTGCACATATGTTTACCGGAGCGAGGTGCAGTACCTTAAAAGCATTGGTAATATAACAAAACGTCTGAACCGAAATTGCCCATAAAAGTCCGACGGCGTTTTCTAACTAAAGCTATGAAACTGAAACGTTGGTGGAATTTACAATGGCCGCCTTCGTCTACATTTAACGTTCATGACGTACACCTTAGTTTAATTAAATTGCTTCAACTTGAAACGCGGATCGTTTGCGAGAAAATATTTTGACTAAAAGCTGGCGTTAAGTTAGATGTTAGTTCACGGTAGAGTTAACGTTGATGAGAAATAAATTCATCATGTAACTAGAAGTGTATCAACAATTGTCTTTTTTTTTTTCAAAATTTCTTTTTTCATTCTACCACTTCATTGTTCGTTGAATAAGACCTTTATTACAGGCTGAAAAAGACGACCTCCAAAAGTTAACAGAAAACAACTACCTAGTTGAAATTCATATTATTTTCAGCTAACAGAATGCGTAAATAATCCCTTTTTTCATGTTTTAGTAAGTCTATACCCAACAGTACCAAAAAACAAAACAAAATTAAAATATTACCAATCTCTTAATCAGTTCAACCCTCCATTAGATTTTATCCAGAAAGTCTGGAAAAACACACGGAACCAATATAATAGGTCCGCGTAAAGTTACGATGTTCGTTGTAAAAACCTTATAACCGAATACTCCCATTTTTATAGCCCGGAATATATTTACGAGAATACGCTTTCAGGAATTGCACGTAAATTTAGCGACTGCAGCATTTTTCATTACCCAGTACGTTAGCGTTCTTAGATATTGTTCAATTTTAACTTTATAACTGAGCATTGTATAAACAGGCAGGGGAAAAAGTTCCAGGAATATTTAAAAAGGTTCAAAATACTGTTCATACTGGTTGCTAAAACACATTTGCTTATTGGTCATAGCGCCATTAAATGATTAGGTAGTTAAAAAGTTTAAAAGTTTGACAGTTGCATCTACAAAAACCGAGAAACACAAGCTAAAAGTTGTCCCAACTTCACAGTGATTGCTGTAAGACCAAGCTCAAAAATGCTAAGTAGTCCTTCAAGAAATTCAAGCAAAACGTTCATCTCAAACGAAACAGAAGTTGATAAAACCCAAGTTATACGCAGGAACGGACGAACTAATCTATATACCGAAAGACCTAGATATCCAGGGAGCTTTTCAATCCACGAAACGCAATAAAAATATGCGATGCTTCACAAGAAGCATAAAACTTGCAACGACAATGAATTCCTGAAAAAGATAATACTGTGCTGGCGTCATCTCTTTTTAACTGTGTTAGTGTGAGAGGGACAAAGGACGGGGACAATAAAAGTTTTGATAGGAACCGTCGGAATCCGCCGTATCGGACTTACGCCGGTTTACTACCGGGAGCCGGATAGCCTGTTTCGTCTTAGTTTTATGGACGCGTTTTAAAATTTTTAGAGATTTTTATTACATTACCCTTTTATAGCGTAGGTCAGTAACGTCTGGCGATATTGCTAGTAAATGCAAATATGGCCGCTTGTTAATTTTTTTATTGCTGCGGGAGGTTATGTTAACGAGGCTGTATATTGTTGTTAAGGTAGTACAAGTGATATGAAATGATAACAGGCAAGGACTATGTTTGCTCAAACTAATAAGTGTCGTACAACAATTTATGATATAGGTAATTTATCATACTACCTATCACAACTTCCAAAGTCCTAAACGGCTGATCTCAACACACCGCAGCGGAACAGTCATAACTACAAAACAATATCTACTTAATGTGGCGCTACTCAATTAAGACAAAACAAACGAACTAACACGATACAAACTCCCGAAACTAACCGATCTGACCACAAACGAAAATGTCCACAATTAAACCACACCATTGATTGTTTTCCAAACGTGGTCCGTTTGTGGCCCTACCCTCGCAAACTTGGAACCACAGACTGCCCGAACCACACCAAATTTTACTCCAAAATTTCCTCTGCACACGATTTTAAACCTTATTTCTGGTAACCAAGATTGAAATTCGGTTGTAGCAGTGCTCAGTTACGAAAATTGCCGAGAACTGCCGAACACAGCCGAACGAAACCGCAACACAAACTTGTTCATAAACAGTTGAATACAACTGTTGCTGGAAGTTGTTGGTTAACAATTGAACCATTTTCCAGTTTGAATTCAGCTTTGTGAACCAGTCCTAATAAAGACTTAGTGGAGGACAGTTTGGGAAAAGTCTTGTCTCGACTCAATTTTCTATTATGAGAACTGAAAAGTAGGATCCTTAGTTTTTATTATTATTATTTGAGTTAGACCACTATCTCAGGTGGTAAGCGATGATGTGGTCGATAATGTAGCACGCTTGTCTAGGAGCAGCCTATTCATTTTTGACTTAAAGACGCCCAGGTTTTAGCTGGAAACAAAGATTCCGGCAGGGAATTCAGAAAGTATTCCTAAAATAAAATAGTTACAATGGATATCATCATCATCATCATATCAGCCGAAAGACGTCTACTGCTGGACATAGGCCTCCCCCAAGCGTCGCCACAACGACCGGTCATGTGCGTCTCGCATCCATCGGCTCAGTTTCAACGCATATCATAACTTTAAATATTAGGTGATTTTTTACTTATCGTGTGGGCAGTAAGGTCTAACGACCCCACACAACCTAGTGTCAGATTTTCTACTTAGGTATAAAATAGACGGAATATGCCTATTTTCATTCATTAAATTACATAGCTGCTAAACTGTTTTCACACAGGTTTTTCCATTAAAACTCGTTAATTTTACACCAGCGTTTGTTCTTTACTGTTCAGAGGTTCATACTAAACCCTTTCTAAGTTCGTTCTTTTTTTCGACAAATAAGAAACATTTAATCTGAAAACCAATCACAGTATTAATGGCTGCCGCAACTTAACGACGTCAATTAAAATCGAATGATCAATTTGTTGTTGACACATCAGCACCCTTTTATAAACGATACATTGAACTAAAGTGGATGGATGTGGCTAGTTGAGACATCCTTCAGAATTGTGAATCAAATGGGGGAAATTGAGTGCCTCGTTTGGAATAACTAGTGTGTTTGTGTAAATCCATCAATCTATTGTACTTATAAAACATTCAGTTGAACTGGTTGTTTCTCTCAACTGTAATGTAAGATTTTCACCTTGGCAATAGCACACACCGTTTGAAGAAGTAATTTATATACTAGAATTCATCTACACTAATATTAAAACGAGCATAATATTTGTATTTTTGTATGTTTGTAACGAATGAACTCAAAAAGTACTGAACCGATTTATTTATTTTCCAAAAAAATAGAGATCCCTATGATAATTGCAATACCAAACCCGCGCGAACGAAGTTGCGAGCGCGAACCAAGGGTGGAAAAGGCATAAAATACCAGGTGCATTTTATCCCGCTTTTGACATGTAGGCTCGGAAATTCGTTTTTCATTTTCCTAAGAAAAATGTAGAATAACGAAAAAAAAAACAACCCATTGGATCTGAAAATTATCACCAAAATCTGATTGAACAAAAAATTGCATGAGACCTTTCCAGTTGTTCTACATGCATGTAAGCACAATGCATTTGACACAAATGAACAAGTTGGGCCGGAGACTCCGGACACTGTCAGACACTGTACAGGAGGGACGTGTTAATGAGATGGTCGCACTAATTGAACACTTTTAATTGTACGGTTTACACCGATCGGACACATGATTGTTCTGTAATTACATTGTTGGAAACTAACTAGATCTTACCCACAGGTAAGATGGTAATTGGATTTTGAATAAGTACTTTTATTTCTGGAGCAGTGAACACAATCAAGTATTCAAATAAAAAATGAATATCGCTATTCGTTAGTGGTGGTTCTAAAGGTATTCGCTGGAATGAAGTGAAGTCATTAGTCAGTGTGCTAATTGAAGATATCACTATATTTTAATATAATATATGTAGTGATTAGTGTTAAATATATAGAATATTTAACACCAATCACTACATATTATAAAACAAAGTCCTCCGCCCCGTCAGTCTGTCTATTCGCGATAAATTCAAAAACTAACTACTGCACCGATTTTTATGCTGTTTTCACCAATAGATAGAGTGGTTCTAGATGAAGGTTTTAGTATATAATTTATCTTTACTAATATTATAAAGAAGAAAGATTTGTTTGTTTGTTTCTTTGAATTGAATAGGCTCCGAAACTACTGGACCGATTTGAAAAATTCTTTTAGCATTGGATAGCTACATTATCAAGGAGTAACATAGGCTATATACTATCCCCGTACTCCCACGGGAACGGGAACTACGCGGGTGAAACCGCGTGACGTCCACTAGTCTAGAATAAAAATAGGGATCCTTAAGAAAATTGCAGCGCGGACGAAGTCGCGGGCGTAGTGCTAGTAATTAATAAAGGTTGGACTTACTCCAAAAATCCCTAGGTAAGTGCAATTTCCTCTCAAGAGCCGAGTTTTCAATCGCCAGATCACTATGATCGGTTTGACATTTTCCATACAAAAGCTATCTATTGTTGAATTTATTCCTAAGCCAAAATTTAGCTGGCGATTGAAAAATCCGCCCTAAACGAATTTAAATCATCGTTTTATAGCTCTGATAATGATTTGTTGATGGGAGGGTCTGGTTGATCTTTATAATGTTTTTGGAACGAAGTTCCTTATCGCGCGTTGCGAGAGGGGGCTAGACGGAAAAAATTAAGACCAAAAGTTGTAACGACACTTTTTGCTATAGTTGTAAGCCGTGCGGCGTGCGCGTCTGTTCCTGTCTGTCTCTCTCTCTCTCATAGAAAGCAAGCCAGTTATTTTGACAAGCCAATTATTACTAAAATTGAGCCTACTGATTAAGTTTGTATTTCATTATATTTGTTAATAATAAAAAAAAAAATATTATTATAACTTAAAAAAAAAAATATTACAATTCCTTCACTAATTAATCGAAAGGAACTTCGTTCCATCCGGGTATCCCTTGACACCTCTCAAGTTTTTTTACTGTAAACGCTATCAGTATTTTTTGTACAACTGGGTCTAAAAGCCTAAGCCTTAGGTTGACGTTGAAGTGTTTCAAAATAAAGACTAATACTAATTTCAGTGAGGGTCGCGGGTAGTCGATAGACGCGAGACGCACAGGACCGGTCGTTGTGGCGACACTTGGGGGAGGCCTATGTCCAGCAGTGGACGTCTTTCGGCTGATATGATGATAACTAATTTCAGTTGCTCAGGATAGCCATCAAAGAACCCACACTGATCTACAACAAACTATTGAAAGTACTATGAAAAATACCATTTTCCTTTGCAAATACAATAGAATGACATAAACCATAAATTATTAAATCTACAGAGTGGGTTTACGTCTTATTCACGTCCTTATTACGTCAATTCACACATGTGAAACATAATAAAGAAATCCTACTCTGTATTCATTTCTCAGATAAAAATCTACATATTTATCACAAAAATCTATGGAAAGTATGAAAACTACGTGTTTTCTTCGACCTAGAAGTTTTTAAAGTACCTAGTTATTGAATGATGGTAAAAAGGTCTGCGTCAGACACCATAAAGCAAGAATTTGATGGTGTCCTCGTAAAATCGAATGATATAAAATTGTTTGTCTGTAAGTACCCCAGTTTAATGTGCAAGGAGTCCTAAAGATATTAATTTTGGAGATCACAACTGTAACTTTTAGTTGATAGCGGAGAACTACGGAAGTCTGTTTTGCCTATAAAAGTTAGTAAATCCGTGGTTAGGGTGACTGATGAAATTACGACAAATTTTTTGATTACCTATTATAATTAGGTAAGCTCGAGTTTGACCACAATCTGAGCTGACAAAAAGCGACCGTGTTGTTGACGATGGATCATGCTTGCCTAGAAGTAACCTATTCACTCTTAACATAACGACATAAGATTGAGCAATCAGGAATTCCACTCCTCAGTTTTTCGTACGACGTTGGATGTCCACCACTGGTGTTAAATTTTCTGGCAACAACTGTTTTAGGTCTGCTAATGACAGCTCCTAGCTACACTGACCAACAGCTAAAGGTGCTTTCCAATGCACGGTTGGGTCTCGGTATGAAATGTTTGGTCACCCATCGAAGGGTCGACCTCGGTAAGTGTTGCTTAACCTTGTGCATCTGTTATTTTCCAGCCACGATTTGTGCATGAGGAAATGTTAATGTGTCTAACATGTCGAGGACATTAAAACACATTTTATAAAGCAGAACGAACCATAACTCGTCAGAATTAGCCCGGGAACCTTGGAAGGGCCTTGTTAGCTGGAACCCGGAGCCCGGATGAAATAAAGTAAACTAACCATGTTATTTGAAACACTGCCAATGGCCGCGCCCTTCCTTATGGTATGTACATACATAACATTAAACATTATTTTTATATTAGGAATGTAGGGTAAATTGAGTAGGGCATGAATCTCGTAATATCGGAATCTCGGAACATAAGTTCCGATATTACAACTCCTATATTGGGTAATCCAATATCGTAACATCTGAATATCTTATATCTGTTGACTATGATAAATGAGCAGTGATCGGATCATCGGCGCCTACCCAAACTTCATTTCATAAAAAATAATATGGACATGTCTGTTATAGCTGCGATGCATTCAGCAATATAAGGACTTCAGGAGTCTAAAGGGAGCGTGCAGAAACTATAGGTGGCAGCAAAGAAATGTCACTGTCAAGTATGTTTCAAGTGTAAAACTCGAAATAGCTACGCTAGATGGCACAATCTTCTTCGCGCACGTTCCCCTAAACTGAGCATGCAGGAACCACAGGTGGCAGCACAGAAGCGTCAATGTCAAATATTCTGACCCTTAAAACTTCGAATATGCGACACTAGATGGTATAGTCAACGCCGTGCACGGTCCCTAAAGAAGCATGCAGAAATTACTTCAATTCGATAACATTAAAAACCTTTTAATATGGTTATGATTAGTCCGTCAGATAGATTTCTAAAAAATATAAGACACGTATTTTTTTCTTTTTTCACGTAAACAAATAATTAAGACAATACAGTGCGTTCATAGCTCGTGTGACATCACTAGTAAGTACTCTTTTACAGAATAGTGACGTCACAGCCCCCACACCCGTTCTTTGATGCGTTTTATCTTCGTAAATTTTTATTGATTTGATTAAGCAAAAAATACGTGTCTAATATTTTTAGACATAATCTAACTGATGACGGACTCAATAGAATCATATTTTTTTTACTCAGAAATCATCCCTATGAAACAGGCAACACACAAAAGAGTTTTCACTCTTCCCAGTGTGTCTGCATAGCCTTTCGGCTATGGGGGGATAATGCACGCTGATCTTCTTCTTCTCGTGTGGGCAGTAAGGTCTAACGACCCCATACACCCTAGTGTCAGAGTTTCTAAACCGCCTCAAGAGCCTCTGACATGGTTTATTTGACAACCGCCATTTGGCGGCTGGGACCACCCGCTTATACGTGCCTTCCGAAGCACGAAACGCTGATAAAACATAAATTAATAGCATACAGGATGACGGGTTTTTTTTTTAAGAATTTGTTTGTAAATGTAATTTAATGCGGATGTAACCTATCTCCTAAGGAACATATTATTGAAACGATAAGAGCCTAAACTGCAATAGGGCGAAGCATTAGAAAAGCTATTATTCTTTAGTAGCCAGTACAGGATATAAATGATAAAGTAATAAAATAGCTATATCAGTTATAGCCGATTTAAATGCGTTATTGATTGACCAGTTACTGCTACTCTATATGGCAATGCAAAGACTAAGAATAGGATTATGATGATGCTAATCACATTGTATGACGCTATTTGAACACATAAGACTATAACCTGGCAACACATTGTAGCTGTTTACAGAGAAATTAAAGTTTTAATTACCCTATATGATGATGACAAACGCAAATAACAGTAAAAATTATCGATATTCGAATTTAATAGTAGCAATTTCATTCCTTTCCCGTAAACACATTGGCGAAAATACACCTTGATCGGCAAAAGGCGTTTACGAAAACGTATTACCGTACTATAGTACTACAAAACATATAAAACTTCAAAAGTAATATAGAATTCTCGGAATACCTATGTTCCTCGGCTGTTGGCATAAAATTAGTCACAGCAAAATAAGCAATGAAAATTGTTTAAGCTCTGGGCTATACACGATCTAGTCGTAAAATTTTAACTCCGTCACTTTCGCACTGAGGCGATAATTGTGATGGGAGACTGAGAGGGGGAGAGTGTGGCAACTTTGTTGCTGTATGTCGATAACGGAATAAGAGATGGCAATGTGCATTTTAATACGAATTATATGGTATAGTTAGGGTTGTCGGCGAATCCTTTAAGTGAATAAATTTATGAGTAAGACTGCAATTTTTTTGCTGATGACAGTCTTACCGCTAAATTATTAGATTCAAACCTTTATAAACATTGGGTTTCCTGTATTAATTAAGCATAGCTTATGACTTATTGAATTTACATAAATATGGGAGAAGACACTTAAACACAAAAATATTAAAGGCTAAAATAAATCTATTAGAAACTAACTCACTGAGTTGGGTTTCAAAGAGGACTGGTAGTGTAGTTTTTGTCACACTTACCGAAAAGTTCAACTAAAACCATGCATTTCATAAGTTGAATAAAATTAAACAAACGACTTTACGTGTCACCCCCAAGAACAAACGAGAATATACGTAGATTTTAAACATCAACAATAATATTTTCTACATTAAGATATTTCGCGTTAAAATAAAGATAATATCATCTTATAAGATACCAGTCACTCGTTTATCTTTTATGTTGTTTGTGTAACAGATATTTAAAAAGCTATTTAAGAAGATGGCGGATGAATGGATGGAGACAAAAGATCTAAAAATACTTAGAAAGATAAGATCGAAATTGAAGAATATTCATCACCATCATATCAGCCGAAAGACGTCCACTGCTGGACATAGGCTTCCTCCAAGCGTCGCCACAACGACCGATCCTGCGCGTCTCGCATCCATCGGCTAACATTGAGATGAGTTAACTAAGGATTCGGAAATCCGACCCCTAAGTAACGAGATTGGCGATTTGGTGATAGAAGAGAGTAGTAGAATCCAGGAGAAGAGGAGGAAGGAGGAGTTCTTCCAGGAGAATTTGAAGAAGTAACCGAAGTAGCCCGTAGCTAATAGATATGTCACTGGATAATTGTAGACGCCGTAAGAATGTAAAATATCGCGTGAAATAGCAAACTCATTTTACTTCATAAGACACGAATATATTGGAAACTGTTTAATTTGGATAGGATTTATTGAATTCAAAATGATTTGTTCAAGAAATTATAATCTATAGATTTATTACAATCTGACGGAGTTTGCTATTTTCCGGTGACAGATATAGCCTACGAATTGTCAAAACCTTAGCTGCCACTTAGGCATGGGCAGGACACATTGATTGCCGAAGGGCTGAAAGATTGGAGCGGCGATCGCGTACTGAAAGGCTTCGAAGGCTGTGAGAATGCGAGAAGCACAGGATCAGTCGTTGTGGTGACTTGTGGGAGGCCTATGTATAGCAGGGGACGTCTTTCGGCTAAAATACGGCGGTATAGTAGGTCTTCACCTATGAAATTGCCGTTCTGCAGTACTGGCCATTTCTAATCAAAATAATTTTTGTTTGGCTAAGAATTCTAATTTCAAATTAATTTTATTTTAAAAACATGTAATTCTTTATTCAAAATTAGTCATTTGTTTATTGATCTTGAATCTTTTTCGTCATACGTTCAAAATTCGAGTAATTATGGAATTATGAGTACCGTTTTTTTTTTAAATTACCATTTTGTTGAAGAGGCGTTTAACGCCATCAACATAGCTTCAAAGATTAGTGCTAAAGACAATAATGAAGCAACACAATCCTTACGTTACACGCGATGGCTGACCGGTTCTGATGATTATAACTATTAAAATATATATAGTAACACTAGTGTGTTATGATATATATCGAATGAGTCATAATTACCATTACACGAGTGAAAGAATATAGATAAATAAATAGGGTATTAGCCTACTGACATGTGGATGACAATATAATGAGAGAGATGGACGGCATTTTGCCACTTGGCTCTGTGATTTTTTCTCAGAATCCTTAAAAGACTAAATTAAGTACAATTGTGTAATTTTACTTAATAAGTAACTTAAGTAAAAAGCAGAAAGGCTTTTAAATAGACAGCAGATCTTGAGTAATAGCGAGAAAATTCCGGTTCCATCTCAAGGGGAAAGAAGCTTCCAAGAACCCGTATTCTGTGTACTAGTTAATAAATAGAAATAAGCTAAATAAAACCGTTTAAAAAACAGAAAATCTCTAGAAATTTTTGTAGACACGTGAGCTCGACAAATGGATGTGCGATTAACGCTTAGGGTCTCCCCACATTTATCGGCGCGGAATCGGCTTAATCCGAGTGCGTATCACCACACTACTCGACTTATATATACAAACGGCTCGTTTCGCTGTTGGCCGGCGTCGCGACGCATCGTCTGAGCCGAGCCGATGCAAATGGTATTAGTAACACCCTTATTACGTAGAAACAAAGGCTTTTTTGACCGGTTTAGCCGATTCCGCGTCGATAAATGTTGGGAGACCCTTATGCGACAAAACTGTACTGCGACTCACCATAGTTCGAATGCACGCTTGTGCGACACACTGAAGATCGGGAGCCCCTCTTCGCTGGGCTCCTATTTCTGGGTGGTTTAAAAAAAATCCGAGTCGGGGTACTCTGAGTGGGGGTGTAGTCGATCTTCAGTGTGTCGCACAAGCGTGCATTCGAACTATGGTGAGTCGCAGTACAGTTTTGTCGCATAAGCGTTAATCGCACATCCATTTGTCGAGCTCACGTAGTACACTTGGTCTTCTTTACTACGCGTTACAAATTCAGTGGCTGAAAAATCCTAATTCATTTGAGACTAATCTAGCCGTTATCTTAGTAATCACCCATCGAGTCTACCATTGTAAATCATCAAATGCTCCTTCCTCTCTGGCCGGAGCAGGAGGGAGTGTCAGTCTCTTACTGACTAAAACCCATCCGTGTTCCTCCTAATGCCCTTTGTGTTCCAGGGCCGCGGTGACTCTTTCGAACAAATTCCGCAACCCTGACAACTGCTAGATCTGTGGCTTTTAATTGCCTTAATACATTAGCTTGTTACACATACATTACATTACACACACATACATTAGCTTATTGGCTTGTATACATGTCAATGACCTTGTGCATATAAACGGAGCTAACTACTCCTCTACGCGCCACTCCGCTACCCGCATTTTTAATTTATTATAAAAATATAACACATATTTTAAAAAAGTAACAAAACCAAATTATTTTCGTTTGTATTGCAAAGCAGTAGATATTTTTTTTTAGACTTTTATTAAAAATGAAGGTTTCATCTCAACGATTTGAAGGTGATTTGGTGTTTTTTTTTTCTTATTATATGATACCGATATATGTATAAATTCCGGCTAAACCAAATTACGTATCATATCATGTAGATTATTACCTATTTTTTCAGATGTAATTTCTCAGTTAATGCCGATGAAAAGTTGCTTCATCTACACGTTGTTTTTAAGCATTTCTCGAGAGAGCATCCTTAAAAATCTATTATTGTTCTTTTCCGTACATTACAAATCCATGACATATACGACAAATTATTGGAAATATACTGCACTATTGAACAGAAAGTTAACTATGTAAGATAGTTTATCTGAGGTCAGACATTAAAACGTCAGATTATTAATATGTTATTAAGTGCATCGATAAGTTCTTATACACGTGTCGAAGGGGTCAGACTTTAGTGTCACAAGTCGCATATGTGTGTCCACTATCAAAATACGCAAGTAAATTGTCATAGTTTATTCGATTGAATACTGTAATGTATCGAAGCCTTTACATGCGAATATTAATAGGTTTGCAGCAATTTGTATTGGTAATTGTTGGCGTTTTATACTGTTGAGATTGTATATTAGAATTTACTTGTGAAGGTCCTGAAGTCAGGCCTTAAAGTTTTAAAATTGTAAATATACATTATGTTTCGCAACTTCTTTCGAGCGATTTATTGTAAACGTATAGGTGCCAACAAATGTGAATCTAACATCGTGCTGAAATTTGCTGGAAGAGATTGGCTTCTGAATCGAATTTATCTTGTGATAATCTACTTGATCACAAGTAGAGTTCGAAAAGTTTTCAATTTCAAATTCGCAATTCAAGATTGGGGTTTAATGAACAAAAATTTATTAGCCTATTGTTCAATTCAGAATCAATTATTTATATTTAACATAGAAGATTATCTTGTAATTGTAGCAATATACATGTTAGCAGAAGTACCTATATATATTTAGTAATCATTTCTATACTCACTTCTAAACTCACAGCCAGTCCCGTAAAAGCAGCGCTTTCCAAACATTTTCATATGATACATTTCCGACGCAATTTTGTAACATAGACCTACCGCAGACAACAAAAAGTGTCAGCCATTTCTCTATACCATTTCTAACGCATAGGGGATACGGGTAATCTGTTCTGCGGTTTAAAAACCAACCAAGTGGAATTATAATCTGCTGCAAAGTTGCTGCGCCCCATTCTATTGGTTGATACGTGGTTCGAAATGTTTACGACCGGCGAAACGTAATTGAAAACGAACTTTCTTCGCTTTTTTATGTGTGTTTTCCCGCTTTACTGGCTGGCTGTGTGTTTAGTATTTTTTGTGTAAATATTGCTAAATAAAAAGTTAATGGAGTTTTTTAGTAACAATATTTTAGAGGCAAATGAAAAGTTGTTTTCTTTTACGTTTTGATTCTTGCTTGGTCAATAGTGTGTAACTTGATGGCCCACCCACCTTTCTTAAGTTTACTAGGTAAAGACAATTCACGGGAGAAATTGACGCATGGAAAGTCCGTGAAAATTATCAAAGAGAGAATTGAAAATTAAAAAAAATGTTCAATGTTAATTTTCCCAGAATATTTGATAAGAAAGTCAAAAAGAATTACCACAATTCCTGATGTGAAGCTCATTAGAAAACTTTACTAACTCCCTGAGCTACTGATTAAAACAATTAAAGTATCGGTACCGCGAACTACCAGCATTTTATTGACGGCAACTAACCAAGCAACTAGTCCTCAACTGCTACTATAACATAATTGCAATATTTTATTGTTGTTTCTCGGTATAGTGAAATAAATACAAATTTTGCTTACACGCAACTCATTACAGACTTGGCCCCTTTTACAACGTTCGCCATTAAGGCATTCCATTTTACATTTTTACAATCCGTAATTGTAGATTATAAAAGTGTAAAGCTGGCTATGGCGGGTTAGTCTGAAATGGCGGACGGAAAAGTGATATTCGCTTCTAAGTTACAACGATATTTCAATAGTAAGTAAATGTCTGTTTTTCGCAGAAAATATGATCTGTTCGGTCATTAAAATTGTTTAATGAACATCCATAATATCTTTATTTGTTTCGCTGAAAGTAATTATTTCTCTTCTACGTTATTTCTTAAATAAATGGCTGTTTGAGTTTGCTACAGAAAGTTGTATTGATTAAAATTTTCTTTTTCTTTTGCGATGTTTTATACAATAAAAACTTGTGTGTTTTCTTAAGAAAATTGTACGTTGTGTTATCAAAAAACATGTTTAATAACATTTCTAATGTCTCAATTTGTTCGACGTTTATAGCGTCCATCTTGAAATAGATCGGTGGTGTTTGCACTGATTTATCGTGCGTAAATTATAACTTACATTTTATAGTCATAGTGTTTTATTGATTCTAATAACTATCTAGACTCAGAATATAGTAATTAAACGCCAGTATAATCAATACAATTATATAAAAATTCTTCCGTTACAGACTGATTGAGTGAATGACAGACAACACACAGCCATAACTACTAGTCGTAGAAAGCTGAAATTTTGCATGTAGCTTTCCTACACTCCGTAGGGGAGCACTAAGAAAGGATATCCCGAAATTCCTACGGGAACGGGGTTTTAAGTCGCGGGCAAAAGCTAGTTAATTAATCACTTGTAAAAAGTGTCAATCACAACCTACCATCTGATTTTACCTACTTTAAAAATAGGTATAATCTGTATGTATGTTTGTTTATCAATCAACCACAACAACAGCAGAACGTTGGAATAATAACTATTGACTTTCGCGCGGACGAAGTCGCTGGCCAAACCCGGTATGATGTAGGTAGATAATTATGTGCACTTAAATACTTCGGCATTTTTTAAAATGAAATTTTAAGTAAGGAGAGTAGAAATATAAGCTCGTAATGTTTCCGGAATGAATAAGGCAAAATAAATAAATATATGTACTTGAACTCGTTCCTAAATCTGGGAACTAGACGGGATATTCCCATTTGTCCTATGGCCATTAATTCAACAATATAAAATGTCTAACCTAATAAATACCACTTAAAACGGTGATTTTCCTAAATAAATAGCTAATAACATAATCTATCATAGATAGCTAAACAGATTAGTGGTGTGTATCGATATCGATGTAAAATCCAACGATTGGTGACATAATAAAAATTAGGATAAAATGATGTAGTTGTTGAAGTTCTTAATTGGTGCTGTTTTACTAAAAGTATGAGAAGACGAGTTAAGGTTTAATACACTGCCCAAGTAAATGTTTTGTTGTTTATGTTAATGTATCGCCTCGTATTAAAACTGAGTCAACTTTCAGATTAAACTTTTATATGTATAGTGTAGTAGTTAAACTTCGTAGTTACAATTTAAGCTCAGAAGTTACAACGATTATAAAATATCGTAATAACGTGAAATAAAGGCGCGTAAACGCATACATTCCTCCGGTTCGTAAAAGCAATAAAATACTACCATCGCATCGCAAATTGTCTTATTTCATAAATAGTATTTTATTTTATGTGTAAGTTGCAACATAAAATCCTACTTATGAGCAGTAAACAAGTAGTTGGTGCAAACAGATTGAAACACACAAACGCTTTCAAGTTGCTATCTTTATGCACGTCAAGGGAAATATCTTGATGTGACAATCTGGCTATTTCATCTCATAGTGTAACAAATAACAATCATTTGCAGACAATTCAAAAGCGTTTGTGTAGGAATTACTAAAGTAAAGAAGCAATTCAATAGACGTTTTAAAATAATTGAAATTCTAAAATGCTTCAATGTCCATTGAATTGCTTACAAGAATATATAAACAACTCACCGAAAGCCCGTACGCAGCCACAGTAAAGTCCGTTGTCGTTCGCAACACAGCATCGCACAGCAAGCGTCCACACAAAACACAGCACTTGTAAAACAAAGTATCATTCGCAAAATAACTTCATGGACGACGATAGTACACCACTTATATTATTAATTTCCAGCATTTTCCTACGAAAAAAGAAAATAATTCTAAATAAAAATGATACCGGGCACTCGACACTAACACAGCACTATGGATGGCCGTTAAATTCGAATTTTGGAATTGGAATGTCACAGGTTATATTTCGAATTTCGCCACCTTCGTCCGGTCACTGTAAAGTTGAAATCACGACTGGTTAGACCGTGTATAATACAGCTGATTCTGACTTAACCACTTTATCGTGTGCAACATTTTTGTCGCGTCACTGGTGTGTGTGGAACGTGTAACATGTAAGACGAAACTGAAGTTGCAATGTAGCACAATGTATGGTGATAGTATTGTGATGATTACATTGATTAGGTACGTTTACGAAATCGTGAATCACTTGATAATTAATGACATGGTTGCTGAATTACGTATGATGGTTTTACAGTTTAGCCTACTGATTAAAGAGTTTGATTTCCTTATAAGCGAGGATTCTTTAAAATTGGACTTCAAATAACTAAACTAAGCACAGGACCGGTCGTTGTGGTGACACTTGGGGGAGGCCTATGTCCAGCAGCCGGGGGTTACGGAAGTCGCATAAGTTCCCACGATCCCCGGCGTAGGTGAGAGATGGCACACCGGGGTGGATTTAGTCACTAAGAGTCTGACAGACCCCTCTGCCCGCCCCAGGGTGGAGGACATCCATGAGGATTTCCCCCCGTTAAAAAAAAAACGCCTATGTACAGCAGTGGACGTCTTTCGGGTGATATGATGATGATGAACCAAACTAAATCAATTATGACAATAATCGCAAGTATTATTGTGTCGGTAATTGTCAGTTATCGATAAAATGACTACCTATCGGACATTCTTACAGACAGGCGGAAATTAGAACAGGCCACAAGAAGAGCGGCGAACGGAATAAAAACCTAATAATACTAAAACTGAATTCTGGATGTTTAGTCATCAATCACGCCTCTACGGCTCAACGAATTTGGATGAAGAGCCGACTCCCACTAGGGCGAAGTCACAAGTGTAGTTAATATGAAACTTACTGAATAAACAGAAATTGTTCAGTTAAAAGTTGAGTTCCATTTTTACATAAAGCTTTTCTTGTTAAATTAACAGAAAATTAATTTACAAGACGTTATGCAAAGACATTAACGTTTTCTTTCAACGAAGGTCTTTAAAATAAATTAAGAAAAAAATGCAACATCTTGATTTGTATTTTAAGGACTCATTTAGTAGAATGATTTATTTCTTCCGAATTTCTTTGAATACAGACTGTTGGAGGATCCACATGAGCAAAATATTTTCCCAACACTTCGAATGTAAGTTTTTCCGCAGCTTCAACTATAAATATTATATTACTCTGATTATTTCGATACATATTTTTACTATAAATCCTGCATATAACAAAACTGATGCAAGTTTTGTGGCCCCAACTTAGCAAAAAAACGAGTTTATTTTAATGAGGCCCAATTGAGGGCCTCCATTATTAATTACAATTTTATTCAATTAAAAACAATAGCGGAATTGTGAAGACAACATTCGTAGTTTTTCATATAAATTTCTATAATCAATTAATAATTGTAAGTTGGAAGGTTTCTCAGTGTCATTACTAACGTTTTTTTTGTATAAATAATAACGCTATTGTGTCACCGTTCTCAATTATTATTTTCCATCTGTTATTTCTGTTATTGTGACAAATAAAATAATTTCTTTTTGTTTTCGCTAGTGACGAATTGCCTTTAGAGCACAATAAGATGAATTATTGTTTTAGTTTTAACAGTTTTTTTCCTTTTTAGTCAATATTTATTTTTTAGAATTGAAGCGCCATGGACAATTTCAAATCGAATGACTCATTTTTAGGGTTCCGTACCCAAAGGGTAACCAACGGAACCCTATAACTAAGCCTCCGCTGTCCGTCCGTCCGTCCGTCTGTCTGTCAGCGGGCTGTATCTCAAGAACCGTAATAGTTAGACAGTTGACATTTTCACAGATTGTGTATTTCTATTGCCGCTATAACAAAAAATAATAAAAATTAAGGTTTATGGTACGGAACCCTTCGTGTGCGAGTCCGAATAGCATTTGGGCGGTTTTTTTTCACTATGAAACGTCAAAATAACCTTTTCTACCGACACAAAACGTATCGCTTTCACATGCCTACTCAATTCTTCTTAATAAATACAATTTAAAAACACGTAGGTATGACGAACAATTCACACAACGTTTTTCTTCATAATGAAAATGAAAAACTAAATGTGCAATTTGTGCACGTTGGCCGGCGTCCAATCGCGATAAAGTCGTCAAAATGTAACAATTATTGTGCGCCGGCGCTGCTTCGCCTTTCTGAGAAGTTGAGTCGTAAAACTCGTGGGTATGTCGCTAGTATTAGCCCAGTATTAGAATGCTTACGCTGTATTGTAATAATGTATGATTTTTCTTCAAATAGTCTTAAAAAACTGGTAAGTTATTTCAGTAAAACACAATTTGGACGACGATAGTCGATACGACAGTAATTAAAACTTTGAAATTCTACGATATTTGATTTCTAGCCTGCCGTACCCAAATGTAAAAAATACATACAAGTTTAGTCATTAAACCAGCTCAAATATCGATAAAATCCATAGTCAGCCCATCACTAATATGCACTTGTATTGCCAGTATTTTCATATCCTATTAGTTTTATTGTCATACATATTTAAAACATATTATAAGACTTTTTATTTTCATCCATTCTGTTCTGTTTATATTATTTAGGACATCTTTTAGTTTATTATTTAATTTAGTTGTCCGTATAAGCCTTACGAGTAAGACTTCTTTAATACATTTTAAGCTGTTCCTAACCTTAGGGTGTAATTGAATCTGAATTATTTTGTCATGGAGATGGCCGCGGAACACAAAAACAAACAAGATTGTACTAAATTCAGTTAACTGCAGTCGATTTAGTTCTCAATTGAACCAACTAACTGCAATGGGTAAAGCAGAAATCGGTATTGTTACAACGGTCTCCTAAGTAAAAGGTCAGAAGAATCTGACAGCCTGAAAATTATTGGTTCATAATTAGTTGACTTAATTCAGAACTTAGCTTTTTCTTTTTACTTGTCAATGTCTACTTTAGAAGGCAAACCTTTTTATCCTTACTAATATTAGAAATGCGAAAGTAACTCTGGCTGTCGCGCTTTCACGCCAAAACTAATTAACCGATTTAAATGAAATTTGGTATACAGATAGTCTAGAGTCTGAGAAAGTACTTTTTATCCCGGGAGAATGTTCCCTAGGGACCTCGCGGGCGAAGCCGCTGGCAGAAGCTAGTTGTATTTAAGTCGAGTTTGACAACTTCTTAACTTCATATTCTCAAACGTACGGAGTGATATCGAAATAATCTATGCAGTATCTTTATAGATGTCTAGTCAGACTTGTAAAACATGGTAAATTAAGTGTTAATTAAAATTAAATCTGGCTTAGGTTTTATAAGCAGTTTTATTATTCGCCTCCGGGTTTTCATTTTGTAATCCAGCAACCATACCTTATTATATCTTTAGCGCAAAAATTAATAAACTGCAAATGTAGTTTCGGCCATTAAAGTGATCTTACAGAAGTTTTGTGTAGTTCTGATAGTTATACTTTTATCTATTTATGGAATTAAATCTATCACTGAAATCATTGAACACAAGCAGCAATGGAATGTTTAATGAATTTATGAAAATCGCGAAGTTTGTTTAATTTTCTGTTATGTTGTTCTGTAACTTGAATACGTTGGTTTCCGAATTAAGTATGTATAAGACTTAATAAGTAGATGACAAAACTAATTTCTTATAACTTCTTAGTTTACACTCAATTATCAAAACGACATACCCGAATTCTTAATGTTGTAAAACATTTTCAAAATTTACTTTATCATTAAGTTCTGCAACTTTTATCATGACAAACAGGGATAGATAAGAAATTAATAGATAACTGGATTACTCTTAAAATTCTTAAGAGGCAATCATTTTCAGTCATTAACTCCAATCCAATTTCGTAAGGAATAAGGAGGCTTAAGAAAAGGAAAACATAAGAATTCAGTTATTTTTATCAAAAAAAAAAACAAACAAACATTCGATACTTCGTTCGGAAATCAAATATTCTATGTCTCCAAAAAGTTACAACACATCGTGAGTGTAACGGAATGAAACTCATAAAGTCATATCTTGACTTACGACCTTATAGATCGGACGTCGTAACTAATACGATATGACGTGTCGTTAGTTGACGTTAGAGGTAGTTTCATTGCGACGCGGACGCGTTGTAAAATTGTTAAATTAGTGTATTCTGTTATGTTGCGTCTATTTGTGTCGTTCGTGATGTTCAGAAGTAGGTGAATGTATTGAAACGACAATAATGGTAGGTGTCAGTGATTCAGTTCTGCAAGGATTTTTTTATACTTTCAGCTTAATATAAAAGTTATTGAGATAAGGAAATGCCTAGGGTATTTTAGGTCAAAGGGAAATCATTCTGCAATTTTTTGATAATAGTACTTCAAAAAAACAAATTAACAAAGAAATCTTCCAAATATTTGTTTAGCCCAAGTCTCTTTCAATTACCTACTTTTAGGAACTAGTGCACGATATAGCGTTTTTATATTCAATTCCAAAACAAAACCATATTTCCTAACAACTGTTACCGCGAATTACTAAAGCTGTTAGTATTCTACACTAATATAATAAAGAAGAAAGATTTGTTTGTTTGTTTGTTTGAATTGAATAGGCTCCGAAACTACTGGACCGATTTGAAAAATTCTTTTAGCATTGGATAGCTACATTATCAGGGAGTAACATAGGCTATATATTATCCCCGTACTCCCACGGGAACGGGAACTACGCGGGTGAAACCGCGTGACGTCCACTAGTCTAGTAAGCTAACTATTGATGGATAAAAATGTGAGCTTAACAACAATGTAAGTTGTTGTATCTAAACGACAGAAATAATATGCGCCTGCGCATCTTTGGAGCTGCTGGGAAAGCCATTACACTAGTGTTTTTTTTTTTGCTTAGTAATGTAGACCTAGAAAACATATCCGAAAAATAATAATTTTAAACATATTATTTTTTCTTTATTGTATGTTTTTTAAATTTATTCAAAACTAGTTGACCTGCGCAACTTCGTCTGCTCCGCTCCAATTAGTTTTAGCGAGATTATATATAGCCTTCTTCGATAAATGGGCTATCTAACACTGAAAGAATTTTTCAAATCGGACCAGGCGTTCCTGAGATTAGCGCGTTCAAGCAAGCAAACAAACAAACTCTTCAGCTTTATATATTAGTATAGATAAATGTAAGCTTAGCACAGCATAAGTGGTTGTATCTAAACGACAGACATAATAGGCGCCTGCGCATCTTTGTAGCCGCTGGGAATCACATTAGTCTAGTGACTTATTGATTTAGGTGGTTTGGTAATTTAGAACTAAAAAGCGTTTTTTCCCGAAATACGCAAACAGTTATTTTAAACTATTGTTCTGCTTATTTCATAAATGAATAAATGATCTATTTATATGCTGGAATATATGTTGGTGGTTGGAATTTCTTTAACGTCACATAATATGTATTCGACGTTCGTGCACATTTTAAAGTACATATTATTACAGATGGACTTTCTTAATGTATAAATACTTATTGCCAAAAAAATAAAGGTCAGGGTTTTACCAAATTATTGTCGCTTCTTTAAATAAGTTTTGTGTATGGATGAGATGTGGACTGTCTAATATTGTAGAAATCTGTCTGTAGCTTTGTGTGTCTGTGAGTCTGTAACAGTTATTTGTATAACGTGAGTGACGATATTCACTTATTTAGTGTAGTAAATGACAAACTTATTTCTTGTTTTAAACTAAACACTTATTTTTGGCAGTTAACTGATATTTTATTCTGTACCTAGATATCGCTCAATGCCAGATTCGTTAGTAATTTGGAAATAAAAAAAATCACAAGCATCAATATTAAAATTAGATGTCGTTCCCATTCATGAATTTCATAAAAAAACTACGTCTTATGAATCAGAAATACTTTTTTCTTGAGTTGATAAGAGAGAATTAAAACTAAATTACATTTGAATTATTTTTTTTAAGAATTATGTTTTTTTTTTTTTTCAAATAAACAAGAACCAAGTTTGCCACAGACGTCTAAACCTGCCAGTGTGTGTCAAGCACTGTTTCTGTGTTTGGGTAAAAACTATTTATTACTATTAAAGTCCGTACTGGCGTGTCGAGTTCCGCAGCTCTTGCCCATCGAACATGTTCAGATTGTGCTTCCTCGCGTATTCGCCGATTATCATCTTCCCTGTGGACAAACAAGGCGCGCGTTGGACAATCGCTTGGCAGTTTAGAAAAGAAAAAAAAACTGCATATTAGTAATAATCTGAAGTGAATAAATATTTTCTATTTAATAGAAAAATATGTAGTTCGTAAAAATTTAATTAAAAATAGCAATGTTGCGACACAGTAATACATATGCAGTTTTTTACATTATTATAAATTAATAAGTGAAAATCTTTTGTTTTTGGTAAAATATTTTGACAATAAATTCTTTGTTAAGATAGTTCATGACCATGTGAGTCTTAAGGTGAAAGAGAAAGAGAACTGTTGCAAATCAATAAGTAAGTACTTCTTTTTTAATGACTACTTAAAGATATTTATTTAAAAATTGCAGAATCCAAAAGAGAACAGTTTTAAAGTATTCAAACGAGAGTTTTTTTTTGTTTCTGTTTAATTCGTACGTAAAACAAACATATTGGCTGATTGATACACCTCGTATTTTCTATCTTAACAATTACATACAAAATGTAAACATATTTATAATTAATCAATAAACAACAACAGATTTCCACTGTACAGTAATCTCGCAGTGCAAGAACATAAAAGCAGTAAACTAAATAACAGGTGATTGTGAGTTACGAGTTTACGACACATACGACATTATTGAGTTGTCCGCTTTTAGTAGATATTAATAAATAAACAATACCTATCACGTCATTTACTACTTGTCTGTTTTGCTGACTGTACTTTCTGACTTCAAAATTAAACAGTAGCCTTTGTGCAAGTTTTTTAACGTTCTCGACGATTTAGAAACTGAATAAGCGCCGTCTGGTGACAATAACACTTTTAGTGCCAAGAACTCAGCGTATGGGTCGAGCAGTGATTCGTTCTTGTGCCCACAACCCTCATCTGAGTCGTCGTTTTAAGTAGCTATATGTGACTTGTGTTCATGCGCGGGTTGTGGGCACACGAACGAATTGTTGTTCGGCCCGTATGTTGTGTGCTTGGCACTAAAATTGTAAAAACACTTTGGCACTGAAAGTGATAACGGAAAAACTTTTTTTTTTTTTCTTTACAATTTGACATAAACGACCGTTTACGTAAACGCGTATCGAGTACGTTAAAAAACTCGCACTCAGCCCTCAGAGTGCAAATTTGACTAATTTCTAACAACGTTCGCATTAGCATCGCTATATCATCTGTCAAAAAAAAAACTAATTTTTCATACATTCTCGACATATTGCGACTCAAATGCGAATGTGAACGACGCTAGAAAATGAGTAGAACTGACACTCAGAAGTATTGTAGGATCAGCAAATTCAAGAGAGTTGGTTATCAATTTAAGATGTGGGTACTTTAAAAAAAATGTTATATTCTGCAAACAGATTTGTTTTGATTATCTTAATGTTAATTTAAGTGATTTGAACTATCAGTTATTGTCTAATAAATCAAAACATGATTTGTGTACACAAGAATTGGTTTTTTAGCAACTTAATGCAATAATAGTAACCGTTTGTTTTCTTGGATTACGAATGATGACATGTTGCTTTAATTTTAAAAAGATTTACTTTGTGATTTCATTATTGTTAATTTACGACAATTATTCTTGTATTATTTGATTACTTTCTAATGTGATTATTAGATTTAGTACACTTTGTATCAAATAAACGCGTGACGTACTTCCGTGCGTCAATGGACAGAGTTGTTGTGGAGGGATTACAAAGTGGGGGCATCGTCCTATAAAACAGCTTGCACTCGGTAAGCTCGTCAGTCGGTCTTCGGATTCGACTCAATACAGAGCTCCCCTGCTCCCGACAAAACTGTCGGTTTACTTGGTACAGCGCTGCTGTATATTGACATAGCTGTATTTGGCTTGCCGATACACTCTGTAATTGGGTGGCTTGGCCACTGTACGAACTGTGACCTTAAAAAGTCTGTTCGCCTAACTTTTTACCTGCTTTATCTTTTTCTAACTATCATTTTTGACTGTGTATTGTGTACCTTTTTGTATTGTGTACCTACCTGCATTAAATACAAACTCTGTAATTGGTTATACAGTCTTGTTTATCCCAATAAAATGGGAACTCCAAACCCTGACGATATACCCCTCGGCACTCCTGATCCTACATCAGAAGTGGGATTAGGTTTAGCCCAGGAATCGGAAGGTATTGGTGATCCATGGCGAGTAATGTTAGAGCTTCAGAATCAAATTATGACTCAGTTAATTGAAGCGATTAAGTCTAACTCCGCTTCGTCTACTGTAATTCCTTTGCCCGATTTTAAACCAGACCTACCCGATTCCGATGCTCAATCATCTGAAAATCCTCTTCAAGGTGGTACTCTTATCTAAAGCCTTAAAGGGCCTTAAGGCTAACGTGTGGCTTTCTCAAGTACCTATCGTATGCAGGTATGACCTGGACAGACTTTAAGAGTCTCTTCCTCTCTCGTTATGCCGTTTCGGAAACTGTTGCCGCTACCATCATTAACCTTCATAATAGTCAACCAAAAGAAGGAGAATCTTTAGCCGCATATGCTAGTCGACAGGTCACTTCACTGACATCTAAATGGAATAGCCTGAGTGTAGAAAACATTGCTGTTTCTACTGTACTGGCTCATGTCTCCAAATTTGATTCCCGTGCTCATCGACTGGCATTCACTACCGAAGTTCATACTAGGCATAAACTTCAACAGGAACTGAGTGTCTTGTCCCACCTTAAAAAGAAAGTCTCAGATTTCCTCTGACCAGCAAGATTGTTCTCAGCCTAAAAATTTCAAACCAGATAAAGTAGTATGCCACTTTTGTGGTATAGTGGGGCATAAATCTACAAACTGTCGCAAGAAGGCCGAGAAAACGAACAAACATCCTGGACCAGCTAGCTCGTCACATAAAGCGACACCAAAGAAAATTGTCTGTTACCGCTGTGGGGAGTCGGGACACGTCGCTCCTCGCTGCCCAAAGGCGACCGGGAGGTTCAAGTGAAGATACCGGGAGTCAGCCTTCGAGCAGCCAACCATCCGTGAAGCGAGTTGAAGCTTGTGATGTACGACCTATCACTGGTGTTCTACAGCAATCTGGTGAGTTATTTTCATTTTGTAACTGCTGTGGCGCTGAGGCATTCATTAATTAAAACAGTTTTATACTGTGGAGACTGACTCACAAAGAGCTACAGTTTCATGATTGACAATTATCGATGTTTGATAATTGACTTGTCACTTTATGGCTCCTTAGTGTAGTAGTAGTTTAGGCGCTATAGCTTTGGTGTTGCCGGTTATGGCGTTTGAAATAATGCTGATGAAGCGATATTATTCTGCTATCGCTAGAAGAGAAATAAGACTAAAGAGCTTAGTGCTATTGTTGTTGGGACATTATAGAGATATGGTCACAATACCAACATCATCACAATACCCTACCTTACACTTAATTGTGGAAAGTGTGATAATTGCAAAAGCAATGTTTTGACTTATTATCACCATCCATAACCTGACTTTGTCCACTGCTGGAAATAGGCCTCTTTGTTGCGCTAATGTTCTAATTAGGTTTAGATTTTGATTGACTTTCATACTGGGCTACTATTCTAAACAGGAACCTTTATTTCCATCACTACTTTGATTGGACTTGTACTCTCGTAGTTTTTCTCAGTTTCAGATATCGTATCACTGGATGAGACCAGCAGGAGGCTAGCGTTTCGCATGCTGTTGTAACTGCTGAGCAGCTGCAACTTCTGAGCAGTTCTGAGCAGTTGACAGTCGCCAAACAGTTGACAGGCTGCAGTAGCTGATTATCATGTCAACATTTATGGGGTGAAGAGCGCTCATAGCAAGATGCCATTGAAGACGTTCAAATTGCTCTAAATTGCACAGTTAATAGTTACTAAATCTAGTCCTTTAGACTTATTGATTGGACGAGTTGCTAGACCTTTAGGTTTGATGACTGTTGATAATGAGGAGATAGAAATAAATCTGTCTCGTATGGTGATAGATATTTGTTAAAAGCTTTGAATACCAATAGAATTTACAAATATGCCCATGATCGTGTACGAAAAATGCCTGAATGTCCAGTTACTGTTAGTGATGATGTCAATTCTGACACTGATGATGATTCATCTGCTACTGACATATAGCTGAATTGACAAGATGTCTATGATGACACTTGTTTAGCTTGATGCTTAATCGGATGTCTATGTTGACTCCTGGATTTGGATGTTGATCTTGACGCTTATGCGGGTTGTCTATGTTGACGCCTATGCGGGTTGTCTATGTTGACGCCTATGCGGGTTGTCTATGTTGACGCTTATGCGGGTTGTCTATGTTGACGCCTATGCGGGTTGTCTAATCGACTCCAAGTTACTTGTCGAATCCCATGGTGTGATTTCGGCTGGGAGACTATGTCTCTACTTTAATTGAGCTATGTATTGTCAGTAACAGAATGGTTATTTTGAGTGATTACGACTCAATTGATTATTTTGAGAATAATTTTATTTGACTAATTCAGAATTTTTCTTATCATCATACTTTGAGTTATGGCTTTTGTTGTTCAGAAAGGCCGATCGATCCACCTAGAAATTTGTTTTGTTACAGTACCACACGAGGTCGTGTAGAACGTCAGTTCTGGCCGTGTCGGAGTTGGTTATCAATTTAAGATGTGGGTACTTTAAAAAAAATGTTATATTCTGCAAACAGATTTGTTTTGATTATCTTAATGTTAATTTAAGTGATTTGAACTATCAGTTATTGTCTAATAAATCAAAACATGATTTGTGTACACAAGAATTGGTTTTTTAGCAACTTAATGCAATAATAGTAACCGTTTGTTTTCTTGGATTACGAATGATGACATGTTGCTTTAATTTTAAAAAGATTTACTTTGTGATTTCATTATTGTTAATTTACGACAATTATTCTTGTATTATTTGATTACTTTCTAATGTGATTATTAGATTTAGTACACTTTGTATCAAATAAACGCGTGACGTACTTCCGTGCGTCAATGGACAGAGTTGTTGTGGAGGGATTACAAAGTGGGGGCATCGTCCTATAAAACAGCTTGCACTCGGTAAGCTCGTCAGTCGGTCTTCGGATTCGACTCAATACAGAGCTCCCCTGCTCCCGACAAAACTGTCGGTTTACTTGGTACAGCGCTGCTGTATATTGACATAGCTGTATTTGGCTTGCCGATACACTCTGTAATTGGGTGGCTTGGCCACTGTACGAACTGTGACCTTAAAAAGTCTGTTCGCCTAACTTTTTACCTGCTTTATCTTTTTCTAACTATCATTTTTGACTGTGTATTGTGTACCTTTTTGTATTGTGTACCTACCTGCATTAAATACAAACTCTGTAATTGGTTATACAGTCTTGTTTATCCCAATAAAATGGGAACTCCAAACCCTGACGATATACCCCTCGGCACTCCTGATCCTACATATAAGTAAATCTGAATGGTTTTTTTATTTGTTTTTGTTTGTGATGGGTTTGCTCTTGACTCTAATCTAGGTCAGAATAGCATACAATAGAATAGAATACTCTTTATTATGTACACCATATAAGTTACAGAAAAGATAGATGAGAAACATTACATAGGGTGACACAATGGGCGGCCTTATCGCTAAAAGCGATCTTTTCAAGACAACCTTTGGATGGATTCTAAAGAGAAAAAGGAGATACAGTACTGTAGGTAGTCTTAGGTGTACTACTTTTACAAACATCAATACATACTAAATAGATAAAATTATACAATGATAATTATGAAACAGTAGCAGAGAACTTTAGTAAAAAACGCTTTAAAGAGAGAGATAGTGATTCTTGACCAAAGTTTTAAAAATTGACAAAGATTGAGCCCGCCTTATCGACACAGGCAAAGCATTCCAAAACCTCACCGCTTGAATCGTGAAAGAATTGTCATAGAAGGTGGTGGAATGCATCGGCATTTCTAGTCTCAAGTTTTCCGATGACAGAGACAAATTCTACGGAGTGAGCTTACACAGACGGAGCCTGTGCACTCTGACTTTGAAGATATTAGGGTTGTTAGCGTTTGGATTGTGTGTGGAGTGATATGAAAGAAAAGGGAGACAATGGTAGCATGACGGTTGACCCGATAAAATGGCAGAAAAAAACGTTTTGCGTCGACCCCAAGTGACATGGGATCAGGTCAGGAAGATGATGATTCCTTGAAGATGATGATTCTTTAATATCTTTGATTTTTTAACATCGCACCGTTGTGAACTAGTTTAGACTTTTCTGGAAGCTGGAACAGTAGCAAGTTTTTTTTTTACCATCAATGATATTTCTTAAGGCGGACAGGCGCAACGCAACAACGCGTTTACATAAAAATAATTTATTTATAGGGGTTATCACACCTGTATTTTCACGTAGACGTGTTTCTAAATAGCAGTAAAATATGTTTATTAGTAAACATTGACCTGCGTGTGGGGTTTGAAAGCGCCATAAATACTATAAGTTTATTAGTCTTTATCTTTTGCAGTAACCATAGAGAAGGCTATAAGTCAACAATTAAACACTGGCACTTTCATTTTAATATTACCTCTAATGAAATTGAGAAAGTAAAATGTACAGTCAACAAAGCTATTTGGTATACACTGCCAATATTCATTTCTAATAATTCTTATGTGTGCATCATAACGTTTTAAGCTTATGACATACTTAAGAGTGTGTTGTACAATAATTACCTACTCAGCACATTCGCAACATTGTTTTAAAATAGTTGCAAGTTAGGGGGCGTCCATAAATTACGTGAGGCATTTTAGGGGGGGAGGGGGTCGAGCCTAATCTCACCCAATCTCATGTGGGGGAGAGGGGGAGTCACAGCAAATATCACGTTTTTTTTTTCCGAAAGCAACTGATACAATAGTATAAAATTGCGAGAAAACTGGTCTTTCAACAAATCAATTAGTAAAACATGAGATGTTTCTGAGCTGCAGCGCACCGGTGAACATTCCACAGCACACCAGCAAAACTATTTCAGTTTAAGAGTGCTGATTTTACTGAAAATCACATGGACATGTTGGTTTGAGTAATTATTATTTAGAAGAGAACACACATAAGTCCCTGTGGACTGAATTAAAATACTCTTTTACAAATTTCAGTAAGAAAGAAGTCTTAACTAGTCTGATTCACAGATTGGCGTATTAACTCTAAAAACACGCATTTATAAAAACCTCACGTGAGATTAGGACGTGGGGGAGGGGGTCGAGTCAAATCTCACGACATCTCACCAAGGGGTCGGATAATCACCAAAATCGCCTCACGTAATTAATGGACGCCCCCTTACATGCCTGCATATCAAATAGCTTTGTTGACTGTACCTGCTGTGGTAGATAAATATTTTGACCTGTATGGATTATTTTCAGATACTTATTGTTACTTTTAACGGATTATATTTTTGCTCACTTATTTATGATTATAATAGCAACAGTTGGGACAAAACTGACCAGTAGTAAATAGACGTGCTAGGTTTAGTAATTTTCAGAGTGTTTTTACCAAAAGTTTTCAATGAAATAATCAATTAATAAACAGCTTTGAACATATTAGAATAGACAGAAAGTTCAAAGAAGTTCAGTAAAATTGACCCTTATTTACAATACTTATATGCTCTATGAAAGGTGATTCCTTTGTTCCAATTTCTGAAGTAATAAGTAAAGTAGGTGCAACAATTGACATTATTTATATTTTTATGCGTCTTATTAATATCTAAATGCAACAACTTAATAATGTAAAAGTCACCACTAATAACTAAAGCAAATAAAATCTTTATTACTCCGTAACTTTTCACCAGCTGCTATAAGAATTAGCCGCCAAACTTATTGCCAAAGCAATAAATCTGGTAATTGCAACTAGCGCCAACGAAAAACGGATCTATAAAGAAATTAGCATGCTCAGCATAATGCAGAAACTTTAGTTTTAAAAGATATTTTCCGAAATTACTATTTTTAAAATGAAAATGGCGACATGAGCCTCTAGCTAGACAAAATGGAATTCTATTAGCGATAAATTAATTTCGAAGTCTTTATCAATGTATAGGACTGACATGAACTACCGAAATGTCACATGGTCAGCCCAAACACATATTTTCCCATCCTGTACAAGTCAGTACTGCCGTGGTATATCTAAAATGCCGTCATCCGACATCAGGTTGATTTTGAACTTTCAATAATATATTAATGAGAAAAAAATATCTATAGATCAGTGTTTGCGAATTTTCAACACCTTTAATAGCTTTGGAAATTCGCAAACACAGATGGATAGATATTTTTTTCTCATTGATATATCATCAACTAGCTTCTGCCAGCGGCTTCGCCCGCGTGGTCCCTAGGAGCATACCTACTCCCGGGATAAAAAGTAGCCTATGTCCTTTCTCAGGCTATAGACTATCTGCGTACCAAATTTCATTTAAATAGGTTCAGTAGTTTTGGCGTGAAAGCGCGGCAGACAGACAGAGTTACTTTCACATTTATAATATTAGTAAGGATAATTCAAAATCGACCAGATGTCGGATAACGGCATTTTAGATATACCATGGCAGCGTAGTTTTCATTCTTTTTTTTTTTGGTATGCCTCGTATACATGCCTGGCGCATTCTTTCAGACATTTCCGACAATTGTCATCGCTAGAAGAAAATCACTTTGTCTAGTCAAGTTATCTAAATTGGATAACATTTCCAACAAAGTACCTAAAGAACCCATGCTTAGGCTGATTCACGCTAGACTGCAGGGAGCCCAAGTTAAAGTAACTCGAGTACGAGTCACGTATGCAAATAACAACATTCAACGTTCTCCCACTTCGGTGGGCTCCGGAAGACATTCGGGCGACTTCGGCTCTCTACATTGTAGCACGAATTAGGTCTGCGCAAGAGTGAGGAAAGCTTTCTAAAAGAACAATGGCTGATGTTAACATACGACTTTGTTACGCAGGTTTTCTCACTTGTATTTTAAGATTTTTATCACGGGTGCGTTTATAGACACTACAGAGCTTGGACACGTAGCTCATAATATTTATACCCGTGCCAGAACACTGAGGAATAATTTCTTCTGTCTTAGCTATAGTTAGAATGGTCAACGGCTGTCAATTACTATGAGTAAAGGGTGACAACTCACTGATACATTTGGTTTGTATGGAGAATTTCGATACTGCCGTCTCTAGCAGTGTTAACTCGTACTTACCGATCGCCTACCAAACGAATGGCCGCCCGTACACAGTCAGGCGATCGGTAACAGCTATTCCGAGACTTCCCGCCCAGGACAATCACTTCAAGGTTGATATTTCTTTTTTTTTTATTCTTATGAACATTCAGTTAGTGAGAACCAACTAACACGAAGTTTAGGAGCGCGTTTAAAACGTTTACTACTCGCGATGTTTTATACAAACTTTCAAGTCATGATGGACTTTTTAGTGCTTATTAATACGCAAAAATCTAAGAGTCTACTAGTCCTTCTCTTACAAAACTTTCCCCAATCTTGCGACTCAGATCTTCTCAAAACAATCGCTTCGCAGCACAGTGTAACAAACAATTTGCAACGGCAACTACAACTTCAACGCTTACCTTCGTCAATTTTCCGCGACGCCTCGTCCAGATCGCTCCCCGCGTAATTGAGGATCACCAGGACCAGGGGCATCATCTCCCAGGAGTAGTGGAACTTCTCCAGCAGTTTCTGACAGTTCTCCACTAAGTTTTCTAAGGAAACCGCTGCGGAAGAAGAGAAAGAGATCGTTAGGAGCTTGTTCCTGATGAAATCAGGGAGGTAAAGGAGTGTCAGAATCTGATTAAAATCCATGCGTGTTCCTCCTAATGCCCTTTGCGTTCCAGGGCCGCGGTGACTCCTTCGAACAATTTCCGCAGCCTTAGCAGGCACTGGCCCAAGCGGGCCCCGTCCACTACATAGGCCTTCCCCAAGAGTCGTTATATCGACCAGTGCAGTGCGTCTCGCATCTACGGCCTTTACCGGGTCATCGGTGCTCCAGAACTTATCGAATTAAACTCCAGAACCTTTTAAACGTTAGAAGGAGGAAATCTCCGGAAGTTCTGATCTGATTAGGAAACTACATAGTTCTCTGATAGAAATCTACGTTAATGCTGACGTATGCATGATGCGTAAGGTTTCTTTATTAAGAGGAAATTCTGGCGGCGAGACTTTGTTTGACTTGTGGTCCAATATTGGAGCAGAAAACAGTCCAGAGCCAAACCTCGATTTATGACTTTTTACATACAAAGTCTTGCCGCCAGCATTTCCTCTTAACTAGTTGACCCGCGCAACTTCGTTTGCTCCGCTTCTATTGGTCTTCGCGTGCAATCGTTTTTAATAAATCTAGCCTATCTAATCTATTATACTTGAAGCTGAAGAGTTTGTTTGCTTGAACGCGCTAATCTCAGGAACTACTGGTCCGATTTGAAAAATTTCAGTGTTAGATAGCCCATTTGTCGAGGAAGACTACAGGCTATACGGGAATGGGAAATTCCTATGGGAACGGGAAAAAAACGGGATATACGCGTACGAAGTCGCTGGCAAAAGTTAGTAGACACATAAAACTCACAAATCACATCCAATTAGACAGTAAGCACACTAGGTACTGAGTGTAAATGATATTCCATTCATTAAAACTTGCCTCGTAACGCGTAATAACAGTTCATAGCGACGGTATCTCATGTTAGCGTTACATACGCTAACTAATTATTACAAAGCAGCTAAGTCACTAATTAAGATATGAATTGTTAACTCCACAACGGCTGTTGACATTGATATGGCTAAGTGTTAATTATACTCGTAATCATGAATTAAAGTCCTCTTCTTCAGGGGCCCATTTAATAAAAACTTTTTACAAAAAAATATAACCTTAATTTCGGAAGTCGGTGTTTTTTGGTTTTGTTTCTTTGTTTTTTTAAGTGGTGATACTTGGACGACGTCTTCGTCATCGCAGAAATTGAAAGAAGCAAAAGTTTTCATAAAATAAAAACTACTGAACCAAACAGAATCAAATTTTTGAAGGACCAAATGGCAAGTATACTGCATTGAACTAAAAAAGAATCACGGAAATCGGATCAGAAACCTCGGAATAATCGGTGTACATACATAGGTAAAAAAAAATACCCGCCGAATTGAGAACCTCCTCGTTTTACACCGATTACTCCGAGGTTTAGTAGTTTTTATTTTATGAGCATTATTGCTTATTTCAATTTCTGCGTTGACGAAGACGTCGTCCAAGTATCACCACTTGTGGTGTTAAAAAACAAAGAAACAAAACCAAAAACACCGACTTCCGAAATTAAGGTTATTTTATTCTTTGTAGTGATTTGTTTGGAAGTCGGTTACATTTTTTGTAAAAAGTTTTTTTTTTTTTTTTTTTTCAAACAAAATCTGTCTGCGTAATACTGCGGCACTATCAATGTTGTATTTAATCGTGCGTTTACGGATAATAATGATCTTATTTCTAACTATGCTCACGTGCGCGAAATAACATCTTTTAATGATATGATTACGGACCTCACTCGCTAATGGCGACAACTTGTGAGCACGAAAACGGTAGCCTTATGTCAGCTCTTGACAATTTTGTCGCATTGTCAGTTATATTAAACAGGGCGCAGGTTGTAGCTATCAGGAAAAACAGACTACAGCAAGGAATACCACACCTTGATTGTTTGCACAATGAAAACAAATAAAATAAAACTGGCCAAGTGCGAGTCGGACTCGCGTGCAAAGGGTTCCGAACGAATTATTTAACATGTTATACCTTCGTTGTACCTTCATTTTTTTCTAAATTTTTGGCTCAGTAGTTTCGGAGATAAGGGGGCGAATGGTCATTTTTCGCCTAATTTCTTGAATAACTTCAATTTATTTATTTTATTTTATGAAAAAAGTATAATTAAAACCCTGACAGTAAGCCCTTTCATTTGATATGTCACACGACATTATTCAAAAACATTTTTTTTTTAATTTTCCACTTTGACCCCCATACTAAAAATTTAATAATTTAAGTAACACGTCCGTGTTTGGGTCACTGCACGTGTACCAAATTTCAACAGAATCGGTCCAGTGGATCCGGAGAAAACTGGCTATGACAGACGGACAGACAGACAGACACCCGAATGATCCAATAAGGATTCCGTTTTTTGTTCGGAACCCTAAAAACTACATAAGTAAGGTACACATATGAGTACGGCAGAACTAGCTTCATCTATTTGACTGACAGGAGTGCCTGTAAATGGTCTATGTGGAAAACAAGGATTTTGATTATTGTACAAATTCGCTTAATCTCAAAGTTTTCTATGCGCATAAAAAGACGCATAAACATACAAACGCTAACTAATTATTACAAAGCAGCTAGTCACTAATTAAGAGCTGATTTGTTAACTCTACAACGGCTGTTGACATTGACATGGGTAAGTGGCTCATTGCTCATTGTACCTGTCAGCCGTGGATTTTACAGACGATATGAGTTTTGAGTTCATAAATTATTCTTGTTTTTACAATTCGAGATAATTTGAATCCATTGCTAAGTCTCGTATCGATTTTATTGACCATTTGTATGGCCCTAAAACTTATGGGAAATGTGTTTTAGGGTTCCGAAAAAAAAACGGAACCCTTATACGACTCGGGTGTCTGTCTGTCCGTCTGTCACAGCCAATTTTCTCCGGATCCACTGGACCCATTCTGTTGAAATTTGGTACACAGATAGACTTCTGTGACCCAAACACGGAAGTGTTACGTAAATTATTAAACTTTTTGTATGGGGGTCACTTTTGGGGGTCAAACAAGAAAATTAAAAAAAAAAGTATTTTGAACAATATCGTGTGACATATCAAATAAAAGGGCTTACTGTGAGAGTTTTAATTATATTTTTTTCATAATTTTAAAATAAATGGTTTTGAAGTTATTCAAGAAATTAGACGAAAAATTTCCATTCCCCCTCCCTTATCACCGTAACTACTGAGCCTAAAATTTTGAAAAATATGGAGATAATAGATCTTTACCTATAGATTATAGGAAAATCTATAAGAATTCTATAGTGTTAAAATAACACGTTAAAAAAACAAATTCGTTCGGAACCTTTTGCATACGAGTCCGATTCGCACTTGGCCAGTTTTTAAAGGACATTGGGCATTTTTGACCACGTTGCTTTTGCTGGTTAGCCTGCAATGTGCTAGGTAGGTACTTTTCTAGAATGGTGAAGCCCAGGGCCAAACCAGGGAAATATTTTGTATTAATTTGATGATAAAAAATTAAATGAGTATTTAAAGTTTAAATACATAGTAGCTTTTGCCCGCGACTTCGTACGCGCATATCTCGTTTTTTCCCGTTCCTGTAGAAAGTTTGGGAATTCCTCTCGTAGTAATTTTATATAATTATATTGACTGTGTATTTTCGGCAGATTATTTCCCCTGTACATTTTGTAGAAGTCATCAGCATCACCAATCCAACATATGTATTTAATTAAAACTTTTAAACAACTACCTACAACAACCCGTGAGACCAAGCTTCTGATTTCTAAGTATTGACAAAGTAAACAATGGCGGCACTTTAGTGTCAAGTGACACGTTGTTTATAGCGATAGTGACAGATGTCATTGTGTCACATATCATAAACAAACAGTGTAGAGCGAAAGGGGATTGAAGTGTCAATTCAGGGAACGCATGACCTAGGCACTTAAGAATTTAGTATTAAACAAAAGATGTATCTCAACAATTTATTGTTTCGTTGAAGTCTTAGTTGACCAGAGGCTCTAGACAAGTGACATTCTTGAAGCGGTAGCGTGGCGAAGGCGATTGTCAAAACGTCAAAAATGAATGGGATTGACAAAAGCTGTCGAAAAGTCACGTGATCAATCCCTTACATTTTGGAATTTCGACAATCGCAGTCGCTAATAGAATTGCATTTTGTCTAGGGCCTCAGGTACGCCTACGAGATAAACTTCCTGACGATAGCTACCACTTGGGGTTTAAGAGGAAATGCTGGCAGGCGAGACTTTGTATGTAAAAAGTCATAATTCGAGGTTTGGCTCTCGACTGTTTTCTCCTCCAATATTGGACCGATATATGAGATATTTCACAAACTGAATAAGATGGATGTATACCGTGTCTCTGTTTTCCTTTTTTGATTAATAGTTGCCAAATTTGTACACTAGGGCTCTATTGACAGCGACTTATCGGTCAATTTTGAGCATTTTGTGAGAGTTCTAGTGCTTATACGGTTAATAAATCATTAAAAAGGAAAACATAAGGACACAGTATATATCCTTTTTCCTTCCCTTTAGTTTTTTTTTTAGATTGAATTAGTTACAAGTTTTTTATTTAAGTGTATATTATAGAAATAGTTAATTGAACATTAAACCCCTTTATCATTATTTCATAAAGCAATAAAAAAACGTAGACTTTAACAACATCGTAAACCCTAGTGGTATCGTTGAAGAAGAAAACCCTGGACTTCAACATAAGTCTTATATTACTAATACATCTTCAGCAAGCGTAGTGGTGTAGCGGCATCAATGCCGCCACAAGAAAAACCAACGGAGCAAATCTACATCGCAACAAAAAGAACCGCGACGCCATCTTTCCAATTAACAGGGACCCACTAGGTTGAAATCCTGCATCGCGCAAGCAGAGCTTACCGTGCGATTTGAACATATACATCAGCCCGAAGATTAACTATCGGGCAGTTGCCCGCCAGACACAACAACTGTCTGGTAGGAGAATCCTCCCTTTATAACGGAGGTTTGCGGGACTTTACTCTCTGTTCCACATACCTCCAAAGTGGCTTCACGAGCAATGAGGTATTGACGATAGCCTTTATTTTCCCTGCAATAGAATACTATAGATTAAAATTATGATTAAAATGTGTTTGTAAGCTCGCTCCATTGTCGACTTTGTCCCTGTCATCTCTGACCTAGACTAGATTCAAAAACAAACCCACTTCAAATCAAAAAAAGAAAACAGAAAAAATCGAAGCAATCATCAAATAAAATGCCTGTTTTTGAAAAGAAAAGATATCTGGTGTTATCTTTCGACTATCACGTTTAAAGGTATTTCGCACTACCCTTTAAGCTCTCGTTGATACGTCGGGCTATTAAGAAATAAAAACAACCGACCTTTACTTGATTGAAGCAACGTTGCTTGACTTGTCGTCAATTTATTTAAACTAAAAAATACACATAAATAATTCAACAGTATTTTAACGCAGTAAAAATAATGAAAACAGTCGTAATAAATCTAATAACCTTTCCTTTCATAAAACAGATAATAGGCTTCCGTACCTCAAAAGGAAAAAACGGAACTCTTATAGATTCACTTTGTTGTCCGTCCGTCTGTCTGTCAAGACCCTTTATCTCAGTCTCGGGAACGCGTGGAGGTACCTACCGAGTTGAAATTAAAATTTCAGGTCTACAGTCCCTTGAAGCTGTGAAAAAATCAAACTTCTAAGTTATTTATATAGTATTTTCCGTTGACCTAGAAGTATGAAATTTGGCAAGTAATACCGTCTTATAGTACAAGTATAGGGAAAAATCTGAAAACTATACATTTGTAATTAAATCACAGAAAAAAAATAGTCTTTTTTTAAAGTAATGTGTACCTACAAATTTGTACGGAACCCTCGGTAGGAGAGTCCGATTCGCACTTAGCCGGTTTTTATTTAAATGAAAATCACGCCAAGATCAGAAAGCCGTATTTAAGAATTAGGTCAATGTAATATATAAAGTTCTTTACTATAAAATGTACTGCCAAAACTAGTATAGTGCCAACTGATGGGAAATGGCATTCATTTGGCATTTTATTTGGGGTCGTTACTAAAGTAGAGTAGCTAATCAATATTATTGTCTTTGGGAATGGAAAGTCTGAAAAGTTTATTACTTTGATTTTTTGGCACTATGGAAGAGGAATAGTTTTCTTATGTTTGTGACCATGTTGAAAACGTTAAAATAAATATTCGTTACCATTGAATTAAAATTCTGGCAGTTCGTTATCTGTGAATGAATGGTTATTTTATTGCAATGAAGCCGATGGCAACAGCGGTCCGATTCTGTAAACATGTCGAAGTTTAAAACTTAAGCTTCGCCTCAGCTCACTTGTCACTTCGGTAAATGACAAGTGAGCCGTCAAACCATACAAACAAAATGTAATGACAGCTCACTTGTACACGGTGAGATGTCTACAGAATCGACCGGCTAGTCTGCTAGAGACGATAATAATAAGTCCTTTAATAAAAGTCACTCAAACTCAATAACCAGTCTAAAAAGACATTAAAACACACATTTAAGATTTAAAAGCACAAACTAAAGCAAATCCAGTTACATTAAATCCACCAACTAACAACCAAAAAAAAAAAACAACGTATTTAAAATATTTATCACCGAAACAAACTAAACAAAATCGCCAATTGACATGAATGATCGACTAACCATAAAGCAGGATTAAGAATAATCGCAGCGGCACGTCACTAGCGTCCATAAACTATATGTCAGAAGGTCGTGCATCATACAGACACTTCGTTTTTACGACTTCCCTTTGTGCTGACAGCTCCGTCGACTATAAAAAACCTATTCAAAGGTGGTGGAGACACTTGGACACACATCGTCAAGCTTTTAACCTCGTGGAATAGTGCTGTAACGTTTGTCGACGTGTCAAATGATCGTATTGCTACTTACGACGTTATTTCCCGCATTGTTCCGATTGCTACTACGTTTCGCTATGGGTTTTAAATCGATTTGAAGGTTGTGCTGTTCAGTTGGCATTGAGTGGCGCTGTTTGATTTGCTTTTGGTGTTGAGTTCTGTGAAATGAGTAACTGTGGTAACTTTGAAGAAAATATTAAAACCTTATGTCTCTGGTGATATTTTTCGTGATGAACTTCATAAGACTGTATCGTAAAAAATCTAAGCTCTCTAAAATGTTTTCAATATTCGCACTCGCAATGTGTACGTGTCATCGGATAATTGCAGACTACGAAAGATTGTAATAAATTTTTATTAGATTATGATTTTTCGTTTTTTCTGAAAAAATCGTTTTGTAAGCAATAAATCCCACCCAAATTCAATAGTTTCCAATATTTCCGTGGCTTATTAAGAAAAAATATTTTACTATTTAACGCGATATTTTACAATTCTACGACGTTTGCAATTTTCCGGTGATATATGCACCATAAGCAATAAAATTAAATCACTTAACACTATTTAAGATGTGTTTGAACTTGGAAGGTTGTTTTTCATGATTCTAAACGTGCCTTCAGTACTACTATAATTAAAGTTGTCTACCTTCACAAGAAAAATACTTCTTCAAGCTGTACAATATGCATAGGTATCATAATATTTATGTATGATGCGTTCATAAACCACCATCATCAATGTCGGAAGTATGTAAACTTCTTTTATGAACCACTACAGCCATCATAACTTAGCTGACGCCAAAGTGCTGTTATTATGGATTACTATAGTATAGATATTTTCCATCTCCATATAAACAATCTTAAGAGAGAGAAACCAACATCTTTCAATAAAGCGATTTTTGAATGATTGACATGAATTCCCTCTGTCTTCTCCCAATCTTTACCAAGTACAAGTTGCAAAACGGTTTTCAGCGCTCGGACCATAGTGTATACGTCACAGTAAAACCTATGCACTAAACTTGAGATAGATACAATTGACGTAAGTTTGTGCTACAGCAGCGCCGCACTGCGGCCCGGACTTTATGTCAACTTTACGATCCGCCATTACGGACCCAATGCCGTTTGCGCCAAGAGCTGATAAGTAACTGTATTCGAATTTCGAATTTAGCTGAGTAAGGGTAATAGCATGGAATTAGTAACTTCATTTTGGCAAGTAGCTTCTTAGTTTAACTATTTAACCTATCTGTTCCAATTGCTGGGCAAAGGCTGGTTTCCACAAAACTCTACCCTTTGTTAGTTCAGACCAGTCTTTTAAAGTTAGTAGTTAAAATAGTCACTTTTTATCATTTTTAGATTATGAGCTGATAACTGCATTCGAATTCCAAAACTAGCTGAATAAGCAAGTTGTATGGAATTATTAAGTTCTTTATTTTCGCAACTAGCTTCTTAGTTTTCATGGATACGGCTTTAAAATATCTAGTTGAACCTTTTTGATTGGATAGGTCGACGGGGAAACTTTCTAAACTTAATATTTGGAGTTAAGAACGAGCTAAAATTTGACAGGATTTCAGGCTAAAATAGAGTTTGACAAACTTAAAAAATTGGGGTTTAGATAATTAACGTTTTCAGTTTTATCTGAATGTGAGACAATAGTGTTTTAGTTACTCCGAGTCGTATAGGTCAGAGTTTCTGTTTGTTTCAGCTGTATTTACGGTTTTCCAATCCATGAAAGAATGACACAAAAGCCTTTGTGTCTTTGATGAAGTTCAATGGTCGAATCATGGAAAAAATTAAAAAAGTGATATCATTTGTTTTTTCGAAATATAACTTTGGCTTACGACATTAAATTTGTAATTGTTTGCACCTTGTTTGGCATCCTAGATAATCTTATAAACGCGATAGTGAGTTTGTTTGTTACTCTTCCACGTCTAAATCACCAAACCAATTTTGTTGAGTTTTGGTACATATATAAATGGGACCCTGGAGACGGTTATAAGCTTCTTTTTTTTGGAAAATCTTTTAAATTAATAAAGCAAGCGAAGCCTCGAGAAAAACTAGTCTACACTAATATTATAAAAAGGAAAGATTTGTTTGTTTGTTTGAATTGAATAGGATCCGAAACTACTGGACCGATTTGAAAAATTCTTTTAGCATTGGATAGCTACATTATCAGGGAGTAACATAGGCTACATTTTATTCCCGTACTCCCACGGGTACGGGAACTACGCGGGTGAAACCGCGTGACGTCCACTAGTAAGGAATAAAGTTATAATTCCACATAAAGATCTAAGTAAATGTAAGCCAAGTAAAAGCGATGCAAGGTTAATCTTGTGAGCACCTCTGCGTCGACTAACTAATAATTATAATAAAAAATTCCATCACATCGATATGTTTGTTCTGTCTGCTGGTAAATTCAGAAACAATGTACTCAGTGTATTGGGTCAGTAGTAGATCACATGAGTTATTTTGATCGTCTGCTTTGTTTCCCCATTCCAATTATTTATTTCGCTATAGGTTTGGTATTTGACACCATAAAGAGCAGTGGTTTTTGTATAAAAAGTTTTGTATTTTTATGTTAAAATCGCATGATTTTTTAATTGTATGTCGTGGAAAATGCTGTTGATCATATTCTTTTGTATTTTTTTCTATAAAATGTAATGTGTTACTGTTTGTTTTCCCAAATAAATACCTAAAAGAATATAAAAATAAAAATCTTACAACTACAAATTACAAATGCGATTGTTTGGATTTATGGATGGATATTTGTTACTCCATCACGCTAGAACGGCTGAACGGATCTGGATGAAATTTGACGCAGAAACAGATTATAGTTTGGAAGGGAACAAAGGCTAGTTTTTATCCCGGGGGTATGTTCCTTTGAGATAACTAGTGACATTCACGCGGGAGAATCTTTGGGACGGATCTGTCAGATACCAGCTTGATGCCCTTGAGTCAATTGAGAAACGAGCCAAGAGGATCATCGGCGATGATAGGCTCGTCGCGACGAGGCTCCAAAGTCTTGAGCATCGACGACGAGTTGCTAGCCTGTCGGTTTCTTACCGGTTGCATTTTGGGGAATGTGCGACGGAATTGCACAATTTAATTCCGCCAAGCCCGTTCCATCATCGGACCATAAGACGAACAGCGATGCGCCACCGGTAGGTACATGGTGGACAACCCACCCACGCGCACAAAACGTTTTGGTAACACATTCATAGTGCGTACAGCTAAGGAGCGGAATTCCCTGCCGGAGTCTGTGATTCCTGATAGCTACCACCTGGGAATATTTAAGTCAAGAGTGAATAGGTTACTTCTAGGCAAGCGTGCTCCATCTTCGACCACATCATCGCTTACCATCAGGTGAGACATTGGTCAAACGCGTGCCTATCAATAGTAAAAAAAGAGAAGCTAGTAAAGATTTAAATGTAAGCCAAGTAAAAGCGATGCAAGTAATGAGGCTAAGTAAGAGCTGTTGATAAACATCGACGGGGTGTCAAACAAAAGCGAGGTCTAGTTGAGGTCGGCCATGACATCTTTATTGCCGATGTCAAAGGTACAGCACTAGCATAACTTTATATTTTGCAGTTAATAAGCTGTTTTTTTTTTAAGTATGTTGTAAAATAATTTATGATACCCTTGTTTAGTGTAATCTTTGTAAGTGTACTGTAGGTACTTATCTTTCAATCTAATATCTTTAAAATAATATAAAAACAGATCAAAATGAAAAAAAAATAATGAAATACCTACATAAAGGATTTGATGATTTGACAGCCAGAAAAGAAAAAAAAACTGTTAATTATGAAATTGAGTTGTGGATTTTCACATTAAAAAAGTTTTGTAGTAATAGTAGGGATATTAATGAATTAGAAACACATATTTACGATTCTATTCCATAAAATGAAAATTAAAAAATATCATAACAGCAATACTGCACACAATAGTTACAAATACATATATTTGCCTGCTGACCCGCGCAACTTCGTCTGCGTCACATTTTTCATGAATGCTCCGCTCCTATTGGTCGTAGCGTGATGTTATATAGCCTATAGCCTTCCTCGATAAATGGGCTATCCAACACTAAAATATTTTTTCAATTCGAACCAGCAGTTTCTTAGATTAGCGCGTTCAATCAAAGAATTTAGCTTTATTATTCGTAGATTTATTGACAGTTAAGCATTGGTATTAAAACACAATAATCAACATTTTGTTCAAAATTGTATTTGCAATTAGTTAGCTGTTGGTTATTTTCTAATTTATATCGCTATTAACCTGGTTCATAGAAAATTTAATAGCATAGACATAATTTATATTTAAGTACCTTCATTTCATACTAGGATGATAATTTTAGCACTACTTCATTCCACAAAAGTTTGAATAGTAAGAATTAATCATTTAGAAAAAGTTTGTTTTTAAATTATTAAAAACTCCTTATTATTCTATTTTTGATTACATTGTAACGTTCAATTCATTTCCAGAAAATTAATTGAAACAGCAAAAAAATGTTTTTTTTTTGCTTTTCATTACCTAATAGACAAAATCTTGTAATCCTCATTAGTCAATTTTAGTTTTTTTTTATGTAACCTTGTTTTTTCAAATGCCCTAAGCCCTGTATCTATTCAAGTGAAATAAAAGGCGTCAGTCATCCCGCAACACCGTCCATGCGTCCGCATCGCTAGAAGACCATCGACTAACGTCACTAACGTTATAATCGCGCGATCCATCAGTACTAGCGCGCCCGCCTCGCCACCAGCCAATCAGAACCCGCCGCCACGCCTCCAAGCCACGCGATTGGCCGAACCACTAACTTTGAATATAGAACCCGTTTTTTTTTTCTCTAACGCCTACGCAAGCTCGGACAACTTGAGGATTTTGTTCACGTTGCATCAAACACAATAGTCGATTGCAATGCCATTTATTTTAATTTTTAGGTTAGGTATCGTGATGGCACTGAAATGGATTCAATTGCCTCGTTTATAGGATAAACTGTACTTCTACTGTTGTTAGTCATGCGATATTTAAAATCACCCTAGACAAGACTAGAAATAACAAATAGAAAGAAAATGTCGAGAAAAAAAACAAACAATATAAAACTTCTTCCATCTCACCAGTTCTTTTTACTTTATGGATATAAATACTAACTCGTTGACTCTGAATTACTTCAGAAACGTGGGAAAAAATAAATCTTACTTACTTTGTTTTTATGCTAACTCAAATGTCGAACCTGACAGATAAAATCCATCACAATTTAACTGAAACGATAACTTTATAAACAGCGGATGTAGATAATAGATAATAAAGTGATTGCCGTACAGCCTTACTTAATTAAATCTCTTTATAGCACCTTGTATTGTTCGCACAATCCAAATTGAACGAGATCTCCATTTCATTCCCATCCCATCATCGGACAGTTTCACAACGTTATTGTACCGAGATTTTAGTTTAAATGTGTTTATTTTTATTAATTAGTTCTGTGATCTTAGATCACAGAGTAAAAATATATTGAAAATAAATACTCGTATTTACTAAGAAGAAATATAATGAAGAAGAAAGAAAAAGCGTTTATTTGCGCCAAGCATGACGTATACCAAAAAAATAAAAATTAAATAAAACAAAATTACAATTTTATGACAGTTGGGAAGATATGCGTCACATTCGCGCAAAACGGCCATCGCTGTCTTTTGCCAGTTTCTGGCATTATCATCTTAAAATAGTTTAGTTTAAATTCATTTATTTGTTAACTAGGAAATCCCAGCTATACCTAAGCGTCAGGTTTTTGTAAAAATAAATTAAACTACTGAGGTTATCAGAAGAAATTGCGTATTTCGAAATTTTCTGCCATTAAATCTTACAAAAAATATTTACATTCAACGTTTTTCTAATAGTCTTTTGTAATGACAACATATTTTCTGGAAATATTAAAAAATTATATTTTTCAAGCACAAAGAAAAACCATCTCTACCATACCTAATAGGTAGGCCACAGTCACTTCCTAAATATTTTCGCCTAGTGTCCTTTGATACCAGATAATCAAAAACATAAAATAAAATAAAAACATTTTTCCATCATCATTGCCATCATCCAAGCACATATACAACAAAGTAAGCTTTCAAAAGCTTTTAAAATACATTATAACTTGTACATTACCTATATATAGGAGACATCATTAGGAACTAAGCGCGTCATAAACACAAAAATGTTGTTATTTTATGTATGGCTTATGTTCTCTTAAATACTTCACTCCTACAGTGTTCGTTTAATGAAGCAAGTTATTCCGATTAAGCCTACATTTTCAGCCTTCATTGCTAATGAGAAATGCTAAACCGAAGTTACAACTTTAAGAAATCAGTAACTTCCAAAGACGTAAAATTTTATATGGCGAAATAATGTGCCTTTACGTTCGTATTAAATAATAATAAATATGCTGGCTTTGATTAAAGTATGGAAATATTCTAGTTAACCAACCACAGCGGCTTTAAATTCAGAACCTTGCACCCAAAGTTTACTGGGCGAGAATTGGCGAGAATGCCTAAAGTTTAGGCGTATTCATTGCCCATCAACTTATTTTCTTAGTTTCTGCTACTCAAATTCGAATTAAGAATATTCTAAGCAGTCTTTACTATGGTTCGTATTTTTTTTTTTAATTTTGTAAATATGCATATAATACGTCGACGAGTACACTTATCTGGGCCAGCTAGTTTCCGTCCAGAACAGGCAGGAGAAAGAAATTGACTGTCGAGTCCAAAATGCCTGGAGGAACTACTGGTCTATGAAAGCGCACATGAAGGGCGACCTTCCCATGTCACTAAAGCGCAAGCTCGTCGACATGTGAATGCTGCCTATCCAAACCTATGGCGTTCAGACGTGGTCTTTGACTGAGGCTCAGAAGTCGAAACTCAAGGTTTGCCAAAGAGCGATGGAGCGTAGCATTCTGCGGATCAAACGGACCGACAGAATCCGCAACACATTTATACGTTCCAAGACAGGTATCGCTGATGTTGGAGACAAAACAGCGAGCCTAAAGTGGAATTTGGCGGGCCACATTTACAGGATGCACGAGGACAGATGGGCCAAGATCGCCACGCAGTGAGTGCCTGAAGACGGACGTCGCAACCGAGGCAGGCCTAAAAAACGCTGGCGTGACGATTTGGAATCATTTCTGACGGATTGGCCGGAGAAGGCACCACATAAAGTTGGCTGGAAAAATATGGGGGAGGCCTTTCCCACTGCTGAGGGACAACATAGGCTAACAAAAAAAAAATGGCTGTTCTGTTCGGTACTAGCGCGTACAGTCGATCACACAACGGTGTCACCACTTTGAGTTGGATAAGTAGCGGAGTAGTTAGAATAAGAGGCCAGTGTCATGGAGTGCTAGGATTGACTATCTAGGTAGTACCCAGAAACGTTGTGTTCCTCTTTTTTGTTTCGCCGTAGTCGGGTAAAAATCATTCCCAGTCTTGAAGTTAACTAGCGTTTATAGGAATGCCATGTTTGGTGTCAATCCTATATTATTTTTTTAATCATCCACTAACGTTATTGCTGATAGAGTAACGTGTTGGCTAGAGCTCCAGATCAAGAGTTGCCCGTCCACCAGGTCTAAAAAGGCCACACAGTAGAAACGTAATATAATCATAAAATTAATAATAATCTCTTATTTCTCTTTTAAATCCATCCAAAGCGATAATGCCGCCCATTGTGTCACCCTATGTTGTTTTCCATATCTATCTTTTCTGTAACTTTTATGGTTTACGTAATAAAGAGTATTTATTCTATTTATAAAACAACAATCTTTCAAATTTTATTTTCATCTTTATCGCTAAAGCATTAGGTTCAAGGTTGATTGGGAAAATTTGCTGGCTGATTCTACAGTGGCCTTTTTATTAGACCCGCAGTTCACAAACTTATCCCCAAAATTATCAATCATTTGACGTGTTTGATCGATTCCCATTACTTCAAACCCTCCACAAAACACCACGTTTCACCGCTATCTATTTATATCTTATCCACACGTTACAAACATGACCTTGCGTCCTCCATTAAGACATTTTCATGGCGCACATAATTCAAAGACATAATTGTTGAATACAATGTAGTGTTAAAGCCACCTGAACACGACTTTAGAAAGTTCCATCGACCAATCACGACACAGCCCGCGATAATCGCTGATTTCTAATTGGTCAATAAATATTTACTAGGAACGACTGTGAAATATATTTTGTTTTATGACTTGTTTTTAGTGTTACGGCGTCGAGTTTAGAATAAGTAGGAAATAATGTTCTTTCAGTACCTTTAGTGAAGACAGAATGATGTATTAAAGCAGCTGAATATCTGTGAAAACTATCGTGGAAACTACGAATTTTGAAGATTCTACAGAAAATTTTGATTTAAGCAGCAAGGATTTGTCGTACCAGAGGACCTAGAAATAGTGGCATTCTAAAAGCAATAATGATTGCCATTAGGCCTGACATGCTCTTCCGAAATTTCTGTACTTTCGACAATTGTTATCGATGTTAGTTTAGAATGCCACTTTGCACTTAAAAAAATCCTAAATGGCCAATTCCCTTACAAAAAAAAAAAAATCAAATTTTAGTCACAATTTGGTAAACTAGGGGTGGTTTGAACGGTTTTAGACTGGCGATGGCAATGCGAATGCGAACGTTCCTTATAAATACGAGAATTGCCCCCTCAGAAGTCATAGAAAAAGTGACATTTAATTTCATTTTCATTGGGATTGATATACGCTACCGAAATGTTACGTGGTCCATCTAAAAGATCTTTCGACAATCATTGTCGCTGGTAAAATGGCACCATGTCGAGAACTCCAAGAGTGCGAAACCAACTAATCACACATTCCATAATTCCTACAGAATAAAACCTCATTCCTTTGCCAAAAGCAAAATTTTAAATTTAGAACCCTCTCCCACCAGCCAGTACCAAGCCTTGTTTACACCGACACAGAGTGGCCACTAAGTGTGATATCGTTATCGGCCACCGTCCACTTCCTGTGCAGTTCTGCCTTTGGTCACGTAGTCCGGGGCCATAAGGCACAATGTATAGTGTGTACCCCGATTGTTTCGGCTGAATGGCCCGTTGTTAGGCCGAGCATATCGCACCGGACGCGCGAAATGTCAGGCGATTAATTTTATTGTTTCGTTGGTACGTTTGTCGTGTGATGTTGGTAGATTAGATTTAGTTGGCATAGACATGAGGATGAATCTGCTGCGTAGAAGCTAGTGGGACGTCATCAGTCATGTCAGGAAATTGGGCTTTAGTTGTGTAATACAAGGCTTGTTTTAGTGTCTGGACAGCCCACTTACCAGTTACGTGATGAGCCTTAGTACTGAAGTGTCAAAAAGTTATAGCTATTGTTATCATTAGAAACTGGCGTTTTCATGAGCATTTTCGGTTTTAGGCCAGTATCGGCCTTGCTATTTCGTTAGGTCTTAGGTCTTAGTGTGGGTTGTTCCCCGTTTATCATTGGATAAATGTAGGAAAGGAATGATATCGTAAATTTTAACTATGTATTTATATAGGTAATTTTAAAACATACACCTACCTAAACTGCTTAAAATATAAATTGTAGGTATACTTTCAATAATAGAACTTATACGTCAGTCTGAAATCACTCCCTGTTGATTCATTTTCCTGTTGAACATCAAGTTTTTCTTACAAACTCGGCTTATGTGATTATAATATGATTTATTGTTATTACACCCATAAAACTCTGAAGGGTGCTGCAATAAAAGGATCGTATAAAGTAAGCCTAAACTAAAACTGACATTAATTTCAAAAATAATGCCATAAATAGTTATCTTTAACGTAATAAATAAATATTTATTTAAATATTCACAAGACGGAACATTTATTACCTATAACTAAGTATTTGAAATTCGCACATAAATATTATTATAATTAATCCCTTTCAATGTTATAGCAAATTTTGTATTAGACTCGTGTTTTTCTTTTAAACAAAATTACTGTGACATTTAAATGTTAGTGCTGTCAATCTTTCAGAGGGGCCGTGGAGTCTTTACTATGCTTATTTTTGATGACGTGAGGGATGGGGGGTTCAAATGGTGATTCCGTCAGCAATATTTACTTCCTTTTTTGTTTGCAAATCTTAGAACCGATTTCGAAAATTCTTTTACCAATAGAAAGCTACGTTATTTGTGAGTGTTATATATTACCTAACCCGATAAATACCGCCCAACGAAGTAGGCACGGGTCAGCTAGTTCATACGAATATTATAAATCCGAAAGTAACTCTGTCTGTCTGTCGCGCTTTCACGCCAAAACTACTGAAACGATTTTTTTACCACTGTCTTACCTGTTGGTAAGCGATGATGTGGTCGAAGATGGAGCACGCTTGCCTAGAAGTAACATATTCACTCTTGACTTTAAGACTCCCAGGTTGTAGCTATCAGGAAACACAGACTCCGGCAGGGCATTCCACTCCTTAGCTGTACGCACTATGAATGTGTTCCCAAAACGTAATAAAATTTGCAATACAGATAGTCTAGAGCCTGAGAAACGACATAGGCTACTTTTTATCCCGGGTGTATGTCCCCAGGAACCACGACGTGGTCACGAAGCAGCTAATAGGTACGAATAAATAAAAGGAAAACTGACTGACATATCAACTCACAGCCGAAACTGCTGAGACTAGGAACATGAAATTTTGCACAAGGCTTCCTTTTAGGTGCAGCACAGACTGAACCCGATATTGCGCGTAGAATCAGCATGCTGAAGTGGAAGTGGGCCGGCCATGTCTGCAGACGAACAGACGGTCGATGGAGCAGACATGTGTTAGAATGGAGACCGCGTATGAGCAACCGTAGTGTGGGACGCCCTGCGGCACGATGGATCGATGATTTAAAGAAGGTGGCTGGCAGCGGATGGATGCGGGCTTACGTTCAGCAATGGACGAATATTGGCTGAAATGATGACGATGATAAGACAGACTATCCGTGATGCACTTTTAAGTCTATGAAAATAGAACCTAAGCAATTATATGCAGTAACGTAATAACATTTTGTGCGCCACAGACTCGATCGCACATCTCCGTTTCTCCGCTCCGCTGCCACGCTCCTCTGTAATGGACAGGCACCCTTAAGGGCAGAAAAGGGGGAAAATCGTGTGTAGTATATCTGACGAAGTCGCGGGCAAAGTGCTAGTATATGAGAAAACATTCCTTTCCACATAACCATTATTTCATTTAATAACGAACGATACCGGCCAAGGTAACCGATATTCTTTGTGTGGAATGATTAATGTTGTTGCCCCTAAATCAGCGGGAGTTGGCTGGCTTATTATGAGATAGGCCACGCCTTCACACAGATTTATAGCGAGGTAACTCTTTTTTTTTTGTTATTTTATAATGATGCTTTATTACTAAGTTGGATGTTCGGGATATAGATATCGAGTTATAGTAGATGTAGGTACGTACGGGTATAGTAAGTTTTAGGAATACTGTTGTGTTGTATTGTAGGTATGTCTAAAACTGGACGACGAAATACATTTTAATCTAGCTCCTTCCTGCGACTTCTACGTCGTCTCTGTTAAATTGTTGTAATCAGATCAGTATTTCCAAAGATTTATAATATAGTAGCTTCTGCCAGCGGCTTCGCCCGCGAGGTCCCTAAGGAGCATACTCCTGGGATAAAAAAATAGCCTATGTCCTTTCTCAGGCTCTAGACCATCTGTGTACCAAATTTCATTTAAATCGGTTCAGTAGTTTTGGCGTGAAAGCGCAACAGACAGGCAGACAGACAGTTACTTTCACATTTATAATATTAGTAAGAATGTATGATACATTTTCTTTTGTATGTTTTTTCTCATCCAAGTGATGTAGGTACTGATGTACCTGCCATGTTATCTCGTCACCACCACGACTGGTAGAGAATGCCTTGGCCTTAAAGCAAAGGCAGATTTTATGCCACAGGGCCGAGAGCATTAAGTTCGTTTTTGTACTAATGTGTTCTAACAAAGTGTGTTTCTTAATATGAAGTATTCTACAGATGTTTATTCAGTGAGTGTGCCCAAGAACTCTAAGGCCGCGGACACGAATTCAGCGGCGCGGGCAGTTACATTATACCTCTCTGCATTTGAACACGCCGCTGCAGCTCTGGTCGCGTCAAATGCAGAGATGATAATGTAACTGCCCGCGCCACCCGCCGCGCCGCTGAGTTCGTGTCCGCGGCCTTACACCTCAACCCATCGGCCCCCTTTTATACCATCGGACATTTAGTCGTACTGCAAGTTACCATTTCTACCTTGTTACTATTCCACCAATTCGCACTAAGCGTTTCCAAACGTCTTTTATAATGCGCACAGCAAAGGAGTGGAACTCTCTGCCTGCGTTTGTGTTTCCGAACACATACAACCCTAATCTCTTCAAAGTTAGAGAGAGAGAACAGGCTTCTTCTGGGTAAGCTCGCTCCCTCGTCGACTTTGTCTCTGTCACCTCTGACCTAGACTAGATTCAAGATCAAACCATCAAATAAAAAAAATACGTTACAATAAAAGTTGTTCTAAAGTGGAATCCCACACTTGAAGTGGACTTTATCATTTATTGGTTGCTGATGATGACACACAAAATGATGTTCACCTTGCACAAGTAAAGTTCTAAGAATAGGAAAACCGCGTCAAATAATAAATACATTATTTACTGTGGGACAAACTGTTAAGTGTTGAGCTAAAGACATGTTTATTAGGTTTTTTCAACACATTAGTCATACACAAGATAATTTTCCGTATTTTATACATTTACCATAAGCTTCTGGTTCCAGGAATGTTTAATTTATTTATTATACCGTTATATCCTGCTGCGAGCACGCATAAAGGAGATGTTTCATTTTTGTATGGGACGCCGTTCATAACATGTACCTTTTAGCGAAGCTGGGAAACTAACCCCTGAATAGAATAATGTAACATTTCTTAATATTAAATGTTTTTTACGTACATAATTTTTTCTTAATCTTTGACGTTAGCGACACCGATACAGACTCAGTGTTTATGTCAAAACAAACGATCATTTTGAATTTTTCGTTCAGAAATGGTTCAGAAGTACATTTCAGAAAAATAGATTAAACATTTTTGTTACTATGAAATCGTCACACTTGCTTATGATTAGTCAAAAATATGTATAAGAGAATAATAATAAGTGTTAATAGTACAAGAAAACATATATTTTATCGTCTACGTGATATTATGTTTTGATTTGATCTGATTTCAGAACGAAAGCAGGCTATACAAACTATGAGACGCCATTTTGAATAGAATATGGCAATAATATAAAAACGATTACTTTTTGTGCACGACAAATCCGGCTTAAATTCACGAAAGAATATTTTTCCTCAATTTGTGGTATTTTTCTCTCTTTTTCGATAAATATACCTACATCTGATGACCGAAAATGAAACACCTCCTTTACGTTCACATTATATTTTATATGAATAATTAATTAATTATTTTAGAAATAATTAATTATTGACATGCGGTTAAAGTGCATGTGTCACAATATTTTCTTATTGTAACCGCTATGTAAAGGGCACAATAAATTACTTTTTAATACGTACATATTAGTTTTTCCCGCGGCTTCGCTCTAAGGCCTTAGTATTCCACAGGAAAAATGCATTTTATGTTGATAGCTTCCTACCAAAGGTTTTTTTTTATAACAATTAGAAAATAAATACTTTGTTGGTAGGTAGGTAAGTGTGTATTTTAATAACCAAACGACGTCTCATGAACATTGATAAAGAATTCGTTAAACAGCTGTAAAAAGAGGCGTGACGGACGTTTCAAGATGGCGACGACCGTAATTAAAAAATAAAAACGGAATATTAATTTTCCGTCACGTTTATGCGGTAATAAAAGATCGTAATGAGATTCCGTGGCATAAATTATTATAGCTTCTCTCTTTCTGCTTGTCCAATTGTTTATCTGCTGTAGTGTAGCGTTGAGCACGAAACCTTGGAATTACTTTTTTTCTGTCACGCGGGCAGAAAAAAGTAATTTTAATAATGTCGAACACCATGCGTTTTGCTGATGTATATAAAACCGTTTAAAATTAAGTTTTAGTTTTAAAACTGTAGGAAACTGAAGAATATAAATTAAATTAAAAAAAATAACAGTCAAGGAAACTTACAATCACAAATGACCCACCCACATGAAAAACAATTGCTTTTCAAAAAGAAAACTTATTGTTATATTTTTCCCACCATCACAAATAAAAAGCTAAAAAATATCTAATTATTAAACAACAAATGGCAGTATGTAACCACAGCTAATGATGTACCTAACCATAAACAAAAGCTGACATACAAAGGCTGAATAATATAATGCCTTTGCCATAGCTAGGAGTCATTAATACCTGTCAAGTCGCCACGCTCCACCCGTTTGCGCAGTAACATTACCACGGCTAACTTAACTTTGCGTTTCAGACATGCAATTATCGACCTTATGACAGCGCACTAAGATCTATAGAGTATAAAAGAGAGGTTTATTTTACATTTGTTTGTAGATTCCCTACATAATCGTCCATGATGTCGACACGCCTTCGCGCGAAGTATCTGCTGATAAATGGAATATTTTATTTTCTACAATATTTATTTTGCCGTATGTGCAGGATATAGAGTTATTTAAAAAGCTCATAGGATGGATATTGTTGAGTAGATTCCGTTTATAAGTTTGGAAAAAAAATACTTTAAGAAATAAGTAAATTTTAAGCCATACCATAGCCATCTGCTGCTACAGATCAAAAATTCTCCCTTTACTTTTAACAGCTAAATTCACAAAAACCTTTTCACTACTGAAAAGCCTCAGTAACATAAATGGGTAATGGAAATAATACCTAATGAAGTAATGATCAATTCATAAGCAAACAATAAAAAAACTGTTACAACAATTAATCATATAGGTAAACTAGTTCTCTGTATGAACAATAACTCCCCTAAAACTAATTACAAATTGAACAAAAAACGTAACAATTGTTCACAATTAATCATTTTGCAGTCTAATAACAACAAATAACTAGTTAATTATGTCAGTTCTTGTGACAATTAACTTAAATTATTGTAGATATAATTTATAAACTTATACGCAATACAAGAAATAATAAATGAAAATAAATTGCAATATGTTTTAATTTTTTATCTGCAATTATTAAATATAGGTACACCATCTACTTAAATTTTTTCTAGGTTTTAGTTTTCTGGAGAGGAGGTATTTAAATTAAACTTATGAAAAGCCGAAGACTGCAGCGTCTAAAATAAACCTCACTTGACATAACAAGCAACTTTAAAAAAAGTTGTGTCTCCTAATCTGAAAATGGCGTAGTATAAGCAAAAACTGCAGATAATTTTGCACAGTAAAAATGCCAGTGTCGTAAAAACAACTGCAGTGGTCAGAATCAACAAACTAACAGAAAAATAATATTAATTTAATTAAACGACCTGTTTTATGAAAAATAATCGTTTACAAGATAATAAAATAATATAATTTTTATTGGCATTTTAACACTAATGCAAAACCAACTTCTACTTAATTTACGATTTACTTAACTACAACTTGATGACACTACATTTCACAAATTAACATTTTCTCTGACTTTTACATGTTTTATTTATTTTTCTTTTTTCGTAGAAATGTGTGGATTTTGCAAGACACCTGCATGTTTATACCGTTTGGCCATAAAACCGAGATAAACTTAAGTTTAAGTTAAACCCCGTCGGAGTTGACTGGGGCCAATGAAAACTTTTTATTGCCGCTATGAAAGTGGCTTTGCAAGCAGCCCCTACTAGTTATCGTTATAATTGGCATCTCATTTATGATGCTTACAGAGTTTTAAAATATGTTTTGTGTTTGGTGGGAAAATGCTCTGGTATTGTAGCTGAAATTCCTATATCTATTTGTTGAGTTTTATGTGCGAATCGATATAATCTCGTTTAATTTTATTCGATCTAAAGTAGGTATTATATACATGTACACACAAGCACTATCATACACGTTCTTATAATATCTTTCTAACTCTGTTTTTAATTTCAGTATAATTTGCTCCATGTTCATTTATTTACTTTATTTCGATGATATTTTTATTTATTATATTGATTCAAATGAACCGCCACTCATCCTTTGAAGGGTTCATTAGAAAACCAGCGTCAGACAGTCTCAGGCTGTCTGACATATCGCTGAAATGAACCTTTTTAGTGCAGCCGTGAAACACACACTTCGATTTTGGCTTACCTACCATTATTTGTTATTTGTATGTACCATGCGTGTTTCATGTATGTGCTAAATAAATATTATGTTTTCTTTCTTTCTTAAACTCTGCCTTACACTCACACGTACATATAATATTTTTATTTAATTCAAGAAGAGAATATTATTTTCTACATTTAATTTAATTTAATGTAACCCAAAAACAATATAATACAACCCAATAATCTTTACAAAATCATTACCAACGGACAGAGCTAAGCGGCCATCTTGGTTTTAACTACTGTCAATTTTAAAAATTCGAAGCAATTTTGAATTTCGAACGTTCGAGAACGGTTAGTAGCGGCTGCGACACGTACGATATTGTGGTTAACCGTATGCATAGAGGTCACAGATTGTGCCAGCTTCCTAGTAAACACAGCCACTGTGTCAGAACCGCAAGAAACAACTTACGGCTAGAACTTGGGTGAAAACTTCTGACTACCTACAAGAAAAACAGTATTTTTTTTAAGAAAAAAGTTTTTTAGGATATTAGACTAAAGTTTCACCGCAACAGGGTTAAGGATAAAGGAAGACGGGCTATCCCTATACGGTTTTTTATACAGAAAATGTAAAAAAACCGTTTATTTTCTATTAGTGAAAACAGTATCAAAATCTGCTGCGTGGTTTAGAAGAAGTAAGTGGAGCAACAGACAGATGCAGACTTCGAATTTAACTGTTTAGAGAAGATAAGAGAAATAATGTCAGCCTGGAGTTTCCCAGTCCAGGAAAAAGGCCTCACTTCACTCTATCTACTTCTCACTATCTGGAGCTATTTGAGACCAGTCTTTACGTACCAAAAAGAGAATATTAAATTTAGAAGGAGGATAGTAGAATCCAAAATCCTTACTAATATTATAAATGCGAAAGTAACTCTGTCTGTCTGCCGCGCTTTCACGCCAAAACTAATGAACCGATTTAAATGAAATTTGGTAAACAGGTAATCTAGAGCACATAGGCTACTTTTTATCCCGGGAGTATGTTCCCTAGGGACCACGCGGGCGAAGCCGCTGGCTTAAGCAAGTTTGCTAATAACAAGATTGGACCTTGGAGAGGGACATAGGATATCGGTAAAACCGGGTGAATAGAAACAAAGCTTTGATAGTATTTTCACTTGGATACCACAGTATGCGATTCTGAAAATTATCAATCTTTTAAAACTAATATTGATTTAAAAATTGGAGTCCTCAAAATACTGCCAGCAGAATTTAAATAAAAGTTAAAATCCGCTTCAAAGTTTTGTTTCTATTCACCCCTGCGTTTCTACCCGGTACTTTTTTATCCCAGGACAACATTTCCTTGGTCTAATTTCCGGCGGAGAGCCGCTTGTAGAAGTTAGTACTTATTTAATAAAAAACCCTACACTGATTAAAAACTCTCAAGAATCAACCAAGCCGTTTCTAAAAAAATATCATTCTTTTAGAACTAATATTGATTTAAAAATTGGAGTCCTCAAAATACTGCCAGCAGAATTTAAATCAAGTTGAAATCCGCTTCAAAGTTTTGTTTCTATTAACCCGGTACTTTTTATCCTAGGACTAAATTTCCTTGGTCTAATTTCCGGCGGAAAGACGCTTGTAGAAGTTAGTACTTATTTAATAAAAAACCCTACACTGATTCAAAACTCTCAAGAATCAACCAAGCCGTCTATAAAATTAACAATCTTTTAAAACTAATATTGATTTAAAAATTGGAGTCCTCAAAATACTGCCAGCAGAATTTAAATCAAGTTAAAATCGCCTTCAAAGTTTTATTTCTATTAACCCGGTACTTTTTATCCCAGGACTAAATTTCCTTGGTCTAATTTCCGGCGGAGAGCCGCTTGTAGAAGTTAGTACTTATTTAATAAAAACCCTACACTGATTCAAAACTCTTTAAGAATCAACCAAGCCTAGTACTCGCACGCGAATCTAACTACTATTACAATAGATCGGAGAGTGGTATAGTAAATATTTACAAACAGCCCAGCGATGTGTCAATGCTTATTGTGATTATGTTTTATAGTGAAACAATCAATGATGCAAACGATTACCTAACCAACACATTCTCAACAAAGGATTTTATTATTAAGATTTTAGTTCAATTACCTTATTCATGGGGTTTTTTAATTAAATATTTTGCCCCCCGAATAAAGCCCTCCCGAAATAAAGCCATTTCCAACCATTGTCAAATCTTAATGATGACTACGTAACATTTCGGTAGCGTATGTCCGTCTTTACCATAGAGAATAGTCTTTGGTCTATACATTTTGAGCTTTTAGTCAATGGTTCTTGCTGATAGAATGCCGCTTTGCCCTCAAGAGTGATACTGCAGCTAAGGATCTTATTCTTCTCGGCTTGTCATTTAAATAGTTATTACAAGGGTAAAGCAATGTATCTCTTACATTTATACACTATCTCTTGCCCACGACTTCGTACGCGCATACCCCGTTTTTCCCGTTCTCGTAGGAATTTCGGGAAATCCTCTCTTAGTGCAGCCCTAGACTCCCCAAGGAACCTACATGCCAAATTTCAGATTTCTACGACCAGTAGTTTCGGCTGTGCGTTGTCTTCATTCTCTCATTCAGTCACCAGCAACGAAAGAGTTTTATAATGTAGCGGCTTTTCCAACCAGCTTTTCCACATTGTCACCGATCCCTTTTCTGCTCTCGACTTTTCCACTCTTTTTAAAAATCAATTCGGATCCTGCCTTTGTTCGATCTTTGTGGTCGGTGAAGCACGGTTTCTTATTCCATTCTTTTCTATTCTTTGTCATCTCAATATTCACCTCCTTTCTACATTTCTAGCCCTATCATCTTTATCTTGTTCTAAACATGTATTCCCTCAAATGAAGCATTGTTCTTCTGCAATTTCGTTTTTTTCTTTCTTCGATTAGCAATCGACCATTCATCAACAAACGTAGACTTTCTTTCTTTAAAGGAGTATATAACATTAATTAACTATTTTACCTGCGGTGGGCAGTCGGCACAATTACCTATTTACAAGCCAGTTATGAGTTTATTTCAGTTACTTGGAAAGAGGAGCTACTCGATTTAATTATGTTTCTGCTACTGATCAATTACCATTTATTTGTGGCAATATAAATTTACGGTAACGCTTCTGTGAGAATTTCCTCTATATAGTACGCGTGTAAATGCAAAGTTTTTCGTACTAAAGACTTGTTTTGAGTTTGATAATTTGATTTTACAACTAAATAACCTACTCTAAAACATTATTCAGACAAAAACATAATAGTAGATTATGCAACAAGGGGATAAAGCAGTGTCTTATGTCACGGGCGTTATATTGAATTCCGAACGCAGTGAAGGATTCGGGAGTTAAATCCTGAATGCAGTGAGGGATTCAAGCTAGCCCAAGGCAAAGACACCTCTATCCCTGCGGTGCATACTCTACTTTTCACACCTACTGCGAGAAAATTGTTCGCAAGTCATGAAGAGAGGTCGGTTCCCATCGGTTTCAAAGTTGTGTTCCAAATTCAAATCACATTATTGACCTCCAGGCAATGATATTGTACTGAATTTCATTATGACCCGCCGGGCAATAATGACTTACTTTAGGTTGAGTTTACATGACATATAATGTGACGTTTTCGTGCAGGTGGTGTGAAAAAGTAATTATTGCAGTTATTTTAAGATACATTTATTGCTTCCCCCGAAAAAAAACCTTTCTGTATTTAGGAGGTTTTGTTTCTGCACTACAGACTGTATGCTTATCTTATGATCTATCTATACCAGTATTACAAAGCTGAAGAGTTTATTTGTTTGGTTGAACGCTATTCTCAGGACCTACTGTTCCTGAGAATAGCGCTCCGCTCCTATTGGTACTTAGCGTGATGATATATAGCCTATAGCCTTCCTCGATAAATAGGCTTTCTAACACTGAAATAATTTTCAAATCGGACCAGAAGTTCCTGAGATTAGCCCGTTCAAGCAAACAAAAAAACTCTTCAGCTTTATATATTAGTATAGATCAACCTAAGAGATCGAAATAATAGGCTTTATGTAGACCATAAATAGAGTATTGTAGAGATTTATAATAGCGGATTTGTCGCCAATATTTACTATATTGGTTACCTTTGCATGGACAGAGTAGCTATACAGCAAATTGCAATATTTTTTTAGAAATACCCTCAGTAAAATGATAAGCATGTTGCAATAGGTGATATATCTAAAAGTAACTAAATAAATAACTTAATGTATCAATAGAAGCTAATTTAGCGGCATCATACTAAAGTTTTTTTTTTATTATTTGAGATGGGTTTGCTCTAGACTCTAGTCAAGGTCAGAGATGACAGAGACAAAGTCTACGATGGAGCGAGCTTACCCAGAAGGTGCCTGTTCACTATGACTTTGAAGAGATTAGGGTTGTAAGCGTTTGGAAACACAGACGCAGGCAGAGAGTTCCACTCCTTTACTGTGCGCATTATAAAAGACGTTTGGAAACGCTTAGTGCGAATTGGTGGAATAGCAACAAGGTAGAGATGGTAAGATGCAGTGCGTCGTTTTCTTAACATTTAGCCGCCATGGAATTAGAAAATTCACTTTTATCGTTAGCCATTTAATTTTATATCTCATTGACCTCACAATTACTGGTTCCCAGTAATTCTAACATGTGAATGGAGGGCTGGCAATCAAATTTTACGATCGACCAATCTAAACACGTTAACTATTTTGATTACGATTTAAACGTGAATGAGCAATTTAGATTCTATTACGGACATTATAACGATCAATTTGGAATATTGGTTTGATTTGAGTTTGCAAATAATCTTTATTAAGTAGCAATTAATTCTTCGGCACGGGCTAATAATACTACTACAGTAAAAGCTCTTTCTGTAGTGAAAAGATTAATAAGGTTAATGAACACTGCAACTAAGTTGGATAGAATTTATTCTTGCACATATCACAATAACCACAGAATACCATGATACGTGGTCAGCCGTAATGTAACATGTTACAAAGCGTGCATTCGTGCAGTCAGTACGTGAAAACGAATACGCGAGCACCGAGCCGCTCGTTGCTCGTTTCGAGTGCTCCACCCGCTGTTGGTTTTTTGGTGAATATCTTTGAGTGTTACGCGGTTCAGTCAGAACATGTTACACGGATTATTGCGGATGTTACATAGACGCCGCGTAACGTAACACGCACGCTGCAAATGTTACATTACGGCCTGTAACACCGGTAAGTACCCACCATTTGATACAGGGTGTAACAAAAAGGAGCAGTCGTAATTGAAAAAAACTGGCCAAGTGGCCGAACGAATTTAATTTTTTTAACATGTTATTTTAACACTACAGACATCTAATAGGTTTTCCTGTAATCTTTAAGTAAAGAATTATTATCTCCATTTTTTTCAAAATTGTAGGCTCAGTAGTTTCGGAGATAAGGGAATGGACATTTTTCGTCTAATTTCTTGAATAAATTCAAAACCATTTATTTTAAAATTATGAAGAAAATATAATTAAAACCCGCACAGTAAGCCCTTTCATTTGTTATGTCACACATATTGTTCAAAAACCTTTTTTTTTATTTTCTAGTTTGACCCCCAAAAGTGACCCCCATACTAAAAAAATATGATTTACGTAACGCGTCCGTGTTTGGGTCACAAAAGTCCATATGTGTACCAAATTGCAACAAAATCGGTCCAGTGGATCCGGAGAAAACTGGCTGTGACAGACGGACAGACAGACACCCGAGTGATCCTATAAGGGTTCCGTTTTTTTTTTCGGAACCCTAAAAATTGCTTTTGTCAATGGCAGAAGCAGACTTTTGATACCTTACTATAGACTTATCCAATTTAACTAATTCCTAAGCAATTACAAAACTATATACAACATTTTTTTTCATTTCAGGAACGTCATCATTCACCACTATTTTGTGCAAACGAATCTCTACCGCAAGCAGCTCCACAATGAAAACATTCAATCATTGTTTGTCACAATATGTGCCAAAATCTTGCAACTGAAATCTTGTCAGACGTCCGAATGTTAGTATTTATTACAATGACAACTGTAAACAATGGCTACTGAAGCAAATCTGACACTTTATTGCGGATTGAGTTAGTTGGGATTAGATCATCAATGACAAGTATTATTGGAAGCAAAGATGTAAGCAATAATATTCCTACCTACAAAATTTCTCAACGGAGATTTAACAAGTGTGCTGGGCCCCAAGTCTGCTATTACAATAGTGTCAGAATGGTCTCATAATGATTTCATAATGGTCGATTTTGACAAGTTATGCGAGATTTCTTTTATATATGTTTTTAAATATTATTTACTAATTTGTCATTATATACGAGATTACCATTCTATGCCATTTCTTTCAATGGAGTGTCAGTGGTTGACCATTGGAAAGTAATAATGACGCTTTTATATTAGTAGATTACCAAACTTGTCAAAATCGGCCATTATGAGACCATTCTGACACTATTGTAATAGCAGACTTGGGGCCCAGGAGATGTTAAAGTGCACAAGTATGTGAGCAAACACAGGTGCACTCAGTGTTCCTTTACTCTCATTAGAGATGGGTAACTCAGGAAAGATAGATAAAATCAACCAATCTTTGTATCCATTCACATCTAAATGTATCAGTGTATCTTTACAACTTATACACTCACGGCGTCTTTTTCTATCTGTCTCGCAACCGTATAGCTAGCGCACATCTATGCACTCGTTATTTCGTCCTCGTTTTTAGACCTCCAAGGTCAAATTCAAGCGTCTCTTTTTCACTTCCGTATTTGAAATGTTCTGTCGCGCTTTGACATTATCTATCACTCTCACTGGGCCCCAAGTCTGCTATTACAATAGTGTCAGAATGGTCTCATAATGGCCGATATTGACAAGTTTGGTAATCTACTAATATAAAAGCGTCATTATTACTTTCCAATGGTCAACCACTGACACTCCATTGAAAGAAATGGCATAGAATGGTAATCTCGTACATAATGACAAATTAATAGATAAATAATATTTAAAAACTTGACTTGTCAAAATCGACCATTATGAAATCATTATGAGACCATTCTGACACTATTGTAATAGCAGACTTAGGGCCCTGATATAGTGAGCTGATCGAGTAGAGCGAAGCGACTAAGCGAGCCACGCTGAACACCGTGAGCTACTGATACATAAGAATATAAAGAAACAAGAGTGATACACATCCCAGTGATCGAAAGATAAATTGAACAATCTTTTCTTTTTAGTGATACATTTTGCCCATGTTCACTCTCAAAACCCGATGGGACGCCAATCTGATACGATCTGGTGCAGGACCAACGCTTTACGTGCTTTCCGAGGCACGGAGGTACCATACCACCAACTTCCGAATTCCAAGCGGTTCCAACTGAGAAATTTGTAATGAAAAATCCTGTTAGCAGTTAGCCCAAACTAACGCAGTTATAGCTAGGGGTAAATACAAAGGAGATAGAATTGTCAAGACATCGGAAAGAGTTGACCATTGTCTGAAATCAATAATGAAACATGTCTATGGACCAGGTTATTTTACCAACAGAACAACAGTAGCAAACATTAAGAGGCAAGTACAAAGGTATTAAATGGAAGATCTGCAAGAGGCTTTCATGGGGGTAAAGAACCACTTCCAAAAGTTATAGCGAAACAGAGGGAGAGACTGATTTGAAGATCTTTATCTTTAGGTTATATGTATTTATATAATATTGTTTTTTTTTATTTATCTGACTATGTAGGTCAATTCGACATTTCTATCATTATCAGTATCATAGTGTGCTAGCTAACAAGTTATTAATTTCGTGTCATGTATTAATTACTTAGCATACTTTTATATAGATTCAAGTTCTTAAAACGTAACAGACAGATGTGTTGCTGAGGAGTTTGTTGGCCACTTCTTCTCCACAGCTAAAACCTAAAACACTAGGAAGTGGTGACGGGCGGGCATTTTGGGGGACTGTCTTTTGAAAAACTTGACGTTCAAAAAGTGCTGGCTCTCAGCCTAATTTGAATAAACGATTTTTGATTTTATGTGGGGAAGACAAGGCCTGCACTTTAAAAGCTTTGCTAGAAACAGAACATAACTGGCTAATAAAACCACGCATGTGGACTATTGCATACAACCAATTCTAGAATAAAGACTTGTTATCCATCAGCAATAATTGTCCCATTATTACAGGCCGATCCTTCATTTAATGAACATTACTAGAACAATACTACAGTACTGCCCAACGATATAGAAATTTAGTGTTCAAAATAGTGTTAAAACAAATCAAATGTGTTTTGTATAATAAAGCTGTGTGGAATTAAAATGTTTACTGACAAACACAATATTCAAATACGGACTTTTCCTTTCAAACATAAAAAAAAAACAACAATTTGTCGCATTTCGCACGTTTACAAAACGACAAAGACACCTTTACACCATCCGTTCGTCCGATTATTCCACAAACTGACTCGAAACAAAGGGCTAAAGTCTAAACCAATTCTAAAAGAACAGAACAGGTGTCTGCGAAAAATTTCTCTGAATCGTTTAGCATGGTAATGGACGCACAAGCGTGCATATACATACGCCTTGATCGGACTCACGCACAGAATAAGAATAATTGTGTGACTGGAATTTATATGGCGATGCGGTAGGTAGTGTATTGTCCCCTTTATGATACGAGTACCTATCTCCGAGGCTATTTTCGGTGATAGCGATGTTTAACGAGGTGGGTATCTTCTATCATGGTGGTGGTATTTGAGAGCTGGTTGGTCTAGCAAATATATTTATACTAGCTGACCCGCGCGGCTTCGCTCCCGTCAACTGGCTACCCTACCTATTTACCCTACCCTTCCTACATACCCTACCTACCCACCTACTTACCACAAACTTCACATAAACCATCTACTAAATAGTCCGAACAAAGCCTAAACATTTGGTTTGGATAGGTGAGCCCGTTCTTGAGTTATAAAATTACAACGAAAAGTGGCATTGATTTTTATACATATACTAGCTGACCCGCGCAACTTCGTCTACGTCACATTTTTCATTACTGCTCCGCTCCTATTGGTCTTAGCGTGATGATATATAGCCTTCCTCGATAAATGGGCAATCTAACACTGAAAGAATTTTTCAAATCGGACCAGTAGTTCTCGAGATTAGCGCGTTCAAGCAAACAAACTCTTCAGCTTTATATATTAGTATAGATAGATGAGGAGTTGGTCGTAGTTTTCTCTAAATTTTCAGACGTGACGTCGCTGGTCAAGAGAAGGAATACCAAAAGAAACATACGATTTTCGTACAGGTAAGTTATGTTTCAAATCGATAAATCTAGTGTAAAACTCAACAAGTGGAAGTCTGCCTGGAAGATCCATGTATAAGACATGTGACATTCACCAACCCGCATTGGGCCCGCGTGGTCGATTACGGCCCATTCCCTCTCCTAGCAGCCTTTAGTGCTCTCCTACCTTTATTTCAAGCGGGCTCAACATAGGTACTATTGTCTTCTTTTTCCATTCTTCTCTAAGTAAATCGCCTCTCAGTCGATCTCAGTTATCATGCCTCTCTTAGACATACCGTCTTTCAAAATGTCTATTCATCGTTCTTTGGGATTTCTTTATTCTAATAGCCTTTTTTTGAAGGATGGGCAATCATCAAATGACTGCTCCCGCTCTGAGCGGAGCAGGAGGGAGTGTCAGACTCTTACTGACTAAAACCCATCCGTGTTCCTCCTAGTGCCCTTTGCGTTCCAGGGGGGCTACTCTCTAACGAAATCCGTAGTTTCGGGCTTAGTTGCGGGCGGGCATTTTCTACTCCGCATCACCGAACCACTGAGAACTAATGATAACACGATTTGACAGTTACTGTGAAATCGTGTTGTCATTCATTCTCAGTTCGGGTTCGGGACTAATCGTAAGTCTGTAGGTGATACGGAGTAGAATACGCCCGCCCGCAACTAAGCCCGAAACAACGGATTTCGTTAGAGAGTAGCCCCCCAGGACCGCGGTGACTCTTTCGAACAAATTCCGCAACCCAATATTGATTGATATAATGTCACTTCGCCTAGAGCCGGTGATCTAACCATCCAACCACCATAATTTAACCAGACACAAAATACTGACCAGTGTAAGAAAAAATACAATCCAAACACAAATACACTGACAACTTGCATTTTATAAGGTAGAATGCAAAATTAATTCCTAAAAGCATTCATCGAATCTTGAAGTAACATCGATCGCTTCATCGAATTGATCAATGTAATACTGACACAGCTAAACCAGCTGCATTAGTAGAATTCTTAAGAGGAAATGCTGGTGGAGAGACTTTGTATGTAAAAAGTCATAATTCGACTGTTTTCTCATTCATGGCTCTCGACTGTTTTCTCCTCCAATATTGAACCGAATTAAGAGATATTTCACAAACTGAATAAGAAGGATATGTGTCCTCATGTTTTCATTTTTGATGATTTATTAACCGTATAAGCACTAGAACCTTTTTATTTTTTTAGCCACAGATTTAATAATTTTTATCTTCCTATCTCAGTCAGTGCAACTTCATGAAATATTTTTAGGAAATTATTTTAGCCATGAATCATCTACATAAATCATTCTAAACTAATTTCAAAATGTCTTATCTACCAAAACGACACGATTTGACGACACGGTTGGCGCAGTGGTTGAGCGATCGGCTGCTGCGCTGCGTGTCGCGGGTTCGATTCCCCCACGGAACAAATATTTGTATGGCCTACAGATAGATGTTCCGGGTCTGGCTGTTTGTGTTTGTGAGTTTGAATGTTTGTGAACGCACCCACGATACAGGAGAAATTTCTAGTGTGGGGCAACGTTTTTTTTTTTTAAACAAAATAAAACGCTACAACCTTCTTTGTAACAATATTGACACTCCATCATTATACTACAAATAAACTCTAAAATAACTTCATTACAAACTATCCAGTCTCCTATTCATAGTAAATACCAATAGATCAAACGTCAAAGCCAATAAATCATTCTTAATAAATTCCACCGGCATTTCAACCATAAATTCATCGAACCAACACTCCTATTCCTTTAACACATTTATATGCGTCGCTATCCTCCGTTGTAGGCCATCCAATCAGAGTGGATCTTCTAAGAAACTATTACATGAATTTGACACCGGATGCACGGGAGACGCAAAACGGACGGACGAACCGGCTGTGATTATTACGGTAGGTACTATAAGGGTGAGCTCACACTGAGGCCTTGACGCAACGCTGTCTGTACTTTTTAGCCCTGTTAAGGACGGCTCATACAGTGCAGTAGTTGTATTCTGTAACAACATTTTCGTATCTCGACAGTGGAATCCGAGGTGAGTTTCAAATTAAGACCTTTATGTTGTGTGCAAAAAAGTTCATTTTGTGAGTTTTGTCACTCAGGTGAAGCTCAATATCGAAATAGTTGTTTACAGAATAGACTAGCTGCTCTAGCAGTGGCTCCCGAAGCATCTTGGTGCGACACAGATTTAACTCTTTATGAGATTAAGGCTCATGCAAAGTAGGCCAGTAAACTGGACAGTCACTTCAATGGTTATGTTTCATAGATTTTTATTTGTGATAGATTTGATCTTGACTCTAGTCTAGGTCAGAGATGACACAAAGTCTACAATGGAGCGAGCTTACCCAGAAGGATTTATTTGAATAATGAACCTTAATGAATATTTTAAGATTCGACTTTAAGGATTAAGATTGCCATACAATATATAACTTTATGTGCTATTCGAAAATATACACATTTCAATGTCATAATTAAAAGAAAACACCCCGTTGTGTTGCATCTCGAAGCGCAGCGCCACGCTTTGACCGTGCGTGAATTCGACTACGCTTCGCGGAATAGCGCTTCGCAGCGTGAAACTGCCCTCTTCAAGCATCAATCACCGCGTTGCTTCGCGTCCCGTTGTGAGCTAACCTTTACAGTCAAAACAATGCGACAATAACCAACTAATGGCTAATGAATGATTTTCATATCCTTGCTGTTAGCATCCGCAGTTGTCATGTAATTTGCACGTGGTTTGAATTAAATTGCTGTTAGTATTATTTTAGCGGAATCGGTATCAATGTTGGCTTGAGAATACGTTTTTGGCATTCGTAAATTTTCTTATTATGCTAGTTTTAGGATGTATATTATGTCGTCAATGATCTGTTTCCTATTCCTGTACATTACCATTTGAATTGAATTATGTCATAATGAATGGATAAATAGTTATAGCAATGTAGGTACCTTCTTGACTTTGTTATTTTGCACATGTTTTCCATGAATCACACAAAAGGTGTTTTGAGGAAATTAAAAAAAAAACAATTTGAAAATGTTCAATTTAAACAGTAATTCCAAAAATAAAGGCTGCAATTACAACCACAACAATAAACAACAAAAGCAATTAAAAAAAAACTTTAACACATCAATCAAATCATCATCGGATTCAACAGGACATTCTTACAACATTCATGTACAGTCAGTCACATAAATAAGTGGCAAAACGGACAATTTCATTAAGTTTAGTTAGTAGGACCGGCAGGGGCATTCTTGTCCTTGTTTAGTTCAACATATGTCCGTGCACGGGGCATTCTTTACTTGGTTTAGTACTACAGTTGCACCAATTTATGAGGCGGATGGGCTCAAAGGATTGCTTGCGGGACATACAGACGAAAATACAAGCTAACTACTTTAAATTAAGAGGAAGGACATAAGGGAAAATGATGATCTTGTTTAATAAGATTTTATTCTTATGATTAGTGTTGATTTTTGCAATTGTGTCTACTTCTATTTTTTTTTTCAGGTATTTGATATGACATCTAGCCTTTTTTTTATTTTTCTGATGGGAAATCATCAAATTACTCCTCCCACTCTGGAGTTCTGGACAGAGCGGAAGGCAGTGGAAGACTCTTACTGACTTAAACCCACCCATGTCCTCCAAATGCCTTTGCATTTCAGGACCGCGGTGACTCTTTGGAACAAAGTCCGCAGCCCCAGCAGGGATTCTGCAACCCTGACAATCATATCCAGCCTGGTACAAATTTGGAAGGTGAAAAATAAATCTTCAAGTAATAAGTGTCCATTTTAATATGAGGTTTTAAAACAAATGAATGTATCTTATGATGACGTTAATGTAATATTTTTAATGCTGAGATTATGCTAAGATAGGTAGTTCAACAAGATTGAAGTAAGTCTCATGAAAGAAAAGTAACAATCACGGAAACGTTACATTCTCATAACAAACAAGGGAAAAATGGTTCGTTATTATTAGATTTTTATGAAAACTTAGTTTTATTAATATTACTAGGTTTCTGTAACCAAAAACAATGAAAGAGGTATAGTCTTGTCGATCAAACTATGAATTCTGAAACTAAACATTTGAACCTATTAGAATACCTTGTTTTGTTAATGAAAGTATTCTTCTTATTAAAAATTAATTTTATTTGAAAATATGTCAAAGATTCCATGATATGGAATCTTTGACATATTTTATTGGTTTATTAAAACTTCATGCATTAGTAAAAACAACACTGTACAAAAGCGGACTTAATACCTTAGGCATTTTCAACAGTCAACTTTAGGGAAGTGCAGAGACAGGATATGACAGGTGTAATGGAAAAACAAAAAGAAAAAATATAAATACATATAAAGATAGGTTGCGAAAAAACAACTTAATTGTGATTTAACTTCTTGAAAATTAATGGTTTATAAGTTTTTTCCCAAAACTCAGCCATTGACTCCACAAACTTAACTTGAATCCCAAGCAGACCAGTCTATCCGTATGTCTCCGGTCATCTCAGTTTAAGGTATTCAAACTAATTACTAACTTTACGATTTCATCTTGTAGCGTACATTGAGTTGTCTTACATTGTGAGTGATACGGCCTCTGCGAATGCCCACCTGACATTTTTATCACATGACGCCATCCTGGATTGTGTCCGAGTCTAATACAAGGGGGAAACAAGCCGCCGTCAACTTGGACAGTCGCGGGATTGACGAACGTTTAAATTCTTTGATCGTCAAAGTGATTATAATTAGTTGGTTATTTGTAAATGTTATTGACTGTACTTTCTTGTTTATATATTAAAAGATCGATACATATTTCTATGGTTCTATGGAAAACTTAACTGCTATAACACGGCTTCACGGCTTGTCAATTTTCTTACAGGACTAATCCAGAATTTGGTCACTAAAATCTGGTGGAAAGAAATCGAAAGTCATCAAATCAGTGACATTTTGAAAATGTTCCAATAATGTAAGCGCCATTAAACCCAAAAATAAACAAAAACAGTGGTTTTATTTGAAAAGCCATAAGCTTTTTACGACTGCACCCTAAATGATATCCGAATGTCATCTAAAATCCATGTCTAAGCTATAAAGATGTAATTTCGCTCACCCGTCCTACTGTATGTCAATCAAAGAGTCGTGAAACGCATTCAGCCGTGTCAAGTCGCGGTTCCACGTCCCATTTGGCGGCGCCCTTAGCCCTTAATCATATCCAATCCCAGCTAGTTCGGCTTTCTGTTAAATGACTTGGCAACTTTTTTGCTTAAACAGTTTTTATTTCACGCGATTTTTACGAGCAACAACAACATTTTACGACTTATGACTGTATCGCAATGAGTTGCATCGGTTTATAATACTTTAATTTCACCGCCAGAAAACCATAAAAATATGCAAATGCGACATTAAAATCGTTCGTGAGGCGACAATAAAACGCATTAATCCGAACGACAGGCAGATAAGTCGTGCCGTCTACTTATCAAATGGACACTGTTAAAATATAAATACCTATTATGTTTGTATATTTGATAAAGGTACGATATTAATTAGTTTTAAAACGTTCACCTATAGTCTTGTAATCAACGGTCATTACAAATCTCGAGTTTGTCACATTTTAATATGTAACTGTTAAATTAAAAAGTATATAGCCGGGTCGTTATTTTATATATTGTGTTTATGTATTTAAGGAGATACGGGCGTATCCTTTAGACACAAAAAAAAACGTATTAAAATCTTTAATCGATTAACTTGTAAGACCATCAATCTTAACAGAAAACTACATTTAAAAAATAATTTAAATAATATTTTTTTTACCTAGACCATGGTTATTAATTAAAATGTGTTCATTTAGTGAGGTAATTCTTTATATGGATTATTTTTTTTCCAGTTTAAGTTTTAGTAGAAAAGTAGAAGGCGTTAAAAATAAAACCGTTACTAATAAATACAATTTACCTATATTATAAACGTAAACAAGGACAAAATTAATAGTTTCTTAATTACAAATTAGTTTCCCTTCACACAAAATGACGTATTTTAACTAAAATTTATGGGTCATAAAAGTAAAATTGGACCTGACTCAGGTACGTTTTTACTTAAAAATAGGACCCACCACAGATACGCGATTCCACAATTTACTACAGATTAAGTGACAAGTAATTAAAATTATCGTTAGGATGATCGTAAATTAACGTGTTTTAATGGGAACTTAATAAATGTCTTGGCAACTTAGATGTTTATCAAGAACTAGGTTTTGTCCGCAGCTTTGCTTACTAATCATTCTAAAGGCCTATGTTGTTCGAAAGAACGCGCGGCCCTAGAACAGAAGGGCATTAGGAGGAACACGGATGGGTTTTAGTCAGTAATGCCTGGTTTACATGTATTAAGTTGTTAAGTAGATAACTAAATTTTAGAAAACTAAAGTTCAACTTAATTTTAAGTGACTGAATATATGTAAACACACAATTTAGTAGCAAGTTGCAAGTTAAAATCTAGTTAACATCTAAACAAAAAAATAGAAATTTGTTTTAAGGCTTGTATACATGCCTTGTGCATATAAACAGAGCTAACTACGCGCCACTCCGCTACCCGCATTTTTAATTTATTATAAAAAAATAACACATATTTTTAAAAAAGTAACAAAACCAAATTATTTTCGTTTGTATTGCAAAGCAGTAGATATTTTTTTATAGACTTTGTTAAAAAAATAAGAGTAAAATGGTTTCATCTCAACGATTTGGGGGTGATTTGGTGATTTTTTTTTTCTTATTATGAGATACCGACACATAAATTCTGGCTAACCAAATTACGTATCATATCATGTAGATTACTACCTTTTTCAAATGTAATTTAGAATAGAATAGAAAATATTTATTCGACACAGACAAAACACACAGCAACAAACACATTATAGAAAACAAAAGAACAATAATACAAAACTAAAACGATACACAGTAATTGTGCTGAGCGTTGCCACACCGAAAGGGTTACCATCTCAGCATTTGCTGGGCGTCAGACGCCCAGCGCTGGTTTTCAGTTGGCACCGCGCTGTGACACACGGACGCGGGTAAAATAAAATAGATTAAACTTGTTATAATAAGTAGGTAATAATTAAATAATGTTTTTGAGTTTGTGAGAGTAAATCAATATTACAAAATAATGTTTTTTTATGCATGCTACACTGTCTGAGAAAATTTTAAAGTACCTTCGAATCTACATTGAAAAATGACGCGGGCCGCTCGGTGCGGGGAGCAGCCGCCACCATCTTAATAAATAATAAATAAAAACCGAGTGATTAAAATACAGACGTTTCTTTAGCATATCCCTAATTTCTCAGTAAATGCCAACGAAAGTTGCTTCATCTGCACGCTGTTTTTAAGCATTAAGTACTCGAGAGAGCAGCCTTAAGAATCGGACACTCCTTGTCCTTCCACTCGGACAAGGAGTCATTTGATGATTTCTCATTTTTTTTAAGTACCTACGACTGGACTAAACGGATATCCTAGTCGTAATCAAAGTCATGACCTAATCTACATCCATATTGGTTCAGCCGTTGAAGTGTGCTTGATTAACAAACATCCATACATACTTATACCGAGTGTTCCAGAAGTGCGCTGTCATATTTAAGGGCGATGTTGGGTAGCTGATATCATCATCTTCATCATCATATCAGCCGAAAGACGTCCACTGCTGGACATAGGCCTCCCCCAAATGTCGCCACACCAACCAATCTTGTGCGTTTCGTATCTATCGGCTACCCGCGACCCTCACCAGAGGCTCTAGACAAGTGACATTCTTTCAACGATAGCGTGACGAAGGCGATTGTCAAAACGTCAAAAATGTATGGGATTGACAAAAGCTGTCGAAATGTCACGTGATCAATCCCTTACATTTTGGAATTTCGACAATCGCAGTCGCTAATAGAACTGCATTTTGTCTAGGGCCCCGGGTCATCGGTGCACCTTGTGGAGGCCTTCCAACGTTACATCTTCCGGTAGCTGATAAACATTAAAGAAAAAATAGCAAAACAAAAAAATATAGGTGCCTTTTTCAAAACATTCGACCACAAAAATCGACAAAAAAGTTCCGAACAAATTACTTTTGAAGCAGTTTGTTACAGTTGGTGACATTCACTTTGGTTCAACCACAGATTTGGTGTCACCAACTGCGTCAGACAGCTTTAAAAGTAATTTCTTTGGAACTTTTATAAGTCGGTTATTACGGTTGAATATTTTGAAATTTCTTTTTTTTTTTGTTTTACTATTGTTTTCTTAAGTATATTAGCTACCCAACATTACCTTTAAATATGACCAGGCACTTCTGGAACACCCCGTTATTTGTGATGGGTTTGCTCTTGACTCTAGTCTAGGTCAGAGATGACAGAGACAAGTCTACGATGGAGCGAGCTTACCCAGACAGAAGGAGCCTGTTCACTCTAACTTTGAAGAGATTAGGGTTGTAAGCTGTATACTGAGTACTGAGCCCTGTACTTAGACTTTGTGGAAATATAGACTTTGTATGTAAAAAGTCATAATTCGAGGTTCGGCTCTCGCCTGTTTCCTCCTCCAATATTGGACCGATTTAAGAGATATTTCACAAACTGAATAACAAGGATGTATACTGTGTCCCGATGTTATCGGACAATTTTGAGAATTTTTTAACGGTTATTTTGCTAAACCGTTAATATATCGTCAAAAAAGAAAACATAGTACACACACACACAATATCCTTTTTATTCAGTTTATGAAATATCTTTTAAATTGGTCCAATATTGGAGGAGGAAACAGGCGAGAGCCGAACCTCGAATTATGACTTTTTACATACAAAGTCTCGCCGTTCGCGTTTCCTCTTAAGTACCTGTAATATTAGTGGGGAAAACCTAGCAGTAGGGCAACGTATGTCGAGAAAAATTGTAGGAAAGAAACTACATGTTATCTCAACAGTTCTATAGAAACACTTACCACAGCCATTCATGCAACATTGTATTTTATTCTAAAACACACCTACCAGAAGCACTAAACCTGAAAACAATATCTCCGTGTAAATAAGGAAGAACCTTGGAAATATGACAATGACAAAAGTTATAGACATGAAAATGCCTTGCGAAGTCCTTCTTTAGAGCCTTAGTACACCCACACAATAATTAGTAATGGAAAAGAAATGAAAGTAAGAAAAAAATGTTAATTCGGCTTTAGCAAATGTGCAATAGGTGCAGCGCAGACGACAGACTATCGGTAACGCACTTTTTAGTCTGTGAAAATAGAATCTAAGCAATTTTATGCAGTAACGTAATAACATTTTATGATCGCAGAAAAAGTGAGTCGTCTGCGCTGCACCTTACAGATATAAAGTTGAAAGTAAATCCTAATAATCTACACTAATATTATAAAGAGGAAAGATTTGTTTGTTTGTTTGTTTGAACTTTGAAAAAATTCTTTTAGCATTGGATAGCTACATTATCAGGGAGTAACATAGGCCATATATTATCCCCGTACTCCCACGGGAACGGGAACTACGCGGGTGAAACCGCGTGACGTCCACTAGTAATATATAAAATTCCTCCGTTAAAGACAGACAACGCACAGCCCAAACCACTGGTCATAGAAAGCTGGCATGTAGGTACCTTGGGGAGTGTAGGGTAGCACTAAGAGAGGATTTCCCGAAAGTCCCACGAGAACGGGAAAAAACGGGATATGCACGTACGAAGTTGCGAGCAAAAGTTAGTAAAACAATAAAATTGGTTAAAAGTTATTGCCTTATCTTATGTCAAGACTGGACATTCTAATAAGATGTAACTTACAGCCGGCCTATTCTATCTCACTCGCTCACAGTGTTAACTGAGGTGGAGTGAGCAGGAAGTGAACTGTCATTCCATCTTATTTGCTTGGCTTGCCAGCTTTAAGGTTGATTTATATTAGACGGGACACGGATCATGCACTGTGTAATATAAACTGCTTCATACAAAACGTATGTAACGTTTCAAATCCGTGCCCCGTCCGGGCCAAGTACACGGCACGCCCCAGGCACGGTCCAGTTTAATATAAATCATCCCTAATTCACGTTCAATTCATCTAAGTCTACACGGTGGGATGTAAGTGATGTGTGTGTGTGTGTGTGTACGGTCACACCATAGACGACTCATTCTACATAAAGATCAATGATCTTTATGGTTCTTAACACATCCTCGCACATCTCTGGTGGAGACGCACCCTTATACTTGCCAAGGTTCACTAAGACGAACTACTGGACAGTAAAATGGACAACCAGACAGAAGACAGGTAGCAATCACAAGAATTACTGACCACTGCACAACACGAACTTTCCTTGAAAACTACCTGACAATAACACAATATCCCATTCCGTTTCGCGCGTCCTTGACCGAGAAACACGAAACCTAAAACAAACCAAAACATCTCAGGCATAAAGTTGATAGTTGCTTGTTCTTTACGGCTTGAGCTATGGGATTTGCATGGGCAGTCCCATCACAATTATATCCAGTGACCCAATGTCGCCAGTAACCTATTTGGTGAGGAAATTGAGTTTGTAGAATTCCATCAAAATTGGACGTGTACTCTTGCATTGTAAAACACCTCGGTGCCACTTGTTCCGAAGCTCGCGGTTCGAGGATTATTGAAGAATGATGAAGCAATATTTGGATGAATTTGAAAAAGATATATTTGTAAAACACAAACTATAATTCCTTAACGAAGGTCCCTGAATGCCTCTAGTGTTTTCGATCGTCGTCTACTTTTTACTGGAAAATGTACAAGCTTGTGGGATAGTCAACGGTAGCAAAGCCGCGTATAGAGGTATATTGGATACGGAAACTACTATTTCTCGCCTATTATGGTAAGTTTATTTCGGAGCAGTAGCACATGCAGTTTTAGGGATAAAATACTTGTATCTACATTGGTAGCTGGGGTCAAATGAGTCGTAAGTCCGTATTTATAACTCTTTTAGGAAATGTTAAAAGTGAATTCCAAATTTCGAAATCAGATCCCACCCAGACAACATTCGAAAATCGTATCATACGACACGACGTGGCAGATATAAATTGATTTTGAACTAGCTGAAGTATTTAAACGAAAGTACACTGATGAGGGTCTGGTCAGGATCAGAGAGGCAATAACTAGAGAACAAGTTGGTAATAATACAAACCTAGGAGGCTTTATTGATGCCTCATTAGTAAAGCGAGAGCTGGGTAAGTCATGGAAATCATTGCAAGACATAAATGACTCCTCCCGCCCTCGAGGGAGTATCAGACTCTTACTGACTAAAACCCATCCGTGTTCCTCCTAATGCCCTTTGCGTTCCAAGGCAGGAACAAATTCCGCAACAAGACATTAAAGTATGACACCGACCATAAAACACAGAATTACCGAGTTCTTCCTTACTCCGACCAAACAAATACAAGCAAGCAAATTGCACTGAAAACCTCAAAGAAAAGGCGAGGATACAAATTATAATTCAATGAATGAAAACATTGACCTTCTAGGTCAATGTAGCCACTGCCAGGGTTGCGAATTTGTTCGAAACAGTCACCGCGGCCCTGGAAGACAAAGGGCATTAGGAGGAACACTGGAGTCTGATACTCCCTTCTGCTCCACCCAGAGCGCGAGGAGTCGTTTGATGATTTCCCATCCTTTTAAAAAAAGTTCAATATAACTACCCAACTACACACAAACATTTAATGACTACCATCATGCTTTTTAAGTACTCCAAAAATAATAGTGAGAATGGTCTAATGACCATTATTTTGAGTTAATTGCGTCTTGACCGCTCTCTTGCTAACAATGGTACAGTGGAGGTCCCTCACAGCTGTTCCTGAGCCTACAGGCATCACGAAGAAGCTTTTACGTACGCCTATATTTGGAAGCCTTCACTCAAAGGAGAATCTCCGTCTTGTGCGGTCGTTTATTGATGATGTTTCAACAGTGCTGAGAAGGAAAACTTTCGTTACACTGGTACCCAACTGATAAGGCGCGTCGTGAATCTTCGTTCGCACAGAAAAGAAAGTATGGCCCCGAAAATTAACGAAAGAAAGCAAAGTTACAATCAACCTTAGATCATTAGTATAAGGTTCATAATATACTGCAGCTGTTAGATCCGTCCCACTCGCGAGTCACGTGCATGCTACGCGGCGTGCGCTAACATGGCGGCAGCTGCCGACCAATAGCGGCACAGGAAAAAAAAGCGCGTTGCATGGAGCGTGTCGAGTGGGCAATAGCAATTCCCGCGCTTTGAAAATTCATCTTCTGCACAGGTACATCGCTAAGCCATATCAGTTGGGTACTACTGTAATGTGGAATACAACATATTCCAGCACTTATCTCATGCTAGATGGAGTCGGTGCCAAACATTTTCTTCTTCAATTCTGCCCTGCCAATCATCACGATAGCATTCACTCCTTTTACATTCATGCAATTCCTCAAACAATCCATTCATCTTTCTTTGGCGTCTCGCTCTCCATCAATTTAAAGTTATATACGTCAAATCGGGAACTATATTCTGTTCATTTAGTTTTTCACGTTGGGGCCTAATTTTTCTGATTTCAAAACAAGTTGAATTTCTTCAGGATTATTTTGGTGAAAGCACTAAATGGTCAAACCATGATCAAAACTTTGCCTGACCCAGAAACCAACATCACGATTGCCTCAGAAATGACAGCCTCAACTGACGAGTCGTAACGCACATTCATAAAATTAAAAATAAACCTATTAAATATGTATAAGCGGTTCCTTTTGAAACACAAATGAGTCAAAGAGTACCGAGAAGAAAAAAAAACTGTCACGTTAAAAAAGTTTGATTGTCACAGTAATTATTTTAAAACATAATGAGCTTTTGTGCTTCAACGTTCAATAACTTACACAATATATTGGAGCATGTGTTGTTCAAAAAATTAAAGTGACTTTCTTACGGGACATTTTTTTTTATTTCGGTGAGATGCGAGCTCGCTTCCCAAATATGAGGTTCTATGCGGCCTTTTTATCAATTGAGAAAACGTATTGTCTTTTTATTAACAGAAATAAATATTTACATTTTCGGACACCGTATGGTTCCAGACAGAAATTTCACTTTTATCTCCTCAACAAAAACTTCACGTTTGAAATATCTGCGCAAGCGCAATATTTGCATTGAGTAAGACGCAGCCATATGTCAAAATCGTGTGGCCATTGTGTGAAAGCTTACGCGTTGCCATTGTAAAAATAAAAATCGTAAAAAATAAAGTCGCAATTTCCCAACGCGACTTTATTCTGAATGCTAATCAATATGCCTTTCTAGATGGAATTGAGGACATCAGCTTTTTAATTTGCATGAATACCCGGATTTGAATTCTTCATCATCTTTCTGTTCCTTGATACTTGGGCTTGGGGTCGGCACAATATGTTCTCTACTCTACTCTACTCTATTCCTGTTTACCGTCACTCTATCACCGGATTGGCATTAGTTATAGTCTCAATAATGCTCAGTCCTGAAAATGAGAAATCGGATAAAATACAACATTCCTATGCTCAAAAACCAAAGGTGGTTTATGAGCATTGAATAGAACTTATATTCTAAATGGATCACTGGAGAGGTGGATTAAGGTGTCATTATTTTGAGGTGCTGAATGTGATCAGGACGAATGGGGGCCATGTTTTAGAGAAAATATATGAATGTGGCTATAAGAAAAACAGGAAAACAAAACACATGTATGGATGAGGATATTTTGTGCCGACCCATAATTTAGTGGGACTGACTTTTGTTGCCAGTGATGACTTATGGAACTGAAACGTGGTCGCTCACTATGGGCCTCATCGGAAGGTTCAGAGTCACTCAAAGGGCAATGGAGAAGGCAATGCTTGGAGTTTCCTTGCGTGATCGAATGATGATATCCGCAAGAGAACCAAGGTTACTGACATAGCCCGAAGAATCGCCAAACTAAAGTGGCAGTAGGCAGGGCACCATTGCTCGCAGAACAGATGGTCGATGGTCGGCCCAAAGGCTCTGGAGTGGCGACCGCGTACCGGCAGACTCAAGGAAGGTCTCCCACAAGTTGGACCGATGACCTGGTGAAGGTCGCAGATAGCCGATGGATGCGAGACGCGCAGGACCGGTCGTTGTGGCGACGCTTGGGGGAGGCCTATGTCCAGCAGTGGACGTCTTTCGGTTGATATGATGATGATGATGATGATGACTTTACCAAATGTACTATAAACATCAATTGAATTCAGCTTACATTCTAGGATAGGTCATTTTCTGATTTGGGGACTCTATGACAAAGTAACATCAGCATTATATTGACTTGCGAAACTGAAATGTCACGTGGTCAATCCTAAACATTTGACATTTTGGCAATAGCCTTTACTGACAGAACGTCTAGGCCCTTCAATCATGATTGCGGAACTTGTTCGCAAAAGGCATTAGGAGGAACACGATGGGTTTTAGTCAGTAAGAGTCTGACACTCCCCTCCACTCCGCCCAGAGCGGGAGGAGTCATTTGCCATCCTTAAAAAAAGTCCCTCTGATCACATAAATTTACAACTTTGCCCATACACCCTGATATTTATCGCAGCAGACAACCCATAAATCGTATATATGTATTTATATCTGACCCTAAATTAACAAAGTTCAGGCTATATTTAATCAAGTCCTTGCAGAAACCATTTGTCAACGATTTGTTTACAATTACATTGTAAATTAGGTTATCTTGTCAGCTTCATTGTTTATAGACGAGATTCTCGTGTTGCTAGGCGAGATTATTTAGACCTATTTATGCATAACGTAGTCATGTCGGGAAAAATACAAACATAGATTTGAGCATTTTTCTGTCTTAAAATTGGACTGCGGATTTACGGAAGGCTTTTGGTAACCACAATGTCATGTAAACTATAGATATATTTCCCGCACTCTGAAATATATCTTTCTATATAAAAATCTCGTGTCACGATGTTTGTTCGAGATAAACTCTAAAATTACTGAACCGATTTCGATCATACTTCATAGTTATCTGTTTTTTTTTAGAGTTGTGATGGTGGTGCACCACGCGTTTGTAACACGTCATTGGGTAACCATTGTCATATAAGAAGGTGACCACCCAAAGGAACTTGGTTCCATATACAGGTTCCAGGTTCCAGGGTTCCAGGTACAGGGTAGGTGGATAGATCTGCAGTGCGACACACTGCAGATCTATCCACCTACCCTGTACCGCGTTTGCTAAAAATGCTCGCTTGTGGAGACCAACCCTGAATTGGACTTGTTTGCCGATGGTTAGAAGAAGATAGTAGAGTTAATCAATCAATATCCAAATACATAAAATTCTTCCGTTACTGGTGACTGACTGACAGGCAACGCACAGGCAAAACTAGTGGTCGTAGAAAGCTGAAATTTGGCATGTAGGTTCCTATGAGCACGTAGGGGAGCACTAACAGAGGAATTTCCGAAATTCCTACGGGAACGGGATATGCGCATACGAATTCGCGGACAAAAGCTAGTTTAGTTTAAAAAGTTATTTAGCAGTACAGCATTTATAACAAAAAAATAAATGATCTCAAACTGACTGACAGCTACTTGGCGAACTGTGAACAAAATCGGTCGCCTTGCAGTTTCAAACATTATCTTTGCAAGTTTTGCAACCAGTGCAAGTTCTAAGATCTCATTAAAGGTTACATGGAATACCCTGAAAGGCAAGTCTGACCGTAGGCCATAATTAATTGCTTTTAATAAAGTTAATTCAATAATTTCGTCGTTAAAACTTGGTTAAAATTACTCCATATGTTATTTAAAAAGAAGACAGACTTCTCCAGAGAGTAATTTATTTTGAACTTTAGTTAATTTAAATTAAGTTGTAAATATAATTCTTTAATTTCACAGTTTAAGTGGTAATGGTCATTGTATATATTGTATTTGATGCCTTAACCATATGTTTTGCAGTAACTTCTAGAGGTACTTTCAACCGCAAGGTTCCGTAGGTAATCATCAATGGCATGGTCAGCCACAATTTAATGCTCACACCATAATATCTTCTGTGATAGCCAATAAATTATTCGGAAGACATGTGGTAGTGTTATTATCTGCCTTTAATTATACCAGTATTGCCAACAGGTTAGTATGATAGGCGAAGATGCGGGAATACGCGGTGTGAGACTTGTCAACAATACAAAATCCTTAATTTCAAATAGACCAGTTAACCAAAAGCAAACCAAAAGGCAAACCGTAGCGTGTATGTTTTAAACTGTAAAGTTATCGGTGCATGTTAGGTTATAACCATCATGCAAACCCTAGGTCACAATTACAGGCACAGTCAAGGTCTGTCAGATTGAGAAACATTCGCAAAAGGACTATTTTCTTTTTTTTTTTACTATTGTTGTTCAAGTCTACGTTTTTTTTTTAAGCTTAGTGAAAATATAATGATACAGAGGTTTAATTTTCGATTAACTATTACTATAATATACACTTAAATAAAAAACTAACTAAAACTGAAAAAAAATCTAGCTAGCAGCATTCTCTCGTTGTATGGCAATACTAATCCTTTGTCCGTGATAAAAGCCAGCCCCTGGTTCATTATTGATTTACCACTATCTCACCTGATGGTAAGCGATGATGTGGTCGAAGATGGAGCACGCTTGACTAGAGTCATGAGTGCTGTTGAGATGATCCACACTATTAGGAGAACCTTGAAGGACAACCTTCGTTACCTGGAGTGGCATCGACAGAAGTAGGTAGGTAAGGAAGACGCAGAACGACTGTTTTGTATGGCAAAGTAAAAGTTGGCTTCGTAGAGCTAATGGCCAACCCCGTAGTAGTGGACTCGAAATATATTGCTTAGACACATGCCCAACAGGAGTTCTTCCAGATTTCGGTTCTGGGTAAGCTCGCTCCATCGTAGACTTTGTCTCAGTCATTTCTGATCTAGACTAAAGTCAAGAGCAAACCCATCACAAATATAAATAAAAATAAAAGAATGTTTATTTTTTTATTTTTAGCTATTAATATCTAGAACAATCGACCCAATTATAAAGATTAATTCATGATCGAAATCTTCATCACTATCGCCGACTACTTTATATCCCGAAAAATACATGGCTTCTATGGGAAAAATCAGGAGGGCAAAGCCGCTGGGAAAACCTCGTATTTCACAAAAGTTACATTGAGAATGAGAGCAAAGTGATCGGCACAATATCCTTAATTAGTTAGTACTGCAAATGTGATAAATCATTGTCTACACTAATATTATAAAGAAGAAAGATTTGTTTGTTTGTTTAAATTGAATAGGCTCCGAAACTACTGGACTGATTTGAAAAATTCTTTTAGCTTTGGATAGCTACACTATCAGGGAGTAACATAGTCTATATATTATCCCCGTAGTCCCACGGGAAGGGGAACTACACGGGTGAAACCGCGTGACGTCCACTAGTTAGTTATACAGAAGGACTAAAATAATTTAAAGATGATTTCGATAGCTTACTTATCTACACTAATATTATAAAGAGGAAAGATTTGTTTGTTTGAAATGAATAAGCTCCGAAACTACTGGACCGATTTGAAAAATTCTTTCAGCAATGGATAGCTACATTATCAGGGAGTAACAAAGGCTATATTTTATCCCCGTACTCCCACGGGGACTGGAAATGCGCGGGTGAAACCGCGTGACGTCCACTAGTCTTGAATATTTGGTATTGTCTTCAGGACAAGAAAAGGATGGGTACATTGGTGAGGTACCAACCTTTGCAAAAAGGACTGGATCTAGAGAAAAGTTCCTCTAGATCCATACTCTATCAGCGAAAATGGTTGTCAAACAAAAATTTATTTCTTTGTTTTTGTTTTCTTTTCTATTACTTCTGATTGTTGTTCTTACGTTGCATTCGGTCTTAGTGCCAATTCTACTACTAATTCTTAAGTAACATTCGCATCTCAGTCACAATCTGTATAAAACTGGCCAAGTGCGAGTCAGACTTGCGTGCAAAGGGTTCCGAACGATTTTTTTAACACTTTATTTTAACACTATAGACTTCTTATAGGTTTTCCTGTAATCTATAGGTAGTAGATCTATTATATCTTCATTTTTTTTCAAAATTTCAAAAGCTCAGTAGTTTCGGGTATGAGGAGGGGGAATGGTCATTTTTCGTCTAATTTCTTAAATAATTTCAAAACCATGTATCTTAATATTATTAAAAAAAATATAATTAAAACCCTCATAGTAACTCCTTTTATTTGATATGTCACACAAAATTGATCAAAAACTTTTTTTTTAATTTCCTAGTTTGACCCCCAAAAGTGACCCCTTTACTAAAAATTTAATAATTTACGTAACGCGTACATGTTTAGGTTACAGAAGTCCATACGTGTACCAAATTTCAACAGAATCGGTCCAGTGGAACCGGAGAAAACTGGCTGTGACAGACGGACAGACAGACAAACTCCCGAGTGATCCAATAAGGGTTCCGTTTTTTATTCGGAACCCTAAAAATGTAGAGAAAATAAGGTTTTTTGACAGATTGCTACTGATATGGGAATGCGAAAGTTGCTTAAAAAATAGTAGAATTGGTTCTCTGTACAAATTCCTTATTTTTGTCTAGCGCTGATTTCTCAACAACAACCTCCATCGAATACGATGTGAACCATGTGAACAGTCCATTCGTTAACGAATCAGCTACACATTTGTACTTCAAGTCGCGCTATTATGTGGTAATCCCTATCTAAACATTTTCCTTACTATAGACTACTAACAAAGGTCCCAACACACTTCAGTATCAGGACCTTTCAAATTGTCCTTCAAAGTTTCCAAAAACAATATTTAGTTTTTTATTTGTAATGCAAAGTAAACGCGTGATATCTCCTCACGTCAATTCAGAGATAAGATATTATTATGCACTAATTTTATCAAGTCACTTTACCCACTGCGCCTTATCATTCTGTAGGTCAAGAAGTGCAAAAATGTCGGATCCTCGTATCTACATTGTTGTTGAGTAACTGCCAAGGCGAAAGAATGGGTTGCTCCCGTCTGGTAACGCTCCTATTTATAATAATAATAATAATAATAATAATATTTCACAACTATCACACAACGCCATCTAGTCCCAAGCTAAGCAGAGCTTGTGTTATGGGTACTAGACAACTGATAAACATACTTATATATTTCTAAATACATAAATATTATAGATAAATTACACCCAGACACAGAACAAATGATCGTGCTCATCACACAAACATTTGTCCTGGGTGGGAATCGAACCCACGACCTCCGGCATAGCAGTCAGGGTCACTAACCACTAGACCAACAAGCCAGTCAAAATTTGACAACGCTACATATACATTGGCTATGTTTGTAGATATTACGTACCTGAGGACACCTTAAAGTACATTTCGAGTAAAAACTTGTCTGTTATCTCTGACCTAGACTAGTGTCAAGAGCAAACCCATCTCAAATAAAAAAAGAAAAGTACATATTTTGAGTCATATGAAAAAACTGTGTTCCGTTCTAATTTTAAAAAATAAGTAATTTAATAGAATACACACGGTGTCTTTTTAACGGCAACCCATTTCATCTATTCAATGACTATACACATATACATGCATAAAAAAAAAATTATGTACATGAAATTTGAATTATTCAAAAAAATAAAACATTATTCATTATCATGACGCATGACGTAGTTTGAAATATCCAGGAGCGAGCGCAGTTCAAGCCTTGTGTTCCAAGGCAGGCGCAGAATGGAACGGTTATTTATTTTTATTGTACCTATTATCTTAGTGAATTATTTAAAAAAATCACGCCTAGAGGTAGTTTATGCCGGGTACATTAAGTGGGCAGCTTTTGTAAGACGACTAAAATAGCACCGTGTATAACAATTAAATTACTTATCATTCCATTTCAAACAAATCTTTAAATTCCTTAAAAATATAGACTTAATTTAATGACTGTACCTGGTGCATGCGATACACCACTATCTATTGACAAGTACATGTAGCGTTACCATACGGGAGCGACCCGCAAGAATATCGCTTTATCAATAAAAATTGCCAAAAATTCTACCGATATGAAACAAGGTGACATTTCCGTTGACAAAAAAATCGACCGTGAACTGTGCATCTTTGCAGTGCTCACTGCCTGCCTCCTGAATTATGTAAGTAATTCATAGGATTCGTGATATATGTACATATTTGACATTGGACATTGGGACTTAAAGTGACATTCTTTCATTTCTACCCATAGAAATATAAAAACTTTTTAGCTCTCAGCTGGTTTCAATTTCAGAAGTCGGTGTTAAAAAAATCAAAACCAAAAACACCGACTTCCGAAATTAAGGTCATTTTATTCTGTGTATTGTTTTGTTTGGAAGTCGGTTATATTTTTTTGTGAAAAGTAAAATGGTGATACTTGGACGACGTCTTCGTCAACGCAGAAATTGAAATAAGCAAAAATGCTCATATAATAAAAACTGCTGAACCAAACTGAATCAAATTTTTACGGGACCAAATGGCAAGTATACTGCATCGAACTAAAAAAGATTCACAGAAATCGGATCAGAAACCTCGGAGTAATGGGTGTACATACATAAAAAAAAATACTCACCGAATTGAGAACCTCCTCCTTTTTTGGAAGTCGGTTAAAAAACAGTTACTAACAATAACAGTTACTTAACTTACTTATTATATCTATGTTTCTACCAGTGATAACAACAGCCACTTGTCAAAAATGTTTAGTATTGACGACGAGACGTGAAACTTCGATTGCGTATGTCAAATCCCATTGATTTTGGATTTTCAGCTGAATCGAACATTGACTTTGAAGGAAACTCTGTTGGTTCCTCTTTCGTTAACATTCTACCATAGATCACGAAATCTGAAACAAGCTGAAAGCCATAGTTTCCTTGGTGGCCGTTAGTTCAATGTCCCCCTTTTTTGGAATCACTAGACAGTACGTGATAATTTATGTACTGATTTAATTCCTAACAAATAAATCTAAGGCTACCACCAGACGGACTGCATCGAAGCAACCGCGCGCAGTCGATATATTCAACTTCATGCAGTTGTATGTTGCATGCGATTGCTGCGGTGCAATTCGTCTGTTGGCAGCCTAACGTTCTTAAACGACTCTATGCACTCGGAATAGGGTTCACTATCCAACTTAAAAGTTCGATGTGACCGACGCGCGTTAAACCCCTTCTACACGGATGTAATCTAGCGTTCCATCCAATCCTCTCCAAGGTGACCTTGCTGGATTGCATCCGTATAGACGGCAGATGTAATCCAAATTCATACAAAATTCGCGGATGGAAATCAAGCTCCCACCAAGGTCACCTTGGATTGAACGCTGGATTAAATCCGTGTAGAAGGGGTTTAATATTCCTTGACTAGCTAAACACTAACCGTATGCGGTTAGCGATGAACAGCGTTCGTCGACACTACACGACTGTAGCCGATCGCGTAAAGTTGAAGTCACGACTATATGTAGTTAATATTGACTTCACACGACTGCAGCCAACCGCGTAAAGTTGAAGTCACGACTATATGTAGTTAATATTGACTTCACACGACTGCAGCCAACCGCGTGAAGTTGATATCATGACTGAACGAAGTCGAACGTACAACTGCATGCAGTTGAATATATCGACTGCGGGCGGTTGCTGCGATGCAAGCCGTCTGATGGCAACCTTAGCTCTACCCATCTCCCCAATATCTGAAGCTAACAGGACACAAGAACCAAGAAAGAAACAGGCCCTTTAAACGAACCCTGCACACACGCAGTCACATTCACAACAACAACGGTTAAGTACCACAACCGTTATAATTCCAGCCATAAAGAACCTAATCTCACCTTATAATGTAAACACGATATGATATTTTAATCAATGTCGTGGTACACCGTCACACGTCATTTGCTGCGACTTTTAATCGGTGGACAGCATCAACTACCGTGTCCCAAGCTAATTGCGTACAAGATCGTAAAAATATAATTAGTATGTCCTTATCGTAAGTAAGGCTTAATGTTGCAAATGTCGCGTTAGTTGATTAATTAAATCTTGGGTTGATGTTATGGTTAGGTTGGTTTTGCTTTTCTTTCTTTAAAGAGTGTGATTGAGTGAGTCACACTTACAGGATGCATCGAGACCGATGGGCAAGGATCGTCACGCAGTGGGTGCCTAAGGACGGGCGTCGTAGCCGAGGCAGGCCAAAGAAATCGCTGGCGTGACGACTAAAGGTACAATTCCGATCTTGGCGACCGCGACCGGCGACAATGACATGCGACCGCGACCCACGACTTTTTATGGATTACTATAGGACATTTACTGGGGCAAGCGAACGAGTCGCGTGACCAATGGGCGTGGCCTGCGAGCGACTGGGCGACCGCGACGCCGTCGCGCCGGTAGCAGTGCCGTCGCGCGACGCAGCCGAAAACACATCAAATGCGGCATTTCCTTCATTCGAGGACGATATGTTGGTGAAATATAGACGAGACGTTCATAAAAACCCACCTATGAATGATGCAAGACTCTAATCGAATAAATATAACATCGTGAGGAAATATATTTGGCAAAAAATTGAAAATTTTCTATAAAACGGCTTCATTATAATGTCAATGGTAAAAAAAAAACGCTTCATCGCCCAAAAAGCTACTACCTACGTCTAATTAAGCAACTGCAAGAGAAACTCAGCCAGTGTTACGTTGTGCGCCTCGGTCGCGTAGATTCGTACGCTATGGATCGCCTGGCGAAACGACCATGGTCGCCTGGTCGTCCGGTCGCGGTCGCGCGTCGCCGTCGCCAAGGTCGGAATTGTACCTTTAGACTCGTTCCTGACGGATTATCCAGAGATTGCAAAACACAGCTTTTGAAAGCAATGGGGGAGACCGGAGACCTTTGCTTTTAAAAGTGGGTCAATATAGGTTAGAGAAAAAGTAGTTGAGTCATGTAGTTACTATTACTGGGTTGTCGAGGTCATATAGCCACTCTATCTAAAATACTGGTACTCATCTAAAATACTGGTACTCAGCTCCATCTGCTTAGGCTCGAAGCTGACTCTAACATACTCGGAATGGGGAAAAAGCTAGCCCCTAGCCCGATTAATTGATTGATGACTGATGCATTTTCTAGGAGATTGAAAGATGCGTCTGGCTGGATGTATGAGCGACAATTCGACATTGCAACGACTTTTCAAAGCTTCTCAAACGTCAACGAAAAAAAAAAAGTTTTGTAGCTTTACACAAAGAAACATTCCATCAGCGATTGTAGGATGATGCAGATCTTATCTTTGCAGGTAATCTATGTATTACAGATGTCAAGGAATAAATACCTACCGATATTCAGGCGCATCTGCACTATTTTCGTAGTTCCTAATGACCATCGCTTTCATTCAGCCATTGCTTCAGTAAATATTCCATGCCCTAGAAAATAACAAGTCCTACATTACCACTGAAGGACTCACTATTTTAAGTCAATTTGACAGCTAATAAACATATTTCATAATAAATTACGAGGTTCAAATAACATTAGAGAGCAAAACTAATGTCATATAATACAAGACATTTAAAAACAAACAAAAAAATATTGAGTGCATGAAACACAATATCGATGGGTCTCAAAAGGCTTTGTGCGTTAGCTTAGGTTGCGCAGGCGCAGGCGCTGGAGCGACTGGTGCGAGCAAGACAGCGCGCCGCAGATTCCGCGAACACCCGAGTTATGGCCCTACAAAACGTCAGGCGAATCATCAATGTTTAAATCGTAATATATTGAAGAATTTCGCAATTATCATATTTCATACTTATTTACGACGTCTAGGCTCCCAACTGACGTCTATCCAATGCGATCCTGGGAGGTCATAAAACGAATAAACCACACAGTAATAAACGTGCGTTTTATTTCTTGTATAATTATATATGAAGCTATTTGTTTTTGGACTTTTTTGGCTTCGCATGTAGTGAGGGGCGTTTATGATCCTCTCTCAGATGTATTGAGAAGGTTTGGGCGAGAAATGCATCGGTTTTATTAGGAGGGGTTAACTTAAACTTGGCGACGTAAGTTCTGTAAGGACTCGCGGGGTTTTGAGTGACTTTTACTGTTCTAGTGAGTGGTGGCGATGAATTTAATGGATGAAGGCAAACACGTACAAAAGGAGAGCGTCGGCGTTAAAATGAGAACATTTTATCGTAAGATAAGTCACATTTATGCGCCACGTAACTCATAAACGGCGTGCAGACATATAATTACGTACACCGATACGCCATTGTTGTGGCGGGAAAACAAATGGAGCACCTCAACGGATCGCTGTTATAATTCTCGATAAGTGGTTTTCCAGGAAAAACGGAAACTGCTTTTCTAATTCGTTTTTCTCATCGTTAATTACTTTATGTTTAGGAAGAGTTGTTAACGGAATTCTTTTCTAATTAGGTTTTGACCGTTCCCGCAAAATGGAGCCCTTTGAAGAAATTTTTGGACTTTGGGAATTCAGATTTGATTTAAGCGAGCAGTTTTCCATACCTCAAACTTAAATAAATGAAACATATTCTTGCCTTGCCTGAATGGAATATGTTTGATTTATTTAACAGTTTCTTATGACTGAATAGGACAACAAAAGCAATGGAGAGCACAGAGTAGTTGACCGTACAGAGACTGCATGTCTGGTGGTATGCTGCTACAGAGTAGAGATGTGTTCGCGCTCCATGTATGTTGGTATGCTGTGGTACTCTACAAGATTAAAATAAGTATCAATGAAACAGAGTACAATATACAAAGATTTGCAGAAAACCATGGAATGAAGCCAGCCTTTCAAAATGTTTCGCCACAGAAGTCGTACACTGTTTGCTGAAATTTTCCACCCTACGACGACAATGATCAAACCTACATTTGTAGTCAGACATTTTTAATTACCAACGTATATATCTATAAGTTCGCGGACTGGTTGAAACCCTTTTAGCCGGATGGGTATTATCCTGACAGTCGTAAACTCAGTTTATGGCCTATAAAAGCAAGTGGGGATACGTACAGGCTGGATGTGTGCATTTCGAATACTTGTTGCACTTTTATAACCAATATATTTTGTTTGATTTGCAACTCCAGGACGATGCCAAGTTGGGACTATTTTTTCGTGTGTTTTTTAGCTAGTACGTGGACTGGGTGCCCGTAAATCATATGTAGGGTTGTATGGGAAAATTTGAGCCTTTTTTACTACCTACTACACTACACATATTTCGTGTTCCTTTTAACAAAAAGAAATAGAGCTATACCAATAATGAATGCACACTTTTGCTTTTAACTTTAAATCAACGCATTATTACAATTCCAGATGAATTTCGTTCGTAACAATTATTTTTAACCGACTTCCAAAAAAAGAGGAGGTTCTCAATTCGGTGTGTATTTTTTTTAATGTATGTACACCGATTACTCCGAGGTTTCTGATCCAGTTTCTGTGATTCTTTTTTAGTTCGATGCAGTATACTTGCCATTTGATTCAGTAGTTTTTATTTTATGAGCACATTTTTAAATATAAGCTCTTGTTTGTATTTCATTTAATTCTCAAATGACATCGAAACTTGAAATCAAAATTTAAGAATATCTTAAACATACTAGATCTTCTCTACTTCCTAGAAATTCGCAGTACGTTAAGAAAACTATTTTTAAAACCAACAACAGATCCAAACTTCATTGAAGCCATTGGGAAAATTGTAAGCTTTTTTGCATCTTGTCGCTTTTCCATTCTATTATCATTATCCCCAAAGACTGGGGATAATGACAATAGAATAGAATGAGTTGGATCTCCAAGATAAAGTATTATTTTATTGTATTCCTAGATCCTTCATCGGATCGAAGCTTTCCCGTGAAATGTTGAAATTTTCTTAACTTGTTTAGGCTAGGAGCAGACACACGCGACGCAACAGTGCGACAACGATAGTAGCATCGTTACCTTTAGAAAAAATGTTTAAGTCTTTTAGTAATGAATTAATACGCATATTGGAATAAGTGTTTTTTGTATACGGTTTTCTTTTCAATTCAAGGTTCTTCAGTTATGTACCTAGCTAATATTTTTTGTTTTAATTTATATACTAACATATAAAGCTGAAGAGTTAGTTTGTTTGCTTGAACGCGCTAATCTCAGGAACCCCTGGTCTGATTTGAAAAATTCTTTCAGCGTTAGATAGCCCATTTATCGGGGAAGGCTATAGGCTATATATCATCACGCTAAGACCAATAAGAGCGGAGCAGACGAAGTTGCGCGGGTCAACTAGTAAAAGTATAAATGTTGTGTTAAGTGTTTATGGTAAGCGCAAGTAAATGAGCAATAACTGTCACATACAATTATTAACTTTCTTAATATAAAAAACTGGCCAAGTGCGAGTCGGGCTCGCGTGCAAAGGGTTCCGAACGATTTTTTTAAACATGTTATTTTAACACTACATACTTCTAATAGTATTCCTGTAATCTTTAGATAAAGATCTATTATTTCCATTTTTTTCAAAATTTTAGGCTCAGTAGTTTCGTCATTTTTCGTCTAATTTCTTGAATAACTTCTAAACCATGTATTTTAAAATTATGAAAAAAATACATATAACTAGAACCATCACAGTAAGCCCTTTTATTTGATATGTCACACGATATTGTTCAAAAAACGTTTTTTTTTTTTAATTTTCTAGTTTGACCCCCAAAAGTGACCCCCATACTAAAAATTTAATGATTTACGTAACGCGTCCGTGTTTCGGTCATAGAAGTCCATATGTATACCAAATTTCAATAGGTCCAGTAGATCCGGAGAAAACTGGCTGTGACAGACAGACACCCGAGTGATCCTCTAAGGGATCCGTTTTTTTTTTTCAGAACCCTAAAAACAGAAATAAAGCTGTCCTGAATCGACTTCTACCGTGATCTGTTACGATCTTTAGTAATGAAAAACGGTTCATAATTTATTGTTCGGGTATCTACGAAGGGATATAAGGGAAAGGTCAATGTATTTTATTGCAATGTTATTTATCTGGCGCATGCCATATGCACATTCGCACTCAAAACATTCTTCATGACCATGGTCCTCATTTTCAGCATCGTTGGTCATGATAACTAATTGGCGGTTGCAGTTTGTTAGTAGAACATCATCATCATCATCATAACAGCCGGAAGACGTCTACTGCTGGACATAGGCCTCCCCCAAAGAGGGGGTTTGCTAAAATCGCCACGCTTGGCAGGCGGGATGGCGATCGCAGTGTATGGTGTTGCATTTTACAGAGAACGCTGCTGCCCATTCTCTGGTGAGTCCCTTAGTCGCCTCTTACGACACCCACGGGAAGTGATGGGATGGTATTATTCTTTTACGGTACCACACGACACCGGCCGACACCATACGGCGAAGTAGAACATATGTATTGTTATTTAGTAGACCATTAAAGACTAGTAAATCATTATAACCTGACATTATTAGAATGGGGGCAAATCGTAGTCATACTATTGGTTTATCAACTCATAGGGGTGGTAGCCATTAATAATGTACATGTAAATGAGTATCCAACGAATGATTGTATCGTAAAACCTGCCTGCATTAGTTTAGTTAATATATTTGTGTGGTTGGTTTAAAAATGAGGCTTCGGTCATGTATCTAGTAGATTATCAAAAGACCAAAATGTTTGGGGATTTAATATATGCATGACATTTCGATCAAGTCCCATAAATTCGTGCTCTTGATAAGCGTATTTGCTGATAGAACGCACTTTATCAAGTGTTCAAGTCCATTTGGTAACGATGTAATGTCGACTGTGTGGTCGTGTAGACAAAGCTTTATGTATCAACTAGTTGACCCGCGCAACTTCGTCTGCTCCAGTCCTATTGGTCTTAGCGTGATGATGTATCCTTTAGCCTTCCTCGATAAATGGGCTATCTATATCTATATACACTGAAATATTTTTTCAAATCGGACCAGTAGTTCCTGAGATTACCGCGTTCAAGCAAACAAAATCTTCAGCTTTAAATATTGGTATAGATTAGTATAGATACAAATCTTTTAATCATCTTGAAATCAAGACGTTTAGACCTTTAGAAAGTGAATAAACAAACGATAATTCAATACAAGATGTTTCTTCATCAATCTAACATAAACTTTTATGGTCGTTCTGAGTTCAGAAATCAACATTTTAATGGTCTCAAATCATTTCGGGTTCTGCGGCGTTGCAACCATTGTAATTTAGCACAGTTTCATTATTAAAACGATTAAATCCAAACACGATTAAAAAGAGCATTGATTAAAAACATTTAAAAGTCGCGCTTAAAACTTTAAGGGCAGTATTTATGTGTTCTTTGGCCAAATATTGGTTAGCTTTTAAATAAGACTACGGAGACTGCTTCCGACGCCCTGTGTCAAAATGTGACTGCACTTTTCATAGATATGTTGTGGCTATAGAATTGGCCATTTCAGGATGTGGCCGACCATTTCATGAAATGGCCAGCTGAAACTGACCACATCGTTTAAACGTTAGTGTTTGATGATAATGTCAATCCACGTTTGGCCTTATCATCAATGTCAGGTTACATAATGAAATAACAACTTCAAACCTGACTTCTACGACGGAGACCCTGTCCGCATGGTTTAAGGAACCTAACATGAATGGCATGACGGGAGCTAAGTTCGCTCAAACATTAAAAAATCTTAAAAAATAAATAACCAGTAGATGACGTTGTCTGTAAGTACATTACATTTAGAATTACAGAGGAAGGAATCGCAGCTGAAGACGAGGTCTCTAGGTTTAAGCCAACCGCTTATTTGAGACCGTTCCTGAGGCAGGGGCGCGGTGCGGGAGGGAGGACGTTCCAACACCCCTCCCGCAGCCCGCAGTTACTTCAGGACTGAAACCCCTTCTACACGGATGTAATCTAGCGTTCCATCCATTCCTATCCAAGGTGACCTTGCTAGATTAAATCCGTGTAAACGACAGATGTAATATCCAAATTCATACAAAATTCGCGGATGGAAATCAAGCTCGCACCAAGGTCACTTTGGATGGAAGGCTAGATTACATCCGTGTAGAAGGGGTTTTAGGAACGGTCTCAGGAAAGCAGGCAGTGTACATAATCGGCCGTCGAAGCGTCTTTGCTCCGTAGTGAAAATCATGATGGATTCGTAACAGTCTTAATTAGTAGCACATTTTGACAGACAAGCAGTTAATCACATTTATCGGCGATTTGATTTATTTACTCGCTCAACAAACGTTAATCAAAAAACGTGCCAAATTACATGAATTATTGATACATTCTAAATACCTATAATGATGACAACAGACTATTTCGTTTTTTACGTTTCCTTTCCGTGCGGCACGAACATTGATTAGAATCATAGACGCGAATGAAACGACCTGTAACTGTCTACAACGGGCAAACACTAAAAAGACAGAACAGACCTATAGTTTTTGACGGACATCATCATCATCATATCAGCCGAAAAACGTCCACTGCTGGACATAGGCCTCCCCCAAGTTTCACCATAACAGCCGGTCCTGTGCGTCTCGCAAACATCAGCTACCCGCGTCCCTCACCAGGTCTTCGATCATACCCGCGGACAAATCCGTCCAACTACGCGGATTCCTAGTGTCAACTCAACTATAAGCCGCACGGCAGTGACACAAAACCAGTATAAGCTGCCCTCTTATCCTTAAAAAACTCCGTACTATGCTAGGTCTTCTTCAAGATGTTATATCTGATCTAACCTAACTGGGTATGTATGTCTGCGATGGTTACACACTAAACTTACAAAGGACACACCTATAGACTCGAGGCGCGACGGACCTGGCAGGCATATCCTCGGTCAAGTCGGACCAGTGACTCCCCAGCTTATGGCCGAATTCCCGAATTCCTAGTTTAAACAACAGGCCGCACGAAAACCCAGCATAAGCTGGCCTCTTATCCTTAAGAAACTCCGTACTTACTATACTAGGCCATCATAAGAAACATCTTGTACTTGACTGAAGGCAATTCCTGTCCTAATGGACAGTCATTTGACATGATCAGATGAACAGCGTAGCTTTTTAGCCTTGACTTAAAACTAAGTCAAATCTATACTAAATATTACAAAGCTGAAGAGTTTGTTTGTTCGGTTGAACGCGCTAATCTCAGAACACTCTGGCTCGAATTGAAAAAATATTTAAGTGTTGGATAGCCCATTTATCGAGGACAACTCGCTATGATATAAAATTCTTCCGTTACTGAGTGACTGACAGACAACCCCCAGCCAAAACTACCAGTCGTAGAAAGCTGAAATTTCGCATGAAGGTTCCTTGGGGAGTGCAGGGGAGCACTAAGAGAGGATTTCCTGAAATTCTTACGGGAACTTGAAAAATAAAACGCATATGAAGTCGCGGGTAAAAGCTAGTACGCTATATAACATCACGCTACGACTAATGGAAGTGAAGCATCAATGAAAAATGTGACGCAAACGAAGTTGCGCGGGTCAGCTAGTAACAAATATGCCAGTTACATCATTTCTTTAACAATTCTTAAGTGTCCACTGGCTGTAAGCCAGTTCAGTTTTTACTGCGAATCTGTTTGCTCAAGTTTAGTTCAGTAACAAGCAAGTTTTATGCACCTCCTGAGTGAATTCACTGCGTTCACTCGTTCACTCTTTATTGAAGCGCTGAGGAGGCAAATTAAATCGTTCCTCCCGGTCCCTCTACCGGTTTATTTAAAAGTTTAGGGGTTCTGGGTTTCCTATGCATAAATAAAATGATGCCAGGATATACAGGATCTTCAATGATTGACTCCTATTGAAGTTTAAAAGTGAGTCACCCACTGTAGCAATATGTTTGTTTTACTCAGGTAATGCAAAGATATGGAAATTGATTTGATAATGTGTTTATTTGAATATTTATTCCAGTTGATAAATCACATTAGATATTCATAAGGTTTATAAATATGATAGTCTGCGCATCTGTGCATAATATAAACAGCCATTCAAGGGACTAGAAATTAAAATTTAGAAGCAATCGTGAGCAATATTGTAAATTCTTCTTTCACGATAAAAAGTTTTTTAATTAATATTGATATTTCACAAAACCCTGTTCTACGCACCATAAAACACGACTACTGAAAAATTACGCTCTAAAAAGTAAGAAACCTGAAAATATTCATAGTTATGGTTAGAGGATAGCTAGTTCATGACTTTATGTTCTCTAGAGGGCGACATATTTAATTTAAAATGACGTCACATAACTTATTAACCAACCGACAATCAAGACGCTTCCAACGAAACCTCATTTGTTCAATTATCATAAGTAGTTTAAAATTTATGAGGGAACATACATACATAAATTACATACCGGTCAAAATCAAAGCCCTCCTTGTAAAAAGATAAATATCAATTTTATACTTTGATTCAATCAAATAACATAGGAATAAGATTACCCCCCATTTCATTTGCATAAGAACATTGTTTACTTCTGGAAGGTACTAGGAAAACAGCACAGGGAAGTGGTATTCGGAGCCACCGAGTCGTAGGTTTGGGTCTAATTGAAGCAAACGTTGCTTCGAGGTACCAGGGCCCCATCGACAGACAGAAGGCTTTAGTTACGTGAACAAGGGCAACATTGTTGCAAAAGGAACGAGGAAATTATTTTTTAAATGTGCCAGTAACTTTTAAGTTTTATTTGATGTTCGCTTTTACTCGGGTAGCTTCAGTATGGATTTGCATTTTCTGAGGAAACGACGTGTTTTTTTCTGAGCGTGGGTTATCTTGGCAGGATTTCCTTAAAATCAAGGACAATTTAACTGAAGATATTGAAATTAACAAAAAAATAGGTAACCTACTTTTATTTATTATTCTAATGTTGGTATCGGAATTATATTATTTTTGAAGGTCAGGCAAGCTCTCATCATTTTTGCATCTTCTAAGACACGCAGGTGATAAAATAAAAGACTATAAAAACGGTTAAAGCATTAATCCAATAATCTATAGCCAAACTGTCACTCAGGGAAATTACAAATTAATCTAATTCACGAACAATCATTAACTCAATGACAATCCTTCACAGATATACCGTCACTTTTTAGAAATTAACATAAAACCTACGTCACATACAGATGACATAAATATAACTAAGACTGAGGAGTCGTTTACACAAGATGAATTTCTTGCACGTTGAGAAGCAAGAACGTGGTACAAGACTTGTAGGCGACAGGCGCGTGACGAGCATGCGATTATCGCTTTAATGCAGGCTCATTAGTAAAATTTTTTTGAACCATATTATTAGTTTAAATACTGATAAACAGATACTTAATCAAAATTTTCTATGGAAAATTTTAGTTGTTTTGTAGAGGGTTTCTGCTTTTCAAACTAGGATTATTACAAGAACTAGCTGACCCGCGCAACTTCGTCTGCGCCACAATTTTCATTACTGCTCCGCTCCTATTGGTCTTAGCGTGATGATATATAGCCTATAGCCTTCCTCGATAAATGGGCTATCTAACACTGAAATAATTTTTCAAATCGGACCAGTAGTTCCTGAGATTAGCGCGTTCAAGCAAGCAAACAAACAAACAAACTCTTCAGCTTTATATATTAGTCCTTATGTAAGAACTAGCGGACCCGCGCAACGTCGTCTGCGTCACAATTTCATTACTGCTCCGCTCCTGTTGGTTTTAGCGTGATGATATCTAGCCTATAGCCTTCCTCGATAAATGGGCTATCTAACACTGAAATAATTTTTCAAATCGGACCAGTAGTTCCTGAGATTAGCGCGTTCAAGCAAGCAAACAAACAAACTCTTCAGATTTATATATTATTATATTAGTATTAGTATAGATTAAAGAAAGAAAGAAAGAAAGAAAGGAGGAGGTACTGTCTAGGAGACAGTAAGTATATTTTATTAAGAGCCGCTGAATAAAGGTACCTAGAGTCGAATGGAAGAAATTATTTGATGTTATTTGAACGTTTGAAACCTAAAATTACGATATTACCATAACTGCTTAAACTTAAAATTTCTTCCTGCCATAAAGACGCTATTTTAATATTTTTTTCTCGTTACAAGAATCACTCCCCATATAAATCCACCATAACCGGTACAATTATATCAATCGGCCGACTAGTCGACACGAGTATCGTTATCTACCATTATCTGCCTCATTATGTAATGTACTACTATAAAGATTAATAGACAATGCATTTAATATAGATGTAGTTTTATTTAATTAATAGTCATTGTTTAGTGACACTGTGGGGAATTGTTCGTAGTCGTAGTGTACGTGGCTCGTGTCGTTTAGCGTTTTTTGCTAAAAATATCGTTAATCAAGGACTATTTAAATAATTTTATCTTGTTAAAGCTAAAATGTAAACGATATTTCGTTTTTATTTTGCTGACTGTACACAACTTTGGTTTAGAGCTATACAGGTGATCGCTTTTAAACATCCCTGTATCTCTTCCTTGGCACAGATTCAAAAACCCGGCCAAGTGCGAGTCGGACTCGCGCATGAAAGGTTCTGTACCATCGTATTTTTTAGGGTTCCGAAAAAAAAAGGGAACCCTTATAGGATCACACGGGTGTCTGTCTGTCTGTCCGTCTGTCACAGCCAGTTTTCTCCGGATCCACTGGACCGATTCTGTTGAAATTTGGTACACATATGGAATTCTGTGACCCAAACACGGACGCGTTACGTAAATTATTAATTTTTTAGTATGGGGGTCACTTTTGGGGGTCAAACTAGGAAATTTCAAAAAAAAGTTTTTTGAACAATATCGTGTGACATATCAAATGAAAGGGCTTACAGCAAGGGTTTTAAATATATTTTTTCATCGTTTTAAAATAAATGGTTTTGAAGTTGTTCAAGAAATTAGACGAAAAATGACCATTCCCCCCTTATCTCCGAAACTACTGAGCCTAAAATTTTGAAAAAAATGGAGATATTAGATCTTTACCTATAGATTACAGGAAAACCTATAAGAAGTCTATAGTGTTAAAATAACACTTCAAAAAATGAACTTCGTTCGGAACCCTTTTTTATTTGTTGTTATAGCAGCAACAGAAATACACATTCTGTGAAAATTTCAGCTGTCTACCTATTACGGTTAATGAGATATAGCCCGCTGACAGACAGACGGACGGACGGATGGACGGACGGACAGCGGAGGCTTAGTAATAGGGTTCGGAACCCTAACAAATGTTCTAACGTTGATAATAGTGCAATGCGTACGAATCTGCCCCCATGGCTAACGATATGTTCGTAAAACCGTTCATTGTACCAACCTATGGGGATGGGGGGTACTGCTAGGGTTGCAGAATTTGTTCGGAAGAGTCACCGCGGCCCTGGAACGCAAAGGGCATAAGGAGGAACACGGATGGGTTTTATTCAGTAAGAGTCTGACACTCCCTTTTGCTCCGCCCAGAGCAGGAGTCATTTGATGATTTCCCACCCTAAAAAAAAGGGGATGGGGGATTTATATAACAGATGATTGAAAGTGTTCTAAATATTGATGGAGGAAATAAAATCGTTGAGTAAAATGAAGTCGTAAACTTCCAAGATTATTTCGAAGACGAGATATTTTCTGAAGATTGTAGGGCCACAAAAACGCCGTTAGAAGATAGAGCTATCTACCTAATATAGCCCCACTTGTACGAAGCGCTACTGCCCGAAATACAGGAGCACGTAATGTTTTAACCCTTGCTCCTAGGGCTGGCAAGGGCAAGATATTTTATTGTCATTAGCCATTGATATATAAAAAACCCAAGATACACACTCAGCATCTCAAAAACGTCCGCAAAAAACAAGCGCAATATGTATAATTGTGCGCAAGTTTCAAACGGTCTCGCATCGCTCGCCATACTGCACTGCTTTGTAAAAACAACTTTAAGCGATCCGTGTAAGGTTGAATTTGCAAAAATAAAATTGTTTATAGTATAACTACACACAACTCACACATGACACTTGATACATGTCAGTTTTTGACGACAGTTTCGAGTGTTGCATTTGTTCGAGACTGTGCATCTTGGGTTTTTTATATATCAATGTCATTAGCATTTCAATTAAACTTAAAAAAACCGGCCTAGTGCGAGTTGGATTCGCACACGAAGGGTTCCGTAACATAAACCTTAATTTTTATTATTTCTTGTCGTAGCGGCAATAGAAACAAACAATCTGTGAAAATTTTGACTATCTACCTATTTCAGGCTCTGATTAACTTTTTGTTTGTAACTTCGTTTTTACTTCTACCCTCAAAATTGTAATTAATTAAATTTTTAGTCTTGGATCTCCTTATCTCTAACCTCAGATTGTATATATCATAATTTTTCGATAAACACTATCTGTTCTTCCGTGGGGTGGGGACCTGGTGATTTGTAATACAGGCATTATATGCCTAACTCAGACACCAGCTTCTCAAATTGGTAATTGAACACATATTATGTAAAACGTAGAATAAGCTTGTCAAATGTGAGGAGAAATAAAAAGAAACTATTATTATAATTAACAGTTCTTGAGATACAGCCCTCTGACAGACAGACGGACGGACAGCGAAGGCTTAGTAATAGGGTTCCGTAAAAATGACGAAGCGTTTACAGTAAAAAAATCTGCTGTCAGTTAGTTGGAAAAAAGTTCCTTAAGTCTTTAACGTTGTCAGCAGAACGCATTGTGCCCTTTAGTTCACACAATCTACCTACTTAGACAGTCGTTGGGGGGAGTGGGGGCATGGAAAACACACCACCAGGTTTTGTGATTGCATTTCTTCAATTAGACGATACACATTTTATACAAGTCCAGCAGAAAACGACTGCGATAAATATTGTTTACTAGCTGACCAGCGCAACTTCGTCTGCGTCACAATTTTTATCACTACTCCGCTCCTATTGGTCTTAGCGTGATGATATAGCCTTCCTCGATAAATGGGCTATCTAACACTGAAAGAATTTTTCAAATCGGACCAGTAGTTCCAGAGATTATTGCGTTCAAGCAAACAAACAAACTCCTCAGCTTTATATATTAGTATAGATATAGATTGTTGTAAATTTACACTTTTCACCAAAAACAAACTTTGTCCATCAAAATAACTCCCACAAAATTAAATTCCAAAAGATTTCCTGGAACAAAGGAAGACAGACACAACACAAAGACGCAAGGTGGTAGTTCACTAGTTATGTATAGATATACTTATACTACGCCCCGACCTTGCCCGCCCGCGCTACTGCCCGAAATACGGGTGCACGTAAAATTTTAACCCTTGCCTTAGGGTTGACTACCACTGCTTATACGTCCTAGCGTATTATTAAGTTTTTAGGGTTCCGAACAAAAAACGGAACCCTTATAGGATCACTCGGGTGTCTGTCTGTCTGTCTCTCCGTCTGTCACAGCCAGTTTTCACCGGATCCACTGGACCGATTTTGTTGAAATTTGGTACACATATGGACTTCTGTGACCCAAACACGAAACGTGACGAAATTTTTAGTTTTGCTTGCTTTTGGGGGTCAAACAAGAAAATTAAAAAAAAAAAGTTATTTGAACAATATCGTGAGGGTTTTACTTGTATTTTTTTTTATAATTTTAATGTAAATGGTTTTGAAGTTATTCAAGAAATTAGACGAAAAATGACCATTCTTCGTCTAATTTCTTCGTTTCGGAGACAAGCGGGGCCCCTTATCTCCGAAACTACTGAGCCTAAAATTTTGAAAAAATGGAGATAATAGATTTTTACCTATAGATTACAGGAAAACCTATAAGAAGTCTACAGTGTTAAAAATCAATAGAAAAAAAAATGAAATTCGTTCGGAACCCTTTGCGCGCGAGTTCGACTCGCACTTAGCCAGTTCTTTTTTCTTTTTATCTCTTCTCTAAATACCTCTAGAATACAAAGCTCGCTGTCTGCATCTCTGTTTCTTCGCTTACTTCTTCGAAAGCAAGCACGGATTTTGATACAGTTTTTATTTATTTCAATACTAGCTTCTGCCAGCGGCTTCGCCCGCGTGGTCCCTAGGGAACATACTCCCGGGATAAAAAGTAGCCTATGTCCTTTCTCAGGTTTTTCTAGACTATCTCTGTACCAAATTTCATTTAAATCGGTTCTGTAGTTTTGGCGTGAAAGCGAGACAGATAGACAGACAGGGTTACTTTCGCATTTATAATATTAGATAGTAAGGATTGATAAACGAGGGAGAAACGCGAGGGGTGCTAGTTTATTCATAAATGTCAATTGAAAACTTATTGGTGGATTTTCCTTTAAAAATTGGGTTTGAAACCAATTCAGTTGGCATGACAATACTACTGAAATTATTCTTGCATCAACGGGGTGGCTCGTCTTGTCTGGATAACTTTTTAAGATGAGACTGGGAGAGTTGGGATGTGTAATAGGTTTTATTGCAATCCAAAAGCAGGTTACTTTGATACCAACTAAATTATTAACAACGAAAAGACTTCAAATGGGGTTAATTTGGTTAAACACAGTCATTCTCTACCACAACTCAAAAACGTGGGTTTCGCGTAGGCCCAGAGGTAATGTTATGCGTTTAAACTTTATGAGAGTTGATAACTCCACTGTGTGTCATCCATAAAATTTTATACTAGCTAACACACTGTTAATGAAGGTCGTTTCATAAAACACTCGGTTGAAACACAAAAAAACAAGAGGGAAATGTCAAATATAAAAATTACTGAAAGTTCGAAACAAGTTACATTTCAAACCGTCTGATGCAGTTGGTGGCATTTGTTTTTTTAATAAATCCACTGATTTGAAGTCACCAGTCATTAGTGTCAATCAATTGACATTAGAATCATCAAAATCGGCCAGCATGTGCTCTAGAGCGTCAAAGGAACAAGCATATGTACATAGGCTGATTAGAACCCCTCATTTGCTGCACACAGTCGGGTAAAAAAAGGAGCCGTCTTTCAAGAACCCATCCACCCCAAGGTGTGCCAACCCTGCAGGATCCGTCCAAAATAGGGGAAATTTAATGACGAGCGGTGCGATCGTAAAACATCAAACGCTTGCGTCAGGGGTGTCGCATCCTACTCTTTTTGCAAACTTTATTACAAGTGAAAATAAATTAAATGTTAAGTAGTTACAGTGAAATGTATGACAAATATAGCTTGGTGTTAGTGTCGCGTTTGTAGTCAAATGGTCATGATTTTATGTTCAGATGCAAGTTTAGTAATTTGACGGTCCTCTGATACTCCAGATGTCTACGCATGCATTATTTATTTCAGTGTTTCTGGTTGTGGGTGTTCTTTGGAGAAAGCTGGTCGATAATGCTGAACAAACTAATAATTCTGCTAAAAATTAAATTAATCGCTTGGGTGACGGGTACCAGGCGCCTAGAAGGTTTACAGAGCTTACGTATCTTTGCAGCTGGTGGTGAAGTCTTACGTAACCACACATCGGAGGTTGAAAGCGTGTTGACCGGTTGGTTCCTGTGCCATTAGGTACCAGGAGTTCATGAGTTCCGAGGAGCTCAAAAATTCGGGTGGATTAGCACAATAATAAGAATAAAAAGAAATTAAATGACAGAAAAGCAAGCTTATTTTTGAGCTTGCCCTCAAATTCACCAAGACAGCTTTACGACAAAGCCTTAATTAAGCAGCTGCTGCTAGTGAAAATAATTTATAGAGCCCAGACATCTCTAAAAAAAACACAAAACAGATAATCCAAAGCCATAAAACATATCTTGTAATATCAATGTAAGCAACCCTAAATAACCTCTGACCTGTAGCCCCTAGAGACGAACAAAAACCAACTAAACATACATGACTACATAGATGTTGGTCTGTATCTAGCACCATCCCTAGACGGTAGACACGTGTATTGACGGAAACGTTACCTTGTTTGTAGTTTCCCTTTAAATTCACCGTCTCGTTCTGAATTTCTGCAATGAATTTGAAGAATTGAAGCGCAACTTCTGGCACTGAGTAAGTATAGCTGCCGTGGTATTACTAAAATGCCGTTATCCGATATCTGGTCGATTCTTAACTGTTGATGCTATTTTAATGAGTAAAAATGTCTATCGATCACTGTTTGAGAATTTCCAAAGCTTCTTATTCAAGGTATTGAAAATTTGCAAACACAGATCTATATGTATTTTTTCTCATTATAAGCAAAAGTTAAAAATCGACCAGATGTCGGATAGCGGCATTTTAGTTATACCACGGCAAATAGTCTTTAACATTAACACCAGAAAACCACAGTATTCACAGGGGACACATAATTCAGAAAAAAGTTAAAAGTATCCTAATCATGATATAACTAATCATATGGTGACAATTTTAAACGTGTTGCGCCGACCCCAAGTAACATGGGATAAGGGCAGTAAGATGATGATATGGTGACAATTTTGAAGTATAAACGAAACACAACCTTATCCGTACCTCCTCCATGTAGACTTGGTTTTTGACATTTGAATAAATGTCATAAAACCAACTCTACATCATCCAGAATTTCTAAAATGAGCATCAAATTCTACGCGAACAGACGTGGTTCCTAACGTACCTTAAGCACAGCGTATCGTTACAGCCTGAGCCTGTTTGAGCCTTTAGGTGCCTTTCGACTTCGCAAATTAAAGCCGACTCAAATAAATCGATTGGCTATTGAAAACTCATGCAACCAATCATAGCTAAGTAGAGTACATTTGGCATTTTTCAAAATAATTTTGTGAAATTTGTCGTTCGAGAAACTTGGCCTGTGTACCAAACCGATATATGAAATAGCAACCCTGACCTACAACCCCATGAAATCCTTGAAATTCTGACCTACACACCCCTTGAACCGAATAGAATATATCTCGTACCATCATCCCCAGACATACGTATAGACGCAACCTTGTTTGTAGAGCTTCCCTTCAAATAACTTCAAATTCGCCAAACTAAGTTCATTCCTGCAGACTCATTCTGAACGAACAATAGAGCATCGAAGGAACGAGAAACGAACCTTCTAGAAGTTTGTCAAATCTAAGTTTTTGACGAGTTCTTCTATTTTATTTTCTATTGATTGTTTTTTTGCAGACCAGTGAGAGTTTGATCGAAGGATTTTGTTGAAGGTTTAACAAATTGATTTTTTATATTTTAATCCGGTGTTCTATTTCATTTTAAAATCCAAGTTGTATTTATGTAGTTTGAAATGTCATTTATAAACAATTCCGATCGGAATTCATCAATCATTAAAACTGATAACGTAATTTGCCATTTCAATCGATAACTACCAATAAATGTAAAAAACCCTTTTAAGTTAGTTATTGTCTCGTGCCTTCAAATGAATTGAGTTATCCATTACAGTTTAATTTATTTAAACTATTCCTTTGGCAGCCATGCCCAAGCAAGACCATTTAGTAAATAATTGATGACTTGCCATGACAGCAAGCAACACATCCGTTCTTTTTGCGTTACAAGACATATAAAACCGTTTACATAAGCATAGGCCCGCCCCGCCCATAGGCTTAAGTTTTTATTGCCACCCCACCCCACCTAATGGGGTGGCATTCCACCCTACTTGTACGACCTATCGGAATGCTTGCACCCCTCGGAACGGGGCTCAAACTCAAGGAGCGAACGAGACAGACGCATAAACACTTATAAAAGAAAGAAACAACCAATGGGCGGCTTCTTCCCACATATTTAACAAGCCATATTGAATTTCATATTTTATGTAAATAAATAATTTTATTGTTAATGTGTTTTATTGTTGTAGAACAATTGGTGACATTTCTTTATAATGAGACCTGTCCAATGTAAGGTTGCAAGAATTGAAATATTTTATCGTCGTCATAATTTTACAATGGTTATTTTTGCAATGCAACTGAGAAAACATAAATAATGGCTAAGAAGTAGAATAATTTTGTCTATGGTTAAGATGTCTATAGTTTTTTCTTTACGACGTATGACAACAAGGTGTTGTGCATTCCACATTTATCAGCGATATAGTTTTTGCTTTCAAAAGATGTTGGCTACAATTTATTCATGTAAGTATTTTGGCAAGCTTTTATTTAACTTGCAAAGTTAAGACTATCGTCATCATAATTTGTTTTATAAGAGATAGGTACAGGTAGAAACATATTACATACGTAATACTCTTGTCTGTATCCCAATTTATTTGAGGTCGCCGGTGCATGCCTTCTTGCATATTCTATTCCCCGTTTTTACACAATTTATCAATTCAGTCAATGAATAAAAAAGGTTCAGTACTCAATAATAAGACAGGGTCACAAAACAATCATCTTTTTCATTAATTTATTATCAGGCTGATAAAAAATAAATGCAACAATTTGAGTTATCTCGTAAAGGTCATGTACTTGTAAAGCAATTTGCTATAGTAAGAGGCATGTATTGTCTTGTTATCTCTCCGTTTAATACTTTCCGACTAGAATGTAGCATTTTATTTAATAACTAGCTGACCCGCGAAACTTTGACTGCGTCACAATTTTCATTACTGCTCCGCTCCTATTGGTCTTAGCGCGATGATATGTAGCCTATAGCCTTCCTCGATAAATGGGCAATCTATCACTGAAAGAATTTTTCAAATCGGACCAGTAGTTCCCGAGATTAGCGCGTTCAAGCAAACAAACAAAAAACTCTTCAGCTTTATTTATTAGTACTAGCTGACCCGCGCAACTTTGTCTGCATCACAATTTCCATTACTGCTCCGCTCCTATTGGTCTTAGCGTGATGATATATAACCTATAGCCTTCCTCGATAAATGGGCTATCTAACATTGAAAGAATTTTTCAAATCGGACCAGTAGTTCCTGAGATTAGCGCGTTCAAGCAAACAAACAAACAAACTCTTCAGCTTTATATATTAGTACTAGCTGACCCGCGCAACTTCGTCTGCGTCACAATTTTCTTTACTGCTCCGCTCCTATTGGTCTTAGCGTGATGATATATAGCCTTTAGCCTTCCTCGATAAATGGGCTATCCAACACTGAAAGAATTTTTCAAATCGGACCAGTAGTTCCTGAGATTAGCGCGGTCAAGCAAACAAACAAACAAACAAACAAACTCTTCAGCTTTATATATTAGTATAGATAGATAGATTTACACTCTTGCTTTACTTTATAAATGTTCGAAAATATTACAACAAAAACAATTTACATTACACATTACATTCAACAATTCCATCAACATTCAATCATTCATTCATTTCAATTTACATTTTTTTGTTTTTTTTTTTTATCAACTTCTTGTCGAAACGTTGGCTTGTCAGATTAAAAAAATGATCAAGTGCATTATTAAATTAAATGGCGAAAAAACGTGATTTTTCGGGTAAGGAACCCTTCGTTTGATCAGTTTGACTCGCACTTGGCGGGTTTTTCTATTCAAGGGTAGAGCTAGCCGGTTTCCTTTAAGGATCTGACTAAATATGACAATAAAAGTATTGAGTATCGTCAATAGTCAATGCTTTTGTTGTCACTCTCGAATCTCTGACAACTGTCTCATGAACGTCATAATAACAGCGCGTGGCACTACGGAGATGAATATTTTAGTAGCTAATCGACCGATAGACAAGCAAAATTGTAGTTTTAAGAATGACAAACACTGCAATGTGTCATTGGTAATAACGTAGGTAAGTAGTAAGTACCTTTAACGGGGAAGCTTTCCGATTATCTTTGACGTCATTTCACAATAATTTTCCAGACTGTATGTTGTATCTGTATAACTGACGGCCTTGCGCTTAGAACATCCAACTCAGCTAAGATTTGAAAACTAAATATCGCGGTTTGAAATGTATGGGAAACGAAAATGCAACTCAACGACGAATAATTATCTGGAGGCCTCTGCTGTTGGCCGCCTCACGCCGGCTTCTTAAGGGTGCAAAGATGTTCGAACGTTTTTCTACGTGGGCGGAGCACCAGCTGGTGCGAAGGGAGCGCCATGGTGACTTTTCCTCGAAGTATCTCGACGACGTGACACTTTGGGGCACCATGACATTTTTTGTTTTTTGAAGCTTCTACCCCATATATATGCACGTTAGATAGTGCGCCGCAACTTTGAAAAAAAAAACAAAATGGCGGTTATGCCATTACAGTTCTATCCCCTTTAAACACAAGGTGTCCTCGTTAATCGTTCTTTTTGTAAGCGGAGATACAGACAGAGGCAGTTTGTTTTGTTTTATAATATTCGTACCTATTTAATGCATATCTCGTGCACTAAAATTAGCTCTGTGTTTATCATTCACACTTATTTTATCGCAGTACATGAGTATTAAGTCGATCAAGGAGAACAAATGACTAATATCTTCACCTTGATCCTAGAAAAACATTACAGGTACGTCTAGTTTATACACGGTGCGGTGCTATTGTACCCGACATAAACTACCTCTAGGCGCGATTATTTTTTTAAAACAATTTAAGATAGCTGGCAAAATAAAAATAAATAATGCATTAGAATAAGCTAGTTTCCACCATCAATAAATTGCAAATCTATTTAGTCCGTCAGTTAGAGTATTGAAAAATAATGGACACGTATTTTTTATTTTTGTAATTCAATGAATATTAACAAAGATAAAACGCATCAAACTCGGGAGTGGGGGCTCGTGACGTCAGAACGCACAAAAAATTATACTACGGCGTGACGTATTGAGAATTTTAAAAGCGTACGAGTATCTTCGTCAATTTTGGTACACGTAAAAAAACGGGTCAAATATTTTTTGATAATCTAACTGACGGACTAATTAGATTATTTCAGTGGACAAGTCTATTATGAAACTCCCTGTAAATAATTTTTACGTATGAAAAAAATGTCACCGTTCCATTCCGCGCCGTCCTTGGAACATAAGGCTCGGAGGTCATTGGATAGATGAAGTGGACTGCCGCCGTTGTCATCATCATCATCATCATCATCATAACAGCCGGAAGACGTCCACTGCTGGACATAGGCCTCCCCCAAAGGGGGGGTTTACCATAATCGCCACGCTTGGCAGGCGGGTTAGCGATCGCAGTGTTTGGTGTTGCGTTTTACAGAGAACGCTGCTGCCAATTCTCTGGTTCCTTAGTCGCACCTTACGGCACCCACTGGAAGTGATGGGATGGTATTATTCTTTTACGGCACCATACGGCACCGGCCGACACTATACGGCGTGCCGTCACCAGCCGCCGTTGTAAGGCGAATAAATGGAACCGTGTATATTTGTTGATGCGAAAGTAACTCTGTCTATTACTTCTTCACGTTTAAACGTCAGAACGGATTTTGGAACAACTGGAATATGTCCTGAAATAGCTCATAGTTTATTTTTTATTTATCGAAGTGGGTGAAGCCGCAGGCAGAAGCCAGTTTTCTATACTAATATTATAAAAAGGTAAAGTTAGTGAGGTTGTAGGGGGTAATCTCTGGGTCTACTGAACCGATTTTGAAAATTCCTTTACCAATAGAAAGCCACGTTGTGTGTGAGTGTCACAGGCTATATAATATTGTATGTATAATTTCAATATAATGTAAACAAAACTTTGTAACACTATATTATTTTTACAAGAGTGTCCGTGGAGTTTCTTGCACGTTCTTCTCCATAGCGATCTACGCTTCATCTTTTATTTTGACCGACCGACCTTGACAATTCAAAAGTGCCTGTAAATGGTTTATTTGAAATAAATATTTTTGAGTTTGAGTTTGAATACCGCCCAACGACATGGACACAGGTCAGCTAGTCTACATCTACACTAATATTACAAAGAGGAAAGATTTGTTTGTTTGAAATGAATAGGCTCCGAAACTACTGGACCGATTTGAAAAATTCTTTCGCCATTGGATAGCTGTATTATCAGGGAGTAACATAGGCTATATTTTATCCCCGTGCTCCCACGGGAACGGGAACGCGGGTGAAACCGCGTGACGTCCACTAGTAGTAAATAAACTGTTTCTTGTAGTGCTTTCACCTCGTAGTTTATTCGGAAAGTAGGGTATTGCTTGCTTGACTTTGCCTTGGGCTAGCTTAGTCCCTCGCTGCATTCAGGATCGTCTGAACTCTTCTTTGCGCTCGGGATTCAATATGGCGACCGTGACATAAGACTGCTCTGCCTGCCTCACCTTTTCCCATCTAATTTGGAATTGGCTTCCAGACTAGACGGATGCAACTGATTACCAGTATGTATATGGCCTATTTGACCACCACAGCCCAGTAACTGGGCAATACCCCTGGCAAGACTGGTGTCATATTCTCAGGCGTCTGAGTATCCGTTACTACGGCTCAAGATACGCCTTGACATCTTATCGTGCTTTCCGAGGCACGGAGAAGTCTTGATCTAACAGATGGTCAACCATCCACATATCGACCTCGGCAAGCGCTGCTTAACCTCGAAGATCGAACCGTGCGACTGTTATTATTTAGCCACGAGCATAAGACACTGCAATAACTGCATAATCTATTTATCATCACCCGAAAATTTCAGCTCCAATACTGATCCCGTATCAAATAACATTTATGCAATTTGATTGAACATAAACATGCTAATAATGTTATCATTTATCATTACCTACATTGACACAGCAACTCTTATCAGCTGCAACTTTGATTACTGACATGCAACGACCGTGTCTTGATAATTTTATTTGAGTGTTATTAAACAAGATGTTGAGTAAACTTGGACTATTTTTTGATTGATTTATTGATGTTTGAGCTAGTTTTCAAACGTCATTGTCACAATGACATATTTTGGGCTAAAAAACCGGCCAAGTACGAGTCGGCCTCGCACACGAAACGTTCCGTATCATAAACCGAAATAATCACATTTCTTTTTGTTGTTATAACGGCAATAGATCACTCTGTGAAAAATTCTACTTTCTACCTATTACGCAGTGCGCTTCATGAGAAAGAGCCCGCTGACAGACAGACGGACAGACAGCGGAGGCTTCATCATCATCATATCATCCGAAAGACGTCCACAGCTGGACATAGGTCTCCTCAAAGTGTCGCCACAACAACCGGTCCTGCGCGTTTCGCATCCGTCGGCTACCCGCGACCCTCAGCGGAGGCTTAGTAATTAAGTTTTGCTGGTTACCCTTCGGATATGATACCCTAAGAAGGCGTTTCTATTACAGCACTATGGCTTTTGCCAGTGGCTTCGTTCAAACCCGAAAATAAAACTACATCATAATATTTGTCTTAACTAACATAATTTAAATACTACTAATACTATAGTTAAAGAATTTTAGTTTCAAGTTTATAATTTGTATGCATGTCACTTACGTTAAGCACTACAAATATGTACTTTTTCCTTCTTACTTCTTAATGAAAGCTATTGTACGTTCCCAGTGCAATTTGCTATCGACAATGACAGTTGATATGTTTGCCTGTATAATCTACAACCCCACGATGTCATTAGGGCGTGTCCTTATGGAGTAAATGCTACCCCGTGTCCCCCAGTCCAATAAAAAAAACAAGCTAGCTGTAGAAGAGAAATATTGATTGGTTATAACTTCATTATTCTGTTAAATAGAAAACTCGTTTCGATTGGGTAGGTGGCTACGTTAATTGCAGTATCGGTGGAATTGATTAAGTCCCCCAAAAAGCAGGTGTACTCGGGGCACTCCAACGTGTGGCTTATGTCAAAGTCCGCAGTTTCGGGCTTAGTTAGTATCACCTAAACACTAAGAATTAATAACAACACGATTTGACAGTTGCTATAAAATCGTATTGTCATTCACTCTTAGTTCGGGTACGGGACTAATCATAAGTCTGTAGGTGATACAGAGTAAAAATACGCCCGCAACTAAGCCCGAAACTACGAACTTCGGGCTTAGAGAGTAGCCCCCCTGAACAAGAACACCGCACTCACGCTGGGTATCCGATATACTCGTAGGTAAGGTATAGAAAACTGATGGCCAATTTCTTATTTAAAAAACGTTCTTCAAATATATGTCGCAATAACATTTCATCGAAAGTCATTGACAGAAGATGCCAAAATGTATTATTTTAATCCGTAAACAACTAAAGTGAATCAGAATCTATAATTTGTATGCTAAACGTCAAAATATACCCTCGAATTTAATGGGAAGTTCATTTTTGCAGGTGCAGACGTACACCTTAAACTACAGTTCGATACTTTCAACAGTGCCGAAGGAAAGCAAAGGTCGCGAATTCTGTGATAATAACTTATTTTTATTACCATAGATAAATTATAAAACGGTATTTATTAATATATTTTAAGCTAATTTGTGAGTGACTAATTAATGACAGATAATAATTAATAACTTTTCCCTTTGACAGCTATGCGTATGATAATTTTGTTTTCAATTGAGATCTTTCTCTCCCCTTTCTGGTAATTGCAATCATCTCAAAATACTTGGAAGCGACAGTATTCGGGAATCACTTTATATCAATAAAATATCAAGAACACCAACTACTTTATATTAATATCAAAATCGATTGGATTTCTTGTTTACGTGCCCTCATCTATCTGGATGCAAAAAAGTTTGCATCCAGTATCGCCTTATTAACTTCCACAAGTCAGAATTATTTTTGTTTGTCATTAAAAACTTTGCAAATTGTAACTAAGTTTTCGATGCAGATTTTGTACAACACGATCAGTTAATTATGTAAGGACTGGGATGTTCTCTCTCTATCTCATTAACATTTTGATTCCATATTTTACTTTTGTTATTAAATGAGCTGGGATGCGTTTGGTTTTGCGGCAAGTTTGTTGCTGTGTTCTCGATAAGGACAAGACGTGTCTAATTGCTGTGTATATCGAAATCAGTTGTTCTGTTACAAAGAGAAACTTCTTGAGATAACTTCAGTTCATTTCGAAAGAAGCCGTCGCGCGTCACGTCGATCCCGTAATTTCGTAAGTTTGCCGCCGGAATCCGAAAAAAAAAAAAAAAAAATTACCTCGATTCTTTTATTTAAAAAAAGAACGATGATTTGTAACGGATTGTTTTGATTTGAATTCAATCGCTTCTTACGGCTCGTATACGCTACTGTGGGACCAGGTAGTATGTTTACTTGTGATTCTGTGAATTGCAACACTATCTTAACCGATCAAGTTATTATAGAGAAGTTTGGATCTCCACACATCGTATACCGGGGTATACGTTGTGTGGTGATATAATATCATACCTATTGATAAGTAACTGCCTCCGTGGTCGAGTGGTCTAGGCGTTTGTCGTGTGACCCGGTGGTCGTGGATTTGATTTCCCACGGGAAGCTCACTTTGTAAAGTGGTTTTCCAGTTTGGCTAGGACATTGCAGGCTTGAATCACCTGATTGTCTGATAAAAAGATGATTCTGTGCTTCGGAAGGCACGTTTAAGTCGGTGGTCCCGGCCGCCAAATGGCGGTCGTCAATTTAACCATGTCAGAGGCCCCTGAGGCGGTTTAGAAACTCTGACAATAGGGTGTGTGGGGTCGTTAGACCTTGCTGCCCACACGATAATAAGAAGATAAATATGTTAAGTTTACATTAAACCATTAATTAATAAATGTTTAGTTACCTAAGTAATAAAGTTAGGCCAAACTTAAAACTTACAACAAACAAGTGGTAAAATTAAATTATTTAACTGAACTACAAATATAGGGATAAATGACACAGCACAATAGAGAGCGTATATTGTTATGACATGCAAATCGGCGCAAAAAAAATAAACAGTGCGTCTATGTCTAGGAGTCTAGTCGCTTTCATGGATTGCTAGAATTTCTCCGACGCGACGCACGTTTTATCAATCAATCATTTTGTCTATGCTACTACAGGATGAAGTTTAAGGTGCGTTTACATTGGTAGAGTAACTTGCCTGGTGTATTTGCACTGTAATTAAACTAGAGGTAGAATGTAAACGCAGCTCACTTATTGTCTTTGGATTGCCCTTCTCAAAGTTCAGTTTTAAAAATTCTAGGACTTAGTTTTATATTTATTTTTGTAAATGATTTAATAATTGTAGGATGAAGCCTGCAAACAGACAGATCCAGAACATCAATCTGTAGGCCATAAATATTTGTTCCGTGCGGGAATCGAACCCGCGAGACGCAGCACAATTAGTCTACAGCCTGTCTAAATTGTATTTTGTAACACATTACTTAGTAAGTTGGTAACAGTTAGGAAATACAAACGGAAGGGTTTACATAATAGGGAATATGCACGAAAAAAATATCTATTATCTATACAGTTTATCCAAAAATATACACAAATATAATACTAACAGTAAAAATAGAATCAAAATTGCTCGAAAAACAAACGAGATATAGTTATTTTAAACAAATATATCTGTCCCTCTCGCGAAAACGCTGTTTTCTATGGTAGCAGGCTGTATAGGCGCCAAGAACTTTGACGTCACAATTCATGTCGGACTTCTCTTTCTAATTGTAAACTTTGAAGCTTTATAACTTCATCGCTGATGAAGGTATTTAAAAAATAATTTCATAATTGTTTATTAGAGCTAATAAGTATTTCATTTTGCAAATAAAAAAATCGCATGCATATTCCCTATTATTTGTACTCTACGTCAATAATGAGCGGTTCATACTTAGAATGCTTAGGTTTAAAGATCCCCAGACTGACGCGCAACAACGTTATTTTCAAAGAAATATTTCTTTTCCGTGGAATAATTTCTATGAAAATGAGTTTATCGCGACGCGTCTGGCTGTGGTACCTTAAATCGTGATTTAGCAAATAGACATGTCGCAGCCAACTGGCGCCGTTAATTAACTTCCTAGCCTTTTCATTGCACGGTGCCGTTTAAATAAGGTTTTTTGTGCGGCGGGTCATATTACGCTTGCGATAAACGGACGCCCGGAACACCGACGGAGTTTGACGTACATTTTGAGTGGGAACAACTACCGTTTAATTAGTGGCCTAAATGACATCCAGCCAATGCATCTAACACACATTAACATTTGATGCCTGTGTCTGTTAATTATTACAGAAATACTTCTGACAAAACAGCGTTTAACTTTTTGTCTAACAATGCTATTCGTTTTCCCCTAGTATTTTTCCGAAATCTTTTTATGATTAATCAACAATGAAGAATAAGCGACGTAAATAGGCCTAATTCAATAGAGTTGACAAAATAACGAATGAAAATCCATTTCGGAAATAATCGATTTCTTTTTCTGTCATTTTGTTCGTCATCGTAGGCCTTAATTTCAAATCATGGCTTGAAATTTAATTTAAACTATGTATTAAATTTTCGATGACAAGAATGAGTTTTTTTAAACTTTTCAATAAGAAAAGTGCTATTGGGTAAAATTTTGCTAAATGGAAAAATCGTAATTTTCTTATGGAAATTGGTACCTAGCATTAATTTGTTACGTGATTTCAAGTAGGTAGGTATGCAGTTCATAAGCATATTACATACAGCACTTATCTATAAGTATCGTAGTATGAAATCTTATTAGTAGATACGTCAGTTGCGTTACACGTGTATTCTAGGCCTAAGGCGACCGGCATCGCGGCAATCATGAGAGAACCATAGACATTCTAACTTTCGCAAGACCTGCAACTTTTATGGGGGTTTCATTGAAAATGTTATTTACATAGTAAAATTACCTTATCTTATTTTCAATTTTAGTCAAATTTATTTTAGAAGTATGCAAGTTAGATTGAAAAACATAGTAACAATTTTTAGAATAACAGTCAAAATGACCAGTCAGGATAAAAATTACAGTGACCGTTTTCATATTATTTTGAAAAATTGTTTCATGTATTAAAAATTGCAGTTTTTTTTTGTGAAATTAAAGTATATTCTAGTGTCTATAAAGATTAACATCTATTTAAATACAAAAATCAATGTCATTGTAATTAAAAGAGTCAATTCTAGTGAAATTAAAGATGGGTAATGACATGATGGACAAGTAGGCCAATCTCATAGTAGGTTCAGCCCTTTGTGACAAGATAGTTCTATTATACTTTTAAAGTATTCAGACAACATTTGCAAGTTTCTAAGTTGTAAAAAGAAACAAGATAAGTAAACACTTTTACTCACAACTTGTTTCAGGAAATACTAGTAGAAGGTGAAAAATAACGTTGTTTTTTATGTGATACTGGAGGTGTTTTCCTTCATTTTCACTCAGTGATTGTTGGTATTATTTCTAATACCCATAACGTGTTCTGTTAATTCCAATAAAAATTAACAATATTAGAATAGAGTCCGTTATGCGCGTACGCATGCTCGAATTCTGACAGAAACCATATCCCAAACTTCACTGTACAAAAAAATCCACTAACCCGGTTGTTGTGGCGGCAGCAGCGGCGGCATCGCCGGCGGCAGCTGCGCGGACGGCGGCAGCGGTGCGTACGGCGACACGCCCGGCGAGCCCGGCACCGAGTCGCAGCTGGCAGAGCCCAGCGAGCGCGGCGGTGGCACGGCCGGGCTGCGCGGCGCCTTTACCACCGGCGGCTCCGGCTGCTCCAGCTCCACCCCCGGAGGCTGCAGCACCGACGCCCGCGCACGCGCCTCGTCCTGCGCCTGGGCCCGCCGCAGCGCTGTCTGAAGCGCCATCACTCGCTGCCGGTCCGCCGTCAGCCGACACTTCTCGCAAGTACAATTGCGGTACTTGCAGTACCGCTTGTGGCCCTTCAGCTCTATCTTGAGCCGGTGGTTCCTGCAGCGCGCGCAGTTTGGCGGCGCGCGCGGCACCCCTGAGCTGGAGGCGCCGGGTTCGGAGCGCTCCTCGCAATCGTCGGGCGTGCGGCGGCGGCTCCACGCTCCCACGGACACCATGGCTTGGCCCTCGTTGTCGGCCGTGTTCGCGGCGAACTGGATGCGCGCGAAACGAACGCACACGCGGTGCGGCGCGCGGTCACGATGCGACTGCTTGCCCCCGCCGCCGGCATGCTCCGCCCCGCCCCGCGCCCCACCCCGCCGCGCTACTGCATTTATTGCCGTGCCCTTATGCAACTATGCATTTCTTTGCACATAAATTACTGAACTCACGCAAGATATCCTGTCTTTCAGGAATCTGAGTAGATATGTAGAACGACCATGGGTTTGAACATATATACACAAACAAACATGTTACTATATTTCCAATGCGTAAATCGTTTATGCAAACCATTACCTTTTATTTTGTATTATTTTAAATTGATCCATACACCATCTTAACTTAAGCATTGTTTCCCACGTAACTATAGCACATAAATCGGCTATTTTTTCAAATTGTTACATTTATGCGTATTTATTTCCCCCTTCCATGTTCTTCCGTCCGTCCAAGTAATCTTTTCTTTTACCGCCTTGAACTAGCATTCGCGTTGTGTTGTGCATAACCACAATCTCTTTCAGGGCTGGCCTCGGGGACCTACCATCTTCAAACACCAATTGCGTTCATTTGCACTTTTAGATTTTTTGCAAAATTAACAGTTCCTGTAGTGGCCACTTTCAGTAGCTACCCCATTTTTACAAACCAAAATATTTTTTGAGATAATTTTGTGATTCGATAATAACACAAATAAAAAAATTAAATCATTTTTACCGTAGGCACTAAGTGGACATGAACAAATAAAATCAGATAATATGTATTTCTTATGCATATAGATTTAGATACTTTTAAATGGTATCATTAAATTCCCAACAAACTATACTTTCCAAATAATTTCAGCATAGCGACTTCAAACATTCATTTCAGTTAGCAACAAAAGTGACGCAATTTTCAAAACCAAATATAATAAAATCATTGCAAGAAATTGACACTAACGAACCAAGTACCAAAAACTCTACAAATAGCTGAATAAATTGAATAAAATAATTTACAGAAAATAAAATACCAACGATTTATTCATTGCAGTCTGTTATGCAAAAGTGCACACGAATAAATGCCCCGAACTGCGTGTGGCTGCACTTCCACGATCGCGTGCTACTACGTCACGCACACATAACATGTGTGCATATATATAGCTAATCTTGTCATGTGTGTGTAAGAAGTTTCGCAAGTGTAAGTCAGAAGTTGCGCGTGTGTGCACCTCGCGCGATTTTACACGTGATTTTTTTTAAAGTGTGTGAAACGCGTCATTTCGTCACTAAGTTTCGGAAATATGCGTTTTGTGCTCAAAAAAACATTGTTAAGAAAACGTTTTTGCATAATTGCGATAACGGTCAATGAGAAAATGAATAATAAAACAGGTGAGTGATAAAGCATTTTGACAAGGTTGACTATGACAAGCTTTTTTGCTTTTGAGTACTTTTATGACATAGTTCAAAAATAAAGTTTTTTTTTCATACCTAAAGAACAACAATAACGCCCTTCTATTCTGCCCGTCGATTCTGTAAACTTTTCGAAGTGAAGGCTTGGGTGAAGTGATGACGAAGTGACCTGTCAATCCATGTAATCAAGTTGGAATTACAGCCGGTCATGGATTGACAGCTCATTTCGTTAGTACTACACCCAAGCCTTCACTTCGACATGTTTAGGTACAGAATCGCATTGCTCTGGTCAATCCCGGGAAAGAGGGAAAATTTGGAATTTTGCTAGTTAAATTGACTAGTTACGAACTTACGACTTAGGTCGTTACACTACCTACCAGGGTTACGGACTTTGTTCGAAAGGATCACCGCCACCCTGGACCGTAAAGGGCATTAGGAGGAACACGGATGGGTTTTAGTCAGTAAAAGTCTGACACTCCCTTCTGCTTCACCCAGAGCAGGAGGAGTCATTAAAATTTGATGATTTACCATCCTTAAAAAAAAAATGTCGTAACTCTCTACTTCAAACATAATTTTTGGTATCTCCACTAAACTTTGCTACAGGCATGAAAAAAAAAACTAAAAATCTTACGCATTGCAATTTCTTACTTTCCATAGAGAACGTGATGACACCTCCGTACATTAAAATTTTAATAGTTAAAAACTGTGTCTCGTACAATGCAAAGAGCAGGCTATTCAAATTTTACGAGCAGCCATGTTGGATTTAATATTGTCAGTGCATGCGCATCACATATCCCCTTTAACGTGCCATCGGTGGGCGAAGAACCCAATTTGTAGCCATTATTACACTAACATATTTATTATTTCGGCTATCCTAATATTTATATTAAATTCCGTTACTGAAGTGATGAGTGACAGTCAACACACAGCCGAAGCTACTGGTTGTAAAAAGCTGAAATTTGGCATGTCGGGGAGAGAGGATTTCCCAAACTTCCTACGAGAACAGGGAAAACAGAGATATGCACGTACGAAGTCGCTGGCAAAAGCTAGTATCTATATTAATATACTAATCTACACTAATATATAAAGCTGAAGAGTTTGTTTGTTTGAACGCGCTAATGTCAGGAACTACTAGTCCGATTTGAAAAATTCTTTCAGTGTTAGATAGCCCCTTTATCGAGGAAGGCTACATGCTATATATCAAGTGCTAAGAACAATAGGAGCGGAGCAGTAATGAAAATTGTGAAGCAGGCGAAGTTGCGCGGGTCAACTAGTCAATAAATAAATAGAATACTACATGATCAGACCTCCTTGATGATGTTGACACTTTTACCGCTTCTAATTCTAAATCTTCTTATCGTGGAAATCAGTCGGGATGGTATCCTTCTTGTTCTAGTGGTGGAAAACTTCACTTTTGAACAGGATATTCTGAGTCTGAGCCTGTAGTAGAGGTACTATCCCGGGCGTTGGGAATAGCAGGGCGATTCCCGGCCACCGTAGGCGCGGAATTGCGGACGGCGAGCGTTGGTGGCTCGCTGTCCGATCAGAACCAGAGGGGCTACTCTCTAAGCCCGAAATCCGTAGTTTCGGGCTTAGTCGCAGGCGTATTCTACTCCGTATTACCTAACCACCAAGAATCAATGACAACAGGATTTGTCAGTTACTGTCAAATCGTGTTGTCATTCATTCGTAGTTCGGGTTCGGGACTAATCGTAAGTCCGTAGCTGATACGGAATAGAATACGCCCGCAACTAAGCCCGAAACTACGGAATACGGGCTTAGAGAGTAGCCCCCCAGGCCCGGGTCGAAAAAGGGATACCAGTATAGTATACGGGGCCGTCTACTATGCTGACATCTCTACTAGGGCTAGTGCCTGCCAGGATTGCGGAATCTGTTTGAAAGAGTCACCGCGGCCCTGGAACGCAAAGGGCATTAGGAGGAATACGGATGGGTTTTAGTCAGTAAGAGTCTGACACTCCCTTCTGCTCCGCCCAGAGTGCAAGGAGTTATTTGACGATTTCCCATAGGTAGTTAAAAAGGGGTACTATGAAGTTTCCTGATTACTCCTGAACTAATACTCGGCTCGCTGAAAGTCACGGGTTTCGTGATTGGGAATTTATTTAAAGCTCAGAGTTTGAATTTATGCCCGGTTGCCAGTTAATGACATAAGGTTCGCCTTATCGCCCCCCATAACCTACCTACGCGACATGGTCCTACCTACACGGGACTTCATAATTAGCGGAATGTGGGAGTACAACACTTAAACTGTAATCTTCGAAGAATACAGACGTGATTTTGTTATTTTAATGAAACAGAACAAAAAACTTTTGATGATAGAAAAGAATAGAATAGAATACTTTTTATTATGTAAACAACTGCCGCCGTGGTCGAGTGGTTTAGGCGTTAGCCTTGTGACCCGGTGGTCGTGGGTTCGATTCCCACGGGAAGAAAAAATTCTTTGTAAAGTTGTTTTCAGTTTGGCTAGGACATTGCAGGCTTGAATCACCTGAATGTCTGATAAAAAGATGATTCCGTGCTTCGGAAGGCACGTATAGCCAGTGGTCCCGGCCGCCAAATAGCAGTCGTCAAATAAACCATGTCAGAGGCCCTTGAGGCGGTTTTGAAACTCTGATACTAGGGTGTGTGGGGTCGTTAGACCTTACTGCCCACACGATAAGAAGAAGAATTATGTAAACCATATAAGATATAGAAAAGATAGATGAAGAAAACATTACATAAGGTGACACAATGAGTGGCCTTTTCGCTAAAAGCGATCTTTTCAAGACAACCTTTGGATAATCACTTTGGTTGAGCAAACTCTCACCTATTGGGTTTCTTCTCTAGGGCCCTAAACAGAGCTTTAAGTTGTGCAGTCAGCGTGTAGTTTCAACGGCTGCACGCTGACTGCAAGTAAGCTGCACGGTTGGTTTGCAGTTTTATTGCAGTCGTACTAATTGCATACAAATTGGCAGTCGGAGTACAGTTGAAATGTAGTCCGTACTCGTAACTCGGGCTCAATTCCGTCTTAGGCAAAGGATTTGAACCCGGTTAATGACTACATGTTAATATATTAGGCTCCCTATATACCTTAACTAGCTGACCCGCGCAACTTCGTCTGCGTCACAAATTTCATTACTGCTCCGCTCCTATTGTTCTTAGCGTGATGATATATATTGCCTTCCTCGATAAATGGGCTATCTAACACTGAAAGAATTTTTCAAATCGGACCAGTAGTTCCTGAGATTAGCGCGTTCAAGCAAACAAACAAATAAACACTTCAGCTTTATATTAAATTAGTAGTACTTAGTATAAATATGACATGGGACGTTATCAAAACTGGCAAAATATCGGTATGTACGTACAAGTTATACAACCAAGGGGATGATGTAAAATCAATAAAAAGCAGAGTTTCAACAAGTGGTGTTCTCACCCTGTAATAAATGGTCGATATTCAAACCTGGCGTAGCGTAGGCATTAAGACAAAGATTTGCATAGGTGGTCGAGCTTCAGACAATGATAGTCATCGCTCCTTTTAAACTGGACTGCAGAAAAGAGAGTTCATTGAATACTAGCTGACCCGTGCAACTTCGTCTGCGTCACATTTTTCAACAAATGCTCGGTCGTAGAATAAAATATATTTTTTAAGGCTGCTCTCTCGAAAAAAGCTTAACATAGATGAAGCAGCTTTTCGTCGGCACTAATAGAAAAATTACATCTGAAATAGTTAGTAATCTACATGATATGATTCGTAATATGGCTTAGCCAAAATTTGCCTATCGGTATCACATAATAAGAAAAGAATGAAGATGAAACCATTTTACTCCTTCATTTTTAAAAAGAGTATAAAAAAATATTTACTGCTTTGCAATATACAAACGAAAATGATTAAGTTTTGTTACTTTTACAGAGGAATGCGGAACAGAGAGTAAAGTCCCGCAAACTTCTATTGAAAAGGGAGGATCCTCCGACCAGGCAGTTGTTGTGCCTGGCGGGCTACTGCCCGATAGTTAACCTTCGGGCTGATGTATATGTTCAAATCGCACGGTAAACTCTGCTTGCGCGATGCAGGATTTCAATGTAGTAGTTCGCTGCTAGTTGGATAGATGGCGTCGCGGTTCTTTTTGTTGCGGTTGAGATTTACTCCATTACTTTTTCTTGTGGCGGCATTGATGCCGCTACATCACTCCCCTCCGGAGACCGGAGGTCGATAGTGGTTGAGTCGTCCGTGCTTGCCAGGCCAGTGGAAGGTTGTCTCCAGTGAGTCGGAACCGGAAGTCGCAGAGTTCGCGGTGAGTCGGAATTGTCTGCGGTGCCCCAGTGAGTCGGAGTGATGCGATCCCAGTGAGTCGGGATGATGCTGCAAGCTCCAGTGAGTCAGAGCGGTGCGACGTGGTGACGTGACTGCTGGCGTCGACCAGGAGAGGTTCTTCATGGCTCTTCATGTGACTGGCCGAAGGTGCAGTGTGCTTGCCAAGGTCGCTGGTGAGGATGATAAGAGGCTGCGGATGCTGACCAGGAATGCGCGGCTGCTACATGCTGGTGGTCAGCATACCCGTAGAAGCCGTGGGTACTGGCTGGGTGACGGGTGTATGACTCGCTGGCGGCATTGATGCCGCTACACTTTTTAAAAACATGTATTATTTTTATTATAAAAAACTGGCAAAGTGCGAGTCGGACTCGCGTGCAAAGGGTTCCGAACGAATTTTATTTTGTTAACATGTTATTTTAACATTATAGACTTCTTATAGGTTTTCTTATAATCTATAGGTAAAGATCTATTGTTTCTAGAGATAATGGTCATTCTTCTTCTAATTTCTTGAATAACTTCAAAAACTTTTACTTTTTTGATTAATTTATTTTGTTTAAGGTTACTAACATAGTTGTAAGTTGTTACTAACTCATTATGGATTTTTAATTATGTCCGAAATAAATGATTATTATTATTATTTCGTCTATTTATTTTAATATACATATATTTTACATTTTTTAATTTATCTTTACAAAAAACATTTAAAAATATAAAAAATAGTAGTCCGCCGGTGTCGGGAGCAGGGTCCAAGCTACCGGTGGTTAGGGCTCCAGATAAAGGAACCTCCTCACAATACGAGCCGTATCGAGGAGTACTGCCTTCTGTATCAGGCCCTTTATCCAACCGCGTAACGCCAGCTTCGACAGATGGTCGTCGAAGCTTTTGGCCATCAGGCCGTAACGACTATCGGCACAATGACAGCTGAGTTCACATTCCACATGTCGACAACCTCATGAGCTAAGTCGAGATACTTGATTTGCTTCTCTTTCTCAGCCTTCACGAGGTTCTCGTCATGCGGGATGGTAACATCAATTATCATTGTGCGGCGCGCTAATCGGTCTATCACCACTATATCAGGCTTATTGGCATCAATAGTCCTATCAGTGATGATAGACCGATCCCAGTACAACGTGACATGGTCATTTTCGAGAACTGGCTCGGGCACATACTTGTAATACGGTACCTCAGAATCCACAAGTTTGTATTTCAAAGCGAGCTGATGGATAATCCTGGCCACTTGGTTGTGCCTGTGCAAGTACTCGCCGTTAGCCAGACGAGAACAACCAGAGATAATATGTCTGATGGACTCACCCGGACGGTGGCATGCCCGACACTCGTCCACCGTCCCGTCCTTCATAATATGCCTCCGGTAGTTATTCGTCAAGATAACTTCGTCCATAATCGCACAGACAAAACCTTCAGTTTCCCCAAAGAGATCACTGAAACGTAGCCAGGCCACGGACGCTAAAAAATCTACATCGGACCCATGAAGAGCCCGATAGAAGCGCCCGTGAAGCTCCTTGCCTTTCCATACCTCCTTGCGGTCACCTGTGGTAAGTATCACAGGTTTGCGCCAGTTCTCTTTAGCCATGGACAACGAGGTGAGTCCCTTGTCCACATCTCGGTGCATACCCACATCAGCTTTGAGAACATATTCTCTGAGACTGCATATCTCGCGGTTGTGGAGAGTCTTGGCGTTTAAAAAGCCTCGACCTCCACACTTCCGCGGGATGTACAGTCTCATCACCGACGATCGTGGGTGATGCATCTGATTTGCGGTCAGCAGTGTGCGGACTCTCCTATCCATGGCGTCGAGTTCGGTTTGAGTCCATTTGAAATACAGGCATGACCCAACCGTTGAAGGCGCGCACCTTATTTTTCGCCCGACAAAAGGCTATTCAAAACCTTTTTCAGGCGGCCAAAGAATCGCTCCTTAAATGATTGCTTCATGTTAGCAACATTAATGCCCAACGCTTCCGACATACCCAAATACTTGTAGGTTTCGTTCGAGCTGAGGGATCTAACCTGTATGGAATCCGAAAGTTGAATTCCCTCAGATTCCATAATCTCCCCTTTCTTTACATGCATGACTGCACATTTGTCCACACCAAATTACATCCTGATGGCACTACTGAAGGTTTCAGTTACCTTCAGTAGCTCCATCAGTCGCGAATTGTTGGGGGCAAAGAGTTTCAGATCATCCATGTAAAGAAGGTGAGATATGGCCTGACCACCTCTTCTCAACCGATAGCCTAGACTTGAATCCTCCAGCAATGTGCTTAGAGGATTCAGAGCTAAGCAAAACCAAAGCGGACTCAAATTGTCGCCCTGAAATATTCCCCGTTTAATCCATACAGGCTCATCGTTCCCCTGAATCAGTCGACATCCTGGATAGCGAAGGACTGTTTTCCATTGCCTCATACATGACTCAAGGAAGGTGCGTAGAGTTGCATCTATTTTGTACAACTCCAACACCTTCATGAGCCAAGTATGTGGCACAGAGTCATAGGCCTTCTTGTAGTCTATCCAACATGTCGAGAGATCCTTGCGGGATCGACGAACCTGTTGGCTTAGGGCTATGAGGAGAAGCTCCTTAGTGCCGCGGGACCCCTTCCTACATCCATTCTGAGAGGCAGACATAATTGAGTTAGTTTCAATGTGCTCATTCATCTTCACTCTCAGGATGGATGTAAGAAGTTTATAGACCGTCGACAAACAAGTAATTGGTCTATGGTTCTTGGGTTCCGCGGGACTACCGGTCTTATGGAGCAGGTGGGTAACGCCAGTTGTTAGAAACTGTGGTAGCGACCCAGACTCTAAGGAAGACTGGAATTGAGATGCCAGAAGTGCGTGTGAGCTGCTATACCACTTAAGCCAGAAGTTATGCAGCCCGTCCGGTCCCGGAGACTTCCAGTTCGGTAATGGACGGACTGCTCTGGCTACATCTAGTGGAGTGATGGTAATTTCATCCATTTGTGGTATAGTTTCACACACGCGCTCAACATCGCGCGTCCAGCCAACCTCGGCATGACAGACGGGCACCGACCAGATGTTTCGCCAAAATGTACTCGTGGCAACATCATCCGGACGGCACACGTCTGTCACACTTTGTTCAGGTCGCTCCCAAGCTCTGTATACCCACCTCTCATCGCTCTGGCACATGCGGTTTTGCAAGTATCGATCAACCCGCCGCTTATACCGCCGAATACGGCTTGCCCATGCACAAACTTTCTGCTTCAGGAAGTTGATGCGCTCTGTGACACGGGACGTGTAATCTCGAGGGCTGACATCAGTCCCCGAAAACGCCCGTCTCACAAAGCGCATCACGCGTGGTCGTGTGTTGCCCTCCCTGAAGCAGTATAGTTTGCCGATGAGTGCCCTAGCCTCATCGATACGCCGCTCGATCCTGCACTGCCAGGCTGGCGCAGCAGGCTTTGGTCGTATAGCTTCGTCACAACTAGGGAACTTGACGTTCGCTATACGACATGCCGCAACAGCCCCGCAAAACAGGATTGAGTGCGTATCAACGAGGCTCTCGCTGCTTTCGAAGATTTTCTGCAGCAGCGAGTCCAAGGCACACACTAGCGCCCTATTTTTTTTTGTGCATAGGCAACCTTGATAATCGGGCCGAAAGTTCGATCGGGGTTAACCATACTCGCGAAGCGCATCCTCCAGTGCGCTCCTCAATTTATCATTGCACTGGCTACTTACCGTGACAACAACACAATATTAACGGGCCGCGGTGTGATTGCGCCACATGTTGGCGCCTGTACCGCGGTCTGAGTCGGGGTCGAGATGATAAGGTTGCCGAGTACCTCTGAGCGCAGCCTATCAAGTGCGGCATTGTCCAACCTGTGATTACGTTGGATGACCCGCACCTGATCCGACAATCGTTGAGCCGAGGCGTTCACGGTTGGTTCCAGGTCCTGAAACAGAGACAGCATCCTGACACGGTACGCAGTGAGGTTAGTTCCCCCTCCGGCTCGGGGCCGGTTGGCCCGTAGGTCCCAAGCCCCTCGGTGGCCGGCCTCTCCCCTGCCGACGCACAGGTGTTGGCGACGTCGGCGGAGAGAAATACTCGTCGCTGGAGCTCGACACAACTGCAACCGCCGGTGACATTGGTGATCCGCTGTCCGGCAGCGGCGAGGTGGAGCTCAGCGACGGGTCCGGGGATGGCGGGCGTGCACGTTGTGATGCTGCTCTAGTCAGCATATTTCAAGCTTTTATCATTCCGTTATTTCATAGGTATTTCAGTGGCATTTTTGTGACATATGTCAAAACGTATCCGGTCATATAATATTTTTTCTTCTTCCTGCATTTTTTACTTTTTGATTATAGGTTTTAGTGGTTATGTTCCAAATCTAGAGAGTTTCTTTTATTATTATTATTAAAACCCTCACAGTAAGCCCTTTCATTTGATATTTTACACGATATTATTCAAAAAACTTTTTTTTTTATTTTCTAGCTTGACCCCCAAAAGTGACCACCATACTAAAAATTTAATAATTTACGCAACACGCCCGTGTTTGGGTCACAGAAATCCATATGTGTACCAAATTTCAACAGGTCTATTGGATCCGGAGAAAACTGGCTGTGACAGACGGATAGACAGACACCCGAGTGATCCTATAGGGGTTCCGTTTTTAGTTCGGAACCCTAAAAATTAAAAATGCGGGTAGCAGAGTAGCGGCGAGAGTTAGCTCCGTTTATATACACAATCATTGGTATGAATACAAGCCTTAATTCGGAGTCGAACCAGTAGTTCCTGAGATTATTGCGTTCAATCAAGCAAATTCTTCATCATTATAACATTATTTTAGATTTTTTGCCATAGCAGCAATAAATTCATACTCTGTGAAGTGAAAATTGCAACTGTCTATCTTTTACAGTTCGTGAGATACAGCCCGCTGACAAACAGACTATGGGTTAGCCGCAGCTAGTAATAAGGTCCCGTATCTTTTTTATTAGATAGTCGGAACATACTGTTATAAAGACATTTAGAGATATACTGGCTTCTGCCAGCTGCTTCGCCCGCGTGGTCCCTAGGGAACATACTGCCGGGATAAAAGTATCCTATGTCCTTTCTCAGGCTCTAGACTATTTGTATACCAAATTTAATTTAAATCGGTTTAGTAGTTTTGGCGTGAAAGCGCGACAGACAGACAGAGTAACTTTCGCATTTATAACATTAGTAAGGAAGTAAAGATTCATCATCAGCCAAACAAATTCTATCAATATCTGCTGATCGGGCTATTCTCTTTTATAAATATTTGTAGAAACAGACTGTCACAAATGACAACAGCATTCTTTAAGCTAAGGTCAATAACATACCCGTATCTGTGCAGTCGGATAAGAAAAGGCCGCCTTATATTAGGTCTCGGCCGCCAAATGGCGGTCGTCAAATAAACTATGTCAGAGGCCCTTGAGGCGGTTTAGAAACTCTGACACTAGGGTGTGTGGGGTCGTTAGACCTTACTGCCCACACGATAGGAAGAATAGAAGAAGAAGAAGAGGGTCTGCCAATGAGGAAACGTCTGAAACTATTACTATTACACAAAAATATCAGTCAGGATTCGAACCCACGTACCTACGTAAAGTCATATTAGGGCTTCTACCACTGAGCTATAGCTAAAACTGTTCTTTGACATCTTGATTTTTATCGGCGGATAGCTAGTACCTATGTAGCTAATATTGTCGTTCGGTAATACAAACTACTAAACGCTAAGGTATAATAATTAATTTATTTAACAACGAAGTATTTCATCGTATAGGTATTGTTAGACCATCGAAAACATCCCAACAATACCTCTGCAACATAACTTTCCGACATTACTTTTTATGCGAATGTGGAATCGATAAATCGTGTAAACCACAATCGGTATTCGATTAACATCGAAAACAATCGATGTAGGTATCGATAAAAAGTGATCGACAATTTTGCACTGAGCAAGTTCTCGTCAAAGACCGCCGATATTTCTTATGCCATAGCGTTTATAAAACAATTTCTGTTAATACGAAAATGGCGGCGAGAGAGATCCTCCTGTCACAAAAAAATGTTGTAAGCGTTATTCGATTTGTAGGTTGACTGTGTTTATTTTAAAATGGTGGACGAATGTGGCTGCAAAGACTCATGCTTGGGCCGGGCAGGACTATTTTCATTTTCAGAGGATTGCATCTTCAAAACCCTGTTTCGAATAGGATAGCTTTTCTTTTTTTCATTCACTAAGAGATAGAACAAAAGAAGATGGGTGCAAGGCCGAGCGAAGCGAGCTCAAAGTACCTACTTGGCCTCGGATTTGCTAGGTTTTACTACATTCCATGCTCTAGATTTTTTTTTAATGCTTTAGCCAAGGAGGTGCAAGTGCACCACCTCCTTACACCCCCCTCCCAGCGCCCATGGACCCATATGATATGCCTATAGAAGTTTTCTCGCCAGGTTTTGCATAGAAGGGATTCTGGGTCTCATAGGATCCGGAGCCTCTAAATGAGCTATACATAATCCCGTACTACCCGGGTCTATCCTCGAAGATCGAGCGCTTTTTAAAGATTTCCTCTCAAAAAAAAAAGAAAAACAAGTTTCTTCTCGAAGAAAGAGGCTAAAATGTTTTAGTGTGGAACTATCTACCTGCGTCTGTGTTTCCGGACGTATTCAACCCTAATCTCTTCAAAGTTAGAGTGAACAGACTTCTTCTGGGTACGGTAAGCTCACTCTATCATCGACTTTGTCTCTGTCACCTCTGACCTAGACTAGAGCAAACCCATTAAAAAAAACTGGCCAAGTGCTAGTCGGACTCTCGTGCAAAGGGTTCCGCACGATTTTTTTTTCATGTTATTTTAACACATACACTTCTTATAAGTTTTCCTGTAATCTATAGGTAAAGATGTATTCTCTCCATTTTTTTTCACAATTTTAGGCTCAGTATTTTCGGAGATCAGGGGGGAATGGTCATTTTTCGTCTAATTTCTTGAATAACTTCAAAACCACTTATTTTAAAATTATGAAGAAAATATAATTAAAACCCTCACAGTAAGCCCTTTTATTTGATATGCCACACGATATTGTTCAAAAACTTTTTTTTTTATTTTCTAGTTTGACCCCCAAAAGAGACCCCCGTACTAAAAATTTAATAACTTACGTAACATGTCCGTGTTTGGGTCGCAGAAGTCCACATGTGTACCAAATTTCAACAGAATCGGTCCAGTGGATCCGGAGAAATCTGGCTGTGACAGACGGACAGACAGACAGACACCCGAGTGATCCTAAAAGGGTTCCGTTTTTTTATTCGGAACCCTAACAAAATAAAATTAGGCTGAATAAGTAAATTATAGGTAAGAGGCTCCATCGCCTAGCGGTAGGCGAGTGAGAAGTGGTCAAACGCGAGCCTGTCGACTTATTTAAAAAAAATGTTGGTTACCCTATTGTGTATTATTTTATTCCTTCAAAACGAAAAGTGCTCTGTTTTTGTGCAAAAACTACAATTCTTATGTTGACAAATTAACTGGTGAAATACGAATAAAAATCAACAAAGCTTTTTGACGAGTCCGAAATTCTGAATTTTGATTTAACTCGTCGTTTTTATTGGGAGAGATATGTGGTTGACCCTGGTTGACCTTTCTTTAGCAATATTTCTGAACTTGTATTGAAATATTGAAAGACAAGCTTCTGCCAGTGGTTTCTCCCGCGTAAAAGAAAAGAAAAGCTCCAAAGTCTTGAGCATCGACGACGAGTTGCTAGCCTGTCGGTTTTCTACCGGTTGCATTTTGGGGAATGTGCGACTGAATTGCATAATTAATTCCACCAAGCCCGTTCCATCGTAGGACCACAAGACGAACGGCGATGCGCCACCGGTACATGGTGGACATCCCACCCACGCGCACAAAACGTTTTGGGAACACATCATAGTGCGTACAGCTAAGGAGTGGAATTCCCTGACGGAGTTTGTGTTTCCTGATAACTACAACCTGGGAGTCTTTAAGTCGAGAGTGAATAGGTTACTTCTAGGCAAGCGTGCTCCATCTTCGACCACATCATCGCTTACCATCAGGTGAGATAGTGGTCAAACGCGTGCCTATCAATAGTAAAAAAAAAAAAGAAATTTAAGAAAGTCGGAGATTATTCCAAGAGAAGTAGGTGCCGCCTCCCTGGATAAAAGTCTCATGTCCAAGAACTAATAAATCTCTATAGGTACTGAAATTCATAATTAGCGTCCGTTTAAGAAAGGGTGAGGGTGGGTTTTAGCAAAGTATACAAACAAAAAAGCACATAATATTTGAATAGGCTAGTTTCCACCATCAATAAATTGCAAATCTATTTAGTCCGTCAGTTAGAGTATTGAAAAGTAATGAACACGTACTTTTTGTTTTTATAAATCAATGAATATTGACAAAGATAAAACCCATCAAAACTCGGGAGTGGGAGCTCGTGGCGTCAGAACGCACTAAAAATTATACCACGGCGTGACGTATTGAGAATTTTAAAAGCGTCGTATCTTCGTCAATTTTGGTTTACGTAACAAAAGAAAAAAACGGGTCAAATATTTTTTGATAATCTAACCGACGGACTTATTAGATTTTTTCAGTGGACAAGCCTATTGGCTAAACGCATTACAAAGGCTCCTTGGTGTACGTTTCGTAAATTCATCAATGACCTCGTTAGGTTGTAGACTACCAAAAAAATCTGGGTCTTATAGAGGATCTGCCAATGCAGATAGGTGCTGTTGGGAAGAGTACGAGACACCTCCCAGAGCCGGCTGGAGCTAGAACTGTTTTACCTTTTTATTGGGACAAGCCCGCGAAAAATTCCATTGGGGGGAGGGTCCACAATCACGTATTGAATCCATGGCATCCGTTTGTACGCAAATGGGGTTCAAGCCCCCGTCAGAAGTCCGAGATACCTTGGGTAGTCTACTGCCTAACGAAGTCAATGAGCAATTTACGAAAGGTAATCCAAGGAGGCTTGTATTGCCTTAAACAAAATAAAATATTATGTGCTTTATTAAGCCCAATTGACAATCCTGGATCCACCCCTGCTTTAGTTCCTTCGTACGTAAGAGATCTAGCAAATCCGAGGCGAGGTACTTCGAGCTCCCTCGCGTTTGGTCTTGTGTCCGTCTTCTTTAGTTCTGGAAAAAAAAACAACCTTATTCGAAGGGGGGTTTTGGAGATGCACCCCCTGAAATGGTCCTGCCGACACCCATGGTCCTAATTGTACCTACTTACGAAGGTATGTACGCTACTATAATTAACTCTTTAGTTTAACCTTTATCAGTTTTAAAATCACAGTGATTATGCAGATTAATATCAGAGCTTTATTATTAAAATATGTATTAAATACTTAATTATATATTTCATGACATGCAATGGAAACAGTGATGTCTCGGTGGTTATATTCTCGACTCTCCTTTTTTGATGATTCATGATTTTATTCTATATTTTTTTATTACAAGCATTGGCATTCACTAATCATCAATTACAATATCCTAATCTATACTAATATATAAAGCTGAAGAGTTTGTTTGTTTGTGTGATTATTGTGCGTGGGTCAGCTAGTATTATATAAAACTAGCTGACCCGCGCAACTTCGTCTGCGTCACGATTTATTTTCATTACCGCTCCTATTGGTCTTAGCGTGACAATATATTATTATAGCCTATGCCTTCGTCGATAAATGGGCTAACTAACACTGAAAGAATTTTTCAAATCGGACTAGCAGTTCCTGAGATTAGCGCGTTCAAGCAAACAAACAAACAAACTCTTCAGCTTAATATAATTTATAGATTCTTTCGTTACTGGTGACTGGTTGAGTGGGTGAGTGAAGGTTAGACAACGCACCGAGCTGAAACTACTGATCGTAGAAAACTGAAATTTGGCATGTAGGTTCCCTGGGATGTGTAGGGGAGCGCTAAGCGAGGATTTCCCGAAATTCCTATGAGAACGGGAAAAAAACGGGGTATGCGTGTACGAAGTCGCGGGCCAAACCTAGTTAGGTGCATAAGCATAAAGTTGTAAAGCTCCTTTGAATTAGCCTCCTATAGGGAGCGTGCAGAAACTATAGGTGGCAGCACAGAAATGTCACTATCAAGTATGTTTCAAGTATAAAATTCGAAAAAGCTACGCTAGATGGCACAGTCTTCTTCGCGCACGTTCCCTTAAACTGAGTGTGCAGGAACCACAGGTGGCAGCACAGAAGCGTCAATATCAAATATTCTGACCCTTAAAACTTCGAATATGCGACACTAGATGGCATAGTCAACGCCGTGCACGGTCCCTGTAAACTCCAATCCAAGTTAGTGGCTAAAATCTTCGCACACTAAAATATCTTCCGAGTGCCTTATTTCCGTTGAGATTGGCCACCATAGCTGAAAATCAGTCGCAATTCTTAAAACTGGAGCAAAGTAATTAAAAAAGTCAACTCTACAATTAAAGTTATTCCGTTATAACTTGCCCACACTAGTATTAACATTGGCCGTTATGAATAAATTATTCACTCAATCAATTATCACGAACGGTTCACTCGCTCACCATTCACTCGTTGCAAACTTTTACTACCAACCTGACGTTACCATGGACTCAAAGCCTAAACCGTGGTGGTACAAATACAGGAAGCGGAAATATCAGCCAAGGAACCTGACCCTGGAAATGATTATAAGGAAGAGTTTTATGGAGACACTTAAGGAATACATCGGTGCCTCGTCGATAGCTGGGATGAGGCATATTACTGATCCGAATCACTCTGTGCTTGAACGGTACGTACCTACCTAGTACGCCTTGAATTTATTGATTTTTTAACCGACTTCCTAAAAAGGAGGAGGTTCTCAACTCGGTGGGTACTTATTTTTTTTGAAGTGAAAACTTCTTTAGCGGCGTTGAGCACTTTTTCTGTAATGGGTATAAAATCTTAAACTCGCGTCAGGGTCACGTGACCTAATCGCAAAAAGCGTAAGACGGCTCGCGTCAGGGTCACGTGATGCGAAAAAGCGTAAGATCGAGGGGAAGGGAGAGGAACTAGTATCTCCCACTCTTTCTACCGTACCTGCTCCGCTTAGGCGGCACAGGGCGCTTGCGCGAATGTCCGTCTGTGTTTATGTACAGCGTGCCACGCGTATCCAAGGATACGAAATTACGGAATTACAAAATTATGGATGAAAGTTGATTTTTCTAAGAGATAAAAATTAATGTAATATATAAATAAATAACGATATAATATTATGAATAATAACATGTAAATTGTCATATTTGTGTACGATAGCGCAATAAATAAACATTGTATTCTACCTCATAAATGATAGTATTTTTGTACTTATAATTAAACACAACGTTATTTTTTGTTGTTTTTATGGTTCGTTTTGTTTATGTCAGGAACTGTGTCAAGATTGACATCTGTCACTGACAGTCGCTGTCGCGGCCACACGTCAGTGTCTTTTTGTTTATTTTGTTGTCGGTGGTTTGTCTATGATGTGACCGCGACAGTAAGGATGTATTATTTACATGTTTTCACTTCTGCCGGCACTCCCGGAGTGCTACCGGTGTTTTTTTTTTATGTATGTACACCGAGGATTACTCCGAGGTTTCAGGGGGGCTACTCTCTAACGAAATCCGTAGTTTCGGGCGGGCATTTTCTACTTCGTATCACCAGACCACTGAGAACTAATGATAACACGATTTGACAGTTACTGTGAAATCGTGTTGTCATTCATTCTCAGTTCGGGTTCGGGACTAATCGTAAGTCTGTAGGTGATACGGAGTAGAATACGCCCGCCCGCAACTAAGCCCGAAACTACGGATTTCGTTAGAGAGTAGCCCCCCTGATCCGATTACTGTGATTCTTTTTTAGTTCCATGCGGTATACCTACTCGCCATTTGGTCCTGTGAAAATTTGATTCAGTTTGGTTCAGTAGTAGAAGTCGGCTATATTTTTTTGTAAAAAGGTTTTTTTAATAATAGGTGTGGGCTTCATGGAGAATGCTCTGTGCAAACAAAAAGCAGTAGGTACGCTGAACCAATCCTGTTATTTTTTCATAAGTTCATCAAGTATGATAATAAATTAAATAGATACCTAGTGCTTATAAGCTGTTCTGAAAAGGTGAAGTTGTATCTGCTAGTAGCGGATCCAGGGGGGAGGGCTAAGGGGCTCAACCCCTCCCCCCCACAAGACCGAGCTTCGAAAGTCGATTTTTCTCGAGTTCGAACTTTGAAAGTCTACATCCTAACGAAGTATTGAGGATTGAGGATTTTACGAGTAATCGCAATAATCCAAGGAGACTTGTACGGATACGTCACGGTAAATATTGTTTAGTGTAAAAAATATAGATTCAGGTACCTACCTAACCCCTGTTATTCCAGATTGTTTTGGTTAGGATTACTTCTCTCATTCCTGGGCATCGTGATCTACTTCCTGCAGTACACCTGGGTGTCCATCCTGACGAGGCCGCTAGTTGTCACTGGAGAGTCCTTCACCTTCCCTATCAAGGACATTGACTTCCCAGCAGTGGCCTTCTGTAACATCAATAGGATCAGCAAAAAAGCTTTGAAGAAACTCACAGTGGAGATGTAAGGCTATTAAGTATATAGTTTTATTTACCTATTTACTACCTATATTCCGCGACTTCGTACGCGCATTACCCGTTTTTAGGGTTGCCAACAAAAACGGAACCCTAATTGGACCACTCGGTTGTCTGTCTGTCCGTCTGTCACAGCCAGTTTTCTCCGGATCCACTGGACCGATTCTGTTGAAATTTGGTACACATATGAACTTCTGTGACCCAAACACGGACGTTTTACGTAAATTATTAAATTTTTAGTATGGGAGTCAAACTAGAAAATTAAAAAAAAAGTTTTTTGAACAATATCGTGTGACATATCAAATGAAAGGGTTTTAAATACATATATGCTTTTCATAATTTTAAAATAAATGGTTTTGAAGTTATTCAAGAAATTAGACGAAAAATGACCAATCTCCCTTCTTTTTGGCTTTTAGGCCCTTGTCTGCGAAACTACTAAGCCTAAAATTTTGAAAAAAATTGAGATAATCTTTACCTTTAGATTACAGGAAAACCTGTTAGAAGTCTGTAGAGAAGTTTATAGTGTTAAACAAACATGTTAAAAAAAATTAAATTCGTTCGGAACCCTTTGCACGCGAGTCCGACTCGTTCTTGACCGGTTTTTTCCCGTTCCCGTAGCTGCCCTACGGAGTGTAGGGAAGCTACATGCCAATTTTCAGCTTTCTACGACCAGTAGTTTCGGCTGTGCGTTGGACCAGGGCCCCAGTCTGCTATTACAATAGTGTCAGAATGGTCTCATAATGATTTCATAATGGTCGATTTTGACAAGTTATGCCAGATTTCTTTTATATTTGTTTTTAAATATTATATATTTATTAATTTGTCATTATGTACGAGATTACCATTCTATGCAATTTCTTTCAATGGAGTGTCAGTGGTTGACCATTGGAAGGTAATAATGACGCTTTTATATTAGTAGATTACCAAACTTGTCAAAATCGACCATTATGAAATCATTATGAGACCATTCCGACACTATTGTAACAGCAGACTTGGGGCCCAGGAGTAACTTGATTGATGATATTGATATCTACTCCTGAGAGTTGCTGATTTTAAAATGATCATCACGTCTAAGCGGCTAGTCGTAATTTTTTGAAAAAAATATGTATTACATTAGACTATTTTTTTAATAGTTTGATATACGATTTTTTTATACTATCAATAGGCATACGTTTGACCACTATCTCACCTGCTGGTAAGCGATGATGTGGTCGAAGATGGAGCACGTTTGCCTAGAAGTAACCTATTCACTCTTGTCTTAAAGACACCCAGGTTGATTTTTAATTTTAAGTTTGAAAAAATTTCGAGTTTTAATTGTTCAACATATAGTGTAATTAATTTGTAAAGTTATGTCTAACACGGACGTAAATACGACTACCGGACCAAAACCGCCGAGCGTATTTTAATGGAATTTGCACTGAAGACAACACAATCATACAACAACACAACACCAGTAGCGTAGCTAGCATGGGTGACACCTGGGGCGGATAATGTGGTGTCACCCCACAAATGAACCCCCCCCCCCCCCGCCTAATAATTATGAGTTGCGCCTTTGGCCTCTCAGGAATGTTCTAAGATCATACAAACAAAATCTCGAAAAAAAATGTGATTATTTTGGTTTTGGTTTCATCATTATCTAAACTTCATATTGTTGAGTAACGCAAGTAAGCTTAGGAACTAAAAGAGGGCAGAACACAAGAACGAGCGAAGCGAGCTCGTTATTTTTTGCAATACACCTCAAATAGGTTTTATTTTCTTTTAATCATTCATACTTAAATAGAAGTAACTTTATGGAGTGATGCAAGAAATTTCATTAACAGAGAGGGCAGAACACAAGAGCCAGCGAAGCGAGCTCGAAATTTTTGATACCCCACCTCGGATAGTAACTTTATGGACTGGTGCTCATTAATTTAGATAGAGTAGAACACAAGAGCGAGCGAACGTGCTCAAAAATTTTAAATCCAACCTCGCATAAATTTTGTTGTCTTTCAATCATTTGCACCCTACTACCGACAGGTTTCATTGCGTCAAACGTTGAGGGTGCTACCCGATAGTGACAAAATCGGTCAGCGAGCGGTCGAGTGTCACCCCTAAACGGGTGTCACCCGGTGCGGGCGAGTCCGACTCGCACTTGGCCAGTTTTTTTTTAAGTATTTATATTACACAACAAGTAATAGTTAAAGTAGGATTATATAATAGTTAATAGCTAAAATAAGATAGGTAGCTGTTTTAAATAAAGTATAAAATAAAAACTTCTTAACATAAAAATTAAACCTCCGAAAAAACTGAAAAGAAGTCGGTGTTTTTGATTGTTTCTTCGTATTTTAACACCGACTTCCGAAATTACCTGAAGTTATTTTTCTGTAAAAAGGTTTTTATTTTTTGCTTTTCAGTTTATTCGGTTTATATAGTTTATTGTTAAAAAGTTTTAATATATCGTGACATTATAATCTAATATAAGCAAGAAAATTGCAGAATCCATATGATTGTAATAAATCTTTTATAATCGTATGGACTCTGCAATGTTCCGCTAACATCAAAACATCAAAGCATATATATTTTATTCACTCAGGTACCCTAAGCTGGCTAAAATGAACACGACCCTTACAAATCTGGAGTATTTCCTCCAAAACATGGGCAGACTGATAGACTTTGACTACGACCAGTCCTGGCCACATGTCAAACTGATGGAGTTATTTGATTTGAGAGAGTACAGTGACCAAACAGTGGGTCTTATGAAGGCGGTAAGTGATTCTGAAAAAAAAACCATTAAGTAATTTAATTTCGTTTTTGGGTTATAATTTTAGAATTACAGTAGGTAATCTCACAAATCCGCCATTATTATGAACCAAGGGATGCCGGATTAATGGAAAGTTCGAATTAGGTACTGCCGGCCTATTCTGTCAACATCTCGCCGTGTGAACGACAAGTGAGCTGTCATTCCATCTTGTTTGTATGGTTATGGTTTATGGGTTACCATGAATTGACAGCTCACTTGTCGTTCACTTCGCCTGCAGAATTGTTTAAAAAAAAATTGGATAAAGTAAAACTTTTTATAATGCACTTATTCTTTTTGACTTTAGGAGATAAGTAGGGGTAGGTGCAGATAGATGGATGTGCCGCAGTGCTATTAGTGACAGTCAACTGTAATTAATATTACTGCAGTGCGATTCTATAAACATGTCGAAGTGAAAACTTAGGCGAAGTGAACGACAAGTGAGCTGTCAATTCATGGTATCAAGATGGAAGGACTTCGTAATCACTTTACCCAAGCCATCACTTCGACGTGGTTACAGAATCGACCGGCTGCTTTGCTTTCGCACATTGGTCTAGGCGAACTGTGGCGAAGATCAGGCTTAGGTACCAATCTCTTGTGTAAGTAGATACGTAACACAATGTTATAACTTCACTATATGTACTAGCATTTACACATACCTAACTTTGTAGCACCTGTTGTTGCAATTTAAAAATCTGTTAATCTTCAATTAAAAAGAGCTACTTTTTGCCAAAGTTAATATACCTTTTTTTAAAGGATGGGAAATCATCGAATGACTCCTCCCGCTCTGGGTGAAGCAGAAGGGAGTGTCAGACTCTTACTGACTAAAACCCATCCGTGTTCGTCCTAATGCCCTTTGAGAAACAAATAAAAAACAAACAAAAGTTGACAACAATCATTAATTCTTAGTGGTTAGGTGATACGGAGTAGAATACGCCCGAAACTACGGACTTCGGGCTTAGAGAGTAGCCCCCCTGAAACGCGAAGGGCACGATAAGAACACGATGGGTTTCAGTCAGTAAAAATCTGACACTCCCTTCCGCTCCGCCCAGAGCAAAAGAAGTCATTTGATGACTTCCCACAATTAAAAAAAAGAAAAAAGGTACCTAGGTAGGTAACAAAAGCATGGACTTTGGTAATCAGTTGCTTGACAGCTGCTGGACATTCTGATAAGAATCAGACTGTATTAAGTAAAGGTACAGACGCCATCACATCTAACTTCAACAATCTATTAAAATTCTTTAATGGATTTTCAACTTTACCGCTAAAGCTTTAGGTTCAAGGTTTACTAGGAAAATATGACAGTTTCGGGTAGCTTGATTTGCTGGTGTTTGTACATATTTGCTTTCATAATAATAAGTATGCTATCTACCCATTTGGAACAGTTGGCGCCAAGTTGTGAAGAGATGCTGGTGAAATGCGCGTGGGCTAGCAAAGAAGTGGACTGCATGAGCATCTTCCGCGTGCGCCGGACTACGCTCGGACACTGCTGCGCTTTTAATTACGTGCTGGACTACGATTCCGCAGACAAGTATGATAAAACAAACAGGCTCTCCGTACCGTACTCATTAGCCATTAGCGTCAGTAAATTGTAGACAGGCATTTTTGGCCTTCCAAGGAGATAATACGAAATAACTAAAAACAATAAAATAATGTGCCTAGACTAGGTAGGCTAGGTCGGCTTCCAGTCAGACCGTATGTAACTAGGCTGCGACTGTCAACCTGACCCACCTCTCAGATACTGGGTAATACGGTAGATACTTCGTGGCAAAACTGGTGTCATATTTTCTGACTTCTGACTATCTGTAACGATTGTCTAAGATCCGTAAATGAAAGCCAGAACCAACGGCTATAGTGTTTTTCGAGGGACGGAGGAGACTCCGTTTGTGATAGATGGTCACCCATCCACTTACCGACCTCGGCAAGCGCTGTTTAACCTCGAAGATCGAACCGTGCGGCTGCTATTATTAAGCCACGAATACGTACAAAATATTTTATTGGCACACGGTATGCACCGGCACCGCCGGATGGTGTCGGACGGTACCATATGGTGCCGTAAAAGAATAATACCATCCCATCACTTCCCGTGGGTGTCGTAAGAGGCGACTAAGGGACTCACTAGAGAATGGGCAGCAGCGTTCTCTGTAAAACGCAACACCATACACTGCGATCGCCAACCCGCCTGCCAAGCGTGGCGATTATGGCAACCCCCCCCCCCCTTGGGGGAGCCCTATGTCCAGCAGTGGACGTCTTTCGGCTGATGTGATGATGATGACCTACACGGTAGGTACACCTACAATACTTACCTAAGTCTGCTAGGTAGTATAGGTAGGTAATTTCTTTGATGATTCTGCCACAATCGCTACAAAGATGAAGATCTTCATATGGATTCTCTATTGAAATAAATGAATAATTAAGATAAGACTGACACTGATTTGTGTAGGAGTATCTAGCTCAAAGTTCAAATTAAAAAATCATAATTTTCTTACCAGGCATAGAAATATAAAAAAACTATAAATATAAAATATCATTATATCTATGTTACCAGGCCTCATGGAACTATAGAGGAAGTGAAGAGACAACTGGTACCCGGACCACATAATGGTTTGCGCGTAATTATCGATTCTATGCTGGACGACTACGCGTACCAATTAGGTTACAGGGATGGATTTGAAGTAAGTTAACAATATAAAGGCCGACCGAGGGGACTGATACAGGTGCGGGCGGCGGGGGCGCTTAGTGAGATATACACTATACTAAGCGCCCCCGCCGCCCGCACCTGTCTCAGTCCCCTTTGTCGTCATACCCCCGCGCCCCTGTACCGCGCAGGCGAGGACTCAGATAAACGGTCGGCCTATAATCCTTACTTTAATAATATTATAAACGCGAAAGTAACACTGTCTGTTTGTCTATCTGTCTGTCGCGCTTTCACGTCAAAACTACTGAACCGATTTAAATTAAATTTGGTACACAGATAGTTTAGAGTCTGAGAAAGGACATAGGCTACATTTTATGCCAGGACTGCCGGGAGTATGTTCCCAAGGGACCACGCGGTAAAGCCGCTGGCAGAAGCTATACGTAAGTAATTAACTGCCATGGGCCAGGGTTCAGCTTTTAACAACACGCATCAAAAAAAAAAATAATTTTTGATTTTCGCGCCACAAGTCAAAGCATAAAGCGCGCATTTAACGTTAGTGTTGTTCGCGCAAATACTTGGCGTTGCATGTAACAGGTTTCATACATGAAATTTTATTTAAAAAAAAAAACTCTTATACAATAGGCTAGTTTCCACCATCAATAAATTGTAAATCTATTTAGTCCGTCAGTTAGAGTATTGAAAAATAATGGACACGTATTTTTTGTTTTTGTAAGTGAATGAATATTGACAAAGATAAAACGCATATAAATTCGGGAGAGTGGGCTGGTGACGTCACCGCGTCGCTAGTAAAAATTGTACTATCGTAGTGAAGTCACGCGAGTTTTCAACGTACTGTGAACAAAGAAAAAATACGTGTACAAATTTTTTTGGAAATATATCTGACGGACTAATTCGTTTTTTTTTTTTTCAGTGAAAATACCCTATTGGTTTTTCAGATTCTTATATTCGATCCAACCCATTTTGCGGATATGACCGGCGGAAGAGTGCTACAGCGTACAGTTCAGCCAAACCAAGCGGAGTATTATCAAATAGCGTCCATTAAACAAATCGCTTCAGCTGAAGTGCGTAAATATCCGTTAAAAACGGTAACGTTATAAGCTGTCCTTATTTAATGTTGTGCGTGCTGTGTGTGTGTGTGTGTGCTGTCCTTATTTTTTTGTGTGTTTTTCATTGTGTATGACCTTTTTTGTGTTCAATAAATTATAAATTTAAGTATTTAAATGGAATTCATAAGTTTTTCTTGTGTATATAGTTTCAAACATAACTATATGGCTTACAAGATTTTCTTTTTTCAGAGAAAATGCCTCTTCCGCGACGAATATTCCAAGGAGTTTAACAACATGTATTCGTACAGCGCTTGCATTGTCAAGTGTCGTATGCAATCCGTACAATCATTATGCAAATGTACGCCGTACTTTTTGCCAACTAGTATTTCTACTCATACTCGTACCTGTACTTTAAAGAATCTAAAATGTCTTAATAAATACAAAGGTTTGTTTTATAAATCTTCTAGCAACATAATATTTTTTTATATAAAATAATATCACGAACACCTTTATAACGGTTTGACTACCACCGTTAAGAGTTTAATAACAATTGATCATTGTGTTTTTCTAGAAAAACTGGATTACTTATATCCTATAGGTACTGAAGACACGGAGGGATTGGAACAAGAACTTGCTGACTCATTATTTTGCCCTTTATGTTTGCCGGACTGCGAGTTAACGCAACACTTTACTAAATCTTTCAAAATACCACTTTCTCATGGAGTAAGGAAACAAAGAGGATTTAAACGCAGCTTCGTGTTGGTGAATTTATTGAATCCCCAAGCTCAATAACATCGCTGTTAATAAAGAAAGAAACATAGTCAAGGGTAAATTCAGGATTTATATCTAGGGGGCGGCCCCTGAATCTGCCCCCGAGAATGAATCCTGGAAAAATGCACCATTTAGTTAACTCACTATTAAAGATTACAAGTATCTACTTTTTAGAGTAGTTTTTTTTTAAGTGAAAACTTCTTTAGGCGTGTTGAGCACTTTTTGAGTGAAGAAAAATCATGGATTTTGCGTCATCGTCACCTAACGCTTTCCATCTACACTAATATTATAAAGTGGAAAGATTTGTATCTTAAAAACTACTGGACCGATTTCCGTTAGAAAGCTACATTATCACTGAGTAACGTAGGCTATAGAATATTTTCAAAAAAGTTAGGGGTAATACTCTTAAGTAAGAAAAATGTTGCGGTTTGAGCGAACTGCCCTACGTTAAGTCTACAACGTGTAACAGAATAAACGCAATACCTCTAAAGGGGCCATTGTACTCATCATTATGAACAACTTTTACTATGGGACCAATCTCAAAATCGCGAAAAAAAAGGATTTTGTCGAGTTATGCTCACAAAAATGTATGGGGTAGTAGATTATTTTTTCGCGATTTCAGTGTTGGTCCCATAGTGAAAGTTGTTCATAATGATGAGTTCAATAACCCCTTAAGAGGTATTGCGTTTATTCAGTTACAGGTTGTATAAATAAGTAAGGGAAGTTCGTGGAGTACCAACTAAACTCGCGTGAACGAAGTCGCGGGCGAAGTGCTAGTGAGCTATATGTATACTGTGTATATATGTGTACTTTTAGGGTGAACAAAAAGCGTGAAACTCGCGTCATCGTCACCGCACGCTTCCCATGAGCTATATTGCACAATTCACTAATTACTTAGTTTTCACTTCTATCGGCAATCCTCAAAGACTGCCTCGCATGTTTTTTTATTTGTACTAAGACTTACCTGTATTAATTTTGTAACAGTGAAGGCGTTAATCTCACCAACAAATGCCTTATCAGCATTTACCAGCCCACAAACGAAGGAATATTGCACCGCCTTGATGTGATTTCTTACTGGTTCGAGATATTAAGTGAGAAATCTATATAAATAAAAATGAATAAGACATTTGATTACCAAATGACAAATTAAAAACAGATTTTTACCGATTGTTTCAGGTAATATTGGTGGATTCTCAGGCATGCTGATGGGTATTGGCATCTACACCGTTGTTGAAGCCATTTATTTTATTTTTATAAGATTTGTGCAAATAATTCATGCTAATTATTTAAAGTATGGGTAAAAATTATTTATAATCAATAAATAACAACAATACGATTACTAATTTTACCATTAGGCCAGTCACCGTAGACAAATTGATCGCGTTAGCTCGCAGAAAATTGGACCATCCAGATTTTTTGGGTGGTCGTTAGGATAGATGTCAGTAGTGTCCTCCCAATTTTTAGCCGACTTCCAAAAAAGGAGGAGGTTCTCAATTCGTCGGGTACTTTTTAACCGACTTCCAAAAACGGAGGAGGTTCTCAATTCAGCGGGTATTTTTTTTGTTTTTTTTTTATGTATGTACACCGATTACTCCGAGGTTTCTGATTCGATTTCCATGATTCTTTTTTAGTTCGATACTTCGATGCAGTATATTTGCAATTTGTTCCCATAAAAATTTGATTCGGTTTGGTTCAGTAGTTTTTATTTTATGAGCATTTTTGGTTCTTTCAATTTCTGCGTTGACGAAGTCTTCCAAGTATCACTTTTCACTTAAAAGTAAAAAATAAAAAAACTTTTTAAAAAATAACCTTATTTTCGGAAGTCGGTGTTTTTGGTTTTGTTTCTTTGTTTTTTAACACCGACTTCCAAAATTAAGGTTATTATATTCTTTGTAGTGTTTTGTTTGGAAGTCGGTTATATTTTTTTGCAAAAAAAAATATGATAATGTAACGATATTGCCTACCCCGACTTTAAAACTAAAACTCCAATTTCGAACTTTTTGGAAAAAATAGCTATGTTTGAAGTGCTGTAAGTCAACACTTATTAAATATACAGAGTAACAGTTACAGTCAGTTTTTACGGGACCAAATGGCAAGTGTACTGCATCGAACTAAAAAAGAATCACAGAAATCGGATTAGAAACCTCGGAGTAATCGGTGAACATACATACAAAAAAAAACCCACCGAATTGAGAACCTCCTCATTTTTTGGAAGTCTGTTAAAAACATCTAAGAACACTTCAATGACTACACGGTGACGTATAAATTACTCATGTAATTTTTTCCGTCGTGAAATTATAGGTAATTCTTTGGAAGAGGAAGAGTAAATCGAGAGGATTTTTTTTGAATACCCTCACTGCTCACTGATGTCTGCACACAACATTGTAAGTACTTTCACGGGCAAGGCGAATCAATATATTTTCAAAATATATACCACATAATTATGGCGATACAATTTTTGAATTACTTTGGCTAAATCGGTTCATCTCTACTTTGGTATCTATACCTTTTTAAAAACGTTTTCATGTTATAAGACTTACTCTACAAAGAAAGTCGTAAGAGATGAAATCGTAAACCAGTTGTCGCAAACAGTGGCAAACAGTGAATACCAAACAACAAACACGAACGTGTGGATAGGTGTTTGCTGTTTACGTAGGTATGTGTTTGGCAAGTGTTTGGCTGTGATCGGCATCGGTGTCAGTTTTTGTGCACAAATCAAAGGGTGTTCGGCAAACGTGTTTGCGATGTATCCAAAAGCTTGTTCATTTCTATTCTGCCGTCATAAAAAAGGACGTATCTACATAAAACGAACTAACCGATTTCCAACTTTTAGAAAATAAATTAAGGTTGGAAATCGAGTACTTTGTTTTGAAAGAAAGAAAGAAAGAAAGAAAACTACTTTATTTGACACACACGAACGACAGACAGACACGTATTTTTTTTTACTGCGGGAGTACTATTAACCCGGAAGTAATCCGGAATATACTAGCACGTTCGCCAAACATGTGGATGCCGTGTTTGTGTTGGGTGTTTGTGGTCGGTGTGTCTGCAAACACCAAGGATGTGGAGGCAGCATTAAGGTCATTATCTCCAAACGGACCCAAAATTTGAAATTGTTATATTTATAGCAAAAGTCCTTTATAATAGCTCTTTCCAACAATGACTATAATATTTTGCGGGGCACTAAAAATGCTTAACTCCAGTATTCAAAATTATTTGTCCGTTCAGTTTTAATTTTATTCATTACCTCGAACCAATTCATAATTGACAAAAGTCGAATAAGTAGCAAATGATCTTCTAGAAAAGAGTCTTCCAACGGTAAATATCTTAAAAAATTTAACATTCGGGTATCTTCCCATAGTTGGATGACTATTATCTTAGATTATTTAAAATACTAATTTACATTATGCCGTGTACTTCTGTTGCAGAAGTCAGCTAAGGTCCCGTCATCACGTAACGTAACTCCCAAAATATGTGCAATATTTAAGATCGATAAATTTATAGTATTTTTTTTAATTGTACTCGATTTCATTTTATATGATAAGAAACATTTTCACAGAGCTCCATTTTTTAAACAACAATTTCGATTATTGTGAAAAATGGGTGTTGTTTGATGTGCTATATCTCAATACCTGTAAAACCAATTCAACTGCATTTGCACTTTAAGTGTAGCAAATTTTGTCTACTTTAATAGTCCACTGATTGACTTTTTATGTAGAATTCAACGTTTAGAAGATATAAGTCAAAGTCTGAAAAATGACTGAAAGTTTAAAGTTTTCCGAGCACTACGCAGTTAGCACAGGTCTTTCGAGGTTGAAAATTTAATTGTACACTACTGGTATCTACCCTAATAACATCCCAAAAAATCAGGATGGTGCAAAATATTGCGACCTAAAATGTGTAACTGGCTATCATCCATTTCACATCACTAATATTTTACGTTTACGAAGTAAGTAATCGAGAGCAGTCAGTTGCTGTTGCTCTATGGTTGGAGCAGACCCCGCTAACCATGATTGAACGGTTATTGTACACATTTTGTTATCAGTGTAATTTTGTGGCTTTAGATAAAAATATTTTTTAAGTTATAGGCAGTCACGTGATTAGAAATGCACATCGAACAAAGTACACTATAAAAATAACTATGTTATTAGATAATTTACAAATTAGCTGATATTAGTGCTCTGTGGTAGCGGTAGCTGTATTCGAGAATGCGTCTTCTCTATCTGTCAAATAAACCGTGGCAAAAGTGGACAAAGGTTCCGAGTCGCAATTTCATTTATTTACGCAAAATGTCTGCAAATTCTCCGCCGGGAAAGAGTGATGGTGAGCTATTGTTGAATGTGGATCGTTGTGATATAAATATATTGTGTTATTGTTAGAATATGTTGGTATGATTGTAGGTGACGACCCTGTAGATAGGCCTGTGTCGAGCGTCCACCCCGTCCCGCCAAATCCAATGGAAAGCATAGGTGCTCGTATAAGGGACTTGGATGTGGATTCAATTCGTCGGTATTTGGCTCAGAAACTGGGATTTTACGAGGCGCCTGAGGCTGCTGCGCCTCCCACCCAAGTGCTCGAGGAAGTTAACTTGGACGGCGTAGTGAAGTGGATAAAAAGCGAACGTTGTAAGAATATTATCACTCTTGCCGGGGCTGGAATTTCGACATGTAAGTACAAATAAACTGGTAAATAAATCAATTATTATGAACATTTTAAGGAAATACAATAATATTATTGTTTATTATTTATTTACTTGCCATTTTATCACAAGTGTACCAACATCAAAACATAGTTATTGAGAGTATGGTTAATTTTATTGCAGTTATTTTTTCTTTTTTTTTTATGCATTCTACTTTAATTATTCCCTCATATTACTAAATACTACTACTACTTTTGAATTTTCATGTTGTCTGACTCATATTATAATGTGTAAATTTTGTTTTAGATTTCTGGTAAAAATATTCTATCTTACAATTTTATAAATAAGCAAATCTTTATGTTTCTGTGTCTATTAACAAATCTTGCCTCAACAGCTAAATAGACTGATCAAATTTGGAATGTAGGTAGACCAAGGAATAGGATGTAGGGTACTTACAAGATTTCACAGTAGTACTTATGTGCTATTGGGACAAAGTCAGATTGTCGAAACTTCTGACAAAAGTTTATAGCGCTAATGATTTGTGCTCTTGCATAGATTTAATGATCTTAGAAAAGATATAACAGTGGAATCTCACTAATCTTCCACTATTATAAATCAGGGGGTGCCAGATTATTGGAATGTTCGGATTACTGGACTGTTTAGAAAAATTAAGATAATAAAAAAAATACATTTCATAATGCACTAATTCTTATTAAATTAGTCCTTTATTTTAGGGAATAAGTAGGCTTAGATGCAGGCGGTGGATGCTGGACTATTAGATGTGCCAGATATTTGAGACTAATGTATAAGTTAATTCAAATAACCAAAATATTTTGTGATATCTATGCATTTTCAATCTTAAATTAAAAGATTTTTGTTTTCATACATAAAACAGTATTTTCTACAAAACGTTGATTAGTCTAAAGATGACAAATCTTATGCCAAATGCATAGAGCTGTAAAATACCACAGCTATGGAATTTTTATCTATAAAATTGTTCAGTGGGAAATTAATATGTCATTGTTTACACCATCAAGGTCAGACCAGTCTAATGTTTTGATGGAAACTTTACAGTTTAGTTATTAGCGTTATTAGTGATATGAAATGTTTGGCTGATACATTTTGTACATCCCTGTAATAATATTATGTTTTATGATTAATTGAATGAAGTTAGTAAATTCTGAACAGTATTTGTAACAAAATAATAATATGTTCTCTATGGTAAGCTTTGATAGCACCAACCCCGAGTAACATGGAATAAGAGTAGGGAGATGACGATTAAGTCTTGAAAGCCTAGTGATTCCGATCCCGGGAGTATGTTCCGTAAGGACCATGCAGGGGAAGCCGCTAAGTTATTAAATAAATAGGCTTCCTATAATATGATCTTAAACAAAATTAATGAAATGTGGGTGTAATGATGTTATTTTGTATGTGAAACCAAAAAGGATGTAGATAAGAATCTATGATTCATTTGCTCATTGTTAGCATGAATGCCATTGCCAAATAATTTGCAACGAAAATTGTAGACCAACAAAGTTGGTCCTTGGCTTTCTGACGTCAGGGATTAGACAGTATTAAAGTCCCCAAAATATAAGAAGTCCGATTTGACAGTTGAGTAGAGAGGGATAGAAGATTGGTTTACCAATATTATAAGTGTGGAAGAGATATATTTTTATGTCTCTTTCATAATTACTAGTAAAGCAATGTTGTATCCTGCTGTCAAAACGGTCCTTTTATTTTTTGACAACTTCTTCTTATCGTGTGGGCAGTTCGGTCTAACGACACCACACACCCTAGTGTCAGAGTTTCTAAACCGCCTCAAGGGCCTCTGACATAGTTTATTTGACGACAGCCATTTGGCGGCTGGGACCACCGGCTTATACATGCCTTCCGAAGCATGGAATCATCTTTTTATCAGAAAATCCGGTGATTCAAGCCTGCAATGTCCTAGCCAAACTGGAAACAACTTTACAAAGTATGCTTCCCGTGGGAATCGAACCCACGACCACCAGGACACAAGGCAAACGCCTAAAACACTCGACCATGGAGGCAGTCCAAAGTTTTGACAACTATAGAATTTACTATCCATACTATAGTCTTCCTGAGTGATTTTCGGCCATGGCAGCCAGTCTCACCCATCGGCGCGGGACATAATTATTATACAAGTGTGTGCGCAAGCACAGGTGCACTAAACTACCTGTCAAACTACCATACCTACCATACTAAACCCTGTTTGTAACCTGTTCACGTCTTAGGGCTGAATGGATTTAGTTGAAACTAGTGATAGAAATTAAAAGAAAGAAACTTGGCACACACACAATGAAAGTACAAATAAAACGGAAACTTAATTCTAAAACATATACATAGTGTGGCGCGCGGCTGCGCCAAATAGGTCCAGTTCAGCAAAATGTTGGACAACTAGGAGTTGTCTAACGCTGGTTTTCAACTGAACTGAGTGCTTTGCGATACATAAGATACTTTTCTTTAGGAGTATGTTTCCTTACGATAATATTTGACATTCAGGCGAGCAAAGCTACTTGCAGAAACTAGTAAAATTATTATTGTTTACATGTTGTTGTTTTTGTTTCCATCTACCCTCATGGGGAAAACGGCATGAGTTTAAGTATGTATGGTAAATGTATTGTTTATTTTTGTTACAGCCGCCGGCATCCCCGATTTCCGTAGTCCTGAAACTGGTCTGTACCACAACCTGCAGAAATATGACCTTCCGGAACCACAGGCAATATTTGAGATAAACTTCTTCAGACAAAATCCGAAGCCATTCTTTATGCTAGCTAAGGAACTGTACCCTGGAAGCTTCAAGCCAACCCTTTCACATTACTTCATCAGGCTTTTACATGAGAAAGGTAAATTATTTTATTGTTCTGAAGTATGTGTAAAGGTTACCAATATAGCACAAAGAATCGCTAAATATTCTAGTCTATTAATAGTCTATGAGATCGAAAGGTTATGGAGTGGCGACCGGGTAACGGTTCGAGGTTGATGTGGAGATACTTGGTGGAAGCCTATATCCAGCAGTGGACGTCTTTCAGCTGAAATGATGACGATGAAACTCCAAGACAAAAAATCAACTTCAAAATCTTAATTCAGAAACCGGGGGTGTGTAGTTGAAATGGTCTAGTGACTTTCACTAAGGCATCGAGTAAGAGAGGATGATCAACAAAGCTGAAGTTTGTTAATAGTGCCTTCCATCGTATAGTTTGATTCGTCCCTAACTCAACATACTCACATTCAGAAACCTACCGTGTCTCATGTCCTCCGCAACCCGCAGGCCTCCTGCTCCGCCACTACACGCAGAACATCGACACGCTGGAGCGCGGCGCCGGCATCCCGGCCGACAAGCTGGTGGAGGCGCACGGCACCTTCTACACCTCGCACTGCATCGACTGCCGGAAGGAGTACGACGTCGACTTTGTTAAAGGTAAGCAGATATGTTAAGTCAACATCCGTAGACGTACAGACTTTTTCGAAACTGGAAAGGAATTGCAGAACTGAAATGGAGTTGGGCAGGATACATGGCAAGGCACGGTGATGATAAGTGGAGTAAGGCGGTGACCGAGTGGCGTCCGAGGACTGGAAGAAGAAGGTCGGTCGTCCGGCGGAGAGATAGGCGGATGACATTTTATGGGCTGGGTCGAAGGTCGCTCAAAGCAGAACACCGGTATGATGGACAAACGCTATTGAGAAAGCTGTTGGAGGCAGCCTGAACGAAGCGGTCCACACTGACCTAAAGACGCTTCTTGTGTTGTTCCGATTCCTAAGGCAGTAAAAAAGAAGCATTATCTCAGGTTGAACTAAGCCTAATAACACTAGAAGGTATATCGGTAATAAAGACTTTTTAACAAAAATATTAAACCTCCGAAAATACTGAAAAGCAAAAAATAATAGACCTTTTTTTATTTTTTTTTTGTGGCTATAATCTAGTAATTAATACATGCTTAATTTTTTATTACTTTTAAAATAGCTACCTATCTTACTTTAGCTATTAACTGTTATATAATCCTACTGTAACTATTACTTGTTGTATAATATAAATACTTAAAAAAAGCAGGCTTTATATACCCACATGGGTAGGCCTACAAAAAATGCTACACAACTCTGCACTAAAATCTGTTAGTGAACAATAAATCCCCCCTATTTTCCCCCCCTTAGGGTAGGATTTATTTACAAATTATTTGGGACCACTTTCAAGGTATACCCTATCCAATAAAAAAAGAATGATCAAAATCGGACTACTCTGTAAAAAGTTATGCGTGGTCATACATTACAATCAGTGAGTGAACAATCAATCATCCCCTGTTTTCCTACCCTTAGGGTTGGAACTTTTTTCCAAATTTATATGGGACCACCCTCGAGGTATACCCTTAATTATTAAAAAAAGAATGATCAAAATCGGTCTATTCTGTAAAAAGTTATGCGTGTTCAAATATAAAAAAAAAATATGCGTCGACTTGAGAACCTCCTCCGTTTTCTCGTTGGTTAAAAAAAGATGTCTTGGCCATTAAATTTCATTGTTTTAGTATGTAAATTTAAACGAATTAACAGTAATGAAAGTTAATTATCATTTATCCTGAAAAATATTATTCCAGAGCGCATATTCGCGGACCAGATCCCGATCTGCACGGACTGCCCGGGCGTGGTGAAGCCGGACATTGTCTTCTTCGGCGAGAGCCTGCCCGAGCGCTTCCAGCGCTGCCTGGCGGAGGACTTCCAGCACTGCGACATGCTCATCATCATGGGCTCCTCGCTCGAAGTGCAGCCCTTCGCCTCGCTTATTGACATGTAAGTTGTGTGTCACTGTGATTTTCACTGCTGAACAAATACATACTTACATATATAGACCTTGCGTCTTCGAAAATTAAATTTAAAAGGATTTTTGGTTTATTTATTTTAGACTTTTTTTGAAGAAATGCAATTATTAATTTATTTTGTGCAACTTCATGACAATCGAATAAAAAGTCATCATCATCTGCCTAGCCTTTTCCCAACTATATTAGGGTCGGCTTCCAGTCAAGCCGGATTCAGCTGAATACCAGTATTCACACGGTATTTCTTGGCAAGACTGGAGTCAGATTTACTGGCTTCTGACAATCCGTAACGACTGCCAAAGTTAAGGACCAACAGCTTAACGTGCTTTCCGAGGCACGGAGGAAGCTCGGTATGTTAAGATGGTTACCCATCCACAGACCAACCTTGGCAAGCGTTGCTTAACCTTGAAGATCGACCTGTGCAGCTGTTATTCTTTAGCCACGAGCTTCTCGAATCGGAATCGAATAAAAAGTATTAGTTAATTATTAAGAAATATTTGAAGCCTGATAAAACAGTCTTCAAATCAAAAAATAAACCCAGACCTAATTATGTCTGAAAATTACTGCAGTCTTGCTATAGCACATTCATCATGCCCAACTTTAACCAACCACAGTTATACAAAAGAAGAATAGAAAAATCTTTCTATGTATTCTGCTTACAAAGTAATCTTCCTTCCCAGGGTACCTGACTGGTGTCCACGGCTCCTAATAAACCGGGAGAAGGCAGGCCTGCGGTCGCCGCTGATGCGGCTGTGGGGCGTCATGGCCGGCGGCCTGCAGCTGGACGAGGAGGCTGTCAGGGATGTGGCCCGGCTCGGGGACTGTGATGATGGCTGCCAGGACCTAGCTGACAGGCTTGGCTGGGGGGTAAGTTGGTTTTTTGTGAATAAAGTAAATATAGAGAACATGCAGGAACTGTAGGTGGTAGCACAGAAGTGCCATTGTGAAGTATATTCTAGATGGCATAGCCAACACCATGCACATTCCCTATAGCATAAATCATAGCATCAAAAAGGTAGAGATGTGCCCCAACAGGAACAGAATTCTTCCTGAATTTTTCTTTGACCCTGGAGGTTTTGAACCCATTTGAGCACAAGGGAGTCCATCTGTCTTTTTATTCTTGAACTAGCTGACCCTCGCAACTTCATCTGCGTAACAATTTTTATTACTGCTCCGCTCCTATTGGTGTTAGCGTGATGATATATAGCCTATAGCCTTCCTCGATAAATGGGCTATCTAACACTGAAACAATTTTTCAAATCGGACCAGTAGTTCCTGAGATTAGCCTGTTCAAGCAAACAAACAAACTCTTTAGCTTTATACATATATTAGTATAGATTTTATAATAGGCTTTATCCACAGTGGCATAGAAGTGTCCTCATTGTTTTATCATTATCAGCATCCACAGCCGGACATTGAGTGCTGTGCTACCCTCCTCCATATTTTACCCTCTATGGCAACGATGTCGTCTGCCCATTTCGCTGCCGGACTACCAACATTCGTTCCACCACTTTCTTAAGTATGGGAAATCATCAAATGACTCCTTTCGCTCTGGGCGGAACGAAAGGGAGTGTCAGACTCTTACTGACTAAAACCCATCCATGTTCCTCCTAATGCCTGTTGCGTTCCAGGGCCACGGTGACTCTTTCGAACAAATACCGCAACCGTGGGTTCTACCAGTCCTGGGACACTATTCAGTCTCTGCCTCACTCCACCCGTCATCGTTATTTATTATTATTATTTATTTATTATGACTACAACGGTCCAATTGTTAGTAAAATAAAAACACAAAGAAAAAAAAACTTAATTAACTTAATCTAGAAATACACACAAGACGCATATATTATGAGCGACATGGTTGCCCTTGTCGCACCAATACATTTATAAAATGCCTCAGTATTGTTCTTGCTTCAGCTAGGGCTTTCAGAATGCTGTTGGAACGGCGATCTTTTTTCTTTGAATAGCATAAAAGTCATTGATTCGCGCTTTCGCAAACATAACGGAAGCACTGCAGTACCGAGGCAGCCCCAGCAGCATCCTGAAAGCATCCATTTAATAGTTCTTAACATAATTTGAAACCAATAAGCCATGAATTAGCATATATTAAAACTGAACTGGTTTCCCCAGGACGAGCTCCGCGCCCTGATGGCGAGCGAGCACGCGCGCCTGGAGCTCATCAACGCCATCCCGTCACCACACCCGCCCGTCACGTCAGCAGCGCCGCCGCCCGGCCTCGTGCCGCCGACTGAGCCCAAGCTATGAGCACTGCCTTATCACTCATATATTTATGACGTTAGAGGCCTGCTTCACCATAACCGGATAATGTAAGAGAAGACCATAGACAATAGAATCAAAAGGCAGAGACTAACGACGCCATTACTCATTCGTGACCGTGCAATATACGCTTAGTTTTGGTTAGGGTCTAAGCCAGCTATACTTAGCTTTTTTCTTCCTGGGCTACTATAGGGCACATACAGTAAAGTGAACTTATGTCATTGTTGAGAAAACATTTTGTTCCAAGTACTATTTTAATTTCAATTAATTTAGGTATAATTACTAATATGTTTTCGATCCTATAGATCTAGTGAAGAAAGCAAAATGGAAGTTGGTGCAAGTTGTAGGATTTGGTGTCAAAATGTAATGGTGAGACGAAGGGCATCAAATAGAATGTTTCCACGCCCGAGTAGTTCTCCTGTTATCAGAATCTTATCGGAAATAGTTATGTAGTGAAGCAGGCCACAAGGGTATCTGGATTCTAGGGGTCTTATCAACTACGGAATAAGCAGTCCGGTTGTAAAATCGAAAGAGTATCGAAATGTCACTTCATCCTAAATTACCATGAAGTCACATTTTAATACAGTATTTAAGCATTTTAAAATAAAGTTTTCAGTCTGATATACATAAAAACTAATAGAAAAAGTGCTATATTTTGTTTTCTCTAGAATGGAAATGAGAAAATATTATAAATGTGGAAAAAAATGGAAAACAGATTTAAAAATCTAATAAAAATATTATGCACTATGGATTATTTTTAAAATCCAAAAAAAACTGGTACTTACACCATAAAAATTGTGATGGAATTGGACTTATTGACATTTTTAATTTATTAATATTTATAATGACTGTATTCCAGACAAATTAATTAGTGAAGTAGGTAACGAGGCTGTATAGCCGTTACGTGTGCCTCATAAAGTAATTTTTATGATTTTTTAGTTATTTATTTTATTTATTACGATAATGTTGGGTTAATTTATGGTTTTATTAAAACTGTTTTGTTCATGGATTCAGTTAATTTTTATTTGTTAACTTGCATGTTGTCTAGTATCGGCAAATGAGTTACCAGTAGGCATGGGGAATCCCAATTTTGGGCAACATTGATAGAATGCACTTTGGCTTTACTTTTCAAAATAAATAATGTTGAAATTCATATGATAAAACATTTTGTTTATATTTTACAAGACGCACTCACTTAGCGAAGTCGAAATGCGGTCTGTAAATCTAGCCCTTAGAGCCTGCCCAGATTTATCATGCACGTAACACGACACTCAAGAAGACGGTCCAAGTGTGGACTAGTGACTAGTAGGCAACTTCCAACGTATATAATGTCGGAATTTATTTACTCATAGTAATTTCTTCAGCGTGCGTTCCATACACGCGTAAATCTTCCTATCTGGAAAGGCTCTTGATCCACTCAAATCTAAATAATAATAACGTATAATAATTTAATAGTTTTCTGATTAACATGTATAGATCTCCTAAATTGTATAGTATGGGGTAGAGAATTTATTATAATGTAGCGATATTTTTTGGACGCGATACTTTTATGGAACATGATAAGAGATGGGTAACTCAGGAGAAATAGATAAAAAAGATATGAATCAATCCGTTTCTATCAATCACTCTTTATATCCGTTCACTTCCGAATGTATCAGTGTATCTTTACGACTCATTCACTCACAGCGTCTTTTTCTATCTGTCTCGCAACCGTATAGCTAGTGCACATCTATGCGCTCGTTCTTTTAGACCTCCAAGGTCAAATTCAAACGTCTCTTTCGCACTTCCGTATTTGAAATGTTCTGTCGCGCTTTGACATTATCTATTGCTCTCACTGATATAGTGAGCTGATCGAGTTGAGCGAAACGACTAAGCGAGCCACGCTGAACAGCGTGAGCTACTCATACATAAGGATATAAAGATACAAAAGAGTGATACATATCCCATGTGATCGAAAGATACATTTCAATCTTTTCTGTTTAGTGATACTTTTTGCCCATGTCTAATGCTAATACATAGGAATAGTCAATATCCTTATTCAACTTAATAAATATCAAGCGTTGTAAGAAAAATATAGAGAAGTAGCCTAACTGTGACATAAAATCCATAATGGAAATATTTTAAGAGCTCTGAAATCAATAAAAAGTAGCATTACGAAGATTGAAAAACTGTTTTGTCTATCAATCAATGAATAAGGGTATTTCATTTATAAGTCAGGGTGAGGCTTGGGGCATATCTTAGAGAAAAATCCAATACTTATTTAAATTCTGCATTATTGGATTTTTCTGAAGAGGCAGAGGGGGGAGGGAGGGTGTGACTTGTAGATCGTGTACACGTTAGCCAGCCAATTTAGTAGAATTCTGAAGGGTAGGTGGATAATAATAAAAAATGGTCTCCAGTAACGATAGCCCTTAAATTCTCAATAAAGCCACAGGCAAGCCCGGTTAAGCAAACAACAACATCTTAGGTTGACCTGCGAGAGGGCCACTCATAAAAAAGTTATTAAAACTGTAAAATGCAAATCCGCTTGGATAAGGCATCATTTGGAGACTATTTAATTGATTTCAAAAAAGGAAGAGGTTCTTAATTCGTCGGAATCTTTTTTTTTTTTTGTAATCGAAGCTAAAATAATGTCGCATTCAGCCTTACATTTGTAATTATATGTTTTGCATCCTGGTTGGCCAACGAGTAAGGGTATGGTTGATAAACGAAGTATCAAATAATGTAAAGAATAGTCATCAAAATGTGGTGGTCGACTAGTCAACATTGCGATTTTTAGTGACTTACAGTAGACCGATTCTTAAAATAGTTCATAGACTTTAATTGCATGACCAATATAGCAATATTTTATTCAAGTACATTATAAGCCTTTTTATGTTTAATAATATTCGTTATGTGATCTTATTTTATTTTTTTCAAATATTTATCAGAAATATGCATTTCTTATTTACGGTTCCTGCCTTACAAAATCTTCCATGTTTTGTTGTCTTTTTAGAAAAGTTTAAAATTCCTATAGCTGTAGTGTAATAGTAATAAATGTCTTATGATACAGATATATATATATAATTATATATAGCTATAACGGCGTGCTATTATAAAATCAGTACATAATTGTATAATTTTTTCTTAGCAATATAATGTTATTTTTCTAAGGGTGTGTAGAATTAGTTAGCAGTGGATTTTGCGCAAACGTCCATACTTTAGGAACAGTGTATCTACTTATTGACTACTACAGAGATATCGTGTGGAGTGAGAGGGGGGGGGAGTTGGGGGTAAAGGGGCGGAGCTTATGTCCCGAGCTGCCATGATACAGTTAGGGATGTAAGAATAGCCTTAGTACATTGGCAGAACATGAGTAATTGTCCTTAGTAACTAAGATATTTAGGATTTATTATGCTCTGTCAATTGTACGAGCAATGAGCTTGTGAAAGTAGTGACACTGTCCTTCATTTTCAAAATTATGTAGTTCTTTACACTAATAATCTTTCAGTGTGCCGTCTTCTCAAGTAGACAGATACCACGTAAATAACCGTAGCTCATTCCGAATTGTACCTATATATTTCAATATTGTAGAAAATTGTATCCCCAATATTATCTAGTATGACTTTATATGCATAATAGTAAATTGTGTAATGTAATACAACAATTATTTTAACTGAAATCAATATAAGCCTTATATAAAACCACATGATGTAAATATTACGTAACTGAGATACTGGTTATAATTAAAGGGACTACGCAAAGCATATTAATATATACTCAAGCAATATAATGTAGCCTTCATATTTATAATATCAGCTATTTTGAATATCGTAAAACCTTATAATAATGTTGTCGCCGTATGCAAATGTTATATAAATTGTAATTTATGTAATCAACAATATTTGGGCTCATGCAGACATGATACTTTTAGTATACTGTGCCAATTTGTATTACTGTTGCATCAGAGGGTCTAAAAATGCCACTTTAGCAGAATCAGAGGACCTAGCAATATTTTGACGTATAGTAACATTAGCGTAAGTGAATTTTGAATGTGAAAAACTACAACCCCATAGTATTTTGGTTTAATTATATGGGACAAACACAATTTATGTCATTCAAAAATTTGGATATAGTATCTAATTCAAATAAATATTATGTGCGAAACGAGTATTGTAGCGATGGTAAAATTTTACGTTACGTTACTATACGTCAGAAATATTCGCGCTAGGCCCTCAGAAAGCACATCACGTTATCAGCTGTCACTGTCAAATTTTCCCAATCAAACTTGAACTATGTGGATGTGGCATTTGATCATTGACATTTGATGTAATATTTAATGGCATTTAATGTAATTATAATATTTATGTATTTCTATTTTCTCTTTGTTTTAGTCCCTTACTAACACAGCAAGTTTTCAACTGTACAAACCAATCAAAGAATTAAGTCCTTGTCTACCGTTCATTTATCACACACACTTGTTTCTCCAATCTACTTTAGACATTGGCAGAATACTCGACATCGGCTTTGCTTGCCATATTAAAATATAGAATAGAATAGAAATTTGACAGATTGTTGTGTGGTCATTATTATGATTCTGCTAAAGTAGCATTTTTAGACCTGGAGGCACCAAACGTGCCTCTCCGCAATTGGTAGCGATATCAAATTTGATTCATCAATTGCTAATCTTCTGCGTACCATTTTGACGACTATCTGCCTTTTTTTGAGTGTTTCATCCGCTGTTAAATCGCTGATCGCCGATTCGAAAAAAGGCATGTCTAGATGCGTTTCCATCAGAGGTGTGCTAGGATGCTTAGCGAAGGATGTGTTTGTTAAGGACCAATAGAATCGCTTTATTAACCTAGCCTCAGCGAGAGCGGTTCTTAACAACCACACCTCTGGTGGGAACGTAGCCGGCCCTACGTTATAAGTTTAGGATAGCATAAACCCTAATGTAATTGCAAAGCAAGAGTTTACCCAATCACGTATTTAAAGATAATTTCAGCTGTTGGTACTTATAATTTATATAATTTTTGTAAGCCATATTGAGAAAATAAAACGCATAATATTTATAATAGATGTGTTGTTTTATTTACTTCATTACTTTTTTATCTACATAGTAACTATTTCAGGATTATTGGTCTAAGGACTTGATCAAACGTTTTTTGTCTCAGGTACGGTAATATTTTTTTGGAAAAGCTTCCACAGTGGTCCATAGAACACTGAAAACTATGCTTGCGTGCATAAGGTGAATCAACACATAAATGAAACTCTGATCATGCCAAGTCAAGATTGGACAGGGCTGTTTAGGAGAACGTGAGCTGCTGTCTCGTCCTCCATGCAGGCTGTCTGTGACTCCTACGACATAGAGTAGCTGAAACCCTAATTTCTTGCAAGTAAGTATGGTTGTGTCTACCAGTGACTCTCTTGCTCTCATCTTCTACCTCTTGTCGACTGCACTTCGCTGATGTCCGATTTTTAATCCAACAGATATTTTTTTTAAATTATTGTAGAATACTCGATAATACACTCACTGCTATCACTAATAGTAGGTATTTGGCTCGCCTACGCACCACCACGTGCTGCCTGACTGACGGTTTAACACAGACTGACTCCCACCCAGTCCGTACGTTGTGACGTACGCGCTCGAAAGCAATCATAAGTATATACATACACTACATCCCTTCCTTGTTTTTATTTGTATATAAATACTTCCCGTAGTAAGTTTTTTATGGATCTAGGTACTTATAAATAACATATGTATGTATTTATTACTAAGTATTTATTTCCTTCCAAACACTGTACATGACACTAGAGGTATTTTACTTAGTTTACTACTTTTCGGTTAGCGACCCGATTATACTATATTGTAATTATATACCAATTATATTTTTTCAATGATCACATGTGAGATAATTGTTTTGATTTTCTTCCTTATATTCAATGTTATATGCCTTGATATTATTATTATCTCTATCTTTCATCCCTTTTCTCTTTTTAATTTAGTCATAATTAATCAATCTTATTTATGAAGCAGATGTATCTTTTTGATTCAATTCCTTGGTTTCTTTATCATTAAAAACTTTCCACTGACCTTCAATTTCTTTTCATCATTTGTCCTGTTTCATCATTACATACTTCAATATCCCCCCAGAAATTTGCTATCGTTAATCTCTACGGCAGTCAACTAACTTTTACACACAGAGCTATTCCAAATCTTCAGTTGACTGACTTTTCGTTCAGTGTTTTAGCCATTTGACAGTTCTAAACTGGCTGTAATCAATCCTTTAGGTTTGATTCGTGATTCACTAGTATTCGTGATTACCAAGTCCAAGCACCAATGAAGTCATAAAACTCACAATGATTTTAACAAAGAAAATCAAAGACTACGTAATTCACAGTCAACATCTATTTCATAGCTCAGCAAAACACAATTCCTATACTCGCATTTCCCTATGGAAAGAATACCGAGTAAACTCTAATTTGTACCACCAATAGCAACGACAGTCTTCCTCGTCTATATCACTCTGTGATACTGCTACAATACCCTGGTACGCCCGCCGACCCACAGAACTAAGAACCTGTTCACACAAACTAATTTGATGCTTACTCGTCATCTATTCCATAACTTCACAACGTCAATTATTCATATACTTGGCCTTGGGCATCTTCCCGACAATGAGATTTTAAAACATACCAACCAGTAAGTTATGCACATCAGAGTTTACGAAGAGAAGAGAACCAAGGCCTGTCAATATTTGTGTCTAACGTTCATGTGAAGGGGCTACGTTCACGAATTGCTCTACGTCAATCTACGAGCATCATGGTCATAACTACACCGAACAGTTTGAATCCATCAATATTATTTTAAATCTTACTTATATTAACTTACATCTACAGTAAGCAACCCGGTAGTGAAAAATTTATTTAGAAATTGTAATAGCTCAGAATTCTCTGTATCCCTACAGCTTTAATCAATGTCATTAATATCAAGTTACTGTTTATAATCGTTTACTATCGAATTTACGAACTGAATTTAATAACTTGTTATGTAAGAAAACTGTCACCGACACGTTAATATAAAAGCTTAAATCAAATTTTTCACTAAACACGTCTAAGTCGGAACATGACCTTATGGCAACCTTGCCATGCAATATCTCATTCTTTAAGTTCGTACTGAATAAAATGTTGAAACTATTACCACCAATGGGAAGCTCTTTAAGTACTCGCTTTTTTATATTGATAGGCACCAATATCTCACCTGGTGGTAAGTGATGATGTGGTCGAAGATGGAGCACGCCTGCCCAGAAGCAAACCAATCACTCTTGACTTAAAGACTCCTAGTTTACAACTATCAGGAAACACAGACTCTGGCAGGGAATTACACTCCTTAAATCTTTCTCCAACCGTAATCGTGTATTTGTCAGAATATGGTAGCTACATTATGGTCTCCGTTCTTTTATATATTTTTTCAACTTTTCTTCCTATGATCCTTCTTAATGATTGAGAAGCTGGTTGTACTTTCTCATCGATTGGTGCTTCCACTAAAACATCATTGGATTTCGGAAACTGTCTTAGTTTCCATTTGGTCAATTTGTAATCCGATTTTAAGTACACCCATTATAACTATAGCCATGGCAATTTCTTTCCCAAGTAGATCTCTAGTTCCATCAGAGATGCAAACAAAAGTAAAAAGTTGCATTTTCGGATCTATCTGCTATTTTTATATTTGTGCCTTGGGGTTTCTTACTTTAACAACCATAAAAGTCTTATTGCAACTGAATGTTTGGTTACGTTGTTTTGTTTCACATTTCCCCAGGTTCTGTGTGTGATTAAAGTAGGATTTACCTACACGCAGAGTCTACTAACATTTTTTTTTAACCTTCATTCCACCAATATGACAATCTAATAAACTGTCATCGTCGATGTTGAACACATATTGTATGTCTTTCGACTCTGTTTGAACTGACATCTGTCTAAAGTCAAATGATTTATTTCAAGTAGAACAAGAAAGGCACTATTGAACGTCAAATTAAAATAAAATAAAATATTATAGTGACTCTAGTCGTCCGTTCGCAAAAGGTAGATTCTTATGGAGAAGAACGGACAAGAAACTCCGTTTATTGTCTAAGCCTTACTAAGAAATTTTTGAAACTTTTCATTTGCCCCTTGTTTGATCAATCAAAAAGAGTGACGTTCTTAATTCTTAATTTGTTTAGGTATAAAGTATGCGTGGAGCTTGGTGATAGCCACTACAAAGACATCCCCTCCATCAGCTGGTGATATTTGTATCTGGTATATTATTAAACTAGCTGATCCGAGCAACCTCGTCTTCGTCACATTATCCATTAATGCTTTGCTACAATTGGTCGTAGCATGATGTTAGATCCTATAGTCTTCCCCGATAAATAGGCTGTCCAACACTAAAATAGTTTTTCAATTCGAACCAGTAGTTCCTGAGATTAACGCGTTCAACCAAACAAACAAACTCTTCAGCTTTATAATATTAGTATATATATTTTTAGCAATTCCAGTCCACAACATGTAGCAGCAAAGCCCGTTTCTTGTCACTACCCTTGATGCCAACAGCTTCCAGGTAGATCAAGAGTTCCTACGTCCAGCGTTTACTGTCATTCAATGATGACTTGTCAATTTAATGACCAGTAGGTATATTCGACTGTAATTACTGTCATTCAATGATGACTTGTCAATTTAATGACCAGTAGGTATATTCTACTGCAATTACTGTCATTCAATGATGTCTTGTCAATTTAATGACCGAAATATCGGCTTTGTTTAGGAGAGAAGTATTGGTCTAATTTATCTGTTGCAACTTTGTAAACATCTACGTTATCAATTTCATCTACATGAGCTCCGGGAAGATTGTAGTATACTTCTTGGAGGGCAAGGCCACCAATATGCAAGAGGGTTGCTCCCTTTTTCCACCTGTGTCAATGTTAGCCGCTAGGAAATATACCTATCTCAAGGGCCCTTTTCCATTTTTTCCATCTGACTCCTACTGAAACTGGGTCGCAATCGAAGTGCTCAAGACCTGGAAGCGCTGATGTTATCTGTGCCATAATGGGGCGATCTGTAACAATCGCATAACTGCTTACAACTTGTTTGGTTAGTTACACTAAGGCTCACATAACCCAACCATACAACCTTTCCGCTCAACCAGTACTGTCTATCTTATTGACCGTCTTAGTCTCTCATATTTGACTATATTAACCATTACGATCTTTTAAAGATCCTCCAATAATACAATATCATAGCCTTTGTTATTGACTATTTATTCACCACAATGTCTCTCATATTGACCTTTCACCAATAATCTTTCTACGGAGACTTCTTTTAACGCTTCGTTGCAAGTCTGTCTTATTGACTTTCTTTCACACAGGGCCTTTCTCATATTGACCTCACAATCATAGTCCTGTATCGACTTTCATAACACTTATATTTGCTAGTGACCTGTCATATTGGTCAAAATACCATGTAGGTACCTATCTTTCCTTTTATTTTGATACTTACTCATATACCTACGTGTTTACATTCGTGCCTAATGCATAATTGTGATAACGATATTTATTGCATCTAAATCGCTGCAAATATACTTATCAAATACACTAAACTTTTAATGTACATATATAATCGAAATAGATGTATTCAGTATGTACAAATCGGCACAAAACTTCCTGTTAAGGTTAGATTTTATTATAATAAATCATAACAATTCATTTGTATAGGATAAATAAAATTGGATACATTATTATTTTCTATTGAATACGTTCGTCAACTTACGCATTTATTCAAACTTGTTATTATAATATTAGTTAAACTCAAACTCAAACATTTTTATTTGTGGAACATAGGTAAACAAACGATGCAATTTGGTAAACAACATGACTCAGCGCGGTCGACCAGTAGGTCACCGCACGTAATTACTAAAGAGATAAGAAAGATTTTCATCTTATTTACGTTAACAAGTAATGTTGATAACAACTAATTTACCAATTAGATTTGTCAGTTTTTTTTTTTTTTTGTTTACCCCCAACCACATTATGCCATTACTTTAACTGTCCTTATTCTCTTTCTTTTTGACAAAGTATTTGTGCATTAGGACTTACATTTTTCCTCGTCGCCACTTGTAGAATACTCGATAATACACTCACTGCTATCACTAATAGTAGGTATTTGGCTCGCCTACGCACTACCACGTGCTGCCTGACTGACGGTTTAACACAGACTGACTCCCACCCAGTCCGTACGTTGTGACGTAAGCGCTCGAAAGCAATCATAAGTATATACATACACTACAATTATGTTGATAGTCTCGCTCGAGGATCATCTGCATATAAATGTCTGGATAATTTGTGTATTCGCTTCATTTTCGACTTTCGATAGTGCATGTATGAGTGAGCTGCTGAGTTGGTGAATGTTGTTCTTCATCAGGACAGTAATTCTTTACTTGTTTTAGGTTGAAATAACACGCAAAATATTTATTTTAGAGATTTTGTTTATTCCAAATATAAAATAGAGATAATGATCGCTTATTTACAATGAGATTAAATGTGAATCAACAAAATAAAACTATGATACGACACAAAAGCAAAAAATAAAAGTTATTTTCAAATTCATTTCGACAAAATCGGCGGAAAGCATACAATGAAGCTTATATTACACAAAATGGGTACTTGACTCATATTTAAGTCTTATGAAAGTTTAAGAAACAAAATAAATACAGTGAAACATTAAAAATACTACAAACTTACTTACAAAAAAGAAGCAATGGGGGCAGAAAATGTAACCTATCCATTTATTTACAACACATATTTTGGAAGAAGCCAAGTACCCGATTCTTAGGCTACTAGGCCATTTGGCCAGTAATTTAAGACATTGAATACATACATTTTGAACCTTATTCTCAGTAAAATAAAGTGGTAATGCAACTAAAAATAAAGTTGATTATTCAATATCAAGATAACGTCTATCTATTCCACTGATTAACGACCTTGTTAGAAAGGACATTGTTCAAATTTTTCATCAGTCGTGGCCATATTCTAGAATTGGCCATTTCATGATAAGGCCGAGGAGAAGATTAGAATTGAGGGAACTTAGGGCACCCCGACAAGGACAGGTTAGGTTACTCTAAATTCTGACGAGTCTCGCACAGCGGGGCTCCGTCGTCGAGGTTAGGGTTGAGGTGGCCCTCTCATGAAGAGGCGGAATACATGAAATGTCTAATTTTACAATACGGCTACGAGACATACAAACCAAGCGTGCTTGTGAGTTACACATTAAAATTGTCGGCTTCTCACAATGGCTATGATAGCCAAAATGGTAATCGTGTACCTAGCTCAACCCTGGCAGTGTTGCGTACTCTGTAGTCTATTCCTTAGCATCAGTAATTCCCTCAGTACTGATAGCAAACATGGCTTCCGTCTCCGGCAAGCAGGGGCTGTCATAGATCTTGCACACTCGATTGTCGCCCCTCCCCTTCCTCAAATAGAGGCGGGTAGTCGACGCGTGCGCAATTATATGTCCGCCTATTGGCTTCTTGGTGTCCGCGTTGAATACACCCACCGAATCAACGTTTGCTACCACTTGGTTTGTTATAACCACTGCTACGCCGAACTGAAATACAGAAAAACAATTTATTAATGGATTTATTCATTTTATTTATTTATTTATTTATTTATTTAAGGACAACCAACAAAGCATACACCAGAATACATGTTAAAGTACGCATATTTGTACATTTTATAGTGTAGCCTTAATTACAGGCTGCCACGGCATGCATTAAACATAGGAATAGGAAATGTAGTGTAGTTACAAAACAGATTCGACTAATTTAGATAGGTTGGATGAATCAAACAAAACAATTCTGTTCTACATTGTACCAACAAAACAAAAACAATCTTTTTCCGAATTAATACGGTAGTGAAAAAGACAAAAGAAACTTAAAATATTATTTTTTCGTCTATATGATAATGCCTATGCAAGACAGACTTGACTTTATGTAAAGAGTAAGACATATCAATATCTACATTGGGTGAGAGTGACAGGCGACTAAATTGATCCTGTATTCTGTTAATGGTGGAAAAATGACCCAGATTGGTTTTAAAGCTCTTAGTGCAAAACAACCGATATCTAGACTTACGAGCAAGTTTGTAAGGCGCATTTATATTGATCTGACTAAGTAACTGCGGACAATCAATGTGAGTGTTTATTATTTTGTATAAGAACAGATGATCTAGGATCATACGGCGATTTTACTGAATATCATGACTATTTTCCGAACGAGTATGCAGTGGGGTGTCGTACATCCACATTTCGACATCTTTATTTGGAGGCGGCATCTATTGGAAGCGAGTCTATGGTCATTGCCTTTTGTTATTGAGATGTTTTAATGATTACTATAGACTGCCTCCAGTCCTTTCAACCTCTGTCTAGTGGTTGAAAGCGCTACTGCTGAGCTTAGCTCTAGGTGTCCTACGCGCGATTCCCGGGTCAGTTTTTTTTTCTATTTGGATCCGGGATTTGTGCTTTGATGATGGCGACTTATATATATCATATTATATATAGATGTACTCCTAGGCGCCACCTCTACTAGCGAGTGAATCGCAATGAGTTTGCCCTTTAAATCAGCGCAATAGTGTTGCCGTGTAGAGACACGTTCCTGGAGTCGTTGTAGAATGAAGTGGTAAGAGTTAATATCGCCGCGAGACATAACTCGTAGAGGTGGCGCCTTATCTAACTCTTTGGGGACTACAGGTGTGATTTGTTATCTATACTAACATTTTAAGCTGAAGAGTTTTGTTGGACGCACTAATCTTAAGAATTCCTGGTTTTATATGAAACATTATTTTAGTGTTGGATAGCCCATTTATTGAGGAAGGCTATAGACTATATGTATAACATTACGCTACGACTAATAGGAGCAATAATAAAAAATGTGATGCAGACGAAGTTGCGCGGGTCGGCTAGTGTAATATTTTATGTTTTAAGAATTTCCAAACACACTTGTGGGATTGAAGTGTTAGAAATGCCAATTAAGGATGTACCTCATCTGCCAGCCGTAGCAGCATTCTCATGAATCGTCCCAGATGCAGCTGCCTGGAGTTCAGCTCGCCTCGGCCTGAGTAATCCGTTCTGTACAGAGCTGTTGCGCTGTCCACTATTATCAGAGAGTACCTGGAATACAGCGTTAATTTCTCATCTTAGTGTATAGTCACTGAGCATTACTTGTTGTAAAACCATCGAAAAATTCAGGGTTATTTTCCAATGACCAACCATTTTTTTTCCAGTCATCAGGTATTAATAAAACACAAACAAAAAAGAGAAAAAAGAACTGCTCGCATAACCCGCCAAATTGTAGGGAACAACTCATTTTGTTTAGTTTCTTTTTGAGAGTTAGTTTTTAGAACATCCGTAAAAACGGAACCCTTATCTTATAGGATCACTCGGGTGTCTGTCTGTCTGTTTGTCCGTCCGTCACAGCCAGTTTTCTCCGGATCTACTGGACCGATTCTGTTGAAATTTGGTGACTTCTGTGACCCAAACATGGATGCGTTACGTAAATAAATATATATTTTTTGGTATGGTTGTCACTTTTGGGGGTCAAACTGGAAAATTAAAAAAAAGGTTTTCATAGTGTATCGTGTGACATATTAAATGAAAGCGCTTACTGTGAGGGTTTTAATTAGGTATATTCTTTTCATAATATTAAAATAAATAGTTTTGAAATTCAAGAAATTAGACAAAAATGAAAATTATCGGCCTTATCTCCGAAACTACTGAAACTAAAATTTTGAAAAAAAAAATGCGGATAATAATAATATTAAGTTTATTGTTACAAAGAAACATACATTAGTATACACTGATTAATCAACTTGTACGGTCAGCAACCGCACATTGTACTGTGGCCTAGTTAAAATACTGCAAATTTCGATAATTTAGAAAATATAGTATCGTCACGTACAGAAGTACGTCAGTCTTCGGTTTAATATCGAGCTCGCGCAACATTCAACATTTTATAACATTTTTACAACATTTTAAATTATTTAGTTAATTTAGTGTAATTTCGTATTAAATACCTTTTTGAACATTAACATTTATTTTATTAACATTCAACATTAAGTGTAAAGGCTCCTGCCCTTACACAACTAGATGCTAACTACGCTGCAGAAGCCTGTATACAGATATTATGAGCCCTGCCTCTTAGGCTAGGATAACCTGTATTTTAAGAGACAGTGTTCAGCTGTGAGGTTACGTAAAAACATTATGCTGTATGTGTAGTAAGTTTTTGTGTAAGAGTACTGAGTATTAAGTGTTATATTATGTCATGAAATAATAGTGCAGAATAATGCAATATTAGGCAATGTATTTGACTAGTGATTTAGTTTGTGTATAGTCCTGTTGGAGTAGCCAATCAATCACCTGTATTTCCAATTCTCAGTAATTCAACAGGACTGGTTTTTAATTTAGCTGTGTCTGTAATAGTGTTCCAAAGGGCTTTGGGATTATTTTTTGCTTTCTCGAATTCATTGTTTTCTTAGGCAACTTTTAGTTTTCTAAGCAAGTCGTGTATACAGGAAATATTACAGGAAAACCTATAAGAAGTCTGTGATGTTAAGATAACATGTTAAAAAAATGTTATTGGTTGTTGTTGTTGTTTGGTTGTTGTTGAGTCCAACTCGCACATTCATAACTTTGATTACCAACTGAAAACTTCACCTTTTTATAGTCGGTTAAAAATACATGTAACACTCATTCTACAATGATCTTCACTGATTTTTGCTATTCAGAATCTGGGTTGTTAGTGTGCCTAGCGATATACCAACGAGAAATTATTTTTTAAAGTGTGACAGCTTTCCTTTAGTTATCCATGTGTTAACTTCAAAAAATTTGATCCTTATTAGCGACACTTTCGGATGGTGCAATAATACAGGTTGTTTTTTAGAGTTCCGAACAAAAAATCCAACCCTTATAGGATCACTCGGGTGTCTGTCTGTCTGTCCGTCTGTCACAGCCAGTTTTCTCCGGATCCACTGGACCGATTCTGTTGAAATTTGGTACACAGATGGACTTCTGTGACCCAAACACGGACAAGTTACGTAAATCATTAAATTTTTAGTATGGGGGTCACTTTTGGGGGTCAAACTAGAAAATTTCCAAAAATAGTTTTTTGAACAATATCGTGTGACATATCAAATAAAAGGGCTTACTATAAGGGTTTTAAATATTCTTTTTTTTATAATTTTAAAATAAATGGTTTTGAAGTTATTCAAGAAATTAGACGAAAAATGACCATTCCCCCCTTATCTCCGAAACTACGGAGCCTAAAATTTTGAAAAAAAAAAATGGAGATAACAGATCTTTACTTATAGATTACACGTTAAAAAAATGAAATTCGTTCGGAACCCTTTGCACGCGAGTCCGACTCGCACTTAGCCAGTTTTTTTTTTTCAAAATCGAGCGATTTGATTCCTGGCTAGGAATATCGATTTTTTGGGGTTCCGAACATCGTAAAATCGGAACCCTTATAGAATCACTCGGGTGCCTGTCTGTCCGTCTGTCACAGCCAATTTTCTCCGGATCTACTGGCCCGATTCTGTTGAAATTTGGTATACATATGGATTTCTCTGACCCAAACACGGAAGTGTTACGTAAATAAAAAATTTTTAGTATGTGAGAAAAACTAGAAAATTTAAAATAAAAGTTTTTCAAACTGTATCGTGTCACGTGTGACATATCAAATTAAAGGGCTGTGAGAGTTTTAGTCATATTTTTTCATAATTTTAAAATAAATGGCTTTGAAGTTATTTAAGAGATTAGATCAAAATGACCATTCCCCAATTTTAGGCTAAAATGTTGAAAAAAAAATAATAATAATGCAGATAGTAGTTCTGTACCTAAAGCTTACAGGAAAACCTATACGAAGTCTGTAGTGTTAAAAAAAACATGTTAAAGTAAAATTAAATTGGTTCGGAACCCTTTGCACGCGAGTCCGACTCGCACTTGACCAGTTTTTTTTTAAATCAAATGATGCAGTTTTAGTTTTCATCAAAATCGGGATCGAGCCTCCTTTCATTGTTTTTCGATATTCCTCAATCAGTTTCGGATTTGGCCATCAAGGCACACTTTAAAAATTCACTCTGTATGTTTTCACATTCATGCTGTGGCTGCCAAGTTGTGCCATTTATCAGTAAGCTTCGAAACACACCTTTTTGCGGGGAAATCCTCATGGATACACTCTGTTTGGGGAAACGGAGTGTTATGATGGACTCCTACCGGCTAAAATTCCACAGGTCCTCCCGCTAGGTACCAAGAGCCCAGCCCGCGTTCAACACATACCTAGACTCAGCCATCATAGCGCAGGCCTGCACCAGCAGCTGCGTCTGGTGGTCGGTGTTGTAGGCGCGCGCGTACGCTACGTTGTCCAGCACGGCGGCGCCCTCCATGCCGTAGCGCTGCGCCACCGCCAGCAGGCGCTCCGGCCGGAAAGTGCCCTCGGTGTCGATGTACATGCATTTGCCTTCACCACCAGATTGCTCTATGGGGAGCTAGGAAGAATATAAAGGTTTTATTCAGACATAAACTAATATTATAAAGAGGAAAGATTTGTTTGTTTGAATTGAATAGGCTCCGAAACTACTGGACCGATTTGAAATTCTTTCACCGTTAGAATCCTACATTATCCCTGATGAACATAGGCTATAGAATATTTTCAAAAAAGTTAGAGATCCGTATAAAAACTTCGATAATGTAACACAAGGTGTGCAAAGAATACCAAAAACGATCCTTACATCGCGTACGCTGCGGGAACTATTGACAATAGAGCAAAGTGATGTACTACACTTTTATAGAGGACATCAATATCTACAAAAAAATCCGCCAAGGTATGTATCTAACTATTATGGTTAAGTCACAATGACCGCTTTTTGTTCAAATTATTCAATCAAAACCCGGGTGTAATGGAATAATGGTGAGGTTTAAAGAACTTTATTTCTCATTAGAACATAGTTCACTTAAAATGAGATTTATAAATTAAATACACTTATTTTTGCTCTAGTTTAGTATATTTTAGTTTTTTTATTTTTTTATTATACAAATCGGACCTTTCTTTAAAAGTTACGACGGTTTTAAAAATACTCTAAGCAAGAAAAATGTTGCGAGTGAACCGTCCTATGTTTAGTCTGTCAATAAGTAATTTACACATACCCTTGAAGAGGTTAGATGGGAGATAAAGTTCAGCTAAAGCCGCGCGAACGAAGTCGCGGGCGAAGTGCAGACATAAAATAAAATCATTATAACTTAACATAACTTAACGCACAAATGTGTTCCTGGAATTCGGAATGCCAGATGGAAATACCCAATACCACTGTGCTGACTCAGGAATTGAATTCAAGATGTCATGCACAGTTATAGCAACCACTAGACAAATTAGGCAGTGCCAAACAACACTTATTATAACCATAAATACTAGAATAGCAATAACAAACACTCTTAGAATGTATAGCATTTAAAAATCGGGGTCCTGATGATAGCACCCTTCACGGTAGTGACTATATTGCACCTGAATAGGAATCCTAGAAGTATTTATTATGGAAAGAAGTGATTTACCTGGCATGTGACAGCCAAAGTATGGCATATCTGAGTCTTGCCCGTCCGGAACTCTCCAAATATTTCAGTAATAGATCCGGTTTCTATACCACCACCCAGTAGCCTGTCAAGCTCTTTTGAGCCTGTTGTCAATTGAATTATTTCAGATCTAGAACAATTAAAAATATAGTTTGACATTTAATTTGTTGTATAAATAAAGCAGAGAAATAGTAGCAGAGAGTAAAGAGCTGCTTTCCGCGGCTCCGCTCGCTTGATATTAAAAAATCATCACATGGGACTTTCTGACTTTCTTTTCGGTCCATTTGTCCCAAGTATGTAATCATCTACAACTTCTGGTGTAGTCCCCGATGATAGTAGCCTATATACTGTCTTCAGGTTCCCATCTAAATCTGTACCAAAATTTGTCAAAATCGGTTCAGCAATTTAAGTGTGAATGTGACAAACAAAATTACTTTTCCATTTATAATACTAGTTTTTTTTTTTAAGGTTATGGCTCCATCGACGAATATTCAATGATTTTGCCAATGTCAAGGTACGAGATGGTAATAATGGTCAGAACTCAATTACGATAACTGTATAATGACTATTGATCGGAACTTACTTGCAGTTTTACCTGGGGGGCTAAAAAGGCCACTTAAGGAGAATCATAATATTAATCACACAAAAATCTGTCAAATTTAATTTTCATCTTTATCGCTAACTAATCTTCCCTTTATTCAATTAAACTATACTAAATATATACACTTAAAATAAAAAATCCTAACTAAAACAAGGCGTCAAATTTTTTTCCGCTGTCCACTGGAAGTGAGCCCAAAAGACTGGCAGTATTGCCACATTGTATGGCAATGCTTATCCTCTGTCCGAGGTTGTCTAACTAATTAGATTCAACGTTGATTGGGAAAATTTGAGTGACGCAGTGATTTGCTTTCTGATTCTGCTAAAGTGGCCTTTTTAGACCTGCTGTTTATTAACCAACACTAATGATGGGTAATTTCCCATTGTCATGTTGACAGTCAATTGGAGCAGCAAGTTTCCTTAAAAAAAAAACTTTTTTATTTGGAATATGGTTGTATTTTTTTGTATAAAGTAAATTTTCCGTCACGACGTGACACTGGCAGAATAGTCGGAACCGGCTCAGTTGCCATAAAAGGAAAAAAAAATTCACTTTTCAATGGTAACTAAAAATCACACCAATGGAAAGTCACAGGAGAGCAAAATACGCAATTTCGTTTACTTGGATGACAAACCAAATATACATATAATCTAAGTAAACAAATTCCAGCTATTTTGATTTAAAAGTCAAGCTCCTAAACCAATTTTGATAAAATTTAAATGGGAACAATCGGAAAGTATAAGTATTTAAGTCAAGAGTGAATAGGTTACTTCTAGGCAAGCGTGCTCCATCTTCGACCACATCATCGCTTACCATCAGGTGAGATAGTGGTCAAACGCGAACCCATAAATAGTAAAAAAAAAAGTATATCATTTCACATAAAACAAGTATTTTTCAAATCTGTTCAAATATGACAAAGTTATGAGGTAACAAAAATAAAATACAACTGAATTTAGAACCTTTTTTGAAGTCAGTTAAAAAATTTGCAATATAGGCCTAAATGCCTTATTACCTTTTCTGGTGGAACTCAGTGGCTGTTGTGAATCCCATAGGCACCAACTTGGATGCCTCTGCCAGTATTTTATCTGCTTTCGCTTCTGATATTCCTTTTATAGTTATCAGCCATTTCTTTGGAGCATAGGCAACTGATTCTACTGTATGATAACCTGCTTCTTCTAGCTTTTTTATGTCTCCAGATGTAATGCCATTTCCCTGAGGAATATTGGAAATTATGTCTAACAAAGTAATCCTATAAGGGTTCCGTTTTTTTCCTCTTGAGATACGGAACCCTTAAATGTGTTCACACAAGTTTTTATTAATTTAGTTTTTGTAAGTAGTTTAATGGGTGAGTTTTCCATTGACTTCCGGCGAGTTGGGAGTTGATATTTTTTTTACAGAAAGGTTACATTATTATAAGCACACTCGAAAAGTTTCAACATTTGGAGACGCATACTTTTTGAGAAAAAAAAAAAATATTGAAAATCAATTATTTTTGCAATATTTATGTCAATCCCTACCACAGACTATATAGAATTCTCACCATTGAACATTTCGTTTTACCTACGGTTAAGGTGTCATACGTTCGGTAACATTTTATTTTATAAATTTATGTAAATAATTATATTTCATACTCATTGCAATACTTTTCATGTATACATATATTTAACAGTTTATATTTAAATCACAGCATTATTTTCATTAAGAGCTATTATAATTGAAAAAAATACCTCGAAATAGGTCTTGTAATTTTACTAAGTATTTTTTTCATAGTGCCCCTAAGACGACACTCCAACCCATATGTGGCTATATAAGAAAACACAGTGAACCAACCTTATTGCCCAATTTTAATCCATTAAATGAGGAAAATACCATCAGAATTAAAAATTAAAAAGCTCGAAAAGGGGGGGGGCTCCGCAACTTTTCCTTTTAAGGGGGGGGGTAGTAACCCTCCCCCCACCCTCAATTCGACGGAAGTCAATGGAAAGTCGTACCCAAACATTTTATAAAGGCACAAAGTGTGCCTTGCAAAGGTTGGACTTGAGCCTTAAAGCTATGGAGTTGATACCACTGTGAAAAATTGATGACCCTGTATGGGGTCAGAGGCCAACTTAGGGTCGTCCTTAGGCCCAGCTTATGGCTGGCTAACTTTAGCCAGTTAATACCTACTATGTTAGAAACTGTATGGTCTGTGGCATTTTATGATAAAAATACATTAGACTTGAATATTTGACCAAGGAAAATTTAAAGTTACGTAGGTACATAATAATATTGAAGTATTTAACCAATATTACACGATACTTACCTCTAACTTAGTTATAAGTTGTGGCCCACATTCATCTAAGTCTTCATCAGCTACTGAAGCAGTTACTGCTGATGCGGTGGCTGTCATGTTGTTGTTCAGTAATAAACTATCACCGAACCATTTACACTTCTGCCCTTTGTTTAGTTCATCATTCTACGCCCGTTCCTAATAACCTACAACTGCATTTATGAAACACACACTAACACTATCAGCCTCCTAATTGTAATTAGCTACTAAATAAATACTGAGAATTGAGAAATTAGGGGAAAATAACGAGATAACAAGTTTCAACTTGATATTTTTTTTTTTTTGTTTTCGAAAATCAAAAATGTCAATGTGAATGTCACTGTCATTTTCCAAACTTGCAGTTTTTTTTTAATTACTTTCATGGACAATAGAGACTGTGAATGAAAAGTGACCGTCAAAATCTGTCGAAATACGTTAAATTAGGGTGGCGGTACAATCGCATCAGGGTAAATGTTAAAAACAGCGCCTAAAGTTATTAGAGCAGGATAGAAAAATATACAAGGAAAGAACAACTTCCGCTTCGTTATTATTTCGTTAAGGCGCAAATAAGAAACAATAATCATACATAATTAAGTTTTGTGCATTAATTTTCCGTGAATGAGCAGCGTGAAATGAGCAGTTCAGTAGCAACAATTAACAAAGAACAAAAAACTGCACGTAAGAACAAGTCAAAACAGGCATACATAGAAGCAGAAGAAGTCATAAATAATAAAAATAAATCTATGGTAGTAGATTTCATATTTGGGCTTATTCTCGTCCAACAGACCTTTTTTTAATTTCATAATTTCATTCGTTTGTTTACAATAATATGTCATGATGGAATAGTGTAGTACCGTTGCCGTAATATTTTCCGATACTAGTTCCTTCGCTGCGCTGATACAATATCGGTATAATACGTGTTCTAATCGGTTCGAGTGACCTTGCTAGGTCCGGCTCGCTGTTCACAGCACTGAGAAATCGTTCCGCAGACTTTTATGATGATTGTTTAATACAAGATCCGGAAATAAGACATCATTTTGTTATTTGTTTATTTTTTAATTACGTATTTTAACAACTCGAACCAAATGATTTATTGATAAAAATATTAACCTTTTTATAGGTTTCCTAAAAATGAAGGATTAAGGAAAAAGTGGTTAGAGGCTATTGGAGAAGAAAATATTGATATAACTATTATATTAATAAAACAAAAAATATAAATAAAAAAAAGCAAAGAAAGGTACATCTGTTCACTTCACTTTGAAGAAAGTGTTCAATAGAACACTTGATGTAATGAGATTACAAGATAACTCTGTTCCTTCAATATTTTCGGTAAGTGTGTATTAAAATGATTGATTAACCTCTCTGTTCTGTAGAGGCTCTACAGGTTTAAACTACGGGTACAAAGCAGCGTTTTCGATATAACTTAAGGATTGAAGTAGATTTTTTATCTTTATTAGGTTGCACAAAGTGAAAAAATTAAGACTGAAAAATATGTCAATCAACAGAAAAAAATTAAGCGCTTCAACGAAAGGATACTCTAAAGAAATTCGAAAGTTCGCATTAACGTTGCATTTTTATCCCCGCCTATAGTTATATAAGGCGTACTTACAATACGTGCTTCCTCACACAAGAACTTTGAGCAAATGGTACCAGCATGTAAATTGGGAACCGGGATTAACGAAAGAAGCATTTGTTTAAAAATTAAAGTGCAAGGAAGTGCACAGTGTCATACCAAATGTTTATTGAATAAATAAAACACTTATGTTGATTTTTACCGAAGTTTTATTTAATGAATAAGTAAAAGCGAGGTGGTGCACAATTTATGGTTGTGTTTTAATATTTAAAAATAATCTGCATTGTATGAGCAATGGAAGCTGGTAAGTTCGTTTTTGAAATAGGTGTATTGGTACTTTTGTAAAATATTACAAGAAATGCAATTTACAAAGACCACTATCTATTTTCGTACCCACCAAATTAGTATCCCTCGAATTGGCCCGGTAATGAAATGACTGTATCTGGCAAACCTAGTCCACATACCTACCAGAAGCTACAGACCAGATATAAAATAAGCAAAAGCGCAAAAGTGATGCAAGTAAAATCTGTGCATAAAAAACTCTACATTAACTGTCATTAACAGAAAGGAAGGTAAGCCTTTACTCATTTTTTGTTACAACAGATTGTAAGAATATAAATTATGCTTATGATTCAAACGTGATATCTAGTAAGACTCGTAATACTAGTATCTACTATTAGTATCGATACTTTTTATAGTATGGTTATAGTAACACTGTATTCCTTGATTGGTACAACCCTAGCATTGGCAGCCATTACTTTTTATATGTCTATGATGGCCTCACGCCAAAGACTACCTCACGCTTTAAAATATAATATAGAATACCTAGGGTGTTATCATACTATAGTAGTCTTTGGGTGTTATTGATTGATATTCCGGATAGTCGTTTGACATTGTTTTGTTTTGCTTCTTTTAGAAAACAAAAACAATAGGCTGTAATACATTACCAGCAAGTATTTCAGTTCAGAAGTTTTGAAAATGGAGAACCAACAAGTTTGCTTATCAGTAGATGACAAAGAATTTATAGCGAAAAAGGATCTGCTTGTTGAATACAGTGATTATTTTCGAGCTATGTTCAGCGGCAATTTTATCGAAAAAGAACAACAAAAAATCCGCATAGATGTAAGGGAGTACTATGCTTAAGGCGCTTATTACACTATTCAATTTGTAGGAAATTTAATTAGGAACACAATTTAGGAATTGGTGCGGTCGGGACCTTCCAATCGCATTAAACCGGAATGTAACTGTTCTAACTTCAATTACATCTTTCGATTTTCTAATTAGGATTTCTTCAAATTAAAAAGTGTAATAAGCTCTAAGCAATTAAACAATTTAGGTTTTATTTTTTTATGTTTAATCCGTGGTAGTTGCAATGTGTAAGAGCTTGCGGAAACTGCAATAATATTTGTGCCACTTTTATTTTAAAAAATCTCTGTGCTTTGAACATATTAAAGTAGGTACATAAGGAAGCACAACAAAATTGTGAATTGTAAAAAAATAATAAATTATTTTTAAATATATTAGAACTATTAAGGGAACTTGTCCAATTCTACTTTGCAGGTAGTAGATTCGTGTTCTATGGAGATAATTTTAAGATACATGCAATTAGGTTTCATTGATTTATCAGATTACTCTCTAGCTACAGTGGGGGCTCTTTTCTCAGCAGCAATTTTTTTACAAGTTATGGAACTGTGTAAACAAATTGATTACTGTTTATTAAACTTGGTATCACCAAAGAACTGGATGGAAATTGTTGAAATTGCACAGAAAGCACCTTCAGTAAAGCTGGAGCGATTCGCTGTCATTTACGGACTTTTGTCATTGAGAAATATGAAACCAGAATACATTCCAAGTGTTCACAAATTGTTCTGGTATCTGTCACACCCATACTTATATGCTCAAACTGAATTAGAAGTATTTACATTTGGAGTGCAATGGTTTGAATGGAAAAACATGAATGCTCAAGGATTACTGACAATACTATGTTGTTTGGATTATAATAAACTTCAACATTCTGATTTAATAGAAATGAAGTATAAAACCATGATGAAGGATGAGAATTTCATATTTGATGTTGCATCCAGTCCGGCACAGGATGTGATAAATGGCCTATTCCACATATCGAAAGTGTCTGACTTGTCCATTAAAAGTATAGAAGAAAACTTAGGGTTACTATATAAACATGAGGAAGTGGTGGGTGAGCGTGACTATACTCTGATGGTTAATATAGTACGTGAAAGTATACAACGAAAGCTGAAGTTAACACCAGCGTTGCCAATGTGGACTTTTGAAGGCAGTACACAAGGGAAGGCAGAACTGTCACCGAATTTCTTGTACACTTACTCCCATGAAACTGGTTTTAATAAATGGTTAGAAATAAGCACAAAGAACTATTGGGGTTGGAGTTTAACGACCTGGTCACCCACAAAGATAGTAATGTGTGGTGGTGAACATGGAAGGGGTACGGGGAAGTTTATGAGGGATGTGAAAGTGTATGACATTCATGAAAAGGAGTGGATACATCATGGAGTACAGCTGCCAATACGAAGACATGCTGGAGTAGTAGTTCTTGGAGATGAACTGTATATTCTCGGAGGGGTTGGTGGATATAGGTAAGTACAAAAATTGTTACTTTATTATATTACTAGCTTCTGCCAGCAGCTTCGCCCGCGCGGTCGCTAGGGAACATACTCCCGGGATAAAAAGTAGCCTATGTCCTTTCTCAAGCTCTAGACTATCTGTGCACCAAATTTCATTTAAATTGGTTCAGTAGTTTTGGCATGAAAGCGAGACAGACAGAGTTACTTTCGCATTTATAATATTACTAGCTTCTGCCAGCGGCTTTGCCCGCGTGGTCCCTAGGGAACATACTCCCGGGATAAAAAGTAGCCTACGTCCTTTCCCAGGCACTAGACTATCTCTGTACCAAATTTCATTTAAATCGGTTCAGTAGTTTTGGCGTGAAAGCGAGACAGACAGACAGACGGAGTTACTTTCGCATTTATACTATTAGTAAAGTTTAGGATAAGGATTTGTTATTACGTTATAGAACACTGACAGGTCATTGTAATTTAAACTTAACGGCTAGCTGCATTGAACCATTTAGCTGTCTACATAACACGATTCATAGCAATGATCAGATAGATATTTTACTGTAAAAATACAGCAGAATGAAACGGCTTTCTCGGTTTTCTGGTCACTGCTGTTTGTAATGGATTTACACAGAGTCATACACTTATCTGTCATAAGACTGCTGTACAGTCTTATGCCTAATTTATAGAACAATCCATACTAATATTATTAATGCGAGAGTAATTCTGTCTGTCTGTCTGTCGCGCTTTCACGCCAAAACTATTGAACCGATTTAAATGAAATTTGGTATGGAGATAGTCTACAGCCTGAGAAAGGACATAGGCTACTTTTTAGCCCGGGAGTATGTTCCCTAGGGAACACGCGCGCGAAGCCGCTGGCAGAAGCTAGTAATCAATGAAAAAACTACCTGCCTCATAAATTTTGCAGAGGGGTCTGCCAGACCATCATCTTCCTGCTCTTATCCCTTGATGACTAAAACCACATCCTTTTTTCTGACCTAGTGTGCCTCTTGAGTGCCACATTACCCTTTAGCTAGGCACTGTATCAAGACCGGGCGGTGTTTATATTTTTTGTATAAGGTGTTCGCGCATTTACTACAACTACACTGTGATCTCAAACTACTTCTAGAAGAGGCGCTAAAATGCTGCACAGTTTTCGTTTTTCCGGAAAGGTATTGGTCCATCTGACTTATAGACGGAGACTCCGTCACCCTCCTTAGCCGGCGACCTCGCTCCTCTTGAGAAACGCGCAGCCGTCAAGGGCCTGTGGCCCTTTCATTGGTTTTAACCCGTCTTTATTTACAAATCCCTTAATATGTCAGCTTAGACAGCAATCTCCGACACACGCCGCCGTCTGCGTCTGCCGCCATATGAACGAGGAGGGTTGTTATATTATCACGCTTATTATTTTTATGTTACTTACAAGTTCTTTAATGAGATCAATTTGTTCATTTGAATTTATGGGCTGTGGCACGCGTAATGGGCGTAGGTGAACTAAAATTCGCGCGGTTGCTCTCCCTTAGTCCGAGGATAAAGTGGTAGGGGGAGTGATAAGAAGAAAAAAACATTTAAAAGCGTTGGTTATATTTCGCTTCTCGACAGGAAGCTCGTTAGGCGCTTAAGCAACCCGCCTGCCTTTGCGTTAAGGTTCTACGACTCATAGGACCATGACTCTGCCTCTGTAGTTCGTTGGCTACGAGCTACAGATACAAAGTCCTATCGAAATGGTACTGGCGCCGAACCTAGCCACTTTGTCTTCGAAAATAAAAAAAAATAAAAAATTGGCAGCTTTATCAATATTATGACAAATTAGTGTCAATCAAAATCAAAAGTCAAACAAAATGGATTAAAAAAATCCGCACACCTGCTTTTTGTAATTTGTTGTTACATACAATGTGAAATCATGTCTGAGAAATTGCTTAAAATTACCACAAATACTAAGTGCTAAAAGTACTGATAAATGACAATAGTTAATCAATGCCATAAAAATATAATTATGTTTTCTTATACTACAAATTAGAAACTGTTTTATTTTTAAACATAACACAGTTTTGGGTCAATATTAAAGTTAAGAGCATGATTGAAGAATAGAATTTAATCAAAATGGCCTCTGCTACTGGCATGAACTTCGCCTTGAATATCTTTCGTTTGAAGGGTCATGCGTCGCAAGAAGCCTCTAAAGCTATTTTGCAGGTTCTATATTATTCGTTACGCTCGATACAGGTAAGTTCTGTTATAGTTTTTCTAATATGAACTTGGAGTTTTTCATTGTTTCCATTTAACTTTTTATTTAATGCACAATAATTAGGTTTTTAGCAACACACAGGAAATTACATGAGTTTTTGGTTGTACAAAGCTATAGTTTTGCAATATGAGGGTAAGAATAAAATTTACAACTTTTACAGCAAGCCTATTACACTTGCAAATATAGTTACAAGCGTCGTTATTGATACTTTCTAATGATGCTTGTTGCAGGATTCGTGTAAAAGATTTCTTTGTCCAGAAAGCTATATGAACCTTCAAAGCAATTCAGAGAATTTATTTGAGCAGGGTTCACAAGCTTTAAGTTTGGGACATGACCAACAATATAAACATGTATGTAAGGCACTAGTTTGTTGTTAGAACTTTTGAAAATAACTGTTTTTCTTTATACACATATAACCCTTTACAATGTCTAATATGTTATAGGCCAAATATCACATCGGAATGGGCACCGGATCTGGGTTAAAAACAGATAAGGGAATCGATATGTGTACCAAAAGCAATATATCTTCTGAAACTATGAACACTGCTCTGAGAACTTCCCACATTGTTCAGGGCATTGATATGAGTCCGCGTCCTATTCCTAAGCCAAGACGAACGGAAAACCCTTACGCACCAGAAATACCTGAACAGACTCCCTTACCAGGGCTGCCAATGCCAGCGTTCCCTGATGTGGCTATACCCATTGTGCCTGAGCTCCCCTTGCCAGAAGTACCCGAGATTCCCATGCCACAGGAGCCTGGTAAAGCACCGAAGAAAAAACCTTTACCAGCAGAGCCATATGTGTCAGACTCTCAAAGAAGTTCTACTGTACTTGCACAACTAAAATCCCCCGTGGAATATCCGTTGGAACACAAAGAAACGGCAGAATATAATAATATGCCAAAATCCACCAAGGAAGATATTATATCAACATTTAATAAATATAAAATTCCCGATGAATTTATGACGCCGCTAATGATTACGGCAACGCTGTTAAGAAATAGCAAAAGAAATATTGATAAAATGTTTTCCATAAATTCGGAACTTACTTCTACACAAATAGACGATATTTTATCTGTACTGAAATATAAAAAACATGTCCGTACCCGAATTAAAACATTCTCACACCGTGATAATGATTTTGAGATGACTTATGAACAATTTAAACAACTGTTTAATAAACATGTAAGCAAATTACAAAGTAGAGTACCTACGACATCCGAAATTGTTAGTAAGCAGATTCAATTATATATCAACGAGATAAATCCATGACCTGACATAAATCCATGGGTATATTAAATAATAATGAATATTGTAATGTAAACGACAAATAAAGTATCGAATAAAACTGCTCTTTATTACATAACTATAACTTAAACAAAGTTCACAGGTACACGATGACGTTACTAGGGTGTTAATACCTCTGTGGACGGCGAGCATTGGGTGGCTCGCCGTCCGATCAGAACCAGGCCTGGGTCGACGGCGTGCTGTGTTCCACGCGCGCCTCAAATAGCTGTCAGCATAGAAGATGGGGCCCGCTAGGGCCAGTGCCTGCCGGGGTTGCGAAATCTGTTTGAAAGAGGCACCGCGGCCCTGGAACGCAAAGGGCATTAGGAGGAACACGGATGGGTTTTATTCAGTAAGAGTCTGACACTACTTTCTGCTTCACCCAGAGCGGGAGGAGTCATTTGATGATTTCCCATCCTTAAAAAAAAGGTGTTAATTCCAACCTTGTAACATCTGCAACCTAACCTTTGGGTCCGGGAGTTCGAATACACCGCAACAACGGCGGTAACACCCGTTATGAAAGAGTAACTAGAAAAACGGTATCCCTGCTTGGCGCCACTACTATTCTGCTGACACTGGTGCCCGGACACCTGGTGCTTCAGAAAGTATCTGTAGCTCAAAGGCTCGTCGTTGAGGTAGTTATCACCTTGTTGACAACCACCTCAACAACGAGTGCACAGCCTCATATTGTGGCACCGTGACCTCGTCAAGTCGTCACGGCGAACGGTGCTGCAGATATTGGTGTGCTTGTTTCTGGTCGTGGTCCAGATCACAGTTGGAAGCGAGAGAGAGTGATGGAAGTGATGGCCGCAAAGGAGGCGGCTGAAAGGGAGTGGGAAGTCGCAACTTTCTCCTATCTGCAGCAGAAGCACGTATCACCAGAAGTCGCTCAGCAAGCGGTCCGACCGCCATAGTACTCCACCTGTAAAGACGTACTGCGTCTGTGATAATGGGCTCCCATGCCGGAAATGCGGAGTTCCGGACCATTACCGGGAGAGTGTGACTATCTGCGCATGTTTTTCAGCGGCCTTGCCTACTTTTGGCCAAGGCGCTCATGAATACTGTATGGTTTAATTCAGTATGAGTCTGACAGACAAGTTAATATTTCTCTGTTTCTCCGCTCCGCTGCCTCGCTCCGCGTCAATGAACCGCAGCCTTAAACCCTCACAGTAAGCCCTTTCATTTAATATGTCACACGATAGTTTGAAAAAAAAAATCACATTCATAATGTGTATGTACCAAATATCAACAAAATTGGCCCAGTAGATCCGGAGAAAACTGGCTGTGACAGACGGACAGACAGACAGACACCCGAGCGATTCTATAAGGGTTCCATTTCTTACGGATGTTCGGAACCCTAAAAAACCGGTCAAGTGCGAGTCGGACTCTTACACCAGATATAAACATGCAATATTTACTATTGGGTAGCTAATTTGATGAAGAACAACTTGAAGTACCTAATATAGGTAGGTCATGCCCCCGTCTTTTTGAGAAATTTAACGATTATTGAAAAAATATATGATAAAAAAAAGATTCGTGCTAAAAAACATGTTTATTTTACACTACATTATTTTTATTTCATGAGGACGCCTAATTAGTTCCGATCATTATAGAGTTTGTTTCATCGCGATAGATCATTTAGTTTAAAGTTACACAGTTTTGTTTACAGTGGGGTCATAGTAGTGAACAAAATTTAAAAAAAAATACAAAAGGAATACGTTTTCCGTCGATAAAATCATTTTGATATGTGCACATTATTAAGACTTACTGTATATACATTCATAAAAGTAATGTCGATTTATGTATAAAATCTTGACATTGAACAATACAAGAGCGAGCCAAGCGAGCTTTAAAATGTTTGGAACACCCCGTCCCGGATGGGTAAGATCCTCACTTTCCTATCCATACAGATATAAAAGTGCTATCCTCGACTTATGATAAGTATTAACGATGAACGATTTTTCTTTGTACCTAGCCCACGAAGACCAAGAGCCGCTTTTTACTGTCGTCTTCTTAACCCTGTCCACGTCCTTGAATATTTGAGTTGTTTAGAAAAAAATACTAAGAGTGTATTTCTTTCAAATACAAAAAGGTAACTAAAATGAACTTATACACAAATTACAACAAACTAAAACATAGCATCGAAAAATTCATCCTCAACTCAATGCTGTCAACTGGTAAGAATGGCAATGGTAAGCCTCTGCCCAAAGTAAAAGCCAGCTCTTGGGTCATGGGAAGTGTCAACCAGCCGTTTCGAAATTTCTTTGAAAAGGCTGTGAGCATAAGGTCCCCACGGCCTGAGGGTTTCAACCCGAAACTGCTCAAAAAATTAGCTACCAATAAGGGTTTTCTGCAGCGGCAGCGCCAGCACAACACGATGAACTTGGAAGATAGGGTGGCTCAAGAGTATCGACGCAGGTTGCGTCCCACACTAAAGACCTACCCATCTTCCATGGAAACAAAGACATGCCGTCCGGTCTTTTGCCATCGTTCGTGCCAAGCCAATGGGTTCTAACATAGCTGGAACGCCGACGGTGACAAGAGCTCGTCGAACAACGTGTCGCGCAAAACGGCCCGCACTGCGGCTACAAGAAAGGCCGTGGTGCCCGAGGTTGTTGACAACTTCACCGCAGTGACAGCGATGAAAACAACATGGGGCTCACTAGCGAAATGAGCGCAGCGAGCAGCGAGCTGGAAAGTGGCGTCGTCAAACAAAGTGCCTAGGTTCGACGACGGTAGTGCATGACTAAAGACCCGACTCGCGCGCACGCTCAGAGTAGAAGTAGCAGACGTGGTCAGTAAGTTGTTCTGTATTCTCTGCAGAGCGGCTCGTCCCACCGCCGCCTCTGGGAAGATGGTTTGGTCAGTATTCGAAAAATAATACAAAAAAAAATAAGAATGGAAGTAGAGTCGAATGACGCGACAGGGATTACGCGCTGCGATTTTGTGGCACTGTTGATTATGTTTTGAGAAGGTTTCTCATTTGTTCGATTTGACGACCACCACAACCCCACTATTGGTATCTTATCTATCCTAAAAACACCCCAAAAATCAGGAAAGTGCAATTTATAGCGATGTTTAAATTATTGTGTATTGTGGGTAGGTTATAATAAGTTTGTAGGTTTCTTGCTGGTAGATTTTTCATTAGATTGATTTATGTGAAGTTGTGTCCAGCCTAGAATTTTAAATCGGTCCCCAATCATCCTGGGTTGGGCATCAGACAATTCTGGGGTAGGCACGGCCCACTCGCGCCCACCCATGTACGCCTATGCTGGTTTTGAAAGCAGAGTAAAACCAAATATAATACGAATTTTCATTTCAGGATAGTGTTGGACTCCGCTATAATTTACAACTTAAAAGAAAGGACTTTTAGACAGATTGCAAATCTACCAGACGCAATTCAATCACCTGCTGTATGCGTCCACGAAAATGAGGTGTACATGATTTCGCACAAGCATATTTACAAGTATGTTGGCACTGGGATTAATGACCGGTGGGAACAAGTTTTAGAAACAGACTTAAGGCCGAACTTGATGATCCCATTGAAAGGTTACATATATGTAGCGCATAATTACTTTAATTGGCTGTTCAGATTCAAACCAGGCAAAGACCGAAAATTAACCGAGATTGCGATTTTTGAAATTCCACCAACGAATTTATGTGTTATGGGTGAGCACAAAATATCGTTTTACTTTACCTATTTGCAAAACTGATAATAAACTGTGTTGATTATCATGAAGAACGAAGTTATAAGCATTTTGTTCGCTTCATACAACGTGAACAAAATAAACGCAATACCTCTTAAGGGGCCATTGAACTCATCATTATGAACAACTTTCACTATGGGACCAACACTGAAATCATGAAAAGAAAAATCGACTGAACAGCTGAGACTTTTCGCGATTTCGGGATTGGTCCCATAGTAAAAGTTGTTCATAATGATGAGTACAATGACCCCTTAAGAAATATTGCGTTCATTCTGTTACACGTTGTATATCTGTGTCGGTAATATGAGACGCTCCATGCATGTTTTTATGTTGCAGGTTCAGAGATACTCACTTTTACACTAACTGTTGACGCAGATGATGATAATAATAGATTGACCGTCGAAGAGTATCAGGTTGATAAAGAAACAGGATGTAAGAGTCGTAAAGTTTGTTGGTCACAGACTTTCAATAAATGTGGTGTTCATACAACAGGTTCTTGCGTAGTACTCATGGACCCGCCTCCCATAAATCCCCCTGGAATATCAGAATTCCACCAAGAAATTCTCAAGGCAAATGCGGAAGAGCACTTTCCTTCCCTGAAAACAGAATAGGAATTTATTTACGCACCGACGCACGGCCACGGGCCACGCAGGCGACAGCGGGGGGCAGGCCTCCATTCGACCATTCCACGTTCGATCTCGCCAGCGAGTACTATATTATTTTTATGTTTCCGACCGATGCAGTAACACCAATATACAATTTTTTCATACAGTCCATTCGTTTAATTGAAGAGCCAAACACACCATCCCCAACAGTATTAAAAAAAAAACACGAAAAAGTAATTAATTTACATTTATTTATTCATTTACAAACATACTCAAAATTATTAATTAAAGTACATACAATTTGTACAAGAACTCCACAGTAAAATAAGGCAGATAATTGTTAATACTCATAATATTACTCTAATTATCATACTTAAATAAAAGTGACAGCATTATATGCGATCTCAATGAGACTAGTAGTCAACAACAATAAAATAATCTTTGCAATTAATAGGTATACAACATGAAGCCGAAAATGTTATTCTACAATTATTTTGTCACTGGTATAAAATAGCTTATATTAATAAGTGTCTATATTAACCGATGTTATTTACAATGAATAAAGAACAAAATACGATAAATCTATAGTATGTTAAGGCCACTCAATGTAATGCATGAATACATGCACGTCTTGTATAATGATACAGCACCAATTGGATCAGTCACATTCAAAGCTGGAATTATGACAATTGCACTACACCGAGGATCCAACATTACTATTTATTACTTGAACATTAAAATTTACTTATCATATTTAAAAGCTCATATCCATCGCATGTTTCTTAAAACTAGCATTAAATATAAACAATAAAGTGATGCATTAATATAAGGAAGCATTTCATTTATGAAGATTCTGTGTCAAAAAATTGTATTTGGCATTTAAAAGATCGCTACATACGAAGTTATTGGAAGCACTAAATATCTATACTAATATATAAAGCTGAAGAGTTTGTTTGTTTGTTTGTTTGCTTGAACGCGCTAATCTCAGGAACTACTGGTCCGATTTGAAAAATTCTTTCACTGTTTGATAGCCCATTTATCGAGGAAGGCTATAGGCTATACGGGAATGGGAAATTCTTACGGGAACGGGAAAAAACGGGATATGCGCGTACGAAGTCGCGGGCAAAAGCTAGTTAGATATAAAGTAAATGTTTTGTGTCGTATAGAAAATCATGAATGCATACTCTTGGTACAAAAATATCAACTATACACTATCAAACTTTAGCACGTCATCAAGGCACGTTTCAAGGCCCCATACATTCGCCATAACATTAAATAATTGTAAAAGTGTTTTACAGATAGTAAAACTATTTACTTTCCACTAGATTTAGAACTTGCACTATTTGTTTGTTACACCTATAGACTATGTTGTATTCCGTAGTACCCATAGCAGGGTTGTCAGTTTCGTTAATATAATTTGATGGCTTACTTCACTAACCCGTTGTTAGGGGAAGTGTTTACGTCCAGCCGCCAGTGAGTTTGTGGAACAGTTCTTCATTCAAGGTCTGGTTGGCGTCTTTGGAGCGCATGGACAGGAATATGTAGCCTCCGATGAACTCGTGCACCACTTTACAGTCGGCCGATTGGACCGAGAATATTATGTTGCCTTCTTCGAACTGTACCATCATGTGTTTTATCTCCCAGTTTACGTTCCATGCCTGGAAAAGAGGGGAAATAGATTTATTTATACATTAATCATCCTTAATTCCTTACTAATATTATAAATGCGAAAGTAACTCTGTCTGTCTGTCTCGCTTTTACGCCAAAACTACTGAACCGATTTAAATGAAATTTGGTACAGAGATAGTCTAGAGCCTGGGAAAGGACGTAGGCTACTTTTTATCCCGGGAGTATGTTCCCTAGGGACCACGCGGGCAAAGCCGCTGGCAGAAGCTAGTAATATTATAAATGCGAAAGTAACTCTGTCTGTCTCGCTTTCACGCCAAAACTACTGAACCGATTTAAATGAAATTTGGTACACAGATAGTCTAGAGCCTGAGAAAGGACATAGGCTACTTTTTATCTATCCCGGGAGTATGTTCCCTATGGACCACGCGGGCGAAGCCGCTGGCAGAAGCTGGTATGACATAATTTGAAACTTTTATCTGTTATTTAAATCATTCAGTATTATTTGTGTAGAGCTAACAATACGAAAATACTAAAAACGATACGAAAAAATCTGGCCAAGTGCGAGTTGGACTCGCGTGCAAAGGGTTCCGAACCAATTTCATTATTTTAAAATGTTATTTTAACACTACAGACTTCATATAGATTTTCCTGTATTTTTTGGGTATAGAACTATTTATCTGCATTTTTTTTTCAAAATTTTTGACTTGGTAATTTTGACTTGTGGTTTTTATTTCTTGAATTATGTACTTCAAAAGTATTGATTAAGTAAGTCCTTTAATTTATATATACAGTTATGTAGATACAGATCGAAAATCTTATTTTTTAAATTTTCTAGTTTGACCCCAAAAGTGATCTACATACTACAAATTTATTTATTACGTAAAGCGTTCGTATTTGGGTCACAAAAGTTTATATTTATACCACATTTCAACAGAATCGGTCCAGTAGATCCGGAGAAAACTGGCTGTGTCAGACGGACAAATAGACAACTGAGGGTTTCGTTTTTTACGGATGTTCTGAACCCTAAAAAGAAGTTAAAAACTTAAAAACAAATATTTATGTCGTTCTTTCCTCAAAATACCACCTCAGAAATTAACCTACATGGTTCTCAATGATTGGACCATTACATGTTCTTTATGTCTACCATAAGTTTTTCTCTTCGTCTAGCAGACGTACTGTAAGGCTTTGGCACACGGCGTTTTTTTAACGCGGCGATGACGCGCTTTAACCGCAATTCAGACGCAAAGGACGTCATAGCTACATCACCGTGAGCGCGCGTTCGTAAAATGCGCGTCGTCAGTGCGTTAAAACTACGCCGTGTTCATAGGCTCTAAAAGAGACACCGAAATAAACTCAGAGGTCAAAACCTCTGAGTTTGTTTCGGTGATTCTTCTCAGATCAGGCCTAGCACGAATATTTCTGACGTATAGTAACGTAACGTAAAATTTTACCATCGCTACAATACTCGTTTCGCACATAACATTTATTTGAATTAGATACTATATTCATATTTTTGAATGAAATAAATTGTGTATGTCCCATATTATTAAACCAAAATATTATGGGGTTGTAGTTTTTCACATTCAAAATTCACTTACGGTAACGTTATTATACATCAAAATATTCGTGCTAGGCCCTCAGTAACCTAGGAAACACCGGCCTCATCTAGTTTCATCATCATCATATCAGCCGAAAGTCGTTCCATACCAGGGGGGCTACTCTTTAACGAAATTCGTAGTTTCGGGCTTAGTTACGGGCGGACATTTTCTACTCCGTATCACCTAACCACTGAGAACTAATGATAACACGATTTGACAGTTACTGTGAAATCGTGTTGTCATTCATTCTCAGTTCGGGTGCGGGACTAATCGTAAGTCTGTAGGTGATACGGAGTAGAATACGCCCGCCCGCAACTAAGCCCGAAACTACGGATTTCGTTAGAGAGTAGCCCCCCAGACGTTGCCATAATCGCCACGCTTAGCAGGCGGGTTGGCGATCGCAGTGTATGGTGTTAGAACGCTGCTGCCCATTCCCTGGCTAGTCCCTTAGTCGCCTCTTACTACACCCACGGGAAGTGATGGAATGGTATTATTCTTTTACGGCACCGGCCGACACTACGGCATCATCTAGTTTAAACACACACTTTCTGACATGTCGTGTAGTTGACATTGAATAGTTTTTCTTTATTTTAATTTGACATTTACTTTTGACTTTTAAAATTAATTTGATGTGATAATTGACAAATTGATAATTTTATGTTACGCTATTAATTGAATGTCTATATGGGTCTTTACCTGAAATATATATATATTTTTTAAATTACAAAAGAAATGACGAGTAAAATTGCTTTTTTTATCTATTTAAGAAGATAAATATCATTTATAATACTCACTTTCATAGTACTAAATCGCCACGTCTTGATATGGTCCCCGGTATTGGGATCAAGGCGCATGATCCTGTTATTCGCAATGCTGATGATTTCGTCCCGCTTGTGGCCCATGAAGCGGACCACAAACATGGTCTGACCGTAGTCACGGAGATTCTGCCAGGTCTTGATGTACTGCAGCTTGGCTTCGAGGAGTGGGAGGTCTTTCACGTTGGCGTGGCTTTCTAACACGCGCTGGGTGAACTGGAATGAGAAATGGAAGTATTTGTTAGATGCTAAATATGCGAAGGATGTTGGCGCAAAATTAGCTGGGTTTGAAAGATAAAATTAAAATGTAAATTGAGGCGCTCAGCACAAAAGTAACCTAAGCTTGAGACTGGAAATAAGAAAATAATGGAGATTGTATATTCATGAATTTAAAGTAATAAATTGCAAAAAGAACTTTGGCAACATCATTTTTTGACGATAGGTGAAACAAGAGATAGGCCAGTTTTGCACTAAATTTTAGCATGTTTTAATTAATTAATTGTAGTAGATACCTAATTCAGAATATGAAGAATTGGGTTAGGCCGCTTTTGCGTTGATAGCCTCAATTGCCTTCATAGTATTTTAAAGTGCAAATTAGCTTGCGCAAATGTTTGTATTAAACTAGCGACTGCTACCGGTGTCATTACAGGCATTTCAGATTTGTCTCTGGAAAAGCAAAGCTCCTGGTATTGCAGATAGTTTACAATTAGCCTGCAATGATGCACCCATCTGGGCCATCTTACTATTTGTCACACTAACAACTTAGCCCTTTATAACACCAAGGGCGAGGCCATAACACTGTGTTGCGGCGTCGCGTCGCAAAAATCTACCATCGCAATGTATTGCTGTGCGACGTCGTTTTTGCGATACGACGCCGCAACGCAGTGTTGTGGCCTCGCCCTAACACGAGTTGGCCAGAAGATTTTGTTCCTATCGCAAGTAGACACTTGGAAGAGGTTGGTATAAGAAAAGAGGCCTATCAGCTGTGGGCTGCGGGTGTAGGGGTATATTTTCTATGTCATCAGAAAGCTCTGCTCTTTGCATGTGCACAATATTAACGTAAAAGAGTTATTTGTAACCTATTTGCAAAATAAATATAATTTATCTTTTACTAGCTATTGCCCGCGCATATCTCATTTTTCCTTTTCCCATAGGAATTTCGAGACGAATCTATACTAATATATAAAGCTGCAGAGTTTGTTTGTTTGCTTGAACGCGCTAATCTCAGGAACAACTGGTCCGATTTGAAAAATTCTTTCAGTGTTAGATAGCCCATTTATCGAGGAAGGCTATAGGCTATATATCATCACGCTAAGGCCGCGGAGGAGCGGAGCAGTAATGAAAATTGTGACGCAGACGAAGTTGCGCGGGTCAGCTAGTTATACAATATAAACCTTCCTCTTGAATCACTCAGTATATTGATGAAAACCGCATTAAAATCCGTTGCGCAGTTTAAGCGTACAAACGGAAAAAGCGACTGGTTTATACTATGTTAAGATTTATCATTTGCAAATGTAAGCTTTCTGATGACCAAAAAAATGAGCCTGTTACGTACCGTTTGTTCTAAAGTGGGGTTTCCCTACTTTATTTAATATTACGAAATTTTTGGGATAGTTTTTGACCCCTTAACGAGTAAGTCAGCTTTTATGTGTATTAGTGAGGGTTGGCAATTCTAAGCGTTCATTCGCTGAGCAATCCGATTGGTCTACCGTGGTGCCGCCCTTCCGTGTGCGTTTTTTCAACGACATTAACTGTGGATTCGCACTGTGAGTGTGCCACGCGCGTCCGCGCAACGAGATAATAGTTTCTAATGGTCAAATAACCCCACTCAAGATACGAACAATAACAGTGATCAACGCCTATGGACACATTTGTGGAGAAAAGTGGTAGCAGAATTCAAAACGACTGTCCACCCGCCGAGCCACGGAGCGCTAGTCTGCTGTTTTGTTTATATTCGAATTATCACCCTAATCTATTATACAGAGCCAAAAAAATACTTACTTTTCCCTTAAGTTTCTTAAGGAACCTCGGCGCCAGGTAGTTGTCGGGCTGCAGATGGTCGAGGTGCGGCAGCGAGTGCTGGTTGAGCGCGGCGGCGGGCTGCGGCCGCTGCAGCGCCAGCAGGCTGCGCACGGCGGCCGCCTCGCTGGCGAACGCGGCGTCCGCCAGCGAGCGCCCGCGCGCGCCCAGCCGGCACGCCGCCACCCACTCGGCGTACTGGTCCTCCTGGAATATTATACGGCTTTATATAACCCTTATAATAGAAAAGGTCCCAAAAAGGCTGATTTATTAGTATAGAGGTCGCAAACGCTTCGATTACCAGATTCTCGAAGTTCCTGCGAGAGACTACTAACTAACGTTCCATTTTTCTCACAGACAGGACACTCACTAACACAAGCTGTCAATTTCCACCGAAATTGACAGCCTGTTACAATTTTGACTATGACTATAAGGCTAAGAGTATGCTGAGACGCAGGGCCACGCAGCGCAGGGCAGAGCAGATTTTGTAATGCATGAACCTACTAAGAGCCGCATACGATGTGGCGCAGACGCATATGTTGCTCGCCTGCCTTGCCCTGCAAAATCTGTACTGTGCTGTGCTGCGTCACCTGCATTTTAGCAAACGCTTAGCCTAACAGCCGAAAAACTTGTGCTCAGCTCAATTGAGCGACCAGATTATAATTAGTAGTCGATACCGGCGCGGCTTTCTGTGCAGTGTGCCCAGGTCTAGTCCAGAGAATCTTGTTCGATATTTCGATAGAAAATTCCCAAAAGCAGCTTGGCGTCTCGAATTATACTCGGTAAAATTACAGTAAGCGCCTTGACATAATGTTTAAGATAAAAGTAAATAACTAAGACCAAATATAAAGTTTAGTCTTTATATCATTAAAAATTTTTTTTTTTTTTTTTCAGTAAAAAATAGGTACTGTAAATTCAACTCAATTTACATAGCTGTAATGTTGATAGTAGCTTAGCGGAAAATGAATAAATTTTACTTACATTTTCACACTTGAGCCACATCTCGTGCATGGCGTCTTCTGCGGGCACTTCTAACTTGATGCTGTAGCGGCCTGTCGCGGGGTGAGCGTCTGGAGTCACCTGGTCACGGAAAAATATTAGAATTAAAATTTGTATTGAACATAGGCCTCCCCCAAGCGTCGCTACAACGACCATACAAGTACTGTATTTGCAACTACAATTTAGGTATTAATCCATTGCATCAAGATTATCTTTGCATTGTATAGACTCAATCTCTTTTGCATTTTGTAATTTCACGCATTAATTATTTCAAAACGAATGTAACCATGATTTTGTAAACACTGATTTAAAAGTATCCATGGAGTTTCTTGCACGTTCTTCTCCATAGATTTACTCTTTGGAACATGCAACTGCCGCGTTGGAGATAGGGTTGGTGAGTGTGTTTTGCTGCAGAACAACTTGCTGCTCTTGACGCTAGCGCGGCAGAACTAGCTTCATCTATTTGATTGACAGACCTTGACAATTCAAAAGTGCCTGTAACTAGTCTATTTGAAATAAAGGATTTTGTATTATTTGGGTTTCGCCTATTATGGCGACAGAAAAATTGAGCTTCCCTGAAAAAAAAAGAAGCTTTATCTAGCGTACCTCAGCGCCGCGCAGCTCAACAGAATACGAAGGAGGTTCTCCTTTACCAGCCGCCTCGCGAGAAGAATGTATGCGCAGCACTCCATCGCGGCACGACACCCAGCCGCGCTTGTACGCCTTCAGAGTGAAGCGTTTGGGCCTGTGGAAGTACAACATTATATGGAGAAGATTCCGATGGTTGAGAACTTCTTTTTTTTAAAGTTAGCTAAAAATGTAGTGGTAGTAGGGTAAAAATAATAATTTAGCAAAATACTATGGACAGTGGACGTATGTACTTTTAAACAAGGGATCGACGTACACTTTGGTTATTTAATTAAAGGCATTTTTACATACGCCCACAACTAAGTCGGGATGTAAGTCAAGGAAAATGATTGCTTAGCAACAAAAAATTACGTCATAACTTCTTGATCTGCTAAACAACTAATTTCACTGACCGTACATTGGAAATACACTTATTTTTAAAGAGTGCACAGATTTGTGTTATAAACAGATACATACAATACGGACATTGGACGGCACAGGACCACACCTATAGAATTAATTCTTAATTTATTAAAATATATTAAATCAGAGGCGCAATTCTCGTTTTTTTTTATGAGCATTCGCATGCATTTGCAAGCTGACAAAAATTTCTCTAAATTCCCTACACTTTGTCTAGTTTTTGTTATTGATATCGCTGAGATGATATTGCGTGGAATTGAACGCTTTTTAAGTACGAGAATTGGCCTTCTGGTTACTGTGTAAACTAAATACAGTTCTCATCAGCGTTGTTTACCCCTCCGAAGTTAGGTTTAAGTGACGATCGCGCAGGTGCAATCGCGTAAAAAAGTGTTACGTTCCTAGAATATTTTTTTGTTTATACGAATTATATTATAAACAAGTAACAAAGACTACCAGTAACAATAACAATATAAAAAGTAACACCACAAACACATACACCACAAAACACACAAAAAACAAATCAAATAGTAAGAAATAACCAAAATAATTAATTAAAACAATAACAACGTGTAACACTTTTCGCATCAACAGTCGTATTGCATTGAGCAAGCGGGTCACCCGTATGCATCGAACGTATACGAGCGAGTGAGATGCCATTACACCCGCCATCTTCCGCGCATGCGCTGTGTTATGTTTTTTGTCAAAATTACATTCTGCGCAATCGATTGCGACGTACTTCGGGGAGGTAAACTTGCGTGACGGGAACTGTACCTACATGTGAAATTAGGTAATGGACAACAAATAAGTTAATTTGGTGATACATATGTGGGGAATATCAAATATCTTACGCGACAGCGCAGAATTCGTTGTTACACTTGCTGGCCGGTCGACATAAGATGAAAGAGAAAACATATTTACATAAATAATAAATATAAAGTACAGTACATGCATGGTTACTTAGATGGATACTGGTAAAGAAATATGTATGAAGATAATACAGGGTTATTTGTAAAACACTAACAACCTCTTAGGCAGTGAAAGTACACATGATTATAAACAACTTTAACTTTGAAAACAACCCCGAAAACTCGAAACAAAAAAAATATCAGCTGTTTCATACAGTTTCATTGGCTAAATATTCCATTTTGTATGAAACAGCTAATATTTTTTCGAGTTTTCGGGGTTGTTCTCAAAGTAAAAGTTCTTTATAATCATGTGTACTTTCAATGCCTAAGAGATTTTAGAGCTATGCGGAACAGAGAGTAAAGTCCCGCAAACCCCCATTGAAAAAGGAGGATCCTCCGACCAGGCGGCTGTTATGCCTGGCGGGCAACTGCCCGATAGGCGATATTCGGACTGATGTATATGTTCAAATCGCACGGTAAACACTGCTTGCGCGATGCAGGATTTTTAGTTCACTGCTAGTTGGAAAGACTGTGTCACGGTTCTTTTTGTTGCGATGTTGATTTGCTCTCTTGGTTTTTCTTGTGGTGGCATTGATGCCGCTACAAGATTGTTCTTCTTCTTCTTCTGGCCTTGTACCATTTCTAATTGGAGTCGGCTCTCCTAATCGCTGTTCTCCAGAGCCTAAGAGATTGTTGGTGTTTTACAAATAACCCTGTATATGTAGTACGCACCGATCTCAAAATTTGGAACCAGAATTAACAATTACGGCAGAAAATTTAATGTGCCAGTCCGACTCAATACTCTGCAGTTTATAATTTTATTTATGGAAATGACATGAAATAAAAAAAAATAACGTTGGTGACTCTCCTTGGTCTAAGCATATAGCATGAAGTCCTGGGTTTGAGTCCTGGGTCAGCCAAAGTGCTATTGAGTTGACCATAAAGATCTTCTCAATAGCATTCCAGAGAATGGATCCCATACCATAATAGGGCACTACCGATTATGGTAATAGGTTCCCCCCTATTCCTCAGAGAATCGCAGCGCAGTTTTCGCCCGATTACCGAGCATTGAAATATATACCTTATTTCGATTGGATAACTATTAAATTCAATTGATAAATTAAAAATCCTTTGCCATCCCGTCCGCCAGTCTACGCAGGCCATGAGACATAACTGGAGAAATGTTGATGTACTAAAGGTCCGCCTCTACCTAACCCCTTTTTTTTAAAGTATCATCAAATGACTCCTCCCGCTCTAGGTGAAGCAGAAGGGAGTGTCAGATTCTTACTGACTAAAACCCATCCGTGTCCAGGCCGCGGCGACTCTTTCGAACAGATTCCGCAACACCGGCAGGCACTGGCCCTGGCGGGCCCCATCTTCTACGCTGACAGCTCTTTAAGGCGCGCGTGGAATACAGCGCGTCGTCTACCCGGGCCTGGTTCTGATCAACGGCGAGGCACCCAATGCTCGCCGTCCGCAGGCCCGTACCTACGGTGGCTCTACCTAACCCCTGGCGGTCTATAAGCGTGATATTATGTATTTTGACTGTTACAACACGCTCCATTATGAACTTTTCAATGGGCTGCTACCGCCGTCATAACATCATCAATTTTCTGATATTTAATTAAAACTTACCTATTCAATTTGAGTTGAGACCAATACCAACTCATTATGAATGACATGGTTGATGATTTTTTGTTAAACAATCGTATCAGTTGACATGGGGCTTGCCAGCCAATTTATTGATGCAAGACTAAGCCTTATTTCATTACAGAGATTAAGTTGGCGATATTTCACAAATGGACACACCATTGCTATCTCATATTTTCCTTTTTGTTTATAACTGACAATCACGGCTGCACACCCCTTGAGTCTCTAACCTAAAACCCCAATAGGCAAAGCCAACGGATGCGTTCGAACTAAAGTGGTTTGATAGTTATTTAGTGCACATTTTCGACGATGCGATATGTACCGGGCATCTATAACACCACAAATTACATACGAACTACATTATTAAACCTAGCGGCACACAAATCTTCCATAGCGCTACCACAGTTATCTGCGGAATTTGAACATATACAACAGTCCGACAACAACCATAAGGCAAGGCAGTTGCTCACCAGACACAAAACCCTTCTGGTTGGAGGATCCTCCCTTTTCAATGGCGGTTGCGGGACTTTACACCCTGTTCCGCAACCTTCTCAATTTCCTCTAGGCTTGTGGCCTCGCCTTTATGTCAATGTTCTACAGCTGACCATGAATACGAACAATCCGCACATCACATCTTATGGTACAGTGGTACCCAACTTATAAGACGCGTCGTGAATCTTGGTTCGCGCAGAAAAGAAAGTATGATCCCGAAGATTAACGAAAGAAAGCAAACTTACAATCAACCTTATGTAAAATACTATAAGGTTCATAATACACTGCAGCTGTTAGTTCCGTCTCACTCGCAAGTCACGTGCATGCCACGCGGCGCGCGCTAACATGGCGGCAGCTGCCGACCAATAGCGGTACAGGAAAAAGAAGCGCGTTGTGTGGAGCGTGCCGATTGGTCAATAGCATTTCCCGCGCTTTGAAAATTCATCTTCTGCGCAGGTACATAATAGTTAGCCATATCAGTTAGGTACTACTGTAGTGTAGTCTTTGACAAACTAAACGCAATATTATGTTAGATAGTATTCAGGTTACATCTGGAGTTGTTTACTACACGGACCTTGTAGAAACCAGAACAAATTTCCGTCCGTTTAAGCGATTTTGCCATACCTATTACTGGAATCAAAAGTAGCACACAATTTAGGTCCCGTTAGTTTTAGTGGTAATATATAATCTGTGGTACTTGGCAACTGGGCTTAACCCAGTTGTATATGTCCCATGGTGCCTATTGGCCTAGCTCTATTCTGTCTACTGCTTGATAAGGAAGGAAGTGGAAATTATTTTTTTTTCCTACTCTTCTGCTGTACTTTTCTGATTAATGTCGTTGTGAGATCCAAGATAGTTGAATCGTTTCTCCGGGACTCGTCGGGCTTCTTTGGCTCGGCGTTTTTCAGGTGGTCGCCACTGTTGATTCTGGTTTTCAGGAGTTGCAGTAGCTTGTCCCAATAAACCTTCTCAATATCATGCTACAAATAATTGAAAGGTTTCTCTCCGGTCATCCTAGCTGGTAACACTCACCTGAGGTACTTGAGGTAGGAGCCCAGCTCCGGCACATGCGTGATGTCGCTGTGCGGTGCAGGCCCGCCCTCCAGCTGGTTCTGTAACGCAGACAAGGCAGCATCGATCTCATCCTCGGGCGCATTGCTTGGCGCGGGGTTTGTGCCGTCCGGTGCGTCCAGGCTGCCGCCCGCCAGGGTTTGGAGCTCGATTTGTAGCTGGAAGATTTGATTTGGCTAGATTAATTCAGTTTCAAATAAAAGCACATAAATAATGGTTCATATTCGTATGAAGACTTCTTAAACAAAGGTTAATAGGGTAGATGACTAAAAAAATCTAATAAGTCTGTCAGATAGATTTTCAAAAAATATTGGACACGTATGTTTTCTTTTTTCACATAGACAAAATAATAATTAACACGATACAGTGCGTTGAAAAATCGTGTGACGTCACATATAAGTACACTTTTTACAGAATAGTGACGTCACAAGCCCCCACTTGATCTTTGATGCGTTTTATCTTCGTCAATTTATTGATTTGATAAAGCAAAAACTACGTGTCCAATATTCTAAATAGAATCATATTTTTATACTCAGGAATCATCCCTATTTACTAGTAATAGATACCTGTAAAGCAGCAAACAGCAGCATCTCCTCCTCGGTACACTGGACCTCCTGGTTGAGGATCTGCCAGCGTGCCTGCTGGTACAGCTGGTTGAGTCGCGCCGCGTCCTGCGCACGCGCCGTCAGGTCGAAGAACGAGTAGAACTTGAAGCGCAGCTGTAGCGTGTTCCATTCGCGGACGTACTGCTCCATTATGGAGAGGGAGGAGTCCAGCCAGCTAAGGGGAAGGAGATTATCGTAACATTTTTTTTTAATATTTTAAGTTTTGCTATTTAGTAATGCTAACCATTTTAAGTAGTGCTAACCATCTCACCGTGGAATGTAAGGTGAAGAGAATTGTAAACCTCTTGCAGTGGTGCGGTTGTATGAAATTGGCACTGAAAACTTTCGTGAAGAGAATTTTTACTCCACATAATGGAGTAACCTCGAACTGCTTCACCTATGTATTTCCGGTGAGATTTTAACACAATAGACCGACCGGCCAGTCTTATGAAATAATATTGTTGTGTCTCCAGAATATTATTGATGACGCAAATCTCAGTTTAACATAACCTAATTAAAAAGTTGTTGAGGCATCTAAAATTCCAATACCTACAGTGACGCAGTAAATTAAATCATCGAAAAACAACGCGACAATGTGGTCATTAAAAAGAAATTACCATATATGTACAACAGTGCCATTATTGTGGTCAAACCAGATAATATTACAAAAACAGGCAAACAAATAAATAGTTCAATATTGCATACTTGCCCTGTTTTAGCGGATAAACCTGAAAAAACTCATGCTTTCATAACAAATACATACCCAACGTTCATTCTGGCACGTTCCATGAGGGACTTGGGCGTTAGAAGGGATTCCCGCGACTGGCTATCAGGTTCCAAGGGAGAATCCGCTAAGGACAGCTCTGCTAGGGAGTCGAGAGCGTCCAGGGAAGCGGCCCGTGGCGGGGTGCCACAGTACCCCCCGTCGCTTGAGCCATCGCTTTGTGTGCTATATACACCGCCATACCGACGGAGTGTGCCGTTCTGGAGATAGAAATTTTTTAGTAAGCTCGTTTTATTTTTGTCAACAAGTTACTATGATATTATTTGACCGAGCAAAGTTAGTAAAGTGAACATGGACGTCAGGGAGGACGTCTCTCTGTAGGAGAAACCCATTGAAAACAAGCATGCACGTGAGCATTTTGTTTATTCTCCAAGTCAAAAGTTACGGCGAAAACGATCAAAACCAACAGAATTTATTAGTTAACTTTATGCATGTAACATAAACACTACTATATGATGTAAAACAGATGCATTTTCCTGCACCATTCTTGTTTGTTGGACGAATAAATGTTAAAAATAACTATTGAATTATCTTTAGCCAGTGAATGAGCTCATAACTTGAGATCATGTTACATGTACTGCATTATTGTTTCCTTTTTACCAATTTCAGGCTGTTGTGTTTCTGTAGGTCGGAACCGATTAATAACGATCACGTGCACATTATTAAATGACTAGTGGACGTCACGCGGTTTCACCCGCGTAGTTCCCGTTCCCGTGGGAGTACGGGGATAATATGTAACCTATGGTACTCCCTGATAATGTAGCTGTCCAATGCTAAAAGAATTTTCGAAATCGGTCCAGTAGTTTCGGAGCCTATTCAATTCAAACAAACAAATCTTTCTTCTTTATAATATTAGTGTAGAAGTGTAGATAAGACCAATGATGAAATAATTGGTGTCCCGCAAGCGATACTATTGGGTCCAACTCTTTTTTATAATTTGACTTGGACTTCTTTTGTTTATTGAAGTGAAATGATAATAAAAAAATTACACTTACTTGTTGTGAAGCCACAGGGGTAGCAGAAAGAGACCTTGGAGGAGGTGGGGTTGCAGGACACGGTCCATTAGACCTGTCCAAACTGTTTGATGAGCCCCTAGTGGCTGCTATGAAAGTGTTGGTGTCTGCGGGGTGTGAAGACTTTATCCTCTTAGCTTCTTTCAAGTTCTGATAATTTTGCTTGAGGTGGGACGGCTCTAAGGGATAGCAGAGGGACAGTTCTTCAGGATGTCGTATACCTGCAAGATTTAGAAAAAAAAAATTGTAAAGTTCTGTCTTCAATTGCCAGTCTTATATCGCATTTAGTTTATAGATTAGGTAGTTGAGTGAGCAGGTGGTTACCATACCATAATCGTAAGCATAGAAATCAAATTTCAATTTTATTGTGTCTGAAGTATTATGGCAACAGGTCTATGACCCTTAGAATCAGCACTTGTAGCAGGAGGACACTATCATAGGCAAACAGCCGTATTTTCTAGTAGAAAAACTGTGCAGAGATGGTTTATAGATTCCAAGTTTTTGCAACTACACAGAACAAGTACCGCCAGTAGCCTAATTTTCCCGTCTTCAAACACCAGGGGGCAACTGCTCCCATAAATAAGAATAAAATATCAAGTGGTGGTAATACAACGATAGCAGCGCTCCATCGTATGGGTCCTTCAGAATAAACATTCAACTTTTACGAGTTGATCGACTTTACGAGCATTAACATTTGGACGAGATAAAATACATTTGATGTTGAGCTCAGATCTTGTAATGCCGAATAAGGCATAAAAGTCAGATCGTAAATCGACAACCGTTACAAAGTGTTGAAACGTAAAAGTTTCGCTATTAAAATAAATATGACCTCTACGATCTTCTGCGGGGAGAAAGATATAGGAAAATAAGATAACGATATTGATGGTTTTATGTAGTTTTTTGGGCGTCAGTCGTCACTACCTATCTTAATTGGGATCTTGTAATTTTAGCTGCATTTTTACTGAGAATTCTGACAGTATAATTTATTTTAGTTCAAATTCAAGGACCGTAAAATGCTTAATGCTGTTAGACAGATCTGGCAAATCGTCACCACAAAAACTAATCGCAGTAATGATACTTATTCGCAATACCTAACGATCTATTGTTGTCTCGACTGACAATACAATCCATTCAATCTTGAATCGAGCTACTTATCATTTGCTTAACCGATTCAGACACGAGGCATGAAGATAAAACATGAATGAAACTTACCAAGACTTTTGCAAAGCTGAACAACGGCACTGAAGGTGTCTATAGAGAAGTCGATCTTGCAGTCAATGAATCTGAGGTCCGGGAGCTGGATTCTGATGGGTTTGTGCATGGGAGTGAAGTGGAGGGCGGCGTCGGCGTGGACACCATACTGGTCCAGTGTGTGCTTGGGTCGGGACAGCCATTTGTTGCGGGTGGGCCACCACAAAGCGTGGTCTGACCAATCCTTTTTGAATTCTGGAAAGAGAAAATTGTGTTATTTGAGTAAGCTATCAAATTCATCTCAATCTTGTGTTATTAAATAACTGCAACTTTTAATTTTGGCAGCTAAAAAACGGAGATATTTTATGCATGTACGCCACTATTCATAAGTATTTTATGCGTGTTAACTATATATTACGCTTCATTGGAAAAGTACATATCTAATAAAAATTAAGTACTTGTTGTGAAAGTTAGCAAGTACTTCATCAAAATGACGAGTTTCTTCGTTAAACATAGTGACCATGTTGACTGTAATAAAATAAAGTACGGAGAAAACGCTGTGAAACTAGCAGTAAAAATAACCAAGTAGACACTAAAGAATAACAAGACCTTCTCACTACGCAAGAAAATTAATGAATGGACGAGCCAGACTTGGGTACTAACCATGCACACAAAGTACACATGGCTGTCATTAGAGGTAAAATAAAAAGAAATTTCATCATCTGGCGAACGAACTCCTTGGACGAAAAAACGATCAGTGTAGTGACGTCATGACTGTAGGAGCGGATGAACTGTAAAACATTGTAGAGCTTCTTGAACCCCTTACACCGCAAGATGAAAGTGCAGGGGGAGGTACACACATACTGGTTTTCGCTGTCGTGTAGATTTTGTTTTGCTTCCGTTGAACCGTGAGTCACGTAAGCTGGTTCGAGGATAGACAAGCAAACTGTAACATCTAATCGTTATGAGTCATTACTAGAAAAACCTTAGAGACTTTTATACTTTTAAAGGTGAGCTGTGATTGGAAGTTCCGATTTGTTTTGATTTGTGTTGAGTTTTTAGCTGTTTTTCCTATTATTGTAATTTTTTGCTTTAGATGTATTGAATTTGCGTCAATTTTTGCCTTGGGTAGAGGGAAAATTATTTTATTTCAGAATTTCCCGCTAATTTAACCACAACAGTGCCTGTGTAGGGAGATTAAACAAATTAGTAACCATTAGGTTATTATCACAGTCTACTAAAATAAAAATACACGTAAACTAATCG